>OY728154.1:119894073-124894073 GCA_963277665.1 Viscum album
GTCTAGTGACACGGGACTGGAACGAGGAGTGAACTCAGTTCAGAAATGGACTTTGTCCGCTATGATAGTCTTGGCAATGAGTCTTGACTAATATGAAATGATTTTCTATGATTATGTGTGTATTCCACAAAGTTTCATGTTTTATGTTATGTTTATTGGGATTACATTTCACTACTATGATTTATCCCATGTTATGATATTATGATCTCTTTTTCAGGTTAATATTTTCAAAATGTTATGTTCTTATGAATATGATATGATTGATATTTCCTTTGTTTACCCTTAATGATCATTTGTGCTCACCCTTTTTTATGTTTTATTTTCCCCATTTTAGGAAGAAGGGTATTAAGTAGGATTTTCCAAAAGGGACTCTAGATATGATGAAATAAAAGAGAGACAATGTAGATGCTTTAGGAACTAGTTGTTTATGTTTCCCATTTTCTAAAGACACTATACATATACGGTCCTATCAGGGTTTTGTTATATGTTGTAATAAGTATGCCTCAATTCTAATGTAATAAAAATTTATGTAAAGTATGGGTCATTATATTATGTTATGGAAATTGGGATTATATTGGTATATAGTCGATGTATATGGAACATATTTTGGTGTAAATATTTATATGGAGATATGAGTATGTTTTATGAAGATCACACTAGAATCCTTTCTAGTTGGATCAGTAATGTTTCTTTTCAAGAATCCACTCTTTACTTATATAAATGACATATGGACTTCGTATTTACTGAAAATTATATTAAGGATCGTAGGTCGACATTGTGAGGCCATTGTAAAAGGTTTAAATTTTAGGAAAAGTATTGTCCATAAAAAAATGATATTGATAAACTGTTTAATATTTTTTTGGATAGAATGATCAAGAGTTATGAAGTTTTTCATAAAGTCCTTATGGATTTTTGGGAAAGTGAGATATTATTGGAAATGAAAATAATGAAGGGATATTATATTTGATTATATCCCTAGATCTCAATGGGTGATATAAGAAAATAATTCTTATATCACAACTTATGATATAATTCCTTCATAGAGTACGATGGGGTATGAAATTGATCATATTTAATGAATTCACTGAACCAATTATTCCTATAGTGTTTTCTTTAGTTATAAACCAATGTAATTTATTTATTAATGTTATTGCATATTAAAACCATTCATTGAAGTTTTTAATGGATGTAACACTCATATGGGACAAAATTCTTGGATTTTATGAGATGAAAGATTATGCTTGAGGAAATCTTCATTAAATTAAGAGTGGATATAAAAGGATGCACTACTGGAAACTGGAGTTTTCCCAACACTTACATACCAACGGTTTAGTATAACCGTTGGTATTTGAAATTTAGCAAGGTTTTGCCAACGGTTATTGTCAACCATTGGTATTTGAAGGAGATCCAAGCCTTTCCCCAACGGTTTTCACAAACCGTTGGGAAAGGCCATCTTTTACCAACGGTTTTATTAAACCGTTGGTAAAAGTCCTCCTGGGAAGGATGTATACCAACGGTTTTTTTAAACCGTTGGTAAAAGTCTCCTGGGAAGGATGTATACCAACGGTTTTTTTAAACCGTTGGTATAGAATTCATATCCCAACGGTTTTTTAAAACCGTTGGGAATGTTTCCCTCATAAACAGAAGCCCGGTTTCTTTCCCTTCCCGTGCGACTGCAGCCCTAAATCCCCTCTGTCGAAGCTCTCATCCCCTCTGCCGAAGCTCTCACCCAGGTGCTCTCACCCAGGTTGGAGAACTCCTTCCACATCTTCAATTAGTCAATGTTTTAGGTGAGAACTCCAAATCTGTAATTCATATGTTATTTTTAATGCTGTTAATCTATTTTTTATTTTCTATTTTGATTTGCCCTAAAGGACACGGCTATATCTTTATCTTATTTGTTTTCTGTTTTGTGTTTTCTGTTTTCATTAAATTTATTAGTTCTACACTTCTAATCTATCATTTTGATGTTTTTCATCTACTGTTTTGGGTGTGTATGACTTGTTTTGGGTGTGTGTTTTATTTGGGTGTGTGTTGGGACATTGAATCTTGGGTGTATGACTTGTTTTGATTCAAAATGATTTATGTGTTAATATCATTTATAAATTTTCGGTTCTTAGAAATCTTGGTATTGCTAGGGGCTGTCCAGGTGGTTGTCCGAGGGGTGGGGGGATGTCCGGGGTGAGTGGGGGGGGGGGTCCGAGGGGTGGGGGCTGTCCGGGGTGAGTGGGGGCTGTCCGGGGTGAGTGGGGGGCTGTCCGATGGGTTGGGGATGTCCGGGGTGTGTGGGGGGCTATCCGGGGTGAGTGGGGGGCTGTCCGAGGGGTGGGGGGGGCTGTCCGGGGTGGGTGGGGGGGCTGTCCGGGGTGAGTGGGGGGCTGTCCGGGGTGAGTGGGGGGCTGTCCGAGGGGTGGGGGTTGTCCTGGGTGAGTGGGGGGCTGTCCGAGGGGTGGGGGGATTTCCGGGGTGAGTGGGGGGCTGTCCGAGGGGTGGGGGATGTCCGAGGTAATTGGGGAGTTGTCCGAGTCTGGGGTGAGTGGGGGGATGTCCGGAGAAATTTGATTCAAAAAGATTTATGTGTTAATATCATTTATGTAGTTAATGTGAACCCATAGGTTGAGTATTTTGTGCTATCTATATATCATGTATTTTTATGTTATTTCTACACATTCCCAACCAGAGTTGGATAAACTTACCAACGATCAGAGGTTTTGAGTTATGGGTATTTTTTCTAATATCTAGGATGGTGGTTATATGTTTGGATAGCTACCATGTCTTCCCTACTCTTCCTTCAAAAGTGATTGACCATGTGTTTTTAGGCAAGATGCGATGTGATTGTCCATGTGTCTTCAGGTGAGATGTACTATGATTTCCCTAGTGTTTTTCGGTGAGGTGTGATGTGATAAGGCTATAATAAGATGTGGCATGTGGTTGGGGTCATGTAGGGTAGGAGGATGGCACAAGGTTGATGTTATTCATGTTCATGATACCCTACTAATATGGTTATGGGATGAGTCATGCTGTTATGTGATATAACACATTAAGTTCTTGTTGGTTTTACATTTTTTCAATAACACATTTGTATGTTTTTTTGACATGTGTAGTTGATACCTTGATTATTTTCTTCCTTTATCGTTTACTTAAATGTATATTCTATTATAGTTAATGCCTATTGAATTGTTTATGACAAAATGACTTATATAAATTCTTTTTACAGAATGGACAGAAGTTGGATGTATGAAACCGATCGGATCTCAGATGATTTTCAAAACAATTTGGAGAGCTTTATAGATTTTGCATTTCACAATGCTTCAGATAGTGGTCGCATACAATGCCAATGTTCCAATTGTGTTGGTAGACCTTGGTTGAGCCGTGAAGAAGTCAGCTACCACATAACCAAAAATGGGTTTCAAGCAAACTACTTTCTGTGGTATCACAATGGGGAGAAAATGAAATCTCAAATTGGTGATGATCGAAATGAAAAGACTGGAATGGAGAATTTGTTAGATGATCAGTTTCCGTTTATTCGTCATCATGAAAAAGAAAGGATTTCGACTCAAGAAGACTTCGATATGAGGACAGCTGATGCATCTAGTGAAAATGATGATATTGATAGGGTGAAAAAATTTAATGATGCTGCCACGACTCCAGTATATCGGCAATGCGATAAAATGAAAAAGCTGGAATTTTTAATCCGATTATTTCATGGGAAAACTATGTATGGGATTTCTAATACAACAATCGATTACATTCTTACCCTCTTGAAGGATTTACTTCCAGATGATGCAGATATTCCCTCAAACCACTATATGGCATGGAAGTTAGTTGAGGAACTTGGATTTTCAAGAAACAAAATTCATGCTTGCCCGAAAGATTGCAGTTTATTCTGGGAGGAAACCGCTGAACGAAATGATTGTATAAAATGTGGCACATCCCGCTGGAAGTCAAAATCTGATGGAACACCATCCCGCGTTCCACAGAAAGTAATGTGGCACTTTCCATTGATCCCCAGACTCCAGAATCTTTTTATGTCTGATGACATATCAATAAAAATGAGATGGCATGATACCGAGAGAAAGAAGACTGATGATGAGTTGGTTCATCCTGCAGATGGATTTGCATGGAAGAGATTTGATGCTCGACATCCTGATTTTGCAGCTGACGTGCGTAATGTGAAGTTGGGTCTTTCATGCGACGGTTTTAATCCGTTTGGGCAGATGCTTACTTCGCACAGTACATGGCCAGTTTTTATACACATTTATAATCTTCCCCCATGGTTGTGTATGAAAAAACCATTCACTTTCATGAGTATACTCATATCTGGTCCTTCTGATCCTGGCATTGATATTGATTTATACATGCAACCTTTAATAAAAGAGTTGAAGCTTCTTTGGGATGTGGGTGAGCGCACATACGATGCATGTTCGAAAGACATATTTCAGATGCGCGCTGCGCTTATGTGGACAATCAATGATTTTCCGGCTTATGCAATGATGTCTGGATGGAGCACGAAGGGGAAACTGTCATGTCCAGTTTGTATGAAGAATACACGATCCAGAAGACTGAAACATCGTTGTAGTTTCAGTTTTATGGGACATCAAAGATTTTTTCCAAAGGATCATCCATATAGAATGAATCGTCGAAGATTTGATAACACTATAGAGACCGATGATCCACCTCAGCGTATGTCTGGAACTGATGTGCTTAATGAATTGAAAGATTTCAGTTTTTCGTTCGGGAAGGGTCAAATGAAATCTGGAAAGAGAAAGAATGTTTCCACAGAAACCTGTTACAATTGGAGGAAGAGGAGTATCTTTTTTGATTTGCCTTATTGGTCAACCAATTTTCTACGTCATTGCATAGACGTAATGCATATTGAAAAGAATATATGTGAAATGTTGCTTTCAGTTCTTCTAAATGTCAAGGGGAAGACAAAAGATGATTTACGATCTCGACGTGACTTGGTGGAATGGGGCATCAGACCAGAATTGCATCCTGTGCGTATCAGTGAAAATAAATGGCAACTTCCATGTGCTTCTTATGTGATGACACCTACTGAAAAAAAAAACAATTTTTGGAAGTATTAGAGACTATTAGAGTTCCTGATGGCTATTCAAGCAACATATCTAAATGGGTCAATAGAAGAGAGTTGAAGCTAAAATCTTTGAAGACTCATGATTATCCACATTCTACTGCATGAGTTGCTTCCAATAGCAATCCGTCATCTTTTGTCCAATAATGTAAGGGTGGGTGTTATTCGGTTGTGCCATTTGTTTAGAGATCTTTGTGCTAAGAAGTTGTCCAAGTCTTTCTTGCAAAAAAATGTTGACAGATGCCCATTAATTTTGTGTGAGTTGGAGAAAATATTTCCCCCATCATTTTTCACATGCATGCTGCATCTAACTGTCCATATCCAACTGAAATACTTCTCGGAGGACCTGTTTCTTTTCGTTGGATGTATCCAACTGAAAGAAATATGTTCACATTAAAGTCTTATGTTCGAAACAATAATCATCCCGAAGGTTCTATCGTGAACGGTTACTTAGCTCAAGAATGTATGGATTTCTGTTCAATGTATTTGTCTGATCTTACTACAAGAATGAACAGACCAATGAGAAATGAAGAAGAACAATATGAGCAAATTGAACCCAGTTTTCCATCACTTCCTCAAAGAGGAGGAATTCCTGGATCATATACATTGAAGACATTAAGCCATGAAGAGCGGGAGATGGCACATCGCACAGTTTTGTTCAACTGTGATTTGTTCGATGACTATATCAGGTAACAAAATTGAATATGTATATCTTACATATATATCTGTTAAACTATTCATATTTTTTATCTACAGGGAACATAAAACAATGATAAATAGGAAGCATCGTTCTTTATCTTTGAGAAGGAGAGAGACTTTGCATAGCAAAGAGTTTTCTGCTTGGTTAAAATTGAAGGTAAAAATATTACTGTTTAAATTAATTATTTCAATATTTACTTAAGTTTAACTGTCATTTATATTGCAGGTATTGAGTTTGTCTGCTGACTCTGTCTCTGAGGAAATAAGATCTTCGGCTTTTGGTCCTAATACTGTGGTTCATGACTGTAAATCAATTGTTATCAATGGGTACATATTTATTGTCACTGAACGAGCCAAAAACATGAGAAAACAACATGATGGTATTATGGTTACTGCCACAACATATTGTTATGCCGGCGCATCAGATAGTAGACCGCGACTTGAAAATGTGGGTTATTATGGAGTCGTTGATAAAATAATAATATTGGATTATTACTCTCATGGACGAGTCACAATGATGAAATGCCATTGGTTTGATTCGATGACGAGACATGGCACATTTATTGATGATTGTGGATTTCGAGTAATTAATATGACCCGCACTCTTGCAACCGAAGAACCATATGTGTTGGCATCAATGGCTAAACAAGTTTTTTATGTCAAAGATCAACTTCAACCTGAATTTGGTGTCGTAGTTGAAGTAATTCCAAGACATATTTTTGATGATGCTGATGATGGAATTGACACTGTCCCTATTGCCATTGGAACCAATCCATTTGTTTCTTTTGATGACTCCAATAGCTCAATTGTCAGAGTTGATTGTGAACCTGAAGTTGTGGTTGGAAATATATAGAATCATTCATCCATGTTCTCAATTCTTTTGGTTTAACTCGAGTTGGGTTGTTAAGGTTGGTAATATTCATATTTATTTAGTATTGATCACAAATATGTTTTAGCTGACTTGACTGTTATGTGAATTTTCAATGTTTATTGGTTGTTGTTTTATTTGAATTGCATTTTCTAATTTGGAATTGAACTGTATTCAAACCAAATCAAACAATATTTCTAACTTGGTGAACATTACAACTTGTATGTTTTATTAAATTCATTCAAGCTCTTCTAAAACAATTGATAGCTAAATTACCAATGAATCCCCTCATTCTCTCATATATTTAGTTTTTTTGTTTACACATTAATTTTCTTTTTCTAATTAATTACATATTTGTTTTCCAATGCAGGAAATGAAGCCAATTGAAGAGAGACGAAGAAAAAAAATGGCGGAGAACAATCGTCGGATGGAGGAGATGGGCATTCCACCATTAGTGCCTACAGTGAGTACTTTATTTCAAATATATATATATATATATATATATTTACAGAATATATAATGTCATGTGATTAATTTTTTTTGTAAACTTTTTTGTAGGATCCACCATTACGTCGACAGTTATTCGACGAGGATCCTAGTATTGGTCCTAATACTCAGGCCAGTGGTACGAGGAGGGTTCGTACCAGAGGTGGACATAGAGCTGCGCGTGCCCGACTAGACCCTGCCCCTCCCACTGACATTTCAGCCTTCCCACATTCTGATCCCGGTGTGTCGTTAGGGACACACGGGATATTTAGACCTCCCATGTTTTCGCTACCTTCTGCATCTTCTGCCCCATCATTTTCACATCCCATGATGATTCCCACTCCCCAGCCAGCATCAGGTCATGCAGTTGTTCCATCTTCTTTTCCTTCTACTTCTGTCTCTCCGAGCTTTTATATTCCATCGTCTTCGACTCCTATTCCACCATAGGGTGTTCCATTAGGTTCTGTGGATCCGGCGCCACTCATTGATCAGACTAGCACAGGTATATTTATAAAACCCTATCAAATTTTTATAGCAATATTTATTTTCATTATAACATGTTTTGATAAAATATTTGTTTTTCTTTCATGACAGATACATCTACTGAAAGGAGGCGAGGGCGGGGCCGTACACTCATGCGTTCGGTGTGGAACCGTCGCACACAGGTTATGGTGGAATATAATGAAGACAATCAGATGGTTGAGAAAACAGGGCAGCAATGTTGGAGTTTTATGGCGACACTTGCCAATACTCTGACATCATTCCCGTCAGCCCGCTGTCGTGGAGACATTTGCCACATGAGGTCAAAGATAGAGCTTGGGCAGAGATATGGGTAAAAAAATCTGTTGTATTTAATACCATGATTTTTTTGTATTTATATAAATTAATATTTTCATTTCAGCTTCGATTTAATTTTCCTGATGGTGAGGGTGCACGAATGGAACGTCTAAAGGATTTAGGCGAGCTTTGGAGAGCCTACAAGCATGAGCTGTATATTGGCTGGCGTGCTAGAGTTGGCACTGAGTTAGAGGCGGTACCAGTCGTGGATGATTGTCCTATAGAGCAGTATCGTCAGATGATTACTCATTGGACGAGTACCCAGTTTAAGGTATGAATTACATTTGAGGTATTTAAATAATAACTTTCAAGTTTTGCATTAATATTATCCTTTGCATTATCGAATTTTATTTAGGAATCATCTGGAAAAAATAAAAAAAATATTGATGCAAAAAATACCTCCATACACTAGGACGCACGACGATGCCGGATCATGAGAGGCAGCAGGTATGACAATTGTTTATAAGTTTTCTTTACGACTTACATTTTCTTTTGTTTCCTCAATTATTTAATTATTTTCTGAAGTCTTTATATAAATTTTGTTTTCAATGTCATTGTAGAGGCAAGTACAAAATATTGAAGGACGTGTGCCTCGAGCAAAACTGTTTTGCTCGAGTAGACGAAAAAAGGATGGACGTGCTGTCAACGAAGCGACTCAGCAGCAGATTTTAAGTTTTAATCTGTTGATTTTATATTTTAATATCTATTTCGTAACTTAACAATATATTTATATTTGTAACAGGATGCTTTAGAGGCCCTCGATGCCCAAGAAGCAGACAATTTTGGGCCATCTGATCACTTACATCAGGTGTTGGGAGATGATCATTCTGGCAGAGTACGCTGCCGACCTAGGATAGCCCCGAAGAGGTATTGGCCTGCCTCAGGTACGAGTTGTAGTGCCACCGAGCTACAGCAAGTTAGGGCACAGGCAGAACAGGCTGAGAAAAGGGCCACAGAGATGGCAGAACAGTCTGCAAGGGCAAACAGTGCATTTATGAAATTTATTGAAGTTCTACGTCCAACACTTCCAGCAGAGGCCAGCCCAGCGATTGATGAATACATGTCGTCGATACATTCTATATATGGTGCACCAGGTGGTAGTTCCAGTGGTGGTCAGGCCGATGTCGAGCTTGAAGATGATGATGGCGAGCAGTCTGATGCGGAAGAGGAGGGAGATGAGGAGGGCGAGGAGGAGGGCGAAGGCGAGGAGGAAGGCGTTGTGGAGGGTGATGACGATGAGGAGGACGATGACGAGGGCGATGATGATGATGATGATGGAGATGGTGATGCTGATGTGGGACATATTGATCCGTTACATTTTTGACTTGAGATTTGATGTTTAATCTATTCTAGTTGTTGGTTTTATCTAGACTCGTAGTATAGTATTGGAGTTGAGTTATTTTTATATATTGTCTGTTTTTATGGATGTTGTTTCTTTTAGTGGTTGTGTGTTTGAGAACTCCCTGGACAACCCCCCTCATTCTTGGACCCTGGACAACCCCCCCTCCCCCTTGGACCCCAAACACCCACCAAACACCCCCCGGACAGCCCCGCGGACAGCCCCCTGGACAGCCCCCTGGACAGCCCCCCGTACAGCCCCCAACCCTCCACCCTGGACCCCGGACAACCCCTCCGGACATACCCCGCACAACCCCCCCACCCTCATCCTTGGTCCCCGGACAGCCCCCCGGACACCCACCGGACAACCCCCTGAATAACCCCGGACAACCCCCTGAACAACCATCGGACAGCCCCCTAAACAACCCCGGACAACCCCCTGAAGAACCCTCAAACACCCTCCGGACAGACCCCGCACAGCCCCCCCCCCCCCACCCTCATCCTTGGTCCCCGGACAGCCCCCCGGACACCCACCGGACAGCCCCCCCGGACAGCCCCCGCGGACAGCCCCCTGGACAGCCCCCCGTACAGCCCCCAACCCTCCACCCTGGACCCCGGATAGCCCCCCGGACAGCCCCCTGGACAACCCCCCCACCCCACCCACCCCCCCTTGGACCCCGGACAACCCCCCAAACACCCCCCGGACAGCCCCCTGAACACCCCCGGACAACCCCCTGAACAACCCCCTGAACAACCCCCGGACAGCCCCCTGAACAACCCCGGACAACCCCCTGAACAACCCCCAAAACCCCCCGGACAGACCCCGCACAGCCCCCCCACCCTCCTCCTTGGTCCCCGGACAGCCCCCCGGACACCCACCGGACAGCCCCCCCGGACAGCCCCCCGGACATCCCCTCCACCTTCCTTAATTTCATTAGCTCTGAAATGTTTCATAGCACGATCAATTAAAATCTAATCCATACTAAATATGATATAAAAATATTCTATATGAATTTCCATAAGATTTTAAGTGAAAACAAAAAGTGACATACGAAAAACTGACCAAACGCATTCGAAATGTGTTGATGCTTTAGGACAACGATCCATGGGTCATATGTGACGTGTACGAGTCATCCCCGCCTCATTCCGAGGCGCGGTGTGGTCGGAACAACTCAAAGTGTATGTCTTTTGTTTCAAAAGGACATCATTTTAAGTGGAAAACATCAACTGGCATCGTTTGGCCCGTTTGGACCCCCCTCACGCGCGTTTACGAAGCGCGCACATCACTTAAAACACGAATATTGAGCCGTACCGCGCAAACCGCACGTCCGATTGACGTGCCGTCTGCGCGTACACGTCACGAATAATAATTAGAATGTTCCACGGTGGTTTCAGCTCAATCCGAGGTCGTACGCTATGAATTTGACCGTTGGACGCCCGTTCTGGCCGTTTGTGACACCATAACTGCGTTGTCGGTCACCGCGGGCACACGGCACATCCGATTGACGTGCCGTCTGCTCGACCACTTCAGAAATCTGTCACCCGTATTTGTCATCTGATTTCAGGCCATTCCGACATCGTTCGGACCATTTGGACCCCCCTCACGCGCGTTTACGAAGCGCGCGCATCACTTAAAACACTAATATTGAGCCGTACCGCGCAAACCGCACGTCCGATTGACGTGCCGTCTGCGTGTACACGTCACGAATAATAATTAGAATGTTCCACGGTGGTTTCAGCTCAATCCGAGGTCGTCCGCTATGAATTTGACCGTTGGACGCCCGTTCTGACCGTTTATGGCACCAGAATTGCGTTGTCGGTCACCGCGGGCACACGGCACGTCCGATTGACGTTCCGTCTGCTCGAACACTTCATAAATCACTCACCCGTATTTGTCGTCTGATTTCAGGCCATTCCGACATCGTTCGGCCCGTTTGGACCCCCCTCACGCGCGTTTACGAAGCGCGCACATCACTTAAAACACGAATATTGAGCCGTACCGCGCAAACCGCACGTCCGATTGACGTGCCGTCTGCGCATACACGTCACGAATAATAATTAGAATGTTCCAAGGTGGTTTCAGCTCAATCTGAGGTCGTACGCTATGAATTTGACCGTTGGACGCCCGTTCTGGCCGTTTATGACACCATAACTGCGTTGTCGGTCACCGCGGGCACACGGCACGTCCGATTGACGTGTTGTCTACTCGACCACTTCAGAAATCAGTCACCCGTATTTGTTGTCTGATTTCAGGCCATTCCGACATCGTTCGGCCCGTTTGGACCCCCCTCACGCGCGTTTACGAAGCGCGCGCATCACTTAAAACACTAATATTGAGCCGTACCGCGCAAACCGCACGTCCGATTGACGTGCCGTCTGCGCGTACACGTCACGAATAATAATTAGAATGTTCCACGATGGTTTCAGCTCAATCTGAGGTCGTCCGCTATGAATTTGACCGTTGGACGCCCGTTCTGGCCGTTTATGACACCAGAACTGCGTTGTCGATCACCGCGGGCACACGGCACGTCCGATTGACGTGCCGTCTGGTCGACCACTTCATAAATCACTCACCCGTATTTGTCGTCTGATTTCAGGCCATTCCGACATCGTTCGGCCCATTTGGACCCCCCTCATGCGCGTTTACGAAGCGCGCGCATCACTTAAAACACGAATATTGAGCCGTACCGCGCAAACCGCACGTCCGATTGACGTGCTGTCTGCGCGTACACGTCACGAATAATAATTAGAATGTTCCACGATGGTTTCAGCTCAATCCGAGGCCGTCCACTATGAATTTGACCGTTGGACGCCCGTTCTGGCCGTTTATGACACCATAACTGCGTTGTCGGTCACCGCGGGCACACGACAAGTCCGATTGACGTGCCGTCTGCTCGACCACTTCAGAAATCAGTCACCCGTATTTGTCGTCTGATTTCAGGCCATTCCGACATTGTTCGGCCCGTTTGGACCCCCCTCACGCGCGTTTACGAAGCGCGTACATCACTTAAAATACTAATATTGAGCCGTACCGCGCAAACCGCACGTCCGATTGACGTGCCGTCTGCGCGTACACGTCACGAATAATAATTAGAATGTTCCACGGTGGTTTCAGCTCAATCCGAGGTCGTCCGCTATGAATTTGACCGTTGGACGCCCGTTCTGGCCGTTTATGACACCAGAACTGCGTTGTCGGTCACCGCGGGCACACGGCACGTCCGATTGACGTGCCGTCTGCTCGACCACTTCATAAATCACTCACCCGTATTTGTCGTCTGATTTCAGGCCATTCCGACATCGTTTGGCCCATTTGGACCCTCCTCACGCGCGTTTACGAAGCGCGCGCATCACTTAAAACACGAATATTGAGCCGTACCGCGCAAACCGCAAGTCCGATTGACGTGCCGTCTGCGCGTACACGTCACGAATAATAATTATAATGTTCCACGGTGGTTTCAGCTCAATCCGAGGTCGTCCGCTATGAATTTGACCGTTGGACGCCCGTTATGGCCGTTTATGACACCAGAATTGCGTTGTCGGTCACCGCGGGCACACGGCACGTCCGATTGACGTGCTGTCTGCTCTACCACTTCAGAAATCAGTCACTCTTATTTGTCGTCTGATTTCAGGCCATTCCGACATCGTTCGGCCTGTTTGGACCCCCCTCACGCGCGTTTACGAAGCGCGCGCAACACTTAAAACACGAATATTGAGCCGTACCGCGCAAACCGCACGTCCGATTGACGTGCCGTCTGTGCGTACACCTCACAAATAATAATTAGAATGTTCCACGATGGTTTCAGCTCAATCCGAGGCCGTCCGCTATGAATTTGACCGTTGGACGCCCGTTCTGGCCGTTTATGACACCATAACTGCGCTGTCGGTCACCGCGGACACACGACAAGTCCGATTGACGTGCCGTCTGCTCGAACACTTCAGAAATCAGTCACCCGTATTTGTCGTCTGATTTCAGGCCATTCCGACATCGTTCGGCCTGTTTGGACCCCCCTCACGCGCGTTTACGAAGAGCGCGCATCACTTAAAACACGAATATTGAGCCGTACCGCGCAAACCGCACGTCCGATTGACGTGCCGTCTACGCGTACACGTCACGAATAATAATTAGAATGTTCCACGGTGGTTTCAGCTCAATCCGAGTTCGTCCGCTATGAATTTGACCGTTGGACGCCCGTTCTGGCCGTTTATGACACCAGAACTGCGTTGTCGGTCACCGCGGGCACACGACACGTCCGATTGACGTGCCGTCTACTCGACCACTTCATAAATCACTCACCCGTATTTGTCGTCTGATTTCAGGCCATTCCGACATCGTTCGGCCCGTTTGGACCCCCCTCACGCGCGTTTACGAAGCGCGCGCATCACTTAAAACACGAATATTGAGCCGTACCGTGCAAACCGCACGTCCGATTGACGTGCCGTCTGTGCGTACACGTCACGAATAATAATTAGAATCTTCCACGATGGTTTCAGCTCAATCCGAGGCCGTCCGCTATGAATTTGACCGTTGGACGCCCGTTCTGGCCGTTTATGACACCATAACTGCGTTGTCGGTCACCGCGGGCACACGACAAGTCCGATTGACGTGCCGTCTGCTCGACCACTTCAGAAATCAGTCACCCGTATTTGTCGTCTGATTTCAGGCCATTCCGACATCGTTCGGCCCGTTTGGACCCCCCTCACGCGCGTTTACGAAGCGCGCGCATCACTTAAAACACGAATATTGAGCCGTACCGCGCAAACCGCACGTCCGATTGATGTGCCCTCTGCGCGTACACGTCACGAATAATAATTAGAATGTTCCATGGTGGTTTCAGCTCAATCCGAGGTCGTCCGCTATGAATTTGACCGTTGGACGCCCGTTCTGGCCGTTTATGACACCAGAACTGTGTTGTCGGTCACAGCGGGCACACGGCACGTCCGATTGACGTGCCGTCTACTCGACCACTTCATTCACTAACCCGTATTTGTCGTCTGATTTCAGGCCATTCCGACATCGTTCGGCCCGTTTGGACCCCCCTCACGCGCGTTTACGAAGCGCGCGCATCACTTAAAACACGAATATTGAGCCGTACCGCGCAAACCGCACGTCCGATTGACGTGCCGTCTGTGCGTACACATCACGAATAATAATTAGAAAGTTCCACGGTTGTTTCAACTCAATCCGAGGCCGTCCGCTATGAATTTGACCGTTGGATGCCCGTTCTGCCCGTTTATGACACCATAACTGCGTTGTCGGTCACCGCGGGCACACGACAAGTCCGATTGACGTGCCGTCTGCTCGACCCCTTCAGAAATCAGTCACCCGTATTTTTCGTCTTATTTCAGGCCATTCCGACATCGTTCGGCCCATTTGGACCCCCCTCACGCGCGTTTACGAAGCACGCGCATCACTTAAAACACTAATATTGAGCCGTACCGCGCAAACCGCACGTCCGATTGACGTGCCGTCTGCGCGTACACTTCACAAATAATAATTAGAATGTTCCACGGTGGTTTCAGCTCAATCCGAGGTTGTCCGCTATGAATTTGACCGTTGGACGCCCGTTCTGGCCGTTTATGACACCAGAACTGCGTTGTCGGTCACCGCGGGCACACGACACGTCTGATTGACGTGCCGTCTGGTCGACCACTTCATAAATCACTCACCCGTATTTGTCGTCTGATTTCAGGCCATTCCGATATCGTTCGGCCCGTTTGGACCCCCCTCACGCGCGTTTACGAAGCGCGCGCATCACTTAAAACACGAATATTGAGCCGTACCGCGCAAACCGCACGTCCGATTGACGTGCCGTCTATGCGTACACGTCACGAATAATAATTAGAATGTTCCACGGTGGTTTCAGCTCAATCCGAGGCCGTCCGCTATGAATTTGACCATTGGACGCCCGTTCTGGCCGTTTATGACACCATAACTGCGTTGTCGGTCACCGCGGGCACACGACAAGTCCGATTGACGTGCCGTCTGCTCGACCACTTCAGAAATCAGTCACCCGTATTTGTCGTCTGATTTCAGGCCATTCCGACATCGTTCGGCCCATTTGGACCCCCCTCACGCGCGTTTACGAAGCGCGCGCATCACTTAAAACACTAATATTGAGCCGTACCGTGCAAACCGCAGGTCCGATTGACGTGCCGTCTGCGCGTACACGTCACGAATAATAATTAGAATGTTCCACGGTGGTTTTAGCTCAATCCGAGGTCGTCCGCTATGAATTTGATCGTTGGACGCCCGTTCTGGCCGTTTATGACACCAGAACTGCGTTGTCGGTCACCGCGGGCACACGGCACGTCCGATTGACGTGCCGTCTGCTCGACCACTTCATAAATCACTCACCCGTATTTGTCGTCTGATTTCAGGCCATTCCGACATCATTCGGCCCGTTTGGACCCCCTCACGCGCGTTTACGAAGCGCGCGCATCACTTAAAACACGAATATTGAGCCGTACCGCGCAAACCGCACGTCCGATTGACGTGCCGTCTGCGCGTACACGTCACGAATTATAATTAGAATGTTCCACGATGGTTTCAGCTCAATCTGAGGCCGTCCGCTATGAATTTGACCGTTGGACGCCCGTTCTGGCCGTTTATGACACCATAACTGCGTTGTCGGTCACCGCGGGCACACGACAAGTCCGATTGACGTGCCGTCTGCTCGACCACTTCGGAAATCAGTCACCCGTATTTGTCGTCTGATTTCAGGCCATTCCGACATCGTTCGGCCCGTTTGGACCCCCCTCACGCGCGTTTACGAAGCGCGCGCATCACTTAAAACACTAATATTGAGCCGTACCGCGCAAACCACACATCCGATTGACGTGCCGTCTGCGCGTACACGTCACGAATAATAATTAGAATGTTCCACGGTGGTTTCAGCTCAATCCGAGGTCGTCCTCTATGAATTTGACCATTGGACGCCCGTTCTGGCCGTTTATGACACCAGAACTGCGTTGTCGGTCATCGCGGGCACACGGCACGTCCGATTGACGTGCCGTCTGCTCGACCACTTCATAAATCACTCACCCGTTTTTGTCGTCTGATTTCAGGCCATTCCGACATCGTTCGGCCCGTTTGGACCCCCCTCACGCGCGTTTACGAAGTGCGCGCATCACTTAAAACACGAATATTAAGCCGTACCGCGCAAACCGCACGTCCGATTGACGTGCCGTCTACGCGTACACGTCACGAATAATAATTAGAATGTTCCACGGTGGTTTCAGCTCAATCCGAGGTCGTCCGCTATGAATTTGACCGTTGGACGCCCGTTCTGGCCGTTTATGACACCAGAACTGCGTTGTCGGTCACCGCGGGCACACGACACGTCCGATTGACGTTCCGTCTGCTCGACCACTTTAGAAATCAGTCACCCGTATTTGTCGTCTGATTTCAGGCCATTCCGACATCGTTCGGCCCGTTTGGACCCCCCTCACGCGCGTTTACGAATCGCGCGCATCACTTAAAACACGAATATTGAGCCGTACCGCGCAAACCGCACGTCCGATTGACGTGCCGTCTGCGCGTACACGTCACGAATAATAATTAGAATGTTCCACGATGGTTTCAGCTCAATCCGAGGCCGTCCGCTATGAATTTGACCGTTGGACGCCCGTTCTGGCCGTTTATGACACCATAACTGCGTTGTCGGTCACCGCAGGCACAAGACAAGTCCGATTGACGTGCCGTCTGCTCGACCACTTCAGAAATCAGTCACCCGTATTTGTCGTCTGATTTCAGGCCATTCCGACATCGTTCGGCCCGTTTGGACCCCCCTCACGCGCGTTTACGAAGCGCGCACATCACTTAAAACACGAATATTGAGCCGTACCGCGCAAACCACACGTCCGATTGACGTGCCGTCTGCGCGTACACGTCACGAATAATAATTAGAATGTTCCACGGTGGTTTCAGCTCAATCCGAGGTCGTCCGCTATGAATTTGACCGTTGGACGCCCGTTCTGGCCGTTTATGACACCAGAACTGCGTTGTCGGTCACCGCGGGCACACGGCACGTCCGATTGATGTGCCGTCTGCTCGACCACTTCAGAAATCAGTCACCCGTATTTTTTGTCTGATTTCAGGCCATTCCGACATCGTTCGGCCCGTTTGGACCCCCCTCAAGCGCGTTTACGAAGCGCGCGCATCACTTAAAACACGAATATTGTGCCGTACCGCGCAAACCGCACGTCCGATTGACGTGCCGTCTGCGCGTACACGTCACGAATAATAATTAGAATGTTCCAAGATGGTTTCAGCTCAATCCGAGGCCGTCCGCTATGAATTTGACCGTTGGACGCCCGTTCTGGCCGTTTATGACACCATAACTGCGTTGTCAGTCACCGTGGGCACACGACAAGTCCGATTGACGTGCCGTCTACTCGACCACTTCATAAATCAGTCACCCGTATTTGTCGTCTGATTTCAGGCCATTCCGACATCGTTCGGCCCGTTTGGACCCCCCTCACGCGCGTTTACGAAGCGCACGCATCACTTAAAACACAAATATTGAGCCGTACCGCGCAAACCGCACGTCCGATTGACGTGCCGTCTGCGCGTACACGTCAAGAATAATAATTAGAATGTTCCACGGTGGTTTCAGCTCAATCCGAGGTCGTCCGCTATGAATTTGACCGTTGGACGCCCGTTCTGGCCGTTTATGACACCAGAACTGCGTTGTCGGTCACCGCGGGCACACGGCACGTCCGATTGACGTGCCGTCTGCTCGACCACTTCAGAAATCAGTCACCTGTATTTTTCGTCTAATTTCAGGCCATTTCGACATCGTTCGGCCTGTTTGGACCCCCTCACGCGCGTTTACGAAGCGCGCACATCACTTAAAACACCAATATTGAGCCGTACCGCGCAAACCGCACGTCCGATTGACGTGCCGTCTGCGCGTACACGTCACGAATAATAATTAGAATGTTCCACGGTGGTTTCAGCTCAATCCGAGGTCGTCCGCTATGAATTTGACCGTTGGACGCCCGTTCTGGCCGTTTATGACACCAGAACTGCGTTGTCGGTCACCGCGGGCACACGGCACGTCCGATTGACGTTCCGTCTGCTCGAACACTTCAGAAATCAGTCACCCGTATTTGTCGTCCTATTTCAGGCCATTCCGACATCGTTCGGCCCGTTTGGACCCCCCTCACGCGCGTTTACGAAGCTCGCGCATCACTTAAAACACGAATATTGAGCCGTACCGCGCAAACCGCACGTCCGATTGACGTGCCGTCTGCGCGTACACGTCACGAATAATAATTAGAATGTTCCACGATGGTTTCAGCTCAATCCGAGGCCGTCCGCTATGAATTTGACCGTTGGACGCCCGTTCTGGCCGTTTATGACACCATAACTGCGTTGTCGGTCACTGCGGGCACAAGACAAGTCCGATTGACGTGTCGTCTGCTCGACCACTTCAGAAATCAGTCACCCGTATTTGTCGTCTGATTTCAGGCCATTCCGACATCGTTCGGCCCGTTTGGACCCCCCTCACGCGCGTTTACGAAGCGCGCGCATCACTTAAAACACTAATATTGAGCCGTACCGCGCAAACCGCACATCCGATTGACGTGCCGTCTGCGCGTACACGTCACGAATAATAATTAGAATGTTCCACGGTGGTTTCAGCTCAATCTGAGGTCGTCCGCTATGAATTTGACCGTTGGACGCCCGTTCTGGCCGTTTATGACACCAGAACTGCGTTGTCGGTCACCGCGGGCACACGACACGTCCGATTGACGTGCCGTCTGCTCGACCACTTCAGAAATCAGTCACCCGTATTTGTCGTCTGATTTCAGGCCATTCCGACATCGTTCGGCCCGTTTGGACCCCCCTCACGCGCGTTTACGAAGCGCGCACATCACTTAAAACACTAATATTGAGCCGTACCGCGCAAACCGCACGTCCGATTTACGTGCCGTCTACGCGTACACGTCACGAATAATAATTAGAATGTTTGACGGTGGTTTCAGCTCAATCCTAGGTCGTACGCTATGAATTTGACCATTGGACGCCCGTTCTGGCCGTTTATGACACCATAACTGCGTTGTCGGTCACCGCGGGCACACGACAAGTCCGATTGACGTGCCGTCTGCTCGACCACTTCAGAAATCATTCACCCGTATTTGTCGTCTGATTTCAGGCCATTCCGACATCGTTCGGCCCGTTTGGACCCCCCTCACGCGCGTTTACGAAGCGCGCGCATCACTTAAAACACTAATATTGAGCCGTACCGCGCAAACCGCACGTCCGATTGACGTGCCGTCTGCGCGTACACGTCACGAATAATAATTAGAATGTTTCACGGTGGTTTTGAGTGAATCCGTGGTCGTCCGCTATGAATTTGACCGTTGGACGCCCGTTTTGGCCGTTTATGACACCATAACTGCGTTGTCAGTCACCGCGGGCACACGACACGTCCGATTGACGTTCCGTCTGCTCGACCACTTCAGAAATCAGTCACCCGTATTTGTCATCTGATTTCAGGCCATTCCGACATCGTTCGGCCCGTTTGGACCCCCCTCACGCGCGTTTACGAAGCGCGCGCATCACTTAAAACACGAATATTGAGCCGTACCGCGCAAACCGCACGTCCGATTGACGTGCCGTCTGCGCGTACACATCACGAATAATAATTAGAATGTTCCACGGTGGTTTCAGCTCAATCCGGAGACGCGGTGTGGCCGACACCGCTCAAAGTGTCCGTCTTTTGTTTCAAAAGGACGTCATTTTAAGTGAAAAGCATCAACTGGCTTACGGAAAACCGACCAAACGCATTCCGAATCTGTTGATAATTTATCCCAACAATCCATGGGTCATATGTGACGTGTACGAGCCAACCCGGGATGAATTCGAGTCGCGGTGTGTCCGGGATAAGTTTAAGTGGCTCTCTTTTGTTTAAAATGAACACCATTTTAAGTACATACGGAAAAATGACCAAACGGATTCGGTTTCCATTGAAACTTTAGGAGAACGATCCATGGGTCATATGTGACGTGTACGAATCAACCCCGCCACAATCGGAGACGCGGTGTGGCCGACACCACTCAAAAAGTGTCGGTCCTTTGTTTCAAAAAGACGTCATTTTAAGTGAAAATCATCAAGTGACATACGAAAAACCGACCAAAGGCATTCGGACTGTGTCAACACTTTAGCACAAGGATCCATGGGTCGTATGTGACGTGTACGAGTCAATCCTGCCTCAATCTGAGGTGCGGTGTGACCGACACCATTCTAACTATCTATCTTTTGTTTAAAATGGACAGGATACGCAAAACCGACCAAACGCAAAACCGACCAAACGCATTCTGAATCTGTTGATAATTTATCACAACGATCCATCAGTCATATGTGACATGTACGAGCCCACTCGGGCTCAATCCGAGTCGCGGTGTGGCCGAGATCAGTCTAAGTGGCTCTCTTTTGTTTAAAATGGACAGCATTTTAAGTACATACGGAAAACCGACCAAACGCATTCGGTTTCCATTGAAACTTTAGGAGAACGATTCATGGGTCATATGTGAGGTGTACGAATCATCCCCACCACAATCCGAGGCGCGGTGTGGTCAACACTGCTCTAACTGTGTCTGTTTTGTTTAAAATGGGTAGGATTATAAGTGAAAAGAACTGGCATACGCAAAACCGACCAAACGCATTCGGTTTCCATTGAAACATTAGGAGAACGATCCATGGGTCATATGTGAAGTGTACCAATCATCCCCGTCTCAATCCGAGACGCGGTGTGGCCGACACCGCTCTAACTATGTCTCTTCTGTTTAAAATGGGCATGATTATAAGTGAAAAAGAACAACTGGCATACGCAAAACCGACCAAACGCATTCCGAATCTTTTGATCATTTATCACAATAATCCATGGGTCATATGTGACCTGTACGAGGCAACCCGGGTTCAATCCGAGTCGCGGTGTGGCCGAGATCAGTCTAAGTGGCTCTCTTTTGTTTAAAATGGACACCATTTTAAGTACATACGAAAAACCGACCAAACGCATTCGGTTTCCATTGAAACATTAGGATAACGATCCATGAGTCATATGTGACGTGTACGAATCATCCGCGCCTCAATCCGAGCCACGGTGTGGCCGACACCGCTCTAACTGTGTCTGTTTTGTTTAAAATGGACAGGATTATAAGTGAAAAGAACAACTGGCATACGCAAAACCGACCAAACGCATTCAGAATCTTTTGATAATTTATCACAACGATCCATGGGTCATATGTGACGTGTACTAGCCAACCCGGGTCAATCCGAGTCGCGGTGTGACCGGGATCAGTCTAAATGGCTCTCTTTTGTTTAAAATATACACCATTTTAAGTACATACGGAAAACCGACCAAACGCATTCGGTTTCCATTGTAACTTTAGGAGAACGATCCATGGGTCCTATGTGACGTGTACGAATCATCCCGCCTCAATCCGACATGCAGTGCGACTGACACCACTCAAAGTGTCCGTCTTTTGTTTCAAAAGGACGTCATTTTAAGTGAAAAACATCAACTGACGTACGGAAGACCGACCAAACGCATTCGGATTCTATCGATACTTTAGCACAACGATCCATGGGTCATATGTGACGTGTACAAGTCAACCCCGTCTTAATCTGAGATGTGGTGTGGCCGACACCGCTCTAACTATGTCTCTTTTGTTTAAAATGGACATGATTATAAATGAAAAGAACAACTGGCATACGCAAAACCGACCAAACGCATTCAGAATCTTTTGATAATTTATCACAATGATCCATGGGTCATATGTGACATGTACGAGCCAACCCGGGATGAATCTGAGTCGCGGTGTGGTCGGGATGAGTCTAAGTGTCACTCTTTTGTTTAAAATGGACAACATTTTAAGTACATACGGAAAACCGACCAAACGCATTTGGTTTCCATTTAAACTTTAGGAGAACGATCCATGAGTCATATGTGACGTGTACGAATCAACCCCGCCTCAATTGGAGATGCGGTGTGGTCGGCATCACTCATAGTGTCCGTCTTTTGTTTCAAAAGGATGCCATTTTAAGTGAAAAACATCAACTGGCATACGGAAAACCGACCAAACGCATTAGGATTCTGTCGATACTTTAGCACAACGATCCATGAGTCAAATGTGACGTGTACGAGTTAACCCCGCCTCAATCTGAGGTGCGGTGTGGCCGGTATCACTTCAGGTGTATGTATTTTGTTTAAAATGGACATCATTTGAGGTAAAAATATATGGTATAGAAAAAACCGATCATATTATGAATTGAATTTCAGATTCCACGTATAATTGTCATATAAATTTTAAATTGAATTCTATATGAATTATGTATGTTTATGAATTGTAATTTAATTATGGATTTGTATAGTTTCAGGATCCATTATATGTTAAATGTGTATGAATTTGTTCGTAATTGAATATGTATGTTTTATTTTATTACTGGTACAATAGTTGGATCGAAAATGAGGTGAAAATGAGGTGAAAATGAGGTGAAAATGAGGCCTGATGACTGGTGGTGATGGACAGGGGACAAGGGCTGTGCAAATTGCAGGGTGCTGCAATTTGCAGCATAGGGTATGCCAACGGTTTCAAACCGTTGGCATATAAGTTTTTAGCATGTCTTTTCCCAACGGTTCTAAACCGTTGGGAAAGACTTCACCAATTCCCAACGGTTTGGAACCGTTGGGAAAATGTTCCATGGTATTTGGTTTTCCCAATGGTTTGGGAGAACCGTTGGGAAAAACTATCCCAACGGTTCACCCAAACCGTTGGGGTAGGGTAACTTCTATGGGCCTATTGCAACGGTTGACAGTAAACCGTTGGGAAAACCTTTCCCAACGGCTTACTTCCCAACAGTTGTCAGAACCGTTGGGAAAACCTTTCCCAACGGTTTCAGGGGCTTTCCCAACGGTTCTGAACCATTGGGAAATAGTGTATTTCCAGTAGTGATGTGTTCCACTCATGTTGGAGACTACCCATTGCATACAAGAAATAATAGAAACTATAAAAATCTATTCCAAACCAAACTACCATTCATATTTAGAAGGAGCAATTAAAAACCATTTATAATGTTTAGGATCCTCTTGTTGTGAATGAGGATCCAAGTATCATGTGTCACTGGTAGATCTGAAATAGTTTTGACACTTTATTGATCTCTACCAATCATTATGAATGAAAGATTGAGGTAGTCATGTTTTAGGTATTCCAAACTCATTATTATCTTCATTTTACAATATGTTTTGAAGTGTTAAAGATAGACTAGGTTTATATTAGTTTATTCCACTGTCAATGATACCCTTAAACCCATCACCATCTTAGTGTTTGGGCCTTATCATTCATGGTGGGTCCCTTAGTGGCCCCACATTAAGATTGATTAATTTTCACCAAGAACTAAACATGCACTATTTTTTTTTTCAAACGATACATATTGACACATAGATCCATTTTCTTGGGCTAAGTATTATATTCCCTTTACACCCATGATTATTATTGGTGATGAGTTATTTACCATTTCTTATAGGGTTTCATAATTCTATCACCAGGGAACTCATAAATTTTTCATCACTTCCTATATATGAGATAAATCAGTATAGATGATGCTTTCTTAAAACTATATGTGTATTGATTATTATTTCACCAGGTTACATAATTATTCATTGATATTTTATCCTAGGCTTAACTAGTAATTATTATGAAATTAATACAAGTGCTTAAGCTCAAATTCCATCCAATTAAAATCTTGGATCTAGAACAAAGTTGTCTTACTTTTTTCCATGCATAAACAAAATGTGAATAAAGAAATGTTACCTAGAAAACCACATGGATTGAATACTGTTTCTTCAAGATATATAGTGACATCCACAAATTTATATCTTGGAATCAACCAAAAGTTTTATCCTAATTAAAATCTTACTTATTCATCACATATGAGGCCTCACCAATTCATGTCAGGTTTCCTCAATGAGATCAAAACTAATATGAATCTATTTCATTATTACACATTATATATATCTATGAAAGGCCCTATATATAAAGTTCCATGTTGTATGACCTTAAATTACATTACATCAGGATATTTTTCACATGTTTTTAAACTGTATGACATTTTTTTCATCCTTTAAGACCTTACACTATTTAGAGTGGCCCATCCTATGTGATCAGATCTTCTCTACATGAGATACAGATCAATGTAAGGGTTCTCAATATATTATTTTTATCCATAAAAATATGTTGGAAAAAAATTACCCCATTCCTAAGGATTGAATCATTGTTTTTTGGCTTCCCCTATTCACATCATCCTTATTACCCCAACCATACACTATAACACTTTGTGTAGAACTCTAGATTTATTATCTTGGGTATAACTATAAATTATTTATTAGATTTCATTCAACACTATAAGATAAAAACTCCCTATATAATAAATATATATGGCTTGATTATTATTATCATATGATACATAGTGATTCCTAGATCTCCTATCTTGATACCCTATGTAAATTCCCTCAATATCCAACCCCTCACTGTGCATTGTTTCCCCATTCACACCAGATATTTCTATATCAGCCTCTATGTTGATTAAACATATATTTAAAAAGAAATTTATGTGGATTGATTCCTATAATTTTGGGATATATAGAGACATCTATACCATACATTTCAGACCCACCTATAGATCATCATTTACATAGATTTCCCCTCAACATCCCATAACAATTCAGTCTAGATTAGTTTATAACTGGAGTGTTCCTTTTACCTTTTTAATATCTTCTTACCATATTCCACACTTTGTTTGTTTAGAATTTGGATCACCATAAATCATTCATGGATTTTGGTAACAAGGGTATTTGACTTTGAAAGGAAACATATTCTTGGAAATGTTATACATGCCTCCATATCCGACCTACCTACTAGAGACATGTTTTTTCCTAAGGAGAATTTATTTTGACCCCAAGTTCCCAAAAAAGCACTAAAGTGTAACCATTCACACAAATTTGGTCAGTGATCATCCTCAATATTCTTGTATTATCTTATCATGTCTTGAATCAAATAACTTACTATTTGATTTACATTTTTTCATTTTCTATTCATAAGGTGTTATATCACTCCTATAACATGATCCCATTTGAGTTGTCACAACCTGTCACCTTTGATCCAATCACATTAAAGTTAAAACATGTAAAACTCTCTATAATATGGTGTATATTTGTGTTAGGATCTCATTTATGCCAGCTTTTCACCCTAAAATTTCTATATAGTCTATCCCATATTTTGATTCGCCTTAAATACCATCAACATTGATTCTGATTACTATGAATTTTAACTACATGAACTCATATAAGGTATTTTATATAGCATTAATGGTTTCTCCAGTCACATCACTCCCACCTCACCCTTGTTGGTATATATAATGTCTCATCTTCTAGTAAAAGTGGTATGACCATAAACACCAAATTCATTGGCCCAACTTGCATGACCTTAAAATACTAGAGGGATGATATATAGTATTATCTAAGTTAAAAATCCATAAAGTTCATCGTCAAAACAAATATGAGTCTTTACTCGCTCGGACTGGACAATTTAAATCCTAGAAAAAATTAGACTATTTAAGAATGTAAAAGGAAAAAAAAATTTCATTTTGAAAACCTATAAAGTGTATCTTGAGAGAAAATCATGCTCATGTACTCCAAACCTATCCCTATTTTGAGACTTAGTAAATTTTGTGGGTGAAAAGAAAATAAAAATGTATAAAACTTGTAGGGTCCACTATTCAACCCTAGAAAAAGTCAAGATATGTTCACTAGGTCCATAAACCTTTTTAATAGTTAAATCACCCTTCTATTCCTCACATATTAGTTCACAAGATTTGTTTTAAATGCACAATGGTGTATTTTTTTGGCATGTGAGTCATTTTAAGCATTGGAATCCTCACTATAAAGTTCCCATTTATAATTTCCATTATGTCAATTCATCCATCTAACCTGTATCTAAATGGAATAATTTTAAAACATGATTATGTTATATATTCCACCATATCTAGTCCACCTATATCCATGTAAGAATATAAGTTTTAGATAAAGTATTCTAAAAGATCTAATCCTGAATTACAATGATGTTATATGTCCTTCCATATTTTACATGCACATATCTATCTAAGAGTACATGATCAAAATGAAACAAAATCTCATATTAATTTATCTCATGAACTCACCCTGAATTATATTGATAGTTCATATTCCTTTATATCCATCACTCCTTTATCTTTATAAGAGCACATATATTTAAAAGTCATTAGATTGATTCATGTAATTACTGACTCTAGTGTTGGAAAGTTATAATTTACCTAATCTATTCCCATACTATGCTCAAAATATAGTTATTATGATATTACTCTTTATGAGTTTCATATATTATCATGAATTGGTAATTGATGAAATAAATGATTTTAGGAGTTTAAAACCAGTTGATAATAAATTTTTTCATTCTTTTAAAAGGAGTGGAATCTATAGAATTGTTCCTTCGTAAGATAACACGGAAAAAATATCTATGACAGGATCTGGTTGGATGGTCATTGAAAATGAACTAATTTGTGATGAGAAGAATTTAATAGTTTCTGAAGATATTTTCTCTTGGTAGATTTAGAATTAGATAATAGATTCATCTGTTTAATTTTTTGTAGCCAATTCTTAGTTCCTCCACTTGATAGTCACAATTAAAACTTCTGTCTCTAAGAAGTGTTCTCTCATCTCTTCTATATGAGTTTTATATTATTTTATTTTTTTAGTCTGAATGGACACCTATTTTTAAAGATTTAATTCCATAGTTGTTAGATGGTTCAACTATTGGGTATCCAATTTTATATATTTTGGCTAGTGGTTTTTTATTTCAAAGGAATGTAGTTTTTTCTCTTGAATCACCAACATATCCCGAATGACTCTATATTGATGGATGAGAGCATTCAATTTTTAGTAATAAAAAATTCCTACACCAAAACCAAATAATAGTTGTTGAAGTCTCTCGGCCTAGTCACCAATCTCCCCAAACTACGTTTCAGTGATGATTATGTGGAAATGGAACCAATCCCACTTCCTCACTACCAAATATTTAGTAGAAAGTTTAGGATTCAAGCTTGGGTCACTTGTTGATATGGGTATATAGTCTAGGATAGAATCCACTATAGAGGGTCTAGATTTAATTAGTGATATATGGATGAAAGAGTATATAACTTATACTACATTTTTTTCAAGGACTAAATTATCAGAAGCTTCCTCCACCAGTTGATCAAATTAGGTTTTCATAATAAATTTAATTCTAGTGATATGACATGGAATTTAAGTGGTCAGTATTGGGTTCATTCCACATTTATTTTAAGGACTATATAAATAAAATAATTATCCAAATTATATAAGGTTATTTATTATTTGTTCTTATGGTTCAAAGATATATTCCATGATAATCTCAAGTAGTGGACCCTAAGAATTAAACAGTTTTTTTCACTCATTGGATGAGATTCCCTATCACACCATACAGGTAGAACTCTATCCATGCTTGAGTGTAGTATCATGACCACTTAATCGAACCGCCAATGAGAGACAGTGTGGTTTCTACAATGTTTCCTCATGTTCCAGCATCGACCAAAGTTTTTTAATGATAGAAGGATGTTGTTCATGTTTCACTCTAGTGAAGTACAGTGAATAAATTAATTATAGAGACCTAAACTAGTGTGAAAAACTATTTGGTTTGTAAGGTTCATACATTGCTAATCCATCCACTAGACCTACTGTAACCCCATACCATAAAAAAAATAAGGAATTAACGCTCATAATGGATATTTATATCATTATAAATAACTATCCTTGAGTGTTCATCATAAGTAATAAAAGATTGACCATAAAGATTCATTAATATATTAGATACCTCATTGGTATATACTAATATTTTTCAAAAAATGGTGATATTAAGTATCCTAGAGTCGGACGTAGAATGAGGAATTTTTATGGTGTTATATAAATCGTAACACCATAAGTGTTCTACCACCAAACTTGACATGAACTGAAAACTTTTATTTAAGTGATATAGGTTTTACTCTAACTGAATATGGCCTGTCATATGATAAATTTGGATAAGGATAGGAACTACCATGTTAATTGGTTTTCCTTAGACCAGTAACACCTATATCACTAAGTTGCAGACCCTAACACCTTAGCAGGAATCCACAATAGGGAAGATTAAACCACTCTAGAACATATCTAAGAACCCCAAACTAGAGGAGTATTTTTTCTCTACATTTCTCAAGAAATTATCATCAATAATAATGTTTTACTATTTTTATCATCCATTCTAAAAAAAAAATATAAGTTGAAAATATTATGTAATATAAATTATTTTGAATCCAAATATGGAATCCATTTTAAATAATTACATTCTTATAAGTGGACAAATATAATTGATAATTAAACCCACTTATGTGATGAGAAAGCATTTTTCCAAAGAGAAAATGTTCTCATGTTTAAAATGTTTTTATATCAAAATTAAAAATGAAATTGATTACAGTGAAATAAATTTGGTTTAATGAATATTTAAGTGAGATAATTTTAATTCTAAAACTATTTTGAAAAAAATTAATATTATAAATTTTTTAAATGAAATGACACTTATTAATAAAAACATGTATTTTTCACTATTCATTGAAAAAATCAAATTTTCATAAAAATATCAAAAATTCAACTTAACGTAATTTTGACAAGTAGATATAAAAAATAAATTTTATTTTTTAAAAGAATTTTTAATTTAAAAGAAAATAATTTTAAAATAAGTGTGAAAAATGTGATAATACTTATTTATAGAAAAATGTAGCTTTAAATGTAAAATTATATTTATTTGTATATCTTGTCTAAAATACATATTATTAATTTTAAACATTTTATTTAATATAATATATAAATAAATTTCATTAAAATCATTAAAAAATTTTATCTATTTAATTAATTGAGGTAAAACATATTTTTTCACATAAAATTAGTCGTTAGAAAAAGTGTTCCTTTTTTTTCAATTGGGGTTTAATTTACTTTTTAAAATAATTGGTTAGAAATGAATTAATTTTATATACTTGTGTAGACCATATATTATCATAATTTAGTTAATCCTATTAATATCCACTATTCCAATGGTTAAACGATAAATATCATATTAAATAATAATATTTTAGTTGTGTTTTGTGTTTCGTTCAAACTCCATGTTGTGTGTAAAGCAAGCTGTAATTTTTTAAAAAATTGATTTAAAAAAACATTTAAAAATTCATTATTCCACACACAATTTCCATGCACATAATGGTAATCTATGAGTTTAACCTATACAATTAACATGGTATTCTTTGTAAAATAAATACAGTAAGCCTCGTCTGATGAGCAAAAGTTCCTCATGTGATAAGCACAAGATGACACCCTCAGTAGGACCTAAAAACATTCCATGTGTCCAATATTACCTAGGTAACTTCCATATATAAGACCCAATCGCAACATCACTACCCCCATAAACACCGATGAATCTTCCACACATAATCCCTAATCACCCCATCACTGGACCCCAATAGCACCCAAACTTATTCCACACATATGCCCCAACCACATCATAGTTTCAGCTCAATAGAACCCATGAACCTTCCTTGTGTAATACCCAATCATACCATTCATACTATTTGAAATAACCTAGGCTCCCTCAGGTTTAATTTTGAGTCCCAACTGTGTATGATAGGTAAGACTTTAAACTACATAGCACCCATGTCGTAGTCGCATGATATTAAACTAGATGACAACATCCTTAGTACATAAAGTTGAAATACATCCTTACTTTATGTGAAAAAAACATAGGATTCTTTATTTTTTTAGTCATTGTATGACCCCCCATTTTATGGGGATCCTCCATCAATATGCAACACACTATACCTCACAATCACTCCTTTCATGATATAAGAATCCTTACTTCACATCATTAAACTTCGTAGACCAAACACACTACATGAACTTAAATTGTTCAACAAATTTACATGGGTTCTGATCCATGTATCCAAATAAGGTATGTAGAAAACCTACCTTGGGGTTAATACCAACACCATTGAAAATCTATTTTTCTTCCCCCTTGGAGGATCCTACCTTGAATTGTGAATATATCCTCTGGGAACACACTTACCATCCAAACCTAAGGTATCCATTGGAACTCAGTGTATCCATGCAAAGAAAACCCATTTTTTCCCAATACATGATAAGAATTTATAAGAAACACTACCCCAATTATTTAAACCTATGAAGACCTCCCCAAAAGACTTTAATCCTATGATCATGTCCCAACAAGACTTTAAAACTATGACCGCATCCCACAAGAACATAAACCAATGACTGCATCCCTAAAGTATCTTAAACCAATTACTAAATCCCCAAAATATATTAAACTAATGACGATTTCCCAAGAAGACATTTAAATTGTGAACCATCTTGATGCATCAGAATCTATACCTCGTGTGAAATTCATGAGATGTGTGAGGTAATGATCCACAAATTACTTTTGACCATGGAAAAAGTTTCCCCATAGAAGACATGAGATACCCCAGGTTTTATAACTAAGATGGCGTATATGTGAGATTAACTCAAATCTGAATGAAGAATGTTTTTACAGGTTCCCAACAGTCCCAACATCCATAAATTTCCAAACATGTCAAACATCACCATCAGCTTCGACTAAAGGTAGTTTCCCTACTACGAAAACAAGAAGTGTAATTAATTAATGTTCACTTTGAGATGGTTCTAGGAATGAGATTCAAGAATATTTATAAAATCTTTGAGTGAGACCAACTAGGAAATGAACTCTAAGGAGGAATTCATGGAAAGAGGAACCAACATCCCATCATCTGAATTATAATCAAGAATCCAACATTATTAGCTTTGGTGGTGGGGGTTACCCATTGATTTCCAAAAAATTTAAACATCGCCATCAACTTCGACCATAGGTAGATTCCCTAGTATGAAAATTAGAACTGTAATTAACTGACGTCCACCTCGAGATTGAATTAGGAATGAGATTCATGAACATTTGTAAAATCTATGAGTGACACCCAGACTAGGAAATTAAATCAAAGGAGGAATACATGGAAGGAGGAACCAACATCTCATCATCCAATTATAATAAAGGATCCAACATCATCAAATTTGGTGGTGGAAGTCACCCACCTTTAGAAAGTGGGAATGCAGGGAATCCACACCCTGTAGGATTTATGAACAATCCATGGATATGGGCCACTCTGGGAGGAGACAGAAAAATATTATCATAATATTTATTAGAAACCTGAAAAAAGTGTTAGAAAACCGAATGGTGAACCCAACATGAAACTCATATCCTTCAACACTAAAAAGATGATTAATTATGGGAATCAACAATTTTGAGACATCATTGAAATGAATCACTTCTCCTTCAAATGTGAGAAGATGATGAAAGATGTGAATCTACAGTTATGAGAAATCATTAATGAGAATCTGTACTCCTTCAAATACATGAGTTTATGAAAAATGTAAGGTATGTGATAATCTTGTAATTACCAATGTTAATCCCCTATCTTTAGAGTGTTGGAGGATGGGTAAAATGGGGTGCATAAGGACCGAGAATCCTTGATAAAACTCAAAATCCACTGATAAAAAAAAGAATACAAGGGGGTAACCTCCCATTATTACCATTTTGAACTGAAATTGGAGACTTTTCATAGATATCACTACAAAAACTACCCCTACATCAAGTAGATATGGTTTTTATTCACCATTTTTCTTACCATAGAGTTTCCAAGGTAGGTTACCACCACCATGAAGCACCAATGGAATGGGGCCTCTTAACTCAGCATTGTGGGAAGATTGATCATATACTTAATCTACCTTCCTCAGTCTAGGAAACTACTTTATGATTCTGGGGGAAGGTCACCATTTATACTCTATGAGATGTCGCTCTAAGAGGCTTCAATGACTCCTAGTCACACTCACCATATCCATTTGTCAAGATAGGATCCCACGACTCTTGGGTGCTCATTTCCCACTGATTCAGTGAGATAGGCATCCATAGCTCATGGGAAACATCACCCCATCCATTTATAAAGATATAATTCCACATATCCTAAGTGCCCTCACCTCATCATTTCAGTGAAATAGGCTTCCATGGATCATGGGTTCTTATACCCCGGAATTATTGAGTTTATATCACCATTATAACCATATTTTCACATTCCTTATAAGGTCATAAACATAATCTATATGAAACCATTATAGGCATAATTAATTCGACATAATACTTGATAACTTAGGGAAAAGGAAACATAATAAGAGTGAGATCAACTAGTTAGTAATGGTAATAATAATCATTAATAATTTAAATTAATCAATGTGTATAATAAGAGCATAAGGGTATGCCGAAATAATCAGAGGTGCATGAGCGGATCATAAAATAACTCATACCCATAAATACCTAAATCATTAATAATAAAACATGGATTCAAGATTTAAAAAATGAAAGATTCATAAGAATCAATAATCATGATCCATGTGATATCAATCTTGGTCAAAGGAAATATTATATACCTATGGAAAACATAGATAAAGTGTGTTGGTATCTTGGGACATCATCATTATAGAACACTTGAAAAACCTTATAGAACCCTTATAAATGGAATAACAATATTTTAAATATCTAATTTATTTCTTTTAAGATCATAGTAATTACTTAATTAATTGGAGCTATAAATGGGCACACCCATCATATAAGCTATATCAGGCACGCCTTTTTCTATTTGGGAGAACCCATCATATAAGATATAATGGGATCACCCGACACTATCTGGGTGCATCCATCATATATAATTTCCAAGAACCAAAACCTAAATAAATTATATAGATATTTCATCATAAAAAACATATAAATAATCATTATTCCTTTTATAACTTGATTATCCCATCAGAATTAAATTAGTTTAATTTCAATCTCTTTGAAGAATGATTAACCCATAAAAAACTGGTTCCGTAAGAATCTATTTGAAACATTTTTTACTCGTGGGAAAAAATGGGTTCTATAAAAATAATTTTGAAGCTTTATTAACCTATTGAAAATAAATGGTTTCCATAACAATCTATTCTAAACAAGATTAATATATAGAAAAGAAATGGTATCTATAAAAATATTTTTGAAATGTGATTGACTAATGGAAAATATATGTGTTTTATAAAAAAATATTTGAAACATGATTAACCAGTTAAAAAGAAATGGGTTCTATAACAATCTATTTGAAACATGACTAACTTTTGGAAAAGAAATGGGTTCCATAACAATCTCTTTGAAAAATGATTAACTAGTGAAAAGGAAACATGTTTGATAGTATTATATTTGAAATAATAGTAATCCATATAGTGAAATAACAATGATGGTATCAATAAAACATATATCCATTTTAGAATGCATAATGGGTTGTTGTTTTTGTTTAATATAAATAACATAAATAATATTAAAAAGCATTCTTGAGGAAAATATCCATTTAATTTTGAAAATAATTTTTTTTTAAAAAAAATTTCACAAAACATTTTGAAAATAAATTTCAATGAAAATAATATCTTAAAATAATAAAAAAGTTTTAAAATATTTTAATGGTCATGATGAATAAAAATTACGTTAATTTGGTATACATTAAAACAGAGATTCCTTTCACATTTTTAGTAAAATAAAAATGGGAAATGATTTTAAAATGTCATAAAAAATAATTTTAATTTTTTTTTTGTAAAAAAAAGAAATTGCTAAACATGAATTTAATAAATAATTTTTAAATGTTAATAATAATTTTTAAAAACAAGGTTTTGGTAAAAAATATATTTCTAACCAAAGAGTGAAATGATTTCAGATTTTCATAAAGACATTTTATCAATTATTTTATAGACGAAAGAGTGAGAAAATGTTCTTATTACTTGAAAATATAATTAATTACTATTGGAGAAGAAACTAAAATATATTTTTATACAATTATTAAATAATTCTCTTTAAATGAAATTTAATAATAAATAATCTTGATTAGAATGAGATTTTGAAATAAACCCTTAAAATGATCATAACATTAATGTTATAATTATTCAATGAATAAATTATGTGTATAAATTATAAATCCATGTAAAAAATTTGTAAATAAAACATAATATAATTAAATATAATTAAAATCATAATATATTGAATATCAAAGATGACAAATAAGTAATATAACCCAATGAAAAAAATTGAGTTATGAAATTATTTTCCACTTAGAAACCCTTAATTCAAATAATCATGGATAAAATTATTCAAGTTGAAACTTAAAATACCATGAATTATTAATGAATCATTATACTATATGTAAAAGGGGTTTTATATTCACCATATAAAATAAACCAGGTGCACAACATTACAATATATCTCAATGAAGAGAAATTGTGACAAGGTCCCTTACATCACGTTTCCTTTTGGTTTAATGTGATTCAACCTAATGTATAGAGATTTTAAACATATTTTTAACTTATAAAATTACCATATTTATACTTATAATACCATATATGATATATTCACAACATCTTATCACCTTTCTGTTAATAATATTTCATTATTTTTATTGTTTCATGTGTTAATTGCCTTGTTTTCTCATGCGTGTTTCATCATGAATAATCCAATTCTTGTGTATGTTATATAGTTATATCATATACATAATAATGATAATGAAACAATTATAATATTTTTATAAAAATTATACTTTTAAAACCAATCAAAAAAAATGTTTAAAAAAAATGAAAAAATGTTACAATTGTGGGGACGGTAGACCGTATGTATGCTTGAGTAACGGTTTAATTTTTCAATGATCATTATGGAAAAGAGCTAAGTAATATTTTATATTTTTAGAATGATAATAATATCATATATAATAAATTATTTCTTTAAATATACTTATATATATATCAACCATGTGGTGTGGTGATGAGAATAGAGTGGCATTATTTTGTAAAGGTGGTTGTCCACAGGTTTACAAACAATGTTATCATTTTTTCTATGTAAAAAAAGAAAATGATATGTTCTATTATCAGAATTAAAAATCATTCATTAATATCATAAATTTTCATGTATATCAAATATATTCATTATATTTACCATTATTACCTTTTCTGTTAAGTGTTAGTGAAAACAAATCACATCGCTTTGTGAGGCGGTAGTCCACCAAACATGCGAATGACATTATCGTATCTCTTAAAGAATGAAAAGTAAAAATGGTATAAATTATTTAATGAATATATAGGTATAATAATGTTTTAAATATCATATATATACTTTATATCCATTTTAATAGCCAATCGTGAGAGGTGGTAATGGAAAAACAAATGACCTCGATTCGCGAGGTGGTAGTCCGCCATACACAAGAATGATGATTTCAAAACCCATTTGATGTAATATGAAAATTTTTTAGGTTATTTAATTAAAATAATAACATATGAGTATATATGAGATACTATGGTTATTATATACACATATGTTTACAATAATATAATTGCTGGTTGAAGAAATAAAATAAAAATGCTTATTCAAGAACATTACATCTTCTTCGGGTACCTTCTTATCGTTTGCACCAAAGGCCTTCCTTAATTTGATTAATAACATAATATGTTTTATATTATTAAATTAGGGGATTATAAGGGTTGTTTTTAAATGAATTTTTGAACTAATTGGGTTTAAGGTGTGAATAGAGGATGAGAGGGTGTGGCCATTTATATGTGAGGTGAGTGGCACACTTGTAATTTTTGAAAAGAATGAATTCCACTGATATTTGTTTCATGTCACAAGGCCCAAATAATATAAATTTATATATTATAGAATTTATAATGTCTAAATATCTCAGTAACATATATTTTCGACAAGTTTTCAGGTCATTTTCACCCTATAGTTTTCATTTAACCCTTGATAAATAAATTTTTATCTTAACCTAAATAATTAATTTTTTATATTTTTACTAATAGTTTTTGTTGAAAATTAAGAAAAAAGTATTATATAATATAAATTTTGATAATTGAAAATAATTAATATTTTTTTAAAATTAAATTCATATAATTTTAAAAATGTAATTTAAAATTAATCCTGCATACGTGATGAGAAAGCAGATTTACAAAGAGAAAATGTTCACATGTTTACAAAGTTTTTATATCCAATTTCAAAATAAAATTGATTAAAAGGAACAAAATTGGATTAATAATTATATAATTGAACTATTTTTAAAAAAAATTAATTTAAAATAAAATTTAACTTTATAAATAATTTTAATTAAAATACAGTTTTCAATTAAAATTTAATATTTTCACTATTCATCAAAAATTAATCTTTTTAAAAATTTATAAAAAATTTTCCATAATATAATTTTGACATGATGGTTTTAAAAATTATGTTTTTTTTTCAAATAAAATTTCTAAACATTGAAAAAATTAATTTTTAAACAAAACCTATCAATGCAATAAAAAGAGGGTTCTCGAGAATTATATTATTTCAAGCACATGATGATTTTATATTAAATCTATTTATAATAATAATAACCATCATTATATAGATCTCAATTAAAATTTCCTAATATATAATCTGTACATTTCATTTAAATACTTCCTCATTAGTAATTATTTTAATTAATTAAAATAGATAAACATTATGCACTTTAAAGTAGTTTTTAGAACCCCCCCTTTAAACTGAAAAGAAAACTTATACTAAAATGCAATATAATGATGAATAAAATGTAATTTAGTGTATTAAATATAAATAATATGTTCTTATGTTATTTTTAATCGTATTCTAAACATAATGGGACTATTAAATTATTTAATTTATTATAAAGAAATAACATTTTTCCAAAAAATAGTATTTTTTCATTATTCACATAAAACCAATATTTTCTGAAAAATCAAGAAATTATAACCAAAATAAATTTGTATATTATGTTTTCAAAAATGAATATCATTTTATCAAATTAATTTTATTAATTTTCCATAAAATTATTATAATTTTGTTTTTTCATAAAAATAAATAAAAATCATTTTTGAAGCAAACATTCTTTTGAAGAATAAAATTACTTTACTAAAAATCGATTTATTTTTTACTAAATTTTTTTAATAATTTTTATTGAGTATGACACACACACACACACATATATATATGTATTTCATAAATTAGTTAATACTATTCATACCCACCAATTTATTGGCTAGTTTATAATGATTATATATATATATTGGGTTGTTTAAGCTTGCTGTTACATATTGAATACGCTATCGAAGATAAAAATATTAGGGTTTTTTATACCACAAGATATTGAGGAGATTGAATTTATTTTAAAAAAAATATATCGTAAATTATATGGGAGTTAAATTCTTCTTTAATCTCAATGTTGTGTGTCCTTTAGGCTATCGAACATAATTTTCTTCTTTTGAAATATTAGGGTGTTACATCCTCCCCTTTAATAAAATGAATCCTTGCTATTTGAACATTATCTTGGTAATTAAAGGATGGGTAATCAAAAATAGTTTTGTTATAGACCTACATCATTAGAATCGTTAATAAAACATCTTCTTGAAAAATGTTTAAGGGAAGTATGAGGGTAATCTGGAATAACACATACTAGGTTTTCAAATAGAAGAATTTTGGTAGGAAGTGAAGATTTGGACATGTAAGAAAATATTAAATAATTATGGAGAGTGATTGTGGTCATTGTTGATAAATAATTGAATTATAAATGGAAATTTAAAGTTCTCAAAACCATAAATCTATGATTATTTAAAAGACCATATAATTCATTAGATATGAATGTAATAGGATTACATTATTGGTTCTGGATCCTTTTATTAAATTCAAGGAATTATTTAACCATCTAGAATAAATACATAGTGAAATAAACTTACTTGAAACCTATAATTTCATCCTTATCCAATTTCCACCAGAAGCTCATCTTTTTCTCTAAATGAAGAGTATTCAAGATGAATTTATCATGCCTAAAGTAATAATAAACATCTTTTAAAGAATCACATTACCATAAAAGGTATAAAAATATATTCTAATATTATATTGAAGTTAACTAAAAAAATGTTTATAACATGGTAAGATAATTATAGATATGATTAAACCTTTTTTTGAGAGAATTATACATTAATATGGCAAATTCAGCAGAAATACCCAAAGTTCAAACTAAATCATTTCTAAAAAAACTCTATATTAAAAATTATTTTAACCATAAAATTGATATAATAACATTCAACTTTAAATCCAAACATATGGAGATTTTTTTTAAAATAACATTAATCACTTTGTCACAAAATAAATATTGAATCCCAGGGTTTTCTATACAATAAATATTGTGTTCCCATAATTACCTCAAAATCACAGATCATATAAACCCTAATGGTTATAAATACCTTAAATATTATTTATAAAAAATAGAAATGTATAATTCACATTAAATAAAAGATTTAAATATACTTCAACCTAATAAAACATATCAGAAAGTGTCATTAATAAGATCTCATCACTCTAAACATAGAAATGGATTTCAAAAACATTGAACTTATAATAACCCTTAATCTTATAGACATATGATGATATCCATAACTCATAATATAAACTCACATTAAAACATAATAATCTCTACTTTTTTCTAAATTGAACTCTGATACCAAATATAACATCCCAGAATCCGCACTCCTAGATTTGATGATGAAATCATAAATATTAAATTTTTGGATATGATACCAATAGAGGTGAACCAATTTTTACAATCCAAAACATAAAATATCAAAATGAAATATTGGATCAATTAAACATTCATGAACCTTTATGATTTAGATTTTTGTTGAATTAAAATAAACTCTTCAATAAACAATCACCATGAATTAAAGAGAGTATCTTTCCACTATACCCAACTTTTCATATTCCATATTAGGTAATGAAAATAATCCATATTAAACAAGTATAGACATAATTCATTCAAAATCCTACTTTATAAACGAGGGAAAATGAAAAAAATAAGGGGGGTATCAAATGAATAACAAGGATATTCATAATCATTAATGATTTAAAGTCATCAGTGAGTATAAGAAGTGAATAAGGTAATGACGAAATAATCAAAGAGCATGAGAAAATAGTAAAATTACTCATGTTAATCAAAACCCGAATCATCAATCATGAAACATGGAATAAGTAATTAACAATAGAAAGAGTCATAATAATCAGTAATCACAATCCATGTGATATCAATCTTGATCAAGGTAAACATTATAAACCAATGGAAAACATTGATAAAATGAGTTGGTATATTTGGACACCATTATTAAAGAAAAGTTAAAGAACCATTTCAGAACCCTTAAAATGTAATAAACATATGGTGGAATTCAAATTTATTTTTTATATAACATAGTTATTACCCAATGCATTTGGGAGCTATCTGGGCACACCCATCAAATAATTTATATTGGGCTCACCCAATGCTATCTAGGTGAACCCATCATATAAGAATAAAAGGCTCACTCATTGTTATCTAGGTTCACCAATTATTTATAATTTCCAAGAAACCCAACATGATGAAAGTATATAGATATTTCATTGTAAAACTCATATAAACAATAATTATTCATTTTATAACTTGATTAACCCATGGAAAATAAATGAGTTTCATGTTATTCGATTTTAAACACGATTAACCTACAAAAAAGAAACAGGTTCCATAAAAAATCTTTAAATCATGATTATCCTATGGAGAATAAAATGATTCTATAAAAATCTCTTTAAAACATTATTAACTCATGGAAAAGATATTCATTCCATAAAAATATATTTTAAACATGATTAACCTATTGAAAAAATGGTTTCCATAACAATCTATTTGAAACATTATTATGTTGTGGAAAATAAATGGGTTCCATAAAAATAACTTTGAAACATGATTAACCCAAGGAAATTAAATGGTTCAATAATAATTTCTCTGAAACATGATTAACCCATGGAAAATAAATAGGTTCCATAAAAATATAATTAAAACCAGATTAACCCATGGAGAAGAAATGAGTTCCTAAAAAATATATTTACAAAAATCTTATTCCATCCAATTAAATAAGAAGTATGTTAAAAAATAAAAAATATACCCATTATATTATGAATAAAGGGTTATGTCATTAATGAATATAAATACCATAAAAAGTTATTTAATTTTTTTAATGTAAATATCCTTTTCATTTTGAAAATAATTTTTAAAACTAAAATTTCAAAAAGATATTCAAAGTAATTTTATTTTGAAAAAAATATTTGTAACTTATGAATAAAGTGTTAAAATATTTTAGTGGTCAGGATGGCTGTAAAATCTATTCACGTTGTAAACATTAAACAGTGATTCTTCTCACTTTTTCAATAAAAGAAAAAAAGTATTATTTTGAAAAAAAAAAACAAAATCTTACTTTTATATTTAAAAAAACAATTTTGGGTAAAAATATATTTAATAAATCTTTTATAAAATGTTAAAAACATTTTTTAAAACATTTTTTAAAAACATGGTTTTGGTAGAAAAAACAATTTCAAGAGAGAGAGAAATAAAGTCATATTTTATTTAAATAATTAAACTATTTTAAGTACTAAAGAGTGAAATAATGGTACTATTACTTGAAAATATAATTAATAAACATAGCAGATTAAATTTAAATAGGTTTTTTTAGAAAATTACTAAATAATTTCCTTTGACTGAAATTCATGAATTAACAATGTCGATAAAAATAAGATTGTTAAATAAACCCTTACAATGATCATAATGTTGAAGTGAGAATTAGTCATTTAATAGATTATGTGTATCAAATGTAAATACACATAAATAAATTTTAAATATAACATAAGTTAAATAAACAATATTACATGCATAATCTTATAATATCATATATGATGAAGAAGTAATATTAACCAATGAAAACAAATGAAGTTGTAAAATTATTTACTACTTGGTAACTCTTAATTGAAATCCCATTACATGAAATAATTAAAATTGAAACATAAAATACTATTAATTATTAATGAATTTTAAATGTTAGTATATACACTGTATAAAATAAATTTGGCACATAAAATTACAATATGCCTCAATGAAGACAAATTGTGATGAAGTTCCTTACCTTATGATTCCTTTTGGTTGAACATGATTTAATCTCCTATATAGTGGTTATAACCATGTTATTAAATTATTCCAGAACCATATTAAAATTTATAATACCATATAGTATCCTTTTATAAAATCTTATCACCCTTCCATTAATAATATTTCATTATTTTCATTGTTTGGGGTGTTAATTTCCTTGTTTCCTCATGTGTGCTTCATCATGAATGATATAGTTATTTCACATAATGTATAGTTATATAATATCCATAATAATAATCATGAAATAATTATCATATTTTTATGTAAATATTAATTTAAAAAATAGTCATGAGAGATGTTTATGAAAAATTGGACTATGTTAAAATCATAGAGACGGTAGACCGTACGTACGCATGAGTAAGGCTTCTATTTTTCAATGATAGTTACAGAAATGAGGAAAGTAAAATTTTATATTTATATAAGTATAATAATATCATATATACCATATTATTTCATTAAATATAAAAATATATATCATCCATGTGGTGTGGTGATGAAAATAGAGTCACATCGCTTCGTGAAGGCGGTAGTCAATACATACACGAAAAAATTATCATTTTTTGGTATAAAAAAAGAAAAATAATATATTATATTTTCATAATGATGAATATGTCATTAATATAATAATTATTCCATTTATATCACATATATTAATTATCTTTACACTTATTACCTTCCATGAATAGTATTAGTGAAAAAGAATCATATCATTTCATGAGGCGGTAGTCCAGCATACACACAAATGACATTATCGTATCCCCCAAGGGATGAAAATTAAAAAGGTATATATGATATAATGACTAAATGTTTATAAATATGTTATAAATATAATATATATACTCTAGATCCATTATCATACCCAACAATGAGTTGTGGTAATGGGAAACTGAAAGACATCAGTTTGTGAGGCGATAATCCTCTGTACGAATGAATGATGATTTCATAACCCAGTTGATAGAAGAGGATACCAAATTAGGTTATTAAATTCACATAATAACATATAATTATATATAATATACTTAGTATATTATATAATCATGGTTTAAGAATAATTTAAGGAGGTGGTGAAAGAAAAAAAATAAAAATGTTCGTTCAAGAGCATTGCCTCTTCTTCGAGTACCTTATTTTGGATTGTAAAAAAGGATTTATATGGTTGGATTTCTTCTAAAAATAACGATAATAGTATGATAGGAGAGAATTATAAAATTTATTTGGGAAGGTATTCACCAAACTGATGGGTTTTGAAGGTGATAATAGAGGAGGAGAGGGGGGTGGCTATTTATATGTGAGGTGAGTGTCACACTTGTAATTTTTGAAAAGAATGAATTCCACCCAAATCTGTTTCATGTCACAAGGACCCAATAATGGATAATTTCTGTTAATATAAGGTTTAAGGTCCAAATACTTCTATAAAATATATTTTATACTAGTTTTACATCATTTTAACCATTATCGTTTTAGTTTTCCCCCAGTAAATTAATTTTTATCTTTACTGTGTCAATTAATTTTTACTAATTTTACTTTTTTTTAAAACCTAAGTTTAAATTATTAGAAAAATATAAATTATTACTATTAAAAATATTAAATCTATTTTTAAAAAATTTCATTCACATAAGTGGAAAATTTTAATCAAAATTAATCTTCCAAAATTGATGAGAAAGCAGAATTTCATAGAGAAAATGTTCAAATGTTTACATAGTCTCTATATCCAATTTCAATATGAAATTGATTAAAATGAACTAAATTTAATTAAAAAAATATAATATTTAACTATCTATACTATAAATAAAATTTAAAATAAAATTTATCATTATAAATAATTTAAACGAAAAAGACAGTTTTTATTTAAAATTTAGTAGTTTTCATTATTTATCAAAAAATTAATATTTTAAGAAAATTATAAAAAATTACCATTAATAGAATTTTATAATTATTATTTAAAAAATAAATTTTATTAAATTCTGGAAAAATAAATTTAAAACAAAACCTCCAGTTGTGATGAAAAAGCGTGTTTTTAAGAAGTGTATTTTTTCAGGAATAAGATTTTACAGTAGATCTATATCTAATAATAATGTTTGTATTAAAATAAATAAAAATTAATATATATAAAATCTATAAATTTAATTAAAAACATTCCTCATTAGGCTTTATTTTAATTAATTTAAAAGAATATACATTATTCACTTTAAAACCGTTTTCACAAAAAACCCCTTATTAAACCAATTTTTTTACTAAAATGAAATATAATGATGATTGAAATTTAATTGTGTAGAATAAATATAATTAATGAATACTTATCTTATTTTAAATCTTATTAATAACATAATTTTATTTTTAAATTACTTCATGTTTTTAAATGAAATAATGTTTTTACAAAAAATCAGTATTTTTTTACTATTCAATAAAAATCAATATTTTCTAAAAAATACCAAAATTTGACCCAAAAGATTTTTTTTATATTTTTATTTAAAAAATTAGGTTAATTTTATCAAATAAATATTCTATGTGTTCCAAAAATTAATTACAACATATTTTTTTATTATGAAAAGAAATAGAATTTTTTTTTGAAGAAAACATATTTTTGAAGAATAAAATTACTTTACTAAAATTAATTGATTATTTACCAAATATTTATTAATAATTTATATTGATTATATTATATATATATATATATTTCATAAATTATTTAATATTATTCATACCCGACAGTTCAACAATTAGGTTATAATGGTTATATATATCATGGGTCATTTAAACATGATATTGCGTGTTGAATACACTATAAAACATAAACATACCTAGGTTACATGTACCATAAGTTATTGAAGAGATTAATTTTCTTTAAAAATAAATATATAATAAAGTCTCAGGGAGTTATATTCTCATCTAAGCTCAATGTTTCATTTATTTTATGCTATCAAACATAATTTTCTTCATTTAAAATCTCATGCTGTTACACAGACCATCATCCTTACTCTAGGATGCCTTACTCCAACATCTCATGTGGTCCATACCACCATTGTTTCACTCCATATCATCCTGAACATTACATAAATAAATGTATTTTTCTAAAAAATATTGAGACCCTACCATCCCCCATGATTGTTGGGTCGATTCTCCCTATCGCTATCATTATCAGCAGCCATCATATAGTTTCTCCCCATGATGGACAATGACTATAGAGGTCCTCCCAATAGAAAAATTATCAATTCCTGTGGAAAATATTTTAATTAAATAGAATATCTCATGTCTGGAGAATATCCACATAGATAATAGTGGAATTTTAAAGGAATCATTTTGTAGGATCAACTTGATACTCAATAATACCAAATTATTGGGATTTGGTAGATATGACCATCTCTCCACTACCATAACACTTGGTGGTTGACGTCCAAACAATTCAAGGGATATAATTCTATAGGATTGTACAAATGAATATTTCAGAAGTGTGGTTCATCTCAATATTAAATCTCCCTATATGGGGGAATTATGTGTTGAATAATTCCTTATACATCCAAGTTTCATGATGTATAAATACAAGTAAACATCCCAGTTTTGTGATATTAAAATGTGAAACATCCTTCATCCAGGCTAAATGATGTTAAACTACAAAACATAATTGGCCCAGTATATATGACTTTAAATGGAATATCCATCATCATTCTATATGATGTTAAACTATAGGTCAAATTTCTATTCCAAAAGACATTAAAATGAATGGTCTAAGTCCCTATCAAATTAAGTAAAACTGTGTGATAAATTAAACCCTCACTCGAGAGGGTTCCCTTTTTCCTGGTGATGGTATCTTACCACACCACCCTACAGAACTACATGAGCACTGATTCCCATTTAATGGGATATAATGACACTGAGATTCCATATCCAGGGTCTATCATGATCATTTATCTATTTTAGGATCTCCATCATCATATCGGTGGGACCTTCATTTTCTGATACACCCCTTCAGTGTGCTCAAATTCACAGTGGTATAGAACATGTATTGTTGAATCCCACTCAAAAAATTGAGATAGTCCCGTGAAATGAAACTATTTGATACCATGAAACCTCACTCGATAGGGTTCCCCTTTTTGGTTCCATTTACTTACTACACCCCATTCCAATATTATGAATGGATCGATTCTCATTTAAAATGGGATACATAGGGATACACATATCTCACATATTGTCCCCGACCCAACTACTATGTTATTCCAAGGATATTATCATTGGGAACATGTTCAATTATCACATATCAATATGCCCATTCATGATGTTTGAGAACATAGAGGATATCTCCCATAGAGTTTAGCTCCCTCTTGAACATCCCATTAGGTTTAATTTCGCACTATAAGACTTACATGATTTAGATCCTCATCATTTGATTTGTATAAAATGGCTCCAAAAATGGTAACAGTACCTAACCAAACTATCTCACCTACCATATTTATCACACACTTTAAGGGATCACTTAAGACAGATAGTGGTTCCCATGTTTCAAACATGGTAAATAATTGATCTTCTATTTTCCAACCCCATCATCAACCAATGTGACTGTGGAAATACAATTTAGAACACGGTCAATAGTTTTTCATTTTTCTTTTTTCCTCCCTCTATTTTTGTTTTAGATCTCAAAAGTCACAATCTACCCCATTTATAACTCCATTTTTTGTATAGATCTAAAACAAGTAGTGTTATTCACCCATCATCTATTCAAATTGATCAAGCAATTCAGCATTGACTGGAACCCTCCCAATCCAAAATATTTCTCTCCTATAACAGGAACACATATTAAGAGATTGAATCATCACTATTCATTATTCTCCACATAGAGCATGGATCATGTGGGCTTTGGAGTCATGGTAGGGTCTGTACCCACATGGTCAAGATGCTCTAGACTCCCCTATGGTCTATATATCATAACCTAAAACAATGTGAAACTTGTCTTATAGTTGTTTCAATTGGTGAAGTGCCTCCATGAGCCTTTATTCACATTAGTTTTCTAATCATTTTTACTACAAAAACATCCCTAGGGCACACACAACCCTTTTGGTCCAAGCATCATAACCTTAAACTATATGCAACATTTGAATTAGGAATCATGACCTTAAACCATGTGAAAAAATTTATTCAAAGATACATGAACTTAGAATGTTTAAATAAAATTCCCTATTAAAATAATTTAAACTATATGATTCTTAATATAAGATTAATTACATTAAAACACTTATCTAACATCAACTTGTATGAGATATTAAACTATAGAATTATCTCTCCATCCACACCAAAAATGATAACCCCACCACTTTCAGAGTTAGTCTCCTATTACATGAATTCTAGAACAATATGTGGCTTGATTCCTAGATCCATTCTATACATTGAAATGGATAAAACCCTATCTCAAGCCCAGATACAAGTTCTTCCTATAGGTGAGACTATCTTCCCCATCATTCAACCCAAAAACCACTATTCCCATTGGGTAAATTATTTTTAGATGGTAAAACCATCTCACCCTATCCATATATAATATAACAATCATGACCTTAAACCATGTGAAACATTAATTGGGGATGCATATGTGAAATTAGGCCTCCATTACCCTCTGTCAATGTCATGTTGATACTCTCTACCATGCCACAAAAATATCTCCAAAATTTCCCCCCTTTTGGTCCGATCTCCATGACCTTAAACTAATAGTAACCCACTTTGGTAACCTTAAACTGTGTACATTTGGATCAAATATCCATTAGTCCATGATTTCTTAGTGCTAACTCTAGCATTTCATAGACCAATGACTACTTTTCAATACACCCTCACTAGATAAGACTGCCCTTATGGTAGAAGTCTCTTAGCACACCACCTTATAGAACAACATGTGTCTTGAGTCCATGTTTGGTGGGATACATAGTGGTGCTTAGATCTTCTCTCACTAGATCAGTTGAAAATCCTATCATCGATCATTACTTATTTTGGAACCCGATCCCACTTTGGTTTTTAGTTCTTTTATATATACCAACGTGGTGTGATGCTTAGATAGATGTGATCCAAGCATTAAGATATTTAACTATGTGTAAAATTATGTTGTACTAGGTATCCTTGGAGCTCTCTTCATGTCATGTTTATAATAAATTTCCTATAACACAAACCTACCCAGTGGTATAAGATCTAAGACCTTAAACTATAATTCTTGGTCCAAGAATTATGACCTTAAACTATTTTCATCTTGTTTTCGAGACATTTTTTTGGTGTAAGGCCTTCTTCACCCATTATGTAGAGACCTGAAGCTTAACGTACATAGAAATTACATTACTTTTGTGGAATTCTTAGTACATAACAAAAACACACACACAAGGACCGTAATAGTTTAGTGTCTTTGGAAACTCGGAATATAATCTTCTAATCGTGGTGAAAGATCTTCAAAATCTCCCAAAAAGATCTTCCTTTTTTTTACCTAAAAACATTCTTTATATCCTGGGGAAAATAAAACATAAAAAGGGTGAGCTCAAATGCTCAGTAAGGGTAAACAAAAGAAATATCAATCACATCATATTCATAAGAACATATCTTTTGGAAATCTTAACCTGCAAAAGAGATCATAATTTTATAACATGGGATAAATCATTGTAGTGAAATGTAATCACAATAATAATAACTTAAAACATGATGATTTTTGATATACACACATAATCATAGAGAATCATTTCTTATTAGTCAAGACTCATGGACAAGAATATCTTAGTGGACAAAGTCCATTTCTGAACCGAGTTCACACCTCGTTTCAGTCCTGTTTCACTGAACCGGTATAGCCTACCGTTCCAGCCATGTCTATCTCATGAGATATAAAATCTTTACCCAATGCATTGGAGGGAGATATAGATCCCACCCATCTTATAATGATACCATTCTTAGGTGTGCCACAAAATCATAAATCATACATCATTGCATAACCCATGTAGTAAAAATGGGATTCTTAAACAACATGACATCATAAAACAATTCATATAAGATAAAGGAATTCATAAAAATAATTCCATCACAACAAAGTCAAATCAATGTAAAAATATGGATAGAAATAGAACCCTTTATTATCTTAGATGGAAAATAATTTTGATAAAACAATTGAACTTCATTCTTGAGGAAAATATCCTTTCTACTTCAAAAACACGTTTCCTTTATTAACATGTCATACAATTTTAAACTAAAAGAATTTGATTAAAAATAAACATGAAAACTTGTAAAGGAAGCTTCTTGGAAATAATGTTTTAAAAATCCATTCATGCTGTATAAGTTAAAAAAACATTCTTCTCGTACTTTTGTTAGAAAAGTCAAAAAGTACCTCATACGAAAAATGACAAAAGATTCCTTTCATATCCTTTACTAAAAAATCACCGAAGGGTAAAATTGGATTTTTTAAAAAAATTGTAGGTGGATTGAAAAAATATTACATATTGAGGGAACATGGATGTGGATGATAAAATACACCCCATTAAATACCAAAGTATAAACAATCTTAGATAAAAATGAGATTGTGATATTTCCCTTACCTTATGTCCGATATGCTTCGTACGTATCCGAACCTACCGTATAATGATTTAAATAGTGTCATTATCTTATTACAGAATCATATTTATTGTTATGATATCATATATGGTTCACTTATGACTTTATATTACCCGTTCTTTTGTAAATTCCATGTTAAAGAAGCGTTTTGGGTAAAATCGTTTCATTTATCGTAGGAGTTTGGACTTGTTGTTCTTGACATTATTATTACTTATATCATGATTTAATTACTTCCAGAATATAAAATATTATTTATATATCATATATATTCAGTATATATATATATAATCGATAGATAAATGAAATGAGACACACCGTTCATGGAGACAGTAGTCCGTACGTACACATGAACGCTGTTTTCCTTTCCTTATTGTCTTGAATGGAAGTAAGTAGATGACATATATATATACATAAATCCATTATATTTACCATGTCATATATTTCATTATTATTCATTATATATACTTTATAATCATTATGGAATGGTTAACATGGATAATGAATCTCATCGCGTCGTGGAGGCGGTAGTCCGTACGTACGCACAAGCAATGATATCGTTCCCGTGGTCGTGGAATTTTGTTGAAGTGTATGTATACTATTTCAGTATCAATATCACTTTATAATAATCGTATATAGTTACTCATTACACCATTATACCCATACAATTAAGGTGGTGGTGGAAAATAGATTACACCACGGCGTGGAGACGGTATTCCGTACGTACACACACGCGGTGATTTCCTTTTTTCCGTAGGATGGATAGAAGGTTAATTAGAGGTGTTTCATATTTATAATAACATATCAGTATATAAGAAATACTTATGTTATTACTTTATCATGAAACAACTAAAGAAGAATAAGTTGAAGAAGAAAGAAATTGAAAAAGATAGGTAATGGATATTACCTCTTTTTGACGCGCCTTCACTTAACCTCCACTTAAAGAACTAAGGATGGTCTTTGAAGAAGACCAAGACCTCTAGGATGATACTAGGGAAGTGGAGAAGAGAGTTTGGCAGGGGTGTTCTGAGCTTTAATGCTCAAAGTGGTGCGAGGAGGAGAGGGAGGAGGTGCCCTTTTATAAGGGAGGAGAGGGGCACCTTAGGAAAATATCAAAATATTATTTTATATTAAGGTCAAATTCAGTTTATAATGGTTCCGAAGGGTCTTATTTCGAATATAAAGTGGGGATGGGTCTAAATCCTCTCATCCAATAGGATTTAGACAGGTTTAGGGTATTATTTTAACCTTATCAATTAGATTTACCTCTAAGTTAAATAATTTAACTTTTACCGTGTCTTTTTGTTTTCTTACACTATATGGTTAATAAAATTACCATAACTAGCCAAACGAACATAAAGGTGTTTATTATTAATGTATCTATCCTTATCTAAGTCATTTTTCCTAACCTTAGATTTTTATGAATTAAATAACAATTAATAATATAATATTTGTTTTAAAAACTAATTTATGTCAATTTTGACACTATTTGGTACATGATTTTTATGAAACTCATAACAGAATGATAAGTTCGAAAAAAGTTACTTATATCAACAATAACATGTCATATTAACCTAGAAAATTAATTTAAGTCATAAAAAGTCTCAAATTACATTTATTTGGGCATTTATAACATCAATTATGTGAATATTTCATTAATAAGACAATTACTGCATCATCTTTGTGTCATAATAAATGATAATTATTTAATCCCTAAAAATTCTAAATAAATTCCTATGATGTATATAATTGTATTGGATTTATGGAGACTATTTAGGTTCTAAGTTTCATGAAGTATATCACTAAATTAAAATTATTATACTTATAAGATTTAAGAAAGTGACATGTCTTCACATTCTTTGGTTTTAATAATAATTAAATTATTTTCATGGCAAAAAGTCCATAAAATGAATCTAATCCGACCCTTAGATTATATGGGACTACTTTTATCCATCCAATAGGATTTTAACAAGTGTTAGGGTAATTTTATAATATTATATTTACCCTTAATTACCCGATTTACCTTTAACTATGGTAAATAAAATTTACCGTAGTTACTATTCATAATTCCCAAAAATAAAAAGTAGCTTATTAACATAATTTGGATCCACTTATTCCAAATATTGAATCCATTTTTCCAAATTCAATACACAAAAGTTGCAGAAATTAAATTAAAATTAATCCCGTTGTCGAAAGAAAACTGGTTTTTCTTTAAAAGATTGCAAAAGATTGAATTGATTTAACCTACGAATTCAAGGTAAAACCAATGCTAATGACATACATTATATTAAATGGAAAAAATATATTCTATTTATACTTTAAAACCATTCAATATTATAATTTAACCACATAAGATATTATGATGAAAAAAGTTGTTTTTAATTAAAATATAACATGTTTTTACTATTCATTAAAATATGAAAGTTATCGGAAAAATATCAAAACTTTATCTAATGTAATTTTTTATATCCTGATTCAAAATAAGAATTTTATTTTTTCAAATTGAACTTATAAACATGTAACAAACTATATTTAAAGTGGGTGCGCCATCAAAAGGCGGCAAAACTGCATTTTTTTAAAAATACTTATTTTACCCGAAAAATTTATTTTGTTCTTATACCATGTTCTAGAAATGTGTAAGATGAATAATAATGTTATAAAATTCAAAATTTAGTTAACACTATTCATACTGGCTAGTTGATAAGAATATTATAATAATATATCGTTGTTTAGTAAAACCCGTATTTGCGTACAACACACGCTATCGAGGAAGGTTGCGATTGCGAATAATGCAAGCCATGTCAGGGTTGCGTGTAGTGCACAACTCCTTTGTTGTTGCATATAACAGAATCCAACCATATTTTATTTATACTTGGAATATATATATATATATATATATATATATATAGACTCAATGTTTCGTAGAATAACTTCTATCAAACGAACTTGAAATTGTGTGTAACAAGATCCAAGAAAAGTGTTGCGTATACTGCAAGCTAATACAGTGTTGCGTATAGCGCAAGATAATCTTGGTGTGTCGTACAATATAAGATATGAATGAAATTAAAAAGAATGTATCTTATAAAATATCGGGTTGTTACATTCTACCCCCCTTAAAATGAATTTCGCCCTCGAAATTCATCGGGGTTATAAATCATTTACTATTCATAAAAACCCACATCGTAAAAAGAAATACCAAAACTGAACTTTAAAAACTAAAGTATAACGATTACCCAAATGAACTCATCACTGGGTTTCCATATAGGAGAAAATATGGACATGGAAGAGAAAACTAACCATCAGGTTCTGATGGAGAGTGGTAGAGAACATGGCTATGAAAAAGCCAACAATCACAAAGCTATAAATTTGTGATGATCTAAGGTACCATCTGATTCATCGGATATAAGGGATCTAGGACAAAATTTTTGGTTTTCAAGATCATTTCCCTAACGTTGATGAATTAAAATAAATACTTACATGATTTTGGTACAATATCACTGTTGTTCGTGAATTGAACAATTTCCACTTCATCCCTTAAACAAATGAAGTTGAATTTGTTATTCGTGATGTGTTAGCAGATCATGTGATAGAATAATGGGTCATTCCATCTCTTTCAAACAAAAGGTTAGAAAAAGTTATAAGTCCATCTTATGGTTAGATTAATCGTATATGGTTTCAAAAATGAACTTATACTTCATATATCATACCACTTAATAAAATAAAACTAGTTTCTAATAACCAAGGACTTCCTGTAGGCCAGTGGTAGGCGATAAAGGCCAGCCGCACTTCGGTTGTGGGTTTGATTCCCACAGCCTTTTCCGACGCGATGGGTTGTCGCCCGTCCTGTAGGTTGTCCTTTTTCTAAAACTATATTACTATAACATCCCATCAATAATATCAATACTAACTTATGTCCAACATAATCCATTCCAATCTTTAGGCTTATCCATAATACTGCAGTCTACTATCATAATATAGTGAAAACTATTACCAGAGATTTAATACCATCATTGATCCCCATATATCATAAGATATGTCTTTTTGGTCACATTCCAAACATTCAAAGGCCCTAATCATGTATTATCTTGAAAAATGAATACCCATTGAACCATAGTGAAAACATGAATGTAGTTAAAAGTTAACACTTTCCACATACCAAAATCCTCAAAATTCTATATACTCAAACCATGATATCAATTAGTCCTTATATCAATTATGAGCACATGAATACTGTTAAACATTTCATTTTCTCGTTTTCCCTTCATTATGCTCATATCATATTATTTCCAAAAATATCTCAATCACTTTGAATACCACATTAGACCAATACATAAATATTCCAATACTCAATGATACAATATTTTTTTGGAATCCCATTACATAAACACTTAATCATTCCACCACATCGTTGTCATGTTCAACATCTCCAATAGTGATCGCATGTGACCTCCCTTTGTCATTTTCCTTAAGCGGTTGCTCATGTTGATCATCACTAACCCTTGGATTAGGGCATTTATTGGCATAATGTCCCATCTCCTTGCACTTGAAACATTGAAGTGTAGTAGGTTCATTCTGTGTATCCCTTCCTTTGTTTGCATCATTAGACATCTTCTTCCCATCATTGCGGCATTCAAATGCCCGATGAACATCCTTTCCACATTTGAAACATTTACTTGTCCCTTTAAGAAAATCTCCACCATGCTTCTTTCCACACTTTGAGCATAAGGAAACATTCATCTTCTTTTCACCATTATTCGGAGGTTTCTCCTTGAACTCCATCTTTCATTTCTTGTCTAAACCATGAGATGGATATGTAACACCAACTTCCATTTCTACCTTGATAGCACAACACACAATTTCTTCATAGCTACTGAAGTCTCTTATAGCTAATGCCCTTCAAAGACTTGGTTTTAAGCCACTGAAAAATCGATCAACTTTACTTTCAGGTTGGATGATAATGCCAGATGCATACCTTGCAAGTCTTGTAAAATTCGCTTGGTATATACCTACAGATTCATCATCCTTCTGGTTCATCTCAAGAAACTCCTATTCCATCTTTGTTCGAAGAATACGAGGGAAGTAATTACTGAAAAACAAGTTCTTGAACTCGTCCCATTCCATGGAATCAATTTCATCTCTTGGCCTCATATTCTTGATAAGATTCCACCATTGATCAGCTTCACCTTCCAAACGATATACTGCTAAGATGACTTTATCATGTTCAGAACATTGAAGAACTGAAAATATCTTTTCAGTGGAACTCATCCATTGTTCAGCAACAAGTGGATCGGAAGACCCACTGAAAGAAGGTGGACGTTGCCTCATGAAGGACTCAATAGAATATTGTTCCCTTCTATGCTCATTTGGAAGTCCAGAATGATTCATAGCTTGTGTAAGTATAGCAATAAGAGTTTTCACTCCATCTCCCATAACACTTGTTTGTTCAGGAGGACAATCATTGCATTGTCCATTATAGTGATCAACACGGTTCCTTTGGGTTCCAGCCATCGTCTAAAACCCAAAAAGAATAGTGTGAGAGGCAAAAATAATGCTAGGGAAAACAACATAGTAAAGGGGGAGTACCCTTATAATCTAACATCTTAGGTTAAATTCTAAGATCGTTACCATAGTTCTAGGACTATATCCTATACATATACTTATCCTTAGGGACATCCCTATACATACCTTAGAAATATCTCTAGGGATCTCACTAACTTTCTCACATCCTAGTTTCCAAAGGTTGACTAAACCTTTCCTCTGATACCAACTGTAGAGACCCAAAGCTTAACGTACATAGACATTACATTACTTTTGCGGAATACTTAGTAAATAACAAAAACACACACACAAGGACCGTAATAGTTTAGTGTCTTTGGAAACTCGGAATATAATCTTCTAATCGTGGCGAAAGATCTTCAACATCACCCAAAAATATCTTCCTTTTTTACCTAAAACCTTTCTTTATATCCTATGGAAAATAAAACATAAAAAGGGTGAGCTCAAATGCTCAGTAAGGGTAAACAAAAGAAATATCAATCACATCATATTCATAAGAACATATCTTTTGGAATATTAACCTGCAAAAGAGATCATAATTTCATAACATGGGATAAATCATAGTAGTGAAATGTAATCATAATAATAATAACATAAAACACTAAGCTTTGTGTCATACACACATAATCATAGAGAATCATTTCTTATTAGTCAAGACTCATGGCCAAGACTATCTTAGTGGACAAAGTCCATTTCTGAACCGAGTTCACACCTCGTTTCAGTCCTGTTTTACTGAACCGGTATAGCCTACCATTCCAGCCATGTCTATCTCATGAGATATAAAATATTTACCCAATGCATTGGAGGGAGATATAGGTCCCACCCATCTCATAATGATACCATTCTTATGTGTGCCACAAAATCATAAATCATACATCATTGCATAACCCATGTAGTAAAAATGGGATTCTTAAACAACATGACATCATAAAACAATTCATATAAGATAAAGGAATTCATAAAAATAATTCCATCACAACATAGTCAAATCAATTTAAAAATAGGGATAGAAACAGAACTCTTTATCATCTTAGATGGAAAATAATTTTGATAAAACACTTGAACTTCATTCTTGAGGAAAATATCCTTTCTACTTCAAAAACACTTTTCCTTTCTTAATATGTCATACAATTTTAAACTAAAAGAAGTTGATTAAAAATAAAATTGAAAACTTGTAAAGGAATCTTCTTGGAAATAATGTTTTAAAAATCCATTCATGCCGTATAAGTTAAAAAAAACATTCTTCTCGTACTTTTGTCGGAAAAGTCAAAAAGTACCTCATACGAAAAACGACAAAAGATTCCTTTCATATCCTTTACTAAAAACTCACCGAAGGGTAAAATTGGATTTTAAAAAAAAATTGTAGGTGGATGGAAACAATATTACATATTGAGGGAACATGGATGTGGATGATAAAATACACCCCAGTAAATACCAAAGTATAAACAATCTTGGATAAAAATGAGATTGTGATATTTCCCTTACCTTATGTCCGATATGCTTTGTACGTATCCGAACCTCCTGTATAATGATTTAAATAATGTCATTAACTTATTACAGAATCATATTCATTGTTATTATATCATATATGGTTCCCTTATGACTTTATATTACCCATTCTTTTGTAAATTCCATGTTAAAGAAGCGTTTTGGGTAAAATCGTTTCATTCATCGTAGGTGTTTGGACTTGTTGTTCTTGACATTATTATTACTTATATCATGATTTACATACTTCCAGAATATAAAATATGATTTATATATCAAATATATTCAGTATATATATATATATAATAGATAGATAAATGAAATGAAACACACCGTTCATGGAGACGGTAGTCCGTCCGTACGCATGAACGCTGTTTTCCTTTCTTTATTGTCTTGAATGAAGGTAAGTAGATGAAATATATATATACATAACTACATTAGATTTACCATGTCATATATTTCATTATTATTTATTATATATACTTTATAAACATTCTGGAATGGTTAACATGGATAATGAATCTCATTACGTCGTGGAGACGGTAGTCCGTACGTACGCACAAGAGATGATATCGTTCCCATGGTCGTGGAATTGTGTTTAAGTGTATGTATACTATTTCAGTATAAATATAAATTTATAATAATCTTATATAGTTACTCATTACACCATTATACCCATCCAATTAATGTGGTGGCGGAAAATAGATTACACCACAGCGTGGAGACGGTATTCCGTATGTACGCACGCGCGGTGATTTCCTTTTTCCGTAGGATGGATATAAGGTTAATTAGAGTTGATTCATATTTATAATAACATATCAGTATATAATAAATACTTATGTTAATACTTTATCATGAAACAACTAATGAAGAAGAAGTTGAAGAAGAAAGAAATTGAAAAAGATCGGTAATGGATATTACCTCTTTTTTACGCGCCTTCACTTAACCACCACTTAAAGAACTAAGGATGGTCTTTGAAGAAGACCAGGACTTCTAGGATGATACTAGGGAAGTGTAGAAGAGATTTGGTCAGGGGTTGGCCGGGCTTGAATGCTCAAATTGTTGTGAAGAGGAGAGGGAGTAGGTGCCCTTTTATAAGGGAGGAGAGGGGCACCTTATGAAAATCTCAAAATATTATTTTATATTAAGGTCATATTCGGTTTATAATGGTTCAAAAGGGTCTTATTTCGAAGTTAAAGTAGGTATGGGTTGAAAGACTCTCATCCAATAGGATTTATACAAGTTTAGGTTATTAATTTAACCTTATCAATTAGATTTAACTCTAAGTTAAATAATTTAACTTTTACCGTGTCTTTTTGTTTTCTTACACTATATGGTTAATAAAATTACCATAACAAGCCAAACGAACCCAAAGTTGTTTATTATTAATATATCTATCCTTATCTAAGTCCTTTTTCCGAACCTTAGATTTTTAGGAATTAAATAACAATTAATAATATAATATTTGTTTTAAAAACTAATTTATGTCAATTTGGACACTATTTGGTACATGATTTTTATGAAATTCATAACAGAACGATAAGTTCGAACCAAGTTACTTATATCAACAATAACATGTCATATGAACCTAGAAAATTAATTTAAGTCATAAAAAGTCTCAAATTACTTTTATTTGGGCATTTATAACATCAATTATGTCAATATTTCATTAATAAGACAATTACTGCATCATCTTTGTGTCATAATAAATGATAATTATTTAATCCCTAAAAATTCTAAATAAATTCCTATGATGTATATAATTGTATTGGATTTCTGGAGACTATTTAGGTTCGAAGTTTCATGAAGTTTATCACCAAATTAAAATTATTATACTTATAAGATTTAAGAAAGTGACATGTCGTCACATTCTTTGGTTTTAATAATAATTAAATTATTTTCATGGAAAAAAGTCCATAAAATGAATCTAATCCGACCCTTAGATTATATGGGACTACTTTTATCCATCCAATAGGATTTTGCCAAGTGTTAGGGTAATTTTATAATATTATATTTACCTTTAATTACCCGATTTACCTTTAACTATGGTAAATAAAATTTACCATAGTTACTATTCATAATTCCCAAAAATAAAAAGTAGCTTATTAACATAATTTGGATCCAATTATTCCAAATATGGAATCCATTTTTCCAAATTCAATACACAAAAGTTTCAGAAATTAAATTAAAATTAATCCCGTTGTTGAAAGAAAACTGGTTTTTCTTTAAAAGATTGCAAAAGATTGAATTGATTTAACCTACGAATTCAAGGTAAAATCAATGCTAATGACATACATTATATTAAATGGAAAAAATATATTCTATTTATACTTTAAAACCATTCAATATTATAATTTAACCACATAAGATATTATGATGAAAAAAGTTGTTTTTAATTAAAATATAGCATGTTTTTACTATTCATTAAAATATGAAAGTTATCGGAAAAATATCAAAACTTTATCTAATGTAATTTTTTATATCCTGATTCAAAATAATAATTTTATTTTTTCAAATTGAACTTATAAACATGTAACAAACTATATTTAAAGTGGGTGCGCCATCAAAAGGCGTCAAAACTGCATTTTTTTAAAAATACTTATTTTACCCGAAAAATTTATTTTGTTCTTATACCATGTTCTAGAAATGTGTAAGATGAATAATAATGTTATAAAATTCAAAATTTAGTTAAAACTATTCATAACGGCTAGTTGATAATAATATTATAATAATATATCGTTGTTTAGTAAAACCCGTATTTGCGTACAACACACGCTATCGAGGAAGGTTGTGATTGCGAATAATGCAAGCCAAGTCAGGGTTGCGTGTAGTGCACAACTCCTTTGTTGTTGCATATAATAGAATCCAACCATATTTTATTTATACTTGGAATATATATATATATATATATATATATACTCAATGTTGCGTAGAATAACTTCTATCAAACGAACTTGAAATTGTGTGTAACAAGATCCAAGAAAAGTGTTGCGTATACTGCAAGCTAATACAGTGTTGCGTATAGTGCAAGATAATCTTGGTGTGTCATACAATAGAACATATGAATGAAATTAAAAAGAATGTATCTTATAAAATCTTGGGTTGTTACACATTCGGTCTGACAGTAATGACCAAAAAATACCCATGGAAAGTGGAAGAAATTCCTAGATGTTTAAAAACCTATAAAGGAAAATATGAGAAACATTTAGGCTTCTTCCCACCAAGTTGACCCTACGACATGGGAAAAATAAGGGTGAATAGAAAAGGTTCAAATCCCATGAAACTCAGCACTGGGTCTCAATATGAACATAGCTTCATTTTTGGGACCTACCAGGTTAAGTAGAATTATGATCTATACCTTACCCCCTTTTATACTCTTTAATAGGTCCTCTATGATGTACCACACATTATGTTCCTGGTTCATGAACTCCTCTACATTGATAGTACTAATTTTATTCATATTGATTCACATTCCTTGGTTAGAAGATGCTGAAAGTCATGAAACACATCCTAGCCAGAAAAAATTAAATTATATGAAATATTATCCTCATCGTATGATCTAAATTTTCATATTCAACATCTTTGTGGAAAGACATTATTGTGCATGCTCCTCGCCCACATTTTATGATGTGAAACTATAAGATGTTTTGACCCTTTCATGAGAGTAACTTTTCCCCCTTTTAGTGTCGGTCAACTACCACACCATTTTTGTTCCTTGAACATCTCTTGAAAACCAAGATGATTATACCATTGGAAGCCATCTTTGATTCTCTCTTAGGATGATAATCCCACTCAATGTGCTCAGATGCATAGTGGAGTAATGCCTGGATAATTTAAATAAACTCAAGAATTTCCTCAGCTCACCACCATGCTTTGTATCTTCTTTGATTTGGATACCCACTATCTTCCACAACTAAATGGGCTTTGCTAATAGTGATAGTGCCTAAAAATGGCTTACCTCCTATCCAACGCACATTCCTTGAAGGGATTTCAATGAAAATTTTATAGGTCCCACATTTTGAAGATGTTCAATGCTCGAACCTCATTTTTTTGACTCCACTCTTGGTAGTGTGATAGTAGAACCTACATTTTGAACATGGTCATCAGTCATCCTTATTCAGAAATCATTACTCTTTGAGTTCCAAGACCTATATTTCTTAATTTTTCCCCTCTATTTCCCCCTTTTTCAGGTAGAATACAATTCCATTAGAATTACTCTACTCATGCACTCACATATGTTGGGAAGCTAAGTTGACTTCATAGATTCCATCTCTCTAACCAATTCCTTTCGATTTGGGACACTCCCAAAGTTTATTGATGTCTCATTCAAATCAAAACACATCCACCCCTACCCAACACCCTTGTGGAGGAAAATGACATTGTATTGTCTCTTATTTCTCACAATGAGAAAGACACATGCATGCTTATAGAGTTTTGTTCACTATTTCATCAGCATGATCAAGATATAATGGACCTCAATTTAGGGTGTTTTTCTCATTGCTTTCATTGGAATCTATTCTGTCTCACCCTCCTTATCCTCATTGGACCCCATTCTGGGGGGGAAATTTTATCCTAGAAAAATGAATCTATGAATTCATTGAATAAATAAATACACAATATAAGAGCGTATTTAGTTTTCATGATTCTATTATACAGTTCATTGAGACCAAACATACCAAAATATCAAAATTATGGCTGTTCTAAGTTAGAATTTTGAACCTGAAATAGAAATTATAGAGTAAAGTCTAGAATTTCTCACAACATTCAAAAAATGATTAAAAATCCTTCAATTTTTGTGCAAACAAGTTTCATGATAAAGGAAACATCATATAGACAATATATTCACATATGTGAACTTGAATCAAAAAAGGTAAGTTTTTGTAACTTCATGAATTTATGAGGCCCATCCGAAAGTTGTGCGACATAGGCTAAGTTATGGAAAATATCCAAAATTCCTATAAATATGGAATCAATCCCTCATTTTCTAGGGAATGTCTGGGATTTGAGTTTCATATCTATTTCTCATGAAACTTGGGGTTACATGCTTCATGCAACCCTGTATTCCAAAACTTACATGGGATTACCTCATATATCCCTTCAATGCATGAGCTTCAACTTGAGATGTTTTCATGAAACATTATTCATGATGAATAAAATTTAAATAAAATTATAAACTGTTGTGAAAATATATTTGGGTTAAACTACAATGTTTTAGGACACAATGTTTTCCAAAATCATGCTCATAGGCCATTCCTTTTACAAAATAGTTTTTTCACGCAATATAAATAGTGGTGCGACATAGTGTTTAGTTGTGGGAAACATATCCCTGTTGCAAGAAATAGTGATATATGGTGTGACCAAGTTCATAGTTTCATGAAACATTGTTTTTTACATGTTATCTTGATAGTTTATACTATAAGGATTGTGCCCTCATACCTCCACTCAGGATTTGTGATGGTATATCGCCCCTGGCCCCGAGCCTCTAGCCTGGTACCATCACTATCGTCAGTGACCCCTATAATAAATAGATAGTTTCACCGTGATATTTTTGAGTTGGGTAAAAGATATTTTGTGTTACGACCCATATAGACCCAACATATGCCCCATGTAATATTATGAGCTGAGATACTCCCTTATACTCACTGAAATACCTTGATTCAACATACTCGTCTTGGTCCATTTCTTATACTATGATTTGATATTCTACTCTTTATTTAGTATAATTAATTGAGTTTAAATATTCTACAACAAGTTCCCCAAACCACATCACTTGAATCTTATTCCATTTTGAATAAAAATTGGATTCTTTAGGGTAAGTACTACACCAACCATTTCTAGGAATCTTCCTCCTAGTATTCTTCACTAAATTAAGTTAAACTATAGTGTACCCTGTGTGATAAGTATAGGATTCCTTGTATGACAAGAATGAGATACCTTACGTATCTTATTTCATATGCCTCATGTGATGAGTCTCAGACCACCCCATAGTCCATAATATATGACTAAAAACTATATAGTTTATAGTTCCTAGATGGATGAACTTAAATGAAACTTCATCCGATCAAGGTTGTTCACCCATAAAAGTCACCACAATTTTATTTTTCACAAGACCACGAAAGGTATGATGTGTCCCATTAAGTGTAAATGAGAAAAATGGGATTTGGTTTTCTTTATAAGGGATATATTGGAATCCCCTCATGATATTGATCCTAATTATAAATCATCTTCCACCTCTATAGGTGGTGATGAACTCCACATGACCACCCTCACAGACCCCCTCCATAGGTATAAGCCCCATTCATATTATATGACAATAAGTGGGTTGAGATGCCCTCATGATCCCACAAAATGAAGAAGAATCAGAATCCCTAGTGTGAATTTCCATCATGTGTCCAAGATACTCCCAAGCATCCCCCATGGATCTCACCCTTAGTTACAAGACCAAATTACATTCCTTGACCCATCAGTGGGTTGCAATTTACTCATGACCTGATATGAGGATGAAAGTATGAGTATATCATTGTGTAAGCCCCGTATACAATGTCCTTATTCGTGATGTTAAAATATGAACATACACTATGCAACGAACATCATATGACTTGTGTAATAACCACATGATTCAATTTGTGAATGGAATAATATTCATCATGTGACAAGAGTGAAATGATACCCCCAGTAGTATGTAGGTAACTTCCACTTGTAAGACTTAATTACAACATCTCTTCTCCCTAATGAACCCTCTTGATGCATTAGAATATCTACATCATGTGAAAATTATGGGATTCCCTTGGTAAGGAGCCTTGGATTCCTTATACCCACGGAACAAGTTTCCCAATAGAGAATACATTATGCCTTGGGTTTTACACAATAAAAACCATATATACAAGATTCTATCGACTTTGAAATTTGAAGGATATTATTTGTTCCCAATACACCCAATGTCTAAAGATGTCTATAAATTCTCAACATAACCATTTTCTCAGACCAAAGGTAGCTTCCCTATTGTAAACAATTGTATCATAATTATCCATTGTCCACCTCGAGATGGCTTTAGGAATGCGATTCATGAACATGTCTCAAATCAATGAAGGATACCTGAACTAGGAAACAAACTCCAAGGAGGAATCCATGGAAGAAAGAATCAACATCCCATTATTCTATTCAAACCAAGGATCCAACATCATTAACAATGGTGGTAGAGTTCACCCACCTATGGAAATTTGTGATACAGGGGAACCAGACACTGGAGGAATTATGAGTAGTCAATAGATTCAGTCCACTCGAGGATGGAACGAAAACGATTCATCTTCCTAATGCACACCTTAATGGAATCAACAAAAAATACTTATATTATCTTCATATTCCCTTGATATATTATATGATTTTTTTTCGTAATTTCATTAGTAGTTTTTTGTTCCACAACATTGGTTAACTCTATATAAGATAATAAAGTGTGTAAATAATTATTCAGTTTTCCAAAATTTGTAGTATTCTTCTTATCAGTTGGAGACCATGAAATAATATATTATGGTATTGTGAATCCTTAAATAGTTACATAAAGAAAAACCTATCCTATGGATAAAAAATGAATCATCCTATCCTTACATATGTGAAAACCTTTTCCATCAAATATTAAAACTCTTTTTTGATTAACCAAGCTACGATGTTCTATAGTGGAATAACAATATAACTTTAAGGGAGTGACTGAACCTGATGCCAATTGAAAATGATCAAACAAGTATGGTTATCACTAGTGGGATGGGGGAAGAACTATTTCTTATAATTACTTTTAAATAACATTTAATCCCTTTTTCTTATTCAATGGTGATACCATCAAACAAAAAAAGTTGATTACAATGTAGATCATGATACATTTTTTAATTAGGTTCACCTCTCTAAGGATGAATACATCCCTGGTGTATGGTGGTTTTTATACCACTCAAAGAGATATTAACTATTTCATTATCAATATATCTATAAGAAATGATATAAACGTGATCCTATTATGTGATTATTAGACCATCCAAAAAAGTACCGAGTGTGGATAATTAAATTAAATCATCAACATATCTTTAAAGATATATTACGAGTAGAAATAATGAGATATAATAAACTCAAAATAATAAGACCTTCTTCCTCTTTTCACAAAAATATTTCCTTACTGTTCTTAAATCTCAAAATATCATATCATAATAATATAACAATTCTCAAACATCTCCTATTCTTCTTCATTTTTTTATATATTCACTAAAACCATTTAAACATTATCTCCATAATTTTCAGCACATAAATTCTTATAAAGTATTAGAATATATATTCTTCTAATAACTCCCCATGATATTAGAAAATTATTTTCACCCTTTTTTCTTATTTATTAGTATTTAAATAGTATATAAGTCTTAAAGACATGAAAAAAATCTACTTTAATCTTGGAACCTCATATAACAGTCCAAAATTATCAATAAATTCCACCTTCTTGACTAATTTAATAATGAATAACTCTTCCATGATAATTCAAAATTTTAAATCTTGTAAAATAATAATCATAATTAATTTTCTATTAGAAAATGAAATTCTATGATTTATAGAATTAACTCATACTAGCAATTTCATTTTCAGAAAAACTAAAGCACATAGAATAACATTTATAAAGGTGAAAATAAAATTTACATTGTTTATAAATTACCTTTATATTGGTCATTTTATTTTAACATCACCCATACATAGATTACTCTTACACATACATAGATTACTCTTACCCTTACATAAATTAATTTATGATTATATAGGTCCTTTTTCAATGACCAAGACCTATACATCGACGGTTCCATCATGGATCCCATTACATGGATGATTATTATGTGAATCCCCTTACAAGGATTCACATTACAAGAATATCTATACTTAGATTTAGAATCCTCTTATATCAATTATGATCAACAAAAATCCACTTATATTAATGAATCCCATGATAGATCCTCTTACATCGATGATTCTTCTAAAATTTCCTTTTATATGGATCTGTACTTTTCCATTTTTTAAGATAAAATCTCTAAATAAAACAAGAAATCCTTCAACTCACCCCAATAGATAAAAATCATTCAAAAATAAGAGATAATTGTTTTCATGATATATAATATTTTTATATAAATATTTCCATGAAACTAATGATCACTATCACCAATTCTCTCACACCATCCAAGAATAATTTCATTAAGCTGATGATCATAATCATTATTGATCGATTTTCACTATCTTCATGCTTTAATATTTCTTCATTTTTATAATGAATATTCTAAAATGAAAAAATCACTCACAAAAACTATTGTTTCAATCATCCAAACACACTACATAGTCATCTAAATTCTTAGGGACTCCTTTGTGGTCAAGGCTGACTCATACGAACTCCCTTGTTACTCATATGAAGTGATGTTTTTCTCATCTAAACTCCTGATTTACTTATCTATAGTCATAGATGACTCATCCAAAGTTTAACATGATTCATAAAAAGTTATAAAGGAGTCATCTACAGTATGGTAATGAAAAATCCAATGTAGTGAATTAACCATATTCTACTCCAACCTACACATTCTAGCACTTATATAGAATATGATATTCCATAAATCAAAAAAAAATTATTTAACTTTAATACCAATACAATAATAATAAAAAACTAATTATTATTAAAAAAAATTAAAATATAATACTCTAGAGGGTTTAACAATATTTAATATTAACAATTAATATTATGGATTTTTTATCTAGTAAATGTTTCATCGATATTTTATTAAATAATTATAAGTAATATATAATTAATTAATTTATAAACATATTATAAGTTAAATAAATATCAAAAAATATCTTTTTTTATGATTTATTAACATTTATAAACCATATAATTCAATTCATAATTGAACAAATGAAAATTGTAAATTTTTTATGGGTATCTTATTTTACAGTATTTAGTATGTCATAAGATGAGACACGATTCATCATCAATTGTATTTTATGATTTATTATTACCAATTGTGATATTAACTTCTGTTCATGAGATGTAATATGTTTTGATATCATGTATATCATATCAATAATATAATACTCTATTTTTTATGCCATAAACCATCACCATCGAAGCAAGGATATCATATATCATATAATGCAACATGAAGAGAATGAATAATATTCTCTATATTTCTACCTAAGATATATTATATCTTATTTAATGATCATATCTTCAACTTATAATAGCCTATATCATATTCCAAGATAAATTGAAAAACATATATCATTACTTATGATACCTTATATAATAATCTCAATCATAGTATAATTGTCATATTGTTTTTAATGATAGAAAAGGAAAAATCCTTATGATATCAAAATTTATTAATTTTCTATATGAATTTGACAATAAAATGACCATTTAATTACTTTGATACCACTAATGGATTTCTGAGGAATGACTAACACGTAATCAAAATAGCATAAAAAGAAGGAATATCATACTCAATATCTACCATGGATGAAACCTGAAACCATGTTTAAAATAATTAAGGAAAAGTTTGTACCTTACCCTGATGATCATCAGATACTACCTTCATAACAATGGTTTTGATGAATATTCCTTCAAAGAATACATTAAACCCCCATATCTACGGTGTACTTATGGGTTTATGTGAATAATCAATCACATGGGTGAAATTCTTCATCACTCTATGTCATGATAACGTCTCTCATGGAAACAATAGAAGTGAAATTTAGGTATAGGGAGAAGTGATGATTTATTAATAAAACTATCATGATTAAAAAACTAATGGTTATTTCCTCAATTTATAATCCCTTAGGGATACTCTTCAAGTACACATGCATTTACTTGTATATTATGAGTAAATTACTTGGGTTATAATATTTTTAATCTTTGGACAATACATTATCTTTGTGTTTAATCTTATAAACCACTAGAAAGTAATTAAATAGAACATATGAAATATTCCTGAATGAAAATGACTTCCATTTAGTTTCCAAACAATAATATTGTTTTAAAACAAATCATATATTTTGATTCAGGCCTTAAAATATTTCCATGTTATATTATATGAATGGAAAATGAAATGGAATATTATAGTTATATATTGTATTAAATGATATATTCATAGGAATTTAAAAAACATATATTATACCCTGTGAAATAACACACAATAAAATATTATACACATATTTAAGAAATACTATCTCTATCAATTGGTTTTCCAATATGTATATGCATGGTTTAGAGTTAAGCAAAGGAAATGGGCCATGAAATTACCACGTGGGTGATTGTTTTTGGTGTGTAATAGTAGTTATGACTTGATTAGGTTCCTAAAAGGTATGATTATTGTGAGATGATACAATTGACTGGATCATCTTAAAATGAACAAGAGTCCGTGATGACCTTATGGATTGCAACTTTTAGTCTTTGCGATTGTGTAGTGACGATGGTATGTATAGTGGGATATATTTAGGATGATATAGATTGGATGAAGGGATTCATGATGTAGAAATTTTGAGATATATTGGAAACTAGCTATGTATAGAAACCTAAAGAAGTGGTTGTCTCATCAATATAACATAAAAAAATATTTCATTACAAAACATTCCCATTAACTTTAGGAATATAGTTATAGAGAACTAAAACAAAACATTAACTAAAAAATACCATGATCTAAGTATAAATTTGATATTTTACCCTTATATATGAAACTAATTAATCCATAATGATTCTTCAACATATCTTAAAAATTATCCACATAAGAAACTATTATATAAATATCACATTTTTCTTTTCTTCATAACCTGGGTTGTTGGGAATATAAGAAAGGGGTGAGCTTAGATGCTCATCAAGGATATAAATAAGTAATAATAATAAAATATCATAAGTGATCATAATATAATAATATGTGTATAATCATGATACATAATAAACTTATATCCAAAAAATATTTGATAAACAATAATGGTATAAAGCATGGATTAACATAATACATTGATCAAAAGTGTGTGGAAACATGTGTCAACAATCATGAAACATGAGATCACAATATATTCATGAGAAAAACAAAATAACTGTAGAACATATTTCCAATATAAAATAAAAATTAGTATAGGGAAATAATACTTTCATGATCCACACCATTAATTTTTATTCTTATGTGAAACTAAAATGTACTCACAAAAAATTATCTTATGAGATATAAACATTTAAACAATGAATTTTAAGGGAGATATAGGACCCCAAAAATCATCATCCACACTTATGAGTGCCACTTGAAAATAATTCACTTATCACATAATAAAGAACACATGGAAACTAATTGGTTTTCATAAAACATGACTGACTGAAAATTGTTTTTTTATTATAACACAAACACTTTTGGGGAAAAAGTGAGAAACCAAACATGACTTCACCGCTTCACCAATTCAACACATCACCACGTCACCATTTCACCACTTCACCACTCACCACTTTACCACTTAAACACTTCACCACTTTAAACATAAAAGACTTCACAACAAATAACATTCAGGAACAATGGATGGACAATCCATGCAAGCTCAAGCAGAAAAACCTCATAGCTGGAGTTGAAATCATCAATAGAAGGTCAGGGAGCCATGAACCAGGAAGCACGAGCATCAAAAAATCAATAAAACCAAAGAATTGGTCTCCTCAAATGCCCACCGGTGCGACTGTCGACACTAGCCCAAATCCACTACCCACCAGTAGAATCTAGTCAGAGTATGCCCAAACCCTCTAGCGACGTGAGATGACCCAAGAGGACATCCACAATGAGTGACGAAGAAACCAGAATGAGGAAATTTATGATGTTCGGATGCCACACCCTAATCCGTAGACACCGCAGCGCAACCATGATCCAGTTGACTTTGCATTTTGAGCAACGAACCAAAGATCCATCTCTTAACCACAAACACCACCATAAGAAAAAAAAACTGAAATCGAACCTCTAATGAAATCCTCATAATGCTAGAATCCAGAACTAAAAATCATGCCCCCCTCCACGAAACATAGGGGCTAGCTCTGAGCCTCGCCAGAAGAGTCGGATGCCTGGAACTCACCAATACCTGTTGAAGCTGAAGCCGAAACCACACCATATCCTACATCGAATCTAGATCCATGCTTTCTCCAAGACGATGCTCCAAATAGAACCACACTTGAACATCCGCAAAAAAACGAAGCCAGATCTATACCTTTGTAGACAAGAAGATGGAGATGAGGCCTCACCTGAACCAAAATAAGATAATTTTTATATCATAATGAACCCAATAAAATAAAATGGGTTTTATTCAACACATCATAAAGAACCCATGGATTGAAAATGGGGTTTATTTTAAAAAATTATAAAGAACCCATGGAAATAAAATGGGGATAATATCATTTTCAAATGGTTTCACATAATGAAATCATTAATCATTCCATAAATAATCAAAATATAATAAACCCATGTAAAATAAATGGGTACTTAAGGACATCAAGTAACATTATAGATAAATACCATTCCAAAAATATAATAAAGCATATGGTATTCATATTTTATAGATAAAGGTTATATGATTAAGGTAATAATTTCACAAATCAATCAATGAGTGGAATCTAGATGAACAAAAATCAATAAAAGTAATAAAAATCATGATATTCATAAAGGAAATGAATAGGGTGAAAATTTAGGATTATACATAGTGGATGATTAAAAAATCCATAAAAAATCTATGGATCATTTAACTTATATATATTTCCAAAAAAACATTAACATTTCCATAAAAAGATGAGGTTTTTGGTCACTTTTAAAAACTTTTTTTTGAAATGGTGATTTGAAAACTTCTGAAAACATTTACTTATTAAAATATTCATAAAATACACATCCATGAAAGAAATACATAAGGTTTATAAAAGGTTAAAAAAACATTGAAAACATATATTTATGAAAAATAAACTTCAATAATAGATAATTGAAAAGATATATAGTTTATTAAATAAATGTAAGGTAGAATATAGAATATTTAATTTTAAAAAGGATGTAAAACCATCTTAATATTTTTAAATATTTTTGTTGAAAACCTCCATAAAAAAGAGAGTATCAATTTTTTTTTAAAAGGATAAGAAAAATATATAGAGATCACATGATATTACACATAATCATGTTCCTAATTATAAAGTAGGATATAGGTGGGATGAAAAATATGGATAATGAAGAAAAATCACTATTCAAGAGAGTGAGAATTACTCTTTACAATGATATACTTTTTACAGGGAAGAGATTTATCAAAGTTTAAGATTTAAATTAAAAGTTTCATTTTACCTAGAAATGAAAAATAACATACCATGATATAAAATATCAAGTTAGAGGAAAACCATCTTGTAAGAATGATGCACATAAATAAGTGTTATAACTCAACAAAGGGAGTTGATATAAAAAATAACCTCTCATATTTGGTATCATCTGAATCAAAATACACATAAAATAGAGCCAAATAAAATAATTCAAACCAAATAAATGCGGTGAAAGTTATTAATTATGAATTAATAACACCATAGTAAAGATACCATGTCACACAATAAGAAATAGGTCTCAAGAAATTAAATCTGAGACAAAGAACCCCTTACCTCATTTTTGGTTTAGTTGAAATGTGACATAACCTCCTATAGAATAGAATAGACTATAATAATGGAATATTTAAAAATATTTTTAATATATATAACCATTTATAATGTTTATTTATATTTATGATCTAAATTTATATTATTTGGTTATTATCTATTTTTTATATGGTGTGAGAGTATTCCTGGTCATTTTGAATTAGCTTTGTAATAATGGTATTGTTATTAATTATTCATACAAAGTTCATAATTCCCATATCATACATGGTACAAGAATTTATTATCTATATTTATTTATAATGTTATAATTTAATTATATGTGAGTTTTTGTAATGATCCTTAAAGATGAATTTGGTGATAAGCACGTTTCAATGATTCTTAGCGAACAAAGGATGCTTTATTAAATAATGAGTTAATTATCCTATTAATATTATAGAATGGAAAAAAATCATAATTTAATTATTTATATTATAACTTTCCAAAAATTAAATTCCCATATTCATTTATGATATAAATTTATTGGATTCATCAAGAAGATGGCTAAACCAACCCAAACAAGAACATGCCATAAATAATTATTAATTATAAAGTGATTTAGTTTTAATATAATGATCCTAGAAGAATAATGGTAATATTAAGCTTTTTTAGAGTGATATATAATAATTTTAAGGAATTATCAAAATATGATAACTTATATGAATTTATCTCATTGTAGAAAGAAATTATTCTTTAATATTAGAATGCTCTTTTGGATGGTTGAATTTACCTCAATTGTTTATTGATCTTATTTATAATAGGTTGTACAATTTTCATTTAAAAAACATTAATAATTTCATAAAATTTATATTTATCTATTAAAACCATTATCATGACCATCCTTGTATGATGGTGATGTAAAGAAGAATTGAAATTGGTCGTTCGATGGAGGCGGAAGTCCACACATAAGCATAGATTTAGATTTCCTTTTACATATCATGAAGAAAAAGAGTGATGTGGTTTATTTTTTAAAAATATAAAATATTTCATAAATAATCTAATTATATATTAATTTCTATATTATGACTATCCTTTTATAGAAGCGAACAATAACAAAACACATTGTGTCATGGTGGCGGTGTTATGCAGAACACACAGATGATGATTTTTTTAAAATAAAAATGAAAGTTAGTTAATGATTATAAAATCATTATAATGAAAAAAATATAATAATGATACTGATGATGTAATTTTAATATGGTTTTATTTAATTTTATGAATAATAAGTGAATGTTAATAAATAGAAATAAGAAAGGAGCGGTTATAAATTTATACCTCTCTTTGGATTATCTCATTTACAAAGGGGGTTAAGCCTTTGAGGGATTTCCTTTTTAGAAGAAAAAACCTTTTTATGGTGTATATTAATTATTAGGATAAATTTGGGTAGATATTTGGCTTAAATTAGTCTATTTTTGGGTGAGGTGAAGTGAGGATATGAGGTCCCCTTTTATAAGTGGAAAAAGATGACATTTTTGTAATTACCAAAAAAATTCAATATTGGGAAGTCAATGTCAAGGAAATTGGATCCAAAATTGGGAAATAATAAAGTTTTATAGGATTAGTCTTATTAAATACTTAACCATGAATTCCCACACATTTTTTAAACATTTTTGGGGTCTTTTCTTTTTAGTTAGACCATTTTAATCATTTTTTTTACGAAGGTAACTAGTATTTACCAAAGTAATTAATCCTAGAATGAAAATAAAATTGTTATTATTACATAATTTGGACCTAATTATTCCAAATTTTAACTCCATTTTATTATATTAATTCTTAAAAATAGTTAGAAATTAATTTTAAAATACAAAATATATATTGTATTAATTATTTTTTTAAATATTACATCTCTCGTAAAATGTAAAATATGTGTTGGTAAATTAAAACTATTTTTTTTAAAAATTATAAAATAATTTATGAAATAATTTTTTTATTATATAAAATTTTCCAAAATTTAAAATTCATGCTTATATACTAACAATGTCATAAAATGCATGTTATTTGTAAAAAAAATATTTTTCACTATTCACAAAAAAATCAATGTATTTAGAAAAATAACAAGAATTCATATTAAAATAATATTTAAATTATTAATCCAAAAATGAAAGAAAATTTTTAAAATTCTATTTCTATAATTTTAAATTTAATCTTTTATGTAAAATCATAAACTATAAGGAAAAATATCTTTATAGGAAAATAACATTACAAATTTTTAACAATTCAGAATCTTATTTCATATCAATTACTAATAAAATTTGTGTTATATATATATCATTAATCTAAAAAATATATAATATATTAACTTTATTTAAATATTTAAAATAAAATTATTATTTTTGAAAACAATTTTTAAGAATAAAATGACATCGTTAATGTTATCACTACATTAGTAAATAAATATCCCTTTTTTTAAAAGTGAAAATGAATTTTTTTAAAATATATGTGATCAATAAATTATTATATTAATAAATAATTGATTATATCATCATAATTTATAGTTACATATCCCCTTAATATATTTGCATAATATCTAAGCATAAAACTCCGATGTCAGTCGAGGGTGGTAATTCGGCTAGCATAGATCTCATAGATATTTCCACAAGCTTGAATTTGTATACCATATGATTGAACTCTTACCAAAGTAGTTCAAGTTCATATTGGGAATGTTCTAGTTCAAACCATAGAAAATATATCTCCTCCCCAATATTGGATAAATGATATTTATAAGGGAGACTTCTTTTACTTGATGCTATTTATTTCCTTTGTTGTTTTCTAATATGGTTTCTTTGTTTTATAACTTATAATTCAATGACTATATTATAATGGTGACATTTTATCTTAGAATATCATGGTTTAATTTTAGTTTATTGCTTCATGTAGAAAAATATATTAATATAATATTTATTTAACGAAAATACATAGTGAAATCTCAGGTCGTTACAGTGGGTACTTGGTATAGATCATATATTAGCTGAGTTATAGGTATGTGCTATGTTATCCATCATTTTTATTGGTTTATCCTGAATATGATGTGACACAACATGATTATAGAGTGATTATTCTCTTTGATGGAGGTTTTGATGTTATTATATGACAACAAGCCAAGATAATCTTTTTGTTTCATACAATATCTAAACTAGCTAGATTTTGTAGCACTATCTGGGTATTCTTCTATTTTTCCCATTGAACCAAATTATAAGAGTTTTGGAAACCATTTGGATATTAATTTATTTTCCCAATGACCAGATTAGCTAGATTCTAAAACACTATATATGCATTTTTTATATATCATGACACCCATACTCAAATAGAGTTTGGGATACCACCTGGGTATTAATTTATTTATTTAATGGATAGACCATCCTAGAGACCAGAGAACTATATATACCCTATGGATTGTCAGAATATACTGATGACTTGGGCACTATCTTGTCTCATGTTATTGTAAATGATTATATTTCATAACATTGGATGAAGCTGGTATGATCAAGTGTCATGGTGGGAAAATTCGCACTTGATAAACCAAATTGATTATTTATATACCATATGTTAGTGTTTTTCCAATTATCACACTTTAAAATATTTTATTATGTCATATATTACGAGCCCCACTAGTGGTTCCCTACTAATATTTATTCCTGCACCATTCATGTGAACCTCACTAAGCATGAAAAATATAGGTTTAACATGAAGGTTGGAGCATAATTAGATTATAGTGGGTTTGGTGGGAGTAGTTTTAACACCTAGATATTTAGAATTTTACACTAAATGAATATTATGTTTGATATATTATGATACACAGAACATCAAACTAAAATGAACCGTGAAACATCTTGAAATAAAAAACTATAATAAACACTAGCACATCATGAGGCTTCAATATGAAATAACATGAATAAAAGTAAAAGTAGAGTAAATGAATATATATATATATAAAAATACAAAAAATCTAAAATGTCTAACCTCTCGGTTCGCTATGAATATTGTAAAACCAACTGAAACTATGGAAACAAGGAAAAGAATTAGAAGTACAATATAAATGATGAGATAAACGTATATGAATAGATTTTAGTGAATCTTGTATGTCTATACATAATAATTTAATATAACAATTATATATATGGATGTTGGAAACATGATCATTATTTATATATATATATTATTTATATTTAAATTAAATTTATTTGAAATGAATATAAACTCTTTTTATGGTAAATTAGATACTATTTGGAAATTGATTTTATGTTTTCAATAAATTTTTATAGATTAATTTAGTCACTATTGATAATTTATTCTAATGAAATAAGTAGATTGTATATATTCAATGTCATTAATTTTATACTCATTTCATTATGGTTATTATGAAAGAAAGGAGAATGAAGTTACTTTATTCTTATAGAATACATTATCTTCAATAATGTGGTTTATTTCATTTAGTGTGTGGAAAATATATTTAATTTATGAAAATATTATAAATTTTAATAGAAAAATTGGATACCATTTTTAAATCATTGTATGAAAATTTTCTTAAGGTTATTTTTTTAATTTTCACGAAAAGATTAATTCTTTAGTGAATAGTAAAGAAACCTATATTATAGAAATCAGTATCTTTCATTCTATTATTTAAATTTTTTTTTTTGAATGGATTACAAAATTTAAATATTTTATTTTGATTAAAAGTATTCTAATTAATTTCATTTTAATGAAATCTATGCTTAATATTTGGTTTTAAAAAGTTTTTATACTTAAAAAATGCATATTTTCAGAAAACCATTTTCATCGCAATTTTTAAAAGTATTGTAAAATTAATTTCTTTCACGCATGGAGAATTAATTGGGTAAAATTTATTACATATTTTGAATTATAATAATTAATGTTGTATAACAATTTAAACTTAATTCTTGGTTAATATGAAAAGTAACTAAGGTAAAAACTTATTAAAATAGTAAATGTTAAAAGGGATTAATGAGGGGTTAAAGTAAAGATATAAGGGTTAAAATCACATAGAAAACTCTATAAAACCTTTTTTATAAAATATGTTCAGGTTTTATCTCATCCTAAATTATAAATTTATCTAATTTTGTGCATTTTTCTTATGTAAGAAATTAATATATTTTATAATTTTAAAAATTTCCATGTGTGTCCTCTTCCCCCATTATTAAAGTATTCCAACTATCCTATCTTTATCACACTACATGAGCCTTATAAATCATAAAATAAATACCCTAATATATTCATATAATATCTCCACACATCCTATATGTATTATTCTTATCACATTTTCATTATTTCAAGACTTAATTAGTAAGCCAAATGAGGTTTTTCAATGAAGAGGTATAACTCTTAACTGAATATTTTAAATTTTACTTCTTCTTAAATATTATACAAATAAATGGAATCCATTTTTTCATTGCCCATCCCCATAACGTATACCCATCTTGGTCCGGTAATGTGAGAAGAGAGATAATCACCCCAAAGTCCCACCTACATTAGGCCCTAGGTTGGTGACTAGCACCGAGGGTATAATAAACACCCAAATGGGAGGTATTACCCTCTAAGAGAACACATGAAAAATAGAGAGATAAGACAGACATCAACCGTATCCAGCTCAAACTAAAATATAAAAGTAAACCCTAGTACACATGTTTAATTTCATGAAAGGACTACTAAAACTGAAAGAGAAAACTGCAAGTACCATAATAGAGTAAAACAACAATGACCATGAATCCCAAATAGATCCTTCATAACCCTAAACTAGTAGTAACCATCCTAATATTCAACTTGCTCCAATGACCTATAAAATAGTTTATACAAATTCGGGTGAGTATAACAGTATACTCAGTATAATCCTCCTTGGATTCTCTTATGCAAAAGTAAATAAAGAATGTTAAATCATAGTGAACAACATGTGAAACTAACTCATCACCTAAACTAGTATGCTATGTTACCAACCTTACCTTATCTACTCGCACCAAGTATCACATACAAGAGTATATAATATAATAAAGAATATCAAAAGATCCTCGCTACCACTTCCCCACTGTTTTTCCACTTTTCCTCAATGTTGAACATCATGAGCATCTCTCTCTAAAAAGTATAGCCCGAAGAAACCTAGGTGTAACTCCAAAACATAAACCACATGAAACTCACCACCACCACATCCACATAACCAAAAGCAACGTGGTAGTTTTTGGGAGGCACCACATCCCATATAATGTGTATCAAATGTCGTGTATTATACCTTAATCCACTACAACCCATACACTGGGTCAGGATCCTCAAGCCATCATAGCCTATACATGTTAAACCTATAGTATTCCATAGGAAAATATATCCAAAATAGATGTGTGTGAAATAACCACAATATATTACATCCCTCTACACACATATATGGGAAAACTAACCAATGTTCATACCAGCACAAGTAACTACCATGATAAGAGAGTAGGACCAACGAGGGTATTCATCCATCCATCCTCCCACTAGGATGTTGGGGAAAACACCCCATAGGGCTTAGAATCCCCATGGTTTCATTCGTCCAAACTGATAGGGTGGAGTAGAGTATAAGTACATGATAGAATATAACTCACTAACACACCATGGGTACAACCTAGTCTTAGAATCATGTGAAGTTAACATCTCTTAGAGTCTTTTCTGCCACTACTAAGACTAATTATCCTATAAGAACACAAACATTTAAAGATCTAAATTATGTTACTTTATCCCATTTTATTAGTTTCACATTATGTTAATTAATTCTTTAACAATTAATTAACCATTATCAACTTCTAAAATTACATTCCACTATCATTAGCACTTCAAGAAAGATCCATTCCCTCCAGGCATAACCAACCAAGTCCATGGCTTCTCAGAATCAAAACCTCAGGATTACATCCCCTAAGATCTAACCCCATGGGTTAAACAACATTTATTAATTTTTTCAAAAACATTACAACATTCCATATTTAAATATTTCTAATTATTCTAGGAAAAATCATAAGCTACCAACACAAGGGGATCAACATGGTGAGTAGATGAGATACCCATAGAGTCTTTTCCACCTATAATAGGAGAAGAGACCTATCCATCCCAGAAAATCTAAACATGGAAAGTGCATGGAATTCCCAAAGCATTTTAAACTATTTTTTAAGGAGAGTAAGGAAAAAAATATACAACATAGTCAATGGGTATATTAAATAATATAAACAGAAAATTGATTCAACAAGTATCCAACATCCGCATCAAAGAGTAATCCTATCTTCAACACATTACATCATTTATGATGTCCTCCCCGACACTACATTAATAAACCGATGAATCTTGCCTCTCTAGGAGTCAAATTATAGCAAAACAACCGAGTATCCCTACCCCACACACCATAAAATCCATCTAAGTTCAGACATCCCAGGATCACATCACATCCAGGCCTCCCAGCCCCACATACCACAAGTCTAGTATACAGGGCACATCACAAGAAGTAAGAAAAAACATAGAAACATGATCTGTTCCCCAAATCAAAGCATTCAGTCTTCACACAAAATGATCTCTCATAGATCCAAAGCATAAGGTACTTATAATTTACAAGAAAATTGGAAACATAGTCCCTACAAAGGTATTATCTTTGTCACACAACCGGTACTTATTCTATCTTGAATTAACCGATTCATTTTTCATAGGTTTAAAATATCAAAAACCTAAACCTAATACTATAATAAGATATCACAAATTAATTGAAGAATTAATTTAACATGACTTTAATACTTTTATCAACAAGAATAAACATACTTTAGGTTCATCAACCAATTCCATTAAACATGCATATCTGTATCAATTTGATCAACATAAAATTACAAAAATGACAACCAGATTCTCTAAACATGCCTCTTTATCTTTTATCTAATTAATTATCAATTAATTTTGAATTTACTTTCTTAACCAATTTACATAAATGACATCATGCTAATCCCAAGAAGGCATAGATATCATACTATATAGAAAATCAATAAGCAAACCATTATCATGGTATAAAGCAACAACATCGCTACATGATTGATACCAATTCTTTAATCCAGTTGAAGTATTTAATTAGCTAAATTTCATTGAAATCCAAGGGGATAATATATTCTAACCCTACATTTTCACATAAATAAATAAATAAAAATTTAATCCCCTACCTCAAGAGGTTGTTGAAGTTCTTCGCATGATAACAGACCATGTAACAGATCACAATCACCACTCCTTCAAAACAATTATATTGAAGATGGATCTCTACGGATCAAAGGAGGGAGATAGGGATCATTCCTTGACAAAATAATCCACAAAATACTGAAGATAGGGTCGTTGGGCTGCTTGGGGTTGACGGAGAGCTTCTGTAGTTGTAGACTATGATAAAAACCGGATATTTGGAAAACAATTAAGACATACAACACTGGGGTATTGCATGACATGTAATAACATTTCATGTTGTGTAATGCCTTAAGGTTGAATTCCCCTATAAAACAATTTACCTCTTGATTTTTTCATTTTTCAAACCTTGATGTATTCCACACCATCAATCCCTCTTTCACATCGTGTAAAAGTCGGCATGTCATTATGTTTTTTAGGAAAACCTATGAAATAGGATTTCATGTCGTGTAATAAAATTACAAGATGTGTAATTCCTCTTTCCATATTTTACATAATTAAACTTCTCCAAACTACTTCCAAACCACCACTGAGCACTTAGATCATTGACAACATGAAAAGGTCAATCTACACAGATCCAAGCCCTTACATCAGATACCTGTCAAAACATTCTCATCCCAAATAATCCAAAACCAACCGAGAGAGGGAAGAAAAAGGGGTCATCTGAACAGACACCCCACAAGATACATCTCCATGCTTCCACCACCATAAGAGCTCACCACCTCACTAGAGGAATAAGAAAAAACCCATGTAAAAACCAAAACCATCTCCTAAACTCTCTCCTGGGGGAGATACCTCTAAAAAATAGATCAAGACACAACAATAAACAAGAGAAATACATCTCATAAACAGAAAGGGTTTACAACCATAAAATGAATGATGTTACAAGAGACGAGATAAAAATATAATAGCTCAAGGTATTGAGCATGTATCTACGACTCACATTTTCAGGTACTCTCCTATATACCACCATTCCACCATAAGACATGAACTAAGTGGATAACATGCCAATGAAACACCTTCTACTAGAGGTCTTGGATCTTTATAGGACACTCCTAGAAGGTCGCATCCTCATTAACATCGATCTCACCCCAATTTATGAAATGAGAATCATCATGAAGATAACGATGGAGCTACGACACATGAAAAACATTGTGTATTCTGATCATCTGTGGGGGAAGTGATACCTGATATGCCACAGTTCCAACATGACCTGACACATAGAAAGGACCAACAAACTGGGTATAAATCTTACTCCTATGACCAAACCTTCACTACCCTCAATGGGGGGTCACCTTCAGGAGAACATGATCTGAAACATAAAATTATAGAGGTATCCTCCTACTAGAGGCATAGGAATTCCAACGATCCTGCACTACCTTCATCCTCTAATGAATCAACTGAACTATATCTATCATATTATGCACTAGTTCCATCATGAGAATTGCTGACTCTCTGATCCCATTCCAGAAAAATTCAGAATGGAAGGGTCAACCATATTAGGCTTTGGATCCATACCAATGGTAGATTAGAAACTATTATTGTAAAAAAACTCCACCTAGGGAAGGTGCCTCACCCACGAGCCTCCTACATCTAGTAAATAAGAGTTCCACATGTCTTCAAGAGTTTGGATGGTTTATTTTGTCTGACCATACATCTAGGGATGAAAAAACGTTCTAAGGAATAACTGAGAATCGAAATCTTGATGTAGGCCTCTCCACACCTAGGAGGTAAATTGAGGATCTGGATCAAAAACTATCTTCTTCAGGAATTCGTGGAGTTTCCTCACCACCTGTAGATACTGCCTTGACAAAACATCCACTAAGATCGACTCCTTGATCACTATAAAGTGAGATGATTTCTTCAAATGACCATATACCACCTATATAGTTTCATAGCCTCCTGAAGCTCAAGGAAAACTATTAATAAATTCCATCGAGAAATCTTCCCACTTCCACTGGGGAACCTCTAATAGTTAGATAAAAACATCAAGAACGTGGTGATCGAACATTACCTTTTGGAAAACCAAATATCGTGACACAAACTATGAAACTTCATGCTTCAACCCAAGCCCCCAAAAAATCCCTCTGAAGGCTCAATACATCTTTTTCACACCAGGATGTACTTATAAAGACAAACTATGATACTATTTGAGAATTTTCTCCCACGTCACCAAGGGAATGAATTTTCTTTCCTAGAATAACACTCAATGTTGTTTATCTCTAGACCAACCATCAAGGGCCTCACCACAAACAACTCGGTATCTCCAGACCTCAACCTCAATATCACCTAACTGAGATTCCTCCACCTAATGCACTAGAGATGACTAAACCATAATCTTAAAAATAAATCCTCTACCCCCAACTTCTCCCCTATTCAGATGTAATGTTGAAAGCTCTTCCATTACTCTGTAGGAATCACCCGATTCACACACAACATCACTACATGACTTCCAGCTCAATGCATTAGCCACAACATTCCTTTTTCTAGGTGTATACAAAATATCAAAGTCTTAATCCTGTAAAAACTATACCCACCAATGATGGTGAAAGTTAAAGTCATGATAAGAGAATACACACCTCCTTATTTTATGATCGGTGAAGACCAAAAAGCAATTGAAGATGAGGTAATGTCTCCACAACTTCAGGGAAAACACCACTACTATAAACTCAAGATCATGGGTGGCATAATTACACTCATGGGGACATAACATCCGAGACCCATAAGAAACAATCGATCTCTGCTACATAAAAATAAATCCCAAACCTAGATGTCAAGTGTTACAGAAAACCTCAAACTAAACTTCTTATGCTAGTAGACAAAGAACTAGAGCACCGACCAACTTCTATTTTAGATACTCAAAAGCCGATTGAAACTGATCAGTCCACAATAATTCCTAATACTCTCTAGTCAATGTTGTTAGTGGAGTCCCAACCTAATATAAATATTCTATGAACCTCTTATAATATAATGAATTACTAAGGAAACTTCACACCTTTGCACTGTCTTGGGGGATACCCAACACAAAATAACTTCTATCTTTTATGGATACAAATCTACTCCCTACTAGGATACAACATGCCCCATGAAATGGACTTCTCAATCCCAAAACATAAACTTCGACAACTTTCCAAATAGCTTCTCATGGCGAAGAGCTCCAAAAACAGCAGGAAGATGTCCTGCATGCTCCTCCATGGACACATAGTACACAAGGATGTCATTAATGATAACCATCAAAAATGTATCTAGGAACTCATGGAAAAAAACATTCATTAACCCCATGAACATAGACGAATCATTCATCACACCAAATAAACTCACAAAAAGCTCATAATTCCCATGCCGACAATGAAAATCACTCTTTAGGATATCCCCACCCTTCACACACCTATGATGATATCATGACTGCAAATCAATCTTCAAGAATCAACTTCCACCCTTTAGTTGGTCGAATAAATCATCAATCCATGGAAGAAGATATCAATTCTTCACTATCAGTTGGTTCAATCGATGATAATCTATACAGAAATACAAACCGCCACTATCCATCTTCATGAACAAAACTGGTGCACCCCATGATGACGTGCAAGGCCGAACGAAACCACACTATAGCTGACCATTGAGATGTATATGTATCTCTTGTAACTCAAAAGGCACCATCCTATATGGAGATATCGAGATAGGAGACATGCTTGGCTGCAGCTCAATCCCGAACTCAATCTCCCATCGAGGGGGTAATTCTACAACCTCTTCTGGAAATACATCATGGTACTTTTCCATGAACCTAGGAAACACGGACTTCAAAACCTCCAAAAAAATCAACATCATCTCAACCATCATGTATGACAAGTACAAAAAATTCCATTGACCCATTTGAGGGCCTCGCTCGCCAACAAACACCACTGATCTTCCATCAGCATCGAAGAACACCACTTTCCTTGGAAAGAAATCCATCATAGCCTACACAAAATACGAAAAATCCATGTCGAGGATGAAATCAAATGGTTGTATCTTTAAACATAGGAAATATCACCAAGGGTGATGCTGCCCCAGCACTATCTCATAGCCTCTACATACTTCAAACAAGTCATCTTGACCTCCAACTAGAATAGTAAATGCTAAGGGAACTCAAAGCCTCTCAACCTCAAGTCCCAAAGCATGTAAAAGGGTAGGTGATATGAAAGAGTGTGCTGTTATTGAATCAAACAAGGAAGGCACCCAAGTAGAAAACAAGAAAAGGGTACCTTGAATGATGTCTGGATCACCTGACGTTGGCTATTCTAACACATGAAGCTGACCACAACATACTTCATGAACTATATGACCCCATTGGAGACCACCTCCATGGTTTTTCTATTCTCTTTGAGTATGGGAGCATCCCAGGTCTATGCTCAACCTTCCCCATCTGCTCTATTCTGATCCAAAACTGGTGTAACGTCCTGCTACTGCCTCGGTTGGAATAACCTCAATGAAGGAACCTAAAGTAGAACACCTAAAGAATGCTAATTTCTCAGAAAGGTTAGGCAATCTCGCTACTAAGCACCTCAATATCAATAAAAAATAAGAACCTAATCCATTAATATAGGCTTAAGATCCACTATCCCTAGAGAAATGAGATACTGAGGGTTGAGACCTACCCCTGACTGAATGAAAACTCCTCTACCCTAAAACCCAGGAACCCCAGACTTCAGATTTACTTCATGAGGAATCCCGATGACTCCCCTCTCATGAAGATCCAATTATAGATAACATCCTCTCAATGATATATTATCTTTCTATCACCTCAAGATATGTCTTCAGTATAAATGAGGTGACATGACACTAGATCTTTGGATGAAAAGCCTCATCGAAATGCCTCTCACTGGCCTCCTCATCTAAAAATAAGTTTGAAGCATATCACATAAGGTTCTTGAAACAGATCTCAAACTCTCACACACTGGAGCTCCCCTACTGAAGGGTAAGTAGCTATGGGTGACTAGACATCTTTGCGTTCGAAGAAAGAAACTCATATTTGAACTGGTCTCAAAACTCCCCCATGAGGCTGCTGAATTCTCACAATCATAGATGAATACGAACCACCACTGCCTCACTACTCCATGCAACATCTTCACAACCAATGATACCCAGTGTTGATTCTGATCACAAATCAAACTGAAGGCTATATCAACCTCTTCCAACCAATATTCTATGAATTTGTCTAAAACATTTCCCTTGTAGTTCTACAGACTCTGGTACTGAAACTCTTGGAGTGACCTCCTCCAAGTGTAATCATCGTCAACCACTACTCTATAGCGATCGTCTAGAGCAGCCTTATGAACATATTCTGTATGAACCAAACGAGGATGTCGACCAGGATCCATACCAACAAATAACCAAACAGTTAGAGGTCCTAAACCTAGTATATAAAATAAATAAAATTAAGTAATTATTTTCTTTTATTCAATTTTGGTTATCCTATCCCAAGGTATACCCATTCAAACAAAGGCACAAACAATATTGATGCATGATTCTTTCCTAGATCTCTACCCTACAACCAATATCACCTCATTTAATAGCTATTGTAAGTTTAATGGTCCATCCATCAGATCCCACAGGTCCCTGAATACTCGTGTCTCATCCGAACTCCCATGTTTACAGTTCTTGGTAAACTTAGCTGGCACCATTGCACTACCAACCCATGCATCCTCATCTATTCCTAACATCAAACTCCATCCTATCCCTCAAACATACTCTAATACCACTCTATCATGAACACCTCCCCACAATGTGTGCCCCTCATGGGATGGAAATATGAGAGGAGAGATAATGAACCCCTGAATCCCACCACTATTAGGCTCTGGGTTAGTGACTAGAACCAAGGGTATAATAAACACACAAATATGAGGCATTACCCTCTAAGAGAACACATGCATAAGAGAGAGATAAGACAAACACCGACCATCTCATGTTCAGACTTCAATAAAAAAGAAAACCCAAGCACACATATTTAATGTCATGAAAAGACTACTATAACTAAATGGGAAAACTGCAAGTACCAAAAGAAAGTAAAATGACATCGACCATGATGTCCGAACAACTACTTCAAAACCCTAAACTAGTAGTTACCAGCCTAATATAAAACCTTCTCCAAGTGGCCTAAAATAGTTTATATAACATAGGGTGAGTATGACAATATACTCAGTAGGATCCTCCCTAGATCCAATCATGAAAATGTAAAGAAACATTGCTAAAGAATATTTTAAAATAAATGAAACTAACTTGCCACCTAAACATGTATGCTAAGTTCCAAGCCTCACCATGTAAAATCTCACTAAGTATTTCATACATGAGTATATAATATAATAAATAATATCAAGGTTACCCCACTACCACTTACTCACTATTTTTCCACTTTTTCCCAACATCACACATCCTAAGAATCACTCTCCAAAAAGGCTATCCTGAAGACATCTGGGCCTAACACCATAACATACACCTCATGCAACTCACCACCACCAAATACTCAAAACCAAAAGTATCCAGGTAGTTTCAAATATCCACCACATCCTTCATAATGTGTATCAAGTTTCATGTATTATACATGATCCCACTACAACCCATACACTGAGTAAGGATTCTCAAGCCATCACAACATATACATGTTATACGTATAGTATTCCATAGGAAAATATTTCCAAAATACATGTTTGTGAAATAACCACAAGACCTTACATCCCTCTACACACATATGTGGGGAAACTAACCACAGTTTATACCAACACAAGTATCTACCAAGAGAAGAGATCAGGGCTAAAGGGGGTAGTCATCCATCCATCTTCCCACTAGGATGTTGGGGAAAACACCCACTAGGGCTCAAAATCCCAAGGGTGTTAGTCTCTCTAGTAGACATGGTGGATTAGTGTATAGAAACACAAAAAGTTCATGATATAATATATCTCACAACCACACTATGGGTACTACATAGTCTTAGAATCAACTGTAGATAATGTCTCTCAGACTCCAAACTGCCTCTATGAAGACAAGATATTTTATAAGCACACAACCATTTAAATATCTATATTAAGTTATTTTATCCTTTTTATTAGTTTCAATTTATGTTAATTAATTCTTTAACCATTAATTAACCATTATCAACTTCCACATTAAATTCATCTATCATTAGTATTTCAACAAGGATCCAAGACCTCCATGCATAACCAACTAATTCCACAGATTCTCAGAATCAAAACCTCAATAATGAGTCCCATAAATCTCCAACCCCATGGGTTAAACAACATTTATTCATTTATTCAACAAAATTTCCAATTTCTATATTTCCATATTTTCAAGCATTCAAGGAATACATTTTAAGCTACCAACACAAGGGGATCAACACGGTGAGTAGATGGGCTTCCCATTGAGTGTTTTTCACCTATAACATGTGCATATACCCATCCATCCCTGAGAAGATAAACATGGAAATAAAATGACAAAACCTATGAATATTTTCCTATTTTAGAAGGAGAGTAAGAAAAACCATCTTCCTTAAGATGTGTGAAAGTTAAGTAGATAAAAAAACAACAGATTGAACAAGAATACAACTTCAATATCAATGTGTAAGCCTATCTTAAACTCTTTACATCATATTTAGTGTCCTCCCTGACATAAAATGCATAAATTGATAAATCTTGCCTCTATAGGCATCAACTTCAACCACAAAAACTAGGCCTCCTTGCCCCACACACCACAACAGACCTCCAGGATCATCCATTCCCTGATTACATCACATTTAGGAATCCCTTCCCCACATACAACAAGTATTGTATCCAGAGAACATCACAAGCAGTAGGAAAAAACATAGAAACAGGCTCTCAGCCCCAAATAAAGGCATTCATCCTTCACAAACAATTATCACTCACGGCTCCAAAGAATAAGGCACTTGGCCTTTACAAGCAAGCAGGAAACTCAGGCCCTACAAAGGAATTATCTTTATCACACAACAAGTACTTAATAATCTTGAATTAACTGATTCATTATTCATAGGTTCTAACTATGGGAAACCTAAACATCAATATATAAAAAATTAGTTAAAAATTTAATTTAACATGACTTCAATAATTTTATCAGCAAACACCAACATGCTTCAAGTTTATCAACCAATTCCATTAAACCTGAATATCTACATCAATTTTATCAATATAAATTATAACAACAAGAGTGAGATTCACTAAACATGCCACTTTATCTATTTTCCAATTAATTATCAATTAATTTCATCTTTACATTAATTACCAATTTCCATCAAGAACATCATGTTAAACCCAGAAAGGCATAGATATCAAACTATCTAAAAAACAAAGAGGCAAATTGTTATCACGGTATAAAGAAACCAAATCGCTACATGATCAATACCAATTCTTTAATCTGGATCATGTATTTAATTAGGTTATTTTCATTGCAATACAAGGGGATAATACTTGATAACTATAAAATTTAAAATAAATAAATAGATAAGCATCGAACCCCCTACCTCAAAAGGATATTCAAGTTATTCACATGAGAACAGACCATGAAACAGATCATGATGACCTATCCCTCAAAATATTATATTCAAGATGGATTTATGTGGATTGAATTATGGAGCTACAGATCATTCCTTGATGAAGGAATCCTAGAAACACTGAAGAGAGGTTCATTGGGTTACCTACGGTCGAGGGAGAGCCGCTGTAGCCATAGGTTTTGATAAAAACCGATCGGCGAGAAAACACTTAAAACATACAATGTTGGGGTATTACATGACTTGTAATTACCTTTCATGTCATGTAATTATTCAAGGTCAATTTCTATAGAAAAATTCATCACCTCTCGATTTTATTTTATTTTTCAAGCCCCGAAGTATTTCACACTGTGAATTCATCTTTCATGTCATGTAAAAGTCTGTACATCATAAATATTTCTAGGAAAAGCCATGAACTATGATTTCACATCATGTAATATAGTTACATGATGTGTAATCCCCCCTTTACAACTTTTACTTAACCAAACTTCTCCAAAATTCTTATGACCCATCTCCGAGCACTTCGATCTTCAAAAACACAAAATGGGTCAATATACATGGATAATGGCCCTTAAAAGTTATAAAATGACCAATTAAGTATCTTAAATATACTTAATTTTTATTATAATGAAAAATAAACCATTTCCCACCTTCTTTGCATCAAAAAATAAATTAAATACTCGCTTGTATGTATGTGTGGATCATTGCCTTCACATGGTGATATGATTCATTTTCCATAAACATATTTCATGGTTGGTTATTATGATGGATTTAATGTTTATATATTATATTTATGAAATAATTATTCTTTCATAATTATAATATAGAATCTACCATTTTACCAATTAATCTATTGAAAAATGATAATATTACTCATGTATACATGTGAACTACCACCTCAATGAAGCTATGCAATTATTTTTCATTTCTAATTTACAAGGATGGTAAAAAGAATAAATTTAATAAAAATATATTATATTTATGATATAATAATTATAATTGTAAGGTGGATTATTATTTACCTTTATTTATTTCCAACTATCAAATAGTGGAAACATTTTTCGTGGGTATGTATTGACTATCTTCTTTACAAAGTGATGTAATACATTTTTCACCACCACTTCTTGTGAATGGTTATAAAAGAGTATATATTGAATAGATGTAACAATTAGATCATTATTATGATTTTGGATATTTTGAAATAGTAACATCCCATTACCTATTTAATATGTGTGTTCTTAACCATGTTGTGGTTTTACTTTTTTTCATTGTCTAGGAAGGGTTGAGAAGGTATTGGAAGGATACCTATAACGGTGAAGTTAGAGATTTTTTGGATTCTTAACTTTAACTAGTTTTCTACATATCATTCTATTGAATTATGTGACATGTAATATGGTTACATTCTCTGTAAATCCAAAAATGAAATTAATTCGTTTTTATCAAGAGGCGATGTGTTTTTCGAAGGATATGAGAATCACAAATTACATGATGTGTAACTGGGTTACACACCATTTATACCCAAAATAATTTTTTTAAATAGGTATTTTGGCTGAAATTTTCATTTATTCCTCCTTTTGGATCTATTCTCTCGACCTTTAGCTATCAACATGTGATTTTAGGAGCCCTCCAACACCTCCGAGTATTTTCATTCGGCGATTGGTCCTTGTTTCGATAGTTCTCCTTTTATTTTGGTGTGGCAGTTATATGCTCTTAAGGTATGTGGATTTCCTCCTTTCCACTGAATTATTTTTCTAAATAAAATCTATAATTATATTTGGATTGGATTCTAGGTTTTACATTGACGTTATAGGGTATTATTGTTAGTGGATCCTGTTGCGGGTGCATGGGAACTAATATTTGAGGCAGGTAGTTTCATCTTTATCCTATGTTTGATAAATGGTATTATTCCATTTTAATAAATTGATTCATAAATAAATTTGTTTAAAATTAGAATGATTGTTTTTGTGTGTCGGAATGTTATTTTTTATAAAAGTTGTTTTCCCTTGATTTTTGGTAAATGGAAAGAAAATGAGTATTTTCAAATCATTGAATCATTTGTGAAAAAGAAGTGGGTATGATTTCCCTATTAAATATTTAATTATAGAAATGGTTTTAAAATGGTCTTCAAAACATTGATATGATTATGAAAACAACCACATGTGTTGCCTTGGGTACTAGGTGGAAGGTTTATCTTGTGACCATCGTCCATTATGGGAGTTCACTTTGGGGTGTTCCTCTTGTCCTAGAGTGTATACCATTGGCTCTAGGTACATATATGATGTTGGGGTTTCACATGCTGGGGTGTATCATTAGTCTTGGAGTGTAGATCATTGGATTCAGGTACCTATGTGAATTTTTCCAAAATTTATGGGTATGAGTAGCCTATTTCCCGATATGTTATTTTCCATGGTGATGTTATAACAGTGCTACTACTATTGTTTTGTATTACTTAGATATGTACTGTTTTAGACTTGATATGAATGTTTATTCTTGTGAAATATTATATGGAAAATATAATTTGAAAATGATATAATTTCTTTTGTTTTAGAACTATGGAAAAATTTAAAATCCTAGAAAAGTTTCTATAAAACTGCTTTACTTCTTATCATTCCATGTTTTATTTGAAATGAGCATATGATATTTGTTATATAAAGACTAATTATAGAACACTTGACTAGGATCCTATTGATCCTGTTATCTCACACCTTGTGAAACTCTATAGCAATGTGTAGACCTTAGTATGTCCTCCAATGTAGGGAAGAATAAGGTGCCATAGTGAGGCATCAAGGATTCAGGTCAGCTAAGATGGGCAACTGGTGGTGAGATAATGGGAGGTTTCCCAAAATAGAACATGGATTAGTTGGACTTATCTTTTGGATTTTTTAGTTGCTTTAAATGTTTTTTTTGTTTCCATTATATTCTTTTAGTTATGGAACCTATATATATCATTCTTCCACAATTTCATTCTGAATTTATTATTTATATATATATATATATTGAAATGTTATTTATTCAGTTTGGGATAAATTTTTCCCTTGTTGTGTTGTTAGATTCCCATGTTCTTGTCACCAGCCCATGGGGATCTGGAATATTTTCAGGTATGTAAAAGATTGGGTCAGGTTCAGGTTTTAGGGTAACCTGGGTTGGTTCTTTATAATGTGGTATCAGAGGAGGTTTTCCCCCAAGAGTTCTTGTCTGGGGACATCTGTTAGACTATAGATGGGTTTTTTGAGACTTGAGAGGTATGTTACGATAAGTACATGGCTAGCTATTTTCATGAAGAGACTCAAGTTTCCATGATACATTGGGATATGTGTCTCTAGTATTGTTTTTTGATTTTAATATCATTTTCTACTAGTGGGTTTTCTATATTGAAATAATATTTACTCTAATTTCTAGTCATTCCTTCTATTTTAGGGTGCATTAGTATGCCTCAAATATGTCTTCCATGAGTTCCTCAAGAAGGTGAAGCTGATGCTCCTTAAGGGAATCTGCCAATACATAAGAATCTCATAAAATCTATAGTACTAGCATTCCATGTTGTTGATGAGAACATACTGAGATTTTAGATTGTATTTATTGAAGTATAACCCAAATATAGAGGATAGATTGATCAATTATGAGAATTATTTCACGAGAATCCACCATCTTTTAAAGGAAATAATGAACCTCAATAGTCAAAGGACTGGTTGGATATGATCGATCAAATCCTTGAATTTATAGCGACACCTGACCATTTCATGGTGAAGTGTAAATTGTTCCAAATCAAGGGTTTCGATAAGCGATGGTGGGATTTCATAGTCCAAGAATATAGAAACATGTACTTTTATTGGAAGAGATTCAGAACCCTGTTTTTCTAATTGTTTTTTTCCAAATTTTTTGATACTGAAAAAATATATTTTACTTTCTCTCTTTGTAGTAGGGAGAGTGTTTGGTGTCGGCGTACACAAAATAGTTTTCTGAGCTTGTCAACTTTTCTTCTTTTGTGGTAAATAATGACCATTTTATGGATCAAAAGTACCTATAGGGTTTGAGAATGGATATCTAAAAGTATCTATTTATGTTGAATATTTATACCTATGCAGAGATGGTAAAAAGAGGTATGATGGAAGAGATGAATATGGAATGAAAGTTTTGATTTTTCTCCTCTTCTCTTCCATCCAGTGGTATCTCCAGTGGAGTGCATAGGAGGAAAAGGAAGTGGAAGGATCATCACAAGAGTGATGGATCTAGGTCTCTGCAGCAAGCCTCATCTACACCGTCTGCTACAAATAGTAGTGTACCTATGACTTGCTATCAGTGTCGCAATGTCAGAGACACTAGAAGTTTTTTTCCCACACCTGCAAAGACATGAAAGAACTGTGGACTTGTTGGACATTTAAAACACTTCTATTAGGATATTTCTATACCTCATTATGGTCAGGGTTCGTTAGCTATAAAGGTTACCACATGGAAATCATATTCTTCAAAGACTATAGTGCTCTAGCCAATGGCCTTATAAGTGATGCATTCACATAGTAGATGATTGTTTACTGAAATTATATGCATTTCTAGTTATATTTATAGGTACTATCCTTATTTCATATTATATAGTGATTTCTTTATTGGATACTGGAACCTCTTACTTTTTTATTTCTATACATGTTGTTGATATGATTAAACTTATAGTGGACCTTATGTCCTTTGTTATGGAGTTAGTGACACCCCTTAGTAAGAGGAAATATCAATTGTTTCAATGTCCATCATGTTTATTAACAATAGCTAATATTGAGTAGGTCTAGTATTTTATCATTCTTGATTTTGATATATTTGAAATCACCATTGGTATGGATTGGATAGTCACTCATTGAGCTAAGGTTGATTGTTATCATCGACATGTTTCATTTCTTACTACTAATGGGAGATATCGTGTGTTTCAAGGGGAGTGGGACCCAATTTATGTTCATGAAGGGCCTTCCCTCCCATAGTTCAAGAGTTTGTTTTCTTCTGTTTTGATTGAGCCTGGTGATGTTTTTTCTATTGTTTATCTTTACATTGTTGTTCGATACTTTTCTAATATTTTCCTAGATGACTTATCTGGTCTTCCTCTAGAGAGAGAGGTGGAGTTTATGGTTGACTTGGGGCAAAGGAAACAAGCGATATTGATACATTCGTATCGTATAGAACTAGCAGAGCTAAAATAGATTAAGATTTTTTGGATAATCTGTTGAGAAAAGGTTGTATTCTGATCATACCACGAATCACTGTTTCATTATCACTCTTACCCCACTGTGATAAACATATTTTTTATTGAAAATTAGAAAAATAATAACAAATTCAAATTCATTTTTGATTCCATTATTTGGTTTTTATCACTATAAAAATGGTCAATGTTACTTGTTTTAACGATTTCAATGCAGGAGGAGATGATTTTGAGGGTCTATGATGAAGTGGAAGAAAAATGGGCCATAATCACATGGACCCTTGAAGACCTGTCCATTTTTGTGCATTTTTAGAAAACTCCATGAATCCAAATTGACTCATATTTTTTGTTCTAGTCCAAAATTTAATTGGATACAACTCTTATGAAGGAACCCAAGCCTAAGACTACCACCAAGGGGCCCAACCGACCTGATCTGTCCAAAACAGAGAATTTGTGAGAAGTCAAAAGTGGTGTTCTGTAATCTGTACATATCTCCGAATACACTTTCCAATTGATTCCAAACATTCATTGGACATAGTTAGGAAGTGGGGATAAAACTTTCTAGTTTTTCAAAATGTAGATTCGATTGTATTATGGCCGAAACACATGGTACATGTGGTTTGAAGTAATCTGTGTGCCCAAAACCACATTCCAATTTTTCAATAAAATGTCACCTTGGGCTCTTCATTTGGGAGTTCGACCGAGAGGCAAGGTTATAACAGTTTGGAGTCCCCAATGAATCTTCTCAACATCCCTATAAGTTTTGGAGGCAATTGGAAGTCCTACATCAACATCTTCTTATTCCTCCCCTCTAATGGGTTTCTAAACCCCTTGTGATCACCCAGGGAGGAACATGATGTAATACTGAGCTTCATACTTGTATTATTTTGAATGATCTTTTTAATTCCATGTTTTATTTTGTTTTTATTTATCCTCTATTTTTATTTAATTTAGTTATATACATCTATGTTACACTCAAACTCAAATGATCATGTTTGGGGGTACCCTTTCATGTGATGTTTCACACATCGTTCATCCCTTTTTCCTCCCTCATTCAATTCCAGTGTTTCTGTGGTTCATATTGGTCAACCGAACTCATATATACACTGTAAAGGCCGTGTAAATTTATTTCATGGTATCATAAAGAAATAACATACAAACCTGGATAGTACATCATGTTCTTATTTTGTTTCCTTGGTGAGTTTTGGTTATGAAGTCGAACACAAATCACCCAATCATCAGCAGTGTTCGGTGAATCATTGTATGTTTTTGACTGCACCCTAAAAGTTATCCAAGTATAAAATCAGTAAAATTATGGTAATAGGTGTTACAAACCATGGATTAAAATATATATACCCTTTCTCTTGAAGCAATGAAGGATGAGCAGCACGATACTCCCCTGTGTTGATCACGTTTAATTAATCTTGTTAATTTCTACCTTGTTCTATCACTTTAGTTTTTATATTGCAATCTTTAATCATCAAACCCCATGTTTTTATTAAATCCAATTCTCCTTCAATATTCATAATCAAAAACCACTTTTTAAATTAATTATCTAAGGCTCTATTGAGAGATAACCTAGGGTTGCTATTATACTACAAAATTCTAGAAAAAACTAAAAAACTAATTTGACACTCTCGACAACACGATCAAATGTTGGCACCATTATCGGGGAGCCGAGATATTTTTTTTCTTTATTTCCTTTTATTTATTTATTTTAATTCTTAATTAGTAATCCTTTCAGTACCCCACCCCAATTCAATTGTTTCTATTTTGGTTTTTTGTTTCTATTTTTGGTCGTTTTTGTGTGTTCTTCCTCTCTCTCTCTCTTTCTTCTTCTTCTTCTCCATCTCTCCATCTCTCTCTCTCTCTCTCTAATTTTTCAGTATAAAAATCTATTTTCATTACTAATTTCATTTCATAAGTATATTTATTTCAATTATCTTCCATACTTTAAAAAAAACAAAAAAAAATCAATCACTCAAACTGGACATCATTGTTGCATGACAAGTTCTGGTAAAGAAACAGTACTTGAATTTGACCCTAAAATTGAAAAAAATAATCCATTCACAAATAAAGAAATCTAGATAATTTCAATAAAGTAAAACTAAAAAAAACCCCTTTTGGAACCTCAGGTGGCCATAAACCAATCAAAAATTGAAACCAATAAAACCCAAGAAAACATGGCTGCAAATAATCGAACCTTAAATGAATTGACCACCCCAGATGTGGAGTACCAACCTTCAGAAATAATATATCCTGAGGAAGTAGCCAACTTTGAGCTGAGATCAGGCTGTATATTCCTTCTTCCTAAATTGCATGGTCTTCCTGGTGAGGACCATCATAAACACATTAAGGAGTTTCACATAGTGTGCTCTATCATGAAACCCTAAAATGTGACTGAGAACTTAATTAAGTTTAGGGATTTCCCTTTCCAACTTGATGGTGTATCCAAATATTGTATATACTATTTTCCGACCATGAGTTGGGGTACGGAATGGCCTTAAAACACTCTTTTTAGATAATTTCTTAACTAGCTCCCAAACTGCATCAATTAGGAAAACAATATGTGGAATTTGGCAATCGCAAGGAGAGACCCTTCATGAATACTGGGAGAGATTCAAAAGACTTTTATCAAGCTACCCCCACAACCAGATTAGTGAGAAACTATTAATACAATACTTTTATAAGGGAATTATCCCCATAGATCATTTAATGATTGATGTTGCAACTGGTGGTTCCCTAATTGATAAAACTCCTTTTGCTGGTCATGAAGTGATAGCCAACATAGCTCAAAATGCTCAACAATTTGGTACACGAGATATTACACCAACCAGAGGAGTTCATGAGGTATGTCATTCATGTCTAGAACAAAAGGTAGATAAAAATCTTGATGATATGCATACCCTTCTAAGGAAATTATCTCAAGCATAAGGAAACTCACAATCTCCTCATGTTCTATTACATAGTGGTATTTGTTCTGAAAATACTCATTTTTTTGACTAGTGCCCACAACTTCAAGATTCACCTGATCCTTGTGTAGTCATGTTCCCAAGGCGTCCATTCCAACAAGAACCTCCCTTCAACCAAGAACCATTCATGCCAAATCCAAACCCCAGGTGGCAAGCACAACCCCAGTACAGACAAAAAAGAAACTCAAGCTACACTAAGCAGAATTGGTATCAACAAGGACAAGGTATGAAACATTCTTATGATTCAACTTCTCAAAACAATCATCATCCTCCTCCTAAATCTGATCCAAGCCTCAAGTACATGGTGAAAAAAATGGAAACCCAAATCCTCCAGTTCCAACAAACCACACAATCAGCCATTCAAGACCTGTAAACTCAAGTGGGGAAATTGGAAAACACGATCGGTGAGCTTAAGATTCAAGGTTCTAGAAAACTACAATTCCAACCCATTTCCAATCCTAAGGACAAAGGTAATGTATGTGTATTTAAAATTTATAGTGGTAAATAAGTTTCTCCTTCTACTGATTCTATGCAAAAGGTATGTATCCCTCTTGAAAACACTCTTTATACACTCATAAAATATTCCAATGAAGAAAATAAAAATAAAAATATTAATCAAATTATAATTGGTGATTCAAATGAACAATAAATTCCTCTTCATTTCCCCCAAATACACTCCAAATCTAAGAAAAATTATGATAATGAGATTGATACTAAAATAATGGATACATTTTAAAAAGTTCAAGTTAATATTCTTTTACTGGATGCAGTCAAGAAAATTATCCTTTATAGCAAATTTCTTAAAGATATTTGCACCCATAGAAGGAGGCTAAAGGGGAATGAGAGAGTCAACTTGGGAAGAAATTTCTCTGCCTTGATTCAACCAGCAATACCAACCAAATGCAAGGATCTAGGCACATTCACAATACCGCGTACCATAGGGGAGACATTCTTTTCAGATGCTATGTTAGATTTAGGTTCTTCCATTAATGCAATGCCTCAAACCGTGCATTATTTTGTACATGTTGTAGAGCTTCAACAAACAATCATTTTCATGCAACTTGCAAACCGGAGTACAACACATCCAACATGTGTGATTGAGGATGTCCTTGTAAGAGTGAATAATATCATATTACCCTCTAATTTCTACATTCTTGATATGGAAGATACCTAAACCCAAGGACATACCCCTCTCATAAGTGGGAGGCCATTCCTTAAAACAACAAAGATGGTCATAAATGTTCACAAAGATACGCTGTCCAGGGAGTTTGGTGGAGAAAAGGTAAGTTTAAACATCCTTGAGACTATGAAACACCCTATTTAAGAGCACTCCACTTTTCCTGTCTATTCAATGGAAGTGCTCTCAAACAATGTACACACACACACTTATCTCCTCAACCCATACTCAAATTCATTTTCCTCTTCTTCACCCTTTGATGATTTGGGTTTTGATTCATGTTTTGAGTGCTATGGGGTTCTGAAAAGTGTAAATTTTGTGCTTTAATTGATCAGTGTGTTCATTCTGAGGTACCCATGACCGTCGATGATTCTGCAAATCTCATTTCAATAGATTCTTTATCTTTATTGAATAAACATGAGTAGATAGACATTTTCATGGACCTCACTCTCCCTAAATCCCATATCTCTGTCAAAAAACCCCCAGTGTTGGAATTAAAACCACTTCCATCTAATTAATAATATGCCTATTTTAAGGGTATTGACCAATTTATCGTCATTATTTCCAATAACCTCTCTCAACATTAGGTATCAAAACTGATCAACCTTTCAAGAGAGTGTAAAAAGGTAATAGGATGGACATTGGCTGATATTTTTGGGATTATCCTATCTATTTATATACACCATATACTTTTGGATGATGAGGCTAAACCCATAATACAATCTCAACATCGGTTGAATCCCACTCTACTTGTAGTGGTAAAATTGGATGTTAGTAAACTACTTGCTACAAGGATCATTTATCCTATATCTAATAGTAAATGGGTTAGTCCAGTGCAAATTATGCCTAAAAATAGGAATAACAGTAGTGTCAAATGAAAGGAATGAGTTGGTTCGTACACGTGTGGAAAACAGTTGGTGAGTCTGTATTGACTACTGTCGACTGAATCAAGCCATGCTGAAGGACCACTTTCCTATACCTTTAATTGACCAAATTCTAGAAAGATTGGATGGTAAGTCCAATTATTGTTTCCTTGATGGCTATTTGGGTTATTTTCAAATCCATACAGCCCCTAAGGATCAAGAAAAGACAACATTTACCTGTCTATTTGGAAAATTTTAATACAGGATGACGCCTTTTGGTCTATGTAATGCTCCCAGTACTTTTAATTGATGTATGTTGAATATCATTTCTGAGTACCTAGAGAATTTCATGGAAGTTTTTATGGATTATTTCACAGTTTATGTAACTTCCTTTTATGACTATATATCTCACCTAGGTTCTATCCTCCATCATTGCATTGAAAAAGACCTTGTATTAAATTATGATAAATGTCATTTCATGGTTAAACGGGCGATAGTTCATACGGATGTTATTTGAAAAGAGGTAATTCAAGTGGATAAATAAAAAATTGAATTAATTTCAACCCTTCCATATACAAAATGTGTTCGTGAGGTGCGATCTTTCTTGGGTCATGCTTTGTTTTACCACTGATTCATTAAAGACTTTAGTAAGATCACACTTCCCTTGTCCTGATTATTACAAAGGGATTTTGAGTTTCCATTTGATAAAAATTGTGGGCATGCTTTAAAATCACTAAAAGGAGTCTCACCTCACCTCCCTTCATCCAACAACCAAGGTGGGATCTCCCCTTTGAACATATGTGTGATGCCTCTAACTTTGCAGTTGGGGAAGTTTTATCATAAAGTGTTGAGAAATCTCTTTATGTCATTGCGTATGCCTCATGTACCCATTGACTCTGACTAGAAAAATTACACAACCACTTAAAAAGAACATCTTTATATTATATTTCCTTGTAAAAATTCCATTCATATATTTTCAGGTCAAAAATCATTATCTTTTCTGGACATGCTTCCCTTAATTTTCTCCTAAAGAAACCTGAAGCTAAACCCCACTTCATTTGGTGGATGCTCCTCATCCAGGAGTTCGACCTTGATATTAGAGATAAGAGATGAGTGGAAAATGTGGTAGCTAACCACATTAGTAGGATTTCCCCACCATTGGACCATCATGTTGACTCACCCCTCCCCATTGGAGAATTCTTCCCTCATGAGAACCTTTGTGATGTTGTGGACCTTACCCATAGTATGAGAAAATAGTGAATTTTCTAGCAAATTCTAGGGTCCCCATTGATTTCATCACTTCACAATACCAAATAATTAAGTATGATTCACGGTGGTAGATTTGGGATGACCCATATTTGTGGAGAATTTTTGGTGACCAAGTATTTTGTCGGTGTGTCCCTGACCATGAGTTCACCTATGTTTTGACCTTCTTCCACGCTTTGGATTGTGGGGAACACTTTGGATCTCAACGTAGAGATCAAAAGGTCCTTGACTCAGTAAATTATTGGCCAAAATTGTATAGGGATGCCCATAGATGTTTCAAGTCATGTGGTCATTGTCAATTCACAGGGAATATCTCTAAGAGGAATGAAATTCCCCAACAGTCCATGTTATTATGTGAATTTTTTTATGCATGGGGTATTGAATACATGGAGCCTTATCCAAATTAATTTGTATTTTTGTACATATTATTGTCTATTTACTATGTATCTAAATTGGCGGAAGCAAAGGCCACCAGGACCGATCACTCTCGAGTGGTTGCTGATTTTGTGAGGTCTCAGATTTTTAGTAGGTTGGGTTTACCGAGATTTATCATTAGTGATCAGGGTTCACAATTTTTACAATCGCTACATGAAAAATTTTCTTTGTAAGCATGAGGTTGTTTATAATGTCTCTACATCATATCACCTGCAAGCTAACGGACAAGAAAAAATCACAAATCAGGAAGATAAGAGAATCTTGGAAAAAGCGGTACAACCCAACAGGATAGATTGGAGTTTGCGCTTGGATGATGCACTTTGGGCGTACCGTACATCTTTTAAAACCACAATAAAAATTTCACCATATAGTATTGTGTTTGGAAAGGCTTTTCACCTCCCATTTTAGGTATAAAACCATGCATATTGGGCTACTAAACACTATAATATGAATCTTTCAGATGTAGGCGAGCATTGGAATCTGCTGATTCAAGAGTTGGAAGAAATTTGACGTGATGCATATGAGAACTCTCAGATCTATAGAGAGAAGAAAAATTCTATCCATGATAGCATGATTCATTATTGGAAGTTCCATATTATTGAGAAGGTCCTCATGTACAATTCTAGTCTAAAGCTCCACCCAGGTAAGCTTTGTTCCCGATGGCTCAGTCCTTATACTGTTACTGATGTTTACCCTTTTGTTGCTATATAGGTTTTTCATGAGAAGAGTGGAAAATGGATTACTATCAATGGGAGGAGGCTCAAACACTTCTATGAAGATTTTCTAAATCATCTCATGGAGGAAATCCAACTGATAGATGCCATATATGACACCACTGAGTAGGTTGTCCCTTCTCCCTACCTTTATTTATTGTATATTTATTTAAAATACTTTCATTGAGGACAATGTAACTTTTAGGTGTGGGGTTGGGTGACATTTCATATTTAGTATTAAACAAACAAAATTAAAAAAAATTAAAAATAAAAATGTGTTTTCATTATTTATTTATTTATTTTTTATTTTAAGATAAAAATTTATCTTAAAAATAATATCCAAAATCATTTTTCATGGTTGAGCCGATTGTGTGGAAAATTCAATTATTTTTGGAAAAATGTTTTTCAAAATAATGATTATATGGAATTTTCTTCTATAGTTTTTAGTTTCAAATCATTTTTAGGTGTTTAATGGATTTTTGAAACCCATGCCTCACTAGCGCTGACCAATATTTTATTCCCTTACCAGAGAGATATTATAAGACTTGTATTGCATATTATTCCATTTAATAACTTTATTGAGAGTCTTGGGTCATGTAGTGAAACAAGAACTTTCCTTTATTCTATTTTAATCCATATGATTCAAGTATGCTACATTAATGATAGAGGTAATCGTTTATTAAAAATCCCTTTGTACAATTAACCTCTATTTTGTCCACCTTGACATTTTATCCTTCTTAAGCCTTAAAGACCATGAAATTACTATTAGGTAGCCACATTAGAAGATAATATATCCCTACCTACCCATCTATTTTGTATATTATTGTTTTTTCAGCAAGTGTATGAGAGAGGGTGTTTCTATGGGAATTATGGGGGGAGAATCATTGTTATGGGTTGATATAAAGGGTGTCTACATTTGTCTTGGGAAATGAGTTCATAAGATATATGACATCATTTTTTTACACATGTTTTCCTCTTTATCTCCAAAAAACTATACACAAAACAAAATAGTTCTGTGCATTGAAAAAAATAGAACAAAAGAAAAAATAGAGAAAAGAGAATGTTTACTCATTATTATTCACTTCTTAGTTGTGACCCACAACAATCACCAATGCGGAGAGTGAGTTGAAGGTGATACACTTTGTGAGGGGTTGAGTGTGTGCATTCATTGTTAATACTTGCTGAATTTTGACATGCTTTGTACATAAGAGATTAAACACTCATCTTCTGCCTTAGATTTTTAAAAATTAAATCCTACAAACCCTTGAACCTCAGAACAACCTGTTTGAAGTCTTCTTGAGTAGCACACTAGTTTCTGTCAGTAGAGAAATGAAAATCTTGGAAATAATATGGTAAGATCACATGAACTCTTGGAAAAGAGCATAAATCTACTTTCATATGTTCCTTGAGTGAATAGGGAACATTTTTATGTGAGGGAGGTTGCGACATGTTGCATTGGTGAACAAACGAAGTTGAAAAATTTGAATGTGAGAAAAGATAAATGATAGGAAAATTGATTCCATAAACAAGAAATGATGAATTTCATTTACAAATAATCTTGGATGTTTTAACACTTTTTTATTTAGGAATGATATATGATTAGGATATTATACTTTTACCAGTAGTTCAAATGATTAGGTGTGGGGGTGTGATCGTACCATGATTCATTGTTTCATTTTAACCCTGACACCACTGTGATAAACATGTTTTGTATTGAAAATTATAAAAATAAAAACAAATTGAAATTCATGTTTGATACCATTATTTGTTTTGTCCCCATTTAAATGGGAAATGTTACTTGTTTTGAATATTTCAATGTAGGAGGAGATGATTTGGAGGGCCCATGATTAAGTGGAAGAAAAATGGGCCAAAATTGTTTGGATCCATGAACACATGTCCAATATTGTGCCTGTTTTGAAAATTGAATGAATCTAAATGGGCTCATAATTTCTGTAATGGTCCAAATTTAATGGGATACCACTCTTATGAAGGAACCCAAGCCCAATTCTACCATCAAGGGGCCCAACAGACCTAATCTTTCTAGAACACCAAATTTCTGAGAAGTCCAACATGGTTTTCTATAATATATCCATATATCAGGATCTACATGTTTAATTGATGCAAAACATTCTTTGGAGATATTCTATAAATGGGGATATAACTTTCTAGTTTTTTAAAAATATAGATTCAATTGTGTAATGGCCCAAACGTGTGGTATAAGTGGTTTGAAGAAACCTATGTGCCCAGAACCACCATCCATTCTTTCTATAAAATGGAACCTTAGGATCCTCATTTGGGAGTTTGGCTAGGAGGTATGGTGCTACCACTTTGGCATCCCCAATAAGTATTCTCAACATCCCTATTTTTTATGGAGGCAATGGGAAGTGCTACTTCAACATCTTCTTCTTCCTCTACTCCCATGGGTTTCTAAATCTCTTGTGATCACCAGGGGAGGAACATAATGTAATCCTAAGCTTCATACTTTTATTATTTTGAATGATATTTTTAATTTCAGGCTGTATTTTGTTTTTCCTCATCCTCTATTTTTATTTAATTGAGTTATATACTGTTATGTGATACTCAAACGCAAATGATCATCTTTGGGGGTACCTTTTCATGTGATGTTTTACCCACCGTTCATCCCTTTTTCATCCCTCATTCAATTATGGTGTTTGTGTGGTTCATATTTTCCAATTGAACTCACATATGCACTATCAAGTCCATGTACATTTATTTCATGGAATCACGAATAAATAACATTCAAACCTAGACAACACATCTTGTTCTTCTTGTGTTACATTGGTGAGTTTCAATTATGAAGTCGGAGACAAGTCACCTAATCATTGGCTGTGTCCGGTGAATCATTGTGTGTTTTCGATTAAACCCTAGGACGTATCCTAGTATAAACTCAGTAACATTATTGTAATAGGTGTTACAAACTAGAGAATAAAATATATATACCATTTCTCTTGAAACGATGAAGGATGAGCATCATGATACTCCCCTGGGTTGATCACGTTTAATTAATCTTGTTCATTTCTACCTTGTTTTATCGCTTTAGTTTCTCTATAGTAATCTTTAATCATCAAACCCAAAGTATTATTAAATTACATTCCCCTTAAATTCTCATAATCAAAACCCTCTTTTTTAATTAATGATCTAAGGCTCTATCAAGTGACGACCTAGGGTAGTTGCTATACTGCAGAAATTCTAGTAAAAACTAAACAACTAATTTGACACGCTCGACAATGCGATCATGTTCACCCTAGAGTTTCACCTTGGGAAGCCTCTATGCTCTTTTACAAGAAGGAATATGGTTCACTTTATTTTTGTGTGGACTATCATAATTTTAATTGAGTAATAGTTAAGAACAAGTATCATTTACCTTTTTTGTATGATTTTTTTGATAAATTAAAGGGGTTTAAGTGGTCCTCAAAGATTGATCTTTATTCAGAGTTCATGAGCCGGATATACCGAAAAAAAATTTCATGATTAGGTATAGACATTATGAATATAATTTTATGCCTTTTGTTCTGAATAGCACTCATAAATATTTTATTTCTTTGATTAATTAGATATTCCATCAATATACTGACATTTATGTGTTAGTTTTCATGGATGATATTCTAGTTTTTTCAAAACATGAGCATGATCATGATCACCATCTAAGTTTGGTTCTAAAATTTATGAGAAGCCACCATTTGTATAGAAATATTTAAATTTTTTTATGGATTCATTAAGTTAATTTCATAGGGAAAAGTATTTCTAAACATGGCTTATCAGTTGATCCTGAAAATGTTAAGGTTGTCTTGTCCCACAAAAAACCACATAATGTATTTGATATTTGAAGTTTCCTTGGTCTTGTTTGATATTACCAATGGTTTGTTAAAGATATATCTAAACTAGAATCTCCTTTGACTTACCTTACCATGAAAGTGATGCAATTGACCTAGTATACGAAGTTTCAGTCTTTTCTTGATGAAATGAAATGACTTCTAACATCGGCTCCTATGTTGATATTACCTGAGCCCAATAAGGGATGAAAGATGTTTTTTGATGCTTGTGGTGTTGTTTTGTATTTCATTTTTATACAGGATGATCATGTGGTAGATTATTGATCTCTTCATCTTTGAGCACATGAGAAAAATTACACCACTCATGACTTAGAGCTTTCCATGGTTATGAATTATCATAAGTGTTTTCGACACTACATTTTTTGGGGGAGGTGTATAGTCTTTTCTGATCATAAGAGTCTGAACTATATTCTTTCCCAAAAATACTTGAATATCAGACATATATGATGGGAATAATACGATCAGATCTTTGAATTCAATATCACCTATACCCCTGGGAAGGGGAATGTCATTGTGGATGGTTTGAGTAGGGAAAATCTGAACCAGGTAGTGAAAGAATCATCAGAAGAGTGGAATTTGATTACTCTTTTTTCATAGTTTCACATTTGAGTCTCAGAATCAGGGGAAGAGATCTTTTTGACCAATGTTTAGTTCACCTTCACTCTTCTTGAGTAGATTCATTAGAAATAACAACTTGATAATGATTTTTGTGGCATTATATAATCATTTAAAGGTGGGGAGACCATTGAAGAGTGGCCGTTCTCTAAAGAGGATGTTCTTTACTTCAAAAAACTTTTTATGGTACCACAATCAATAAGGGGAGCTATTTTGGGGGGATTTACATATTTACTAGTAGGAAGTGCAACCAAGAACCATGATGATATTCTAGGAAATGTGCTGGAAATTCTAGTGGCCTATTATGAGATAAGAGATTACGGATTTTGTCTCTCATTTCTATACTTCCCGACAGGTGAATGTTGAGCATCAGAATCCTTTAGGTTTTTTTTCATCCACTTCTAGTGCTTACTTGTAAGTGGGATTAGATCTCTATGGATTTTATGAACTACTAGAAATGAGGCTTTGAAGACCCCCTACCTGAGAAACCGCCATTGGTTGTCACTCTTGGTACCCTATAGAGACCGCCAACGACGGTCGCAAATATTCTCAAAACAACATCGGATCCCCCCCTCCACTAACCCTCAAGCCATCCCAAACCCTACCCCCATAGCATCACATCCCCTCACTCACCAGACCGCCACTGCTGCCCATCCCCTCCCTCATAGCACCAACAACACCACACCACCGATGCCGCACCGCCTCCGCCTCTAGCTCCCCACCGACATCGTCGCCTGTCCCCTCCCTCGACGCACTGTTTGTACCCTCCCTTGATGCACATCCAACACCTCACCACATCCTCCTCCATCTCCCTACCACAATTGCTGCCAATCCCATCCCTCCTCACCCCGCCTCTGACTCCGGCTCTCCTCCACTTCCCCTCCTATCCCTCATAGCACCACCTCCAGCTCCCCTCTATTCCGAATTTTCCACGCTACTAGGTATGATCTAATTTAAGTTTTTGGGTTTTAATTTTGGGAAATTTATAGCACAAATTTGGCATGCATGAAGATTATATGAATATACTTTGTGAATAAAAAGTGTGTAAATGGATGTTCATGTGTATACAGGTTTGTGTGCATGAAGAATTACGAAACAATGTGTGTTGGTAGTGTGTGTATGAGAAGAATTCACACTTTGCATGAGGTTGGAAGTTACACAAAATGCACTTTCCATGTATATGTTGTCTAGATTTATATTATGTTGTTTTTTTATTTGATTTATACCATTCTTGATTTTATCACATGTCTCTCTCTGTGTGTGCGTATCCCATGAGAAAATGTTTGAGGTTTGACCACATGCCTGTGTTGGCATAGCCCATGGGACCCATGTTTGAGTTTGATCACATGTTTTTCGATATTATATGTCATTATTAATATTATATGTTGTTCCTCTATATGATATTCCATGTTTTAATGTGATTTTCTTTTTATATTTTATATTTTTTTGTTCCATGCGTGGTATCAATGTTACTGGTGTACTCATCATAGCTCAGTATCACTTAAGGGGAGCGCAATAAGATATTGTATGTTCCATGAATATTGGATAGAGATATATGATGGGGTATATTGTATTTTTTTACCCTCACATAGGGTAATGGTAGACTTATGTGATCTAAACCTTGAGGTGAGAATGGGGCATGATAGTATTTAAGGACATGACTTGAGATGTAGTTTTGGGATAAGAAGGCCCAAGAGAGTGTACAAATGTGTTGGATTTATAGATTAACTGAGAGAGAGATGGAACATGACCACTCCAAACATGGTTCTGTGTTTTATTTCATGCACATTTATTTATTATCACAACATAAATTTATATACCATTTCACATGTGTTAAGGAAAAATTGGTTGTTTCCTACAAGATTTTTATTCCCACCATGCATGTGCATCTCGATGCATGTGATGACTTCACAGTCTGGGATACAAGCAAAATTCCCTGATAATAGGGGATAAGATACAAAGAATGGTGTTTAGAGGTAGAATTGGGATGGAATTTAGAGTGATGTATCAATAGTTTTTCACATTGTTGTTTTTTCCCACACTTTTATTGACCTAACACTTTAGGGGTATTCAGGTTTTTACTATATGACTTCAGATACCTACCATGGATTATGATTTTTCATTATTTATTGACCCTATTGTGTTATTGTTTATCGTTTTATTTATTGATACCAAGGGTATATTTTCGGCACTAATGACATTTAGACCCTTAGTTCTAGTAACAATAATCTTGTATAAAAGGATACCTGCTTGAGGCAATGAGGAACACTATCTTGGACCCTGTGATTCAACATGGGGCATCATATTCATTATCCCACATATTCTCTATTGATAACATAAGTCAAGATAGATTTGTATTTTTTTGTTCAAGAATTTTATATATCCAATGTTATCCTTGATATATATTAGTTGGTTTTCCATAAATTAGAGATTGATTTATATCTTTTATGGTTAATCTTTATTGCCTCTGATGGAAAAAAGGAAATGTGAATCTAAGTGATAGTGAGACATTATTTGTATAAATATAAAATTTCTCTGAGTTTGAGAAGATTATTCATCACTAATCAATTTTGGACACTTTCATCACAAATTATATTTGTTGATTTATTAGTACGAATTAACTTAGTCGCAGAGGTTGATAGTTCAATATTGGTATTTGATGAATGTTTTCATGTAGAACATATGCATGTAGGTTATATCTTGTGTTTCATTTTTTTTATTTATCATTTGACTTTCTATAGTTATAGTTTCTTTATATTTATTTATTATAGTGTATCAAAATTTATGCATTATGATATTAGTGGACCACATATTCCTTATTGTTAATGTTGGTTTGATATTTTTTACTATACTGAATATGTAAAATATTCTTTTTTTAACTGATCAACTCCCCCACCCATCTGATCAAATTATTTAATTAATGTCATTAAATATGACCCATGATCTATCCAAATCCATATTATGAAGAAAAATATATTGAAGGGACCCAAAATTATCATGTTTACGGGAGGAGAATATGATAAGTGTGAGTCACTTTATGGAAACACATTTGATAACCAAACCTAAAATTCACGGATCAATGCCGACAAGCTTGTTGTGGATGACCCAGTTGGTTACCTTAGGATAAAAATTAACCAATGATTGCGCAAAATAAAACAGTTATGAAGAAAAATTAGTATACTTTATGTTTGAATAATGAGATGCCATAGCTATAATATTACTTTATTAAAAAATGTATACTCTATAGAATTATAGACCAAATTCATTCTCAATATAGTTTTGTGAATATGGAATCATCATTAGATTTACAATACCAACATGGTGGTGATGAAATGGGCTTTCACGTCCATTATGTAATCTATTCCCTTGTTTATTATTCAAAGATATAAATTGTTTATTTTATCAATGGTCCACATGAAATTGGTCAGTCTTTATTTTAAATATATTTTATATGAAAAATGCATGTAATATGAAGTTTTGTGTAAATGTTTGTTATAAAGATATTATTATGGATAAGAGTTGGATTGATCTTCCAAATCGAACGTCTAGAGAATATTTCCAGGGCATTATGCAGTTAGTTGAGTTCACTGGAGGATTTAAAAGTGACTATATAAGTTGTCCATGTAGAAAATGTGCAAATAGATATCAATTCACACGAGATACCATGATGGAGCACCTATTCATGAATGGATTTCTGAAAAATTATAAGAGTTTGACTCGTCATAGGGAAGAATATATTTATTATTGAAATAAATAAGAAGTTCAAATGGATGTTGATGTGAGGATGAATGGTCCAATGCATTAAATGCTTACTGAAATGGTACGTGGGTTGGATCCTGAAGGCATTGACATCCAGAATGTTGGCACCAGTGAGATAAATCTATGCTCTGGTGAAGATCGTGATTCGAAGAGGTTTTATGAAGTACTTGATGATGCAAAAATAGAATTATATTATGGATGTACATCATACAATAAATTTTCATTTATCGTGGAGTTTTTTCATTTGAAGAATTTGAATTAGTGGTCAGACACATCATTCGACATTTTGTTGGTGTTATTGAAAAAGGTTCTTCTTATCGATGCTAAGATTCCTAAGTCATATTACCATGATCGTAAGTTTTCAGAGAACATATATTTTATATATGAGACCATAGATGCATGTGCAGACAACAATATGTTGATTAGAAAAGAAACTTCCCATTTGGATATATGTATGGTCTGTGGTGCTTCCTGGTGGAAATAGAATAGGGGAAATCAAACTCATCAAAGACAGACTGTGAAACAGTTAAAACCGATTATTGTGAAGAAAATGTGTTACTTTCCCATAATTCTGAGGTTGAAATGATTTTTATGTCATCTAAAGTTTCTAATTTAAGGAGATGAAATGTGGAAATAAATCAGGTATGTAATATATTAACCCACCCGGCAGACTCTCGTGCATGGAAGGATTTCGATAAGAGACACCCTGACTTTTTTATAGATGCTCGTAATGTCTGATTGGTGTTGGCAGCAGATTGTTTCAATCCATTCAATTCGATGGTTGGTGCAACTCATAACAAATGGCCCGTGGTGTTGGTTCCATATAATCTTCCTCTGTGGCTTTGTATAAAGCAACAATTTATATTAATTTCCACTCTTATTGATGGAACTATAAGTTCGAAGGATAAGATTGATGTTTACCTTCAACCATTGATTGATGAGTTGAATGAATTTTGGGGCGATGGTGTGATGAATTATGACTATGAAATGAATGAAATGTTCAAACTATAGAATAATTTATTGTGGACAATAAATGACTTCCTGGATTATGAATATTTATCAGGATGGAGGATGAAAAGGGAATTTTTTTCCCTTGGTACAATAAAAGTAAAAAATCTGTATAGATTAAACATTCCAAAAAATGGGTATACATGGGTCAAAAACATTTTCTCCCCCAGCAGAACAGGTTCCGAAAGGACAGAGTGACATTTGATGGTTCAAGAGAGTTCATCTCATCACCAAAGATCATTATAGGAGTCGACATGTTATCACAGATTAAGGAAGAAAACATCTGCATGATATATGAATTTCAGGATTTGGTGGCTCATCCATTACCTAATATTCATGGTGCGGGTAGACAGTGCAGTCACAATTGGAAAAAGTAATGTATTTTTTATATTCTCCACTATTGGAAAAATAAAATGCTAATGAATAATTTGGATGTAATGCATATTGGAAAAAATGTTTGTCATAATATATTGTGGACCATTTTAGCTGTCAGTTGAAAATCAAAGGACAATGTTAATAAACCCTGTAATTTGGAAAAATGGGTTTAAGGAAACAATTTCATTTATATTTAGCTAAGGGAAATGATTAATATATTCCTGTTGTATAGTATATGTTGACTATAATGGAGAAATAGACATTTCTTTCCATTTTGAAGATGTTCAAGGTGCCTATTGGTTACTCTTCCAATATTTCAAAATGTGTGAATCTGCCGAGCTGGACATTTCAAGGGTTGAAAAGTCATGATAATCACATACTACATCATTAGTTGATTCCAATCACAATTTATGATTGTTTATACACCAATTTTGTTCAACCGTTGGTTGAGAGGAGTAGTTTTTTTAGATATAATTCTTTAAGAAATCAACGAATGAAAGATTTAAAAAGTTTTCAAGACCAAATTGTACTAACTATTTGTCACTTTGAGAAACTATTCCCCCCCCCCTCATTTTTTAATGTTATAGTTCACATGAAAGTGCAGCTAACCGATGATGTAATGGCTGCTGGTCTAGTGCAATTCAGGTAGATGTACGCTATTGAGCGATATATGAATAATTTGAAATGATTTGTACGCAACAAAGCTCGTCCAGAGGCATCAATAGCCAATGGTTATTTGATGGATGAGTGTACTACATTTTGTGTAGAATAACTTATGGATGTTGAAAAAAAATTAGATAAGCCATCTCGGATTCATGATGGCCCAGTTGGAGAAGGAACCATATTTGATATGGACAACATCGAGTGGATACAAGCTCATTGATATATCTTGTTCAATACTCCATCAGTTGGACCATTAATGCAGTAAGTGTCTTATCAAATTTATCGTTTAACTTTTACATGTTTTGGTTTCATAATTTTGTCATATAAACATCACATTACCATTTGGATGAAATGCATTAATGAGCTAAAAGAAGAGATGTCTTGTATGACTAAGTATCAAATTCAACAATCTCATTATGCGTACTTTCATTATTGGTTCAAGGATTTTGTATATATAAATTGATTTTAATTATGAGTGAAGTATTATAATAATTTATTTTTGCAAAAATCATTATTGAATTCAGTGAATTATGTAGTTTCATAATCTGAGGGAGTTAGGTGACCCCAAACTAACTGGAGAATTTATCCAACTAGCTGAGGTTCCATCTATAATGGCTCATTGTTATAAATCTATAGATTCTAATGGATTTAGATTTCTCATTAAAGGTGTTTAAAAAAATGAGAAACACAAAACAGTGGCATCGGTTTTCCATTCAATGATTATGGTTGTTATTACGGTCAATTGACAAACATCATTGAAGTTGTATACGCACACGGATTGGAGAACATATTGTTAAAGTGTAATTGGGTTGATCCAGTGCGTGGAAGTAAAGTCGATCAATATCAATTTTCATTGGTGAATTTTAACTATATGTTATACAAAAATGAACAATTTGATAATGAACCTTTCATTTTGACATCAAAAGTGAAACAAGTATTCTTCACTACTTTGCCTTCAAATCCTAGTTGGCAAGTTGTTGTGAAAATGTCCCAGCGAGGAGTATTTTTATTTGAAAAAGATAAACCTGAGACTATTACCTTTGTTTCCCAACAGCTTTACTAACATACAATAGTTCAACGTGAAGAATATATTTATTGCATTAGAGTGGTCGTTGAAGGAGAAACAATTGGTTTTCATGTTTAATCAAAGGTATAATTGTTTTACCGCTCTTTAGTTTAAAGACTTTTTTAAAAAATATTTTAAATAAACCAAAACTAATTTGGTACATAAGAATTTATATTTATTATTAGTTAGAATCAACCCTTAACCCCTAGACAACCCCCACCCCCCAGCCTCTGGACATCCCCCAACCCTAGCCCCCCCCCCCCCTCAACCTGGATAACCCCCTCCCATTCAACCCACCCCCCAAAACTCCCCCCCAAAACCCCCTAACCCCACCTACACAACCCCTCCCCCTCCACATGGACTACCCGACACCCCAAGCCCCTCCCCATCTACCTGGAAACTGGACAACCCCCTATCCCCAGACACCCCCCAATCCCAATCCCCCCTTGGACAACCCCCTCCTAAAAAACCCAGCCCCCAAAACTCCCCTAGATAACCCCCATCCCTTCCCCCAAGATAGCCCCCACCCCCTCCAACTCGATAGCCCCTCCCCCTCCACCTGGACAACCCCATTCAACCCCTCCCCCCCCCGGACAGCCCCCCTCCCCTGGATAGCACACCCCTAACCCCCTCCCAACCCCCTGTAGATATCCCCCTCCCACACTCACCCTATACCACCCATAGATAGCCCCCCTACCCGCACGGCCCCTCCGGATCCACCTGGACAACCCCCTTCAGCCCCTGACAACCCCACTCCCAACCCCCTTGTTGTGGCATTCTCCTTTCAATGACAAAAGAGTTGTGTTGTATTGGTACATACTAACACTCTTCATAGTAGTGACTGTTGAGCAAAGTATTGTTTTTAATAATGCGTATTAATGTTATTTAAAGGGGGAGGTTATTGAAAATAATACTCTGTCTCTTTATGATAATTTTGATGCTCACAAATACCCTTAGTTATTTTATAATGATTTTACATAGTATTTTTGTAGGAGGTTATTAATTTATTTTACTCTTGAAATAACAACAATTTATTACATAGCGCAGAATCTGTTTTAGTGCGTTCTGGAAACACTGTTCACATCTTACGTAGATGAATATAGCGAGGAATCTGTTTTAGCGCATTCTGGAATCACTGTTCATACCCTATATTCATAAACTTATCGTAAGGATGAAAAGAATTTATAATATTTGAGATAAGAGAAAATTATGGTTAAACAACCATACGTTTTCAGCAAAGTATGGAAGAAGAACCTTACGTTAGGAAGGAACCTTACGTTTTGGTTTTCTGAAATGTATGGAAGAAGTACCTTACGTTAGGAAGGAACCCTAACTTTGGTTTTCAGCAAAGTATGGAAGAAGAACCTTATATTAGGAACGAACCCTACATTTTGGTTATCAGCAAAGTATGGAAGGAGAACCGTACGTAAATTCTAAAGGTTACGTTTATTTCTCAAAAGTATGGTTCATCAACCTTACTTCTGTAAACAACCATACGTTCTTGGAAATGTATAGATCAAGTAAAAGTATGGATCTTTTACCGTACGTTTGAATGTTGAAGAAAAAGTATGGATGTTCAACCCTACATTTTTTATCAACCTTATGTTGTTAATCCTACGTTTGAAGACTATGTTGTCAAACCTATGTTTGGAGGCCACGTCATCAACCTTACGTTTGGTGTTAGAATTTTCGGCAGAAGGTTTATATGTACAACGATCAGTAAGCAGATTTCTGGGCTGCTTTCAAGATGGATTTAAAGTCGTTTTTAAATTACGACTTTGAATGATTCAAAGCCGTTTTATTAATGGATTTAAGATTGAATTAAAAGGAGCTTTTTATGTCGAGTCTTAAGGGAAGTTACGACTTCTCTGCAAATTCAAATTTTTGAATATCGCGAATTAGAAGGCAACTTTTATGGATCTAAATGTGCAGGAGATATGCATTATTATATATGATCTCTCTGAAACACCAAAAAAGTGGTGGTATGATCGATCTATTATTGAAAAAGGTGGAAAATAGAGATTAAAACTATTCACGATTGATCTGCTGATTCAACAGGAGCATAAAATCTCTATTTATTCAAAAAGAAGGAACTTGATAGAAGATTCACATATTCTACATCGAATATCTATTGTGGATCTACTACTGCTGAGGTTGTGAACTATATCTCTATAACTACTACAACTGGATCAACTCATAACTGCTTCATCTTGAAGATCAATATTTCTAGAGACTTTAATGCATCTACTGTTAATTGAATTCTGTTTCAATTGTGAAGATCAACCAAAAATTTCTTTCTGAAATAATTTTTATTCTTGAGTAACCAGTCTCTTGTTCTATGCTGTTTATGTTTGTGTTTGAACCAGAAGGATTTGCTTTTCCTTGGATTGTAAAGGTGTCAACTGCCTGTACTCAGTTGTGAATCGGTCTGTGGAAAAGAAGACCAGATAGGGAAAATCACCAAGCTCGTGGAGAGGATCATTGGTGGAGTGGACTAGGGGCTTTCTATTTCCAGGACCACTATATATCTTTGTGTTCTTGTTTTTACTTTTTCCGATGCATGATCAAATGTGATAAAGTATGAAGGACAGAACTCGTTCAAAAGAAGAGTTATTGAAAAAATTGCAAAAGACAAAATTCACTCCCCTCATGTGTATAATCTGTAGATTCAGATCCAAAAATTGGTATTAGAGGTGGAGCTTCTGACAGAGCCTTAGAAAGCTAGAAGCATTTGAGGATTATACAATGGAGCATCATGACTGATACAAGAGAAGGGATGTCGATAGTTAGAGCACCATATTTTAATGGAGACAACTATGGTTGCTGGAAATCACGCATGATAATATATCCGAAAAACCTCGGATATAGAGTCTATTCAAAGATTCTGACTCCTTATGAAATTTCTGAAAATCCTGAGGCATGGAGTGATACTATAGAGGCAGAGTACGATATGAACTCGAAGGCTATGAATGCAATTATCTGCGGCCTAGGACCAGATGAATTTGACAGAGTATCTCAGTGCCTGACAACATATGAGATGTGGCAAACAATAGTTGTGGCATATGAAGGAATAGATAATGTAAGGAAAATGAGATATGCAACTGCAGAACTGAAATTTGATACTTTTAGAATGATTGAAGGTGAGAGAATTACCCAAATGAATGGGATATTGACAGAAATTGTCAATAACATAACTGCTCTAGGAGAACCTATCAAGCAGGCTGATCAAGTATTAAAAGTACTGAGAGTACTTCCTACTAGATGGAATGGAATCTCTGCTGCAATCAGACAATCAACACCTGTCAATGATCTAATTATGAGAGAGATGACTAGTACACTGATGATGTATGATGCTGAAATGCAAGAAGAATCTAATGAACATAAAGTTCTTATTAAAAGAGAAGACACTGCCTTGAAGGTAACTTCACTACAAATGAATAGAAAGATGAAGAGCAAAGAAGTCAAAGCTAAATCAGAAAGCTCTTACTCATCCAACTCAGATGAAGAACTGGCACAACTAGCTAGAAAATTTAGAAAATTCTACAGTATGAAAAGAGGCTTCAAAAAATCCTTTAAGGGAGATAATAAGGAAGTGAGATGTTATGAATGCAAAAAGATGGGACATATCAGACTAGATTTCCCACAATTGAAGGATGCAAAGAAGAAAAAACTCTTCAAAAGAAATGACTTTGAGCAGAAAGACAAGAAATCTATGAAAGCCACTTGGAGTGTATATGAAGACTCTATTAGCTCTTATAAATCAAGCTTAGAGAATGAAGAAGTCAAACTAAAGGAAAACAAGTGTTTCATGGTAGAAACTGATGAGGTACACTCATATTACTCCTCTGAATCACATTTTGAATCAAGCTACGCAAACGAAAAACATGCAGCCTACTGCAATATGCTTGAAGAAAGATATGACTCACTATTTAAGAAACCTAAGTCACTGAAAAATATACATAAAGCCGTTTTAGAAGAAAGAGACACAATGCTGAAAAAATATAAAGAATTAACTGATAAATACAATTTGATTAACACTGACTATGTTAATCTTGAATCAATAATAAAATCACTACAGGATGAAGTAGAGTCTTACAAACAAGCTGAATTGGTTTTTATAAAAGGAGATAATTCATTAAATGAAATTCTTGGAAAAACTGTCATTAAAAAGGAGAGATTTGGAATTGGCAGTAAAGGAGAAAAACCAAAGCTATATAAAAATTATTTTTTTCCTAGCTCTAAAAAGCTTAATTGTAATTTTTATGGGGAAAAGGGACATGTAGTTAAAAATTGTTTCTTAAGAAAACCTCAAATTTGTGGTATTAAGAAATCCTATGTTTCTAAAGACTTATATTATTCAGCTAATTTTAAAAGAACAAAGCAAATCTGGATACCCAGATCATTGCTAGCTAACACTCATGGACCCAACAAAATATGGGTACCAAAGCAATTTATTTGAATATCTTTGCAGGTAGCAGGTCACCAGAGAAAAAAAGAAATATGGTACATGGACAGTGGCTGCTCATGACATATGAGTGGTAACTCATTGAATTTTTCTTCACTCACTCAAAAAGAAGGAGGACTTGTCACATTTGGTGATAATGCAAAAGGAAAAATCATTGGAATTGGAACTATTGGAGATCCAAAAATAGTCTCAATCAACAAAGTACTTTATGTACAAGGACTAAAAAACAATATGATAAGTATCACTCAGCTTTGTGATGATGGATATACAGTTGATTTTACTAACAATTGTTGTACTATTTTTATAGATAAATTGTTTAAATTTAAAGCACCAAGAACTGACAATGTCTATACTTTGGATTTAAATTCCTTGTGTAAACAGCTAGTAAACTGCTTGACTGCTATAGTAAGTGAATCCTGGATCTAGCATAGAAGACTTAGTCATTGCAATGTATATGTTTTACATAAGTTATCCAAGAAATGTTTAGTTTCTGATTTACCTTGTCTCAAATTTGAAAGTGACTGATTTTGTGATGCATGTCAACTTGGCAAGCAACACAAATAATCCTTCAAATCTGTTGATAAGGTTGCTACATCTAAACCTCTAGAAATTATTCATATGGATTTTTTTGGACCTTCAAGAGTAGCAAGCTTAGCTGGCAAATTATATGTATATGTTTTAGTTGATGACTATTCAAGATTTACATGAATTTTCTTTTTGAAATTTAAAAATGAAGCTTTTAATTTATTTGAATGTCTCTGCAAACCTGTTCAAAATGAAAAAGGTTGAAATATAATCTCATTAAGAAGTGATCATGGTGGAGAATTTGAGAATCTAGAATTTAATTCCTTTTTCTCAAATATGGGTATTAAACACACCTTTTCTGCACCCAGAACACCTCAACAAAATGGGATTGTAGAACGAAGAAATAGAACAATTCAAGAAATGGCTAGAACTATGTTAAATGAATATAGACTACCTATATATTTCTGGACAAAAGCTATGAATACATATTGTTATATAATTAATAGAGTTTTAATTAGACCTATTTTGAAAAAGACACTTTATAAACTATGGAATAATAGAAATCCTAAAGTAAATTACTTTAATGTTTTTGGATGCAAGGTTTATATCATAAACACCAAGGATAATCTTGGTAAGTTCGATCCAAAATCTGATAAAGGTATTTTCATAGGATATTTTGCTACCTCCAAAGCTTATAGAGTTTATAATAAGAAGTCAAGGATTGTTGAAGAATCAGTTCATGTGAAATTTGATGAATCTAATCCTTTTAAGAAAAGGACAGAACAAATGGATGAAATTGACGCTAATGATAACATGAGACTTGAGAATTTAAAGAATTATTTTGAAAATGATATAAAAGAAATTCGGTCCAGTTCAGAGGAACATGATACCTAGACAGTCTATAACCCTAAAGAATCATCTTTTTGAAACTGTAATAGGTAACTTAGAAATTGGTGTTCAAACTAGAAGAAACTTAGGAAACCTAGTGGAATTCTCTGCCTTCCTATCTCAATAAGAACCCAACACTATATAAGAAGCTTTAGTTGATGAAAACTAGGTAATAGAAATACAAGATGAATCAATCCAGTTTAAAAGTAATAAAGTTTGGTATTTAGTGGAAAGACCTAAGAATTATCCTGTAATAGGAACCAAATGGGTTTTTAGAAATAAACAGGATGACCAAGGCACAATAACTAGAAATAAAGCAAGATTAGTAGCTAAAGGATATAATCAAGAAGATGGAATAGATTATGATGTGACTATTGCACCTGTAGATAGGTTAGAATCCATTATAATCCTTTGAGCCTATGCATCTTATATGAATTTTAAATTAGTTTAGATGGATGTCAAATCGGCCTTTTTAAATGGATATTTAATGGAGGAAGTTTATGTTGAGCAACCTCCTGGTTTTGAAAACTCTCAAAAACCTGATTCTGTTTTTAAACATACTAGAGCTCTTTATGGACTTAAACAAGCACCTAGAGCTTGGTATGAAAGATTAAGTTCTTTTCTTTTGAAAAATGATTTTATTGTTGGTATGGCAGATCCAACACTATTTAAGAAAATTGTGAAAAATAATGTTTTATTAGTTCAAATTTATATTGATGATGTAATTTTGGATCAACTAATAAAACACTTTGTCATGAATTTTAAAAAATTAATTCAAGAAGAATTTGAATTGAGTATGATGGGAGAATTAAATTTCTTTTTGGGTCTTCAAATATTTCAAAAAGATTTTGGAAATGTTTTAAATCAAAGAAAATACATTACTGATTTAATTAAGAAATTTGGACTTGAGAACAGCAAGACATTTACAACTCCTATGTGTACTAATATAAAACTTGATTTGGATGAAATTGGGAAATCAGTTGACAACAAGTTATATAGAGGTATGATTAGTAGCTTGTTATATCTTACTACTAGCAGACCCGATATAATGTATTCAGTATGTCTTTGTGCTAGATTTCTATCAAATCCTAAAGAATCCCATCTAAATGCTGTTAAAAGAATTTTTAGATATTTAAAAGGAATTTTTTTTCAATCTCTTCTTTATCCTAAAACTTCTGATTTTAATTTGATTTCATATTCAGATGCTGACTTTGGAAGTTGTAGATTAGATAGAAAAAGTACATCAAGTACATGTCACTTTTTGGGAAATTCCTTAGTATCATGGTCTAGTAAGAAACAACATTCAGTTTCCCTGTGCACAAGTGTTGTGGATGAAAAACACTCTTATGGACTTTGGATTGAATTTCAATAAAACACCTATTTTATGTGATAATACGAGTGTAATTAATATTTCAACAAATCCTATTAGTCATTCTAGAACTAAGCATATTGATACAAGGCATCACTTTTAAAGAGATCATGTTATTAAAAAGGATATATTTTTAGAATTTATAAATACTGAAATTCAATTAGAAGATATTTTTACTAAACTTCTTCCCACTGCAAGTTTTGATTTTATTAAGGGGGTGCTAGATTTATTTAATTTTAAATATTTTTTTTTAATTTTTATTTTTTTTATTGAATACTGTTTAAGTTTTTCTTTCTCTCATCATATGAAAACATTATTTGTTTTTAATTATATGTAATGATGAGTGATTACATGGGAATCAAGGCTGTCAGAGCCTTTTAGGCTTCTAAACCCTTTCACTTCTATTGAAACCATTTCGAAATCTGAAAATCACACTTCCTCTTCTGAAACCCTAGCCTTCAAACTTCTGAAACCCTAACCTTCAAACCTTCAGAGCCTCTCGTAGCAATGGTAAGAATTAAAAGAGCCAGTGAGGCCAAGCCGAGCAATGCCAAGAGATAATGCACTGAAGGAAGAAAATTCTTACAGGGTAAGGTAATCGATCTTGACTGGTTATTTTAGAAGAATCTATTGTTGAAGCAAGCACTGTCATTTCAGAATCTTGAACAGATGTTCAACAGTGAAAATACGGAATTTCTGTATGAAGTAGAACTTAGATACTTCTACAAATCCGTACAGTTTAATCTGGGAGATACCGAAGATAGTATGATGGCTAAAATAGAGGATAGGGATTTCTCAATTTCCTCAGTAGAGATTAGTCAGATTCTCAACTGCCCTCAGGAGGGAGTTTTTCATTTTGACTTGAAGAATATAAGAGATTCTGTGCATAAATCCGAAGATATTATGTCTTTTCTTTTTGGTACCAAGATAATAAAGAAAATGTTTGTAAAAGATTTGGAGCCTAATCAGAAGATTTTGGTAAAATTTATTCAGATTGGAATAGCTCCACGGATTGAAGAAATGGAGAATATTTTGTACCCTGATATGTATATAATGTTTCTTTTGCTAAGGGATATTTAGTTAAACTTTCCCAGATACATGATAAGGTATCTCAGTTATTGCTGTCAAAGCGAGGCTAGGATGAATTTCTATCCCTTTGGTAGATTTATTTCTAAGCTGCTGTTTAAGAAAGACACGGCGATATTAGTGGATGCACGAGTTAACTGTCATAACAGAAATACGTTTGATGCTGGAACCTTGAGAAAAGTTGGATATTTCTGGAGCACAATTATAGGAAAACTTTTGCCAGTAAGAGATGATGAAGACTCAGAGAGTGCTCAGGATCAACCTGCTAAGTCCAAGGAGGGACAAGCTGAATCCAGAGTCAGCAATGTAGCAAGAAGGATTCGCTTTGAAGTGACAGATGTTGAGGAAGACAGAATCCAGGAGGGACTTCAATCAAGAAGAAAAAGACCAGTAAATGAGGAAGTCACTTCCACTGCTTTAGAAACTCCAACATAACATGTTTTTTCTTATTCTTTTGTGAGATAAGCTGTTGCTGATAAAACCATGGAAGATGTAACTAAGAGAACAGATCCGGTAGAGAAATCACGAGCTCAAGAAGAAGTTCAAAGGGAAAATTAGGAATAGTTTTTTGCTGATTTTGAAGTTTCACTATAACAGGAACAAGAAATGGAGGCAGTTCCTGGGGAAGAAGTGGCCAGGCCTCAGGAAACTTCTGAAGATATTGTTCTTGAAATTCTAGTGGAAGAAAAAGATGCAGATGAATGTGATGATCATGCTTCTAAAGCTCAAACAGATGTACTTCAAGAGGATTTTTCTATGGAGGAGTTTGAAAAATCTACGGAACAATATATGGACCAAACTTCTTAGGACAAAGAAAAGGAGAAATCTGATACTAAATCATTGCCTTTGGTATTGCTGCATCAACCTGAGAATGTGAATCAAGCACATGGTGCATCTAATTCAATGAAAGAAGAAGTGGAAGAACTATATAGAAAAGTATCTCAGTTGGAATCTGAGAATTCTTCTCTTAAAAATGCTTTAGACTTAGAACATTTGAAGTTTCAAAAGCTGAAGGAGTGCACAGATTCAAGGCAAGAAGTTGAAATGTTTAAATAAGATATGCTGACTGTTGTTACTCAATTAAAATCTAAAATGGTTATGAAGTCAGAATTGTCAGATCTGAAGTTGTTTATGGAGAACCAATTTGCATCAGTTGCAAATAATGCTATTAGTGGAACAAGTTCTTCACCTGATTTAATCAGAAGTTTTCAGGGTATCACAGCTACGTTGATCAATATGAATTACATGATTCAAGATCTTCAATGTATCAGTGCTCCTTTTTCAGTATTACTGGAAAATCAGAAATTCATAGTGGATCAACTGACGTCTAGTGAGCCATCAATCAGAATTCCATTAGATCGTTTATCGGAGAAGCTGTTAGTGTTTGTTGAAAAAGAGGAAAAGATGCATGAGTTTTTTAGAGTCAATTTCATTGAAGATATTCATATGACTCAAGAGAATATAGAGCTCATTATCAAGCTTGTAGATGGGATGATGAAGAGACTTCAGGAACAGTTTACTGAAATCAAGTCTGCAAATCAGTGGAGATAGACCCCATTGCCTATCTTACCCAAACCTTGATTCCTGTGTATATCATTGTCATATATATACAACTTTTTTTTTAATGAAAATTTTCTTCATTTTTTATTTTTCTCTTTACTTATTTGTTTTACTGACTTTATTTTTAATATGCCAGTACTCCAGATTTAATTATTGATAAACAGTTTGTAATAACATTTACTAATAGTTCAGTGCAATATTAAATGTGTTAAAATCCATGATTTTTCATTAATTTTGATATCACAAAAAGGGGGAGAATTTGGATAAACACAACATCAATATTTAGGGGGAAAATTCATTTTATTGAGGGAGAAAATTAGATGAGACATTTGGATTTATAATTATCTTTTTGGTGGAGAAGATTTTATTTAAAACTTTATAATGAATTTTGAAAGTTAATTTTGTTTAAATAATTTTAATTATTTTATGGGTTTTGTGATCATCAAAAAGGGGGAGATTGTTGAGAAAAGTACTATTTTCAACAATGCGTATTAATGTTATTTGAAGGGGGAGGTTATTGAAAATAATACTCTGTCTCTTTATGATAATTTTGATGCTCACAAATACCCATAGTTATTTTCTAATAATTTTACTTAGTATTTTTGCAGGAGGTTATTAATTTATTTTACTCTTGATATAATGAGAATTTATTACTTAGCGCGGAATCTGTTTTAGCGCATTCTGGAAACACTGTTCACATATTACATAGATGAGTATAGAGCGAAATCTATTTTAGCGTGTTCTGGAATCACTGTTCATACCCTATATTGATAAACATAGCATAAGGATGAAAAGCATGTATACTTTTTGAGAAAAGAGAAAAGTATGGTTAAATAACCATACATTTTCAGCAAAGTATGGACGAAGAACCTTACATTAAGAAGGAACCCTACATTTTGGTTTTTAGCAAAGTATGGAAGAAGAACCTTACGTTAGGATGGAACACTACGTTTTGGTTTTCAGCAAAGTATGGAAGAAGAACCTTACGTTAGGAAGGAACCCTACGTTTTGGTTATCAGCAAAGTATGGATGGAGAACCATACGTAAATTCTAAAGAATACATTTATTTCTCAAAAGTATGGTTTATCAACCTTACTTTTGTAAACAACCATACGTTCTTGGAAAAGTATGGATCATGTAAAAGTATGGATCTTTTACTGTACGTTTGAATGTTGAAGAAAAAGTATGGATGATCAACCCTACATTTGTTATCAAACTTATGTTGTTAATCCGACGTTTGAAGACTATGTTGTCAACCCTACGTTTGGAGGCCACATCATCAACCTTATGTTTGGCATCAGAATTTTCAGTAGACGGTTTTTATGTACAATGACCAATAAGCTAATTTCTGGGCGGATTTCAAACCGGATTTAAAGTCGTTTTTAAATTACGACTTTGACTGATTAAAAGACGTTTTATTAATGGATTTAATATTGAATTAAAAGGATCTTTTTATGTCAAGTCTTAAGGGATGTTACGACTTCTCTGTAAATTCAAATTTTTGAATATCGCGAATCAGAAGGCGACTTTTATGGATCTAAATATGCACGAGATATACTTTATTATATATTCTCTCTCTGAAACACCAAAAAAGTGGTGGTATGATCTATCTATTATTGAAAAATGTGGAAAAAAGAGATTACAACTATTCACGATTGATCTACTGATTCAACAAGAGCGTAAAAGCTCTGTTTATTCAAGAAGAAGGAACTCGATTGAAGATTCACCTGTTCTAAATCAAATATCTGATATGGATCTACTAATGCTGAGGTTGTGAACTATATCTCTATATCTACTACAGCTGGATCAACTCAGAACTGCTTCGTCTTGAAGATCAATATTTCTAGAGACTATGATGCATCTGCTGTCAATTGAATTCTGTTTCAATTGTCAAGATCAACCTGAAATTTCTTTCTGAAATTATTTTTATTCTTGAGTAACCAGCTTCTTGTTCTAAGATGTGTAGGTTCGTGTTTAAACCAGAAGGATTTGTTTTTCCTTGGATTGTAAAGGTGTCAACTACCTGTACTTAGTAGTGAATCGGTCTGTGTAAAAGTGGACTAGATAGTGAAAATAACCAAGCTCGTGGAGAAGAGCATTGGTGGAGTGGACTAGGGGCTTTCTGTTTCCCGAACCACTATACATCTTTTTGTTCTTGTTTTTACTTTTTCTGCTGCATGATCAAATGTGATAAAGTATAAAGGAAAGAACTCGTTCAAAAGAAGAGTTATTGAAAAAATTGAAAAAAGACACAATTCACCCCCCCTCTTGTGTATAATCCGAAGATTCAGATCCAACAGTGACTAACTGTTTTATAGTAATCATAGATGTTTCCAAAATAATCAAATCTATTTGTTTCAAGACAAATTGTACATTTTTTTTATTTGTAGTTATCCAATGGGATTTATATTTGTTTTAGTTTCACTCCCCTTGATTAAGTCCATTGAGTTGCACATGATAGCTTGTTATGTCATCACTCCATAGAATTATGTCTGAACCTCCAGCAACACCAACAGTTGCCAAAAAAATCAATTTTTCTTCTCTTTAGAAGTAGTTTGACTAGATTTACTTGCTTGCTGTTTTAGGGTGGAACCTCAATATTTTTTATTCCATTTGGGGAGTTTCTCTTCTTAATCATGAAATAATTCACCTTTGATGATGTGGTGAATTTATGGTCAAGTTTCTACTTCCACATTTGTATAATTTTTTATTTTACTCATGCTCTAATAGTTAAAAAAATTCAATGCAAGAGCTTTATTAAGTGATTTCCATACTTTTTTAGCTTCACATCAAACTCAAGAATTATCATTTTGAGAGTGTACTTATGATCTTCAAGATATTTCTCCCTATCTATGCATTCATTATTAAATTTTTTTATTTGATCTTCATGCACTTTATTTGTCTCATGTGATGAAATATCCAGCCCTCTTACCCTCTTGGATTTTGCCTCTAACTGAAAATATTTTGGTTTTATTAAAAACTATAAATGTTTTTTTTAAATTCAATTTATTTTTTTGACTCATTGGATAGTACCCTTACTAATGTTTTCTATGACTGTAGGCATGTTAGAGGAACATGCATCATATTCACATCATCCATCTGAGCCATCTACGTCTGAGGATCGAGGAATGTTTGAATGTAACTGTGTTTATTTTTTTATGTAATTAATAAACAGATATATATATATATATATATATATATATATATATATATTCACATCTATCAAATTATGTATAAATATTTTATCAATAGGATCAGACTCAACCGCTTCTTCCTCTCATAAGAGAAACCATGGTCACAACATTTCATAATGGAATTCTGACATGACCTTTGATGTTTCATTTGACGAGAGATTTCATCCTGCGGGACTAAATTACCCTGCATTTATTCATCAGTTGGGTCATATCATACACGGCCCACATCGATTTCCATTGACCACATGTGATTGGTCTTCTATCCATCAGGATACATTTGATCGGATTTAGAGGGATGTTCAGGTAAGAAGACCATTTTTAGTTTCTTCCAAATGTAAAAAAATACTAACATGTGTGATTTTTTTCGTAAATAGAATAATCTTAAGGAGTTCCTTGATGATTTTCGGCCGGTGTGTATGTAAAAATCTTGTAATATGTGGAAATAATATAAAGAAAAAGTCAAGAGGGATCACTCGGTACCAAACGTGGGTGCCCCAAACATTCTTGAAAAAGTCCAGATAAGTGTTCTCTCATCTCATTGGCATGACTTAGTTGCATATTGGTCTACTAAGGCCATTTCTGTTAGTATAATTATTTTATACTATATTTTTTCAAGACGTTGTGTCATTATATTTGATTGAAATTATAATTAATTGAATGTAGGAGGTGTCGTCATGCCATTCTGAGAAACGAGCATTGCAGGGATCCCCTCACAGGATCAGGACTCGTCACGTGTCTCAGATCTAACATGATGTATTTATAATTCATTTTTAATTTATTATTTAATATTGTTTTTTGTTATATGTTTATATTTTATTGGTAAACATTTACAAGATCAAGGTGCACCAACTTATAAAATGCTGGTGTGGATGAGAACTCATGATCGAAATGACCATGAGACTGCAGCTCTTATAGTAAGTTCTTGTACTCATTAAAAATAATTACATGCATCTATATGTAAACATATATATGTATATATATTTAAATATTGCACAGGCTCAATTTGAAGATGAGTTAGGTCAACTTCCAGAGGACCATCCACAACTTCCCGTGTGAAGGGATGAGATATTCCATCACATTATTGGTCATGACGAGAATGGATATAGTTTGACCTATGGAGAAGGATTCCTTGCTCTGTAGTATCAGATGTTATGGTTGTCGGTCTTGCTATTGCTCGGATGACACAACTATCAGATTTTGAGGCACGGTTGCGCTCTTCTGAAGAGGTAAATGTGCAATTGATCGCTGAGGTTGGAATAATGTGGGAATATGTGCATCCGGGTGATGGTGCATGGGATAAAACAACGCAGGTTTATATTGAATTTATTTATTTACTTTATATTATTTTTGTAACTAAAATCTTTAAAAAATTTATTTGTTTTAGGCCCCTGGAACACCGGATGGAGGTAGCAGCCATGAACATTCATGACACATCATATTCACGAGGTGTGTTTATTTTATATTTATTATATAAATAATGTTATATATTGATTTATACTTTAAATGTTGAATTTTTTTAGATTAGAACAATTTATGTTTTAAAAAACTCCCATGTTTTATAATTTTAAGAGTATAATCAGTAATTGGATACATATTGTGATAGATAATTTTTTGGAATCCACATTGGGGGATATGAATTAGGCTAGGTGGACTACAAATGGCCTTATGGATCAATGGACTAATAGCCTATTGCTTAAGGGTCGAATGCCATACTGGCCTATGGGCCTAACGATCGAATGTATGTATAACCGAATGAATAAAATGGCTAGATACCTCAATGGTGTAAATGGACTAACACCTTTGTGGCATAACACCCCATCAACCAAATGCCCCAATGAACTAACACCCCAATAGCCCAAAGCCCCAACGGTCGAATGGCCAAATGCCCCAATGACCAAATGCCCCAACAGCCTAACGGTCCAATAGCCGAACGACCTAACAAACCAATGGATCAATTGTACAAATGGTCTAATGCACTAATTACCTAATGTCCTATTGGCCTAATGGAATATTAGCGTATTTTCCTAATGACCTAATGACCTTTTTACCAAATGAAAAAAATGACATAATCACCTAATGGCCAATTTTGTTTCTTTATACCATGATAATAGTTTTCATATTGTGTTTCTAGATATTGTAATATATATATATATATATATATATATATATACTATTCTTATTAGCATGTTTTTTATGTAGTGTATTAAAATTTTTCTCTTGATTGTAATTGTTAAATAATGTAAATCATGAATTGATTGATAATTAATTTGATAGAGAATTAAGTTTCATGTTTAAAGAATCTAGGGTTGGGGGGGGGGGAAGGGTGTCCACGAGGGGGTTGGGAGTGGGGGATGGGGAGGGGGTGTTGTTTATGGGTGGGGATAGTGGGGGATGTTTGAGGGGAGGTTTTTGGGGGGTTTCCGGGGGGGGGGGGGGGTGGAGTGGGGGTTGGGAGTGGGGGCTGTCTGGGGGGAGTTTTTTTGGGTGAGGGGGTTGTCTGGGGGGGGGGGGGGTGGGGGGCTATCTGGGTGGAGTTTTTTTGGGGGGTTGAATATCTGGGGGAGGTTTGGGGTGAGTTTATGTGTGTGTGTGGGGGGAGTGGGGGGGGGGGGGGGCTATCCAGGGGGAGTATTGGGGGGGGGGGGATATCTGGGGGTGGTCTGGGGTGAGTGTGTGTATGGGGGGTCTGTTTTAGGTGTGGAGGGGGGGGAGTGGGGAATTTTTAGTGGTGGGGGAGGGGGATGTCCGGGGGGTGTTTGAGGGGGGGGGGGTGTCCATGAGGGGGTTGGGAGTAGGGGATGGGGGATGTCTAGAGGGGGGGGGGGGCTATTCCGGGTGTGGAGGGGGGGATGTCCTGGGAGTCGGGTTGTCTGGGGGGGTGGAGTGGGGGATGTCTGGAGGTGGGGGGTTGTCTGGGGGGAGTTATGGGGGGGAGAGTGTGGGGGCTGCAGGGGGTTGGGATGGGGTCTTTTCAGTACTAAACTTTACTATATATAGTTCAATGGTAATCGAACATAGCCGAATAGTTGTCCAAACCTCTTTTCAAACCACCTTATCACATACGAGTAACACAGTAGGTCCCTACTTGAGTAGAGTAGTGAGTGTAAAGGCCTAATGTCAAAATTGGTCTAATGGCAAATTGGCTAAGTGGATACTTGTCCAATTGGCCAAATTCCCAAATGGTCAAATGCTCGATTGTCCAAATGCCCTAATGGCCTAACGCCCTATGACCTAACAGCCCAACACCCTAACGACCAAATGAACAATTGGTTAAATGGACTACTGTGCTAATTACCTAATGTCCAATTGGACTAATGATATATTAATCTATTGGCCTATTGGCCTAATGACCAAATATCCTAAGGAAATATTATACTATTGGCCTAATGGCCAATTGGCTAAATAGATACTATCCCAATTGGCCAAATTCACAAATTCCCAAATGGAAAAATGCCCTAACGGCCAAATGCCCTAACACCCAAATGTCCGAACCACCAAACGCCCTAACAGCCAAACGCCCTAACACCCTAATGTCCAAACTCCCTAATGTCCAAACTCCCTAACGGAAAAATCCCTAACGGCCTAACGGCCTAACGACCTAACGCCCTAAGGCCCTAAAACCCTAATGTCCTAACAGCCTAACGCCCTAATGCCCTAATGAACCAACAACCTAACAATAGGCCAATAACCCAATGGTTTAATGGCATGATGGATAATTGTCCAAATGGACTAATATCCTAATTACTCAATGTCATGTTAGCTTAATGTCCTATTCGGATATTTCCCAAATGGAATATTATACTATTGACCTAATGACCAAATGTCCTAATGGCATAATAGGGTATTTTCCTAATGGACAATTGGATAAATGGAGATTTTCCAATTGGACAAATTATCAAATGGCCAAACCCTCTAATGGCCTAATTCCCTAATGGCCTAACGACATAAGGGTCTAATGGAAAATTGGCCAAATGGACCACTGTCCTAATTACCTAATTTACAGTTAGCTTAATGGTATATTATCTTATTGGCCTAATGACCAAATCGACTAATGGAATATTAGCCTATTGGCCTAATGACCAATTTTCTAAATGGAGACTTGGCCAATTGGCTGAATTACCAAATACCCAAATGGCCAAATGCCCTAATGGAAAAATTCCCGAATACCCTAACACCATAACAGCCTAACTCCCAAACGACTTACCACCCTAACGGCGTAACACACTAATGCCCTTACAGCCTAACACCCTAATGGAACAATTTTATTATTATATATATATATACTAACTGAATAAATATGTTCAATTTTCATATGTTTTGTTTAGTTGTTTCTTTTGTATCTTATTATAGGTTTACTAAAGAAGAATATTGAAATGGATTGGAGCTGTTTGGATCACTGGATATGTGAAGAGTTATGTCTGTCATTTTTTTGAGGATACTGGTGTTTCAGCTATTTTGAATTAATTTTTTTCTTTATTTTATCTCTTTTTATGCTGTTTGAGAAGAAACAATGTAATTTTTTAAAAAACAATTCCCAACTTATCGGCCGCCTTTGGCAGTGGCTAATGGATGGGTTTTTTCCAGTGCCTAGCTACTTCCATTGGTAGCTGCTATATCTTTTCCCAACAGAAACCTCTATTCGACTGAGCATTAGGTCCCCTATAGAGATCTTCATCGGCGGTCGCTGTATCCCTACACTGACAGGACTAATACGGCCACCATTGGCAGTCTCTAAAGACCATTAGCGACCACCAATGGTGAACTATAATGGTCCAATTTGTAGTAGTGATGGTTGGGTTTATGTATACCCAAACAAATAAGAATGTGACCTGGATTGTGATTGATAGACTGAAGAAATCAGCTCACATTATACCCATTAGGGATACAACCAAAGATGTGAATTTGGGAAATCCCTATATGAAATAGATTATTCAGTTTCATAGAGTTCTATATGCTATAGTTTCTGATAAAGATCCCCAGCTCACATCTCAATTTTGTAAAGGACTTTCGGTGGCACTGGGATCTTCGGTTCGTTTGAGTACGACATACCTTCTACATTCAGATGGATATATGGAAAGAACCATACATATTCTCTAGTATATGATTCATGCTTCTGTTCTCGACTTTGGTCGGGCTTGGGATGATCACTTGGGGATGGTTTAGTTTTCTTATAATAACCATTACCAGTTCATGATCAGAATGGATGATTTTGAGGCCTTGTATGTTCATCCATGTAAATCTCTATTGTGTTGGTCAGAGATTGGTGAAAGTTCCTTGATTGGACCAAGCTTGGTTTAAGACACAATAAAAAATATTCGTTTTATTCTTCAGAGGATGTTGAAAGCACATGGAAAGTATAAATCTTTTGACAATCATTGTTGTAGACCTTTGGAGTTCTTAGTTGGTGACTCGGTGATCTTGAATGTTTCACCTCGATTGGGTCATCGACAACTTGGGAAGCAAGGGAATCTTGGTCCTCATTTTGTGAGACCATTAAATGTTGTTGATCAGGTGGGGAAGTGTCTTACTAGTTATCACTACCACCACAGTTGATGGAGATACATAATGTATTTCATGTATATCATCCCCAAAGTATATATCTGATCCATCTCATATTTTCAGTTGGCGTGATCTTGAAGTTTAGCCTTACTTATTCATAATTGACTGGAATTTTAGGATAGTTGATTCTAAAACTAATGTACTAGGAAGGATAATGATACCTTTGTTTCGATTGCTATGGTATCATGGTCCTGATTCTCACGAGACATGGCGATGCCAGGTACTGATGAGAGAGAAGTGGCCTCATATTTTTAGCATGGAAGATTCTTCAAAGGCTTTATGGGGATAGAAAGTTTTTAGGTAGGGGAGGTTGTAACATCCTGTTACCTTTATGATATTCATTTTCTAAAACATGTTTTGGTTTTCCTTTTTTTGTTGTTTGGGTAGGGTCGAGAAGGTATTGGGAGGATAACTATACTGGTGAAGTCAGAGATTTGTTTGATTCTCAGCTTTAACTTCCCATTTATGTAGCCTGGTGAATAATTACATGTTTTGTAATATTGATACATACTTTATAAATAAAAATTTAAAGTAATTCATATTTAGAAAGAGAGTATGAGTTTTTTTGTGTACATGATAATTACCAACTATATGATGTGTAATTGGGTTACATGCCATGTAAAACCCCGAGCCTTATTTTTAAATAGAAAGTCTGGATAAAATTTCAATTTTTTACTCTTTTAGGTTACTTGATCTTGACCTAAATCCATACCCATGAAATTTTGGGATCCCTCCAACCCCTTCTAGGCTTTTTGTTCGGCGATTGATCCCCGTTTCAGCATTCTTTGTTGGATTTTATACGGTGGGTGCACGTTATTGAGGTATGTGGATTTTCTACTTTCTTCCAAACCATTTTTCTATATTGAATCTATCTTGATATGTGGATTGGATTCTAGGTTTCTTGTTGACATTATTGGGTTACATTGTTGGTTAATCCCATTGCAAGCATGTGCGACCCAAGTTTTATGGTTTGTGATTCAGTCTCTAGCCTATGTTTTATAAACCGTATTGTTCAGTTTTTATAAATTGATTTATAAATAAATTGGTATAAAATTTTCATGATTGTTTGTGTGTATTGGAATGGTATTTTGACGAAATGTTGGTTTTCCTTGGATTTTGAAAAATGGAAATAAAACGAGTATTTCCAAATCATCGAATGATTTGTGAAAAATAAGTGGCTATAGTTACCTTATTAAATGTTGAATTACATACATGGTTTGGAAATGGTTCTGAAAACATTAATATGATTATGAAAATGAGAACATGGGTTACCTTAGGTACTAGGTGGAAGGTTTATATTGAGGCCATCTTCCATTTTGGGGGTTCAATTTGGGGTGTTAATATTATCAAAGAGTGTAGATCATTTGATATAGGTACATATATGTTGTTGGGGTGTCTCCCTAGTCTTGGAGTGTAGATCCTTGGCTTCAGGTGCCAATGGGGACTGTTCACAAATTTATGGGTATTATTAGTCTCTTGACTGACCTGTTATATTCTTTGGTGTTGTGATACCTGTTATGCTACTGTTATTTTGAACTTCTTGAATTTGTACTGTTTTAGCCTTAATATGAAAGTCGATTATTATAAATGATGATATAGAAAATGTGATTTGAAATTAATATACTTTCTTATGTTATAGAATCATGGAAAAAAATAAATTCTTATCATGTTTTCTATAAATCTTATTTACTATTTATCATTCCTTTTTTTATTTGAAATGAGAATATGAGATTTGTTATATAGAGAATTTTTATGGAATAAATAGGTGGGATTCAATTGATCATATTAGATCACACCCTGTGAACCTCTTCAGTGGTGCATAGACCTTTTTATGTCTTCCAATTTAGGGAATGGAAAGGAATTGTAGTGAGGTGGTAGGGTTTTGGGTTAGCTGATGATGAGATTGTGGGTGGTTTCCTACACTATCATGTGGAGTAGTTGGACTTGTCTCTTGGAAGTTTTAGCTAATCTAACAATTGTTTTGTATCCACTTTCTTCTTATAGTTATGGAACCTATATATACCAGTCTTATTCAATTTATTTCTACTTCAAATATATATATATATATATATATGTTTTCATGTTTTTTATCCAAGTTGGGTGAAATCATTCAATTAGTGTGTTGTTCGATTCTTGGCTGCATGTCACCAACCCATGGAATTAGGAAAATTTATCAGGTATGTAATAGATTGGGCTAGGTGGTAGGTTTGAGGGAACCCATGTTGTTTCATTATATAAATCATGACTATGGTAAAATTACCAGAACCATCAAACCAAAACCTGCACGGAAAACATACTGGTTTTCACCCGAATATCCATTTTAGGGAAGAATTGTTAATAAAATAATAATTAGAAATTGTTATTAAATTATACATAGTTTTTTAAATATGATTATGTTTGTGACATTTGTTTTTAAAAAATATATTTTTTATATAGTATATTTGAATGTGTATGAAGTAATACAATGATTGAAGTGAGGTTTTCACATTTCACATTTGTTCCCATGAGATGTATTCCATATTCATCACATGTTTCATTAATTTGATGAATATAATTAAAATTTAAAATGATATATCATAAATAACTTTATATTCATGGTATTTAAATATTAATTTTATGTTGTTTATTTCATGGGGGTTATGATTCAAAAGTTACCAAAGTAGTAAGGGTTATCTATTACAATCTCATTTTTTTTTTGGGATTGCCTATGTTAAATTTGTTTTAACTGCAATTATATGGATTTTATCCCTCAAAACAATAATATTTTATTATAATATGGTTGGTTTTGTATGTTTTATGTAATATTACCATTTTCATCTCTTTGGTACTTAAAATGATTTAGAATACATTTTTAATGAAAATATGACCTTATTTCCCATATGGTCAATGAACATTTTTTTCTATGTTCATACTATAAATAATTGTTTTATATAATTTATGAACTATAATTTTAATATTTAAAATATTAAATTTTCACTACCTTTTACTTTATTTAAAATGGTTTAAAAATTAATCTTTATAAAAGTTTTCTGAACAAATCGTTTTTTTACAAAAGTGTGAAAGGAATGTTTTCATTTAATGTATATGGAATGAACATATTTTACTACCATCATGAATGCTATTTAATTTAAGGATTAATTTAAAAATTTTCTTATTTGTTTTTAATGAAAATGATTATATCAATATCCTTGTAAATTTTAGTTAAATTGTTTTCAATAGAAAATGATATTTTCTCATGTTTTTGTAGAAGGGTTCGAAATTTCTTGTATATATATTTTTCATATATGTCAAAATCCTTTCAGGATTTTATGATTCATTAGGGAAATAATATTATGATACCATACACATTATTACATGGTATGGGTTATGAAGATGATGATTTTTTAAGGATGAATCTTTAAAACAGGTTTCTTTTCCACAGGTTAATTAAGTTATAATGAAACCTTTACTAATCATAATTCTTATCCACTGGATATTATTTGATGAAATGTTTATGAAAACCACTTCGTTACCATAGTTTATGATTCTAAGATATGATGAATTATTTGTGATATTATTGAACACATATGTATGGGTTTCATTATTTTATGTACGATCCTGAAATCACAAATCCCCCCAATGCATCATGTAATCTGATGTTGATATCTCATGAGATGATGTTGATAAGTTTGGACATCATTGTGAATATATTTCTTCACATAATGACACATTACTATGATTTATTCTATATATTTCCATAAGATTATGAGTGGACATGATTTCAGATACATATTTCAACAATATTAAGATTTTTTACTCTTATGATACCACATGCCTATGTTACGACCCTTGAATGACAATTTCAACTTTAACACCCTTGTTGATCATGCTTCTAGATATAACTTTATTTTATATTTTATGATATAATATTTTTTATGAATATTTTATGTTGAGAACATGAACCTGATTATGTTACCTTACCCCTATGATCATGATTTTATATTATTGATATCTCCCTTATTTAACTGAGCAGCCAAGATTCCTATTTCAAATGATTTCCTTCCCTAGGATTTGATGGAAGGAATTATGTGTGATGAGTCTAGAAGGGTAACTTATCTAATGAAATTTGTTTGAGATGATGGATATTTTACTTATATAAAATGTTTATTTATTTGGACACCAATCACACAAAACATTTATCGTTCTCAGTCATGGTTATACAGGATATATATTGAATATTCTTTTAAAATATATAATATCTATTTGTGTTTTTGCTGGTTAGTTATACTTGGTAATAAGGTATGGTTAATTTAATTTTAGATATTATAATTAGTAATTTTTGTGAAAACCCTATAGATAATTCTATATATATGATAAAATCCAAATGTTTTGGAAAAGTAGATGTTGTGTGTTTTCTTGGAAAACACATTCCTATCCAGAGACTAGAAAGTGGATAAAACTATGGAACATCCGCACCTGGGGGTAATAAATATCAAATGGATGGATTGGGTATTAACTCAGTATTCAGTAGTTCATGATGAGTTATCCTAAGTCTACAAACCTAGTTAAACACTCATAGAGGATATTATTGGTATAATTCACATTTTCTTTATAAAAAATTATAAATGATTTGAATAGATGGTGACTATGAATAATCTAAATTAAACCTAAATTTCTATAGATTAAAAAGAAATAATCACGATTTATACGTCATTTGAATAATTTTTCAATATTATATAAATAATCACTATGATTATTGTTTCTTACACTGAGTTTTTGGGTTTTAGACAATGGATGGAACTAGGAGGAATCATTTTAATGCTGAATATGATGGACAACGGAATGACTTATCACATAAGAATCGAAATGATATGGGAGTTATAATACAAAACTTGGTTATTATTCCTAATAAATTATATCATTATATATTTAAAAACCTCAACTTCGCTGATTTTACTAACACACCTAATAAGTCAAAAATAGAGTTACATGGGTGTTCATTTACTGAAGAACATATAGGGAAGAAGATTTTTCCTCATACATGTTACGTATTCCGGAAGAAACATCCATGGAAATGTATAATAGTAAATATAATATGTGTTATGTATTGAAAATAAGGGAATAAAGAAAGTAATTGTTGGGGAAAATCAATGGAGGAAAATTAAGTTCATCCAAATAAACCATTTATAGTTTAATTTCATATGTATAGGGAAATTGGGAATTATCTGAGTCAATTATCTAATCCAAATTATAACCCTTAGACCATGTACATTCCTATACTATTCCAATCATTTAAGTGGCATGATTAAAGTGTTTATGTACTGGGATTTGAGAATTATGTTGCAGAAGCATCTTATCAATGATATTTTGGTTTTAATAATCAAGAAACATATATTAATTTTTCTATAGAAATTTTACTTTATGGATTTTCAAGTATATATTATATGGTACAGATAACCTAGAAAATTGATTTAATGGTAATAAGTTTTTTTAAAACACCTGATATAAGGATATATAATTGTTAATATACTCCTAATGTTTGGATAATGATGTCTTTTGGGATCAAATGAAAATTGATATTGATAATGTAAATTGGGAAGTTTGTGTATAGTTAATTTTTGGATGCATATATTATTTTATTATGTATTTATGGTGATTCAAGATATTTATTGAAATGATTATATTTTTTTTGCATTATATGATTAGGTTTTATAAATTTTTGTTATAGGAACTTATAAGTGATTAATATTATTTGGAAATAGTTATTAAGTTGATCATTGATGAACATGTGATAAAAATAATTCGTATCTTTAGATTTCAATTTTGATATATCATATTTTTCATATTTTTAAATTTATTTATTTATGGAATGAATTATTTTTAACTTCGGGTATTATTGTTTATATTTTAGAAATTTATGAATTAATGTTTATTCATATTGAATAATATCTTGTGCTATCAATTTTGGTTTTGGTTAATGTCTAAAGATAGGATGAATATAATTTTATCATTTATAGAATTTTTTTATCCATTAAAAGATAATTTTAGTTCTTCAAGAAAAATATTTTATCTAAAAAACTCATTTTTTAAGTACAAAATGAGAAAGAAGCGAAGATTTATCAAATCATAAAAAAGGATAAAATTGTTTTTATGAAAATAAATCAAGTATATTTTATAGTGTTTTTTATAGTGATCGTAAAATAATCTTTCAATTATTGGAAAATGTTCATGAAATAAAAATCTTATCATTTAACGTCATTTCTAATAAATTTATAGTTTTCTTTATCTTTCGTAAATTTATGGTTTTCTTTTCATTAAATTTATCAGGACTATAATCTCGATCACTATATATAATTATTTAGACATTATCTTTAATCTCCATGTACATATTATAACATACCAATAATGTTTGATTTATATGATATCCATATTATGTGTTATTGTAGGTTACCATTATGTTTCCCACTCCTTTTAAAAGGAAGTTTCATTATTCCTTTATCCGATGTGGGTTTTCAATAAAGGTATTCTAAACTATTTGTTCCATGATTTCTAAGGCAAAATTTGCGAGGGAAAAATTTATTTATAGGAGGGGGGAGAATCGAATGCCTAAATATTTCAATTTTTTTTTAAAATTCATACTATGGTTTATATCTTGTGAGATATGTAACATCAAACTAAAATGAACAGTGATTCTTTTATTGAAATAAAATATTAAAGTAACCACTAATATATTATGAGGTTGAGATAAAAAACAAAATGAATAAATGTATATGTGCAATACATGAAAACATATATAAATTATTAAAAACATAAAATATTTATCCTCATGTTATAAAATAAAAATTATGACCCCAACTGGAACTGTGGGAAAAAGGTAATGAATTTAGAATACAATAGAAATGGTTAGAGAGAAGTAAATGAATATTTTTTTGTAAATCATGTAAGTATAAATATATATATTTAATATAAATTATATATATATGGATTTTTCTTACATAACTATTCTATATATTCATAATAATTAGATATATAGCTGTTATGTATATTTAAATTCAATTGGTTGAAAATGAATAGAAAATATTTTAAAGGTAAAAGAGTTATTTTTCATAAAAGTATTTTTATGTGTGAAATATATTTTTATAGATTAAATTATTTACTATAAATAAATGATTCTAATGAAATAATTAGATTATATATATCCAATTTAATGAATTTATATTCATTTAATTATGTTTATTAGTAATGAAATATGAATAAATCAATTTTATGCTTCAAGAATACAATTTATTTAAAAATGGGTTTTATTGAGTTTTTTATTAGAGGATATAAGTAATTTATAAAAAAATTGAAAATTATATTTGAAAAAATGGATATCATATGTGAAATAATAATAAAAAAAAGCTATTAATGTTATTTTTGGGAACTTTCTAAATAGATTAATTTTTCATTGAATAGTAAAAAATACCGATTTTATAGAAACATTTATCTTCCATTCAATTATTTAAAAAGAATAATTTATTTTTTAATTGAACATAAAATTTAAATAGTTAATTTTTATTATATATAATACAATTAATTTCATTTTAATTTACATTATGCATAATTTTGGTACAAAAACATTTTAATACTTAAAATTTTTTTCCCATAAAACTGTTTTCATCATGTTTCTTGAGTTTATTATAAAATGAATATATGCAACTTATATAGACCTTATTTGGTAAACTTTATCCCATATTTGAAATCATAATAATTAATATTTTTAACTTTTTTAACTTTTTTTCTTTCATTATGAATAGTTACTGAGGTTTAAATCATTACTACGGTAATGGTTAAAAGGGATTAACAATGGTTAAACTAATACGATAAGGGTTAAAATTAACTAATTTTTTTATAAATACTATTGGACGAATATATTTATTTTATATAACATTATATTTTAAAATATGAGGTAATTTGGATCCATTTTGATTGCCTAACAAATTTTTATATTATAATATCTTGCAAAATTCCAATTGTGTCCTCTCCCTCCCTTATAGAAGGATATCACATCTTCACTGTTCCTCACAATCTTTCATCATTCAATAATAGAACATAAATTCTACAATAACTTCCTATAATATATCTCCATATCCTATATTTCATAGTTTTATCAGAATACCATAATTTCAAGGTTTATGGTGGAAGTTGAATGAGGTTTCTCAACAAAGAGGTATAACTCATAACAGTGTACTTTCAAATTTACTTCTTATTCAATCTTATATAAATATATGGTGTCCATTTTAAAATAATTAATAATTAATATTTAATATATATAATTTTTATGATGATGATGTATAATCAATTTTCTACCTCCTTTATATCAAATAGTAAATGAAAGTATCGCTCATGCATACGTGTTGACTACCACCTCTGAGTTGCAATATGATACATTTTGCATCACTATCATTCATGGTTGGTCATTATAGTGTATTTAATGATTACATATTATATTAATAAAATAATTATGCTTTTATAATTATAATAAATTATCTACCTTTTTTCCCTTCAATCCATAATAAAATGATAACATCACTCATGCGTACATGTGGGCTACCACCTCTACCAAGTGATATGATTCATTATTCATTTCTATTTTACATGGATGGTAGTAAGTACAAATAAAAATAATATATAATATATTTATGATATAATAATTGTTATGGAAATCTGAATTATTTTTTACCATTATTTTGTTCCAACCATCAAAAATTGGAAACATTACTTGTGTGTACGTACGTATTACCATCCCCATGAAGTGATGTAAATAATTTTCACCACTAATCATTATGAATGGTTATAAAAGTATATATAATGAAAAAAATCTAAAACTTATATCATGATTATTATTATTTATAATGTGAAAGTATGACCAATGTTAAGTTAGCAAACCCATCAGACCAAAACATACACGAAAAAAGTCTAGCTTTCACTTGAATATCCATTTTAGAGAAGAAGTTTTAATAAAAGGATAATTATAAATTATAAAGGAATGATACATAGTATGTTATTTATAGTTAACAATTTTTTTTTGTGTTTTATGAGTTAATTGAGGCCTTTAATCAATTTGTTTTTGCGATATGAATTTCTTAGCCTTAGTTCATGGGTTTTACATATAGTTTCAGAGAGTATTGGAGGCCTTTTTAATGGTGGATGGTTTGAGAAAAGTTTACAAAAATAGAGGAAATTAACCAAGAAGCAATAAAAATAGAGTTAGCGGATTAAGGGGTGTTTCCCAATTAAGGTTCATAGTTTTTGAAATTATTAAACCTTACATATAAAACCATGCAACAAGCTCTAGTGTCCAAAATCATGGTTGGTTCATGGTTTAACAAAATTTTTTATAAAACTATCTAGATTTTACAAAATTATATACAGGGTCCATGTTTGGTGTATGTTTTTCAAATTGTGTGGCCAAACCATCAACAAGTAAAATTAATTATTTGAATTCCCTCTTAAAGAAAATTTATTTTATATTTTTACCCATTATACTTTTTATAGAAATACCTATTGATTTTTGAGGCTCCATTGACATTCCCTAAAGAATTACACTCCTACAAAGATTTATTTTTGTGAATATAAGTTATTTATTGATCATGAATTTAGGTATATTATATATAACCAATTTTTATTTGTGTTTATTATTAATTTTACTATTTTCCCTCAAGAAGAATCATAGATCTAGCATGTCATTACTCGATATATATATTCCAAAGCCAACTAACAATGAATTCTTAGATAATTTCGAGAATGATGGTGTTTTTGATGTGTCAATGACATCCCTTTTGATAAAAAAATAAATTTCTCTAAGATAGTGGATTTTTTCAAGTAATTTTCAATAGATCAATCATATTGAGACATTATTTTTCTTTAATATCATCTTTAATATCCTATCCTTTAATGGATTGAGGACAGATAAATGTTTATTGGATATACCCAAGGTTCTATTTTACAATTGGAGAGGAATTAATGATTCTTTCTTGAATCAACAATGACTGTGGTGAATTTTAAACCTCTACTTTGGCATACCTCTAAATTAGTTACCTTGGTGGACTATGTAATTTTATTCTATAATCACCCATATTGACTTCAAATCTTATTGATCCTCCTTTATAAACCACCTTATTGATGATTTAGAACTGAGTTTTTGAATTCTTGAAGTGTGATATTATTCTCTATGGGTGTGCAACGTGGTTTGATCTCTGATCATTTGATGAACCTTAGAGTAATTCATCAACAACCTTGGGGTAGGAAGTTCCTTAAAATTTGGGGATCTTATATACACATGCTTCCTTGGAATGATTCATTCTTTGGCTTGCCTTTTTACCATGCTTGATTGTGATTTCATGTGGGTGTCTGTATCCCCTAATAACTGCTTTTGATTCTTGATTACATGAGTACGATTTTGTATCTTATTTCCATGTTTTACTATTATCACAATCACATGTTTATTTCTACATATTTCATGATGATATACTCTTATTGGCATTGTAAGATTAACCCTTTTATGTGTGTTACCAGGCCTTTACAAATTTTTTCTTCGAATTTGAATAGGTGGACCATCATGTTATGGTTATCTCATACAGGGAGAGTGTGCACAAATTTTTAGGATAGAGACTATGTACCTAAGAATAGAGTAATGCAATTATGTCCTAGATTCTGGCCTTGAGGTAGTGACATTAGAGGCATGATATCCTGAAGGCCTTACCTGATGCATAGATTACGTATGAATATTTGGAGGCCTAACCCACGATGGAGCCAATATACGATGGTCCGAAGGCCAGGTCTGAGTTGATTACATGAGACTAATGAGATACATGAATACTATACATGTATAAATTTATTGATCACATGGACATTCTATGATTACCCTTCAAGCATAGAGTTAAATCAGGTACATTTGGGGATCATCGCAGATTAGATAACATAATAATGCTTGGAACATGATTTCCTATTCGTGATTTCACATGTATTTTATCATGGAATACAACTATTATACTTGAGGACATTTATTAAGGAAACATTGGTGGTGTCCTATTAGGTTTTATTAATCAAACCCTGTATGTGAATCTCGATGAACATACAAACTTTATTTATAGGGATATAGGTAATGTCAAGGAAACCATGGCATATAGTTGAGATTAGGAGCACAGATCTAGGAGTTATAGCTATATGTACTATGTAGGATTCAAAAACAATATTTATTTTTTTTACTTACACTCTTTATAATTAGGTTTTTCTTACCATACTAGGAGACAGTTTATTTATTTTTACTTTATGTGTGCCATTTTATATTACACTATAATTCTTAATATTATAATATATTTACTCTGATATTTTTTATTATTTATTTTTATTATTGGTGAAAGGATATGATATTATGAGTATAGTCCCCCCAATAATGGAGTTTTCTACCCCACTAGTTAGAATCCTCTTGTATTTGGGGAGGCTCACATAAGGTCCTATGTCTTTCTAGATCAGAATCAGCGGTTCGGGTTGGGTCATTACAAAATTGTATTCAAGAAAAGTTTTATTTATTATTCTAACTAACCTTATACATGATAGAAAATATATAGTATATCTAGGAATTAGGTAGAGTATTTACTATGTTCTAGGCTAGACCATTTGTAATGGACCTCTAAGATACCATTTACGGGATTTATGTTACAATTTTATGAGATTTTGGGTGTGTTCATGTGTCATGAATAGAAAAATAGGATCTAATTCCATATATATATATACTTGTTGATTTATGCATACTAGTTCTTTAATTTAATGACATTATGTATGCTATCTGCTCAAGATAGACCTGTATCTTTATTTCAATCATATATCTATTTTTCCATGTTTTTGTCATATATTTATACTATAATTAATTAGTTGAACTTGAACATGATTTTATGTGTTATACATATATATGACTGTGAATAATGTGAAGGGATGAAGACACTAGTTTTTTCTATGAGGGATATAACTTTGGTTAGGGGTGGAATCCCAGGAGAACCCTTTGGTGATCCCATAGACAAAGTAGGATCTATATTAATTAATTTAGTTTTTCTAATTGATTTCATCTCATTTGAGAAGATTCTGCCCCAAAGAAGATGGATGTGAAGACAAAATGATGTGTGTTGGGATACTCCCACTAGGGAGGATTTACCCATTCCACTACCTGCTGTAATGGAGGGTAAAATAGAGAACACTCCCACACATACTATGATGGTGCAGGAAGTGTTCAACCTCATCCAAGAGTCCACCCGCTTATTCCTTACTAAGGTGGAGGGAAAATGAGGTCAATGGTCAACTATGATAGAGACTTATATATCCATCATCAACCATCCTTCATGTGAAATGCAGGGAAAAATGATGTAGAGTACTTAGTGGACATCATCACGGGTATCTATGACCTCATTAAGAATCTTGAGGATATAAAGGTGATGTAGGAAGTATTCATGCTATAGGGGTCTGCAAGAAGATAGTGGGGCATGATGGGATAATATGGAATGCATGAGGGTGTCACCTAGGATACTCAAATAACTAGTTCTTTGGGGAATTATTTCCCAATACATATAATTTGGGAAGAGCATTGGATTCCAAAAAGATACAATAAGGGTATATGACAATATGAATGTACTCCACTATTTTCATTGAGTTTCTTCTATTTTATCCTCTATTAGATGATAACAATGAACAAAAGGCTGAGAATATAAAGATTGGTATTTTTATGATGTAATGTGAAATGCTTAAAGTTTCCACCTAGCGACATATATTATGGTTTTGCACAAGTCCTTAATTATTTATAAGGGCATAGAGGAGGATCAAACAATTGATATTCTTCTACCATTATGTACTCCGGTAGGTGGACATCATACTACAAATATGAGTATATATTTTGGTAGTAGGAAGAGTAAGGCCAGGGATGTGAAATGGGATAGTAGTATATAGGTGGAGTAGATTTCAGTTTCTTCAGTTACCTTGTAAGGAGATCAATAATGCCTCAAATTTAGATAGATCAAACATTACTATAGGGTCTGAACCACACATTAAATAATGTTTCTCTAATGGGTAAATATGGGGCATCTAAATAAATTCATCCAAAGAGCTTTGAGGATGGTATTTTGTATGGTATCAAGGAAGATATTATTAGTGAACCAGGAATATTACTGTGGTCATCGACAATAGGCTCAAAAGAAAATGACTCAAGAAAGTCAAATACCTCAAGGACAGGGTAAAATAGATGAGGTTGTATGAGTTTATATAGTGTATTAGACTCTAAAAGATGGTGTTGAGGGACCATATAATTTCTGAGAAATAATATTGATCACTTATATATTAAAAATTAACTTTTTTTGATACAATTCCCTACCATTCACTTATATTGATACAAGTTTTTACTAGACTTGACTTACTGGTCAAGTTAAAAATTGAGGTACTTTACCACAGTACACTATTGTGTATAAACGTAAACCATCTACATTGATTCCTAGTGTGTCCTATAGTTCCTTCTAATTATATATGGTACTTCATGATTCTATAGATGATGAGATTAAATGTGATTCTTGGAATGGAACATATGAACAACTTCTAATCCCACATTTATTACTATTTGAGATATGTGTATTTTACCTTTCCAAAGGGAGAGAAGTTTTTAATGACTGTTGAGTGGGGGTTGGGAGTAGGTAGTGTTGGTCCAGACATGAGCCAAATTGGTATTATAATAACATATATTATAGGCTTGTATCTTTCATTAGGATAAGTGGTATCCCACTTATCCTTTACTCTAGTTCAATATCTGACAGCTTTCTAGATGACTTATCGTGCCTTCTCTCTATTAGAGTAATTATGTTTAAGATAGAAATCATGGCCAATGGAAAACCAATTTTAATACCCACCATATCTTATGGAATAGATTGAATTTAAGGATATCAAAGTAAAGCTCAAGGACTCATATTAGTAGAGATTTATCAGGTTGATAACTTCACGGTGGGGCGTTCCTATTCTGTTTTTATGAAGGCATATAGTAGTATTAAACTGTACATTGATTACATGAATCTAAATTAGTTGATAGTGAATATTAAACACCCTTTTCCTTGGATCGAATATCTGTTTGATCAGTTATTGGGATCCTAGTTGGTCTCCGAGATCAGTTTTTGATCAATCGATAACCATTTATGGGTTATATAGGAGGACATTTTGAAGATGGTGTTTTGGAGTAGATATGGGATATATAAGTACATAGTGATGATATTTGGATTTAATAATGCACCAAAAAGGTTTATGGGTCTCAAGAATAAGATATTACACCCATATATTTGTTTTTTCACCACATTGTTCAATAATGATATCCTCATTTACTCACAAACTCTATAGAAACATGCCATAGTTGTGAGTATTATTTTAGCACATATTCTTTATGAAAAGCTATAAAAGTGAAACTTTTTGATTTATAAGGTGAAATTATTTAGGTATGTGGTGTATAAGACATGTATATACATGGAAATAAATAAATTTTAGGTAGTGATATACTAGAAATTTCCTCAAAATGTGTTCAATATTATGATTTTTATGGGTTTAGTGGGATACTATAAGTACTGAAGTTCTAGTGGTCAAACTAGTGTGAATAAGCTTTTATTAAGATGAATATTAGGTTGATTATATCTCCAACATTGATACTTACTAAGCTAGGGATTAGTTATGTTTTATACTATGATTCATGAATTATTGGTTTTTGAACAATAACGATGCAAAGGGAGAGGGTAGTAGCTTATGATTCACTTTAGTTGTGACCCCATGAGTAGAAATACCATACATATGAATTAGAACTAGCATTCTTGGTTCAAAATTTCTAGTTTTCGAAACACTATCTCCCCAGTGAGTGGTTTATTTTCTATAAATATTAGAAAAACCATCTCTATATCTACACATAATAGGACCTATATCCATGGTAGAGTTTCTGGGTAGAGTATTTATATACATTTAAATTTGAGATGGACTATGAACCAGGAAGGGGTAACATCATTGTAAATTATTTTATTCATAATAATTAGTTAGCTATGGATATTGGGGAACATTATTTAAAGGAATATTATTCCCTGATGATAATGTCAGATGACTGGAGGATGAATACTTCTAAGAACCATGTATTAATGAATTTTCCTGATTGGTGATCACATATTCTTTAGTAGACTAGGTGAAGGCTAGTTAGGAATTTGTAATAGAGAGTGTAGTGATGTGGGAACAACTATCAGTTGGTGACCTGATACTTGGGTGGCCCTTGGATGATGACATGTGATCCTATCACATGGAAAAGTTATAATACCTAATTCAATAAAGTAATATATGATGAGAGAATTCCCTAACTATAAGTGGGTGTTACTCTTAGAGTTACAAACATGTACCATGATTTTAGGTTGAACTTCTAGTGGCTAGTAATGAAGAGGGACATTGTTGGATTCATTTTCTGATGCCATACTAGCGAGAGGATAAAGTCCAAGAACCATAATTTTGGTGGTTTATTATATCCACTTTCAGTTTCCATATGAAAGTGGGAGGATTTCATGATCTAATTTGTGATGGTGTTAACTAGGATCTCAAGGAATAATGATTCTGTATGGGTGATTGTTTATTGTGTTACAAAATTTTCTAATTTATTATCAATGTACGATATCCACCTAGATTATGACCTGGGAAAGTTATATGTACATGAGTACACTTAAATAGAGTTACCTTGGGAATTGTATCTAAAAGAGGGGAAAATTTTAAATCATGGTTTTAGTTGGGATTATAGAAGGCCATAGGGACTTAGTTGAGATTAAGAATAATGTTCCATCCTCTGGTAGATAGAAATTCTGAGCGGATGATTCAGATATTGAAGGATATGATCTGAGATTGCATCCAAGATTTTGGAAGATCATAGGATGATCACATATCCTTGGTTGAGTTCTCATACCTTAAAAATTACTAAGAACCAATTCAAATGGAACCTTGTGAGGCTTAGTATGGAAGGCCATGTCATTCATCACTTTATTAGCATGGGGCTAGAAAGGCAGTGGTTATGGGGACCATTATGGTACATGGGACCTCAGAGATAGAACAAATGATTTTGAAGAGGTTGTTCACATCTTAGAATATAAATAATTCTTATTACAAACCAAATATGTTACCTTTTTAATTTATTATAAGCGACTGGGTTTTCTTAGAGTGACTATATGGTTAGGCCGTAGATGTTTGAGGAAGTAAGGGAAGTTAATACCATGTTATATTGAACCCTTCAAGGTCACTAAGAATGTTGGTAAAGTGGTTTACTATTTTAATATTACTAATTTGTAATTATTTATTAATAATTTGTTTAATTTTTTTCATGTTCAATGGTACATACCTGATCCCACACATATCATCAACTATGTGGATGTAGAGTTAGAGGTTGTCTCATCATACATAGCACAACCAGAGAAAATTGTGGACCAAAGTGAGAAAATACTACGATGGATGGTGATACCACTTGTATGGATTCAATGGTGGAATATTTGTATATAGGAAGAGACTATGGCACTATAGGTAGATGATTGGGCTTAGTGGTCTGAGTTATTCGAGTAGTGTTCCTAGAGCTGCTTATTGAGGATGAGAACTCTTTATAGGGGGGTAATGTGATGACCTTGAATATTTCATATGATTTATGTGTTAATTTTGAGACTTTTATTGTATTTTTTTATATATGAATTGACTGGAATGAGTTATAGGGGATTATGTATGGATTTATAGAATTTTAGAGGCCTTTTTATGGGTTAAATCATTGATCTTGGTTTTCCAAAAAATGAGCATATTCCTTAGGAAACTATAAAACTAGTGGTAGTGGATCAAGGGGTAGTGGAAGATCAAGGAACATTGTTTTTTAATCTATGTGGCCTCACATGGAAGCCTATGAAAAAATATCCAATGGCTAATACTATGGTTGGCTCATGTTTTAACAAACTGTGCAACCAATCCATGTTATTTTTCCAAAGGCCCATAAATGGTGCACAGTTGGTGCAGAGTTTTGCAAACCATGAATAGATAAAATTAGTGATATGAGTTCCCTCTTAATGGTAATTTATAGTCTACTTTTACCTTTTTATATTTTTATAGGATTCCCACTAGATTTTTGAGACTCCATAGTCTTTCCCTGATGAATCTCTCTCCTCTAATGCTCTAGTTTGGAGAAGCCAAGAGTGTTTTTGATTGAGAATTAAAGAATGTTATACAAAAACCTACATTCCTCAGGTTTATTCTTCATTTACCTATTTTTACTTGAGATTGATCATAAAATCAACATATTGTTTCCCAATATATGGATTCCAATTTCAAATAACATGAATTCCAGGATTATTTCCAGAATAGTAGTGGATTTAATGTTTCAAAAACATCCCTTTTGATCAGAGATAAATTTCTTAAGGATGGTATAATTTTTAAGAAAGTTTAAATATATAAATAATCTTGATACCTTATTATTATTAAATATAATATTTTATCTCATTTACATTGAAATAGTAATGATAAATCAATGTTTATTGGATAGACATAAAGTTCTATTCTTGAATTGGTCCAGAATTAATGATTTTTTCTTGATTCGATAACATATTTGTGGAATTGGTGACCTCTCCTATGAAATACATCATAATTGGTTCTATTAGTCGACTCCTCAATGAATCTAATTCGAAAAACACCCTTCTTGATGTGAAATCTTCTTGAGTATCTTTTCTAAACCACATTCTTGATGAACCAGAACTCGAGTTATGTATCCTCGATGTGTGACATTATTCTTCATGTGTATGTAATTTTGTTTGTTTATTGATCATTTGAAAAACCTTGGAGTACTCCATCAACAATATTTAGGTATAACATTGCTTACCATTTAGAGAAATTTTATACATTTGATTTCTAGGAATGATTTTCATGTTGAATTTCTTATTTTCCATGCTTGTTTGTGATCTCATGTAGGAGTGTCAAGTATGTGAGACCTGTTTAGGATGATATATTCTATGAGTATTATTTTTGAGTTTGTTTCTATATTTTATTATGATCACATGTACTTGTTTATTACTACCTATTCTAATTATGATATAATACAATTTTCCTTGTATTCTCTACCATGTTATGTTTGTTACCATGAATTTGGAGGTCTTTTTATTGATAATCAGAATAGGTTGATCATCTTGATATGATTATCCCTTAAATGGGGGAGTGAACATGGATTTCAAATATGGGTAACATGGAAGTGATAATAGGTTAATGGGATGGAGACTTAGAGGCCTAACCTGGTGAAGATACATTAGGGGAATCATGTCCTATAGGACTGAACCAAGTAATAAAAGAGGTATGGAAACCTGGATTCCCAACCCATGATGGAGCCAGAGATACCTAATCTAACTCGATGCTTTGGGATTGACAAGTGAAATGAATACCATCCTTATGGATATTTGTTTAATAATTTTCAAAATACTACCATTATCTATCCATTTTAGTTATGAATCAGGTACATATGGGAGAATTCACATTTATTTTATCATCACATTTGTTAAGGATTCATTGGTTGGGTCCTAATAGGTTTTATTACTCACACCATGAACAAGAATTTCAATACACTTTCATACATCGTGTATAGGGATATAGGTAAGGGAAAGGGGTTCGTATTAGATGGTTAATTTGAGGAGATTGGATATTGGGGTTGTACCTAGACGTAATATAGATAATTTTACAATTTAATTTATTTATTTACTTTCATTCTATATACTCGAGTTTGGATTTCCGCAATGGGGGCCCATTTATTTTATTGTATGACATTTGTTACATTTGATATTATATTATAATTAACTATATTAATTTTTTTTATATAATATGATTTATATTTTTTTTTATTTTTGGTGCAAATATATGAAACTGAGGGAATAATCTCTACACTGACGGTGTTCAGACTCTCACATCTACTCATTGGCTTCTTGCATATGAGGAGGCACACATGAGGACTTTTGGTTCTACATCTTGAACTCAGTATTTCAGGTAATTTAATTACATGATATGTATTAATATGGTTGTATAATTTATGTATAAAAAATATATACTTAATAAAAATGTGATTTTAAAGTCTACATAAAAAGATAAGGCTAGAGGTAAGGGGTTCTAGTCTCACATTTATTTCCATTAGACATATGCTATATTCACTAATTTTTTCATTCATGTGGTGTATATACCACCCCTTTGATATTATATATCCTAAATCCATTTATATTCAGGGTATTTAAAGATTCATTTGATGTTATTACTTTCTAGGGGGTTACGATTCAAAAGTTACCAAAGTGATAAGGGGTTTATGCTACAATCTAATTTCTATTCGAGATTGTCTTTGTAAAATTTCCAATAAGGGAATTTATATAGATTTTATTCTTTAAACCCCATTTATTTCCTTTTAATTTGGTTATTTGAGGAGTTTTTACATAATTGTACTATTTTCCTCTAATTGGTAATTAAAATTATTAAGAAAATGTTTTTAATGAAAACCGACCTTATTTGCACCTTAATCGATTAAATTTTTCTTCCATGTCCACACACTTAAATATTTTTTATGAATGTTCTTACCTATACTATATTTTTAAAGAAATTTATTTAATACATTTGAATATATTTATAATGGTTTAAAAATGATTCATTCAAAAATAATAAAAATTATTTGTTTTGGGTTTTCAAATTTTTTTAAAAGGAATGATTTATTTTAATGTATATGACATGAAAAGATTCTACCAATTTCCTGAAAATTATTTTATTTGATGTTTCATTTACAATATTACTTGGTTATTTTGATAGAAAAAATTTTTTCTTAATATTATAGGATTTTTTAGTTAACATTTTACCAAAATAAAAGTATATTTTATCATGTTTTGATAGAATGGTTCGAATGATATTTTTAAGGTTTATTTCATCTATGTACACATCCTTTAATGATTGTTATGATTCCTTGGAGATACAATCTTATGATACCATATACATTATTTATCGTAATGTATTATGATGTTTATGATTTAAGTATGATTCTTTGAAACCCTTTTCTTTCCATTGGTTTAATTAAGTTATGATGATAGATTTATGAAACTATTTTCTTTTATATAGGTTATTCTACGATGAAGTGATGGAATTTCTATGAAACACATTTCCCTTCCATGGGTTATGATATGATGATATGTTGAATGTTTTTTTGATGTTGTGTCTCATATATGTATGGATTTTATTATGTGATGGATGGACCAAAAATTATATATCCCTCTAATGGATTTGGTAATGTGATATTGATATCTCATGAGATGATAATGATGATATGACTGGACATTATTGAGAATAGATTCATTTACATATTCATACGTAGATATGATTACTTCCAGCTATGCTCTAAATATTATGCATGAACATGATTGAAAATAAATTTTTTAAAATATTTATGTGTGAGTGTGATTGACTTTAGATATTCTCACAATATTATGAATGTAAATTATTACAAATATCTATGTCCACAGGATTGTGAATTCCCATTCTTTTGAAACTGCATGACTATGTTTTGAATCTTTAATGATGATAACTGCTTTGAAACCTTACCTATGATGCTTCTAAATATGAATTGATTTTGGATTTTTAGATCTAATATTTTATGGGTATAAATCATTTATATTGAGAACATGCACTTGATTAAGTTACCACACCCTTATGATCATTCTTTCTTATGATTTATATCTCCCATGTTTACCCTAACTGAGAATATATGATCACCCTTTCTTTTGTTTTTTTTCCTAGTTTTTAATGGATGGACTTAAGTGTGATTAGTATAGAAGGGTATCCTATGAAAAGAAGGATGCTTGAGATGATATAGATTGTAAATAAATAATATATTTATAAATAGACTCTCAAATTAAAATAAACCATTATGGTTCATATGAATATATTAAATATTAATCTAAATGATGTAATATTTATGTATTTATTCATGGGTCATTATTGTAGTTGGGTGATATGTTGGTGAAAAGAATTGGAGGTTTTGGACTTTTTAGTGTGTTATTATTTTATTAAAAAATTATATTGGAAATATTATATATGATTGGACTAATTGGTAATACTTTGGGATGTATGGAGGACTATTTTAAAATCGATTAGTTATGTTATTTCATGATGGTTATAATTTCACTATAACCTCCATATGTGTGTTTTCATTTCCTATTTAAAATGATTACATTATATAAATGTTATTGTATTCTTACGGTATTGAGGGTATAGTTTTACTTACCCTGTTCATGAATCATGATTTATTGTCAATATCCTCTAAGATATGGGGAGGTTCGCATGTTGTCTCATAGGGTATCTATCATATTAAATCTATTTGTGACTAGGTTGAAGATTCTACAAATGGTATCAAAATTTTGTTTGTGTTTTTATTTCTCATTTAGGACTTAGTAAATGGAGGAATTACTAGTTATAAATTGGGGTAAACACCATATATGTGTATAGATAACACTTTTATGATGGAAGTTGAAGTTAATTGGTAGATGATATTATTGTCATTAATTTTTTCTATTATCATATAGGTTATTGATAATGTTTCATATTATGTGTTATGATTTATCATTTCAATCATATCATATAATGATAATAGGAGTCCACACATGAATTATACTAGATATGTTGGTCTACCTAAGATGTTCATGATTCCTTGGGGATAAAAATGAGCTACAAGAAAATGGGTCTAGGGAAATTATTTTTAAACTAAATGTCTTATAAATATTATTTGGATAGAAGTTTTTTGTTAAATAAAATTATCACAAAAGTATTTGGTATTTTCCTAAATACTTTATCAAGGAAAAATTAATTAATTAAACCCCATATTTATATTTTTATTTCTGTTTATTATTGGGTTATTATGATGTAGTGATGATGCATAAGAGTATTATAACAACCATATAGTGGGTCAATGTTGGAATCAATGTCATGGGTATATATTAGTACCAATAATGCATGATTGGGGTGTGAATTAAAATAGGAATAAGATACCGTGACTTTTTAGATACCCTTGAGAGGGATAGAAAAATATTGTAGTATTTCTTTAGTGTGTTTATGATATAAATTATAGATAGTTATTATGGGATGATGTTTTAAGGAAAAGATTATTTAGATTCCTAACCTAATTTTTGTTATTCTTATCCAACAGTTGTAGGGCAATGAATATTTGTTTTAGATAAGGCTTGGTAGATGAGTAACATGAAGTATATACTAATGAAGTAGTTTTTCATGGGTTATTTGATGTGTAGGTTGGTCCATCCTCACTCTCTAGGAAGGTAAGTTAGTGAGTGTATTATGACATGATAGGTACAAATGATGCTATAACTGATAATTATTTGAGCATGAGTAGTTTATTTATATTTTATAACAACACATAAAAAGTGTGTGATCATGAAGTTGGGTTAACATGTTTGTTTTCAGGGGGTTTTGGGGAGTGAAATAACTGAAGGTGCTTCTTAGGAGATGTCGATGACATGAATGGAATGGGTGGTCAAATAATTAGGCAAGAAAGCTGGGTACTAGATGATTATGGATCTAGAAGGAAAGTGTCAAATTCTAGGAATTGGTAATGAAGAAGTGTACAACATCTCATTGTTATTATTTTAAAAATATTGATGATAGTTGAGTGATAATTATTTCTCATATTTTATTTTTTCAATTAGATAAAGAGAGGGACTAAATAATTTAATTTTAAGGTGAAGTCACAATGATATGTGTTAGTCATTTTGATTACATGTGATTCATTCCTAGTATGTGGGTTATGTTGAGATGGGATGTGTGTTAAATCATTTAAAAATTGTATAAGATGTAGATTTTTGAGAGATGTTGTGTGTTTGGAATATATTATTGGACAACTCTATTGTTATGAAGTTTGCAACTAGATAATGAGACTCAACTGTGAATTAAAAATGGAATCACTTGGGGTTTGAGACATATGATCTTTAGGGTAGTACCATAACATGAACAAGGTGTTAATGAAGTTTAAATGCATATAATATGACTTCATGATGGTTGTAAAAAAATTAAAGGAGATTGATGAAATCTATGAGACATATATTGTAAGAGTTCGCAAGCATGTTTGGTGGAAAATTGAAAATTTCACTGACTATTATGAGATCTGACATTTGAGTAAGATAATGGAATTTTCATGAGACAATGTAGATTCTATCGTAGGTAGAAAAATGGTAAGCATACGACAAGGATTAAATTCAATAGCATAGTTCAACATGTCATTATTTTCATATTATGGTTATAGATGTATGGTGATGTTGGGAAATTATGGTACATGAAACAACAATTAATTTAGACTGTTATGTAAAATGTGGAATGGGGTCCTTAAAATGAAATGAACATGGATAATGAGTGATGGTTCTTTGGTAATTATGGTATCTGGGTAGGTCAGTTCTTAGGGATAAATTATTTGGACATTAATATTTTGGGAAGAACACTATTTACTAATAAATATCTATTTAGGGAGAATCTTGATGAACATCAGGGTTGGCTTGTAAAAAAAACCCGACCAGTAGTTTTTAGGGTTCCAAAAAGGCTATTTATTAGCAATAATAGTAGTGTTCTTGGTTATTAGAGAAATACCATATTTTTATATTAAATGGTTGTGTCTAGATGAATATTTACTATGAGATAATAATTGGGGGTAGAATTCCATGGATGGTTTTAAGAAGTACTAAGATTTGGAGAAGTTAGTTTGTCAGTACATAATGAATGTGAATATTGCAGAATTGATCTAATAAAAATCACAGTATAGAGAATGTCAATTCACATACATTGGGCATGTGATAGTGGTTTCACAAAAGAGATAAATTATTCTGTTCAATAAATCCCAATATTTTTTTGATAATTTTGTGTGGACAGTTTGATGATACATGGGTGTAGCTTCGACCTGCAGATAACCCTTCATAATCTAACATCACTAACTACCATGGTCATAAAATAGTTATTTAATGATTTAAAAATGTCACTAAAATGAGGATATCAGGATTAATATGAGTAATTTGGCACTATGGTGAGCATACCTTGTGGTTTTTAAGAAGGTTGATAGAATAGAGTAACAATTAGTGCTTTTCACATTAGATCAGTCATGGTATGTTGGGTTACAACATAAATAAATTCTTTGAAAATTATGAATGTATTTTATGAAATAATTTCAGTGAATTTTAGAATTTAGAATGTTTTTTAGATTGAGTGTAGGACTTTGATGACCGTATCAAGTGTAGAGACAATAATGAGAGGTAATCGTTGGTTCTTAGTGGGTGTTGTGGGTCACTAGTAAAGCATAAGGATACTACTCTAGGATGAGATTATATAAAGTTTTGAAATTTTAACAGTCAAAATTGTTATATTTTTGTATAATTTGGAATTATTTTATACTTTAATGGGATTAAATCTAGTGAAAATTTTAAATTTCAAATTAGAATTTGATGAGAGTCTTTTTAGACATGTTTTAGAGAGTTAATGTGATGTTTTGGAGGTGGAGGATACTATTGAGGGGACTCAGAGTTAATTACTTAGTATTGGGTATTTTAAAATCATTTTAAGGTTTGTAAAAAGACCCACTAAATGGTTCTTGGGGTTCCACTAGCAGCCTAGAAGGATTGATAGTGGAAATGAATCCACTGTTGTGACCTTAGACTTCTGGAAAAGGGACACTAAGAGTTTTGTGGTTGACTTGAACCATCCTCCTAACTTGGGGCATAATTTTTCAAATGTGTCCAAAATTCTATAACATTTTCCTCCCTCATACTTCTCCTTCCTGTGTAAGATTGCTTTCCCCCCAACTCCTTAGTTTCTTCTATCTCTCATGTGTGCGTTCATGGTCGATTAATGAACCATCTAGGATAATGTGATTCTATGAGTATGGATAACCATGAGCACTATTATTTTATATTTTTACCATGATTTTATCACTACTCTAAAATAATTACCTTATTTCAGGGGTCTTAGTTAGATTATTTAATTATTGAAAAGTAAAGATGATTCAATTTTATATTATGTAGGGAATATGTAATAACCAAGAATTTTATCAATGGAAATTTTTAACGCCCCAATATTTCATAGTAAGTTATTTATTCAAAGTAATTCAATAACTTGCACTACATGCAACACAGAGTTCTAGCTCACCATGACTTACCAAACTAGCCATTCCAAAGCGGTTATAAATAGTATTAACTGAATTTTGATCTTTATATAATCCTTATAATTTTATAATAATTATAATGAGTTTCTTAGACATAATGTAAGATCAAATTCAATTGTTTTCAGATAAAAGAAGTATTTTGAAAAAAATGCAATTTTAAGGCCTTTTAGTGGCGATTTTTTTAAATACAATATTTGAAACTTTTATATATTCAATTTGAAAAAATAAACTTCTTATTTATAATTTGGACATTAGAATTTAGTTTTAATAAATTGTTGGTGTTTTTTTGATAACATTCATATTTGGGTGAATAGTAAAAAATACTATATTTTAACTGAAAACAACTTTTTAATAAAAATAATTTATAGTGATAAATTAAAGATTTTAATGGTTTGTAAGTATAAATAGATTATATTTTTACCATTTAATCCAATTCTATTCATTTTACATAATTTCTTATTTAAACTAGACATAAGCAAGTGTCAATCTTTTGATAGTTATTATTTCTTAAAAACAAGCTTATTGTTTTGACAATGGGAATTAAGTTTAAAAATTTTTCTGACACTTCTGTGTTTTGAATTTAGAAAAATGGATTCCATATTTAGAATCAGGAGGTAAAAAATGTGTAAATAGGTGACTTTTATTTTTAGACATTAGGAATATTTACTTCAGTAAATATTTTATTTACTGTGGTTAAAAGTGTAAATCCAGTAAATATGGTTAAAATATAATATTATAATAACACAAAATTACATTAACATTTGTCCTAACCTTATTGGATGAGTCATGGAAGACCATGGGAATACTTGGGTCGATATTGTAACCCCATAGAGCCACTTGGAAGTGATAATGACATTATATATTAAATAATTTAAAGTAGAGACAAAAATAACAAAAGAAAATATCTTTTAGTAAACCATTTTTTATATGAGGTTATATAATTGGTCAATTATACTATAAATAGTCATTAGAAATATAAAAATATTTTCTACCTCAGGAGATTTTATTTATAATTTTTATACATAAAATAAATATATTTATATATGACACAATGATGATGCAGCATTTTCCTCATTAATGAAAGAATAAAATAAGTGGTATTATAGATGTAAACATAAATGTAATTTTAAATTTTTGATGCCATGAACGAATTTATAGGTTAATGTGGCATGTTATTATTGATTATATTAATTTTTTTCGATGTAATAATGCTATTATGAATTTAGAAAAAACAAAATACCAAAGTGTGTCAAAATTGACATAAAAGCGTTTCTAAAACAAATATTATATTACTAATTGATATTCTATTCCTAAAAATCTGAGGTTCGGCCAAAGGACATATATAATGATAGGCGTATCATTAATGAATCACTTGGGGTTATCTTGGAAGTATATAGTAAGTTTATTAACCATATAATATAAAAATACAAAGAGACATGGTAAGTGTCAAATTATTTAACTAAGAGTTAAATCTAAATGATAAGGTTAGTATAGTGACCGAAACCTGTCTAAAACCTATTGGTTGAGTGGTTTTAGACCCATACCCACCTTATAATTTAAATAATCCATTTTTTAGACATTATAAACCGAAAATTAATTTATTATAAGTAATATTTATAGCATTTCCTAAGGTGCCCCACACCACTCTTATAAAAGGGCACTCCCCCTTCTCTCTAATTAACACATTCAAAGACATTTGGCATGACCAAAACCTACCCAAATATCCTGTAAACTATCATACCTTCATCCTAGAGGACTTAATTTTGTCATAATGCCGTCCTAAGGATCATCTTTGATCAAATCAAAAGGAAGAACCCGAAGAAGAGGTAATGATTTCACCACCCTCTTTCAAGTTGTTTTCTTCTTCCACTTATTCTTTATTTATTATTTCCATTATAAAATGGTTACTTCTGTATCTTCTATATACTGTTATGTTATTATAAATATGTTACAACCATATTAATTACTCAATCCATCCTTTTAATGACATGTCACCATACGTGCGTACGTACGGATTAACGTCTCCACGTCATGGTGTAATTGTTATTCAATAAATTATTATTTGGATGAGTATAATAATGATGTGTAATTCATTTAAATAATAAATATAAAATGATAATGATTCTTTATATATGATATGACATCCAATTTAATATTATTTCAACATCGAAATAATGATATTTTTGCTCGTGCGTACGTACGGATTACCGTCTCCACGAAGGTGATGAGATTCATTCCCCATCATATCCATTCTAGAAACATTTTCATTAGATGATTAAAAATAATGTTTAAAGACTTGATATAATTCTTGATATGAATAAGATACATCCCATCCATAACAAATATGACTCACATAAGAAATAATATAAAGAAAAATGAATCTGTTGACACCCAAAATGACTATAATACTAAGATGTTATTAACAAAACAATGTAAAAAGATCATATATGATATCATATTAATGTACATAATTCTGGTATAATTTAATAACAATTATTTCACCCTTATACAGGAGTTTAACTTACCATTGACCAAGGAAAAGTACAAGGTAAGGGTTAATTTCACAATCTCTTCATTATCCGAGGTTGTTTATATTATCTACTGGGACCTCTTTATCATCCACATCCATGTTTCTTAAAAATGTATTTCAAAACATTCTTACTATTTTAGAGAAAATGTTTTAATGTAATTTATACCTTTGTTTGAATTTTTATAAGATTCTTATAAAGGAATCATTCCGTCATTTTCCAGACAAGGTCCTTTTTAACCTTTTCGACAAAATTAAGGTAAGAATGTCTTTTTTTAACTTATACGGCGGGTGTGGATATTTTCCACCATTATAAAATCATCAAAGCTTCCCTTACAGGATTATAAGAATATTTTCAAAGTAAATGTTTTATTTTATAATTATGTGATTTTTAAAGGATTTCAAAAAAAGTGATATTTCTCTAAAATAGTTTTGATTTCATCTATGTCAACATCCTTTGATGGATTTTAAGCTTATTTGAAGTTGATTTATTATGATACAAAAATTCAATATAGTATTGAAGGTTTTGTGATATGATTGACTGTGGATGTGTTATTTTTATACCATTAACGGTTTATGGATAAATTATTTATAATTCTTATGCTAGTTTTAATACGAATGTTTATGTTATGTTTAAACCTGTTCATATGAGGAATGTATTGGACTTAGTAAGTGACAAGTGGAGCCCTCTTTATCTCCTCGATGCATCAGTAGGTCTCAAGATACAAACTAGTGTCTTTGCAAAAGGCCTTGAAAAAATATTATTTGTATTGTTGGCACAAGGCCTTGACTATGTGGCTATGATAGTCTGACATTATTCATTCCATCATTATGAAAGTTGTTATTGATATTACATGTGATTAATCTTCTAGTAGAATATCCATGTGAATAATTAAATGAAAGTATTTCATTTTATTTTTTCCATATTATACTGAAGTTCAAGTTTAAAAGGATTTTCTTTTAGTTATACATTGTCTTAAATGTTTATCCTTATTTATGAATGTTTCCTCTATATTGTTATCCTTACTGAGCATCTGAGCTTACCCCTTTCTGTGATTTATTTTTTCTAGGATTTGAAGAAGAATTTATTACTGACCTACAGGGATAGTCTGAAGGGGATATGAGTGTGGACTATGGAGACTATGTTGGTGTATTTTTTCACTTTATGATGTAATGTAAGACTTATGAATGCATATTTTGTTTTCAAGGCTACTAAACTAAACGTTCATTCGAGACTTGATCTTTTGTGATCATGCCAATGTTATGTAATAATGCACTGACACTAGGTAACTGTGATCAGGGTGTTACAGTTGGTATCAGAGTAAGTTTAGTACAAACATTGGAAGCTAGATTTAGATAAACTCTTATTAGAGAACATAGACCTAAGATGGACTTTGAGGATTAGTATAGAAAAACTTATTTGAATTTTGGTATTGCAGATATTTTGTGACTTTTTCGAGAAATAAATCCCTGTCTGGATACGAGCAGGTAGAGGTGGATCTGGCACAGATATACTTAGGGGTAAAACCGAAAAACACTGCTTTGAGTTAGACTCGAATGGGAACTGGTGCATGACAATGGGCCTTGCTGCAATCATGGTTACGACACTCTCGGGGGATATGCTTAGGATCATTCTCATTTTCATTACAAACCATTATGAAGGGTTTATGAGTATATACTTCCTTAAAGAAAACATTTTTATGATTATGGATTATTTCCATAAACATCTCAATTTATTTTAATTGTTTTACAATTTTGGATTTATGTATTGTGATTCATAAACTAATCTAGTGTATTACATTGTATAGAAATGGCACCTAGTAGAAGGAATGTAAACTCCAGCAATACGTATGACCCAAAGAGTAATAAGGATCATATCTTTCACGGTATTAAGAAAACATTTAAAAGGGAAATAGTCTCCCATGTATTCTCAACATATAAAAAAATTATAGTGAACCATAATTTACATACATGGTTAATACTTCAAAATTAAAGCATACTTATTAGAACATATAACAAAACCATGAAAGGACCGTATAGGTATAGTGTCTTTAGAAACTAGGAAACATAAACAACTGTTTCATAAAGCATCTACACTATCTCCCATTTATTTCATCATATCTATAGTCCCTTTTTGGCATATCTTACTTAATACCCTTCTTCTTGACATGGGGAAAGAAAACATACAAAAGGGTGAGTTCAATTTCTCAGTAAGGGTAAAAAAAAGAAATACCATTCACATCAAATTCATAAGAACATAACATTTTGGAAATCTTACCCTGTAAAAGAGATCATAATTTCATAACATAGGATAAATCATGGTAGTGAAATGTAATCACAATAATCATAACTTAAAACATGAAGTTTTGTGGCATACACACATAATCATAGAGAATCGTTTCTTATTAGTCAAGACTCATTGCCAAGACTATCTTAGTGGAAAAAGTCCTTTTCTGAACCGAGCTCATTCCTCGTTTCAGTCCGGTTTCACTGAACCGGTTTAACCTGCCGTTCCAGCCATGTCTATCTCATGAGATATAAAAATCATTACCCAATGAATTGGAGGAAGATATAGGTCCCACCCATCTCATTATGATACCATTATTATGTGTGCCAAAAAATCATAAACCATACATCATAGCATAACCCATGTAATAAAAATGGGATTCTTAAACATCGTGACATCATAAAACAATTCATATAAGATAAAGGAATTCATTAAAATAATTTCATCACAACATAATCAAATCAATGTAATAATAGGGATAGAAATATAACCCTTTATTATCTTAGATGGAAAATAATTTTGATAAAACACTTGAACTCCATTCTTGAAGAAAATATCCTTTCTACTTCAAAAACACTTTTCCTTTCTTAAAATGTCATACAATTCTAAACTAAAAGAAGTTGATTAAAGATAAACTTGAAAACTTGTAAAGGAATATTCTTGGAAATATTGTTTTAAAAATCCATTCATTCTCTATAAGTTAAAAAAAATTCTTCTCGTACTTTTGTAGGGAAAGTCAAAAAGTACCTCATACGAAAAATGACAAAAGATTCCTTTCATATCATTTACTAAAAACTCACTGAAGGGTAAGATTGGATATAAACAATTTTAGAAGGATATAAATATTACATATTGAGTAAACATGGATGTGGATGACAAAATACACCCCAGTAAATACCAAAGTATAAACAATCTTGGATAAAAATGAGATTGTGGTATTTTCCCTTACCTTAGGTCCAATTTTCTTCATAAGTGTCCGAACCTCCTGTATAATGATTTAAATAATGTTATTGACTTATTCCAGAATCACAATTATTTTTATGATATCATATATGGTCACATTCATAGCTTCTTATTAGTAATATTTCATTACTACTTGTTATTCAGGTGTTTATTATTTTTTGTTCTTATCTGTGTTTTGTTGAATAAATTCTTATTCTTCTTTTTGGGTTATAGATACCTCATTTCCAGAATGGTATTAGTGTAATATATATCACATTAATTCATTAAATTCATTTATATAATCATTATGCAATGAAGATCATGTAGAACGAGTCACATCACATCGTGGAGACGGTATTCTGTACGTACGCACAGGCGATGATATCGTTCCCATGATCATGAAATTGTAATGGAGTGTATGTATACTATTTCAGAATCAATATCACTTTACAATAATAATTTATCGTTATTATTTACACCATTATACCCATCCAAGTAAGGTGGTGGTGGAAAATGGATTACACCACGACGTGGAGACGGTATTCCGTACGTACGCACGCGCGGTGATTTCCTTTTCCGTAGGATGGATATATGGTGAAATAGGGTTGTTTCATACTTATAATAACATAACAGTATATGAGTGATACTGATGTTATTACTTCATAATGAAACAACTAAATAATAATAAGTGGAAGAAGAAATAAAGTTGAAAGAATCGGCAATGGACATTACCTCTTCTTTGAAGCGCTTCTTTGAGACCTCCTTTTAGGGCACTAAAATTGGTCTTTGAAGAAGACCATGAACTCTAGGATATTTCTAGGGAAGTGGGGAAGTGAAATGGGTAGGGATTGGTAGAGCGTGAAGGCTCAAATTGGTGTGAGGAGGAGAGGGAGGAGGTGCCCTTTTATAAGGGAGGAGAGTGGCACCTTTGGAAATATAAGAAATATTAGTTTATATTAAATCCCAACCCCACATAAAAACTTCAAAAATGACTCATATCTAAATATTAGATGAGATAGGGTTGTAATCGCATCAACCAATAAAATTTAGACATGTTGGGAATTTATTTTAAACATTATCAAGTTGATTTATCCTTATTTATCAATGTAATTTTATATGTGGTAATAATATTCTAAATTTTAAATTATTATAAATAATTACATATGTGTTGTGAATTTTACATAATTTGAACATTTATGACATTGTTGACCATATAAATTTTAATTTATAATTTTTAAATATTTTTGTGATTTTTAAACAATTTTATAATATGTTATTTTTATAAAATAACAATAGTGTCAATTTTGACACTATTTATTTATTTGAATTTAAATAAAATATATACAGAATATATGTTCGAACTAAAAGCTTTAATTGATTCATAAAATGTCATATGTATCTAGAAAACTAGTGGAGCACATTAAATAGTTCATATAATATTTATTTTAATATTTTTAAAACAATTTATTTGATATTTTAATTAATACAATAATTTCAACATCACTATTGTGCCATAATTAATGATATGTTTTTAATCCCTAATAATTCTAAATAAATTCCTATGATGTAGATAATTGTATTATATTTCTGTAGACTACTCATGTTTGAAGTTTCATTAAGTGTATCACTAAATTAAAATTATTATACTTATAAGACTTAAGAAAGTGACATGTTTTCACATTCTTTGGTTTTAATTATAATTTAATTATTTCCATGGAAGAAAGTCCATTAAATGAATCTAATCCGACCCTTAGGTGATATGGGTCGGCATAACTTTTCGGTCGACTTTGAGCTGCTCTTATGTGTTGTTGAATATATTTGACCTTTTCTTCCATTTCATCAACAAGATAAGGTCCTAATAGCTTTCTTTCCCAAAACTTCATCCCAGCAAGTTGGAGTCCTGCATTTCTTTCTATAGAGATCTTCATAAGGAGCCATCTAAATACTAGAGTGAAAGATTTTATTATAAGAAAATTCAACCAAAGGTAGGTGTTGATCCCAACCACCTTTGAAATCTACAGAGCAAACTCTCAACATATCTTTTAGAGTTTGGATTGTCCTCTCAGACTGACCATCTATCTGAGGATGATAAGCAGTGATGAAACTCAACTATGTATCCAGAGTATGCTGAAGACTTCGCCAGAACGTTGAGGTAAACCTCAGATCCCGATTAGATATAATAGAATGTGGTACTCCATGAAATCTTACCACTTCTTTTACATATATCCTAGTAAGCTGATCTAGAGATAAATCATCTCTAATAACAATGAAGTGTGTATATTTTGTAAGATGATCAACTATGACCCAAATAGCTTTATTGCCTTTGGATGTTTTAGGAAGTCTAGTGACAAAGTCCATAGTGATGTTTTCCCATTTCCATTCTGGTATGGTTAATGTTTGTAACATCCCTTTAGACTTCTGTCTCTCAGCTTTAACTTGCTGACAAACCAAGCGTCGAGAGACATATTTAGCAACATCTCTTTTCATGGCATCCCACCAGAAGTACTCTTTCAGGTCTTTATACATCTTCGTGCTTCCAGGATGAATAGAGAATGAAGAACTATGAGCCTCATCTAGCAACTCCTTCTTTAATTCGAGGATGGGTGGAACAAAAACCCGATTCCTGAACTTTATTATCCCATCACAATCAAGGTTGAATTCAGGAACATTTCCCACCATCATTTGTAACTCGACATCTTCTTTCTGTGCCTCTTGAATCTTCACATGTATAGATGGTTGAACATTCATTTGAGAAAGATAAGATTTCTCCCCTTCCATTAAAATTCCAAGATGCATCCTTTGTAAATCCATAAATATTGGATCTTTTGTGATCCTCGTCATGGATAAGATAGCATGGTCTTGTCGACTTAATGCATCTGCTACCTTGTTTTCTTTCCCAAGGTGGTAATGAATTGAGAAGTCGTAATCCATAATCAGCTCTAACCATATTCATTGACGCATATTCAGCTCCTTTTGTGTGAAAATATACTTTAAACTTTTATGATCAGTATAAATATCACACCTTTCACCATAAAGGTAATTCCTCTAAATCTTTAATACAAAGATTACCGCAGCTAAATCCAAATCACAAGTTGGGTAATTTTTCTCATGGATTTTCAACTGTCGTGTGGCATAAGCTATCACCATATCATTTTGCATGAGAACACATCCCATTACCTTATTGGATGCATCACTGTAGATCACAAACCTTTCTCCACTGCAAGGTTGTGTGATCACAGGTGCACTGGCTAACCTTCTTTTTAGTTCTTTGAAATTTTCTTCACATTCCTCCATCCAAAAAAATTAACTCCTTTTAAAATAAACTTGGTGAGTGGGTTAGATAACCTTGAAAAATATTTTACAAAACTTCGGTAATATCCGGCCAAACCAAGAAAACTTCGGATCTCAGTTACTGTTGTTGGTCTCAACCATCTTTCGATAACCTCTGTTTTTGCTAGATCCACAGATATCCCCTCTTTTGAGATTATGTGACCAAAAAATGAAACTTTTTGAAGCCAAAATTCACACTTGGTAAATTTGGCATAAAGATTATCTTTTCTCAGGGTCTTCAATATAATTCTCAAGTGATCTTCATGTTCTTCCTTTCTCTTTGAATAAACAAGAATATCATCTATAAAGACTACCACAAACTGATCAAGATATTCTCTAAAGACTCTACTCATTAGATCAGTGAAGATAGCAGGGGCATTAGTAAGACCAAATGGCATCACTATAAATTCATAGTGTCTATACCTTGTACGGAAAGCCGTATTTGGTATATCCTTACTTTTGACCCTTAATTGATGATACCCTGAATGAAGATCAATCTTGTAAAATTATTGAGCTCATCGTAGTTGGTCAAATAGGTCATCAATGCGTGGGATAGGGTATTTGTTCTTGATAGTGATCTTGTTAAGTTCTCGATAATCAATGCAAAGTCTCATTGATCCATCTTTCTTCTGAACAAACAGAACAGGTGCTCCCCAAGGTGACACACTAGGGCGTATGAATCCTTTATCAAGATTCTCTTGGAGTTGCTTCTTCAATTCCTGCAACTCAATTGGGTCCATTCTATAAGGTGTCTTTGAAATAGGCAAAGCACCCAGTATGAGTTCTATTGAAAACTCAACTTCACGATTTGGTGGAAGACCTGGAAATTCCTCCATAAAGACATCATAAAATTCCCATAAAATAGGGATATTATTAATACAGAGTTTCTCTCCAACCATTTGAGATAAATAACCTTCATTTAGTGGAATCACGACCCATAAGATGGATGAAATTTCCACTGGAAGGTTATTTTCATCCATGCTTTGTTAGATGATCATAGATTGATCTGGAATATGAAATGGGACTTCCCTTATTTGGAAATTGATATGAGATCCATATAAAGAAAGCCAATCCATGCCAAGAATCACATCAAATTTCATTATAGGAAGGATCACAAGATTTGCAGGAATCACTTTCCCACAATCTTCAATTGAAGAAGAATTGTAAACTTTTGATGCGGCTGTTGTGCCATTAGGGGTTGTCACAGCTAGCTCAACATCTAATTGTTGAAGTAATACGATGATACCCTTAGAAAATTCTTTAGAAAGAAAAGAGTGGGTGGATCCAGAATGAAATAAAACATTTCCTACTTTAGATTGGATGGTAAGTATACCTCTCACCACTTCATTGTCTTACTCCACATCACCGATAGTAATTGCATGTGACTTTACATTGTCATTGGCCTTAAGAGTTTGTTGACATCGATCATCATCATCAACCATTGGATTTCGGCATTGATTGGAATAATTCCCCATCTCCTTGCACTTGAAATATTGAAGTGTAATAGGTTCATTCTGTGTATCCCTTCCTTTGTTTGCATCGTTAGAAATCTTCTTCCCATCATCATGGAATTCAAATTCCCGATGACCTTCCTTTCCACATTTGAAACATTTACTTGTCCCTTTAAGACAAATACCTCCATGTTTCTTTCCACACTTTGAGCGTAAGGGAAAACTCATCTTCTTTTCAGTCTTCTATTTAGATTTTCCTTTGAATTCCATTTTCTTCTTCTTATCAAATCCATGTGACTGATGGCTTACTCCAATCTCTATCTCAACTTTGAGAGCACATCGAACGATTTCCTCATAGCTATTGAAGTCCCTTATGGCTAACACCATTCGAAGACTTGGTTTTAAGCCACTAAAGAATCGATTGATCTTACTCTCAGGTTGGATAATTATACCAGAAGCGTACCTTGCAAGTCTTGTAAAATTTTCTTCATAGGTACCAACAGATTCATAATCCTTTTGCTTTAGTTCAAGAAACTCCATCTCCATATTTGTTCAGAGAATACGAGGGAAGTACTTATTGAAAAATAAGTTCTTGAACTCGTACAATTCCATGGAATCAATTTCAGCACTTGGCCTCATATTCATGATAAGATTCCACCATTGATCAGCATCACCTTCCAAACGATACACTAGTAAGATGACTTTATCATGTTCAAAACATTGATGAACTGAAAATATCTTTTCAGTAGTACCGATCCATTGTTCAACAACTAATGGATCAATAGACCTGCTGAATGAAGGTGGACGCTGTCTCAGGAAGGATTAAACGGAATTATACTCCTTCATTTTCTCGTTTGGAATTCATGCATGATTCATAGCTTGAGAAAGTTGTGTGAGCATGGCTACAAGATTTTTCATTCCAGCTCCCATAATGTTTGGTTGCTCAGGGGGACAATCATTTCATTACCCGTCGTATTCCGCATTAACGCGGTTTCTTCGGGTTCCATCCACTGACTAAAACCAAGAAGAATAGTGTGAGAAACACTAATTATAATAGAAAAACCACATAATCAAGAATAAAATTTCACACTTAAGGTCTTATCATAGGTTGTTCATGGCCATCTCTAAAACACTAAGATTGTGTTCTATGCTTAGATATATCCTTAGTTTTTTTACTGAGGCTTTCACATCCTAGTTTCCAAAGGATGACTATACCTTTCCTCTGATACCAACTATAGCGACCCATACTTTACATACATGGTTAATACTTCAAAATTGAAGCTTACTTATTACAACATATAACAAAACCATGAAAGGACCGTATAGGTATAGTGTCTTTATAAACTGGGAAACATAAACAACTGGTTCATAAAGCATCTACACTATCTCCCATTTATTTTATCATATCTATAGTCCCTTTTTGGCATATCTTACTTATTAACCTTCTTCCTAACCTGGGGAAAGAAAACATACAAAAGGGTGAGCTCAAATGCTCAGTAAGGGTAAACAAAAGAAATATCAATCACATCAAATTCATAAGAACATAACATTTTGGAAATATTACCCTACAAAAGAGATCATAATTTCGTAACATGGGATAAATCATGGTAGTGAAATATAACCACAATATTCATAACATAAAACTTGAAGCTTTGTGGCATACACACATAATCATAGAGAATCATTTCTTATTAGTCAAGACTCATTTCCAAGACTATCTTAGTGGAAACATTCCATTTTTGAACCGAGTTCATTCCTCGTTTCAGTCCTATTTCACTGAACCGATATAACCTGCCGTTATAGCCATGTCTATCTCATGAGTTATAAAAATCTTTACCCAATTCAATGGAGGGAGATATAGGTCCCACCCATATCATAATGATACCATTCTTATGTGTTCCTCAAAATCATAAACCATACAACATAGCATAACCCATGTAATAAAAATGGGATTCTTAATCATCGTGACATCATAAAACAATTCATATAAGATAAAGGAATTCTTTAAAATAATTTCATCACAACATAATCAAATAAATTTAATAATAGGTATATAAATAGAACCCTTTATTATCTTAGATGGAAAATGATTTTGAAAAAACACTTGAACTCCATTCTTGAGGAAAATATCCTTTCTAATTCAAAAACACTTTTCCTTTCTTAACATGTCATACAATTCTAAACTATAAGAAATTGATTAAAGATAATCATGAAAACTCGTAAAGGAATATTCTTGGAAATAATGTTTTAAAAATGAATTCATTCGATATAAGTTAAAAAAACATTCTTCTCGTACTTTTTTCAGAAAAGTCAAAAAGTACCTCATATGAAAAATGACAAAAGATTCCTTTCATATATTTTACTAAAAACTCACCAAAGGGTAAAAAAAGAAATAAACAATTGTAGAAGGATATAAATATTACATATTGAGTAAACATGGATGTGGATGATAAAATACACCCCAGTAAATACCAAAGTATAAACAATCTCAGATAAAAATGAGATTGTGATATTTTCCCTTACATTAGGTCCAATTTGCTTCGTAAGTGTCCGAACCTCCTGTATAATGATTTAAATAATGTTATTTAATTATTAAAGAATCATAATTATTTTTATGATATCATATATAGTCATATTATTAGCTTTTTGTTAGTAATATTTCATTACTACTTGTTATTTGGGTTTTTATTACTTTTTGTTCTTATGCGTGTTTTGTCGAATAAATTCTTATTCCTATTTTTGGGTTATATATACCTCATTTACAGAATGGTATTAGTGTAATATATATCATATTCATTCATTCAATTCATTTACATAATCATTATGAAATGAAGATCATGTAGAACGAGTCACATCACATCGTGGAGACGGTATTCCGTACGTAGGCACGAGCGATGATATCGTTCCCATGATCGTGAAATTGTAATAGAGTGTATGTATACTATTTTAGAATCAATATATATTTACAATAATAATTTATAGTTATTATTTACACCATTATACCCATCCAAGTAAGTTGGTGGTGGAAAATAGATTACACCACGGTGTGGAGACGGTATTCCGTACGTACGCACGCGCGGTGATTTTTTTTCCGTAGGAAGGATATATGGTGAATGAGGGTTGTTTAATACTTATAATAACATATCATTATATTAGTGATACTTATGTTATTACTTCATAATGAAACAACTATAGAAGAAGAAGTGGAAGATGAAATAAAGTTGAAAGATTCGGTAACGAACATTAACTCTTCTTTGAAGATCTTCTTTGAGACCTCTTTTTAGGGCACTAAAATTGGTCATTGAAGAAGACCAGGACCTCTAGGATATTTCTAGGGAAGTGGGGAGGTGAAATGGTCAGGGATTCTCTGATCTTGAAGGCTCAAATTGGTGTGAGGAGGAGAGGGAGTAGGTGCCCTTTTATAAGGGAGGAGAGGGGCACCTTTGGAAATATAAGAAATATTAGTTTATATTAGACCCCAACCCCACTTAAAAACCTCAACAATGACTCATATACAAGGATTAAATTCGATAGAGTTGTAATCTCATCAACCAATAAAATTTAGACATGTTAGAGAATTATTTTAAACATTATCAACTTGATTTATCCTTATTTATCAATGTAATTTTATTTGTGGTAATAATATTATAAATTTTAAATTATTATAAATAAATAAATATGTGTTATTAATTTTCCATAATTTGACACTTTATGAAATTTTTGACCATATAAATTTTAATTTATAATTTTTAAATATTTTTGTGATTTTTAAACAATTTTATAATATGTTATTTTTATAAAATAACAATAGTATCAATTTTGACACTATTCATTTATTTGAATTTAAATAAAATATATACAGAAGATATGTTCGAATTAAAAGCCTTAATAGATTCATAAAATGTAATATGTATCTCTAAAATTAGTTGAGCACATTAAATTGTTCATATAATATTTATTTTACTATTTTTAATACCATTTATTTGATATTTTAATTAATAAAATAATTTCAACATCACTATTGTGTCATAATTAATAATAATTATTTAATCTCTAAAAATTCTAAATAAATTCCTATGATGTAGATACATATATTAGAGTTCTGGAGACTATTCATGTTTTAAGTTTCATTAAGTGTATCACTAAATTAAAATTATTATACTTATAAGATTTAAGAAAGTGACATGTTGTCACATTCTTTGTTTTTAATAATAATTAAATTATTTCCATGGAAAAAAGTCCATTAAATGAATTTAATCCGACCCTTAGGTGATATGGGTCTAAATTTAGACATACAATGGGATTTTGGCAGGTGTTAGGGTAATTTTATAATCTTATATTTACCCTTAATTACCCGATTTACCTTTAACTATGGTAAATAAAATTTACCGTAGTTACTTTTCATAATGCCAAAAAATAAAAAGTAGCCTATCAACATAATTTGGACCCATTGATTCCGAATATGGAATCCATTTTTCAAAATTCAAAACATATAAGTTGTAGTGATTAATTTAAAATAAATCTCATTGTTAAGAAAACAGGTTTTAGAAGTTAAAACATTGCCAAAGATTGAAATATTTTTATCTATGAATTCAATGTGAAATTAATGATAATGACATACTTTATATGTACTGGTAAAAATATATTCTATTTATACTTTAAAACCATTAAATATTATAATTTAACAATATAAATTATCTCAATGAAAAAAGTTGTTTTTAATTAAAAATTAGCGTATTTTTACTATTCATCAAAATATGAAAGTTATCAGAAAAATATCAAAAATTTATCCAAAGTAAAATTTTATACCCTGATTCAAAATAAGAATTTTATTTTGTCAAATTGAACTTATAAACATGTCAAAAACTATATTTAATGTGGGTGCGCCATCAAAATGTGGCAAAACTGCATTTTTTTAAAAATACTTATTTTACCCGAAATATTTATTTTGTTCTCTTACCATGTTCTAGAAAATGTGTAAGATGAATAATAAAATTCAAAATGTAGTTAATACTATTCATAATGGCTAGTTCATAATAATATATCATTGTTTAGTGAAACCCGGTATTGCGTACTACACACACTATCGAGGAAGGTTGCGATTGCGTGTAATGCAAGCCAAGTCCGTATTGCGTGCTGTGAAAGATTCCTTTGGTGTTGCGTACAACATAAGAACATAAAAAAAATTCTCATAAAATCTCAGGGTGTTACAGAAATAGTATCATGTGTTAATATGATATGTAAAGAATTATCTAAGTCTAATAGCTTTGAAGGGAAGCAATAGAAGAAAAGGATGGAAGAGAGAAAGATAGATAAAGGGAAGAGGGGAAATAAGAATTTTCCCATATGTGATAACTGTGGGAAGAAACACCCTGGAACTTTCCTGAAGGTAATGAGAGTTTGTTATAAGTGTGGAGAAAAATGAAACCAAGTACGTGGCTGCAAGGGTAAGAAAAAGTTTTTAAATGTACAATACTTCATCTAAGAGGAGTTGGGACACTACGTGAACCAATTTCCAATTCACCAGAGTATGACCCAAATGATGCTATTGGATAACAGTCAAGTTATGATACTACCACAGATGATGAGTAATGATTAGAGTTCTTTTGTTGTTATTAATGAATTATTTCATTTGAGTGTTGTATCAATGATGTACTGGTTATAATAATTATGAAGTATATAATGATTGTACTACAATACTATTTCATTAAGAACTTGCGATTGTGTGGAACCAAGAAAAGTGACTCAATAGTAGGTTATCTTTTAGGAAAATATATGGTTGAGAGAAAGATAAACCATAATATGGTTCTGATACTGATCTAGTTATTTTGGAATAATACATGTTTGATTTGGATAAATTATATTGGATATTCTTCACTACCTTGAAACTGATTAATGATTTGTATATTCCGTCATTGTTGGATTTTAAAACATTTTTGGATGGAATAAGTATATCCAATATTCTACAAGGAATAAGGGAGCATGAATGTAATCAATAACGTTTTTTTTGTAATTCAGGGTGTTACCATATTTTAAAATAATACATGATAAAGGTGTTCACATGTTATTACATGGAAAAAAGGATCTTCATTGTGTTTAACTTCCTTATAAATTTTGGACTCTGAGTTTGGATAGAAGTATTTTGGAAAAGTCTAAAGGTTGGAATGGATTAAATTTAAAATGTTAGTTTTGGATTTTTATAAAAGGACAACATGCAGACCATGTGACAACCCGTCACATCGGACAAAGCTGCAGGAATCGAACCCACAACCATAGTGTGATGGAGATTTATCAACTACCACTAGACTACATGAATTCCCTGGATTGTATAATGTAGTTTCTTTTTTTAATGGGTCTGATATGTGAATTATAAATTCATTATTTTTGGAACCCTATACGATTATGATAAATAGAATATAGTTTTTTTAAATCTTTTAGAGTGAAATATGAGTTTGTGGTAGGAATTAGCTGAAGGATAAAACTCTACTTGTCAAGTATATATATACATATATATGTATTTATTTTTCCTTTTATTTTATGGATAAATTAATTATTAAACTTTAGTGAAGAGATTTTAAAACCATAAATGTGATATCCTAATACCTTACATTTTGTTGAACCAATGGTATTTTAAATCATCATATATTGATGGCTTTGAGGCCCTCAATTCTACAATTGTTTGTGAATGATGACCTCAATCACTCCCTATAAATATTTACATTTTCCCTCCAATTATGTGTCTCTAATTAACACCAATGTTCTTCTAATTGAGATCATAATTTGGTGGTTACTTTTTCATTCCCCTTTTCCTCTTTTTAAGACTAAATTGTATTAACTTAATTTCCAATGTGGGTTTTCCCAAAGGTATTTTCTATTTTCAACCTTTTATTTTTGAAAAGAAATTTAAAATTGTGAGGACACAATTTTTTAAAGGATGGAAGAATGTAACACCCCCATATTTCATATTACGTTATTTCTTCAAAGTAATTCAATAACTTGCACTACATGCAACACAGAGTTCTAGCACACCATGACTTACCAAACTAGCCGTTCAAAATTGGATATGAATAGTATTAAATGAATTTTCAACATTATATAATTCTTATAATTTTAGAATCATTATAATGAGTTTCTTAGACATAATTTAAGAACAAATTCTTTTTTTCAGTTAAAAGAAATATTTTTCAAAAAATGCAATTTTCAGCTTTTTAATGGAGAACTTTTTTTAAATACAATATTTGGAACTTTTATACATTCAATTTGAAAAAATAAACACCTTATTTAGAATTGTGACATAAGAATTTAGTTTCAATAAATTTTTGGGGTTTTTCTGATAACTTTCATATTTGGGTGAATAGTGAAAAATACTAGATTTTAACTGAAAACAACTTTTTTGATCAATATAATTTATAGTGATAAATTATAAATTTTAAAGGTTTGTAAGTATAAATAGATTATATTTTTACCATTTAATCCAATTCTAGTCATTGTACATAATTCCACATTTAAACTAGACATAAGCAAGTATCAATCCTTTGATAGTTATTATTGTTTAAAAACTCGTTTTTTGTTTTGCCAACAGGAATTAATTTTAAATTAATTTCTGCCACTTCTATGTTTTGAATTTATAAAAATGGATTCTATATTTGGAATCAGGAGGTACAAATTGTGTAAATCATAAACTTTTATATTTAGACATTATGAATATTTACTTCAGTAAATATTTTATTTACTGTGGTTAAAAGGGTAAATCCAGTAAATAAGGTTAAAAATAATATTGTAATAATAACAATTACCTTAACACTTGTCTTAACCTTATTGGAGGAGTCGTTTCTGACCATGGGAATCATTGGGTCGATTTTGGGACCCCATGGAGCCACTTGGAAGTGATAATGACATTATATATTAAATAATTTAAAGTAGAGACAAAAATAAGAAAAAAATATCTTTTAGTAAATCAAATTTTATATGAGGTTATATAAGTGATATAATCGAATATAAATAGTAATTAGAAATATAAAAATATTTCCTACCTCAAGATAGTTTATTTATAATTTTTAGACATAAAATAAATATATTTATTTATGACACAATGATGATGCAATATTTTCCTCAATAATGAAAGAATCAAATAAATGGTATTATAGATTTTAAAATAAATATAATTTGAATTTTTTGATTCCATACATGAATTTTATAGGTTAATGTGACATGTTAAGAGTTTTTAGATGATTTTTTTTGAATTAATAATGCTTTTATGAATTTAGAAAAAACAAAATGCCAAATAGTGTCAAAATTGACATAAAATAGTTTTTAAAACAAATATGATATTATTAATTGAGATTCTATTCCTAAAAATCTATGTTTTAGAAAAAAGACTTATATAATGATAGTTTTATTATTAATTAACCACTTGGGGTTCTCTTGGAATTATATAGTAAGTTTATTAACCATATAATATAAAAATACAAAGAGACATGGTAAATGTCAAACTATTTAACTAAGAGTTAAATCTAAATGATAAGGTAAGTATAGTGACTCAAAAATTGTCTAGAACATATTCTTTGAGTGGTGTTCGACCCATACCAACCATAGCATTTATATAATCCTTTTTTTATCCATTAAAAACAGAAAATGATTTTATTATAAAATAATATTTCTGGCTTTTCCGAAGGTGCCCCTCACCTCTCTTATAAAAGGGCACTCCCCCATCTCTCTAATTCACACATTCAAAGCCATTTGGCTCAGCCAAAACCTATCCAAATATCCTCCCAACTATCCTAACTTCATCAAAGAAAAATTATTTTTGTTAGAAACCCAATCTATGGATCCCTTTTGATCAAATCAAAAGGAAGAACACGAAGAAGAGGTAATGATTTCACCACCCTCTTTTAAGTTATTTTCTTCTTCCACTTCTTATTTCTTTGTTATTTCCATTATTAAATAATAACTCCAGTATATTCTATATACATTGATGTTATTATAAATATGGTACAACCATATAAATTATTCTATCCATCCTTTTAATGACATGTCACCATACGTGCGTACGTACGGATTACCGTCTCCACGTCGTGGTGTAATTGTTATTCAATACATTTTTATTTGGATGGGTATAATAATGATGTGTAATTCATGTAAATAATAAATATAACATGATAATTATTATGTATATATGATATAACATCCAATTTTATATTATCTTATTATCAAAAGAATGATATTGTCACTCGTGTGTACGTACAGATTACCATCTCCACGAACGCGATGAAATTCATTCCCCATCATATCCAATAAAGACTAATTTTCATTATATGATTAAAAATAATGTTTAAAGACTTGATATCATTCTGAATATGAATAATATACATCCCATCCATAGAAAATATGACTCACATAACAAATAATATAAAGGAAAATGAATCCGTTAACACCCAAAACGACGATAATACTAAGATAGTATTAACAAGACAATGTTAAATGATCATATATGTTATCATATTAATGTACATGATTTTTATATTATTTAATAACAATTATTTCACCATTATACAGGAGGTTAACCTAACCTTGACCAAGGAAACGTACAAGGTAAGGGTTAATTTTACAATCTCTTCATTATCCAAGGTTGTTTATATTATCTACTGGGACCTCTTTATCATCCACATTCATGTTTCTTAAAAATGTATTTCAAAACATTATTACTATTTTATAGACTATGGGTTAAAGTCATTCATACCCTTGTTTGAATTTTTGTAAGATGTTTATAAATTAATCTTTCTATCGTTTTCCAAACAATGTCCTTTTTAACCTTTTCGTCAAAATTAAGGTAAGAATGTCTTTTTTTAACTTATATGGAGGGTGCGGCTATTTTTCGCCATTATAAAGTCATCAAAGCTTCCCTTAAAATCTTATAAGAATATTTTCAAAGTAAATAATTTAATTTATATTTATGTTACATTTAAATGATTTCAAAAAAAGATATAGTTCTCTCAAATGGTTTTGATTTCATCTATGTCAACATCCTTTTATGGATTTTATGCTTATTTGAAGTTGATTTATTTTGATAAAAAATATCCATATAGTATTGAAGGTTTTGTGATATGATTTTTTATGGATGTGTTAATTTTATACCATTCATGGCTTATTGATAAAGTATTGACAATTTTTATGCTAATTTTAATATGAATGTTTATGTTAAGGTTAAACCTGTTCATATGAGGAATGCATTTGACTTAGTAAGTGACGGGTGGAGCCCGCTATAGCTCCTCGATGCATCGGTAGGTCTCATGAGACAAACTAGTGTCTTGGAATAAGGCCCTGACAAGATATTATTTGTAGTCTTGGCACAAGGCCTTGACTATGTGGTTATGATAGTCTGGCATTATGCATTCCATCATTATAAAAGTGGTTATTGATATTGCATGTGATTATTTGACTAGTATAATGGCCATGTGAATAAGTAAATGGAATTATTTAATTTTATTTTTTCCATATTATACTGAAGTTCATGTTTATAAGGATTTTGTTTTAGTTATACATTGCCTTAAAAGATTATGCATATTTATGAAAGTTTTCGCTATATTGTTATCCTTACGGAGCATCTGAGCTCACCCCTTTCTATGTTTTATTTTTCCCAGGATGTGAAGAGGTATTTTATGACTGACCAGGAAGGATAGTTTGAGGGGATATGAGTGTGGACTATGGAGACTATTTTGTTGTAGTTTTTTACTTTATGATGTAATATAAGACTTATGAATTTATCTAGTGTTTCCAAGGCTACTAAACTAATCGGTTTTTCAAGACTTGATCTTTTGTGATCATGCCAATGTTATGTTATTATGCATCGAATCTGGGTAACTGGGGTCGGGGTGTTACAAAATTCCCCTCTTATAATTTTTTCATATAGTATAAATCACATAAAATAACATATATAACATAATGAAAACATTATAAATGAATAATGAATGAAATAAGTGGTATTTAAAAAACAATTAAGGAACCTATACCAATGGAATAGTAACTTGATCATTGGAATAGTAATGTGGCGATTAAGAACAATAAATCAGCTGATAGAATAGTAACCATAGTTATTAATGTATAAATAAAATTTAGGTATATTATAAGTGAAAATATGATATATTTGTATCATAGAATAAGTAAATAAATGTTTTAAAAATGATTAATTAATTATTGGTATTTATTTGAATCATAAATGATTATTAACAATTTTATAATTTATATATTGATTTAAAACATTTTTTTTATAAAATGGATTTATAAATTATTTTATTTTAGGATTATAATATAGTTTTTTAATCCTTAATTATTTCCTCAAAGTGTCATAAAATCAGTTATAATTTTAAAATAATTTTTTTCATATAAATACTGATTATAATTAAAAGTTTTATTTCTCATATTTATGAAATTATTTTAAAAAAATTAAATAATGTTTTGAAATATACATGTCAAAAAATTGTTAAGGTGAATTTTTATGTTTTTTATAAATAGTAGAATTTTTTGTGAATAGTGAAATACAGTAATTTATGGTATTTAACATTATAAGTAAATAAATGTATTTTTGAGTCATTATTGAGTAATGGATGATGTAATTGGTCGTTATCTAGAACTCACATGATATAGTTACTATAATTAGTCACAATAATTAATACTATTGATAGTTTGGAGCCAAAATAATAAACAAATGAGTAAAATAATAAAAAACACTCCTCTCCTCCCACTATAAATACCACCCTCACCACCTCTAGCCCCCACACCTCTAAATCCTTGAAGCTTGTACAAATTCTTACCTATACTCATCCCAAGTATCTTACCCATGTCGATGAGATTTTTGGTCTCAATAAAATAACAAACCAATTTTACTTATAGAGGATCTCAAGGATAATAAATTCAAGGGGAAAAATCCTTTTTCATTTTATTTTAATTTCTTTTCTATTTCTTATATTTTTTATCCCCTCATCACCTCCAGTTATCCAAGTGATATGATAAAACACATTTCTTATATATAATTTAATGTGTTTTTAATGCAATATCCATCATCAAACCTCTTCTCATATTCCTTTTATTATAAAAATGTTAACATCATCCATGATGTTTCGATTTACCATCATTGTGGATGATGTGGTTTCATTTTACATTACTGCCTTTAACGCTTGTCAAAAAAACCATCATTATGGTTAAATAAAATTTTATTATACATATTATAATTAATATAATGTTCTAGATGAAATATATAAAAATTATATTTAATAAGATGATTTATGTTCAATATGGTCGCAAAACCACCAAAATAAATTAAATCATTTTCAATAACGTTTTATCTAATGAATCATATTAATACCATATAAAAAATGATATATAATACCATTTAACCATAATTATGTTAATTAATAAAATATAGTCTCAATTATTAGGAATTATTCCCACTTTACATGAACTATCATACTTGTATACAAGCGAACCAATCACGAAAACCAACAAAATGAACGCTCCCGGAACAACAAAATTGAATCTTATAACTCATAAAAAACATTAATAAACGTAATAAATTTAAAATAAATAACACACATGAATAATAGGTTCTATATTAATTAATTAATGGAATTAATTTTATTATCGATGAAATTATGTATAAGTACAGAACACTTTCAGACGTATGGTAAGGGATTCTCTCTAAACCCCCATTTTTTCCTTTGGGTTATGTTTTATCTCTATTTAACCCAATTAAATTCATAATTATTCTTACTTAATGCTCCTAAATTTAAATTTTATGTTCCAAACACATTTAAATAGCTAAATAATTATTTATTTTATTGGAAAATACATGTTTAATAAGGTTTCCTTTTCAATTCATCTTGATAAGCAAGCCCGATTAAGGAGAACTTCCCAATTTCATACCCATTTTCAAGTTTACTCCATAATATATTTTAATTGACCATTATTTTTACAAAATTAATCATTTATTCATGAAAAAATATCTTAGTTCATTTCTGGTTTTATGCAAACAAATTCTCTTTTTCCTCTTTAACGACTCTTTTATATATTTCCTAAAACCACACCAAATTTACTCATTTCTAGAGTTTATTAAACAATATTTTAAATGTTTTAACATTAGTTTATCATTCCTTACCATTATATACTATACTGTTCCATTATTAAGGTCCATGTGAGATTTAAATCTATTCTTTAATGGAATCCTTTATGATACACCAATTTGTTATGCATTCTGACATGATTATAATACCCATTTCATCCATGGGAAACCCTTATGATTATTCCTAATGTATGAATATTCATAAAGAACACATATTCAAAAAAATGGTGTTATGGGTTCACTTAAATATATCACCAATTCATTGGGTAATTTTTTGCCTCATGATACATGTTGTTGAGATAGGGAGTGAACCTGATTCCTTTATGAGATTTTGTCCTCCATGTGTAATGTCCTTAATAGTTATCCTTTACTCATGATTATGTCATGTTGTATGTTGTTTCCAAATTCCTATGATTCCATGATTAGATGATCCAATTTTCTACATATTATTTTTAATTATGTTTATTCATGTTCCATTCCTTTTTTATGTCGTCAAGTTACACCTTCTAACCCATGTGTTGTGCTTTAATTCTATGTTTATTCACTTACTGAGATTTTTATCTCATCCCATTTACTCTTGTATTCAATAGTTTATCCTATGTATATGTAAGAGATGAAATGAAGTTACGATCTCTGTATAGAGAATAAATAAAAGATGATTTTTATTTTGGTTTTGTGCATTAAAAGTGTGTACTTAATCTTCCAAAGACAATAGAATTTGTGCTCCTTGGTTTGTATTTCTTGGGTAATTGTTCATTAAATCATATAAAAATATGTATAAAAGGATAGGGTAATTAAATTTTGTATGAGAATATGGTCTAGTTATTTATAGATATTATGACTAGAAAAAAATATTATGATGCCTTGGGATAATTCTATCACCATGGATAACCTAGATTGAATGTTAGGGAATCACATGTTATGATATAAATTTCATTTTCAAGTTTTTCATTATATGTTCATAGTTTTCTTTTTTTAAGCTCTGTAATCAACCCAATTCATTATATTTATCTTTTCTACATAATGTATGGAAATTGGATAAGTAACCTCACATGTTTTCACCATAGTATGAATAACAAAATTTCCAGGATAAAATTTCATAAGGGGGAAGAATGTAATGACCCAAAAGTTTATCAATGGAAATTACCTTATTATAATAATTTAATAGAGTATAAATACCATAAAATCACATAGAAAATAGAATAAAAACATAATAAATTAATAATTAATTAAATAAGTGGTATTTTTTGAAATTGAGGAACCAATACCAATGGAATAATTACATAACAATTGGAATAATAATGTGACCATTAGGAATAACAAATCGAATGATAAATAGTAACCGCACATATAAAAGTAGAAATAAAATTTTGGTATATTAGAAGTGAAAATATTATATATTTATACCATGGAGTAAGAAAATAAATGTTTTAAAAATGATAAATTATGTATTGATATTTTTTTGAAATATAAAAATTTATTTATAATTTTATAATTAATATAATAAAAGAAAATTTATTTTCAATAAATAGATTCATAAATTAATATATTTTCTTATTATTATTTTAAAGTAATTTTATGAGACCTTAATTAGTTTTTCAAAGTGTTGAAAAATCAGTTATAATTTTAAAATTAGTATTTTTTTGAATAAATTTAGATTTTAATTAAAAAATAAATTTATCATATTTAGAAAATTATTTTCTTAAAATGGAGTCAATTATTTAAATCTAAACATTTAAAAAGGGTTGGGGTGAATTTTTGGGATTTTTCTAAATTTGTTTATTTTTTAGTGAATAGTTAAATACAATAATTTACGATATTTAACATTATAAGAAAATAAATGATTTTTTGAGTCAAGTTTGAGTCATTTATGATGTAAGTGGACATTATCTAGAAATAAAAAGCTCTAGTTACTATAATTCTTCCCAGTAATCAACAATATTGATAGTATTGATCCAAAATAATAAATATATGAATAAAGTAATCAAAAAAACCCCACTCCCCCCACTATAAATACCACCCCTCACCACCTCTTCTCCTAACACATCAAAAGACATGAATCCTATACAAATTTTTCCTAATAATCTCCCCAAGACTCTTGTCCATATCTAGGATCTTATGGTATCAATAAAATACAAAACCCAAGTTCCACAAGGAAGTTCTAAAGGAGACGAAATTCAAGAGGTAAAATCCTCTTTAATTTTCTTTTAATTTATTTTTGATTTATTTCCTTTTATTATCCTATAATCACCTCCCCTGATCTAAGTGAAATGATAAATCCATTATATTATATATAATAAAATTTTCTTTTTTATAATTTATGATCCTTCATCATTACTATTCTCCTCTCTCTTCTATTATAAAAATGAAAAGATCGTATGCAATGTGTTGATTTACAATCATCATGGATGATACATTTTATTTTTCTGTTACAGCCTTCAATTTTGGTCAGAAAATAATCTATATGGTTTAATAAGATTTTATTATACACATTATAAGTCATATAATGTTTTGGAATCAATATATAAATATGATATTAAATAAAGTAATTTATGTTCCTGATGGTCGTAAAAGGACCAAAATAAATTAAATCATTTTCAATAATGTTTTATCTAATTAATCATGCTCAAAACATATTTTAAAATGATATGTAAAACCATTTAAAATTATTCATATTCACTAATAACATATAATTTCAATTTTGGAGAATTATTCCCATTTTTCATTATCTTCCATAGTTTTATACAAGCGAATCAATCATTAAAACTCGGAAAACAAATGCTCTGAGAATGATGAAATTGAATCAAATAACTCATCAAAATAATTTTAAATGAACATAAAAAAACTAAATAAATCAAATAAATTTAAAATATGTTCTGAATTAATTAATTAATTAATTTAATTTAATAAACCAGGATATTAAGTACTATTGCAAAACACTTTCAGACATCAGGTAAGGGATTCTCTCCAAACCCTCATTTTTTCTTTAGGTTACATTTTCTTCATCTTTAACCCAATGTAGTTCTTAATTATTCCCATGTACTCCTCCTAAATTCTATTTTTATGTTCAGAACACATGTACCACTCTCAATTACTCTTTCCTTTAAAGGTGAATACATATTTTATAAGGTTTCATTTTCAATTCATCCTAATAAGAAAGGCCGATTAAAGGGAACTTCCAAATTCCATACCCATTTTCAATTATAATCCATAATATATTTCAATCCACAATTATTTTTATAAAATTAATCTTTTCATATTGAAAAAATATCTTAGCTCATTTATGGTTTTACGTAAAACAATATTCATTTTCCTTTTTAGAGACTCTATTATATATTCCCCTCAACAACACCAAAGTGGTTCATTTCAAAAGTTTCTTAAACACTATTTTAAATGTTTTAACTGTATTTTGACATCGCATATCATGATCCATCCTTATGTTCCCTTATAAAAGTCCATTTGTGATTTAAATACCTTTTATCATAGAAAACTTTATGATATGCCCATTTGTTATGCATTATGACATGACTACGATACCCATTTCTTACATGGGTAACCCTTATACTTATTCATTATTTATGAATATTAATTTGGAACATATATTCATGAAGATGTTTTTATGGGTGCACCCATATATTTCTCCAATGCATTGGGTAATTTCTATTCTCTTAAGACGTCATGTTGGGATAGGGAGTGAACTTGATTCCTATATGGGACTTTGTCCGCCAAGTGCAATGGTCATGACAGTTACCCTTGAATAATGCTTATGTCATGTTGTATGTTATCGAAAAATACTTATAATTACATGATTACATGATTTTATGTTCTACATGTTATGATTACTCTATTTTATTCATGTTTCATGCCTTTTTTATTTCATCTTGTTATGTATTCTAACCAACATGTTATGCTTTACTTCTATGTTTATTCCCCTACGAGGATTTTTAACTCATCCATTTTTTAATTTATTTCCCATTTTATCCTATGTATATGCAAGTGATAAATGGAATTTAGGATCTATTTATTAAAAAAAATAAAATATATTTTCTATTTTGGTTTTATGCCTTCAAATTATGTACCTAACCTTCCAAAGACACTAGACTTTAAGATCCATGGATTGTATTTTATGGTTAAGTTTTCATAGAATCTTGTGCAAATATGTATAAAAGGATAAGTTCATTATATAATCACTTTTAATGTACCGAGGTAGGAATTAAATTATATAAAATTTTATATAATGAGTGATTACTTTGTGTTTGTGTGTGTGTGAAAATACATTAGATTTAGTGAGATAGGAATAGGGGCCAAGTAGGTGATAAATCATGATATAAAATATATAAATCCTATAAGGATCATAACAAAAATTATACACTTAGTTTAGTGGTGTTAAGATAACCTAGAGAGATCATTTACCATATGTACATAAGATAGCTTCATGAAATTAACCTCTTAGGTTTTTCCATATAAAAAATTATTTGAGGATTTTTATGGGATCTTGTGGGTTATTGATAAGAGTCTAGGATTGGTAGACCTTTCATTGGTTGGATCAGTGATTGGTTTAGCTATATTTAACCTTATAAATGTGTCAAACATGGTCCAATGACCATTTTATATCATGTAAGGGAGAAACTATATGTATAAGGATTAGGTTTATATATGAAAATCCTCATATGATGTAGGGAATTGATTTAGAAGAACCCAATGATATGTTTGACGAGTGGTTTACTGTATTGGTAGTTAGTAAGAATTGGGAAAGCCAAGATGATTTGAATCATCAATTTAAGGGATGACTAAGGGTTCATGTTTGGTTTGATTATAAAAGTCCTAAGCATCTTGTAATATTTTTATGTATAGGTCTGATTAGAGTAGTTTAACTTGTTGATCTTGGTGATGTTTCTTACTTATTTGAACCCTTTATAATTAGGGAATAAGGTCTTTGGACCTTGGTTTCCCTTAAAGATATATATGAGGGGAATTAAGGCATTAATATTAAGGATGAATCCTTATATGGATTATAGATATTTGGAAGGTGTTCTACCTAGGGTAGAATAATGGGTTAGCTTAGGTTTGGGTTAACATACATGAATAATGAATGTTTTATTATATAGAAAAGTTAATAGGACATGATATCGTTATTAAGGTGATAGTTCTTGGTTGGTAATGATGGTTCAAACCTAGTGAGGTTCACACGGGGTAAGGTTTATTGGACCACATTGTGTGAGATAAGACCTTCAATTAGTTGATATTGAGACAACTTATATTATAAGATAATATTACATGTTATATAACTCAAGATTGATGATTGTTAGTTGATGATAGGTTTGTTAGACTATGTTTGGGATGATTGACCTCAAATGATGTAATTTAGGATATAGGGAACATGAGATATATTTGTCACTAGTTGAGTTCTTTGTCAGAGCTAGGTGTTGTCCATATATGCAATGACTTTTTGTATAGTTTATCCCTAATATGTTTTTATAAAACATTAACATGGAGTTACAATTTTATTTGATTGCGTTTAGGATGATGGGATATGGAAGAAAGTTATGATACACTTATTTTTCTTGATAGATTAACCTGTTAGAGTCTAGGAAACTATATGGGCATGCTTTTGTTTTACTTGATGTCCTACCTGAATAATCTCTAAGACAACATATGGGTATTATTTTATTTTCCCAATATCTAGACCAGATAGATTATGGGACACTATATGGGTATTCATCATTCTTTTAATAGATATACTTACTAGATTTTGGGACACCATATATGCATTTTTTTATTACTTCAATAGCCAAAACATCTAAGATATTACCATTCCATTATTAAACTATGAATGGTAAAAAATTCCTTGATATCATGGTACCATATTATCAAAAGTAGGTATGGTTGATCAGATCCACTGAAACTGGATGACATCATTAAATTTCGGGGTTGGGGATTCCAGATTAGGTCATGGTGACCAATTTTTTTTTCTATTATGTGTTATGGTTTTTCTATTTATAATGAATTCACATAATGTATTATAGAATATATCAGAGACTATGTTATTGGGGGCTAATTGAGATTAATTCTCATAGATTTCACACAAACCACAGTTGATGCGTAGTTAATATATTTGACATGCAATTTTGGTATATATGGTATGATGAGTGTAGTTGACTGGGATGGAGGATACTAGATTGAGTAAAGGATATAGGATTGTCATTACGATATCCTTTTTTATGTTATATTATTAAAAATTTACTTTGTTGTTGATTCTTTTAGATATATTACTGGCTATTCCAACATAGATTAATTTTGTTATTTCTTATTGGTTCATGTTTTATTTGATGTTTAGCATTTCACTATAAACCATATAAGTATAGTATAATGTTTTTTATGATTTTTAAATCATTTACATATTATTTTATGATTATCTTATAAATTTTATAGTCTTATTAACACTATTTATGTACCATAAACACAAGTCAACAACCTATAGTGTATGGGTATGTGAACCTGAGGTCCCATAGTTTCTCTGGCTTGATCTGTTGATCAGTGGCCATTCTATGGACATTATATAAAGTTTCAAGATCCTTATACCATATAGAAATTTATAATTAATTAACAATGACTAATGATCTAACAATAGAGTCCACAAACACACAGAAATATATCAACTACAACAAAATAAACATTTACTTGAAAGGAACCACCACTTGATAGTGAAATAATTCACCCAGTATAATCTATTTATAACCTATTATTATTAAACTCTAAATAACTATCAGACACACACACACGCTCACTAACACACACACACACACTCTCTCTCTCTCTCCCTCTCTCTATATATCATTTCTTATCTCTTTTAGTATTCTTCCTCTATATTATCAATGTTCTTACTTTTATTTATCTATTATTTTTTATCTTTCATCATATTTGATTTAAGCATTCTATATATACATATATATATATATATATATAAATGTTTTTATGTTTTTCAAAAAACATGTAAAACATAATTAATCAATAAAACAATTTAGGGATATTTTTTCTACCATTTTAGGATACTCAATAGACTTTTGTTTCACCTCAAAACTGTTTTATTTTTACCCAAAAAATAGATCAATAATTTTGTAAAATCTCAAAAAAAATTTGATTTCTCTATTTGAATTTAATAATTAATTTTATTCCATTAAGATATGTGTTAAATATTAAATTTCATTTAATGCTTATCCAGGAACATATTTTCAAATATTTATTTCTCCACTATTTGGGAATTTATAGTTTATTAACCTTTGAGATGAATTTCCAATTATAGTTTTCACTAATATGATACAATCATTTTCCCTCGACAAATAAATAATTTAGTTCAAATAACCTATATTGAACCATACATTGAGCCTCATTTTAAATCCACTTTATTATTATAAAAACTATATTTTTTTATAGGCATGATATAAGAAAATTATATTGTATCAACTAATATTTTATTTAATTTTTTATTTCATGATATTATAAAACATAAATTTGGTAAAAATTGTTTCATTTGGGCCTTAATTTTGTTCACCATCATTGATTTTACGTATGATTTTGGAAAACCATAATTTTATGTTAGTGTTACCTTTTATAAAGACATAGATTCTTGGGAAGAATTTCTTTTCTATTTTACCTCAAGTGTTCAAAAAATAGAAGGGGGGGGGGGTTAAGAACCCCTATTTTGCATTATATTAATTATCAATATAAAATATTATTATTATGATAAATTTGTAAATATTTGATATATAGGTGCTTCTATATTGAATGAAAAAAATAAGATGATAGAAAATCCACTTCTATTAAAGAACTCTTGAGTATACATTTTGCGATTCACTTATATGATGGAAAAGAATTTTAAGTTTACGGTGAATTTGAATGGATAGATTCAATATAGCAGGCTTCTAATGTAATGATTCTTGGTGAGATGATATTAAAGTTAAATACTAGTGATGATGAAGAACTTTCGATGCTAAATTTAAGTATCTATACATGTGTTGATTATCAGTGAAATTATATTCATATTCAGAGTCAAGTACTGATTATGTGGAAGTGTTTTCTACACTACTTCATTAAAGATAAAGGATTATAGATAGTAAACGAGGTTGAAATATAATATTAAAGTGGAAATATTTAATAACTATTTTTATAATTAATGATATATCTTCGATGTTTGATATTCCATCGATTAAATAAAATACTATGAATAATTCTTTGAGTAATTTTAGAATCCATTTAGATTATTTTGTGGTGATTTAAGTGCCTAATAATCCAAAATAATGAATTTTATTTATTCTATATTTATTTGAGTAATGTCTAGAAATTTCATTCTACCCACTTTGTATGGTATATATTTTAACTTCATAAGTTATAATATGTATAGAAGAAGTGAAAATGGAAAATAAATGAACCCTATAATGGAATTTATAAGTTATATACCAGCTTCATATGGTACCTTTGTTGTGTAAACAATATATATCATAGGGTAGAAAGTACTCTGTAAGGTAAAAGTATTCAAACCTATGTTGGGTGTGAATAATTCATCATAGAGTATGTGAACCCTACATTGAATAATTCATAAGGTATGAATGTTTTGTAGTTTTCATGGTATTTATAAGGTGAATTAAACCCTATAAAGAATAATATGATACATATATAGCCATGAAATCAGTGAAAACAGACATCATAGGGTATATTTCTAAGGATCCTTATAAAGAATAATATTTTAGTAGAATTAAAATTGAGGTTGAAATATCAGATTAAATAGGGTAAAATTATATTGTATTTTCTGATAAATTTATAAAATTTTTAAAAGAAACATCAAAATAATAATTTTATGAGTCTAAATGATTAAATGAGTTTATAAAATTTATTGTTAATATAATGATTCACATATCATTACATTTCAAGAGGATCTTGATCCAATATTATTTGAGAAGATAAATTCCATGATATATGATATAGTTTCACATCATAGTGACATAAACATGGGGACAATTTCAATATAATTTAAACTATAGATTTTTGGGAGATTCAAGGATGATGGGATATTTTAATTCATAATAAATAAAGAAATATAAACCTTATTTTTTTAAATGTAAAACTTTACTCTATTTAAAATAAAAATTTTCATAGTATTTAAATTGATATGACTCTCACTAAAAATCAAGGAGTTTCCCTATTTTAATTTGAAAAAATTATATAAAAACCATTCTATAAATATAAAATATTCATGTAATGAATAAGAAATTATATTGACTTATAAATAAATTTTTATTGTTGAATATTATAGAACCCCCACTATGTATCGAATGGAAATGACCCAATGCATCTAAGAGTGAATCTATGTGTTAAATAAGATGAAGAGATAGACTATAGTATTATAACATCATAGAAATAAATTAAGAATATGGGGATATCATGATCTTTTTATTACCTAACCTTGGCATTGAGAGTATAATTGATTAAATAGCCACTACGATTGAAAGTCACAATGTATCTCGGGTGAATAACAATTCTAACCTTTATAGAGAGTTTTATAACATTATTTAGTGGTTGGAAACTTGTTCACTAGTTTAAGGAATATTCCTTAAATAACTATTAGTTCCATAATAAAGAATGAAACCACACTAAAAATAATTTGAAGGACCATAGGGTGGTTGTTGTTTCCACAAGACTCAAGGAATAACACTTCCCTTACCTTTCAATAAAAATATGTAATATAATAAAGAAATCCTTTTGAAATATGAGGATGATCACTACCCTTATTCTATTTTTACGTATATCCCATTTTTAGTGATTATTCTAGGTCTGGAAACTTGACCCAAACATAAAAAGGAGTAATATTTCATGTCTTAACCTTATAAATCTATGTATAATATTATTCTTATTTTATTATGAATTGTATAAGGAGATAAGTGGTGAGGTAACGTTCATTGATTCATAATTATTAGTAGATGAAGTGGTTTAAATGTTATGAGGGGATAATTAAATTAATGTATAACTTTATAAAATATGGGTATATTGATTATTTTCCCCGCTCTTAGTGTCCCTGCACAACCACTAAGAAATTAACGTGTTATTTGAGAAATCCATGATTTCTTATAATTTGACATATTTGTTTACCTAGTTGTTTCAATAGATTATATGAAGTAAAAATTTCTGGAAATATTTTTGATTCCTTAGATGGAGAAGAATGATGTTCCATTTTTAATGATAATATGAAGGTTTCATCTAAATACTAATAAAATGAATAGAGGGGAAAAGAAGCAGATAAATATTTTAATGGACAAAAACGATCACCCACCACATAATGCTGATCATTATGGTAAGAGTTTTAATCAAATCTATTGAAAGTGATCCTTTTAAAAAAATTATATTATTCTGTGGAGAGTATGAAGATGATTAGTCTATGAAAATGTTTAAATATTTATACCCACAATTAGAAAGGAATGCGAATTCGATGTTGAGTTAATCACTTATATACATTGTTTTAGGGGACCTATGATGAAAAATTATAGATATTTAAAGAAATATATTAAAATTATGATGCATGAGAAAATAAATTACCAAAGTGAAATGATCTTATAGACCTTGTGGAAGAAAATAAGCAATCTGAATCACTTTTTAATGAATATATATCTTCAATTGAAGGAAAATTGAAAAGATAAAGTTTTGAGAAATATATAATATAAATTCTTCTTAAATAAGTGATCCATGAATTGGTAAAAATGTATGAAACCTCCATAAATGTTAAATATTCTCAATTAGAAGTTAAAAAGAAAAAAAAATAAATATTTCTTGGTAACTCTTTAACAGAATCAAGAAACATACATGGAGATAAAATATAAATATTGAAGAGATAATAAAGAAGATATGTTGATATTATTTTAGGATATAAAATATTCTCTCAGTATTAACTTTCTCAAACATGATATAAAATTAAGAAATATATAGTCTATAGATGTTTTAAATTTGAATATTTCTCAGAATAAAGCTTCCACCACACAAGTTTATGAAGGGAAACCTATCCCATAGGGGGCTCATGAGAGTGGAAAAAAGTCATTTAGTACATCTTTAGAAGAACCTAAATCGTGTTATTAGATGAAGGTAATTCATAACTCATAAACTATATTATGTAATAATAATTTTTCACATGCTGGTATAAATTTAAAATAAAAATATTAAAAAAATATGGATGGTAAAAAACAATAAAAAAGAAAAAAATCACCTATGATTTAATTAAGAAAATGTACAAATAAAAGCTACTAAAATATTGTAAGAACTGGGGAATTAGTTGAAAAATAGTATGTTGGAGGAGGAGAAAAATCGAGTCAAATTAAAATTCAAGTGGGGAGACATAGACTTGCATGATATTGTTTATGGTATTGGACGTTCTAGTATAGGGATTCTGAAAGTTGGAATAATTTTTTAACTTATAAAGACTGTAAAAGTACCAAATGTAGAGGGGTAAAAGACAAAGTTAATGGTAAATATATAGTATATAATAAAAACTCCATATAATAATGTTAATTTGTATCTTGATAATTTATTTTAATACTAGTATGAATTTTGTGGTTTCTATATAATGAATGGTTTCTATAACACCAAAACATTATATAAGAATAATATTTTATTCTGATTTGTATGTGACACACAAAAACCAGAATATAAATTAATTTAACATCCCTAGATTTTAAAATATTTTTACTATTTTAAATAAATTCAATCTATGATATATATTTAAATACAAACAACATTGAGTTATCTTGAATTACACGCAACAACGACTTTCTTCGATAGCTTGTATTACACACAAGACTAAGTATTACTGAATACTATTAAAATTAAAATTCTATCATAGATATTAAATTATAGGTCATAAATAGTATTAAATAAATTATAAAAATATATGGTTTAATTAATTGGTTAAAAATTAATTATAAATAAATTTAAAAACAGATTGAATATAAAAGAAATGTTTTTATAAAAAACATTTTTAAATGCCAAATGAGTTTTAACATAATAAATTAATTTAATTACTATTATTGGATTATATTAATAAAATTTATATATTACATATTCAATAACTATTTTTTACATTTAGCTATTATAATTTATAGTCAGAATATTATAACAAATTCAATTTTATGAATAAAAAAATATTTATTCTAAAGGCAGTTTTGTATTGTTTTTAATTGATCACTTGATTTGAAAAAAATCAGAAAAAATTATGAATTTCATTTTAAAATTAAATTTCATTTTTTAAAGAGGAAAATAAAAATCATATTAGTATATAATTTTTATATTTTTCTGAGATGTTTTAGTTTTTGATAACTAGTGAAAAATAAAGAATCTTAATTGAAAAATGAGATTTTGTCTAAAAATATATAATCTTCAATTATATTTTGAATTGGTTTAAGAGATTAATTAGTTCAAATATAAATCTATTAATATAATTTATGATATTAGAACCAATTTTATATTGAATTTATATAAACAAAAATAATAAACTTTTAAACATTTTCACTTTAAAACACCACTTTCTAGGTTTGTCTCTGGGATTAATATTATTTTTTTTACAATTATGTGAGTTAAATTTTGAAAAATAGATTCTATATTTGGAATCATACTAATTTAAAAGTTAAAATGAGTCTAATGTAATTTTTTTTCTAAAGCCATTCGTGAAAAATGTTAAAATTAATAACATTGATTAAGGCAAAAAAGAGTTTACTTAATGGTTAATATTAGAATGTATGGTGTAATAATGAACCAAACTTTTCAAAATAAAAATTTCTAGAAAAATTTAGACTTTAAACCATAACTTTTCTAATTTGGTGTATTATTCATTCCATTTATTAGGTTAAAACTGTTGAGCAAGTATTATTATCAACAATACATACTGTTTTTGTTTGAAGGGGAGTTTATTGAAAATAATACTCTATCTATTTATGATAATTTTGATGCTCACTAATACCCTTAATTATTTTCTAATGATTTTATTTTTTTATGAATATTGCGGGAATTTATTATTTAGTATATTTTATTTTATTTATGGATAAATTATTTAAATTCTTGAACAACGAGAATTAATTTCTAAGGTATTTGCATTTAGCACGTTTTGGAAACACTGTTTATGCGCTACATATTCAGGATCTATTTTAGTGTGTTTTGGAAAACCTATTAATACCCTACGTGGAGAAACATAGCATAAGGATGAAAATCAGTGTATACTTTATGAGATAAGAGAAAAGTATGGTTAATGAACCATACATTATCGACAAAGTATGGAATAGGAACCCTACGTTAGGTAGGAACCCTACGTTTGTGATATTAGAAAAGTATGGAAGAAGAATCTACGTAAGTGTTAATTATTACGTTTGTTTCTCAAAAGTATGGTTCATCAACCATACTTTTGTAATCAACCATACATTCTTCGAAAAGTATGGATCAAGTAAAAATATGGGTCTTTCATCATACATTTGAAAGTTGAAAAGAAAATTATGGACGAGCAACCCTACATTTGTGATCAACCATAAGTTGTCAACCTTACGTTTGATGGTTGTGTCATCAAACTTACGTTTATGATCTACATTACGTTCAGAGGATGCATACTGTATAAATAAACCTTATGTTTGATGTTGGAGAATTTAAAGTCAATATTATTATGCAACGGTCAACAAGCTGATTATTAGACTGATTTCAAGCCAGATTTAAAGCTGATTTTAAACTGCTACTTTTTCTAATTCAAAGCCATTTTATCAATGGTTTAATGATCGAATTAAAAGGATTTTTTATGCCGAGTCTTCAGGGATGTTACAAATACTCTGTAAATTAAAATGTTTGAATATCACGAGACAGAATGTGACTTTTGTGGATCTAAATTTGAAGAAGAAGTGTTTGTCGTTATTATATATTTATGAGCTTTTCCAAAATGAAAAGAGAGATATCTCTCTCAATCTCTCTCTCAATCTCTTGTGAGCATTTAAAAAATGGGAGAAAATTAGAGACTATCAAAAAACACAGATCTGCTGATTCAAGAAGAACAATAAATCTCTGTTCATTGAAGAAGAAGAATCACGATTGAAGTTTCATTCGTTCTACATTGAAAATCTATTGTGAATATGCTACTGCTGATGTTGTGAATTAAATTCCTATATCTACTGTAACTAGATCGGATCAGAATGACCCTTTTGTGAAGATCATTATTTCTAATGGTGATGATATATCTACTGTCAATTGTATGTTGTTGTAATTGTGAAGAACATCTGGAAAGTATTTTCAGAATACAAAAATCTTTATTTTCTATTCTTAAGTGACCGGCTTCTCATACTAAGCTGTGTAGGTTTTTTGAGTGAACCAGAAGGCTTTGTTTTTCCTTAGATTGTAAAGGTGTCAACTGCCTATACTCAGTTGTTGAAATGTCTGTTGAAACGAGGATCAGATAGTGAAATTCACCAAGCTTGTGGAGTAGAGCATTGGTGGAGTGGACTAGGGGATTTTTGTTCCCTGAACCACTATACATCGTGTGTCTCTACACTTCATATTTCTGCTACATTAATTCATATGATTAAAGTAAAAGATCAGAACACAATCTTATGAAGATTTTTGAAAAGACACAATTCTCCCCCCTATAGTGTATATTTGGTATAATCTGATCCAACAATTGGTATCAGAAGTTGAGCCTTTTGATAAATCCATAACAATTTGAAAGTGATTATACAAAGAGAAAGAGGACTGATACAAGATAGGGAATGTCTATGGTCATAGCACCGTACTTCAATGGAGAAAACTATGGATGCTGGAAGTCGTGAATGATTATCTGTCTAAAAAACAATGGATAAAGATTATATTCTATGTTTCTGATTCCATATGAAATACCAAAAAAAACCTGAAACATGGATTGCAGCTACTAAAGCAGAATATGATATGCACTCAAAGGCAATGAATGCAATTATATGTGGTCTAGGACCTGATGAATTTAACAGAGTATCTCAATGCTAGAAATTATATGAAATGTGGAAAAATATTTCTGTTTCTTATGAAGGAACTAATAATATCAGGGAAATGAGATATGAAACTGCTAATCTTAAATTTGATACTTTCAAAATTGATGAAGGTGAAAGTATTACTCAAATGAATGGAAGATTGACATAGATTTTCAATAACATAAACACTTTGGGAGATCCCATTAAACAAGCTGATCAAGCTTTAAAAGTACTGAGATTACTACATACAAGATGGAATGGAATCTCTGCTGCAATGAGACAGTCGACACCTATCAAGGACTTAACCATGAGAGAACTGATTGGAACACTAATGATGTATGAAGCTGAGATGGAAGATTAAGCAAATAAACATAAACTTCTTATCAAAAGATATGACACTACCTTGAAAGTGTCATCATAGAGTAAAAACAGAAAGATGCAGAAAAGTGTAAAAGCAAAATTAGAAAGTTCTAATTTATCAAATTTTGATGTGGAACTGGCTTAGCTAGACAGAAGATTCACTAAATTCTATATAAAGAAGAATGGATTCAGAAAATACTTCAAAAAGGATGATAAGGAAGTCATATGTTATGAATGCAAGAAAATGGGACACATCAAACATGAATTTCCTCAGCTAAAAAATTACAAGAAAAAAAATTCTTCCTAAGAAATGATTATGAACATAAGGACAAGATATCCATGAAAGCTACATGGAGTGTATCAAAAGACTCCAATAGCACTTCTGAATCAGACTCAGAAAATGAAGAAACAAATATGAGAGCTAACATGTGTTTTATGGAAAATCCAGATGAGGTACAATCATAATACTCTTCCGACTCTAGTTCTGAATCTACATACTCTAATGAAAAACTTGTTTCCTACTTCAATATGCTTTAAGAAAAATATGATTCACTATTTAAGAACCATAAGTATTTAAATAACATTCATAAGTTTATTTTTTATGAAAGATATACAATGTTGAAACAACATTAGGAGTTAACTGAAAAGTTTGACTCAATTAACACTAACAATACATATTATGAATCAAAGATAAAATCACTGAAAATGGAAGGGGAAACCTATAAAAATCAATCCCTTGTTTTTACTAAAGTAGATAATACTTTAAATGAAATTTTTGGAAAAAATGTCATTAAAAATGAAAGATTTGGCATTGGAAATAAAGGTTAAAACCCCAAGCTGTACAAGAATAATTTTATTCCAAGTACAAAAAGATTAAATTGTAATTACTGTGGAACAAGGGGGCATATTTATAAAAATTATTTCTTAAGACAACCCCAAATAAGTTGTATTAATAAGGATTTTATATCAAATGATTTATTTGACTCTTGTGTAATTAGAAGAACAAAGCAAGTTTGGATTTCCAGATCTCTGCTGGCTAACACCACTAGACCCAACAAAACATGGGTACCAAAGAAAATTGTGTAAATGCCTTTGTAGGGAGCAGGTCACAAAAGAAAAAAGGACATATGGTATATGGACAGTGGCTGTGCAAGGCATATGAGTGGAAACTCATCGAATTTCTCTATACTCACTAAAAAAGATGGTGGACTTGTCAATTTTGGTGACAATTCCAAAGGGAAAATCATTGATATTGGAACAGTTAGAGATCTAGAAGATATCTCAATCAACAAAGTACGTTATGTACAAGTATTGAAACATAGTATGATAAGTATCTCTCAACTATTTGATGATGGTTATGTTGTTGAATTTTCTAACAATTGCTGTTATGTTTTCAAAGAAAAAACTGCTTAAATTTAGGGCACCTAGAATTGACAATTTGTATACCGTGGATTTAAATTCCATGTGAAAACAATAAGTAAACTGCTTAAATGATAAAGTAAATGAATCTTGGATATGGAATATGAGACTTGGGGATTGTAATGTATATGTTTTACATAAATTATCTAAGAAACAATTAGTTTCTGATTTTTATAGTCTCAAATTTGAAAGTGACAGATTCTGTGATGCATGTCAACTTGGAAAGAAAAAAAATCATCCTACAAATCTGTTAACAGAATTGGTACCTCTAAACCTCTAGAACTTATCCATATGGATTTGTTTGTAACTTCAAGAGTAAAAATCTTGGCTGGTAAATTATATGTATATGTTTTAGTTGATGACTATTCAATATTTACATGGATTTTCTTTTTAAAATTTAAAATTGAAGCTTTTACTTTATTTGAAAGTTTTTATAAAGTTGTTCAAAATTAAAAAGGTTTTAAAATAATTTCATAAGAAGTGATCATGGTGGAGAATTTGAGAATCAGTAATTTAATTCCTTCTGGTCAAATATGAGTATTAAACACACCTTCTCTGCACCAAGAACACCTCAACAAAATGGAATTGTTGAAAGAAGAAATAGGACTATTCAGGAAATGGCTAGGACTATGCTAAATGAATAAAGTCTTCCTACCTATTTTTGGGCAGAAGCTATAAGCATAGCCTGCTATATAATGAATAGAGTTTTAATTAGACCTATTTGGAAAAAGACCCCCTATGAACTTTGAAATAACAGAAAACCTAAAGCAAATTACTTTAATGTTTTTGGATGCAATGTTTACATCTTGAACACCTAGGAAAATCTTGGTATGTACGATCCAAAATCTACTAAAGGAATTTTATTAGGATATTCAGATACCTCCAAAGCTTATAGAGTCATTAATAAGAAGTCAAGGATTGTTGAAGAATCAGTTCATGTGAAATTCGATGAATCTGATCCCTTTGAGAAAGGGACAGATCAAATGGATGAATCTGACTCTAATGATAACATGAGATTTGAGAACATGAAAAATGAGTTTGAAAAAGTTATAAATGAAATTCAGTCCAGTTCAGAAGAACATGATACTAAAGAACCTATAAGTGTACTGCCTAGACATACTAGAACTCTAAATAATCACCCTTTAGAAACAATAATAGGTGACTTAGACACGGGAATAATAACTAGAAGAAATATAGGGAATCTTTTAGAATTATCTGCCTTTCTATCCCAATTAGAACCCAAGTCTATAGAAGAAGCTTTAGATGATTAAATCTAGATGATAGCAATTCAAGAAGAATTAAACCAGTTCAAAAGAAATGATGTTTGGGAATTAGTTGAAAGATCAAAGAATTATCCAGTGATAGGAACCAAATGGGTCTTTATAAATAAGAATGATGATCAATGAATAATAACTAGAAATAAATCTAGACTTGCAGCTAAATGATATAATCAGGAAGAATGTATAGATTATGATGATACCTTTACACCTGTAGCTATATTAGAAGCCATTAGATTCCTTTTAACCTATGCATCTCATATGAACTTTAAATTATTTTAGATGGATGTTAAGTCCGTATTTCTAAATAGCTATTTAATGGAGGAAGTTTATTTTGTGCAACCTCGTGGTTTTGAAAATTCCCAAAATCCAGATTCTGTTTTTAAACTTACTAAAGCTCTTTATTTACTTAAACAAGCACCTAGAGCTTGGTATGAAAGATTAATCTCTTTTTTGATAAAAAATGATTTTATTGTAGGAATGTAAGATCCAAATTTTTTTAAGAAAACTCTATATACTAATATTTTATTGGTTCAAATTTTTGTTGATGATGTAATTTTTGGATCAACTAATAAATCACTTTGTCCTGAGTTTTCAATGTTAATGCAAAAAGAATTTGAAATGAGCATGATGTGAGAATTAAATTTCTTTTTAGGACTTTAAATTTATCAAAAAGATTTTATAAATTTTTTGAATCAATGAAAAAACATTACTGATTTATTAAAGAAATTTGGAATTGAAACAGCAAGACATATACAACTCCTATGTGTACAAATATAAAACTTGATTTGGATGAAACTGGAAAATCAGTTCACAACAAGTTATATACAGGTATGATTGGTAATTTATTATATCTTTCTGCTAGTAGGCCAGATATAATGTATTTAGTATGTATTTGTGCAAGATTTCAATCAAATCCTAAAGAATCTCATTTAGCTGCTATTAAAATAATTTTTAGATACTTAAAAGGATCTATTTTTCAATTTCTTCTTTATCCCAAAACTTCTGATTTTAATTTAATTTCATACATAGATGCGGACTTTGGGAGTTGTATATCAGATAGGAAAAGCGCTTCAGGAACTTCTCACTTTTTAGGGAAATCCTTAGTGTCATGGTCAAGTAAGAAACAACATTCAGTTTCCTTGTCAACAGCTAAGGAAAAATATGTTTCTACTAGAAGTTGTTGTGCACAAGGGTTATGGATGAAAAATAGTCTTATGGACTTTAGACTAAATTTTAATAATACGCCTATTTTATTTGATAATACTAGTGCGATAAATACTTCAAAAAATCCTATTAATCATTCTAGAACTAAGAATATTGATATCAGACATCATTTTCAAAGAGATCATGTTCTTAAAAATGATATATTTTTGGAATTAGTAAGTACTGAAATTCAATTAGCTGATATTTTTACTAAACCACTTCCCATTGTAAGGTTTCATTTTATTAAGGTGGATCTAGGTTTATTTAATTTAAATAATGTTTTATTTTACTATGTTGTTTCTTTATTTTAATCATGTTTAAAATAATTTATATATTTAAACATGATATGTTTTTTTCTTTTTCTTCTTTACCCCGCGTAATCAATTTTATTTAAATTTAAAACCTATGTAATGATTAATAGAAACACGAGAATCAAGGCTGTCAGAAACCTTTTGACTTCTAAATTGTTTCACTTCTACCAAAACCTTTTCAAACCCGCAAAACGGCACCACTTCTCATCAACCCTAATCTTCAAACCCCTAAAACTATAACATTCAAACCTTCAGAGATTCTCACAGAAATGGAAAATACTAAGAGAGCTGATGAGACTGAGGCCACCAATTCCATGAAACAATGCTCAGAAGGAAGAAAAATTTTGTAGGGAAATGTCATTGACCTGGAATGGCTATATCAAACGAATCTTCTATTGAAACAAGATCTCACTTTTCAAAATCTAGAGCAGACATTCAATGGTGAGAAGTCTGTGTTTTTGTATAAAGAAGAACTGTGATATTTCTTTTAGTCCGTGCAATTTAGTCTGGGAGAAAATGAGGATACTATGGTAGCTAAGATAGAAGATAGAGAGGCCTCAATATCCTCTGTGGAAGTTGGTCAGATTCCGAACTACCCTCATGAGGGAGTGTTTCATTTTGATTTGAAATATATACAAGATTCTATACATAAATCTAAAGAAATTATGTATTTTCTTGTCGATTCTACTTCTATAAAGAAGATGTTCACAAAGGACCTGGAGCCAGATCAGAAAATTTTAGTAAAATTTGTGCAAATAGGGATTTCACTGAGGATGTCTGAGTTGGAGAAAATTTTGTATCCAGATATATATATAATGTTTATGTTCATGAGTGATATAAAGCTAATTTTTTTTAGGTACATGGTCAGGTACCTAAGATATTGTTGTCATAGTGAAGCCATAATAAATTTCTACCCTTTTGGTAGATTCATTTCCAATCCTTTGTTTAAAAAGGATATGGTGAGACAGGTGGATGCAAGAGTTAAATGTCATCACAATAATGTTTTCAATGCTAGAACCTTAAGAAAAATTAGCTATTTATGGAGCACCTTAAAAGGGAAACTATTGCCAGTAGGAGCTGAGGAAGAAACAGAGAGTGCTCAAGCTCAGTCTGCTAAGTCCAAAGAGGGACAGGATGAATCGAGAGTCTGCACTGCAGCAAGAAGAATCAGATTTTAAATGGAAGATACTGAGGAAGAAAGAAGTCTGGAGGGACTTCAGACTCCGAGAAAAAAAAAACTGTTAATAAGGAAATTGTTTACCCTGTACTGACAACAAGAGATTTACTCTCTTACAGTTTTGTAAGAGAAGATACTGCTGAAAAAGCAATGGATGCTATTATTGAGAGGTTAGAACCAATGGAGGGACCTCAGATTCAATCTGGAATTCAAGAAGAAGTAGAAGGAGAGACCCAAGAACAGGTTGTAGCTGATGTTGAAGTTACAGTTCAACAGGAACAAGAGGTAGAGCCTAGTGAGGAAGTGGCCAGACCTTAAGAAACTCCAGAAGAAATTCTTTTAGAAACTCTAATGTAAGAAAAAATTACTGATGTTCATGATGAGCATGTTTCTGAAGCTCAAACAGAAGTACTTCATGAGGATTTTTCTGTGTAAGAGTCTGGAAAGGACTCTAAGGAAAAAGCAATCGATAAACCTTCTTAGGAGAAGGAAAAAGAGAAGTCTGATGCAGATTCACTACCTTTAGTACTACTGCATCACAATGGAACTGTGAATGAAAATCAAGCATGAGGTGCCTCTAATTTAGGGAATAAGGAAGTTGAAGAGCTATAAAAAAGGTGTCTCATTTGTAATCTGAAAATGTTACTCTAAGGAGAGCCTTAGAATCATAACAGTTGAAATTTTAGAGACTTAAGGGAAGTACAACGTCACGAAAAGAAGTTGAATCTTTTAAACAAGAGATGTTGACAGAGATTTCCAAGCTAAAATCAGAAATGGTAACGAAGTCAGATCTACTAGAAATTAAAGAATTTCTAGAGACACAATTTTCATCTATCGGGACTAGTACTGCTAGTGGATTTGGTACTTCAACTAATTTAATCAGAAGGTTTCAAGCTATTGTAGCAGCAATGAGCAACATGATTGACAGATTGCAATATCTTCAATGCAATAGTACTCCTTTATCAGTCTTGTTAGACAATCAATTTTTTTTTTTTGTTAATTAGTTGACATCAAGTGAACCATCTCTTAGACTTGTCCTGACGCAATTCACAGAGAAGTTGTCTTTATTTATAGATAAGGAATAAAGACTTTCAAAGTTTGTCAGAGTCAACCTCATAGAAAGATATTCATATGACTCAAGAGACCAGGTATCTTGTTATTAGGCTTGGTGATGGAATGATGAAATGACTGAGGGTGCAGTTGTCATAAATCAAGTCTATAGTTCAGAGGAGATAGAACCTATCTCATATCCTTCCCAAACCTTGATTATTGTGTTCATCATGACTGTACCTATTCCATAATCGCAACGAAAATTTGGATTCCAATTATTTTTTTTTGCTATCATTGGTTGAAAATGCCAGTAATCCAGATTTACTTATTGACAAGTAGTTAATGATATAGTATTTACTTAAGTTCAATGTTACATTAATCTATGTTATATTCCATATTTTGTCATTCTTTTTGATAACACAAAAATGGTAAGAAATTGGATGAACACAAAATTTTTCTTTGTTTGATTTTATATTGGGGGAGAAATTAAAGTGAAAAATTAAAATGGGTAAATTAAAGGGATAAATTAAGTTAAATATAATATTGAATTTTCACAATTTAAAACTATATATAATTAAATTTCGTAAGTTAATTTCATTGGTTATTTTATGGGTTTTGTGATCATCAAAAAGGGGGAAATTGTTGAGAAAGTATTGTTTTCAACAATATATTCTATTTTTGTTTAAAGGGGGAGTTTATTGAAAATAGTACTCTACCTCTTTATGATAATTTTGATGCTCAAATATACCCTTAATTATTTTCTAATGATTTTATATTTTAAGAATATTACAGGAATTTAATATTCATTATATTTTTTTTGGATAAAATATTTAAATTATTTAACAACAAGAATTAATTTCTAACGTATTCGCATTTAGCATGTTCTGGAAACACTGTTCATGATCTACATATTCAGGATCTATTTTAGTGTGTTCTGGAAACACTGTTCATACCCTACGTGGATAAATGTAGCATAAGGATGAAAAGCAGTGTATACTTTATGAGATAAGAGAAATTTATGGTTAATCAACCATACATTATCGACAATGTATGGAAGAGGAACCATACGTTAGGAAGGAACCCTATGTTTCGGATATTAAAAAAGTATGGAAGAAGAACCGTATGTAAGTGTTAATCATTACGTTTGTTTCTCAAAAGTATGGTTCATCAAACTTACTTTTGTAAACAACCATAAGTTCTTAGAAAATTATGGATCAAGTAAAAGTATGGATCCTTCATTATACGTTAGAAAGTTGAAGAGAAAAGTATGGATGACCAACCATACATTTCTGATCAACCATACGTTTTCAACCCTACATTTGAAGGCTACGTAATCAACCTTACGTTGAGGATATATGTTACGTTCAGAGGATGCATACTGTACAACTCAAACATACGTTTGAAGTCGGAGAATTTAAAGTCGATATTATTATGAAATGGTCAGCAAGTTGATTATTAGGCTGATTTCAAGCCGCATTTAAAACTGATTTTAAAGTGAGACTTTGATTGATTCAAAGACATTTTATCATTGGTTTAAGGATCGAATCAAGAAGATATTTTTATGCCGAGTCTTCAGGGAAGTTATGAATACTCTTTAAATTCAAATGTTTGAATATCAGGAGTCAGAAAGAGAATTTTGTGGATCTGAATTTGAAGAAGAAGTGTTTTTTGTTATTATATATTTATGAGCTTTTCCAAACAGAAAAGATAGATCTCTATCTCAATATCACTCTCAATCTCCCTCTCAATCTCTTTAGATCACTTAAGAAAGGGGAAAAATAGAGACTATCAAAACACACAAATCTACTAATTCCAGAAGAATGACAAAGCTCTGTTCATTGAAGAAGAAGAATCACTATTGAAGTTTCATTCGTTCTACATTGAAAATCTATTATGAATATGCTACTGCTTATGTTTTGAATTATATTTCCATATCTACTGCAATGGGATCGACTCAGAATGACTCTTTTGCGATGATCATTATTTCTGATGGTAGCGATCTATCTACTATCAATTGCATGCTATCGCAATTTTTATAAACATCTAGAAAGTATTTTCAGAATAAAAAAATATTTATTTTCTATTCTTGAGTGACCGACTTCTCTTACTAAGCTGTGTAGGTTCTGTGAGTGAACCAGAAGGATTTGTTTTGCCTTAGATTTTAAAGGTGTAAACTACCTGTACTTAGTTGTTGAAAGGTCTGTTGAAATGGGGACCAGATAGTGAAATTTAACAAGATCGTGATGTAGAGCATTGGTGGAGTGGACTAGGAGCTTTCTGTTCCCCAAACCACTATACAACGTGTGTATCTACGCTTCATATTTCTACTACATTAATTCATCTGATTAAAGTAAAAGAGCAGAACACAATCTCACGAAGATTTTTGAAAAGACACAATTCATCCCCCTCTTTTTTATATTTGGTATAATCTGATCCAACGAAAACATGGGTACACCAAACTACATTTAAATAATTTCTAGTGTGTCATATTCCCCACTAATAGAAGGCCACCCCTCTCCTACCCACTTAACACCTTAAACCCCCTTTGGTTTGAACATTAACTGACTAAATGACTTCTCTAATTACATTAAATAATCATATAATCCTTATCTTGGGAAACAATACAGCTTAAGAAGACATTAGTTTAATCCTAAAGAGGATACCCGAAGAAGGGATAATGTTTTTCGAAAAGCGTTTCTATTTTAGTTAATTTTACACATCCATAAATTTTTGTTATATCATTATTATATAATAACTCAATTATCTTTAATATAATTATATTTTTTTATTTAATGTTATAAATAAAAAATTCACATACTTCTATCAAATGGGTTACGAAATCATCGTCTGTGGGTATGATAGACTACCGCTTCACAGACCAATGATATTTATTTTTAAATTACCAACTTTCATGGTTTGTAATAATGATATAAATTCTGTTTATATGTGATATTTATGATCGTTATGATGTCTTTATTATTCTGTAATTATTGTATGACACATACCTCCATACTTTCATTTTGTGGGAATACGATAATGTCGTTCATGTGTACGAAAGACTACCGCCTAACGAAGTGATGTGATTCATTCAAACTTTTCCAGGAATGTATTAATGAAGGTTTAAATGAAAATATATGATATATATGTAATAAAAATGACACCGTAATGATAATATACATATATATTATTTTCTTTTCTTTCTTTCAATATGATAAGAAAATGGAGACAACATTCATGCAGATGTATGACCTACGGTCTCCGTGAACGGTGTATTTCATTTCCTATATCCAAATTTTATGGATTAATATATATACATATATAATGAATATATATGATATATAAATCATGTTTTATATTATTTATATGATGAAATAAATATTGACATAAGAGAAATATAAAAATAAAAAGTGAAAACATACTTGAAAAACAATGCAATTAACATTGGAATCATTAAAAATAATTAAAGGTTGTTATTAAATAGGTAATAATATTTCTTAAAAAGATAATATATGGGATAATAAATATTAATATGGATCTATAATACGTTCATCACATGTTCAAAACCACTATAATTGAGGATAAATCAAGTACGAACAAAAGGAAAGTATGAGTTAAGGGATTGTGTATCAATTTCATTTCATTAAGGCATATTTTATTTTTATGAACCTAATTTATCTTATATGGTGTATATAATACCCCTTTTAAATTTAATATCATCAATAATTAATTATTCATGTTATCTTATGTCTCAATTTGAATCATTTCATCTAAATGGATTTGATCTTAAAGATATCAATTGATAAAGAAATTTCATAACTCAATTTCTTTTCATTGTGTTATGTTACTTCTTTGTTATCATTGGTATTATATGATTATGAATGTAATTAATTTTTATTATCTATTTTTTTATTTATTTTTTTTATATTGATTTAATTTTTATACAAATAATCGATTCATTGATTAATTATCACTTCAACATTATGACCATTTAAAGGGTTGTTTCACAATATCATTCCAATTGAAATAGTTCATTATTGAATTTACATTAAGGGAAATTCTATTATAATTATTTAAAAACCCTTTAACATTATTATCCTATGGTCATTAATAAATTTTAAATAGATAGAAGCTTTTTCCTACTCTTTGGTACTTACATTTTTTTAGGAAATGTTTTTAAGAAAATTTGACTTTATTTCTATCTTCGATTGGAAATATGTTTTCTTCCAAAACCGATTTTTGTAAAAATGTTTTCAATTGTTATTAAAATATTTTCAAAATGATTTATCAATGGTATTTTCATCCATTTTTTCCATTTACAAATTATTTCTAAAATTTTAGCTTTTATAAGAAATTTTCAAAATGTTTTTCAAAATGAAAAGGATATTTTCCTAAAGAATGTTTTTAAAGATAATTTTATTGTACTGGTTTTTATCAACGAAAAAAAATTATTATTAATTTAATGGGAATATATATTTTATTGAAACCGTCCTTATTCTCGCACTGTATAATTTATGATTATTTTGACTATTATTTACATTCACTTCTATAATTCATTTCTATAGTCAATAACTTTCCCTAGAAATTTTCACTTTCCTATGATAACTAGACATTAAATTTTCCCTAAATATCTATATTATTTATCATGGATATATTCATTTCATAAACTATATAACATTTTCCCATTCAGTGTTTACTCTGTTGTTTAATTTATTATCTTGGTAAATATTGATAAATCAATATTCGTTATTCAATATAGATATTTTATAAGACATATTATTTATAAAGTAAATCTGTTATTTGATATATGAGTAATGATTTGGAAATGTAGAAATGGGTGGGGCCTTGATAATGATAGCCCCTTGATGTATCAATAGTTTTATGGTATGTATTAGTTGGCTATACATTGTTAAATGGGTTCCTACTAATTAGTTTTAAACTATCTTGAGAATAGATCTTGATGGTAAAGTTTTATATTCTTGGGAAAAATCATATCAATTATTAAGAATTTATTCATTCAGGATTCAATTATTATTATCCATTAGATTTTAACTATCAAAAGATCTATAGATTCCTTTAATTCTCATTTTATTAATTAAATGGAATGGTTTTAAGTTATCTTCCTTTCTATATTGATTATTCCATATACAGTTATTTAAATGTAATGTTCTTTAAGGTATTTACCATTATATATGGATTATGCCTCATCATGTTATTTAAATGGAATGTGTGTTTAATTATTTACCTTTCTATATTGATCTAGTTATTTAAATGGAATGTGTGTTTAGTTATTTACCTTTCCAAATTTACTATTAATTATTGATTCATGATAGATTTCATTGTACTTAACCATTACTGAGAATTTGATCTCACACATAATTGTTTCTTTCCCCAAAATTCCATAAAGTTTACCATGCTACTAAAGGGATTTGAGCTTAAAGATATCAATTGACAAGGAAATTTCATAACTCAATTTCTTTTCATTGGGTTATTTTACTTCTTTATTATCATTGGTATTATATGATTATGAATATAATTAATTTTTAGTATCTATTTTTTTATTTAATTTTTTTATATTGAATTAATTTGTATACAAATAATTGATTTATTTATTAATTATCACTTCAACATTATGACCATTTAAAGGGTTGTTTCACAATATCATTCCATTTGAAATGGTTCATTATTGAATTTACATTAAGGGAAATTCTATTATAATTATTTAAAAACCCTTTAATTTTATTATCTTATGGTCATTAATAGTTTTTAAATTGATAGAATCTTTTTCCAACTCTTTGGTACTTAAAATGTTTTAGGAAATGTTTTTAAGAAAATTTGACTTTATTTCTATCTTCGATTGGAAATATGTTTTCTTCCAAAACCGATTTTTGGAAAAATGTTTTCAATTGTTTTTAAAATATTTTCAAAATTATTTATCAAAGGTATTTTCATCCATTTTTACCATTTACAAATTATTTATAAAATCTTAGCTTTTATAAGTTATTTTCAAAATGTTTTTCAAAATGAAAAGGATATTTTCCTAAATAATGTTTTTAAAGATAGTTTTATTGTACTGGATTTAATCAATGAAAAAAATTATTATTAATCCAATGGGAATATATATTTTATTGAAACCATCCTTATTCTCCCAGTGTATAGTTTATGATTATTTTGACTAAGTATTTACATTCACTTATATAATTCATTTCTGTAGTCAATAACTTTCCTTAGAAATTTTCACATTCCTATGATAATTAGACATTAAATTTTCCCTAAATATCTATATTATTTATCATGGATATGTTCATTTGATAAACTATATTACATTTTCCCATTCAGTGTTTACTCTGATGCTTAATTGATTATCTTGGTAAATATTGATAACTCAATATTCTTTATTCAATATAGATATTTTATAAGATATATTATTTATAAAGTAAATATATTATTTGATATATGAGTAATGATTTGGAAATGTAGACATGAGTGGGGCCTTTATAATGATAGCCCCTTGATGTATCAATAGTTTTATGGTATGTATTATTTGGTTATACTTAGTTAAATGGGTTTCTAATAATCAGTTTTATACTATCTTGAGAATATATCTTGATGGTAAAGTATTATGTTCTTGGGAAACATGATGTCAATTATTAAGAATTTATTTATTCAGGATTCAATTATTATTATCCATGAGATTTTAACTATGAAAAGATCTATAGATTCCTTTAATTCTCATTTTACTAATTAAATGGCATGGTTTTAAGTTATCTTCCTTTCCATATTGATTATTCCATATACAATTATTTAAATGTAATGTTCTTTAAGGTATTTACCATTATATATAGATTATGCCTCATCATGGTATTTAAATGGAATGTGTGTTTAATTATTTACCTTTCTATATTGATCTAGTTATTGAAATGGAATGTGTGTTATGTTATTTACCTTTCCAAATTTACTATTCATTATTGATTCATCATAGATTTCAGTGTACTTAACCCTTACTAAGAATTTGATCTCACACATAATGTTTTCTTTCCCCAAAATTCCATAATGTTTACTATGACTGATGTGAAAGAATATTTTAGATGGAATAAAGTTATTAAAAAAATATGTTGTAATTTGAGTATTCAATTGTAATAAAAGACTCATGTATATGTAACGTTTTCCAAGATTACTAATCAATTAGGTCCTTTGGGATGTGATTTCCTTGTATCTTATTCTAATGTAATAGTAGTAGGTACTGACTTTGGGATTCTTAGGTTAGATTCACTATAATATTTATCAGATCAAGTTCATTAGAAACCTTGGGAACTATATTTAGGAAAACATAGATTAAGGAACATAAACCTATGATATAATTTTAGGATAAGTAGAGAAGAACATTATAAAGTTTTGGTAAGGAATATATTATATGGGTTTTCCTTAAAATACATTCTTGTATGGATTCTAATAGTGGATGTGGTTCTTTTACAAATGTACCTTGGGGAAATAAGGGTGTTTTAGGCTTTATTTGAATGTAACCTAATATAAAAAATGGTCTTACTATATACATGGTTTGATACTACCATTGGATTTGATTAGGATAATTAACATTTTAATTATTGAACATTATGAAGGATTTGAATACATAATGAAAATAAATAACCTAGGATAAACCCTGGCCCATGGAAGGTTGTATGATGAAAAAAATGAAGTATTTCTGTATAATGTTTGAAGAAAAAAAATTGTTAAAGTGTTTTACCAATAGTATTTTGGATACAAGAATCATGAAACATCCAAGGATTAGGTTAACTTTTAGGAGAAATTGTGTATTCATTAACTAATGAAGTCACAAATACCATCATCTATTTATGATTTTAAGGTTAATCATAAGTTCTAATTCTTAAAAATCATTATTAGGTTTTATGTGTTGAGAGTCTACCAAGATTAAGGACATTTCAGGAGAAAATTAGTGGAAAAGTTATTTGAGGAATAATGCATTTATATTTTATATACATAATTTTAAAGGTATTGATTACAATTGGGGTTAATATGATAATTAATGATATTGTAATAATAATAAAATATGATTATTATACTTTGTAAAAAATATACAAAAAACCTTCTTAAAAAGTTTATTTAATGATTAATTTTTTTAAAGGACTTCCATAATATTTTTGGGAACATTATTGGAATATAGTTTATAAAAAAACCCTCATGCAGCGCGACAACCCGTCACATTCAAAAAGGTGGTGGGGATTTGACCCATGACCAAAATATGATAAGGGTTTTGTTCCCTCCAAAAGCCTACGTGGCATCCTTATTAATGTATCACTATTTTTCGCTAAACAAATTTATGAATAAATATTAATGATGAACTAGTAGTGTTACTTTTGAGGTTTAGAGATTACTTTTTTTTATATTGGATAACATGTTCCAACCATATTTGTTTTTTGGAAATAGTTAGATGGAGACATACATATTTTTCACTATTTTATGGTTCTTATGATCAATTAATGTAAAATTTGGTGCTTCAAGCATAAAAAATCATTTTGGATATTTATTTCTTGAAGTAAAAGGATAAATTTGAAACAGATTGATGCAAAACCAAAGAAAGAAATTATGTTTATGAATTAGAAATATATCAATTAAATGTATTTCTTTATATTTGTAGATAATAGAAGAATTAATCAACATTAATAAAATGATCTTTAAACAATAATGTTATCCTAATTCCTTTATTTATATTGAAACGATGTTTTTTTAAATCATCATATATTTATGGATTTGAGTACTTAAAGATTAAATTGATCATTCACATTCTTGGGATTAATGACCTCAATAAATCCCTAAAATTATTTACACTTTTCCTCAAAATCCATATGGTTAGTTTCCACTGATGCTCTCAAACACAAAAACCTAGTTATATGTTTTTACATATGGCCATAGTACTTCCCTTCACCGTTATTAAGTGAATATTTTATTAACTATTTTACATTGTGGGTTTTAATTTTTTTTCAAATATCAAACCCATGATTACCAATATCTAGTTTAAATTACAAGGACACAATTTATTTAAGGTGGGGAGAGCACAACACCCCAAAATTATGAAAGAATATAATTTTATTACATTTTATATGAAACACATAATAGAAAGTATAAAAATGAATATAAAATCCAAATAATTTACAATATATTTATTATTTAAAATAAATTTAATCAATAATATGGCTTTAAATGCACACAACACTAAGTTAGCTTTTGTAAAATGTAACATTGACTTTCTTAGATAGCTTGCGTTAAACAAAAGATCGAGTTTTACTAAAAAATATTCAAATGAAAATTATCTCCTAGATTTTAAATTTTTGGTTATGAATAGTATTAATTAACATATAAAAATATATATTTTAATTCCTTGGTTATTAATAAATTATAAATTAATTTAAAAACAAATCGAATATAAAAGATATGTTTTTATAAAAAACTAGTTTTATGCGCCAAAGGCATTTTAACATAATAAATTAAATTAATTACTATTATTGGATGATATAAGGAAATTTAAATATTATATATTAAATAATTTTTATAACATGAATACAATATATTTTATAAGAATTAGATAATAATAAATTCAATTTTACACATAAACAGCCGTATTTGTTCTAAAGGTTGTTTTTTGGCCTTTTAATGGCGCACTTGTTTGTAATTTTTTTTGAAAATTTCATAAACATTAGTTTATAAATAAAATTTATTTTTTAATTTTAAATTTCAAAATTATCTTATGTTGAAATTTTGGTATTCTTTTGAGAAGATTCAATTTGTGATGAATAGTAAAAAATTATGAATTTTAATTGAAAAACAACTTTTTGTATAAACAATTTATAATGTTAAATTATATTTTTAATTGGTTTTAAAGATTAATTAGTTCAATAATAAATATTATAACCCAATTTATGTAATTATAACCAAATTTATATTGAGTTTCATATAAAAAATTATAAACATTTGAACATTTTTACTTTAAAAATCCGCTTTATCGCTACCTCTAAAAGATTAATTTAAAATTATTTTTTTCCACATAATAAATTGAATTTGAAAAAATGGACACATATTTTGAATCAAAATAATTTATAATCTATAATAGGGAATTGTTAATTTTGGACTTGTATGACTAGTGAAAATAGTTAAATTAATTACAATGATTAAGGTAAATACGATTATAGTGATTAAAGTAAAAACTAGTTCAATTAATGGTTAAACTTAAACTATAGGGTTTAAGAATGAAAAAAACTTTTCAAAATCCCATTTTTATGGATATATTTTGACCTTAACACTTAATGATTCTAATTTGGTGCATTATTTATGCCTTTTGTTATTTTAAAACTTGGATACACCTAACTTATTTTAAAAAATGAAATGTGTGTCCTCTCCCATACTTATAAAAGGCTGCCCAATATATTCCCCTATTCACACCATAAAAACAATTATGTTAGTCCAATAATAGAATAATAACTTCTAAAATTCAATCACCTAAATCAATAATCTTTTTCTGCGGAAACAATTCTACTTAATAATGCATTAGTCCAATTCTAAGGAGGATACCTGAAGAAGAGGTAATGTTTTTATAAATTAATTTTTTATTTTATTTCTTTATCCAACTACTTTTTAATATTATTATATCATTATATTATAATAAAATAAGTATCTTAAATATAATAAATGTTTTTATGTTATGGTTATGAACTAAATATTCACCGACTTCCATCAAATGGGTTACGAAATCATCGTTCGTGTGTACGACCGACTACCACCAAGAAAAATGATGTCATTTGTTTTTCCATTACCATATTTAAAGGTTTGGAATGATGATGTAAATAATATTTTTATATTTTATTTACAATATTTATGATTTATTTATGTTTATTTAATTATTATATAACACATACCTTCATACTTTCTATATTGTGGGAATATGATAATGTCGTTCGTGTATACAGCGAACTACGGCCTTTCAAAGCAATGTGATTCATTAAGAAATTACATGGAATATATTAATGATTATTTAAATATATAAATTTCATATATATAAAATAAAAATGATACTGTAGTTATAAAATACATATATATCATTAACATTCCTTCTTTCAATATGACAAGAAAATGGAAACAACGTGCATTTATACGTACGACCTACTGTCTCCAGGAAATCTATAGTTTATTTCCAATCCAAAAAATTTATGGATTGTTATAAATAGTTATATACTGAATATATATGATATTTAAATTAGGGTTTAAATTCTGGTTATTATTAAATCATGATTAACATAATAGAAATAAAAAATAACAAGTCAAAACATACTTGAAAAACAAGGCAATTAACACCCGAGATAATGATATTAATGAAATTTTATTAAAAAAAAAATGTGATAATATAATATAAAAAGATTATATATGATTTATAAATATTTATATGTTTATTGAATAAGTAAATAAAATGTTTAAATCCACTGTAAAGGAGGTTAAAGAAAGTATGATGAAAAAAAAAGTGTGAGGTAAGGGATTTCATCTCAATTTCAGTTCACTAAGGTGTATTATAGTGTTATACAGTTAATTTATTTTATATGGTTTATATGATAATCATTTGACCTGTAATATCATGAATAATTAATTCTTCATGGAATATTATGTTTCAATTTGAATCATTTCATCTATGGGGATTTGAGCTAAACATCACCGAGTGATAAAGAAGTTTCACATCTCAATTTTTGTTCATTGGGTTATATTATTTCGTTTTTGTAAATGGAATTATATGTTTATTTGTATAATTAATTTTTAATATGTATGTTTTGATTTCCATTTTTTTATTTTGAATTATAGTGGATATACACAATCAATTCATTTATTAATTCTCACGTCAATATTATGATCATTTTAAGGGATGTTTCACAATATCATTCTAATAAAGATTTTTAATTCTATAATTTAAATTAACGGAAATTATATGGTAATTATTTAATAAATCATTTAATTTTATTCTCCTCTAGTTATTAATGATATTTTTCAAGTTATAATACCATTTTACCACTCTTTGGTACTTAAAATATTTTATTTTTTAAGAAAATGTGACTTCATTTATCTCTTCGATTAGAAATTTGTTTTATTACAATACTATTTTTTATAATAATGTTTTCTAAAATGTTTTAAACTTTTAAAAATGATTTATATAAGGTATTTTCACCCATTTTGATCCTCTACAAAAAAAAATTCATATTTTTTTAAAAACAAATTAGTGAAATGGTATTTTCAAAATGTTTTTTAAAATGAAAAAGACATTATCCTAAAAAATGTTTTTAATGATATTTTTATTGTATTTGTATTCATAAATGAAAATCATTTGGTATATATATTGAATCAATTCCATCCTTATTCTCCCTTTGGATGGTTTATGATTATTTTTACAAAAGAATGTATCGACATTCACTTCCATAATTCATTTTTTTCATCAATAAAATTCCCTTGAACGTTTCACTTTCCTATGATTATTTAACATTAAATTTCCCATAAATATCCATATTATTTATCATGGATGTGTTCATTTTTTTAACCATATAAATTTTTTACAAATGGGTTTTTACTGTGTAAGTTATTTGAATATCTGGGGAAATATTAAAAAAGCCTTACTCTTTACTAAATATAGATATTTGATAAGGCATATAATTTATAAATTGAATAAATTATTTGATATATGAGAAATGGTTTGGACCTGAAGAAATGGGTGGGGACTAGTTATTGATGCCCCAAGATGCATTGATAGTCCCATTGAACGAATAAATTGGATCTCCTTATTTAAATGAGTTTCTACATATCAGTTTTAAATTATGTTGAAGATAAATCATGATGGTAATGTTTTCATGTGCCTAAGAAAAATGAAATCCAATAATGAAGAATTTTTTCATTTCGATATCATTTATTATTATCCATGATATTTTCAATATGAAAAAATAAATGGATGCATTTTATTCTCAGTCTATTGATTAAATGGAATGGTTTTCAATTATCTATCATTCCATATTAATTATGTTGTATCTAGTTATTTAAATGAAATGTGTTTTATGTTATTTAACTTGTTATATTGAATATGGTTTATCAAATTATTTAAATTTAATGTGTGTTTACTTATCTACGTTTCTATATTTATCCAGTTATTTAAATGGAATTTTTTTCCAGTCATTTACCTTTCTATACTGATTATTCATTATGGATTCAAGAGAGATCACACTTTACTTAACCCTTATTAAGAATTTTATATCTTCCTTACATTGTTTCCATTCTAAAAGATTCCATGAATTTCATTGTGATTAATATGAAGTTAAATTATAGTTGGAATAAAACCCTATTTTACTTTGGAAAGATGTGTTTGGTCCATTAAAATGAGAAAACCCAATTTTATAAATATATTTCAAAACATTTATTATGGACTTTGTTGGGAATAAATGAATGGTCTATGTGATTCTTACCTACTGAGCTGTTAATGATCACATTGTACTTGTTCCACTCAACATCGGTAGACCTGATATACTTTGTAAGTGTAGGATTCTTACGTAGGTTTCCCTTCGAGATGGCTATTCTTGTGGTTGGTTGTGACTAAGTTGCCACATGGATATTGTGTTTTTAGGTTTGTTTTTTAGTTTCTCTTATAGTTCTGTTTTGTTTAGTTATGGGTGTATCTAGATATGTTTGTGTTTGGTATATATATTTATTATTGTTCAATTATTATTGGTTTATGTTGTATGCACTTATTGGTTATTGAACCAAGTTTTTGTAGTGATAAATCATTCCTACATGGATATATTTGATTTACAGTGCTAGTTTCTAGCCCATGATGATTGAGAATACCTCTCAGGCCTTGTTACATATCAGTTCAGATGTCTAATTGAATGTCACTAGGACTTGGTTCATGAAAAAAATTGTATTATAGACATCCCTTTGTTATTTGGGGTGTTAGTTAGTTTGTAGATTGTGACTGTCAGGACTCCAGAGGTAGGTGCAGGAAGAGGCTCTTGAACACTTTCTCATAATGATCCTTGAGTTGATAAGGGTATTCCATAATTTTCCTCCATTTCTTTGTTTTTGGGTGTGTGAATAGGGAATGATAAGGGTGGTGAAACAGTGATGTGTGTTGGTATTATATGGAGTAATGACCCATGGGGAGTCTGAGTGCATGATTCGAGGCCCTCGTAGTGGTTGGTGATATCTTGGGGAATGTTCTACTAAACCATGTCACTGGTTTTTTCATCTTCCCTAGTTCCCCATTGTAGGTGTTTGGTGGGAGTCATATTTCATTTTTATTTTGGCCGGTGTAGACTGATTTTGAAGTGGAAGGAAAGGGAAGTTTTCGGAATCAAATTTAAAAATGAAAACAGTTTTTATAACATTTTTTTTAATGTGGAATTTTGTGTTTGGGTTTTGATAGTGTCCACGGGGTGAAATGGTTTGGATTTTTGAATGTAAATAGTGGTTTATGGAAAGAGGATTTTGTCTTTGTTTTATGGGGTTTGGCTTTTGAGATGGGTGTTTTGGGTAGTATTACTCCTTCTATTTGAGTTTTGGTTTGATGTTGATTTTATATTTCATGTTCTTTTTCTATTCAGAGTATGCCACCTAGAAGGATATTAAAGATTTATATAAAGTAACATCCTATTGTTTTCCATGCCCAAACTCCTAGTGGAGTGTAGGATTCAAGTTATTCTGGGCTATTATGAGTTTCCATGGTGATCGAGGTCTGTTTAAGGCAGTGGAATGTGTTGAAGAAGTTAAAGGTGTCTTCTGATTGTTGAGAACTCTCGAAGCTATGAGGGTTATGGATTTTATGGGTTTGTTTGAATGTATGTTTTTAGATTGGTGGAAGTTGGTCAAACCAACATCATTTCAAGTTGGGATTTCATGGTAATTTATTAAGGCCAATCTTATTCAATTGTTAATACCTGAAGTGCTCATGGTGAAGAATGTGGTAGAGTTATTTGTTCTTCTGTAATGATGGAAGATGATGAAGCTGTATGTCGACCAGTTTAAAGAAATGGTTTAATTTTATTTGGTGGTAGTAGTAGGGGATCAACTGAATATTACTCTTCTCATATAGGGTGTTCTTATAGAGGTCAAAGACAAATTATTCTCATCCAGAAAAGTTCCAATTGGGAAGCTAGCAGATGATGTGTTTATATCTGAGTTGGTTCTAGGGTATAGTTAGTGGTGGTTGGTGCTTGTGAAGGTTCCCCATATGGAGATAGGTGTGTGATATAAGAACCCATTTATGAGAAGTATCTTTCTCGAGTTTTGTATTATCGTTCATATGACCTTTCTTTCATATGCTTTCAGTGTGGCTAGGGTGGGAATTCAAATCCATCCTGTCATAACCCTCTGAATCATATTTATTAATTTGGTAGTTTATCCCATCGAGAGAAGTTCTACAAGTGGTTTTAAAAACTATTATTTCTGGTTAAAATCTTTTAGATCCTGATTGATGGGAATCATATGGTTCAAGACATCAGGGCCCCATCCATAGGCCCTAGAGTGAAATTTCTCAGGCGTTTAGGAATCACAAGGGGTGTGGGTAACCATGTTTCAACATTTGTCTCATTTATTCTAATAGAGATAGTTTAAGATCCTCTATTATAGTTTTCTAGGTTATTTTAAATTCCTCTTCATTGTGAAAGTATTAGTGTTTCAATTTTCTTTTATACTTATGAATGATATTTAAAGATGTAGATATTTAAAAGGTTGGATTTTGTGGATTGATTTTTGTTTCTGGATATGATCATTCTGGATATTTTTACCTCAGGAGGAAAGGATGGATCATGGGATGGTTTATTTTTTTATTTGAGTTCATTATGTGGTTTTACCATTATATTTAGGGGTTTTTTACTTTGGGTTGGGAGTTATCAATGGACGGGTTAGTTAGTATGGGAAGGAAGTTTCCAGGTTTCTCTGTGTTGAGTTTCCCTTTTTTGTGTCATGAGGATAGTTATTTATTTATAGTGGGGAGAAACCCCTACCTTACTTTTCTATATGGTTCTAATCATTTAGTTTTTTCTTAGATTTGGATTGGTGTGACTAGTAAAGCATAAAGGTCACACTAAGTTTTGTCATTCCTTTTATCTTCATTCCATTTTAAATTGAGTTTTGGTTCTCATTCTACTGGGTGAATTTTCAAGGGTAGAATTCTTTTTTTGTTAGGGAAAATTGTCACACCACGACACTAATTTTTATTTTATTTTATTATTTTATTGGATTTGGTTATTTTGGTTGAGTTTTAGGTTAAGTTCTTAGAGATAAATTTGGTGTTTTGGAGTTTTCATGCAAATTGTTTTCCAGTGTAGAGTTTTTGTCCATATATTGGGGGTTAATCATGTAACCTAATAAGGATGAGGGTGTTTCAAGTTCATTTTCCTCTTACATGGCTTTATTTTCATTGTTTTCACATGGTTTGGGACAATCTATTCAAGGCCCAAGATAAACCATGTGGCTCTATGGTGGTTCCAAGGACAAGGCACATGGATTACACATGGTTAAGAGAAACTGTGCTGAAATATTGTGAGGAGGATTTTCAATTTGATAGAAGTAGTTTTCATGGTTGGATCAAGGTTTCCCAATCCATGTGGCCAGCCCATACGAGGTACCCCTATTCTATAGTAGGTTGTGCATGGTTTGGAAAACCATGTATACAAACTATGGGACATTACCATATATTAAAAGTACATAATTACCCCATTTCCCTCTTTATTTTTAACCTAAAACCCATTCTATATTATCCCCCTTGATTGTGAATCATAAGGGGAGCCTTAGGTGGATTTCTTCTTCCTCCTTCCTTATATATTTAGTGCTCCTCTCTAGATCTTTGGGTGGATTATTCCTTGGGTAAACTTATTTCTCCTTTTTCTTCTCTCTTCTATTTGCCTTTTCTTTTTTCTTGGGTATATTTCTATTTGGCTAAACCATGGGATGAGGATTTTATGATTTTGGGTATTTTTATTGATCCTAGGGTGTGTGGATTGTTCATTGAGATTTTTTATTCCTTCTGTGGTGGGTTTGTCTCATCTTCACGTCATTAAGGTAGGGATTTCCATCCATTTACTTTCCAATACATTAAATATAATTCTTGATATTTATTGAATGATTAATAAATGTGAGGTTATTACTTGTGGGGTGTTTTCATAAATTGATATGGTGAATTCATAAGGGTAATTTAATGAAATTGGGGTTTTAAAGGGATTCCCATGGTTATGCCTATATATATGCATACCAGATGTTTTGTTAATTACTTATTAGATTTTCAAAAAAAATTTAGGTTATTTTGGATATTTTTTTTCATTGATTATGTCTTAGTATTTGGTTCATTTGAAATTTTTTCTTGGTCTATGGGTTTTTGTTGGGTTAGTACCTGTGTGATTGGTGGTAATGTATGAGGTGACAATTTAAATTTATTTTAATATATTTTTATGGTTTAAAATTATTTTTCCATTTATGTGGGTGTATCCATTAATGTAGAAGGTGCACAAATGGATAAGAACACTAATTATAATGGATTTATGTTACAATATTTACCTTGAAATGTAGATTTCAAAACATTTATCCCCTCTTCTTTCTTCTATTTCTTCTCACTTTTCTACCTAAATGGTTTCTTAAAAAACATAATGTTTCTAAATGTTTCTTTGGATTTCAAATGACTCATGTGTGGTCTCAAATGAGTTTCTTAAATCTTGTACTATTTTTAAATTTTTTGAATGGTTTGATAACTAAAAGTGATAAAGAATGTTTGGAATGTCCAAAACTCAAATGGTGTTTTATCCTTGATTTTGGTAATGGCTTGAAATGGAATTGTATTTGTAAACGGTAAGGCCTTGTAATGGCCCGGACCATCCTAGTCCATTACTTGTCCAAGTTCTGGTGTTTGGGATTCCCTGAGAGGTGTGTGTGTCGGTGTAAGGATGTCATCATGGTGTCACCCATCAGTGACACCGATCGGTGAGTCGTTGATCGGTGTGTCCCTAATCGGTGGGTCATGGATCAGTGTGGCATTGATCGGTGTGTCCCAGATTGACGCCATACCTGATCGGTACCATAGGGGGTTGTTGGGGGTTTCCTTCCCAACTTCTCCTGAAATGCCAATTTTAAGTCTTTTAACCATTTTAATGTGGTTCAAGTCCATTTTTATCAACATAAACAATGATTTAAATCCACTAGGAGTGGGGAGACCCTCAACAGTCCCATTTTCCTCTATTTAATTTAAATCATATAACGCATAGCTTTTATGGCCACCCCTCTGTTGAGAATTATTAAATATCAATTAATTCCATTGTGTGTAACCATCCAATCGTGTGGTGAAACCACGATCCTCCTTTAAAGTCATTCAAAATTCATATAGTGTAACTCCAGGATCTCTCCTTTTATCACATGAGAATCCTTTTTCTTCTTAGCGGGTCTATTTTATTTCCTTGGTGCCTTTTGAGTCCCCCATCTCGAGGCTAGTGGTGCGCCTGTGTTGGAACCTTTACTGCTCACTCTTGGAGTCCTCTAAGTTCCTCCCCTACAAGTCGCACATCATAGTTGTTGGCACGATGAGGAAAAATTCAATCATTGATCGTCTAGGTTGGGCTTTTCTTTTATCTCTCTTTATCGTGTATCATGCGGGGTGGGTATGATAATGTTCCTATGGGGATGGATGAAACCCAACCTTACCAAAGATAATAAATGGTTTTTAAGGAATCAAGGGGTGTGTATGATGGTGCTGTTGTAATCTTTTATCATTTCTTATATGTTATGAATTGTATGGGATTATTTACACGAAAAATCATGGCCATTGGTGGTCCTTTCTTGCACACTTACGACACTCTATTTTTTCAGATAATCCTGTGATTGAATGGTTGTAACATGGAAACTGGTCAATCATGTAAACTTAGTTGAATAAATGAATGAACAATGAATAATAATCCTTGTATGGTCACCCTGGTTAACCAAATGGAATGTTGGGACTAAATGAATAGTGTGTTTAAAATATGAAAACTCCCTTGCTCTATTCTGGAAATGTGTATGGTTGTTCTGCTTGATGCTTGTGAGGTGACTTAGATCTGAATGGGATCCCCATATTGTGAAATTGTTGGTTTGTGGATTTTGGGTCTTGTGGGGATGTATATTGGGGATTAGTTTTGATATAGTACTTTGAGTGATCTCATAGATCCATTTTGTTGTTCTGACTTTACAATAGAACTAGTTGTGAATGCCTAATTTGCTGCTTGGTTGTTTTTCCTTCCTTGGCTTGTGGCTATGCCTGTTAGCTTCCCAGTAGTGAATAATTATTTAAATAGAATCACTTTAATGTTAAAACATGAATGTTTTTAGTGGGGAATTGTTTTCCAGGAATGATTTGTGACTTGGTTGTGGCTGTTGTGCTTTTTATGAATGAATTGTAACAAGGGTGTTTGTGTATGAGCTGGTTTTGGAACCCCCTAGGTTTGGATGAGGACATGTTTACCTATATGTATAATTCAGTTCTTATGTTTATAATTCACACCCCACCCAATTTTAGCACTTCATGTTGAACACCCCCATTTTATAGGGGAGATTGTTGTCCCAACACTCCTATGAGTGGTTGGTTATTAGCTCCTTTTCTTCTCCCTTTCTCAAGTACCCTAAATAACTTGGGCATGCTGTGAAGGTATGAGGTCCATTACATCCCAATATTCTTCAGTTAGGGTAGTTGTGTTGGTTTTACCAAGTGTGTGTGGGCAGGTTGTTTCCTAAGTGTCTTAGGGATGAGGCCTAGGTGACTTTGGGCGTGGAAGTAATTGTTTTGGACTAGGTTTCATTGGGTGTGGTGGTAGTTGTTTTGGCCCATGTGTGTGCAGGCATGGTTACCTGTGGTTGTTGTGGCCCAGGTGTTTGCAAGAGGGATGTGTGGTTGTGGTAGCCCAGGTGTGTGTGGGTAGGGTATAACAGTGAGATTGTGGTGAGAATCGAGGGGGAGGTCTGACGTGTTGGATGTTTTCAATAATCAGTGGGAAAGTGGAACGGGGTACCCAAACATTGATGTTTTGTTATTATTATATTATATAACTTGTATTATTTGGGGAGTGTACCTTGCTGAAGTTGGGTGGAAAGTTTCTATAAGGATCAAAATTTACACCTTAGATAGCAGAGGACATTTTAATGGTTTAGGTTTTGGAGAATTAGATATAAACTTACACATTTATCATAGTTTCAGTAAAATAAAATAAAACAAACAAAAACACAAAGTACGCTAACTCCTCAAGTGAAGAGAACACCTTTGGAAATCTCCACTAATCTTGTAAAAATTCATTTTAAAAACAAAGGGTGAGCAAAAAAATTCCCAACAAGGGGCGTTAAAACCTTTTATTAATCCTTATGAATTGTATAATTAAATACCTAATTAAAATTACTATTTGAAATCACATGCGGTTTAAAAATACTCGATCATTTTGAAAACTACCTACGTTCAAAATTGTTTTAAAAAAATTACAATCCTGTGTTTTTATGAAAACAATACGCAAGCTTGTGAAATAAGAATATTATTTTGAGGTCACTTGAGTCATTCAAGGATGTCTGGGCCTACCCACTAAGCAAAGGATGGGTTCACACCCCAATGACCTTCCATATTTACAATGATCCAATGCTGTATTTGTTTTTTAAAAAAATTTATGCTTTATTTATATATATATATATATATAAATATTCACTGGACTTTTAATTTTTTGGTAAAACATGTCTCAACATTAAAATACTCATTCTCACTGATGTTTATAAATATATATATACATATATATATATATATGTATGTATGTATGTATGTATGTATATGTATATTAGCTTAAATTTCGTAGCACTGGCGATCTTTGTTACAACCAAAACGTTTATCACAAACTGTCCATGTATTCAATACACTTTCCATTCTTATAAATAATTGACTAAAATAATCATAATAATTAATTATGAAACTCACATAAAATTTGAATAGAATTATTTAAAATACAAAACATTCATTGAAATACATATACTTATTGATTTTGGAAATGAAAACTTAAAATTTCAATTGGAATTATAATTTGATTATAAATTCAATGGATGTCAATGTAATGCATAAATTCATGGCCATGTCTATATGAAATTGTGATGATTGTAATTTTAATACTGATAAGAATATATTTGCATTCTATTTGAATCATGATGATAACAATAACCATTACATTCAAATATATGTATATATATATAGATAGATATACATATCCTATATATGTATGTATATATACCATGGAATATACAATAGAATTTATTATGGATTAAATATTTATTCAAGTCTTTGAAAATTATATATATGTTTCTAAAAAAATCGAAACATAGTTTTGATTAATGCAAAACACCATTTCCAAAGAAAATTGTTAGACAACATGTATTAAAACATGATTTGATACCATTAATTCATTTCATATTAAATTTGTACATATATTTAAATACCAAAAATTTTTACAATATAGAAAGAAACAAATTAATGGTGCAAGTGGACCACAATATTAGAGAAAATATACGTTGCACAATATTTTTTATACAACATAATTTATATACTTAAGTAAATAAGAAGACGAATTTTTTTGTAAAATAACATAATTTGAAATACTAAATTAATCCATTACATTATATTTCCATAACACAAAACATGTGTATAAATAAAACTATTCCTTACAAAAACTTGAAGTAAAACGTGACATAAACTCTTCATAAATTAAATCTGTTCCATAAAATATATAATCTCTTTATATGTTTTTTAGTAGAAACAATCGGGAAATCCATTTCCTTTGCATGAATAATTTTTTGATAAATGAATGTTTGAAAATAAACTGTATTTCCCTTACATGATTGCAGAAACGTTGATCCACGTATGCTATCTTGAAGACACGCACATGGCTACAAATAAGGGTCCCAACCAATTTTGGAATTTCTCAAAGGAGTAAGGCCCTTTATAGCAATTGGCAAAACATGCACAACAAGATGAGTGTATAGTTTTAAATAGCACACTAGGTGTACGCATTAAATATAATTATCCGATAATAGCATAATGAGAGTGACATAAACCAAATAATATGAATTTAAACATCAAAAAAATCGGTAAAAAATTTCTTTGAGACAGGCAGTTGTAGAAAAATAAAATTTAAATTATAGATGTTCAAATTTCAAAAGATGAATAGTACTAAGCAGGAAAAAGATTGTCGACCACACATAGAATATAGAAAAAAACTAAAAAGTCAAATGTGTATGTTAACCAAGAAAATGACAGTGCATAAATGTTTCAGACAACTAAAAGGAAAGAAATGCCCGTACTAGATTTGGAAAACTGAAACCCCAACCTATCGTTCACTGAAGTCCAAAGAATAACTAAATTTCCCAAAGACTTCATATCCAGATCTAGATCTCGACTACAGCTGCGACTACGACGGACCTCTGAGCTTGAAACCGGCTGATGCGCGACCTTTTGAAAACATCATCTTATTCGGACAAATCCCCAAGGAAACATGCAGACATCACATGACCTCCCTACACATGCCACGACTATTCCATGGCGTCACCTTCCTCTCCCGTATGAGACCCACAGGCTGCATCAGACCCCCGAAACTGGCTCACTCAAGAACCTGAAATCCTAAACATCCCACCTCTTATTTCCTTTTTGTTTTCTTTATTTTTTTTAAAAAATCATTTCATTTTTTTACAGCACCATTTATATGTATCATTTTTTATAAAATAATATATATTCATATACATCATCATTAAAACAATAACAAAACTAGATTTAAAAATTAATACTCATTTTATTTATTTTATTTAGTATCTTTAATATTAATTAAAGAAATAATTATTATAATCAAATATACTTATATTGTATAAATTTTATAATTCAAAATAATACATTTCCCTATAATTAATAATTTTTAATGAAAATAAATTTATGTAATTTATAAATTATCTATTTTATGTTTAAAAAAATTAACTAGAATTTTACAAAATAGTTTATATTTATTATATTTTGCAATCAAATATGTAAATATTTTCATTATACATATTTTTAACATGACTTTATTATTATTTTTTATTATTTAACTAATGTTTAAATTAAAAAAAACTCCACTATTATAACTTGTGGTGTTACATTATTCCCCCCTTAAAAAGAATTGCATCCTCGCAATTCATTTTGTCAAACTAAAAAACATTCTGAATTTTCCTCTTTAGAAATACGAAAACTATGACTACTAGTCTTCTGAACACTACCATTTATATAACAACATCTAATCTCCAAATTTGTCTATACCGTTCCTCTGATACAAATTCTAAGGACCGAGCCATACACAACACACAACAAAGGACCTTTTACCGGTCTAGGTTCCAGATAATCATATTCAGACTTACACATTTATGAAAGTTGTAATAAAATAAAATAAAAACGAACAAAAACACGATGTGCGATAACTCCGTAATTTAAGAGACCACCTTCAGAAATCTCCACCGATCCAATGAAAATTCATTTTAAAATAAAGGTGAGCTCAAAAATTCCCAGTAAGGGATTTTACACTACTATAAATATGGATTTTATCAACGCTAAAAAAGGCCTTTAACAGAGATAAAAAGCACTATTAATTCCAGTGAAGATAGGGGGGTCCCCTTTATCATCGCTCCAGAAAGTGCTGATAAAGACCCCTTTTATCAGTGCTAAAAAAAGCGCTGATAAAAGGGGCCCTTTATTAGTGCCTAAAAAGGTGCTGATAAAGGACCTTTGTATCAGCGCTTTTTTTAGCACTGATAAAAGGCCCCTTTTATCAGCGCCTTTTTTAGCGTTGATAAAATTTAAAAAAATTAAAAAAATTAAAAAAATTAAAAAAAAATTACAAAAATCTTTAAATTGGAGGGGGCTTTTAATAGCACATGTCCCCCATTTATCAGTGACCCCACCCCACCCACTCCCTTGCAAGCCCCAACCATAACGCCCCACATTTTATTAGTGCTTTGTTGTCCCCTTTAACAATTCTATATCCCCCCCAAATTCACCCATGCGCGCACCCCTACATGCCTCTACCAGGTATTGAACTCAAGACCTCCCCCCATGCGTGCTAAGCCTTTACCACTCCTCTAATTTGATTTGTTCTCCAACTAGTGATATATCTATATATATATGTATATTTAGTTATATTTATTCATGTATTAATATAAATTTATATAGTTGTATAAATATATATATATATATATACATATATAGTTATATTTATATATTTATATATTTATTTGTATATTAATATATATATATATATGTATAGTTAGTTATATTTATCTATATATATATGTATATATTTATATATTTATTAGTATATTAATATTAAGTTATATCTATTTATTTATATATATTTAGTTTTATTTTTTATCCATATATTTATCCATATATTTATTCGTATATTAATATATATTTATAAGATAAATATTCAATACAATTATAAAATATGTTTTGTTTTGTGTGTGTATAAATAAATACATATATACAACACACACACACATATATATATGTGTGTGTGTTTCTATAAGTATAATTATACATATATATATATATATTAATATACATATGTTAGAATATGTATATATATATACAATATATTAGTTTGTTAATATATAGACACACACAAATAGACACACACACATTATATAGGTACATATATAGTTAGATTAATATATAGGTATATAAATAATGATATATTGGTATTTTAAATAAAATGGATATTAGTTATTATTTAAATAATGCTAATATATTTTATATGTAAACAAGTTTAATTATTTATTTAAAAAATTAATTTTTATGTGTGAATATATAAAAAATATGTATATATTTTTATATATTTGATTATAAATAGTAGTGAATTATAAAAAAGATAAAATTTCAAATCCATAATAACAATATGAATGTAATACCTTCTAATAAATTCAGTCCCCACCAAATAAATCCAATAATACCCCCTTAAACGAGGCTGAAAATCCAAAAAATGTTAAAAAATCAGTGTATCCAAACTAAAAACCCAGTTTTAGAGGCATTCTTGGACTTTTTTTGCCTCAAAACAGTGAAAAAGGATTTTCCTATTTCACTTGCGCGTAGATATTGTCGCATGATTCGATTTGATATGTTGTAGAGCTCAAACGGACACCCGGATCAAAAGTTATGGATGTTTGAAGTTCGAGTTGTGTTTTCAACATATTTTGGATATTTTTTTTTATTTTTTTTATTTTTTTAGTCTTCAAATTGTAATTAAATGACTATTAATCCATAATAATTAGCAAATTATTAATTAAAAATATTTGTTTAATTTTTTATAAGTCATTTTTGCTAAATATCTTATATATTAAGTTTAACTGTATATCTACACTTATCTAAAATATATTTAAAATTATATTTAAAAAAAATATATAATATTTATATCAATATAACTATATCTATATATTTAAATATTAATATGTTTTTTTAATTATTTTTTTTAAGCACAACCTTTATTAGCGCTACTAAAAAAGCAAAGGGGTACCCTTTAACATCACTAAAAAAGTATTGTTAAAGGGGGTAACTTTATCAGCGCTAAAAAAATTGCTGATAAAGGGGTACTTTTATCAGAACTTTTTTAGTGCTAATAAAGGTACCCCTCACCCCCTTTATCAGCACTTTTTCGTTAGCACTGATAAAGGGTGGTGCCGAGAATGCCCAATTTTGTGGTAGTGTTAAAACCATTGATAAATCCTTATGAATTACATAATGAAATACCCAATTACAAATACTATTTGAAATCATATGTGGTTTAAAAATATTAGATTATTTTGAAAACTAATTACGTTAAAAATTGTTTAAAAAACAATGCAATGTTTTTATGAAAACAATAAGCAAGGTTTTGAAAGAAAAACATTATTCTGAGGTCACTTGAGTCATTCAAGGCTGTCTCGGCCTACCCACTTAGCAAAGGATGAGTTCACTCCCCAATGACCTTCCATATTTAAAATGATAAAACACCATATTTTTGGGAAAACATTTTAAGAATGCTTTATATATATATATATATATATATATATTCACTGGATTTTTCAGTTTTTGGTAAAACACGTCTCGACATTAAAATACTTATTCCCAATGAGGTTTACATATGTATATATATTTATATTAGATTTAATTTCATAGCAATGGAAATCTTGGTTATAACCAAAACTTTTATCATAATAATTGATTAAAATAATCATAATAATTAATTATGTTACTCAAATAAAATTTGAAGTTAATTATTGAAAATATAGCACTTTCATTGCAATACATGTACTTATTAATTTTAAAATTTAAAAATAAAATTTTTAATTAGAATCATGATTTTTTTATAATTTCAATGGATATCAATGTAATTCATAAATTCATGGCCATGACTATATGCAATTACGATGAACATAATTTTAATATTAATAAGATGATAAGCACATTATATTTGAATCATGGTGATAAAAATAACCATTACATTCAAATATATGTATATACGTATATAGATAGATATACATATCCTACATATGTATGTATATATACCATGGAATATACCATGGAATTTATTATGGGTTAAATATTTATTCAAGACTTTTAAAATTATATATATGTTTCTAAAAAAATCAAAACATAGTTTTGATTAATGAAAAACACCATTTCCAAAGAACATAATTAGATGTCATGTAGTAAAACATGATTTGATACAAATAATTCATTTCATATTAATTTTTTACATATATTTAAATCAAAACAATTCTTACAATATAGCAAGAAAGACATTAATGGTTCAAGTGAAGCACAATATTAAAGAAAATATAGGTAGCACAATAATTTTTATACAAAATAATTTATATACATATGTAAATAAGAAGACGTCCAAATTCATAAAATAACATAATTTAAAATATAAAATTAATCCCTTACATTATATTTTCATAACACAAAACACCAGTGTAAATAAAATTCTTCCTTACAGAAACTTAAATTAAAACTTGACATAAACTCTTCATAAATTAAATCTATTCAATAAAATATATAATCTCCTTATATGATTTGCAGTATAAAAAATGGAGAAAACCATTTCCTTTTCATGAATAATATTTTTAGAAATGAATGATTGAAAATAAATTGTATTTCCATTACTTGATTACAGAAATGTTGATCAACTTATGCTATCTCGAACACATGCACAGGGATGCAAATAAGGGTTTCCCCATATTTTGGAATTACACAAAGGAGTAAGGCCCTTTATAGAAATTTTCACAACTTTCACAACAAGATGAGTGTACAGTCTTAAATAGCACACTGGGAGTATGCATTCAATATACTTATCTGATAACAGCACAATGAGAGTGGCATAAACCATATAAAAATAATTTAAACCACAATAAAATCAGTGTAAAATTTCATTGAGATGGATAGTTGCGGAACGAAACAATTTTCAAATTACAAATGTTCAAATTTTAAAAGATGAATAGTACTAAGCGGGCCACATATTTTCAACCATACACAGAATATAGAAAAAAAAATAAAAAGACACATGTCTCAGTTAACCAGGAAAATGATAGGGCAAGAATATTTTGGACAACTAAAAGGAAAAAAAAGCTCGTACTAGATCTAGAAAACTAAAACCCTAACCTTGTGTAGACTGAAGACCAAAGAACAACAAACTTTATCGAAGACTTTAGATCGAGATCTGGATCTTGACTAGAATCATGACGGTGATGGACCTATGAGATCGACACCACCCAATACGCAGCCTTTAGAGAACCTCTTCTTCTTCGGACAAAGCCCCAAGGACACGAACCTTGCACAACCTCCCTATACTCACCATGTCTATTCCTTTACATCATCTTCCTCTCCCATATGAGACCCAGAGGCCGCATCGAACCCTCGAAAATGGCTCACTCAAGAACTCGAAACCCTAAACGCCCCACCTCTTACTTTCTTTTTATTATTTATTTAAAAAATCTTGTCATTTTTTTATATCTCTATTTATATGAATCGTTTTTTTATAAACTAATATATATATATATATCATAAAAACAATAAGAAAACTATATTTAAAAATCAATACTCATTTTATTTATTTAATTTAGTATCTTTAATATTAATTAAAAAATAATTATTATAATCAAATATACATATATTGTATAAATTTTATAATTCAAAATAATACATTACCATATAATTATTAATTTTTAATGAAAATAAATTTCTGTAATTTATAAATTATCTCTATTATATTTAAGAAATTTTATTATATTTTTAATAAATAGTTTATATTCATTAGATTTTGAAATGAACTATGTAAATATTATATATATATATATATATATTTTAACATAGATTTATTATTATTTTTTATTATTGAACTAATTTTTAAATTTAAAGAAAAAACACAACTATTATAACTCGGGGTGTTACAGTTTTCTTACTACGTGTTTTGTTTGTCTTGTTTTCTCATGGGGAATTTGAATTCCATCCCACTTGTGTATGAGGGCTCTTGGTTTTCTCTACTGATTATACCTACATACTAACCCTACATATATAAAACTTCTTTCATGTTTCTAGGAGGACTTCGAGGACCATTCCGGACCCTATTAGCTTAGACTCTGGGACCATTGACGTTGCTGCTTTTATTTTCCTTTGGTACATACCATTGAAGTTTTTTTACTTTGTAGAACTTTCCCAAATGGCCTAAAGTCCTTCATTTTTATTAATTTTTGATAATCTCCTTTCAAGGGATAAGTGTACTTTGTAGCACTTTATTTGGAAAATACATATGGGAATGGATTGTTTTGGCATTACATTTACTTCCAATTTTGGTGTTGTTTAGGATTTATTATCTTATCTCCAAATACATCTAAATAGAAATGGTAATGCCTTCCATTTTACGTGTGATCATATACCCTTGGTGTTAGTCACCACTTTGAGGCCTATTAAAGGTGGGTCTTAGGGGTCATTATCTCTCTTTTAATTTGAGGAAGGAAGGGTTTGGAAATCTTTTATCCCTTCCCTCATCTTGATGAAGGTGGGTCGTGAAATAATGGTATCAGAGGGTGGTTAATATATAAGATGGGTTTTGGAGTTAGGAAAAGTGAGGAATGTATGGGATGGTTGGGAAACTGTGTTTGGAAGTCTTGGCGCATGAAATAGGCCTTGTAAGACCAGTTAGGACATGGGATTTTGGGGCCCCTCGTGATCCGATGCAAGGACTTTAGACCTACCGAATGACCAAGTGAGGATATCTTGATTTCATGTTAGAGTCCCTAGGAAAGGTAAATGAATCATAATGAATTGTGTTGTTATATGTCAAGTGTATTTTGTGGATTTAAAATAATTAAAAATTCTGTGCAAAATTTAAAATAAATTTTATACACTACTCACACTTAGGAATTTCTTGTTTACCATGTAGCTATGGAACTTGAGTGACGACCATATGTAGTGAAGGTGATTGAGGCCAATGAGGATGATCTAGATGATCAGCAGGGGGATGATCTTGAGGAGTAGGATGACCAGTGGCAGAAGACGCTTTGTGCCTTTCAGCGACAGACCCTCGGGAAGTACGAGGGCAACATCACGGACATGGATACAGATAGATGGTTCAAGCAGAAGGTGATAGCTATCAGCATGATATGGTCTCCAAGTAAGTATTGGGTCCCTCTAGATGTAATCCATATATGGGGAGCGGCTTGTCAGAGGTGGATGCTCAATCTTGGGTAGAATATGGAGGATGAGGTTTCATGGACTGACTTCGAGAGGGATTTTTGGGATTAATTCCTCTCTTCCACGATGAAGGCTGAGAAGAGGCAAGTGCTACTCTCTATTCAGCAGGGGATTATGTCAGTGAGGGATCTGGGGATCAAGTTCAAGGATCTCCTTCATTTTTCTTTGTACCTCTTTTCATATGAGGATTTTCGTGCAAGGCGTTTAGTGGAGGCACTCCGACCTTCTCTTTAGTGTGTTATTACTCCCTTCACCCCACCAACATACATGGAGGTTCATAAGAAGGCTAAAGTGGTGGAGAGGATGCAAAAGCAAGGATATGTACAACTATAAGGGATCCAGTTGGGCTCGTCAAAGGGGAAGGTCATCAGCAGCAGGCCTCAAGTGTCATGGCCTTCCAGGTTTTGGCCAGTGGGGAGTTGGCCCCAACAGTTACAATTTCAATATCCCGGTTCTCTCCCCTTCTTTGAGCACCCAATACCGAGATGCTTCATCTGTGGAAGTCATGGGAACCTTCATAATCAGTACCCAGACTGAGTGCAGTACAATGGGGGTGGGAAGGTTCAGCACCCTCCTCAGCAGCAAGAGTTTCCATCCAGGATCGTTCAATAGCAGCAGTGGGGACAACGAGCTCCCGCTCCTCTGAGAGAAGTCATTGTAGGAGGAGGCTGAGCTCAGGGTGCTCCTCAGGGACCTCGACCAGGGCGTGATCATGGAGGTGGTTTAAAATCAAGAGGAAGAGGAGCTGGGCATGGGCAGTTTCATGCGGTGGAGGCAGCAGTTCCAGTTGGGCCAGAGGTCGTTCGAGGTACGATCAGCTTGTTTAGTACACTTGCTTGTGACTTCATTAATTTAGGAGCTTTGAACTCCTTTGTTTCACCTATTCTAGACCATGCTCTGGGTCTAGACAGAGAGAGAATTCCCATGCCAATAATTTTGAGTATGCTAGTCGGAGGTCAGACCAGCTTGTCTCATGTTTTCCAAGGATGTAGACTGATGTTGGGACCACATCAGTTCAGTGGGGACCTTCTTTTTATATAGATGTACCCATATGATGTCATTATAGGCATCAACTGATTACTATTTTTATGTTCCGTTATCGAATTATTCTAAATAAGTATCATGTTTTTGGATACGGGTGGCCATCATGTTGCTTTCATTGGAAAACTAGGTTTCTAGGAGGGCAGCCAGTGAGTAGAGCCCCTCTATTCCTTGTTAGCTAAGATATTAATGGATTCGGCGGATACAAAGATAGTGGAAGTCCGGAGGATTTTCATTGAGTTCATGGACATCTTCCCCAAAGAGGTAGTGACTCTACCCCCTCGACGTGATGTTGAGTTCGGGATAGACTTGCAACCCGTTGCCCATCCGATTTCGATGGCTCCCTATCAGATGGCGCCTTTTGAGTTGTGGGAGTTACAGATTTAGATTAAAGATCTCATGAGTATGGGCTTTGTTTGACCAAGCGCATCACTATGGGGTGCACCTATCTTGTTCGAAAAGAATGAATATGGTGGTCTTAGGATGTGCATAGACTATCGGTGACCGAATTAGGTAATGGTCAAGAACCATTACCCTCTCCTGAGGATAGACGACCTTTTTTATTAGTGGAAGGGGGTATGATGGTTCTCCAAGATAGACCTGTGGTTAGGATATCAACAGTTGAGGGTGAAGGAGGGTGACATCTCAAAGACTGTCTTCAGGTGTAGATATGAGCACTTTGAGTTTGTCTTCACATTGTTCGGCATTACGAACACACCATCTGTGTTCATGGAGATCATGAACTCCATTTTTCGTGAATATCTGGATCGGTTCATAGCTGTGTTTATTGAAGAGATCCTGCTCTAATCAAGATCATAGGTGGACCATGCCGAGCATATGAGAACGGTTTTAGGGGTCCTATGACAACACCAACTCTATGAGAAGTTGTCCAGGCACATGTTCTGGACATGAGAGGTGCACTTCCTAGGACACATGGTGTCTGATCATAGAATAATGGTTGATCAGTAAATGGTAGAAGAGGTTGTTTCTTGGGATGCACTGAATAATGCTATGGAGGTTTCGTAGTTTCTAGGGTATGGTAGGCTATTATTGGAGGTTCGTGCCCAAATTATCTCGAGTTGCGACTCCTTTGATAACTTTATCCCGAAAGTACCAGGCCTTCATGTGGAGTGAGTAGTTTCAGGAATCCTTTAGTTATCTGACGGTGAATTTGGTCAGTGCCCCAGTAATGAGGTTTCCAGAGGAAGGGGTGATGTTTGAGGTGTTCTGTGATGCTTAGGAAAAGTCTTGGGGTGTGTGGTGATGAAAAAGTGGAGGTGATCTCTTATGGGTATAGGAGGTTACATCCCCATGATAATAAATATTCCACCCATGACTTGGAGCATGCATCGGTTGTGTTCAATCTAAAGATGTGGTGGCACTACCTCATCGGGGAGCACTTTGCAGTCTTCACGGATCACAAGAGCTTGAGGTATATCTTCTCTCAGTGAGACCTGATCTTGTGGTAGCAGAGGTGGATGGTGTTTCTTCCAGACTATGACTTTGAAATTTCCTACACCTCAGGAAAGGGGAACATGGTGGTTTATGCCTTGAATAGGAAGTTACAGAAGGATGTGGTTCGAGAATCGACGTATGCTTGGAAGGTGATGGAGGAGTTGGCTTCCCTATACCTAGGTGAAAGGGTGGAGGATGACAGAGTCATACTGTGACAAATGACATTGTAGTCCCATATATTGCAGTAGGTGGAGGTGTCTCAGTGAGGGGACTTAGAGGCTAAAGTGATGCGCAGTCGTGTTATCCAGGGAAGTTCTCTAGAAGGATGGTTAGAAGATGGACAAAACCGAATGTTGTTTCATGGAAAGTTGTTCGTCCCTATGGGAATGCATGAGAGGGTTCTTGGTGACTTCCAAAAATCACCCATGGATGTGCACCCAGGAGTTTTCAAGATATAACGTGGCTTGAGAGGACAGTTTTGGTGGCCCATATTCAAGTGGGAAGTGGCTGAGTTTGTGGAAAAGTGCCTTGAGTGTCACCAGGTGAAGGTTGAACACCGCATCCCAAGAGGTTTTTTACAACCTTTATATGTCCCAGAGTGGAAGTGGGATGACATATCGATGGATTTAATCACAGTACTACCCATAGATCAATGGGCTTGTGATACTATCTGGGTAGTGGTGGACCAGATAACGAAATCAGCTCACTTCCTGGAAATCAGGGAGTCGAGTGCGGTGGAAGCCTTAGCATAGAGGTGCGTGGACCAGGTGGTACAGTTTCATGTTGTTTCAAGGTTCATAGTCATCGATCGGGATACCCGGTTTACAACATGGGTCTGGAGAGGATTGTAACATTCTTTTGACACCCAGCTATGCCTCAAACCTACATTCCACCCCCAGACAGATGGCTTGATAGAGTGCACCATCCAGATGTTGGAGGATATTCTATGGGAATGTGTTTTGGACTTTGGGGGATCATGGGTATGACACTTGCCTCTATTATAGATTTCCTACAACAATAGTTATCACTCTAACATTGGCATGGCTCCATTTGAGGCCTTGTATGGGAGGTTGTTTTGCTCACCCATATGCTGGGCAGAGGTCAGGGAAGCAGGTGTTCTTGGACTGGAGGTAGTGTAGAGTACAATGAAGATATTTCAGCTTATACGAGAGAGGATGAAGGTGGAACATGAATAGTATAAGTCATATGATGATCATAGGAGGAGACCCCTGGAGTTAGAGTTCGGGGAACATGTGTTCCTAAAAGTCTCCCCTCGGTGTGGGAAACAGAGGTTTGGTCAGGGGAGTAAGATTTCTCCCAGGATTGTCAGACCCTTCGATGTGTTGTGGCTGGTTGGAGAAGTGGATTATCAGCTATAACTACCACCACCTCTACTGAGGGTACACTATGTCTTTCATGTGTCTAAGCTCCGTTGGTATCTAAGTGATGGTTATCACATCCTCTAATTGGGGAAGATGGATATTGGGGACGGAACAAAATTCATAGAGCGACTAGTGAAGATCGATGATCATGATGAGAAGGTTCTTTGTGGATGAACCATTAACTTGGTCCATGAGTTGTGGAGGAATGGTGGCCTCGAGGAGAGTACTTGGGAACGTGAGGCACATATGCGCACCCAACACCCAGAGATGTTTTGATTTTTGTTCTATTTTGTATTGTATTTGTTTGTGATGTGGTGGTTGACCTTATTGACTTTGAAATGTGTTTTTTCCTTGTTCTATGAACTTGTGTGAAGAGTATTGGCTATGGAAACGGGAGGACCTGATCCCTAATAAGATGCATTAAAGTGGATGTGATTAAGCCCGTGTGGGTGAGTCAGTGACGCACAAAAGCGGATAATATCCTGACATGGGGAAGGGACTCCTAATCCATTTGATTGGATGGTTTGAACTTTACAAGGTTGTGTGATCACTTGAAGGAGAGGCGTTCCTTGACGTCTAGGGTGGTTTTTCCTTGAGAGGTATCATTCTAGGTGGTTTCTGGGACCTCTCTCTTTACACCGGGTTTTGTTTTGATTCACAAGGACAAGAATAGTTTGAGATGTATCTAATGTAATGCCCAGAACCTCCTGGTCCATTACTTTTCCAATTTATGGTGTTTGGGATGCCCTGGGAGGGCGGTGTGTTATTGGAAGGATGTTTCTGTGGTGTCACCCATCAGTGACACCAATCGGTGAGTCGTAAATCGGTCTCGCCAATCGGTGTGTCCCTGATCGATTCCATGGGGGGTTGTCGGGGTTTTCCTTCCCCAGTTCTCCCAAAACACCACTTTTATGTCTTTTAACTTTTTTAAAGTTGTTCAAGGCCATATTTATCACCATAAACAATGTTATAAATCCCTTAGGAGTGGGGAAACCCTCAAAGGACCTGTTTTCCTCTCTTTAAATGAAATACATTAACACAAAAATGTTATGGACACCCCTCCTATGAGAATTTTTAAATAAAAATTAATTCCATCATGAGTAACCATCCAACCGCATGGTGAAACCACGATCTTCCTTTAAATCCATTCACAATTCATATCTTGTGACTCTAGAATATCACTTTTTATCGCATGAGAATCCTTTTTGTTCTTATATGGTTTATTCCCTTTCCTTGGTGTGTTTGGAGTCCCCCTTCCTGAGGATAGTGGTGCGCCTATGATGGAGCCTTTCTTACTCACTGTTGGAGTCCCCTAAGTTCCTTCCCTGTAATTTTCGCATCCCATTTTTTGGTGCGAAGAGTAAAACTTTGATATTTGATCATCCATGTAGTGTTTTTCCTTCATCTCTCTTTACTGTGTATCATGCGGTGTGGGTATGATAATGTTCTTATGGGGATGGATGAAACCAAATCATATCAAACATAATAAATGGTTTTTAAGGAATGAAGGGGTTATTTTTATGGTGATTTTATACTATTTTATCTTTGATTATATGTTTTTAATTGTATGGGCTTATGTCCACTAAAAATCATGGACTTTGGTGGTCTTTTATTGCCCACTAATAAACCTATGTTTTTTCAGATAATTCGGTGATTGAATGGATTTAACATGGAAACTGGTTAATCACGTAAACTCAGTTGACTAAATTGATTACCAATGATTAATAATCCTTTTATGGTCACCTCTGTTAACCAATCGGAAAGACAAGACTAAATGAATGATGTGTTTAAAATTTGAAAACTCCCTTGCTCTGTTCTGGCAATGTGTACAGTTGTTCTACTTAATGCTAGTGAGGTGTCTTTGATTGGGATGGGATTCCTCTATTTTTAAATTGTGGGTTTTTGGATTTGGGGTCATGTGGGGCCGTATGATGGGTTTTGGTTTGGTTCGAGTACTTCGTGGAATCTCATAGATCCCTTTTGTTGATGTGACTTTACAGGAGAACCGAGTGTGAATGACTAATTTGTTGATTGGTTGTTTTCCCTTCCTTGGATTAAGGATACACCTATTAGTTCCCTGATAGTGAATAATTATTTAAATGTGATCACTTGAATGTGAAAAAAATAATGGTTTTAGTGGGGTATTATTTTCCAGGAATGTGATAAGACTTGGTTATGACTTTTGTGATTCTTATGAATTAATAATAACCAGGGTGTTTTTGTATGGGCTGGTTTTGGAACCCATAGGTTGGGATGAGTTCTTTTTTACCTATATGTATAATTTATTTGTTATGTTTCTTATTCTCACCCCACCCAAGTTTAGTACTTCATACCATACACCCTCATTTCATGGGAGAGGGTGTTTTCCTAACCCTCATATGAGTGGTTGGTTATTAGCTCTTTTTCTACTCCCTTTCCTGAGTAGCCCAAGACTCCTCGGATAGGCTGTGATGGATTAAGGTCCATTATATACCAAGATTCTTCGGGCAGGGTAGTTGGGGTGGTTTTCCCAGGTGTGTGCGGCCAGGTTGTTTCCAATGTTTCTTCAGGCGTGGAAGTAGTTGTTCTAGACTAGGTGTCTTCAGACGTGGCAGTAGTTGTTCTGGCCCATGTGTCTTTGGGTGTGATTACATGTGGTTGTTGTTTCCTTGGTGTTTGCGGGCAAGATGTGTGGTTGTGGTATCTCAGGTCTGTGTGGGTGGGGTATGGTAGTGGGACTGCGGTGAGAATGGTGGGGGAGGTCTGATGGGTAGGAATATTTAGTAACTAGTGGGAATGTGGTGTGGGGAACCCAAACATCGATGTGTTGTTACTATTATTTTACTTGAATTTCTTTATTTGGGCAGTGTTCCTTGGTGTGGTTGGGTGGATAATTTCTTTATTAGGTGATTTGGTTGTCTCCTTTTCTCATAGGGCATTATAATTCCTTCCCACATGTGCACAAGAGCTCTTAGTATTCCCTAATAAGTATACCTGTATACTCATCCTAGGTATATAAAACTACTTTCCGGTATCCAGGAGGACTTCAAGGACCATGCTAGACCCTATTAGCTCAGACACTGGGACCGTTGGCATTATTTCTGTTCGTTTCCTTTGGTACTTCCCTTTAGAGTTTTCTTGTACTTTATATCAGTTTATTTGTAACATGCATATATGAATGGATTGTTTTGGCTTTACTTTTACTTTCATTTTTGGTATTGTTTGGGATTTACTATCCTATATCCTAGTAATACTAAATAAAAAGGGTAATTCCTTACATTTTATGTGTGATCCTATACCATTGGTGATAGTTTCCACTATGGGGCCTATTGAAGGTGGGTCTTGGGGGTTATTATCTCTCCTTCAACATAAGGAAGGAAGGTTTTGGAAATCTTATATCCCTTCCCTCATTCTGGTGAAGGTAAGTCGTGATAGGCCTGATTAGTAGTTTGTGGTATTTTTAAAAATGGTCTTGAAATGTAATCCCATGTGGCACCTTTGATGATGTGATGCATGATGGGAATCCCTATAGTAGTCCCTCTGAGTGGAGTTTCATTTCATAGGTGATGTCAGAGTTTATGATAGGAAATCATGGTGGTATCTATGGTTTATTGGTTTATTCCATGCATGTGAGGACCTAATTACTTTACATATACTATTATCATGGGATTCTTTGGAATCATCTAGTGTATTGAGTAACCGTTTCTTATCGACCCCCATTAGACAGGTCGTTACCCTGAGATATGTGAGAGTCCAAGTGAGATGTGCAACTGGTGAGGCAAGTTTAGAGAAGCTAATTGGGTAATGACTATTGAGCTTCACCATACGCCAATAGTTATGTCCAATCCAAGTAAATACTTTTATTGATTGTAGATATTTTTAGGAAATACCCATGATTACCACCTATATATTTTGTTGTTTCTGCTACAAATTGATTACTTATCCCTGCTGGCATGTGGCTGTTTGTTCTATTTTCTTTATTCTAAACATAGGCCGTATTATTCTTAGGCGTAGGTAATTATTTGTTTTTTGGTTACATGAGATGGATCTGGAAAAGGAAATCTCTTTTAAAAAGAAATTTGTGAATGTTGTTTTTAAATATGTGTTCTTCATGAAATATTTGTTGGGTCCTTTAAAATAAAAAAATAGTATTTTCTAAATGTATTTAAACCAGTGGGTATGGAATTTCTGGGAAAGTAAATGCATTGAATATATGGTTCATACATACTGAAATGTTTATGCACATAACCTACTTGTGATGCTCAGCATTGGTAGAGCCGATGTGTTTTATAGGTTTTGGATTCTTGCACAGGTTTCCCTTGGAGCAGGTTGGTCTTGTGGTTGGTGGTGACTAAGGGGTCGCATGGATATCTTGTCATGTTGGTTTTATTTTTTAGTTTCATTTTAAGTTATGTTTTGTTCAATTGATTTTATTTGGATCTATTTTTATGTATATTTATTGTTGTTCAATTATTATTGGGTTATTCTTCATGATCTTACTAGTTATTTATCTTGGTTTTTATTTGGCTAAATTGTTCCCACTATGATATCTTTGATTCCTGGTGTTAGTCACCATCCCAAGAGGACTGGGAATGCCTCTCGAGCCATATCATGGACTGAGTCTGATGTTGGGTCATATGGAAGATCATCTTGGTAAATTAAAGAAAGTATATACACCACAAAATGAAATAAATGTTAAATACAATCCATATCTCAATGAAGAGAAATTGATATTAAGAAACCCATTACTTAATCTAAACATCAATGAATGTTATTTAAACTCACATATAATAAAAATTACCATAATGATGGATTATTTTATAACCTCAGTAATATATATTACCAATTATACTCTCCAGTTATAATAATTCACTACCCATATATTAGTTAGATAATGTTTACCTTCATCATTAGATGTTAGTAATTTTTATTTTTTCAGCCATGTTTCATAATTGAGACGTCATAACCCATTATTTGATATTATAATAATCATTAACTAATTATAAAATATACTGAAATAATTGTGTTTCAAATATTTATATACCCCTATGTTTACGTAATGGAATTTATTCATGATTCGTAAGAACATAATACATAATGAACTTATTTTAAGTAATTTACCAATATTAGAATTTTACCATATAATGATAAGTAATTTTTTATTCATCCTTTTAGAACTATATATATCAAATATATTAATCCTTGATATCATATATATATTCATAAAATATTTGTTATAAACAAACATGTAAGTCATTGATGAAAAAAATATACTTCACCATGGAAGACATAGTCTACACATACACATGGATGATGTTCTCTTTTTATTTTATTTCAGAAAATGGAAAGAAGATATAAATTGATATAACTTTTATAATATTAATAATGTTGTAAATATCATATTTATTCGTTAAATACCCCTCTATAGTGACCTAGACTTATCATACGTAGATATTATATCATTTTTGATGAATATTTATTACATTACACAAACACACACCAGAAAACTATGATAGTTTAGTGTCTTTGGAAACTTAGAAAAACAAAATACTAGTCCATAGGTAAACTAAATCATCTCTTACTGTTATCTTTATAACTATCACTCTTCAAATTAATATCGTACAGAATAAATTTCTTCATAACCTGGGGAAAGGAAACACAAGAAATGGTGAGCTTATATGCTCAGTAAGGTAAAACATGGGAGATACACGATCATAACATGAACATAAGGGTATGAGAATATGATTATAACATTTTAAAACCATACACTATATAGAAAAGATCATAATATTGAGTCATGGAATAAATATTGGTAGTTCATATGAAATGAATCATAAAGGAATGAAGGAAACTGATTCATGAGGTCATAACACTGGCATAAGACCTAAATTTTTGGCATACACATAATCATATAAAATATTATGTCAAGGATACCCACCCAGTCATTCATGACATGTTAGGTTTGGGACAACCTTTTGTGTACCTTCTTCGGGATTGGTATAACCTCCCGTGTACCCTCATTCGTACTTGGGATAACCTCCCATGTAACCTTTGAGCTCATATAACATTAATCATTACCTAATGGATTAGAGGGAGATATAGTTATCAACCATTTCATAATTTAAACTATAATTATCTATGCCACATGATCATAAAACATTCATCATATGATAACCCATGAAATGAAATTGATATCATAAACATTTCAGCATATCATAACCTTTGGAAATGACATAGGTTTCATAATCATTTTATCACTTTATCATTGTATAAACCAAGGAAAAGAATCTAGTTTAATAAGAATTATATCATTGTATAACCTAGGGGAGAAAAATGGGTTTCATAAACATCATGTAATTATAAAAATAAACCTTGATAGAAAGAATAATAATGGTATCGGTGTATCGTATCCCCAGGAAAATATACGTATCCTTAAAGGATTTAATCTTATATTGATAATTAATTTGAAATAAAAATCACTTGGATTGTTTCTTAAGGAAAATAACTTTTCTTAAATAATTTATTTTTAAAACTAGAAATTCAAAAACTATTTTTTAAATCCTTTTCTTTGAAAATAAACTTCAACACTTATAATGGAAGCTTTAAAAATCATTTAAAATAATTTTTCGAGGGAAATATCCTTTTTTCTTAGAAATAACACTTTTCAAAGCATAAAAAAACTAAAAAAATTATTTTATTTGAAAATAAATTTTAAAATTTATAAATAAATATTCAAATAAAATAATGGTCATATTGACTGGAAGTTTCATTTATATCGTACATCTTAAAACAATGAATCCTTCCACATTTTCAGTAAAATCCAATCGTGCATTGTTTGAAAAATTAAATAAATATTCCATTCAAAACATTTTTAAAAAATTAAAAATTGGGTAATTTTTTTATAAATCATATGATAATAATAAAATATTTTTGATAACATTTTTAGAAAACATGGTTTTGGAAGAAAATGTATTTTCGACCAAAGAGAGAAATAAAGACCGATTTTCTTAAAAATAATTCCTCAATTATTTTAAGTACTAAAGAATGAAAAAATCACACTATTACTTGAATATATCCTGAATAAACACTGGATTAGAAAAATCATGAGCTTCTTGATATATTTATCATGATATTTTATCATAAAAAACATAATCACTAACAGTCTAGATAAATAATGATATTGTAACATAAAAGCATTACCCTTTGATATCGTTGAATAATAATCCCTCCGAAGGAAAAACATAAAATGGTAATTAAAATATCTTGAGGATATATAAATTGATGATATTAAATGTAAATTGGGGATTTATATACATCTTGTGAAAGAATATAGGTTTATAACATAACATACATCTCAAAGAAGGAAAATTAATCAAAAAATAACTTACCTCAATTATTGAATTATGTTGTATTCATTAAAAACTCATGTATAATAAATATAAGTTTATTATAAATATATTATAAAACCATACATATATATATCATACCATATATGTTTTACTTATGACATTTTATTACCCATTTATTAACAGTTCCATATCAAAATATTGTTTCCGGTAATTACTGATCTGATTTTTGTATATGATTTGATATTTTATTTTAGGCCCAATTTATTTGATAATGTTATCATAATTTATATAATTGTTACCAGGATATAAATATAATATATATTTATTGTACATGTATTTAGAGTAATCCATAAAATTTAGTGATAAAAAATGAAATACACCGATCGCGGAGATGGTAGTGCATACACACACTTGGAAAATCTATCAATTTTATTGTAGGATTGAAATAAATAAAAGTAAATTATATATTATCATTAAATAATCCCTTTTATATTATATATATATATATCACATATTAACATTAAACCCATTATTTTACCTTCCATGTAAATAATGAATGGATCGCATTGCTTCATGAGGTGGTAGTCCTCCGTACACACGAGTAGCGTTATTGTATTCCCATAGAATAGAAATAATGAAGGTATGTGTGATATAATAATTAAATAATCATGTTAATATAATTAATATCATATCTATATAATAAATCAATTAATATTTCCAAACAAGAGAGGTTTTAATGGAGAAATGAATGACATCGGTTCGTGAGGCGGTTGCCCTCAGGACACATGATTGACAATTTCATAACCCATTTGATGGAAGTGAAGATTATTTTAGTTAATTTACTTAACATAAAATCAAATTAGTATAGTTTTATATTAATGTTACTATATAACCATGTAATAACAAGAATTTCAGTAGGTGGATGAATTAATAAAACAAAAAATGCTCGTTGATGAATGTTACCTCTTATTCGGGAATCCTCATGATGTTTACACCAAAATAATTTCTAGGTATGATTTATGTACGATATAAAAATTATAGGATAATATCAGGTAAATTGGTAATTTATTTGATTATTTATTTTCCTAACCAAAAGGTTTTTAAGGTATGAAAAATGGAGTAGATGGGGTAACCTTTTATAAGTGATGTGAGTGACACACTTGTAATTTAAAAAAAACGATGTACCCAAATTTTACTCATGTAAAAGGATCAAAAATGAAATATTATCGATTATAAAAGGTATAAAATCAAAATATGAAGAAAAAATGATTTTATTAAATGTTTTGGGTCATTTTTTACCCCTATCATTTTAGTTTAACCCATTGGTTAACTGATTTTTACATTAAACACGATATATAATATTTACAAATTTACTATTATTTTTGGTAAAAAAGTAAGTTTACCATAATAGATGGTATAAATTATGGTAATTTAAAATATGTAATCAATTTTTAAAAATTTAATGCACATAATGGGAAAAACAAAATTCAAAATTAATCTAACAAACCTGACAAGAAAGTGGGTTTCTAAAGGGAAAGTGATTAAAAGTTAAGAAAGTTATTCATATATAAATTTAATATGATATTGATTCCAATGAAATAAATTGGATTAATGGATGTAAAATTTTACTTTTGAACCAATTTAAAATATAATATAAAAAATGAAGGCCTTTGGGCCATTGGAGGTAGATAAATTAAATGAAAATGCAGTTTTGAATTAAAATTCAGTGTCTTTCACTATTCATCAAGAAATGAAACTTATTAAAAAAATCCCAGATATTCACCCAAATATAATTTTTTCTATGATGATTTAAAAAAATTATTTTATTAAAATAATTTCATAAATTTATGAAAAATCAATTTTATTAATGTTCATACAAATAAAAGTAATTTTTTGAGAAAATTGTATTTTTGAAACATATAAAGACATTACAAAAAATTACGTACTTTTTTATCAATATGTTTCATTTATATTAATACATTAAAATTAATATTTTAAAATTAGTTATTATAATTCATCTCAATAATTTTAATGGAGAGGTTATAACAGTCACATTTAAATAACTATATTAATAATATATCGTAGTTTTTGTAGAACTCAGTTTCATGTATATTGAAATCTAACTAAATGATACATGTAACAAACAATTAACGTGAAGATGTGCGTAAAAAAAGTTATAAAAGTAATTTAATTTATTAAAAAAATAATTCATAAAACTCAGGGTTTGACATTCTCTTAACCAACCACATAAGGTGGTTATGAAATATAAAACATGTCATTCCTAGAGGAAATATTCTGTACATAAATGTGGATGAAGTTTTAATTCTTCTAAAGATAAGGAATTAAATTAAATATTTAATTTACCATTAATATAATAAAATTAATTTTAATAATAATTTTTATTTCATTATATTAATTGTTTTTAAATAGGTTTTGAGGAGGTTGGATGAGAAAGGTATAAAAAATAATGTTATAGAATGGGTGATACAAACATAGAGAGTTTGAATATTCTCTTAAAGTATCTATTTTAAATGGATAAAATAAAGAATATTTATAGAAAAAAGGTATTCCAAACATTTTATAGGATTATAGAAGATGGAATAGTGGTAGAGGTTGTTGATAATTTTGATCAACATGTGTTTCTTAATGTGGGTGGAAGTCCAATTTTTTTATAGATGAAATGTGGGAATTCTACTTAGAATTCAATGGTAGGTGAGAGTTAAGAATGTAATTTAATGTGATATAGTTGATTATATATTGGTTAGACATTTATTAATGACTATAATACCCAATAAAAGACTTATATAAGGTTTTTTTCAAACTAATTTAGTAAAACTCAAACAAATTTATGTTACTCATTTTTACCCTTATTAACATCAATTAAAAATTAACCATGGTAATTATAGTTTTATTAAAATCATAATATAACCCCTATTGAAAAATTTCGACATTATAAAACTGATATTTTATCCATTTAATATAATTCAATATATATCTATATAATGAAATTATCTTTAAATTAAAACATATATTATATATATAAAATGTTTTCATTAAAATGTGTTTTTAAAATATCATGAATTCTTAGTAAAATTTAGTATAATTGAACAATTAAATGAGTGTTTTTAAGTCCACAAGTTTTTATGAATTTTTTATAAATGAATTTAATTTATTCAATATCTTTCATTATACACAACATCGAGTTTTAATGAACTATAATATAATATTAATATTATTATTTAAACAAGGCCATAATAATCAAGTCGTTAAACTTGGAGGCATGTATTAGAATAAAATAGTTATTAAAATTATGTATAATAGTTCTATATAATAAAATAATATTTAAAAAAAAGTAATTAATTTTTAGAAAAGTCTTTATATGTTTCGAAAATACTATTTTTCTCAATACATGTTTTTATTGTTTTATCTGAAAAACTAATAAAAGTAATTTTTTTTTCACATTTATAAACTTTATTTGAAAAAATAAACCTCAAATTTTTAGTCTACATGTAAAAAGTATCTCTAAGGGAATTTTTTGGAATGTTCTCTAATGAATATTTTTCGATGAATAGTAAATAATACTATTTTTTTAATTAAAAAATGCCTTTTCATTTAAAGAATTCATAAGTTTCATTTTATTTTCAGATTTTTTTAAAATTAATATTAGTTAAATTATATATATATATATATATATTACTCTGATTTAGATAATTTAAATTACATTCATATTGAATTTTTAATTTAAAATAGTTTATACTCATGAAAATGTTCTCTTTAGAAAATCGCTTTTATTCATCGCGTCTATAGGTTTATTTTTAAATTAATCTTTTCCACTTTTGTGAATAGAATTTTGAAAAAATGGATTCCATATTTTTAATCAAAATAATAAATACTATAAAATAAGAACAACACTTTATTTTAAAATGAATATTAGAAATAGTAAAAATTAATTATTGTGGTTAAGGTTAAAATTGGTTTACCAGGGATTTAAAAATAAAATATAATGTGTAAAATGAACTATAAATTTATAAAAATTATAATTTATGGGAATATTTTGAACTTATAGAATATAAGGGTCAATAATCATCTATTTTGTAAGCATATAGAAGGTCTATAACATGATTACACCTTTTTATTTTAAAATATTCTAAGAGTTTTCCCACACCCAATTATAAGGGAACCTCATATCCTCTCATATTCATTCTTAAAAAACAATTTTTTTTGGAAGATAACTTTAAAAAGTTATTAAATAATACCTTAAAAAATCCTTTAGGATTTATTTTTATAAGGAAACACTAATAATAAATATTTTGGTGTAAACAAAAAGATTTCTATGAAGAAAAGATATAGTCATTAACTATGCATTTTCTTTTTATTTATGTATATAACCCACTAAAATATTATATACACATATTTATATGATAAAATCAGTATATAAAAAATAATGAGATATTATTATTTTAATTTAATGACCTATATCTATCTCCCATTACATCAAGTGTGAAATGAAACTATCGCTCGTGTGTATAGAGGACTTCCATCTCGCAAAGAAGCTTGATTTGTTTTGAACATACACTTTGTTTGGAAGGAAATAAGGGTAAACTTAATTAATACATGTGATATATATGAAATCATAATTACTATTTAATGTGGATATATTAATTACCTTAATTTCTTTCCATCCATTGAGAAAATGGAAACAAAATTCTTGTGTACGTACAACCTACCATCTCGTTGAATAGTGTAATTCATTTTGTTTCTATAACTTTTATAGAAAACTAAAAATACGTATACAATTAATATAGAAGATTAATATATCATTTTCACATTTTTGATTTGATGAAACCATTATTAAACTATATTGACCAAAAATACCAAACCAAAACAAATATGAAAAATTAAATAGTTTGTACCCAAAATGCCATTTTAACATTGAAATGTTAATAAATAGGAAATAAAAGGTTATACAAAAATAATTTATAGTATAACACATATTATATATTTTAATATATGTATAGTAACCCTATATTTATTATTCAGGTAGTTCAAACATGCACGATGGAAGTCAAGACTTAGGGTAATGTATTTTCATCTCACTTTTATTTCTATAGGGAAAATGCCATATTCCCAACTCATTTAGTTTGTGTAATTTATATACTAACTATGAATGTCTCTTATGATTATTCTCATGAAATTTTTGGATATAAATATCTATATAATTTTCTTTCTTTCATGCATATTAGGATTCAAAATATACCAATGTGGTAATGGTTTTTTGTTATAATCTCATTATTTATCAGTATTATTTAAGATTAAGTTTCTGATTATGAAATAATATTAACTATGTATCAAGAAACTAATTAATTTTTTAACCTCTAGTTATGTAATTAATATAAATGAGATCCTTTTATTTTTTTGTCATTATTTACTCTAGAGTTCAAAAGAATATTTTTTTTATTAAAAAGTGACTTTATTTCTCTCATTAGTCGAAAATACTTTTTTCTTTATTGTCCATGTTTTCAAGAAATGTTTTAAAGAATGTTTTTACTAATATAAAATTATTCATTAAAGAAACTTTTACCCATTTTTTAATTTCATCTATTTTTTTAAGAGGAAACGTTTTTTTCATTTTCTTAATAAGGTGTTTTTTTGACTTTTTACCAAAAACTTGAATGGAATATTTGTTTTAACATGTACAGAAAGAACAATATTTAATATTATCATAACTACTAAATGTTTTAAAGTTTCATTTATATTTTTCAGATATTATTTTGAAAGAAAAGGGTTCTCACAACGTTTTGAGAAATTTTTGTTTTAAAAAGTTTATTTTCCAAGTGAAATGATTGTTTTTCTCAAGAAATGTCCCACATAATATTTAAAAAAAGTATTTTTAAGATGAAATACTTTGATGTTATATAAAAATTATTTGTGATATGATACAAGGATACCATTATTTTGGTTTCTCTAGATGTTTTATTTTTATGATAAAAAGGTGTTTGTGAAAAAGATTCATTTCCTAACGGTTGATACTATGATGAAATGATGAAATGTTTATGAAACCCATTTATTTTCCATGATTTATGTGATGATGAAATGTTTATAAAAACCATTTTTTCCGTGGGATCTGATATGATGAGTGTTTTATGATCTTTTGGAACATTTATGTATTAATTTAATTATGTGACTGGTGTGACCTATATTTATATACAATTCATTGGGTATAGAATGATATCTCAGGAGATAAAAAGGACATAAATATGGAGTGAACCCAATTGAGCATGGGACTTTGTACACTATGATAGTCAAGGGAGTGAACCTTGAATACTATGATGGTTTAGGGGAGTGAACCCATTAAAATATGATAGTTTTTGAAATGATCATTCAATACTATGGAAATGATTTTATATGATTTTGTGTATTCCACAAATATATGTCTTATGCCAATGTTATGATCTCATGGATTATATTATTTGATTCTAATATTATTCATATCTTTTGAACTACCATTATTTATTAAATTATTCATTTTTATGATCTATGATACGTATTTTATGGTTTTCAAATGTTGTTATCTTGTTCTCACACCCGTATACTCATATTATGTCAGTATCTCCATTGTATACCCATACTGATCATCATAGCTCAAAATTTATTATGTTTCATTTCCTAAGGTTATAAAGAAAGGTATTTTGTATGATATTTCAATGAAGGAATATATTTATAAAGAACCTAGTGAGAGATAACATAGTTTACATATGAACCAGTTTTTTATGTATCAATGTTTCCAAATGCACTAGACTTACATGATTCTTGAACGAATCATTGTATTATATAATAAATATTCATATATTAAGATGTAATATATATGTATGATTAGTTTGGGAATTTACAGTTGGAATCAGAGTATGTTTTTGTAAACCATTTTAAACTTGAATGAGAACGAATTAGTAAGTTCCCTAAGGGAATATTTAAGGATAATTATACGGATAATTAAATTTTGCAGGAAAATTTCCTTAAATGTTGCTAAAGGTTGGAGTGTGTGGTTTTTGGGAAATTACATACCTATATAGATACTTCAAGTGGATTTAGCTCTAGTATAGTTTTACCTTGGGGTAATAACATCAAAGTTTGTTAATTTAGGTAGACTCTATCATCACCCAGTGCACAACAACATGTCTTGTTACATACACGGTTTGATACTCCTGAGAGATATTCTTTGAAAATTCACAAAAATTTTATAACCAATTTGAATTATTTAAATAGATGATTGCCATGATTTACATAGGTAAAAACTAAGGTGTAATATATTTACAAGAAGGTATCATGATACATACATAATAAAAATTAATGATATCTCTAATAAAATATGCTCAATGTTCATACTAACCATTTTGGTTTTAGTAAAGGAATTAATGTTAAATAATGATGTTGGGGTGGTGGAATGTGTTATATAATGTTGGAGTATCTTATTTGATATTATTTATATGAATTTCCTTATATGATGAGAATTATTTATGAATTTTATTTCATATCCTCATTGATTATATGTTGAAATATAATTGAAACACCCAATGGTATAGTGATTGTATCTCAAGTCTATGATTTTTATTAAGTTTCAGTATGTAGTAATTTTTTTCCAAAAAAACTCATTATTCTCTCTCTAGTTCAATTTTATTGTATAGTAGGCATGTATTGGTTTTATCAACATTAATCCAATGTAAATTTATGAGTAAGGGAAATCACATTTGATATTTCAAACCAACCAATAATAAAATATCATTGAGATATTAGATATGAACTACTAATAGGGATCACATCTGTTGTATGGATATTAATTCACATTCAAAGGGGGTTTTTATCTAATATGGTTAGGTATAAAATAAATATATATGATATGAATATTTTGTGGGAGTTTTTTTTATGTCTTTCTGGAATAGTTTAATTGATTTCCACTAAAACATGAAGTTAATTTCTCAATTGAACTCATACATGGTGCCCCAAATATTTCAAAGAATACCTATAAAATGGAAGTGATTGAGTTCTTGGAATTGAACATGAAAATCCAAGAGAACCTAAAAAGGAATTCATTTAGCCATGTATTCCATCTTGGGGTGCATCTGTTCTATTTGTTATGAATAAAGATGAATTTATGTGACTTTGTATTGATTACTATGAACTGAACAAGTTAAAAATAAATAAAAGGAATCCTCTAACATGTTTTGATGAATTATGTTATCAGTATTATAGATCTCAATTCATTTCCTAGATTTACATTCATTAGTAATATCATCAATTTATGTTCAAGAAGAAGGATATACCCAATAGGCCGTTCTATATAAGGTATTAACAATATGATTAAATATTGATTCCATTTGGTCTTACTAATTCCCCCAAAATATTCATTGATGAATGAATAGAGTTTTAAATATTCTATTGATCAGTTTTTGGTAGTATTTATAGATGATATTATTATATTTTTAAAGAGATTAAAGAGAATGAATATTAGTTGATAATTTCACTAAAGACCCTAAGGAAGTAGAAACAATATGAAAATTTAGAAACCATGAATTTTTGGTACAAAAGGATTTATTTATGGGTCATATAATCTCAAGTGAGGGTATATTGGCGGATCCATCAGAGACATAGACTGTTGAATGTTTTCATAGAAAAACCATAGTAACTAAAATATGAATATTTCTAGTTTTAGATGGTTATTATCAACTTTTTTGTGAATAATTTATCATGACTATCAAATTCACTCATGAATTTAACTTTGAAGGGAGGAAAGTTCCTCTCAATGTATGAATAAGAGGAAAATTCTATATAACTAAAGAGAAGATCAGTTAATACACCTATGATTATAGTACCCTATATTGAATAAGTGTTTATAATCAATAGTGACACATACAATAAGTGATTAGGATGCATCCTCATGCATAATCACATGGTTATATCTTATACCTCATGATAATTGATGGTTCATGAAAAAAATACCCAAATCATGATTTGGAGGTAGTTGGGATATTTCATTCAATAAAGATATGAAATCATTAAAATTATGTAGAAAAGTGTGATATATATACTAATAAAAAATGTTTCAAGTATATATTCACACAGAAGGAGTTGAATATGCACCCAAGAAGATGGTTATAGCTTATTAAATATTATGACTGCTTAATACAATTCCACCCTAGGAAATAAAACAAAGTAGACAATTATTTGAGTCAAATGGATTATTCTAGCTCATCTATGATACGGATTAAAAATCCATTATTTCTGTATTTTCAAAGGATGAATATGGAAACCCTGATGGAAGGGGAAAAATCTTATATTTATCAAATGAGTGTTCAACCATCTTGATAAGTGAAGATAAAATAGGTGTAAAATAATAATTTGGAGTTGTAGAAGAAGGTGATAAATGTTCATACTTTTAAACATGATCATGATACAATAATAAGGTTTAGAAAAAGTATATTTGTTGCATCCATACCATATTTTAAGAACAATCCGTTAAAGGAAGAATAAAGATATTAATTCTATATTGATCCTAAAAGTAAAAGGATATATATAGATTAGAAGGAGCATTTCTAGTGGGACGGAATAAAGATAGATTATGAGGATTTGTTTTATCACAATACATGGTATATTAACATGTTATGGTTGATATAATAAATTATAAGGGGATATTGCAACCATTACCCATACAAGAATGGAAATGGGAAAATATCACCACATATTTTGTTATTGAACACCCCAAAAATATAAAGTTGTCCGAAACCAACCATGGTCAACCCTTAACCAGTCACCCGAGTTGGTTGGCATCAAGTCCCAAAGGGAGTTCCTAATCCCCATAGACTAAAAAATAATGATGGGAATCAAGACTAACAAGTGGTAATGATTTTAACCATAAATGAAAAAAAAATGAATAAATAAATAAAAACTAAACAATAAATATAACCATTAATAGTGGAAAGAAGTTAAACTGCACATACCTCCAAGTGACCTTCTAGGTCAACACCCAACTCAAATCCATGTTCACTCTGAGAGAGATCCCGCACTAACAGAACCTAAAACAGAAATGATAAATTAGGGGTGAGCACCAAAATGATCAGTAAGAAATTTCCATAGAATCCAAGTGTTTTCCTTTCCCATCATAGTCCATTAACCTAAATTATAAATACAATAACAAAAATGAGTTTTATAAAGTCTTTATAAATGAGCAATAGATTTCCCTTTTTGAAAACCAACACATGCCACCTTCAATTTCGAAAACAAAATACAATTTTATAAATAAAACTCAATCCAAAAGATACTAGTGTTCTACTGAAAATAAAAATATTGGGTAAATAGAAAAAAAACTGAGTGCAGTAAAATACAAACAAGAAAATAAAGAAAGTAACTAAGATTCCTAGATAATAACCATGGTAGATCCTAAACATCCCTATAAGACCCCTGGATGTGCTCATTTCAGAGCCACATTTTTGCGTATGGTGAATCCCCTAATTCAATAACCAACTATCTTCCCAAACATGGCCTCACTAGTGGCACTTCCCTTCTGGCTAGTCTACAACTCTAGGGGGTACTAACCCTTATAATTAGAGATGGTGATAATCCTTCATGAGATCATCTAAAAGACACCTAAGAACCCATGGTGGTAGTAATACTATGTAAGTAGGAGGCCCTCGCATACATGACTCACCTTACCTTCTTCCACCAAACTTGCCTACCCAAAGATAGACATCCCCTATGCGATAACCCATAAAGGGAGATCCTAGTTAGGGGTTCCATATAAATATATTTCTATATATATACATGTTATTCTATCACATCAAAAAGGTTCCAATCGGGCCATAAAGTTAATTAGATATTTAAATCATTTCATAACATATTTTGAGTTTCCAACCGGGCACACCCATTTAATGAACCACAATCCTTTCTTGATATTTACACAAAACCCATCTTTGAATTAGAAGTGATAAACATGAATTCAACAAGAAATTCATTAAAACATTTACAAAATATCACACAAACATCACTTTTACTTTTATAAATCCGAACAACCCTTTACCTTTTTCAATCTCATTCCAAAACACATTTCAAATCCAAATGGCCAATCCTTAGTGAACACATTTAAAACCATGATTTCCATAACATTTAAAGAAATATTTTAAAAAATATAATTTAAAACCTTATTTATAAATAACATAAGGGTAAGATATTTATTTTAAAGCTAAAAAATATTTAAGAATATGAGGATTAAAGAGAACACCATTTATCAGGTGCCATTTTGATTTAAGAGCACATCCATGCGTGCACCTAGTGCACCCATAGATATGATAACATCAAATGGAACACAAAAATACCAGAGGAAACTTGAGAACCATTTTCACAAAGTCACTAATTTCTTTAAAACCAAATCCAACCACTTACATTACTAAAATAACTAAATCATCCCCCTTAAAACAATAAACCCCTTCAAAGACATTTTAACCCTTTAAATATGCCACAACATCCCCAACCCATACATATCAAACCAAATTCAAAAATAAGAAACTATCATCACCATCAAAACAAATGCTAAAAATTTCTTAAAAACCCCAAATATACTTTAAAATAATAACAACATTTAAAGTAAGAACCCAATGTGTATTAGCTGATACATTTTACACAAATAATCTTAGGAAACAATTTTTAATAATTTCAATCAATATACAATCATCATTTACATATATCTAGAGGTATAGTAGAGGTGAGAATAATATTTAAGAATAAATTGGAAACACACAAGTAATCATGGAATGCTTAGAAAAGGAAAAAGTTGGAAACACATACCTTAATCAAGTGTGGACACAACAATGCTTTAGTGGATGGAATAACATACCCTAAAGACCAATCTTCCTACCATAGACAAGAAGAAAAATCAAAATCGTTATACATGAAACCCTAGGTTTCATCCAAATTGAATAATAACACAAATTAAGATGGAAAAAACACTAGAGGGGAAGAATCCATGCACTGTAGTAGAGCTGGATGAGGAATCATTGCTGGAGAGGGATGTACCAGAATAGGGGTTGCATCAATGTACCTCACATTAGGAAGGGGGTTCGAAAAGAGGAGGAGAAGGGGGATCATGGATGGGGGATTCACGTGCATAAGGGAGAAGGGGGGAGGGGGTTCGACACTAGTGAGAGGTATAAGGTTGGAGGGGAGCTGACTGGAGTGTCGGTGAGGGAGGGATCTAGAGGGGAGGTCACGTGCAGATAGGAGAAGTTTTATCGGGTGTATTGCACCACACCAAGGGGAAGGAGATGATGAACAGGGGGTACAACAAGGTTAGGTTTTCCTTTTTTTCAAAACCATAAAATAACACTATAATAAAAAGAATAATAACACTATAATAATAATAATAATAATTATTATTATTATTATAGTAATATTAATAATTATAATAATTATCACAACAACAACAATAGTATTATTATTAATAATCACAATATTATTTCTATTATTATTAACTATTTTCTAAAATTCTATTTTATTTAGTTATATTACATTATTTAATTTCTTTTACCATTTAATTTATTTATTTATTATAAATGTCAGGCAGACGCGCGGTTTTCAAATAATCAAATGTATGGTTGAGAAAAATATGCTCAAACTGTGCCACCCATCACTTCCCACTTACAGGGTCAAGATGTGTGCTTATCATGTGGTTTTATAAACCGAGCACAAGTTGTGTGCCATAAATCAGACCCACTTGGGCATTTGTACAAGCACCACACAATTTCTCCTGACCATGCGGGAAGACCGCACAACAATGAAAAAGCATATGAAACATAAAATAATAATTAAAGTAATTTAAAATCATTAATCAATAGGGTCGGGGTGTGACAATTTTCTCTAACACAAAACTTTATCCCCCTAAAAAGTCCCTAAGACGTATGTTGGTGAATAATTGAGTCCATGCCCAAACAGAACCAAAATAAATGAAGAATTTTGGGGTTACTATTTGTACCCCAAGTCACACCCAACCGATCAAGATGAAACCACAAACCAACAAAAAGGGGATAACATGAGGGGGTTCTCCTCACCGCAAGGAATCTACTAGCACTAATGTTTCAAAACGCAACACCACCATCACCCCTATCGGGAACTAGGGAACTCCCAACCCTAACTCCTTCAATTTCCTTACAAAACCAAACCATACAACCAAGAATTAAATAGGAAACCCAAGACAAAAACAAGTATCAATTATTCTATTAGTACTTACATCTCCAAACAAACATATCTAAAATGAGATTAACCCATACAAGGGCCAAACACACTTTTATGAAAAATCCATGATTCAAAAAACCCTTTTCAGAAAAACATGACTATTTGGATTACAATGGAATAAGTTCATCACAATCTCCCATGGAAATTATGGACATAAAACTGCATCCAAACCTCAATATTAGAAAAAAATAATGAAAAATATTTAAATGTTCCAATCCCATCATGGAACCCAAATCCCTAACCGAGGATTCACACCCTCGACAACTCCTAGATGTGTGTGAGCTTCATCACTAGACATATGGCTAGGGATATGATGGATGAAGTATCTCCTGACTCATATTCAGGAACTGTCATCCTATGATCAGAAAGTATTCATTAGAAAACACATCCTGCAAAACTTCTCTAGTTGACCTAGACAGCGGCAATGATGACACATCTTCTCTAGGTTGTGACAAGATGGCTTTGAATGCCCCAAACATACAAACTGATGACACACCACTAGGAGGTTTGATAATATAGATTCCAAAACCACTAAAAAGGACTCTTTAAAAATAGGTCCCTCTAGTATGCACTGCTCTCTAGGTGGGGAACTATCACAAGATCCAACAACCACTAACTGCACACAAAGAACTAGCTCATCCAAAAATGACTCATCCAAAAACTTTTCAAAACATGTTTCACAAAATGAGAGAACTTTCTCCATAATCTCAAGAATAAGGCACCAAATTAAAATAGGAGATTTCATTTGATATTATGATGTTACCTCCAAAGAAAATGAAACTATCACTTTAATGTGGTCAATGCATTATTATAAGGCCCCAACCTTTACACGTTACATAATCATGAATTAAGTTCATAATTCAAATTGAGGATCTTTTCAGGTTTATAGTTTTAGATAATTAGCCCATAAATAATAAATTACATCTCAAATATCACAATGTATACACTTCTACTCAGTATCCATTTTTTTCATAAAATAAAAACTCCTAAAAGAAAACCAGAATTATTTTCTTGATATATATCTTCTTGAATTCTTATTTTATCTTTCCCTTACTTATACACTATGAAAAACATTTCAAAAACTTGGGATGAGAATAAAAATCTCATTAATTTTTATAAAATAAAGAATGAAAACATTATTCCATCAATACATTCAAAACATAAGCTCTTTAACATACCTCACAAAATCATAAGATTTATGGATAACACATAGAAATCATAAATCATAAAGGTAAATTATTACATCTATAACATTTCTACATTGTAGCTTTCACAACTGTGTAGGGAGTTACATTTGGAATACCCATCATGGTATATTCCCTAAATCTATTAAGAGAAACATTAACATTTACCGTTGTCACGTTACCCAATGCATTAGATAGCTATCTTGGGCTCACCCGACCTAGGATTATCACAGAACCACCCATATAATTAAAAAATTCCCAAGAAACATTACATAATCATAACACTTAATCCAATCATAAAAGGAAGATAACATTTCCACATTGAAATCACAATATATCATTTCAATTTATTAAAATAATCAATACATTCTGAAAACTATTTTCAATAACAAAATACATAAAAAGAGTATATGGTATTTACTTTCCTTTTTAAAAATACTATGAATTGTTAAGGAAACCAAATATCAAATAATTCCCACAACAACTGAAATTTCATTGTCACCGCATACGTTAAAAATAAACATTTCTTTTGTTTTTTAGTAAAATGCTTCGTAGAAAAAGATTCCTTTTAAAAACCATTTAAAATATTTAATAATGAAATTTTTGAATCAAAGTGTCTCATACCACTTTGAAACTTTTATAGGAATTAAAATTTTAAAACATTAATGTCCATATATTTAAATCCTTAAAACCATTTTGAAAACGTGGACATTAATGATAAAGATAAGTGTTTTGAACATTTAAAATGATGTTTTAGTTAAAGAGTCCTTTACCACTTGAGAAAATAATCGAATAAAAATAATTAAAGAATAAAATTAAACAAAACATTAATATCATAAGAATAAGGATATTCATGATATAATATGTCAAAGGGAAGTATATACACCTTATAAGATAATAAAGGTCCACAATATCAAGATATGCTTTAATGAAAGGAGATTGATATGTATTCCCTTACAAAAATTCGGCAGCCTAACGATGTCATATTAAAATTTAGAAAATGATTTAATGGGATAGAAAAGGGTATCTAATCACGTAGACATAAACTTTATAGTAATAATGATATATAATTAAATATCCCAATATAATAAAATGGAAATTAAAAGATATAACAATGAAGATGTCTTTAACTAAAAGAGGAAGGAGAAATGTTCCCTTATAAAGATCATTTTGTAAATAAAATAGATTGATTATATGTATTCAATATAATTACACATAAATAAACTATAAATACAATATAATACATCATGATTTATTTCTCACATAATAGTAGCATGACATAATAATGAATTAGAAGATAAACCTAAAGAATAGAAATTAAGAAGTTCCCTTACATTGAGTCTGAATTGTCATGTATGTTCCTTGTTCTTTTGGAATAATAAAGTTAAGTTAATTTATAATTGATTTAGAACCTTCATAAAGTTTATTATTCCTTTTATATCACTTATTATCTTTCTAAAACAATTAGTTAATTATTTGAGTTCATATCGGACATTTTGTCGATGTTCAGAACTTGAGTAAAAAATGAATTTGTTATAATTACAAATTATCCATGTGGTCAAGAGCCCATCATCTCAATATTTTTATTAATTATTTAAATATAATATATAACATATATATCAATTATATATTTATTTATAATTTTCCATATGATTTGGATATATGAAAATGAAATGCACTGTTCATGGAGACGGTAAGTCATACGTACACATGAACGCTACATTCATTTCATTTTGTTTTCATGTTTAAAAGAAAGAAAAGCAAATTATACATATGTATATTTTTATTCTAGTATAATATCATATTTTATATACTTTAAATAATTTCATTAACAATACCCTTTATACATTCCATGTATGGCATGAATGAGTCATATCACTTTGAGGGGTGGTAGTCCGCACTTCCTTAAATGAAATTATCGTATTTACTCATTATGAAAACCATAATGGTATTCTATAAATGAAAAATAAATAAGAATATAGAAAATATAAATATAATATATATCACATATAAATATAGTTTCATCATAATATCCACTATGAGAGGCGGTAGTAGATATTTGAACAATCATCGTTTCGTGAGGCACTAGTTCGCCGTCCATAGAAACAGTATGTTCGTATCCATTAGATGGAGTTGTTTGTAAGTGTAGTTCTAATAATTCTATTAAAAAATCCTAGTATATTGAAGATACTGTTTTTCTATAAAATAATAAAATAAATAGAGTTTATCGGGCTGGAGAAGGAAAATAAAACTAAATAACTTGAGAGAAGATGTTACCTTTAAATCAGGTAACTTACTTTAGTTTAAAACAAAAAGATTTATCGAATTTCTTTATTCCCAAATTTAGGATTCTAGGTGTAATAGAGGGATATTGGGAGATTCATGGAGTAGATTTTGGAAGATCTAATGGGCTTTAGAAGTGTGAGTAATGGGTTAGAGGTGGTGACCTTTTGTAAGAGGGAGGATGGGATCTTTACGAACGTTTAAATGTATTATTTTATGAGAAATTATTTTCGGTTTCAAAAGGTCCAAATCTCATTATATTATAAGATAAGATTAATATAATTTGAAATAAAATCATGGAAAAATAATTTGACATGTTTTGGATGTTTTTTATTCCTTATCCTTTTTATTTAACCCTTTGTTAACTTACTTAACTTTTACCATGTCTTCTTCTATATTAATACTATATGATTAATATATTTACTATAAAATTCCAAGGGACCCAAAATGGATCATTAATGACATTTGTAACATAACATATGTCATTTTTCCGAATATAATATTTTAGGACTATTTTATCAATTAATAAAATAATATTTGTTTTAAAAACTCATTTATGTCAATTTATATACTATTGATATGATGAATTTTTTAAAAATCCAAAACTACTTGATTATTTAGAAAACCTTCATTAATTAAAATATAACAGGTCATAATTATCTCTAAAATTTTTGGATGTCAAAAAAAGTTTCAAAATAAATTTATTTTAATATTTATATTTTCATTTATTAAAAACATTCATTAATTAGGTAATCGTTACATCATCATTATGTCATATAGGAATTTATTTAAATGATGTATAAAAATTATAAATAAAATACCATGATGTAGGAAATATTTTTATATTTCTAATGAATATTTATAGTAAAAAATATAAATTATATAACCCTATATAACAATTTTTTTACCAAATGATATATGTTTATGTTATATTTTCCTTAACTTTAAATTGTTTTTTATAAAATGTTGGGTCATTTTTACACCATATATTATATATTTAACCCTTAAGTAAAACCATTTTACCTTAATCCCCATAATTAATTTTAATTTTTCCTTCTGATCACTTAAGTCAAAAATTATGTTGGACACATTTGATAATACAATTTATTCTGATTCTAAGTATGGAATACTTTTTTTCAAATTTAATTCATATAATTTTAACAATTTAATTTAAAATTAATCCCGAAGAAGGGATGTGAAAGCGGGATTTTTAGAGTAAAAAATTTAAAATGTTCAGAAAGTCTTTATATCAAATTTCAATATAGAGTTGATTAAAATTAAATAAACTGTATTAATAAATGTATAATTGAACTATTTTGACTTGAAAACCAATTCAAAACATAACTTAAAATTTTAAATTATTTACATAGAAACTGAATTTTCAATTAAAAATCAGTAATTTTCACTACGTATCAAAAAATAATACTTCATACAAATATACCAAAAAATTACCCTAAGATAATTTTTAAATTTATTTCCCAAATAAAAATTTTATTATTGAAAACAGAATTTATAAAATTTTCAAATTTTATTTTGAAAAAATGTCTACCATTAAATGGAGGAAAAAATGCCTTTAAAAAAATATAGTTTTTTATGTGTAACATTGGATTTTGTTTCTTATTTTATGCCTATAAAATATAATTTTATTATTTTAGAATCATGATTTGTAACATTCAACAACCCTTAAAATGAATTTCTCCCCTGAAATTCATCTAGGTTATCAAATAATTTACAACTTTATAATTCCTTTATTGAAAAACAAATCATTAAAATGAAATAAAGAAAACATCCCTTAAAAGGTAATGTAGGAAACATAATGGTCACTTAAATTAACTCTTTACTTGTATTACACATAGGAAGAAAATTGGTGGGAAAATAAAATATGGATTTGGAAGGGAAAACTAATTCCCATAGAAGATTAGTGAGTGATATTCAATGTGGTCAAGATGAATCCAAAGACTACAAAACTACAGAATAAATAGGTGTGTAAAAGACCATTGATATCATTAGAAAAGATGATAATACAATAAAATCTTATTTTAGGATCATTTTAAAAAACATAAATGATATTTTTCACGATATTGACTGATGTATAATTAAATATACTTAATTAAAAAGTAATGTTTCACCCTATAAACAATTTCAACCATAATCCCATATTTTTCTTCAAATGATGATAATTCAAGATGAATTTTCTAATTCATGATGCACTAAAATCAATTTTTAATGGCCAAATAGCCATAAAAGGGATATTCAAGTTATCCCACTTATGTCTATACATTCACCAAAACCAAAATGATTAGTACATGTTAGAATAATTCCCAAAATGAGTAATCCATCATATGATACAGTAATCTTAAAATGTAAGGCCAAAAGTTGAAACCAAACCATTCTATATATAACTAACATTACAATCCTTCAATCATTTATTAAATAACATCAAAATTCAAAGATTAAAATGATCTGATCATATATTCTTCCAAGTTAAATTAATTGTTATTTCTTAAATAAAATTCCATATGTTTCAAAAATAAACTTAATATTTACCTATAAAAATGTCATACAAACCAAGACATCATGTATTCTAGTGTTAGGAATATAAACCCTTATCTTTCTTCAGTCATGGGATAAAGCTCCACCACTAAGTTGGATGCGAGATGTTGTCACCCATCATACAATTTTTCCTTTTTTAAACATTAAGAATAATTCCTTCCTAAATAACACATCTTTTTGATCCCATGGGTTACAAATACCCCAACCCAAAAAAATGTCTCCCAAAATGCCATTAATAACTTTCAAATTTAATCACTAAAAACCTCATGGTGTGGATAATACATTAAATTTATGATCATTAATAATTTTATAGAACTATTAAGGTATCCATTACTCTAAATATAACATCACGTTAAAATGTACAAATCTCCGAACTTATCTAAATAGACCATTTATACCAACTATAACAGCTCAGAACCCACACTTTCAGATCTTGTGCTGAAATATTGAACCTTTCATTTCCAACATTAATTAAAATATTTATGACCAAATTTTATTCATTTAAAAGTAAAAATATCAAAGGAAAATTGATTCAATTAAAACCTCAAGGACCTTTTAGGATTAAATATTTATAGAATTAGGAAAATCTTCTTCATAAAAAAATTCATCGGACTTTAATTGATCATTTCTTTAACTTAACCCGACATTTATTATTTCACATTAAGTCATTAACATCATCCTCATGAAATCCTCCATAGACATAAAATTTTCAACCTCAATTATCATAACTTGGGAAAATAAAACATAATAAGGGTGAGTTCAAATGCTCAATAAGGATAAAGATAAACATTAAAAAGTGAATGTCATCAATGAGCATAAAAGTTCATAAGGGCATGATGGAATAATCAATGTGTAAGAGTGAATCATAAAGAAACTCATACTGATCATTTACATGATCATAAAATATGAAAACATAGAAAATAAAAGATTCATCATAATCAATAATCATGAGTCATGTGATATCAATCTCATTAATGATAAGCATTATAAACTCATAACTAGCATAAAGAAAAAATGTTTGTAACTTGGGACAACTTTTTACATCACTGTTATAATAACTACTATAAATCGAATAACTAGACATTCAAATTCTATACACAATGAAATTTAGGTCTATCATGGACCCATCCATCCTTGGTTTATCACAGAACCATCCATCATTGGTTTATCACAGAACCACTCGTCATTGGTTTATAATGTAGCAACCCATCAAATTTACAATTACCATTATGAAATTATTACACAGAAAAGAGTTATTTCATAATAAATTTACAGGAAAAATCATTATTCCTTTCATAACATGATTAACACATGAAAAAGAAACAATTTTTACAATAGTCTCTTTGAAACATGGTTAACCTATGAAAAAGAAATGGGGTCTATAAAAATCCCTTGAAAAGATGATTAATGTATGGAAATGAAAGGGGTTCTATAATAATATATTTGAAACAATATTTATCTAACTAGAAAATAATGAGTAAGGTATTAATAAAAAATATCCATAATTTAGGATAATTAACAACATAGGTTGTTGATGTTTATGAATAGAACTAACATCAAAGGGCTATTAAAAACATTCTTGAGGAAAATATCATTTTTCATTTTTTTAAAAACTTTTTTAAAACATAAAAAATTTTGAAAATACTTTTCATTGAAAATAACCTTAAAATATTATAATGGAATATTTTAAAAAAAATTTAAAAACATATATTGAGGATAAATATCCATTTATATTTGAAAAAAACCTTTTAAAACATAAAACCTTATGAAAATCCTTTTCTTTGAAACACAATGTTTTAAAAAAACTTTTCTTCAAAAATAACCTCAGAAAAATGAAATGTAATCATCAAATAAATTATGGTGTTTAATCCATACATTCACCATAAGTCAAACGAACATTCCTTTTTCACTGTAAAATGTTTAGAAAGCACCCTCTTAGGAAAAGGTCAAGAAGGTTCCCTTCACATTTTTGGTAAAAGAAAAACAATATTTTTTTAAAAAAAATGTAATTGTTATTTTTTTTGTAAAAATTACATTATTGAATCACTTTTTAGAGGTTGAAAACATTTTTGAATACATTTTTTGAAAACATGGTTTAATAAGAAAATAGATTTTCGACCAAAGAGAGAAATAAAGTCATATTTTCTTAATTTTTTTTTATGAAATTCTTTTAGTTAAAATGAGTGAAAAAATTGTACTATTAATTAAAAATATCATTAATAACCATAAAATAATATATTTCATGAGAATTATAATATTTTAATAAGGGAGACATAATCATAAATAATCCCAATAATTGATGATATTGTAACCAAAGACTCTTACAACTTTGGTAACATTGAATAATAATCCACATGAAAGAATAACATTAATTGAAACTTATAATATCACAAAAATAAGTAATAAAAAATATAAATTGGGAAGTATATACACCTCATAAAATACGATAGGTGCATAACAAGACATAAGTCTCAAATATCGTAAATTCTGACAGAAATCCATTACCACTTTGGTAAATTTGAAACAATAAACCCCAATAAATATATATAATCAAATTTATATGTGAATAACCATATATTATAATCATAAATTATATTAATGATAATTATATACACCATACAACAAAAATATGTGGTGAATATGTCATATATCTCACAAAAATAAAACTGATATGTGAAAGACCCTTACATTGATTATGATTCATCATACTTGTTCTTTATCTTCCTGAATAATAAAATTATGTTAATTTTTTTAATTTAATTATATAATTTTACAATTTTATTATTTATTTTATTTAATTTATAATGTTTTTATAAAATTATTTAATCGATTATGTTTAAGTTAGATGTTTTGACCGTATTCGGCTTATGTATCAAAAATGACTTTGGTAAGTTGACTATGGTCAAAAGGTAATTATATAAAAATATAAACTATAATAATAATAATATAAATTTCATATTTTTACATAAATTATAATCTTAAAACTAATCATGTAATATGATTATCAAAAATGAATTAATGTTATGATCAAGGAGATGGTAGGCTGTATGTACACATGAGTAACATTTTTGTTTTTCAATAATAATTATGGAAAGAAGTAAAGTAATATGTTATATTTCCATAATGATAATTATATATTAATTACCATTATATTTAATTATATATACTTACATATATCATTATTGTGATGTAAAAATAATCACATTGCTATGAGGAGGTCATTGTCCACACGTACAAGAATGAAGTTATCACTTTTTCGATGTGTAAATCGGTAATAATAAATTTTTATACTATATTTAAATAAAAATAATTATTAAATTAATATGATAATTATGTAATTTATATAATACATATGCATTATATTTACCCTTATTACCTTCCACATGACATTTTATGGAAAAAAATCTTAAAATCGCTTCGTGAGGCGATAGTTTGTTGTACACATGATCAATGTTAACGTATCCATTACAGAATGGAATATAAAAATGGTATTTATATTATAATTACTATAGAGGTATTTTTATGTTATAAATATGAATAATATTTCATATATGTTTTATGTACATCATTATTCCCAACCAGGAGAGCTAGTAAAGGAAAAACGAAAGACATCATTTCATGAGGTGGTAGTCCTCTGTACACATGAATGATGATTTTGTAACCCATTTGATAGAATTGTGTGTGGGTTTAGGTTTTAACATTAACATAACAACATATAAGTATATTTAGGATACTTAGGTTTTTATATAATCATGGTATAAAAATAATTTAAGGGGATGGAAAACTAAATAAAACAAAAATGCCTGTTGATGAACTTTACATATCCTTTAGGTAACTCTAGTTTGTTTGAACAAAATTTTATAGTTGTATTGATTGATTATAAAATTGAGGATTATATAATGAGGTCAGAGATTTTGGGAAGTGGATTTTTCGTGCTTAGGATTATCCAAATTGTTATATATGTGTGAATAAGTAGGGAGAGTGAGTGCTTATTTATAGTTGAGGAGGAGTGAAATTCTTTTAAATACTCAAATGTATTTACTATTGGGAGGTCTAACTTACAACATGTACCAAAAATATTGAATAATAATTGATTTTATGGATTATTGTTTCGATAAACACCTCCATAATTCAGAATAAATACATTTTTTGAACATTTTGTTCCTTAACATTTATGTTTCCTTAATTTTTTCACTTTGGGGTCTCATTAAGGTAACTAGTTTTCTAACCTATGAAATTCACCCATTAAGAATAAATTAAAGTGATGATTATTAGAAAAAATACTCCAAATAATTTTTAATATGAAAAAAAAATAAAAAATAGAATCATCCTTCATGTTGGAAATTAAATTCAACAAAAGAACATATAATACACAAAAACATTACTTTAATCTTAACCATTCCAAAAATGTTTTTACTATTTAAGGGTTAATAGGTTCATTAAAAAATTTATTTGTTCTATTAATGGAAATTATTTTTTATTAATATAAAATTATAAATAAATTTACATAATATATGATTTTTTTTGAAATTTTAAATTATTTAATAAAATATCATTTATTATAAAATAAAAGTAATTTAAATTTTGAAATTATTTATTTAATTTGATTTTTTTTAAAAATAAATATAATAATTTAATTAAAATATATTAAGTTAATATATGTATACCATGATATATTTATATACAAAAATAATGCAATAGATAAATCCATTCTATTTACCTCACTTCTAATATTTTTAGTGTCATTTATTTTATTTAATTCTTAACTAAATAATTTATGTTTTGGCACTTCTTAAGTATTTAATGAAATTATATCATATTTAAAAATTAAAGTTAAAATTTTATGATAAAAAAATCATTTATATTTAGAAATAATATCCATAACGAAACCTTTGTGGTTTTTTCGGTATCCCCAAATATTTATAAAAATTAAAATCATGAAAGGTATTTTTTTTGTCCTTTTCTTTTCATAACTTATCATATAGGAACATTTCAGGGAATAGTATCCCAAAAGCTCATAATTGTTATCCTAAGGACATAATGGTTGAAAGGTGTCCAGACAATAGGTGTTGGACAAGTTCTGGATTATTTTTACACCTTATATTATATGCTTCAGCATTAAGTAAACACATTTTTCCTTAATTGTGATAATTAATTTTAATTTTTTACACAAATCACTTTAGAAAAAAATTAAGTTGATATTATTATACAATAATAATTTTTTTATTCTAATTATGGATTCTATTTTTCCAAATTCAATTCAAGAAACAAAAAGAATTTAATTTAAAATTTATCAGGAGAATGGATGTGAAAACGAGTTATTAGAGTGAAATAGTTCAAAAGTTCACAATGTTTTTATATCCAAATCAAATAATAAATCGATTCTAATAAAATAAATTTGATTAAAAGATATATAATTTAACTATTTTTACATTAAAACTAATTCTAAATATAAGTTAATGTTTTAAATTATTTAGATGAAAAGTCTGTTTTCATTTAAAATTTAGTATTTTTTACTATTCCTCAAATATTAAATCTTTCATTGAAATACCAAAAATTCACACTAATCTAATTTTCACATTTATATTTCAGATATTCAGTTTGTTTTGTAAAATAAAATTTAGAAAAGTTTTGAAATTTAGTTTTAAAAGAAGGATACCATTAATAGGCGGAAAATTATCTTTTAAAAAATACAACTCTTTATGTTTAGAATATGATTTGGTCTTATCTTATTCCAATCATATATAATTTTATTCTTTTAAAATCACAGGTTTTTACAGTTATAGACATTCAATAACAAATAAGGACATCTCAAAGTTGAAAAACATTTATGATGATAATCGTTGATGTGATCTAGAATTTGAAGTTAATTAGAAGGTTCCCTATGAATTCCTCAATGGAAGAATGTTATAAGATTCAGAAATAATGGAAGGTTGAGCCATAGTTTATTGGTCCTTTCTGAATATTTGATCAAGTAAGGGTAATATATTATCTTTTGGAACTTCCACCGAACGTCTCTTAGGTTCTCAATTTGTTCCATGTATCTCTCTTGAAGAAGTATATATATGATCCATCACGTGTAATGAATATAGATTTGGTACCACTAGATAATTATTATTATTATAAGAAATAATTAGTGGAGATATTTAATCATACATAAAAGGTTCTATGAAACAAGACCACTCATATTTTCAAAGTATTGTGGTGAAACAACCGAAGTTATAGAACTTAAAGGGAGAAAATAATTTTATGGGGGGTATACTTTAACACCTGAAGTTTTTATAAAATATTTTTTTTCAAATAAATTTCATTTCTTTGATAGATTCCATTACATGAATCACCTAGTTTTAACAAGATGCAATACCATATTAATATTATTATTTAAATATATGGGATTAACATTTAATTAAAATTTTCCAATTATATGAATGTAATTTAGAAAAATGGAATCAATATTTTTAAATTTTATGATTAATATTATATAATAAGTTGAACTTAATTTTTATCAAAATTAATTGTCAAAATAATAATAATTAATTTTTGTGGTTAATGTTAAAATGAGTTTATCGGGGGTTAAATTTAATAAATATAGAGTGAAATGACCAAAACATTGTCAAAATACTATTGTATGGAAATATCTAGAAATTTTATTACATAAGGTTCTAAAACTATAAATATTGGATCCTTTTCTCATGTTTAAAATGTGGGTATAGTTTTTTTAAAAAAATCCCAAGAGTGTCCTCTCCCACTCTTATAAAAGGGAACCCCCTCTCATCCATATTCAGACACCCAAAACGCAATTTTTGGGCAATACATGGAAAAATATACTCCTAAATTCTCTCTAAACATCATAGATTCCTTATTTTTATTAGGAAACCCTCCAAAGAAGTCTTTATGTGTAAATATAAATTGGTTCTCCAAATAAGAGGTATAGACCTTAACTATGCATTTTTATTTTATTACTTCCTCTATTACATTCAAATATTATATAAACAAGATGATATAATGACATCAGTACCACCCGTATATATTTTTTATTATTCTAATGGAATTAGATATTTCTATCCCCTCTTCCATGTAGGTGTAAACGAAACTATCACTCATGTGTATGATGGACTACCGCCCTATGAAGCAGTATGATTCATTTTAAACTTACACATTACATGGAAGGTCATAATGGTAAATTTAATTAAAATATGAATATATATGAAATCATAATTACTATGGAATGGTGATATATTATTTACATTCCTTTCGTTCCATCCTTTTGGAAAATGGAAACAACGTTCATGCATTTGTACGATCAACCATCTCTATAAATAGTGAAATTCATTTTCTATCTCTAAGTTTTATGGATTAATATAAACATACATATAGTAAATATATTTAATAAGTATAAAATATTTAAAATTATGTATATTATGGATCCATGATCAATTTAAAATGACCCAAAATACAAAACCAAAGCATACATGAAAAATGAAGCAATTTCGACCCGAAACATGATTTTAACATGGAATTGATAATAAATTGGTAATAAGGGGTTATAGGTAAATAATATTTGGTATTATACATATGAGTATGGTTATTTAATATATTTATGATAATCCTAATTTTATTATACATGATTTTTGAAAATTTACTAAGGAATTATTAATTAAAGTAAGTGATTTTCGTTTCACTTTTATTTCCATGGGACACATGAAAAATTCACCACTAATTTATTTTATTTTGTTTATATACTAACCATTAATTTATTTATTGATTATTATCCTAAAAATTTTGGATTTAAATATCCATATCATTTTATTTCTTTCCTGGGGCTTATTATTTGAAGTATACCAAAGAGGTAAAAATTTTATGTTACGATCTCTTTGTTTATTGGGATTGTTTATGATTAACTTTTTGATTATGATATATTATGGTATTTATCTCAAGAAAATAATGATTTTTTCTCCTGTCTATTTCATGAAAATAAATTTGCTCCTTAAATTTGACTCTTTTTATGTTTAATAGCCCGAATTTTTATAAATAAAAGCCCCCTTGTGATTTAATTGAATATCTTATTATGAAATATTATTATAGAAAACATGTTCAATTATATGGTTTTATTATATCCTATTGAATTTTAAAATACCATCAATAATTATTACTATTGATTATATATCTATTGAATTGTGATCATATGATTAGTATAAATATCCAGTTTTTACAAATCCAATTAACACAGACAAATGAAGTGATGACCAAAACAAGTAGGGTAGTATCATATGAATCCCATTTATCAAAGCTTCTGAGAGAGATAAAATAACTTGGAATTCCCCTTAATGAATCCTAAGATTATATGCAACAACATAAGAATGATCGAAACAGTTTATGGGAGAAGTTCAAACTCATCGAGATCACTACCCGAACCATATTTAATGAACCAACCAATAAAAGTCTCATTATCACAAACCTTACTCTCAAAGAATTTTATGGTGTGTAAAAGGGATATGTATCATTTACCTAGAGATATGAGTATTTACATTATTTTTTATAGAATAATGAATATATTTTTGTCCTATTATGGTTACTTTATATATGATTTTTTTATATAATAAAAAAGAAATCATATTTTTTGTTAAAATTAAAATTCAATTAAAGAATTAATTTTTATGAATTAATAAATTTTTTAAATAAATAACATTTTACTAAAATATTTTTCTTAAATAATTTTTATTAAATATAAATTATCATATAATTTTTAGGAAGTTAAATGTAATTTTTATAAGGGTTTGGAAACTATTATTGTAAAAAACCCCAGCATTTATCAATAAATATAAATTTTATTTTAAAATTAATATTTAAAATATTTATCAAATTATTTCAATAAAATAAGTGTTATTTTTATAATCAAAATTTCAAAAATATCCAATGGTGAAATTTTTATATTTTTCTGAGACAGTCGGATCTTTTGGTACAAAATAAATATTCTATAAATATATGGTGTATATTATGACATCATAATGATGGAAAAGTGATGTAATAAATAATATAAAGGGTATCCATGAAAAATTATATGTTTTCACTTTAAAATAATGTTATTTTATGTTTATTTTATGAATTTTATACAGCCTTTGTTAATTCTAAAAAATCATTAATATATTTTAAGGTTTTAAAATCATTTCATTAAGAGTATAAATCACTTCCAGATATAAAAGTGTATTATTTTATTATATTTAGAACATGAAAAAATAAAACAATGGAATATACTATCATTTTACAGAAACAATGAAAAAGATTATTGGAATGTTTGTGGTTTTGGTTATTTTATTACACAGAGCTCAGAACCTATGTATTAGAAATAAAACAAATACCCACTCATTTTTATATAAACACAACTAATCACTAATTTATCTTCCCTAAAAATACTTGGATAAAATCATTACTATTCCCTCCTCTCTCTATATTCCTCCCAAGATTCCCCTAAGATCTCGATAATCTATTCCCAAGAATTTGGAGTCACACAGTCTTGTAAGGGATCCTCAACTTCTATTCATTATTCAAGTTTATTTATTATTTTATGCCTTATATTTCCAATTCATAATATTGTGAAATGTATTTTTATGTACCTATCACAACCCATTTTATGTAAAAATTAGGAGAGACTCATTTATCTATAACCAAACTATTTTATGAATTTTAATGTGATGTCATTATGCTGCAGAAATTTTGCCTTAATTTTCCATGCCAAAACAATTGTGTTGTGAATAAAATTCCCATTTACTATCAATGGTGTTAACCTTTATAAACTTACACTTATTTGAATTGTTAATGTCATGTATGTATTATACACTCCTTTATATTGTAATAAAATTCTATTATGAATGAATCCATATTGTATGATCTATGTGGCACACTTAAGCATGAGAATGAAATTAAAGTGATGGGTGTCCCCATAATTATATAGTGCCCCAATGAATTGGGGAATGTTTTGTCTCATGAGATATCATTTTGGGATATGGAGTTAACCTGATTACATTATGGTACTATTTCCATCATTATGGCTTGGTAGTTATCATTGATCTATGTTTATCATACAATGTTTTAATTTTTTTCGACATTTCCCACTTTGCCTTTATGATTATCATACTATATCATATCCCATTGATTATGATTCATACTATTTTTGTGCTCCATATCTATTCCTATTGTCTTGAATTTATTATTCTATTCATGTTATTCCATTTTTATTCCCTTACCATTCTTTATATGCCACCACTTTATTTTTCATGTCCCCAGGTTATCCCATCCAGTTTTATGTGCAAGCATGTTAAAGAATTTTTCAATAAAGATGATGTTTTTCCTATTTCATATTGTCATATAATGTACCTAATTCCAAAATAAACTATAATTCTTAGTCTTTTATGTTTTATTTAGTTTAAAATTATGTAATAAATCATGATTTAATGTTTAATAATCAGTAGGGTTGTTATAGTTGGTATCAAAGGGAAATTATAGTTATTTTTGGGATTAGGATTAGAAAACTCTAGAGAAATTATTAGGTATAAGACTATGTATTAGAAAACATCACTGAATTTTGGTAAGTATATATTAATTGGTTCATTAATAAGATACATCCCTATATGGACACTAAAAGTTCCAGTGGCTTTGGAACATTTGTACATAGGCCTAAAACACGAAAACAACATGATTAACTGGACTCTACCAGAAATTAGTGCATGATAATGGGCCTCATTAGACACTTGTTTTGACACTCCCAAGGAGTATTCTTTAGTAAATTCATAAGAATATTGTGAACCATTATTAAGGGAACAAAAATACCCATAAAAGTATATGTTATGAAATATATCATGGATAACCTAGATTAAATCCTAAAAATTCATTAGTTAAGGAAATAATTCTAATTTAAAGTTAAATATTTATTGTCATTGGATTAAAATTTATTTGTTTAATATTTTAAAAATAATATCCCTAGTTTTCATTTTATTTTATTTGATGTCCAAAAAAGTAGGAATCAGATAAACAACCAAAGTTAAGGGAAATGTGATGACTGCCCCAATGAGACTCCAAACCCAATTAGAGTAGGAAGCATGAACTTTATTATGATACTCTCTTAGATAACATAGTTTCTGAATAGAAACTTTGATCAATATAATCATACAAGTATTCCTAATAGAGTAGAAGCTATTATTGATACCTTTATGTGACAAAGTCCCCCAACTTTCAATAGATCAACTCTATAGAGATGATCTTCTTGATCATTCAATTTTTGGAGAATGAGAAGGTTCTAATGGATATATATTTTCTAGACAGAGAAATTGATTAGTTTTTTACATTGATTTAAAATATTAATCTTGGGGAAGAGTATGAAGTGATGGGGTGGAAGTTGTTTTAGAAAATGATTTTTGATAAATATTTTTCACCGCACTCTCCAACATAAAATGGAAAAGTATTTCCTTACCCTAAATAAAAAAGATGATGAAATTATTTGGGCATAAGAGGAAATATTCAAAATACTTTAATGATACACCTCTGACATTTTTCCCCCTAATTTAAGGGGACCACCTCTTTTTTGGGATAAAACATAGTCTAAGAAAATCCCTAGTGATCCGTGAATTTGATAGATTTAAAAATATTATCTGATGTGTTGTCAAACTCAAAATAATGATCATAAAATATCAAGGGTTTCACGGGAATATGAAGCAGAAATTTGAGTTTAATTTTGGTTGTCTAATTGAGAAATATAATGGTTTCATGAAATTTCAACATCCCACTTTTTAAAGGAATAGAAATAAGATCCACTCAAATTGATTAAGGGGATGAAGAGATACATTATGTGTGGGAAGGAGGGACAAAAATCTAGTGATTAAAAATAGGAGAAACCCACCAAAATGATGGAGGAAAGAGTGTTCTATCAAATTATTAGTGTTTTATTCATTTCTTCAACTATAAATAACTAGTGAACTTTTCAAACCATTTAACTAAGCGAAGGGGTTTCAAAGACAACTTAGAACCTCCAAGGTAGTAAGGGGTAGATTTTCCTATCACAACCATTAATGTGGATCCCGTTAATGAATTAGTGATAGGTACTCTAGTTATATATTTAATAATAGAATTTTTTTTTTGATTTTTCTTCTATACATTCCTTCATATCATAAAAATGTAGTAAAACTATTCAAACACTACAAAAAATAATGGAAGTAGAGTTGTCAGTGAAAACAAAATGGGGTAATTGTTGTATGTTGGGAAAAAATCCCTCAAGGCATCATTGAATCATTTTTGAGGTGATTGTGTTTGTTGACAAAGTGGACATCTGGGTGGTGATTGTTGACAATGAAAAACAATGACATACAAATTTGTTTACAAAGAGGATTTCATGATGGAATGTAGAGTTCAAGAGCTGAGGTCAACGATCCATTTTTGATTCCAGAACGTCGACAAATGGAATGGATGATCTGGAGGTGGTACAAAAGAACAGATACAAGGTGGCGTCGTTTTCCAGTGTTTGCCAAAATTTTGGGCCTCAAAATCGACAAATGAAGAAAAGTGTTTTTGGCAAAGGGACCTGCGTGCCGAGGACTTGGAGTATAGGAAACTTGCACACTATATGTTTTTCAAGATCAAAAGATCAAAATATGGCTAAGGAAACAGGTTCGAGTAAGTTTGTGAGTTGGTCGCGCAAGTGTCTAGGAGGACAGAAGACTTGCGCGCCGAGACTGGGTCGCGCATGTGACTTGCGCGCAGTCGCGCAGGGTGGTCAATTTGCCTATAAATAGTGGACCACCCCTCTTCATTCCAAACTAGATTTCAAAACTTTGAGAAATCAGAGCTCCCGTCGCGCAAGTGTGGTGGACGCGCAAGTGGTGTGTGGGTCGCGCAAGTGAAGTTGTGCGCCAGTGGTTGAAGTTGTGCGCCAGTGTGAGAAGTTGCGCGCCGGTTGGCAGTTGCACACCAATGTTGGTTTGGGCATAAAAGGAAGAGAGTCACACAAGTTTATAGTTGGGGAAGATTGTGTTGTGCAAGTGTCTGAGGTGGACTTGTGTGCCCGTTGAGACTTGCGCGCCGATACTTGCGCACCGAGTTAGTCTTGCGCGCCAAATAATGTTTATTTCCTGCAGTGTTTTTCAGGCTGTGTGGAAGAGGGAAGTTTTTCCGATACCTTCGGTACAAAGATATATTCATCTACGGGTGAAAGTTGTACTTCAATAGAGCATCTACATAAAGAGGAAGATGCATTCTTTCATGAAAATGAAGAGACCTACAGGTCTATAAATTGTGAGTGGACTCCTTCCAAGAGCAGTGAGCAAAAGAAGAGAAATAAGGTGATCCTCTCCACCAGCAGTGAGCTAGAGAGAGAGAAATAGGGAGTGACCCTTGGGGAAGTAGTGAGCTGACCCTAAACATTGTAAAGGCAATGATCCTGGGCATAGAAGTGATCTAGCCCGAACATTGTAATCCATAGCTAGTGAAGTTTAGTGGAATTGGTACGACCGACAACTTGTTGGCATATGCTCCTGGGACGTAGCCCTTTGTGGTGAACCAAGTAAAATTTATGTGTCCAATGCATGACTTACTTTCTATTTACGTTGTGCAACAGGAAAGAGAGAGAAGATTGTTTTTCTTAACTGTGAAACAAGATCAGAACGGGCGTTAATTTTAAATTAGTCATACCCCAATTCACCCCCCTCTCTGGGTATTCAGCCTTGTGGACCTAACATTGTATCCAAAGTATTTTAATCCTCCCATGTCACAATTTCATGGTTGAACTTCCCAACGAACATTTTCATATTCCCTTTGGTGTAATTTTATGTAATTATGGGTATGGATTGAATTGTTTTATATATATCCAACATAAATTGTCTTGAGAAGGAAACCAGTATCTATATCATGAATCGACCCCCGATTCTGTACATGTGCAATGAGGAGAATGAATCTTCTTTAGCAACAACATATCAAGCATGGAAAAAAATTTCCCTATGAGAAATAAGATCTAGCTCAAATTATTGATTCTAATGAAATACTCATTATTGAAGACATTATCATTGTGAGGGAATACAATGATGTGTTTCTTGAGTATTTTTTTAGTCTTCTTCCTAACCGAGAGGTTGAATTTTCAACTGAGATTATACATGGTGCATTTCCATTATCCATGACTCCATACAGAATGGCTATTATAGAACTTGAGATCTTAAAATAAACTATAGTAGAATATGGATAAAGGGATCATATTCCCAAGTGCTTCACCATGGGGTGCCCCGGTCTTCTTCATCAAGAAGAAGTATGGGTCAATTATCATTTTCATTGATTACAGTGAGATCAACAAGATCGTGATAAGGAATAATTGTCATTTGACTCAGATTGATGACTTGTTCAATCTACAACATAGACCAGAATACTTCTATAAGGTGTATCTACAGACGAGATATTACCAGGTTAGGATAAATAAGCTGGATATCCCCAAGACTTCTTTCCATGAAAGGTACGAGCACTATGAGTTCTAATTAATTCCATTCAGTCTTAGTAATTATCTAACATTCAAAATTCTTCAAATATTACCTTAAAAAATTTATGTTAGTCATTATAAATTATATTATAATATTCTCCAAAACCAAGGAGAAACATGAGGAGCAAACAAGTACAGTGATGAATAACTTACAAGGGGAAAATCTTTATTCCAAGTATAAAAAATGTTAGTTCTAGTAGAAGGAAGTATCATTATTGGGATAAATTATCAAAAAAAGGGATATCGGTGGACCCTTGAAAAATAAGTAATTTAAGGATACCGGAGGCCAAGATATATAATCTATTTTCATCGTTTTATTGGATTATCTGTGTAATATCATTGATTTTCAAGAATTTCTCATGATTGTAAAAAAATATAACCAAACTAACTCATAAGGGAGTCAAGTTTTCTTGGGAAGATTAATGTGAAAGGATTTAAATGGAGTTTAGAAGGAGGGTTGTCAGTTACCCTGTGATCACACTACCCACAAGTGGAGAATGTTTCATAGTATTCAGTAATGCTTCGAAAAAGGTCTTGGGCTGTGTGTTAATGAAAAATGATAAAGTGAAAGCCTATTATTCAAGAAAGTTGAATGCTCACAAATAGAAGTACCCAATGTGTGATCTAGATTTATTTTCATTGATATTCTCTTTGGAAATTTGATGACATTATCTCTTTGGGGAGAAGTATAAAATATTAAATGAATCAAAAAATCCCCAATTAGATATTCACATATAAAGAGATGAATATGTGAAAATGAAGATGGTTAGAGACGATCAAGGAATATGACTGCCCAATTCACTATCATCCATGGAAAGAGAATAAAGTGGTAGATTCTCTAAGTATAAAGGATCCAAAAAATTTATCATTGATGAGAATTGAGAGGGATCCTATCTTATTAGACTTGAAGAGGATGGACACGAGAATCATATAGAATGTATCATCATAAATCCTTTCACAAATTATTTCTCAATCATCTCTTTTGTAAAAGATAATGGATTATCAAAGAGTTGATGTTGGATTTCAGAAGAATGTGGAAGATATAAGAAAAATTAATTCATTATAGTTCATTGATAATGAATAAATAATTCTATTATTTTTGTGAAGAATATGTGTACCATCGAATCCGGAATTAAAGAAGGATATTTTTGATGATTCACATAGTTTAATGTTTCTCTATCCATCTTGGAAGCACAAATATGTATCCAGATCTCTATGAACACTATTTATGGTAAAATATGACAAAGAGGATCAAGAAATATACATCAAGATGTTTTGTATGTTTGTAAGTGAAGGAAAAATGAAAAAAATATAAGGGGATGATGAAACTATTACCCATACCTACATGGAAAAATGAAAATATCACCACAGAATTTTTCACCAGCCTTCTAAAGAAATCCATATGAGAAAATGATATATGGTTTGTGGTAGATCATCTTAAAAATACTGGACACTTGGAGATTCAAGAGAACTCATCACTAGATAAACTTTTATAGATATACCTCAATGAAGTGATAAGGATACAAGGAGAACCCCTTTAAATTGTATCTGATTGAGAGTTAAGATTCACCACCATGTTCTGAAAAAGTACCCAACATGATCTAAAAACAAATATGAACTTCAGTATTGACTATTATCCTCAAACAAATATCCAATCTAAGTAGACTATTTAGAAACTGGAATAGATGTTTGGAACATGTTCTATAGACTTTAAAGGAGGATGTTATCAACATCTTCCTCAGGTCATGTTCTCATAGAATAATAGTTTCCAGTCTAGAATCCAAATCGATCTTTATGAATCCATTTATGGGAAGAGCTGCACAACACTTACATATTGGGATGATGTTGTGAAAAAAACTAATAGGTCCTAAAATGGATGAGGAAATGGTGGAAATGGTTAAGACCATTCAACATCATATAAAGGAGGATCCGACTTGAAAAAAGATATATGTTGACAATCATCAAAGAGACCTAGGGTTCGACGTTGGATAAATGTTTTTACTCCACATATCAATCGAGATGAAATTCATGATATTTTGGAATAAGGGAATGTTTATTCCAAGATACATCAACCCCTTAGAGATCCTTGATCGCATCAGAGCAGTGACCTATCAACCAAAACTACCACCAAAACTATCTTATATACATGAAAATTCCATGTATCCCTATTGAGAAATTACATACCATACCCCTCACATGTACTAAATAAACATGTGGTGCCATTTGATAATTATCTCTCATATGAAGAGTAATCGATGAATATCCTAGACCATACGGACAAAGTACTATGAAATAAGACTATAGAGACCCGAAGCTTGACGTACATTGACATTACATTACATTTGCGGAATACTTAGTACATAACAAAAACACACACACAAGGATCGTAATAGTTTAGTGTCTATGGAAACTCAGAATATAATCTTCTAATCCTGGTGAAAGATCTTCAATATCTCCCATAAAGATCTTCCTTTTCTTTATACCTAAAACCTTTCTTTATATCCTGGGGAAATGAAAACATAAAAGGGTGAGCTCAAATGCTCAGTAAGGGTAAACAAAATAAATATCAATCACATCGTATACCCAAGCACATAACTTTTGGAAATCTTAACCTGCAAAAGAGATCATAATTTCATTACATGGGATAAATCATGGCAGTGAAATGTAATCACAATAATCATAACATAAAACATTAAACTTTGTGGCATACATACATAATCATAGAGAATCATTTCTTGTTAGTCAAGACTCATTGCCAAGACTATCTTAGTGGACAAAGTCCCTTTCTGAATCGAGTCACCCTCGTTCCAGTCCTGTTTCACTAAACCGGTATAACCTACCGTTCCAGCCATGTCTATATCATGAGATATAAAATCTTTACCCAATGCATTGGAGGGAGATATAGGTCCCACCCATCTTATAATGAATCCTTTCTTATTTGTGCCACATAATCATAAACCATACATCATAGCGTAACCCATGTAATAAAAATGGGATTCGTAAACAACATGACATCATAAAACAATTCATATAAGATAAAGGAATTCATAAAAATGTTTCCATCACAACATAATCAAATCCATGTAATAATAGGGATAAAAACAGAACACTTTTATTATCTTAGATGGAAAATAATTTTGATAAAATACTTGAACTCCATTCTTGAGGAAAATATCCCTTCTACTTCAAAAACATTTTTCCTTTCATAACATGTCATACAACATTAAAATAAAAGAAGTTGATTAAAAATAAACTTGAAAACATGTAAAGGAAGCTTCTTGGAAATAATGTTTTAAAAATCCATTCATTCCATATAAGTTAAAAAAACCTTCTTCGTACTTTTGTCGGAAAAGTCAAAAAGTACCTTATATGGTAACCAAAGGAAAGGTTCCATTCATACAATGTGGTAAAAAGTCAACAAAGGGTAAAAATGACTTTAAACATTCATGGAAGAATGGTAAACATTTTATAAAAACATTTTTAGAAAACATGGTCATGGATGATAAACGTAACCCCAGTAAATACTTATGTATAAGCAATCTCGGATAAAAATGAGATTGAAAATTTATCCCTTACCTTAGGTCCGACTTGCTTTGTACGTGTCCGAACCTCCTGTATAATGATTTACATAATGTTATTGACTTATTACAGAATCATATTCATTGTTATGATATCATATATGGTTCTCTTATGGTTTTATATTACCCGGTCTTTTGTAAATTCATGTTAAAGTAGCATTTTGGGTAAAATCGTCTTATTTGTCGTTCGTGTTTTTAACTTGTAATTATTAATATGATTACTTGGATCATGATTACTTATATCCAGAATGTAAAACATGATTTATATATAATATATTTTCAGAATATACATATATATATATAATATATTGATAATGGAATGAAATACACCGTTCATGGAGACGGTAGTCCGTACGTACGCATGAACGCTGTTTTCGTTTCCTTATTGAATTGAATGGAATTAAGTAGATGACATACATAAAAATATACATAAATCCAGTATCATTATTATGTCATATATTTCATTATTACTTATTATATATGCTTTATAATCATTCATGAATGGTTAATGTGGAGAATGAATCTCATCGCGTCGTGGAGACGGTAGTCCGTACGTACGCACGAGCGATGATATCGTTCCCAAGGTCGTGTAATTATGTTAAAGTATATGCATATTATTTCAGTATCAATATCAATTTATAATAATCAAATATAGTTACTCATTACACCATTATACCCATCCTATTAAGGTGGTCGCGGAAAATAGATTACACCACGGCGTGGAGACGGTATTCCGTACGTATGCACACGCGGTGATTTCCTTTTTCCGTAGGATGGATAGAAGGTGAATTAGGGTTTTTTCATATTTATAATAACATATCAGTATGTAAGTAATACTGATGTTATTACTTTGTCATGAAACAACTAAAGAAGAAGAAGTTGAATTAGAACGAAATTGAAAAGATCGGTAATGGATATTACCTCTTCTTTGAAACGCCTCTTTGAATCCTCCACTTAGGGAACTAAGATTGGTCTTTGAAGAAGACCAGAACCTCTAGGATTATTCTAGGGAAGTGGAGAAGGTATTTTGGCAGGGGTTGGCCGAGCTTGAGTGCTCAATTTGGTGTGAGGAGGAGGGGGAGGAGGTGCCCTTTTATAAGGGAGGAGAGGGGCACCTTAGGAATATCTCAAAATATTATTTTATATTAAAGTCAAAATCGGTTTATAATGGTTCAAAAGGGTCTTATTTCGAAGCTAAAGTGGGTATGGGTCGACATCCTATCAACCATTAGGATTTAGACAAGTTTAGGGTATTATTTAAACCTTATCAATTAGATTTAACTCTAAGTTAAATAATTTAACTTTTACCGTGTCTTTTTGTTTTCTTTCATTATATGGTTAATACACTTACTATATCATGCCAAACGAACCCCAAATTGTTTATTATTAATATATATATCCTTATCTAAGTCATTTGTCAGAACCTTAGATTTTTAGGAATAAAATAACAATTAATAATATAATATTTGATTTAAAAACTATTTTGTGTCAATTTTGACACTATTTGATATATGATTTTTTGTGAAAGTCATAACAGATTTATATGTTCGAACCAAGTTGATTAAATCAACATTAATATATCATAGTAACCTATAAAATTATTGGAATTCATAAAAAGTCTCAAATTACATTTATTTTGGTGTTTATAACATCAATTATGTCAATATTTCATTAATAAGATAATTATTGCATCATCATTGTGTCATAAATAAATTAAATTATTTAATGTCTAAAATTTACAAATAAACTACCATTATTTAGGAAATCTTTGTAGCTTTCTAATGAATATTTATAGTCGAATTTATCTTATGTATAACCCCATATTAAAAATGATTTACTTATTAAACTTTGATTTTAACTATTTTAACTCTTCTTTAAATAAATTAATAATAAATGTCCTAATCTTACCCAAGTGGGCCTAAATGGTCATATTATATTCATAAGGTTGTTTTTGGTCTAATTACACTTATCCAATAGAATTAGGACATGTGTTAGGATAATAGTAATATCATATTTACCCTTAGTTACCCTATTTACTATTAACTGCGGTAAAAAAAGTAAAAAGTTACTATTCACCAAAAATTATTTTTATCTCATTGAACCACATTTTACTTACTGATATCAACCGTGTTTGTCGGATTTTCAAAATTCCATTCACAGAAGCGGAAAAATTAAGTTTTATACAAAATTCAGTTTTTAACCTACCACTTAGTGGTATCACTATTCATCAAAAATTGAATGTTTTCAGAAAAATACCAAAATTTCACCCTAGGCTAATTTCGATATTCCGAATCCAAAAATGAAGGCCATTTTGAAAAATAAAATTTATAAAATTTCAAAAAGTGTTTATTACTATTCATAACGGCTAATTTTAATAATATTTTAATAGCATATCGTTGTTTAGTGAAACTCGGTATTGCATACTACACACGCTATCGAGGAAGGTTGCGATTGCATGTAATGCAAGGCAAGGCAAGGATGCGTGTTGTGCAAGCTCCTTTTGGTGTAGCGTACAACACAAGACATTAATAAAATTAAAAAGAATAGTTTTCATAGAATCTCGAGCTGTTACATTCTACCCCCCTTAAAATGAATTTCGCCCTCGAAATTCGTCGGGGTTATAAATGGTTTACTATTTGAAAGTTTCTTTAATAGAAACCCACATCGTAAAAAGGAATACCAAAACTTGGCTTTAAAAACTAAAGTATGAAATGTAGCGATTACCCAAATAAACTGGGTTTCCACATAGGTGAAAATACGGATATGGAAGAGAAATCTAACCATCATGTTCTGATGGAGAGTGGTAGAGAACATGGCTATGGAAATGCCAGTAATCACAAATCCATAGATTTGTGATGATATAAGGTACCATCTGATTCATCAGGTATAAGATCACTAGGACAACATTTTTGGTTTCAAGATCATTTTCCTAAAGTTGAAAATTTGAATTAGAATAAATACTTACTTTATTTTGGTACAATCTCACTATTGTTCGTGCCTTGAACAATTTCCACTTCATCTCTTAAATAAATGAAGTTGAACTTGTTATTCGTGAAGTGTTAGCAGATCATGTGATAGAATGACAGGTCATTCCATCTGTCTCAAACAAAAGGTTAGCAAAAATTATATACATAAGTCGATCTATAGATCATATATGGTTCCTAAAATGGACTTATACTTCATATATCATACTGTTTAATATAATAAAACTACTTTCTACTAAACTGGGACTTCCTGTAGGCCAGTAGTAGGCGATAAAGGCCAGTCACACTTTGGTTGTGGGTTCGATTCCCACAGCCTTGTCCACCGCGATGGGCTGTCGCCCGTCCTGCAGGTTGTCCTTTTTCTAAAAGTACATTACTATAATATCCCATCAATAATATCAAAAATCTTCTATCCTTAATCAATACAAACTTATGTCCAACATAATCAATTCTAATCTTTAGGCTTATCCATAATACTGTAGTCCACTCTCATAACATAGTGAAAACGATAACCAGAGATTTAACACCATCGTCGATCCCCATATATCATACGGTATGTTTTGTTGGTCACATTCCAAACATTCAAAGTCCTTAATCGTGTATTCTCTTGAATACCTTAGTGAAAACATGAATGAAGTTAATAGTTAACACTTTACACATACCAAAATCCTCAAAATTATATATACTCAAACCATGATATCACTTAGTCCTTATATCAATCTTGAGCTCATGAATACTGTTAAACATTTTGTTTTCTCGTTTTCCCTTCATTATGCGCATATCATCTTATTTCCAAAAATATCTCAATTACTTTGAATACCACATTAGACCAATACATAAATATTCCAATACTCCATGATACAATATTATTTTGGAATCCCATTACATAAACACTTAATCATTCCACCACATCATTGTCAAATTCAACATCACCAATAGTGATCGCATGTGACTTCCCTTTGTCCTTTGCCTTCAGTGGTTGATCATGTTGATCATCACTAACCCTTGGATTAGGGCATTTATTAGCATAATGTCCCATCTCCTTGCACTTGAAGCATTGAAGCGTTGGTGGTGCGTTCTCTGCAGTGTTTTCTTTATTCACATCATTAGAAACCCTTTTACCATTACTTTGACACTCAGCTGCTCGATGACCTTCTTTTCCACACTTAAAACATTTTCTAGTCCCTTTAAGACAATCTCCACCATGCTTCTTTCCACACTTTGTGAATAAGGAAACATTCATCTTCTTTTCACCATTATTCTGAGATTTCTCCTTGAACTCCATCTTTCGTTTCTTGTCAAAACCATGAGATGGATATGTAACACCAACTTCCATTTCTACCTTGATAGCACAATGTACAATTTCTTCATAGCTGCTAAAGTCTCTTATAGCTAATGCCCTTCGAAGACTTGGTTTTAAGCCACTGAAAAATCGATCAACTTTACTTTCAGGTTGGATGATAATACCAGAAGCGTACCTTGCAAGTCTTGTAAAATTTGCTTCATAGGTACCAACAGATTCATCATCCCTTTGCTTCAATTCAAGAAATTCTTTCTCCATCTCTGTTCAGAGAATACGAGGGAAGTACTTACTGAAAAACAAGTTCTTGAACTCGTCCCATTCCATGGACTCAATTTCATCTCTTTGCCTCGTATTCTTGATAAGATTCCACCATTGATCAGCTTCACCTTCCAAACGATATACTGCTAAAATGACTTAATCTTGCTCAGAACATTGATGAACTGAAAATATCTTTTCAGTAGTACTGATCCATTTTTCAGCCACAAGTGGATCAGAAGACCCACTGAAAGAAGGTGGACGTTGCCTCATGAAGGACTCAATAGAATATTGTTCCCTTCTCTGCTCATTTGGAAGTCCAGAATGATTCATAGCTTTTGTAAGTATAGCAATAAGAGTTTGCACTCCATCTCCCATAACATTTGTTTGTTCAGGAGGGAAATCATTGCATTGTCCATTGCATTGATCAACACGGTTCCTTCGGGTTCCATCCATCGTCTAAAACCTAAAAAGAATAGTGTGAGAGGCAAAAATCATGCTAGGGAAAATAACATAATAAAGGAGGAGTACCTTCAATATCTAACATCATAGTTTTAATTCTAAGATCGTTAGCGCAATTCTAGGACTATAACCTATACGTATACTTAACCTTAGAGACATCCATAGACATACCTTAGAAATATCTCTAGGGATCTCACTAATGTTCTCGCATCCAAGTTTCCAAAGGTTGACTAAAACTTTCCTCTGATACCAACTGTAGAGACCCGAAGCTTGACATACATTGACATTATATTACATTTGTATAATACTTAGTACATAACAAAAACACACACACAAGGATCATAATAGTTTAGTGTCTTTGGAAACTCGGAATATAATCTTCTAATCCTGGTGAAAGATCTTCAATATCTCCCATAAAGATCTCCCTTTTTTTATACCTAAAACCTTTCTTTATATCCTGGGGAAAAGAAAACATAAAAGGGTGAGCTCAAATGCTCAGTAAGGGTAAACAAAATAAATATCAATCACATCATATACACAAGCACATAACTTTTGGAAATCTTAACCTGCAAAAGAGATCATAATTTCATAACATGGGATAAATCCTGGCAGTGAAATGTAATAACAATAATCATAACTTAAAACATTAAACTTTGTGGCATACACACATAATCATATAGAATCATTTCTTGTTAGTCAAGACTCATTGCCAAGACTATCTTAGTGGACAAAGTCCCTTTCTGAATCGAGTCACCCTCGTTCCAGTCCTGTTTCACTGAACCGGTATAACCTACCGTTCCAGCCATGTCTATCTCATGAGATATAAAATCTTTAACCAATGCATTGGAGGGAGATATAGGTCCCACCCATCTTATAATGAATCCTTTCTTATGTGTGCCACATAATCATAAACCATACATCATAGCGTAACCCATGTAAAAAAAATGGGATTCTTAAACAACATGACATCATAAAACAATTCATATAAGATAAAGGAATTCATAAAAATGTTTCCATGACAACATAATCAAATCCATGTAATAATAGGGACAAAAACAGAACCCTTTTATTATCTTAGATGGAAAATAATTTTGATAAAATACATGAACTCCATTCTTGAGGAAAATATCCCTTCTACTTCAAAAACATTTTTCCTTTCATAACATGTCATACGACATTAAAATAAAAGAAGTTGATTAAAAATAAACTTGTAAACTTGTAAAGGAAGCTTCTTGGAAATAATGTTTTAAAAATCCATTCATGCCATATAAGTTAAAAAAACATTCTTCGTACTTTTGTCGGAAAATTCAAAAAGTACATTATATGGTAACCAAAGGAAAGATTACATTCATACAATGTGGTAAAAAGTCAACAAAGGGTAAAAATGAATTTAAACATTCATGGAAGAATGGTAAACATTTTATAAAAACATTTTTAGAAAACATGGTCATGGATGATAAACGTAACCCCAGTAAATACTTATGTATAAGCAATCTCGGATAAAAATGAGATTGAAAATTTATCCCTTACCTTAGGTCCGACTTGCTTTGTACGTGTCCGAACCTCCTGTATAATGATTTACATAATGTTATTGACTTATTACAGAATCATATTCATTGTTATGATATCATATATGGTTCTCTTATGGCTTTATATTACCTGGTCTTTTGTAAATTCATGTTAAAATAGCATTTTGGGTAAAGTCGTCTTATTTGTCGTTCGTGTTTTTAACTTGTAATTATTAATATGATTACGTGGATCAAGATTACTTATATCCAGAATGTAAAACATGATTTATATATAATATATATTCAGAATATACATACATATATAATATATTGATAATGGAATGAAATACACCGTTCATGGAGGCGGTAGTCCGTACGTACGCATGAACGCTGTTTTCGTTTCCTTATTGAATTGAATGGAATTAAGTAGATGACATACATATAAATATACATAAATCCAGTATCATTATTATGTCATATATTTCATTATTACTTATTATATATGCTTTATAATCATTCATGAATGGTTAATGTGGAGAATGAATCTCATCGCGTCGTGGAGACGGTAGTCCATACGTACGCACGAGCGATGATATCGTTCCCATGGTCGTGGAATTATGTTAATGTATATGCATATCATTTCAGTATCAATATCCATTTATAATAATCATATATAGTTACTCATTACACCATTATACCCATCCTATTAAGGTGGTCGCGGAAAATAGATTACACCACGGCGTGGAGACGGTATTCCGTACGTACGCACGCGCGGTGATTTCCTTTTTCCATAGGATGGATAGAAGGTGAATTAGGGTTGTTTCATATTTATAATAACATATCAGTATATAAGTAATACTGATGTTATTACTTTGTCATGAAACAACTAAAGAAGAAGAAGTTGAAGTAGAAAGAAATTGAAAAAATCGGTAATGGATAATACCTCTTCTTTGGAACGCCTCTTTGAATCCTCCACTTAGGGAACTAAGATTGGTCTTTGAAGAAGACCAGAACCTCTAGGATTATTCTAGGGAAGTGGAGAAGGGATTTTGGAAGGGGTTGGCCGAGCTTGAGTGCTCAATTTGGTGTGAGGAGGAGGGGGAGGAGGTTCCCTTTTATAAGGGAGGAGAGGGGCACCTTAGGAATATCTCAAAATATTATTTTATATTAAAGTCAAAATCGGTTTATAATGGTTACAAAGGGTCTTATTTCGAAGCTAAAGTGGGGATGGGTCGAACTCCTATCAACCAATAGGATTTAGACAAGTTTAGGGTATTATTTAAACCTTATCAATTAGATTTAACTCTAAGTTAAATAATTTAACTTTTACCGTGTCTTTTTGTTTTCTTTCACTATATGGTTAATACACTTACTATAACATGCCAAACGAACCCCAAATTGTTTATTATTAATATATATATCCTTATATAAGTCATTTGGCCAAACCTTAGATTTTTAGGAATAAAATAACAATTAATAATATAATATTTGATTTAAAAACTATTTTGTGTCAATTTTGACACTATTTGATATATGATTTTTTGTGAAAGTCATAACAGAATTATATGTTCGAAACAAGTTGATTAAATCAACATTAATATATCATAGTAACCTATAAAATTAGTGGAATTCATAAAAAGTCTCAAATTACATTTATTGTGGTGTTTATAACATCAATTATGTCAATATTTCATTAATAAGATAATTATTGCATCATCATTGTGTCATAAATAAATTAAATTATTTAATGTATAAAATTTACAAATAAACTACCATTATGTAGGAAATCTTTTTAGATTTATAATGAATATTTATAGTAGAATTTATCTTATGTATAACACCATATTAAAATTGATTTACTTATTAAACTTTGATTTTAACTATTTTAACCCTTCTTTAAATAAATTAATAATAAATGTCCTAATCTAACCCAAGTGGGCCTAAATGGTAATATTATATTCATAAGGTTGTTTTTGGTCGAATTACACTTATCCAATAGAATTAGGACATGTGTTAGGATAATAGTAATATCATATTTACCCTTAATTACCCTATTTACTATTAACCGCGGTAAAAAAAAGTAAAAAGTTACTATTCACCAAAAATTATTTTTATCTCATTGAACCACATTTTACTTACTGATGTCAACCGTGTCTGTCGGATTTTCGAAATTCCATTCACAGAAGCGGTAAAATTACGTTTTATACAAAATTCAGTTTTTAACCTACCACTTAGTGGTATCACTATTCATCAAAAATTGAAAGTTTTCAAAAAAATACCAAAATTTCACCCTAGGCTAATTTCGATATTCCGAATCCAAAAATGAAGTCCATTTTGAAAAATAAAATTTATAAAATTTCAAAAAGTGGTTATTACTATTCATAACGGCTAATTTTAATAATATTTTAATAGCATATCGTTGTTTAGTGAAACTCGGTATTGCGTACTACACACGCTATCGAGGAAGGTTGCGATTGCGTGTAATGCAAGGCAAGTCAAAGATGCGTGTTGTGCAAGATCCTTTTGGTGTAGCGTACAACACAAGACATTAATAAAAATAAAAAGAATAGTTTTCATAATATCTCGGGCTGTTACAAAGACAATGCGCATAGTCAAAGTATTTTAGAAAAACCCAAAGTTTGAAGATGATATGTGGGAAGAAGAGGAAGTGATGAAACAGAGTTACCCTAATATATTTTAATGTGGCAAATCATAATTTCTAGGGAGAAAGTCATGAAGGGGGGATATTGTAATGACCCTAACTATTTTGAATAAAATCCCTTTCTGATTTAATTAAATGTATTATTATGTAATATGGTTATAGAAAACATATTCACTTATTAGGTTTTATTTAACACTGTATGATTTTAAAATACCATTAAGCATCCCTACCAATGATAATATAGCTATCGAATAGTGAACATATGAGTACTATAAATATAGGGTCCTAAAAAATATAATTGACATATAAAAAGGAAGTGATGGCCCCAACAAATAAGATCAAACGATATAAAGAACATTTATTAGAGCTTGTGAGGGAGATAAAAAATCTAGGATATTACATTTTCCAAGCCCAATAGGAGATCCAATAACTGAAGTATGAGTGAAACCATTTATAGTATAAGTTTAAACTCACCGAGATCATGACCCAAACTATGTTTGTTGAACCACTCCATGAATGTCTAATCGTTGCATACCTTACTCATAGGGAGTTTGCTGGTGAATTGATGGGATATATATTAATACCAAAGAAATATGAGTATTTACATTATTTTTTATAGAATAATTAATATATTTACATCGTTCTATTACTACTATATAAATGATTTTTATTTCGATACAATTAAACACAAATAGTATTTTTGATTAATATTTGAATAAAATAATGAATTCATTTTAATGAATTAATGGATTTTTAAAATAAGAAATATATTTTAAAAATATTAATATTAAATAATTATTATCAAATTTAACTTATCAAATAAGTTTTATGAAGTCAAAGGAAATTTTTATTAGGGTTTGAAAATTTTTATTGTTAAAAAAATCATTATTTCTCAATCAATGTCGATTTTATTTTAAAAGTGAAAGTTCAAATATTTAGAAAATAATTTGGTTAAAATAAATATTTATTCTTGTAAAAATTAAATATGGTATAAATATATGGTGTGTATTATGACATCACATTGACCCAAAAAATGATGTAATAAATAATCTAAATGGAATAAAAGACTAAATATATGTTTTAAATTTAAAATAAGGATATTTTATGTTTATCTTTTAATTTTATAAATCATTTGTGAATCCTCCAAAATCATTAATATATTTTAATGTTTTAAAATCATTTTTTAAGATTATAACTCACTTCTACAAAATAATGGTTATTATTTTATTAATTTATGAAAACATATCCCATTTTATAGAAACCATGGGAAAAACCATTAATGTTTTGGGGGTTTTGTAAAATTATTATATAGAGTTCAAAACCTATGTTTTAAAAATAAAAACAAAACTCCACTTGTTTGCTATATAAACTAACCCAATCTATCATTTCACTTCACTAAAAAATTGAACACATCATGAACCTACCTTCCCCTCTCTAGGGTGCTCCCATGGTTCCCCCAACTTCTCAAGAATACCCTTCCAAGCCTTTGGAATCAAACACTAAATTAAGGGATCCCCACCTTCTCTTATTTATTCAAGTTTCTTTATTATCCTATACCTTATATTTACACTTACTAATATTGGGGCATGTCATTACATGTACCCATTACCTACCAATTTATTTAAAAATGATAATAAAACCATTTTTCTCTCATGAACTCATTTTATGAATTTTAATGTGACATTGTTATACTGATGAATTTTCACGGTGCTTTTCCCTGAAAAAAACCATTGTATAGTGAATTCCATACCCATTTCCTATCAATGGTGTTATAGTTTTTACACTTATACTTCATTAAAATGGGAAATAAATTTATATTTTTCAAACTCCTTTATCATGGAATAAAATATCACTATGAAAGTATCTATGTGGTGAGATATTGATGGCACGCTTAAGCATGAGAATGAACTCGAAGTGAAGGGTCCGCCTGAAATTATACATCACTCCCATGAATTGGTTAATGTATAGTCTCATGAGACATCATTTCGGGATATGAATTGAACCTAATTCCTTTATATAAATTTTTCCATAATTATGACTATCTATTTATCATTGACATATGTTTATGATGTCATTTTTTGAGTTGTTTCCAGATTTCATATGTTGACTTATGATAATCATGCTATATCACGTCTCATTGATTATGATTCATACTCTTTTTATACCCCATTTATTTTCCTATTGTCTAACATATATTATAATATGCACGTTTTTTCATGTATATTCCATTACTAGGACTTATATCTCACCCCTTTATTATGTACAACCCCAGGATATCCCATGCAGTTTTAAGTGTGAGCATTTTAAAGAGGTATTCAATAAAGATGATGTTATTCCAATTTTAAATTGTTATGTAATGTATATAATTCTAAAATACACTATAAGTGTCAATATTCAAGGTTTTATTAAGTGTCAACATATGTAATAAATTATGAATTATTGTTTAATAAAGAGCAGGGTTTCTATATTATGCACTCAATATTTTGAAATATTCTTTTTAAGAAAAATCGTATTTATTTATTTCTTTGGTCAAATATCCTTTTTCTTCCATGATCATGTTTTCTAAAAAAATTTAAATAATTTTTTATTAATATTTGATTATTTATTAATGAAATTTTGAATCAAGATTTAATTTTTAAAAAATGTTTTAAAATGAATCTTCTTTTCGTTTTCTAACAAGGTACTTTTTTGTTGAAAAAGTGGAAGGAATATTTGTTTCAACATGAAAGACACAAATGATATTTTCTACCATCATGAACACTCAATGTTTTAGTTATTCCTTTATAAGTTTCAAATTTTATTTTCAATGAATATTATTTTCATAATGTGTTGTGAAATGTTAGTTTTAAATGGTGATATTCAGAGTGAAAATGTTATTTTCCTCAATAAATATCCCAAGTTATCTTTTAAACCCATTTTTCATATAATATTACATAATTTGATATTATGTAATCTTTAACGGAGATATTATTCAATTAGACCATCATTATTCTATCTATGGATTATTTTTTTTAATGATGAAAATATTTTTATGAAACTCGTTCATTTTTCCATGGGTTATGAATTGTTTAAATAATGAAATGTTTATGAAACCCATTTCTTTTCCACGTGATATGTTATGATTAAATTTGTATAAAACCTATTCATGTTCATAGGTTTTTATATGATGATTTTTTTATGATATTGGGTAACATGTATGTTTCAGTTTCATTATGTGATTTGGGGGACCTATATATCCCTCCAATACATTGGGTAAAGATTGATATATCATGAGAAATACATGACTAAAATGGGGAGTCAAACCAATTTAGTAAGGGTATTTTCCTCTATGATAGTCTTAGGAGTGATCATTGGATACTATGTGGTTTAGGGAGTGAACTTATTCTACTATTATAGTTTTGGAAATGAGTCTTCGATACTAAGGAAATGATTTTCTATGATTATGTGTACTCCAAAAATATATGTATTACGATAATGTTATGCTCTTTTAGATCATGTTATTTGATTCTATTTTTATTCTTGTCTTACGAGCCTCCAAGATTTATTCCATATATATTTTTTACGGTATATGATATTTAATGTATGGTTTTAAAATGTTATTTTCTTTTTCTCATACCCTTATGCTCACGTTATGTTGATATCCTCCTTGTTTACACTTACCGAGCATCTGAGATCACCATTTGTTATGTTTCATCTCCACATGTTATTAAGAATGATAAATTTTATGATATGTGTTTCAAAGGTTCTAGTTTTGATGAAAATAGTGGGATATGATATAGTTCACATATGAACTAGTTATTTATGTATCCATGTTTATAAAAGTGCTGGACATATATGATTCTAGTTCAGATCAGTATGTTATGTAACAAATATTCATATATTAAGAAGTAATATATATAAATGATAATTTTGGGTCTTAAAATTATTAATTGATTTATATTTATATAAAAATAAAATTAGAGACATTATTTAAAGGAGATCAACTTAATTTACTTTGATATGAATTATGAATACATTTATAAAAATAATTATTTGAAAACAACTCTTTTACCATTACAATGGTAATTAATTTTATCATCGATGACTGATTTTTATGTCAAAATAGTAGGTTTCACTAATTAAATAATTTGAACTTTATGATTAAAAATTTGAAAAATCATTTTATCATATTAAATTTATAAATGTGATAAAAAATTAAATGGTATTACATATAATTCTTAGAACAATTTTAGAATAAAATGTATCTTCTAAACGTAAAATGAATTTATTAATTTACAAATAATTAATGTTGAATGAATGTTAAATTATTTTATTTTATATATTATCCATAAAATTAATTAAAATCATTATTTGAATATAATATAATAAAATTCATAGCATATATAAAGGTAAATTTTATTAAGATATAATTTTATACATCAAATGATTTCATTAGTTATTTAGATACAGTATTGAAATTTTATCAATGAATTTGTTTTAAAAAAGGATGTTATTTTTATTTATATATATATATTATATAACTATATTACCTCTATTTATACCCACCAACTTAATATGTACATTATTATGGTAAAAGTTTAATACGTCTAATTTTACATAAAAAAAAATGTTTTAAGTCTCACTTTAGTTTGGTGATACGTGTGGAAGAAGATATTCAACATAGTACTTTATTGATTAAACATATATACTAAAATGCATTGGTGTTATTAAAATTACTAAGGTGACATCTTCATCATATTATTCCTCCATGATCTAGTGAAATCAAAACAACTGAAATAAGTCATCAGAAGAGTCATCACCAGTACCTAAGATAGTCCATATCCTTTCAGAATTCCTTCTAACATCACTCATAGTGTGATAACTTCCCCAATAAATGGAATCCTCATTAGATGAATAATTACAATATGGTTATTTTAACATTATCCAGTAGAAATATACCTTATATAACCAAAAGATATTTATAAACTTGAGTTATCTTCCCCTGATTGAGAAGTAAGGAGAATAGGTCATAGGAGTATAGGAGGTTGAGGAATAAAAGGTCAAAAAGGAGCCCAATATTCATGAAGTGTCTCTAATAAATCCATATATGAAACAAAAACATAGAGTAATCAACTTCAATTTGATCAACAGGATCATAAATCATCTCATAGATCATCCAGGGCTCATTTTGATCCAATCATATTGGAGGATAGACCAGAGAATGTGTAATTTTTATGGTCATTATAAAAATATAGGAAGTTCAACTCAATCTAACTAATATTTTATGAAAGTGTCCCTAAAAAATGGGTTTGAAATGGAACCACCAACACAAGAAGCCTCAATCTCGAAAAATTACGCTATATAGAAACCTTATGGGGTGGAATACATAGGTCTCTTTTAAAAAAATATTATGTTTTGAAATAAAATTCTTAAATTAAAATATCTATAAATTTTGGAATCCCAATAAATTTTAGCATAACTTTGATAATCACTCATTATGTCTCTTTTAATCCCCTAATAATTAGAGGCATATGTTACTACAATTGAAATGTATCATGGGGAAACATGTCATGTTGAATGTCACAAAGGAATCACCTTTATAAAAAAGTTCCTACTAAATTCCATACATGGAAATGTTAGGTGATATTATACATTTTAAAAGCTATACAACATCAAAATTCTTTAGGATCTCATTAGTAAAAACTCTAGAATAAATATAAAACTGATTTATAACCTGAAATAGTTATTATGTATTTTGTTTGATCTACCCCTTCTAATTTTACAATCAAAGGGTATGCCATGATCAATAAAAAAAATGTTTAGAGGATAAAACTGAGATACTAGTTTTGTGTTTTAATAACAGACATAAAATTTATGATAGTTATCTTAGATATATCCTTTAATATGTTTCTATTATTTCCATGCCTCTATAAGTGTAACATTCCAAGCTTCCATGGTACGGTTTTCTTTGAATAATACAGTAGTGTGTGTTGTACGCACCTTCGAGATTCTAACACACCGCGACCAATCAAAGAAGCCATTATGAATAGTAATACCCACTTTTTGAAATTTTATAAATTTTAGCTCTCAAAATAGACTTCATTTTGGGATTTGGAATATCGAAATTATCCAAGGGTGAAATCTTGGTACTTTTTGGACAACTTTTATATTTTGATGAATAGTGAAAATTACTAAATTTTATTCAAAAACCACTTTTTTAATCGAAATAATTAACAGTGATAAATTATGAATTTGACTGGTTCTAAAGTATATTTAGAATATATTTTTACCATTTAATACAATGTCGGTCATTGGACATAATTTCACAATTAAACCAGACATAAACAAGTGGCAAGCTTTTGATAGTTATTATCTCTTAAAAACATGCTTTTTGTTTTAACAGAGAGAATTAATTTTAAATTAATTTCTGCTACTTCTGTTTTTTAAATTTGAAAAAAATGGATTCCATATTTTTAATCAGGATGTCAAAATTCTGTAAATAGGTAACTCTTATTTTTAGACATTTTGAACAATTACTTCGGTAAATATTTTATTTACCATGGGTAATGGGTAAATCCAGTAAATAAGGGTAAAAAATAATAGTATAATAATATAAAATTACCCTAAAACGTGTCCTAACCTTATGTGTTGATACAGTTCAGACCATGGACACATTTGGGTCGATTTTGGGACCCCATGTATCCACTTGTATGTGATAATGACATTTTATATTAATTAAGTTAAAGTAAATGCAAAAATGTCAAAAGCATATATCTTTTAGAAAACCAATCTTAACATAGGGTTATATATGTTGGATTTTAGACTATAAATATTCATTAGAGATATAAAATGATTTCCTACATAATTTTATTTTATTTAAAAATTTTAGACATTTAATAATTAAATTTATTTATGCCACCATAATGATGCAGTATTTTCCTTATCAATACAAAATCTAATAATTGGTATTATAAATGTGAAAATAAATATAATTTGAATGTTTTGATGACATCCATGAATTTTATTGGTTAATATGACATGATAATATTTCTTAAATGAATTTGGTTCGAATTAATAAAGTTTTTAGGACTTTAAAAAAAATAAATTATTAAATAGTGTCAAATTTGACAAAAAAGAGTTTTTAAAACAAATATTATATTATTATTTCATATTCTATTCCTAAAAATCTAAGGTTCATCCAAAAGACTTATATAATGATAGGTGTATCATTAATGGACCAATTTTATGTCTCTTGGATGTATATATTATATTTATTAACAATATAATATAAAAATACAAGTGACATGGTAAATGTCAAACTAATTAACTAAGAGATAAACTAAATGATAAGGATAATATAATGACCCAAACCACTATAAAATATATTATTTGAAAGGAATTAGACCCATACCCTCATTATAATTTTAATAATACACTTTTATACATTATAAACCGAATATGAATTTATTATAAATTAATACTTTATGTTTTTCTGAAAGAGCCCCTCCTCCCCCTTGTAAATGGACACCACTTCTAACCAATTCTTTACACCTTAAAATACTTTTGGTTCGACAAAACCCTGCCCAAATATTCTCTCAACTTCCCTCACTTCAAGCTAGAGGCCTTAGTTTTATCATAAATCCAACCTAAGGATCCCTTTTGATCAAATCAAAAGGAAGAACCCGAAGAAGATGTAATGTTTTCACCACCCTCTTTCAAGTTTCATTCTTCTTCAACTTCTTATTTATTTGTTATTTATATTATAAAATAATAACTAAGGTATCTTCTATATACTGTAATGTTTTTATAAATATGGTTCCACCATATTCATTATTATATCCATCCTTTGAATGACATGTCACTATACGTGCATACCTATGGCCTACCATCTCCACGTCGTGGTGTAATTGTTATTCAATACACTATTATTTGGATGGGTATAATAATGATGTGTAATTCATAAATATAACTTGAAAATTATTTTTTATATATTATATACCATTCAATTATATATTATTTTAATATCAAAAGAATGATATTGTCGCTCGTACGTACGTACAGATTACCGTCTTCACGAACACGATGAGATTCATTCCCCATCGTATCCATTCAAGACTAAATTTTATTGGATTATTAAAAATAATATTTAATGACTTTATATCATTCTAGATATGAATAAGATACAACCTATCCATAACAAACAAGGCTTATGTAACAAAACTTATAAAAGAAAACGAGTAAGTTAACACCAAAAACAACGATAATACTAAGATGTTATCAAAAAAAGAAATGTTAAAAAATCATATATGATATCATATTAATGTATATGATTCTTGTATAATTTAATAAAAATTATTTCACCATTATATAGGAGTTTGACCAACCCCCGACCAAGGAAAAGTGCAAGGTAAGGGGTTTTCATCTCACTCCTTATTCCCGTGAGATTCGTGCCATATTGCCACTATTACCTTTTGTGTGGTGTGCGTACTACCCATAATTGTATTCTTTGTGTAATAAACTTTAATTTATGTGTATTTACATATTCGTTGTATGATACCTCTTTCATGGGTTGTATGTTTCGTAAGATACCAAATTGGTAAGGGTTAATTTCACAATCTCTTTATTATCCGAGGTTGTTTTTACGTAAGTAACTACTGGGACATATTTATTATCCATGTCCATGTATCATGAAATATTTTCCAAAGGGATTATTATAAGGGACTTTTTTACTAAAACATCATTTCAAATGTTTTAAATATTTATTCTTCTAAATCTTTCTCATTAATATCCATGTCTTCAGAATGGTTTTTAAGGATTTAATTATATGGACATGAATATTTTTAAAATCTTAATTCCTTTTAAAAGTTTCAAAGTGGTATGGGACACTTTGATTCAAAAACTTCTTTAAATTTATTCCTTTCTAAATTGTGTGCTTTTTAAATGTTTTCAGGAAAAAGGGGTATTTCTCTCAAAGAGTTTTACAAATCATTTTCATCTATGTCAAAATTCTTTAATAGATTTTAAACTTGTAATGAAGTTGATTTATCATGATACAAATCTTCTATATTATGTTGAAGGTTTTTTGATATGTTTGACTGTGGATGTGTTATTTTTATACCATTAATGGTTTATGGTTAAAGTATTGAAATTTAGTATGCTGGTTTTAATACGAATGTTTATGTTATGTTTATACCTTTTCATATAATGAATGCATTGGACTTAATAAGTGACAGGTGGAGCCCACTATAGCTCCTCGATGCATCGGTAGGTCTCATGAGAGAAACTAGTGTCTTGGCACGAGGCCTTGAAAAAATCTAATTTTTAGTCTTGGCACGAGGCCTTGGCTACATGGTTATGATATTCTAGCATTATGCATTCTATCATTATGAAAGTGGTTATTGATATTGAATATGATTATTCGACTAGTAGAATATCCATGTGAATAAGTAAATGGAATTAATTCATTTTATTTTTAACATATTATGATGAAGTTCAAGTTTAAAAGGTTTTTGTTTTAGTTATACATTGCCTTAAATGTTTCTTCTTATTTATGAAAGTTTCCACTGTATTGTTATCCTTACTGAGCATCTGAGCTCACCCCTTTCTATGTTTTAATTTCCCAGGATTCCAAGAAGTGTATTGTGATTGATATGCAGGGTTATTCCAAGGGAATAATGGCATTTGTGAAGGATTATTTATGTTATTTTGTATGTTATGAAGTGTAATGTAACATTCATGTATGTAATCTATTTTCCAAGATTGTTAAACCGATCGGTCCATTGGGACTTGATTCCTTGTAATCATGCCAATGTATTAAAATAATGCACCGGCTTTGGGTAACTGGGGTCGGGGCGTTACAATAAGCATGTGGTGGTTCCGTCATCATACCACTAATTCTTCAATTTCTTTATCGGTGGAAAATTTTGAGTATTTTATGGTGATAGTTTCCCATTTGAATCATACAACTCCCTATATATAAAAGTATGGTTTTAGAGGGGGATAATAGATAATAGATAATAGTATCCACGTTTCTAATCCCAATGACCTAGAAATGGATCCTCATATAAACCTATTTGATAAACATGATGAAGAATATGTACTAATCATAAATTGGGTCAAGTTAGTATCTCTAGATTTTGGACGTCATGAAGTCATGAGGATACCATTTTATAGGTATAATTATCTGATCACTATCCTATAATATGATGGTTAGACAACAACCCCTATAGAGTAGTCCCTATTGACATGGTAAAAGGTAGAATCACATTATATATGGATTAAAATCACTCTTGAGTGACTCTATACAATGGACAGTAAGATCAATAATCATATAACATATATATGTATTTTAATCAAATCAACCTCATCCCCCAAAAAAAGAGACATGCATGGGAATTGGGAAAATGTTCTCCCATATTTATTATATTAATTGCATCATATAATCCTATCCATGTATATGAAGAATGTGATATTAGTAAAGGTAAGGATTCCTAAATAAAAATACTCTCTAAATGTATTTAATATCTGAATATTATTTATTGTCATTTAAAGAACCTAGTAATTCCCCCACATCATCCCCTGAATCTTAAGATATCAACACATAATCTTCCCCTAATGGTAGTGGGGAGGATATAGAAAATACCAATGATGTTGTCAATAATAATACACATGTATCATTACCCTTATAATCTAAATACACTTTATTGATGTTTAAAAGAGTTTAAAATTCCATCATATTGTCTTATCGATCCCATGATGATCCTTTTTTACCTACATCCAATGATAGTAAGTAGAAGAGAGAGAGGAAGAAGATATAAAATATATCCATCCATGTAACACCCCAAGATTCCACGGTACGTTTCCCTTCAAATAATGCAATGGCGTGCATTGTACGCAACTTCGAGATTCTAACACACCACAACCAATCAAACTAGCCGTTATGAATAGTAATATCTACTTTTTAAAATTTTAGAAATTTTATCACTAAAAATGGACTTCATTTTTGGATTTCGAGTATCGAATTTAGCCTAAGGTGAAATTTTGGTACTTTTCAGATAACTTTAATATTTTGATGAATAGTGAAAATTACTAAATTTTAATTAAAAACAACTTTTTTATTCAAAATAATTAATAGTGATAAATTATGAATTTGAGTGGTTTTAAAGTATAATTAGAATATATTTTTGCCTTTTTATCCAATGGTGTTCATTAGAATTAATTTCACTTTGAAATTGGACATAAACAATTGTCAATCTTTTGATATATATTGTTTCTTAAAAACACGCTATATGTTGTGACATCGAGAATTAATTATAAAATTAATTAATGAAACTTTTATGTTTGGAATTTTGTAAAATAGACATCATTTTTGAATTTGGAAGATCAATTATAGCCTAGGGTGAAATTTTTGCATTGTTCTGCAAAACTTCAACTTTTGATGAATAGTGAAACTACTAAGTGGTAGTTAAAAAACTGAATTTTTCATAAAACTTAATTCTACCGCTTCTGTGATTGGAATTTCGAAAATCTGAGAGACACAGTTAATATCAATGAGTAAAATGTGGTTCAATGAGATGAAAATAATTTTTGGTGAATAGTAACTTTTTACTTTTATTTACCACGGTTAAAAGTAAATAGGGTAATTAAGGGTAAAAATCATATTAATATTACCATAACACATGTCCTAATTCTATTGGACAAGTGTATCTTGACCAAAAACAACCTTAGGAATAAAATATTATCATTTACGTCCACTTGGATTAGATTAGGACATTTATTATTATTTAATTCAAGGAAGAGTTAAAAGAGTTAAAATAAAGGTTTATTTACTAAACAATTTTTTAAGATAGGTATATACATAAGACAAATTCTATTGTAAATATTCATTAAGAAGATAATAAGACTTCCTACATAATGATAATTTATTTATAATTTTTAAACATTATATAATTCAATATATTTATGACACAATGATGATGCAGTAATTACCATAATAGTGAAAATTAAAATAATTGATATTATAAATACCCAAATAAATATAATTTAAGATTTTTAATGAATTACACTAATTTTCAAGGAAAATAGGACATATTAGGATTGATGTAATGGACTTTTTTCGAAGTAATCATTCTGTTATGAGTTTCAAAAAAAAATCAACTATTGAATAGTGTCAAAATTGACATAAAAGTGTTTTTAAAACAAATATTATATTATTAATTGATATTAAATTCCTAAAAATCTAAGGATCGGCCAGGAGTCTTATATCATGATAGGTATATTATTAATGGACCACTTGGGGGTATCGTGGATGTATATAGTATGTTTATTAACTATATAATATAAAAATACAAAGTGACATGGTAAATGTCAAACTAATTAATTAAGAGTTAAAAATAAAAGATAAGGTTAATATAGTGACCCAAACCTATCTAAATTATATTGGTTGAATGGTTTTGAACCTATCCCCACCTTAACCTTTTAATAATCAACTTTTAAACCATTTGAAACCGAATATGAATTTATTATAAATTAATATTTTTGGATTTTCCAAAGGTGCCCCTCACCCCTCTTATAAAAGGGCACTCCTCCTTCTCATTTCTTCACACCTTCAAAGCCTTTTGGTTCGGCCAAAACCTGCCCAAATACTCTCTCAACTTCCCTCACTAAATCCGAGAGGCCTTAGTTTGATCACAAAGCCAACCTAAGAAGCCATTTTGATCAAATCAAAAGGAAGAACCCGAAGAAGAGGTAATGTTTTCACCACCCCCTTTTCAAGTTCCTTTCTTCTTCCACTTCTTCTTTCTTTGTTATTAACATTCTAAAATAATAACTCCAGTATCTTATATATATTGTGATGTTGTTATAAATATGGTACGACCATATTCAGTATTCTATCCACCCTTTGAATAACATGTCACCATATGTGCATACGTACGGCTTACCGTCTCCACGTCGTGGTGTAATTGTTATTCAATATATTATTATTTGGGTGGGTATAATAATGATGTGTAACTCATGAAAATAATAAATATAACATGATAATGATTCTGTATATATGATATATCGTCCAATTATATATTATTTTAATATCAAAAGAATGATATTGTCGCTCGTGCGTACGCACGGACTACCGTCTCCACGAACGCGATGAGATTCATTCTCTATCGTATCCATTCAAGTATAATTATCATTTGATGATTTAAAAATAATTTTTAAGGACTTTATATCATTCTGGATATGAGTATGATACAACCTATCAATGAAAAACATGTCATACATAACAAAACATATAAAAGAAAATGAGTAAGTTTACACTTGAAATGACGATAGTTCTAAGATATTATTAGCAACGCAATGTTAAAAGATCATATATGATATCATATTAATGTATATGATTCATTAATAATTTAATAACAATTATTTCAACATTATACAGGAGGTTAACTTACCCCCAACCGAGGAAAAGTACAAGGTAAGGTATTTTCTTATCTCACTTTCAATTCCGTGAGATTTCCATTGTTTTCCACTAAATTATTGAAAGTGGTGTATTGTGTACTGCCATTTGATATATATTATCATGATTATCTTTATATTCATGTTATTCTGTAAATAATTTGGTGGTTATTAACTTTTGGTCATATGACTCAGTTGATTACAATGTGGTAAGGGGTTTTTTATCTCACTCTTAATTTCGTGAGAATTATATTGTTCACCACTTATTTATTGCATGTGGTGTATGTGTACTGCCCCTGATTTTATTCATTGTGTAAAATACATTAATTTATGGGTATTTACAACATCATTTTATGATCCTTCTTTCATGGGTGCATGTTTCATAAGTTACCAAATCGATAAGGGAATTTGAAATTTCAATTTCCACTCATTCAGCTTTAAGCATACTTCATTGATTATTTTACTCCATGATTATGTGTGGAATAACTATTCATTTTCTTATGTCATAATTTCCACTCCCCTTTTATATGGATATACATTTTATACACATAATCACACCATTGATAATTTCTCATGTCATCGATATGAATTTGATAAGAGTAATTTTAACTCATTCTCCATTTTTTGAGTTAAACATCCAATTCATTGGTGTTGTTTTTATAAGATTACGTGTGAATATCCTTTGATTGATTTACACTGAATATCCAATCATATTGAGTGTATTTATATTTGTCACACATAACTATGTCGTTGATTTATCCTTAACCTAAGTATACAACCTTTATGAGAGATTTCATCTCAATTTAAATTCCGTTGAGAGTTATTTGTTGTTATACACCAAATCACTTTTATGTGGTGTATATAATGTACTTTTACATAGTATATCATGAATCACTTTATTCTCATGATATTACAATGTTTTGATTATCCCAATTATTTGTATTCAAGTGTCTCTCTTTTGGTTAAAATCTCTAACTAAAATACCATTTTTAAATGTTTTAAACACTTATTCATCTAAATCATTCTCATTAATTTCCATGTTTTAAAAATAGTTTTAAGGATTTTTTTATATGGACATTAATGTTTTAAAATTAAAACTCCATTCAAAAAGTTTCAAAGTGGTATGGGACACTTTGATTCAAAATTCTATTTTTAAATGGCTTCTTGACAAATAGTGTGACTTTTAAATGATTTCAAGAAAGAGGGGGATATTTCTCTCAAATAGTTTTGATTATTATTTTCATCTATGTCAACATCCTTCATTATTATTGATTGAGGTTAACGTGATACAATACAATCTTCCATATTGTATTGAATGAGTTATGTTTGACTATGGATGTTCTATTTTTATACCATTCATGGTTTGTGGTTAAGGTATTGGCATTTCGTATGCTAGTTTTAATATGAATGTTTACATTATGTTCAAACCTGTTCATTTGAGGAATGAATTGGACTTAATAAGTGACGGGTGGAGCCTGATATAGCTCCTCGATGCATCGGTAGGTCTCATGAGACAAACTAGTGTCTTGGTACAAGGCCTTGACAAAATCTTATTTGTAGTCTTGGCACGAGGCCTTGGCTATGTGGTTATGATAGTCTGGCATTATGCATTCCATCATTATGAAAGTTGTAATTGATATTGCATGTGATTATTCGATTTGTATAATATCCATGTGAATAAGTAAATGGAATTATTTCATTTTATTATGGCCATTCTATGTTGAAGTTCATGTTTAAAAGGCTTTTGTTTTAAGTTATACATTGCCTTAAATGTTTATTCTTATTTATGAAAGTTTCCGCAATATTGTTATCCTTATTGGGCATTTGAGCTCACCCCTTTTCTATGTTTTATTTTTCCCAGGATGTGAAGAAGTAATTTATGAATGACCTGCATGGATAGTATGTGGGGATATGAGGGTGGGATATGGAGACTATGTTGTTGAAGTAGTTTTTCACTTTATTATGTAATGTAAAACATTATGAATATATCTAGTGTTTCCAAGGATACTAAACCAATTGGTCTTTCGAGATTTGATCTTTGTTGTGATCATGACAATGTTATGTAATAATGCACCGACTCTAGGTAACTGGGGTTGGGGCATTACAGTTGGTATCAGAGGAAGTTTAGTACAAATCTTGGAAGCTAGATTTAGATAAACTCTGATTAGAGCACGTAGACCTAAGATGAACTTTGAGGATTAATATAGAAGAACTTCCTAGAATTTTTGTATTGTAGAGATTTTGTGAGTTTTTTGAGTAATACATCCCTGTCTTGATACGAGAAGGTAGAGGCGGCTCTGGAATAGATGTACCTAGGGGTAAAACCCGAAAACACCGCTTTGAACTAGACTCGAACGGGAACTGGTGCACGATAACGGGCCTTGCTGCACTCTTGGTTACGACACTCCCGGGGGATATGCTTAGGATAATTTACATTTTCTTTACAAACTGATTTAAAGTATTATATATATAAGATGAGAGTAAATGACCTTGGTTAATCATAATGTGTTTCCAATTGAGAATATGGTTACATGTTAATCTCTAAATGATTGTATGACTACTATTACTCACACAATGCTTTCTGGTTTTAGTCAATGGCTAGATTCCAAGGAAGTCATAGTGACATTTAGAATGATGTACAAGGTGGGAACGGTGGTGGAAATGAGCAACAAATGGAATGTTGATAGGCGTAAAAGATATCATCTTTATGCCAAATCAATTTTCCAAAAATATGAACAAAAATATATATATTAACCAATTACCGGACTCAAAAAATAAGAGAAAGGTGATGAAAGATAAGAGCTCCAGTAGTGGAGACCATGGAGAAAGAAATCCTCAAATTCCATCATGTAGGAAATGTGGAAGGTGACACCCAGGAAAGTTTCTCAATGGGACAAAGAAATGATTTACGTGCGGGAAGGAAGGACATAAAGTGAAGAATTGCCGAAGAAAAATGAAGATTACTATGGAAGAAGATAAAAATGGTCCTAAGAATCCATTTACATTCATTTGCTGTAAATGTAGGGGACCTGGTCATTACCAGAGTGAATATCCTATTCTATAGGATATTTTCTTTGTCAGAGAAGAAGCTATGTGGAAATAAATGGTTGGATAAATGTTAAAAAATTATTAATGATCCTTGTTTAAGGGTTTACTTTGGAATAATTTTCTCTTGTATTTGTAACCCTAACGTTTTCCATGTGAGAATGATAATTATGGAAGAATTATCTTTTCTCTTGTGGATATATTTATAAATAACCATTTGGTTTTATATGATCATTGGGTTTGAGGTAATTACAAATTATTATAATTTGGGATGAAAATGCAAGGTATGGGATAACATTTGTGGTTAAATTATGTTATGGTTATTTTGAGAAATTTATCTCATTTTGGTAATGTTATAAAATATAGTTCTTGAAAAAGGAAAACACGTAGACCGTGTGACAACCCGTCACGTCGGATAAAGCCGTGAGAATCAAACCCACAACCAAAGTGTGATTGGGATTTATATCCTACCATTGGACTACGTGAAGTCCCTGGTTAATGTGACTATTATATTTAGTTAAATGATTTTATTGATCAATAATAATTTGATTTGGGATCTTATGTATTATCAAATGAATACCCTTAGTATAGGAAAATTATTTGGTGATTAAGTGATAAATGTTATTTTGGAAGTTGTTCGCTTTGGTGTGAACACTATATGCCCAAGGAAAATAGAATATTATGGGATTTCATTTGAGGAGTAATGGCGGATTTTTATCTATGTTTTTATTGTGGATTTATAATGATTTGGGTTATTTATGTAAATGATTAGGTTAATTACTTTTAAGTATGTGACTTTAAGAGTAATTAATGTCATTTGGAGATACAATTTAATGTGGAAGACTACATTCTTAATAAGTTTTGGTTTTCAATATTAGTTGTGATTATATTAAAGGATTTTAAGGACAATTGATTATTGAATAGTATTTATTTAACTTTGGGGTATTGTTGGTTTAATTTTGGAAATCAAGATTAGTGTTTATTTCTCTCAAGGAATATCCTTTTGGGGGATCATTAGATCTTGTACTAACCATTTTGGTTTTGATTAATCTCTAAAGACAATGTAAATATATAGTTCATCCTGCATGGATCATGTGATTCTATAGAAGTTTATTCTAGCTCTTCTAGTGTGACCAAGTCTTCTTGAATACTCATCGTTTAAAAAAGATGTGTTAGTGGTGGAAATTTATTAAAGAATAAAACTTTACTTAAAATTTAAGCATATATCTTTATATTCATAGTAAATATCATAAATGAATTCCTCATCCTTATGTAATGTAACTTAAAACAAAAAAATGTTGTCCATTTACTTTCCTACTAGGAGACTAATGGCCATTTGCCCCAACACAAGTTTGTGTTTTTCTTATTGTTAACTTTCTCCGGATAATGATTTCTATCCCTATCCATCAGAACTTGACACTTAGTTTATCATCCATCTCCATGTTTTCCTACATGGAATCCGAGTATGGGTTATCTTGGTTGATCTTAATACCTCTCTTTCTTTCTTTTAAATTGATAGTTTTATTGAATCGTTTTCCGATGTGGGACTTTCCATTATATTCCCAAGTAGAATTTTAAAAATTTCGAGGATGAAATTTATTTAAGGAGGTGAGAATGTAACACCCCAAGCTTCCACAGTACGTTTCCCTTCGAATAATGCAATGACGTGCATTGTACGCAACTTCGAGATTCTAACACACCACAACCAATCAAACTAGCCGTTATGAATAGGAATACCTACTTTTTAAAATTTTAGAAATTTTATCTCTCCAAATGGACTTCATTTTTGGATTTGGAGTATTGAATTTATCCTAAGGTGAAATTTTGGTACTTTTTGGATAACTTTAATATTTTGATGAATAGTGAAAATTACTAAATTTTAATTAAAAACAACTTTTTTAATCAAAATAATTAATAGTGATAAATTATGAATTTGAGTGGTTTTAAAGTATAATTAGAATATATTTTTACCTTTTTATCCAATGGTGTTCATTAGAAATAAATTAACTTTGAAATTGGACATAAACAATTGCCAATCTTTTGATATATATTGTTTCTTAAAAACACGCTATTTGTTCTAAAAGCGTAAATTAATTATAATATGAATTAATGAAACTTTTATATTTGGAATTTTGTAAAATAGGCATTATTTTTGAATTTGGAATATCAATTATAGCCTAGGGTGAAATTTTGGCATTAAACTGCAAAACTTCAATTATTGATGAATAATGAAACTACTAAGTGGTAGTTAAAAAACTGAATTATTCCTAAAACATAATTTTACAGCTTCTGTGATTGGAATTTCGAAAATTCGAGAGACACGGTTAATATCAAGGAGTAAATGTGGTTCAATGAGTTGAAAATAATTTTTGGTGAATAGTAACTTTTTACTTTTATTTACCACGGTTAAAAGTAAATAGGGTAATTAAGGGTTAAAATGATATTAATATTACCATAACACATGTCTTAATTCTATTGTACAAGTGTATCTCGACCAAAAACAACCTTAGGAATAAAATATTATCATTTAGGTCCACTTGGATTAGATTAGGACATTTATTATTATTTAATTCAAAGAAGAGTTAAAAGAGTTAAAATCAATGTTTCTTTACTAAAACATTTTTTAAAATAGGGTTATACATAAGATAAATTTGATTTTAAATATTTATTATAAATATAATAATATTTAATACATAATTATAATTTATTTATAATTTTTATACATTAAATATTGTAATATATTTATGACACAATGATGATGCAGTAATTACGAAAATAGTGAAAAATGAAACTAATTGATATAATAAATACCCAAATAAATATAATTTAAGACTTTTAATGAATTAAACTAATTTTATAGGATAATAGGACATATTAGTATTGATTTAATGGAATTTTTTCGAAGTAATAATTCTTTTATGAGTTTCACAAAAATCAACTATTGAATAATGTCAAAATTGACATAAAAGTGTTTTTAAAACAAATATTATATTATTAATTGATATTAAATTCATAAAAATCTAAGGTTCGGCCAAGAGACTTATATCATGATAGGTATATTATTAATGGACCACTTGGGGGTCTCTTGGATGTATATAGTAAGTTTATTAACTATATAATATAAAACTACAAAGTGGCATGGTAAATGTCAAACTAATTTACTAAGAGTTAAAACTAAAAGATAAGGTTAATATAGTGACCCAAACCTGTCTAAATTCTATTGGATGAATGGTTTTCGACCTATACCCACCTTAAACTTTGAATAATAAACTTTGGAGCCATTTGAAACCGAATATGAATTTATTATAAATTAATATGTTTAGCTTTTCCAAAGGTGCCCCTCACCCCTCTTATAAAAGGGCACTCCTCCTTCTCATTTCTTCACACCCTCAAAGCCTTTTGGATCGGCCACCCACTGCCCAAATACTCTCTCAACTTCTCTCACTACAACCTAGATGCCTTATTTTGATCATAAATCCAACCTAAGGAGCCCTTTTGATCAAATCAAAAGGAAGAACCCGAAGAAGAGGTAATGTTTTCACCACCCCCTTTTCAAGTTCCTTTCTTCTTCCACTTCTTCTTTTTTTGTTATTAACATTATAAAATAATACCTCTAGTATCTAATATATACTTTGATGTTATTATAAATATGGTACAACCATATTCAGTATTATATCAACCCTTTGAATAACATGTCACCATACGTGCGTACGTACGGCTTACCGTCTCCACGTCGTGGTGTAATTGTTATTCAATATATTATTATTTCGGTGGGTATAATAATGGTGTGAAACTCATGAAAATAAACAATATAACATGATAATGATTCTGTATATATGATATACAATCCAATTATATACTATTTTAATATCAAAAGAATGATATTGTCGCTCGTGCGTACGTACGGACTACCGTCTCCACGAACGCGATGAGATTCATTCTCTGTCGTATCCATTCAAGTATAATTATCATTTGATGATTTAAAAATAATTTTTAAGGACTTGATATCATTATGGATATGGATATGATACAACCTATGCATGAAAAACATGACTTACATAGCAAAACATATAAAAGAAAATGAGTAAGTTAACACCTGAAACGACGATAATTCTAAGATATTATTAACAAAAGAATGTTAAAAGATCATATATAATATCATATTAATGTATATAATTCATGAATAATTTAATAACAATTATTTCAACATTATACAGGAGGTTAACCTACCCCCAACCAAGGAAAAGTACAAGGTAAGGGATTTTCTTATCTCACTTTCAATTCTGTGAGATTTCCATTGTTCGCCACTAAATTATTGAAAGTGGTGTATTGTGTACTTCCATTTGATATATATTATCATTATTCTCTTTATATTCATGTTATTATGTAAATAATTTGGTGGTTATTAACTTTTGGTCATATGACTCAGTTGATTACAACGTGGTAAGGGGTTTCTTATCTCACTCTTAATTTTGTGAGAATTCTATTGTTCACCAGTTATTTATTGCATGTGGTGTATGTTTACTGACCATGATTGTATTCATTGTATAAAATACATTAATTTATGGGTATTTACATCATCATTTTATGATCCTTATTTCATGGGTGCATGTTTCATAAGTTACCAAATCGATAAGGGAATTTGAAATTTCAATTTCCACTCATTCAGCTTTACGCATACTTCATTGATTATTTTACTCCAAGATTATGTGTGGAATAACTATTCATTTGCTTATGTAATAATTTCCACTCCCCTTTTTTGAGGATAAACTTTTGATACACATAATCACTCCATTGATAATTTCTCAAGTCATCGATATGAATTTGATAAGAGTAATTTTAACTCATTCTCCATTTGTTGAGTTAAACATCCAATTCATTGGTGTTGTTTTTATAAGATTGTGTGCGAATACCCTTTGATTGATTTACACTGAATATACAATCATATTTAGTGTATTTATATTTGTCACAGATAAATATGTCGTTGATTTATCCTCAAACTAAGGATACAACCTTCATGAGAGATGTCATCTCAATTTTAATTCCATTGAGACTTCTTTGTTGTTATACACGAAATCACTTTTATGTGGTGTATATAATGTAATTTGACATAGTATATCATGAATCACTTTATTCTCATGATATTACAAAGTTTTGATTATCACAATTATTTTTATTCAAGTGTCTCTCTTTTCGTTAGAATCTCTAACTAAAATACCATTTTTAAATGTTTTAAACACTTATTCATCTAAATCTTTCTCATTAATTTCCATGTTTTAAAAATAGTTTTAAGGATTTATTTATATGGACATTAAATGTTTAAAATTAAAACTCCTTTTAAAAAGTTTCAAAGTGGTATGGGACACTTTGATTCAAAAATCTATTTTTAAATGGATTCTTGACAAATAGTGTGACTTTTAAATGATTTCAAGAAAGAGGGGGATATTTCTCTTAAATAGTTTTGATGATTATTTTCATCTATGTCAACATCCTTCATTATTCTTGATTGAGGTTAATGTGATACAATACAATCCTTTATATTGTATCGAATGAGTTATGTTTGACTGTGGATGTGCAATTTTTATACCATTCATGGTTTGTGGTTAAAGTATTGGCATTTCGTATGCTAGTTTTAATATGAATGTTTATGGTATGTTTAAACCTGTTCATATGAGGAATGCATTGGACTTAATAAGTGACAGGTGGATCCCGCTATAGCTCCTCGTTTCATCAGTAGGTATCATGAGACAAACTAGTGTCTTGGCACAAGGCCTTGAAAAAAATCTTATTTTTATTCTTGGCACGAGGCCTTGGCTATGTGGCTATGATAGTCTGGCATTATGCATTCCATCATTATGAAAGTGGTAATTGATATTGCATGTGATTATTTGATTAGTAGAATATCCATGTGAATAAGTAAATGGGATTATTTCATTTTATTTTTTCCATACTATGTTGAAGTTCAAGTTTAAAAGGCTTTTGTTTTAAGTTATACATTGCCTTAAATTTTTATTCTTTTTTATGAAAGTTTCCACTATATTGTTATCCTTACTGGGCATTTGACCTGACCCCTTTTATATGTTTTATTTTTCCCAGGATGTGAAGAAGTAATTTATGAATGACCTACAGGGATAATATGTGGGGATATGAGGGTGGGATATGGAGACTATGTTGTTGTAGTAGTTTTTCACTTTATGATGTAATGTAAAACTTTATGAATATATCTAGTGTTTCCAAGGCTACTAAACCAATCAGTCTTTGGAGATTTGATCTTTCTTGTGATCATGCCAATGTTATGTAATAATGCATCGACTCTAGGAAACTGGGGCCGGGGCGTTACAATCCAAAAATTTTGGCATGCATAACCACCATTATTAAGGAGCTCAGACAAGTGAATATATGTATAAAAATGATCTGTGGCCCACATTGACTAGTTCCACCATGTCTCCCAAAGAGAAATATATATATATATATATATTTCTTAAAGAATCACCATGCCACATTTTCCTAGAACCACACATATTTTCCCAATCTTGATCTCGATGTGGTTACCCATTGTTTGGGTTTACCAAAATATCACCATGACTATAAAAATGTTGATATAAAAATATATACAACCAATTTTAGTAAGTTTCATGTTGAAGTTGAAATGATCATAAAAACAATTCATGTGTAAATCCATCATTATAAATGGATCACAAATATTTTCCCTATTAATAATAGGAATTAGAAGATTAGATGTTTTATTTGAATTTATGGACCTCAATCGGTACACACCAAAGGATGATTTACTAGTTCCTGTCATTGAGAATTGGATTTATTTGATGAATAGTGTACATAACCTCTACTTTATGGATTAATATTGAAGCTATAACAAGATCTAGATATCCCACCAAATATGAGGATTCCATTGACATCAGGGAACCCCAAGGAGTATACTGCTGTCAAATACTTCCTTTTGTCTTGAAAGAAATTTTCTCCATATAACAATACACAATGCACTATATCTTCAATACACTACCATATAAAACCATGGAATTCAATATTAACAACATGGTTATAAAATCTCAATGATTTATTTTTCATCATTCAAACCTTGATATAGTTTTCAATAAATTGTTGCAAAACTAAACAAAGAGAAACGTCATGAAATGAACTTTCAGGATAACATCATGAAACATTCTTGGATTTATTGTACATCACATTGAAATTGAAGTTGAAATCCTTGACATCCCACATCTACAAAAATAAATAAGAGTTGAGAGGGATTTAGGGAAACCTTAAATACATCATGTGTTTTATAACTTACCACCTGGGAAAGTGTTTACCCTTAAAAATGTTGATGAAGAAGGGGGTCACCTATTAGTGAGATGAATATTATCAGGGATCCTTAGATTTCCACAATCACTATTTCTGGAGCCCACCACTATAGATTCATAAAATAAATGAAATGTATTCCTTTTTTATGTAGAGACCTTAGTGGGATAACATGGTTCTATTATTGTATAGAAGGATGATGTGAGTAAGGAAAATATTCTCCGTTATCATACCAAAACAATGCTCGATACAAAGACTAGATACTCAGAAATGAATAATAATTTCCTTTAACTATTTTTCACAATTTTGAAGATGATACATAACATGAAATATAATGAGCTTCACCAGGTATCTATTATTGAATCACACAAATACATCATAGGTCATCCAATGCTAGCTTGACATCTGGACTAGTGTGTGTCCATCATGTAGTTGTTTGACATTAAATTTGAATCATAGAGGGAAAGTCAATGGTATGTGTTTAATGAATTCCGGACTAAACACCTGATTATAGAATTTGTGTCGATGAATATGATGCTTCTTAACATAGATGGTTCCTCTATTCCTAACACACCCAAAATATTAGATATTTTTTTATTTTAGAAGTTTGATTGGTAGAATAATGGAAAATTGACAGAGCAACATGTTTTTATTGGGAATTGGTCTCATTACCCTAGTGAATGTGGTTATGTCCTATTAAGTTACATTTTCTAAAGATGTCACTAATATTGATGAATATTATTAATCTCTCATTATAGTCATGCATCTAGACTTATATATTCCAGTATCTTGCTTGGATATCAAGTGTGTATAGAAGTTAGTGACAAAGAAATGTAATGGTGAATATTCTACAGGGAAAGAAGAATTAATTCCTTTTCTTGATTATGTATAATGATTGATGAAATAATTCCCCTACGATCCTTCATTGTATTACATCCTTCATTTATAAAATTCCAATACTGATGTACTAGATAATGAATCCATAATATTGATTGATCTAGATAAGGATGGGATGATCATTCAAATCAAAAAATAATTGTGGTCTCTCTATTCATTAGAAATTGCATGATGGAAATCCACGAGATGAATAAAAACCTAGAGTGAGTTTACCTAATTTCATTATCAACTAATACTGCAATTAGACAGATTTCTCCCATAGTGTAATTCCTATAAAGAATATTTCTACATCCATACCGAGCTAATAAGGAATAGATCCAATAGTGAGAGGTTAACACCATCCTCTATGATGACTAGAATTTCCATAAAATCCCCAATAATTGAGTCTTTGATGGGGAACTCCATAGATGAATTGAAGAAGGAAAATCTAAAATAGTTATTCAGTAATTCCATTTTTGTAATTGTGATTATTAACTATTAGTAACCAATATCTCTCATTAAATTAAGAGTCTTGGTTTATTCTATCCATCAATGAAAAAGAAAGAATTTAGTTCACTAGAAAATTTCATGATTGTTAGGTATATTCGAATTTCATCCATCAACCATAGGACCAATTACATACCACTAAATATTCCTTTTCTATTTCCCTCCTAGGGGATAGATGTTATAGTTCCATATCCTATAGTTATGACTAGTTAGTTCAACTACATCATTACCTCCACCAATATCATCATTAAATGTTCTGAGGTTATATCCAAAAGTAATTCAGGTTAATGAAAACCATATACTTCATGAATTAAACAAATATCAAAAAATTTAGAGTCCCTCACACAATATTGATGCGTAAAAATCCCAATTTATGATATTTTGAATTGAAAATTTTATATCAAGAATAAAATATTCTGTATAATCAAACAACCCTCTACTATAAAATGGTGAATTCAGAGGCAGAGGATCTAAAATTTTTTTTATCTAATATTCTTGAAAAATATTGGATAGAGATAAGAAATAACTTCCAAAGTAAAATCCTACATGCTTTGCGGGATTATCACACTGTGACCCATACATCTACAAAAGTTACCCCATATTCGCATGTATATGGGATGGAGGCAGCCTTAAGCATTGAAGTTTGTATTTATTCATTTAATGTCACCTTTTTAATAATATCTACTATGATAAATAGTCCCAAAGGTGACTGGATGAATAGATATGGATAGATAAGAAATGGTTTAATGAATAACACAACCTAGAAATCCATTAGTTTTGAATTCCATGACCATTCACTAAGAAATAATTCCATTACTAATTCTTTAAATGGGAACCGATTCCATATTTTAGAATCCTTGTGATACCTAGGAAGAAGCCTCCAAATCTTAATCCAAAGTGGGAATAACCATATTCCATATATATGGTATGATTTAATGGAATACTACCTTTTCACAAGGGATGGATTGTATATCATGCCAGCCACCAATGAAAGGATTCTCATGAATTAAATTGAAAAACAATCATGGTGATATAACATAATCCTTATTCAATAACATTAAACTACACAACAATGTACAAACAACCTGACATTAAAATGCATGACTCAAGTCCCAACTATATGGCTCTAAATTATAGACCATTTCATCATAGAAGCATGATATTAAACTACATGGAATAAAATTTACCCTTCATGATATTAAAACTATATTGAGTAGGTCCTCATTACATGACCTTGAACTATATAATATTTCCTCACCACATAATAACTAGACAAAGGGTTATTTATCACCCTTAACATGAAATTTCATACAATATGATTGAACTATTAATAGCCTCTTATTTCTCACAAAAATTATAAATTATGTGAGCTTATAATTTTTTTTGGGTTCAATGTTTAGAACAATTGAGGCACCTCATGCAATAATATGGGGATCAAAATAATATATTTATTTCTATGAACTGAACACTATAAAAATATGCATTCTTATTGTATGATTTACTCATTTTGTATACCTGTATTGAAAAACACCCTCCTAAATATATAAAAAATTTATCTTAATGTAGATCATATATATATATATATATATAAAAATAACATGTGGCTTTGATTCAGAATTCTTTAAGATATATAGTAATTATGGGATAATCTCTTCTAGGAACATATGTAGATTAAACTCACACAATATTTACTCTAGTGCTGAGAACATTACCTATTGATGTTGGTTTTTGTATTTTCATCTCACACTAGGGTACCCATACATTTTATCCTTCTTATCTTCTAAATGAGAAATATTTTTAAAATGAATAATTTAAAAAAAACTTTGTGTGGATTTATTACTAATGTTTCAAGATACATAGTGATACATGAATATCTTATCATTAGCATAGTTTCAAATCCTCATCACTCTCAACCCCTCCCCCCCCCAACTAGAGTTCCAGATCAATGGATTAGTTCACAGTGCATGATTTTTCTACATTCATTTATTGTTATTGAAAATAAAATGTGTCCATCTCATACTCATTATTTCTATTATATGTTAAATTTTATTTTCAAGGACCTTGTCGTGTGACCTTAAAATTATAAACACCTTTTCCATTATTGCATGATGTTAAACTGCATGATATAAAATTAAACTATACATGACATCTCAAGATGTTGTAGTTGGTTTGTTTGTGAGACTCATTATCCTTATAAAATATATAGATCCATCTAATAATTCTTAGTACATTTATATTTCTACAAAAAAATGAAATGACCCCACAAATATCAGAACTACATGAGAAATGATTCATGAATTTTTAGGATACATAATAACATGTAGATTAGTTTTTCTAGTCCTTGCCACAAATTTCCTAGTGTTGTACAGACTCTCAGTGCTTGTTTTACTCATTCACAGAAGGTATTATCACATTAGAATCTATAATAATATGGTATATCCTATATCTAGATATATATATATATATTAAAACCACTTTTGTCTTGATTCTAATTACAACAAGATACACATTTATTCTCACATCACTTATCCTAGAATCACCCACAAACAATAATCAAATCTAGAATCTATTATGGTCACCTCATTCATATTGGTATTTCCTCAATTGGTCAATCATTTATACATATCCATCTTGTTCTATGCATGATTCAAATATATTCAAGAAACTTATCATATGTTTTTCCATCCATAAACCCATTCTATGGTCAAAATGACCATATTTCAATGGTCTTTCTCACCTGAACTTAAAGATCATACATTCAAGATCTACCTAAAAAACTATAAACTATGTATCAAATAGTTATTGAAATATGATGTTAAACTATTTCATGTGTTGTTTGTCCTAAAAGCTTATAAGGTAATTAGTGTATTCTATTCCACATCACCAAATTACACTATATGTGATCCTGATCTATGTATAGTTTGATGGTATACATGACCATACACTAAGATTAAATTCCTTTTTTTCCTGAAATCTGTATAGTTTATTATTCCCATATAATTTTTTGGATATGAAACAGATTAGTTCCATGGGAATATTCCTAGGGCTTCTTTTGTTTCTAATCACATACCAGGAAAAGAGAATGATCCCATCTACATCATAGAGAGATCAACATAGAGTTTATCCTTTATAAGAACTACACATGACATTGTTTATATAATTTCAATATAAAAAGTGAAATCCAAAACAAATATTTTGGATCTAAATTTATATAATCGTCAATACCATTCCTTAATACACATTATCATGGTTAATTTACGGATATAATATTTTTACCACAACTTGAATTCTTCCTTCTATATATCATACATTTTTCTTCAGTTTTTGGATCACCATAAACCATTCATATACATCAGTAATGAGGACATCCATCTTTAATGGAATACTATGCATGGTAATGTTTGTGCCACTATATATTAAATTTCTAACAAATGGAATCTTCATTCTATGTGGATGGTCCCCTTATCTCCATATTCCTCTGAACACATTACAATGGAACAAATTATTTAAATAATGGTTAGTATTCATCATTAGTATACTTGTATAACTGCTAAATTTCAAATTCAAATAATTCATGTCATGATTTACATAATTGGTATTCCCTATTAAAAGGTGGTGGGATGGTCTTAGTTCTAAAGTCCCATACAGGATGTCATATAACTCCCCTATTCATTGTTCGAGTACCATGACCTTAAATTTCATACACCTCCTTCAAGGTTGTTTTTATCAGTAGTGATGAGATTCAATTCATGCCAGTTCAACCTTTCCATTACCACTATATAGACTAAATCATTTGTATTTTTTTAGAAGTTTCATTACCTTAAAATTTATCCATTGATGATCAAAACATAATGACCAAAAATTATGTACACCCTCTTTTGATATGATCTATACTGGAATTGGTGTCTATTTATATCTGGATTATTAATTCTTTCAATAGTTAGACTATCTCACCTTATTTTTTGATAAATATGTATAACCATAAACTCCATAAATATCTGGCCAAATATATGAAACCTTTATCTCAAGACCCTAATGGTCTAAATTTATTGACTCTTAACCTAAAAATTAAAAAGGGAAAAATTATAGGTCAAGAACCATAATGATATTTCTTATGAATACTCATGTATAAACTCACTATGTCACCCCCTTTCATGATATATTAAAACATTAGGTCATTAATATAATTGGGATTAGCATATGAACATAGAAAAAAAATTTATACCCATTGGACCCACTAGTCTAGAAAAACGTTAATTCAAATTATCATCCTTCTCCCTTGAATATGTGCTCATAAAAAATATTGTTATTCAAATTCACCTAAATAAGAAGATCAATATATAGTTTCAAAAAATTTAGGGTTCCCAAACCCTTCTTGAATACTATTTTCTCGGTAATCTTACTTTATTATCTATAGGTTTGAATTATATTCTACACTCACCAATAATGAGTGTATTTAACTTTAGGGGACATATCTTCTTGTTAATGTTCATGATTTAATATTAAGAACTACCATCTAGGGGTATATTTATCCTAAATTAACTCTCATGTAATCTGAATATACCTTTCTAAAATCATTATAGAAAACCTAATTCAAATGCAGTCAGTGGTCACCCTTTGTTGTTCCATACCATCATTATCTTATTCAAATATTTTAATTTGTGATTTACACAACCCAAAATACTACTATTAATATGTATATAAATACCTTTTAAGTTATGCATTCATGCATCGTACCCATTCTTCTTATTCTTGAATCTTCAGTGGTCATTTTCATATTACCCTAAACTACATTTGAATTTGGTTTTATATATCTAGTGTGGTCTATACTGGTATTGGTCTTTCATTTATGTCATCATGTCACTACAACATTTCTATATAGGTCATCCCATCATTATATTAAATCTATATGATATTAAATATGAACTATATTAGTTAATAATAATAACCCCAAATAGGATGCACTTACCCCATTGATATCATATATTAATGAAACTAGGATCTTCACTCATGTTGGGTTTTATTCACACATATTTATATATATTCCATCTCATTTTAGTAAAATATGTCTGATATTAAACAACGGATACATTACTATGGCTAGAAGGACCATAAACTAACCATGGAAATATGCATAAAAATATTTAGATTTAGGACACCTAAAGTAAATCCATGGAAATATTCATGATTATACTTGCTAGGAACACACATTGTGTGATGAAAAACACAATTGAGAGATTGAGAATGGAAATCCACATAACTTGTGTTACCGAAAACCTATAAAAGGTGTTCTGTGAAAAATATACATTCTTTCCACTATGTCTCCCAAATATTATAATTAGGCAAAATTTAGGGGTAAAAATAAATTTATACACAAGGATTTTTGGGTTCCCTATATAAACCTAATAAAATGTGATCTATGATCTCTAGGTCTCTCAACCTAGTAAGAAGATAGATAATCCTTTAGTTCTCCACATGAATCTATTTACACTATCCTTTTAAAATGATCTATAGTGTAGTGTAAGGGTGATAAATCCCTCGTGAACATTTTAAAACTCTTTAAAGTCCACCACTTTATGATCCTAATAATATTGAGTCACCCCACATCTATATACGAATTGAATAAATATAGTTTTATGGTGATTGTACACATACCTATATCTTTCTATGAGCACAGAACCAAGTCAAAATCTTATCCAAACTCAAATGACCAACTCTAGAGTAATAGTAATAGTACACATGACTATATAAATCCATGGTCACACACCCATGATGTAATAATCCATGTATATGAATGGAAACATTCTAGTGACATACTGATGATATACATTCCTATACTTGTATTTGCGAACACTTAGAGGAGGAATTCCATTCAGCTTAAGTATTCTTGGACCATAATTGAATTAATATATTCTAGTTCAATGTTTAGATGGATAATATCATCAAGACACTTCACATTATTAGTTTTTTAGATTATCATGAAATAATAAGTCATGTAAACAAAAAAACGTGAGATAGGATCCTCTTATTGGAGAACATCCTCTACTAATAAGTCAACTCCAAAAGCCTATTAGTTTTTCGTGTAATGTTTAAAATTTCACTATACTACCTTATAATAAGATTCTTTTTATTACAAATAAATACAAATTTAAGGCGGCGGGGGGGGGGGGGGATTTTCTATCAGTATAAAATTTATTCCACGCAGTTTTCCATAGAGGCCATGATACAATCACTTTTCTGATAACATAATTCAACCATAGGTTGAGAAGTATCTTTCTTTTTCCAAAGAATACCCAAATTAAAAATCCATTTTCCATAAGATTTCTCACACAAAAAGGGATTAAGATCACCCAAAAAAATTCATATTCTCGTAATGTGGTGGTGAAAACGCTCTACTAGGAGTATTCTATGTATTTAGTTTGTAATTAATGTAATGGGGTGTCTGAACCATAAAACCCATTTTAGGGGATTTGGGTCACTTTTGGCCTTAGAAACCCCTTATATAGGAAAAATGATATATGGGGGGGTATTTTTTTGCACAATATTTGATTTTACTACTCATAGAGAAAACATAGGTATTCAAATCAAAAGTTATGTGTTTTTATATTGGTTTTTTATTATGGAATTTTTCTAATGCCTATAAATTACCCATGCTATGTGCATCCAAGAATAGTAACTTAGGTAAAGTTTTCCCATTCCATAGTCATTTACCTAGGTTCATGAATTGGTTTAAATGTGCCTAGATACTTTATTCATGTCCAGTGACTTATATCCCTTTCCTAGTCCACACACCCTACTGCTTCACCCAAGTCAAGCACCCTACTGACTACAGCACAACCACTAGCATGTCCAAGCCATTATACCATAAAACCATGGGTGATCTATTCACTTAGATCAACAATATATTAAAAGTAAACCCCAATGAATCCATATTTATAACCTTTGGAGTAGAGGAGGAATTTCCTAAAGTTCTCTTCACTAATGTTATTTTCCCCATTATGTGGGTCATTACGATTAAAACTATATGGAATTGTTATGATTTTTGGGAAATTGTATTACATGAAGGATTAAAAAAAACAAAAACCATTCAATAATACCAGTTCAAACCCAGTCTTTTAAAATTTTGGAAAATGACCCCTATTAAGCATGTCACACTCGGGTTACACATTCCCAGGTTATCCTTAGATACAAATTCAAAAGGGGAATCTCTCAGACCAGTCTCCAAGATTAAGGAGATGCAAGTCCCTACACCCCCCTTGACTGGGTTGAAACTTCACACTGGCCTTAATGTATTGCTACAATTCACATAAAAATCATTATAGGGAAATCAATTTATCAAAGGTCAATGATGGGGAAAAAACACATCAAACTTATCGAACTGGGTGACCACTTCACCTTACCCCCTTACTAGGTAGGAACCCCTTTCCCAAACCTTCACTAGGGATACAGTTTACCAAATTCCTCCACTAGGCTTCCTCATTCACCTTATCTGCTAACTATTGGTAATCCACCCCAACCCTCTTAACTTATGAAAATTAGCATTAGAGCATCACCCATTATTCACAATATAAATGCATATTACCCATAAATCCTTACTATAGCACAATTATCCTAATATATAATACTTAATTAATAAAAAATCATCCTGGGAGCCACATTCAAAAAAAACATTCTAAAATGGGTTAATAAGATATCCCAAAACACCATTCAAAAATTTAGTAGCTTAGGTCCCTTCACTACTTATTGGTACTCCTTTAGGCCTCCTCTATGTCCTCCCAAATTACATCTATTAATTGTGTACACCAACATAAATCCCACCAATAATATTTTCCATTGACAAAGGGTTCACCCCCAGCTTCCCAAAATGATATTTCTCTTAGGGGGTTTACAATCATGAATCCCTAGATAGTTAGGGTCTTTATTATAAAGACATTTGAAAACCTCTGTTGCCTCTAGATTCTAATATTGGCTCACAAGGTGTTGATTTTACTTCATTTGTGCACCCAATATTCCATTGATTCATGGGCCTCCTTCTTAAGTGAAAGACACATCCATGTTTCTATTATTGATTTTATCACAAAGATAAATAAATGATCCATATACATCTATACTATGGAATCCCATGGATAACCCCCAACAAATTTATAAAGGGTCCATATTTCTCTTTATATAGTTGTACTTATTTCCAACTATTAAATACTACGAGGTTAGTGAAACTATAGTTAACAAAATTAATAAGCCCCAATTCATCCTCATGGGTCGCTATCCTCTATGATAACATCATACTCAAAGGTTCATATTCCCCATGAGCCATCAATCTCAAACGGACATATTCCATGTGAGATATCATATTCAATGGAACACACTTCCTACGTTCCATATTCCTTAAAAGGCCATATTCACTATGAGTATTTCCTATAGGGGGCCATGTTTAATCCATAACACATCCTCATGGATCCCAAATCTATATTAGTCTTACTAAAAGTTCTATATTCCCTATGAGATAAACTGAGAGGGGCCTATTACCAGTTTTAATCCCTAACTCACTCTCTCAATGGACATACTAATTTAAAATAACATATATGTTCTTCTCATGTAAAGTACCCACTCAATAATTTATTGTTAAACCTTTATAAAAACATGTATCATTGTTTCATGGGGAAAAAACTACGTGACAATATAAATATGACATGATTTTAATCAATATGGTACAGTACCATTAAAAAACCTATAAACTAGGAAACATGAATTACATGATATTTGATTCATGTTAATAATGATATGTTGGATTGGTCATTGAAGATTAATCCCAACATATGAAACAATATTTCCATAGTACAAAATTCATAGAAAAAATAATTTTTTCTAGGATATATTCCTTTTTAGCCATACAAATCCTTCTCATTAGGTCATAATATTAGGGGAACTATATAATAACCCCTCATTTGGGATAAATTCCCATTTTATCCCATCAATACTTCAACTATATAGTTAATTTTAGATAGTGTAATCCATAAAGGTTCAATGATACTTAAGTCCCCTGAGTACCACTATTAGGAACCTTTTTCCTAGACGTCTACTCCTCAAGGATCTAAACTACATGGGAATGGTCATGGATTAAAAAAATTAAAAATCACCAAATGGTCCTTATGTCATGACCATGAAAGGTATGAAATGTAATTTTAAAATTTATTAAACTATTTGGTTTCTGATTCCCTTTATAGGGATATATTGGAAGCCTATGTTATGGGCCCGATCCCAACATCAAAACACCTACCACCTTCCTAGATGGAGATAAAATCAATAGTTTATAGTTGTACATATTTAAATCATATAATAATAAAAAGGTAAATGAAATATTGAGATCCACTAATATATACATATAGAACCATTTATGGAGAACCTGTGATATATATTGATTAAACCATGGATGGAGAACCTATGATAAATATAGATGTTTACATAAATATATACTGGTGATCAATAACTAGCATTGTGGTAACATGTCTTGCACTTGGTTTTGGGAAGGATTCATGAAGATATATTAAATCTATAAAATATTCTTGGAGTAGGAAATAACTCCTCCAAAAAGTGTGTGATGATCACGAGCTCACATCCTCTGAACTAATGCACATTTTGAAGTGTTGCTTAAATGAAACCTAGTGACTGCCTACCTTTAGTAAGCATGTCTACATTGATTATAGGGAATTATATAGTATGATGATGTTAGAGATTTCTGTAGAAATCCTATAGTAGTATATTTGACCAATTATATGGATCTGGGAATTATTTTAATATAGATCACTATTACACCACCTTCTTTATGGGGTCACTTTGATATAGGGTTCCAGTGTGTATGTGTTCCCTGAAGTCTTATCCTCGATTTTGTGAAATTTTTATACCTCTCCAAGATATATAGATGATTTACATACAACATAAATCTCTATATTCATTTTCTTTTACACATTCTATCATAGTTTTATTCTTCTTTTATTTTTACCCTATTAATCTTATTTATAGAATTTTCTATAATTTTGGCTCCTGATGTTTTCATAACACACCAATTATTGGATCTATCTCCAATTTTATTAGAAAAAATTCTCAATTTATCACTCCTTAAATTTCATATACAATAAATATGAATCAAAAATTCTGAAATTAAATCATAGGAAAATATAAATATTATTTTGTTTACCCACAATGGGATACATCTAAGTATAAAAAATATATTGATGTACAAGTATAGAAAAACACACAAAAAAACTCATTGTTATATGGATGCAATATTTAGATTGTGGTCATTTAATTCTGTAGTTTAGTATCCTTAAAATAGTTTTAAGGAAAGAACACCACTCTCCCAAGGGACACTCTCTATTTTTTAGTCAACACACCACTTCAAGGATGTCATCCTTAATCTATAAATAGGAATATTATTTCAATTTGTATAACTAATTGATATTTTTTTTTCACCAAATAAATCCATTATTGATTCACCATTGATATATACCTTTCCACCTTCTATATATAATATAAAATATGATCAAATATTTGATTCAACTATTGAGTCATTTCTCTCTAAAATAAATCAATAGAAACAAACATATTCTACTGATAATATTAATTTATGGAATGGATATATCTTCATTATTCTTCTTATTATTCCCCATTAATCTATATGTGATAAATAAACTCCATTTTTGATGAATATTCCATGAATAAATATAATGTTTCAATAAATCCTCTATTAAAGTCTCTCCTACATGGTCCTAAAATTGGATCTATTAGTATTTATACACCTTTTCCCAATTTTTCTATTGAAAAGTTTATAAGTAATTTCTATATCCAAGACCATCATTAAAAATTTGATTATAAATTCAAATTTATTATTAATAATAGATAAATCTATATAGCACACACATTTAAGTATGATCAATTTCATATAAATAAGTGAATTCAATCACCCATATATGAAACCATATCTTCCTATTTTTGAATTCAAACCAAATCTTCAAGATATATAGATCTTAGTAAATCGAAAATGTGTTTTCACTCACTCTACTACATGGTTGGGTTCAAAAAACATCTCAATTCTTGGAACCAGTGATTCCATATCCTTAACACTTATGAAATACACCCATTTATGTATTCAAAATTTCATATCTCAATACACCATGTCATAGAGCTCTAAAAACCATGATGTGGTTCAATCCGATTCAACTCAAGAACCTGTTTCTTTAAAAAAAATCAAAAACCAGGACTAACTAAATATTATTTAATGATTTTTATGTATAATATTCTCCAAAATAATACTTTCTCCAATATAAAAAATGATACTGAAAATACCAGAAAACATGATTTTCTATCACAATGTCCATTATAGTGTTTTAGACTTCAATTACTCATTTTTTTCTTACTTAAGAAACACGATTTTTTACTCTCCCCTAATGAGGGCATGACTCCCTATTTTAAATTTAATGCATTGATTTATAGATCCATAATGAGAAGGATATAATGCGCAAACTAAAACATTATATTCTTCAACAATCTCTATAACTATTACAAATCTATCTTTCATAAAATGAGTTTCTCCTCGTTTTATTATTTTCCACAATAAAAAAAGTGTTCATTTTTTCCTCCCCCAAAGTATATAGAGATTTATATAAATTTCACTTCATACCATAATCATAAAAATTCAATATATCATCATGGAGGTTTGTTACAATCACACCTAGACACCAGTTTTCCTAGTATATTTTATTGATTTTTTTGTGTTGCTTCCATTATTTTTGTTGTCAATTGGTGTAAATTTCTAATTTTTGGAATTTTATCACTAGAGAATGATAGGTTCATGATTAGTGTAAACCATGCACAGACTGTGAAAATATTTCTATAACATTAAAATGAAATATTTCATAGTTTAAAATTTTTTTATTAATCTTGTGGCCTACCCATGTGGCATGCTCCATGCCTTATAATAGAGCTCATATGGTTAGAACACTGTTTTCCTAAACCAAGTTTCATTCTTGTACTTTCAAAATTTATATATTTTACTAAAATAACCTCCCTTATTTTTAATAAAAATAATCCTCACTCCCTCACTTTCCCTTACTCATATCAATCCAGTCAAAGGAGACCCCCAACCACTCTCACCTCTCACCCCTCCACCATGAATTTTGGATTTTTTTTATTCATGATTTCTAGTGTCATCTTCTTAGGTTATTGTTTTACTTACTATATTATCTTTTATTACTTATTTCTTCTTGATTTATTCTCCATACCTTTTGGTGTTCTTGGATTTTCTGAAGACAAAAATATTTAGTGTTTTTTAATATTGTAATAATTGGTAACTATGATTTATAAGGAATATCTTGAGTCTCATTCTAATGGTGTTCATCAATGTTAATGAATTTCATCCCATTTAAGGTATTTTCCACTTATATTAATCATTAAATTTTAGAACCCTGACTAATTTATAATTTTAATTTATATTTTAAAAAATGATGATATTATATATGATTGATTTTTTTGTAATTAAATAGGGTGTTTTTAAATAATTCTCATGAAATGTGATGGTTTATACTTTTGTATTCGAAGTTGGAAAAATATTTTTTTAAATTTCAGATAGTAAATGTCAAATGTAATTCTTGAATTGATTTTATAAGTAATTTTTTTTGTTTTAAATAGTGTATTGGTATTAAAATAGAATTATTTAGTGAAGTTTTTTATTTTAATTGTAATTTCGCATAGTTACTTGAAATACCATGTTTTGATTTACTTTTTTAAAATTGATCTTGAAAAAAACCGGTGAGTTTTTCAAATTACTTCTTGACATCAATGGTTGTAAAAATACACATTAGTTAATATATATATAAATGATTGTGTGTTTACCAATTAAAATGAGATTGTGTGAATTTGTAAAATAAGAAGAATGTGTTTGTATGTGTCTGTGTGCATGAATGTATATGAAAACAATAATTGAAGGGTACTTTAAAAATATAATTTTAAATCCAAATCAAATTTCTAATGAGTTTGAAATTGGTTTTGTAAAATAATTTTTAAAATTCTAGTTTTCATGGTTTATATTCCTTATGGTGTTTTATTAAAGAGGATATAAATAATAATACCGATAAATTGATAGTTTTTATTATTTAATTATATTCCTTAGGTTTTTTAAAAAAGTTACCTTTAATTTGGATTAAAAATGGTTTATATAAGAATGTTTATTTTTGATAAATGATCTAGATGTTGTTTTATTTTTGGGGGGATCTTTATTTTAAAGGGAATGTGATGTTTTACTGAAATAAGTAAATCATATTGGAATCCAGGTTTCTATGGGGTAAGAGTAAATTATGTATAACATTGTATTTTAAAACAAAACATTGATAAACCTCATGGTATTATGGGATGGAGATCCCACACCACTAGGATAAGAAATAAAATCCTTAGAGGATAGTTGGATGAGTTGTTGTTGATGGGTGACACTACCCCACTAGGATAAATACATGATCTTCTTATCGATTAGTGAGTATATTTGATATTAATTGATTATATGATGATATGATACAATGATTTATGCTAATTATTGACGCTATAATACCAAAGTAATTTTCACATGGTCCATGTTTATAAAATGGTTATTTTTATGAAAAATTTATCTATTTTATAAAATATTAAAAGTGTAGTTATAGTTTTATTTTATAAAACTGAAAAATTATAGAATGATATTTCATTCATCATACTGTAAAATCATGGAACATAATTTCCATTATAACCATTAAATGATGTATTTGGTTTTCTATAAAAATATTTCTTAGCCACGATGAAAATTTTCACACTTATTTAAAAATTTTAAACCTTTTAAATATAGGGAGTGTTGTTAAAAATGCTTTTGATAATAGTTTACAAGTGGGGTTTCATTTAATGGTAGCATTGGTCAGAGAAATATCTTCTATGTTATTTTTTTCATTTATTTTAAATAAAAAAGGTTTATAAAATGATATGGGTTATTTTTGTATACATTTATGGAAAACATATTTTTTTAAATACTCTATTTCAAACTATCAAGAAACAAAACCTTTATTTAAAGATTTATACTTGGGGTGTGGTTACATTGTTTTCCCAATATGACCTTAAGATCAATTTAATCTTTATCATTTCAGTATTATTTTTTTGGATTTTTTATTTTCACTCATTAATAATTGAGGTTTCATTATTTGATGGTGAATTGTAATTTCATAAGAGGTTCAATTTTTGTTTTATTTTATTTTTATTTTTTATCACATTGGACAAGTGTGACTTTTAAAAGATATTATATGAATGAATTTCATTTTCTTAGATTTTATTGTAATGACCCAAACTTTTATCAATGAAAATTCCTCTTGATCTAATTAAATGTCTTTTTATGTAAAATGGTTATATAATATATGCCCTTATTTGGTTTAATTATTTTTGATTTGAAAATACCATTAAGAATTGCTATCAATGCTGATATATCCATTGAATAGTGATCACAAGATTAGTATAAATATAGGTCTTTAACAAATCCAATTTAACCAGTCAAAGGAAGTTATGGCCTCATCCAGTATAATTTCTCTGTACGAATCCCATTTTTCGGAGCTCAAAAAGGATGTGGCATCACTAGGCTTTACTCTTGACCAAGACCAAGCCAAGATTCGACACGTTAAGCTTGAATAGAGCCGTATATTGGAGAATTAGAAGTTGATAGAGAATACCACCTGAGCGACGTTATTCGAGCCACCCCAAGAGTTTGTCACAATCAAACACCATACCCTTAGGTCTTATGTAGGTGTTATAATGGGTTATGTAAAAAGAACCTAGAACTATGATTATGTGAATTATATTTGTATATAATAAACAATATACATTCATTTTATTATTGTAACTTTGTAAATAGTTTTTAAAGCAGAAATAGTATTTTTAGTTAATATTAATTAAGAAATTTATTTTGATGAATTAATGCATTTTATAATTAAATAATATTTTAATAAAATATTATTAATAAATTAAATTTTATTAAATACAAATTATCATATAATTTTTATGAGTACAATTATGATTTTTATTAAGGTTTGAAAGTCGTGTTTATCAAAACCTATGAATTTTTGTTAAATGTCGGTTTTTATTTGAAAAGGAAAAAATAACATATTTAGAAAATTATTTAGATAGAATAAATATTATTTTTGGAATCAGGACTTCGAAATTATCCAATGGTGAATTTTTCATAATTTTCTAGGATAGTCAAATTTTCGGTAAAAAATTAAACACCGTTTAAATATATAATGTGTTTTATGACATCATAATGACCCAATAGTGATGTAATAAAATTCTATAAATTTGATGTTCTATCAATATATGTTTTTTCTTTAAAATAATGTGATTTTAGGTTTATTTTATTTATTTTACAAAGCCTTAGTGGACCCTCCAAGAATTATAAAACATTTTATCTTTTTAAAATGATTTCTTTAAGAGTGTGACTCACCTTCCCAAAATCAAACCTAATATTTTAATACATTTGGCCATTGTACTTATAAAAAAAATTGTAATCCCCTTTGTAAAAAACCATGGGCAAAACCATGGGATCATTTTTGGTTTTTGTTAGTTTAATGTGTAGGGTCCAAAACCTAAATAATAAAGAAATCTATCTCTTTTCCTATATAAACCCACGCAAGCTCCCACTTCCTCTTCACAAAAAACCTTTGGAGATTGACCAAACTCTAACATCATCTCTATATAATCCTCCCAAGGAGCCCCAATATCCCATGAATTATCTCTCAAGCCTCTCCCAGGCCTTTGGGATCACACTTCCATGTAAGGGATTTCTTTTGTCATGACACGACCCCACCCGGGCTCGAGCCGCAACTACCCCCAGCCCGCCTCGGTTGGCCAGGGGCTGGTGACAAGCACTGAAGGCTAAAAAACTCGGGGATGACTTTGCATGAGTACCTGTACACACACACGCAACCCACTCAATGTAGAAGAGTAGAGTAAAAAAGAAAAGTAAAGTACGAACTGCTATAAACAACTACAAATGTGCAACCACCTCTAAACAGTACAAAGTAAAAGAAGAAGGTAAGCTAAAAAGGAAAAGGGAAAACATGCGTCCATCCAGAAAAGTGCCACAACCAGGCCCTAGGAAGACAAAAGTAAATATATGGAAGAGTCCCACACCTGGAACCCAACTACGACCACCAAACGAGGTCCAAGCTCCCGAACTCCTAAGCTCCTCTAACGTCACGACCAACCTGTATGTCGTCTGCAAGGGCACACCAAGTGCAGGAAAAAACCCAGAAGGGGTGAGTATAAAAATACTGAGTAGGATTCCCCAAAGGCATGATGGAGAAAAAAAGGAGGTACTGAAGAGGTGAGCAGTAGATTGAACAGGGAAAAGTAAAGGAGTAAAACCTAGAGTGCAGTAAAGAGTACAATAAAGTATCACATCAATCAAACAAGAGAAAAGAAGTATACTCGTCCAAACACAAGGAGCGAGAAATAGTGAGATGATGAACTTCCTGTCGAGTCTTCACTACCAATAGAAGGAGTGTAGACTCATCCAACAACTAGAAGCTAGTCATAGAAAGCACGTGGAGTACCCCGCGCGTCTTCACCTCCCCTGGATAGAGAGTAGCCAAAACCCGAGGAGTGGGTGCTAGAACAAGGTATAAATATATATATGCTCTATCAAGAAACCCAAACAAGATCACAAGGGGATCTCCACCCCATAGCTCAGCCCAAGAAAGTGAGTAGCAAACAGTCCTAGAAGTAAACAACATTGATGCCCAGCATCCCGCACGTTTGCCCTGAACTGCAAGTCAAGGGGTTCAAATCACTGCACCTCGACACTATCCGCTTTGGGTGGTTGTAACTCGCCCACACGGTTTTAGGTCCCATCAGAAGGACATGTCTTGGTGAGGAAAGTGCCCCTCGTACTTGAGAGTTCTGGGGAAAGTCTAACCTCACCTCGTCCCTACCTCGCAGTTGAGAGGTCTTCTCAAAGTCAAAGCTGTCACAGCATTGACCCGTACAACCAAGGGTCCCGCTCTGGTAGTCAGGGAAACAAACCAAATAATTGACTAGTAGAAAAGACTGATTCTAATAGAAGTCATCGAGTAACCCACTACCCAGCCCCACTGGATGGTAAACCCTAAGACGTCGTCGAGTAACACACTACCCAGTCTCTGCTGAAGGGTAAACCCTAAGAAGTTAATGAGCAACCCACTGCACAGTCTCTACTAGAGGGTAATCCTGAAGAGGCCGATGAGCAACCCACTGGCCAGTCGCTGCTGGAGGGTAAACCTGGAGAAGCCAGTGAGAACCCATTGCTCAATCTCTGCTGGAGGGTAAACCCGAAGAAGTCGATGAGCAACCCACTGCCCAGTCTCTGCTTGAGGGTAAACCCGAAGAATTCGATGAGCAACCCACTGCCCAGTCTCTACTGGAGGGTAAACCTGAAGATGTCGATGAGAAACCCACTACCCAGTCTCTGCTAGAGGGTAAACCCAAAGAAGTCGATGATCAACCCACTGCCCAGTCTCGCTGGAGGGTAAACCCGAATATGTCGATGATCAACCCACTTCCCAGTCTCCCTGGAGTGTTAACTCGAAGATGTCAATGAGAAACCCACTACCCAGCCCCACTGGATGGTGAACCTGAAACTGTTCTGGCCATCCCTACTAGAAACAACCTCCTGGGTAGACAATCGGTGCTCGCATAATGTATTGGTCACACAGAATCCACCAAACCCTACCAAGGAACTCAAAGGGACGTGATATTGAAATCCCACATGACTAAAGAGAAAAGGGAACCCAAAACGTTCTGTCGATCAAACCATAGAGAACAGAACCAGGGGTAACCACTCAACCCTGCTGGTTTAAACCATCCTAAACAGAAGGACCCTCTGCGTCACAAGAGGTCAAAGGTGCATAAAGCAGAACACGACATGCACATGGGGACCATATGATGTGCGGACCTGTATCCAAACCAAGGACCCAAACGTTCTCAGGCACTACAACATGTACCACCATGCATTCCCGAATACTCCCAAAGCATGCCACATTGCCAGCCCAAAGCTATCATGCACACGACACCCAAAGTCAATGAAAAAAGGCATAAACATAACTTCGCTGACCTATTTTCTCCATGACCCTAGCATGGCCAACCACATCTCTTCAAACACCAACTTCACTCTCACAGGAGTGAACAAGATCACTCGCTAAGGGTATTCTTTCGAACACAGCCAGAAGAATCGCCACCAGCACACCTTTCATATTTCCACATTTAATAAGATCACGTAAGAGGATGCGCTAACCTAAACAGATTACACCATTGTAATCCTCATGGAAAAAAATGCGAGTTAGACCATCTACTTGCCTCCAATGGATATCTGACGTAAAAGTTGTCTGACACAGCTTTATTCCCGAACGACGTCCCGTGGTCCCAAGCCTCGGCCCCGAAAATAGTCGGGCATATCGCACCATTGCGATATCCTCGGAAAGACATGTCAAATTGATTGCTCACTTTCGTGGAACGGATTTCCGGAGAAGAAGATGCATTTCGGCGCACAGCACATGAGCAGTGCTACGTGGGACCCACATCACGGTCCTGAAATGCAACAAACAGGTCACACCATTGCGATCATCTAGGAAAATTACACAAGATTGACTATCCACTTGTCCGAAACGGACACCCGTTGATAAAGATAGAAATCACTACCAACTCCCCAAATGGCCCTCGTGGGGCCCACACCACCGTGTGGAATTAAAGCAGGAAAATTGCATCATTGCAATTTCATCAGAAAAACACCCAGAATCGACTGCTCGCACGCCCCGAATGGACGTTTGATGAAAAGGTTGTGAAAAGCGGCTCGCAGCATAAGAGACGGGTCATGGGGCCCACATCTCAACTCTAGTTTAAACATCTGAAAACCCATTGGAAAGCTTCTTCTCGACACTAGGTTCTCAATGCCACTGACGTCTCTCAAAATGGACATCAGATGTGTCCACGTCGGCCAGAACAAAAACCCCCAGAAAAACGCCAATCCGCTTAAAGTGTGTGTCGCTCCACCGAGGACCCCATCTCTGGAGTTAAAAACCCCCCAAAACCATCTCATATTCTCTGCCTCAAGCCGAGGTTCACACTGCCATAGACGGTATGCAAAACAGACACCCGTAGTGGGAGATACGAGTGTCCGAAATTAGAGGGGACGAAACCCCTTGGGATGCACCGGCCTGGACCGGCCGGTCCGCCTAGCCTGGATCGGCCCAGCTTGCAGCGCCGGCCCACGGCTCAGCAGCACGACCTAGCGCTGAACCGTGGTCCACCCGCAGACCAGCCCTTGTCGGGCTGGTCATTTTTCCGAGTCAAAACTCGCCGAGGGTGGGTCTTTGTTTCCCCCACGGGGTCGCGCGCCACGACCCCGGTCCACCCTGTCGCGCCCGGCGCCGACGGCCTCACCCGTGCCCTGGAGCCGCTGCTTGAAGCCACTTTTGGAGACTGCCGCTTGGAGCATAGCCACGCGGAGGAGTCATTATCACCTCACCCTACAGCCGAACGCCCATGCCGCCGCGCCTGCTCGCCGGACCGCCGCGCTGGACGGCCGGAGCCTCGTCGGAAAATCCCAAAACCACTCGAAACTTTGTCAGACAGCTGCAGATGCCTCAGAGCTTATAATGAAAATCCAAAATATGAGTCAGAAAGCTCGGAACAAGTGCTACACATTTATGGTATAGGCAAATTGACACATATATATGGATTCAAAGAAGGTGAGGGAGTTTAAAATGAAAAATGCACGATCCTACCTTAATGGGAATTGCCCGACGCTTCACCGATGATACACTGAAGCTACCGCGCCTCACCGGAGAGGTGGAGGAGAGGATTAGTTCCTACTTCCATGGGAGGGTTTTCTCCAGGGGAAACAAACAGGGGGGGAAGAAAAGTGTTTAAATAGGAAACACTTAAACCCTCTGACTATAGGCCCCATACCCGAACCCTCAGTGGGGTCAAGGCTAAACCTCTCCTAGGGTAAACTCCATCTTCTGAGCCCAAATGGTGTCTTTGAATTTTAATCTGATGCCCCATTCAAATGTTATAAAATTTAATGCCCAAGACCGCTAATTTAAGAAAACACCCCTGGTGACATTTTCCACATAAGGCCCGCACCCGTGAAACTTACAGCCCTCCTAGGGTAAACAAAATGCTCCAGACTCAACGGTGCCCTTGATTTTCCAATCAGAGAAACCATTTAATAGTCACTTGTTTTTAACCATTAAATGAATAAATTAATTATTTAATATATCCATTTCATGTTCTGATAGCAAGAAAGGGGTCCAAACACCCCATGCTGACATGTTTTATGTCATTCCTAGGGTAAACACCCCATTTCAGACCCATTCGTGCGCTCAGATTCTTGATCCGGATCTCTTTTTAGGATTTTCCCTATTTATATGACGTGTCCAGTGTGAACACGCTTAAAATTTAATTCCGGCCACATCGGGGCTCAGAATTGTACACCGTCTCAAGGCACTGCTCTTGAATAACATCAAGAAAACTCCAAAGTATTTTATAGAAAAAACTTGGTTCTTACAACATTCCCTCTTTCAAGATATTCATTCCCAAAAAGCAAAACCAAGGAACAACTTAGGGTACTAATCCCGCACCTGGATCTTCCGTACCCAGAAGAACTCATGCACAGTTCTGCGCCACCACACACATACCGAAGGATTTGATTGGTTCACGCGAGGTCTGCTCTTGCCGATGACGTGCATAAAAGCATGCACACCTCTTCTCAGGTGAGTCACGTATGAGATGACATTCACCCACTCCAGACATTGGGGTTAGGGCAAGGCGGTAGGGAGCCTCTCAATCCCTTACATGGTCTCAAACGGCCCGAAGGCCCTCGGGGGTAGCTCACCTCCCCTGTTGAACCTCTACGTCGCATGCTGCGACTGGAAATCACTATTCAAACTTGGAACAAAGCCTGGGGATTCCCTCCTTCAGAATATCCATATGATGAAACACCTAAGGATATCTGGTCACGCAAAGGTTTCACAGTCATTGTCACATGACCAAGACTCTGTTACATGCTCGGTAAGTGATGGAGTCAACACCATCGACAAATGGAAAAGGTCCCACGCCTCCTACCTTTCCAACATAGGGTTACATCGATGCCCTGTGTCACCCTGCTAACACCTCAAGCAAGGAGCAAGAAGAAAAGCATTTCCACACAGAGTCTAACAATTATACTGCAAAAATTAGAAGAGCTGTAGAGCGTACCTCTTACCGCCTCATGCTCTGCAGGATCGTAGAAATCCAAAGCTCACGGCTGTCCATGGTCCCAACTGTTAGCTCTTGGAGACTAACGTGGACCACCTAGTGGTGATGTAAAGACCTCGTAAAGTCAACCCCCACTACTAGCTCTCCCCGCTCTTCTACTAGCACCACCTCTCTGGGTGATACTCATATCACGGCGCTGCCTCTACCACAGTGGTCCACCTGCTGCTTTCCCGATGTTCTCAGCATGCCTAGTTGTGCGGTCCCGTGCCATGTAAACTCAGCCATCTCAAGCATAGCATTGGTACTCTCTGGGCTGCCCTGGTGCCCTCCCGCACCACTGTGGTGTACGACCACGACCCGAAGTCCACTCACAGAAGGGTCTCCTCTGCTGAGGGCCTTCACTTTGTTGGCACAGTGGTGCATGACCACATCTCAGAAACCAGTGGGTAGAAGGACGCCTGCGTCGAGGTTCTGTATGCTGACGCCTGCTAGCTGTGGCAGACATCTCAGCTCCATCATGCGTACTACCACCATCAACTGTGAAGCGTGATACGAAGATCTATGTCACCAGCGCCTACTCTAGCACCCCGGAAAAAGTGGGAATGCCCAAGGGTACTATGAAATCACAAATCGCTTTGTGGAGACCCTACTTGAAATTCTGCATTTGGAAGTTGTCGTTGTGGACCAAGTCTAGGAAAAAGCTTGCACGGTCTGCTAAACTAGTCGCATACTCTGTCACCGTCATCCCTCTCTTCTAAAATCACAAGAGATCTAGAATCCATACATAGCATAAGCAGGAGGTGTAAAACTGCTCACGAAACAGCAGCTGAAAGTCGCCCCATGAAATCGACGACTTGTCAAGAAACTCAGTCGCCAGACTCCACCAATGCCCATCTACTCCGTGGAAAAGGCTGGCAGCCAAAGCCACCATAAGATATTTCGGCGTCTACACAAGCCTGAAAAGGGGAACCACTATCCCAAGCCAAACCTCTCCTGGCTGCGGGTCTGGCTCACTACTAAACCTCAGCGGTCTCTGACACTGGAACTCATGGAGCGCGCTCAAGCTCAGTCTGCTCTGTTGAAGCTGTCTACTCCTCACCAGGTTGGGGTGTCGCTACTGCCCCACCTGGAGAAAGGGGCACGCATGATGGGTCCTAGACTGAGGCCTCATAGCCCAGAGGGTCATCATCACAAACCAAAGCCAGTATCCTGGATGGCTGTCTTCGCAAAGACATCCTGAATGTTATCAAGGAGTACCTTAGTTAGATGAGCATATATGTATATAATAGTCACAACAATGGGGAGATGACTCAAGAAGGGCAGTCAAAGACTCAATCCTATGTGATGCACAAACCAATTTCCCTGAAACGAGTGTCTTAGAATGCTGATTCGACAAGAGGGTTATCAGGGTCCTGGTGAATGGATATGTCAGCCGCCGCACCATCACTGGACTCCCTGGCCTGAGATCCGCCCTCGAGACACGTTGAAACTGTTTCCCTAGATCCCAAACAATTCCCTTTTAGGGATTTCCGAACAATGTCCCAAGGAACAAACCACCTCTGATACCACTTTTTCAAAACCTGACCCCACTCAGGCTCAAGCCGCAACTACCCCAACCCTGCCTCCATATGCCAGGGGTTGGCGACATGTGCTGAAGGCTAAACAACTAGGGGAGGCCTTTTCCTGAGTACTTGTACACGCTCACACACACAACCCACTCAATGAAGAAGTGCAGTGTAAAAAGAAATGTAAAATACCAACTGCTATAAACAACCACAAAAGTGCATCGACCTCTAAGCAGTACAAAGTAAAAGCTGAAGGGAAGGTGAAAAGAAAAAGGGAAAACACGTGCCCAACCAGAAAAGTGACACAACCTGGAAACAGGTAAACAAAAGTAAACAGCTGGGAGAGTCCTACACCTGGAACCCGACTACGAGCACCGCATGCGGTCCAAGCTCCCGAACTCCTAAGCTCCTCTAACGTCACAACCAACCTCTCCGTCGTCTGCAAGAGCACACCAAGTGCAGGCAAAGCCCAAGCAGGGGTGAGTATAAATATACTCAGTAGGATTCCCCGAAGGCTCAAGGGAGTAACAAATGAGGTACTGAAGAGGTGAGCAGTAGATCGAACATGGAAAAGTAAAGGAGTACAATTGAGAGTGTTGTAAAGAGTACAATAGAGTATCAGCTCAACCCAAAAAGACAAAGGAAGTAGACTCTTCCAAACACAAGGATCTTGAAACGGTGAGAATATGAACGTAGAATCATGTCTTCACTACCTATAATAAGAGAGTAGACTCGACCAACCATGAGGAGCTAGACACGGAAAGAGAGTTGCATACCCCGGGCATCTTCGCCTCCCCTGGAAGGAGAGTATCCAAATCCCAAGGAGTGGGTACTCGAACAAGGTATAAATATATATATGCTATGTCAAGAAACCCGAACAAGATCTCAAGGGGATCTCCATCCCATATCTCAACCCAATAAAGTGAGTTGCCAAAAGTCCCAGAAGTAAACACCATCAATGCCCAGCATCCCACATGTTTGCCCCAAACTGCATGTCAAGGGGATGAAATCACCGTACCTCTACACTAACCGCTTTGGGCGGCACTAACTTGACCACACGATTTTAGGTCACTTCACAAGGACGTGTCTCGGAGGGGAAAGAGCCCCTCGTACTTGAGAGTTCTAGGGAAAGTCAAAACACACCTCGTCACTGCCCCGCAGTCAAGAGGTCTTCTCAAAGTCAAAGTTGTCACATCATTGACCCATACAAACAAGGGTCCCGCTCCGATATTCATGGAAAAAAACCACAGACTAGACTAGTTGAAAAGAATGAGTCTGAGATAAGTCATTCGGTTACCCACTACCCAGCCCCACTGGAGGGTAAACCCTAAGAGGTCGTCGGGTACCTCAATGCCCAGTCTCTGCTGGAGGGTAAACCCTAAGATGTCAATGAGAAAACAACTGCCCAATCTTTGATGGAGGGTAAAACTAAAGAGGCGGCTGAGACACTCACTGCCTAGTCTCTACTGGAGGGTAAACCCGAAGAAGCCAATGAGCAACCCACTGCCCAGTCTCTATTGGAGGGTAAACCTGAATAAGTCAATGAGCGACACACTACCTAGTCTCTGCTGGAGGGTAATCCTGAAGAAGTCGATGAGCAACCCAATGCCTAGTCTATGCTAGAGGGTAAACCCGAAGAAGACGATGAGCAACCCACTGCTGAGTCTCGCTGGAGGGTAAACCCGATGATGTCGATGAGCAACCCACTGCCCAGTCTCCTTGGAGGGTAAACCCGAAGATGTCGATGAGAAACCCACTGCCCAGCCCCGCTTGAGGGTAAACATGAAACTGTTCTAGAAATCCCTACTGGAAACAACCTCCTCAGTAGAGAATCGGTGCCCGCATAAAAAATTGGTCACACCGAATCCACCAAAACCTACCAGGGAACATGAAGGGATGCGATACTGAAAGCCCACACGACTAAAGAGAAAAGAGAACCCAAACAATTCTTCCAATCAAACCATCGAGAATAGAATCAGGGGTAACCACTCAACCCTGCTGGTTTAAACCATCATGAACAGAAGGACCCTCAGTGTCATGAGAGGTCAAAGGTGCGTAATGAACAACACGACACGCACATGGGGCCCACACGACGTGTGACCCTGTCTCCAAACCGATCACACAAACGTTCTCAGGTACTACAACATGTACCTCCAAGAATTCCCAAATACTCCCAATGTATGCCACATTTCTATTCCAAGGCTATCGTTCACACGACATCCAATGTCAACACAAAAAGGCATAAACATAACTTCTAAAACCTATTTCCTCCATGTCCCTAGCATGACTGACCACATCTCTTTAAACGAAATCTTCACTCACACAGGAGTGAACTTAATCGCACGCCAAGGGTTCGCTTTCGAACATAGCCAGAAGAACCGCCACCTGAGCACCTTTCATATTTCCACATTTAATAAGATCACGTAAGAGGATCCACTCTGCTGAATAGATTACACCATTGTAATCCTCGTGAAAAAACACACGAGTTAGACTATCTACTCGCCTTCAATGGATATCCGACGTAAAATTCGTCTGACACTACTTTATGCCCGAACGGCGTCCCGTGGTCCAAAGCCTCAGCCCCGACAACAGTCAGGTGCATCACACCATTGTGATCTCCTCATAAAGACACGTCAAATTGATTGTTAACTTGTGTAGAATGGATGTACGAGGAAGAAGATGCATTCCGGCGCACCGCTCATGGGCGGTGCTACGTGGGACCCGCATCACGGTCCTGAAACGCAACAAACGAATCACACCTTTGCGATCGTCTCAGAAAAGAACACAAGATTGACTATCCACTTGTCTGAAATGGACACCCGGTGATAATGATAGAAATCACCGCCAACTCCCAAAATGGTCCTCATGGGGCCCACAGCACCATGCATAATTAAATCAGGAAGATTCCACCATTGCAATGTCCTCAGTAAAACACCCAGAATTGACTGCTCGCATGCCCAGAACGGGCGTCTGATGAAAGTGTTTTGAAATGCAGCTCGTAGATTAAGATACGGTCCGTGGGGCCCATGTCTCAACTCTGGTTTCAATGCTTGAAAACCCCTTGGAAAACTTCGTCTCAACCCTTGGGTCTCAACGCCACTGACGGCGCTCAAAATGGACATCGGATGTGTCCACGCGGCCCAGGACAAAAACCCCCATAAAAACACCAATCCGCTTAAAGTATGCATCGCTCCACTGAGGCCCCCATCTCGGGAGATAAATCCCCTCCCCCAGAAACCATCTCATATTCTCCACCTAGAGTCGAGGTTCGCACTGCCATAGACGGTATGCAAAACGGACACCCATAATGAGAGATACGGGTGTCCGAAATCAGTGGGGACGAAACCCCTTGGGCTGGACCGGTGTGGACAGGCCCGCACCTGCCGGCCCAGCTCATAGCGCCGACACCCAGCTCGGCCACGTGGCCCGATACTGACACGTGGTCCTCCCGCATATCGACCCTCACTAGGCCGGTCTTCTTACTGTGTGAAGACCCGTAGAGGGCGGGTCTTTGTTTCCCCCCGTGGGGCCGCACGTCGCAACCCCAGTCCACCCTGTCGCGCCCAGCGCCGACGGCCTCACCCGCACCCTGGAGCCGTTGTCGGAGCCCACCGCCTAGATCCCAGCCGCGCAGAGGAGTCGCCAATGCCTTTCCCTGCTACCGAATGCCCACGTCGCCACGCCCGATCACCGGACCGCCGCGCTGGACCGCCAGAGCCTCTCCGGAAAACCCCAAAACCACCTGAAACATTGTCGGACAGTTGCAGACGACTCAGAGCTCAAAATTAAATTCCGAAATATGCATCGGAAAGCTCAGAAAAGTGATACGTGGTTATGGGCTTCTCCCAAAAAAATAACAGAAAATAGATGCATATATATGCATTCAACGAAGGTGCGATAGTTTACAAGGAAAAAATTGCGATCATGCCTTAATGGGTGTTGCCCGACGCTTCACCGATGATCCGCCAGTGCTGCTGCCCCTCTCTATAAAGGTGTAAGAGTGGAGGAGTTCCTATTTCCTATAGAGGGTTTACGTTAGGGGGAATCAAACAATGGGGGGGGGGGGGTGGGGATAAGTGTTTAAATAGAACACACTTAAACCCCCCACCCGTAGGCCCCGTACCCAAACCCTCAGCGGGGTCGAGGTTAAGCCTCCCCTAGGGTAAAATCCACGTTCTAAGCCCAATGACAATATCAGAATTTTAATCTGATGTAACATTCAAAAGTTATAAAATTTAACACCCGAGGCCGCTAAATTAGAAAAATGCCCCTGGTGGCATCCTCTACAGAAGGCCCGCGCCCGTGAAACTTAGACCCCTGATTGGGTAAACGGAATGATACGGATTCAACGGTGCCCTCAGTTTTCCCATCCAAGCAACCATTTAATAGTTATTTGTGTTTAACCATTAAACTAATAAATTAATTATTTAACTTATACATTTCTCGTTTTAATAGCGAGCGAGGGGTCCAAACGCCCCGCACTGACATGTTTTATGTCGTTCCTAAGGTAAACACCCCATTGTGGACCCATCTGTGCACTCAGATTCCTGATCCAGTTCCCCATTTAGGAGTTGTCCTATTTATTTGGCATGTCTAGTGTTAACACACTTAAAATTTAATTCTGGCCACACCGAGGCTCAAAATCGTATGCCATCTGAAGGCGCTGCTTTGGAATAACATCAAGAAAATTCCAAAGCCTTTTATAGCAAAAACCGGGTTATTACGTCTTGCTTTCTAATTTTTTCCAATTTTCATTATGTTTTATACCATTTGTTTTCAATTAGAAATGTTGGTTTATTATTTAGAACCGCCCCCTAATTCCCTCCTTATGTTTTAATGATGATATTCCCCTTTCCATCTCATTAATGCCTCCCATGTACACCCATTACTATGCCGAAATTCTGTAAGGAATTTCACTCTTCTCATTTACATTCAGGAAATTATTTTGTATTAGGAATCTAAATTCCATTATATATGTTGGGAAATGTATCTATATGACCATATTACTTTCCATTTCATGTTTAAATGATTATAAACCATATTCTCCCTCATCAACCATTTTTATGAATTCTTATGTCACGTCATTATGTTGCCAAAATTGCACCGTGATTTTCCAAGCCAAAGTCATCATGTAGTGGATACCATGCCCAATTCTCTATCAAGGGTGTTCATATTTATACACATTTACATATTGATTATATAGTTTCATGTATTAATTACACATTCTGTTATCTCAGAATAAATTATGATGTTTAATTAAGCCATGTTATTTGATCCATGTGGCACACTTCTGCATGAAATGAGTTGAATAAGAAGGGTGCACCCTAATAGCGCTCCAATTCATTGGGTAAAGATTAGTATCATGATACATCAAGTAAAATGAGGTTTTACTCATTATAATTCAAGTTCAATGAGGGTTTACTCATGCTCTCTCTTCAATGAGCCTTGGATCAAGCTAATACATTGTTAAGTGTTGTTGCCACATTTACATGTTATAATAATCATGATATATCATGGTTTTATGTCCTTGTTTATATTATGCTCCATTGATATGACTATTGCCTAACATGTATTGTACTCTTCATGTTATGCCTTGTTTACTAACATACTAGGATTTATTGCTCACCCTTTTCTTATGCATGTCCTCAGGTTATCCCATGCAATGCAATGTACGAAAGAATGTGTGCGGTCATGTAAAACATGTTTTCAATAAAGATGTTGTGTTTTATGTTTTATGTTTTTATGTAATGTTCCTAATACCTAGAAAACTAGACCTCTCGATCTTCTACTTTATATAAAGTGAAGAGTTTATCTAATAAATTATGATTAATTGTGAAATAAAGTGCAGGGTTGTTATAGTTGGTATCAGAGGATAGGTTTAGTTATTTCTGGGATTATGATTAGAAAACCCTAGTGAAACCCCTACAGATAATATTAAGAATAATAAAAGAATCCCTATATTTGGTGAGTATTTAGAAAGTTTTTTATGAAGAAAATACATCCCTGTCTGAATACGAGTAGGTCGTGGTGGCTCTGGCACCACTGTATCCTAGGGGTAAAACCTGAAAACACTGCTTTGAGCTAGCATCGAATGGGAACCAGTGCAAGAAAACGGGCCTTGTTGGACTCCTGGTTATTTCACACCCATGGGATATGCTTTGGAAAATTCATAAGCATAGTACGAACCATTATTAAGGGAATAAAAAAATTCCCCAAAGAATATACGTTGGGAAATAGATAATGGATAACATAGATTGAATCCTATAAACTCAAAATTTAAATAAATAAAAGTAATTTATAAGTCAAACCTTTTTGTCTTTGGATTACCATTTATGTGATACCCCTAACTTTCCTTTTATTCTAGCAAATGGCCGATAATAGGAGGACTCAATCTAACAACCAATGTGACCATCAATGTGATGAATGTTATAATGAGATGCCCAATCCAATGGGAGTGGTAATTGTGGAATTTTTCAAGATACTCTCTCAGTTAACTCATGTCTTGAATAGAAACATGGATAAAAATGAACATTCAACACCCCAAGAAATAATAAGTCACAACTGAGATCTTCATGAGACAAAGGCCTCCTAATTTTAATGGATTGTATGATCCCTCAATCTCCAAATAATGGATAAACTCCATTGGGAAGATATTATTCATCCTTCAATGTTCTGAACAAGATAAGGTACTTCTGGTTACTTATCGTATGGAGGGTGAAGCTAATCAAAAGTGGGAATTTTTAAAAAATTTGAAGCCTGAGGAGGAGATCAAGACATTGGAATTGATGGATTTCCAGAAAATGTTTTTTGACAAATATTTTCCTCGCACCCTCTGACTTTATTTGGAAAGGGACTTCCTTTACCTCAATCAAAAAGACGATGAATCCATTGAAGCGTATAAGGAAAAATTCACAAGTCCTGCCAAATATGTCACTAGATTTTTCATTACCTTAGAATTCAAGGTTGACCGCTTCATTTAAGGGCTAAAACATAGCCTACAAAAAGCTCTAGTGATCTGTGACTTCGAGATCTACCAGGAACTTGTCCGATGTGCCCTCAAAGTCGAGATGGAGATCAGAGAATCTCAGGGGTTATCATGGGGATAAGAATAATAAGGTGGAAATTAATTCTATCATTCCAATGGATAAATCCAATAGTGCTATGAAAATAGAGCACCCCTATTTCCAATGGTGCAGAAAGAAGCACCCCCGAAATTGCCTGAAGGGGACAAGGAAATACTTTATGTGTGGAAGATAAAGTCACCTGGACATTAACTACCGACAAGAAAAGCCTGAGCCTATGATAGAGGATAGGAACACTCTGTTCGACCCTCAACACAGTGTTCATTACATCAACTGCAAAAAACCAGGGCACTTTGAAAACCAGTTCCTTATGCCAAGGTTTTTTGGAAGGCAACCAACAACCTCCAAGGCAGCAAGGGAGAGTTTTTTCCCTCACTACTGTTGAAGTGAACCTCAAAAACGAAGTGGTGATAGGTATACTAGTTATTCATTCAAGAATAGGAAACAAACTTTTTTATTATAGTTCTACAAATTATTTTATATCCCGAATGTTTAGTAGATCAATCTCGACATCATCACAAATCATGGAAGTAATGATGTTGGTGAGTATGGAAAATGGGGAAAATCATTTCATCCCATGAATATAAATCCTCCATTGTCATAATTTGTGTATTGAACTTCCTGGAGAACCTCATCATACTCCCTTTGGTAGAATTTGATTCAATTCTTGTCATGGATTGGCTTTCTCTATATAGAGATATCACAAATTTCCGTGAGAGGGAAATCACTCTCCATATAGAGAATCAACCGCTGATTCTGTACATTTACAAGTAGGAGGATAAATCTTCTTTAGCACCATCATCTCAAGAATGGATATTAATTCCATGTACGCACACATATTTTTCTTAGATGATTGATTCTAAGGAAGCAACCATCCTTAAAGACATGCCTATTGTGAGGGAATTCACTGAAGTGTTTCCCAAAGAAATTTCCTGGTCTTACTCCTAGTAGAAATGTTAAATTATCAATTGATATTGTACAAGGGGAATTGAAAATATCCAAGACTCCATATAGAATGGCTATTGTGGAGCTTGAAGAGTTATAGAAACAATTATAGGATAATTTGGATAAAGGGTTCATACACCCAAGTGCTTCACCATGGGGTGTACCCGTCCTATTATTCATGACGAAGGATGGGTCAATGGTCCTTTCCATTGATTATTGTGAGCTCGAAAAAGTCACAATAAAGAACAAGTATCCTCTTCCATGAATTGATGACTTTTTTGATTAGCTACATGGAGAAAAATACTTCTCAATGGAGGATTTGTAGTTGGGATATTAATATTTATGGGTGAAGAAGTACGATATCCCCAACATAGCTTTTTGTACAAGATATGGGCACTATTAATTCATAGTAATTACTTTCATAATCACTAATTATCTAGAAATATTAATGGAGTTTATGAATAGAGTCTTTATAGATTACCTCGACAAATTTTTGGTAGTCTTTATTGATGATATTCTAATATTCTCTAATAACAAGGAGGAGCATGAAGAGCATCCAAGAACTGTACTAGAGACCTTGCAAAAGGAGAAGCTCTATTCAAAGTATAGAAACTATGAGTTCTTGTTGAAGTAGGTCTCATTCATGGATCATATCATCATAATCATTGAGATATCTATTGATCCCTACAAGAGTGCTACGATTGAGGGATGGATGAGGAAAACATCGATAATGAATAGTCGTATCTTCTTGGGGTTAGCTAGATATTATCGCCAATTTTTGAGAAATTTCTCACAATTTTCCAACCCTCGTACCAAGCTAACTTGAAAGGGAGTAAAGTTTGATTGGAGTAATGAATGCGAAGAGAGATTCAAGGAGTTGAAGAGTAGGATTATCACTATGCCTGTGCTCACACTAACACAAGTGGATAACTTTTTTTGGTATTTTGTGATGCTTCAAAGTAGGGCGTGGGTTGTGTGTTGATGAAAAATGAAAAATAAATTGTCTATGATTCAAGGAAATTGATTGTTTTTGAGAAAAACTATCCACCACATGATCTTGAGTTGGATTCAGTAATCTTCTCTTTAATGTTTTTGTGACATTACATATTTTGGGAGAAGTGTGACATATATACGTATCACAAAATCCTCAAGTATATATTCAAATAGAAAGAGTTAAACATGCACCAACAAAGATGGTTTGGGCTAACCAAAGACTATGACTTCTCAATCCATTACCACCCTAAGAAAGAAAAAAAGGTTGCATATGCTCTAATTAGAAAGGACCCAACAATTCTATCATTGATGAGAATTAAAAAGGATCCAATCTTCTTAGATTTGATGAAAATCGATATGAGAATCATAAATAAGGGAACATCATAAATCCTTTCACAAATTATTTCTAAACCATATCTTTTGGAAAGGTTAAAGGTTTATCAAAATGGATGATGTGGGAATTTAGATGAAAGTGGAAACCATCAAAAAATGAAAATCCTAGAGTTCAATGTTAATTAATATGGAATTGTGAAATTTTGGTCAAGAATTTATGTTCCACCAAGTCCAAATTTAATGAAAGAACTATTGGATGATGCACATAGTTCAAAATTCTCCCTTCACCATAGAAACGAAATGATGTATTGAGTTATTTGAGAGAATTATTGTTGGGATAACATGAAGAAATATATTACTAAGTATACATAAAAGTGCTTGGTATGTTAGCAAGTGAAGGATAAGAGGTAGAAGTCTAAGGGGATGATGAAACCATTACCCATATCAGTATGGAAATGGGAGATCATCCCCACTGACCTTTTCACCAGACTTCTGAATACATCCAAAGGAAACAATTCTATCTGGGTTGTTGTGGATCATCTTACAAATACAACACACTTTATTAAAATTTTAGAGGATTTATCATGGGATCAACTGACACAAATATATATCAGATATGTGGTAAAGTTTCTTGGGGTACCATTGTCTATATTATCTGATCGAGACCCAAGATTCAACTATAAGTTCTGGAGGAGTCTTCAGTATGCTTTAATACTGAGCTGGAGTTCAGTACATCTTATCATCCTCAAACTAAAAGCCAATCTAAGAGGACTGTCCAAAAACTTGAGGACACATTGAGATCATTTCAACGGACTTAAAAGTTGTATGGGATCAAGATCTTCCTCTAATTGAGTTCTATTAGAATAATAGTTTCCACTCAACCATCAAAATAGCTCCATATAAATCCATATATGGGAATAGGTGAAAAACACTTGCATTGTGATGAAGATGGGGAGAAAAAACTCCTTGGTCCAGAGATGGTCGAAGAAATGATGGAGAAGGTTAAGACCATCCAGTAGCACACTAAAGCTGCTCAGAGTTGTCAAAAGAGCTATACTGATAATCATTCAAGAGACCGAGAGTTTGATATAGGAGACATGGTATTCCTCCACATATCACTATAGAAGATGGTTATGAGATTTGGGAAGAGGGAGAGCTTAGCCCAAGGTACATAGTCGCTTTTGATATCTTTGATCACTTTGGAGGAGTGGCCTATTGACCAGAACTCCCACTGAATCTATCTCAAGTACATCATGTATTCTATGTATCACTCTTGAGTAAGTACATAACTAATAAATCACATATATTCAATCTATAGATGGTAACATTAGAGAATGACCTCTCCTATGAAGAAAAACTGGTGAAGATCATAGATCATAGGGAAAATGTTTTACGAAATAAGATAATTCCCCTTGTCATGGTGTTGTGGGGAAACCACATGTTTGAAGAGGAAATGTGGGAATCAGTAGAAGTGATCAAGTAGAGTAACCCACATATTTTTTTGTGTGGGAAAAGGAAATTTTGAGGGTGAAATTTCTTAATGGGGGAAGATTGTAATGATTCATACTTTTATCAATGAAAATTACTCTTGATCTAATTAAATGTATTATTATGTAAAATGGTTATATAACATATTCACTTATTTACTTTTTTGATTTTAGATTTAAAAATACCATTAATAATTTTTACCATTGATAATATATTCGTTGAATAGTGATAACATGATTAGTATAAATATAGGGCTTTAACAAATACAATTTACTCAGAAAAAGGAAGCGATGGCCTCATCCAGTAGAATTTATCTATATGAAGCCCATTTGTCGAATCTTGGAAAGGAGGTGGTATCAATGGGATTCGCTCTTGATCAAGCCCAATACAAGCTTCAACATGTTAATCTCAGATGGAACCACCTATAAAAGAAGTAGTAGTTGATAGAGATTACCACTCGAGCGATGTTATCTGAGCCACCCCAAGTATTTGTCACCATCACATACCTTACCATTTAGTCTTATGTGAGAGTTATAAGGGGTTATGTAATAAGACCCTAGCACTATGATTACGTGCATTATTTTTGTAAATAATAAAGAATACATGTTCATTTTATTATTGTTACTTTAGAAAATAGTTTTTAAAGAACAGATTATTATTTATTTAATATTTAATTAAGAAATCTATTTTGATAATTTAATGGATTTATGAATTAAATATTATTTTAATAAAATATTACAACTAAATTACATTTAATTAAATTTAAACGATCGCATAAATTTATGAATACAATTTTGATTTTTATTAATGTTTGAAATCTGTTTTAATCCAAACCCATGAATTTTAGATAAATGTCTGTTTTTATTTTAAAAGTTAAAAAATTAAATATTTACAAATTTATTTAGATAAAATGAATATTATTTTTTAGAATAAGGACATTGAAATTATCCAATGGAGATATTTTTATAATTTTCTGAGACTGTCGAATTTTTGGGTAAAAATTAAATAGTGTTTAAATATATAATGTGTTTTATGACATCATAATGACCAAACAGTGATATAATAAAATACTATAAATGCTATATTCTTAAAATGTATGTTTTATATTTAAAATAATGTGTTTTTATGTTTATTTTATTTATTTTACAAAGCCTTTCTGGACCCTCCAAGACTAATACAAAATTTTATCTTTTTATGATGATTTCTTTAAGAGTGTGTCTCAACTCTACATAAGCAAACCAAATATTTTAATAAATTCAGACATTGAACTTATAAATTTTTTTTTATAATCCCATTTGGTAGAAAACATGGTAAAAACCATGGGATGGTTTATGGTTTTGGTTAGTTTAATGTGTAGAGTCCAAAAACTAAATAATGAAGAATTCCCTCTTTTTTCCTATATAAACACACCCTATCTCTCACTTCATCTTCACTCAAACCCTTTAGAGATTGATCAAAATTTGAAATCCTCTCTCTATAATCCTCCCAAGGCAGCAAAATTTCCCATGAATCCTCTCCCAAGCCTTTGGGACCTCACTTCAAAGTAAGGGATTTCTTCCTTTCTCATTTTTTGTCCAAATTTCATTATGTTGTTATACCAATGTTTTTAATTAAAAATTCTAGGGTATGATTTTACACCTCACCCATAATTATCTAAATATTTTATAATGATTATATACCTCTTTATCTCTCATTAATTCATCCCATGTACACCCATTACATTTCCAAAATTCCGTTAGGAATTTCTCTCTTCACATTTACATTCAAGACATTCTTCTGTATTAGGAATCTAAATTCCATTAAATATTTTGGAAAATTTATCTATATGACCCAATTAATTTCAATTTCATTTTAATATTATTATACACCACTTTATATCTCATTAACCATTTTTATTAATTCTTATGTCATGTCGTTATGCTGCCGAAATTGCACCGCGATTTTCCAAGCCAAAGACATCGTGTAGTGGATACCATGCCCACTTCTCTATCAAGGGTATTCACCTTTATTCAAATTTTTATTGATTATAGATATTCATTTATGAATTAAACGTTAATTTATCATATAATAAAGGATGATGTTTAATGAATCCATGATATATGATCCATGTGGCACACTTATGAATGAAATGAGATGATTAAGAAGGGTGCACCCTGATAAAACTCAAATGCATTGGGTAAAGATTAGTATCATGATATGTCAAGTGAAATGGAGGATTAATAATTATAATTCAAGTTTAATGAGGGTTTACTTATGCTTCATGTGTAATGAGCCTTGGATCATGATAATACCATGTTAGGTGTTATTACCATATTTATATGTTATGATAATCATGCTATATGATGCCTTGATGTTCATGTTTCTATTATGATCCATTGATATGACTATTTACTAACATGTATTGTATTATTCATGTTATTCCATGTTTACACCCTTACTAGGCTTTATATCTCACCCTTTTCTTATGCATGTCCTCAGGTTACCCCATGCAATACTAAGAACGAAGGAACATGTGAGGTCATGTAAAAGATATTTTCAATAAAGATGTTGTGTTTTATGTTATAATTTGTTATGTAATGTTCCTAATCCCCAAAGAGACTATACCTATCAATAATCTATGTTGTGTTAAGTGAAGATTTTATGTAATAAATAATGATTTAGTGTGAAATAAGGAGAAGGGTTGTTATATATATGTTTTGTGTCCCTTTAAATGATTTACTATATTCATGTGGGATTTAAATACATTAATTGATTTTATTTTTGGTGCATTATACCAATGGTAATTTAAGTGTGGCTCAGAGTTAGCTCAGTGGTGGAGTTTTTAGGGTCATTAGAGGGGTTAGTTTATAACTATTTATATCTTCCTTATTATTTTTACCATATTTTATTTTGTGTGTCTGTATAACATACTGCTATTTTGTGCCCATTTTTACGCTACTATTAAATTCTTCTTTTATAGTAAAATCATCCCCTAGTGGTTTATATTTAATACCATGGAAATTGTTCTAGCCCACGGGGATCGAGAACTCTATTCGGGTGATTTATAGGCTAGAATGGGTTATGTTCATATTAAAATTGCATCAAAACCTAGGTTGTTTGGAGGTACAATATAAAGGCCTATAATATTTATACATATATATCACATCTTTTTAGATTAATACACATCATCAAAAAATTTATCCACATTAAAACCATAAAATAATTAGTGTTTTTTGAGAATGGATACATAAATAATGGTTCATAAAAAATATTCATCATCTCCTACTTAGTTATTTATTACTAGAAACCTTGTTAGAAAAATGAGACTAAAAATGTTTATTCATATCATGTGGAAAATAAAACCTAATAATGGTGAGATCTGATGCTCCAGAAGGGAATAACAATGTCAATGGATCACAATGCATCTTCCAAAGGTATAACATGATATCATAAATGGGAAAGAATATGAGTAATAAAATTAGATAGTAATGTAAAGAACATGATATCATAAGATCATGGAAACATGGGAAATTTGGAAGAAATAAAAAACATGACATAGTCATAAGTCAAATATAATTGTCAAGAAAACAACACATAGTGAACATAATCCCTTAATGGATTTTATTTACTCCCAAATCCAATACATGAAGTCTCATTAGACTAAAACAATACCAAATACATTAGATCTATATATAGGAACACAAGTCATACAATATAAATTCTTATGTGTGCTAAAAAAATGAAATCAGTCATTACTAATAACTGTAAAAATTTCACACGGAAAGAAATGGGATGCATAATCTTTCCTCATATAACTATAATGAGATTTTATAAAGAAAGTGTTTCAGAAAAACAATTGACATGTATTACCCCATAAAATAAAGGGAGGATGAGATCGATATATATGTATGAGACATAAATAAATAATTTATAATCAATTTCTAATACCAAAGTTTGTTTTCTTTCATGAATAGAAATACTATAAAATGATTAAAAACATTACTAAAAAAAATAACATTTCCAATTTGAAATTAATTCTTTGAAACAAAACAAAATATATAAAATATTATTCAATAGATTTTATTTGAAAATAACATTGATAATTTTTAAATGAATCCTCATGTAATTGAGTGATCATGAGTTTGTAAATTCTGTTCATACCGAATAGGCTAATAAACCTTCCTTTCGCCTTTTTTTCTAGAAATATACAAAAGTGTCTCATTGGGAAAATGAAACACACCCTTTCAAAAAATTTCTAAAAAAGGAAATAATGGGTAAAAATTACATTATATAATCATAGTATAATATTAAAAACATTATTGAAAACATTTTTAGAAATCATAGACATATAATGACAAGTATTTTTAACAGAATATATAAATAGACACGGTTTAACATAAAACATTCTATTGGTTAAATGAGTACATAAGGAGGGGAAAATGGTAGGAAAAAATAAAATCCTGAGAAATTAATATAGGATAATAAAATTACAAAGATTATTGGGAGGTATATCCTGAAATTTCATCTTCAAGAACATAATCATAAATAATCCCTATAAACAATGATATTGTAACACAAAACCCATACAACTTTGGTAAGTTTAGAATGGTATGATACATGAACAAAAAACATCAACTTAAAAATTAAATATCCTAAACATAATTAGAATCAAGATATATCATGTAAATAGGGATTTATGTATAGAACATTAAATAATATAGGTTCATATTATAAAATATTTACCAAAGAAGAAAAGCTTAGATGATAAAAATTTATCTTGATCCTGAATCATCACACATATTATTTATATTACAAAATAATAAAATTATATATATTATTTAAAATATTAAGAAACCATTTAATGTTTTAAATTCCTTTAATTTTATTTATTACCAATTTATATTTAATTAATTAATCAATAATGTTCATGTCGCATATTAGGATAATATCTTGATTGTATATCCGAAATTACATTGGTTTGATGAATATGGTAAAAGATTTCATTATTCTATCATCTCCTGAAAAATAATAGTGTAATATTTATAATTTTTTAAAAATAAATTATATTTTTAAAACAATCATGAAATATAATTATAAAAAATTAATTACATTAAAATCATGGAGACCATAGGCCATATGTATGATTGTGTAATGTTTCCATTTTTTAATGATAATTATAGAAAAATGAAAATTATTATTTTATATTTCCATAATTATTATTATATCATAAATATATTATTATTTATTTAATTATAGTTATAAATACCATCAATTTGTTATGGTAGTGAAAAAAGAATCATATTGCTTCGTAGAGGTGGTAATCCAAACATATGTACAAACGATGTTGTCATTTTTCAATGAATGGAATGTTAAGAAATTAAATGTTGACTAATATTTAAAAAATGATAAATATGTGATGAATAATATATATATATATATATATATATATTAAATACATCCTTATAACCATCCATGAGTTGTGGCTTTTGGAAAATAAATTACACTGGTTCGTGAGGTAGTAGTATGTCATACAAAAGAATGAAAATTTAATTTCCCATTTTATGGAAGAGAAGATAGATATTGGTCATTATATTAACTTAATAACATCCAAAAATATTTTAGATACTGATTTTATTATATCATCATGGTTTGATAATATTTTAAGGATGTGGAAGATGAAATAAAATGAATATACTTTGTTAAAAATCACACCTCTTCCTTGAAAAACCACTTTAGTTTTTTACCATATGATTTCCTAGATTGGATTTTTGAACAAAACAAAATGACTTTATAACGTATTAAGGTATGTTAGGAAGATATTTTGGTAGGCATTTTCTGAAATAAACGGATATTTTATTGTTATTAAAAGATGATAGGTGGTGATCTTTTTTAAGTGGGGGGAAGTGCACTCTTAGAAATAGTTTAAATATTAAATTAGTAAAAATTAATTTTCAGGGAAAAAAGAATCAAAACTAATATAATTGAAATATATGATGTGTATATCATATAATTAAATTTTGAAACATTTATATTAGGTTTTCCACTTATCTATTTATTTTAACCCATGTTAACCCTTTTTGACAATTACAACCATAATTTGTTTTACTCTTTAAGGTTAAATATAGTTACCCTGAAACTAAAATTGATCCATAAATGGAGAATAGTTGATATTTTTAGACATATAATAACCACTTTTCTAATAATAGGGGTTTTAGTAATTTTAAATCATTCAATAAATTATTATTTTTTATAAAATTTCATTAATATAAAATTTAACACCATTCATTTAATTTGACCTTAAATACATGATGAAAAAAAGTGTAAATCAAATATAATATTTTTAAATAACCATAATATGATATATTCCTCTATAAAAGACTTGATAAAAAATAATTTCTTCAAATTATATGACTTATAATATTTTTAAAATCATTTATTTTTTCTCTTAATTGAATAAATACATTATCAGCATTGCGTATGTATTTAAGGTAATCGTTTTATCTAAAAAAAATAAATATAAATTTACATGATAAACAATAATATATCATTAAAATAAATATTTATAATAAAAAATATCTTCTATTTATCCTTATGTGAAAATTTTAGAATTAACAAACAATATTTTTAACATTTCATTGCATAAATAATATAAAGGTCAAAATAATATTCTAAAAGAAACAAAAGGTCATCCAATAAAATGTTTGAAGAATAATATGACTTTACAAAAAATATATTTAATATTTACTAGTAATTTATAAATAAACTTATATTGAGTATTTTATTTTTATTATTTTTCATAAAGAAGTTAATCCTATACATACCCTATAATTTAACAACTATGTTAAAATCATTGTATTTAAATAATAATATTTCATGGTTCATTTCTATTCATTGTGGCTTTTCATATAGACAATCTAATATATTTATCTTTTTTTTAAATCTCAAGGTGTCGAATTTTCCCTAAATTTAATAAATTTCATTCTAGAAATTCAAAATTGAGCATATTGATCAAATGTTTGAAATTTGAAAATATAGTTTTTGAAATCACACATCATTAAAATGGATAATAAAACATTCACTTGAAAATAGATAAGGGGAAGTATGTTGTTCATCTAAAATAAAACATAATAGGAATATTAATATGAGAACATTCGTGGGAAGTGAAAATATAGGCATGAAAGAAACTTTTATTTTCCAAATAGTAATAAAGAGTGACAGAGATCATTGGTCGCATGATAGTTAATGATATTGAGAAAGTCAACAACCCTAAAACCATAATCCAAGTTGGTGAGAATAAGGCCATAAATTCATCAGAAATAATGGTAATGGGAATTTTTTTTCCAAATCCATTTCCTAGAGTTGATGAATTCATTTTCAATATAGACTATAAAAATAAGGAAATAAATTTACCTAATATGTATAATTTAATTCTTTAATAAATTTTCAACACAAAAGCCTCTTTTCTATAAACATTGAGTATTTGAAATTATATTTCCACTCTTGAAGCACTAAAAAATATTTTTTAGATAAAATAATCGAGAAAATTATAAAAATAAATTTCTCCTATCTTTAAACATTAGAAAAACAAAATGGTTAGTAAAAGGTAAAATTATATCGATAATTTATTAATAATTATGTGATGATGTAATAAAACATACTCCAAAATGTTTCCAATAACACCAAAGGTTTAACGAATATCCTTCCACAAATAAATAACAATGTATCCCAAATTACGTCAATAAAATTAACATTAATGATTGTTAAAACATCAATTATGATCTCATAACTTTTATCCTACACCTGAAAAATCATAATATAATTCATCTTAAATAATAATTAATGTTAATCATAACAGTTACATACACCTCAGCTCATTAAAATGTTTTTCATTATATCATTAATCAACTAAAAACCAATTCATTTCACACTTTGAAAGTAGGGTCAATTAATTTGAACTTATGATCAACCAGAAACTTATAAACCCATGATGGTATCCATATACATTAATATAACCATGAATTAAAACATATATTTACAAAATAATTATTCCTTAAATAAAATCATATACTATTGAATATATTCCATAAATCTAGAGGTGAAGCAAACTTCATCAAATATATACTAAAAAAATTGGTATCAAACTACTAACCAATTTAAAGGTTAAAAATAATATCTCATTAACATCATCAATGGAAATCATTTCATTATCCCAAATAAACATCACCACCTTAAAACTAAATCACTTTTATTGGTTATTTTAACATTTCAACATATGTTTTAAAATCCATAAAGAAAAACTAATAAATAAAAATACATAGTTATTTTATGATTCTTGTATCCAGAATATCAATGATATAACACTTCTACAATATAATTATAAAATAAAAATACATAAACACTAAAATCCATTAACAATAGTGATTGGAATAAAATACTTCCATCCTTGGTCGAGGAGTTAACTATTAGAGGGGACATTTAATTGGATAATTCCCAGATTCCCCACATTTTAGATAATAAACTATAAATGGATCTTTTGGATGAAATGTATTTCCCTCCACTAGAATCCAATTTCTTTCTCATAAATTCATTGATCAATTACATTATTTTCCAAAAAGAAAACATATTACTGTTCTTTTAATAAATTCTCCTAGGTGTATCCTTAAACATTTCAATCTTGAAGAACATTTGACCTTCTTTCCTCCATGGTCTCCACCACCCAAGCACTTTGCAGAATCCATTATTCTCTTATTTAGTGACTCAGAGTGTAGGTTAATTTATAAGTTTTTAATCATATATTATGATAACTTATTATCCATAATCACAATATCTTTTAATTTATTCATTATCCCATTTTATTTCTTAGAATGACCCCTATGACTATCAAATTTAGTGTTAAAATTATTCATCCTAGTTCTAGACATTGACTAAAACCAAAAATAATAGTGTGAGAATAATAATCACAATCCTAAGAGAACATTTATAGTAAATATAAATAATGGAACCTTAATTTCAATATATTAATCCTTAGGTTTAACTTATGTCATCAATGGTCATCATTAATTCAAATAATCTATGATTCTACATAACAAAAATGTGAATTAACCCATGTATATCCCTCGGAAGTGTCAACCTAGGTGCGCAGAGAGGGAACACTCACCATGAACCATAATGATGGAGGATATATTCATGACCAACTATTTTAAAGGTTATTACCATTATATGCATCATTTCCAGAACCACTTCCAAATTTAGTATCTATGCATGGATGTTTTTATATGAAAACAACATAATATCTATCTTACCAAAACTCTATGATATTATTCTTTACATAGGTTTATCCCTAGGGTTTTCAAAAATGTTTTCTAACCCTAATATCTAAACATCAACTAATCCTTTATCTGATTCCAAATATAAAAAACACACTTTTTATATATTGATATTACATATAATTAGATTAATATATAGTTATAATCATTTTAATCTATTCCAAAACCATAAAGGTTTAGTTTCTTTTAAAACATGGATATATAAAAAAAATTAGAAAACAATATGCTTCAAATCCGACTTAGTACTTAATAACTAGAAACATTCTTAGAAAAATTAGGCATACCAATTTCTTTCATTTCATGGGGATTAGAAAAAATAATAAAAGTCCAGCTCATATGCTCAGTAAATAAATAAACATGATAAAGAAGTATAAAATGTGTGTTAAAGGGATAACATGATATCATAGAGGAGAAAACATATATGTAATCACATGGTAGGATAACATATAAAACACGATATCATAATATTATGAAAACATAGTAAATGTGTAATTAACACCAAACATGAAATATTTATAACTGAAGGATAATTTCCACAACAAAATTACTTGTTGGATATAGTCCCATAATAGATTAGGATTACTCCCTAATCCCATACACGACATATTATGAGACTAAAACAATTTCTCGATGCATTGGAGCACTATTTTTAAAAAACCATCACAACATTTTCAAGATTATGTTTCAATAAAAGGATATCAATTATTAGGCATAAAACTAAATGTTACCCATGGAAAAAAATGGGATACATAATATTTCCTTATATCATTTACCAAGATATTTTATAATGAATAAATTTGAGAAGTGAATATACCGAATTTATTTCCCCATAAAAGAGAGAATGAGATACATACCTATATAAGATAAAAATTTATAGGATATATCAGCAATACATGACATCAATCGTTTTCATCTTTTTTGAATAGAAATGCAATAAAATGATTAAAAACAATCTTGAGGAAAATATAATTTCGATTTTAAAATGTATTATTTAAAATCTAAAAAATTTCAAAATAATATGGAAACTTTTTTCTCATAAAATAACATTGGATACCTATAATTGAAGCTTCGATTCATTGAGTGGTCTTGATAATGAGAAAAAATGTTCATTCTATATATTTTAAAAAATAGTCTCCTTTCACATTTTTGGTATAAAAGTTAAAAACACCTCATTCATAAAATTAAATAAAGATTCATTTTAACCATTTTATAAAAATTAAAGCATGGGTAAAAATGAAATTAAATAGTCATAAGAGAATATTAAAAACATTATTTATAGAATTTTTAGAGAACATAGAAATGAAAGAAAAAATATTTTCAATCAAAGATAGAAATAAAGATAGTTCTCCGTAAAAACATTCATTCTGACTCCTTGGTACTTAAATAGAAAAAAGGATAAAAATTTAATCTCATAAATTAAATAAAGTATTATAAAATACATAAGATTATTGATAGGTAAATCATGAAATTTCATCATAAAAAACATAATTATATAAAATCTTGGTATACACTGAGATTGAAACATAAAACCTTATAAGTTGGGTAAATTTAGAATCATAATTTCTATAAAAGAATACCTTCAAATGAAAAATCAAATATAATTTAAATAATAAGAATAATAATTATAACATTTTAATGTGGTATTATATATAACTAATAAATAATATAGGTCCCTAACATATTTTATGTCCCAAAGAAGACAATTTGAGATGACAATCCTTTATCTCAAGTTAAAATCATCATGTACGTTATTTATCTTCCTGAATACTAAAATTATTTACATTATTTAATTATTTAATATCCTTTTTCATGTTCACTGTTCCTTTTATTTGATCTATTACCATGTTATATCAAGTTACATATACAATTGTGTCTGCATTAGTCATTTTGAAGATATTTTGATTGTTTATCCAAAATGACCTCGACAGGATGACTATGATCAAAGAGGCCATTATTAAATAATATCTAGAAAAAAAATGAAATAATTATCATTTTATATGTTAATTATACTTTTAAAACCACTCAAAAATTATGGTTATTAAAAATGAATCATGTTACAATCATGGAGACAGTATGACATACATAAGCATGAGTAATATTTTCATTTTTCAATGATAATTATGAATTGAAGGTAAGTATTATTTTATATTTACATAACTATCATTATATTAGAAATATAATAATATTTCTTTTACTAACCTAATATATACCATCCATATGTTGCAATAATGAAATATGAATCACAATACTCTGTGGAGGTAGTAATCCGCACATACACACAACATTATCATTGTTCAATCAACAAAATGGTAATAAATTAGATGATGTATTATATTTAAATAATTATAAATATTTTAGAAATTATATATAATTTAAATACATCATTACAACCAACTTTGAGCAATGTCTACGGAAAACTAATTACGTTGTTTCATGAATTGATAGTCCGTTGTACACACGAACGTCAGTTTCCTTTCCAATTTTAAGGAAGAAGAGATGTATATAGGTTATGATATTAATATAATAAAACCCTAGTAAATGGATTATATTGATTTTAATCTCATATTTTTAGAGAATATTGTAATGTGGTGTAATGAGAAATAAAATGAAAATATTGTGTTAAAAACCATACAATTTCTTTGAACAATCCCTTTATGTTTATATCTAATTCCTTCATAGATTTTATTTTTGATCAATATAAGGAAATAAGGATGTGGGGATAGATTTTAATAAGATATTTTGGCATGAAATGGCCAAACTAAATGGCTTTAATCGGTTATGAATGGAGGATAAGAGGTTCCCTTTCTTAATTGAGGAGAGGGGCACATTTGGAATTACATAAAATATTAAATTAATATAAAATAATTTTCATGGAAAGAAATACTCTAAACTAGTATAAATTTAATATAGGATAAATATGGGTCATAATAATACCATTCAATAAATTTCATAAAAGTTTAAATTATGTTTTTATGCTCTTCTCTTTGTTTTAGCCCATATTAACTGTTTTTTGAAAATTACCACGATAACAATGTTTTTAAACTTTATGGATTAATTTATATACTATAAAAGATAAGTTGGTCCAAAATGGACTATAATTTATATTTTTAAACATATAAAAATTATTTGGATAATGATATTATTTATGGGAATTTTAAATCATTTTGTAAAATATTATTAATTATAAAATATCAATAATGGCAATTTTATAACTATTCATTTAATTTGAGCTTAAATACATAAAAACAATCATAATTATAATATTAACTTTTTAAATAAACATAATGTGAATTATTAATCAATAAAATCGATGAAACCGAATAATCAATTAAAAATTTATCACTTTTATTGTTTTTCAATTTTTTTATTAATTGAATAAATACTATATTGTTGTTACATAATCATTCAAGGTATTTATTTCATAACTAAAAATTATAAGAAAAAAAATTATAATTCCAATAAATTTTTATAACAGAACATATACTATATTTATTCTCTTGTCCGAAATTTATACTTAATTAAACCAAGATAATGTAAGTTTTTACTTTTAATTACATAAAATTGTATACAGGTTAAAATCATATCCAAATTGTAAAAAAATCATATATTCAAATTTTTTAGAATTATTGAAATAATATAATAATATAATAAAATTAAATAATCTGTTTTTGTTATTTTTGTGTCATTTTCATATTATTTTTTACCTTAATTAGCCCATTTTACTTTTACCATGGTGAAAAATATTTAATATGGTTTCTTTTCATAATGACCAAAAATAAAAGGGAACTATTTAAAAAATTTTGACATACTAATTCAATATATGTTATACATTTTTCATGATTCAATTAATATATGTGGATGAAATAAATTTATGATTAAAACAAAAAATGCAAAGAAAAAGTGTTTTTTCATTAAAATGTCATTTTAAATATAATTTTTTTACCGAATTAAAGACAAAAATTAATTAGAAATACTATTATTGGTTTATTTTTAATTAAAATGATATAATTAAATTTTAAAAATTATCCAAAATACATTTTGTCTTTATAAATACCTTTAAAAAATATAAATCAGTATTTTTAACTATTTATTAAAAAATAAAACATTTCCAATACAATATCTAAATTTCACCATAGGTTAATTTTCATATTTTTATTTTAAAAACGATATCCAATTTATAAAAATAATTATAATAGATCCATGAATTAATTATAATATTTTCTCACAAAATGATATGAAAACCATTTTTTGAAGAAAACATATGTTTTGAGGAATAAAACGACTTTACTAAAAATTGAGTAATTAATTACTAGGAATTTATCAACTATATTGGGTAATAAATTTATATATATTTTATAATTTATTTAATAATATTTGTACCTTTCAATTTAATGTATAGGTCATAACTATATTATAAAAATAAACATTTTCATTGTTTGTTTAAGCTCGGTGTTGTGTGTGTTATACACTGTCAAACTTATTATTCATTTTTCAAATAGAAAGGTGTTACTACCTAGGTTCTAAAATAACCATTTTTATTTGGGTGACACCAGTATGTGGACATAGGATAGTTAGAAATAGAGTGGTAAGAGTATGAAGAATGTCATAAGCACATTCTCATTCTGAACGTCCATTTTTCTCAGTTAGTCGAATTGTTGAGTTTATTTTCATGTATTTATGGCATATTTTAAGGTTTTTCTGTTTTATAGATGATAATAAGAGTTTACTAGTAGTTTATGGAGATATATTAGGTCTTTTAAAGACAGTTGGAACCTGATTACATGGTTCGATGTGACTGTCACTACTAGCTGTGTGGTTGGAACATGGTCCGCTAGTCCATGCGACACATAGACACTCGATTCCATTATCAATTTTTGTTATAATTCCATTAATTTAATTAATTTTTATTATGTTATTTTTTTTCTAGGTATATCATGAGTTTTAATTATTTAATTTTTTTAAATAGTGAAATTTCTTTTTTTAAATAATAAATGAGTTTTTCAAGATTTATTAAAGCATGAATTCTATTTTTGGATTTCTAATAAATCGTTACAATTTTTTAAATGGGTTCTTCAGGAAATTGATTTCATTTGTTTGGAAAATTTAGGAGTTATTTTTTTCAAATGTTATTCCTTGATAAACTATGAAATTATTTAAAAAGTGGTGATGTTTTATAAAGGGTTATTTCAAAATGTGGGAGGAGTTTAAATTGTAGAAAACATTTTTGACTTTTTTTACTAAATTAGATGAAAGGGTTATGAATTATATAAAGAAAATGAAACTTTATAAAATATTTTTCAGTTTGGAAAATTCTTTTACTATTTCTATTTTTTTATTGCATTAAATGTTTAGGTGTGGAGTATTTAGGCTTTTTCCTTATGTTATATTACTTTGGCCTCCCATAAATATTCAGACACAATGGTTGATTTTATTCCTTATAGGGTGACTTATTTCCATTTTATAGGTGTATCTCCATTGGTTTGGTGTTGTTATACCTTTTAGGTACTTGTTCTAAGTGATCATATAGAAGGTGGAATTTACATGGAGGTTCATGGTCATCGTATCCCGTTTGGGTTTCCCCTATTTTTCTTCAAAGGAATTATTATTTTCTTAGGAGTGTACTTAATTAATTGTGATGTTATCCCAATGGTGAATTGTGAATTTGAGAGGAAATTCATCTGGTGATCTTTGTGATAATGTGATTGATTAAGACTAATGATATGTTCTATTTGTTCAGTAAAATTCACCATGTGTTGGTGCTCTAGAAGTAAAGTACCATGTTACTCACCCTCTCAACCCAAGTCTATTACATTATTGTTTCCATAAAGTTATATTCCATTTTGTGTAATTATACTCATCCCATGAATTTATAGATCTTAATTTTATTTTTTTGTCTCTATTTGAGGGGATACAAATATTATGCTTTTGGTATTTCTTGATTTATAATGTGAATAGATACCCTGGAGGGTTGGTGTACTAGTGGAATTAAAATATAGTGATGATACCACCATAAATGATTCATTTATGGTATTATATACCTTCTAACCTTGTGAGTAAATTTTGTGTGTGGTTTTAGACTTTATTGATTGACAGTATGACAATTTACTTGAGTGGAATCTGTGCTATTTAGTTGGGAACCCCTTTTTTGATTCATTTCTAACCATTCCCACCAAAAGGAAGAGAATTGACTTTGGGACCTCATTTTCACCATAATATTTCCCGTAAAACGATTTTTTATGGTTCATTGGTAATTTTTATCATTCCTATTTTTTAGGTAATTACTTATGTTACAAGATGATGCTTCAAAGAGTCAACCCTTTCCCCTTTGTTAGATATTCCCTTGGTTGGTTTAAATTCCATTAGGACAATCTATGTTTAGGGAATTGGAAAACTGAAGTACATACCATTTACATATTCTGTATGATTTCATTGATCATTTGTATAAATTCTTGTCAGCCTTTTTGTTTCTTGATGCATGTCCTTAGTGTGAGGCTTAAACCACATTCTTTATTTAATCAAATATTTCATCCTAGGATATGTAGTGGAAGTAAGTGTTAAGGTTTGGAGTTTTGTCACTCCGAGACCTTATTTTTCATATTTTATTTAATTTATTTAATTATTTTTGATCATTTCCTAAAATTTCAATCTGAACTAGGTGTAAATTTTCAATTTTATAATGCTAGAACTGGGGCACCATTGGATTACATTCTGTGGAAAATGTATATATATAGTTTTAATGAATATGTAACTTTACATATCAAAATTTCATGGTTTATTCATTTTTAATTTTAATATTCATCCTGATCATAAGGGGTATCTTATACCTTCCACTAGAGCTCATAGAGTTTTTGCATGGTTTAAACAATTGTTCTTCCAAACCATGAATTGTGACCAACCTTTTAAAATTTAGATGTTTTTGAAAAGTACCCTCTCCCCATGTTTATTAAATATAATCATCATGTTATCCTTAACCTTTACACATCACGACCTAGAGTAAGGATACCCTTAGAAACAAAAACATATGCTTTTCCCAAACTACGTTGGATTTTATCTCTTGTTCTTCATGATTTATCGTGAGATATTGTAATTTTATGGTTTCTCCTCTTTAGTTCTCTTATTTTACAATTCAACTATCAAATGAGTTACAAATTGAATTTCTAAAATATGATTCAAAATATTTATTTTCATTGTTCATAGTCTTTTTGGTGTTTTATAAATAGGTTTTTAGTTAATAAAATATAGACTTTGATTTTTTTGGGTGAATTATATGCCTTATAGTTACTAATTGGTTTAATTATTTTAGAAAAAAATTGGTTCAAATTAGCATGTTCATTTTTTATAAATGATATGGATTGTGATGTGTTGATTGAATGCTAATTTTTAAATGGATTCTGGTGTATTATCGATATTAGTATATCACATGTGAAGCTAGGTATCTAAGGGGGAAAACTATATTTTGCATCACTATTGATTACACCTCTTTACTAAAAAATAAAACTTAGATAAGGGTCATGGAGTCATGGGGGGGGGGGTGACCCAAAATTTCTAGGCCAAGAAATTTTCTCCTTAGATGAATACTTGATGTGCTGTTGTGGATGAGAAGTGTTACCCTCCTGGGAAAAAATGACATTCTTAGTGGTTAATACAAACATTGATTTGTAATGATTATATCATGAGATGATACAAGGATATAGGGTACCCATTGAGCTAAGATGGCCTATGGACTTGACCATGGTGTCTATTTATGAAATGGGTTGTAATGGTTTATGCCAATATTTTATAAAATTCGTGATATGTGCTTTTGGATTTATTTTATATAAATTCTAAATTATAGAATAGGTTTTATTTTATGAGATTAAAAAAACATGGAACCTATTTTACTTTCGAACCAATAAATCATATGTTTGGGTATCTATAAACAAATTTCTTAGGCATGATGTGTGGTTTCCATAATTCCATAAATTTTTAAATCTTGGAAATAAAAATAGTGTTTCTAATTTTTTTTGATAATGTTTTTCAAATGGTTTTGAAATATTATTTTTTTCAAAGGGATTGTTTTCATTAAAATAAAATATAAAAATAGGTTTATAAAAAGATATGAGAAATTTATGTTCTCATTTGTGGATATTTTTTAAAATAAATCATTTAAAATAAGAATAAAATAGATAATGTATTTAATGACTTATACATGGGTTGGGATTTTTTGGATTTCATACTAGGCTCTCGAGATCATTCATATCTCTATCACATTAGTACCGGCTTCTAGATAAATTTTTATAGTTTATTGAGCATTGAGGATTTTGTGTTTGAAGGTGACTTGTAACATCACAATGATGCATCTTCATTTTTTATTTATCATTATTTATTACATCATTGAAGTGTTTATTATAGCTGATTTGGTAGGACTACCTACTATATTGTTATAAAGTCTTGTGTGGGACCCTTTAAATAATTTACATTATAAAAGTATGCCTCTACTTCGTTCATTTAATTTATTTGAATAGTGTTATACCTGTAGAGGTCTTAGTGGGACATAGAGTTGGATAGGTGAGGGATTTTAGAGGGGGGGTTCTAAGGAATTAGATTATATCCATGTATATCTATTTATTTAATTACCTTTCCATTTTAAATTTAGAGTGTATTTATGATATATAGATTAATCATTCCCATTTTTCTTTTATTATTAATTTATGATTTTATTAGTGAAATCATTCCCATTTGGTATTTTCTTAATTCTTTGAAACTCATACTATACCTTGGGGATAAGGAACACCCTTTGGGAATGTGTAGGGAAAACACGATCATTTAAAGGATTTAAATTCTAGGTTTTGTTTGTGAAAGTCACCATGACAGGGTAGACATATATTATAGCTTTTTTTATGCTACCATAAAAAAATATCATCCCACATTCTCCAAATCACTTAATAAATATCATATTACATCTAATTCTATACAATTAAAAATAGATAATGTTACATAACTAGAATATACATAAAATACAGATATCTATCCTTCTTCAATAACTCATAATTTACTCTCAAAATTATTCATAATCCTTGAAATTTTAAAGTAGTTTTTTTTCAAATCATAGCTTGAGGAATCTTATAGTTTTTAGGAATGGGATGGTTAATTCCATGTTTGGGTTGTGTTTTCAAGATTCTTTATGCTCATAAAAGGGTTTTTGACATTTCAAAGTGAAACTAATATAGAACACATTATTATCCATTTTTTTTGTCTTTGGTAGTTTTAATACACCATTGACAGATCCATCTTTCCTAGAGCATGGAATATTATTGAGTTTGGAACATTGGTAATCTCAAAGTATTACATAGATAGTATTTCCACACCATGATCATGGAGGAGGATATGGTCAGTCCAGAATATCATAGGTTTCAGAGCCATAGTGTGTTTTATGGGGATATTGGGATTCAAGGTGTGGTGAAATTGAGACCACCATGGGCATGGTGAATATCCAACAAAACATGGTGTTATATATTTCATGAATTTAAATTATTTAATTAATCACCAAATTATGAGGAAGGAATTACAGATAATTTCTTTTCTTATTTTGTATTTGGTTTATTGACTTTAATGATATGGTTACTATTTCATTTGACAATCCATAATCTATTGATCTATTAATTTTTATTATTATTGTGTGATCAATATAAGGTATTTGGTTGTTACATCCCTCTATGGTTTTTTAGAATTGGTTATGGTATGTGATCCCTCTCACATTAGTTTATTTCATATTAGTGAATCCTATTTTCATGGATCCTTGTATTGATACTTCTTCATAATTAGGTTGACTCCCTCCTTCTCTTGGTGTCGTTATAGCATTCATCCATTTTCTCAAAAAAAATTATTCATTAGATTAATGAGTTTTAATTGTTTCCAAGGTATGTAGTTTTGTATCTAGTCTTTTTTGGTTAACCAAACAAGCAATTATTTTCTCATAGGATTACTAAGTGATGACTGGAATGATCCTTGTTATTTTTGATATAAATGTGTAAATTTATTTGATAAAAGAGAATTCCCCCATGGTTTGGTAAATGAAATTTGTTTTAAAAGAACCATGAATGATTTTTGGAATTGTTTTAAAAGCATGATTTTGATGAAAGGGTTGTTTATAATTATTTTATGAAATTAAATAACCCCTTTGAAATTTTTTTTATTCATATCCCAAGAGAAAATTGGGTACCTAGGAGGGGGTGGTAGTAAAATGTACCGTACTTATATTTTAGGGGGTTAAATCATAGGGTGATACTCTTCTCCCTAGGAATATTTTTTAGTGACATGATTCCCTAAAACCATGGGGGGGTTCATCTATGGGGGGTTCCCCTATTCCCTTGGCCCTATTATTATAGGAAATATTTTAGTGAACACTATGTCATGACATGAACACAGAGGTACATGATACTGAACTATCCCAAAAAAATGTTATCCAAGAAGTGACCACCATTGTTCTTTTCTTTATTTTACTTTTTATGGACTTTATATTAAAATGATTCCTGGTTTGATGAATAGATTATTTGAAAATGTAATTTGACCATTATTAAAAAGAATTTTATTTAAAACTATAAAAGGGGAAATATTTTATCATGATATTGATATAATTGGGAAAACTATTTTATCATGCTTCACTTTTCATATATTTAGAATATTGGGACTATTAGATATGGACTTTATATGGAATAATTTAGTGAGATCTTACTAGGCCTATTTTTCTCACACCGTGTATAAAAAATCAGCTGTCTATAAACCTTGTTTTATCAAGTGTGGAAAATGGAAAGGAACATCAGTGTATTAGTTGGTTTTATGGTTAGTTGGTAATTGGTATATTTTTGCGAGATGATGGGATGATTCCTATTTATCACATGGAGTAGCTATCAATAGTTTAGGTTTCCCATGGTGTTATTATTGGACATGTTACTTGGTATTGGATTGTTTCATTAGTTTTATCATTATTGATTTTGGTATTTAGATATGGAATATTTACTTTCATATTATCTTTCTCTATATATATTCCTTTTTATTTTTCATGTGGGAGGAATCATTATATCTTGTTATTATTGGATTCTTGTGTTCTAGTCTCCACCCATGTATATCATAAGAACCCTTAGAGTCTTTCAAAAGAATTGTTTAAAGCACTGTTTGATGTGTTTACTAGTACAGGTCATGAAAATTTTATATTAGATAAAGGTTGAAACTGACATGTTATTGTCTTGGAATGTTTGGTAGGTAATAGATTTGTTTTTCAAGACATAAGGGGTATGATGGCCATAATTTCCTAGCTATCTCTCATTATAAAAAGCATTAATTCATCATGAGATATTTTGGTGTGTTTCTCCCATGTTGTGTTTTGATCTAGATCTTAGTTTTTTAATATATTATTTTAGTGTTGACTATGATTTTAACATTTATAAATTATTTCATTATATAATTGTTATACAAAATCACGCCTTATAGATGTCATCCAAGGATTTCATAGGAGGGTATAGTAGTAAATTACCCCCAAGTTAATCTTCCTATTATTAAGAATCTTGTCGAGGATTTCTTGTGGGCTGTTATTGTCATGAATCATAATGTTCTTAATGTTCATAACTAATAAAAAATGAACAAAAAGAGATAGATGATACTATTATATAGTGAAGGAGACCCTATTCTATAAGCACCTATGTTTTAAGGGTATCAATGAACTATAAGAGTCAGAATATTTTATGGAAAAAAAATTCATGGCTTTGAATTACTAGAGAAACTTGTATATATAATGGTGAAGTGTATGAAATTTAATCTGTAGGGTCATATAAAGATGTTGCAGGACAATTGGACTAACAAATCCAAGACTATTTTCTTTCAGTAGTTCTTCCTGGAATCATTGATGATAGTGAGGTGTATGGAGTTCAATTAATTTCAATAGGGTATTTTTTTGGTGATTAAATACACCGACCATTTTTCTAAGTTGGTTTCTTTTCTATTGAGGTGGTGATGAATTATAATATATAGGCTCATAAATACCTAAAAGTATTAACACATAAAATACTATCACATGTGCATATAATGAAGCTAAAAATCTATACTAAAATGGTTGACATGGAAATTAATGTAGAGATTAATTTGGTGGGAATGCCAACCATGTTTTTTTACCATTACTCATGATGAAAATTTCAATGGAACACCTGTGAAGATTATGTCATGAATTGTTTGACGAAATAGACACAATATGAAGAGAATGTATTGACTGCTTTGGGATTCTGTGTTTAGTTCCATGAGGATAAAACAAATAAATATGAAGAAATAATTATCTCACTATTATTATATACCTATAGTACTTCTAAATACTTCATCCCTTATTTTTTAAAATTTTAAATAATATTTATTTATTAAAAATGAAACCATGTCCTTGTATTATTCTTTTATAAAATATTTTCTAAAATCAATACTATAAATTTATATAATTTAACATAAATTTAGATTTATGATATAATATTATAATAATATAATTCCTTAAATTTTTAAATAACTATGATAATAAATTTATTATAAAATTTAAAAAAATCTTCCTCGATGAAATGAAATAATAATATATACACTTTATTATAGACATATTCCAAATTAATTAATCAAAAAAATAATTTATTAATAATACCCAATCATATCTCATTATTTCTATTTTAGTGATCCCATTAGAAATACCATAAATGGATATTTTAGTGGATATATAAGAACTACACTAAATGGACGTATACATTTTCTATAAATAACCACATGTTATATTATTTTATTTCATCCTAAAATTTTGATATATATATATGCACTTTTTTACATCTTTAAATAATTATTTTTGGAGGTATCCCTTTCGTAGGGGACCATAATGATGAATTTTTTCACCTTTTTTTATTTTTATATACTTAATTTTACTATCCTATTATATTTTTTTAATCTTATAGAGTGTATTAATCTATAATATGTAATTTTATAAAAATAATAGGATACTGTTCATTTATTTTATTTTGTATAAGGTTTATATTATAATTAAATAAATTTATTATAAAAAAATATAATTTAGGAAAATAAATTAAATTCTATAACCTGGGTAGTTACACTCCAAACCTATAATAAATTGTTCCTTATAATTTTAACTCCATGAAAGTAAGAAAAAAATATACAGCTTCCTAGTATTTAAATCTTTTTACATAGACTCTTCAAATAAAAAAGTACATATTAAATTTCAATCCAAGATTTATTATCTTAATCAATAATAATCCATTCATGCTATTAATAATAATATCCTAAGATTCATTAATCTTTTTCTAATAATATTTCAATAACAAAATAAAATATAACTATTATGAAAAAAATCACACCTTCACCAAAATAATTAATTTTCACCAATGAATAATTTCTAAAGTGCATTGATTCATTGAATAAATTTTAAAGCCCATATTTTTTCCAAATAAAATTTTTACAATTAGGCCTATTTTTTCAAAAGAAAATATTTTATTTGAAAAAATGATATTTTAGACATATCATTTTAAATAATTTGAATGGAGTTAATTTTTATAAAATAATATGATAGAACCCTATTTGAACATTTCAAAGTATGGTTTCTAGAAAACAAAAAAAATATTTCTAAAGAGAAAAAAAATTAAAACTAAATACATATAGGCTACACAAATATATCCCTTATATTATACTTATTTAAAATAATTATATTCCATATATTATATTGATAATGTTGAGACATTATAAACTCCTTGATAATACCTTCAATGCCAAGAGAGATTTAGAAAAATAAAATTTTAAATTTCATCATAAATAGTCTATGATCTATAGAAATTTAAAGGTATTGAATTTTTATTTGATATATCAAATATTTGTTTCTAGTGACTTGAATGTTAAAAAATGTAATAAGATCACTTGAACACAATTTTTTAATAATGATTGCAAGAAAATCACCCTGGCGGAATATAAAAGATGTTTTCCGATTTTATTCCTTCCATCATTATAAACAATCTTTAATATATTGATGAGAATATATTCTAATCAATAAATTTATTATCACTATAAAACATTATAACATTTAAAAGTAATACTAAATCCATAATTTTGTTTTTACAATTTAGTCTCAATAACTAAAATTTCAATGCCAAAAATTTATCTAAACCTTTCCAAACGATGTTAACTTTAATTTTTTATTTCTACTTATCAACTAAAATTGAATGATAAAACCCAGTAAAAACATAATAAAAAAATACTATGAAAATTTATCACTATAATATTAGAACATTTCAACCCTTTAATAATAAAAATAAAACTACTAGATTAAACTAATTTAGTATTTGTTATGTCCACTAATTGTAATGGAATATACCATTCCAGCCGATAAATTTGTGGGAAATTAAGTGTTTGTGGTCTCCTGGGAAGTGAAGGTGAAACTTTTCAACACATTTAAAAATTCCTATTTTTATATGTTTTTCAATAGTTCCTCATGCCAACGGTGCCTCACCCTTATGGTGTCACCCTGACGGTGTCACCCGAGCAGTGTCACCCTAGCTGTGTCACCCTGATGGTGTCACCCTAATAGTAACTCATGCCAATAGTGTATCCCCTTGGTGGTCCCTCACATTATAAGTTTCTCAGCCTGGTATTTTGTCGATGGTGGTGGAACTATGGTGATCACTCGTCTAATAATGCCTCGTTCAGCGGTGGCTAATCCAGTGATGCCTTGTCCAGTAGTGTCTTCTCTGGTTGTGACTCACTAGAAGTGGGAGGCATTTTATCCTGATGGTTCCTCATCCATTGGTGCCTCATATAATGGTGCCTCACTAACAGTGTCTCTTCCAGCAATACCTTTTCCAATGTTTCCTCACAAGTGGTGCCTTGTCTGATAGTGCCTCGTCGAATATTTCCTCACTGGAGGTGCCTCATCTGGTGGTGCCTCATGTTCAGTGTTCTCAATTATTCAATTTTTTCCCTTTTAACATATTTATTTATTATAAAACTTGTTTAATGACAAATTGAAAAGGGTTTAAGAAATATTCAATGGCCATTAATTAAATATTTAATTCTCTTAGGGTATGTAGGATTTTAATTTGTCAAAACATGTGGTCTTGATCTGATCAACATTTATTGGCTAATCAAAATGGTATCTAAAACGGTGGATCTATTTTGATCATCATAAAGATGATAAATATTTCATATTGTTCTATATTTTTTGCTTAACTTTATATGGTATTCCATGAATACTTCTTCCCATAATAGCTGTGTAAAATACTACAACATATGGTTTGTGATTTTCTGGAGATTTTCCTGATGCATGCGAGCTCCTGTTGTTGGCACAACCAAGAAGTGAAAATCATTGTTCTTACAAGAAGGTTTTTCACTGTCTTTCATAATTGTGAATCATACGGGATGCGTGTATTGATGTTTTCCATTGTGAATATAGTTGATTCAATATAAATAAAAATAATTTAATTAAATTAAATATAAATATATAGGGGACTGGGAAAGTGATTCAGGATCTTTTTGTGTGATGATTATTATTGATATTGTGATTTATATGGGCTAACTCCCTTTGAAAATCATGATCGTTGGAGGTCCTTATTATTTCACGAGATGGTTTGTAAAATTCATGATGTTTGGTTATTGTTTAATGCTTATATATTAAAGTTAGTAAACCACATATATCTGGATAATAAATTGATTCACTAGAAACATACAATTTCAATGATAACCCCAAAATTTACAAGTGGAATTTAATAAGGGATGCCTCATTAAATAAAGGGTGGGTGTATAGATGTTTTTCCAACATCCCAGTGGGTGGATGGATGGATGAACACCCACTTTTCCCTGTTTACTCTTCCAATCGATGACGAAATAAGTTTCTTTGGGAAATATGTGATGATATGTGGTGTCTGAGTTTCCTTTTGGATGAGTTGTGATGTCCTTTCCCAGGTGTATTTGGGATGAGATGGGATGTGTTGTGACACCCAGGTGTGTGCAGGCAGTATCTGATGTGAGTCTTTGGTGAGTGTAGGTTTGATGTGTTGTGAGGCCCAGGTGTGTGTGGGAGGGAAGTTTTGTGAGTTCCAGGCATGTGCGGTCAAGATGTGTAATGAGTCCCTGGTGTGTCCATTCTAGATGTGGTGTGGTTTATTTGGAATATGTAGGAGTGCCAGGAGATCTTAAGTTAGGGGGTGATAGCCGCTAATCAGTGGGAAAGTGGGGTGGGGTGCCATATCATTGATGTGAATTATATTATATTATGTGACTTGTGTTACTAGGTGAGTGTACTTTTGTGAGTTTTGGATGGTTGGTATACCTATATAGGTGCTGTTTGGTTTAGTTTTTTCTTATAGCATCATTAGTATGCATATTTCACATGTACATGAGAGATTTTGGGTTTCCAACTGAGTAAACTTGTATGATCACCCAATGTATATAAATTATTTTTTGGTTTCCAATAGGATTTCATGGACCATGATAGGCATTAATAGCTTGTAACTTTGGATAATAGTTGTGTCGCCTCTTACCATTACTTTTGGGTATTTAATTTGGAGAATTTTAATATATAAGTTCTATTTATATGAGCATTGTGGGACAATTTTTGGATTTTTTAATATTATGTCTTGGAGTTTTATTTTGGCTGATTCGTCTTATCTAATGATCTTGATTTCTTATAAAGGATAATGTCTCCCATATTATGATATTTGTACACCCTTTGTTCTAGTCACCAACCCAGGGATTACTGGAGATGGGATCATTATCTCCCTTTATTCATTACTATCACAGGAGGGGTATCATTTGAGGGAGGGGGTCAAGATCGAGTGGTATTAGATGTGATGTTTGAGAGATATGATTGATTTTGCATTTAGTCATAGTGAGGATTACATGGGATGGTGTGGAAATAGTTCCACCTGACCTTGGTGCATGACATAGGCTAGGGAGATTGGTTAGGACACATGGTTTTGGGCCCCCTGGTGATCCAATGCATGGAATCTAAGCAGATTGAATGACCAAGTGAGATGGACATAATTTCGGGGTAGGGACATAGGGGAGGTACATGAATCATTATGAATGTTTTCTTGTTTTAATTGAGTTGTTTTTGAATGTTTAAAATGGATAAAATAAATTATAATGAATTAAAAATAACTAATGAAAATTACATAAAACTATGACATAGGAAATAGTTATTTTCCTTTTATTTATGGCTCCTAGTCATCATTGGCGTGTGGCTCAGGAAGTTTATGTTCAACAAACTAATAAAATTTATCGCAATAGGGTTAATCCAGCTGAGGAGGATGATCATTGGAAGAGGGCATTGCACGCTTTCTAGATGTAGGATTTGGGGAAGTGCGAGGTTAGTGTTTCAAATGTGTAGAAAAACATTTGGCTATAGGATATGGATATTGCCTTTGGTTTGATATGGGGTCTGACAGAGTATAGGGTCCCTTTGGTAGTTAGTTAGATGTGGGTGATATGTGTCAATTGTAAATTTTGTGTCTGCGAGAGTGGATGGAGGCAAAGGTTTTGGGGGTTAACTTCCTGAAGGATTTCCATGAAGTGTTCCATTCATCGACCATAAAGGCTGAGAAGAGGAAGGATCTACACTCGCTTAAGTAGGGGAGTATTTCAGTAATAGATATTGGGATCAATTTCAAGTATATTCTTCATTTTTTCCAAGATCTATTTCTAGATGAGGTTTCTCATACAAGACACCTCGAGGAGTAACTCCACCCTTCTATCCAGAATGCGATTACATCTTTTACATTGCTAACATATCTGGAGGATCAGAAGAAGGAAGAGGTGATTGTGCGGATTCACTCATAAGGAGGTCTACCATGATGGGGGATCCGACATAGTTCTTTAAGAGGTAAAGTTGTTAGAGGAAGATCTAAGGCACTAGGACCTTCAAGGTTTTGAAAAATAGGGATTCGACCTCAGCAACTTCTTTTCCATAGTTCTTGTGCCAGTAGTGCCCTTGCCTTTTCTATGGTCCTCGGGATGATATGTTTCTTATGTATGGTTTATGACCATCTTTATAATGAACACCTAGTGTATTCCTAAAATCAGTTTGGTGGAGGTAGATAGGCTCTGTGTTAGCCTCAGTAGCCATTACTGATGAGACTGTTCTAATAGGGGGAAAAGTCTCTTTCTCCATTTAGGGAAGATGGATTAGGTAGAGGTCAACCTCTGGATGCCCATTATGTTTAGGGACTGCAACCCAATGGTGGTTGTGGTGGTGGTCGTTAGTAGAGAGGTAGAGGAGTTGGGCATGGTTAATTGCACACAGTGGAGGTAGAAACTCCAGAGGGGCCAAAGATCATCATATGTATAATCAGTTTTTTAGTACCCTTATTTTTCATTGTTTGATTCAAGAGCATCGTAATCCTTTTTTTAACCCTCTATAGATCATTCATTGGGACTAGAAATAGAGAATATTTCTTTTCTCCTGATGTTGAGTAAGCTATTTGTAGGCTATACCATCTTGTTTGATGAGTTTCGGGGGTGAAGACTGATGATGGGAACACATCAATCTCATGGGGATATCTTCTTGCTATAGATGCAGCATTACGACTTCATTGTCAGCATTAAATGGTTGTATTTCATACATACTAGTATCTAATTATTCCAGATATGATTCATGTTTTAGGATGTGGATGTCAAATAGTTTTTAGGTGGGACGTTAGCATGTGGTGCCCATTCCTTCCTTGCTACCAGAGTTGTCGATGGAATTAATGGATACTAGGATTGTAGAGGTGCCCATGGTCATTGGGGGTTTCTGGTTATTTTTCTCGATGAGGTTGTGACACTACCTCTTTAAAGATATGTTGAGTTCAGGATAGAAATGCAACCTGGTGCTTCTCTAATTTCTATGGATCCTTATCAGATAAATCATTTGGAGTTACAGGATGTGAGGATTCGGATAGATGATTTGAGGAACAAGGGTCTTATCTGACCAAGTGTTTCATCATGGGGTGCTCTAGTGTTGTCCAAAATAAAGGCAGATGGTGGTATGAGGTTATGCATAGATTACCAGAGGTTGAATCCAGTGGCTGTCAAACACCGTTAGCCTCTTTTGAGAATATATGATCTCTTCGACTAAATGATAGGGGAGATTTTGTTTTCTATGAAAGATCTGTGTTTTGGATATCACCAGCTAAGGGTTAAGGAGGGTGACACATTGATTTCCACCTTTATATACAGGTATGTGCATTTTGAGTAAATAGTCATGCCATTTGGTGTTACGAACACAAAATTAATGTTCATGAGGCTCAGTATCTCCATATTCTGTGTGTTCCTAGATCGTTTCTTCATTATATTAATCAATAAAATCTTGATCTACTCAAAGTCAGGGGAGGAGCATATTGAGCATCATAGATCTTCCTTGGAGGTTCTTTGATGCCACCATCTCTACAAAAAGCTTTCCAAGTGTATATTTTGGAAATAAGAGGTTTATTTACTTGGCCAAGTGCTGTCTCAGCAGGGTGTGTTAGTAGACCAATTAATGGTTGAATCAGCTGTTTCTTGGGTAGAACCCAAGAATATGGGAGAGGTTCATAGTTTCCTTGGTCTCAAATATATTATTAGAGGTTTTTCCTGAATTCTCTTGAGTTTTAACCCCATTAATGGATTTGAAAAGAAAGGACCAATATTTTTTAGAGTGATTAGTTCTAGGAAACATTATATTACCTGAAGGGGAAGTTGGTTAGCACCACAATGCTCTGGTTTCATGAGGAAGGTGTACTGTTTGCGGTATTTTGCGATGCTTTATTTTTGGACTTGAGATATGTGATGATGTATCAACAAGTAGTGATATCTTATATGTCTTGGATGTTACATCCACATGAGTATAACTATGCCACCCATGATCTAGAGTTATAAATAATTGAGTTTTCACTAAATTTGTGGTGATATTGCCACATTAGGGAGAACATCATGGTCTTCATAAATCACAATATATTGTGGTATATATTTTATCAGTGTGATCAGATCTTGTGATAGTGGAGGTGGATGGAGTTTTACTATTATTATGATTTTTAGAACTCCAATAACTTAGAAAAGGGGAATTTCATGGCCGATGCTTTGATAAGGAAGTCATAAAATGAGGTTGTTCACGAATTTATGGATTCTTGGAGAGAAGTAGAGGAGCTGGAGGCCTTGAAATTAGATTCAAGAGTGGATAGTGTTAAAGGAAATCTATTTTAGCAAATAATGTAGTCTTATCTAATTCCACTGATAGAGGAGTATCAATGGGGAGACTCATAGGCATAGGTTATGTTCGATCGTGTTGGCCATGGTGATGCTCCAGAGGGATGGTCAAAGGATGGCCAGAACTGAATGTTGTTTCATTGAGAGATATTTTTTCCAGTGGTGAGGTGTGATGGAGTTCTTCATGGGTTTCAGAACTCACATTTGGTGGTGCACCCAGGATTTTCCAAGATGTATTGTGGCTAGAGGATGAAGTTTTGGTGGCATGGGATTAAACATGTAGTGAATGAGTTTGTGGAAATGATCTTGGTTTTTCAACTGGTAAATTTCAAGCATCATGTTTCTGGTGATTTATCGAAACCCTATAATGTTCCCAAAAGGAATGGGATGACTTCTCGATGGATTTCTCTATAGGGTTCCCTAGAGCTCAGTGAGGCTGTGATGCCATCTAGGTGATCATAGACTAGTTGATGGAATCAGATCACGTCTTATAGATCAAGGAGTCATGTGCAACATATTCCTTAGCTAAGAGGTATGTGGAATAATTGTTGTGGTTTCATGGAGTTTTGAGGTCAATTGTTTTGGATAGGGATGCACAGTGTACTTCATTATTCTAGAGGTGATTGCAGCATGCTTTTTCCACTTAGTTTTACTTTAGCACTGCTTTCCACCCTCAGATAGATGGGAAGTTAGAACGGACTATGAATACATTGGAGGATATTATTTTTTCATGCTTCTTATACTTTGTTGGATCTTGGGTTTGTCATATTCAATTGATGGAGTTTTCTTTTAATATTAGTTATCACTCTTTCATTGACATAACCCCATTTGAGGATTTCTACTAGAGACCTTGTTGTTCTCCATTGTGCTAGATTGAGGTTGGGGAGGCAGCTATTCTTGGCCCTAATGTGGTGTAGATCATGAAATACAAGGTTTAGCTTATTCATGAGAGTATTAGAGAATCATAGGACTGGAATATGTCCGAAACCGATCACAGAAGGTGGCTATAGGAGTTTGAGGATGGGTACAATGTTTTCTTGAAGGATTCCCATCGACGTGGGCATCAGAGGTTTGGAATAAGGGGTAATCATTCTTCTAGGGTTTTCGAGCCCTTTTAGATGCTGGGGAATTTTGGAAAGGTGGAATACTAGTTATAATTGTCACCATGGTTGGAGAGGATCAAAAATATATTTCTCATATCTCATCTTCATTGGTATCTTCTTAATGACTCCCATGTCACTGATTTGAGAAGTGTTAGATATCAAGGATGATGAAACATTTTTAAAAAGGCTAGTAGAGATCTGGGATCATCAAGAGAAGGTGTTTCATAAATATATCATTCTATTGGTTCATGTTTTCTGGAGGAATGGTGGCCACGAGGATAGTAATTGGGAGAGAAAGACATGGATATATTCCCAGTACATAGAGGTTTTTAATGTTTTTTTCTATATTTTTATTTGTGATGTGATGTTGGAATCCTATTTTATATGTGATGATGTGTTTTACCTTGGTTTTTGATGTGTGATAAAGTCTTGACATATGAATAGGGGATGACCCAATTCCTAATTGAGACAAATTAATTGTGATGTGATTAAACCCGTTTAGGCAAGTCGGTTCAACCCAGAAAAGATAATATATTGGCATAGAGGATGGAATTTCATGGTTTTTATGTTTGTAAATTATGGTTAGTTATGGTTTTGTAATGTGTTTTGTGGTCTTTTGGGTTGACGTGTAAAAAACTATATGATAAGGCATGGATGGAAAATTTTGGAGTTGCTGTTATCGGATATAGAGGTTTCCACTCCAACTATAGAACAACAAAATGAGGTAGAGTGTTGATGTGTTTAGTTGAAAGTAGTGTTTCAATTATGACTTGATACTTGAGATTTATCTCAAGGGATGGTTATTGGAACCCTTCCTCTATTTCCCTTCAGGTTGGTTTTGAATCCTTGGGGGGGATAGTTTGAGAGGTATCTGATGTAAATCCTCAGACCTTTCTAGCCCATTATTTTTTTGTGAAATTTTGTGTCTGGGTTGTACTGGGAAGTTAAGGTGACTTTTTTTAACACTTTATAAAATCCCCAGTTTTCCGTGTTTTCCAATGGTGCATCATGAAAACGGTGCCTCACCCTGGTAGTTTCATCATGGCGGTGTCACCTTGGAGGGGTCACCATGGCGGTAGCTCATGGCAATAGTGTCTCACCCTGGTGGCCCCTGCGCTAATAGGGTCTCACCCTAGAAGTCGCTCGCTAGTGTTGGATTACTAGAGGTCACTCATCAAGTGCTGCCTCATCCAGTGGTACCTTATCTTGCAGTGTCTTGCCTGGCAGTGAATCATTGATAGTGGAAGGTGGTTCATTCTGACGTTGCCTCGTCCAATACTGCCTCCTCCAATGGTGCCACACTGGTAGTTCCTCATCTAGAGATGCCTCATCCAATAGTCCCTCACTGGAAGTGCCTCAAGTATCGGTGTCTTGTCTAATGATTCCTCATTGTTGGTACCTCATCTGATGATGCCTCATGTACAATGTTTTCAGTTCTTACAATTTTTCCCTTTTGAGGTCATTATTTTATATAAATTGAGTTTAAGGCCAAATTTAAAAGGGTTTAAGACTGATTAAAGTCTATAAATTGTTTATTTAATTACCTAAGGGTATGAAGGATTTAAATTTGTCGAAACATGTAGTCTTGACCAGATATGCCATTATTGGAAAATAGAAATGGTATCTAAACCTATGGCTCTATTTTGATCATCCTAAAGCCGAGATATATTTACACTTGTTATTCCTTCGTTCCTTTTATTTGTAATAGATTCCTTGAATCAAACCTCATGTAAAGGTTTAGTAAACTATTATAGTAGTTAGTATGGGATTCTCTAGGGCTTTTCCTACTAGATGTGTTCCCTTATATTTGGCGAAAACAAGAAGTGAAGATTGTTCCTCTTCCAGGTAGATTTTCCTTTGACTTTGTTTTTAAATTTTCATCACACGAGATGGGTGTATGGATGTTTTCCTTTGTGACTATAGTTTATTCTCTATTAATAAAGATAATTTAATTGGTCTAGAAATCAATATACAGGGGGCTGGGAATGTGACAAATTGTCTTACTGTATGATGATTAGTATTGATATCATGATTTATATGGGCTAACTAACCACTAAAAACATAGCAATTTGGGGTCTTTATTTGTGCACGAGATGGTTTGTTGAATTCATGTTGTTTGGTTTTTTGAATGATTATATATAAAATTTGGTTAACCATGTATATTCAGTTAATAAATGGATACCCCAGGATCATACAGTTTCTATGATAACCCCAACATTTACAGGTGTTATTAAATAATGGATACCTTCTTAATTATGAAAATGTGTTTTCCTTGGTATATGAGTTGATGTGATGTGTTTAATTTTTTTGGTTTGTGTGTATGAGGTGAAGTGTATGACATGTGGTTGTGTAGTGGGGCTATGATGGGTGTGGTATGATTATGTAGTAGGGCTATGTTTTTTAGTTGTGCTTGTGTGTGGTATTGGATTCAGTTGTGATTTGGGGAGTTGGTTCTGTTGATTTGGTTGTTTGGGAAATATGCCTTTAAAAAGGATAGTAGTGATTGGTAAAATGTTTTTCCATTAATAACAAGCATAAAACTTCACCCTGTATCTAGAGGTCATAGTACGATGTGCCCTTAAAGCGAAGTGTGTTAATTTAGCATGATTATTACTATGTTTTTTAGTTTCCTAGGTTGTGATGGAATAAAAAAATATTTTTTGAGAATATATGGAGTGACTTGGGTTGGTTTGGTTAATGAGATAAAAGTGGTTAATGAAATATTAAAATGATGGTTATGTGATTAAACATGGTCGATGCATATGTTAAAATGAATGTGTGATGAAAATAGAGGAAATGTAAAGCCATATTATTTTATCATGCTCTTCACCTTCTGAAATTGTGGCTATAGATCCTAAAAACTGCATCTAGAGGTAGAGCCAAAGTGGGGAAGTCATGGGTTGGTTAGTGGTTTGTTTGTAAACCCATATAATTGGGCTTGTGTTCTTTCCATTATACATATGTATACATTGTTAATTCTTTTAATTTATATACGCACCCTAACCTAGTTGAGAACCATGTTCTGAACTCCCCCATCATCACAGGGGAGGGTGATTTTCCCAACATCCTGGTGGGAGGATTGATAGCCAGACATCCGCTCTTCCTTGATCCATCTTCCAAGTGATGACGACCAAGGTTTTTTTGGGATGGATGTGATAAGATGTGGTGTCCCATTTTTCATTGAGATGAGTTGTGATGTGATTTCCCGGGTGTCTTTAGGATGATATGGGATGTGTTGTGAGGCTTAGGTGTATTCAAGCGGGATTTTTTTGTGAGACCCAGATGTGTACGGGCGAGATGTATTGTGAGGTCCAAGTGTGTGAGGGAGGGATGTGTTGTGGGGACCAGGTGTAGGGGGGGATGTATTGTGAGGACTAGTTGTGTGTGGGTGGGATGTATTGTGAGGCCCACATGTGTGTGGGAAGGATGTGTTGTAAGGCCTAGGTGTATGCGCGTTGGATATGTTGTGAGGACCATGTGTGTATGGGTGGGATGCAATGTGGTATATTCGGAAAATGTGTGAGTGCAAGGACATCTGTTTTTGGGGTGTGAGATTGGCTAATTAGTGGGATAGTGGTGAGGGGTACCCTATCATTGATGTGATTAATGTTATATTACATTACTTTTGTTACTTAGTGATTGTGCCTTTGTGAGGTTGGGATGGTTAGTATGCATGTTTAGGTGTTTTTTGGTTCTTATATTTTATCACAGGAGTATTATTATGCGTTTTTCACATGTGAATGAGAGACTTTGGGTTTCCTACTTAGTACATTGGTATTTTCACCCTACTTATATAACACCATTTTAAGGTGTCCCATAGGATTTCATGGACCATGCTGGGCGTTACTAGCTTTGACCTTTGGACAGTTGTTGTGTCACCACCTTGCTTTACTTTTGGTTATTTACATTGGAGACCTTTACTATATTAGTTGAATTTATAAATGATTTGTGGGATGGTTTTATCTTACTATATATTACTTATTCTAGATTTTTGGTGGACAACTCATCTTATCTCTCATTCTAGTTTTCTTATAAATGTTAATGCCACCCATATTGTGAAATTTGTACACCCTTGGTGCTAATCGCCAAATCAGGGCCTACAGAAGGGGGGCCTTGGTGGTCATTATCTCAATTTATTCACTTCCAAACTATGAGATGTATCCTTGGAGTGAGGGGGTCATGGAAAAAACTCATATTCAAAAAATATTCAAAACATTTTAAACATTAAAAATTATAGAAAGTTTTCCATACCAAAATCAATACCCCAGAATCAAAAAAATAATGACTTCATGTTCTAAAAAATTTCAACATAACAATTATCTATAATATTATTGAACTTATATAATCATAAAAATCATTATTTATATTTTTTAAAAAATAAATATATCCAAAAATACATACATAATCTTACAAAAATTAACTCAATATTTATCCAAAAATAATATTAATCAATAAATAAATCACATACATATAAATATTTACATTAATCATATATACTCCATTAAATATTTTCCCAAAATAACATAAATAATGATGTCAGTAAATAATTTATGAATCCAAATAGTTAACTTTACTTCTCGACCTCTTTTAAAAAACAATACTTTCTCAAAAATAATCACAATTACCACAAAAATCAAATGACATACTAACCCTAAAGGTGATTTATACCTCAATCATGTATTCATTATAAACCCAAAAAAACATCCTCAATAATATCATTAATCACTTATATATTCTCATAAGACCACAAAGGGTATCTATCCTATTGAACTAATGATCACTGTCAAATGTATTAACCAATATTGGTATCTATAATTCACAGATTATCCTCTAACAATAATATACCAACTTAAAATGTTTCTTAAACCACACATTGATACCCACGTTAAAAAACCTAATATAACCATCATATAATTAAATTATTTATAAATAATATTACCTCATATATATACTGAATATATTTTTTGACTTCTATTTTAGATAATTAGAAAATTCCCTTACATAAAAAACCCTATACTTGCTCCACCATATTGACATTTTTTATACTTAACGAAACACTTCAAATGATAATCCTTTTAAAACCATGGATAAAACCATATTAAAAAAATCATATTAATAACCTTTCTTACTTATCCATAATCCCTATAAAATTCAATTGAAAATTTAAGATGGACACATAAATCTCAATAAGGGGTATAAATTAAATTCAAAATAAATTATGTTGTCCAAATATATAAAAACATAAGTAAAATCATTTTATTAAAATAAAATAATTTATCTCACATACAAAATACTATATAACATGAAATACATTTCTTCAACTAATAATTTAAATGAAAAATTTCATAAGAATGAAGTAAGGATGTAAAATGTTCAAAAAGGATCCTTGGAAAACATGATAACTCATGAAAATTAATTTTCCTAAAAAAATAATTAACATAAAAATGATCATAAAATTTACTTCAATCATTAAATAGACTACTTATGTCATAAAATACAATTATTTTTATTAAAATCATATAGGTTTTGTAAATGTTTATTAAGACATCATATGTGTTATCACCCATAAAAAGCACCTTTACAATCACACTTACAATGGAATAATGTATTTAGATATTTTTAGTAGATATTATATTGAGAATAAATCCTTTCAAAATTATTTAGTGGGATATATTCTAAAATTTACCATCATCATCTTCAATTCCTATGAACCATAACATTAACAAATCACATATGATATTTCATTTCACCATAAAATACATAAAAACATACATTTTCATCCTATCAGATCAACCAATTAAGTTAAACAATAAATAATGATTTTAAATAGATTTCTTATTACCATAATTATTTAGAGAAAAATTAAATAAAAAAATATAATATTTATAACTATCAATAAGAAGAGAATGAAAAGTTTTAGGTAAAAATTGAGTGAATGTTGAGATAAATAATTTAAAACATAAATGTAAATGTTTTGAATAAAAAACCCTTTAATCTAATCCTAATTCTTCTCATAAATTCTATATCTCAAAAATAATAAAATTATTAATCATTTACTTTAATGATGTAATTTTTCATGCTTATCATTCAATTTTATGTTTTTTACTTGTTGGATTAATGTTTGTTTCTCCAGTTGTGTTGATGTTCATTGATATGAATTTTCGAAACATCTTTGGTATAATGATAATAGTAAAAGACTCTTCTCTAATGGTTCCATTATCTCTAGATGTTTCAAGGTATATATTAGAAATCATTATAAAAGAAAATAAGTTTGATAGCTTAATAGACAGTCATAAATTTAGAAATGTTCCTCAAAAATAAATTAATTAAAATTTCCTATAAAATATAAATTCTAATTAAATATTTTTGATATTATATTTATATGAAATATAATCTCTTTAATTCTATTATTATCTCACAATACTGACCTTATAATCTAAAATAATTTTTAAAATAATTTTTAGGAATATTTATGCCAAATAAATTCATTTATTCACATTTTCTAGACCAATTTTTTTCAATAGTTTTTATATTTTTTATGATAAGATACTTTTAACCATGGTTTTATAATCTCATATCTATCTAGAGATAAAATTAATTTGAGTGATATTTTAAATACTCATCCACATCATTTTAAAATAATAATATATTAATAAGAAATAAATTTACATTTACTAATTTAAATTACATTATTTTTATTCAATCAATTTCTTTTCTTATTAATTAATTTTTATTTATTTAATAATTAATATTTTAAATGGAAATAACTAATTTATTATCTATTTATATTGATTTTTAGATATTTATATATACATGTAAAATGAAATTTCAAAGAAACTACCCTGAATTAGAATGTCCTAATCAAATAGTTAGTTATGTGAGTTTTATGTATGATTAAGAATAACTGAAGTGAATGTGTAGATTCATAAGAATGAATTTTTTTAAAAGAAATTATATCGGAGTTAAAAAATAATAGATATGGATTCATCAGAATAATATTATTATTTTGCAGTGATAAAATATTAAACATCAGTTTCTAAAACTTATGTATAAAGAATAAATCTTAGGTCAGGTTTGCGTATGAATAACCCAAAATATTGAGATCCAACATGGAATTAAAATAACAAAACATCATATTTAATTCATTATAATTATGATATGATAAATTAAATCAATATTCTTATTAGATTAATTCCATGGCCCACATAAAATTAAAATTTCACTCATTTCAATGTAAATATAAGTTGACATGGTTATAATTCTTCTGTGATGTGGACTATATTTGATTCAATATATGATCACATAAGATTAAACCATTGTGGAATATTAAATAATTGCAGTCCACATCAATTTAACTCATGTAGGAATACACTTATTGGGGGAATATTGATGAAAACCCATAGTGTTGTGATCTATCACTGTACATCCATGAGTTCCTACATGCATGGATGGAGATGATGAAGTTACATTAAATAATTCACCAAAGTTGTTGGGTTGAGATATAGTGGGGGAAGAAGATGGTAAATTGTGTGAAACATGATATTCAACTCTCACTTTGAACTGAAAATCTTAGGTTAGGGCTATTTCAATGAAGAAGGCACATGAAGCACAGAAAATATTATTCATATCATTATTTGGTGTAATGTATTTTGAGGGCCAGACAAAGAAATATGAATAAATAATGGTCATGTTGTGGTTTTATATGAACAATAGGTATAAATCCACGATCCCCATTCAATATATATATATATATATCAAATATTTTTTTTAAAAATAAATTATATTCTTGTATCATTATTTTTTAAAATTAGTGCTAAAATTATTGCTGTAAATTCTATATAATTTATCATAAATATTGTTTTATAATATTTCATTATATTTATATAATTAAAAAATAGATAAATAATAATACTAAAAATATCTTGTAACATTTAAATAAAACATATAATATGAAATTAAATAAATATATGTACGCATTAATGTTGATATTTAAAAAAACATAAAATTGATGTATTAAAAATAACTATTCATATCATATAATTTATTTTTAGGGATAATAAAATTTAAAATAACAACCTCTACAAAAATGAATATATATTGACTACCCTCAATGTTCATATAGGGTTTTTTTATAAATAACCATGCATTATATTATCTCATTTCATCAAAAAAATGACTCTTAAATTTTAACTTGTTTTCTATCTTTCTATAATTATTTTTAGTGGTTTCATTTTCCTGGTGGGGCAACATTTATTAATATTTCAATATTTCATTCATGTATTATAGTCATTATAATTGTCCTATTACACCTATAATAATATTATAGAGTGTATTCATATAAAATATTTAGTGTTTTACCATTAATGAAATGATTTTCATTTATTTTATATTGTACTAGCATTATTTTATAATTTATTGAATTTATTTTCATATGAATATAATTTATGAAAAAATAATACATTCTAAAATTTGGTTAATAAAATATAGGTCATTGTTATACATCATCCTTCACACTCATGACTTAATTAAATATTAAGATATTATTTATTTACCATGTATAGTTTCTATGTTCGAAAACCATATTTATATTCTATCATGTATCATTATATTTCCTTATAAAATAAGCTAGAATGTTATCATATTATCCAATTTTTATGTTCTTAAAATATTGAACCACCTGGTTTCTTTCCAATGAATTTAACCTCTTGATTGGATGCATTTATTATCAACAAATAAACGATTTTTCACTAATCAAACATACAACCTCCTGGTTACAATATACACTATTAGAGATAATATATAATTTTTGTAAGAGGTGATATATATGGGAAACCCTAATTCCCTAAAAAAATCCATTTATTAACATTACAGTGACCATTATATCTCTTCCAAATCAATTTTATGGTCCTAAAAATAAGTTTAAAATAGAAAAAAACATCAAATAAACATTACTTATATTCATCATGAAATGTAAAATTAAATCTATTATATTGATATATGACACAAAATATATGGTAAATCAAAATAATTTTTTTTAAGATAAACTTTTTATGTAATTTATTAAAAACCATATATGTTATAGTGATAATATATTAAAGGGATGTATATAATAAATTCAGTAAAACTAAAGGGAGGTTATAATTATAATTTTAAATGGACTTGTGATTCATTTATTTGAGTTTTTACTTTTATATCCAACAGTAATGTGTGATGAAAGGAAATTTCTATAGAATATTGATTAAGGGGGTTAGATTTGTTTGATTGATCCCCAAGAAGAAGAAAAAAGTTATAGGAGGTGAGTTATATGGTGTCATATTGTCAACTATAACAAATAGATTAATAATAAATGTTCTTTTACATATTTATAGGAGTAGTATGTGTAGACTAATTTTAAGAGAATGTATTTAGGGATTGAATAAAGTATATATTAGAGATAAATACTGAAACTATAGATGAGGAACCCTATATATTCTAATAATATGTTATATCCTCAGCCAGAAACATTTTCATGTTTGAATGAAAAAATATATTCCTTAGAGCATGATATGTCTCTATAACACCTAAATGCACAGTCTATGAAAAACATTGAAAATTTTATAAAACCAACTTATTCACACCGAAGTTAAAAAATGGACTTATAATAAAGTATATTGCTCTCTGCCTTTGAATCATGAATTAAGAATGTGTATATGAACAATATGATCTCAATATACTTATATCTCAAGATCTACCAACTAAACAAAAAAACCTAAAGTAAAAAAAGAATCCAATGAATTATGATATAGAAAATATTTACTATATACCTTATCCAAGTTGATACAAAAAGATATTTCATTCTGAATTATACTCCACACATTAATTAATTGATGAACCATATTGATATAATACCTTTATCTCGATCAATAAAGAGACACATTATGAGTTTTTTAGTTATATGTGATCAATAAATCATAATAATGAAGCAACATAGTCTATCAATATTGTGATGGTAAAAAAATTACACAAGTCAAAAAAAAAGTGGCATAAAGACAATATATCCAATGTCACGTGTTAATGGTGAACTTGAGAAATATGAAAAATAGTAAATTTCTGTAAATCCATTTTTTATTGTATTTTTGTATGCACAAATTTTTTTGGTTATGTTGGAACCTTAAAAAGAACAGATTACTAACACTAAAAGAAACACATATCATACAACCAAAAAGGTAAATATTTAAAAATTAAAACAAATTGACAAAATACATTCTGTTGAGCTATACCCTTGATCTCATTGCCACCTATAAATGGATCCACCTTGGATCAAGAGAACCATAACTATGAGACACATCAAGCTATAAACCCTAATAAACAAGATCAGTACTATCATTACCAAAATTTTCATTGAGAACCACACAAAAAATCAAACCTTTATTACCATTTAAGAAACCAAAACAATGCCACAATAATTTATTAGTTCCTTTGATGGAGCCCCTTATAACCAGTAAATGTAATTAAATCTATCTCTCGACATTGAAACATATATAGAAAATTAAACATACATCAACCATTATGAGAATAACCATCAATAATGCCAAGTATTGTAAAGTATCCACAATGTTAAATAAAAAACCAATAATGGTCACTAGTTCCAATATAAACAATTATCGAACTATCATGAGGATGAATCCACCCTTTAGAAAAAAATAGAGCACACAATTATTGAATAGAACACTATGTTTTAACCTTCAAAAAGTATATTGATTCCATATTCACATTAATTGAATGACTTGAAAGGTCACCTCCTTGTTTGAAGCACCACTTATACCACTAAATGACCTCAATAAAACATGTTATGAAACTATCTTAAGTGTGGATTAAAGTGAGGGAATAAAAGATAAAAGACAAGTAATGAACAATATGGGTGTCAACTAGAACACATCATGAGTTTGAAAGAATGTATGAGGGATAGGGGTGATAATAATAGGGGAAACACTAGGAATAACCACCACATAAAAACTAATAATTTGAAATGGAACAAAAATATAATGAGGATCCTAGCTGCTGGATCCATTGATATCCCATTAACTATCAGCCTCCCAATCCACTCGAAACACCATCATTCTTAGCTATGATGGGATCATTCATGAGTTTTTTTGGTGAGAAATAGAATAGGTGGATCACAATCAAACAACTCAAACATGGAATATGAAAGAAAAAAACTAGGGAACACCAAATACTAACTTAACAAATTCCAAATTAAGGAGGAAAACATTGAACCTATCCACCAAAACATCTCAAACCACCATGAAATCAATAAAAACAGACTAATATTGGGTCCATACTAAAAGTTAAGGCATAAAAAGTGGTGAAGAAAGATAATAATTAGGTGATGATTTATCAAAAAACAAAAACACCAAAGGGGAAAAATAAACCCTTGATGCCTCACTCAATAATAATAAATAGAAACAAAAAAAATAATAAAGAACAATAAAAGGGGAGAGAGTGATGTGGGGGAAAAGGAAAACCATAGAATAAGGATATATTAGGGAGATATAATAGAATGTAATCACATACATAGTACATATAACCCTTGGAAGAAAGAAGGGTAAATATGGAAGATGAGAATGCTAGGAGGTCCATGTGAGTGAGGAGTAATTACGCTAAAATACATAACATTACTTATTGTAATAAATATTTCTATTGAAATAAATGATGAATGGTAAGATAAAAATGGTGGTCTCAAATAATACAATACTTATACATATGGGATTTAAAATGGTTTGGGAAATTCCTTATATCCATAGAAAAACACTAACATCCATTAGAAGATAATGGAGATGGAATTTATCTAGTTATAAGTGATTTCAATAATTTATTCTTTAAGAACTAATTAAAAATTTTGGATTATATATATATATCCTCATAGGGACCACTTATTTATTGGAAAAACGTGAAATCCAGATTCAATCAATATTATGTAATTTTATTAAATATTCATGAATATTCATTAAATATTCTTTCATCATTGGTTTATAATTTAAACAGTTTCATCAATTTTCTATTAATGATTATGGAAACTAGAACTCCATCACAAAATTGTACCCATAAGTTGATTATATATCATTAAATCACCCATTAATGAACTATTATTGGTCTTCTAGTTACTACATGTCCCCATCATGATTACTCTACCAATGGTCCAACTGATCTATTGACATTTTATCAATAGAATATTAGTTGAGAAATAAGATTTAATATAAGGCCCCAGCCTTAAACCTTACTTAATCTTGAGTTATTACAAGATTACACATTGAGGATCTTTTCAGGTTTAGTGTGTTAGAGAATTAGATCATGAAACTTGCATTACATTCCACATTTAAACAAAGTGGTTACATAAAAGACAGTATTCATTCTTCCCATCATCAGAAACATATTTAACATAAAAGATGGATTCTTTCTTGACACATCCTTGAAACTATCATCACATCATGTACCCTTCCCTTGACCTGTGAAAAACTTTTCAAAAACTAGGGATGAGCATAAAAAGCTCGGTAAGGGATATAAAAATATGGAAAGGAAACAAGAGTACAAGTATACATAAAAATGAAATCATAATTTACCCATAAAACATAATCACTTTAACATACCTCATAAAATCATGAATAAATCATAGAAATCATAAGACATAAAAGGTAACTTGAGGCATTCATAACATTCTTATGTAGGGATTAACCCTCTTGGTTACATTTAGAATACCCACCACAGTATATTCACTAAATCTCTTACGAGAAACCTTAACGTTTCACTCCTTCGGGTTACCAAATGCATTGGAGAGCTATATCGGGCTCACCCGCCCTTAGTTTATCACAGAACCACCCGTCTTCATAACAATGCCCAAGAACCATAACATAAATTTATCACATTAAACATGCATAAAGAAAACATAACATTTCCACCTTTCAATAACAAGATATCAATACAACACATTGATATAAATACATTATGGAAACCATTTTCAATACCAAAATAAAAGAAAAGTAAAACATGGTATTTATTTTTCTTTTAAAAAAATGGTATGGCTTGTAGAGGAAGCCGAAACTCAAATAATGGTCACGACGGTGGAGAAGTCGTTGTCGCCGCATACGTACGAAAAAAACATTCCCTTTTGTCATTTAATAAACACTTCGTATAAAAAAGATTCCTTTTGAATAAACGTAAAAGTCAAAGGGGTTTATACACCGTATAAAAGAAGGTTGGGTATAAAACAGAATATGCCTCAATGAAAGGGGATTGAGACGAAGTCCCTTACAAAGACGGTATCCTTGGTTTATGGATAAATCAATTACAGAATTATGTGTGAAAAACAAATACACCAAATATAAGTGGATATTAAGTGTAAAATAATCAATGGTCATTCACACATATTTAAAGGATGACATATTCGATAACTACATGTTGAACCAAAGAAATCAAAATTGGGTTAAGAAGTTTCCTTGACAGCCTAACAGCGTCACATCAAAAAAGGGTATCTCATCACTTGGACATAAAATTTACATCAATAAGGATATATGAGATCATATCCCAACATAACAATATGTAAATTAAAAGACCCAACAAAAGAAGTCTTTTAAAAAGTGGAGGGTGAAAGGTTCCCTTACCGGCATGGGTATCTTTCGAAACATACGCCCCGTGAAAGAAGGACAATAAAACATTGATGTAAATACTCATAAATGAAATAATATTACAAAATGAGTAAATAATGGTCAGTACATACTCCACTCAAAGGAAAATGTGGCAAATGTAGCATAAATCTCACAGGAATAAAAGTGAGATGAAAAATCTCTTACGAAAACTCGGCAGCCTAACGGCGCCACTTAAAACTTCAAAAAATGGATTGATGAGATAAAATAGGGTATCTCATCACATTACAATAAAATATATATCAAGAGGAATATAAAATAACATCCCCCATAATAAAAAAGTGGAGCTTAAAAGATGTGACATAAAAGAGAGTACTTAAAGAGAAAGAGAGAGGTTAGATCTCTTACGAAAATTCGGCAGCCTAACGGTGCCACTCAAAACATCCAAAATGGATTGATGAGAGAGAATAGGGTATCTCATCATATGAACATAAAAATTATAGTAAGAGTAATATAAAAGAATATCCCAATCACAAGAAAGATGCGCTTATAAGGAATGACATAAAAGAGTGTACTTAAAAAGAAAGAGAGGAGAAGGATCCCTTACCTCAAGTCCAACTTGTCTTGTTCGTTTATTTATATTCCTGAATAATAAACTTTGGTCAATTAAAAATTGCCTAAGTACCTCATTTAGAGATTATTATTCAGTTCATATCACATATTATAATGTTATAAAAATTGTTTAATAATGTTAGTTCATATCAGACATTTTTGCCGATGTTTGGTACATGAGTCAAAAATGAACTTGTTTGAAAAAAGACTGCCCATGTAGTTATAAGTAAATAATTTCCAGAATAGTATTAAAATATAATATATATCCAGTAAATATTCATTTTATACTATTCCATATCATTTGGAGATAAAAAAATGAAAAGCATCGTTCATGGAGACGGTAGGCCGTACGTATTCATGAATGCTACTTTCATTTTTTTGTCATATTAATGGAATTAAAACAAAATGAGAGAGATATATATATGTTATAATTCCAGAATTATATCCATAATTTAGATGTAATATATTACATATATATCCATTATATATATTTACTTATAATATTACATAACATTTTGAGATAAGAAATGAAATGTATCGTTCATGGAGACAGTAAGTCGTACGTACGCATGAACGCTACTTCCATTTCTATTTCATATTAAAACATAATGATACATAATAGTATTTTAATTCCAGTATGGTATCATATTTAATATCATTAAATATATCCATTATACGTACCACATATGGTATTAACGAATCAAATCACTTTGAGGGGGCGGTAGTCCGCACTTCCTTAAATGAAGATATCGCGTTTACCCATAATGGAAACCATAAAGGTACGCCATAAATGAAGAAAATACCGAAGCTTAAGTAAAACATAAACATATTAGATTTAATATATAAATATAGTGTCATATTAATGGCCACCTTTGAAGGTGTTAGAAGAATGTTGAAAAATCATCGTGTCGGGAGGTAGAAATTCGCCATCCACGGAAACAGTATGTTCTTTAACCATTAGATGTAGTTTTGTGTAATTGAAGCTCGAATACTTCTTATAAAAACATCCTAGTATATTTTAGATACTGGATTTGTTACAAAAAAAATTAATAAAAAGAGTTTAGGGGGTTGGGGAAGCAAAATAAAACAAAAGGACACAAGTGAAGACATTACCTTATAATCGGGTAACTCCCTTTGGTTTGAGCTCAAAGGCTTCCTTGGGAAGACTTATGCCCAAAGTGAGGCTTCAAGGAGTAATAGAGGGAAGTGGAGAGACCAAATGGGCAGGGGTTGTCCGAGCCAAAGGCTTTGGGAGTGTGGGTAAGGAGGTAGAGGTGGGGGCCTTTTATTAGAGGAGTGGAGGGGCACTCTTGTAAAGTTACAAAATGTTACATTATTTTCAAAAGAGTTTCGGATTTTAAAGGTCCCATATTGATTTATTTCGAGGATAAGGTGATAAGAGTTCTAAATCCACTCATCCAATAGGTTTGGGACATGTGTAGGTCTTAGATATTACAATATCTTTCCATTTTATTTAAATCGTTAAATAATGAGGTCATCACTGCATCATCATGATGTCATAAATAATTTAATTTATTTAATGTCTAAAAATTATACAAAAACTACTACGATGTAGTAAATCTTTTTATCTTTCCAATTAATATTTATAGTCAAAAATATGACTGTTATAAACCCATGTAAAAATTGATTTAGTAAAACATCTCATGTTTGTGTCATTTATACTTTAACATTAAATAAAAAAGACATTTATGTCATTTCCCAACCAAAGTGGCTCCATTGGGTCCCCAATTTGACCCATGGATTGTTTTGGTCGGCCATGACACATTCAATGAGGGTAGGACAAGTTTCTAGGTCATTTCATTTTATTAAAACATTATTCTTACCATAAACTACACTAATTACCTCTAATCGCGATTAAAAACTTAATAAGTTACTATTCACCAAAAAATTATTTTTATCCCATTGAACCACATTTTACTTCTTAATAACAACCATTTATGTCGGATTTTTTAAATTCAGAACACAAATATTGAAAAATTTCTTTTAAATGGAAAATTCAGTTTTTATAAGTACCACTTAGTGGTTTCACTATTCATCAAAAATTAAAGTTTTTCAGAAAAATCCCAAAAATTCACCCTAAGCTATATTTGATATTCCAAATTCAAAAATGAAGTCTATTTTACAAAATTCAAAACATATAAGTCACGTTAATTAATTTAATAATTAATTCCCTCTGTCAGAGCAAATAGCGTGTTTTTATGAAACAATAAGTATCAAAAGATTTCCATTAGTTTAAGTCTGATTTCAAGCTGAAATTAATTCCAATGACCACTATTAGATTTAATTGTAAAAATATATTCTAATTTCACTTTAAAACCAATTCAAAAGATAATATAGTTATATAAATAAATTAGTCTAAAAAGAGGTTTTGAATTAAAATACAACATTTTACATTATTCATTAAAAATTGAACTTTATCGGAAAGATACAAAAAATTTACACAAAGTAAATTTTGATGTCCCAATTCTTAAGAAGAGTTTTATTTGGTCCAATAGAATGTATAAGATTGAACAAAACTATATTTAATGACGGTTCGCCATCAAAAGGCGATAAGTGAACCTTTAGTGAAAACTAGGGCATATACGCCTAAAATTGAATTCTTTCCGTATTTTAAGCCTTTATCTTTTATTGGATAAATGTAAAAACTTTTAAAAACATGTATAATCATATTTTAGTTATTTCTATCCATTTCTGCCAATAGAACGACTACATGTTAACTACCATTTAAAATAATATTATTTTATTATTAGAGTGCAATGTAAGATTCCCAAGAAACTCGTTGTTGCGTGTTGGGTACGCCATCGAGCATAGCGTCCCCTTTAAAGTCATATTAATATTTTATTCAAAAATATGGATAAATATGAAAATTTCATATTCTTTATTTACCTGGGGTGTTACATCCTTCCCCCCTTTTTGGAATTGCATCCTCGCAATTTTTAAAATGGAGCTTGGAAACATCCTTGAAAGTCCCACATCGGAACAAGAGTCGGTAAAAAAATCACTTTAAAATAAAGGAAGATAAGTACTGAGGTCACCCTAATTAACCCATACTAGGATTCCATGTAGAAAAACATGGACATGGAAGAAAAAGCAAAGGGTCATGTTCTTGAGGGAGAGTGATAGTAAACATGTCTAGGAGAATGTTAACCATCAGAAAATCACAAACTTGTGATGGGTTAAACGGTATTCGATTCCCCAGTAGGAAAAGTTAATAGAACACATTTTTTAAGTTACTTTTTATTGAAGAATTTATTCATAAGGAAACATTATCACTTATCATGTTGACTTTCAACTTTTACTAGATTCATTAATCAAACTCATATTTTTTTCCAAAAGAAGAGTATTTAGGGAGACTTATTCGCATTAAGAGTACTATAATCAACTTCTAGAGAGTCACCTAATCCACAAAAGAGAACTATATACTTCCCATGTCTTTAGACTTTAACTAAAACCAAAACCAAAAAGGTTAGTACAAGATCAGATATTCCCGAAAAGGATAAGCCTTTATAAAAAGAAAATCTATTCTTAATCTCCAAAATTTGTCAAACAAAACCCAAAGTTCAACGAGGACCATTCTATAATCAATTTGTCCATAAAATTATTCAAATTAAACCAAACTAATATTGAAACCCAAATATTTGAAGGATTTAGTCACATATTCTTCCAAGTTAAATCGTAACATTTATCTCCAAACAACATCAGTTGCTCCTAAAGTCTCGTATTGAAAAGTAATTAACCCAATCACATATCCTCCATCATAGGTTAATCATTTTCATAAATAACCCAAAATCAACTTACTCTTAATTCATAAAATCATATAACTAAAAAGAATCAGTAAAACTAACCTGGGACTTCACGTAGTCCAGTGGTAGGCGATAAATACCAGTCGCACATTGGTTGTGGGTTGGATTCATGCAGCTTTGTCTGACGTGACGGGTAGTCACACGGTCTGCTCGTTGTCCTTTTTCCAAAACTATATAATTCTCAAATCATTCCCCAAAAAGGGATAAAATCATCAAAAATAACCATAACATAATTTAACCTCAATTTTATCTCATGCATTTCACTTCAATCATAACATATAGTAACCCATAATTACCTCAAAAGTAAGGATCATATAAACCCAAATGGTTCTTTATAACTATGTCCCCAAAAGAAAAGATAACTATTACTTGAATAAAATTTGCATATATTAAACATCAGGGTTACACATAATATAAAAAGTCTTCTAATGTAACCCCATCATCAAAAGAGACTTAATACTCTTAAGAATTTCACCATAACTCTTGAAGCCCTTATATGTTAACATCTTACTCATTTAACATTCTTCATGATACATTAACCATTACTTTCCAACTTATTCCAAAATATGTGTTTCCTACAAACAAAATCATGAATCATATCCTAAGATTCCAATATAGGAAAACAATAGTCATGAAATAATACATACCTTTGATTGGTCTTTGTTAGTTTCTTCATCCTCAATCGGAATGGCATTAGGTATTGGTAAACGAACATTTGTACGCTCTTGGTGATCCCATTCATGAAACTTCTTCATTGGACATGTGTTTGCATAATGACCATGCACACCACATGTAAAACATTCAATTGATCCCTCAGAAAGAACTTCTTTCCCTTTCCTCAAGTCAACTGGATGCTTCCTTTTTCTATGGCAGGTTCTTGCTTTATGACCTTCATTTCCACATCTATAGCATATTTCTGTCCCTTTGAAACATTTTCCTAGGTGTTTCTTTCCACATCTTTGACACATAGTTTTTTGAACACACTTACCTTTATGATTATTACCTGTACTTCCGTAGGGATTTGTTTCTCACATATATGATTCCTTAGAGAAATCACCAAGTTTTAGGTGGTAAATAATGACTCCAGATAGTTGGTTGAGGATAATCACAAGAGTTCTCATTGCAGCTCCCATATCATTCAGTTGCTTTCTCAAAAACACTGTCATAGTTTCCTTCACATCCACTGTTACTTTGGTGCCTGCTAGATCCATCCATTTACTAAAACCAAAAAGAACAGTGTGAGTATATCAACAAAACCATCATGTACTAATGAGGAAGATAAACACTAAGATATACTTACTCATTCACTTTATCTAAAACTAGGACTCTTTCTGAAATCTTAACCATTATGGTAATGTCACTTAAGCTTAAAGAATACACTAACCTCTAAAGTTATCTAAACTGACCTTTGATACCAACTATAAGGCCCCAACCTTAAACCTTACTTAATCTTGAGTTATTACAAGATTACACATTGAGGATCTTTTCAGGTTTAGAGTTTTAGAGAATTAGATCATGAAACTTTCATTACATTCCACATTTAAACAAAGTGGTTACATAAAAGACAGTATTCATTCTTCCCATCATCGAAAACATATTTAACATAAAACTTGGATTCTTTCTTGACGCATCCTTGACACTATCATCACATCATGTACCCTTCGCTTGACCTGTGAAAAACATTTCGAAAACTTGGGATGAGCATAAAAAGCTCAGTAAGGGATATAAAAATATGGAAAGGAAACATGAGTACATGTATACATAAGAATGAAATCATAATTTACCCCTAAAACATAATCACTTTAACATACCTCATAAAATCATTAATAAATCATAGAAATCATAAGACAGAAAAGGTAACTTGAGGCATTCATAACCATCTTACGTAGGGAGTAACCCTCTTGGTTACGTTTGGAATACCCACCACAGTATATTCCCTAAATCTCTTTGGAGAAACCTTAATGTTTAACTCCTTCGTGTTACCCAATGCATTGGAGAGCTATATCGGGCTCACCCGCCCATAGTTTATCACGGAACCACCCGTCTTCATAATAATTCCCAAGAACCATAACATAATCTTATCACATAAAACATGCATAAAGGAAACATAACATTTCCACCTTTCAATAAGAAGATATCAATACAACACATTAATATAAATACATTAAGAAAACCATTTTCAACAAAAAATAAATAAAAGTAAAACATGGTATTTATTTTTCTTTTAAAAAGATGGCATGGCTTGTAGAGGAAGCCAAAACTCAAATAATGGTCACGGCGGCAGAGAAGTCATTGTCGCTGCATATGTACGACAAAAACATTCCCTTTTGTCTTTTAATAAACACTTCGTATAAAAAAGATTTCTTTTGAATAAATGTAAAATTCAAAGTGGTTTATACACTCTATAAAAGAAGGTTGTGTATAAAACAGAATATGCCTCAGTGAAAGGAGATTGAGATGAAGTCCCTTACAAAGACGGTATCCTTGGTTTAAAGATAAATCAATTACATAATTATGTGTGAAAAACGAATACACCAAATATAAGTGGATATTAAGTGTAAAATAATCAAAGGTCATTCACACATATTCAAAGGATGGCATATTCGATAACTACATGTTGAACCCAAAGAAATTGAAATTGGGTTAAGAAGTTCCATTGACAGCCAAACGGCGTCACATCAAAAAAAGGGTATCTCATCACTTGGACATAAAATTTACATCAATAAGGATATATGAGATCATATCCCAACATAAAAATATATAAATTAAAAGACCCAACAAAACAAGTCTTTTAAAAAGATGAGGGTGAAAGGTTCCCTTACCGACATGAGTATCTTTCGAAACATACGCCCCGTGAAAGAAGGACAATAAAACATTGATGTAAATACTCATAAATGAAATAATATTACACAATGAGTAAAATAATGGTCATTACATACTCCACTCAATGGAAATTGTGGAAAATGTAGCATAAATTTCACAGGAATGAAAGTGAGATGAAAAATCCCTTACAAAAACTCGGCAGCCTAACAGCGCCACTTAAAACATCCAAAAATGGATTGATGAGATCAAATAGGGTATCTCATCACATTAAAATAAAATGTACAGAAAGAGAAATATAAAAGAACATCCCCCATCATAAAAAAGAGGAGCTTAAAATAAGTGACATAAAAGAGAGTACTTAAAGAGAAAGAGAGAGGTTAGATCTCTTTCGAAAATTAGGCAGCCTAACGGCGCCACTCAAAACTTCCAAAATGGATTGATGAGAGAGAATAGGGTCTCTCATCATATGAACATAAAAATTACAGTAATATTAATATAAAAGAACATCACAATCACAAGAAAGATGATCTTAGAAGGAATGACATAAAAGAGTGTACTTAAAAAGAAAGAGAGGAGAAGGATCCCTTACCTCAAGTCCAACTTGTCTTGTTCAATTCTTTATATTACTGAATAATAAAATTTGGACAATTAATAATTGCCTAACTACCTCCTTTAGAGATTATTATTCAGTTCATATCACATATTATAATTTTATAATAATTGTTTAATAATGTTAGTTAATATCATACGTTTTTGCCGATGTTTGGTACATGAGTCAAAAATGAATATGTTTGAAAAAAGATTGCCCATGTAGTTATAAGTAAATAATTTCCATAATAGTATTAAAATATAATATATATCCAGTAAATATTAATTTTATACTATTCCATATCATTTGGAGATAAAAAAATGAAAAGCACCGTTCATGGAGACGATAGGTCATACGTACGCATGAACGCTACTTTCATTTTTTTGTCATATTAATGGAATTAAAACATAATGAGAGAGATATATATATGTTATAATTCCAGAATGATATCCATAATTTATATGTAATATATTACATATATATCCATTATATATATGTACTTATAATATTACATAACATTTTGAGATAAGAAATGAAATGTATCGTTCATGGAGACGGTAAGTCGTACGTACGCATGAACGCTACTTCCATTTCTATTTCATATTAAAACATAATTATACATAATGGTATCTTAATTCCAGTATGGTATCATATATAATATCATTAAATATATCCCTTATACGTACCAAATATGGTATTAACGAATCAAATCACTTTGAGGGGGCGGTAGTCTGCACTTCCTTAAATGAAGATATCACGTTTACCCATAATGGAAACCATAAAGGTACGCCATAAATGAAAAAAATACAGAATATTAAGTAAAAAATAAACATATTAGATATAATATATAAATATAGTGTCATCTTAATGGCCACTTTTGAAGGTGTTAGAAGAATGTTGAACAATCATCGTTTCGGGAGGCAGAAATTCGCCATCCACGGAAACAGTATGTTCTTTAACAATTATATGTAGTTGTGTGTAAGTGTAGCTTGAATACTTCTTATAACAGTATCATAGTATATTGAAGATACTGAATTTGTTAAAAAATAAATGAATAAAAAGAGTTTAGGGGGTTGGAGAAGCAAAATAAAACAAAAGGACACAAGTGAAGACATTACCTTAAAATCGGGTAACTCCCATTGGTTTGAGCTCAAAGGCTTCCTTGGGAAGACTTCTGCCAAAATTTAGGCTTCATGGAGTAAGAGAGGGAAGTGGAGAGACTAAATGGGCAGGGGTTGGCCGAGCCAAAGGCTTTGGGAGTGTGGGTAAGGAGGTAGAGGTGGGGGCCTTTTATAAGAGGAGAGAAAGAGCACTCTTGTAAAGTTACAAAATGTTACATTATTTTCAAAAGAGTTTCAGATTTTAAATGTCCCATATTGATGTATTTCGAGTATAAAGTGATACGGGTTCGAAATACACTCATCCAATAGGTTTTGGACACGTGGAGGGCTTAGATGTTACATTATCTTTTCATTTTATTTATATCGTTAAATAATGAGGTCATCGATGCATCATCATGATGTCATAACTAATTTAATATATGTAATGTCTAAAAATTATAAAAAAATCTTATGATGTAGGAAATAGTTTTATCTTTCCAATGACTATTTATAGTCAAAAATATGACTTGTATAACCCCATGAAAAAAGTGTTTTAGTAAAATATCTCATGTTTCTGTCATTTTTACTTTAACATTAAAAAAAATGATATTTATGTCATTTCCCAACCAAAGTGGCTCCATGGGGTTCCCAAGTTGACCCATGGATTGTATTGGTCATCCATGAAACATCCAATGAGGGTAGGACATGTTTCTAGGTCATTTCATTTTATTAAAACATTATTCTTCCCATAAACTACACTAATTACCTCTAATCGCGATTAAAAACTTAATAAGTTACTATTCACCAAAAAATTATTTTTATCCCATTGAACCACATTTTACTTCTTAATGACAACCATGTATGTCGGATTTTTGAAATTCAAAACACAAAGATGACAAAATTTCATTTAAACGGAAAAATCAGTTTTTATAAGTACCACTTAGTGGTTTCACTATTCATCAAAAATTGAAGTTATTCAGAAAAATCCCAAAAAGTCACCCTAAGATATATTTGATATTACGAATTCAAAAATGATGTCTAATTTAAAAAATTCAAAACATATAAGTCACATTAAATAATTTAATAATTAATTCCCGCTGTCAGAGCAAATAGCATGTTTTTATGAAACAATAAGTATCAAAAGATTGACACTAGTTTAAGTCTGATTTCAAAGTGAAATTAATTCCAACGACCACTATTGGATTTAATGGTAAAAATATATTCTAATTTCACTTTAAAACCAATTAAAAAGATAATATAATCATATAAATAAATTAGATTAAAAAGAGATTTTGAATTAATATACAACATTTTACACTATTCATTAAAAAAATGAACTTTATCGGAAAGATACCAAAAATTTACACAAAGTAAATTTTGATGTCCCAATTCTTAAGAAGAGTTTTATTTGGTCCAATAGAATGTATAAGAGTGAAAAAAACTATATTTAATGACGGTTCGCCATCAAAAGGCGATAAGTGAACCTTTAGTGAAAACTATGGCATATACGCCTAAAAATAAATTCTTTCCTTATTTTAAGCCATTATATTTTATTGGATAAATGTAAAAACATTTAAAAACATATATAATCATATTTTAGTTATTTCTATCCATTCCTGCCAATACAATGGCTACATGTTAACTATCAGTTAAAATAATATTATTTTATTATTAGAGTGCAACCTAAGATTCCCAAGAAACTCGTTGTTGCGTGTTGGGTACGCCATCGAGCATAGCGTCCCCTTTAAAGTCAAATTAATATTTTATTCACAAATATGGATAAATATGAAAATGTCATATTCTTTATTTACCTGGGGTGTTACATTTAAACCTAAAAAATATAATTCTTGAAGATAAGATTATGGATTTTTATGGAACATTTTAAAAATAACTCACTCTCATCATTCCAATAAAATAGTGATGTTATGATCACCTTATAATCAACCAATTCCCACAAAGGAAAAATACCTCCCAAATCATTCAAAAATTATAAACTTTGTAAATTTTTTTGTCATATTTTCACATAAAATATTAATTTATTATTCTATATCACAATATTATAGAGGAATATTAGTGAATTTATACATAAAATTAATATTTATTATTCTAAAATGAAACACCATATTCTTATCATAATGTATTGGAAATTAATTATCACATAATAACATTCTATTACCTTATTTCCTTTGGATTTCTACCAGTTGACCCATCATTAATATAAAATTATTCTCAACCTATATTATTTGCACATAATTATCTTCCATAGTTAATATTTAAACAATAAGTTATAGTTGGGTCATTTTGATATCTATCATTCCTCCATAAGTGAAAACGTATTCTATGGTGTTTCTCCATCTATCCAGATCTCCTCTAAATCTCACATCAGTAAATACCTACAATGACTCATTCAAGCCAAAACATAGAGATAATTTGATGCTACCCTTGAGATATTGGATTATTCACTTCATAGATTCCAAGGGATGAATATATATATTAGATATAAACATCTCTAAATGGAATATCAAGACTTGTAGAAATCAAATAATACATACAGCTTCCTACTTCTGATCCATATTAAATTGTTTATATGTATTTTTCACCCATTTTCCATTCTAAGAATATTCTATTTTAAGAACATTAATTTTCTATCCAAAGGTGTTGAAAAATGGTTTGATCCAAACATTCAAAATGTTTTTTAAACTTATTCTAGTATAAATTAATCATAATAACTAAAATCATGTTTTGTTCTCTATGATATTTCATCTCAAATATTTCAGTAATCTTCCACATTATATTAATAATTCATTATATTATTGGACCTACCAGGAGAATATAAAGAAAGTGAATTACAATGAAAATCCTATCATCAAACACTATTAAGTATTAAAAATAACCCACATTGAAGTAGATGAAATTTTTATCTTTTATGAAGGATTCAAATATACTATTAAATTATTTGGGTTCTTGTTTCATCCCAGGTAAACACCATTTGATCATACAAAGTAAATACTCATTTTGGATTCTTTGAAACTAGACTGTTTCTCTATAAGAAAATCCACCCCCAAAATATTATAAAATAATATCCCCTTCACTTCTAATTTCTCAAGATATATACATTTTAATTAAACAATTAATAACATAATTTAGATTTTATACAATTCACCACCTGAGAGAATATTTCAATTAAATTAATTCCTCTTTTTCATGAGAGTATTTTAAATCCTACATCTCATTATATATTTTCCTACCACCCAATTCTTCACTCAAAAGGTAGACCCATTTTTTGAAGTTATCATCTTTAGACGTGGAATATTTTCATCAATGTTTTATTTAAATGATATAAATCTATCGATTCATTTAATCTAGACTCCCACTATTTCATGTCACTCAAGCTTACTACCTATTATAGGGTATTAATATCTCTTACATATATTAAATGAAAATAGTGAAATTTTATTTCAAACCACTACATTAATATTTTAAACATGAAAGACATCCGTAATTGATCTTGAGACTTAATAGTTCCTTCTATAAAACTTATCCATACTGCTGTTATTTTTTGATATTCTAATACATTTTTATTTCTAGTACCATTGAATTTGACCTTCCACTAATCTTTCAAAAACTTTTTAATACCCTTAAATAATCAGTACACTTTGAAAATATTTATAAAGTCCTATTTATTTCGTTATGGAATACATTAATGATTATTTATTCTTAATGAAATATTTTATTTATTCAAGATAATTATACAATATCCCTTGATATAACATTGAATTCAAACATCAAATGAATTTCCATTCATCATTATCCTAAAATCCAAACTGAAATTGTTTAATTAATGTATCCATGAATAAACATGTCTTGTAATTATCAACTAGTTTATCCATCTTAATGACATCAACATGGAAATAGATTATATATTCAATGAATTTCAAGTATGATTAATTGATCGTTTTACTAGTACAAATACACTTGGAAAATAATTCCCCATAAATATAGATAGAGTTTTATTAATTAAGTAATTTATAAAAATCACATTTTCTATAAAAAATTTCTTAAAAAACTTGAATGTTGATATATAATCCCAGATTCCTCATTTATTGACTTGTTTATCCTTTATTTCACAATATTCAGATGTGGTTCCCTATGTACTGAATTTTAAAACCTATTTATTTTATTCAATTAATACATCATAAATACTATGTTTTTTCTACATGCAACCATTATCATGCCTCAATCATTTTATCATTAATCCTATTCCATTTTCCAGTATGGATCTCCATATATTAAATGTTACTAATGCTTATGACGCTAGATACAAAAGGTATACCCACACAATTCATGTTATATCATCAATGAAGGTAAAATTTTATAGTGAACTATCATCAGAACATATCACATTTAGAATTCATATATTCATATACACAAAATCAATATTTTAAGACTTGGATGATTTTCCTTTCCAAAAAAAGGAGGATCTTTTCTGATTTACATAGATATACTCTTCATAGGTTTTATACTCTTTATTCGGTACTTTTAATATGCCATTAATATCCAAGACTCTCATCCCCTCCTCACTTAGGTGACTATGAAAGTAATTCCGTAAATGTAATTCTTAGATGGATTCACTAACAACAATTTATGTATAGAAAAACCCAATTATGTATAATAATATAGCATTCAAAACATTGTCCACCACCATGGAACCTCAAGTGATCTCACACATACCATATGAAAATTTAATATAAAACTCTACCTAATCCAAGTAACCTATCAAAAATAGATTATTTATAAATCATATTATGTGTCTAAATCAATAAGAAATAACAAGAATCTATTAATTATCTAAAAAATCAACATAACCCTTTAATAAATTATAGAATTTTTCGTCATCAACAAAGGGGAATCTTATTGAAATATAAAAACACAAAATTTTTCATGAATCCTCTATCAATTAAACAAGAATCAATGATCGATGAATCTAATAGACCGTTGAAACTCAAAATTAAACTAGTGCCACCTTTCATAACAACATTATTTTTATATAAACATCCATAGTTTAACCTCTAGTCCATGTATTCTATATTCATATTCCCTTTCTTCCCACACTATTATGAAACATGACTTGAACCTTCCAAATTTCTACCACTTATTTATCTTGATCCACTTATCTTATTTTTATATCCGTATAAATTTATTCATTAACCACCCTACATATTTCATAATATTTATATTGATTTATAGAAATACATCTCTTTTATATATTAATTTAAAATTTGATCCTAAATATGGTCAATAACTAAGAGTGTTTTAGCACTTAAGATTCTTATAATGGTATCTATTTCATTCCACGACTCTAGTAATGATGATAATATGATCCATTCTTATATTCCACTCCTAAACCTCACAATTATATATTATAACTAATTTTTTATCATGTTGAAATAATTAAAATGTTTATCCATTTAATTTCTATCATTTATCTTCAAAATAAAGAGCCCGTGTAACTAAAATTCATTATTCATTATGGTAGCCTTATCAAAAATGTTTTAGATCAATAGTGGTATTTTTTTCTCTTGGGTATTAATGGAAATATCATGTGATTAAAACATCCATAAATCTAGAAGTTATTTATAGTAATGATTTTACCATTCCCTTTTCCCAATTGTTAGAGTCTTGAAAATAGTTAATGAAAGATTTAGTTCCCTTTATCACAAATAATCTTCTATATACATCATCCAGAAATGGAAACATCTATCATCACACATTTTTTCCTTTCATTAACATATTAAAATTATATAAAATTTAAATATAAACCTTAAACTAAACTTTAGATGAAAAAGGTAACATATAAATACTTAGTGGAAGTATTAATATCTTCTAATAATAAGAATGTAGCCTTGGTAACCAACAAACCATGATACAAATTATTATATAGTAATACAGATTCACCATAAAAATTTCTTGTATGAATCAAAGTCTCAATGCCTAGTAATTGTATATTAGAGAAGCATTTCAAAAAATTTACTTACCAAACAAGAGAGAACTCTAGAAACAAACAAATAATGATAAGATAATAATAGAATACCTCACTACAAGATATTTCACTTTTTCCAACAGGGGCATATATATTGGTAGAAAAATATTTTCTGTTGGAAAGACGTTTTACTGACACATGTCCCTATCACTAAATTGTTAGTAACAACTCTGTTGCTAAATGTTGTTGCAACAGATAAATTGATTCTGTTACAATTATAATAACACGAACAGATAATGTATATGTTGGTCAAAAGTTTTAGTAACAAATTAATACAACTAATATATCTTTTGGTAATATTATTATAATTTTTAAACACCAACAATTAATATTTGTTTGTAAATTATATTCCAAATGTCGATATTCCATTTTTGTTGTTAAGATTTTATGTTATATTTATTAATATAATTTTATATAATATATTATTAAATTCATTATATTTATTATATAATAATTAAAAAATTTGCTTATATAAACCACTAAAAAACTGAAACATTATTTGAAAAAATGCATTCAAATATAATTTAAATACTTTTTCAAACTTCATGAAAAATAAGATGCTCCAAGAAACATATTCCAAACATGTTCAAACACTAATAGAGTTTACATGGAACTCAATCAAACTTTTTCTACAATATATTTCTCACAAACATCAGAGGCCATTGTTGTGGAATCCCCATCACTTCACATGATCTATCATCTTCTATAGTGGATTGGGATATGAGAAACTTCAGCGTCATCCCTTGGATTGCAGTGGACCACCCTTCTATGCTCGATGAAAAACCTGTCCTCCTTCTCCTCCACTTTAGACATGCACCACAACGAGAAACACCATTATCACACAAACATAACAATTAAAAAATAGTTTTTTATTTAAACGCATGATATAAAATAATAACACATGATACAAAAATATAATCCAATGACCACAACCATAAGATTATCCCTTCAAGAAAGAGATTATTTGATCGTGAAAATTTAGCATGGAAGCTGAAGGGATCAGACCCGAGCAGTGAAAAACATCGTTAACCACCTATGAAAAATCTATGAAAACCTATGGAAAACACCTTTAATAATCATTATGTAAAATAATATTCTATAGCTTCATTGACAACTACTTTCACAGATTGAATGAGTTTGATCAGTTTTTGATTGATCTATTTTTTCATTCAACTTCAATGCGCCACGCCTGCACCTTAATACATAACAACAACCATCATGTCAAGACTATTCATCCTAGGTCTGTCAGGCCTCACCCTATGGTATTACTTTTCTAGTACCACAATATTTCATGAAATTCATACATATCCTACCTCTTTGAGAATAATATACATCAGTTCCTTTGTGATCATTGACTAAACTTCATTGAACATGATCGCTTACATCATCCTCATGTGGTGGATTACTTGTTCCCTACACAGAAGTTAGTTCAGAACTATAGTTAAACATGTGTAGAACCCAACAGAAAAGTACAACTACTCATTTTTTATCAGAAGAGACCATAGAACACCATTTTTAAAATGAAAATCTATTTGCTTCATAATGAATAAGCACAAAGAATCACTATTTCTAAAAAACCAGTTACCACACATGAAATACTAAATAATATCTTGGAGATTTATAGTGTTTTCCTTCCCAAGGACTCCACATATGAAAATCAATGGTCATGTGATTCTATCAAAAGTAGTGGATACTATGCTTAGTCACCCATCATGGTGATAATCATATTGATGATACTCGCAGTGTATGATCCTTGAACTCCCTTACCTAATGTAGTGAGATCAGAGTCAAGTGCCATGAGTGAAATATCAAGCTTTACTTAGCATCTCAATGAAGATGAAGGTAGCAGTGAAGAATAACAGCATCAAATTACCATCATTCAAAAAATCCACTCAACATAATAGAATAATTTTAAATCTATCATCTCTCTGGTTGAAATATCTTAGGAACTTGTATGCAAGTACAAAGGGCTTGATACGTAAAATCAGACAGTGCACAACAAAATCAAGCAGTGAATAATAAACTTAGAGATGATATAACAAAAATTCAGGTATATTATTTTAGAACACTTATATTATGAACATTGAAGTATGTATACTAGCAAAGGAAACATGAACACATACTCACAAAGACAGCAAGAATACTCACATACTCATAGTGTTCTTACTCACAAAGGAAGAAAAATCACATTCATTGGCAGTAGGAACACTTTCACTGTGTTCTTCCATTGTAGAGGAGAAGTCCCAAGGATACAATTATTTACCAAAATCCACACAATATGCCAAACTAAAAGTAATAAATAGAAAACCAAAAAAATTACATATTTAAGGAAATTTACAAAATAGTATATACAATAAATATGTGTGAACATAAATATGAAAACTCTGTTCTTTTCTGGTTCTATAGCTCGACATCAATAACGATGGTTCCTGATTAACCAACTGGTGATTCTCCTCTAGCATTGAGTTGACATCTGATCTAGTCATCATGCCCATGTTCTGTGATGCTCATCTCGAGGCCCCATCATTGCATCAGGTCTCATCTCTTGGCCTTCTATGACGAGTGCATGGTGGTGGTCTTTCTTATTCATCAAAGTTCTAATGGTGATACTAGATCTCCCATGTGGGGGGGTAGTGTGCGTCCAGATCTTTCCATGGCCCAAACTATTTCCCTCTCCTAGTAGCCTTCCTTCGTTGGCTTTCACTGGAACATTCTTATCCTCAATATAACTTCTCTGCAACATCATCGTGACTACAATGAAATATCTTGACTGGCACAAGCTTCGATTATCTTGTTCTCAAATGAATCTAACATTTTTCATCCCGACAGTCTGCTTTGGTGACAATATCCCACTTTTGACATCGACATTCTCTCATTCAAGGCCACGAGTGCTCGATCCTGATGGAGGAATATCATTCCCTAGCGGTTGAATATTTTGGAGAGGTTTTAGAGGATTATGACGGTTGAAGTGGGGGAACAGAATACGACAATGGTTAATCGGGATTAGGGTTTTCTGGCAGAATTTTGGGAGCTCGGATGAGATTTATCCGTAATAAACAATTTATTATTATATATATATATATATTGTCTAATAAATTAAAAATATTATTAAATCATTATTATTTTAATTCTATATATATAAATATTTTTTTATTGAAAAAATAATGCTTTGATATTAAATTTTTAATAAATATTTTCAATTTGGTAAAATAATAATAATTATTGAATATTTTATTGTAATATGTTTTCAAAATTTAAAATATTTATTAGTAATTCAAATTAATAATAATAGATCCATTTGTTGGAAAAGCAATTGTTACTATTACTATGATAATGGAACATATTTTATTGTTAGTAAAAGATCTATTTGTATAAAACAATTAACATCAACATAAATATATGTTGGTAAAACAATTGTTGGTACATGGAATTAATATTAGTGTTTTATAATATAAAATAAATTTTCAATATGTGGATATCAAATATTGATTACTTATATTTCAATTAATTTTATTTTTTGTATTAGCATGTTATGATTTATTATGTTTATTAAATTCAAATTTTAAAATGATTTATTTTTTTATAAAAAATGTATTTTAATTTTTATTAAATGAAACAAATTGGAAAATATATATACTATCAACCACCTTTGAAATCCTTGATGTATTCCACCACCATTGTAATGAACTAAAATTTTATAAATTAAATTACATTTTTAATAAATAAATTATTTTTTAAGTAATATAATTATAGAAAATACATACTCTATTTTATACCATTATAAAATATAGCCTTTCAAATTTGAAAGATCATTATGAATGATAACCATTGATAATATATCCATTATATGATGACTAATAATATTTGTAGAAACTAAGGGTTATGATGAAATACAATTAACCAAGATGGAAGGAGCGATAAACTAGACCAGTAGGGTAATACCCCATTGAGACCATTTATCAGAGATTATGATGAATATAGAATCCCTAGGCCTTTTCTTTTACCAAGACTAAGTTATTATTGAAAAAATAAGACTAAAATGAAACCAATCGTGAGATAAATCAAATATTATTGAGAACATGATCCAAACCATGTTTATCGAACCACCCCAAGAAATCACCATCGTCAAATACCTTACCATTATGGTGTATAATATTGTTATAAGGGGTTATGTATCAAGACCCTTGTGATATGATTTTGTATATTTTATTTTTAATTAAATAATTATTATATTTTCCCATTTTTATTTATAAGGAACTATCCATAAACATGACATAATCTTGTTAATTGAACAAGAATTCAATTTTTTACATTCCAAAAGATCTTTTTAGTTATGATTTTTAGAGAATTATGAAATAATTCACAAATATAAACCCATAATAATAAATAGTGGGTAATAATAAAACTGTATCAATTTATTCCATAATACACTAGTTTTAATAATTCATGAATTCATTTCATGAAATGTTTTCACAATATTTAGCATTGATTTGTCTTTTCTGTTTCCCATCCTTAAAAACCTATGGTTTTTTTAAAACCTGAGATGAGAAAAAAAATATTAGTAAGTTAAGTAAGATAGAATGTAACCATTAGTCCTTTAATACTAATAAACACATGAAATCATTTTCACAAGATATACTTTTCAACCTTGAAGTATCATATACTTATTCAGTGAAAACATGAGTTTTCCATAAATGATAGAAAACCAAAATAAACCATTTTGATAACATAAAGAATTAATTACTTATGATCATAACCCATAGGATACCATATTATATTTATCCTTTACACCTACCTTACAATTTAACCCACATATCTACCTTATAATGTATCCTTCATAGCTACCTTATAGTGTAACCACCATAGTTACACTTTGTGTAACCCTACGGTCGACCTCCAACATAAAAATAAGCAATGAATTGGAGGGATATATAGGTCCCACCATTCATCATAAACAATTCCCATGAACTAGAACATAATCATAAAACAAGAATTCTTGCATGATAAAAAAACTTTCTTTGGAAGTTTTTAAAAATAGAAGAAGAGGATTTTTAAAGAAAAGTTCATCAACTCATGTTTTTCTTACATAAAAAGTATTAAAAAATCATGTATAATTGTTTAAAGAGTGTTATTACTTTATTATAGAACTATAATCATGTGTATACTACCTTATATGACCATATTATAAAACATTTCCACCCTTTTATTAATTATATTGTGTTATTTCAATCGTTTTAGGTACATTCTTTTCATGGTTTCCATGGATGGTTCATTAAATATTTTCGTATCGAAGAAGTGGAATGAAATGTAATTGTTATATTTTCATAACTTTAAATGATACCATATATCATTTTTTTTGATATGAGGATGAATAATTAGATAAAACATTAATGAAAACCAATTAATTTTTTTTTTGGAATTTTTTATGACCACCACAAAATTATTTAATTTTTTAATATAATGTTTATATATTGGTTATAGAAAAATATTTAACTTATAATATGTGTAATAATTTCTTATTTAACTGTAATAATTGTTTTATTACTATCATTGAAGGCTATAATGGAAAATTAAAGTGTATCGTCCATGATTGTGGCATATCATGGATGATGTTCTCTTTTTTAGAACAAAAGAGATAGAATAATGATTTTGATAATTAATTTCTCCCTAAACATGATAAAATTATATTATGTATAAGATACCAGATTTCTATGCCACATGTATTATGGGAGGTGATGAGAAAATAAAAAAAAATAAATAAATTAGAAAGACAATAAAAGAAAATCAATGAGGATTTTACCTCTTGAATTATTATCCTTGGGAACGTTCATAGGGCCCTTGGTTTTGGCCTTTTTGTCAGACAAGTAGGTCTTGTACATGGGGAAGACTATTGGGAATGGAATTTGGTGGAATTTAAACAAACTAAATGGATTTGAGGAATGTGGAGAATATGTGGTCTGTCACACACCAGCTCGGGAATACTGGTAACCCAATAATCAAACGAACCCTGACATATCCCAAAGTGAGTTTATAATCCCCACAGATCAGTGATTAGCACTTGAAATCATATAAACTGAGAGTGGGAATTATTTTTTCACTAACAATTCTGAAATAAATGAAACACGGCTGTATGCATATCAAAAGAAAATCCACTGGGTGTATTGCACCAGAATATAACAAGGCATAAAAAATCTTAATGTAATACAACCCAAGAACCACAATAGAAAAAATAGCCTAAGGTCCCTAAGGAAATAGCTCACCAAGTCCAAAGTTCAATATCTAGATCCACCTCTAGGATATCCTTTTCCCTTGGGTGAACCAAGAAGGAGAATGTCTACAAACACATGAAGGAAAAAAGTAGGCTATGAGTGACGGCCCATTAGGATTCCACCAAGGATTAAATTACAGATGCCAATAATAGATCAACTAATCTAATGCTTTAAATTATAGAATAAATAGGTTTTTAATTTTTAATAATATTTAAAAAAATCTAGAAATAAAATTTAAATGATGGAAAATAAATTAAGAAATATCTTTTCAAGTGATGGAATAATTCATGAACAACGGATTAAATAAAGTAGTTTCCTAAAATAGTCTATATAAATTCCGATGGCATGTAAATCAGATCAAACAACATTGGAATACATTTATATATCAAAAATAAATAATAATTAAGAAAAATGGTCATCTACCAAATAGGTGTGAATGTTCTAGGCTACATGACTCCACACTCTCCATACATGACCCTCGAAAAATAGCCAATGGAGACTCATCACTATTCCATCATGTATGTGAACCTCTTCATGTATGTTTTAAAATGTTGTAATAATATAGAGTGTATCCAAATAATTCACAAACTACCTATGGTTTTCATGTTATCTTACAAAATCAATGATAGGACATTTATATTAAGACTACATAAAATATAATTAAGCCCCATTCTTCCATTTCAATTCCAATTTTACATTCAAAAAAACATTTTTTAATAAAAAACACTACTCTTTAACAAAATAAAACCACTGGGTTATTATCAAAATATTTTAATCAAGTTTCAAAATATGAAATCCATTAAAACAAAATGCCATAAATTTCACAATTCATTACTACAATTAAATTCATAACATTAATTTAAATAATTTCCATAAAAACCACAATTTAAATTAAATATTTTAAATCAAAAATTTCCCATAAACACACCCCAATTAAACCGGATTGGGGCGGGGGGGGGGGGGGGGGGTTCCAAATTCTCACACCAAAAACATTTCTGACCGACCAATTCACAGGGATTGGATTTAATTAAATAAATTGAAAATAAGTTTGATCAATTTAATTTAGATAAAAAATTGAAATAAATTAATAAATTCATGGTTAATCAATTTGTCCAAATCAGATAGAACCCCTACATTTTTCAAAAAACAAATACTCGCAACATAACCCATTAAAAATAACGAAGGTGTAGAAGACCTTGAAACAAAACATAGAGATGAGAGACACACTCACTAAGAATAGATAAATAAATTTTAGGATGATCTATTCAAATACCAAAGGAGGATAAAGAGAGAAAGATTAGAAATGAGGGAGAAAGCTTACCCAGGGATAACACCGTAAGGTAAATGATGATCCAATGCTGAACAAGAGAACCCTAAAGGGTTAGAGAGCTCCAAGATCTCCAGGGAAAGAATTTGAGTTAATAGAAGTAAGATTTTATAGGAGACAAAAGGAATAAATAATCTATGCTAGATGTTTAAAAACCACAGTCGAGGTATTACACGATGTGTAATCACACTACACATCATGAAATAGTTATGTTTCAGAATTGCCAAAAAACATGTCACCGTTCATTAAAAATAACACTACAAATTAAAAAACTGATATTTAATTCACTGAAGATGTGTAAAGGCTCATCATTTCATGTACCCTTCACACCGTGAGACATTTTATGACTTGCATCTAGCAACTATTACACATTGTGTAACCTAGTTACATGATATATATCCCATATGGAACCTACAAAAATAGCTTTTTAAAGATGAGATTCCAACAAATATCTGACATCGCCATTATAGGTGTCCTCCCAAATGATTCTCCACCCTACAAAATTAACAAAAAAGAAAAACCAAAATAAGGTTAAGGACATACTTGTCAGATCAGTAATGAGATGTTTCAAACTCCCCACCATAAAACTTTTATGTCCCCAAAAATATTATAAATAAGATTCCATGAAAAATGGTGAGGCCACTGCTCACTTATCAGTGTCTCACATTCCCACATCCCATTACTATATTTATGATTCCATAGCACACGAACCAAAGGTATCATCCTCCCATGAAGCATCTTGGTCTTAGAATGGACTATCTTGACTGGCCACTCAGTCAAAGATAAATCAGGTTCAATATCAAGATCACTCTAGCCCAAACCATGAGAGAGATCAGAGAGATACTTATTCAGATACAATACATGGAATATTTTATGTATTGATGTCAACTAAAATGGATGTGCTAAATGGTATGAAACTTTCTCCACTTGTTCAAAAACTTAAAAAGGTCCTAATAACTGAGGGGAAAGATTCCCTTTCCTCCCAAGCCACGTATGAACCAAACAAGGTGAAAAATTTGGGAAAACCTGATCACCAAATAATAATTCCAATGGTCTACAAAGATGATCGAAATAAGAATTATATCAACACTATGTCTTCAACATTCTATGATGAATTAACCACATCATTATTATTGTCCCATGGACCAAACTTGGTACAACCAAGGAACATTCACCAATCTCCGACAAAAACAATGAAGATTTACAAGGCCGGTTATACAGGGACTCGAAAGGAACCATTCTGATCACGGTTTAATAAATATTGTTATATGAAAACTCAACTAGTCCAAAATGATCATCCCAGGCCCCAACAAAGTTAAGAACACAAGAACAAAGAATATCCTATAGAATCTGTATAGCTCTCTATGTCTGGACATCTGACTGTGGATGGAAGGACATGCTCAAATGGACTTGAGATCATAGTGCCTCATGAAGGCCCCTCCAAAAGAAATAAGTGAAATCATTATCCCTATCATAAACTATAGTAGATGAAACTATTTAAAAAATAACAATCTCTTTAATATAAGGAATTCCAAGCTATTAAATGTTGGATGTATCATGAATGGGTATGGAGTGAGTCGACTAGTTTATCCTATCAATAACAACACATATCACATTATTCATTAACTAGGTTCATGGAAACCCAATGAAAAAGTTAATAGAGATCTCATCACACATCCAATTAGGGAATGTAAGTGGCTGAAGTAAACCTAAAGGTTTCTGATGCTTGACTTTCACCTGATGACATTTTTTTACATTGAGAAACAAACTCAACAATTCCCCATTTCATACCTAGCCACTAGAACTACCACTGCATGCCATAGAAAATCTTAGTGGTTCCTTGGTGAAAAATCCATTGTGAGTTATGAAATTACCGCATTTTATCATTCTATGCCTCTAATGTCACCACAAAGAAATTTCGATAACATGGTATGCCCTCTTTGGAGAACTACCACTAGGAAACTATCTCCTCACCATGAAGAGGCCTCTAATGCTACAGAATTAATCATCAAGCTATTGATATTTAACGATGACACCATGAAGGTTGAAATTCAAATGAAATTTGGATAAATAAATTTTGACCCCTTTCTCTTAAACTCCAATATACAACTGTTCAAAAAGATCCATCAAGTTTTACTCTTCTGAAGATTTTTTAATTTTCTGGTTTGGATGTTTCTTACTCAACTCATCTACAATGACATTACAGTTCCCCATGGTATAAGTGATGTCATATTCAAAAGATTTTTGGTACTCCATCGAACACCAATTGTGAATATTAAAATATTTTTTATAGAAGATATAACTCAATATTTATTGGTATGAATACACAGTGATCATTTTTAAGAAAAGGTAGTACCTATAATGCTTAAGTGTATGAATCATAGCTACAAGTTCAATTCCATGTGTCGGAAAATTCTTCTCGTGTGGCCTATGTTAAGATATAAATAGGCAATGACATTATCACAGTTAATAAGAACACATCCAAAGCCCAAACTCAATGCATCACCGAAGAACACATAGCCCTTCTTGAACTATAGAGAAGTAAAAACTGACATAGTATTCAAAATATTTTTCATATTAAAAAAATAAATCTCACATTTATCATTCCAAGAAAACTTTACCCCCTTTCGTGTTATTGCAGTCAATGGAGATGGCAACTTCAGGAAGTCCTTCACAAACAAGTGATAATATCCGACTAAGCCCATTTTTCTTCAAATCCTGAAGAAATTACATGGTTTAACCCAAGTCATAATAACATTCACCTTCTCAGGGTCAATTTATATACCCTTTTCAGGCACTACATTTTCTAATAGTTTCACTTCCTGAATACAGAAATCACATTTTGAATGTTTTGTATAAAGTCAGTGATTTATCAATAGAATCAGAACTATTCTTATATGATGCTTATGATCATCCTCAGATTTTGAGTAGATGAGGATGTCATCCAAAAATACTACAAAAAAGGTATCCAAATAATTGTGAAAAATCTTGTTCATCAAATCTATGAAGACTACATGAGAATTAGTTAGACCAAATGGAATAATGAGGTACTTATAATGTCTATACGTACTCTAAAAGGTGGTTTTATGAATGTTAGATTATTTTAACCTTAATTGATGGTAACTTGATCAAAGGATGGTCTTTGAAAACCACTTATCCCCTTTAACTGATCAAAAAAATCATTAATCAATGGAAACAAATACATTTTCTTTACCGTAGATTGATTTATATTTCGGTAGTCAACACATAGGTGAAGATAACCATCATATTTCTTAGCGAAGATAACCGATGCCACCCAAGGGGACACCCTTGAGCATATAAATCCTTTCTCTAGAAGATCATGCAATTGCGACTTCAACTCTTTCATTTCTTCCAGATCCATATGTTAAGAGGGAATATAAATTGGTTGAGTACTAGGCATTAATTCAATAGAAAAATCAACCTTTCCTATCGGTGGCAAACCTATGAAATTAGAAGGGAACACGTTAGGAAAATCAATGACAACTGAAGTGTGATAAACACTCAATGATTCCCGCTCTAGATCAAAATCAAACACTGGTATTACTTTCCCCAGTTTTGGAAAAAAATGTCTGAATTTGCCCGACCTTGGGTCCCATTGCCCTTTAAAGACTTGAGACACACCACTGGGTGTATTAATGTAGACCCATCACAGATAACAATCAATCCAAGATTCATTGGAAATGAGATAGACCATTCTGGAAATGATGTCACGATGGTTCATGTCGAGGACCTGAAAATTCTAACCCATCATGAAATATGATAGAGATAATACACAAGAGGGAATACAGAGACCCCACTCCCTCTTCGTTCCAAGTGGTGTAATAATATTCATTACACAAGATAGATGCTCTAAAAAAATATTAATCAACAATACAAGACATGTTGAAATAAATGAATGACATGAACCAATATCAAATAGACCATTCACTACTGGAGAAGCTATAGTAAAGATACCTCTGATAGTCACTGGACCTATATCTATTTCCTCTGGAGACTCTTTCACTACGTGAAGTAGATTTGTTTCAGATGCCTATGAATTGAACCCTTTAATATATTAAGTATCATATTTACCTATAGTTTTAGGATGAGATGATGATCCTATTACACTACTTGGAGTAGAAAAGGTATGTAAGAATCTCTATAAGTGCCCCCCAAATGTCTGTAAGTGGTTCCTTTTGTGGGAACCTCAGTGAAAACCCTCTTATATTTTCATAGATTAATAGGCTAATATCAAATCAATGGACATCCTAATGTAAATTTAGGAGGTCCTGAATGACCCTAGCATAGAGAAAAAACACAAGAATCATCATGCTTCAGATATCCCTTGAAGGAACTCACGCTTCCACTTGAAGAAAAAGGAACTCCCGTCAACCCTAGCTTACCAGCCAGGTCTATCTCAATCAAAATATCATTATCTAGCACAATAACATAAGTGGACATCTTCAATATGAAAACCTAAGATTGAATACCTGATTGAGGTCCCAACTCAAACCATCAACCATTTATCCTCTTATTAGATACAATCTCCATCGTAAATTGTACCATCTCATCAAAGTGATTTGAATACTCCGAAACAGTTCCATTGGCCTGGTGAATATTGAAAAAATCCGTAGTCTTTTCCATCAACACTGACTCTTGATCGAACTGGTCCGTGAAAAGAACCTTGAAAACTTTCCATTCTAATCACACATACTTATTTTCTATCACTTTAATGTCCCACCATCTCTTACAATGTCCTTTCACCACAAATGTGGAACAATTTACCTTGATCACGTCCGATGTCTCCAAGAACTCAAACAAACATTCTATCCCACCCAACCATTCCTCAACATGTTGGGCATCAGTGGAGCCATATAAAACTAATGTCTTTTGTTGAAGTAACTCTTGAGAATGATTATGAATAACATCCCCCTGAGGGTCCAAAGATGAAGCCTGAATGAGAACTATAGGTGGTGACAATCCCAGAGCATGGATAGGGAGTACAATCACCTCAACTATATTTGGGTCCATTGGAAGATTTTCTCACTACTGTTCAGCATTGGCTTTATCCTGGATCCAATTTACACATCTCATCAGAGGAATGATGCTATACAACATCAGTAGAAAATAAGGAATACATCAAACTAACTATCAAAATGAGAACAAACGGAAAGTAATCCCAATATGTAGAAACAACAAGATTTTGATTTTAATCTATCCAAATCACAATAAGAAAAAGACTAGAACTAATTCATAAGAAATGCTTTCCCTAAGAACCCCTAGTGACTTAACATTAATTATGGTGAGAGACGGTTAGGTACTCAATTGAAACAACCACCTAAGTCCTGACATGATTTCAAAAATATATACTGACTTCAAGAAAAAATCTCAACAACCACCTCTAATACCAAATTGTCACGAACCATCCTGAGTAACTTGGTAACCCGATAACAGAGCCATCCTTGACATATCCCAAAGGTAATTCCCATTCCACATGGGTTAGAGACTAGCACCTATCATCATAAAAACTGAGAGTGGGAATGAATCTTCCACAAAATAATTTAGAAATAAAGGAAACAAGATAGTATGAATATCAAAAGAATCTCCATTGGGAGTAATTTACCAGAATACAAAAATGTATAAATTATATTAATATACTAAAACCCAAGTACCAAAATATGGAAAACAACCTAAGGTCCCTAAGGAAAAAACTCAACAAGTACAAAGTTCCACAAATGGATCCACATCCAAGAGATTATTTTACCTTGGTCAAACCTGGAAGGAGAAAGTATACAAACACCCAAAGGAAAAAATTAGGGTGTGATCCAAAGCCCAAAATGATTCCACCAAAGAACCATTAATATATTACAATAATAAATTAACTAAAATAATTCTTTAAATTTTAGAATAAAGTAGATTATAATTTTAAAGAGTATTTAAACAAATCTTAATACACAATTCAAATGATGGAAAATACTTTAGGCAACAGATTTACAAGTGATAGAATATTTATAAAATGATGGATTAAATAATGAAGTTACAGAAAATAGTTTATGTAAATCTAGAAGGCACGTAAAGAAGTCAAAACAATAGTGGGATACATTTATATCTCCAATATAAATAACAAGTGAGAAACCTGGTCATCTTCCAAATTGGTACAAAAGTTACAGGATTTAGGAATCCACACTCTCTATGTGTTCTCATCAATATGTGCATACACACATCCCGCTGACACTATCCCATGGCAAATAATCACCATATAATCAGGGATGTGACCCTCTTTATGTATGTTTTATAATTTTTTAATAGAGTATAATTTATCCAAATAACCCACAAACTACGTAAGGGTTGCATGTTATCTTACAGAATCAATGATAATAAATTTATTTTAAGACTACATAAAATAAAATGAAATCCCATTCTTCTATTTCAAATCAAATATTCCATTTAAAATCAAAATCGGTTTTAATAAGAAATATGCCTCTTTAAGAAGATTAAACCACTTGGTTTCTATCATAACATTTTAAGACACTTTCACAAGTTTGAAGTCCATTCAAAACCAATTTTATCAATTTAAAAATTCATTTCCAAAATTAAATTAAAAATTTTAACTGAAATAATTTATTTCAAAACTCAAATTTAAATTAAACAATTTAAATCAACAACATTCTATAAACATACCCCATGTCAATAGGATTGAGGGGTTTACCAAATTCTCGTGCCAAAACCATTTCAGATCACCCAATTCACTGGAATTACAATTTATTAAATAAATTAAAATAATGTTTAAGAAATTGAATTTAAGACACCAATTAAACTAAATCATGAAATTCATGGTTAATAAATTTGTCCAAACTGGATAAAACCACCTATCATTTTTTGAAAAAACAACACTCGTTATAGAACCCGTCAACAAGAACAAAGGTGTACAAGACCTCGAAATAAAAACTGGAGACATGATATAAAATCATGAAGAATAGATTCATAAATTTTAGGATGATATATTGAAATAAAAAAGGTGGAGAAAGAGAAAATGATGAAGAATGAGTGAGAAATATTACCTGGGAATCACACTACAAGAGAATTAACAATTGAATGCCAAATTAGAAGATCCAGAAGGGTTGGATAGCTTCAAGATCATATGGGGTGGGCTTTGGGTTAAGAGGTGTGAGATTGGAGAGGATCCAAAAAGAATAGACCAGACATGCTGGATGTTTAAAAATTGAAGTTAGGTTATTACATGATGTATAATCACACTACATGTCGTGAAATAGTTAAAGTTTCAAAACTATCGAAATTCCTGCCGCCTTGAATTAAAAACCAACGCTCAAAATTAAAAGTAGATATTTAATTCAAACATGACGCATAAAGGCTAACAAAATCATGTAACCTACACAACATGAATCATTTCAATACTTGAATCCAACAACCATTACACATCGTGTAACCTAGTTACATAGAGTATAACCCTCCTACAACCCGAAAAACAACCGGTTAAAGCTGAGAGTCAAATAATCTCTTAATTAACAATAATAGGTGTCCTACCAACTCACTATGAACCCTAACAAGTAAAATAAAAGGAAAACCAATGAAAATGATAAGGATGCAGATATCATATCGGTAATGGTATGTTACATGGATAGGGTGGTATTTATAGTGGATTAGAGGGGTGTTTCCACATTATTTTATTCAGTAGTTTATAATTTTGGCTCAAGACTATGAATAATTAGATAATTATTAATAAATAAATTAAAATAATTACATGAGGTTAGATATTATGGTGATTACATCATAAATGACACAAGTAATGGTGTATTTAACTTATAATGTATATATACCATAAATTACCGCATTTTACTATTCACAAAATTCAAGTATTTTTGAAAAATACCAAAAATTCACCATAACTATTTTTCAATGTGTAGAATTATAAAATTGAATCAATTTTATGAAATTAATTTTATAAATATGAGAAACTTATTTTTTAATTAAAATCATAATTTATTCAAAAAAATACCAATTTTAAAACTATAATTGATTTAATAACACTTTGAAACATTAATTGAGGTCACATTAAATTATATTATAATCATAAAAAATAAAATATTAACATATGAATATATTTTATGAAAATAAATGTTACTTTAAATAATTAAATTCACTATAAAAATATAAATCAATATTTATGTTTCACAAAAATATTAATACTTCATTTACCATTATAGAAACATTTATTTACTTATTCCATGATATAAATATATAATATTTTCACTTATAAGATACTTAAATTTTATTTATACTTTAATAGGTGAGGTTACAAATCTATTAGTATAGATTCCTTAATTTTGATAAATATCACTTATTTCATTATATATTTATAATGAATTACTATTGAATTCCATAATTAAAACATATTATTTTATTAAAACCTAGGATGTTACATTCTCCCCCTTTCTGTAATATGAATCCTCAAATATTTTATTCACTTATTAAACAAGTGAGGATTCCATTACCTCATAGAAGTTTCATATTATCATGTTTCTTCTTCAACGATGTTATTTCTCCAACAAAATTTAACCAGGTGAATTACCTTATTATGCAAACCATACTCTCTTTGATAAAGAATCTGAACATGTTTCTCTTTATAATGGAGGTTCTCCTACTCCTGAACTACTTCTATGCTCAAAATGTGAGATGAATGTAGAACATAATTTCTCAAAATCAAAATATGAAAAACAATGTGTCCCTGAGATACACTCAGAGGAAAAACTACTCGGTAGAAAACTGGTCTGACCTTATCCTATATTCATAAAGTATCAATGGACTATGGAATTAAATTTATTTTCTTAACAAATGCACAACACCTTTCCAAGGATAGATTTTTAGGAAGACATGATAACCTACCTAAAAATAAATGTGTTTCCACATGTTATCTATATAAGTATTCTAAATTCTATGAGTTGTCCTCATGTGTTGCTGTATCATTTTCATTTTCTCTTCCACCTCCTCTACTAATTCTAGTCCCATCAACTTCCTTTCACAGAATTCAATACAAAATGATAAAGTTTGACACCACATTACATATAATTCCTCAAAAGGTGTTATATGTACACTGAAATTGAAATTATTATTATAAGAAAAATCAACTAAATAAAGATGGTGACCCCATTTTTGTGGTAATCATTGAACAAGATCAAATAATATCTTCTAATTCATGAATAGCTTACTATATTTTCCAATCATATTGAGGATGAAAGACAGTGCTGATATTTAATTCAGTTCCTAAAGACTTCTAAAGGCATTTCGAAAAACATAGTGGTGAACCTGAGATCACGATCAGATACAATGGAGAGAGTAACTATATGTTACCTGAAAATATCATTGATGTACAGTTGATAAAGATGGTTTAGATAATTAATATCTCCAATAAGAAGAAAATGTGTAGATTTATTCATTCGGTCCACAATAAACCAAATCGTATTGTTACCTCATGAATTCATTTTTAGTCCCACCTCGAAGTTTGTGGATATATTGTCCCATTTCCACTCAGGTACTGGAAAAGGCTGAAGTATCCCCTTTTGTAGTTTTCACTCTATTTTAACCTGACGAAAAGTCAAACAATTCATAATAAAATTAAAAATATATATTTTCATCCCATCCTGGCAGAAATTCTCTTAAAGGTATTTGTATATCTTAGTGAAACCACAATGAATTGAAAATAAAGAACTATGAGCTTCACGTAACAATTATTTCTTGAGCTGGGAATCACAAGGCAGACACAATCTCTTTCCAAATATCGAGACACAATTTTTTTTTCATAATTAAAATCATGAAACTTTAATTTCTTAAACAATTATACCATTTTATATAACTCATGGTAATCCTTTTTCACTTTCTCAATTATGTCTAAGGGAAACGACTGAGAAAACAACTAATTAAAAATAGGGGAATTTACAACACCATTAACTTATAAAAAAATTTATCAAATCATTAACCAAGAGGTCATTTTTTAGACCTTACATTCTTGTTGTAGCATGATGTTTTCGAATCAAGGCATCTGACACTTTCTTTTCCTTTCCAAAATGGTAAATAATCATGCAATAATAATCTTCTTATTTTTTTTAAGTGAATAAATGAGATGCTAATTCCAAATCATGTGTGGGATAATTTAACTCATAAGGTTTAAGTTGTCTTGAAGCATAATAAATTAAATAATTATTCTTCATCATAAAAAACCAATTCCCTTAAATAAATCATCAGAGTAGATGAAAAAAATCACCATTTATAGAAGGTAGGGACAAAAAATGGATTATTCACAATTCTTATTTTCAGTTCCTGAAAACAAATATCACAGTCTTTTTTCCTAATAAATTTAACCCCTTATCATGTTAACATAGTTATAGGGCTAGATAACTGTGCAATGTTTTTAACAAACCATCAGTAATAACCTTCTAATAAATGAAAACTCCAAATCTCAGTAACATTTCTAGGTCATTTTAATTAATTAACCACTTTTTTTAGGGAACAACTGTTATACCATCCTTATTTACAAAATTCCTAAAAACAAGAAAATCAGTTTCAACAGAAAATAACATTTTCTAAATTTTGGATATAACATATTTTCTTTGAGTATTTTTGAAAAAAACCTTAGATGTTTTTATGATCATCATATGTTATTGAAAACACCTAAAAATAATCAATAGAAATAAAAAAAATCTGAATATTTATAGTGTAACACCCCAATATTTCATAGTACATTATTTCTTCAAAGTAATTCAATAACTTTCACTACAGGCAACACCGAGTTCAAGCGCACTATAACTTACCAAACTAGCCGTTCAAAAGCAGTTATGAATAGTATTAACTGAATTTTGATCTATATATAATCCTTATAATTTTATAATCCATATTATGAGTTTCTTAGACATAATGTAAGAAATAATTGATTTTTTTCAGATAAAAGAAGTATTTTAAAAAAAATGCACTTTCACTGCCTTTTAATGGTGAACCCTTTTTAAAATACAATATTGGAAACTTTTACATATTCTATTTGACATAATAAACTTCTTCTTTAGAATCAGGTCATAATAGTTTAGTTTCAATAAATTTTTTGTGTTTTTCTGAGATCTTTCAAAATAGGGTGAATAGTGAAAAATACGATATTTTAACTGAAAACAACTTTTTTAATCAAAATAATTTAACATGTAAAATTATAAATTTTAATTGTTTTACAGTATAAATAGATTATATTTTTACCATTTAATCCAATTTTGGACATTTTATTTAATTTCACTTTGATATTGGACATAAACAAGTGTCAATCTTTTGATAGATAATGTTTCTTAAAAATATGTCTTTTGGTTTTGACAACGGGAATAAATATTAAGTTAATAAATGTAACTTTTATGTTTTGAATATGGTAATATGAACTTCATATTTGGATTCAGAATATTGAAATTAGCTTAAGGTGAATTTTTGGTATTTTTTTGAAAACATTCAATTTTTGATGAATAGTGAGAAAACACTGAATTATAGTTTAAAACATAACTTTTATTTTAATAATTTTTTATTTTATTTAAATTTAATTAAGGTCAAAATAGATAAACAATGCCTATATAAGTTAAATGTAATTAATTGGAGTTCGTTTATAATAATTTAAGATATATAAAAATTTTATTGAACTTTTAACCGTCTTTTACCCACCTCCTAGGAGAATTTACAAATTCACATAAAACATAATTTTATCTCTCTATGAGTAGAATTTCACAAATCTGAGAGACATGGTTAATTTCAAGGAGTAAAATGTAGTTCAATAAGATAAAAATAATTTTTGGTGAATAGTAACTATTTACTTTTATTTACCGTTGTTAAAAAGTAAATAGGGTAATTAAGGGTAAAAACGATATTAATATTACCCTAACACATGTCTTAATTATATTGGAAAAGTGTATATAGAACAAAAACAACCTTAGGAATAAAATATTATCATTAATTCCACTTGGATTAGATTAGGACATTGATTATTATTTCATTCAAAGAAGAGTAAAAAGAGTTAAAATCAAAGTTCAATAAGTAAACCAATTTTTATATAGGGTTATACATATAATAAACTTGATTATAAATATAAATTATAAATATAAAACTATTTCCTACATAATGGTGTTTTATTTATAATTTTTATACATTAAATAACTTAATTTATTTATGACACAATGGTGATGCAGTAATTTCCTTATTAATGAGAGAATCAAATAAATGGTAATATAAAAATTAAAATAAATATAATTTCAATTTTTTTATGACATACACAAATTTTCTAGGTGAATATGACATTTTAGGATTGATTAAATGTATTTTTTGAAGTAATCATGCTGTTATTATTAAAAAACAAATACCAAATAGTGTCAAAATTGACATAAAATATTTGTTAAAACTAATATTATATTATTAATTTATATAATGGTCCTAAAAATATAAGGTTTGGCCAAAAGACTTATATAATAATATATATGACATTAATTAACTAATTGGGGTTCTATTGGCATTATATAGTAAGTTTATTAACCATATAGTGTAAGAATACAAGAAGACATGGTAAAAGTTAAATTATTTAACTTAGAGTTAAATCTAAATGATAAGGATAAAATGGTAACCTAAACTTGTCTAAAACCTATTGGTTGAGAGGATTTAGATCTATTCCCACCCTATCATTGATATATGTCACTTTGGAGCCATTATAAACCGAATATGAATTTATTATATAATAATATTTTATGTTTTTCCAAAGGTGCCCCTCACCCCTCTTATAAAAGGGAACTTCCCCTTTTCTCAAATTCACACCTCCAAAGCCTTTTGGCTCGGCCAAACTCTGTCCAAATATCCTTCAAACTTCCCTCACTTCAACCTAGAGGCCTTATTTTGATCTGAAAGCCAACCTAAGGAGACCTTTTGATCAAATAAATAGGAAGAACCTGAAGAAGAGGTAATGATTTCACAACCCTTTTTCAAGTTCCTTTCTTCTTCCACTTCTTCATTCTTTTTTATTTCCATTCTAAAATAATAACTCCTGTCTCTTATATATATTGTGATGTTAATATAAATATTTTATAACCAAATTCATCATTCTATCCATCCTTTGAATGACATGTCACCAAACGTGCATACGTACAGCTTGTGGTCTCCACGTCGTGGTGTAATTGTTATTCAATACATTTTAATTTGGATGTTTATAATAATGATGTGTATTTGATTTAAATAATAAATATAACATGATAAGGATTATTTATATATGATATACCATCAAATTATATATTATTTTAATATCAAAAGGATGATATTTTCGCTCGTGCGTACGTACAGATTATGATCTCCGTGACGCGATGAGATTTATTTCCAAGTTCACCTTTCATCGATGATTATAAAAATATATATTACTAATAAGTTTTTAATATATTAAATAATAATTCTAATGGATATATATATATATATATATAAGTATTAATGTACTTACATATATCTTATTCACTTACTTCCGTTCAATAATATATGAAAATGGAAACAGCGTTTATGCGTACGTACGGACTACCGTCTCCATAAACGGTGTTTTCCATATCATATATATGTCTATTATAAATATTTATATTCAAAATATATATGATATATAAATCATGTTTTATATTATGGATGTATTTAAATCATGATCTAAGTGATACAATCCAGAGTAACAATTTAAAACACGTACGATAAAGAAAGCGATTATTACCCGAAATATTAATATAACATGGAAATTATTATTAAATGGGTAGTATAAAGTCATAAATGAATAATGTATGATATCATAATTATTAATATGGTTCTTGTATAATTTAATAACATACTATAGTCTTCATACAGGAGGTTAAATTTACCCTCGACTAAAGGAAAGTGCAAGGTAAGGGGTTTTCATCTCACTCCTTATTCCAGTGAGTTTTATGTCATTTTTCCACTATTACCTTTTGTGTGGTGTATTTACTGCCCATAATTGTATTCTTTTTGTAATAAACATTAATTTATGTGTATTTACATATTAATTTTATGATACCTCTTTGATGGGGTCTATGCTTCATAAGTTACCAAATTGGTAAGGGTTAATTCCTCAATCTCATTATTATCTGAGATTGTTTATGTGTAAGTATTTACTGGGAATTTTTTATCATCCATGTCTATTTTTCATATAAATGATTTTAAAATGAATATTTTAAGGATTTGTGAATGGTACTCTTTATCAAGATCATAATTTTAAATGTTTTCATGATTTATCTTTCTAAATATTTTAAATTAATGTCCATATTTTTAAAATGATTTTAAAGATTTATTTATATAGAAATGAATGTTTTGAACTGATAATTCTTTTCAAAAGTTTCAAAGTGGTATGGGACACTTTCATTCGAAAATATCTTTTAAATTACTTACTTTATAAATGTTTTACTTTTAAATGATTTTACAAATAGGATATTTCTCTCAAAATGTTTTACTCATCATTTTCAACTACATCAACATCCTTTACTGGAAATTATTTCTGATTGAGGTTGATTTATTACAATACAATATTCCATATTGTATTGAATGAGTTATGATATGTTTGACTGTGGATGTTCTATTTTTATACCATTCATGGTTTTTGGTTAATGTATTGACATTTCATATGCTAGTTTGAATACGAAGGTTTATGTTATATTTCAACCTTTTCATGTGAGGAATGTATTAGACTTAGTAAGTGACGGGTGGAGCCCGCTATATCTCCTCGATGCACCAGTAGGTCTCATGAGACAACATGACGTGGAATTGGTCGAGACCTTAATCATTTTTAGACGTCTGGGCTGAGGCCTTGAAAAAGTGTTTCAGAATGTCCAGCATTATACATTCCCTCATTATGGAAATAATATTGATGGTTCATGTGGTCATTCGACTAGTAGAATACCAATGATTATATTTTGTTATGGCATATTTACTCAGCTCATATTCTTTCCATAAAAGTATTCAAGTTTATTTTTGGTAAAGGCATGTGGTTTTAATTATTCATCATGATTAATATTTATATCATATTCCACTACATTACTTACCCTTACTGAGTGTTTGAGCTCACCCCTTTTTATGTTTTAATTTTCTCATGATTACAAGAAGTGTGTTGTGATTGATAAGCAGGGTTAAGCTAGGGTATTAATGGCATACTCAAATGATCATTTTTGTTTTTTTATTTTATAAAGTGTAATGTAACATCCATGTATGTAATCTATTTTCCAAGACTGCTAAACTAATCGGCCTTTCAGGACTTGATTCCTTATAATCATGCCAATGTATTAAAATAATGCTTCGACTCTGGGTAACTGGGGTCAGGGTGTTACAGTTGGGATCAGAGGAAGATTGGAAATAACCTTGGAAAATAGATTTAGATAAACTCTGATTAGAGCACATTACCCTAAGATAGACATTGAGTATTAGTATAGAATAACTTCATAGAATATTGGGAATATAGAGTTTTGGTGAGTTTTCCAAGAAAATACATCCCTATCTGGATAAGAGTAGGTAGAGGTGGCTCTGGCACAAATGTACATATGGGTAAAAGCCGAAAACACCGCTTTGAGCTAGAATCGAATAGGAACTGGTGCACTACAATGGGCCTTAGTACACTCTTGGTTACTACACTCTCATGGAATATACTTAGGATAAATCTCATTTTCGTTACAAATAATTATGAAGGATCTACTAGTATATACCGACTCAAAGAAAATATTTTTATGGAATAGATCCATAAATTGTTCTATTTATGTTAGGTATTTTACATGTTTGGAATTGTTTATTGCAATTAATAAACTGACCTAGTGTATGCCATTGTATAGAAATACCACCCAATAGAAGGAATGTGAACTGCAGCAATACGTATGATCCAAAGAGTAAGAAGGGTCATAACTTTCACGGTATTAAGCCAACATTAAGAAGTTAAATAGTCTCCCATGTATTCTCAACATATGAAGAAATAATATCATGTTTTAATAAGATAAGTAAATAATTCTCTGAGTCCTATGGATTTTAAGGGAAGGAAGAGAAGAAAAGGATGGAAGAGAGAATGATGGATAAAGGGAAGAGGGAAAAGAAGAATTTTCCAATATGTGATAACTATGGGAATAAATACCCTGGAACTTTCCTGAAGAGTTTGTTATAAGTGTGGAGAAAAAGGACACCAAGTAAGTGACTGTAAGGGTAAGAAAAAGGTTTCAAATGTAAAATGTTTCATCGGTAAGGAGTTGGGACACTATGCGAACCAACGTCCAAATCATAAGAGTATACCGAAAATGATGTTATTGGATTATAATCAAGTTATGATACTAACTCAGATGAAGAGGAATGACTAGTCTTCTTATTTTGTTATTTCATTTGAGTGTTGTATCAACTGTATACTGGTTACATGAATTATGGAGATAAATAAGGATTGTGATGCAGCACTATTTTATTGAGGATTTGAGATTATATGGTTCTAAGAAAAGTGACTTAATTGTAAGCTACACTTTTTTGAAAATACATGGTTGAAGGAAAGGTAATCCTCAATATGGTCTTGATAATGAGGTAGTGTTTTTGGAATAAGAGATGGTTGATTTTGGTAATTCAGGATGTTGCGGTGTTGTAAAAGAATACATGATGAAGGCATTCACATGTTATTACCTGGAAAAAGGATCCTCATTATGATTAACTTCCTTAAAAATTTTGGACTGAGAGTTTGGATATAAGTATTTCAGATAATTCAAAAGGCTAGAATGAATTATGTTTGAAATTGGATGCTATTGTTAATGTTATTTTTGGATTTCTATAAAAAGGACAACCCAGAGGTCGGGCGGCAACCCATCACGTCCGGTAAGGCCGCAAGGCTTGAACCCGCATCCAATGGGAGACAAAGGTGTATCACCTATCACTAACCCACGTGATTTCCATGATTTAATAATGTAGTCTTTTTAAAGGGTTTGGTATATGAATTATAAATTCATTTTTTTGAACCCTATACGAATAGGATAAATAGAATATTTTTTATGTTCTATTACCTTTTATAGTGAATGATGAGTTTGTGGTAGAAATTTGCTAAAGGATGGAAATCTACTTGACAAGTATACATTTTTTCTTCTCTTATTCTATGAAGAAATAAATTCTTAAGCTTTAGGTAAAGAATCTTAAAAAAATGTGTTGTCCTAATACCATACTTTTTGTTGAACCAATGTTAATTTAAATCATCAAAGATAGGGGGCTTTTAGGCCCACAATTATACAATTGTTTTTGATTGATAACCTCAATCACTCCCTATAAATATTTACATTTTTACTCCAATTATGTGTCTCTAATTTTCAAAAAATTTCACCTAACCGAGATCATAATTTGGTGGTGACTTTTTCATTCCTCTTTTCATCTTATTAAGACTAAATTTTATTAACCCAATTTCCGATGTGGGTTTTCCCAAAATTGTATTTTCTATTTTAAACCATTTATTTTCGACGAACAATTTCAAATTGTGAGGAAACAATTTATTGAAGTAGGGAAGAATGTAACACCCCAAGATTTCATAGTACATTATTTCTTCAAAGTAATCTAATAACTTGCACTATAGGCAACACTGAGTTCAAGCGCACCATAACTTACCAATCTAGCCATTCAAAAGCGGTTATGAATATTATTAACATAATTTTGAACTATATATATTCCTTATGATTTTAGAATCCATAATATGAGTTTCTTAGACTTAATGTAAGAACTAATTGATTTTTTTCAGATAAAAGTTGTATTTTACAAAAAATGCACTTTTACCACCTTTTAATGGTGAACCCTTTTTAAAATACAATATTTGAAACTTTTATATATCATATTTGACATAATAAACTTCTTCTTTAGAATCGGGACATAAGAATTTAGTTTCAAAAAATTTTTGGGGGTTTTTCTGATAACATTCATATTTGGGTGAATAGTGAAAAATACTATATTTTAACTGAAAACAACTTTTTTAATCAAAATAATTTATAGTGTTAAATTATAAATTTTAATGGTTTGAAAGTATAAATAGATTATATTTTTACCATTTAATCCAATTTTGGTCATTTTAAGTAATTTCACTTAGATATTAGACCTAAACAAGTGTCAATCTTTTGATAGATAATGTTTCTTAAAAATACACCTTTGGGTTTTGACAACGGGAATTAATTTTAAATTAATAAATGAAACTTCTATGTTATCAGTTTTTTAAAATGGAATTCATATTTAGATTCGGAATATCGAAATTAGCTTAGGGTGAATTTTTGGTATTTTTTTGAAAACATACAATTTTTGATGAATAGTGAAAAAACACTGAGTTATAGTTTAAAACCAAATTTTTATTTAAATAAATATTTATTTTATATAAACATAATTAAGGTCAAAACATATTCACAATACCTATATATGTTCAATGTAATTCATTGGAGTTATTTTAGAATAATTTTAGATATATAAAAATTTTATTGAACTTTTCACCGTCTTTTACCCACCTCCAAGGAGAATTTACAAATTCATATAAAACTTAATTTTACTGCTTCTGTGTGTAGAATTTCAAAAATTCAAGAGAAATAGTTAATATCATGGATTAAAATGTGGTTCAATAAGATAAAAATAATTGTTTGTGAATAGTAACTTTTTACTCTTATTTACTACGGTTAAAAGTAAATAGGGTAATTAAGGGTAAAAATGATTTTAATATTACCCTAACACAAGTCCAAATTCTACTGTAAAAGTTTATCTAGAACAAAAATAACCTTATTAATAAAATATTATCATTTAGGTCCACTTGAATTAGATTAAGACATTTATTATTATTTAATTCAAAGAAGAGTTAGAAGAGTTAAAATCAATGTTTAATGACTAAAACATTTTTAATATACGTTTATTCATAATATAAATTTGATTATAAATATTCATTAGAAATCTAAAAATATTTCCTACATAATGGTATTTTATTTATCATTTTTAGACATTAAATAATTTAATTTATTTATGACACAATAGTGATTAAGTAATTACCTTGTTAATGAAAGAGTCAAATAAATGGTATTATAAATATTAAATTAAATATAATTTAAAACTTTTTATGACATAAGAGAATTTTATAGGTTAATATGACATGTTAGGATTTATTCAATGTATTTTTTTGAAGTAATCATGCTGTTATTAGATTAATTAAAAACAAATACCAAATAGTGTCAAAATTGACATAAAATAGTTTTTAAAAACAATATTATATTATTAATGTATATAATGGTCCAAAAAATATAAGGCTAAGAAAAAAGACTTATAAAATAATATATATGTCATTAAAGAACCAATTTGGTCTCTAGTGGCAGTATATAGTAATTTTATTAACCATATAGTGCAAGAATAAAAAAAGACATGGTAAAAGTTAAATTATTTAACTAAGAGTTAAATCTAAATGATAAGGTTAAAATGGTAACTAAACTTGTCTAAAACCTATTGGTTGAGATTATTTTTACCCATCTCCCACCAAATCCTTGAAATAAGTCACTTTGTAGCCATTATATACCAAATATGAATTTATTATAAAATAATATTTTACGTTTTTCCAAAGGTGCCCCTCACCCCTCTTATAAAAGGGAACTTCCCCTTCTCTCAAATTCACACCTCCAATGCCTTTTGGCTTGGCCAAACTCCAGCCAAATATCCTAAAAACGTCCCTAAATTCAACCTATAGGACCTAGTTTGATCATAAATCCAACCAAAGGAGCCCTTTTGATCAAATCAAAAGGAATAACATGAAGAAGAGGTAATGATTTCACTACCCTCTTTCAAGTTCCTTTCTTCTTCCACTTCTTCTTTCTTTGTTATTTCCATTATAAAATAATAACTCCAGTACCTGCTATATAATTTGATGTTATTATAAATATGATACAACCATATTCAGTATTCTATCCATCCTTTGAATGACATGTCACCATACGTGCGTACGTACGGCTTACCATCTCCACGTTGTGGTGTAATTGTTATTCAATACATTATTATTTGGATGGGTATAATAATGATGTTTATTTGATGTAAATAATAAATATAACATGATAAGAATTCTGTATATATGATATAACATAAAATTATATATTATTTTAATATGAAAAGAATGATATTTTCACTCGTGCGTATGTACGGATTACCGTCTCCACGACGCGATGAGATTAACTTCCAAGTCCACCATTCATCGAAGATTATAAAAATATATATTACTAATAAGTATGTAATAAATGAAATAAAAATTCTACTAGAGATATATATATTTATATATATAAGTATTTATGTACTTACATATATCTTATTCACTTACTTCCGTTTAATACTATATGAAAATGGAAAAAGCGTTTATGCGTATGTACAGACTACCGTCTCCATAAACGGTGTTTTCCATTTTATATATATGTCTATTATATATATTTATATTATAAATATATATGATATATAAATCATGTTTTATATTCTGGAAGTATTTAAATAATGAACTAAGTGATACAATCAAGAGTAACAAGTTAAAACACGTACGATAAAGAAAGCGATCATTACCCGAAATATTATTATAACATGGAAATTATTATTAAATACTTAGTATAAAGTCATAAATGAATCATGTATGATATCATAAATATTAATATGGTTATTTTACATCTTAATAACATACTATAGTCTTCACAAATGAGGTTAAATGTACCCTCGACTAAAGGATAGTGCTAGGTAAGGGGTTTTCATCTCACTCATTATTCCCGTGAGATTTATAAAATATTGCCACTATTACCTTTTATGTGGTGTATGTAATGCCCATAATTGTATTCCTTGTGTAATAAAATTTAATTTATGTGTATTTACATATTCATTGTATGATACCTCTTTCATGGGGTGTATGTTTCGTATGATACCAAATTGGTAAGGGTTAATTCTCTAATCTCATTATTATCTGAGATTGTTTATGTGTAACTATTTACTAGAACATTGTTATCATCCATGTACATTTTTCATATAAATGATTTCAAAATGAATATTTTAAGGATTTTTGGAAGTTACTCTTTATCAAGATCATAATTTTAAATGTTTTAATGATTTATCTTTCTAAATATTTTTAATTAATGTCCATGTTTTTAAAATGATTTTAAGGATTTATTTATATGGTCATTAATGTTTTGAAATGATAATTATTTTCAAAAGTTTCAAAGTGGTATGGGACAATTTGATTCTAAAATATCTTTTATATTACATCCTTTATAAATGTTTGACTTTTATATTATTTTACAAAAATGGTATTTTTCTCAAAACGTTTTACTCATCATTTTCAACTATGTCAGTATCCTTTACAGGATATTATTTTTGATTGAGGATGATTTATTATAATACAATATTACATATTTTATTGAATGAGTTATGATATGTTTGACTGTGGATGTTCTATTTTTATACCATTCATGTTTTATGGTTAATGTATTGACATTTTGTATGCTAGTTTTAATATTAATGTTTATATTATATTTCAACCTTTTCAAATGAGGAATGTATTTGACTTAGTAAGAGATGGGTGGAGCCTGCTATAGTTTCTCGATGCATCGGTAGATCTCATGAGAAAACTAGACATGGAATTGGCTGAGGCCCTTTACCAATTTGATTTATAGTTTTGGCCAAGGCCTTAATCATTTTTAGACGTCTTGGTCGAGGCCTTGACAAAATGTTTCAGAATGTTCGACATTATACATTCCCTCATTATGGAAATAATATTGATGGTTCATGTGGTAATTGGACTAGTAGAATTACCATGATTATGTTTTATTATGGCATTATTTACTCAGCGCATATTCTTTCCATAAAAGTATTCAAGTTTATTATTGGTAAAGGCATGTGGTTTCAATTATTCACCATGCTTAATATTTATGCCATTTTCCGCAGTATTACATACCCTTACTGAGCGTTTGAGCTCACCCATTTTTATGTTTTAATTTTCTCAGTATTCCAAGATATGTATTATGATTGATATGTAGGGTTAAGATAGGGAATTAATGGCGTGCTCAAATGATCATTTATGTTTCGTTTTATTTTCTAAAGTGTAATGTAACATCCATGTATGTAATCTATTTTCAAAGACTGCTAAACTGATCGGTATTTTTGGACTTGATTCCTTGTAATCTTGCCAATTTATTAAAATAATGCACCAAATCTGTGTAACTGGGGTCGGGATGTTACACATAGAATATTCTATTTTTAATATCCATAAATACAATTGGTAAATTTTTCAAACCAAAGGGAATAAAAACAAACTCATAATTCATATATCGTGTTTGGAATTGTCTTTTTAGAATTTCATCATGCTTCACCCTAAAATGATTGTACCCAAATCACAAGTCAATCTTGGAAAAACACTAATCTCCCTGAAGATGATAAAAATATTACTCTGTATGAGGCAATGGATACTTATTCTTAACATTAATGTTATTAAAAGCTCCATAATAAATGAAAATCCACATGAAACCATATTTCTTTAACAAACAAAATAGAAGAACCCCATGGAGAAGTTCTAGTATGAATGAAACCATTATCAAGAAACTCCTGCAAATGATTTTTCAATTCTAGAAGATCTACTTGAGCCATTTTATAATGGGGTTTAGAAATTCGTTTAGCCATATGAAATAATAAAATAGTAAACTCTAAATCCTGATCATGTATTAAACTGAGAAACTCATCAGGTTAAACATCTGGGTGTTCATTTACCAATGGAACATTATTAATCTGAAAAATTCCCTTGTTTTCAACAATATGTGCAAGATAACTTTAATTTCCATCATTTAATAGTTTATTATCTTATTTATAAGTTATCAATGATATGGATCAATTATTATAAAAAAATGAAACACTTTCTGAAAAAAAAATATATGTATCTCTATAACATATCTTAGCAAGATAAAAATAAATCAATTCTAATCCCATGATAACATCAAACTATACTAAGGTTAAAACAATAATGTTTTCTGGTAATGTCTTTCCATATATAAAAAATGATAATTCTCATAATTATGTTTTAACTTAATATTTCCCCTAGTGTTTTAACCATAATATCTTGATTCAATTATTGAGGGGAAATTTCTTATTTTACAGAAAATTCATCATAAATAATGGAATACATAGACCACATATCAAAGTAGACATTATAAAAATCTGATTAAACAAAAAATTCACCTGATACCACTTCATTAGATAGACTAACATATTATGATGCTGTCACAAAGGATTTAACTACACTTTGTTTCTCATAATATTTTTTTCTTCCCATTATTCTGATCATTCTTTAGGTAGAATGTTTAATAATGACACATCTCACCACATTTTAAACACATTTTAGTTTTCTTTTCAGAATTACATGTATCAATAATAAGATATTTTTCATTCCAATAATGGTCCATATTTCCAAACTTACCACATAATGAACACATCTCTGATTTATTAAGTCATTACCCATGATGATTTTTTCCACAAATCCCACAAACTAGAAACTATCTTTTTTTTACATTCAGATTTCTTGTATTGACTGTTAACCATTTCATTCCATCTGGACATCTTCTTTTACTTATTTCCAAATTACACAAGATCATTAGAAAGCACTATTTTTACCCTCTCATCACATATAAAGAGTTTCTCATTAGTTTCAAATTGATGGGAGTATAAATCCCTTTTGTATCTTGGATTTAATCCTATGTAAAAACAATTGATTTCACAATCAAGATCCCTAATACGGTTTGGTTCATACCTTGCCAATATGGTGATGTTTTCCTCATACACATCCATTTAATATTTCTCCTTTTGTTTCAATTCAATGAATTTATTTTCCACCCAATGTAGAACCACCTTAGGAAAATATTTTTCATGTATAAGATTCTTAAATTTATCCCATTCTAAGAAATTGATGTCCTCATTATCTCTAATATTCTTGACCATTGACCACCATTGGTCATAATCAACTTCAAAATGGTATATATAAAGACTAAAATTTTAATTATATAGACAACCCATGGCCTAAAATATCCTTTCAAGGGATTCAATCCACCCTTCAGTTGCCACTTGGTCAAAAGATTCACTGAATGTAGGTGGGTGTTGTCTCATAAAATATTCCACTATCATCATATTTATCGGGTAGCTCTAATTTATCTCTTACATGGAGGAATCTTCCATTAATTTCCTATTTTAACTTATCCATCACTGTAAAAAACAACTTAGTTCTAGTTCCCACTATTCTAGGTTGTAGATTCAAAAAGAAATCATAATATTGGAGTCTTTCTACATAACCTTCCCTATTTCATCTGCAGAAAACCATTCTAAACAGTCATATCATAGATGATGAAACTTGATAATATTTAAATGATATATCATTTCAACATATCAAAAAGGTAAAAATAATTTATGGAATTCTATTAAAATCATCATATAGCCAAAATTTTTCTAAACTGTGCTCTGATACCAACTATAAGGACCCAACATTATACATTACATAATCTAGTTAATTAAGCTATAAATCACTATCATACCTTATTAAAGATCTTTTTAGATTATAGTTTTATATAATTAAGACATAATTCATAAATATTAACCCAAAATCATTACAATTGGGTACTAGCAAAATTATATCCATTTATTCCATAATATAAGAAGTTTTTAATAATACATGAATTCATTTCATGAAATAATCTTTATAATATTCATCTTGGATTATTCTTTTCTCTTACCCATCTTTAAAACCTTTAAAAAACATTTTAAAACTTGGGATTATCACCAAAATATCATTAATAGATATAAAGGGGGAAGTAACCAATAGCCAATGAATACTTATAAACATATGAAATCATTTTCATAGGATATACTTCTCATATTTAAAGTATCATATACATTATTAATGAAAATAAGAGATTTTCTTAAAACATAGAAAACATAAATAAACCATTTAGTTAACTTAGGGAATTAATTACTTTATATTGTAACCATCACAACTACTATATTATTTGTAACCCTCAAGACTACCTTATAGTGTAACCCTCACTATTAACTTATAGTGTAACCTTCGTAGCTACCTTATGGTGTAACTGTAATAGTTACACTTGGAGTAATCATATGACTGACCTCCAACATAAAAATAACCAATACATTATGGGGATATATATGTCTCACCATTACTCATACAAAATTCCCAAAAACTAGAACATAATTATAAAATAATAATTCTTTCATCATAGAAAATCATTCCTTTTGAATTTGGTAAAAATAGAAAAAAGGTTTTTAAAAAAAAGTTATTTCCTCAGGTTATTCTTACTTAAAACGGGTATAAAAAAAATTTACAATGGTTTAAAGAGTGTTATGAATATATTAAAGAACTATAATAATTTTTATAATACCTTATATGACTATATTATAAAAACATATCACACATTTATTAATAATATTTTGTTATTTCCATCCTTTTGGGTGCTTTCTTTTCATGGTTCCAATGGTTGGTTTATTATGGCTTTTTTATTCAAATAGAAGAAAAACTGCAGAAGTGGAAATAAATGAAATTATTATGATTCAATAATTTTAAATAATACCATATATCATTTCTTCATGATATGGGGATAAATTATTTTATAAAATATTAATGAAAATAATTTAGTTTATTTTGGTTGTTTTTGTGACCATCATGAACTTATGTGATTTTTTGAATATCATGTTTATATATTGGTTCTAGAACATTATATAAATTTTAATATTTATTGTAAAATATTATTATACCATAAAGATAGTTTTATGGAAATCCTTGAAGGAATTAATTAAAAATGAAGGTTTATCATCCACGATGGTGGTAAATCAACACATCACGGATGATGTTCAAATTTTTAGAATAAAATGGAGAGGGTAAAAAGTTTGATGATAAATTATTACATAAAATTTAAAAATTAAATTATATATAATATAATTGGTTGTTCATTAGACTTATATAATGGGAGGTGAAGATAGAATAAGAAAAGAAAAGAAATTGGAAATAAAATGAAAGAGAATGAAATAGGATTTTACCTCTAGAATTAATCTCTTAGGGAACCTCCTTAAAGAACTTGGTTATGTTCTTTTGGTTTAAAAAATGTCTTGGATGTGGGGAAGAGTATTGAGAATGGAATTGAGTAGAAATTAAAAAACTACAAGGCTTTAATGTGCGAGGAGAAGATGTCGCGAGGGGTGATATTTATAGTGGAGTAGAGGGGCGTTCTCTCATTATTTAATTCATTAGATTATTATTTTGGATCAAGATTATTAATATTAAGTTAATTATAAAAACATATATATTAATATAATTAAGGGATGTTTGATATTATGGTGATTACATCAGAAATGAATCATGGAATAGTGTATTTAAATTATAATTTATATATATCGTAAATTAACGCATTTTACTATTCAAAAATATTTTAGTATTTTTAAAAAATATAAAAAATCTACCCAATGAATTTGTAAACATATATAAATTATAAATTAAATAAAATTTTCGAAAATAATTTTCTTAATATGAGAAATTAAATTTTTAATTAAAATCACAATTTATTCGAAAATTATTAATTTTAAAAACATAACTCATTTTATAAAACATTAAAAAATTAATTAAGGTCTCATAAAATTATATTATAATCATAAGAAAATAAAATATTAATTTATGAATCTATTTTATAAAAAATATATTTTCTTTTAAATCATTAAATTAATTCTAAAATTATAAATAAACAATTATGCTTTGCAAAATACCAAAAATTAATTTATCATTTTGAAAAAATTTATTTACATATTCCATGATATAAATATATCATATTTTCACTTATAATATTGATAAATTTAATATATAATTTCATAGGTGAGGTTACCATTCTATTATTATATATTCCATAATTTATATAAACACCCCTTATTTCGTCATATACATTAATATTGAATTTAACTATTTAATTCTAGAATGAAAAAAATTATCTTATAATTACCTAGGTTGTTTCATTATTAATAAATTATATATTAATATATAATGAGTTTTATTAAAATAATATTATGATATGATGAAAGCAAAATTGTATATTTGGGAAATATATAGTTTCAATTTAGAAACTCTAATAGTAAATTTAAGAATATCTGAAATAAATTTTATTTAAAAAAATTAAATTATTAAATAATATTTATTTATATATAAATGATAATATAATAAATTTAATTCCAATTTAATTTTTATAAGGGTTAGCGAAATGTTATTATTTTAAAACATAGTATTTTTTAGTAAATAAATATTTTTTAAAAAGTGAAATCTTATTATTTAGAATTTATTGTTGGTAAAATAAAGACTACTTTTGAAATAATTAAATTGAAATTATATAATGGTTAATTTCTATAAATTTATAAGGCTGCCAATTTTTTGGGTAAAAATTAAATACAATATAAATATATTCTCTCAATAATGACATCAAAATTGCCCAAATGTTTTGTAAAAAATGATATGAAACAAAACCATGAATATATATATATATATCCCCTTTAAAATAATGTGGTTTTTTATTTTATTTTATCAATTTTATAATCCTTTAGTTAATCAACCAAAACCTTTGTTATATTATTTTGTTTTATAATAAATCTTTTATGAACACGACTCACTTCCACTTTAAAAATGGTATAATTTAAGTACAATCTAGTATTTTGCTAACAGGATATTAACTACCACTCATCATTGGAAGAGACAATGGTAAAACCCATGGAATGGATTGTTATTTTGATAATTTTATTATTATATATTTCAAAACATATGTTTACTTATTAATGAAGAATTCCCCACTATTTTTACTATAAAAACCCACACAACCTCCCAAACATTTTCACTCAAAACTCGTTGTGAATGAATTTTCTCAAAATATCTATCTGTAACACCATACCAGGGTTTTAAAAATCTCTTAATAAGCTCATAAAAGTTTTTTAGAAGAACCCTCTTAAAGTAATGAATCATTTTCCCTCCCTTTTTATTTCATGTTCTCTCTCCATACTAAATATTTTTATTTCAACTTTTTCATGTTTTAATGTGTTTTAAAAAATACCTTTACTCTCCTTAATATCCCCAAATATTTCTATACCACCTTTCACTCTCATTAAAACCTTATATGAACCTTTATGGACACTCACTATGCTTTTAAAATTATCCCAGGATTCTACATGCTAAACATTTGAATTGTGAATACCAATCACTATTTAAACACTAGTTGATTCAAATGGATTTACCTATCTATAGTTAATTAGGGAATTCCATAAATATATAACCCATAAACTTAAATCATGTGATTTAAAGTTATGAGAGGTGTTAATATGTTTTATGATCTATATGGAACACAAATGCGTGTACATTATTTAAATGTGAAGGGTGAGACCCGAATTATATAGACCTCCAATTCATTGTGTAATTTTCTTATCTCATGTGACACCATGTATGGTGACTGAATGGTTACCCTAAGAACACTATGTTGTGATGTCTTAGTGGTGATCCTTGAATTATTTTTATCATTTAATATTTTATGTTGTTTACCCATTTCTATGTTACCCTGTTGTTGTAATTTTATATTAGGCTTCGATGTTCATGTTTATGATTCCCACACTTTTTATATCACCTTGATATGCCTCTTGTATCAAATTTATTACTTTAATCATTTTATAATTTGATTATTACTTTAATGGGATATGTATCCCACTCCATTCTAATGTAAATCTCCAAGTTATCCAGTTTTAGTATTATAAAATCAAGGAATATTAGGGGAATGTTATGGAGTTTTAAATAATTTCTATGTATCCCTATTTCATGTTAATTATCTATGTATCTAATTTATCAAGAAATATATTCCTCTCTATTATATGGTATTTTATTATGTGTATATTTACAAAATAAATCATAAAAAATGTGTAAACGATATGTGTTATCATTGTTAGTATTAGAGAACAATTTAGTTAATTTTAGGGAATATAATTACAAATCCATAGTGAAAGTATTGGGAGTTAGAATAAATATATGAATACATCACTAAATTTTGGTAAAGTATATATTAAGTGGTTTCTAAGAAACAAAATACCTATGTAGATACTACATCTGGATGTGGCAATAGCATAGCTATACATAGGGGTAATAACCTTGAAAAGGGTTCATTGAGTAGTAACTTGATCTTCAACTGGTGCATGAAAAAGAGTACTTACTATACACATTATTTGAAAATCATTGGGGATATTCTTTTTTAATTTTCATACAATTTTTACAAACCATTATAAAGGGAAAAAAATTCAATGGAATTTTATTTTAGGAAACAACACTTGGATATCTTATATTGAAACTGATATATTCATAGGTTATTGAATATATATCACCTATGAGTTGTCCCTTTAACACTAATATTTTCCATTAAATCATAATAGGTTAAAAATTATCATCCCTAAGTCTATTTTGGGTGATTTAAATGATTATAATAAGAATAAAATAGTTAAGGAAAGATTATCATCAATTCATAAACATCAAATTTACTATTTGAGTATGGATCTAAACATTATTTCATTTAATGAAAGTCTAGTAGAACAATTCAAACACAACATCAAAACAGGCAAGTATAGGTATTGGTGGAAACAGAAAAATGGGGAAATTATTACCTCCCACATGTATAAATTCTCTCATATTAATATTTGCTTGATGAAATTCCCAATGATCTTTGTGATAATCCCTCTGGCATAATCCGATGAAGTTTTAGGTATCCATTAACTATATTTTATAGGCCCAACATAATGTATTGAGTGGAGAAAATCTCGTACTATATCAAGAATAACACTCTGATTCTATAAAAGTATAAGAGGGATGATGAATCTTTTTTTTGGAATAATAATCTATGGAATGTATATTATAGCATTATAAGAAAGTGTATGTAGCTCAAATATTGATACTAATGAATAGATCATACTTGATGACATGGCCGTTCTGATGGAATATTCTAATGTGTATCCTAAATAATTTTATACTCTCCCCCCTAGATGAGTTGTTAATTAATCAAAAAAACTTATACCTAGATACTTTCTAATATCTAAGGCTCTATATAGAATGGACATTGGTGAACATGAGTGTAAAGAACCGTAATTTTCAAGGACATTTTTTTCTTAAAATTATTTCGGATTTTACGAGTACGTAGTTTCTGACGGCACCTGATTCTGATGTCTGGTGCGCCCGGAATCAATTTCCGAAGTTTAGCTCAGGTACGTTCAGTGAAAGAACGAGTGGGTTTTCCTAACTTTTGAACTGGTGCTCGGAATCAAAATCTGAGGTCACCGATGAAACCGTAACACCAATTTTTGCTTAAGGAGACTTTCTCTGGAGTTGCGTTTGCTTGGGAGGTGATGTTAAAAATTAAGTAGTTTAATTAAAGAGTGAAATAAAATACGTGATTCAATTTTATTTCTACTCTGTGTGTGGAAGTTGTGGTGGGACCCACTTAATCCTAACTCCTCTTTATAGGATATTAGTCAAGTGGGCCCCACATGAGCCCCACCTTTTCAATTCCTCTAACCTCTCTTATAGTTGGCAAACCCCCCATTAATTTGTAACTCACCCACTCTCCCTATTTAATACATGTCAACCCCTCAAGTTTATGAGGAACCTTCCCTCCCTCTCTTTAATTAAATGCCAACGTATTTAATTAATGAGGAACCATCCTTCTTTTTAAATGTTCCACTGCAGCGGATTTATTGGGTGGGGTCCTATGTCATAAATCCCCCATTTATGACTTGCGTTCCAACAAAGAACCCAACACTCCTATTTAAAGGAGGCTAGGGGGAGGAGTTCTGGATGGCTTCTTCAAGCGGCGGAATGCTAGCAGCGAAGCACGACGCCCAACACTTGGAGAGTTTTCTTCTTCCACATTGAAGAACATGAAGAACGCTGGAGCACTAAGGAGAGACGATGTGACGATCTATCCCTTCTCTGCAGCCGGTGTGAGACGACATCCTCTTCTTGGATGCTCTCCAACACTGTCAACGAACCACCCTCGAGATGCCGTTTCCCGCGAAAATCTTCTTTCGATGACTTCCTCGAGGTAGGGGTTTGTTTTTGTGATCGTGAATATTCTTTTTCCATCCAACGTTATTTTCTTTAGCCTCTTTATATCGAACTGACGGGAGGGGTTCAGACCGCACGAACACGGCCGACCATCCTCCCCCTTTGTTGATGTCCATCGTTGCGGTGTGGGACGGAGGTGGCGCGGTGCAATGGCACCGCATAGGAACGAAGGATATCACCGCGCCGTTGAGGCAGAAAGAGGCAGTGGCCGGAGCGGGGCCGCGGCGGGGGAGCGCGGCGCCGTCGTGCCGCACCGGAGAACCATGGAGGGCCGCAGCTAGGGTGGGCCACAGCTAAGGAGGGTGGCGCCGTCGCACCGCGCCCGTCGGAAAAAGGGTGTGGCGGTGCAGGGAAGGGCGGCCGGAATCACCGACTGTCGGCGCTTTGGATGGGCGGGACCACGGGGTCCTGTGGCAGCGGCACTCACTGGCCAGTTGGGCGGGCCGTTCGGATGAGGCCGGGGGTTGTAACCCCTGGTGGCAGGCAGGAAGCCCCCCCCATTGGGGGTCTGTTTCTTCAATCAAGGGGGGGCAGTGCCCCCCCCCCCCCTTTCCGCGTCCGCTCGGCTAGAGACGAGCCGCCCAGGCCGGACCGGCCACAAAGAGCCGGGCCGCCCGCGCCGGGCCAGGTCGCCTGCGCCAGGCCAGGCCGCGCCGCGCCGGGCCGGGATTCCCCATCCAGGCCGGGCTGTGCCCTAATGGGCCGGACCCGAACATGGGTGGGGTCGACCCGGTTCGGGCTGACCTAGGGGGTTCTGGGCGGGGTCGGTCCGGGCCCAAACCCCCTAGAATCGGACAATTTCGTTCAAACTCCCGTAACTTGGGCTACTGACCTCCGATTGATGAACCTTGAGTTGTGATGTGATCCTTGGATTGAGATGGTCGTTTCGATATATTACACTCAAGGTTTCAGAGAAACTTGGGTACAACCGGGTTGGTTCGAACACAAAACCAACCGGGCCCTCGGAGCGGAAATGCTTATAACTTGAGCTCCGAACGTCTGATTGACGTGCCATCGACTTTTTTGGTTTCTTATTAGTTAGAGTGACCTTTTTTCTTACTCCACTCGAGGTTTGGATATAGTTGGAGTATGGTCGGGTTGGATTTGACTTTAAAACCAACTGGGCCCCTCAGACGAAAAGGCCAATAACTCTCAGACCGGGCGTCTGATTGACGCGCTGTCGGTCACGTTGAGTTCCTTTTGACAAGATGGAACTTTGGGATACATCAAATCCAGACTACATGTTAGTTGATATATCAACCCCTTGGTTTGTGGAGCGGACCCTCCTGGAATCGAGAATGCTGTGTTCGGGAACCCTAGAGCTGGCTGCGACAGCGACAACGATGATGACCGTACTAAAATCCTCCGTGGGTTCGTCAGCGACGATGACTGTACTGAAATCCTCCGTGTTTTCGACAGTGACAATGGCCATACTGGAATCATCCATGGGTTCAACGGCAATGACTACTTTTCCTGTATCCTTTGTGGGCCCGACAGTACGTGACTACTATTCTTGTATTCTACGTGGGTCCAACAGTATTTGACTCTGTACTTGTATCCTATGTGGGTCCGGCAGAGTAGCTAGTCTAGTATCTTTTGTGGGTCTCATAGCTTAGCTGGTCTTGTATCCTACGTGGGTCCGACAGCTTAGATGAATCAGTGGCTACATCTAATCATCTCTATCGTCTTACGAAGAAGTATACCTGTGTGAGCTGAGTCTTGACTTTTCAATCATTATCTTTGATATGATTGAATTTATTTCCTAAGTGGATTGGGTTGTGTTATCCTGTGTGGATTGGTTGTGTTTTCCTGTGTGGACTAGATCGAACTTGGGCTCAGATGTTGGAGCCGAACAGGAATTGATGACTTAGGTATATCTATGGGCATATACCTAAGTAGGGTTGGTTGTTACTTCGTGATTGTATCTTTCCTTTGTGGATTATCCTTTGTGGATTCTGGGAGACCTTCAAGGGTCTCAGGGTCCCTACTGAGTATTGTATACTCACCCCTGCATGGAATATGCCCGCACTACGTTGTGTTGGATGCAGACGATGGACAACACTGATCGTGGTTAGGGCTTGTGGAGGAAGTCGGTACCTGGAGGTGGACCTCTGGGTGAGACGTACACGGAGCGGACGGCTGGACCCGAGGAGATGAGGAGGCTCTCTGTACCCACCCTTCAGGTGGGATTTCCAATGGAAGGTTCGGCTCTCCTAGCTTTACATTCAGTTGCTATAATTTATTTTCAGCTATACTTTACTTTAGTTGGGTTTGTATTATATCCTATTTACATTCCAACACTTATAGTTGTACCCAGTTTTCTCAGTGTTTACTTCTGCTTGCTTACTCTGTGGTGTTTGTTTTCTTTATAAGGGAAACACCTTCCCTTTTTATTGGGATTTAAGCCTTTGGTGCTAGTTTCTAGTCCTTGGCCTATTGAAGGCGGACTTGGGGTAGTCACGACACGGGTCCCGAGGACGGGTCGTGACAAATTTGTATCAGAGGAGTTCTGTTATACCACAGAACTCAGAGCTCTGATCTTTCTTCTATGTGAAGCAATAGCTTTAAGGGTATTGCATGTGGTTATCAGTCCAGGGAGTCCAGTGTTGGTGCGGAGGCCGACGTATCCATACACCAGGACCCTGACTTCTGATTTCCGACTCAGTGCACGAAAACATTGATAGCATGTGTGTTTCAAAAGTTTTCCTTGTGATTACTTTGTGTCAGCTCACCAGGTATACTGTATTGACCGTGGCACACCTGTTTCTTTTTAGGATGGCCCCACGATGGTATCCAGCTAGGGTTTAGAGCTTTGTGCGAGACGACAACCCATCGAGCGACGAGGCCTTGGTGCATGGGCCTTTTAAAGTAGAGGCACTGGTGGTACCTCTACCCAACGAGCCAACGATGCCACCAGCCCCAGCCGCTGAGAGTGCACGTCTCCTTAGTGCACTGCACGTGTTTCAGAATTAGATACTTCCCAGGTTTCGCAGGGAGATGGACCCTCAGGCATCCAAGGATTGGATGGAGGGTGTTGTACAACTTTTCAGGTTAGTAGGGACACCAACTGACCTCATAGTGATCCTTGTAGCGAGTCTCCTACATGCGGCATCATGAAGATGGTGTATCCTAATGCTCTAGGTGCACAACGAGGCATCTTTCATTTGAACAGACTTTGATAGCCTCTTCTGCTCAGAGTTTGTTCCAGCCACCCTATGCGCGGGGCGCATTCAAGAGCTACTACAGCTGCGGCATAGCAGTATGACGGAAGCCCAGTACTCGATGAGATTTACGGATCTCTCACGCTATTCGATGGACATGGTACATGACCCATTCTTTCGGGACTAGACATTCAAGCAGGGACTGAGGCATGAGATTAGGGCATCGATGATCTACCTTAGCATTCTGACACAAGAAGGAGTACTGGAGTGAGCCCGTCTCATAGAGAGCTTTCCTGGTGAACCTACACCAGCAGCGAGACGTACCGCAGGGCGGCACATAGCTGAGTCTTCTGCAGCTGGAAGTTGACGGATGTCACAGGGGTCCAGGCAGACCAGACCATCAGGAGGACGAACTCCGGACACTGGCTCAGAGGTACGGGGCACACGGGGAAGAGCCAACCTTCCGAGTAGAAGACAGTGCTACGCATGTGGCGGGCAGGGCCACATGAGTCGTGACTGCCAGACCTTCCATGCAGAGGAGCAACAGACGGTTGAGGGACCACCTAGGCAGAGGCAGGGGGTTGACCATGGCAGTCCGTAAGGAGTAGGCAGATGAGGCAGAGGAGTTGGTCGAGCAGCAGGTGGTGGGCGACGCTTTGAGGCTCTACCACCACCACCACCAGGAGGTCCACCCCGACCACAGGGAGCTGGCGGATAGAGGCCGACTCAGCTTCAGGCAGCAGAGGCCTACGACCACGACGCGCTAGAGATGATTCGAGGTACTATCTGTGTCTACTCCACCCTTTCTGCAGTTCTTATAGACACATGAGCGAGTCATTATTTCATTGTCGCTGCACTTGTTCGGAGCTCAGATATTCCGATGGAGCCGTTGGCTTGATCCTTACGGCTAGAGACTGCTACGGGAGTAGACTCGACGATTACGCACTGGTTCCGGCAGGGTGAGCTTACTCAATGAGGTGAGAGCTTTGGTTGGGATCTTCTTGTAGCGGCGTCGAGGCCTTACGACATCATCTTGGGCATGGATTGGTTATCTACAGTCCATGCTTAGATCGACTGTATTAGGCTCAAGGTGCGGTGTGTCTGCACCAATGGGAGCAGGTTCACCTTCACCAATGAGAAGGGAGCCTTTGCAGCGTAGGATTGACTCACATAGAGGAGAGGACAACCGATCACTCATCAGTTGGGTATCCTCATCCTAGGAGCAGTTGACGTGCGGAGTCCGAGTTTTCCTATTATGGTGGATCAATATGCAGACATTTTTCCTGACGATTTTCCAGGACTACCTCCTCGCAGAGAGGTAGACTTTTATACTGACCTGTACCCCGAGACAACCCCGATATCCACTCCAGAATATCATATGGCCCCCGCTGAGCTTCGAGAGCTACGGGTATAGCTGGAGGACTTGCAGGGCAAGGGGTTCATCCGACTTAGTGTTTCACCATGGGCTTCCCCGATTTTGTTCGCCAAGAAGGCGGATGGGAGCTTGTGACTGTGTGTCGACTATCGTCGCCTGAACCAGCTAACCGTGAGGAACAAGTATCTGCTACCGAGGATTGATGACCTCTTCGATCAACTCAAGGGAGGATGGTGGTTCTCGAAGATAGACCTCAGGTCAGGTTATCATCACCTCAGAGTTCGGGATGAGGACGTGCAGAAGATGGCCTTCAGATGTCGGTATGGCCACTATGAGTTCTTGGTTATGCCTTTTAGCATAAACAATGATTTAGTAGTGTTCATGAGTCTCATGAACAGGATCTTCCAGCCTTACCTCGATCGATTTGTCATGGTCTTCATCGACGACATATTGATATACTCGACCACTGAGGAGGAGCACACCTACCACATGTGGGATGTACTGGACACACTCCGAGAGCACCAACATTATGGTAAGCACTCGAAGTGTCAGTTATGGATACGTGAGGTCCACTTCGTGGGACACGTCATCTCGGAGGCGAGAGTTGCGGTGGATCCTACGAAGATAGAGGTAGTGCTAGCTTGGGAGCCACCCAGGAGCGTGACGGAGGTGCAAAGTTTCTTGGGACTGGATGGATACTACCATAGATTCGTGCCAGACTTCTCTAGATTTTCGGCACCACTTTTAGTTTTGATAAAGAAGGGGAAACCCTTCGTGTGGTCAGATAGATGTCAGCAGAGCTTCTAGGAGCTAAGGCAGGGATTGAACAGTGCAACAATCTTGAGGCTACCGGAGGGGGGAGTAGGGTACGTAGTCTACTGCGATGCATCAAGGACCAGACTCGGGTGTCTCCTGATGCAGGAGCGGTCAATGATCGCCTATGGATCACAACTGTTGAGGCAGAATGAGTAGAACTACGCTACCCATGACCTGGAGTTAGCAGTATTGGTTTTTGCTCTGAATATATAGCAGCACTATCTGATGGGCGAGTGCATTATAGTCTATTCTGACCACCAGAGTCTCACATACATCTTCTCGCAGAAGGACCTGAACCTAACACAGTGGTGATGGCTCGAGTTCCTCCAGGAATATTACTTTGAGAAAGTCTATAATAATGGAAAGGGGAACGTAGTAGCTGATGCTCTCAGCAGGAGGATGGGCATTCAACTACTTGGGGAGGCGAAAGGGCAGCTAGCCACTTTGTAGATATCCTTTGTGGATAGAGATGGAGCAACCTTTCTACAGTCACTCATAGTCACTCCTCTACTACTATAGAGGGTCAGAGAGGCACAACATGGGGATGTTGACTGTGAGACGTGGCATGCACAAATATCCTCAGGACAGACACCTAATGGATTCTCTGTAAGAGGGGAGCACTCTTTCCTTTTCAGAGGACGTACCAGGGTAGCAACTGCTTTACAGGAGGAGGTGTTGAGGGAGTTTCACACATCCCCTTTAGCAGTACATCCAGGGGTAGCGAAGATGTATCAGGATCTCAGATGAAAACACTGGTGGCCGGGTATGAAGAAGGTTGTGGAAGAGTTTGTTTCTCGATGCCTCTGCCAGCAGGTGAAGGCGGAGCACCAGGTACAAGTAGGCTTGGTATAACCCTTGGAAGTTCCATAGTGGAAGTGGGACAGAATATCTATGGATTTCGTGACTGGACTTCCATTACTTCTAGAGGTCACAACTCCATTTGGGTGATTGTCGACTGACTCACCAAATCGGCCCACTCTCTACCCATCAGAGAGCAGGGCTTAGTGGAGAGCTTGGGATGCCTCTACGTTTAAGAGATTGTAAGGCTTCATGATGTGCCTCCATATATCATCTCCGATCGGGATGCTCTCTTTACTTCCCGGCTTTGGAATGGGTTGCAAGAGGCATTCTGGACACAGCTACATCTTAGCACCGCCTTTCACCCTCATACGGATGGTCAGATGTAGAGAACCATTCAGACTCTCGAGTACATGCTCTGTGCATGTTTCCTCGACTTTGGTCGTAGCTAGGAGGATCACAAACCCTTGGTGGAGTTTGTGTACAACAATAGTTACCACTCTACCATTGGGATGGCACCATAAGAGGCATTGTACGGCCGACCTTGCAGATCACCTCTATGTTGGACAGACCCTGGGGAGTCAGCACTTGTGGGACCGGAGATTTTCCAAGCCACAACCGAGAAGGTCCAGGTCATCCATGAGTAGATGAGGACAGCTCAATGCCAACAGAAGTCTTATGATGACAGGAGGTGGAGACCACTAGAGTTTGAGGATGGTGACCACGTCTTCTTGTGGGTCTCACCTCGACATGGATTACAGAGATTTGGATGAGGTGGAAAGTTATCTCCGTGCTTCATCGGACCATTCCAATTTCTCAGCAGGATAGGCGAGGTGGCTTATCACCTAGCACTACCACCTCAGTTGCATCAGGTGCAAGACGTCTTCCACATATCTCAGCTGAGGAGATACGTGCATGACCCGACGCATATCATTGACCATGGGGAGCTGGAAATTGATGACAAAGTGACTTTTGCGAAGGTCCCAGTGGAGATTGAGGATCAACAAGAGCGGGTCCTACATGGGAAGTCAATTCCTGTAGTGCGCATCAGGTGGCAGTACGGGAACCTCTAGGAGAGCACTTGGGAGCGGGAGGGTCAAATGCGTGCTCAATACCCTCATTTGTTCCTGTAGTTTTTGATGTATCATTACAGGGACATAAATCCCTGAGGTGGGAAAAATGTAAAGACCTGTAAATTTCAAGGAAATTTTTTTCTTAATTTTCTTTGGGATTATATGCGTACGCAGTTTCTGACGGAACCTGATTCCAACGCCCGGTGTGTCCGAAATCAATTTCTGAAGTTTATCTCATGTATGTTCAGTGAACGAACAAGCGCATTTTCCTAATATTGGAACTGGTGCTTGGAATTGAAATCTGATGGCACCGATAAAACCACAGCGCCAGGTTTTTCTTAAGGAGACTTTCTCTGGAGTAGCGTTTGCTCAGGAGGTGATGTTAAAAATGAATTAGTTTAATTAAAGACTGAAATAAAATACGTGCTGCAATTTTGTTTCTACTATGTGTGTGGAAGTTGAGGTGGGAACCACTAAATCCTAACTCTTCTTGATAGGATATTAGTGAGGTGGGCCCTACACGAGCCCCACCTTTTCAATTCCTCTAACCTCTCTTAAAGATAGCAAACCCCCCCCCCCATTAATTTGTAACTCACCCACTCTCCCTCTTTAATACATGTCAACCCCTCCATTTTATGAGGAACCTTCCCTCCCTCTCTTTAATTTAATGCCAATGTATTTAATTAATGAGAAACCTTCATCCTTTCTAAATGTTCCACCGCAGTAGATTAATTGGGTGGGGCCCTATGTCATAAATCCCCCATTTATGACTTTCATGCCAATGACAAACCCACCACTCCTATTTAAAGGAGGCTAGGGGGAGGAGTTCTGGACGACTTCTTCAAGCGGCGGAACGCTAGCAGTGAAGCATGATGCCCAACACATGGAGAGTTTTCTTCTTCCTCATTGAAGAACGCGAAGAACACTGGAGCACTAAGGAGAGACGACGTGCCGATCTCTCCCTTCTCTGCAGCTGGTGTGAGACGACATCCTCTTCTTGGACACTTGCCAATGCCATCAATGAACCAGCCTCGCGACAACGTTTCCCGCAACAATCTTCTTTCGAAGACTTCCTCGAGGTAGGGGTTTGGTTTTGTGTTCATGAATATTCTTTTTCCATCCAACGTTATTTTCATTAGCCGCCTGATATCGAACTAACGGTAGGGGGCCGTACCGCACGAACACGGCTGAACCTCCTCCCCCTTTGTTGATGTTCACTGATGCGGTTTGGGATGGAGGCCGCATGGTGCAATGGCATCGCGCTGGAATGAAGAATATCACCGTGATGTTGAGGCTGAAAGAGGCCGCGGCTGGAGCGGGGCCATGGAGGAGGAGCGCGGTGCCGTCTCACCCCACTAGAGAACCATGGAGGGTCGCGGCCGGGGCGGGCCGTGGCGGAGGGGCGTGGTGCAGTCGCGCCGCGCCGGTCAGACAGAGGTCGTGACAGTGCAGGGAAGGGTGGCCGGAAACACCGACCACCAGCGCTTAGGAGGGGCGGGACCGTGGGTTCCCGTTGCGGCGGCACCGGCCGGCCTGCCGGTCCCGCTTTTTGGATGAGGCCGGGAATCGTAACCCCCGATGACAGGCAGGAGGGACCCCCCCATGGGGGGAATTTCTTCAATCAAGGGGGGCGTTGCCCCCCCCCTTTCTGCGTCTGCTCGGCCAGCGCCGAGCCGCCCAGGTCGGGCCGGCCGCACTGGGCCGGGCTGCCTTTGATGGGACAGGCCCCCTGCGCCGGGCCGGGCCGCGCCCTAATGGGCCGTACCCAGACCCGGGTCAGGTCGACCCAGTTTGGGCCGACCCAGGGGGTTCTGGGCCGGGTCGGTCCGGGCCCAAACCCCCCTAAAATTGGACATGTTCATTCAAACACCCGTAACATGGGCTTCAGACCTCTGATTGACGCACCATCAGTTGCGATGCGATCCTTGGATCGAGACGGACGTTTCGATATATTACACTAAAGGTTTAGGAGAATCTTGGGTATAGCCGGGTTGGTTTGAACATGAAACCAACCGGTCCATCGGAGCGGAAATGCTTATAACTTGAGCTCCGGACGTCCGATTGACGTGCCGTCAAATTTGTTGGTTTTCTCTTAGTGATACGGATATTTTGGCTTACTCCACTCGAGGTTTGGACACAGTTGGAGTACATTCAGGTGGGTTTTGACTTAAAAACCAACCAAGCCCTTGGGACGGAAAGGCCAATAACTCTCAGACCGGGCATCCGATTGACGCGCCATTGGTCACATAGAGTTCCATTTGATGAGACAGAGCATTGGGATACATCAAATCCGGACTATGTGTTAGTTGATGCATCGACCCCCCTTGGCTCATGGAGCGGACCCTCCCAGAATCGAGCATGCTGTGTGCGGGAACCCTATAGCAAGCTACGACTGGGACGATGATGACGACTGTACTGAAATCCTCGGTGGGTTCTGCAACGAAGTCGACGGTACTGAAATCCTTCATGGGTTCAGTAGTAACGATGACCGTATTGGAATCCTCCGTGGGTTCGATGGCGATGACTACTATTATTGTATCCTTTGTGGGTCCGGCAGTACATGACTATTGTTCTTGTATCTTACGTGGGTCTTGCAGTATTTGACTCCGTACATGTATCCTATGTGGGTTCGGCAGAGTAGCTGCTCTAGTATCCTTTGTGGGTCTGACAGCTTAGCTGGTCTTGTATCCTATGTGGGCCCGATAGCTTAAATGAATTAGTGGATACATCCGGTCATCTCTATCATCTTACGAAGAAGTATTCCTGTTTGAGCTGAGTCTTGACTTTTCAATAATTGTCTTCGATATGATTGACTTGCTTTCCTAAGTGTATTGGGTTGTGTTATCCTATGTGGATTGGTTGTGTTATCTAGTGTGGACTAGATCGAACTTGGGCTCAGATGTTGGAGTTGAACTGGAATTGATGACTTAGGTATATGTATGGGCATATACCTAAGTATGGTTTGTTGTTACTTCGTGATTGTATCTTTCCTTTGTGGATTATCCTGTTTGGATTCTGGGAGACCTTCGGGGGTCTCGGGGTCCCTACTGAGTAGCATATACTCACCCCTACATGGGCTATGCTTGCACTACATTATGTTGGATGCAGACGACGGACAACGCTGATCGTGGTTGGGGCTTGCGGAGCAAGTCGGTACCTGGAGGTGGACCACTGGGCGGGACATACATGGAGCGGACGGCCGGGCCCGAGGACCAGAGGAGGCTATCTATACCCAACCTTCAGGTGGGATTTCTAGTGGATGACTCGGCGTTGCTGCTTTACTTTCTGTTACTGTACTTTCTTTTCAGTTGTACTTTACTTTAGTTGGGTTTGTATTCTGGCCCATTCACTTTCCAACACTTACAGTTGTACCCAGTTTACTCAGTGTATACTTCATCTAGCTTACTTTGTGGTGCTTGTTTACATTATAAGGGCAATGCCTTCCCTTTTTATCGAGATTTATGCCTTTGGTTCTAGTCGCCACACCATGGCCTATGGAAGGCGGGTTTGGTGTAGTCACGGCATGGGTCCCAAGGACGGGTCGTGACAATGAAGAGCTGAAGAAGCAAATAAAAGATATTCTGGATAAAGGGTATATACACCCATGTGTATCACCATGGGATTGAAAAATCCACCTTTTCAAAAGAAAACATGGTTCAATGTGCCTTTGTATTGATTATCATGAGCTCAACATGATCATGATAAAGAAAACTTATCCTCTTCTATAGATTGATGAATTGGTCAATCAGATACATAAATCCTATCACTTATTTAAGGTGAATCTTCCATCAAGATATTATCATGCAAAGATGAAGAAATTTGATATTATAAAGACTATTTTTAATACAATGTACATGCACTATGAGTTCTTAGTGATGCCATTTATACTCACTAATGAACCATCTATCTTTAGGGACATAATAAATAGTGTCTATATAGATTGCCATGAAAAATTTATTATTTTATTTATAATTGATATTATTATTTAATATAAGTTAAAGGAGGAGAATCAAGAGAATTTAAATTATGTAATAAATGCATTGTGAAAGGATAAGTCATATGTGTAGTTATGTAAATGTGGGTTCTAGATAGATAATGTAACATTCTCAGGGCATGTAATCGCTAGTAAAGGGATATATGGGAATCCATATCAAATAGAGGAAATTAATGGATGACCCATATACACATCTATGATGAAGATACATAGTCTCCTTGGAATATTTTGGCACTATCATAGATTTTATAGAAACAACTCATGGATATCAAGACAACTAACCAAGATTACTTGGGAGGGGTGAATTTTTTATAGACTGATGAATGTGAGGATAGATTTAAAGTCTTAATGAAGGGGGAAATCACTACAATTTTTCTTCATTACCTAATAGTGGGGAAAGAATTGTGATCTACAGTGATGTGTACAAAGGGGATTGTGTTGTGTACATATGACATTGGAAATAGTGAGAGCATATACCTCTTTCTAATTAAATATCAATGAGAGGATCTTTACAACCCAGGATCTGGAATTGGCTACAATGTTCTTCACATTAATGATTTGGAAGCAATATCTCAACATAGTGAAGGGGGATATATATACTGATCATAAATTACTTAAGCATATATTCATAGAAAAGGATCCCAATATTCTCCAAAAAAGGTTGTTACAACTGATCAATTATTTTGATTGTTCAATCAATTACCATCCCAATATGGTAAATAAAGTAGGAGATTATATATGTAGAAATGATCATGCAACCCTCTTCTGGATGTGGATTTAATGGGATCTAATGTTCCTAATAACGAAAATTATTGACATTGGAAACATAAAAGGCACTTCATCCTACCTTTCTCAAATAATATCTCAACCATCCTTTTTTGAGAGGATCAAGGAGGCCTAAAATGATTATATAGAACTATAATGAAAGGTAGTAAATATTCCTATGTTCAATTTTTATAATTATAGAGTCATAAGTTCTAAATCCCAAATATGTATTCCATCAAAACCAAAGTTGAATAGGTAACATCATGATGAAGCACATAACCCATATTCCTATATTCATCTTAGAAGTACTAGGTTTTATAGAGATCGGAAGAAAGAATTTTTATCGGATAACATGAAGTGGGAGAATTTAGAATTTGAATCTAGATACATTGTATGACAGCAAGTCAAGGATGAAGTACTTAATTCTATTGGTATTATGATACCATTTTCCATACCAGTTTTGAAATACCAAAACATAACCATGTATTTTTTAATAGGAATCACATGTACAACAAAAGGTAATAACATTATCTAGGTGGTTGTTGATCACCTTAAAATGGTAGAAAATTTCATTAATATCATATAATATTTCTATATGGACCAACTTGAAAGGATATATTTAAGGGAATTGATAATACCACATAGAGTGACACTCTCCATGGTATCTAATCAAGATATGGGTATTTCCTTGACGTACTGGAGAAGCCTTTAATAAGAAATGGATATAGAGATGAGTTTATGTACCAATTATCACCATTATATGGAAAGAAATTCTAAAAAATTTATTAAAAATCACGAGGATATTCTAATATCTTGTTAAATTGATTTCCAAGGATGTTTGGATCAATAAATGTTTTCTACCATTGAAAAGGAACCTTATGGGGATTTTCATAGGTATAGGTATCAGAATCCAACATGTTGGTATAATGTTGGATAGAGGAATGTTATGGTACTTGATCTTATACAATAGATAAAAAAATAGGTTCAGATAATTCTTCATCATATGAAATCCATTCATTTTTAATAGAAAATATATGAACACCATTATCAAAATGACAATGATTTTGAGGTTACTGATAAAGTACTCCATTAGATATCACTATGGATGAAACTCATGAGGATCGAGAAGAATGAAAATATTAGTCTTAGATACATCAGCCACTTTGATATCCATAATCTTATTAGAGCTATGGACTATTGAGTAGACTTCCCGCATAACATATCTCAAGTATATAATATGTTCGATATATAATTCTTGAGTAAGTACATACTAGACCACTCAAATATAATGAATCTATATGTAGTAACATTGGAGAATGATATTTCATATAAGGATCAAATGGTGTAGTTCTTAGAATATGGTGAATATTTTATATGAAATAAGAAAACTAACATGGTAAAAGTATTCTGGTGGAATCACAAGTCTAAATAAGAAACATTGGAACCAGAATAAAAGATGAAAAATAGCATCCTTATTTGTTCTACTATACAAAATTAAATGTTGAGGGTGAAATTTATAAAGAGTGGAACAATGTACTGACCCAAAACATTATAAATTTAATTCAGTATTAATGAATAAGTTCTTTATTCAGTAGTGTAAATATAGAAAAAATGCACAATTTTGGACGACTATAAAATATAGCCTTTTGGATTTAAAAGAACATTATGAATGATAAACATTGATAATATATTAATTATACAGTTAATGCTAATATTACTATATGTTAAGTATTGTGATGAAATCTAATTGACAAATATGGATAAATAGATGGACTCAACTAGTTTGATCGTACCCTTTGAAGACTATTTATTGAATCTTACAAGGAGGATAGAATCAATGATCTTTTCACTTATTTATGAAAAACATAAGATTCAAAAACTAAAACAAAAAATGAAACTTTTTATCGAAGAAGCTCAAGATTATCAGGACAATGACCCAAAACATGTTCACAGAACCACCATAAGAAAGAACAGCCATCACAAACCTCACCCTTAGGGTGTAAAATGGTGCAACAAGGTGTTATGTATCTAGAACCTAGTAATATAATTTTTTATATTTTATTTTAAAAAATAATGGTTATATTTATACTTTTTATTAGTTCAAAAAGGATTATATAATGACTTTTACCAAAATTATATTTTTAAATAATAAAATAGAAATTTTTATTTTTGTGAAATGTATAGTTTTAATTGAGTCACAATTTTGGTAAATGAAATAGTTTTTCAAAATAAATTTTATTTTTATATAATTTCCTCAAAAAATAATATTTATTTAAATATTAATGATAATATAATTCTCCCAAATCTGATGCAATTTTTAGAAGGTTTAGAATTCTTTTAGTGTTTTAAAAATAGAAATTTACATTAAATAATATTTTTTATTTAAAAGTAAAATTCCTCATTTTAATTTTTTTTAAATTAAAATTATTCAAGAAATCAATATATAAAAATTATAAAATGGGTGAATTTTTATAATTTTACATGATTTTCAATTTTTGTGTAGAAATTAAATATATTATAAATATAAGGTGTATAATATGCCATCATAATGGCCAATACATGATGTAATAAATGATGTGAAATTAATTTGAGACCAATAATATATTTTCCATATAAATTAATTTTTTTATTAATTTTTTTATTATTTTTATAAACTTTTAATCAATCCCCCATAACCTATATTATATTACAATGTTTTAAAATTAATTGAAACCATTTTTTTTAAACATGACTCATTTACACATCACCAATGGTATTACATTAATATGTTCAATTCATGGCCTAATAAAAGATATAAGACATATCTTATTGTGTCAAAATAATGTTAAAAACCATGGGAGGAGTTGTGGTATTGATTTTTTATTATATAGAGATCAAAACCTCTGTTTATAAATTGATAAGGAATTATCATATATTTTGTTATACATACACATCCAACCACTAACTCGTCCTCACTCAAAACCCATTCATCATGAAGTTCATCTCCCTATCCCTCTACAGATCTCTCCATAGGGCTTCCCAGGTAGTTAATATGTTTTTACTATTAATTTAGAAGCACCCTCTCAATGTTAGGGACCCTCTCCCCTTCCTTTTTTATTTCAAGAACTTTCTTCATACTAGGATTTTTTATTTATAATTTTTTATATTTAAATGTTTTATTACACACCCCTTTACTTTCCTTACGATACCCAAGTAATTATTGAACACCTTGACCTCTCATTAAACACTTCAATGATTCTCTATGTACACCCATTTGTATTCTGAAATTATCTAATGATTTTCCATGCCAAATTTCATGTGGTAAACATGCATCCCTATTTACACTCAGGGGTATTAACCAAGATATACTTATCCTTGATTTATTTGAAACATCCATATATGTAACCCACAAAGCTTAGTCTTGGGAGATGAAAAGTTATGAAAGGTGTTTTTATATTCTATGATCTATGTGGAACACAAATTCATGTACATGATATAAATAAGATATGTGGACCTTGAATTATATACCTCTCCAATGAATTGGGTAATATTTTTAGATCATTAAGTACCATGTATGGTGCATGGGAGGATACCCTAAGAAAAATATTCTATGATTTCTCTATTTTTAGCAATCACTTATACTTATGATTTCATGTTTTAAGTTGTTCCCACAGTCCTATGTATCATTTACATTATCGTATTATTTCATGGTTTGATGTTAGTGTTTATGGTTCTCACACTCTTTATATAACCTTGATATGTCTATTAAATCAAATTTAATACTTTCTTCATGTTATTCATTGATTATTACCTTACTAGGATTTATATATAACCCCTTTATTATGTACATACATAGTTTATACGATGCATTATTAGAAGATCAATGAAATTTAAGGGCATGTTTTAGGGTTTAAAATAATTTCTTTATATCCATATTTCATGTTAATGTTTTATTTACATAATTTACCTAAGACACTAGGGCTATTAATCTTCTCAGATTTTATTATGTGTATCATTATATAATAAATCATTGAATAAAATATCTAAAATCTATGGGTTTTCATAACCTCTTACCTAACAAATCTATTAAAAATATAATCAAGAAACACTACTACACTTCTTCCCTTAGCCAAATGATCCTTGTATATAGTCTAAAAAGATTAATAAATTGATATAATTGTTGAAAATATTTTTGAAATGGTTTTTAAAAGGGTCAAAGAGGGTCACCCACCATTATTTTAGGCACAACTCCACTTATTACCTACAGAATATAGGAGATCATGTCAAGGATTTCCCATATATAGCCTACCACTAAATAATTTCAAACTACCAGCTCTCAAGGATTGAGATAACATATGATGAGTATTTATACTCTTATATCCCCCATTATTACTAATCCATTAGTTCATCTTGAAATATTTATTTTTATATAATATTAAATTATGTACCATATTAGCTTGATTGATCACCTCAACATTGGCACTTAGCTACAAATGAACAATTTTATCCAGATTTTTTGATAAAGATATTTCTAAAAGATCAATTCTGGTAGATCCCTATCTACAAACACCTCTAGAAAAATACCACACAAGATTATACAATTGATGCTAAAATCTTTATCACCACTATTTATTTTATGGATTGAAAGAATATTTTGGTAATTCATAACTATTGGTTCCAAAACAAATTCCTAAAACTATACATGAAACTGAGTCTTTTTAACCAAGGTATTAGGTTGAAATCATAGATAAATGATCCACTACTATAAAGTTATTCTCCTTAGTAAACATGGTAATAAAGTGTTATGATGATCCAGTAACATTCAAACCAATTTAAATTCTATATCTACATCCAGCATCCATCACTTGACATTATGATCTATGATAGATTCAATGTAAATTTTAAAATTTTATCATTGGATATAGGAATGATTTTCATCCCAATCCTCATATACCACATCAAATTCAGAAAACATTCTATACAAAATTGGGTTGTTTTATATGGATCTTATAATTTTATAAAGCATTGGAATTGATCATGTTTCATTACTACCTAAATCATATGATACTTGATCATAGTCTTTCCAAGGGTATAGATTTCATGAATATAAATTATCTTCACCCAATCCACCAAATTTGAACTTCCATTCAATAAATACCATAATCATTATGACTTATGTAAAACTATTTGATTAAATTCCAACAATAGAAACACATTACTAGAAAATTGAGCTATACCAATAGTTTTTGAACTATTGGTGTAGGGTATCGAACCATTCATATAGGCTATACCAAAAATTCCCTAAACCATTGGGTAGTATGGTGCAGGTATAACCCTATACCAATGGTTGTAAAAAAATAGTTGATATATTTCCTATGAAATTTCCTTATTGAAATGGGTCAGAAGATTCAATGGTAAAAATATATATGAACAGTCATACAGACCGTTGGTATATAATTCCACAATAAATACAACAACCAATTACCTTTTCTTTGCACTATAGAAACCCCACTACCAGACCCATACACATTTAAAATAACACATATATTATATATTTTACATCTAATCAGTTTCTGAGAGAAAAAAATCATAACATTTATTTACAAACACATTCAGTCATAAAAAAATCATTTCTTAAATATCTTTCATAAATGTATGAGACCAATATCTATCTCACGACTACCACTACAATTACTACCATCACTATCATCACTAATATACTTGTCTCCATCATTATCACTTAGACCATCTCCATTACCATCATCAATATCATCATCAGAATTAGCATCAGTATCACTATCACTAAGAAATTTATCATCCCTTCCCTTACTAGGGATGATATGTCCATCTCCTGGTGCATCATAAAATGAAGTCATTTTGGACATGCATGTGTCAAAAACTACGGTGTTATTTAGAGGAATTGATGGACATAATTCTATAAATACCATCATATAGGTATAATTTCTATTATGACTTATTTTAAATTCTTTTATGCCTATTGTTTTCATATGATACAACTTCTCGAGTTGATACTTCCTATTAATGAGTAGTTTCAAACATGGTGCTACCATAATATTTAGAGGCCCCAAAATTGAGACAATACATAGTGGGTGAAATAATGTTCCATGGTTGTAAACATTCTCTCCCTTGGTTCTAATTTACTTATATGTAGTGAAATTGATCATTTTTTACAATGTTTTCATTTTAGTTCTCATCAAGGCCCTTTAAACCACATCGTTAATAATATAAATGAAACATTGATTTACAAAATAGATAATAAATTTTGATAGTATAAAAGTAGAACATACACTATTTTGTTGTGTCTATTTTCTTATATCACATACATATTTATTATTTATAATCATGTAATAAAAATTATTAACTAACATGAATCTCAATTTTCAATACTACCATATACAATAACATTGGATCTAGGGAAAAATTAATAAATAGGACCACATTTTTGATCAATATAAACTAATTGTAACCAATATTTAACTAAAAATAACCAAAACCAATTTAGTGAATTTTACATAAATGAATGAGTGAATCCAGAATAAATCAATATAAAATAAATTTTTTTAAATGTTTTGGTAAAGATATATTCATATCATTTTTTATGATACAATTAGGATACATTCAATTTTTATTAGTTCAAATAAGATTTTGTAATTTAATTAGGAGTAAATATTGCTTAGGTTAATTTTTCACTTTTATATTCAATTCATCATTTTTGGGTTTAGTTATAAAAAAACCATTTAATTCAGGTTAGGTTAGGTTAATGTTGTTTTTATTAAATTGATAATGTTAAGTTCATGTTACTTTTTATTTATTTATAATTTTTTCATTTCATTTAATTTTTTTAATTCCTATTTTGTTTAATTATTTTTATAGTTATTTTAGTTCAATTAAATAAAAATATGATTTATATTTCATTCATACATATATTTATATTTTGGTTAATTTCAATATTGAGTTTATCTAGTTAGGTTCAATTAAATTTTATTTAGGTCCAGTTAGTTCAATTAATTTTGGTTGTGATTATTCCCTTTTGGTTCAATTTTGTTTAATAATGTTTAATTTGGATTGGGTAGGTATGAATACTTATGAATATTTAAATTTTGTTCCATGATTTTCCAACTAATTTATTTATGTTTATTTATATTTAGATTCATTTATGTCCCTCCAATTTAGTAATTCTTATAGATGAAGAGTATATATTTTCCAATTAAATGAATCTATTCACGTGTTTATTTTTTAATATTAATTGAAACTATATAAAGGTTAAAAAATTTTAGATATTAATAATATTTTATTTCATAAATGTAAAATCATTTTAAGAACTAATCATAGGGGTTGAGTGAAATCTAGTATTAAGAGGTGTTGAATTAATATGATGGGATGTTTTGAAAAGTTAATTATTAGAGTGTTGTTCATGTTAAATTGAGTTAAAAAATATTTTAGTGTTTTTTTTGCAACAATTTATTTGTAATTTGAGGTCTTTTTAGTGTGTTGACATTTATTATGATCTTTTTGGTCATTTTTAAATTGATATATGAGTAAAATATGACAATGAGAATTGAAATTAAAAAGTAATTCTTGGATACCCATTAATAAAAAAATGACCCTTATTGAATCATATATTATTATAATGTTATAGGAATTTGTTTCATATTTCTATAGTTTCTCAAGTAGTTTGAGTTAGATGGTGGTTTTATAAGGAATTATCATGGTTTCCTATTTCTCTATGTGTTATTATATAATATACATGAGTTGGGGTGTTGTATCGATAATAAATTAAATGGAGAAATTTTTTGTTTTATATTTAGGTTGTGTTATTCATCTTGTAGGTACAAATAAAAATTATGAGTTAAAAAGGTATAACTCAAGCCCATAATGTGATGTTGACCATAATGAACCACTAGAATATAGCATTCTGGCACCCTATAACCCCAAAAAGGACTTTGAAAACTAACTGCAGATGATTAGGTAGAATTTTTAACATTTCAAGGTAGATATCATATTGAGGTCCATTAATCATCTCCATTAGTTTAATTTTTATTTAAATTTTAGGTCCTCATCCATTTTTTATGATATTTTGTGTCACAACTATTGATAATTTTATTTATCCTACTAAAATAATTACTTTTCCTAAAATCAACGTAAAATAGTGAGCACCTTGAATATAATATTTGAATAAATAATCATGCGGTTTATTTCCCATGAATATTGTAACATGTTTCTTCATGTATTAATTCAAATTTAATTATTATTTTTTTTACTTTTGATCTAGTTATGTGATTTTTTAGAGTGTGCCTCAAATGTTATTTTAGTTCTTTTTAATTTGAAAAATTAATGCATTTTCCTAAAAAATAATTGTGTGTTTAGAATATCTCTTACCTAAAGTATGTGTAAAAGGATATCACCGTTTATTTAATATGTATTCATGCTAAATTTTTAATGAAATGTTTAATGATATTTATGGTTTGATCATGTCCAATATGAATGTTTTTGTAAATATTTTTTAAAAGTTGTTTAGACAAATGTTTAATATCATTTTAAAAATATTTTCGATTTTTTTTCTACGTTATTTTAAAAAATAATCATATACAGTTTTAAAAAATACTTATAATTAGTTTTAATTATTGTTTATAAAGTAGTTTAAATGGTATTTAAATGTATTTTTAAAAAGTGTTTCAAATAAATTTTAAAAATTGTCGAAAACTAGTTTTGAAATAATTTTTAAATAAGTATTTAATATCAAATTTAAAAACTATTATAACCTAGATTATATTTTTTAAATTATTATTTAAAAAATTTTATGTAAATATTAAACGTTTTCTTTAAACCTCTTATAAACACTTATTTTTCTAATAGAACTATTGTAACCACTTAAAAACTAAGAAAAGTATTAAAATGATTTCAAAAATGGTTAATAAATTGCATATAAATAGGTCAAAAATTGTTTAAGAGTTGTTTTTAAAATGTAAAGAATCTCTAAATAGTTAATTTTAATACATTTTAGTTTTTTTTGATCCATTAACAATAGGTTTTGTTCATCTTATGTCTAATTAAAATAGATCACATGTTAGGATCCACCAGTTCATTAATGTATGATCCATGTTAATTTCTATTCGTACCTAATGAAATAAAAGTTTGCATGATATTATTTTCCTCTCAGGTTTCATCATTGTCGTTCACCCTAATGCGAGGAGATACTTCTTATATTCCATCTTTCATTTATTTATTTTTTTGGATCCCTAAAAAATAATATTTTGTAAAACATAAAAAAGTATTTATTAAAATAATAATAATTTCCAATAAAAAACAAAAAATTTAAACAATAACATAAATTCGAAACTCTTTCAATGATAAATCATTTATGAGTACATTGTTGATGGAAATTTATGTTGGATATGTATATCTTCTAAATTTTTTCCAACTCTATAAAATATCTGATTATGTAAATCATGTTTATATTAATTCTATAGATCACCTAATTACATTACCTTTATAGTCCTTACAGAAAATATATTAGGAAAATTATATTGAGGCTTCTACTAAAATATTAATTCATATAAATACAATAAAAATATAATATTAAATATAATTAATTTTCTTACCCATATTTAAGCCTAATAAATATTCTTTATTTCATTTGGATGGTGTCTCTAGGAGACTTTATCAAGGGAATTAATGACATATTATTTTGAAAAAATGTATATAAAACTCCTATATTTTTTTCTAGTTTTACATTCCATATATTTTCATCACTGTACTTGACCTTCAGTTGAATTTAGTGATTCCACACTTCATAGATCCATGTATGCCCACACATGCTAATAGTGGAAGTTCAAGTTGTGATAAGATTAAATAAAATTATAAAATTAAAACATCTTACAATTAAAATAAATTTTGTTCATAAAATTTAATATGGTTCTAAAGTGACTTTAAAATTTCAAATATTTTTGCCTATTATTCCTTGAAATTACATCCTAGTTTAATAAAATCCAATGAAAAATCAGTTTCTCTGTGAACATTAAGAATTTGGACTTTAATTATTAAAGAGATCAATGATTTTTTTTAATGTTTTAATCCTTTTAATATATTTAAATACTAAAACTATAGATTAATTTTGTTCTTTGAAATATTTTTTTGGAATTCAATTTGGAGATAAAAATGTTAAATGGATAAATTTTGAGTTTTAATTCAATCATTCATTTTCATGAATTTAATGAAATTAAATAAGATGTAAAAGTGAAATGTCAATTTATATTAATAATGAATTGATATGAATATTTTAAATAAATGTTTCCTATTCTAAAAGCATAGTTTTGTGGATTTATTATTTTATTGAAATTTTATTGAAAAAATACTTCATTTAGAGAAATTATTTTTAATGATGGATGAAAAAATTAAATTGCATGAACTGAACATGATCATCTAGGTTAGTAGTCCTACCATGAACCTCATTCACAATCACTACCCAACAGATCATGGGTAATGACCAAAAATACATTGCCACTATGCTGACCACGGTTGAGGAAATGAATTTATCATCCAAAGAACTTTTGTATGTTACTATGAACCTCTGAGTGACTATCCCTACAATATACCACACATTCATGGTAGGTTGAGAACCAACAATGAGAACTCCCTTCCCAAATAACCATGGTCCCAATACTCATACCTATTCTGAAAACTTCCATAAGTCTAAACTCTATCGTGGAAAACGTACCATCTATAACCACTTATAATACCAACTACGATCTCTTCTCATGATACCCTCTAACAAATCTTGACTCCCTCCTTCCTTAATGACAATGAAAACCTATATAATGTAAATAGATCCATTTAAAGAGGACTAATACTGTTGATGCTGACCCTCATGCATAATAACTACATATTAACCCCACACTAAGAGAAACCCTGCTCACTATGAAGGATGTTGAGATACTATGAAGAATATCTGAACGATTCATCATCGGTTTCAGACTGTAGAATCAAAACCCTCATGTTCTGATCCAACCATGATGAATCACTAATCTAGGTTGTAGGAAGCGTTAATGACTAGAGTCAAACAACTTAAGCACAATCTGAAGAAATTGAGTGAACCAAACCTGAAGCTCTCACCGAATCAACATCGACCATATTTAATCTAAAAATCCCACCAACTAAAACATGCACTTGGGCTTGAACCCCACCAAAAAATATTAAAGAATATTTTCCCACTGTGAATCCACACAACCAAAAATAGGCGATGATAAAAATATGAGACCACAACATCTACCCCACTATGAAGCCACACTATAGTTGAAGAGAATTCTAAAGCTACACACCATCGAGGGGAGAAAGAAGTCCCACTATCAAAAAACAAATCAAAAAATAAATGGGAAGATGAATAAAAAGAATAAGGTAATTAAAGAAAGAGAATAAAATATATAATAATAATAAATAAATTCATAGATATTAATTTATATGATATATATATATAGTAATTTTTAAATACATTTTATTTTTTATTTTAAGTTTTCAAGAAAAATCTGAAATATAAAATCCCAATTTCTTGCATGGACCAATTTCAATATCCCATATTTGATCTGTTAATCATATAATTACTTATATTAACTTCAAGATTTCCACTATGCTACATGTTACTAAATCACACATAGAGGTTGATCATGGGGGGAGTGACCAAGAAGAGTCTTGATGCTTTGTAAAGTATATTCAGACCCTCAGAGTTGGATGAATATTGATCATACAACCATGAATAACTCACCACTGTACAAAAAGATACAAGAAACTTCCTAATGAAATTATTATTGACAGTGTTAATAAACAATAAAAATTGGATGTGCACCAAGGAAAGCTTGGAATATTCCATATATAATTCACTATTTATCATGATGTGGAGGGTAGTCATTCAGGCTCTCTATCGATCTCCCTCAATACTGATTTTCTATAATCACTCAGATTTAAAAATTCTTTTAATTTTACTATAATAACACCTGTGATGGCACACTAATCCAATATTGGATCATCTGAGGAGATTCCCATGTTACCCTTATTAATTAATTCCAAGCTTTAAATATTCATTATCCAATGTTAGTTTCCAATTTTATTCTATGTTTAATTAAAATAGGAGATCTCTTATTTCATTCACTTATAATTTTATCTTCCCATATTCACTAGATCACACAAAAATACCTCATAAGACATACTTATTACTTAATATCATAAGTAGTTGCTTGACTTAAAGGGTAATTGGAAGTATATGATTACTGATCAAGTGGATATTGTAGGTTACAGTGATCATTTCACCTCACTAATTAAACTAAAAAATACAAGATAGGGTGATTGAGTAATATTTCATTTCATTTAAGGGAAAAAAGAAGAATATAAATTTAATAATTATTAAATAGGATAGATAATGTTATATACATCGATAGAAAATTGGTTTTTATGTTGAATTAAAACCTATCCATTTTAATCTTCTATATTTTTTTCATCAAATTGTTCCCACAAAATGAAATTGAAATATACACAAGTCAATCCTATCCTGAGAAAAGTCCACATCCCACTATAATACATTTTTCTAGGGTTCATACATTTATTTCTATAAGCACCCAAATATTACTTCTCATCAAAATTGGTTTCATTGAAGGGAAGGCCAATGTTTTTTAATTTTTTTTAAAATGTATTCAAATGAATAGATCTAGTTCTTACCACATCACTTGTTTTGATACAGGGATTCATAGAACTTTATTTCATATAATTAAAACTTTTAAAATAATTTAACAAGAGGAAAGGGTGTCTATCACTCTTATATTGAATAGATATCTTTTATTATCTTCTTATTCCTCTAGAGCTATAGTGGGAAGTAAAAAATATAGGATAATATTGCTTATATTAATAGGAATTTGAGATAAATGTATGCACTAAATTTTCAATATCAAAAATTGAGAATTAAAATTAAATAAAAAAAAGACAGTGAACCAAAAAATGGAATCATTAGAATACTACCAAAGTTTCATGGACTATATGGGGAATACACTTATAAACACATGATAGAATTTAAGGAAATATGAAATGGATTCAGGACAAGGGGATTAACCAAGGCTCAAATTAACTGGATGGATTTTCCCATCACATTCGTATGGGAAACCAAGGAGACTCTCTATAACCTATATCTTGGAGATGTCAACCCATGGTATGACCTATAGAGGACCTTCATCTTGAAATTCATCTGTACTTCATGGAGTCATTAGCATATAAAGGATATCTGTAGTATCAAAAAATAAATTGGAGAAAATCCCTATGATTTATAGGAGTGATTCATGAAACTAACCACATCCTTCCAACATAAGTCATACGAGGAACATCATTTATTAGTATTATTTTAACAAGGATTGATGGAAAATGATCAAAACCTACTTGAAACTTCTTCTGTAGGAGCACTAATTGATAAGTCAACGGTTGAATTTAGAGAACTGATTGAGGGAACCTCTCAAAATTCCCAAATATTTGGTATGAGAACTAAAACCCAAGGTATAAAAGAGGTAGAAATCTCAAAATTATATTTATTAAAAAATACAATTGTTGAACAATATTATCTTATGGGACTGCAAGCTATGAATAATGTACAAGAAGCATCACCCACCACACCCTAAGGGAATTACTTTTTTTATATTCTTTGAATAATTTCATTGATGGATTCCCTCAAGTTCAGGGGACTAAATGTTATGATGACATGTTCATGAGGAAATTATAGTACATTCCAAGTGGAAAACATGGATTCAATTAGTTTTACACTAATAAATTTAGAGATGGGAGCCAATAACAATAAAGTCCACTATTCCTATAGGTAATCTAACATGTTTTTCAATAGTCCTTATGACCCCTCTATTCCCTATATAGAGTTTACATGTATCTATAAGTTACCATAAAGGAGACTCATAAGATCCTTTCATGAAGGAAAAAATGAGACAGTTAATAGAATCTCAAAATAGTTAACATACCACTAAAACCACTCATGTATTAGTGCTAATGTAATTGAAAGTGGAGATTGTTCAACTCATTAACATCATCAATAACATAGTATATCAAGTATTAGATATTCTTAAAGGTTAAAAAATTCCTAACCCGAAAGGAAATTATAGTTTCATTACATTAAGGAGTGTAAATTATTAAGGAAAAATTGAAGAAACACCCATTGAAATTAATGATATAAGTGAATAGAAGCATGAATATGAATAATCTTCCCATGAAAAGAGTATGAAGAGGAATATGTGAAGACACCCACTATGAATAATGATAATGGGAAATCCAAAATAGAAGACTCAATTCATTGCTAGATATTTGGGGATATTATAGTGATTATCCCAACCACCTACATGAATAAGATTTTTCAAGAAGTTAAATTCAAACCAATGAGGAAAAACTAAATAAATATCAACTCAACCTTTATAACATTAATAAAAAATAGGTTGAAATACTCATGATTTTGAAAATCTACCCCATTTTAGACTCATAATAGGTGAGTAGCATCCAAATTGTAATAAATAAAATTGGTTACACAATTGTGAAAAATTATAACAATGAGTTAGTACCCAAAAGAATTCCGAATAGCTGGAGTGTTTTTATAGATTATAGGATATTCAAATCTGTGTCTTGAGAAGACCAATCCCCCAATCCCATTTTGAAATTGTATTCAAGGGTATAGCTAGGAAGGGTCAAACATGATTGAAAACATCCTGGATGTGTTACTTGATAAATTAATCATGTATTGAACTTATTTTCAAATATTCCTAGAGAGTCTAGAAAAGGTTTCATAATATATATTAAGAAAAAAAATGATTTTAAATTTTGATAAGTTTCATTTTGTTTTTTATAAAGGAAATGTTTTGAGAAATTTAATTTCTAAATATGGGATAGAAGATAAAAAATCCAAAGTTTATGTTATTTCTACAATTATTTACCCCACAAATGTCAGGAATTATAGATCATTTATATGACACATTGGATTTTATAGAAGTTATATTAGAGTATTAATAAATGATTATTAACCATAAATAAACTACTCAATAAGGAACGTAATTTTTTTATTATTCATGCGAGAAAAAGTTCAGTAGATTGAAAGAGTTCTAAAACAAATCCCCCATTATGTCTTAACCAAACTAGAGTAACCCACCCTCCATTATGTCTCAACCAAACTGGAGTAACCCCTTTGAGACTATTTTTGATGCTTCTAATATAGTTACAAGGGAATTACATTCCCAAAATTTTGGTATAATTTCACATGATATATCATACACTTCAAATAGTTTATACACTTCCCATATAAACTATAAAAAATAGAGAAGGAGTTTTTTGTTTATTGTTTTATATTTAAAAAATTTCATTCATCTCTTTTAGTGAGTAATGTAAAATTTTATTCTAATGATGAAACATTGAAATATTTGTTCAAAAAAAAAACTGATTCAAAGCCTAGACTTGTGAGATGCATTTCACTACTGTAAGAGTTTCACTTAGAGATTAAGGATAAAAAGGGATATGAAAATATAGCAGTAGGCCACATGAGTAGGTTTCATCACATTTACTGGGCAGAACCAACTCCCAAGATCTATATGGACAATTCATTCCCTAATGAGAAACTAAACAACCTCACCAATGTGCCCTTGTACACTGACATTATTAATTTTTGGGTAATAAAAAAGGTACCAACCGTCTTTTAAAAGCACAAAATTTATAAATTTAAATATAAATCAAAATATTATGTATTTTAGGATCCTTAATTATGGTAAATTTCAAATGACTAAGTTAGTGGTAGGTGAATCCATGAAGCGGGAATGGACTCTGTGATTTATTTTGGAAATACACTTTCATATGGAGGCCATTTTTGACCTTAATGAACTGCTAACAATTTTTTAGAAGTAGGATCATCTTGAACTTAATTTTTTTGAAATTGAAATTATTTTTATAATAAATGTCCTAAATTATATTTTCTAGGTAAAATTTCCAGAATACATGGGATTCCCTGGAAAAATTTATTTTCTATGATATATTCAATGTATATGGAATTAACATCATGATATTGTTTCTTATGTCATTTGGGTTTTCCTATACTCGGTTATCAATATACTAGGTTTCTATGTGGATTGAGGAAAAATATATTTTAAATAATGATTTAATAAGTACAATATAATTTTCTAAAATCAAACATTTTTTACAGGTTTAGAATCACTCTAGCTATAATCAATGACTAAGGGACCCTCTTCTAAAAAAAGTACACTGATGTACTCATGAATAAATTTTAAGTGCACAATAAATGATCTATATCCTATCACCCATAAAAAATGGAGTGAATGAGGTGTCCAAAAAGAGAATTCAAAATAATTTTAGAGAAGGAAGTGCAACCCAATTTAGTTATTAGAGTATGAAATTAGAAGATGCACTATAGGCATATCAATGTACCTACAAAACCCCCTTAGGTGTGTCACTATATATAATTTTTTACGGTAAACATTACCAATTTCATGTTTTGATAGATTACAAATCCAACTAGGCTATCAAAATAGTGAACCTAGAGTTTGGAAAAGGTAGAGAATAGGGGAAGCTAAAAATTGTGAAGCTTGAGTAGTTGATAAGGGAATAATATAAGAGATCACTACTATAAAATAATGAAAATATATCTTCTCAAGATATAATGACCCAGAAAATAGAATTTAATGTTAGAGAAAAAGTGTTTTTCCTTTATTAAAGGATGAATCTATTGCCTATTTAGATTCATTCCATGTGAACTGGGGTATAAATAGTAACTAATATATTTCATTTTGGTATATTTTAAATTGAATTAGAGGGTTGAAAATTTCCATTTAAGGTGAAAAAAACATGTAAACAAATACTAGAAAGATGTTTTTAAAGAACCCATGGAGGATTCTAGACTCCTCCCTGCTACATAGAAATACATATATGATAGGTTGTCTCTTTACCTAATATTAGTCTAGATTCTTATTTTATATTGAAATATTTTTATTGAACAAATACCTATTCAAATTAAATTATAATTATGTTTAAACTATGTTTGGGGCAGAGGGACAAGGTAGTTTTATGAAATAAATATCATTTTTTATTTTGTAATATTTTTTTTCTTCCTGAATATTGTATATTGATTTTTCATTCAAGATATATTTTGGTTTTTCAAACCTTTTCTTAAACATCATAACTAACCTTCTTAGTTTGAAAATATTATCTTTGAATAAATATAATTCATTTTTTTCTAAAACTATAAGTCTATAATGTCTTTTTAGTGAAATCAACCACTTCTTTCATTAATGATTGGTCATAAAACTAGGAAAATAAACTGTGAGTGAAAATATTTTATTGGAAAAAACATTATAACTCAAATTCATTGGAATTTAGAAATTAATTTGATATAACTTGATTTATATGAGAAATATCATCTTATGGATCTATCTTGAATAAGAATGATATAATTATTTGAAACCTCAATTGAAATGGGAAATTTGGATCCCATAGTGACTATATGAGACAAGGGAACTTTTTGTGTGAGTATTCCTCAATACATAATAATAATTTCATTTTCATAGTGCTCTGTATGTAAATGATAGGGAAAAATTAGAAATTAAAAATTCACAAAAATAATAAATCGCTATTATATAAATAATGAAATAATTTATGTGATTGGAATATTGAACCCATGAAATAGGAAATTGACTTATAAAAAATTCATTTCAGCTGTATCAATAAATTGTAAAATTGATCCTTAGTTTGATGAAACATTAGAAAGATAAAAAATGGAAGTGCTTTTTATTAAAATTATTATCCTACATAAATTTCATTTCATACACTCTTGGACTATAAACATTGACTCAATCGAATAATAATAGTATATTGATTCTTACAGAGATAATTACATCTAAAATAATGGATAAATCTGTGTTTTGTTTCTATTTAAAATTTTTATTTAGATACTGGAATGATGATCCTTTGTTTTTGGGGATTAAATTGAATTCAATGATAAAAATTATGAAGAGTGTAATAGTCCAAGTATGGGGGAGTGATGTGATCATAATATTTCCACAACATTTGTTTTTTATTCATTGAAAATACCAATAATTTAATCAAATCCCAGGTAAAATTAGTGTTTTCTAAACATTATGAATCGGAATATTAATTATTGAAGGGATAAGTTACAGTATTTTAATTATTTAATCAAATATATATAAATATTGAAGCTATACATTAATTTAAATAATTTATATAAAAAATTTGGAATTAACGTTTAAATTAAATATGTTAAATGGATCAATTTGGAGTTTTAATTATTTCATTAAATTTCATTAATTTAATGAAAATTCATAACCTATAAAATTGTAATTTTAATTTATTTGAGTACTATAGTGATATGAATTTTTCAAAATAATCATTCCAATACTCTAAGTCCAGTTATAATTGAATTATTATTTTATTGAAATTTGATTAAAAAAATAATGTACTTAGAGAAATTATTATTAAGGAAGGTTGAAAAAAATTAAAAGTCATGAACTAATTGTTCCCCACACATTTAGTATACCTACTGTGAACCTCATTCACAATCACTACCCAAGTGACCATTCCTACAGACTATAAATTTCTGGTCACTATACATACCATGCTTGAGGAAATGAAACTGTTTTATGGAGAACTTCTATATGTTACAGTGAACACCTACGAAACGGTCCCATCCCCCTATATGTACAACCTAACACACATTGACGGTAGGTTGAGAATCTACCATGAGAACCCCATTCCCAACTTATTGTGAGTCAATATTTAATACCTACCATAAAACTTTCCTATTGTTCAACACCCTACCACAAACACACTATTGTCCATGGACACTTCTAATGACTTCCATGAGATTTTCTCATTGTAACATACAATTATGCTTAAATCCCTCCATCCTAAAGAAGTGCCAATATAAATCATATTTATGTCCACCAATCCATTTGAGGAGGACCAATAATAGTGATGCATACTCTGGAATGTATCAACCACCGATGAACCTAAAACCAAGTGAAACCCTACTTTCTGCAAGGAAAATGGAGACACCGTGAAGAATATTTGATCAAGTAACCACATGTTAGAGAATATCGAAACTGCTCCCACTTATGTTAATCCAAATATGAAAAATCTCATATTGAGGTAATGGGAAGAGCCAATGACTGAGGCTTGGAACTTAAAGTTTCATACGTTGAACTCAAGTCCACTATATCTAAATTCATTATTGAATCACTATTGGGATTATTTAGTTCACAAATACCACCAACTATAACACAACCCTATTGTAAAACCCATCCACCATATTTGGTAGAAGAAGCCACCACTGTGAATCTGTACCACTAGAACTGGATGAATCTAAATCGCCAGAGACCTCCACCTTGATTCCATTATTAAGGCACACTAGAGAGGAGATGTAACGCCCCGACCCTAGTTACCCAGAGTCGGTGCATTATTACATAACATTGGCATGATCACAAGAAAGATCAAATCTCGAAAGACCGATTGGTTTAGTAGCCTTGGAAACACTAGATATATTCATAAGTATTACATTAAATCATAAAATGAAAAACTACTACAACAACATAATGTTTCCACAGTCCACACTATAACCCCCTCATAAAATCCCTGCAGGTTATTCATAACTTACATCTTCACATCCTGGGAAAATAAAACATAGAAAAGGGGTGAGCTCAAATGCCCAGTAAGGATAACAATATAGCGGAACATTCAAAAATAAGCATAAATATTTAAGGCAATGATTTACTAAAACAAAAGCCTTTTAAACATGAACTTCAACATAGTATGGCAAAAGTAAAATGAAATAATGCCATTTACTTGTTCACATGGATATTCTACTAATCGAATAATCACATGCAATATCAATAACCACTTTCATAATGTTGGAATGCAAAATTCTGAACTTTAATTTCTTTTTCAAGGCCTCATCCCAAGACCTTGGGGCTAACTGTAACCGGAACCCAACCCGGAGTGCCTCTAATAACCGGACACCAACCCGGAGTGCCTCTAACAACCGGACACCAACCCGGAGTGCCTCTAATAACCGGACACCAACCCGGAGTTCCTCTAATAACCGGAGACCAAACCGGAGGGCTTATTTTTACCGGTCCCCAACCCGGAACATACTTGTCTAACACATTCATCTGAATGAAAGGTTGAAATATAACATAAACATTCAGATTATAAATAACTTATGAAATGCCAATACTCTAAACAAAAACCATGAGTGACATAAGAATAACTTATCCATAGTCAAAAATATCACAAAACCTTCAATTAAATATGAATGTTTTGTATCATAATAAATCAACTTCAAATAAGCTTAAAATCCATCAAAGGATGTTGACATAGATGAAATAAAGACTATTTGAGAGAAATATATATTTTTTTTAAAACATTTTAAAAGTAACATAATTATAAAATAATACATTCAATCTGAAAATATTCTTATAAGCTTTTAAGGGAAGCTTTGATGATTTTATAATGGCGTAAAATAGCCGCACCCGCCGTATAAGTTAAAAAAACATTCTTATCTTAATTCTGTCGAAAAGGTTAAAAAGCACCTTGTTTGGAAAACGACGGAAATATTCCCTTATAAACCTCTTATAAAAAGTCAAACAAGGGTATAAATGACTTTAACCCATATTCTTTTAAATATTAAAAATGTTTTGAAATACATTTTGAAGAAACATGGACGTGGATGATAACGAGGTCCCAGTAGATAATTATGTATAAACAACCTCGGACAATGAAGAGATTGTGAAATAACCCTTACCAATTTGGTAACTTATGAAACATAAAACCCATGAAAGAGGTATCATACAATGAATATGTAAATACACATAAAATAGAGTGTATTACACAAGGAATATAATTATGGGCAGTACATACACCACACAAAAGGTGATGGTGGCAATATGGCATGAATCTCACGGGAATAAGGAGTGAGATGAAAACCCCTTACCACGTTAATCAACTGAGTCGTATGGCCAAAAGTTAATAACCACCAAATTATTTACAGAATTACATGAATATAAAGAGAGTCATGATAAAATATATCAAATGGCAGTACACAATACACCACTTTCAATAATTTAGTGGCGAACAAAGGAAATCTCACGGAATTGAATGTGAGATAAGAAAATCCCTTACCTTGTACTTTTCCTTGGTTGGGGTAGGTTAACCTCCTGTATAATGGTGAAATAATTGTTATTAAGATATACAAGAATCATATACATTAATATGATATCATATATGATCTTTTAATATTGATTTTATAATAATATCTTAGTATTATCGCTGTTTCAGGTGTGAACTTACTTGTTTGCTTTTGTATGTTTTGTTACGTAAGACATGTTCGCAAAGGATAGGTTGTAAATTATCCAAATCCAGAATGGTATCAAGTCCTTAAACATCATTTTTAAATCATAAAATGATAATTATACTTGAATGGATACGATGGAGAATGAATCTCCTCGCGTTCGTGGAGACGGTAGTCCGTACGTACGCACGAACGTTACTTCCATTTAATTTTTATTTTAAAAGAATCGAATCCAAATGATACATAGGTATATTACTATTCCATTATAATATAATATTTTATATATGTTACTTAATTTCATTAACACCATCCTTTATACATTCCATGTGTGGTATTAACGAGTCATATCATTTTAAGGGGGCGGTAGTCCGCACTTCCTCAAATAAAATTATCGTATGTATATACAACATGAAACGAATAATGGTATGAAATAAAATGGAATTATAGAAGCTTATATATAAAATACATATCATTAATATCATATTTAATTACAGTTCCATCATAATGGCCACCATGAGAGGCGGTAAGATGTATTTGAACAATCATCGTTTTGTGAGGCGTTAGTTTGCCATCCACAGAAACATTATGTTCATCATCCATTAGATAGAGTTTTGTGTATGTGTAGTTTGAATACTTCTTATAACAAAATCCTAGTATATTGTGGATACTGGTGTTGTTACAAAAGAAATGAAATAAAAAGAGTTTGGGGGTTGGAGAAGCAAAATAAATGAAAATAATTTAAGAGAAATCGTTACCATTAATTTAGGTAACTCACTTTGGTTGGAACCAAAGGACTTCTTGAAATGCTTTCTGCCTAAGGGGAAGCTTCAAGGAGGAGGAGAGGGATGTGGGGAGCTTAGTCGGTCAGAGTTTGGACGAGCCAAGTAGCTTGAGAGGTGTGAGAAATGAGTAGAAGTGGTCTCCTTTTATAAGGGAGAGGAGGGGATTTTTAGGAAAGAGTGAAAGTATTACTTTATAATATAATTATATTCGGTTTATAATGGTCCAAAAATCATTGAGGTCGACGATACGATGACTCATATTCTAAATAACATCAACCAATAAGAATTGGACAGGTTTTAGATAATATTTCAATCATTATAATCTTATTTATTTAAATGATTTATTAATGAGGTAAACATTGCATCATTATTGTGTCATTAATAATTTCAATTATTTGATGTCTAAAAATTATAAATAAAATATAATTATGTAGGAAATCTTTTTATCTTTCTAATGAATATTTATAATCGAAAATCCAACATGTATAACCCTATGTAAAAATTGTTCTTCTAAAAGATGTAAGCTTATGCCATTTTTATTTTTATTTTAACTTTATTAATATAATGTGTCCCTACCACATACAATTGGCTCCAAGGGGTCCCCAAATTGACCCAAGGATGCCCACGGTCGGGTATGTGTCCACCAATAAGGTTAGGACACGTTTTAGGGTAATTTTGTATTATTATAATATTATTTTTTAACCCTTATTTACCGGATTTACCCTTTACCATGGTAAATAAAATATTTACCGCAGTAATTATTCCAAATGTCTAAAAATAAAAGTTACCTATTTACACAATTTGAACATCCTGATTCCAAATAGGGAATCCATTTTCCTAAATTCAAAACACAGAAGTGGAAGAAATTAATTTAAAATTACTTCCCGCTGTCAAAATAAAAAGCGTGTTTTTAAGAGATAATAACTATCAAAAGATTGACACTTGTTTATGTTCGGTTTAATTGTAAAATTACGTCCAATGACCAAAATTATATTAAATGGTAAAAATATATTCTAAATATACTTTAAAACCACTCAAATTCATAATGTATCACTATTAATTATTTTGATTAAAAAAGTTGTTTTTAATTAAAATTTAGTAATTTTCACTATTCATCAAAATATTAAAGTTATCTGAAAAGTACAAAAATTTCACCTTAGGCTAAATTCGATATTCTGAATCCAAAAATGAAGTCCATTTTGAAATATAAAATATATATAATTTCAAAAATTAGGTATTACTATTCATAACGGCTAGTTTGATCGGTTGTGGTGTGTGTTAAAACTCGAAGTTGCGTACAACACACGCTACTGTTTTATTCAAAGGAAAGCGTACCGTGTAAGCTTGTAATGTTTCATTTTAAATTTTTTGATGTCCCCATTTAGTCAAAAAGTATAAAATATTGTATTTAAAAAGGTTTCACTATTAAAAGTTGATAAAAGTGTAATACTGAAAACGAATCTGTTCTTGCATTATGACTAAGAAACTCATAATATGGATTCTAAAATTATAAGGATTATATAAAGTTTAAAATGTAGTTAATGCTATTCATGACCTCTTTTAATGGCTTTTTTCTTTGTAATTCATGGTCTGATTAAACTCGGTGTTGCATGTAGTGCAAGTTATTGAATTGTTTTGAAGAAATAACACACTATGAAATCTTGGGGTGTTACATTCTCCCCTCCTTCAATAAATTAGGTCCTCGCAATTTGAAATTGTTCTTCGAAAATAAAAGGTTGAAAATAAAAAATATATTTGTGGGAAAACCCACATCGGAAATTGGGTTACTAAAATTTAGTCTTAATATGAGGAAAAGAGAAATGAAAGGGTCACCATCAAATTATGATCTTGATTCGGAGAACATTGGTGGTAATTAGAGACATATAATTGGAGGAAAAATGTAAATATTTATAGGTAGTGATTGAGGTCATCAATCACAAACAAGTATAAAATTGAGGTCCTTAAAATCATCAATCTATGATGATTTGAAATACCATCGGTTCAACAAAACATTGGGTATTGGGATAACACATTTTTTAAGTTTCAAAATATCTTAGTTGAAATCCCACATCGAAAAAATGGATTAATGAAGCCTCTATTTTAAATAAAGAGTGGAAAGTATGAAGATTACCAAAAATAACACATACTAGGGTTCCATGTAGGAAAATATGGATATGGAAGAAAAATCTAACCATCAATTATCTGATGGAGAGTGGTAGAGAACATGGCTATGAAAAGGCCAACAATCCCAAAGCCATAAATTAGTGATGATTTAAGGTACCATCTAGGACAACATTTTTGTTCTAAGTTCCTTTTCTTAATGATGAGGAATTTATTTATGAGATTGGCAAAGATCATAAGGATATATACTTACTTTATAATTAGAGTTTTATCCATTAATAAATTTCTACCAAAAACTCATCATTCACTCGTAAAAAAAATTCTATTCATACTATTCATAGAGGGTTCCAAAATAAATGAATTTATAATTCATCTACCAGATCTTTTAAAAAACTACTTTATTTAATCCAGGACATCTCGTGGGATAGTGGTAGGTGATACACCCTTGTCGCCCTTCGGTTGCGGGTTCAAGTCTCGCAGCCTTGCTGGACGCGACGGGTTGCCGCCCGACCTCCGGGTTGTCCTTTTATGGTAATCCAAAATAATCCAAACTAGAACTATCCAAAATACTTCTGTCCAAACTCACAGCCCATCATTTATAAGGAAGGTAAACATAATATAGATCCTTTTTACCCCGTAATAGCATATGAATACCTTCATCTTGTATTCTTTTAATACACTGAAACATCCTGAATTACCATATTCCTTATTGATTACATTCATGCTCCCTTATTCCATATAGAATGCTGGATATACTTCATCAATCCAAAAATGTTTTAAACCCCAAAAAATGATGGAATATACAAATCATTAATCAGCTTCAAGGTAGTCAAGAATATCCAATTAAATTTATCCAAATCAATCATGTATTATTCTAAAATCACTAACTCAGTATCAGAACCATATTATGGTTTATCTTTATCTCAACCATATATTTTCCAAACATTTATCCTGCTATTGAGTCACTTTTCTTTGTTCCACACAATATCAAGTCCTTAATGAAATAGTACTGCAGTACAATCCTTATATACTCCATAATTATTATAACAAGTACATTGTTGATACAACACTCAATTGACATAATCAACATAAGAACTCTAATCATTCCTTTTCATCTGTGGTAGTATCATAACTTGATTATTATCCAATAGCATCATTTGCGGCATAGTCTGATGACTGGGACATAGGTTTGCGTAGTGTCCAAACTCCTTGCAAATGAAGCATTGTACATTTGAAACCATTTTCTTACCCTTGCAGTCACATACTTTGTGCCCTTTTCCTCCACACTTATAACAAACTCCCATTCCTTTCAGGCAAGTTCCAGGGTGTTTCTTTCCACAGTTACCACATATGGGAAAATTCTTCATTTCCCTCTTCCCTTTATCCATATTTCTCTCTTCCATCCTTTTCTTCTCTTGCTTCCCTTCAAATCTATAGGACTCAGTAAACTCTTTACTTATCTTATCAACACATGATATTATTTCTTCATATGATGATAATACATGGGAGACTATTTCTCTTATAAATTCTAGCTTAAGACCATGAAAGATATGATCCTTCCTTTTCTTTGGATCATGTGCATTTCTGGAGTTCTCATTCCTTATACTGGGCACCATTTCTAAACAATGGAATACACTAGATCAGTTTATGAATAAAAATACATAATCCCATACTTATAAAACACTTAACATAAATTGAACTATTTATGGATATAATCCATAATCATAAAAATGTTTTCTTTGAGGAAGTATATACTCATAAACCCTTCATAATGATTTGTAAATAAAATGTGAGTTATCCTAAGCATATCCCCCGGGAGTGTCGTAACCAAGAGTGCAGTAAGGCCCATTGTCGTGCACCAGTTCCCGTTCGAGTCTAGCTCAAAGCGATGTTTTTGGGTTTTACCCCTAGGTACATCTGTGCCAGATCCGCCTCTACCTGCTCGTATCCAGACAGGGATGTATTGCTCGGAAAACTCACAAAATCACTACAATACCAAAATTCTAGGAAGTTCTTCTATACTAATCCTCAAAGTTCATCTTAGATCTACATGCTCTAATCAGAGTTTATCGAAATCTAGCTTCCAAGGATTGTACTAAACTTCCTCTAATACCAACTGTAACGCCCCGACCCTAGTTACCCAGAGTCGGTGCATTATTAAATAACATTGGCATGATCACAAGAAAGATCAAATCTCGAAAGACCGATTGGTTTAGTAGCCTTGGAAACACTAGATATATTCATAAGTTTTACATTAAATCATAAAATGAAAAACTACTACAACAACATAATGTTTCCACAGTCCACACTATAACCCCCTCATAAAATCCCTGCAGGTCATTCATAACTTACATCTTCACATCCTGGGAAAATAAAACATAGAAAAGGGGTGATCTCAAATGCCCAGTAAGGATAACAATATAGCGGAACATTCAAAAATAAGCATAAATATTTAAGGCAATGAATTACTAAAACAAAAGCCTTTTAAACATGAACTTCAACATAGTATGGAAAAAGTAAAATGAAATAATGCCATTTACTTGTTCACATGGATATTCTACTAATCGAATAATCACATGCAATATCAATAACCACTTTTATAATGTTGGAATGCATAATGTTGAACTTTAATTTCTTTGTCAAGGCCTCATCCCAAGACCTTGGGGCTAACTGTAACCGGAACCCAACCCGGAGTGCCTCTAATAACCGGACACCAACCCAGAGTGCCTCTAATAACCGGACACCAACCCGGAGTGCCTCTAAAAACTGGACACCAACCCGGAGTTCCTCTAATAACCGGAGACCAAACCGGAGGGCTTACTTTTACCGGTCCCCATCCCGGAACATACTTGTCTAACACATTCATCTGAATGAAAGGTTGAAATATAACATAAACATTCAGATTATAAATAACTTATGAAATGCCAATACTCTAAACAAAAACCATGAGTGACATAAGAATAACTTATCCATAGTAAAAAATATCACAAAACCTTCAATTAAATATGAATGTTTTGTATCATAATAAATGAACTTCAAATAAGCTTAAAATCCATCAAAGGATGTTGACATAGATGAAATAAAGACTATTTGAGAGAAATATCTATTTTTTTTAAAACATTTTAAAAGTAACATAATTATAAAATAATACATTCAATCTTAAAATATTCTTATAATCTTGTAAGGGGAGCTTTGAAGATTTTATAAAGGCGGAAAATAGCCGCCTCCGCCGTATAAGTTAAAAAAACATTCTTATCTTAATTCTGTCGAAAAGGTTAAAAAGCACCTTGTTTGGAAAACGACGGAAAGATTCCCTTATAAACCTCTTATAAAATGTCAAACAAGGGTATAAATGACTTTAACCCATATTATTTTAAATATTAAAAATGTTTTGAAATACATTTTGAAGAAACATGGACGTGGATGATAACGAGGTCCCAGTAGATAATTATGTATAAACAACCTCGGATAATGAAGAGATTGTGAAATAACCCTTACCAATTTGGTAACTTATGAAACATAAAACCCATGAAAGAGGTATCATACAATGAATATGTAAATACACATAAATTAGAGTGTATTACACAAGGAATATAATTATGGGCAGTACATACACCACACAAAAGGTGATGGTGGCAATATGGCATGAATCTCACGGGAATAAGGAGTGAGATGAAAACCCCTTACCACGTTAATCAACTGAGTCGTATGGCCAAAAGTTAATAACCACCAAATTATTTACAGAATAACATGAATATAAAGAGATTCATGATAATATATATCAAATGGCAGTACACAATACACCACTTTCAATAATTTAGTGGCGAACAAAGGAAATCTCACGGAATTGAATGTGAGATAAGAAAATCCCTTACCTTGTACTTTTCCTTGGTTGGGGTAGGTTAACCTCCTGTATAATGGTGAAATAATTGTTATTAAGTTATAAAAGAATCATATACATTAATATGATATCATATATGATCTTTTAATATTGATTTGATAATAATATCTTAGTATTATCGCTGTTTCGGGTGTGAACTTACTTGTTTGCTTTTGTATGTTTTGTTACGTAAGACATGTTCGTAAAGGATAGGTAGTATATTATTCAAATCCAGAATGGTATAAAGTCCTTAAACATCATTTTTAAATCATCAAATGATAATTATACTTGAATGGATACGATGGAGAATGAATCTCATCGCGTTCGTGGAGACGGTAGTCTGTACGTACGCACGAACGTTACTTCCATTTAATTTTTATTTTAAAAGAATCGAATCCAAATGATACATAGGTATATTACTATTCCAGTATAATATAATATTTTATATATGTTACTTAAGTTCATTAACACCATCCTTTATACGTTCCATGTGTGGTATGAATGAGTCATATCATTTTAAGGGGGCGGTAGTCCGCACTTCCTCAAATGAAATTATCGTATGTATATACAACATGAAACGAATAATGGTATGAAATAAAATGGAATTACAGAAGCTTATATATAAAATAAATATCATTAATATCATATTTAATTACAGTGCCATCATAATGGCCACCATGAGAGGCGGTAAGATGTATTTGAACAATCATCGTTTCGTGAGGCGTTAGTTTGCCATCCACAGAAACATTATGTTCATCATCCATTAGATGGAGTTGTGTGTATGTGTAGTTTGAATACTTCTTATAACGACATCCTAGTATATTGTGGATACTGGTGTTGTTACAAAAGAAAGTAAATAAAAAGAGTTTGGGGGTTGGAGAAGCAAAATAAATGAAAATAATTTAAGAGAAATCGTTACCTTTAATTTAGGTAACTCACTTTGGTTGGAACCAAAGGACTTCTTGAAATTCTTTCTGTCTAAGGGGAAGCTTCACGGAGGAGGATAGGGATGTGGGGAGATTAGTTGGGCAGAGTTTGGACCAGCCAAGGGGCTTGAGAGGTGTGAGGAATGAGTAGAAGTGGTCTCCTTTTATAAGAGAGAGGAGGGGCTTTTTAGGAAAGAGTGAAATTATTACTTTATAATATAATTATATTCGGTTTATAATGGTCCAAAAATCATTGAGGTCGAAGCTAATATGACTAATATTCTAAATAACATCATCCAATAAGAATTGGACAGGTTTTAGATAATATTTCAATCATTATAATCTTATTTATTTAAATGATTTATTAATGAGGTAAACATTGCATCATTATTGTGTCATTAATAATTTAAATTATTTGATGTCTAAAAATTATAAATAAAATATCATTATGTAGGAAATCGTTTTAGCTTTCTAATGAACATTTATAATCGAAAATCCAACATGTATAACCCTATGTAAAAATTGTTCTTCTAAAAGATGTAAGCTTATGCCATTTTTATTTTTATTTTAACTTTATTAATATAATGTGTCCCTACCACATACAAGTGGCTCCATGGGGTCCCCAAATTGACCCAAGGATGCCCATGGTCTGGTATAGGTCCACCAATAAGGTTAGGACACGTTTTAGGGTAATTTTGTATTATTATAATATTATTTTTTAACCCTTATTTACCGGATTTACCCTTTACCATGGTAAATAAAATATTTACCGCAGTAATTATTCCAAATGTCTAAAAATAAAAGTTACCTATTTACACAATTTGAATATCCTGATTCCAAATATGGAATCCATTTTCCTAAATTCAAAACACAGAAGTGGCAGAAATTAATTTAAAATTAATTTCCGCTGTCAAAACAAAAAGCGTGTTTTTAAGAGATAATAACTATCAAAAGATTGACACTTGTTTATGTTCGGTTTAATTGTAAAATTATGTCCAATGACCAACATTATATTAAATGGTAAAACTATATTCCAAATATAATTTAAAACCACTCAAATTCATAATTTATCACTATTAATTATTTTGATTAAAAAAGTTGTTTTTAATTAAAATTTAGTAATTTTCACTATTCATCAAAATATTAAAGTTATCTGAAAAGTACCAAAATTTCACCTTAGGCTAAATTCGATATTCCGAATCCAAAAATGAAGTCCATTTTGAAATATAAAATATATATAATTTCAAAAATTATGTATTACTATTCATAACGGCTAGTTTGATCGGTTGTGGTGTGTGTTAAAACTCGAAGTTGCGTACAACACACGCTACTGTTTTTTTCAAAGGAAAGCATACTGTGTAAGCTTGGGATGTTTCATTTTAAATTTTTTGATGTCTCCATTTAGTCCAAAAGTATAAAATATTGTATTTAAAAAGGTTTCACTATTAAAAGTTGATAAAAGTGTAATACTGAAAATGAATCTGTTCTTGCATTATGACTAAGAAACTCATAATATGGATTCTAAAATTATAAGGATTATATAAAGTTTAAAATGTAGTTAATGCTATTCATGACCTCTTTTAATGGATTTTTTCTTTGTAATTCATGGTGTGATTAAACTCGGTGTTGCGTGTAGTGCAAGTTATTGAATTGTTTTGAAGAAATAACACACTATGAAATCTTGGGGTGTTACAGGAGAAGCATTCTCAAGCTATATATTGCTAAGTAGATAAATAATACCCCAATATAAAAAAGTATAAATAAAAGGGAAGAAGAAATAAAAATAAAAATAAAAATAGAAAATAAAATTAAAGAAATATTATAATAATAAATATTTACATATATATATATAGTAATAATAATTTATTAATAAAACATAAATTTTATATAGAGGTTTGAATAAACATATTAACTTGAAAATACAAATTACTTCAAATGGCCAATTTTCAAACCCCAAACCCAATTTATTCTTCATCTTCTTCCTCACAGAAATTTCAATACATCAACTATGATATGAAGCACTAAAGAACACAAAAATCTTGATCATGCGAGGAATGACTAAGAAAATACTCTATTATTTGTAAAGGTGTTCCAGACAGTCAAAGCCAGTAATGTCTCAATCATCCAACCATGAATAACTAAATTATAGAATGTGAAATCATAGAACATTCCCAATAAAATTAGGGATTCACTTTATGATGGAATAAAAAATTTTGATGTGTACCATTAAAACCCAAGCATCTTGTATAAATAAAGAACAATTTGTAATGGAGGGGAGGCTAGTCTATCAGAATTTCTATGGATTTTCCTCAAAGTTGATTTTATAGAATCACTCAATTTATTATTTTCCTTAAATTTTCATGTAATAACTCTTATGGTGGAATACTAAGCCTTTAGTGGATTAACCTAGGAGATTCCCCTATTCCCCAATTAATGAATTCCATGAATTAGTTTTTTATTATATTTTGTTACTTTTTTTAATCTATGTGTAATTGGAATAAAATATTTTTTTCTTGAAATCATAATTTCATCTTCCCATATTAATTATTTCATAAAAAAATCCCATTGAATTTATCTTCATTTATTATAGTCGTGAGTAGTGGGTTGACTCAATGGGTAATTGGAAATCTCTAATTAATTAGCTAGGGGATATTTTGAGGTTGTAGTGATAATTGGACCTCTCCAATTAAACAAATAAAAATCCAGGATATGGTGATCAACTGAGAGTTAACTAGATTATAGAGAAACCAAAAGAATATAAATTGAATAATGATTAAATAGGGTAGATGAGGAGATATCCAATTTTAGAACATGAATTTTTAAATTAAATTATAACCAATCCATATTAATCTTTCATACCATTTGCCATGAATTAAACTAAAAAATGAAAGTTAAACACACACAACACTATCGTATCTGGTAAAAAATTTGGGTCTCTTTCTACTACATTTTTCATGCATTTAAAAATTTGGTTTTTTGAGTACTCCATTATAGGTACCCATCAGGTTATATAAATATTTATAAGCCTGGATGATCAGTTGGAACTAAAGGATCCCTAAGCTGTGAATTATTGAATACATATTAAGTATCAACTGAGTCTCATATATTCCCATGATGATTATTATTCATAGAAATTTCAGAATGTGAGGGAGGATAAGTTGAATGAGTAGGAACATAAAATCCCAAATAGAGAAAAGTGGTATGAAATGAAACTAGTATACTAGTTGCTGGAAATGGATAATATGTATGGGGAGTGGTATCTATTATAAAATAAGGAACATATATACTATGAGGATCTAAAAAATATTGGATAAAATATAGGTGGTCACAATATACCTGGTTCCTCAATGGGAAAATGCAGGATAATAAAATGGGATACATTGTATATCTGATGAAGGGTTTGGGAATTATCAGGTATGGACAATAATATGAGTAGTTCTAATACCACACACATATAATCATCATGTTGAGAACTACTAGATAAAGTTTAATGATTGAAATTTTAAAACATGATTACTGATATGAAATTATATATATTTGATAAATATATTTTATATAGTATACACATAATATTCACTAGAGGGGGTTACCCAACTCTCTCATGTAATGATCATTTTCATACATTTTCTTCCTTTATATCTCTTCAATTTTTTCATTTTCCTATTTTGAAAAATAAATATTCATTTAATTAGAAATTTAAAATCTAAAGTGTAATAAAAAAAGAAATTTAGGGTGACATGAATTATTTAAAGGATACAAATTATCAAGTTAAAGAATGTATAGATGGTGACATAATATAGTCAACCCAAATTTAGTCAGAATAAAATCAAAACATAAAATTCCTATTGTAAAAAACAATAAATTTTATTTATCATGTCGAAAACGGGTTTGATGTGGTTTTCTTATCCTATTTTAAATTCAATCAAATTTAGTTTAGGTTAGGTAATTTGGTTTTATTTTTTCATTATGTTTGTTCATTTATCTATTTATTGGGTTAGTTTAGTTGGATCATATTTTGGTTTATCTCACGGTTAGGTTATATGGTCATTTAATCGTATTCTTATTTGGTCATTTTTAGGTAATATTTTTCATTTTGGGTTGGTCATTTGGTTCATTTTTGGATTATATAATTAATTTTATTCTGTTCATTTCATTCATTTCTATTCAAGTAATTTTTTTTATTTTTTTTCTTTCTAATTATTTTAAAATGTTTTGGTTCAATTGATCTTTATTATTTTTCTAATAGGACTCTTACATTTATTTTTTGGCATCTTGTGTTGTAATATAGTTAAATTCAATATTTTAAAAATAAATATAAAAAAACTGAAACCACTTTATATTGAAAATTAATATGATTCTAAAGTGGGATAGAAAATAAACTTAAAATTATCAGAATTTGAATAGTACCAACATAAATGACACAAGTAGAGATAAAATGAAAGAATTGAGAACACATATGGTTCATTCTATATATAATCTACCATAATTTCTAATTCAAAATCAACTATGAAAATTAGAAAAATTGAGTCCTTATATGTAACACATTGATCAAAACAAATGGGGGAATTTATTGTCTAAATTTTAACCCAACCATCATTAAAAGTATATATTTTCACTACATCAATAATGACATCAAATTCAGGTCTTTGATGATCCTTCAAATTAAAAACTTATTCAAACAATAAATCCAAAAATATATAGCTCCTCATTAAAAGGATGTGATTCCATCCAATAACTCTAAATTAATAGTAATCAATAAATATTACCTGACTCTTCATTGAATCATACCCATTTTTTCATTATAGTGAATTGACAATTGAATTAATCATCCAATATTAATATTTTCTCAACAATATAACAATAAAATAAATGTTCATATAAAAAATTACCATATGATACACTGGAATAATATTATATTATTCAAGTTACTTTTATAACTCCATGTTGTGTTCTCATATTCATTTCTTGATCCGTGATAATACTTTTTTACATATTAATCACCAATGTTTTCACTCATAAACCAATTAATTTGGATCAATACCAATTCTATTATTCTTTAAGAGATAGTGTAAAGTGGAAAACTCCATACCTAAAATATAAATGAATATTAAAAAAATTACTATTTTTTTTATTTTATTATAGTAATAAATTTACCTTTGATTACAACCAAACATGAAAATATTTTATATGAAAAGTATATTTCCTTATAAAAGGAAACCATGACATCTATTTATAATTTTTTGTGTTCCCTAAATGAAAAATATATAAATATTTTAACACATATGTATAATTATATTATATGATATAACAAATACATGTTCAATTTACATACATGATGTAGTCATGAAAAACATCACTGTAAAAAAGGTCTATGCAATATTTCATTTCCCACTATCCATGGCTGAATTTAGAAAAGGTATTGGAACTAGGAATTACACATGTTTTAGGAAGTGATGTAAAACTACTTTCAATTATATTATACTCTTAATCTTCATTTCTCATCACCTGGGTGCATCTTAAAGTCATAGAAGATAAACATATTGAATGAAAATCCATACATTATGGATCATGTTAAACATTCACAATGGATCCTTTAGGATGATTTATTCCTATGAAATAATAATTCATGGTGTATAAATATATTTCAATTAAATAAATCTAATGAAATAAAAAGGTTCCTCCATTAAGTATTTTAGTTGAAATATGGGTAGCTAGATTCAAAATAAATGTGAAAGTACTAGAGAAAATATTTTCATTAAATCATAAAAAATTAATAGTAACTATTCCAATATTTTTTGAAAAAGGGATTTGATATATTTTTAGAAAAAGTATTTCTATAAAAATGGAAAACCTAGATCACTTCTACCCATATATTATTATATATTAGATGACATATTTCAATTGTAATCAACTCATGAAAACGGATGAAATAAATATTATTTTTTAAATATTTCTGCTTTACCACTCTTCTTTAGACCCATTTTGATATGTTTAATGAATATCCATTAGGAACCATTATAATATCTATTACATGAAGAGATTGATTTTTCTTAAGGTTTTATTACCTAAGAAGCATATAAAACATTCCATTTATTATCACCAATACACACATGAATGTTCATCTTCTACATTATCCCAATCCCATAAGTCACATGAGATCATAAATAATATTATGTATTCCCCATGACATTTGGAATAATTGAAATTGAAATTTTATTTTTTTATTATTTTAATTGTTTATAATCTATGATCTAAAAAATAAGTTATCCAATTTTAAAACATGAAAAAAAACTTTTAATCTTCTAACTGTAATATTATTCAGTGAAAAGTTTTTCCACATTTTATATTTCATTTTTACATTACTAAATGAATAAATTATATCTTGAAATTCATTAAACACATCAGTTCCATATATATATATAGGTTGATTTTCTATCACTATTGTATTTTTAAACCTTTGATTATTATTCTTATATCGATGATCCCTGGGAAATAATCATCGATGTACCATGAAAATGAGACTATAATGATATTTAAGTTTTCTATAATATGTAGTCTTCATAAAAATGGGACATTAATTTTTTCCCTTCATGCTCCATCTATATATCATTGCATAATTAGGAATATCATTTTCCTTCCAAATAAGTGCAACACACAACAAAACTATGTATTTAAAACAATAATTAAATGTGTCCACACCTACATTAAAATGATGCATTAAATGATTTATTAATGGTTTAATGTATAAAATTATATCATTTATAGGATTATAAGGTCTAGATATGTTTATACACATTAAAATGAATGGTTTTTTCATACTCATCCATGGAGGATGGTTATAAATGTGAATGAAAACTGGCCATGTGTTGTGTGAAGTAAGCATCTGACTAAATGAATTAAAACATTAACATGATATACCCAACTTCACACTATACACCTCCGGAAAAAAACCCATTATATCAAGAATCAAATTTCATTCTTTCTAATCCATCTCTTGGACGAGAAAACTCAAATTTATCCATATTTATTTCAGTATAATTCCCTTAAATATTTATTGAGATTACAAAAGATATGAAAATATTTAACATATTAGGAATCAATGTAATGTTCCACATTTAAAAATTTGGAACATGAATAAATGTCCCATTATAATTTTGATTCTATAGGGACATTTGAAATTTTATACAATCATTGTTGTCTATATTTTCCTCATAGAATAAGTTTCAATCTTTTGGGAATATGTGGATTTTATTTTATGAAAATAAAATATGGTAAATTCAATTATATTCCATATAATGGTTCAAAATAATATGTGCATCTTCAAGATTTAATTCCTTCAAAAAATTTAAGAAAATAAATGGTGAAAATATTTGAAATTATATACATAGATTTCCCATCAAACAGTTGTACTAAAAAATACATCTTTTTCATTACCCCATTGATGATATACATGAGTCATGTCAATATCATTCTATGTTTTGGACTCTCTCAGCATAATCATTTTAATTAAATTAATCATGTGCACTCATATCATTATCTTCTTTCATTGGAATAAACTCTTTCTTTTGATTATGAATAAATGGAAACATGTCATATAAAAAATTCTCTAATCAATTCATCTCATTAAGATCATGGATATCTTGACACCATTGTTTCTCATCATTATGATACAATATATAATAGTTTGTTCAAATACCAAAATTTTATTATATTCTATCTAACATATTCAAAAAATAACCATGATATTACAACACAATTATAACAATATTAGTTTTTAAGTACTCTATCTAAAGCATTGTTAAATGAACAATATTAAAAATAATCGAACTTGTTTTGAAAATTGACTGAGATATGATTATTAACATAAATCCACCATCAATACATCATTTTAAAGAAAATATATAAAATATATATGTTATGTAATGAAATAATTGAAATAATATTGAATAAAATCCAAAATATGTTTAAGGAAAAAAAAAATTTCTCATTATTTGGATTACTGGGAAAAAAATTTAAATTTTCTTGAAGTCAGATCTTTTTTTTCACTCTCTATTTTTGTGTGTAAATACCAAATATTTCATTCATGAATACATCATAATAAAAGAGATAACTTATTTTTTATGAAAACTATAATTTTAGAATGGAAACAACCATTTGGAATTAATTCAAACATAATATTTATCACCCATAACTTTAATTTCATAAATTCATCTAATGGAAGAACACAACAGAATATATATAAAACCGTAATATTGGTATCCATTTTATCAATCAGTAATTACTATACATAATACCACACAAAATATTCCAATAATATTACCAAATAGTGTTTAAATCATGTTATGTGAACAATAAATTTTATTTTTAATGGAACTAATTTTAAACATAATTAATACCTTAATAAAATTAATTTTAATCATGTGCACTTATAAAGAGTAATAAAAATTTATTGTGACCATAAACAACATAAATTATGAAACCTAACTTGAAATCACGAGAAATTTATTTTTTAAAATCCCAATAATAAAAAATATAACACCTCAAAATGAAAATTTATTTACAAACTTATAGAATTCATCAATTGATTATTTTAAAAATAATGGTTAATTAAATTATGAAAAGCCAAATTAAATTATGAATAATTATATGGTGATTTTAAAATTTAAATCATCTATAACTCATAAATTTCAAATTAAATAACACAACATTCATAAATAAACCTTACAAAAATAATATTTCAAATATTTATATTGATTCATAACCAATCACATGGTATGGAAAATAAAATTTAGGTTATTTGGAATTTAGGGAATGCAATTAAGAAACATATGAATAATATATGAGAAAAAGGGAATGGAATAAAAATACTTTAATTATTTAACTTAATAATCATTTTAATAAGGTTAGAGTAAATAGAAATCATATTAGAGTTCAAGGAGGGTTTGTAATTGATCACGCCAAATGAGAGATTGATCCAAACAATGAATATACCGAATGGAGTTTGGGATGGTTTAATTAGCAACAGATAATAATTTTTTTGAAAAACCTTTGGTATCAGGAGACCCATACTGATGAGTTTTTAAAACTATTGGTATATTTTAATATTAAATAGACTTATGAAGAAATTCATAAAAACCATTGGTATTTGGGGACCTATACAAGTGTTTTTAAGGATCCATTTGTATAGGTGTGTGGGGATAACTACCATTTCCCTTGGTGATACAACCCTTTAGGTAATATGGTCTCCAATATATTGATTACTAAATTATAAGGCTCCATCCATATAATCAAAATGGGAATGTATATCAATAATCATATTTTTTATCCTACTTAAGACATTATGTGCTTGCATACCGCATCCCAAAAACATAATGCACCTCACTTTTGTATATTCCAAACACCATCCCTATCATCAATCTAATACAAATATATCATGACTAACACATGATAAAAAATATATCAATTCCCATGTTGTGATCAATTATTACATCCCAAGATCAAATCCAGTAGGCTAGGGGATGGAATTGAAAACGAAATGTATAAAATATTGAATCAAGGGATACATTTATCTCATAGAATAAGTGTCATGATCTAACCCACCGATTCACCTCCTGGGATGGTAGTTAGTCTGATTAGACCTCCCCAAGCCCGAATCCTACATGTTTGGTATTGGTTAGCATCCCCAAGAAATAATATAAAATTTTGGAGGCCTTAGAATAATGAACCTACAATAAAACAACACATTTTTAAATCTAAATAAAACTAACCATAATCAATGAAAATACTAGATTCAAAATCAAAATTACAATAAAACATGTATATAGGGTACACTGACCATCAATAAATATACGATTAGATAAAACTATAATAGTGTAGGATAATATAAGATGAAAATATCCCAAATAATAGAAGAACATATGTAAAATGTAAATTAAACTTCATTGGTTTGATAAATTATATCACAACCACCAACAATAGCTACTAGTATCGACCACTAACATTCTCTTAATAGATTAAATAAATGTCCTCAAAGATCTCACCTAAACTACTTATAATCTAGAGGATATTCCCCATTAATATATAAATACCTTGGTTTATCTTCAAAAATAACATGTAATACCTTAATATAATTAATGGATGTTAAAAAATTTTAATCCATCAATAGGGGAGATTAACTAAATATTTATAGTCTCAAAATGGGATTGAATAGGGTCCCAATTCAAGTTTAATTGTTTTATCTACTCGATATTCTAACATAAGTGAAACTATAGAGATATGTTTTCTATCTAGTGTCTCATTTAATTATTATTGATGATTTTGAAAAATTATTTCATTCATGAGATATAATTTAAAATTATAAAAATTTAAATTTATTTTCTTGGGTACCAATGACCCAAAATAAATTATAAATACACAACCAATTTATTATTAAAATTAATAAAAATATTCAAAGGATTCAACGAAAACTAAGAAAGTCAAACCCATAGAGAGATAAAAATATAAGTCACTAAATCATCTAAACTTTTAGTTATTTAAAAAAATTTTAACTCACATAGAATTATGATGGTATAATATTTTATCTATGTCTCAAACACTCATGAGCACACTTGATGGCTTTCAAATTTCCATAGGATGCATAAAAATAGAATCACCCACCCAATAAGGATGTTATCCTACCTGTCCTTGATAATCACTTGGTACTCTCTAAATTTGATGTTTTACATGATATATAGCTCAAAATAATTTGATAAAGTGTGAGTGCTCATGCACATAAATCCTCATTTATGAAATATGGATGATGTTAGAAACTCAATCGATCCTTTTGAGATATTCTATGGAATATGTAATTTATCACACTCTATGGAATATTTATAAAGGCTTGATAAAACATAGGGATTTAATTATTCCTCGTATCAATATAATTAAACTGATCTATGGTGAGACCATTAGTAATTCCTAATAAACTTTTTCAAAATACAAAGGACTCTATCTCAGGTATGTATTTGAATTTTTATATTACTGAGTTATTCCCATAATAAATCACTCATATAATAATCATTCACAAAAATGAATGAGATTTATTGTTTAGGATATTGAACACCACATTTGCCTTCATAATATTATAGATTATCTTGAAATCATAGTCATGAATAAAACATCACAATCAACTATACATTAAATTGAGATATAATTGGTATAAATTTTACCCTGGACTCATATAATCAGTCTCAACAAAAAATCACTCACAGAGACGTTAATATCTCTACGTATTCAAGGAAAATTACTCTTCCACAAGATCTAGGTCATGATATATATATTTATTCTCATTATTTATCAACTAATTTGGAACATAAGAAATAATCACCTATAATTGAATTAGCACACACCCATGATCTGTCCTAGATGAATTGTAGAGAACAATGTACTCAACTCCTTCCTTTAGAGATAATAGAATTAAAAAACCATTTACCCTTAAATTTATATCCTCAAATTACTCTACTATTTATTAGGCCATATAAAAGGATGCTCCATCCAAGTTAAAGGGGAAAATAAGGGTCTCTATCTTATCAAAATTTTCCACAAACCCCTAATAATATGCCATTATTCAAATGAAGATTCACTCCATGATCTTTTTAGGTGAATATAAATATATAATATCCTATATCTATGTTAGTTTTAATTATAACGAACCATAATATATAAAGATACATATAAATTATAATTCCCAAATCATGAATATCACTTTAATAGTTTACAGTACAACTGGTGTCTTTTATGTAAGTCTAAGATAATCTACAAATAATTAGCTTATCATCCTCTATCCTAGAATGAATGAGGATTTCAATGGTATAGAGAAGTATTATTTAGTCTTAGAATGGATGAATGACATGATTCATGATTCCCACAGACATTACAGTAGAATTCATCACTCAAAATATAATACCAAAGAACACATAATGACCATAGAGACATTTGAATACTATATTTAGACTATCCATCATGTAGACCCAAGCCTATGATATCCAGAATTGAGTTCAATATTTGAGAACCATTTTCCCCTTTAATATGGTCTAAGATGTCAGGACTCCTCATTTGATGGTATTGTTTCTTGGATATCACCTAATTTAGGGGATGATATTTTATAGAAATCCATAGGATCTCATACACCATTTTGGAAAAAAATGGGAGCTGCATAGTGGGACATATTAAAATTGATAAAACCATTCTTCTAGAGGTCCTATAGTTATGCCTTATACTCCAGATGTATTCTGGGGGAATTATATATGTTATAGAATATATTTAAACAATTCTACAAATAAATGTAATTAAAATATGATATATTAATTGTGATTAAACATGATAACATCCTCTATAAAATCATCTATATACACCTCCACTACTAAGGGAAGATGATACTTAGTAAAATATATGAAAAAAATGATATCTCTAAATGGTGATCTATCATATGTAACCTCTAACATGAATTTCCTACTCATCCTTTATATGGATCTCATTGTTCTATAAAAGAGGAACCACAATACATTAGTATAGAGGAAAACCATTCTTTAGCAATAACAATATACTCCAGATAAACCAAAGGATGAAAATCTATAAGTAATATAATTTCACATGGAATCATATCTACCAAAAAAGGTCTCATGAAAGCCTATATATACCATGATAAATCTAAAAGCTATGTCGATTATTGGAGGGGATGTGATCACCCCCAACAGGAGTCTCTAGCTAAATTGATTCAGTTAATGGATCAATTGAAATACTTAACTCCTAGATTAATTATTAATTAATAAAAGAGTGTCTTGTATTGGTGTGTATATGTATGGTTTCTATTAAATAAAATACATTAATCATACCTTAAACCAGATCTAGTGATTATTATTCAATTACTTCCATTGCATAAATTTTTCTATGACTACAGTGACTAATTCTCTTAACTTAAAAAGGACCACATAAAGGTGGTTATAGTGGAAGTGGATTCAATCATCACCCAACTCTAGTTCCACATGCTATGATTCTAGATCCTCTAATAAAATCACATAAAATAGTTCCAAAAAAACCACTACAGGTAGGTCCCTAGTCATAAAGATTCATATTACATGATGGTCTATTCAGAATTCCACCTTGGCTTCCCCTATCCATCCATCTTGTTAGACAATCATAAGCTATGTGGCCTCAACAGCCACAAGCATAAAAAATACCATCTCATTATTGATGTGATCCTATTTGAGATTATCCTATCTAAAATACTTTGTATGGGGGTCTTTAATTTATATACTTTTACTAAAGGGATACTAAAATATTTCATCAGCTGGATGAAGCTAAAAAATCTACCCCATAAAAAACTATGACTTCCTTGGCTCCATATTTCATCAAACCCAAAAATCTATTGATCACTAATTATCTCTCTAAAACCCTAAAATTAGTGAGGATTAATAATTGAATGAACCAATCATGAATATCTCTCTAGAGTCCCCTGTCAAAATTTAATGATTTTAGAATCCAATTTTACAACATGTCCAAGTATTACCTCATATGGTTTATAATCCTCAATATATTCCAAACTAAAATCTCTCTAATATGGTGATGATATCATAAATATTTCATTCAAACTATACTTATATTCACTTGATAGTAATCCTCCCTAAATATTGGTTCAAACTCTAAGAATAATAATATAACATTATAGTGTTCCTACCTAGTTAAATCCTCCTTGAAACCCACCACAATATAATGGTTTATCTATGAAAAAAATAACCGTTTAGTCATTGGGAATTTAATCCAAGCTTAATAGTAAAATCACATCCTTTATTTAGTCCTTTGTGACCAATGGATTGGGATTGAATGAACACATAGGTATCCTTAGATGATGAAAATCCTAAACCATGATTAGACTACGATTCTTATAATTATCCCCTACTAGAACTATAATCTATTTAGTTAGTGAGGGGATTCCCCTATATACAGTCCATGATGGATTTTTCCCTTGGCACAATAGGCAAACAATCTCCCCTTGGAATAAGTGGCATAGAGTCTTGCTTGGTCTTCATGGAGTAGATATTTCCCATTTGAGTCCTTGAAAAGAATCATCATTAATAAATTTATCAATGAAATGAGGCTCTACTACTGGAATATTCTCATTAAGGCCCTTCCTCATAACCTGAGATAGTTATTTACAGTGTAACATATTAAGGTAATAAGGTCTGCCCTCATTTAATAGAATATTGGAGTGAGTTAACACAAATTTACATAAATCTATAATTTACCACTATATGATTCTTGGACGATCCTTATCATACAACTTTATTGGTGCATTATGGTTTTAAGTAAATTATAAAATTATTAGTGGCTTTAAATAAGAATTAATTGGTAACTCACACCAATCATTGGGTTCCTAGATTATAAAATAGAACTCGATCTTCCTTGACATTTATGTTCTAAATCCTCCCAACCAAACTGAATAGAATCATAATTCCCAATAGTTGAACAAGGTTTGATAAGATTATTTTGATACTACCATAAAATAACATAACCCACTAGTTCCCTCCCAAGCTATCTAAAAGGCTTAATGTTCCACCCCAATCCCACCTCTTATAGTCTAGATACCACATACTAGATAAATTTAATATCATGAATGATAGGTCTTCATTTAAATGACCTATAGAAAAACCAGGCATCTCCAAATCAAGATAAACCTATCAACTTCCAATGTAAACACTAGATTAATCATACAGAATTTTGTAAAATATGTGTGTAGGAAACACTAACCATAAAATATAATATGTTAAGGAAAATATTTCAGATTAATGGTTAATAAAATATAGATGTATTATAATAAAATGATGGACCTATATAAAATTTAAAAGATAAATCCTAATTATGGTGAAATCCAACATGAAACCCTGTAGTAGTTGTCCCTATTGAGAACTATTATGAACCAGATCCTCCAACTCTATGTCTTCCAAGATTGTCCCCAAACAATATGTCCTATATTGGGGTATCATGTATCTGTATAGATCATTTAGTTTCTCTTCTCAATGAATGTGGAAAACAGTAATATCCTTGATGGATGTGTAAAATGGATAATTTAATAATTTGAGGGATTAATAGAAATATAATGATAATAAACGGGCCTAGACTATGACTTGAAACCCATTCTAAAATTATACTGCTCCTAGATTAAAACCCATATCTTATCCAAAACTGAAGTAATAGATTTTACAATTACGGTATAATTTAAGCACCATTAATGATTTTAAAAATTTCACACTTATGGGAAATTACTTAAAATTATAAATTCTAAAATTTCATTATTTTTGGTACTAGTGACCAAAAAAAAATTCTCACTATAAAATAACATTTTTAATTATTTTAAAATTTATTTAAATGTATAAAAAAAGATGAAAAAGGAAAAAATTGTGAGATAAAACTTATAGTCTCCAAAATAGGATCTAAATAATGATTGTAAATCTCAGGTATGATTTTCAAGTATTACCATGAATCAATGTTGATTAGAATATCAAAGTATTCAAAGTAGACTAGATACATTTACAACTACAAAATCTAAAAATTAATAACAACTAATATATCTCTTAATATACATTAACGAAATAATACATATCCTAGCCTCTAAATTAGATAACCACCAACTACCAAGATAATTCTCTCTCATATCACCACTAACATAATAATGAATATGTAAAAAAATATAAAATATATGGGTGATTATAAAAACATTTAACAGATTCCCCATAAACCCTCCATCTATAATGCAATGTTCATAGCAAACTAACTCATCAATGACTATAAAGATAAACCAATAAAAACTTAAACACTCCCTAAGAGGGTCCACAACATGTAATGCTACCTCATAACTGACCAAAAGAATGATATCCAAATAAAAATGGTATATATAGACTATATAATAGACACCATCGTCATCATTAATTAACCCTCGAATATCAGGGCCACTACACTAATAATATCTTCTTAGCATCATATGTCATTCGATAAACCACAATAAACACTCCAATGTCGTAACCATAACCAAACATTAACTATCCACAAAAAGTAAATGTGGGTTAAGGAGAAATTCCATAGTAGTTATCTATCTAGTATATAATACACTATCTAGATGTTGGATTACACATATCCTCTTATAACATGGGTGGTTATTCATAAATTGAATATCTTTTCACTATTAATCAAATTATATAACATAAAATATGGCACACACAAATATATACTCATAATATCCTAATAAAACCCCCAGACACATATTGTTTTCCTAACATAAAATCAAAGGATACATTTCACCACATATATATATTTTTATTCCAAATGATCCAACATGTTTCTCATAACATCCCAAAATATCGTCCTAATAACATCCACATATGAATCAAAAAACCAAGGAGAAGAACAGATACGAATATATCCTCTAAAGAACTATTAAGATGATTAAGTCAATAGAAGAAACAATACCATAACATTTAGTTTTCTTCAATATAGAATGCACCAGTAATAAACACCAACAATAACTACAATATACACAGATCTTCTATAACTCATCATTCATTTTTTACTATTCAAAATCTTCCAACTAAAACACAATATCAATATTCTTGAATTCCATATTTGCAACCAATATAACATATACAATGTCACATTTATTATTATTGATACCCATAGAAAATAATCAATCAAAAATAAAGATTCAAGGTTATAATTGGATATTTTATTATATGCTGAGCAAGTGTTGTTTTCAACAGTACATAATTTTATTATTAATAAAGGGGACATTGTTGAGAACAATACTCTATCTGTTTATGATGATTTTGATGCTCAAAAATACCCTTATTTGTTATTCTAATGATTTTATTTTAAGTGTATTTCAGGTATTTATTATTTTTTATATTTTTATTATTGAAAGAAATATTTATGTTTTTGACTAATGAGAATTAATTGAAAAAGTATTTGCATTAGCGTGTTATGGAAACACTGTTCTTGCTCTACATATACGGGAATTACTTAAGCATGTTCTAGAAACGCTGTTCATACCCTACATTGAGAAGTGTAGCATATGGATGGAATTCGGTGTATACTCTGAGATATCAGAAATGTATAGATAAACAACCATACGTTATCGGCAATGTCTGGAGAAAGGAACTCTATTTTTGAAATGAACCTTACGTTTGGAAGGAAACTTATGTTTGGATGGAAACCTATATTTGGATGGAACCCTATGTTTAGAAGGAACATTACATTTGGAAGAAACCCTACATTTGGAAGGAACCCTACATTTGTAAGGAAACTTATGTTTGGGAAATCATCAAAGTTTAGAAGAATATCATTATGCAAGTATGAAATGATAAGTTTGTTTGTTAAAAGTATGGTTCATCAACTGTAATTTAATGAACAACTGTGCATTTGATTGAAAATTATGGATTATACTGTACGTTTGAGAGTTTTAGAGAATCATTTAAAATTAACCTTACATTTGAGATCAACCATTTGTTGTGAACATCACATATGCTACGCAGTTCAACCCTATGTTTGACCTTGGATGTTTAAATTATGACTTTACTAAAGCAACAGTTTTTATGCAGAGTATCAGGCTGATTTCAATCCAAATTAAATGCCCAAATTTAAAGCTATCATTTGACCAATTAAAAGATGTTTTTTTATGATTCAAGGAATCAATTTAATAAGATAATTTCATGCCAAATTTTTAGGGGATTTATGACCACTTTGTTATTTCAAAATTTTGAATATCGCGACTCTAAAAGCAACTTTTTGGATTTAAATTTTAATGGATAATTCTCATCATTATTCTATATATACCTATATTAATTTACATAAATAGGATGGTATTATTAAAAAATAAGATTCGCTGTTACAAAAAGTGACAAACCGCTGTTTTCTGAAGAAAAAGAAACACGAATGAAGATTTAATGATCTACATCAAATATATTTTTGTGAATAAACTTCTGTTAAAGTTGCGAAAGTCATTTCATGATCTACTACAACCGGATTGTCTCAGAACTAATTTTATCCAAATATCATCATTTCTAAAGACGATGATCCATCTACTGTCAATTGTATTCTGTTCCAATTATGAAGAACAACTGGGAAAGTAGTTTCTACGAACAAAATACTCTTTTATATTGAGTGATGAACTTATCATTATAAGATATATATTCCATTCTACCTTTGAAATAGAAGGCTCTATTTATCCTTAATATTGTAAAGTTTTCAACTACATATACTCAGTTGTGGAATGGTCTGTTGATAAGAGGACCAGATAATGAAAATCACCATGCTCATAGAGTAGAGCGTTGGTGGAGTGGACTAGGGTATTTCTGTTCCTCGAACCATTATACATCGTGCATCATATTCTATTTATTTTCCACTACGAAATCTTTGATATAATGATAAAAGGACAGATCACGACTATGCAAAGAAATTGTAAAATAAACAATTCACCCCCCTCTTGTGTATATTTTGTATAACCCGATCCAATAATTGGTATCATAGGTGGAGCTTTTGATAAAGCTATAAAAAGCTAAAAGTTTTAATGGTTTATACTCAGATCAAGATGGCTAATATAAGAGAAAGAATTTCTATTGTTAGAGATCCATACTTCAATGGTGAGAATTATGGATGCTAGAAATTGAGGATGATAATCTATTTTAAAAACCATGGATACAGAGTCTACTCAAAGATACTGACTCCTTATGAAATAACAGAGAAACCTAAAACATGGAGTGAAACTGTAGAAGCTGAGTATGGCATGAATTCGAAGGCTATGAATGAAATCATATGTGGTCTAGGACTAGTCGAGTTCAACAGAGTATCTCAATGCCCGAAAACTTATGAAATGTGGAAAACAATTGTTGTTTCTTATGATGGAATTGACAATATCAGACAGATGAGGTATGCTACTTCCCAATTGAAATTTGATACATTCAGGGTGATTGAAGGAGAAATCATCACCCAAATAAAGGGAATATTGACAGATATTGTCAATATTATACCTGCTTTGGGATATCCAACCAAACAAGCTGATCAAGCCTTGAAAGTACTAAGAGTACTACCAACTCGATGGAATGAAATTTTTGCTGCTATCAGACAATCAACGCCTGTCAATGATTTAACATTGAGGGAGTTAATTGGAACTCTCAAGATGTATAAAGCTGAAATGATGGATGAATCAAATGATTATAAGATTCTGATCAAAAGAGAAGACACTGCCTTAAAAGTGTCGTCACAATGTAAAAGAAAAAAACTGAAGAAAAAATAAATAAAGGAGATGTTAGAAAGTTCTGATTCATCTAATTGAGATGTGGAACTGGATTAACTGGCCAAATAATTATGTAAATTTTATAGAAAGAATAAAGGTTTCAAAAATTCATTTAAAAAGGATGAAAAGGAAGTTAGATGCTATGTGTGCAAGAAGATGGGTTATATCAGAGATGACTATCCTCAATTAAAGGAAGACACCAAAAATAAATTCATCAAAAGAAATGATTATGAGGCGAAAGAGAATAAGGTTATGAAATCTATGTGGACTGTATCTAAAGACTCCAACATCTCATCAAAGTCTAACATAGAAAATGAGGAATCCAATGTAAAAGCTAATATGTGCTTTATGGAAGAAATTAATGAGGAAGCAGGTCACAGGAGAAAAAAGACCATATGGTATATGAACAGTGGATGCTCCAGGCATATGAGTGGAAACTCATCAAATTTCAGAAGAATAACTCAAAAGGATGGTGGTATAGTCACATTTGGTGGCAATGCCAAAGGAAATAAAATTGGAATTGGAACAGTTGGAGATCTAGAAACTATCTGAACCAATACAGTACTCTATGTACAAGTATTAAAACACAACCTAATAAGTATCTCTCAACACTGTGCTGATGGTTATATTCTTGATTTTTCTAACAACTATTGTTCTATTTTCGAAGATAAATTGCTTAAATTTATAGCACTTACAACTGATAATGTGTATAACTTGGATTTAAATTCCTTGTGTAAACAATAAGTAATCTACTTAAATGTTAAGATAAACGAATCCTGGATCTAGCATAGGGGACTTGGATATTGCAATATATATGCGTTACATAATTTATCTAAGAAATAATTACTTTTTTATTTTCCTAGTCTCAAGTTCGAAAGTGATAGATTTTGTGATGCATGTCAATTGGAAAAGAATCTCAAATCATTCTTCAAATCAGTTAAAAATATTTCTACATTGAAACCACTAGAACATATCCATATAGATTTTTTGGACCTTCAAGGGTAGCAAGCATGGATGGTAAATTATATGTATATGTTTTAGTTTATGACTATTTTAGATTTACTTGGATTTACTTTCTAAAATATTAAAATTAAGCTTTAAAAATATTTGAAAGTTTTTTCAAATCTGTTCAAAATGAAAAAGGATTTAATATAATTTAATTAAGAAGTGATCATGGTGGAGAATTTGAGAATCTATAATTTAATTATTTTTTTCCCAAATATTGGTATTAAACACACCTTCTATGTACCAAGAACACCTCAAAAAAATGGAATTGTTGAAAGATAAAATTGGACTATTCACGAAATTGCTAGGACTATGCTAAATGAATACATTCTTCCTCCCTACTTTCGGGCAAAATTTGTAAGTACAACCTGCTATATAATGAATAGAATTTTAGTCAGACCAATTTTAAAGAAGACACCCTATGAACTTTAGAATAATAGAAAATCTAAAGTAAATTACTTTAATTTTTTTAGATGCAAGGTTTACACCTTGAACACCAAGGAATATCATGGTAAGTTTGATCCAAAATCTGATGAAGGAATTTTCTTAGGATATTCTACTACTTCCAAAGCTTATAGAGTTTTTAATAAAAAGTCAAGGACTATTGATAAATAAGTTCATGTAAAATTTGATGAATCTGATCCCTTTGAAAAAAGGAAAGATCAACTAGATTAACTTGATTCTAATGATAACATGAGGCTTAAGAACCTGAAAGATGATTTTGAAAATGATAGAAATGAAATTCAGTTTAGTACAGGATAACATGATACTGAAGAACCTATAAGTCTACTACCTAGACAGTAAAGAATCCTAAAGAATCACCCTTTAGAAACTGTAATAGGAGACTTAGATACAGGAATAGAAACTAAAAGGAACATATGAAATCTTGTTGAGTTTTCTGCATTTCTATCCCAACTAGAACCCAAGTATATATACGAAGCATTATTTGGTGAAATTTGGATGATAGAAATGCAAGAAGAACTAAACTAGATCAAAATAAATGAAGTTTGGAATTTAGATGAAAGAACTCAGAAAAATATAGTTATATGAATGAAATGGGTCCTTAGAAATAAACAAGATGATCAAGGAATAATAACTAGGAATAAAGAAAGACTAGTAGCTAAAAGATATAATTAGGAAGAAGGTATAGATTATGATGAGACCTAGGCACCTGTAGCTATATTAGAATCCATTAGAATCCTTTTAGCCTATGCATCTCATATGAACTTTAAAATTTTTCAGATGGATGTTAATTTTACCTTTTTAAATGGTTATTTATTGAAGGAAGTTTATGTTGAGAAACCTCTTGGTTTTGAAAATTCACAAAAGCCCAATTTTTTTGAAACTTACTAAAGCTCTTTATAGTCTTAAACAAGCAACTAGAGCATGGTATGAATGGTTAGGTTATTTTCTTTTGAAACATGGTTATACTATTGTAATGGAAGATCTAACACTATTTAAGAAAACTGTCAATTCTAATATTTTATTAGTTCAAATTTATATTGATGATGTAATTTTTTGTTCAAAAAATATAACACTTTGTCATGAGTGTAACGCCCCGACCCCAGCTACCCAGAGTCGGTGCATTACTTCGTAACATTGGCATGATCACAAAGGATCAAGTCTCGAAAGACCGATTAGTTTAGTAGCCTTGGAAACACTAGATACATTCATAAGTCTTTCATTACATCAAAAAGTGAAAAACTACAATAACAAAGTCTCCATAGTCCACACTCATATCCTCTTCCGACTATCCCTGCAGGTCATTCATAAAATACTTCTTCACATCCTGGAAAATATTAAAACATTGAAAGGGGTGAGCTCAGATGCTCAGTAAGGATAACAATAATGCGGAAGCTTTCATAAATAAACATTAACATTTAAGGCAATGTATAACTAAAACAAAAGCCTTTTAAACATGAACTTCAACATAATATGGCAAAAGTAAAATGAGATAATGCCATTTACTTCTTCACATGGATATTCTACTGGTCGAATAATCACATGCAATATCAATAACCACTTTCATAATGATGGAATGTATAATGCCGGACATTCTGAAACATTTTGTCAAGGCCTCGGCCAAGACATCTAAAATGATTAAGGCCTCGGCCAAAACCATAAATCAAATTGGGAAAGGGCCTCGGCCAATTCCACGTCTAGTTGTCTCATGAGACCTGCCGATGCATCGAGGAGCTATAGCGGGCTCCACCCGTCACTTATTAAGTCCAATACATTCCTCATATGAATAGGTTTAAACATATCATAAACCATAACATAATTGTATCACATAAAACATGCATAATGTAAACATAACATTTCCACATTTCAATCACAAGATATCAATACAACACATTGATATAATAAAAACACTTTCAAAACCATTTTCAATACCAAAATAAAAGAAAGTTAAAACTTTGTATTTATTTTTCGTTAAAAAAAATGATGGCTTGTAGAGGAAGCCGAAACTCAAATAATGGTCACGGCGGCGGAGAAGTCGTTGTTGCCGCATAAGTACGGAAAGAAAAACATTCCCTTTTGTCGTTTAGCAAAACGCTTTGTATAAAAAGATTCCTTTTGAATAACCGTAAAAGTCAAAGGGGTTTATACACCGTATAAAAGAAATTTGTGTATAAAACCAAATATGCCTCAATGAAAGGAGATTGAGACGAAGTACTTTAAAAGATAATTTTTAAATAAAATATATCTATTATGTGTATTCACTATAGGTACACATAAATAATGTAAAAATACAAGATAGGACATAATAATATCATGACATAATTTGAAAGTAGGAGATTAACCCAAAGAATGGAAGTTGGGTTAAGAAGTTCCCTTACCTTGTGTCCGACTTGACTCAACCGTTCTTTAACCTCCTGAATAATAAACTAGAGTTAATATCTACCTTATTAAGAACCATTTTCAATTTCATTATCCTTTTTATATCACTTATTACAATGTTATGAACATTATGTAATTATTTAAGTTAATAACGGTCGTTTTGTCGATCTTTGGTACATGAGTCAACAATAAACTTCTTATAATTATAAGTTGTTCATGTGGTGAAATATCCATTATATCCAGAATTATATTAATGATTTAGATATCATATATATCATATATATACAGTATATACATTCATTTATAATATTACGTAACATTTAGAGGTAAGAAATGAAATGCACCGTTCATGGAGACGGTAAGCCGTACGTACGCATGAACGCTACTTTCATTTCAATTTCATATTTAATGGAATGAAATCATAATGATATAAATGTATAATATAATTCCAGTATAATATAGTGTATAATACCATTTACTCCATCCTTTATACATCCCACACATGGCATTAACGATTCAAATCACTTTGAGGGGGCGGTAGTCCGCACTTCCTAAAATGAAATTATCGCGTTTTACCCATAATGGAAATCATAAAGTATGCCATAAATGAGAAATACAGAAGCATAAGTAAAACAAAAACAAATTATAAATCATATATAAATATAGTGACATCTTAATGGCCACCTTTGAAGGTGTTATATGAGTGTTGAACAATCATCGTTTCGTGAGGCAGAAATTCGCCATCCACAGAAACCGTATGTTCTTTAACCATTAGATGTAGGTGTGTGTAAGTGTAGCTCGAATCCTTCTTATAACAACATCCTAGTATATTGAGGATACTGGTGTTGTTACAAAAGAAATGAATAAAAAGAGTTTAGGGGGTTGGAGAAGAAAAATAAAACAAAACAACATTAGAAAAGACATTACCTCAAAATCGGGTAACTCTTTTTGATTTGAGCTAAAGGCTTCCTTGGGAAGAGTTCTGCCCAAAGTGAGGTTTCTAGGAGTAAGGAAGGAATGTTGGGAGAGTATTTGGGCAGAGGTTGGCCGAGCCAAATGGCTTGAAAGTGTAAATGAGGTGGGAGAGGTGGGGGCCTTTTATAAGTGGAGAGGAGGGGCACTTTTGGAAAGATTGAAATGTTACATTATTTACACAATGCTTTTCGGATTCTAAAGGTCCCACACTTATATAATTCGAGGATAAGGTGATAAGGTTTCGAAATCTCCTCATCCAATAGGCTTTGGACAAGTGTAATCCTTGGATTTTGCATTATCTTCTCATTTTATTTAAATCGTTAAATAATGAGGTCATCGCCAAATCATAATGATGTCATAAATAATTTAATTTATTTAATGTCTAAAAATTATAAAAAAAATACTATGATGTAGGAAATCTTTTTAGCTTTCTAATGAATATTTATAGTCAAAATTTGGACTTGTGTAACCCTACTTCAAAATTGTTTTAGTAAAACAATTTATGTTAGTGTCATTTTCACTTTAACATTAAATAAAAAGTAATTTATGTTATTTCCCTACAAAAGTGGATCCATGGGGTCCCCAAGTTAGGCCATGGCTTGTCTTGGTCGGCCATGACACAACCAATGAGGTTGGGACATGTGTCTAGGTCATTTAATATTATTAAAGTATTATTTATACCTTAAACTACCCTAATTACCACTAATCGCGATTAAGAACTTAATAAGTTACTATTCACCAAAAAATTATTTTTATCCCATTGAACCACATTTTACTTCTTAATGACAACCATGTATGTCGGATTTTTGAAAATCAAATCACAGAAGTGGTAATATTTCATTTAAACGAAAAATCAGTTATTTAACAACCACTTAGTGGTTTCACTATTCATCAAAAATTGAAGTTTTTCAGAATAAGGCCAAAATTTCACCCTAAGCTATAATTGATATTCCGAATTGAAAAATGATGTCTATTTTACAAAATTCCAAACATATTAGTTGCATTAATTAATTTTATAATTAATTCCCGCTGTCACAACAAATAGCGTGTTTTTAAGAAACAATTTATATCAAAAGATTGGCAATTGTTTATGTCCAATTTCAATGTTAAATTAATTCTAATGACCACCATTGGATAAAATGGTAAAAATATATTCTAATTATACTTTAAAACCACCAAATATTATAATTTATCACTATAAATTATTTTGATTAAAAAAGTTGTTTTAAGTATTTTTCACTATTTATAAAATTTTAGAAGTTCTCAGAAAAATACCAAAAATTCAACATAGGCTAATTTCGATATTACGAATACAAAAATGAAGTCCATTTTGACATATAAAATTTCTATAATTTTAAAAAGTGGTTATTACTATTCATAACGGCTACTTTGATTAGTCGCGGTGTTTTAGAACTCGAAGTTGCGTTCAATGCAAGCTATTTCATTATTGAATGAGAAGCGTATCGTGGAAGCTCGGGGTGTTACATTCTCCCCTCCTTCAATAAATTGCGTCCTCGCAATTTGAAATTTTTCTTGGAAAATAAAAGGTTGAAAAGAGAAAATACCTTTGAGGAAAACCCACATCGGAAATAAGGTTAATAAATACATAACATTAAAAGAAAGCAGGATAAGTACAAAGGTCACCCGATATAGCCCATTCTAGGATTCTATGAAAATATGGATATGGAGGAGAAACAAACCATCAAGGTCTGATGGAGAGTTATAGAAAACAGGATTAGGAGAATGTTTAACCACAAGAAAATCACAAACTTGTGATTGGTTAAACGGTCATTGAATCCCCAGTTGGAAAAGTTAACCGACAACATTTTTGTTTTAAGTTACCTTTTATAATGTTGAGGAATTTATTTATGAGATTTACTAAGAACGTAGGGGAATATACATACTTGTTATGTATACTTTCATTCGTTAATAAATTTTTACCACAAACCCAACTTTTACTCCAAATGGTAACGGAACTCAAAAATATTCTATTTATCCTAATTGTATAAGGTTCCAAATGTTAACACATACCATTTAGATTAGTAAAACGATTTTGTAATAACCAGGGACTTCCTGTAGGCTAGTGGTAGGAAATAAAGGCTTGTCGCACTATGGTTGTGGGTTCGATTCTTGCAGCTGTGTCCGACGCGACGGGTTATTCCCCACCCTGCAGGTTGTCCTTTTTCTAAAAATATAGTATTATAGTATTCCAGAAATAATCTTCAGAAAAGTTTTAACCTTAAACAATACTATTCAAAGTTCAACTTAATCCATCCCAACATTTATAGTTATCCAAAATACCTCTGTCCAAACTTTCTCTAAAAGGTCTCTTAATTCCAAAATCAATTGTAACATCAGATTCCCCAAACAAAGAAAAGTTTCTCTTATTGTCACATACTAAAAATATGATTACCTTAATCATATTAAAACCTTACTGAAACCAACAAGTACTGCAGTACAATCCTTATATAGATCACATTATTCTAATAACCAGAATATAATCCATGAGTCCGAAAGCATCAATACATTAGTTATTCTGCTTCAACTGTAGTAATAGCATAAGATTGTCCTTGATCCCTTGGCCTTTTCTGAGGTAAGATTCCTTGACGCTTAGGACATTCATTTGCGTAATGACCCATTTCTCTACAATTGTAGCATTCAACTTTGACAGCCTCTTTCTTTCCCTTGCAATCACGTGCCTGGTGACCTTTTTCTCCACATTTATAACAGACTCCCATTCCTTTTAGGCAAGTACCAGGGTGATTCTTCCCACAATTATCACATAATGGAAAATCCTTCTTTCCCTTTTTCCCTTTATCTGTCTCTTGTTCCACCGTTCTCTTCTTCTCTTGCTTTACTTTGTTGTCATAAGACTTAGAGAATTCCTTTTCTGTCTTGATAGCACATGAGACTATATCTTCGTATGATGAGAAGGATTGTGATACTAAAGCTCGTCGGAGAAATGGTTTTAACCCATCAAAGAAACGATCAATCTTACTCCTTGGGTTACGTATATAATCGGCAGCATGCCTCGCTAACCTTGTAAAGTTAGCCTCATACTTTGCGACATTCTCATCCTCCTTCTGCCTCAGACTCAGAAATTGCCTTTCCATATCTGCTCGATGGTCACGAGGAAAGTATTTTTCTAAGAAAAGCTCTTTGAACTCCCTCCATTCCATATTCGATACGTCATCATCTTCCTTTGTGTTTTGAATCAGTGACCACCACTGATCGGCGTCTCCAGTGAGGCGGTAAACTGCCATGACAACCTTCTCCCTTTCACTACTCCCCAAGGCATGGAATATTTTCTCTAAGGAATTTATCCATTGCTCAGCTACTGTAGGATTTGTACTCCCATTGAAGGTTGGCGGTTGTTGCCTCATGAAACGGTCTAGCATTGATCCTCCACGTTGCGAATCAGGGTGCTCCATACGAGTAAGGTTGTTATTCATAACCTGCGTGAGTTGTCCCAGTATGGTAATAAGTTGATCAGCACCAGTTGTATCTCCAGGTCCACAATAATTATCTTGAGCAGGAGGGCAATCCCTACACGGAGTTCGTGCATTGATACAGTTTCCATTCCTTCTACTAGGCGCCATTTCTAAACAATGGCATAATCCAGATTAGTTTATGAATCAAAATACATAATTCCATACTTGTATAATACTTAACATAAATTGAACTATTTATGGATATAATCCATAATCATAAAAAGAAATGTTTCCTTTGAGGAAGTATGTACTCATAAACCTTACATAATGGTTTGTAAAGAAAATGAGAATTATCCTAAGCATATCCCCCGGGAGTGTCATAACCAAGAGTGCAGCAAGGCCCGTTGTCGTGCACCAGTTCCCGTTTGAGTCTAGCTCAAAGCGGTGTTTTCGGGTTTTACCCCTAGGTACATCTGTGCCAGAGCCACCTCTACCTGCTCGTATCCAGACAGGGATGTATTGCTCGGAAAACTCACAACATATCTACAATACTAAAATTCTAGGAAGTTCTTCTATACTAATCCTCAAAGTCTATCTTTGGGCTATGTGCTCTAATCAGAGTTTATCTAAATCTAGCTTCCAAGGTTAGTACTAAACTGCCTCTGATACCAACTGTAACGCCCCGACCCCAGCTACCCAGAGTCGGTGCATTACTTCGTAACATTGGCATGATCACAAAGGATCAAGTCTCGAAAGACCGATTAGTTTAGTAGCCTTGGAAACACTAGATACATTCATAAGTCTTTCATTACATCAAAAAGTGAAAAACTACAATAACAAAGTCTCCATAGTCCACACTCATATCCTCTTCCGACTATCCCTGCAGGTCATTCATAAAATACTTCTTCACATCCTAGAAAATATTAAAACATTGAAAGGGGTGAGCTCAGATGCTCAGTAAGGATAACAATAATGCGGAAGCTTTCATAAATAAACATTAACATTTAAGGCAATGTATAACTAAAACAAAAGCCTTTTAAACATGAACTTCAACATAATATGGCAAAAGTAAAATGAGATAATGCCATTTACTTCTTCACATGGATATTCTACTGGTCGAATAATCACATGCAATATCAATAACCACTTTCATAATGATGGAATGTATAATGCCGGACATTCTGAAACATTTTGTCAAGGCCTCGGCCAAGACATCTAAAATGATTAAGGCCTCGGCCAAAACCATAAATCAAATTGGGAAAGGGCCTCGGCCAATTCCACGTCTAGTTGTCTCATGAGACCTGCCGATGCATCGAGGAGCTATAGCGGGCTCCACCCGTCACTTATTAAGTCCAATACATTCCTCATATGAATAGGTTTAAACATATCATAAACCATAACATAATTGTATCACATAAAACATGCATAATGTAAACATAACATTTCCACATTTCAATCACAAGATATCAATACAACACATTGATATAATAAAAACACTTTCAAAACCATTTTCAATACCAAAATAAAAGAAAGTTAAAACTTTGTATTTATTTTTCGTTAAAAAAAATGATGGCTTGTAGAGGAAGCCGAAACTCAAATAATGGTCACGGCGGCGGAGAAGTCGTTGTCGCCGCATAAGTACGGAAAGAAAAACATTCCCTTTTGTCGTTTAGCAAAACGCTTTGTATAAAAAGATTCCTTTTGAATAACCGTAAAAGTCAAAGGGGTTTATACACCGTATAAAAGAAATTTGTGTATAAAACCAAATATGCCTCAATGAAAGGAGATTGAGACGAAGTACTTTAAAAGATAATTTTTAAATAAAATATATCTATTATGTGTATTCACTATAGGTACACATAAATAATGTAAAAATACAAGATAGGACATAATAATATCATGACATAATTTGAAAGTAGGAGATTAACCCAAAGAATGGAAGTTGGGTTAAGAAGTTCCCTTACCTTGTGTCCGACTTGACTCAACCGTTCTTTAACCTCCTGAATAATAAACTAGAGTTAATATCTACCTTATTAAGAACCATTTTCAATTTCATTATCCTTTTTATATCACTTATTACAATGTTATGAACATTATGTAATTATTTAAGTTAATAACGGTCGTTTTGTCGATCTTTGGTACATGAGTCAACAATAAACTTCTTATAATTATAAGTTGTTCATGTGGTGAAATATCCATTATATCCAGAATTATATTAATGATTTAGATATCATATATATCATATATATACAGTATATACATTCATTTATAATATTACGTAACATTTAGAGGTAAGAAATGAAATGCACCGTTCATGGAGACGGTAAGCCGTACGTACGCATGAACGCTACTTTCATTTCAATTTCATATTTAATGGAATGAAATCATAATGATATAAATGTATAATATAATTCCAGTATAATATAGTGTATAATACCATTTACTCCATCCTTTATACATCCCACACATGGCATTAACGATTCAAATCACTTTGAGGGGGCGGTAGTCCGCACTTCCTAAAATGAAATTATCGCGTTTTACCCATAATGGAAATCATAAAGTATGCCATAAATGAGAAATACAGAAGCATAAGTAAAACAAAAACAAATTATAAATCATATATAAATATAGTGACATCTTAATGGCCACCTTTGAAGGTGTTATATGAGTGTTGAACAATCATCGTTTCGTGAGGCAGAAATTCGCCATCCACAGAAACCGTATGTTCTTTAACCATTAGATGTAGGTGTGTGTAAGTGTAGCTCGAATCCTTCTTATAACAACATCCTAGTATATTGAGGATACTGGTGTTGTTACAAAAGAAATGAATAAAAAGAGTTTAGGGGGTTGGAGAAGAAAAATAAAACAAAACAACATTAGAAAAGACATTACCTCAAAATCGGGTAACTCTTTTTGATTTGAGCTAAAGGCTTCCTTGGGAAGAGTTCTGCCCAAAGTGAGGTTTCTAGGAGTAAGGAAGGAATGTTGGGAGAGTATTTGGGCAGAGGTTGGCCGAGCCAAATGGCTTGAAAGTGTAAATGAGGTGGGAGAGGTGGGGGCCTTTTATAAGTGGAGAGGAGGGGCACTTTTGGAAAGATTGAAATGTTACATTATTTACACAATGCTTTTCGGATTCTAAAGGTCCCACACTTATATAATTCGAGGCTAAGGTGATAAGGTTTCGAAATCTCCTCATCCAATAGGCTTTGGACAAGTGTAATCCTTGGATTTTGCATTATCTTCTCATTTTATTTAAATCGTTAAATAATGAGGTCATCGCCACATCATAATGATGTCATAAATAATTTAATTTATTTAATGTCTAAAAATTATAAAAAATATACTATGATGTAGGAAATCTTTTTAGCTTTCTAATGAATATTTATAGTCAAAATTTGGACTTGTGTAACCCTACTTAAAAATTGTTTTAGTAAAACAATTTATGTTAGTGTCATTTTCACTTTAACATTAAATAAAAAGTAATTTATGTTATTTCCCTACAAAAGTGGATCCATGGGGTCCCCAAGTTAGGCCATGGCTTGTCTTGGTCGGCCATGACACAACCAATGAGGTTGGGACATGTGTCTAGGTCATTTAATATTATTAAAGTATTATTTATACCTTAAACTACCCTAATTACCACTAATCGCGATTAAGAACTTAATAAGTTACTATTCACCAAAAAATTATTTTTATCCCATTGAACCACATTTTACTTCTTAATGACAACCATGTATGTCGGATTTTTGAAAATCAAATCACAGAAGTGGTAATATTTCATTTAAACGAAAAATCAGTTATTTAACAACCACTTAGTGGTTTCACTATTCATCAAAAATTGAAGTTTTTCAGAATAAGGCCAAAATTTCACCCTAAGCTATAATTGATATTCCGAATTGAAAAATGATGTCTATTTTACAAAATTCCAAACATATTAGTTGCATTAATTAATTTTATAATTAATTCCCGCTGTCACAACAAATAGCGTGTTTTTAAGAAACAATTTATATCAAAAGATTGGCAATTGTTTATGTCCAATTTCAATGTTAAATTAATTCTAATGACCACCATTGGATAAAATGGTAAAAATATATTCTAATTATACTTTAAAACCACCAAATATTATAATTTATCACTATAAATTATTTTGATTAAAAAAGTTGTTTTAAGTATTTTTCACTATTTATAAAATTTTAGAAGTTCTCAGAAAAATACCAAAAATTCAACATAGGCTAATTTCGATATTACGAATACAAAAATGAAGTCCATTTTGACATATAAAATTTCTATAATTTTAAAAAGTGGTTATTACTATTCATAACGGCTACTTTGATTAGTCGCGGTGTTTTAGAACTCGAAGTTGCGTTCAATGCAAGCTATTTCATTATTGAATGAGAAGCGTATCGTGGAAGCTCGGGGTGTTACAATGAGTTTTCAAATTTAATGCAAAAATAATTTTATATGAGTATGATGAGAGAATTAAATTTCCTTTTAGGACTTCAAATTTGTCAAAATGATTTAGGAAATGTTTTAAATCAAACCCAATACATTTCTGATTTACTAATAAAATTTATACTTGAAAACAACAAGACATATACAAATCCTATGTGTACTAATATAAAACTTGATTTGGATGAAACTGGGAAATCAGTTGACAACAAGTTATATAGAGGTATGTTTGGTAGTTTATTATATCTTACTGCAAGCAGGCCAGATATAATGTATTCTGTATGTCTTTGTGTAATATTTTAATCATATCATAAAGAATCTCATTTAACTACTATTTAAAAAAATTAGATATTTAAAAAAAGCTGTTTTTCAATCTATTCTCTATCAAAAAACGTTTTATTTTAATTTAATTTCATATTCAGATTGAGAATTTTGGAGTTCTAGATTAGATAGAAGAATAAATTTAGGTACTTTTCACTTTTTTGGAAAGTCCTTAGTATCATGTTCTAGTAAGAAACAACACTCACTTTCCCTATCAATAGCTGAGGTAGAATATGTATCTACTAGAAGTTTATGTGCACAAGTTTTGTGGATGAAAAACACTCTTATAAATTTATGACTAAATTGTATTAATACACCTATTTTATTTGATAATACAAGTGCAATAACTATTTCAAAAAATCATATTAATCATTCTAAGACTAAGCATATTGATATTAGACATCATTTTTTAAGAGAACATTTTCATAAAAAAGATATATTTTTATAATTTGTGATTATAGAAATTTAATTAGGTGATATTTTTACTAAACCACTTCCCACTGCAAGGTTTGATTTTATTAAGGGGGAGTTAGGCTTATTTTATTTTATGTAGTTTTTTTATTTGATTATATTTCAGTTCTTTTTTCCAAAAATAGTTTAGTTATTTGTTTTTCAAATAATACAATTTTTACTTTCAAATTTTTTCAATGATTAGTATGTACGTAATGACCTAGGAATCAAGGATGTCAGAAATCATTTTAAATTCTAAACCCATTCTTTTTCTCAAAACCCTTCAAAACCTCGAAAACTATTACAACTCTCCTCTCCCAAACCTGAACCTTTGAAACCCTAATCCTTTTCAAACCTTCAGATTTTTATGATAGAAATGGCCAAGACTAAGAGAACTGATGAGCCGGAGACCAGCACTACGAAGAGGTAGCGCTAAGCCGAGATAAAAAAATTGGCAAGGAAAAGTCATCGATCAGGAATGGCTCTGTCAGATGAACCTAATGCTGATGAAAGCTATAGCCTTTCAAAATTTAGAACAAATGTTTAATAGAAATTATATGGAGTTTCTATATGAGATATAACTTCATAATTTCTTTAAGTCGGTACAGTTTAGTCTGGGAAATGATGAGGATTTGATAATATCTATGATTGAGGATCGATATTTTCCAATCTCATCTATGGAAATCGCAAAAATTATAAACTGCCCTAATAAGGAAGTTTATCATTTTGATTCGAAAAATATTGGCGATAATGTACTTAAATCTGAAGATATTATGTCATTTCTATTTTTATTAACTAACATCAAGAAGATGTTTGTGAAAGACAAGGAACCATACCGGAATATATTAGTTAAGTTTGTGCAAACTATTATTACAACTAGAATGTTTGAAATGGAAATGATTCTTTATCCAGATATGTATTTAATGTTTTTGTTGATAAGCGATATCAAATTGAACTTTTTAAGATACTTGGTGAGATATCTCAGTTACTGTTTCCAACCAGAGGCATGAATGAATTTTTTTTCTTTTGGAAAGTTCATCTCAAAGATCCTATTTAAGAAGGATATGATAAGACCAGTGGATGCTCGGGTGAGATTTCATTAGAGTAATATCTTCAATGATGGTACATTAAGAAAGATAGGTTATTTCTGGAGTACAATAAAAGGAAGGCTCATGCCTATAGGAGCTAAAGAGGATGAAGAAAGTACTTAGACCCAACCAGTGAAATCAAAGGAAGGACAAGCTGAATAAAGAGTTAGTGATGTATCAAGAAGAATCAAGTTTGAGACTGTGGATGTACCTGAAGTAATTAGTCAGGATGGTCTTTAATTAAAAAGGAACAAGGATCCTAATACCATTGAAGATCCTGCTGTAACATTGAATATTTTGACATATGGTGATCTCTTAAGCTATAATATTGAAAGAGAAGCTGCAATTGAAGCAAAACCAGTAATAGAAAAAGAAGCTGAGACAGTGGTTGGTGAAGAAGAAGCAGTGGCCCTAAATGATAATGATCGAGTCACATTTGCTCAAGAACAAATTATTTTGGAGAATATAGTAATTGAGGATGAAAATAAAAATGATGTTCATGAGGAACAACCTCCGACACCTGGAAACCAGGACGATAATACTTCTGAAATTCATACTAATGTATTTAATGAAGATTTCCGTGTAGATGAGTATGGGAAAGGCACGTAGGAAAAATATGTTGGGAAATCAGTATAGGGAGAAGATGATGACAAATCAGATGCTGACTCCTTGCCGATAGTGTTTTTTCATCAAGATCCAACTAAGAATCAAGCATATGGTGCCTCTGATTCAATAAATATAGATATGGAGGAACTATACAAGAAGTTGAACATATCTGAATTTGAGAATGCTGCTCTAAGGAGAGAATTAGAAAATGAACATTTGAAATTTCAAATACTAAAATATGGTACTGTTTTCATATAGGATGTTGAAACTTTTAAGACTTATATTCTCAATTCAGTTGCCTAGTTGAAATTAGAAATGGTTTTGAAGTCTAATTTGATGGAATTTAAATATTTTTTGGAGACACAATTAACATCTGTCAGAACCAGTGAGGCCGGTAAATCGGGTACCTCACCTGATTTGATCAGAAGGGGGAGATTGTTGAACAAGTGTTGTTTTCAACAGTACGTAAATTTATTATTAATAATGGGGAGATTTTTGATTACAATAATCTATCTCTTTATGATGATTTTCTGCTCACAAGTACCCTTATTTGTTATTCTAATGATTTTATTTTAAGTGTATTTCATGTATTAACTATTTGTTATATTTTTATTACTGGAATATATATTTATGTTTTTGAGAAATGAGAATTAATTACTAAATTAATCGCATTAGCGTGTTCTGGAAACACTGTTCTTGCTCTACATATTTGGGAATTACTTAAGCATGTTCTGGAAACACTATTCATATCCTACATTGAGAAGCCTAACGTATGGATGGAATTCTGTGTATAATCTATGAGATATCAAAAAAGTATGGATAAAAAACCATATGTTATCAGAAAATTATGGAAGAAGGAACCCTATATTTTAAAGGAACCCTACGTTGTAAAGGAACCCTACGTTTGAAAGGAACCTTACATTTTGAAGGAACCCAATGTTTGGAAGGAACCCTATATTTGGAAGGAACCCTATGTTTGGAAGAAACCCAACATTTGGATGGAACCCTACGTCTGTAAGGAACATTATGTTTGGGAAATCAACTAAGTGTGGAAGAAGATCATTACGCAAGTATGAAATGATAATTCTGTTTGTCAAAAGTATGGTTCATCAACCTTATTTTTATGAACAACTGTGCATTTTATTGAAAAGTAAAGATTATACTATATGTTTGAGATTCAAAGAGAATCATTTGAAATCAAACTTACGTTTGAGATCAACCTTACATTTGAGATCAACCCTACGTTGTGAACATCACGTTCAGAGAATGTATGCTATGCAGTTAAACCCTATGTTTGATGTCAGATGTTTAAATTATGATTTTATTAAAGAAACATTTGTTATGCCAAGTATCATGCGGATTTCAAGCCAGATTAAAAGCCCAAATTTAAAGCTTGTATTTGACTGTTTCAAAGCCATTTATTTCTGATTCAAGGGATCAATTTAAGAGGATCTTTTCATATTGAATTTTTAAGGGAGTTACAACTGCTCTGTTATTTCAAATTTTTGAATATCATGATTTTAAAGGCAACTTTTGTGGATCTAAATTCGAAAGGATAATGCTTTTATTTATTCTATATATATACTTGTATTATTTTACATACACAGGATGGTATTATTGAAGAATAAGATCTTCTGTAACGAAACGCGACAAAGATGTATTTTCTGATGAAAAAGAAACATGACTAAAGATTTACTAATCATCATCGAATATCTTTTTGTGAATAAAATTATAATAATGTTGAGTACAACATTTCCAGATCTACTATAACTGGATCAGCTTAGAACTACTTTTATCCAAAGTTCATAACTTCTGAAGATGACGATCCATCTACTGTCAATTGCATTCTGTTGAAATTGTGAAGAACAACTAGGAAATTATTTTCAATGTACAATATACTCTTTTATATTGAGTGATCAGCTTCTCGTTCTAAGATATATATTCGGTTTTGTGTTTGAATTATAAGTATCTGTTTATCCTTAAGATTGTAAAGGTTTCAACTACCTATACTCAGTTGCAGAACTGTCTGATGATATGAGGACCAGATATTGAACATCATCAAGCTCGTGGAGTAGAGCATTGATAGAGTAGACTAGGGGATTTCTATTCCCCAAACCACTATACATCACGCATCCTATACTATTTACTTTCCGCTGATAAATTTTGATATAATGATAAATGGACTGATCATGACTATGCGATGAAATTTTAAATTACACAATTCACCCCATCTTTTGTATATTTGGTATAACATGATCCAACATTATAAATATAATATCCCTTATAAATGATATAGTAAATAAACACATGAAAATTTTCAATTGTTTCAATTTACTAAAATTCCATATTCAAAATTAGAGAAATTTAATGGTTTAATAAAGGAAAGAGTCAGTTTTTAAATCCTCAAAACATTAAACTCATGTAGTTAGTTTTACTAAAATACTCTAACTATGGTCCAAAATAATATCAGTGAATTGAATGAGGTAAAATGACTACTTAAACATTAATAACCAGTCCATTTTTGATTTATCCTCCCACTCTACCCTATGGAAAACTACAATCTAATGAACTAACCATTCTCAATATAATAAAAAATACATATCACATAAAAAATAACATACAATCCAAAAAAATAAATGAAAATAAAATAATGGAATACTGATATATAAAATCAAATAAATTTAAAGACCCACTCTGTTTTTTTTGAATATAAGGACTCATCCTTCTTTAATCAAACATAGGGGAACTAGTGGAAGGTAAAACACTTCAAAATTCAATGTTTAAACCAACTTGTTTAGTTTTAAACCATCATACAATCATGACCATCTGTCTATCTAATTACTTTTTAAAATATACATATCAACTATACGCCATTAAAATATTGTTTCATATAAGTAATCAATAGTTAATATATTTATAATAATGTCTATCATTTTATATATTTGACTATTAATATATATATATATATATTGATATATATTGATGATAAAAATCCTAAAAATTTTCAAAGCGTTTGAAGTTGACTTTTGAATGAGTAAGTTTATTCGTAAGAATGAATAAGTTTGGTATAATTATTATACAATGGGATAAATATCTTCATTAGTGATATCATGAATTTGAATGAGTTGTGTAACTAAATCCTATATTTTAAGCTTACTATATATGTCTCAAGGAATGTAATATTAGATTTATATATTGAATCCAATTTATAACCATTCTATATAAGATTTACTAATGTAGATATTATTCTATGAAAGATTTAATCAATATTTTCAAGGCATATACATTTAAGACCAAATGATTCATAAAAGTAAACTTGATATTTTAAATCTTTTGTAATTGATATATGGATATATAAAGCTATGTATTTATTGGAAAGATTAATTTATGAAAATAATTTCAAATTAGTCATCGATGACTCTTATAGGGAATTAATGAATATAATAATCATCAATTAATGGATAATGGTAAGTTATATTTATGGAAGTATAAAAGAATATATATTTTTCAAAATATTTTGATGAATAATAATTGATATCTATAAATTTTTTGAAATGAAAATATGCTATAGTTTTTATTGATTTTTCACATTTTTTAAAATACATGACGAAGAATTCAATGAGTATTTTATTGAAATAAAATAAAGGATCTTTATTATTAATATTATTCCATAAGTTACAAAATAGATACTATCGATTATTTTTATTTTTTAGGAAAATCTATATTTTTGGAATATGAAGAATGAAAAGAAATCATTATTTTGTTATGTTGAAAAGAAAACACTGTTTCTGACGCTTTTGCCGGGGCGTGCGCACATCCGTCTATGGAGGACGCGCTGCTGTTGCCCCGCATTCCCGCTTTCCAAAGGCGGGCAGCATCCGTTCCTTGTTCAGGTACGTCTGCTCCTTGATCGAAACGGGATGATGGGATGTCGGTTCTTCCTTCCGTGGATTCCTCCTCGGAACTTGTCACCTAGTCCGGGTCTCCCTCATAGATTTAATACATAGTTCGTGAAACTCTTCCCAGTGCCATGTTTCCATGGACGCCAGTTAGTTACACTACTTCTGTCGGGACATTCCAAAGGGTCCGGTCAGGGCAGCAACCTTCAGTCAGGGTGATTAGTCACGTTGAGGCACAAGTAGCGTGTCTGGATGCTGGGGAATCTGTCGTGTTTGTCTATTATCCCTGATTGCAGGGCTTCTCGAGGGCGTGGAAGCTCAAGGCATCCCACATCGAGCGTGGGGAATTATGTCATACACACATATCTAAGGTTTTCCTCAGCTTCCCGTGTTTAACACAGGGCACGCCATGAGTTTAATGTCCAGCGGAGACGGGTCAGCCCATGGGTGGCTGTGAAGAGGGTCATACCGACACAGTCTCACCGAGATACTACGGTACGGGAGAGAGCCGGGATGGGTGCCAGGTGGATAAATGGAGTGGAGGGGAATGAAATGGGACCATCGCAAGGACGACGGTGGAGGTGGACCTTGGTCCGATGAATGCCGGCAGCGAACCAACATGAGGGTGGACCTTGGTCCGACAGGCATTGTCAGTGTACCGACGTGAAAGCAGGCCCGTGGATCTGCTAATGGTGGGAATGAACCTCGTGGAGGCTTCCTACGTACCATGCCTTGACATGGATCAAAGTCTTCGTAGTTCAAAGGGGTGGGTCACAATGGCTTACCATTGGACCGGGATGCAGTTTAATGTCGTGCTGGACGAGAGTGTGCAGTTTAACGTCATGCTGGACGCGGGTGTGACCCGATGTGAAAGCGGACTCGTGAGTCCACTAGTGGTGGGCTTGAACCTCGTGGAGGCTTCCTACGTACCGTGCCTTGACATGGATCAAAGACCTCGTAGTTCATATGGGATTAGTCGCAACGGCTTGCCATTGAACCAGAATGCAATTTAATGTCGTGCTGGACGAGGATGGAACCCGTCGTAAATAAGCGACGGGTGGGCTTGAACCTCGTGGAGGCTTCCTACGTACCATGCCTTGACATGGATCAAAGTCCCCGTAGTTCGGATGGGATTTTGTCGGTGAACCGACGTGAAAGTAGACCCGTGGGTCCACTAATGTTGGGCTTGAACCTCGTGGAGGCTTCCTACGTACCATGCCTTGACATTGATCAATGTCCCCGTAGTTCGGACAGATGGGTTCGTCGGTGAACCGACATGAAAGTAGACCCGGGGGTCCACTATTGGTGGGCTTGAACCTCGTGGAGGCTTCCTACGTACCATGCCTTGACATGGATCAAAGTCCCCATAGTTCGCACTGAGTGGTGGGCTTGAACCTCAGGGAGGCTTCCTACATACCATGCCTTGACATGGATCAAAGACCTCGTAGTTCAGGTGGTGAATGCAGTTTAACATCATGCGAGACGGTAGTGAACCCTGACGTGAATGAAAGAAGGGCGATGGGCTTGAACCTCGTGGAGGATTCCTACGTACCATGCCTTGACACGGATCAAAGTCCTCGTAGTTCGGGAAGTGAATGCAGTTTAACGTCATGCAGGACGGTAGTGAACCCTGACGTGAATGAACGACGAGCGGTGGGCTTTAACCTCGTGGAGGCTTCCTACGTACCATGCCTTGACACGGATCAAAGTCCTCATAGTTCAGGAATGAGTGTCAGGGTCGGTGCTCACTCTAAGCCCACGTGAGTCATGCTCGGTGTGAGAAACAAGAGGTTGCAAGTACCTGACGATCACGTCGCGAAGGATGCGTCCGTGAGAAGTGAAGAGGGGCTTACGCGTTAGGCGGCCCATGGTATTGGGACTTACTCCAGGATGGAGGCCCATGGCGTGACAAAGCGCGAGAAATATGGACCTTGGTCCAATGATGGGAGGTACCTCGTCCCATATGACGTCCTCCACTGACCTTGGTAGTGGGGAAGTACGAAGATGCAGAGGTGCAGCCATCCGTTGGGGAACTAGGGTCGCCCTTCTCCTACGAACATACGCCACTCTGAAAAGGAGGATATCACCCCTTGTGGATGGGTGATTCCATTCCCGTGGAGACGAGTGGTGTAACGAATGTTCGAGCTGGGGGAACCCTTCGTGAGGGAGACGAGGTTGGGTCACAGTTTAACGTCATGTCTTGAGGACGTAGTGCTTGGCAGTTTAACGTCATGTAGCTCGGACGAGGTGGGTTTACTCTGCACCCCTAGGGCATACATAACCGGTACCCTCTGGTCCTTGGGGAATGGAAGGTACCAGTAAGGCCATGGTCAAGGGGGGTTGTGGAACGAACCATCGAGGGGTCCACGTTAGCGTGGCTAGGCGAAGAAGCAATAGCCATTAGCGTGCCTATGCGAAGAAGCATTAGGCGAAGCAACGCTACGAGTGGTATTGTCCATGAGACTTTGAAATGACACCGTGCAAACCTGGAGGGTCGCGCGGGAAGGGGAATCGCTAAGCAGAGGAGTGTGCTTCACGAAGTGGAGCGCCTTGGCCTTAGCATGGGGCATGGGTGCGGATGCAAGGTGCTTTGCGAAGTGGAATAGTGTTCGCAGAGCACTGCCTCTCGAAGAAGGGGTGGCTCGCGAAGCAGGGTACTGCAAAGCAATGTGCTTCGCGAAGTGGAGCGCCTTGGACTTAGCACGGGGCGTGGGTGTGAATGAATGGTTCTTCGCGAAGTGGAACAATGTTCGCAGAGCACTGCCTCGCGAAGCAGGGTCCTGCAAAGCAATGTTCCTCGCAAAGTGGAGCGATCCGGCCTTGGCATCAGAATCACTAACAGGGGTTGGGTGTTTCGCGAAGCACAATTGCTCCGCGGTTACCCGGGTTCCCTTGGGAATCCCCTTCCTTTGCGAATGCCCTTGAGCTTCGCGAAGGGCATCCCTCTCGGAAGGGGGGCTCAAACCGAAACAAAGGAGAGTCATTTCGCGAAGTAGGAATACCTCACGGAGCACATGATTCCCGGGGCAAAGCGTGCTTTGAGATTCGGGAGAGGAGAAGCCGGATGGTCGGATTGTCCGTCCCCGGGACTCAGGGGGAGTCTAGTATTTATAGGGAAGGGGCGCCGCGAAGCAGCACCTGCGCACCGCCTCAAGGGCTTCGCGGCGGCTCGTGAACATCAAATGCGTTCGCGGAGCATCACCGCCTCTGGAGCTTTGCAGCGGCTTGCGAACGTCAAATGCATTCTCGGAGCATCACCGCCTCTGGAGCGTCGCGGCGGCTCGCGAACGTCAAATGCGTTCGCGGAGCATCACCGCCTCTGGAGCTTCGCGGCGGCTCGCGAACGTCAAATGCGTTCGCGGAGCAGCACCACCTCTGGAGCTTCGCGGGGCCCCGATGGTCAGGGCACTCTGCGGCGGGGCTTCGCGTCGGTGCTTCGCGTTGGTGCTTCGCGAGGCAGCGCGACAGCCTTCATTGTTGCTTTTCTTTTGGGCCATATTTTGGCACCAAAAAATGCCTCCCCTCAGACTTGGAGCCGCGGAGGGCGAAGGGTCGAAGTCTGAGGGAAAATCGCCAAAATTTCTCGGTGGTTCGCGCTGCCGCACCGCGAAGGGGGCCCGCGATGCTGACTGGGGTCCCGGATCTGGGCGCGTCGCGATGCTCCGCGAGGGGGTGGCGCACCGCGATGCTCAGGGGTTGCCGCCTATAAGTAGGGGGGTCGACCGCTTTTGTCTTCACGTGAATCCTTGTCTTTTGTGCTCTCGACTTCGCGAGGCTCCGCATACTCCGCGACAGCTCTCCGCGAATCGAGCTTCGCGGCGAACCGCGGGTCTCCGGCTCCGCGTCCGCGCTAAGCGAACCTCTTGTCGGCCTTGGCCAGACTTCACGGCTTGGTCTCGCAACCGATCTTCGCGATTCAACTTCGCTGTCAAGCTTCACATTTCAGCTTCGTAGTCGAGCTTTGCGATTCAGGGGAAAAAACGTTTCTAAGGGTCGGCATCAAAATGGCCCATCATGAGGTTGTGCTGGGAGTGCTTGCAGATGCTGCTCGTCGGGACGAGATGGCCAACCGTCCAGGCTTGGGGGAAATGGTTCGGAGCCACTCGGACCACACTTCTTTGACAGATTTGCTGTCGGAAGGTCAGAAGGATTATCCGCAGTGCAAGAAACTGCCGTTGTACGGCTTCGGGCTGAGGGATGACGTCTTCATCCCTGAGGTGAGTAGGGACAAACCAGCTTGCTGGTTCAGGAGCATACCATGCCAGCACCAATGGTTCAGGGCGGCCGATGGTCTTGCGCGGGAGGACTTCACACCCATCACCGCTGACTATCTCTACAACCATGTGAATGATATCGATGGGAGGCCACTGCAACTGGAGACGTCCCCTCCTCTGTACCGCACCATGCTGAAGGCGGATTTGCAGGATCCAAGGAAAGGATGGTCCGATGAGTGGGACCTGCGTCAGGGCGGCAATTTTACCAACAACAGGGCTTGGGCCTACTGGGTAGGCGCCTCATGAGAGGAGTTCGGGGCCGGGGTGAGGAGAGTGGGATTGTATGAGGCAGCGTGGGCCTCCCAATTCCACATTTACCAACCAAAGCAGTTAATGCCGGAACTGCTGAGTAGATGGTCGTCCAGGCCCAACACTTTTCATCTTCATCACGGGGAGGTGGGCATCAGCCTGTGGGATGTCCACCAGATTTCCGGGGTCCCGATCTTGGGGGCCATGTATGATGAATTCCTCCCTGTCATCAGCGCGTGGGAGGATGCGGAGCAAATGCCGCGACTGGCGTCAGCGCTGATGGCGCTCGTCCCTGGAGAGGACAAAGAGACAGTGAGGGATGTCCACTTCAGGAGATGGTTCAAATGCTTCCTGAATTTCCCAGAAGATCGAGAGTTCCCGCCGAGGCCTCTAACTTGTCCGAGGGCGGCCCAACGGGGCAAGGGGCACTCGTATTGGGGGGTCTTGGAGGACAGCCAATGGAAGACTTGGGGTTTCAGTGTCAGCACTAAACAACAGCCGATAGTCAGGCTGGCGGCGTTCATCGCGGCTCTCATCTGTGGGTGGATCCTACCAGTGATGGATACAAGCATGGGGGTGTGGCCCAGCGCGTTCATCATGGCGTCGATGTTGGCCATGGGGCAGCGGATCAACCTGGGGATTCTGATTCTCACGAAACTGTACAGAATGCTGTGGCACATTAGTGAGGGCAAGAAGCCGCCAAGGATATGCGGGCCCTTCCACCTCCTGTATGGGTGGATCGCAGCGCACATCTGGGGGATTTACGAGTATCCAAACCCCATCTCGCCACCCGGATCAAAGTTTCGCCCCTCCATCCTGAACACAGTTGGGAGCTTCCCGTTCAAACTGGCTGTCCCGATGGTACTGAATCGGGTGTGGAGGGCAGATGAGTTAAATTTCCACCCCTTCCCGTTGCCGACAGGAATACTTACTGACGACGGGCGAGGAACGGAAGATCATCGGGCTTACCTTCTGGCCTTCCGAGGTGGAGTTTTGGTGGCTCGGATAGATCGTGAGCCAATCTGCGAACCGTACACCCCACATCGGTTTGCGAGGCAGTTTCGGTGCCTCCAGTGACTGACTTCGCAGGTCTACTGGGAGGTGTTCCACGAGGAGCACCCGTGTGTGATGAGGCAGTTGTGGCACATGTTCACACGGGAAGATGGGAAGATGCGGATTGTCTTGCCTCCATCCACCGCCTCTTTCGGATTGGTGAGGGAGTATGCCATCAGTTGGGAGGCTGCCTACCCAGGGGAGATGCTGAAGCAATCAACTATCCGGGTCGGTGACGGTGGGTCTCCTCTGTCTCGAGGTCGGGGTCGGAGAGCAACTAGGGCCGCTCGCGGTAGCGAGGCTGTCATGATGGTGAGACCCACACCGGCCGAGGGTATGGCAGCAGTGGTGGATCCGGTGGTTCCGGAAGAGCAGGGCCATTCGGAGGGGCGGCCACCGAGGGGATTTCTTCGGATATCCACTCAGGCTCCGGGGAAGCGGTTGCGTCACATTGACATGGCAGAAGATGTTGTCTTCCCGGAAGCTTGGGACATTTGTGATGTCAACCGGCAATTCCTCAGCCCACCTGAGATGTGGGCCCACCTGAATCGCCTCGGGATGGAATTGCCGGGCATAGGCCCAGTTCGGGCTGGATTCATGGTATCTCCGGCGGAGGCAGAGCAATACCTGGATGAGCTGGAGGATTACGTCCACTCCGGTGGTGTTCCTCACCCAATGACGGATCGGGTGAGGGTACTGTTGAATCAGAAGGTCCCCCCGTAGTTATCGGCTGTCGATCTGAGGGGGCGCTTCCCCTTGCCAGAGGAATCAGAGGACTCTTCTCGGGGGGATGAGGCTGGAGGAGGGAGCCCGTTGGAGGAGGGCGAGGTCGGAGACCGAGGCTCAGAATCCGACAACTTCGCGGAGGCTCTCGAGGTAGCATTCCGAACTTCTCGCCTTACAATCTGTTCTTGGGCCATTATGGACTTCTCACCAATGTTTAGGCCATGCAGGAGGAACTTGTTCGCAGGCTCATTCTCGCCCCTTGGTGGGTGATGATGCGGGATCTTCAGAACCCGTGCCTATGGCTGCGTCCAGTTCCACGTATGGTGGAACTAGAGTATCCGTGGAGGCTCTCCCGGAATCTCCAGACCTTCCAACAATATATGGAGGGCCTCGCCTCGGGGTTCTGTTGGTACCGGCTCAAGAGCAGCGCCAGGAGGTCGATCTATATAAGTCTCCTCCACTGGTTCCCTTGTCGTCATATGTAGATTTTGCCTGCCAACTAACGTTTATATCCCTTTCTATCGTACAGTTCTCTGACTGGCATGGGATGCTGCAGCAAGGCTGGTCGGGATGTCTGGTGGCATCCCTCCTAGGGGCATGCCGGTGATGGTGACAATATTTCCCCAATCTCCCCAGGCTGCGATGCACACCATCACTAGCGGGACCACCAGCAGGGTTGTGCCCGAGGTCATTGAGGTGGTCTCCGATGAAGAGGATCGGACGGCGGACCCTACTCCTGCTGTGCCTGCTCCAGCACTAGGTGTCGTGCCAGATTCAACGCCGGATGCAGATCCTGCCGAGGAGTTCCTGTAGGCATATCCTGCGTACGAGCCTGCCAAGCACACAGACTGGGACGAAACGGCCTCCGACGAGGAAGACAGCAGCATAGCCCGTCGCTGGTCATGGAAGCTGATCACGCGCTTTATCAGGGACACTCCCCAAGTGCAATGGATGGCCGAAATGGATAGGCTCCACTCGCGGTTGCGCGAACTGTGTGCCGGGGGAGTGGATGCCCAACTCCCTCACGCGCTCATCCGAGACCTTATGGCTGAGAAGATCCGGGAGCATGATCGTGGGCTGAGCGTGGGATGGCAGCGGAGGAAGGCGACCAGCATTAAGAAGCTCCAGGAGGCTGAAGGTGGGGTCCAACAGATGCAGATCCGAGCCAACGAGCTTTCAGCCACTCTTGATATGCAGTCTGAGCTGGTCTCACGGTTGAAGGCCCAGCTGGCAGAGGCTGAGGAGCATATGGGGCAGACCTTTGGAAGGATGGCTGCCGTCCAGGCCGAGGTAGAAAGGGCCAGAGCCAGAGTTGACGAATTACGCCCCGCTTCTGCTGAGGAGGAGCGGGAGTTGAATCAGCGGCAATAAGCTTTGGACGCCGCAAGTCAGTGGGTTGCAGAGCTGCTACGCTCTTTTGACGGGGTCAACCCGTCTTTGGGAGAAGTCAACCCCCGGGTGTTGTAACAAACACAAAAACCTTTTATTAGTACTTTCGTGCTTCAACTCTTTCTTTCTCCTTTGTTTTGAGTGCCGTGGCACGCACGATTTCCACTGTTTGAATTGCCTTGTTACATCCCTACAATGTTTGCGGGACGTTCGACGACAATCCTTCAAGCCCACATGGGTCGAGCCCAATGTGAGACGCAAGAGGTAGTTGGCTTGATCGGAGAAGGAGCTTCCAAGATAGCCAAATTACGGTTTCTTCAGTGTGCTCTTATGCACAAACGGGGCAACGCCAGGGGCGCTGAAATCAGTCCAAACAGATGAAAATGGGAAGTGTGAATCATGATACCCAAATCTGGAACACTATGGGGATGGCGTGACAATAAAGGACAACTGTTAACCATGGCGGAAAAACGGTATCCTTAATGCATTAGCCTGAAATGGGGACAAAAAATGAGGGTCGACCGTTGACCATATTCGAAACACAGGACCATGTCACAAGTGTTGCCGATCAATCCTTCGAGACGTTGGCCCAGGACAGTGGGCGGACCATAGGTCAGACATCCATACTGTTAGGGGGTCCTTCCAGACATGACCCGTCTTTCGGAACGTTGGCCCAGGACGGTAGGTGAGCCGATGCGGCATGAGACCAGGCCGTTAGGGGGTTCCTTTAGACATGAAAGAGGACGACGGTCCGAATAAGGGGCACGCAAAGCGTGGAATATGGAGTGATGGTTTGTTCAAACAGAATTCAACACTTAGGTAGTTACACCACCGTGGTGGGAGTACGCCAGATGGGCGCATCGGTCTGATCATGGATCATCCTTTCTTCCAGATAAGGCCTCTCTGGCGAGGGGATCTGTCACTTCCCAATGGAATCCTGGGGAATCCTGAACTTGTTCAGGGTAGAATCGCAATTACATAGTTCTCCCCGAGGGGTCAGGCTAGAGGGCTGGAAATGGGGAGGAACACGATTTTGTGATTCCAGGGGCTGGACCCTAGGTGAAATGCCTGGGTGTCACTACGTATCCCATGATGATGGGAATCAAGTCGTACGTAGTTCTAGAAATTCAGTTTAACGTCATGCGGGATGAGGAACAGCCTGGCCATGTTGGTACACATCCTGCCAAAACTACTAAGCCACGTGAGTCGTGCTCGGTGTGGGAAACAAGCAGTAGTGGTGGGAATTTCCCAACACAAAAAGGGGAAGGTTCGGGAAAAGGGACTCTCAGTGAATACCAGCCCAATAACACTAACACGATCATTTAGCGCACCTAGATGCGTGAAGAGAAAGAGCCAAGTATGATGGAATTCCACTTGAACATGAAGGAGTGGAAATGTGTGAATCATGAAGCTCGAGATTCGGATCACGATGATGGCGGCGTGACGATGGAGGATTACTGCTGACCATGTTCACAACACAGCATCCTGTCGCGTTATCCTAGAATGGGGACAAACAAATGAGGGTTGACCGTTGACCATGTTCGAAACACGGGACCATGTCACAAATGTTGTCAAATATCTGTAGGGACGTTGGCCCGAAACGATTGGAGGGCCCTTAGGTCCAGCATTCATGGAGAGCCCTTAAGCCTAGTATCCATGTCGTTCGAGGGTCATTTTGGACGTGGAAGAGGATGAGGATCCAAATAGTGAGCTCATGAAGCATGGTCATGAAATGAGGGGAATGTCCCTAAGAAAGTCCCACACTTAGAGCTTTTTATACAAACACATCTGAATACGACAACTAGACGTATTAGATAGAGGGAGCAGAGTCCTTTCCCATGGGGAAATCTTAGTTTAGGGTCATAGAATTCGGACCATGGATGGGTAAGGGGAACGTGGGATATATGCTGGAGTAACTCAAACACCTGGCGTTAATGGGAATAGGGGGTGTGTGCGGTGGGGCGAACAACTTGACGTGAATGAGGACACAATCCCATATCACACCGCACAACCTCCTTAAGAGAGGTTTTTGGTCAAGGGACCGAGAGCGAAAGTTAGGCTGGGCCCGCGGAGAAGTGCCCAGGCGCTCCTACGTATCTCATAAGGATGAGAATCAAGCCATACGTAGTTCTGGATGAACCTTAGACCATAAATGGGTAAAGGGATCAGGGGACACATGGCATCAAAACCCGACGTGAATGAGGACACAATCCCACTTACCATGCGTTCTCTGAAGAAATGCTCGAGTCGAGGGACTGAACACAAGGGTTAGGCTGGGCCCATGGAGAAGTGCCCAGGCGCTCCTACGTATCTCATAAGGATGAGAATCAAGCCATACGTAGTTATGAAATTTGACATGGTAGGATACCAGTGCCAGAGGAAAAGGGGAGTGTGGGCATGGCCCAAGCACTAAAAGAAGCGGAATTTGATGTATCTTGTTTGTTCTTTAAGGTGAATGGTTTTTTTGTGAAGCGACAGGCCTAGAATAGTAGGTCGTGATGTCACCACAAGGATCAAGCCGTGATGGGCATTGACGAATGGCATGGCACGTGACCAATACCCAACTTGATGTCCTCTACAACGAGGTCACCACAATGCAGTGCCATTTTTCGTCGTGCAGCCAGGATGATAATGTCACAGTTTAGAATCGTATGATAGGACCACGAACCATGGGAGCCCTGAAGGACGCCATATTGCAGCTTTATCTCCCTGACATGCAAAGGTGCACTGAGGGATATCACCAAATGTGTCGAGATTCTACCTGGACATGATGAGGTGGAAGATGATGTGAATCATGCAACCAACATTCGAGGACCGAAGGGGCTGGCGTGACGACAGAAGATTGCTACTGACCATGTTCGCAACACAGCATCCTATCATGTTAGCCTGAAATGGGGACAAACAAATGAGCATCGACCGCTGACCATATTCGCAACGTGGGATTTTATCGATTTGTTGCCCGAAACCCTCGGGGGCGTTGGCCCGTAACGGTAGGAGAGCCCTTGGTCGTAGTGTCCAGGCCGTTATTGGGGTCCCTCCAGGTGTGAAAGGTGATGGAATCAAAAATAGAGGAGAACACGAAGCATGACAAGTGGAAGGAACTTGATCAAGTTGAATCTGACACTCTTGGTCCTAGACCAGAGTACTCTTAACACATGGGTGAACCACTGCAAGGGGTCGAGGGACTCGACTTGAGGGTAACCAAGAGATGGCGGGTTCCCGGGGGAAAGGGGGCATGGTGCCCAAAACCTTGTATCATACCCACATATCCCTCTCCTGGAGAGGGATAGGCCATGTGGCCTAGGTGACTAGGAGATCAAGAAATTTCTAAGAGATGGGGGCCGGACCCGGAGTCTAGACATCCAGGTGGTCCTACGTATCCCATAAGAATGGGATTCAAGCCACACATAGTTCTAAAGGGTGCCTTTTAATGTCATGTAGGACAAGGAATAGGAGTACTGAACCTCAGAATGGGGGCGTGTGTGGTGAAACTATTGCAAACCCGACGTGAATGAGGACGTAGTCCCTCACTGTGCAACGCAGCCCCGCAATTAGGGTCCTGAAGGCAAGACTAGAGAGGTAAATTTGCTGAACTCAAGCTGGGCCCGGAGACAAGGGGTCCGAGCATTCCTACGTATCCTATCGAGATAGGAATCATGCTGAACATAGTTCGAGATGAGAATCTTAGTTTATGGTCTTAGAGCTCGGACCGTGAATGGTGGCAACTTCCCAAGAAAGCACAGATGTCAACCCAATCCCTAAGCCCACGTGAGCTAAACTCAGTGTGGAAAACAAGGGGGGGTATCCTCATCGCAATACCTGGGGCGAGTCAAACAGGAATTGGTAGAGAGCCCAGAAGGACACCTTTGACATGACCTGTTCACCCAACGCATAGGCATGCACGGAGGAAATGTACCAAGTGTTCCGAGACTCTACTTGGACACGGTGAAGTAATGAAGGGTTTGAATTGTGCACCTGACCTTTTGGGCCTAATGAGTTGGCGTGGCGAGAGAGGAAGACTGTTAACCATGGTGGAAACACAGCGTCCATGTCGCGCTAGCCCGAGGTGGGAACAACAAATGAGCATCGACCACTGACCATATTCGGAACACAGGATTCTATCGATTTGTTGTCCAAAACCCTCGGGGGCATTGGCCCGTAACGGTAGGAGAGCCCTTGGGAATAGTGTCCAGGCCGTTATTGGGGGTCCCTCTGGGTGTGAAAGATGATGGAAGCCCTGATGCAGGGATACACAGAGCCTGGACGGCGATGCGGACGTGTCCGAGTAAAGCTTAGCATTCCAGGTAATAAACCAGTGTACTCTTAGGCACATCAGTGAACTGCCGGAAGGGGATCAACGAAACAGCTCAGTAGGGAGAGGTATATGGTGTAGGCATTGCGAGACCGACGCGAACGAGGATGCAGTCCTACACCACACCACATAATCCCCCTCATGGAGGAAGGGTAGGCCAAGGGGCCAAGATGGGATGAAGATTCCTGAGGGATGGGGCTGGACCTGAATCCTAGACATTTAGGTGCTCCTACGTATCCCACGAGGATGGGAATCAAGCCACACGTAGTTCCCCAAACGTAGTTTAACTTCATACAGGACGAAGAGGGGAGTAATATAACCCTAAACAAGAGAGGTGTACGGCATGGGGAAGAAGCCGTCGTGAATAAGGACGTAGTCCTACGTCACACCATACGATCCTATAAGATAGGACCTGGGCCGTGGCCTAGAAAGGCCAAGGGACCTGGGGCTGAGCCTCGGTCAGGAAGGCCTGACTGGCTTGTAGTTTAACGTCTTGAAAAGAGGACGAGGGGCCAGGGGCCCAAGGAGGCCAAGGGGCCTGAGGCTGGGCCTCGTAAGGGGAGTTGTACGGCATGGTACATGATCCCGACGTGAATGAGGACGTAGTCCCACACCACACCGTACACTCCGGGTATGAAGGGACCTGGGTCGGGGCCCGGAAAGGCCGAAGGGCCCGAGGTCAGGCATCAGTCAGGAAAATATGACTGGTTTGCAGTTTAACGTCTTACATGAGGATGGGGGTCGGGGACCCGAGAAGGCCAAGGGGCCTGAGGCTGGGCCTCGTAAAGGAGGGCGTACGACATGGTGCATGATCCCGATGTGAACGAGGACATAGTCCAACACCATACCATACTCCCCTATGGGGAATCAGGGTCGTGGGCCCGATTGCAAGCATCGCCCCGAGAGAATTTTGTCACCTTGTGATGGGGCAGAATGAATCACTGCACTCGATGTCTGGGACATCTCGGGGTGGACCCGAAGATCCAGGACACTGTTGACCATGTTCGAAACACAGCGTTCCTATGGTAACCTGATATGGGAGCAACAAGTGAGCATCGACCGCTGACCAAATTCTCAACGCGGGACCTGTATCGTCTTGTTGCTTGAAAAACCCTCGGGGGCGTTGGCCCGTATAGGTAAGAGAGCCCTTGGGTATTGTGTCCAGGACATTCTTGGGGGTCCCTCTGGGTGTGAAAAAATGATGGAATCCCAGTCAAGGAGTGGGTGAAGCATAGCTGTATCCATCCACGAAATGGGAAAACACCTCCAGGGGGAATGTGTAGCCGAGTCAAGGCTTGCTCGATGTGAATTGGGGAAAAAGTGTGCGCCCTGCCATATCTTAACCGGAGGGGAAGATCTCGGCTTTTGGGCTGGTCCAACGGACGAAATGCCCAGGCGTTTTTACGTATCCCATTAGGATGGGAATCAAGCCGTACATAGTTCTTGAAGGCCATGCAGTTTAGCGTCATGCGGTAAGGACGTGGGAGGATAGAAGAACGGGAGTGGGCACATGGTGTGACCCTTACAATCCTTGTGCAAGCGGGGTTGTATGAATGGGGCTAAAAAAACCCTACTCCTGCTGCACAAAGATTCTCCAAGGAAACTACCCCCAGGGGGAGAGTGGAAGAAAAATGCTTGGGGCTGGGCTCAAGACGAGGCGTCCGAGAGTTCCTACGTATCCCATGAAGATGAGAATCAAGCCACACGTAGTTCTTGACATGCAGTTTAACATCATGCAGGACAAGGGGAATCTCATTCGGGGATGTGTACGGTGCGGCAGGTAATCCGTCATGAATGAGGACATAGTCCTACACCACACCGTACGATCCCGTAAAAGGGTAAGTTGGGAAGAAACGAGGGGGCCTGGGGCCATACCGCGGTCAGGGAGACCTGACCAGCTTGTGGTTTAATGTCTCGCGGTGAAGATGGGGGGCCAGGGGCCCAAGGAGGCCAAGGGGCCTAAGGCTGGGCCTCGGTCAGGAAGGCATGACTGGCTTGCAGTTTAACGTCTTGCGGTGAGGACAGGGGACCAGGGGTCCAAGGAGGCCAAGGGTCCTGATTCTGATCCTCGGTCAGGAAAGCCTGACTGTCTTGCAGTTTAAAGTCTTGCACTGAGGATGGGGGACCAGGGGTCCAAGGAGGCCAAGGGGCCTGAGGCTGAGCCTCGGTCAGGAAGGCCTGACTGGCTTACAGTTTAACGTCTTGTAGTGAGGACAGGGGACCAGGGGTCCAAGGAGTCCAAGGGGCCTGAGGCTGAGCCTCGGTCAGGAAAGCCGGACTGGCTTGCAGTTTAACGTCTTGCAGTGAGGACGGGGGACCAGGATTCCAAGGAGTCCAAGGGGCCTGAGGCTGAGCCTCGGTCAGGAAGGCCTAACTGGCTTGCAGTTTAACGTCTTGCAGTGAGGACGGGGGACCAGGGGTCCAAGGAGGCCAAGGGGCCTGAGGCTGAGCCTCGGTCAAGAAAGCCTGACTAGCTTGCAGTTTAACATCTTGCAGTGAGGACGGGGGAGATCTTAGTTTAACGTCGTAGAGCTCGGACTATTTTGTAGTTTATCATCTTGCAGGACGTGGACGTAGTTTAATGTTGTTCGGGAACATTATGTGCAGTTTAAGGTCATGCAGGACCCTCTCGCAGTTTAGGGTCATGCAGGACCACTTTTTCCCTAGGCAAAGTATCGCTTGAGGAATTTGGCATTGGTGGGAGGGGTTATACGCTCTCCATCTGTGGTCACCGAGGAGTATGCTCCATTGGGGTAAACCTTATGGGTGATATAAGGCCCTTCCCATTTGGGTTCTAATTTGGGCGGTTTACTACCAGGAATCATTGGCGCTCGAAGGGCCAGTACCAGTTCGCCTTGTAGAAAAGAGCGAAGACGAACCTTCTTGTCGAAGGCCCTCGCTATCCTGTCCTGATGCCTTTCCATATGGTGCAGGACACGAAGTTGGTTCTCTTCCAATGCTTCCAATTCAGCTAGACGGATCTCGGCTACCTCATCTGAGGTCTAGTGATCATAAACTGCAGTGTGTAGCGACGGCAGCTGGATCTCAATGGGTAGGACGGCCTCAGCTCCATACACCAGAGAATATGGGGTCACCTGGGTGGAGTTGTGGGTCGTCGTCCGGTATGCCCAGAGGGCGTTGGGGAGCTTGTCCAGCCAACTTTTCTTGTTCTGGCCAACCATCTTCTGCAGAATGTTAGAGAGGGTTTTGTTGAACGCCTCGATCTGTCCATTTGCCTGTGCATAGTAGCGGGAAGTATGGTTTGACCGGATGTCGTACTTGGCGTACAATTTCTTCAGTTCAGCCGCTCGAAAGTTGGTGCTGTTATCGGTGAGGACGGCGTGAGGGACCCCAAATCGGTGGATAATGTTGGAGCTCACAAAGTCAATGATAGAACGGGCCTTGACCTCTTTGAGCGGAACTGCCTCTGCCCACTTGGAGAAGAAATCTGTAGCAGTCAAGATGAATCTGCACTGGCGGGCTATTGCCGGTGGATACGGTCCCACTACATCAAGTCCCCATACCGCAAATGGCCAAGAGTACTTGGTGGGGTGGAGGGGTTCTGGCGGCCGATGCAAGATGTTGGCGTGTACCTGGCACGCGTGGCATCTCTTGGCATACCCAATGCAATCGTGGATCATGGAGGGCCAGAAGTACCCTAACCTCCGGATTTGATGGGACAGCTTCGGCCCAGCTTGATGGGCGCCACATGAACCGGCGTGAACCTCTTGCATAACTTGAGGTATCTCTACTCCTTGGATGCAACGGAGGAGGACACCATCGAAACTCCGTTTATAGAGGATCTGCTCAAGACTGGGGCCGCTCTGGAGGGTAAATTGAAGTGCGCGGCATCGGATTCGCTCGCTCTTGGCCCGGTCATCCGAGAGGTGACCATTTTTGAGATACTCAACAAAAGGTGCCCTCCAGTCGGGAGTGGCTTCCACCACTGTGTCTGACGAGCCCGGGATCCCTGATATAGAGGGTCCCGCGGTGAGATGACTTACCTACAGGCCATCATCGTCCTCTTGGGTGACGGGGGAAATGACTCTCCGGTGTGCCACATGTCTGATTAGATCATCTTGCTCGGGTTCTGCGAGCGATGTGTCCAAGCCAGCCAAGGCGTCTGCTTGACCGTTCTGCGACCGTGGGACATGGTTAACCTCTGGTCGAGAGGAGAACTGGGCCATTAGGCAGAGGGTGTACTCCAGCAACGGTGCTAGCTCTGGCTTCCTGACGACATTGTCTCCATTAACCTGTTTGATTACCAGCTCGGAATCTCCCTTCACATGTAGATGGGGGACATGGATCTCAAGGGCCAACTCGAGGCCGGTGATGAGAGCCTGGTACTCTGCCTCATTGTTCGTACAACCTTTTGACAACAGGAACGAGTATGGCAGGACGACTTGCACCGGGGTAATGAAGACAATACCCAGACCCACTCTGTTGAGCTTGGGGTCATTGAGCCTTCTACCAATGGGGCTCCGGGAGGCGCCGTCGAAATGCATTTGCCAACACGGGACAACATGATCAACTGAGAGGATCATCTCATCGGGGAAATACAGGTCCAGGGATTGATCTGTGGAGGTTGGATGTGTAGCTAAAAAGTCTGCCAATGCCTGTCCCTTAACGGCCTTCTGAGGCATCAACCTGATATCAAACTACTGGAGAATCACCGCCCACTGTGCTAGTCGGCCAGTCAGCATGGGGAGGTTTAGGATGTACTTCAGTGGATCTACCCGAGAGATTAATTGCACCTCGTGGTGCTGCAGGTAGTGTCGTAACTTCTGCACGGCGGAGACGAGCGCAAGGTAGCTCTTTTCGATAGGGGAGTATCTGACCTCCGTATCGAGAAGCATGCGGCTGAGATAGTAGAGACTGTTCTCAGTGCCTTCGTTATTCTTCTGGGCGAGCAGCGCGCCGAGGGATCTCTCCAGGGCGGTCACATAAAGGACCAGCCTCTTTCCGGAGATGGGTGGCATCAAGAACGGAGGTTGGAGCAGATACTGCTTGATTTCCTCGAAGGTGGTCTGACACTCCTCATCCCATTCATAGGCGACGCCCTTCTTCATGAGCCGGGAAAAGGGCTTACACTTGCCGGCCAGATGCACGATGAATCGGCGTATATAGGCTAGGTGGCCTTGTAGGCCTCGAAGCTCCCGAATGTTGCTCGGGGGAGGCATTTGGCTGATGGCCTTGATCTTCTCCGGGTCGATCTCGATACCTCGGTATCTGACAACAAAGCCCAGGAACTTCCCAGAGGTGACACCGAAGGAACACTTCAACGGGTTCATCTTCAGGTGACAGGAACGGAGGAAACCGAACACTTTCTCGAGGTCTTTGAGATGGTCCTGGCGCATATGTGATTTGACTACGAGGTCGTCCACGTAGAATTCCACCAATGTCCCGAGGATCGGTTTGAATATGCGATGCATGGCCCTTTGATAAGTGGCACCTACATTCTTCAAACCGAATGGCATAACCTGGTAGAAAAAGGTACCTTGGGGAGCCCTGAAGGTAGTGGACTCCTCGTCTACGGGGGCCATCCGGATCTGGTTGTACCCGGAGTACCCATCCATGAAAGAGAGGGATTGGAATCCGGCTGTGGCGTCAATCAACAATTCCGTCACCGGGAGTGGGAAGTCATCCTTTGGGCAGTGGCGATTGAGATCGCAGAAGTCGATGCAGACTCTAATCTGCCCATTCTTCTTTCTGACCGGCACAATGTTGGCAATCCATTTGGGGTACTGGACCTCCTTAATGAAGTTGGCTTTGATAAGCTTGTCAACTTTGGCCTCAACCATAGCACCATGAGAATGGAGCATTTTCCTGGGAGGCTGCTTAAACCCACGATGTTTTACCGGGAGGCCCAAACGGTGAACGACTACCTGGGGATCTAGTCCTGGCATCTCGTTGTAACTCCAGGCAAACACATCACGGTGCTTTTTGAGGAAGTCTACGTACTACTGCCGCTCCTCGAGGGACATCGCCGCACTAATCAATGCGGGTTTCGGATCTACCTCGCTACCAAGGTTCACCTGTACCAATTCATCAACTGTGGTAGAGACGCCTTCTTCAAAGGCGGGGGGAGCATCCTCCAGGTCTTCCTCCCCACCCGTGGGGGAACTTCCCACGACGGGAGATACTTCTGGGCTCTCAAAATCTGAGGGGCAGCTGGTGCCGGCTTGGGCTGCAGCGGTCATCATATCGGGAGACTCACTTGTCATTGAGACCATAACAATGAATGCATTTGATCCTATCCAATATGGCCTCTGGCCTAAGGGGCCACACCTGATAATATCAAAGTAGTGGTGACGTGTCGGCCTGAGTTGTTGGATTCCAGCCCGACGGAAGGGACACGTATGGCGTACCGCCGTCGTCATGAGCTTGACGTCCCGGTACCGTACAGGGGTAGGAGGTTCTGGGATGGCCCGAGCCTGGTTGATGTAGGAGTACGAGGTTATTTTCTGCCGTCGCTTGGACACGGGAACATGCCTTCCTTGCGTACCCGAAACAACAAAACATTGCCCCATGTCGGGGGTCGTGGCCTCCAACCGGTGGATCGGAAGGATGTAGGCATCATCCATGCTTTCCCAGGGATCACTTGTGACCAGGGCGGGTCCATCCTCACTTACTAGGACCTGTTTATCCTTACTTTTGTAATAACCCACATCCAGATAGCGGGCCTCACAAGAAGCGAAAGGGGATGCATCTCCTTGGATCACGCCTATTCGATCGTTGAGGCAGTATTTGAGGCACTGGTGGTACGACAAAGGGACCGCTGCATGCAGATGGAGCCACGGCCTACCCATCAATGCGTTGTAAGCGGTGTCCTGAGAGACGACCATGAACTCAGTGTTGGCAATTAAGCCCCTGAACTGAGTCTTCAGGAGGATCTTGCCAACTGGGGTTTGCTCGGTCCTATCGTACCCTTGGATTCTGAGGTCAGAGGGAGTTAAATCACCTTCAGACAGACCCAGTTTTCGCAGCGTCCGGGTCGGAATTAGATTTATTCCAGAACCCATGTCAACGAGGCAGCGGCGGACTTCCACACCGTTGAAGTGGACAGTGATGTACAGCGGGCGAATGTGCCCCTGTATCGGAGGGTCCTCATCTTTTCCAGAAAATGAGATAACCGCCTGACACTCGACATTTTCAATCATCTCGGTATGGAAGGCTTCTGCAGCTGCTACCTCCGTCTCGAACTGGAGGGGGCTCCTTAGGGCCTCGGCAAGTGCCTCGCGCATCTCGGATGACAGGCGTAGGGCCTCAAGGATGGAGAGCCTCGCCGGAATTCCTGCCAGGTGCTTTAGGACATCATACTTGCGTGCCAAACGCGAACCTCTGCTTACAGGGGGTCTTTCGGCATTTGGAGGCATAGCGGGTCCTTCTGGTTGAACTGGCGGTCGGCTAGCACTGGGTACATCCTGCTGCCTGCTAGTAGAAGCTTGGAGGATAGTCGTCGGACTAGGATTGGACAGCGGAGGCTGGCCTGTAGCCGGGCAAGACTGACTGTCATACGAACGAGGCAGCTCTCCCCGATCCAGTAGTACAAACGGCGGTGGAGGTAGAGTCGAGGGCGTTAGATGGGGCTACACACGCTGAGCTCTGCGCTGAGCCTGCTGTCTGGTCTCAGCGGCATGCACGGCTTGACTGAAGGTGCCCGCAGACTTACCTCGATGGCCATCGCGGTTGCGATTCCGCTGACGTTGACGTCGGCTGGAAACATTGGGGAGGTTCACCTGGCATTCCCTCTCGTCGGGAGTCATATAGGGTTTTACCAGCTCCACGGTGTTAACCGAAGCATACCCCTGACTGTCACTCGAGGAGTCATCCGCCGCTGGGTGGGTTCTGGGCGGAATCCCCATTTCAGGGAGTAGAAAGTCACCGAATGTGTGGGATGACGACGGCACCGGTGGTGCATGTTGCTTCTTCTTGCGTCGCCGCTGCTTGCCCTTTTGGGAAGAGGTTGTCTGCGAAGACGATGAGGAGGTACCAGCCATTTCTTCTGAAGGTTCCGACTGCTTGAGGCGCGCCCGGATGATACCATGGGCACGAACGACAGTTTTTTGAGCCATCCAGTCATCGTATTTCCAAGATCCGTGGTTGGGGACCTGTTACCATTCGCCCTCGCTGTCGCTGCTGACCTCTGATCCTGCAAAGACACCCGCCACTTGGGCTGGAGCCGGGCCCAACTTGACTATGTTGTTATTGACCTGGTCTTGAAGCCAGTCTTTAAAAACATAGCATTGCTTAAGGGTGTGCCCTAGGATCTGATGATAAGGGCAGTAGTTGGGGCAATCAATGAGATTCGCCTCTGCCGGCCTTCTGTACTCGGGCAAGCGTACTATCCCTTGCTCTAGAGCACTTCGGAAATAGCCAGGGACCTGATTTTCGTTAAACGAATAAGTCAGGTGCCATCTTTCCAGATAGGGGGCCTTGGGGTCCTGGCCCTGACGAGAGGCCGGAGGGGTGTGCCGAGGAGGCGGCGCCTGATTGCCTTGCCTAGGTGGCGGTGGCGCATCGTGCGGGGGAACCTGTCAGTTCTGAGGCGGTCGCTGCTGGGCAGGAGCCTGTGATTGAGGTGGAGGACCTCTGCGGGGTTGCGGGGGTGGTGACGCCGGCAGTAACGCCAGCTGTGTCGGGGCTTCTATTTGAGCCACCGCGGCGGGTTCAGCCCTGGCGTTCCTCCTGGACGGGATCATAGGGGGCAATAAACATGCCTGACTAGCCTGTTGCAGGGCTTCCTCGAGGCGCTGAGCCTTATCTGAGAAATCTCTGAACCCTCCAGGGTAGTTCTGAGTAATCAAGGAGGGTACCAGCTCCATTTTGAAATTCCCCACACACATCGTCAGTAATTTCTCCTGAGTCAGTGTCATGTCGAGGGAATACGTAAGTCCCTTCCACCGGGAGATGAAATCTGCAACCTGCTCATCAGGCCTCTGCTTGCACTTGAAGAGGTCCGCAATGCTGGTCTTCCGCGTGGTGGAGCTGAACTGGTACAGGAACTGTCGGCAGAGGTCCTCCCATCCGGTCACTGATCTGATAGGGAGCTGGCTGTACCAGACGAATGTCGGACCTTCCAATGTATGTACAAAGCATCGGAGCATGGCGGCTTGTTGCTGAGCCGGGGTCCCCAGCATGGGGCCACACCTGGAAGAAAAATGTGCCAAGTGCTGTGGCGGGTCCCCTGTCCCGTTGAAGGGTGAGAAAGTGGGGTTTCCAAAACCCGGAGGCGCGAGCATATCATCCACCCACGCGGGATAAGGCTTGCCATCCGGTGGAACAGCCACCAGCCGCATTTCCAACGCTTCGAGGCGGGCTGTGAGTGCCGCAATAAGGTCATCCCGGTGGGGGTCCCTCTCTTGACAGGGATCCCTAACCACCAGTGCATTACTGGGTTCTTCAACACGGTAGACTGCCTCAGTCGCTCATGGATCAACTAGCGGAACGACTTGCGGGGCGACTGGGGGAACCCGGGCTGGGCTCTTCGGATTGCCCCGTCGCTCGGGGGGGGGGGGGGGGTTGGCGAAAAGTATCACGGCCTCTTGCCACACGTTCCAGCTTCTGCCCTGTCTGAGGTAGTAGCATGATCAGGGTTGCCCGGAGGCATCTCACCGGGGGGGAATTGTTCCTGCCCCTGCTGCCCTGGCCTGGGATTACCATAGTCGGGTCGTCGTTTCGCGGCACGTTCGGCCAAGAGTTCGTCAACCAGCCTCTTCTGCTCGGCAATTTGTTGGCGTAACGTGGCCTTCTCAGAATCTTCGTCCATTTTCTGCACAGAAGCGGACGGGTCGGAGTGCTTGACGGTTCCGACATCCTCTTTACCCTTGCCGGTGTTTCGACTGAGTACCAGCGACTCGGGGGGTACGGGCAGGCCTAGCAGGTTCCTCTGCTGACGGGTAACTCTCCCTGACGGGTCCAGTAGTGGTGGTGTGCCTTCTGGGGGGAAGTCTCCATCAAGGAGTTCTAGTTCGTCTTCCTTGTCCACAATGTCGGCCATGTGGACCGTGATTCCTCTCGAGGGCATGTCCTCGATGTCGCATAGCGAATCGGGTTGCCGTCGGATAGGATCGAAAAGAAGGGTAGCATAGTGTCCCCAACCACAGACTTGCACATGGGGGTGGCTTCCCTGACGATCTTGCAGAGTGATTTAAAACTTTGAACGCATTTTCGTTGGAGGGAATTCTGGTGACCTGGCGACTCGGGGTGCTGGGCCACAAGGAGCGCGACCGCATCGATCAGGCGGACTGCTCTCCAATCTCCTCGAAGTGCTCTCGGCTCCTGGGGTATACCACCCGTTCGAAACGGAGGTGGAAGTGCGTCACCGAGAGGGTTAGACAAAAGCATCCCACTTCTTCAGGGGTAAGAGACTCGGGTACGCAGAAATTCAGCGCCGCCGTGGGCCAGAACTTCTCTGGGAAGTAGTCCGCTGCAAGAATACTCCAGAAGCTCCGGGGATCGGCTTCGGGTTCTGGCCCTGTATTGCCCCACTCATCAACCGGGGGGCGGCTGAGGGACCGGTAGCGGTACCGAGGCGGACCTCTGGGATAGCAAACTCGACGGTGGAGAATACGGCGAGCGAGCGGACTGGCCACCGAATTCTGGGCCTTCCTCTGAAGAGCGAGGTGACCTGGTCACAATGTCATGATAGGATAGGCTAATAGCCACTGCTTCAGGCACAGAAATCGCCGTTACCGGTGCCTGGTCATGTCGTTGCTCTAGCACCGTTGGCCCCCAAAATAGCTCTCCGTGATATCGGGTAGAGGTAGAGGGTGCTTCGAGTGACGATGGCGGTGACTGCTCGGTCGAGACCTACGAAGTTCCCAGAATCTCTTCCTCCTGGATGTAGCTGCGGAGGGAGATGGGGATCTGGTGGACCTCATGTTCTGGGAGAACGAGGCTGACGCGTCTGGTTCCTGCCCCGGTCCTTGATACAGTGGAGCTGGGAGAAGGTTCCATGGCTGAGTCGTACTCCACTTCAGAGTCAGAGAAACGAGCAGGTTTGATCTCCACCCGGGCTTTCCCAGGATTCTTCTTGTGGTGGCGGCGACCTGCTATCCTGCCCCGGGGTGGCTCTTCGGGACAGGGTTGATCACTATCATGGAGTCACGGGGCGGCACTAGCGCCGTGGCCGAGAGGGCCCCCACTCGAGATGCCCGAGGTGCGAGGGGCACCAGGGCAAATATCGAAGGGTACGTGGGGAGGGCCTCCACGAACACCCATGTAGGCGGAGCCTTTGTTGGGATCGGCAGGAGCATGGGGAGGACCTCCATGGTCGATGCGGGCGGAGCGAGGCTGACCTTCACTCCTTGAGTTGCTGGGGCGAGGAAGACCTTCGCCAGTCGTAGAGAGGATGTAGGGGGGACCCCCATGTTGAAGAATGGAAGGATGCATGGTGCCTTTAGATTGGTAGTCGGGGGCAGGAGGATGGGCTCCGTACCCTGTGTAGTGGGCGTGGGAAAGGTTTCTGTGCCGAACGTCGCTGCCGCGGGGCAAGTCTTCCATCGGGATGGGGGTAGCACGAGGCGTACCTCCATGACGAACTTCAGAGTGGGTAAGTCCCACGCTCTGTGGAGCAAAGGTACGGGGAGGTCCTCCGTATGGGGTGATACCGCTGCGGGTTGGCTCGCGACGATCACCACTTGGGCCTGCAACCTGGAGAGTCAACCCAGCCTGCCAATGGGGCGTTTGGGGTCTCAATCTTGGTTTGGCGATGGGGTGCCCCTGCTCAGTGTACGCAGGGGCATCATGATGCACGTCAGCGGTGGCTCGGGCCACTGTAGCTATCGACGTGGACGCGCCTGAGCGAGCGTCCTTAGCCCGGGCCCGGCGCTGACGTCGGGTCAGGCGGGCCGGTGCAGGTGGCGCAGGAGCATGGGCTGCCTCCTCTCCCTACGGAGTCGGACGGTGGCGCTGGCGCAGCCGGGCAGGGGCTCTCGCCTGGGGCCCCTATGTCGGGACCCTGAGCGGGCTATGCCGAATGACACCCACCTCATCAGCCTAAGGTGAGGAGTCGTCAAGGCGTTCCAGGGATAGGCTCCCGAAACGGTTGAATGTCGGGGTGGGGAGTAGGGGCTCCCTACGCAGCCTTTTAGGGCGGCGTTGACGGTGGGGCCTGGAGGCCTCCAGGTCCAAGCGGGCCATATCCCTGGTCGGGATGACCCCTTCCTCCTCGTACCTGCGCACGAGGCTGTTGATCACCCTTCGTTGGATGACCTCTGATGGGGAAAGGGGACGTGGGCATCTCGTATTCCGTGACGTGGCAGCCGTCATGGCAGTAGTGGCGCCATGTGGGGTGGCTATGGAAATGTTGCCCCTGCCCCTGCATAGGTTCGTGGGTGGTGATCGCATCTCTGTAACGGCAACTTGGTTCTTGAGAAACAAAGGGATCAGCTCATCAACAACGAGAGGGAAGAGGATTGACAACCAGTGCCCCAGCGTCCTTCCATTCTCCACGTTTGTAAGAAGGATCCAGGCCAACACACTACAGGGCGGAATGCCCCACGTTCTACTGCCCCAACTTTGGTGAGTTTCACGACAGGCCCGCTATTTGCTTGGCGGGACCAGGCACTGGATATCTGGATCCGGCGACACGTCAATCCACTGGTGACTCGAACGCTACTAATCTCCATGCTGAGGAGAAGACTTTCACGTAGTGTTCACCATTTCTGTTTCCGACGCTTTCGCTAGGGTGCGCGCACATCCGTCTGTGGAGGACGCGCTGCTGTTGCCCCGCATTCCCACTTTCCAAAGGTGGGCGGCATCCGTTCCTTGTTCAGGTACGTCTGCTCCTTGATCGAAACAGGATGATGGGATGTCGGTTCTTCCTTCCGTGGATTCCTCCTCGGAAGTTGTCACCTAGTCCGGGTCTCCCTCATAGATTTAATACATAGTTCGTGAAACTCTTCCCAGTGCCATGTTTCCATGGATGCTAGTTAATTACAGTGCTTCTGTCGGGACATTCCAAAGGGTCCATTCAGGGTAGCAACCTTCAGTCGGGGGAGTAGTCACGTTGAGGCACCAGTAGCATGTCTGAATGCTGGGGAATCTGTCATGTTTGTCTATTATCCATGATTGCAGGGATTCTCGAGGGCGTGGAAGCCAGAGGCATCCCACATCGAGCACGGGGAATTATGTCATAGAAACATATCTGAGGTTTTCCTCAGCTTCCCACGTTTAACACAGGGCACGCCGCGAGTTTAACGTCCAGCGGAGACGGGTCCGCCCATGGGTGGCTGTGAAGAGGGTCATGCCGACACAGTCTCAATGAGATTCTACGGTCCAGGAGATAGTTCGGATGGGTGCCAGGTGGATAAATGGAGTGGAGGGGAATGAAATGGGACCATCGCAAGGACGACGACGAAGGTGGACCTTGGTCCGATGAATGCCGGCAGCGAACCAACATGAGGGTGGACCTTGGTCCGACAGGCATTGTCAGTGTACCGACGTGAATGCGGGCCCGTGGATCTGCTAATGGTGGGCTTGAACCTCATGGAGGCTTCCTACGTACCATGCCTTGACATGGATCAAAGTCTTCGTAGTTCAAAGGGGTGGGTCACAATGGCTTACCATTGGACCGGGATGCAGTTTAATGTCGTGCTGGACAAGAGTGTGCAGTTTAACGTCATGCTGGACGTGGGTGTGACCCGATGTGAAAGTAGACTAGTGAGTCCACTAGTGGTGGGCTTGAACCTCATGGAGGCTTCCTACGTACCGTGCCTTGACATGGATCAAAGACCTCGTAGTTCATGTGGGATTAGTCGCAATGGCTTTCCATTGGACCAGAATGCAGTTTAATGTCGTGCTGGACGAGGATGGAACCCGTCGTGAATAAACGACGGGTGTGCTTGAACCTCGTAGAGGCTTCCTACGTACCATGCCTTGACATGGATCAAAGTCCCCATAGTTCAGATGGGATTTTTTTCGGTGAACCGACGTGAAAGTAGACCAGTGGGTCCACTAATGATGGGCTTGAACCTCGTGGAGGCTTCCTACGTACCATGCCTTGACATGGATCAATGTCCCCGTAGTTCGGACAGATGGGTTCATCGGTGAACCGACGTGAAAGTAGACCCGGGGGTCCACTATTGGTGGGCTTGAACCTCGTGGAGGCTTCCTACGTACCATGCCTTGACATGGATCAAAGTCCCCGTAGTTCGCAAGGAGTGGTGGGCTTGAACCTCAGGGAGGCTTCCTACGTACCATGCCTTGACATGGATCAAAGACCTCGTAGTTCAGGTGGTGAATGCAGTTTAACGTCATGCGAGACGGTAGTGAACCCTGACGTGAATGAACGAAGGGCGGTGGGCTTGAACCTGGTGGAGGTTTCCTACGTACCATGCCTTGACACGGATCAAAGTCCTCATAGTTCGGGAAGTGAATGCAGTTTAACGTCATGCGGGACGGTAGTGAACCATGACGTGAATGAACGACGGGCGGTGGGCTTGAACCTCATGGAGGCTTCCTACATACCATGCCTTGACATGGATCAAAGTCCTCGTAGTTCGGGAATGGGTGTCAGGGTCGGTGCTTACTCTAAGCCCACGTGAGTCACGCTCAGTGTGAGAAACAAGAGGTTGCAAGGACCTATTGATCACGTCGTGAAGGATGCGTCCGTGAGAAGCGAAGAGGGGCTTACGCATTAGGCGACCCATGGTGTTGGGACTTACTCCAGGATGGAGGCCCATGGCATGACAAAGCGCGAGAAATATGGACCTTGGTCCAATGATGGGAGGTACCTCGTCCCATATCATGTCCTCCACTGACCTTTGTAGTGGGGAAGTACGGAGATGCAGAGGTGCAGCCATCCGTTGGGGAACTAGGGTCACCCTTCTCCTACAAACATACGCCACTCCGAAAAGGAGGATATCACCCCTTGTGGATGGGTGATTCCATTCCCGTGGAGACGAGTGGTGTAATGAATGTTCGAGCTGGGGGAACCCTTCGTGAGGGAGACAAGGTTGGGTCACAGTTTAACGTCATGTGTTGAGAACGTAGTGCTTGGCAGTTTAACGTCCTGCAACTCGGACGAGGTGGGTTCACTCCGCACCCCTAGGGCTTACATAAACGTTACCCTCTGGTACTTGGGGAAGGGAAGGTACAAGTAAGGCCATATTCAAGGGGGGTTGTGGAATGAACCATCGAGGGGTCCACGTTAGCGTGGCTATGTGAAGAATCAATAGCCGTTAGCATGCCTATGTGAAGAAGCATTAGGCGAAGCAACGCTACAAGTGGTATTGTCCATGGGACTTTGAAATCACACCGTGCAAACCTAGAGGGTCGCGCGGGAATGGGAATTGCTAAGCAGAGGAGTGTGCTTCGCGAAGTGGAGCGCCTTGGCCTTAGCACGGGGCATGGGTGCGGATGGAAGGTGCTTCGCGAAGTGGAACAGTGTTCGCGGAGCACTTCCTCGCGAAGAAGGGGTGGCTCGTGAAGCAGGGTACTGCAACACAATGTGCTTCGCGAAGTGGAGCGCCTTGGCCTTAGCACGGGGCGTGGGTGTGAATGAAAGGTGCTTCGCGAAGTGGAACAGTGTTCACGGAGCACTGCCTCGCGAAGAAGGGGTGTTTCACGAAGTAGGGTCCGGCAAAGCAATGTGCCTCGCGAAGTGGAGCGATCCGGCCTTGGCATCGGAATCACTAACAGGGGTTGGGTGTTTCGCGAAGCACAAGTGCTCCGCGGCTACCCGAGTTCCCTTGGGAATCCCCTTCCATCGCGAATGCCCTTGATCTTCGCGAAGGTCATCCCTCTCGGAAGAGGGGCTCAAACCGAAACAAAGGAGAGTCGTCTCGCGAAGTAGGAATACCTCGCGGAGCTCATGATTCCCAGGGCAAAGCGTGCTTCGCGATTTGGCAGAGGAGAAGCTGAAAGGTCGGATTGTCCGTCCCCAGGACTCAGGGGGCGTCTGGTATTTATAGGGAAGGGGCGCCGCGAAGCAGCACCTGCGTGCCGCCTCAAGGGCTTCGCGGTGGCTCGCGAATGTCAAATGCATTCACGGAGCATCACCGCCTCTGGAGCTTCGCTGTGGCTCGCGAACGTCAAATGCGTTCGTGGAGCATCACCGCCTCTGGAGCTTCGCGGCGGCTCGCGAACGTCAAATGCGTTCGCGGAGCATCACTGCCTCTGGAGCTTCGCGGCGGCTCGCGAACGTCAAATGCGTTCGCGGAGCATCACCGCCTCTGGAGCTTCACGGCGGCTCGCGATCATCAAATGCGTTCCTCGGAGCATCACCACCTCTGGAGCTTCACGGGGCCCCGATGGTCAGGGCGCTCCGCGGCGGGGCTTCGCGTCGGTGCTTCGCGTCGGTGCTTCGCGAGGCAGCGTGGCAGCCTTCTTTGTTGCTTTTCTTTTGGGCCATATTTTGGCACCAAAAAACACCCCTATAGTATTTCTATTTATTCTAAATTCATAATTAATTAATCTATATCATATAAACACAATTTTTATTCAATTCAACATAGTCTCTTAAGATAAGAGAAGAGAGTGAATGTTTAGGATGACTATGTAAGATCAGAATTATGAAGGTGTTGAGACTTGTCTTGGAGTCCCCTATCATAAATACTAGAATTTATGCATCATCGAGATAATGTTTTATTCAAAAAATGATACCCAACTATGTTTATGTTCCTTATATGTATACCTTTTTCATGGAACCATGAAAATATGTTATGATTTTTCTATTTTATGATCCATTTTAACTTTTATATTTTTCATGTAAATTATAAGGGACTTGTTATTTTTTATGATTTTATAATAATAAGGATACAATTATTCCTTCAAAATGAATGGTTTGTGAGTTAATTTATTCCTTTATTCACCCCCTTTAATGGTATAATTGTGAGACATTAGGATCAATATGTATTAATAGTGACAAAATATAGAATCTTGGTTAATTTTTCACAAGATAATGTTATTTTTATGGATAATTTGGGTTCAATTTCTAAACTACTTAAATATCGGGTCTAGAAAAATATGATAAAATATTATCTTCCAACCCTTAGTATTGATATTCCTATTACTACAATATATGGTATTCAAATAATAGATCCAATATAAATAGATTGGACTAAATCTAATAATCTGTTGAATTTTGATTTTAAGGAGTAAACCACTTTGTTTTTATCCCTTTAAAATAATTTTATATGAATTTAGTAAGATCAACTTTTTCCAAATCTAAGATAAATATTATTATAGAATCTATTATGGTGATACAAAGTTGATTGGAGAAAAACACTTCGTTTTTTGAAGTTAATTTAATGATTAAATAATTATTCTAAATGTTTGTTTTGATAAATAATTTAATAGGATCATTGATGTTGGTAAAACTATGAGATTTGTTAGAGAAAAAATCATGGATATTGAAATTAGAAATAATATCTAAGGATAATTACACCTTTATAAAATGAAAATATTTCAAATTTTGAATAGGGTTAATTTTTGAATCTATAGATTATTAATTTAATTATTTAGTGGCATATGATATTGGTTTAAAATTAAAATTTTATTATACTCAATCAAAAATAAAATATATTTTGAATACATAATGAAAATATGGAATAATAAAATATTAATGAATTGTCGCTAATTTATAGTAGTCTATAGAGAAGAAATGGGATGTTTAAATTTAAATTACTATTTAAATATTTTAATTGTGGAAAATTTTGAAACTTTATACCCAATATCCATAAAATAATATGAAATAGTTGGTGTGGTTTTCTTAATGGTATGATCCAATATAATTTCCCCCAAATAAAAATAATAAATATTTTCTTATCTCAAAGGGGAATAATATATTCCAATGAAAATATTTTGTTAGAAAAAAAAAGAAAAATTTGAATCCTATTTGGAAAAAGTGGAATTTTTTATATTTATTGATAAAGAGGTTATGGTGGATATAAATGATGATAAATTAAAATTAAATGAGGTTTTTTTAACATTAATGGTGATCATTAATCATCACTTAAAGAAGTCAAGGTACATAAGTTAAAAAATAAGAATTTTGGAGGTTTTTTTAATTTTCATTTAATTGTGTAATATAAATTGAATTTGAACACGTAATAATGGAACATGTTTATTTTGGAGAAATACAAGCCAATAAAAAGATATGGATATATTTCATTTTTGGCTAAAAATATAATTTAAATTTATGATAACTAATTACCATAATTCTTATATTGAATAATTTTTTTATGAAAATAATAATGATGTTTATGTTTTTAAATAAAATATTTATATAGAAATAAAACATTTAAATTATAGAAAGGATATTTCTTTTATAGTCATGAAAATATAAAATTAATAAATAAATCTAATGAAACTAGAAAATAATAGGGAGATGGTAAGGGAATACAAAGGTATGCTTGTATTTATAAACTTAAACTTTCTCCCATATGAGTATCATACAAATATGATGATATAAATGCTAAAAAAAGAGTTAATGGAAAAGGAATAAGTTAAATAAAATTATTATAATAAAAACCAAGAAATATATCAGTAATTTATCACATATATTAAATCTTTTGGAAGGAATTCTAAGAAGGTATTACAAATATTGAAGTGTTAGTTTGGTGGATCTCTTGGTCTCATAATGACATATTTCTGTGAAGATAAAATCTATTAAAAGGTGAATTTTTTGGAATAAAGAAAGGAGAAATATTTAGATATTACTAATGAAAGGAAAAATGTATTTTAGAGATACTTCATTAAATTTTCTAACTATATAAATAATGAATTTAATTGTAGGAAGAAAAAAGATATTCATAAAGAAATATTTATTTCAGAAATAAGTTAAAGGAAAACATGAAAACTATATCGTCAGAGAATAAATAATCCAATCTAGAGGAAACCAATTGTCATAGTTTAAATTTTGAAGAAATTTCATGAAATATAGAAAATATAAAATATTAATCATGGAAATATAATTTGAATGAATAAAAGGAAAATATATTCCAATATTCTTTAATTATACGGGAAAGATAGTGAATCTTAGGTTATTGGTAGTGTGCGTTTATCTCATTTGTCTAGAAATATAGAGAATCTATGAAATGTGAAGAAATGAAATAATGGAACTATTAGGTTTGTGAATGATGAGTCTTTTTTAATCAAGAGGACATGGAAGAACTAAAATTACTAGGAGTGGGTTGAAGTTGATATTTTTTTATGGATTAACATACAATATTTTATGTGTGATCCAACTTTATAATTCATTCTTTGAAATAGTGTATAATATTAAGGGTGGATTTATTTAAATTAATGGTAGATATTCATTAATATAAAGAAGTGGGAATAAATGAAATATTTATCATATTTATAAAAAATAAACATGTTCTTTTTAACTATTGTTGATAAAATATATCTACAAAATCTTAATTTAGGTTATTTAAACATGAGAAATATAGCTAAACTCTTAAAATAAAAATCTATAATAAATATTCCATTTTAAGGATATTAATAAAAAGAAAATATATTACACATATGTAGGTGATTAATATGAGAAATATATAAAACCTAACATGTAAAGTGTGTGAAATCTTATTGATCTTTGTCACATAGATATTTGTGGTTTTATGACAAAAAAGGGGCCAAAGGTTAAATCTATTATATTTTTTAAAATTTTGAATATAATTTAATGGATTTTTGTAATGACTCATAGAGATATGTAATGGAATTCATTTTGAAATATAGGATTATATCTGGTAATCATTATTGAAGTAAAATAAAACAATGATGCATACATTAACACTAAACTTACATAAATTAGAGTTTAAAATTATCCCAGGAACATGGTAAATGATAATAAGTTTAATCTATGGGAAATATATAAAAATATGGGATTGCATATTGGAGTAATAATAAAATACCATTGAAAAGTATTATAAAAGTTTTTTGATGAAATGAGACAGGAGTCTCCCACCTAACACATACCTCTACAGAATTTATTAATTAAATCAAGAGGTATAATGCATACATGAGGTGTGATGAGGTTACATCAATAGGAAATTGAATGTGTTTACACAAAAATACAAAAAAACAAAAAAAAATTCATATCACCTTCAAATAATCCATCCTTAATCATTTGAATATTAATAAACTATTTGTTTATACACAGTCCAAAAAATGGTTGATTCTAATTCAAAATCTCAACACTACTTAAAGTGATCATGTTTCTTGTCATTTTCAAACATTATTTCACAAAAAATTCACACAACACCACAAATTGAAAATAAGAGGTCCAAGGAATGTACGTTGTGTAATGATATTACAATAATAATAAATTTAATTTGTTTAAAAAGAAAGAAAAAAATACAAATGAATAATCATATCCCATCTAAAATAATCCATCCTTTACAATTTTAAGATCCTTTCATTGTTCATCCAACTAATGACTAAAACGAAACCATCAATTCCAGTTCAAAATATCAACAATACTTAAATTTATTATATTTATTTTAATTTTCAAACTTTAGTTTACAATAAAATCACATGACACCCAAAATTGGGAACATAAACTAGGTATAATGAGCTTGAACAATATAAAAATGAGAATGTTGCCTCATATTAAGATAATCCATATTTTAAAATTTAGAGATCCAAGATCTGTAGACCAGTAAAAACCCAATATAATATCCAAGATGTTGTCCCCCAGATCACGACACGTCCCAGTATCTCCAAATCAGATCACATATGTTAGGGGGGAAAAACATTATTTTGTAGTGTATTCCAAGACAAATCTAGGTTGAAAACATAGAAATTTTAAAAGGCGGAAAAAAATAACAGCAAACTCCAAACTCAATAGTCAAAAATATATAGAACAGTCAAATCATCTTTATAGTGATTCAAAAAACAACTAAATAAGATAAAATATATTACAAGGAATACATACTCACAAATTGAAATAAAACACACACAAAATGGATATCTAAAACATATGATGAAGAAAAATAGAATAAGAATCCTCAATAGCCTTGAAATAAAATCGTACAAATGATAACACAACTATAAGTGGTGTTTGGAAGAATCAAATTAGTAACCAAAATCAAGTCTCATATGAACACTTAATTCACCCAAATTCTATCATGGAGAGGTAAAAATAATATATCATTCCATCAATGACAAATAGACAAAACTATTACTCTGATCTAGGGGATTAAACTCTTACATTATTCAAAAACAAATCCATAAAAATTGGAAATACCATCATTCCAAACGTCCCATAAACATTAAAAATAATCATTATATTTAAAAATGAAAGGATTAGGGGCCTCTATGTTACAATAAAATCCATTATAGAAATCTTATGTTTCATTTCCATAGAGTTTCCATAATATTTATATTCATATTTCATTTAAATTTATCCACCATTTTAGTTAGCATTCTATTTTTTATTTGAATGTAGGTCTCCATATGAATTTCACTATCATTGTATTTTGATATAACAACTACATATTTCTCCTCCATAGAAGTTTCTATTTCATACTCGGTTCCTCTTCATTCTTATATGCATCACTGAGGGGAGTGTTATCTCCTCCATTATTAATGATGAATTTTAAAACATATTCACCAGGTGGTGTTCTAATAGACTCCACAACAACAAACTATGGGGTCATATTTGATCATTGTCTCTTAGAGGCCTCTAAAAATCAATTAAAAATTGTTCATTTGAGGATAGGTTTTTCTATAAATATCCATTTTTATAGGATTTAGTGTAATGAATCCATCTGAATCGATCAACGGGTTTTTATCTTTCAATAACTCAAATTTAAATAAAAATCATTAATATTAAAATATTTCTCATAATCATCAGGTAAGAATTAACTCTCTTTAAAATGAATACACTTTTCATGATCTTACAAAGTTATAAAAACACTTGTCATTCAAAAAACATGAGGATCATGTTTTCTAACATATTACTTATCCTCATGGACAGACTAAAAATTATGGATAAATAATACTCAAGTTTAGAAAACTAAATAGGAGTGTGCTGAGATTTAAAAGGTTCGACCATATTATGATTAATATACTAATCAAAACTATTCTCAACATTTATTAAGGAAGAAGAAGCCATGACATTATGCTCTCCTTTTCAACCCTGATTGAATTATGTTGTGTAAGGGGGTGTGTAACATTAGGTCTGTTTCGACATTACTTGGTGGAATATCCAATTTTAAAACATTTATTATAAGTAACAAGAGGGTTTTCAATGACTAAATCTTATAAGAATATGTAATCACCCTATTGCCACCAAATTTAGGGCAAAATAGGTTGATAGATATTAATTTCAATGCAGACTCTAGGAATAGATGGTCGAGAGAGGAGTTTTTTAGCGATGTCTAATTTACAGGGTTTCCCAATTCTGTTAGAAATAAAAAAACTATTATCCTATTTAAATAAATCCAGTGTTAGACTAAGTAACCATAACTAGATAAAGGAAATAATAGGATCAAATTTAGTGTATAAATCATTCAACCATTTCAATATCCTCAAGAAACATCCACCAGAGGACTACAAACCTATCGTCCACTTCCAATAGTATTTTCTTTATATGTGAATCGGAAAACCACATGTGAGGTATTCAACAGGCCAACATGAAAATTCATAAATCCAATTGATTCAATTTTATTTCTTTGGAAATAGAGTGAGGGTATACGGTAGATAAATTTGGAGACAAGAATAAAGCATAGATCAAAAGAAAGAATATGTACAACTTCATTCAAGAAAGATATTGATACAATACCCCTGTGAAGATATTTCATTAGACTGATATTCAATGAATCATTTGAATCTAAAAGAGTATGTGATTTATAGACACTCCTAGGAGCGATGTTAGTGAAGGAACAATGGTATATTAAAGGGATTCTTCAGTGTTTACTCAAGGGATCAATTTCCGACTAGTCCATATTTCTCATGGAAATGTATTGTTTATTTTGTGTAGATATAAAATATAATATTGGAATAATGATAATAAATACACAATCATATTCAAAAGGGAGTCATAATTTTTCTATGGAATGATGATATAGTATATAAAATATTACCTACTAGAAGGATAAATTTAAAATAAAATATAGTGTGGTAAGAAATTCTTTATTAATAATAAACATGGAAATCAATGGAAGTTTGATGAGGCCACTGATCGGGGAATATTTTTTGGACATATTACCATGATAAATAATATAAATGTTTTAACGATAGGAATAAAATATCTATTGAATAGAGTGATGTAAATAGTATTATGAAATATAATTTAAATTGATTGAGCAGAATTGAATTATAATCAGATTATGAATGCAATAATAATGAAATGTTTGATGAACAATAATAATTCTCTCATGAATAAGGTTATGAAATTGAGTAATTAGATGCAGATAATGTTTATAAAACATCTAAATAGTTTTGTAAGTAAAGGAATATAGTTCTAGAGCATTAAAGAGATATAGTGATTAGAAAACAACACCCATTCTATACAAAACATGAACAATATTTAGATTTATACATAATTATTTTTAGTAGAGCATTGTTCATAGGAAAACTTACCAAAATAAGGGAAATGGTTAAAATCTGGGAATATATAACTTGACCAACTTAAACATTATTTCAAATGGGATATGGTTATAAGAAAAAATAAAAATATTATCATTATAACCATGGGGTTTTTCTAAAAAAACATAATTTTGAAAATAAATGAAATGTGGTGGAGAATAATTCTATATATATCAATAATACATTTGAATAGGTTGAAGGAATTTTTTTCAAGAATGTTTTTCCCTTTGGGACAAAAATAAACCTATTTAATTATTTTTTGAAATTTCCTTTCAAAGATGATATATAATTTTTGATTTATTTGCGTAGAAAAGATTTATGAGTATGCTACTTTTAAAATAGGTATATATAAAACAATATGATGAGTTATATCTTGATGATAATGATATAAAATTTCATCACATAAATAAGGTTTTATATGGGTTAAAAGAAGAATATTGTGATTATTATAGAATATTTAACACATATTTAATTATTCAAGTTTTTACAATAGAAGTTATTCATAATAATTAAATATATAAACAAAAAAACCAATTCATAATATTGGTATATACATATTTTATATTATTTATTTGAAGAAATATATAATTATACGAGACATTTATAAATCTCATGAAATACAAAATTTGAGATTCCCATCCCAGGGGAACATATATATATATTTAGATTACATGTTAATTAATCAAGGAAATTCACTTTTATCTCCCAAATTAAACATGAAAATGAATTCTCTAAGAGAGTTATCATGTAGGGTATTAAACCAATATAAAAATATATTATGGTGGGTATAAAAATGTGAACAAAGGATGCAAGAAAGATTGTGTATTAAATATTATATAGTTTTTAATTAGATGTTTGTTTTATTTAACAAACACAAATGCTAATAAAACATATAAAACATGATTGGATGCATGACTTCATATTAATACATTTGAATAACTCCTCATGCCTAAAATATGATATTTATAGGATAAAAAAATGATTTTATATCCAAAAGAAAATTAAGAATACATTATATAATAAATTTATGTCAATTAAGATGGATTTTTTTGGATATAAAATCAATACATTGTAGTTTATTATACATTGAATAAAAGTATGTTAGTTGTTTGAGTAAGAAATAAGATTCTATGTCACTTATCACAATAATATTCTTGTATATTTAAATAGGTAGAACTTTTTACCTTGTTTATTTGGATAAATAAAATTTAAAAATATTGCAGTGAAGATATATATTTCTTTTAATAATTTTTTCTGATAACATGTGTTCTTTTGATCTCCCAAAGAATCACATTCATCACCCAAGGGGAGCAATATTGATATAAGGTATGATTTTATGAATGATAATTTATAAATATAAGTTATATTGGTTGAATATATTTAAACCAGAGATCAATGATATAGAATTTTTTTAAAACATAGAATGGACTATATTTGAAATTAATAGGTTGAAACATGATGGTAAACCATATCCCCCAACTTAAAGAGATACAGAACCCCTCTCCTCAAGGGTATTTAATTTCAATACATTCGGTTGAACCATTTTTTAGGTTAATATATATTTAACATTTTTTGGGTTAGTTATAAGGAAAGAAATTAAAAATATGTAATACCATAGAAATGTGTTGGCAAGGAGAACAATATAAAGAATGAAGTTATGAAAAAAATCATTATATTAGATTTTAAAGGACAAGAAATTTATTTTCCATTATTTCTCACAATTATCTTTTATATAAGTTATATTAGAGAAGGGGATAAATATTACCTATCATTATAAAGATACCCCTTCTGGAAAAATATATTTCTTACCATTTATATTTTTTATTAATGTGGTATAATATATTATGGTTGTTTTTAAGGAATGATGGATTGGAGAAAGGGGTATTGGTATCAAAGGTTTGTAGTAATAAGTTAAAGGAACATAATATATATAAGATGAATAATATAAATTAAATTATTGATAATAGGTCTAATAATTTTGAAATTATAGACAGAAGCAATTAAAGATAAATTTATGGATTTTATGTCATAGAGTATTGTTGTAAAAATATAATGGTAGTGACTATTTTAACCCCTAAAAAATGGTGGAAAAAAGGTTTTTAATTTATAATAATATAGATATTTATCCATTGAAATTTTTTTAGATATATAGTATATTTTTAAATTTTTAAGTGTTAATTGTTTTTAAAAAATATATATTCTCCATGAGAAAATGAAGAAGTTTCATATAAGTGTTTCAGAAGAGGTTAATTATATATATAAGTGATATTATCACTTCAAATGATATGTGAATATAAGGTCTAGATTTTGAAGTTAATACAAAACTTTTATGGCATGAATGAGTAGTTTTATATGTGAAATTTCGTTTTAGATATGTCTATATATGACTTTGAGTTGTTGATATCATTCAACCTAAGATAAAATATTTGTTTTTATTGAAATTGTATTCTTTATAAGAGTTATCAAAATAATTCAAAACTCAGATAAGTGAGATATGTATCTACAATGTTATTTAAGTGTTAGATTAATTAAATAATGATAATTGTTCTCAATTATTCTTGAACACGGTTTATGGAAACATAATTAAATTAATCATCATTTTGTTTGAAGATAATATTGCATTATTTATAAAGGATTTGGATTTTTTTATAAAATTTGGTGATCAATGTTATGATATATACAATTGATATCAAATAAATAATATTGGATTTTTGTTAAGATTTTTTATATTGAATTTAATAATATTAAATATAATATAAAGTGGAATTTTAATATAAATAATTTTGTTACTTGAAATATTTTTTCATTATAAAATTTTAAAAAATTCACGATAAAAATATTTCTGAAATATATAAATTTCTATAATTTTAAGAACAATGAAAAAAACATAATTTTATATCTTTTCTAAAGATAAAACGGTCCTACTATATCTTTTTTATTCTAGAAACAAACTTAATCATTATTTATACTACGAAAAATTATTTTTGTGTCTTTATTAATATAGCGTGTAAGGGGAGTGTGTGTAATGAAAAAACTAAGAGTACCATATAAACCGGTATCTCTTCCAATTCACCACTACCCAAAGGGTGTTCTCAATCCCCATGGAAAGGAGAAAAATTGTTGGGAATCTTTTATTAGTATTTAGGAATTATTTCACAAAAAATAAAATATAAAAATAATCAATGTTACACATTGAAAAAATCATAAGAAAAATAAATCAAAATAGCCATATCTACTACAAGGAAGTGATACAAATAATAAAAGTCAAACATTATTACCAAAAAGTATATTATTATAGTCTAAGTCAACCGGACATTCATAAAAATATTTTTATTTTCCTACCAACTGAAAACCCACAAAAAAGGTTGAAGGGAACATGGTCACCTACTGTAATAACATAAAGGATACGTATACCAAATAATACAAGAAGGGTTTGATCTACAAATCATAATACGATTCCACCAAATATTATTTGTACTTACTTCATCAAATAAATAAAAAATTTCTAAAATAGAGTATAATAATAATAAATCATGACCTTTCATTTCTAAAAAATAAAAAAATACATCAAAATAAAATTACAACATGATTATGTTTTTAAATAGAACATTAAAAATTTAAGTATCATTTATGGAATCAAAGCATGAAACATGATATTACATTATCTAAAAAAACATTTTACAGAAAATATTTTAGAACCTTTTCATGTGATATAGTCAGATAAAACAAGTGATATCAATGTGCACCAGAAAAGAAAGAGATGAATAAGAGTCAATATAGTGGAGTAAAGTTAAAAAATCGCAACAAATATATAATTTAAAAATGGTTAATAATTATAAAATGAAACTAAAATTCATAGAAAATACAATTAACACTATCATGTATCATGTATCATGTATAAAAATGTCATGGGTACGACCTAGATATGATAGTGATTCCACCATAGTATATCTGACCAATAAAAATTACATCTGATCAAGTGTATTACATAATGTCTCATGGGTCTCAAGTAGACAAAGTCTACACACACACAATTTCATAATGGTATTTCTATATCATAAATATAGTATTCTATATATGGATTCACTAGCTAGAGTGTGAGTTAGCTGGAAAAGAAAAAATCCAGGCCATCTCATCCAACTACCCTGGTCTGCATGGCTATTAAAAAAAATATGTGAGATACTCATGTTATAAGTATCACTAAATGAATCCACATTAATATAAATTTGGGATCATTAAAAACATATTTCATCTCAAGTTTAGTTCACATATCACTCCACCCCAAACTCCCTTAAAGTTAATAATCCGTTTATCAACACCCTCCAATAAAAATAACAATAATCAAGCAATCCATGTCAAGGTATTATCACAAAATATGATCATCATAAAGATACAAATAGTTCTTTAAGTATCATCAATATCAAATTAAAGAAATTAATTTAAATAAATATTAAAATGGATATTCATAATTTATTTATTTTAAAAATCATAATAATTCCAAAACAGGCCATCAAACTAAGAATTTATTTTAAAACATCCCTATTCAAAATGCATTTTGAAATTTAAAAGTCTTGATATTGTTTCAAAACAAGGGGCAATACACTTTCCCAAATGAAAAAATCCATCATTTTAAATCATCCTAGAATGATGATGTTTTAAGTAAGGTGAAGAATTATTTCAAATGTGATCTTGGAAATTTCATATATCAAGGCTCCAAAACCAGATGGAAAACATTTCATAAATCAACCCATTTCATTTAATCTAGTAATTTCTCTTTATAAATCAAGAAAAATCCTAAAATATTAATTAAAAAACACCCTTTGAAAAATATTTATCTTCCATAAGTATTAATTATAAATTTAAATAAAAAAGGTTCATTAATTATTATAGCAACGTTTTTGTTGCAATTCCCCCAACCATATAACTAACTATCCTCAAAATGATTCCATTCCAAAAGATATGAAAATATGAGACTAAATAAACTCTAACACTCAACTTGTATACTGCACATTCCAAAAAAATTGGAAGACTTACCCAAAAGAAGCCTACCAAAATAATTCTAATATTACAACCTAACAAGAATTCTAAAGGAACCATTTATAAGAACTGTGAAATCAACAAAAATATAAGAAACAACAACCCTGAGAGGAACCAGAAAACCACTAGAATGAACCAAGACCTATTACAGATCTCCCCACGATATAATTATTCACCAAAATTATGAATATGAGGATAAAATCTTCCAAATTACGTCTCTATAACTCAAAGAAGTGACTTTTATCAAAAACCACAATGAAACATCCAGGATATGAAACTAAAAACTCTTGGAATGAAACATAAAAAACACATCAATAATTACCAAAAAATCAACTCTATAAAGATCCATCAATGATAGAACCATCTATAAGAATGTTTTAAAATTGTCAGAGATTTATACTATGTAATGTAATAAATGGTGACCTTGTATTTTTAACACTAAGTCTCACCCCTTGATTATACCATCGAATCTACCAACACCTTTGGGTTTATGGACCATTAAGAATCAAAATTACCCCAGAAACTCGATTAAAGTATCATGGCCTATCCAAGTACGACATGAAATATCTTGAAACAACAAGGCTAGTGAAATAATAGGGAAATACACTCTAATGAGGAAGATCTTAAATCGCAACTAGAATGATATATTATTACCAATGAAAAATAAAAATGACACAAATGAATAAAAACCAACATTAATATTATCTAACACTATTAATTGGAAGACAACCCTCTAAGAAAGTAACACGTGGATTTTTTCAAAACAAAACAACTCTAAACATGTAATGGTTCTCCACAAAATATTCCTCCCCATCCCCAATAGTAAAAAAGGTCTCACGGGATTCCAAATTATTTTGTTTAAAGGCCAACACCTTATCAGGATAGAATGTATTCAAGAATAAACATAGACATCCTATGATAGAAAAACCATCATCATGATCAAAACAAATGTCCAAAAGAGAAAATTTATAAACATACCAATGAAATATATAGAAAAACCCTAGAATAATAAGGTCAAAAAACCAATGATCGAAAATAGGTAAAACATATGTGGTTTCCACTCTATTTTTAGAGAAAAAAAGATAAATCATTATGAAGAACACCTAAAAATCATCCTCTGTGAGAAAGGATTTTCTACGGGGCCTATGGTTTGAGAACTATTATCTTGAAACATTTATTTCCTTATAATCAAGAGTTGATGATCCATAAAAAACTTACCCTTTTGGGATCTGATCTTCTAGAACCATATAAAGTGTCCCAAGAATCCCTAATATATAAAAAATATTTAGGATTTTAGAAATTACTTCTTAGAATAACTAGGTTCTCCACACTTGATGCACATAAAATACCTATTTTTTTTAGAATATTTTTCTTTCTTAACCAAAATATTTGATCGATGATATAGAATATATTAACTTAATCCAAATATATAAGAATATTTAACCACTTAGTATCAATTTTCTTGATCCCATTCAACTAATAGGGACATTTTAAGCAACAATAATAAGTTAGATAGAATAATTGAATAGTGGTTCCATGGATGTAGTGAAGAGCACTTTTAAAAAATTATTCTTTAAGTGTGTCATTTATAACATGATTTAGTGACAGACATAACAACCATGTGAAATGATTTGAATACTCCAAAAATGATATTTCACTTTTAATTTAACCTATGTTCTCATAAAATTTATCCTTTTTCACTTCCTCAAGATAATTACATAGAATAAACACCGAATTGAATAATTACAAAGACATTATTTCATGTAGAAAAGAGGGAATCATGTCTTCGCACCACTCCATACTAGATCCTACATACAAGAATTTTATATAATTTTACTTTAGAAAATAAAAAGTCCAAATAGAATTTAAAATCACATCATCTTTATAAAGTCACTTCACTACTCTAGGAGATCCCCACTCACCCCTGTAAGATAGTGCTCAATGATCTACTAATACCTAATAGGGTCCAATGGTTAGAAGGGATCCATCTCTACAACTCAATTTTATGTCAGGGTATATTAATTAACAAGAGATGCAAGAATAAATAAATGAAAAGAACTACTCTAATGACCAAATTGATGAAATAAATTTATATCATCTTTGAAGGACATTCTGGGAGACTTTTATATTCATCAAAATAAACATTCTTATCAACTCAAACATCAAACATAACTCGATTCAGATAAAAAAAATATGAATGCACTCAAAAAAACCCATAAACCAATTTTATCAAATAATCATTTTTTTCAAAAAATAAAATAGTTCTCTATTTATAAAACATTACACATTTATTTAAATTATTAAATATTCATATAAATCTAACACAATTTGAAAAATTACATTAAACATTTCTTGAAAATTATTCTATGGTTTCAAAAGAATGAATCCATTTATTTAATTTTAAAAAATTAATTTTAGATCTAGAACATAACCAAATTTCATTAATAATTAATTACTTTACCACATCAAAATATTTTCATTGAAAATTAGTTTTACAAAAAAAAATCATAAAATAAAACTTTTGGTAAATGAATACATTTCTAAAATAACTCAACAAAACATTTTTCAAAAAACAATGTTTTTTTAAAAACGATCTGAAATCACAAAAAATGGATTATAGTTGAAAAACTAAAATAAGATAATGAAACAAACCACAAAACAAATTTCTATTAAAAAAGGGCTTTCCAAAATGTCCTCATAAGAGTGAAGTCATTTTGGAAACAAAGGGAAATGGAACCATGTTTATGATAGAGTAGAATTGTGTGTGTCTTAGATGTATGGGATTTTAAACCATGTGCCAACCTTATAATGGTTCCTTGATTAAAGTATAGAGGTAAAACTAGTTCATTATAGTTTAGTAGAGTATAAAGTCACAAGGTGCCTATGATCATCATTCCATGGCAACCTATCACCCAGAATAGATTCCTAAAACCAAATACAATCCCATCAAGAATATAAATCTCATTTATCATTAGGATTCCAATAACTAAAAATAATTACTTAGGTTACCACTTTCCTCGGTAGCTCAAGTCTCATCCTAATGAGGTGGTGATCATGAACCTATTAAGAACTACATCTTCAGTCCTGACACATTATTAATATCATTTCTAAGATAAATAAACACAAATAACATAATGGATTATACGAGAATATAATTTCTCTTAATAAAAAGTCTCTTTTGATAAAATTTGTGGTGAACCAACCTAGAGTACCATCTAAACCAATACCCATCCTGATTCTCCACAGACCAGAAGGGAAATCATGATGCCCTTTGGCTAGTGAAAAGTTATTGGGAATCTAGAAAAAAAAGGTGGGAACAATTTCACTCAAAATAGAAGATAAAAAAATTATATTTACACTATAGAAACATCATCATAAAAATAATTAAAAACAAAAATATTAGGTACAAGGTGATGATACAAAAACTAAAAGTAGAACATAACTTGAAAAACCTATAGCCTGGTAGTAAATGACTATGAACCATGTCCTAAACATCTCAATATCAACCAAAAAAGTGAAAACCCACAAAAAATGATGATGTGAACAAGATCACATAATATAAGAACATAATGTGTATAAACACAAAACGTTATAAGTATAGTGTGAGCTACACAACCTAGTTTGATTCCACCAAAGACTCTATATAGTTACTTTAGAAGGAAATAAATAAACAATAGAAGAGAGTAAAAAAGGATAGAAAAGACCATACATTTAAAGAAAAGGAAAACAAAGCCATAAATATCATATTAAAACCATAATGGGGTTTTAAATATATCTTTTAACTTTTCAATATCATTTATTAAAATAAAAATTTTAAACATTCAATTTAATCTATAAAAAAATGATGAAAACTCTTAAGAACCATTCCTCGTGATATATTTAGATAAAATAGTTGATACTAATGTTTTTTTTCTAAAAAGTGGTGACATGAATTGGTCACCCAATTCATTCCCCATACTAATGTATAATAGGTAGTAAAAAGTTAAAAAAGAGTAAATAAAGTAGAGTAAAGGTACATGATATTAATAAGATGATCAATCGATAATGGTAGAGAATTAATCAATGAAACTCTAGTTCCATGTAGTTTAAATGAACAATGTCATGTATAGATTATCATGTTTAAGGATGTCATGGGTATTCCATAGATATGATAGTGAATACAACATAGTTTTTTTAATCATTGAATATAATGATTGATCACCAACCATAACTCTAGTATCACTGGTGTCTAGAAAACCATGTCTATAAACACCATAATTTTTTGTCGCACAACCCAATTATGAACTTGTCATGTTCTCTACAGATCAACAAACTAGGGTGTGATTTCACTATAAAGGTATAAATCTGGGTCATATAATCCAAATACACAGGTTCCCATGAAAATTCAAAATAAAGTGAGTGGCATATTCATGTTATGAGTATCACAAAGGGAATCCAAATTATTATCAACATGGGATTATTCTCTAGTCATTTCATCTCAGTTTTCTAAATATCACACCCCCCAAAACTCCCTAAAAGTCAATAATACCTTTATATTCATCCATTAATGAGAATAATAATAATCAATTAACCCAAATCAATGTATTATCACAAGAGAGGTTCATCATATATTTCCAACTTGCACATAAAGCATAATTAATTTAAAATCAATTCCTTTACATAAAATCAGTATTCAAAAAGGAATTCATAAAAACATCCATTAAAAAATCATCATTAAAAATATATATATATTTAAAACCAAACATTTCATTAAAAAACTGAATGGAATTAAAAGGGAAGTTTCAAAATCATAATATCATGATGTTATTTCAAAACACAAATAAATACCATTTTCAAAATGTATACATCATCCATTTAGAATAACCCAAAATCACTAGATTTATAAACATGCAAATGAATCACTTAAAAAGATTTTTTGGTCATTTCAACAATAAAGGGATCCAAAACCGTGTGGAAAATATTTCAAAAATAAATCCATTTCATTTAAATCAAGGTATTTACATTTAGAAATAAAACCTGAACGTAGCCTTTAATTTCCAAGAAAGGTAATTTAAAATATCTAAAAATTGAATTCTAAACCAATATTACCTTCATTAAATGGTAAATAATATGAGGAATGCGTATCCTAAAATTTCCATCCATGCCTTGTTCAATTCGTAGAGAAGAAGATCAATGAAGATTCCATGAGGCATTTCAAGGTCAGAATTAATAGTTTGTGTATTATATGACATGAAACACATATTTAATAATTCTCATGAAATAATGAATTCTAAGATAAATAAAAATATTAGATTAAACAACCTCTACTATAAAATTATAGAACACATAATGGGGGATCCACCATTATAGCAGGAGTAGGTCCAAAACCCAAGATCAAAGAAAAACAACAAAAAACCCTCTTAACGACCAACCAACATTTAGATTCCAAATACTATACTCAATAGTATAGAATACATCAATGAATTAAGGGTTAAGATATATTTCAAAATACCCATGTTCTTGTAGTTCATATCATTGAAACACCAAATTAGAAAAATATTTAATTTCTCATATTTAATTCATTCTTGAATGTGGAGTGTTCATGAACACCCAATATAGGAGTTATAATCTTTAATGAGATAAGCTTATTTAATCCCCCTGGTCTGTAACCATTAAAATTTATAAAAAGGTGTTGTAATGTATTTTTGTAGGAGAATAAAGGAAAAACAACATTTTTATTTATGTTTCTCTAACAAAGAGAGTTATGTGTTGGTGACATGGTTTTACCTTTGTATGATGCCTCAATGTCAAGTATGGGTACTAGGTTCCCCTTATACATGTTCTTGAAAATGGGAAACTACCCTTACACATCACATTATACCCTTATTATACATTTAAAAGCTCAATTCTCCCCTTAAAAAACATATATAAGTAAGGCTTTACCCATATCTCGACTATATAGATGGGGTATTACCCTTATGTAGATCATATAATTTACATCCTATATATAAAAAAATTATAATAAGGAGTAACCCTTACAATACTCCAAAAAACCACCATGCTTAATGATAATAAGAATATACCCTTATGTTAACCCTATACCATTCATAAGGGTAAAAATTAATTTTAACACTATTTAATATAAATTAAGAGGTCATATAAATGAAAAATAAAAATAAAAATATATTTTTTTATAAATGAGTATGTCATAGGAAGGCTGAGTGATTTTTTGTGAAGAAGATCCCAAAATTAAAAAATGAAGTAATCCATGGTTTGGAGTTCCCTTTCCCAAATCTTATAATCACAATATCTATAGTATTATTATTAATTATTGAACTATAACCATACTATTTATAATATCCCCATATGTTTCCCTTTTTTAAAGGTTCTAGGCATAATAGAAACAATTGTGTGACCATTCCCAACTTATTTTTTATCAAATTAAATGAATAATATATAAGAATATAATGATTTATTGTCATTTATATTAAATTTATATAAGGAAACTAAAAAAATAAACCTATTACCATGATGATATTACATTTCATGTTAATGTTTTAAATCATTTCATTTTAATAAAAATTTATTAGTCTACAAATATTTCATAGATATAGATGTTGATTGATCAGACCACATTTAAATTGAACTACCAATGTATCAGGAGTATCCACAATATAATCACTTTAGTGGTGATCTAACGACATTCCTTGATATCTAAATAATGATGATGGAATATCAAGTTTATGAACAGGTGATCTAATCATATTTCATTATCTCTATTATTTGTAAGAAAATCCCTCATTGTTGATGTATTATCCCTCATTTTCTCCCGATCATGAGAGGAATAATGTAGAAGAATGATTTATTTATTGAGACAAACCTTGTAGATTATACTTATAGATAGAGAGTCATATAAAAGGGATTTTTTTCATAATGATGTCTCTTGTTACTAAAACTAATAAATGAAATGATATGGAATATATAGAGTTAGGATAGAAAATAAATAATTTCACATAGGGATTTAATATTATTTTCACCTTAGAAAATATAAAATATAATAATAATATTATAATTATTATTTCCTTAACACACAAATATCTCACAGTATCATTATTTAAATAAATTAATTTTTAATTTATTGATATTTAATATATCATTCCCTTATAACCTGTTAACATTATAAGTGTTTCCTTCTCAATTCTTACTGAACCTCTAGTAATAAATATTATTCACATGGTAAATAATGATTATATTCATAATGTGAAACCATAAAATTCTAATTAACATTAAATAATTCAATGTATTTAAAAATTGTCTTCCACACAACAACCAACATAAAAAACACAACATATTAATATTTCATTATTAATAAATATATAATAAACACTAAGAGAGTAAATCATTAATAAATATTACCTTTATAAAGAAATTTTTTTATATGAGTTAATATCAAAAATATTATTTTAAATTAAGGCTATTTTATTAATGTTAAATATTTTATTTTTAAAAGATAAATTTATGGATTTTATAAATTTTTTTATAATGTAATATTCATTATTGAAATCCTCGTAAGAAAAATATCGTAGGATTTCTCTGAGTTTTATTAAACTACTAAATTTTTAGGGGAATATTAAAAAATATAAATTTTTCTAATACCATAACTTTTATATGAAATATTTTTTTGAAACCATTTTTATTTAAAAAAATATAACATTTTAATATAAAAAATACTATTCCAACATATAAAACTCATGAATATCATTTCTGAAAGTCATGTAATATTTTTTGGAAACTATTTTTCACATGTTACATTAATAAAAATTAAATAAGGATTAAATTAGGTTATATATATATAAAAATTTACAATAAATATTATTTTCTCAATAATAATCCTTTTAATTCCATTGGATTCAATAACATTGATAATTGATTTATATAAAAAAAATTTTCCTTAAAAATATACCTTCATAATAAATGTGTTATTACGTGTTACATATGATAAGATTATGATTAAATTTACCACATATATAATATTAATTTGGCCTGAGAAATAGATAATAAAAGTATCTCACGAGCAGTTGAGAGAGATTTTCTAGGGTTTCATAGGCTCGGGGGAGCTATGATGGCATTTTCATCTAAGTGATAGGGGAATCTATTTTACCTGTGGGGGTGTCTCCTCGAATTTGTGATGGAGAGAATCGGTTCAGCGACTATTTCCTTTGGAATCTCCCTCATTCACCGGGGACTGGTTATCCTCTAGTCGTTTGGGGATTTATGAGTTTCCCTATTTGTGGGTGTATTTGGAAGGATCTTCGACAAGCTGTGTTTTTCTCGAATCTATAGATGTCTGTTACAGACTAGTGACAGTCTGATTTGAGAACTGTGCACTGTGACAGCCTCGACCCTGAATGTCAGTCCGGAATGACCCAATCCTAAAATAGTGATGGCTTAGGTGATCTTCATCTTCATAGCTACATCTAGTGACCGATGATGGTGTTGTTCGTGAAGGGAGTCTTGACCAGTGACTACAAGGGGAGTTTCTTCCGATGGCTGGAACATAGCTCGTGCTCCATACAGTTCTTATTTTGGTTTTGCATTGTGATTTCTTTGGTGGTTCGTGAACATTCCATGAAAGGTTTGTGTCCGAATGTGGTTCGCGAAGGGGTGGACTTACATAAAACACCTCGAGTGAATGGGGGTTGCGAAGCAAGGGTTCGCTAAGGAGGGGTCCACGAAGGAAGGGTGTAGACAAAGGAAGGTGTCTTTAATGCTGGGTTCGTAAATGATGGGTTCACGAAGGAAGGGTTCACAAAGGAGGGTGTGTGAAGAACAATGCTAGTTTGGTGCACAACAGAGGGTTGGGGAGGCCTTGCAGTGGAGGGGAGGACTCGTACAATGTGTCCTCATAGGAAGGGGCTCTAGGGAGGTTGCACAATGAGACTTGCGGGAAAAGTTCCCCTCATACATAGTGATTGGTCTACCTGGGGGTTCATTTACGATGCCTGCGATCTGTGTAAGGGTGGGTTATGAAAGGGAACAAATTTGGGGGTGTTTTTTTTGCGTAGGATTCAATTGAGATTGGAGTGGAATTTTTAAAGGACACAAATGGGGTTCATAGCAATGGAATAAATCCTGATGGATAGATGGAAGAAAATTTCGCTAAAAAATAATGAGAAATGGATAATTGCCACACGAAAGGATGATTATGCATTTCGTTCACGTCATATGGATTTTCTAATCGTTGGAAAATGATTGGAAAAACAAACATTCAACCACAAGGCCCTTAAAAATACCTTACAAAACATGTAGAAAATAGAGGATGGGGATTCTATAAGAGAAGTGGGGGGGATTTTTTTAATTGAATTTTTTAACAAGAGAGTGAAAGAAAATGTCCTCAAAGAGAGAACATGGTCTTTCGACAACCAGATCATTATCATGGAAGATTTAAAATGCATGGAAGATATCAAAAATATCCCACTAACCCACTCAGCTTTCTGGATATGAATTAAAGGAATACCATTTCATGGTAGAACTCAATGATATTTTCATGAAATTGGAGAACATATTGGTATATTTATTGAATGGTAGTAATATGATCCTATTGTCACGACCCTTCCTCAGGGCTCGTGCCGTGACTACCCCAAACCCGCCTTCCATAGGCCAGGGGCTGGAGACTAGCACCAAATGCGTAAATACCAATAAAAAGGGATGGAATTGCCTTTACGAAATTAAAACACACACAAACAGAGTATAAGAATAAGCTACACCAATTAAAGTAGTGAAACAAACGTCCTGATAGTACAAGAGGCTAGAAATACAAGCCCAAAAGAAAGGTACAACAACAACTGAATGTAAAGTACAACTCAAGGACAACAGCTGAAAGGGACAAGAAGCTCTTGGATCATCCTCCGGGTTCCTACCTGAAGGGTAGGTACAGATGTACTCCTCAGCACTTTATGTCTGTTCATCTCCTCTGGGTACCAACTCGTTGTGAGAACCACCTTTGGGTACTGACATGTCATGAGATTCACCTCCGGGTATCGACTCGTCATGAGATCCACCTCCGGGTACTGTCCAGCTCTACAAGCCTCAACAATGATCAGTGATGTCTGTCGTCTGCAACCAACACAACGAAGTGCGGACAAAGCCCATGCAAGGGTGAGTATATGATACTCAGAAGGGACCCCGAGACCCTCAAGGTCTCACCCAAATCCAACAAGGATAATCACAAGGAATGTTCTCAACAGATAACCCTTACTTAGGTATAAGCCCATACTTATACTTAAGTTACCATGAAACCCATCTCAGCCACAAGGTATCACACATATATAAAGTCTATGGATAACCACCGCTTAGGTATATTCCCATATATATACGTAAGTTATCTAGTAACCCATCTCAATCATGAGGAAAACACGAAGTTCATTGACTCAGCTGAAACCAGGATTTTCATTATCTAAACCGTAAATGTTGAAGAGCTCCGTCTCTGACGAGTACAGTGATCCTGTCATGACTCTGAGGTACTGCTCACTAACCTAAGACTACTGAGGTACTCCTCCTGTCGAGAACCGCGGGTCAGGCACCTCAAAAAGTAGTGCTCCTCCGCCATGGGTCTGCCACCTCCCATAGTAGTGCTCCCCCTCATAGCCTACAGAGGTACTTCTTGTGTCGAGAACCGAGGGTTGGCCACCTCACAAAGTAGTGCTCCTCTTCCATGGGCCTGCCACCTCACAAAGTAGTGCTCCCCATGAGGCTATGAAAGACACTCTGAATCAAATTAGACAACCAATCATCAGGTCTAAGCCAGCTACACGGTCTCTGTACTCCGTACGCTCATCTCCATACTCCGTACGCTCGTCTCCGGGAGGGTCTGCTCCATGAGCTTCAAGTCGATTCTCCAAGTATCAAAATGTCCCAGAAAGAAGAATCTCAAAGGACCGCCTCATCATAGGAGTCTCAACGCAACAGACGGCGCGTCAATCGGACACCCGGTCTGTGAGTTATTAGCCTTTTCGTCCCAGGAGCCCGGTTGGTTTCATGTAAGAACCAACCCGACCGTATATCAACATTACCCCGAACTCACATAGGGTATCCTCATAGGGACCTTTTCTCAACGTGATCACCAACGCCGTTGATGGTTCGTCAAACAGATATCCGGTCTGAAAGTTAACGGCTCTTCCGTTCTAGGGGCCTGGTTTGATTTTGGGTACAATCCAACCCGGTCATACTCCAACTGTGTCCAAAACTCAAGAGGAGTAAGCCAAATGGTCTGTCTCACTATGTGGAATCCAACAAAGTTGACGGCACATCAATCGGACGTCCGGAGTTCAAGTTATAGGCGTTTCCGCTCCAAGGGCCCGGTTGGTCTCGTGTTCGAACCATCCCGTCCGTAGTCAATGTTTTCTGAAACCTTGAGTGTAATATACCTAAACGACCACCTCAATCTAAGGATATCATCGCAACTGATGGTGCATCGATTGGAGGTCTGTAGCCCAAGAGATGCGCATTTGAACAAAACTGCACAAAAATAGGGGTTCGGGCCAGGTCTGACCCGGCCCGACACCCCTGGGTCGGCCCGAACTTGGCCGACCCGACCCGGGTCTGGGTTTGGCCTGATAGGTTGCGGCCCGGCCCGGCCAGCGCGGTCTGGCCCAGCGTGGGGGTCCAGCCCAGCGCGGGCGGCCCGTCCCGGCACGGGTGGTCCGGCCCGGCCCGGCCGGTTCGGCCGGCGCGACAAGTTGGCCTGGCGCGGGCACGGCCCGCGTGGCCAGTGAAGAGCGGAGGGGGGGTGCAGTCCCCGCTGGTTGACCAAAAAAGCGTGGAAATTAAGCCGTGCCTCCCCCTAAACCCAGAATGACTTAGCCGTTCCAGTCTGCCGCGGCTCAGTCGCGGTGGTCTCCTCCGGCGGCGCACCGCCGCCACCGATCGCCTGCGCCACCGCACCTATCTGGCGCACCGCCGCCGCTTTCCGCGGACCACCGGACGTGCTCCAGTGGTCCGTTTCGCCCGCCGTCTTTGACAGTGGTCACATCAGGTCCCGTACATTTCTACAAAGACCTAAAATTGTCTTTTCGGCCCATTCCATCATCGCCCGTCGATTCGCGCACCAAAATCAAACTGCGGAGGGTTGTCGGGTCGTGTTTGTTGGGCCCACACCCTCCGCGTTAGGTGTTATCAAATGACAATAAATTAAACACATGCTTTTAACCATTGACGAGGGTATAATTTATTGAAGGAAAAATTATGCTAATATCATATTATTAAAAGCTCATGCTCTTGAGATAAAACCACTCAAATGGAAATTTAACAAAAATTTCCCTACCTCAATCCATAATACGTCAATGACTAGGGTATAATTTTTTCAAATAAATCAGAAAAACACCCAGAAATTAAATACCCACACATGAGGGTATAATTTACATAAAAACTATATACGAAAACCCCCTACCTCGTGTCATTCGTCGTTTGTTGACTATATTGCAATAGGGTGGACGTCGGCTCATCGACGTCGTCCCAAGGGAGGACATGAAGATGATGATGGTCGCTGGTGTTCATTGCTTTTGTCGTCGCCGGTGTGCACTCGAGGAAGAATTGATGTCTCCTATCTTCTCATGCTACGAAGAGGATAGAGGGTGCGTTGTCATTCCTCACCGGAGGTTTGGTGTTCTTCATCGAAGGAGAAAAACCCCTCTTCCTTCACAAAGTTCTCTCTCAAGAGGTTTCTCCCAACAAAATATTTGTTAAGGAAAATATTTAGAGAAGATCTCTTCATCTTAAAGAAAAGCCGTGCAAAACTAATTATTTCAAAACTCAAAATAAATTAATTTAGTGTATCACCTAGTTAATTTATCATGGGTTGGCTTAATTAATTAGAGAGAGAAGAATGTGAAGAGTTAATTTAAAATTCAAAAGTGAGGGGAGATTAAAGGGGAGTTGGCACAGTAAGTGCAAGGGAGTATAAGGGGGGTTACAAGAAGTTCGAGGGCTTATGGTCTGGTGTGGGCCCCACCACAATAAACCCTCCCATGGTAGGTTAGGTGGGTGTGGGCCCCACCTCCCACATATTCATACATGGGAAGTTGGGTGGTTATGGACCCCACCAACAACTTCCCATTGAAGAATTTGACTTCCTTGAATATCAAAAATAAAATTGTACACAATATTATTTATTACTTCCTTAAACCCCAAAATTTATATTCTTCCCCCGAACAAATGCTCCTACGGTAAAAGTCCTATTAAGAAAATACCGGCACTGCGAGTTCATCGGTACCCTCAGATTTCAATTCTAAGCACCGGTTCAAAAGATATAAGAACCCTCTAGTTTGTTCACTAAATGTACCTGATCTAAAACTTCAGAAATTGATTCCGGGCACACCGATTATCGGAATCAGGTGCCATCAGAATTCACGGACTAGTAAAATTCCAAAGAAATTAAGAAAAAAATTTCCATGAAATTTCCTTGTCTTTACATTACTCCCACCTCAGGGATTTACGTCCCCATAAAGCTATAACACAAACTAGGGAAACAAAAGTGGTACTGAGCACGCAACTGAGCCTTCCGCTCCCATGTGCTCTCTTGGAGGTTCCCGTGCTACCAGTGAAAGGGCACCTGAGAAATCGACCATCCATGTAGGAACTTCTCCTATGGATCCTCATTATCCACTACAACCTCTGTGAATGTCACCCCGTCATCGATGTCCAACTCCCTGCAGTCGATGATGCGTGAAGGGTCATGCACGTATTTCCTTAGCTAAGATACGTGGATGACATCAGGCACCCACTGAAACTGAGGTGGAAAGGGAAAGTGGTAAACCACCTTTCTTACCCTGATGAGGACCTATAAAGGTCCGTTGATCCTCGGAGATAACTCACCGCCTAGGCCACATCCCTGTAAACCTCATCGAGGTGAGACCCGTATAAGAACTTGGTCGCCATCCTCGAACACTAGAGGCCTCCATTTCCTGATTAGAACTAAAACTCAAAACTCTTATAGCCACGAGGGTATGGTTGGCCAACCCAAGAGTGATCGGCTACACCCTCATAAGCATGATTTTATTATGTGCTGCCTGGGGTTTCCTTTTCGCCGACCAAGGAAAACCTATCTCGACGTTGTAGATAGACCACAACATTTTTGCCTAATACTGTCAATTTGTGTATGAACTGTGATTGCCCAATCCATACTCAAACTAACGTCGTAAGGCCTCGACGCTGCCACCAAGAGGTTCCAACCGAAACTCTCACCTCAAGGGCCAGATCACACCGTTAGCATATGTGTGATTATCGAGTCTCCTCTAAAAGGTATATCCAGACGTGAGGGTCAAGTCAACAGCTTAATCGGAAACTCTAGGTCTGGGAAAAGATTTTTGGAAGGAAGGGATGATTCGTATCAATTTATGGTTGTTACGGCAGCTAGTAGAAGACACAGTCCGTACTTCAAATAGTCCTTAGATCCTTTTGGTCGCACTTCTTGACCGCATGGAGCCACTATTTTCCCCGCCCTCCAACTCCCTAAGCCTAGAAGAGATTACAAAAGCGGGTGGTTGCAACATGTCAAAGTGTTCACCACCCCATGCTGCTCTCCTAGCTCTGCTCCCATGTCTGCTGCCTTGCAGATTCATCTGTCCTTTTTTACTTCCTCTACTTGAAACATTTTACATGCCCAAGTCTCTGAAACAGGTGCCAGTTTCCTGCTTTCCCACTGCCAACCTTCACTGGTTGTATTCATTAAGCAAAATAATTCTCAACCACATATATTCTTTCTAGCACCCTAGCATAAGTAGGAATGCATAGAGAAAATGTGCTAGCTCGGATGTCCATAAATATTCCTCTCTTGGAAGTCGTAGCCCTGAAGCCCCGATCGCATCGTATTCATCGAGTACCAGGAATGGTTTGGTACGCCCCGATGAATTCTCAGCTACCGACATGTCATCCTACCGAATTTTTATAAGCTCTAAAAAATTCTCTACCACCTCCTCAAGCCAGTCCTCAGCTGCCCGTCAGTCAGGCTTTCCTCGGAACATGAGGGATATCTGGTGCTGGAACACGTGTAAGGCAGTAAGCCTACATGTGTCATTTACCAGTACCACCGGTTGTAACTTCTGACCAACAGGTAGTGATGTATGGCTAACAAACTACCATAAGGCAATATCTCAGGCATCAATCCACATACCGAAGCCTCATCACTATACGGACCATCAACATGGTCACTCACTGAAAAAACTAGTAGCCATGTCCACCGTCCACTCTACTGATGTCTCAGCTAGGCGGAAAACTCTAGCAATCCCCTCTAGCCAGTCCTCTACTGTCTGAGAATCTATCTCGCCTCGTAACCTCGGAGGCCTCTGCTATTGGAACTCGTGCAATGCACTATGTCGGTGTGCACGGTTCACTTTTATGGATGGTGGAATTTGGTGCCCAACAGGTGGTGGTGCTGCTGGTACACCACCCGAGGTTTCCAACATTGTAAAAAGGGTCATGCACCGGAGCCTCGTCACTCGGTGGGTCGTCATCATGTACTATCTCAAAACTCCAACTGACTATCTGCGTGGAGACATCCTAAACTGATGCGACACGGTCAACATTTTATACCTGGTGAGATGACTTGGTTTTAGTTGACTTTAAAACTTTTTGAAACACACACGCAATCAGTGTTTTCGTGCACAATGTCGGAAATCAGTAGTCAGGGTCATGGTGTACGGATACGCCGGCCGCCGCACTAATACCGGACTCCCTGAACCGATGACCAAACATGGTATCCTTAACACTATTGCTTCACAAAAAAGAAATATCAGAGTTATATGTCCTGCGGTAGAACCGACTCCTCTGATACCAATTTTTCACAACCCATCCTTGGGGCCCGTGCCATGACTACCCCAAGCCCGCCTTCCATAGGCCAGGTGTTGGCGACTAGCACCAAAGGCGTAAATCCCAATAAAAAGGGAAGTAATTGCCTTTACGAAACGAAAACACACACAAACAGAGTACAAGAAGAAGCTACACAAAGTAAAGTAGTGAAACAAACGTGCTGATAGTACAAGAGGCCAGAAATACAAGCTCAAAATAAAGGTACAACTACAACTGAATGTAAAGTACAACTCAAGGACAACAACTGAAAGGGACAAGTAGCTCCTGGATTGTCCTCGAGGTTCCTACCTGAAGGGTAGGTACATATGTCCTCCTCAATACTCCACGTGTGCCCGTCTCCTCTGGGTACCGACTCGTTGTGAGATCCACCTTCGGGTACCGACTCATCGTGAGATCCACCTCCGGGTATGGACTCGTCGTGAGATCCCCCTCCGGGTACCGTCCACCTCCTCAAGCCTCAAACACGATCAGTGATGTCCATCGTCTACAATCAACACAATGAAGTGCGGGAAAATCCCATGCAGGGGTGAGTATACGATACTCAGTAGGGACCCTGAGAACCTCAAGGTCTCACCCAAATCCAACAAGGATAATCACAAGGAAAGTTCTCAACAGATAACCCTTACTTTGGTATAATTACATACTTATACTTAATTTACCAAGTAACCCATCTCAGCCACAATTTATCACATAGATATGAAGTCAACAGATAACCACCGCTTAGGTATATGCCAATACATATACGTAAGTTATCTAGTAACACATTTCAATCATGAGGAAAACACGAAGGTCATTGACTCAGCTCAAACCAGGATTTTCATTATCGAAACCACAAATACTGAAGATCTCCGTCTCTGATGAGAAAAGTGATCTTGTCACGACTCCGAGGTAATGCTCACTAACCTAAGACTGCTGAGGTACTCCTCCTATCGAGTACCGCGGGTCATCCACCTCACAAAGTAGTGTTCCTCCGCCATGGGTCTGCCACCTCAAACAGTAGTGCTCCCCCTCATAGCCTATAGAGGTACTCCACCTGTCGAGTACCATAGGTCTGCCACCTCACAAAGTAGTGCTCCTCCTCCTTGGGTCTGCCACCTCACAAAGTAGTGCTCCCCACTGGGCTAGGCAAGTCACTCCGAATCAAATCAGACAAGCACTCATCAGGTCTCAGCCAGCTACACGGTCTCTGTACTCCGTACGCTTGTCTCCGGGAGGGTCCGCTCCATGAGCTACAGGTTGTTACTCCAAGTGTCACAAAGTCTCACGAAGAAGTATCTCAAAGGACCACCTCGTCATAGGGGTCTCAACACAATAGACAGTGCGTCAATCGGACGCCCGGTCTGTGAGTTATTAGCCTTTTCATCCCAGGGGCCCGGTTGGTTTCGTGTACGAACCAACCCAATGATATGACAACTGTACCCCGAACTCACATAGGGTATACTCATAGGGACATTTTCTCAACGTGAACACCAACTCCACTGACGGTTCGTCAAACGGACGTCAGGTCTGAAAGTTAACGGCTTTTCTGTTAAAGGGGCCCGGTTGGATTTTAGGTATAATCCAACCCGACTATAATCCTACTATGTCCAAACCTCGAGAAGAGTAAGCCAAAAGGCCCGTCACACTAAGAGGAATCCAACAAAGTCAACAGCACGTCAAACAGACATCTGGAGCTCAAGTTATAGGCGTTTCTGCTCCGAGGGCCCGGTTGGTCTCATGTTCGAACCAACCCGGCCATACCCAAAGTTCTCTGAAACCTTGAGTGTAATATAACGAAATGAACGTCTCAATCCAAGGATCCCATCGCAACTGATGGTGCATCGATCAGAGGTCTGTACAAAAATTATGGGCGTTTGAACGAAACTGCCCGAAAATAGGGGTTTGGGCCTGGTCCGACCCGACCCGACACCCCCTGGGTCAGCCCGAACTGGGTCGATCCGAACCGGTCCGGGTCTGGCCCGATATCGCGCGGACCGGCCCGGCTGGGTGTGGGGGTCCGGCCCCACGTGGGTGGCCCAACACGGCATGGGCGGTCCGGCCCGGCGCGGCCGGTCCGGCTGGCGCGGTCGGTTGGCCTGGCGCGGGCGCGACCCGCGTGGCCAGCGTAGAGCGGAGGGGGGGTGCAGTCCCCCTCGGTTGACCGAAAGGGCATGACAATTAAGCCACGCCTCTCCCTACACCCAGAACGGCTTAGCCATTCCGGTCCGCCGCCGCTTTCCACGGACCACCAGACGCGCTCCGATGGTCCATTTCACTCTCCGTCTTCACCAATGGTCATTTTGGGTCCCGTACATTACTACGATGACCTCAAATTGTCTTTGCGGCCCGTTCCATCATCGCTCATCGATTCACGCACCAACAACAATCTACTGAGGCTTGTTAGGCCGTGTTTGTTTGGCCTACGCCCTCCGCGTTAGGTGTTATCATGTGACAATCAATTAAACACATGCTTTTCATCACTGACGAGGTTATAATTTATTCAAGGAAAAATTATTCTAACATTATATTATTAAAAGCTCATGCTCTTGAGATAAAACCACTCAAATGTAAATTTAACAAAAATTTCCCTACCTCAATCCATAATACATCGATGACTAGGGTATAATTTATTTCAAATAAATCAAACAAACACCCTGCAATTAAATACCCACGCACAAGGGTATAATTTACATAAACACTATATACGAAAACCCTCTACCTCGTGTCATTTGTCGTTTTTCGATGATATCACAAGAGGGTAGACGTCGGCTCTTCGAAATCTTCCCAAGGGAGGAGATGAAGATGACGATGGTTGCTAGCATTTGTTGCTTCCGTCGTCATCGGTGTGCAGCCAAGGAAGAATTAATCTCTCCTCTCTTGTTGTGCTACAAAGAGGATAGAGGGTGCATCGTCATTCCCCGCTGGTGGTTTGGTGTTCTTCAACGAAGGAGAAAACCCCCTCTTCACTCACAAAGTTCTCTCTCAAGAGTTTTCTCCCAACAAAATATTTTCCAAGGCAAATATTTAGAGAAGATCTCTCCACCTTAAAGAAAACCCATGAAAAAATAATTATTTCAAAACTCAAAATAAATTAATTAAGTGAATCACCTAATTAATTTATCATTGGTTGACTTAATTTATTAGAGAGTGAAGAAGGTGAAGAGTTTATTTAAAATTCAAAAGTCAGGGGAGATTAAAGGGGAGTTGGCACATTATGTGCAAGGGAGTTTAAGGGGGGTTATAATAAGTTCAAGGGGTTATGGTCTCTGGTGGGACCCACCACAATAAACTCTATGATGGGAGGTTAGGACGGTGTGGGCTCCACCCCCCACATAATCACACATGGGAAGTTGGGTGGTTGTGGACCCCACCAACAACTTCTCATGGAAGAATTTGACTTCCTTGAATATCAAAAATAAAATTGTACACAATTTTATTTATTACTTCCTTAAACCGAAAAATTTAACTTCTTCCCCCGAAGAAACACACCTAGAGTAAAAGTACTATTAAGCAAATACTGGCACTGCGAGTTCATCGGTGCCCTCAGATTTCAATTCGGAGCACCGGTTCAAAAGATAGAAGAACTCGTTCATTTGTTCACTAAATGTGCCCGAGCTAAAACTTTGGAAATTGATTTTAGGCACATCGGGCCTCGGAATCAGGTGCCTTCAGAAGCCAAGGACTTGAAAAATTCCTAAGAAATTAAGAAAAAAATTTCCTTGAAATTTCCGGGTTTTTACACTAATTCACTAGGGATCCATATTTCGGATTAAAGAACTTGTAGATGTGGCAAAACCACTTATGAGGGGAATATGCTTGTCAGAGGATGAGTCTGGTTCTTGGATATCCTTTAAATTTAAAAAGATCCCAATTTTGTATTCTTTTGTGGGTGTCTCAAACATTTTCATAAGGACTGTTAATCGAAGGAGGATGATCAAGGAAATGATATTCTATAAATTGTCCCTTGGTTTCGTGAAAGAATGAATGGAGAAAATTTTCATTCCTAAGATGAAAAAAAGGACCGACATAGTCTTGTGATGGTGCTCATGAAGCAGTCGAAGTCAGTTCACAATAACATCGTAAAAATTAGGCCACTAGAGTTTTATGCTGGCATCCCTGTAGATCAGCAGGCGAAATAAGTAATACGTGGCAGCGTTATGGATGTGACTGAATCAAGGGAATTTCATGTAGGTAAGGATAAGGACCTAACTCTTTACTCAACATGGGTCCCTGCTTATGCGAAGGAGCCCTCTCCCCCACATTCAAGGTTATCGCCAAAATAAAAAGAACCACCAGACCTAGGTCCTAGATGAGAGAACTCTAGAGAGGAACCTTTTGACCCAATTCATTGGACAGATGGTGAAGCACCAAGGTTCACTGCCCAAGATGGAGAAGGAATTTTTGGATTAATATCATCAGGTATCCAAAAACATAGGACTTGAAAAAGGGTTAATATAGTAGATCGAGATCAAGTACTAAGAAGAACAAAACCAGGTGACCACAAATGAAGCTGGGAGGCAGGGACAATACATGATAGACTCCCAAAGATGTGGAAAGCAATAGGTGATGGACAATGTATCGATGTTATGAAGGCATAGGTGGTCATGGACAAACCCCACCTAAAGCAATGAATATCTTATGATGTAAGTATCAGGTACTTGGATACCCCCGAACAGTTCGGTCGCTCCATCACAAGAGTTTCAAATAACTCTCTGAAAATGTTTTTGTATCCAAAACTATGATGGACTTCAAGGATACTGGTTTTTGTGGCTCAATGATCGATTTCATGAACGTTTTTCCCATTGGAAGACATGGAAACTCTAGTGGTCCATGCCTTTTGTGGAAAGAGTACATTGGTGTTCAGGGGACTAATTTCTATGATAATCCCATTGTTGTTACTGTTGCTACCCCAAGATTTCCTTCATGGTCTTTTGTGCGATTCTATGGGTGGATTGGGCACCAAGATAAAACCAAATCTTGAGACCTTTGGCGTCGAGTGAGATCCTCTCTTTCGACACCAATTTTGGTTGGGGGAGACTTTAACGAGATACTCCTTATTCTTGAAAAAAATGGGGGGCGTTGGTGGAGTGGTGTTGCTGTGGAAGAGATTAGGAATTCTCTTGTGCTGAATTCCCTTCATGACATTGGGTTCACATGTGCTCTGTTCACTTGGTTTAGAGGGATATCAATGGAAAATCATATTAATGAAAGACATGATAGATTTGTGGGAAATAAGGAGTAAAAATTTCTCTTCCATGATTTCTCAATGGTTCACCTTCATTTAGTCTCTTCTGTCCACCATCCTAACATGTTTTCAATGACCTCACATGGGGATGTTGGGAGACCTTTATAGACTTTTCGTTTTGAAAGTATGTGTCCCCAAGATAGTAATTCTGAGAAGGTGGTTTATTCATCTTGGTAGGGACCAAACTGAACCATTTTATCAAATATCCATAGTACTTCCTCTCCCTTACATTAGTGGATCTCGGTTAGATTTGGGGATTTTGACTATCGTATTAATTCTCTAGATAATCATTTGAATAAGCTTCACTCTTGGCCTTTTTGTAACTCTGTACTCAAGGATATGTCATTCACTGAAAATAATCTTAACATAGCTTTGAGGGAGAAGGAGAGATTTTGGTTTCAATGGGAAATAGAATCCCATTTGAATGAGGGTGACTAGAATACCCACCTTTTTCACCAAAGAGCCTCAAATAGGAAAAGGAAAAATTACATCTCTCAACATGAAGATCACTCTGGTAGGGTTACTTTTTTGTCAATAATATCTAAACCATTATCCTGATCTTTGTCAAAAACCTCTATAAAGATGAAATCCTTGAAAGTCCTTCGAGCCTGACTAGATGTAACCCAAAAAAATGGTTACGGAGGATCTGAACCTTATGTTGGATAGAGATATCCTTGATTATGAAGTGCTAGAGGCCCTTCATCATATTCACTATACCAAGGCCCCCAGGCCTAATGGGTTTCATGCAATGTTTTTTAAACACTTTTGGAATATCATTTGCCCAGATGTGATTTCCCTGATGAAGGATTTGTGGGATTTAAGATTTTATCTTGATCCCGTAAATGATACTCTTATTACCGTAATATCGAAAACCCACTTCTGGTATAAAATCATGAAATTTCGACCTATCAGTTTATGCAATTTTGTTTACAAAATCATTTCCAAGATATTTGTGGTGAGGCTACGGAATTTTCTCCCATGCATTGTAACTAAAAAATAGAGTGTTTTCATTCCAAATAGATCCATTATCGATAATTCTGATATTGATTTTGAAATGTTTTAACTCTATGAAAACTCACTCATCATCTAAAAGATGTTTCATGGAAATTAAAATAGATATGATGAAATCTTATGACATAATTGAATGGTCATTTCTTGATCTTTTTCTCTCCAAATTGGGATTTGGGATCAAATGGATCTCTAATATCAAGAATTGTGTTATGATTGACACCTTCCGAATTAATATTAATAGATCCCACTCAAAAATATTTAAACCCTCAAGAGTTTTGCGGCAAGGGGACCCTCTATCACCTTATCTGTTAATTTTGGTGGTAGATGTTTTTTCTCATCTTCTCTTGAAAGTAGAGTAGAAAGGGATGATCCATGGTGAGAAGGTATGTAGAAATTACCCCTAATAACCCACCTTTTTCTTTGAAAATTATAGTCCCCTCTTTGCTCGTGCTACACCACAAGAATGTGGTCAGGTGCTAAAAATCATTAATATGTATGAAAGGGATTCTAAAAAATGTATTTATCCTTCAAAATCAGAATTATCCTTCAGTAAAGCCTTTTTATTGGAAAAAAGGGTGGAAATACAATTGGTGTGTGGATTTTTGCTGGTGTAAAACCATCCAAAATATCTTTTCCTCCCAACAATTGTCGGATTATCTAAGAAACAAATTTTCACATTGATTATCAGGAGAGTGGAAAATTTGATTTGCTTATGGTTGAGTAGGTATATCTACAAGGATGAGAAGGAAGTTACGGTTAAATATGTGGCCCAATAAATTCCCTCTTACGATATTCCCCATTTAAAGTATCTTCAATCACTTGTCGATCAAATCCATTCTCGTTTGGGAAACATTTGGTGGGGCTCACATGAGGGTAAACATAACACCCATTAGATATCCTGGGGAAAATTGTTCATTTCAAAATTTTATGGAGGCCGTGGGTTTAGGAATATCAAATGGTTTAATGAAGAGATTTTGGAAAAACAAGGTTGGAGCCTTCTCACAAACCCAAACACATTGTTCTCAAAAGTGTTACGGGCCAAATAGTTTCCCCACTCCGATTTTTTGCATGCCCAGCTAGGATTGAGGCTGAGTTTTGTATGGAGAAGCATTTTGGCTGAAAAATCACTGCTTTATTTAGGATGTCTGTGAAGAATTTTAGATGGTAATGATGTGAGTGTTTGGAATGATCTATGGATGACAAAGGGTGTCATTGTTCGTGTCCTCAATTGTTGTCCTAGGTTTTGAAACTGCTAGGTTGTGAGACCTGATCAATGAATTTCTTGATGATTGGGATTGAGGAATATTTTGAAACAAGTTTAATGATTTCAATTGTACTCTTATTATAACCATTCCTCTCACTCCAGTTATGGGGAAGGATCAGATTATTTGGACCGAGGAACCATCCATGAAGTTCTCAGTCCGATTGGTCTACAAAATGTAGGTTTGTGACTTAGAACAGGATTCCCTTGACAAGCATTGGAAGGGTATGTAGTCAATCGCCTCCCCTACAAAGGTGGAATTCTTTTGGTGGCAGGTCAACGCTGGTGTTCTTCCTACCCATGACCTTTTGGAGTGACATCATCTAGTATATGATGACAGTTTTCCTTTGTATCTCCAAGAGGTAGAATCTCCATTGCAAGCAATTCTTCTCTGTCATGGGGTGAAAGGGGTGTGAAAGGAATGAGAGCCATATTTTAGATATTTATTTGATCCTTCTATTGGATTGATTAAAAAATTCATTAAATGGGAGGCTTCGTTGGAACCAAGGGCGATGTGGGTGATTTTCACAATTTATTAGCTAGTGTGGACTCGAATAAATGAATTCATTTTTCACAATAAGGTGACCCAAGATCATATTTTGGTTGAGAGGGCTTGGGATTGGAAGAATTTTTTTATGTTGAATGATGTTGTTCCTTTTATGGGTAGTAATCGGCATGAACCTCCCTGTTCGTTCCCCCCTCCAGAGGGTTTTTTCAAAATTAATACGGATGTGGCTGTCTCTACTCTCCCCAGGGTTGGGATTGGATTTATCGCCCATGATAGTGATGGTCAGGTCATGGAAGCTTACTGCAGGTTGTGGATTCCCCTGGAGACCTGCTATAGTGGAGGCATCTACCATTATCTATGGGATTATTCTTTATTTCTCCAAAGGTTGGATCAATGTGGCGGTGGAATCTGATTACTTGGAAGTGATTAACGCTTTATCAAAGAAAGAGGAGGCTTCCCAAACTATTGACCCCATTTTGAGAAAGATCTGGTCCTTGACCAATTGCTTTGCTGAATACAAATTTTATTTCATAAACCGGGGGGGGGGGGGGAATTTGGAGGTTCATCATTTATCTTGGTTTGGGAAATCTTGGGGTAACCATTGTTGGGAAGACTCTTTCCCTGAGCAGATTTGTATATATGGTGCCACTGATCAGTAATTTATTTGTACGATTTTTATTCAAAAAAAATTTAATGTTAATTTGATAACGTGATAAATATTTTTGACATAATAATTTTAATATTATTTAACACGGCCAATATATTTTAAAGGTATAAAATTTAAATTATTATAAATATTTCTAATTACCATGATAACAGTGAAATAATTATTTTTCAAATAATATTTTATTTATATATACTTATATTAGTCAAAAAATTTAAATTTAAATAATTTAAATAATGAATCTAATAATTTTTTTAATCCCATAAAAATATATATTAATAATAATTTAACTCATAACCAATAGTAAATATTCTTAAGAATCAATAGTGTTCAAAATGTCAATTTTCTAGTAAAATAAGTTTTTGAAAAAGTGTCTATTTCAATTTAAAAGTTATTTTTATGATATTTGGAAGTAAAATTTCATTATATATATTCCAAACATAGTTCCATCACACTGAAATTTGGTTATATTTATTATGCTATATTTTTAATTAAATATAAAATCCAAGTGTTAAAAAATTGTTACCTAGTTTAAAAGTAAAAGCATAAAATGTAAAAGATTAATTTTAAAAACCCTAAAACATGGTTAAAATAAGAGTGGAAAGAATTTTTTGAGTCATTATAGACTAAAATACAACCCACACTCTATAAAATGTTTGTTTTGTATGAAAAATGAATCATGAACATGGTAAATGATTTCGTCTCAATTTCCCTCATTTTAGACATGTACAATATTTATACATCTAATTTAATTGATTTAGTAAATATGTTTCCTATTTAAGATTTATTATAATTATTTAAATTTTAATAATAGTATTTTATGTTCAAATATAAGCCAAATCGTTCAATTTTTTTTATTAATGTGTTACTTGGACAATAATATGTTTCTTGGTCTCAAATATTATTATTTGAGAAATGTAAAATGTTAATAACCATGCATAATTTATATGGTTTATTCACATAAAATGAATATTTTTATATCATTGAGTTTTCATTTCATGAGATTTACAATCCAAATCGTGTTCCCTTATTGTGGTGGCTGTCGATACAGTTGTCTCCTTAATAGTAAGGAATTTTGTTAACTTTAATACCCTTCAATTGAGTTAGAATGTGTTATCATTAACATTATTAATCCCTCCTTGGGTTCCATGAAAATAATATTTTATGATATTTAATATTATAATCCTGTTTGATAATATTATGTTTTAATAAAAATATGGTTTTATTAATATTTTTACATTTTGTGTTTTCAAGAAAGGTAATTTTAAGAATAAAAAATATCCCTATCATAGTTAAATGATTTGGACCCCCATTTTCCATTGAAAAATTAATTTCATTTTAAAGGATATATGATTGGATTTTATTTTAAAAGTAAAATTTTTCAATGATTTTTCACTTCACCTTTTTTAAAATACTTTTTAAATTGACTCGTAACATCCTATTTTAGGTCAATGAGAAAAATATTGTCTAAAATATCTTTATGTTTTCACATTAAATTATATTTTAATTTTCAAAAGGATTCACCATTATAGGATTTATTTTTCCATATTTATATTATAATATATATATATATATATATATATATATGTGGAATGAAATCATGATAACCAAAAATCCAATTCCTGATCCCTTCCTGGGTGGTATCATTCAAGCATTATTCTTAAAGGATGGTTTTCATCTTTGTCAATATCCTTATAGGTTTACTTTTTTACACTAAAAATATATTATTTCAAAACCCCAAAAATTATCCCTATATATAGATTATTATTATTTTTATATATTAATTTATCATTATACACATTAATTTATACGATATAGATATCACATTTTATATAATTCAAATTGAAATATATTCGCCTAGAAATAATGGTACTTGAATGAAGGGAGGAAAGATTGGCATTTCATATATTGTTATTACCATACAGATGATTATTGTTAAGCCTCCTATGTAATGTTTAGACAACCAACTTCATTAAATTAATGGGTTATAAACATTTAATATTTTCTATTAACATAGGGATGAGTATTGGTAATCCATAAATTATTTGACTAAGATTTATGGTTATTGGAAATATGTCTATGTATTGTTTTTAAATCCAATTTCTTTATTAGAATGGGTTATGATCATGTTATCTCATTTATTAACATAAAGATAGTATTTGAATTATTGATAATTATTTACTCTCAATGCTTTCTGATCATGTATTTATATTCTCTATACTTCATTATATAGATAACCACATTTTATTTAGTATTATATTCCCATAGAATGGTATGAAAAGTAATGATGATTCATATAGTGAATGAATTGGGCCTAATCTAGGGATGGGCGGGGAGAGACATTATATACTCCATTGATGCATCAAAAGGACCCATGAGGAAAATCTAGTTCGGGTATTTGGTGTATGCCTTCCCCTAACATTACAATGTATTGACTATGATATCAACAAAAAGTATCATTTCTTAGAACAAGGAATTGACAGAATATTATTAATGTTTAGTATTATTAATTCCATCATTATGATGTCAATATTGTTGATATACATGTATTCAATTATTTTCATGTATATTTCATGATCACAGTTTCATGTTTATTAAGGATTCCTAAAATTTACCAATTCATACCATAATTTTTATTCCATCTATATTCCATGAATGATTTAGTTGTACCACTTTACCTAATTGATTTTTTCAACACACCTCTAAATATATTTATATTTTCCAAGGTTATAGAGAATAGAATTAAATGTGACATGTTTAGAAGGGTAGAATGTGTGAATGGAATCTCATTGAGATATTGATACTTGTCATGAATTATGTAGTTACATATATAATGGGTAGAAGTTCCTTATAATATAAAGAATATTACATTTATAATTTTTTATAACTATATATAAATCTAAATGAGTAAATATCTTTTGGATATAGAGATTCAATAATTATTATTATTATTTTAAATTATGGATAATATATCTAGGATTTTACAGCTGGTATCAAAGAAAGTATATAATGTATGAGTTTATGACACTAGATCTAGGGATCTTGGTTAGAGGTGTCATAATTGGTATCAAAGGAAAGCTTTAGATGTAAATATAGATTAATATATTTTTAAATATATTGTAAGGGCTGATAAGTTAATTTTGATAATAACATCAAATTCATAGATAAATATTTAGGATTATTATATTATATAATTTTAATGTAACAATTCACATTTAATTTGGGTATTATGATAAGAAAATTTCACTAAAAACTCTAGGAATAAGTATAAATATTAAATAATGTTCATATGTTTTGTAAAAGGTGATATTATATAGTTTTTGAAGAAAATAATCCATTTTTGAATACTATTTAGTTGATGTAGATGTGTAAACAAATCACCTAGTGGTAATAACCATAAAAAGGGCTAGCTGTGAACTGAATTAATCATCAAATTGATGCTTGATGAGTGGGCCTAATATTGAACAACTCGTGAGACACTCCTGAGGGAGTGGGACTAATATTGAACACCTGGTGAGACACTCTTATAGGATATTCCTTAGACAAAAAAATTTTATTTATAAACCATGATGAAGGATTGATGAATAATTGTAACTAATTATATTAGTGAACCTAAAAAAAATTACCACAGATAACTAAGTATTGTACAATGGTGTAATATGTGGATCGAAAAGAATCATATGTCCAAAAAAAAGTGAAATAAGGGATATTCAAATTAATGTATTCCAATTCATATTTTAGATATTATCACACCAATTTTGGTTTTATTATTTTGTTGAAATAGGGTTATAAAAATGAAGATGAGGGTTGTATGTTCATAGAAACATCCTTGTATTACAATTTAATAAAGAAATATACTTAAATGGTTGAGAAAATTATTATTTTCCTATTATGGTGTAAAAGGTTAGTTTCCTAATCATTCCTATAGTATTGGATGTTGATATAATTTTTATAATTTATTTTTTATACTATTCACTATTTTCCATAGTGATTGACATTTATTAATATTAATATGGTATATCCTAAAAAAAATATAATGATTACATAAAAAATATGGATTGTTTTTTAGTAGTTCTACATTAAAGGTTATGAAAAATATATTAAATTCTACAAAAAATCATGATAATTTATTTTATTACTGTGTTGTTTTTATGGAAATTTTGTGACAATAGATGATAGTGGTATGAACAAATATTAGGTATAATACATTCTTGATGTGGAGAAAATAAAGGTATTATTGATTTAGGGAAATGTATGTTAGATATTAATTTGTAACCTTGGGTTTGATAATTGATTCATGAAATGTGTTTAATAATTTCATCTCATTATTGGGATTATTATATATAGTTACTATGTACATCAACTTATAAAATAATGGTTCATACAATTTGAGGGTCAAAGATATAATTAATTTTTGGAAGAATATATAATCTTATTGTGGTTTAATATCTTAGGGATTACAATATCTTTTCAGAAAGGTAAGTTATTGGGAGTATATTATCTGTTTATATACATACATTGGTATATTATTTTTTGGAATGATGAAAGTTTTTTTGAGGAAGGATAAGTTGAATTTTGAGGGCATAAAGTTGAATTATCATTGGGTTTCAAATACTTTAATATTTCTAGTGGTAAATTGGGTTAACTATTCCATGGATTAGGTTAATAAGTATGGATGAACCTCACACAATGTAATATAGTTGGAACTAATAATGATAGAGGTTAAACTAATATTTAGACAAGTTTAAATAAATTATTTACATAATAACATGTTGATAAGGGTAAAATGATTTAATGTTGAACCCATTTTATGTTATTGATTTTACTATTTACCCTATATTTATTATAACAACCCAATGTTTTGTCAATAGAAATATCTTCTTATAATTATTCCTTATAGTATAATAGCATTAGTAAGAATGATGAAATATAATGATACTAAATACAATGTGACCATTAAAAATATTTTTTCCACTTCTATGGTTTGAATTTAAAAAATCTGACATACACGATTGTGTTCGGGGTGATTTTTGGAGTCTAATAGAACAAAATTAAATTTTGAGTAAATAGTAACATACCCTTATGAATAGTAATGGTACCATTATGAATAGCTATATAAACTTATGAATAGTAACCTCACCTATAATATTATATATTTAGTATTTAATTGAATGCATGATGTACTTATGTTTTGGAATACGTAAACAAATGTTCTAAAAACTGTAAATTTTCAACTAGATTATGATTTTTATTAAAAAATAAATTAATGATACATAAAAATTTATTTTATAGAAATGGACTTAATTTTTGGATTCTACACGTAAAAAAATGGTTAGGATTAATTTTTGGGATTTTTTCTAAAATTCTTAAATTTTTTATTAATAGTGAAATACCATAATTTACAAAACAAGCTAAATACACTAATTATAGGGTCATGTATGATGTTATGCTGATGTAAACCCAATTAGTTCGGATTAAGATGATAAAACTACTATATTTAGTTATGGAAGACTCACTATTCTGTGTATTGTGTAGAAATAATAAATCAATGAATATTATACTGAGAAATCCCATCTCCCCTCCACTATAAATACCACCCTTTACACCCTCAATTCCTCAAAGCTCTCATGCTTCAATAATTATCTAAACTCTGACCAAAAAATTCCATAGAACCTTTACGACTTCCAAGAAGCTTTTTAACTCATTAAAAGACTAATCCAAGGTGCCTTTAAGAGGATCTTAAGAGGACAACTCAAGAGGTAATTCCTCTCTCTCCTTTTCCTTTAAATTCCTTTCAATTTCAAGTTCATTGCTTAATATCATCCCACATATCTTCATAGACATGGTATGGTAACTCCATTATCTCACATATACTGAAATTTTATGATACTAAAGGTATAATATATCATCCAACCCCCTTCTCTTCTTCTTTTTATTTTAAGAAAGAAAAGGATGTTCGTGAGGTGTTAATTTATCACCTTCAAGAACGACATGTTTTATTTTTTCCATTTCTGCCTTCAGATCTAGTCATGAAACCATTTTTTGGTTGAAAATGAATATTTTATATGTATTATAAAGTAATTAATGTTATGGATCTAACTTACGAACATATTACTAAATTATAAAACAAAACAAGTTCATTGTGGTCGAAAAACCGCCAAAATTAACCAAAACAATCATCATTTATATCTTATCTAATGATTCATCCACATGGTATATAATATAATTCATTATAATATCATTTAAAATTATTTAATATCATTAATAATAGGAATGATTAGATCTGGATGTTTATCCATGGTCTACATGAACTTCCATTTATGAACATTAGTTGACCACTCAAGAAAACCATAAAAACAAACATTCTCGAACAATGTGTTTAAACTCTATAACTAATAAAAATTCCCATAAAATTAATTAATGAAACAATAATAAACCATATTCATGTAAAAAATGTTCTCAATATGTTAATTAATGAATCTAATGTAGTTATACATGATATTAAATTAAATAAAGCATTCAGATAAAGGTATGGGGAAAATCTCGAACAAAAATTTCATTCTTCGGGTTCTCCATATTTAACAACATTTTTTGATATGGTTAATCCTTAAAAATAAAATTTTCATCACTTTAATTCCTTTTCTAGGATATATATTTTTTCCACTTGAGTTTATTTCAGACAAAATGTTTTCCAAAATAACTCTTCTTTCAAAAACACACCTTTTACTCCTCACTCATTCTTAATGGTTCTTGTATCAAGTATATTATTCCCACTTTATTTTGGGAACCAAAAGTTTCTTAATGTGTTATTATGATATGAAACCCATACCTTTCTAGGGGATATTCATTTTCATTTTAAAATATGTGTAAGGCATGATAATGATAATGTTAGGACGTGATGGGTGCAGCCGTAATTATATTGTGAAAAATGAATGTTATCATGTGACTGGGGCGCCTGGAATTATACAGTGCACCAATGAATTAGGTAATGTGATGAATATCCTGAGTAAAAGGGAAATTATGCATTAAAACAATACTATAATTTTTTACAACTATGTTTTGTTGTTAACCACTAAGACACGATGTTTCATTTTTTATGAATTTCCACATTTGAAGTCTTTTATTAATGTTTCCTCTCATGATTTTGATGATGATGTTATGTTGATTATCACCCCATGATATATTTTTCTTATTTATACTCTCACTAGGATTTTAGATCAACCCCTTTTTATGTATATCCATAGGTGACAACATATACTAAGGATAGGACATGTTACAATAAGAAGCTAGAGAAGAAGGAATTAAATAAATGCTTATGTTTGATGTTGTAAATTTTATTTTTTGGTCCTAGTTTGCACAAGAAACTAAACCTATGGTTCCCTGTTGTGTAATACTATTATGTTTTTTTAAATGTATAATAATTTAATAGTAAATTAAGAAATGTCTGGGTCCCTATAATTTGTATTGGAGGAAAGGTTTAGTAAATTTGGGAATTAGGATTAGTGAACCCCAGAGAAAATCTCTAGTACGAGACTAAGTAAAAACATGCTTATAAGAATATTTACATAGGGATCCCATAAGTTATGATTTTAGTGTAAATAATAAAAATTAATAAGTTATTCTTGAATTTTTGATATATGTCTTGTTCTAGCATTTTATATTTTAGTAAATGGTTGGAATAAGGAGAAACTAGGACAACAACTCGTGCGAGGGCCAATGCAACTATTTATCAAACAACAACCCCAATGATTTTCAAGGTGTAGTTAAAAACTTAATGGTGATTATTACCCATCTATATCATGTTATGAACAATAAATAGAATAATTGTTAATGTCCATATTCACCAAAGAGGGGGAAATTGGCTATCAAGTGTTTTATGCGGCAACGACCACCGACATTTAGTGGATCTTCTGATCCACTAGTTGAGGAATAGTGGGTCATATCCATGGAGAAGATATTTTATATTCTATACTATTCTGGGATAGAAAATGTGACTCTATCAATTTATATTTTATATGGTGAGGCCGATCAATGGTGATATTTGGTGAAAGAACACCTAGCCAAGGGAGGAAATTGAAGAGATTGAATGGAAGACTTTAATATCATGTTTCTGTGTAATTATTTCCCATGAACTCTTCATACATATATGGAGAGAGAATTCATAGAGCTCAATAAAAAATAAGGAGAGTCTATCATAACCTATGAAGTGAATTTGACAAGGCTTGAAAGGTACACTTTGGGTTTTGTTATCAATAATGATTAAAAAATTGATATATTCTATAGTGGATTGAAACCACACCTTCGAAAGGATATTGAAATTTGAGACTTTGGGAGTTATGAAGAGGTTGTTAGATGTGATCTCAAAGTGGATATGAAGTTTTGAGAATGGTCCCTTGGATATGGTGATAATAAATGAAAGATGTTATTTCAAGATGGGGGATCTAATGATAAAGGTGGGAAGAAAACTCAACGACCCACATGCCCAAAATGTGGGAAGTTGCATCATTGGAACTACCTCAAAGGGATGGGGAAATGATTCATGTGTGGGAAATAAGGACACCAATCTCAAGAGTGATGAAAATACATGAAAAGTAAGTTGAATGTAGTAGATGAAAAGAGAGAATAACCCATGGTTCAATGCTAAAACTATAGGGAGAAATGGCACTATGTAAGCCAGTGCACTGAACCTTGGGTCCTTGAGGGTAATCAACATCAGTAGCCAAGAAATACTAAGGAACAAGAGAAGTCTTATACCATCACTAATATAGAAGTAGAGAAAAATAATGTAGTCAGAAAAGGTACACTTACTATTCAATAAATAATGGAAAAAGTCTTATTTAATTCTGCTTGTACACATTCCTTTATATCTTTCAGGTTTTATAGAACTACATAATCGATGCCCTGAAACCTTGAAGTAGATATATCTATAAAAACACCATGTGGTTAAATCATTGATACCCAAGTGTTTGACTCTTCCCCTATTAGCGTATGTGGGAATATTCTTCCAGCAGATCCCATAATACATCCCTTGGTGGAATTCGATGCTATAATGGGAATGTATTGGATCTCGTTATATAAGTACATATCAACTACTATGAAAAGGAAATATCTTTTCATATTTTGAATCATCCTATACTCTTCTACAAAGTCAAGGAATATCATGAATCTCCTTTTTAAAATCCTTCGACGTTGTGGGTTTTGATTTCCTAGGAAGAAGTATACCTATCCTAAATGGTAAAGTCAAAGGAAAGTGCCATCCATGTGGAAGTGGTCGTCATGATGGAATACAGTGATGTATTTCCAGAAGAGTTACTCAGACTTCCCCCCATATCGTGAGGTAGATTTCTCTATATAACTCATTCCCATAGCTACTATTATATCATTGTGTCCCTATAGGATAGCTCCTATCGAAGTGGAGGAGTTAAAGAATCAGCTACAAGAGCATTTGGAAAAATGGTTCATACACCCTAGTGCATCACCTTGGAGTGCGCCGATGCTCTTTGTAAAGAAGAAGGATGGAACAATGCAGCTATGTACCGAATATCAGGAACATAAAAAGATCACCATAAAGAGAAAGTATCATCTTGCAAGAATTGATGAATTTTTCAATCAGTTAATAGGATCTCAATACTTATCAAAGGTGGATCTTCATTATATATATCATTAACTAAAGGTAAATAAGGAAGATATTTAGAAGACTGCCTTCTGTACAAGGTATGGGAACTATGAATTTCTGGTGATTCCCTTCGGACTTACTAATGCCCCTAAAATCTTCCTGGATATAATGAATAGAGTTTTTAGACAGTATATCGACAAATTTGTGGTAGTTTTTATTGATGAAATTATCATCTACTCTAAGAGAAAGGAGGAACATAAAGAACATCTAAGACTTGTGTTTGAGACATTGAGAAAGGATAAGTTGTATGCCATGTTCAGGAAGTGTTACTTTTGGATGAAGTCAGTCACATTCTTGAGACATGTGACCACAAGTGAGGGAATTTCTATGGACCCTTATAAAACAATGACGATTGAGTAATTGCCCAGGCCCTCTAGAGTAAAAGAAATTCATAGTTTTCTTAGATTAGCTAGGTACTACCAATGTTTTTTTGAGAAATTTCTCACAATTGTGAAACCCATTAACTTTGTTAACAAGGAAAGGGGTAAAGTATGTCTGGATGGAAGAATGTGAGGGATGATTCAAGGAGATAAAGAGAAGGTTGGTCACTACACTTATACTCACACTACCGAAAATTGGAGAATGTATTGTGATATATAGTGATGCTTAAAAGAAAGGATTAGGTTGTGTTCTCATAAAAAATGATAATGTGACAGACTACGTGTCACAACAGTTGAAGATCCATGAGAAGATCTACTTGACACATAATTTAGAGCTGACAACCATGATTTTTTCAATGAAAATCCAGTGGCACTAACTTTTTGGTGAAAACTGTGACCTATAAACCAACCAAAAGATCCTAAAGTATATATTCACACAAAAGGAGCTCAACATGCATCATAGAAGATGGTTAGATCTAATCAAGGACTATGATTTCCTTATTCACTGTCATCCTAGAAGGGCGAACAAGGTAGCTGATGCTCTAAGAAGAAAAGAACCTGTTATTATATCCATGTTGAAGATTTAGAAAGAACCTATATTGTTGGATATGTAAAGGATGGATTTTGAAATCATAAGGGAAGGGGATACATCCTACCTTTCCCAATTTATTACACAACCATAAATCCAAGATATGATTAAGGAGACATAAGGGATGATATGGAGTTACAAAATAATGTCTATGCAGTAAATGAAGGGAAGCTGCAAGAGTTCTATTTCGATGATGTTGGTGTGTTCATTTAGGAATGCAGCTTTGTGTTCCTTAATCACCCAGGATAAAGAAAGAGCTATTGGACAATACACATAGATCAAATTTCTATATCCATTATGGTAGCACCAAGATATAATAAGATCCCCAAAAACACATATGGTTGGATAACATGAAGAAGGAGATTGCGGAATATATCTCAAGGTGATTGGTATATCTGAAAGTTAAAGTAGAGCGAAAAATTCAAAAGGAACGATGCAACCATTTCCTATAACTATGTGGAAATGGAGACGTCGAAGGGAAATAATGAGATATGGGTTGTGGTTGACTGAATCACAAAGAATTCCAATTATATTAAAATTTGGGAAGATCTATTGCTTGAAAAAAATGAAAAGATATATGTAAAGGAAGTGGTGAGACTACATGGTGTTCCACTCTAGATTGTCTCTAATCATGATCTAAGGTTCACATATAAATTTTGGAGAAGTATTCAACATTCTTAATGTACTAAATTAAATGTCATCATGACATATCACCCCCATAATGATGGACAATCTGAAATGACTATTAAGATTCTTAAAGACATGATAAGATCCTTCTCTTTAGAATTCAATGGTTGATGGGATCAACATCTCCCATTGGTTGAGTTCTCATAGAACAATAGATTCAACTAGAGTATTCATATGGCTATATATGAATATTTGTATTGAAATTGATGTAAAACTCCAACCTGTTGGGATGAAGTTGGAGAAAGAAAGCTACTTAGACCCAAACATGTTCAAGAGATGACAGAAAAGGTTCATGTAATCCAGAAACACATCAAAGCTTCTTAGAGTTAGAAAAATAGCTTTGATGACAACCGTAGAAGGGACTTTGAGTTTTATGTTAGAGACAAAGTCTTCCTTAGAATATCACCATAGAAGAGATTCATGCGGTTTATAAGGAAAGGGAAGTTAAGTCCACAGTTCATTGGACCCTTTGAGATCCTTGACTGTATAGGATCCATGGCCTATCGGCTAGCACTTCCACTGAATACGGATCAAGTTCAGGATGTGTTTCATATATCATTCCTAGGGAAGTATATACTAGATCCCCCACATGTACTGAACTCAAAGGTGGTACAGCTGGAAGATGATCTCTCCTATGAGGAGTAGCCAATAGAGATTCTGGATAGGAGAGATAAGGTTCTAAGCAACAAAAAAACACACCTTTTCTAAGTTTTTTAGAGGAACCAAAAGTTTTAATAATCTACTTGGGAACCATAGGAGGTGATGAAGGACAAGTATTCTCACCTATTTTTGTAAAATTAAAATTCGAGGGAGAAATTTTATAATGGGGGAAGAATGTAACGATCCAATGTTTTGTCAATAGAAATCCCATCTTATAATTATTCCTTATAGTATAATCACATTAGTAAACCCAGTGAATTATAATGATACTAAATACTATGTGACCATTAATCCTATTTTTCCACTTTTATGTTTTGAATTTCAAAAATCTAACATACACGGTTGTGTTCAGGGTGTTTTTTGGAGTCTAATAGAACAAACTTAAATTTTCAATGAATAGTAAGATACCCTTTTGAATAGTAATGGTACCCTTATGAATAGTTATATAACCTTATGAATATTAAACTCACCTATGATAGTATATATGTATGATTTATGTAAATTCATGATGTACCTATGTTTTTAAATAAGTAAACAAATGTTTTAAAAATTATAATTTTTCAACTATATTATGATTTTAGTTAAAATATACATTAATCATATTTAGAAATTTATTTTTGAAAAATGGAATTCATTTTTGGATTCTATACATCAAAAAATTATTAGGGTGACTTTTTGGGATTTTTCAGAAATACATGAATTATCTATGAATAGTGAAATACCATAATTTACAAAAAAAGCTAAATACACTAATTATAGAGTAATGTTTGATGCTCTACTGATGTAAGACCAATTGGTTCGGATTCACATTATACAATTACTATATTTAGTCAAGGAAGACTCAATATTCCCTGTCCTGTGGAGAAATAATAAATTAATGAATATTATATTGAGAAATCCTCTCTCCCCTCCACTATAAATACCACCCTTGACACCCTCATTTCCTCACACCTCTCATGCTTCAAGCCATCCTTAAACTCTTCCCAAACATCATACCTAGCTCCTATACCATGTTAAAGATGCTTCTGGTCTCATTAAAAGACCAATACAAGGGTCCTTGAGGAGGATCTCATGAGGATAACTAAAGAGGTAATCCCTCTCTCTTTTTTCCCTTTAAATTCCATTCAATTTCAAGTTCATTTCTTAAACTATCCACAACTATCCTCATCCACATGGTATTTTAACTCTTCTATCTCACATATAATGTAATTTTATGATTATAATGGGATTATATATCATACAACACCCTTTTCAGTTTCTGTTTATTTTATAAAAGAAAACTTTCTTCATGAGATGTTTATTTTTCACCTTCAAGAATGACATGTATTATTTTTTCCATATTTACCTTCTGATCTGGTCATGAAACCATTTTTATGGTTGAACCAAAACATTTTATATGTATTCTGGATCGAACTTATGTACATATTACTAAATTATTAAACAAAACAAGTTCGTTGTGGTCGAAAACCCACCCAAATTAACCCAAAAAATCATATTTTAATTCTTATCTAATGAATCATCCACATGGTATATAATATAATTTATTATAAGATCATTTAAAATTATCGAATATCATTACTAAAATTTAATATCAGTTCTGTATGTTTATCCACGCTCCAAATGAATTTCCATTTATGAATACAAGTGAATCACTCAAGAAAACCATAAAGAAGAACATTCCCAAAAAATATTTTTAAACACTATAACTCATCCAAAGACCCAAAAAATAACTTAATGTGACCATAATTAAGCATATTGAGGTAAAAAAGGTTATTTATTTGTCAATTAACTAATCTAATGTGGTTATACATGACATTAAAGTGAATAATACGTTCGGATATAAGGTAAGGGAAATTCTCAAACCCAACATTCTTTTTTCGGGTTCTCCCTCTTTTACTCCATTTTTGGATATTGTTACTCCTTAAGAATAATTTGTTAATAATTTTATTTCCTTTTCTAGAATACATATGTTTTTCACTGGAGTTTATGTCAAACAAAATGTTTTCCAAAAGAACTCCTCTTTCAAAAACACACCTTTTACTTCTCACTCAAGGTTAATTGTTCTTGTATCAAGTATGGTATTCACACTTTCGTTTGGGTACCCAATGTCTATGAATGTGTAGTTATGAGATGAAACCAGTAAACTTCCAGGGGTTATTTATATTAATTTTTTATATATGTGGCATTCATGATAATGATAATGTTATTACATGATGGGTGCACTCGGAATTATATAGTGAAAAATGAATGTTATCAAGTGACAGGTGTGCCCAGAATTATACAGTGCTACAATGCATTGGGTAAAGTGATGAATCTCATTAGTAAAAGAGAAATTATTGATGAATATGATTCTAGAATTTTTCAGAACTATGTGTGGTAGTCAACTACTAAGGCATGATGTTTCATTTTTTATGGATTGCCACATTTCATGTATTTTATTAACATTTCCTCTCATGATTTTGATGATGACGTTATGTTTATGGTCCCCCAGGATATATTGTTCTTATCTATCCTCTTACTGGGATTTTAGATCACCCCATTTTGATTTAAATCCTCAGGTGAATACAAATACCAAGGAGACTTCAAGTTCCAATAATAATTTAGAGAAGAAGGAATTAAATAAATGTTTATGTTTGATGTTGTAAATGTATGTATGGTCCTAGTTTTCCCAAGACACTAAACCTCTGGATCATCATGGTTTAATACTATTATGTTTTATATATTTATAATGATGTAATGGTAATTTAAAAAATGCTTGGTCCCTATATTGATAGTGTTTCACCTCATGCTAATCCTTTTGGTCATAGTAATGGTTTGAATTTGAAGGAACCATGGGTGCATAGAGAATATGGAAATTACTTTAGTGAATGTCCCATTAGAATGAGATATTGAATGAGGAACATTGTGAATTTTAGAAACTATATATCATAAAATATTATTAACAATGTGATAATTGTCGAAGTCCCAAACAGAAAAAAGAATAGAAAGATAATGTCTTATTAAAGATCAAGTGATAAATATGGTGAATATCATCATACTCAAAAGTGTAAGTGAAATAAGTAATTTAAAATATTTTTATTCATAAATTATAAAATAATTAAGAATTATGTCATTCAATTTCCTAACCCAATTTACAGTAAGTTAAATAGTCAACAATGACTATGAAAATAATGAAATCACATGCAACTACTACTAATTAATCTTATAATGAGTTTTCCCTATAGATTTCCCAATGTCCTTTTTCATGTATGGTTTCATTATCTATGAGATATTGAGTTATAAATAAAAAACCATTGTGGTATGATTATTATATAAATAATTTTCAAGGTTTGTGGGATGTCTTTACTTATTGATTTCGATCTACATATCATAGTAGAATTATATTTAAAATTAGAAATTAGTTAACAACATTTATAAAGACATTAGAATGAATTTCCATATATTTAAATATAATTCAATATCCTAAATAAACCCATTATCATATATTATTTAATGGTTAATCAAAAGATGAAAATTGAAATTACTGTGATCTCATGAGTTAAATTATGAGGATATAGTTTATTTAAGGGCGGAGAATGTTCCCCCTTAAAATTATAATTACTTTAAAATTATTTAATGTGTTGGATTACTTGTCTTTCATACAACATCCAGTGTAAAAAAATGACATATTAATAAGTAATTATTAATAAATAAATAATAAATAATTATAGGCTAAACCATTAATATTTAATATATTTAAAAGGTAACTAATAAATATGAGCTAGTATGAATAAAATTTATTTTCAATAGAATATATATATATATATATTTATATTATTAAATTTCTTTAAAATTTATGAATTAATTAATTTGAGAATTTAAATTTATAAAATAAAAATCGTTCTCTAATTCCAAAAAAATCATATTTTCATGTATTTTTTATATTTTTCTAAAATAATTGATATTTTGGTGAATTTCTATAAATTATTTTTCTAATATTTTTACATTTATATGGAAGAGAAGTTTTTGAAACCATTTCTATATAGAATATATATATTTTTAAATTATAAATTGTAATTTAAAAATATTATATAAATTTATAAAACCCATGAATCATATTTTAGAAAATCATGTATTATTTTATGGAAACTTATTTTATTAGATTCATTAATTATTTTTGAACATGAAAAAAACAATACTAAAAATTTATTCAGAATTCAAGTTAAAATTATTTTATGAATCATAATATTTATAATATAATTATAATTATTAAAATTTATAATTTTGATTTCTATACCCAAACATTATGAAAAATAAATAAATTTCCCTAAAAATAGTGATTTACACATTACATACACAAACATTGATATTAATTTTTCCAAAAAAATTAATATGTTAAAATGATCATTATTTTTGTGATAATAATTTTCAAAGTATTTAATATTCCCATTTTTTTATTTATATTATCAGTGTTAATGATAATTATCAAGATAATGGTGAAACAATTATGTTAATATTTTTGTTTTATCAATTGTAAAGAAACAATATCAAATAAAATAAATTGAAATAAAATAATAAATAAACTAATATTATTTATAACACATCAATAAAAATTGTAACATCCTTTTAATTTGTAATCAATACTAAATAAAACTAAGAATCCAAAATGGTAAAAATTTCATTTTTTCTACAAAAATACTTTTTCTACAAATTATTTCTTTAAATTTAATAGTTAATATTATGAAATTTAAAAGTTGAATTAGATTAAATCGATGTAAAATGTCCTTCCATATCACCCAAATTTTTTATGTGGTTTATGTTACATTTTTAATTAAATATAAACTCATGTAGTTAGAAACTAGTGAGTTCGTTTAAAATTAAAAGAGTAAAACGTAAAAAACTATTGGTAAAAACCCTATAAAATGTTCAAAATAGACATTGAAAGAATCATTTTGATATTTTTATACCCAAATAAACTCCAAAATACATTATTTATAATTATTGGATCTATTTAACTTGGAATAGTGTAATTGCATTATTAAAATACAAAGGTTGTTCCCAAAAGTGTCATTTCCTCTCTTACAAAAGGGGTCACTCACAACCATTTAAAAATGTAACTAAAATTATAATTTTCCATGAACCAATGAAAAAATGACATCTTCAAGAATTTCCACACATGTTTTAACCCTTAAATAACACCGGGTTATCCTTTTCCCTTCAATTTGAAGAAGTTTTCCAAGGAATGATCAAGCCTCCAATATATATATTACCTTTTTCTTAAGTTTTTGTTCTTATTATTACTATTAAAAAAACCTTATCAACAAAATAATCTGATAAATTCAATATCATTTTAAACTTATATGTTTTTTTATTAATTTTATAATCATTATTTATTCCTCAGCCTCTGTTTAGAAAATAAAACATGTCTCTAGTGCATTGTGCAGACTACCACTTCCACAAAGTGACATCTTATGTTTATCCACACTACCAATCATGGTTGGTAAAAATGATTGTATAGATGAATAAATAATATATCTGTAGTATAATTATTATTCCAAAATATCAAATTATTTGTTACCTTCTGTCCCTCTAATTTTTTTGAGAAATGGTAACAATAGTCATGTGTTAGGGTGAACTATCACATCCACAAGAAATGAGTTTCATTTATCATCACCTGTCATCATTGTGGGAAAAAATTATATTTAGTATCTAAAAATTATTTTCAAAATAATATTAGCAATCTGGTTATTATGAAATAATTTCTCAATTATTTCTAATATGGTCAACAAAGGTAAATATTAATGGAAAATTGACCAAACAACCTCATGTAATAGACATTGTGAAGAAAACTATATAATAAATAAATGGAATATCATAATAATTTTTAGATTTTAAATTAGATAAATAATAATATGTTTCTAAAAAAGTTATTAAATAAACTCAATTTTATTATTTAGGAGTGTAGGTGCATGCACAAAATAAATCTAGAACAGAGTAAGGGTTTTATCTCAATTTCACTTTATTCAGAAAAGTATTATATTTATGAAACTAATTTTATTTTGGAAGTGAATTTACTAACCTTTTGGTTATAATATTATTTAATATATTTTAATAATGGTATTTTATGTTCAAATACAATACTAATCTTTCAATAGGTTTTTATTAAAGAGTTATTCATTCCACAATATTTTTCTTGGTCTCAAATTTCTCTCTTTCAGATATACTATATGTTCAGGAAAAGTTTTCCTTTGTATAGTGTATTAGATAAGGATGAATAATTTTTATCATATTAATTTTATTATATAGTAATTAATAGAAACATCATGTTCCCTTATTCTGGTTTCTATTGATACATTTTCCCCATAGTATTATGGATTTTTGGTGACTCAAATCCCCTTATTTGAATTGTAATGTTTTATCTTGAACATGGTTCTGACATGCCTAGATTTTACCACCCTAATATTTTGTTTTATGCTATTTTATAATCACATTTTTTAAAATTATGTTTTAATTAAAATTATTCTTTTAAACTTTTTACAATACTGGTTTTCAACAAATTTAATTTATTGTATTAGAATTTTTTATTTAATAATTTGGATCCACATTTTCTATAGAAGTCATTATTTCACATTCAAGAATTTTTTATTGATGACTCTTTTAAATTTAAAATTTTTCAATGATTATGTACCGTATATTTTGAAAAATACTTTTTGAAGTGACATGTAACTTCCTATATTATGTCAATATAATAAATATAGCCTAAAATCTATTTTAAGATTCCACATTCATTTCCCTTTTCGTTTTTAGAAGGACTTACCATAATAGGGTTTATGTTTCATAGTTTATATATATATATATATATATTGGGGGAATGAAATAATTATTCCAAGAAATTCAATTCATAAACCCTTATCGAGTGGTACCATTCATTAATTCTTTTATAATTATTTTTTTCATCAATGTAAACATCCTTCTGTGTTCCATTTGTTATAATGGGGATAAGTTATTTTAAAACCATCCAAAATTTTACTATGGCTATATTATGATCATATTTTTCATGTATTGAATTGTTTATGTACTCATTTATCTATATGGTGATAATATCAAATTTTAGGTAATTGTGATTAAATGATGTTCACATAGAATTAATGTAATTGTATCAATATAAGGAAAAATATTATCCTTCCATATATTATTATTACAATATAAATAATTCTTAGAATGTTTACTATGTAACGTTTAACCATCCATATTCTTCCTTTAGATGAGACGTGATCATGTTATCACTTTTATTAACATGGGGAGCAGTATTATTGTTCTGTATATTTCTATTCCAATATAGGTTTTTTTGGAAATTTGACTATGTAATGTGTGACATTCAGCCTTATTTCTCGGTATGGGTTATGATCATGTTTTCCATTTTATTTACATGGGGTAATGAAATGTAATTCTTTAATATTATTAAATAAAAATGTAGTTTGATAATGTATTGGGATTATTTTATTATTTATTTTATGTATATCTAGGTTTTATTCATATATTCATTCCTTGGGTTATTGTATAAATATTCTTAATGAATTATATTGTTAATGTATTGGAATTAATCAGATGAATAGTGGGAACTGAAATTATATAGCCCACGGATGCTTTGACAGGTCTCATGATAAAAAATAGGTTTTGGTATTTGTTTTTTGTCTTCATATTTCAACCAGATGTATTGAATCTAGTCTTGATGACAAGTAATATATCTTAGTACAAGACCCTGAAAATAGGTTCGGGATGTAATGAAATAGGATCATCATCAGGATGAGATCAATATTATTTATATCTATGTTTTTATTTATTTTAATAGATATAACATGCTTCTAATTTCTAGTTTATTATGGATTCAGGTTATTCACTGGTTCCTATTATTATATTTATGACAAGTTCATTCCATTAAATATTCAGTTGTAATGTATACCCTTACCAAGGTATTTATAACACCCCGTTGATTTTTCCATTACCATAGGATATGGAGAAAATTATTACACATGATATGTTTAGATGGATATAATATGTAAAAAAAATTTGGAAGATTTTGAATACTTGTCCTGAATTATATAGTTTCATATGTAATGGAAAATGGTTCTATTTCACACAAAAACATTGGATTTATTAGGGTATGTTTTTTTCAAATGTATTTTTTGATAAAAGACATATTCATTAATGATGAAGATTAGCAGCTGTACAAATGAGAATCCATGTAGGGAATTGGTCAAACCAGAGATGGTGGCCATCAAAGGGGCCAGAGGCTGCCAGCTGATGGGAAGAATTGTTTCCTTCCCTTTTGGTAAAGGAGAAGGTGTAGCATGCAAAGTCGTGACGGAGGGAGAGGATTCTCCTGATGAGGGAGACAAATGACGGGAGTCTTCCATCGTTATGGTTGATGACGTTGATTATGACGAGGCAGTTAGATTCGAGGTTGATTTTATCCCATCCGCGATCTTTAGAGAGCATTATACGGGAGAGGATGGCTGAAGCCTCGGCTACCGCAGGTTCCCAAAAGGCATGGTGAGATTCATGTATGGCTGCAATGATCTGACCCATACGATCCTATGCCAGAAGGCCAATAGATACAGGTCTATTTATGGTGAGAGACGCTTCCACATTAATATTCAGAAATCCTTCCATCGGCAGGCACCATTGGGGGGAAAAGGAAGGGGCTCCAAAGGGATTTTGTTGTCCATTGTGATGTTTCCATCCCTCAGTCCATGACGAGGCCTGGTCAAACCAGAAATTGGGTGGTTTGTGGTCATCGTTGAAAATTTCATCGTTGCGACGGACCCAAATGATCCAGGCTAGGGTACAATGTGAGCTGAGTTTTGTCACGGTGAGAGAGGAGCACCATTTCTTCAAGATAGAGGGAAGGTTAGAGGCCATGGCCAGAAAGGCATCAGAATCAGAGTCCCATTTTTTCCAAATTTCCTTAGTCCCCGGGCAATGAATGATGGCGTGAAAGGGGGATTCTTGGATGTTTGTGAAGAAGGAGCAATAATCATCTCTAGAAATATGCCAGAAGGTGAGAAGGCTCATTGTAGAGAGGGTGCCCATAGATACCTGCCACCATAAGGGACAAATCATGTGGGGGACATTAAGTTTCCAGATCGATTCCAAGGCCCCCTTTCCAGGCCAGATGATTGAGCGCCAATGGAGAGCCGATAGCCAGATTTCATCGTGTACTCTCTTGAAAGGTCTTTGGTCCAGGAGAGAAGGTCGGATCCGGTGTTTGGGACCTAGGGGGTACTCAAGATAATTCTTTTGTTGCATTTGTTGAACCAAGTGTTGATTGTTTCCAAACACCACCCAGATCCCTAAAAAGAAAAGAGGCAATTGACTGTGGCATTTTCATAACCTGGTTGGAAAGGGGAGGATTCCTGCTGATCGTCCTTATCAAACAGCCAGGGATCAGTCCAGATATTAACAGTTGAGCCATTTCCAATCCTCCAGCCCAACCCTTTTTCCAGGAGACACTGGGAACCCCAAATGCTTCTCCAGAGGAAGCTAGGATGGGGGTCAAGAGAGGATTCGTGGAATTCATTATAGGGAAAATATTTAGCTCGGAGAACCTATACACAGAGATAATATGGACGGTTAATAAGGTGCAAACCTTGATTTACCAGTAGTGCGTCATTGAAGTAAAAAATGTTTTAGAATCCCAATCCTCCCTTTCATTTGGGAGAGCATAGTTTCTCCTAGGAAATCCAATGGGTATGATTCCTTCCGTTATGCTTTCCCCACCAAAAGTTGGTAGTGCGTGCATGGATCTGGTTGACCACACCATACGAGAGCTTAAACAGGGACATAAAATAGTTGTGTATGGACTACAGGGCGTCTTTAATGAGTGTCTCCTTGCAAGCGATGGAAATTATTTTTGGGGTCCAATCCTGAATTTTTTTCTCGATCCTGTCTAGTAGATATGCAAAGACTTCATTTTTCAAGAGGCCAATCACCGTGGGTAGCCTGAGATACTCATGATGTTTCTCAACCAAAAGAATGCCTGCAGTTGCACAGAATTATTCTTTCTTTGATGGAGGCACCCCTAAGCTGAAAGAGATTTCTGATTTTCCTTGGTTAATAGACTGTCCAGATGCCCTCTTGTACTGATGGATTGCATGACTAATCGTCCGACATTCATTAATGGTCTCTCTGGATAAAAGAAGGCAGTTTTCGGCAAAGAAAATATGTGAAACTAGTGGGATTCCACGACACACCCTTGCCCCATGGATAGTATTAGAGGATGTCGCCCTGGAAATGAGGATAGAAAAAACATCAGCCACCAAGATAAAGAGAAAAGGGGAGAGAGGATCTCCCTGGTGAAGGCCTTGGGTTGGGGCGAATCCTTGGGTGAGCACCCCATTGAATTTGATTCAGAAGGAGAGAGAAATGACACAGTGCATGACCATAATAGTCTATTTTTGACAGAATCCCATTTTTAGAATCAAATCTTTGAGGAAATGCCATTCCACTCTATCGTAGGCCTTGGTCATATCTAGATTCCTGGCCATGCTACCTCTTTTCGTGATGGAGTGTGTTTTCATAGAGTAGAACATTTCATGGGCCACAATTGCATTATCAGTGATCAGCCTCTTCACCATGGAGGTGCTCTAGTTTTCTAAAATGATGTTGGGTAACCAAATTTGTAGCCAATTAACTATGATCTTCGAAAAAATCTTATAGGAGACATTTCAGAAGCTGATAGGTCTAAAATCTGGTATCACAAGAGATTTCTTTGTTTTGGGAATGAGGATGAGGATAGTTTCATTGATACCAGAGATGCTTATTTTCCCATCCCAGATACTCTTCATCATATTGCAGATGTCAGGACCAATAATGTGCCACTATTATTTAATGAAAAGGGCATGGAAGCCATCTGGGCCTGGGGCCATAGTAGGATGAATATGCTTCAGAGCTAGGTGTATCTCTTCATCTGTCACATTTTTGGAAAGCTCCTGATTAATCTTGTCGGTGATCACAGGTTTGATACTGTCCTCCACTTCAGAAGAAATGTAGGGAGTTCCAACAGTGAAGAGATTTTGAATGAATCAAACAAAGGATTATTAGATTCCTTTAGTTTCAGAGACTTTGCTACCATCAGGTTTCCAGGGTCTTGTTTAAATTCATTCATTGGTATCTAATGATAGGTTTTTATAACTTTGTAGATTAGGATTTTGGTGAGGGTAATTCAAGGGTTTATAATTATATTTTAGTCAATATTTCACTATTTTATATAACCCATTGGGATAAGTATATTATTTTATGCTAAGTTAATAATTCACATTTTACTTGGGTATTTTCATAATAAAACTTCAATTAAAACCCTAAGAATGAGTTTATGTTTTAGATAACTTCATGATGTGTTCTTAAAGTTCAAACTATATTGTTTTTCCAAAAATAAATCATTTTCTATAGACTGGAATGTGGATGTGGTTGTTAAAAAAATTCACCTATGTTTAATCACCCCAAAAATGGTTGGTTGAGTATTGAATCAATTAATGCTTGGATTCATGATGAAATTGCCTAAGACTACAAACCTAGGGTCACTGATTCAAGATGTCCTTTAGTTAATAATTTTTTATTAAAATTCATAATGGAGGATTTATGAAAAATTCTCACTAATTTTGTTAGAGTATATAATATAAAAATATAATGTCCTATATTTTTTAGAATAAAATAATATGTTTGACATCATACAAGATACATAACTCCGAGCATAATCAAAAAAAGAAGTCATATTATTTAAATGTTACAGTTATAACCAAGCCATTAAATTTTTGATAGAGAATTGTATTAATCAAATTATGAATTATATAATGTTCATTGTATGTTCTAATATATTAATTAATTACTTGTAAATAATTACTCAATTTTTTTAGTAAAGTCCTTTGTGTTTTCAAAAAATACATTTTCTTAAGAAATGAATTTTATTTCATTTTTAGAGTTAATATTATAAATAATTTTTATAAAGATTAGAAAAATGAATTTTATAAGATAAAAATGAATTTTTAAATAATAATATCATTTTTAACTTGAGGTTAAATTTTGGGATTTTTTTGGAAAATATTTGGGTTTCAATGAATAGTGAAAATACTGATTTTTGTAAAACTCTTTTCTTTTCAATTAATTAAAAATTTTAAAAGTAAAACTATATTTATAATTTTATTTTATATATAATAAGTATTATTATTTTATATTTCATCCAGTTAAATTGTTTTGAATTATATTTATATTTCATTTTAGAATAAGTTTATTTTTGGGTTAAAAAATATGCCATTTCTTAAAAACTATTTCAAAATACATAATGTTTCTCCTTTTTAATTTCCTAAAGTATTCCCCAATGGGTAATGTTTTTAATGAAATTATAGATTATATATCTGTAAATATTAATTTATTTTCATACAATAATACTTATTAGTTATAGAGTTAATAAAAAATTATCTTTTTCTTTAAAATTGCAATTCTTGAAAGCCCTCATTTTAATCAAAAAAGTGGGATTTTCTAAATATAGTTTTTCTAATTCTATGAATCGAATTTTTTAACATAGATTCCCTATTTGGAATTATAAGTTCTAAATTATTCTTTGAGTTCAATTTTATTTTATGCATAATAATATTACTATGTTAAAATATATATTTACCATAGTATAGGTAAAATAATAAAATAGATTAATGTTAAATGGTAAAAGAATAAAATACCTAAAAGCTACAAATTGAAATGGGTGGTAGATGATACGATCAACCATAAACAAACTTTAAAATATTAATCATTAATAAAATTCATTTTAATTAATTCCCCCCAATTGTGGTTGGATTTAAATAGAAAGTAATTATTATTTAATCACTTAGAACCACTCATCCTCAAGTATAAATATCTCTCCTCACCAACCCTTTCTCTTAAATTGCCATGAAGATAATAAATTATATGCCAAACCCTGTTCTCCTCACTCTCCTTGTTTCCATGTGCTTTTGGTTTCACCCAATGACCAATTCCTAGGTCATTAATGGATCCTTTAAGGAGGTGATATTAAAGAGGTAATTTTCTCAATTCCCCTCTCTTAATTACATTTATTAATCTACATTATCCTCACCTCCTTAATAAATCAATTCATAATAACAACAGAATCATATATAAAATATAATTTTAGGTTTTTAATGGAAAATATTTTATCCATCTCTTTTATAAATGCCTTTTTTGAAAAAAAACACAACCATTGTCTAAATTATGGCGGATCATTGTGCATATGAATAATGATTTTATTCATTTTCTAATGACGGCATCAAGTCTAGTCATAAAATAAACATTATGGTTAAATAATATTATAATAGGTACATTATACCCTATTTAATGTCTTGTAACTAATATATACACATTATATTAAATAAAATTAAAGCATTTCTTGATGTTTCCAAAAACCTCCAAAATAAACAAGACATTTATCATTAACATTTAATCAAATTAATCATCCTCATGTAAGAAATAAAAATGATATATTGAATATTTAAACTTATATAAGTGGAATAATACCATTTCATTTCACTTCTTGAGTTTTATTTCAATTTGACAAGAACATTCATAATTATACACAAGTGAACCGTCCATGAAACCATGAAACAAATGCTTTTGAAACATTATAAATAATGAAATATTATAAATGAACAGGTCATAAGATGTTATAAAATATTCATATATGGTATTATAAATATTTTAAAATTTCAATATTGATTTAATTACATTATTTAAACAAATATATAGGAGGTTAAATTAAGCACAACTAAATAGAAGAGTGAGGTAAGAGTTTCTCATCACACTTTTTACTTCTGTGAGATATATGTCATATTTAACATTTATTTTTGTGTGTGGTGTATATAATACCCTTTGATGAAACATATAATGAATATCATTATTATTATTGGCATTAAATGTTTCATCTGAAAAGTATCACTATTATGGTGCATACAGTTCGACTGATTACAACATGTAATTGAATTCTTAACCAAACTTATATTATTGGTGTTAAACTTCTTCTTCTTGATTATGTTGTGATAAGAGTACACGTTTAAAGTGTTTTTAAAATCATATGTTTTATTTAATTTTTTAATGTTTATTTATAGAATATATTCATAATACATTCAATAGATTAATTCTCACTTTAATGAAATGATATTTTTAAGGGACATTCCTTTACGAAAACTTATTTATATATTTATTTTTAAAAAAAGTAAAAATGTACTATTTTTTCGCATATGGAAGTAAATAAACATACTACTTTAGTTTTTTCATAATATTTTTAATATTAAATTAAATATTTATAAGTATAATTTTTATCAATTTTTTCCCATTATACATGCACCATTTTAAAAAATGAGCGATTTCAAAATAAATGGTTTATTTTCTTCAAATAGTGTTTTTATGATGCAATACATCTTGATTTATGCTCATGTTACGATTATTTTGAAAATTTTATGATGATAGGTCATTATTTGATGAAATAATTTTGGGTGGTTATGTGATAAACCAATGATGGGTGGTTACATGATAATCCAAGTATTGGATGGTTTTGTGATAAAACAAGGATGAGTGGTTTTGTTTTAACCTCTAGTGAATTGGGTAATCCCGAGTTAGTGTTTGGCCATATTTTATTACACTATTTGTAAGAGGAATATGTAAAGTGATATCCTGAGTTACCTAATTATATTTTATATGTTTCATAATAATTTTTCATGAAAATAAATTTATTTTCACAAAGAAATATAATGTTTTTTTTAAAGAGGATTTATTTTTTGAGGAGAAAAATTATATTTAAGAGCAACTGTTTTTATGGATATTCACTAGAAAAATAGTTCCCCTTATTTTATGTTCCTTACTGAGATTTTGTTTTGATTCAATGATGAAAAATGTTTTTCATAGGATTTAAGGTATAATAGAGACAAGAAGGATATTAAGGTAAAATTCTGAAGATTGATCATGAAAATAATTACTGTTTTATTTTTATGTTTTTTTATAAAAAAATTGATACTAGGTATAAGTGTCCATTTTTAATGTAAAGATTTCATATTTATTACTTATTATTAATTATATATATATCTAAACAAAAATTATTATTGGGAATATAAAAATGTGATTTATAGTTTAAAATCACTATAATATGAAATGTTTAAGATGAGATCCTTACAGTTGGTATTAGAGTAGACTTTAGATAAATTTAGAGATTATAATTTTTTCTAATGAGTTATTGATATCATCATTGGGTTTATAAGTTTAAATATGAGTATAGGTTTGACATCTTAGTCACCCATTTTTTGTTTAAAATTATGGTTTTAAAGGAGAATAATGGTATTTTTGAATATTGGATTTATAATGGTTATAGATTTAAGTATAATGAATTTTAAGGGTAATGTATTATGGACTTTATAAGGGTATTATATTTTAAATGACTGTTTTTTTACATTTAATAATACATTTCATGTTTCGATGATGATATTTTCATTAGAGTAAGGATCAATAATAAATATGGAAGGAATGTGATATTTTACAACTTTATTATCCCTTATAGATGATTTTATTATCACCATTATTTAAAATACTTATTTGAATGATTTTATCATATTTTGAAGTATTTAAATCACCAGTATGAAACTATATTACTTATCTAAAACATTTTCTTTTCCCCAAATGTTTTATGGCTCGTGTTATATTTTTAATTTAATTACAAAATCTCAACATTATTAACTCTATTGAAAAAGGGAATTCTAAAAAGGACATGTCCTTTTGTATTCAAGAAGTTGGGAATTATACCTGAATATAAAGGGGATAGAAAAGAAATACTAATGTTTGGATTTAATGTATGAATTATTTTCTCATGTTCTTAGTATGAACCATTCTGGGGTTGATATTGATGAATAATAAGTATATAATTCATATCATTGATTATAGGAATAAAGTAGGAAGGAAGAAGATGAAGAAGCATGGTTAATGGTTCAAGAATAATGTTCAATGAATTATGTGTTTATGTATTTAGTTTTAAAAACAATTATATAGTGGTGTTTCAAATATATTATGGTAATCATGGAATACCAATATTTCTTTCTATATTAGCTTTTTTTTATAAATTTCGAAGAATATGTTAGATGGAATCAATACCATTGAAATATGGTAAAAAGGTTATAATTTTAAAGGTAAATGTAACCATTATTTTTTTGATATGAAAAATATTATTTGAGGAAAAATTACTTTAATTTGTTTGGACATATGTTTAAAGGTATTGGTATTATGTTTTGTTTATATGATCTCTGAATTTGAGGTAATTATAGGTTGACAGGTTTTGGGATGAAAAAATGAAAGGCATGAGATAAACATTGAGGTTAAATATATTATTTTTATTTTTTTGGAAGTTTATAAAATTTATAGGATTTTATAATTTTTATATTAATACAGTTTTAGTAAAGGAAATCCCATAGACTGTGTGAGAACCTATAATGTTCAAAAAGACTGTAGGGATCAAACTCACAACTGAAGGGCACCAAGGGTGTATTAACTACCATTGTTCTACATTATGTCTTCATTAGTATGATTTTTTCCTTTATTTAATCTATTAATATGATAAATGTTATTTTTTGTTTGGGAATATATGGTTTATCATATTGATATCCATTTGTTAGGAATTTGATTTGGGGATTATGTGATCAATGTTATTTCAGAAGATGCTCACTATTTTCGGAACCTTATATGATTAATATAGAAAGAATACTAAGGGAGTTTATTTGAGATATAATAGTTGTATTTTATTTTGGAATCACATATGATTTATGGAGATTAATCATATTTTTGTAAATAATTAGTATATCTGAAATATTATGTTAATGTGGAAGTTACATTTTTGTATGAGACTTTAAGAGTAACTGATATTTTTTGAAGGCATATATTATTTTTATCTTATAAGTACATGGGATAAAATACATATAATTTTATGGTTTCAATATAAGTCTATAATATTTTTTATTAATTTTTTATAGTAGTAATTTGTTCAATGATCTATATTGAACATTGTGTATTACTGGGGAATTTTATAGATTAATGTATTTTTTATTAGTATGAAGTATTTACCATTTTGGTGAAATATAGTATATTGTACTTACTATTTTGGTTATTGGATAATTACATATGATATTTTTAATAGAGTGTTATAATTTTGTGGATTTTATGATCCGTAGAAGTTTATTATGATGCAATAGTTATGAAAAATTCATCTTTAATACTCATAATTTGGAAGAAATATGAGGTTGAAATTTTAATTCTAAAGTAAGTATATATCATTATGTTCATAATCGTGATAGTAAAATAATTCTACTATATGAATTTTTATAAAATAACAAATTTATTAATTAACTTTTGTTACAATGAAATCCAGGGCCTTTTAACCTATCACAGACATATGATATTTGTGATGGTTAACTATCTCATGACCATGTAATATATAACTATCTATCAGTAATTTCGCATTATATTTTCTGTTACAATTATATTTTTTCCAACAAGGAAACCCACTATGTGTTATTATATATGGCCTTCACACTTACCTTTCTCTCTTTTCGAGTGTATGATTTGTTTATCCATTTTTCGAGAGAATTCCACAAAAATGTTTTGAAATGTAAAACCCATAGTTTTCAATAATTAGTTATAATTTCAAGGATGTAATTAATTGGGGGGGGGAATGTAACACAATACTATTTTAAAATAAATTACTATGTTTGATAGCGTACAATATACGTAACTCTGAGCTTAAACACACAACATAATCTTATTATTTAAATGTCACTGTTATAACCAAGCCATTAAATTAGAGATCATTAAAAGTATTAATAGAATATTGAAATATATACTTTTCAGAATCATTTATAATGTATCAATTAATTATTTTAAAATAATAATTATAATTTTTAATAATTCTATTTTACTTTTAAATAAATATATTTTCTTAAAAAGGGTTTTATTCAATTTTATGATTGAATATTATAATTTTTTTGTAAATATTAGAAAATAATTTTAAAAAATTAATTATTTTTGAAATAATAATATCTTGTTTTACATTAAGTAAAATGTTTTTATTTATTGGAAAATATTGGGTTTTCGATGAATGGGGAAAAATACCGATTTTTTTAAAAAATTCATTTATTTTCAATAAATTAATCAATTAAAAAAACCCCACTATGTTTTGAATATGATTTAATTTAATATAAGTGATATTTAGTTATATTTTATCTAGATAAATTATTTTTAATCAAATTCATATTTTATTTTAGAATAAGTTTATTCTTAGCTTTAAAAATGGGATTTTTCTAAAAACTCTATTAAAATAGATAATGTTTCTCATTTTTAATAAAATAAAATAGTTTCTAATGGGGAATTTTTAAATTAAATTCATATATTATATGTAATTAAATACTAATTTATTTTCATATAATGATAACTATTAGTCAGAGAGTTAATATAAACTAATATTTTTTTTGAAAAATATACTTCCCAAAACCCTATATTTCATCACGTCTACAGGTTTTGTTTTAAATATAATTTTGAAAAATCATTTAATTTAACTCCATATGGATTACATATTTGGAATTATATTTTTCAAATTATTTTCTATGTTATATTTTATTTTTAGGAATAAAAATTTTTTCGTGCTAAAAAAATCTATACCATAGTATATTTAAAACAATGAAAAATGTTAATGTTAAACGAAAACAACATAAAATGAATAAAAAATAAAAAATTGAAAGGGTGGTTGATGAAATTATTGACCAAAATAATTCATTAAAACATAATTATCGATATAAATATTTTTAATTAATGCAACTCCAATGTGGTTTTCTTTAAATATCAAATAATCATTATTTAATAACTTTAAACCACCCCCTCCTCCAATATAAATACCCCAACTCACCCCCTTTCCCCCAAATTTTTTTGGAGCTCCTAAAAGTTCTTCCAAAACATATCCTCCTAACTCCTCTCATGTCTATGTCACCCTGGTTTTACTCAAATACCAATTCCATGTTCATTATGGGGTCCTTCAAGGAGGTGATATTAAAGAGGTAATTTTCTCAAACCACCTATCTGAATTTCATGTCATATTCTAATTTCTACCCTACTAATTAATCAATAGAAGTATAATAACTATATTATCACATATAAACTTTAATTTTATGTTTTTATTTGAAGATATTATTAAATACCTTTTATTATCTCTTATTATGAAATGAAACGAAACCATTGTCCAAATTACAGTGGTTAACCAACTTTGTGAATAATGATTTACTTCATTTTTGATTTCCAGCATCAATGTAACACCCCAGGTAAATAAAGAGTATGACATTTTCATATTTACCCATATTTTTGAATGAAATATTAATATTACATTAAAGGGGACGCTATGCACGATGGCGTACCCAATACGCAACAATGAGTTTCTTGGGAATCTTGCATTGCACTCTAATAATAAAATAATATTATTTTAAATAGTAGTTAACGCCTAGCCATTGTAATGGCGGGAATGAACAGAACTAACTAAAAAATGATTATATATTTTTTCCAAATATTTTTACTCCTTACAATAAATGATATAGGATTAAAAATGTGAATTAATCCAATTTTAAGCCTAAACATTTCAATATTCATTAAAAGGTTGATTAACCGCCTTTTAATGGTGAACCATTTTTAAATCTATCTTTTGACAATTTTGTAAGCTATGTTTGTCAAAATAATCTTATTCTTTATGATTCGGACATCAAAATTTACTTTGTGTGAATTTTTGGTATTTTTTCGTTAAAGTTCATTTTTTAATGAATGGTGAAAAATGTTGTATTTTAATTCAAAACCTCTTTGTAATCTAATTAATTTATACGATTATATTTTCTTTTTAATTGGTTTTGAAGTGAAATTAGAATATATTTTTACCATTTAAACCAATGGTTGTCATTGGAATCAATTTCACTTCGAAATTGGACTTAAACTAGTGTCAATCTTTTGATACTTATTGTTTCACAAAAACACGCTATTTGTCATGACAGCGGGAATTAATTATTAAATTAATTTATGTGACCTATATGATTTGAATTTTTTAAAATAGAAATCATTTTTCAATTCGGAATATCAAATATAGCTTAGGGTGAAGTTTTGGTATTTTTCTGAAAAACTTAAATTTTTGATGAATAGTGAAACCACTAAGTGGTAGTTAAAGAAACTGAATTTTTCGTTTAAATGAAAATTTGTCACTTCTGTGATTTGATTTTCAAAAATCCGACATACATGGTTGTCATTATGAAATAAAATGTGGTTCAGTGAAATTAAAATAATTTTTTGGTGAATAGTAACTTTGATGTTCTTAATCGCGATTAGAGGAAATTAGTGTAGTTTAAGGTAAAAATAATGTTTTAATAATATGAGATGAGCTTGACACATGTCCTACCCTTATTGTACGTGTCATGTCCAACCAAGAAAAGCCATGGGTCTACTTGGGGTCCCCATGGAGCAACTTTGGTTGGGAAATGACATAAATAAAGTTTTATTTAATGTTAAAGTAAAAATGACACAAACATGAGATGTTTGACTAAAATTTTTTTTAAATAGGGTTATAAAAGTCCGATTTTTGACTATAAATATTCATTTGAAAGCTAAAACGATTTCCTAAATCATGATAGTTTTATTTATAATTTTTATACATAAAATAAATTAAATTATTTATGACATCATGATGATGCAACGATTACCTCATTAATAAAGGCTTTAAATAAAATGAAACGATAATGTAAAATATATGACCTACACATGTTCAAAACCTATTGTATGGGTGGATTTCGAACCCTTATCACCTTATCCTTGAATTATATCAATGTGGTACCTTTTAAATCTGAAAATCATTTTCAAATAAAGTAACATTTCTTTACTTTCCAAGAGTGCCCCTCCTCTCCTCTTATAAAAGGCCCCCAACTCTACCTCCTTACCCACACATCCAAAGCCTTTGGATCGGCCCAACCCTGCCCATTTTGTCTCTCCACTTCCCTCTCTTACTCTGTGAAGCCTCACATTGGGCAGAAGTCTTCCCAAGGAAGCCTTTGAGCTCTAACCAAAGGGAGTTACCCAATTTTAAGGTAATGTCTTCACTTGAGTCCTTTTGTTTTATTTTGCTTCTCCACCCCCCTAAACTCTTTTTATTCATTTCTTTTGTAACAACTCCAGTATATTAAATATACTAGGATGTTTTTATAAGACTTATTCGAGCTACACTTACACACACCTACATCTAATGGTTAAATAACATACTGTTTCTCTGGTTGGTGATTTTCTGCCTCACGAAATGATGATTGTTCAATATTCTTTGAACACCTTTAAAGGTGGAAATTATGATGTAAATGTATTTTATATATGATATATATGGTATTTAGGTTTACTATATGATTCTGTATTTTATATTTAAACCATACCTTTATTCTTTTCATGTTGTGTAAATGCGATAATTTCATATGAGCAAGTGTGGACTACCGCCCCCTCAAGTGATGTGACTCGTACATGCAATACATGGAACGTATAAAGAATTAAATTAATGTAAATATGTGACCTATATAAAATATATATTATACTGGAATTATAATGTATATATATATATATATATATCATTTATTTTTAATTCCGTTAATATGACAAAGAAAAAATGAAAGTAGCGTTCATGCGTACGTACAGCCTACCATCTCCATGAAAGGTGCTTTTCGTTTTTTATCTCCAAATGATATGGAATAGTATAAAATGAATATGTACTGGATATATATGATATTTTAATAATTAATACTATTCTGGAAATTATCTACTTATAACTACATGGACAATCATTTTTCAAAGAAGTTCATTTTTGACTAATGTACCAAACATCGGCAAAAACTTCTGATATGAACTAACATTATTAAACAATTATTATAACATTATAATATGTGATAATAACTGAATAATAATCTTTAAAGGAGGTCCTTTGGCAATTATAAATTGACCAATGTTTATTATTCAAGAATATAAAGAAATGAACAAGACAAGTTGGACTTGAGGTAAGGGATCTGACCCCTCTCTTTCTTTTAAAGTACACTCTTTTATGTCATTCCTTTTAAGCTCATATTTATTATGATTGGGATATTATATTATATTAATCATACTATAATGTTTATGTTTATATGATTAGAGACCCTATTTTCTCTCATCAATCGATTTTGGAAGTTTTGATTGGCACCGTTAGGCTGCCGAATTTTCGTAAGAGATCCAACCTCTCTCTTTATTTTTAAGTACTCTCCTTTATGTCACTTCTTTTAAGCTCCTCTTTGTTATGTTGGGAGATGTTATTTTGTATTCCTATTTATGTACATTTTATGTTAATATGGTGAGAGACCCTATTTTTTCTCATCAATCCATTTTTGAAAGTTTTAAGTGGCGTCGTTAGGCTACCGGGTTCTCGTAAGGGATTTTTTATCTCACTTTTATTCCCTTGAGATTCATGCTTAATTTGACAATATTTCCTTTTGAGTGGTGTATGTACACTCCGTTATTCTACTCTTTGTGTAACATAATTTCGTTTATGAGTATTTACATCAATTATGTATAGTCCTTCTTTCATGGGGTGTATGTTTCGAAAGTTACCCAAACGGGTAAGGGAACCTTTCACCCTCCTTTTTTAAAAGATTTATTTTGTTATGTCTTTTAAGTTTCATCTTATTATGTGGGGATATGTTATTTTATATCCCTATTGCTATAAATTTTATATCCAAGTGATGAGATACCCATTTTCTCTCTCATCAACTCTTTTACTAAAATTTGATGTGACACCGTTAGGCTGTCAAGGGGACTTTTTAACCCAATTTCGATTTCTTTGGGTTCAACATGTAGTTATTAAATATGTCATCCTTTGAATATGTGTGAATGACCTTTGATTGTTTTACACTTCATATTCGCTTATATTTGGGGTATTTATATTTATCACACATAATTATGAGATTGGTTTATCCTTAATTTAAGGATACCTTCTTTACATGGGTTTTCATCTCATTTTAATTTCTGTTGGGACTTCATTGTTGTTATGCACCAATTCACTCTTATATGGGGTATATACTGTCCTTTGGAATATTATATCATGAATTCCTTTATTCTCATGACATTATAATGTTCTGGTTAAATGTTATTCTTCAATTATTGTATTCAAGTGTCTCTGATTTTGTTAAAACCCCTTTAACTAAAATATGGTTTTAAATGTTTTAATGATTTATTCTTATAAATGTTTCTCATTAATATCCATGTTTTAAAAATGTTTTTAAGGAATTATTTATATTGATATTAATGGTTTAAAATGTCAAAACCTTCAAAGTGGTATGGGACACTTTGATTCAAAGATCTCTTTATTAAATGTTTTAAAAGGTTTCGAAAAAGGTTTTTAGAATGGATTTATTATTTCAATATCTTAAAATGTTATATTGTTATTACAATATGGGAATGTTATATTTCCATTATGCTTAAGTTATGTGCTATGATTATTTTATGGTTCTTGGGAATTGTTATGAAAACTGGCGGTTCCGTGATAAACTAAGGGCGGTGACCCCGATATAGCTCTCCAATGCATTGGGTAACGCGAAGGAGCGAAACGTTAAGGTTTCTCTGAAGAGATTTAGGGAATATACTGTGATGGGTATTCCAAACGTAACCAAGAGGGTTACTCCCTACGTAAGAATGTTATGAATTCCTCAAGTTACCTTTATTTCTTATGATTTCTAGGATTTATTCATGATTTTATGAGGTATGTTAAAGTGCTTACGTTTTACGGCTAAAGTATGATTTCATTCTTATGTATATATGTACCCATGTTTCCTTTAAATATTTTTATATCCCTTACTGGGCATTTTATGCCTATCCCAAGTCTTTTTGAAATGTTTTTCATAGGTCAAGGTAAAGGTACATGATATGATTATAGTGTCAAGGAAGTGTCAAGAATGAATCCATGTTTTATTTTAAATATGTTTTCATTGATGGGAAAAATGAATACTATATTTTATGTAACCACTTTGTTTAAATGTGGAATGTAATGCAAGTTTTATGTTCTAATTCTCTAAAACTCTAAACCTGAAAAGATCCTCAAGGTGTAATCTTATAATAACTCAAGATTAAGTAAGGTTTAAGGCCGTGGCCTTATAGTTGGTATCAGAGGTCGGTTTAGAAAACTTTAGGGATTAAGAGTTTTTGTTAGACACATGATTAGTCCCTATATCTATTATTTCAGTTAAATCCTTTTTTTATAGATTTTTTTTAGGTCAAGTAAAGTCGGTTACGAATGGAAGGAGAAGGATCTCAAACGACATTCCTATCTATTCCTGATGACATGCTTGCAATAATTATTGCAAAGTCATGTTCGGATGATTGTGAAACTTTTTCTAGCATACAACTCACTTGCAAGCAGTTATTTGAGATATCAAACACCTCCACTATACCTCATTTTCATTGTGGATCATGGGTTGTTTTTATACAAATACTATTTTCACAAAATTCTCATATTTTCAAGAAAGGTAAATATTATCAAGGTATTTTCAAATATTTTACCTTATCACAAGAATTTGAAGCATATTATGATTTTAAAAATGGTGCTGAGGAAGGAGACCCTTGCGCAACATATTTATATTTGATTTTAAAATATTGTCTCTCAGAACATACTTATGGTATTTTAATAGGACCAATAATAGAATGTTTCAACTCAAATTCTGTCCGACCTTTTTATAGAAATCATGTTTTATCAGATGTTTTGGAATTATATGTCATACATGATTATTTTCCAAAACTATTTTTCTGTGAACACCCATATGACCCTTGTTGGACAAGGTGTATTGGATGGAGGAAGCAAATGATTTTGAAGGATCTCTAAATCATTGTTGTAATGCATGGGACTTCTACCTACATGAGCAAGATGATGATGAAACCGAGTGGACGCCATGATCAAGGTATGATGTTATTCTTTTTGGTAATCATTTTATTTTATCTTATGGTGGTGAAATAAGACTTCAAGAATTAAGATGTTGAGATCATAAAAAATTTGGACGAAAATGAGAGGTATAAGGAAACTATTGAGGTTAAAACATGTTAGGATTTTTTTTGGAGTTTTATAAAAAGGACAACACGCAGACCGTGTGACAACCCGTCGCGTCAGACAAAGCTGCGGGAATCGAACCAACAACCAAAGTGCAACTGGTATTTATCGCCTACCACTGGACTACGTGAAGTCCCTGGTTAGTTTGACTAATTCGTTTTAGCTAGATGATTTTATGAATTAAGAGTAAGTTGATTTTGGGTTATCTATGGAAATTTATTAACCTATCATGGAGAATATGTGATTAGGTTAATTACTTTTCAATACGAGACATTAAGAGTAACTGATGTTGTTTGGAGATAAATGTTACAATTTAACTTGGAAGACTATGTGACTAAATCCTTCAAATATTTGGGTTTCAATCTTAGTTTGGTTTACTTTGAAGAATATTATGGACAAATGTTTTATCGAATGGTCCTCATTGAACTTTGGGTTTTGTTGGACAAATTTTGGAGATTAAGAATAGATTTTCTTTTTTATAAAGGGTTATCCTTTTTTGGATTATCTGATCTTGTACTAACCTTTTTGGTTTTGGTTTTGGTTAAAGTCTAAAAACATGAGAATTATATAGTTCTCTTTTTTGGATTAGGTGATTCTCTAGAAGTTTATTATAGTACTCTTAATGTGAACAAGTCTTCCTAAATACTTGTCTTTTGGATAAAATATGAGTTTGTGTAAGAAATCCAATAAAAGTTGGAAGTCAACATGATAAGTGATTATGTTTCCTTATGAATAAATTCCTCAATAAAAAGTAACATAAAACAAAAATGTTGTCTATTAAATTTTCATACTGGGGAATCGAATAATGTTTAACCCATCACAAGTTTGTGATTCTATTATGGTTAACTTTCTCCTAGACATGTTTACTATCACTCTCCATCAGAACATGACCCTTTGTTTTTTTCTCCATGTCCATATTTTCATATTTTGAATCCTAGTATGTGTTAACTCGGGTGACCTTTGTACTTATCTTTCTTTATTTTAATGTGATTGTTTTACCGACTCTTGTTCCGATGTGGGACGTTCAAGGATGTTTCCAAGCTCAATTTTAAAATTGTGAGGACACAATTCCCAAAAGGGGGGAAGAATGTAACACCCCAGGTAAATAAAGAGTATGACATTTTCATATTTATCAATATTTGTGAATGAAATATTAATATTACTTTAAAGGGGACGCTATGCACGATGGCGTACCCAATACGCAATAATGAGTTTCCTGGGAATCTTGCATTGCACTCTAATAATAAAATAATATTATTTTAAATGGTAGTTAATGCATAGTCGATGTAAGGGTGGGAATGAACATAACTAACTAATAAATGATTATATATGTTTGTCAAATATTTTTACTCCTTACAATAAATGTTATAGGATTAAAAATGCGAATGAATCCAATTTTAAGCGTAAACATTCCAATATTCTTTAAAAGGTCGATTAACTGCCTTTTAATGGCAAACCATTTTTAAATCTATCTTTTGACAATTTTATAATCTATTTTTGTCAAAATAAACTTATTCTTCGTGATTGGGACATCAAAATTTACTCTGTATGAATTTTTGGTATTTTTTCAATTAAGTACATTTTTTAATGAATACTGAGAAATGTTGTATTTTAATTCAAATCCTCTTTTTAATCTAATTTATTTATATGATTATATTATCTTTTGAATTGGTTTTGAAGTGAAATTAGAATATATTTTTACCATTTAATCCAATGGTGTTCATTGGAATCAATTTCACTTTAAATTGGACTTAAACTAGTGTCAATCTTTTGATACTTATTGTTTCATAAAAACAAGCTATTTGTCATGACAACGGGAATTAATTATTAAATTAATTAATGTGACTTATATGATTTGAATTTTGTAAAATAGACATCATTTTTGAATTCGGAATATCAAATATAGCTTAGGGTGAAGTTTTGGTATTTTTCTGAAAAACTTAAATTTTTGATGAATAGTGAAACCACTAAGTGGTAGTTAAAGAGACTGAATTTTTTGTTTAAATGAAAATTTGTCACTTCTGTGATTTGATTTTCAAAAATCCGACATACATGGTTGTCATTAAGAAGTAAAATGTGGTTCAATGAGATTAAAATAATTTTTTGGTTAATAGTAACTTTTAAGTTCTTAATCGCGATTAGAGGTAATTAGTGTAGTTTAAGGTAAAAATAATGTATTAATAATATGAGATGAGATTGAAACATGTACTACCCTTATTGGATGTGTCATGGCCGACCAAGACAATCCATGGTCTACTTGGGTACCCCATGGAGCCACTTTGTATGGGAAATGACATAAAAAACTTTTTATTTAATGTTAAAGTAAAAATGACACAAACACGAGATGTTTTACTAAAATAATTTTTAAATAGGGTAATCCAAGTCAGATTTTTTACTATAAATATTCATTTGAAATCTAAAAAGAGTTCCTAAATCCTGACATTTTTTTATAATTTTTAGACATAAAATAAGTTAAATTATTTATGATATCATGGTGATGCAGCGATTACCTCATTAATAATGGCTTTAAATAAAATGAAAAGATAATGTAAAATCTATGACCTACACATGTTCAAAACCTATTGGATGGGTGGATTTATAACCCTTATCACATTATCCTAGAATTATATCAGTGTGGGACCTTTTAAATCCGAAACACATTTTCAAATAAAGTAACATTTCTTTACTTTCCAAGAGTGCCCCTCCTCTCCTCTTATAAAAGGCCCCCACCTCTACCTCCTCACCCACACTTCCAAAGCTTTTGGCTCGCCCAAACCCAGCCCATTTTGTCTATCCACTTCCATATCTTACTCCTTGAAGCCTCACTTTGGGTAGAAGTCTTCCCAAGGAATCCTTTGAGCTCAAACCAAAGGGAGTTACCCGATTTTAAGGTAAGGTCTTCACTTGAGTCCTTTTGTTTTATTTTGCTTCTCCAACCCCCTAAACTCTTTTTATTAATTTCTTTTGTAACAACTCCAGTATCTTCAATATACTAGGATGTTTTTATAAGAATGATTCAAGCTACACTTACACACACCTACATATAATGGTGAGAGAACATACTGTTTTTGTGGTTGGCGATTTTCTGCCTCACGAAACGATGATTGTTCAATATTCTTTTAACACCTTTAAAGGTGGCCATTATGATGTCACTGTATTTTATATATGATATATATGGTATTTTTGTTTACTATATACTTCTGTATTTTATATTTAAACCATACCTTTATTCTTTTCATGTTGTGTAAATGTGATAATTTCATATGAGGAAGTGTGGACTATCGCCCCCTCAAGTGATGTGACTCTTACATGCAATACATGGAACATATAAAGAATGAAATTAATGAGGATATGTGACCTATATAACATATATATTATAATGAAATTATAATATATATATATATATCATTTATTTTTAATTCCGTTAATATGACAGAGAAAAAATGAAAGTAGCGTTCATGCGTACGTACGGCCTACAGTCTCCATGAACGATGCTTTTCGTTTTTTTATCTCCAAATGATATGGAATAGTATAAAATGAATATGTACTAGATATATATGATATTTTAATCATTAATAATATTATGGACATTATTTACTTATAACTACAGGGACAATCATTTTTCAAACAAGTTCATTTTTGACTCATGTACCAAACCCATGCAAAAACGTCTGATATGAACTAACATTATTAAACAATTATTATAACATTATAATATGTGATATGAACTGAATAATAATCTCTAAAGGCGGTCCTTAGGCAATTATAAATTGACCAATGTTTATTATTCAGGAATATAAAGAAATGAACAAGACAAGTTGGACTTGAGGTAAGGGATCCGACCCCTCTCTTTTTTTAAAGTACACTCTTTTATGTCATTCATTTTAAGCTCATATTTATTATGATTGGGATGTTATTTTATATTACTATTACTGTAATTTTTATTTTCATATGATGAGAGACCCTATTTTCTCTCATCAATCCATTTTGGATGTTTTGATTGGCGCTGTTAGGCTGCCGAATTTTCGTAAGAGATCCAACCTCTCTCTTTCTTTTTAAGTACTCTCCTTTATGTCACTTATTTTAAGCTCCTATTTGTTATGTTGGGAGATGTGATTTTATATTCCTATTTCTGTACATTTTATTTTAATATGTTGAGAGACCCTATTTGATCTCATCAATCCATTTTTGGATGTTTTGAGTGGCGCCGTTAGGCTGCCGAGTTTTCGTAATGGATTTTTCATCTCACTTTTATTCCCGTGAGATTCATGCTTCATTTGCCAATATTTCCTTTTTAGTGGTGTATGTAAACTCCGTTATTCTACTCTTTGTGTAACATACTTTCGATTATGAGTATTTATATCAATGTTGTATAGTCCTTCTTTCATGGGGTGTACGTTTCGAAAGTTACCCAAATCGGTAAGGGAACCTTTCACCCTCCTTTTTTTAAAAGACTTCTTTTGTTATGTCTTTAAATTTTCATCTTATTATGTGGGGATATGTTATTTTATATCCCTATTGCTGTAAATTTTATGTCCAGGTAATGAGATACCCTTTGTCTCTCTCATCAACTCTTTTTCTAAAATTTGATGTGACGCCGTTAGGCTGTCAAGAGAACTTCTTAACCCAATTTAGATTTCTTTGGGTTCAACATGTAGTTATTGAATATGTCATCCTTTGAATATGTGTGAATGACCTTTGATTGTTTTACAATTAATATCCACTTATATTGGTTGTATTTATATTTATCACACATAATTATGAGATTGATTTATCCTTAATTTAAGGATACCTTCTTTACAGGGGTTTTCATCTCATTTTAATTTATATTGATACTTCATTGTTGTTATGCACCAATTCACTCTTATATCATGTATATACTATCCTTTAGAATATTACATAATGAATTACTTTATTCTGATGATATTATAAAGTTCTGGTTAAATTTTATTCCTCAATTATTGTATTCAAGTGTCTCTCATTTTGTTGAAAACCCTTTAACTAAAATATTGTTTTAAATGTTTTAATGATTTATTCTTATAAATGTTTCTAATTAATATCCATGTTTTCAAAATGGTTTTAAGGAATTATTTATATGGATATTAATGGTTTAAAATTTTAAAACCTTCAAAGTGGTATGGGACACTTTGATTCAAAGATCTCTTTATTAAATGTTTTAAATGGTTTCGATTATGGTTTTTAGAATGGATTTATTATTTCAATATCTTAAAATGTTATATTGTTATTGCAATATTGGAATGTTATATTTCCTTTATGCTTAAGTTATGTGCTATGATTATATTATGGTTCATGGGCATTGTTTTGAAAACGGGTGGTTCTGTGATAAACTAAGGGCGGGTGAGCCAGATATAGCTCTCCAATGCATTGGGTAACACAAAGGAGTGAAACGTTAATGTTTCTCCGAAGAGATTTAGGGAATATACTGTGATGGGTATTCCAAACGTAACTAATAGGGTTACTCCCTATGTAATAATGTTATGAATGCCTCAATTTACCTTTATATCTTATGATTTCTATGATTTATTCATGATTTTAGGAGGTATGTTAAAGTGCTAATGTTTTATGGGTAATGTATGATTTCATTATTATGTATATATGTACCCATGTTTCCTTTCCATATTTTTATATCCCTTACTGAGCTTTTTATGCTCATCCCAAGTTTTTTTGAAATGTTTTTCACAGGTCAAGGGAAAGGTACATGATATGATGATATTTTCAAGGTAGTGTCATGAATGAGTCCATGTTTTATTTTAAATATGTTTCCATTGATGGGAAAAATGAATACTATATTTTATGTAACCACTTTGTTTAAATATGGAATGTAATGCAAGTTTTATGTTCTAATTCTCTAAAACTCTAAACCTGAAAATATCCTCAAGGTGTAATCTTATAATGACTCAAAATTAAGTAAGGTTTAAGGCCCGTGCCTTATAATCAAAGTTGGTAAAAAATTATAATTATAGTAAAATAATATTTTAATATTTATATTATAACCTATTTAATGTTTATAACTAATACATTCTCATAATATTAAATAAAACTAAACTAGTTTTTGATGTTTGAAAAAACCGCAAAAATAATCTATTAGTTTATAATTAACATTTTGTCAAATGAATCATCCTAATATAAGAAATTAAAATGATATATAGGAAAATTTAAATGTTTTTAAGTTCATTAATACCATTTTATTTCACTTATTAATTTATATTTCCATTTTACCAGAACATTCATAATTATACACAAGTGAACCGACCATGAAACCATGGAACATATGCTTCTGAAATAATGAAATCAACGTAATAATATTAATGAAAGGGTAATACAATGTTATAAAAGAGTAATATAATGTTTCATAAACATTAATATATTTATATAATTATTTAATAAAATTAATTAAACCATTATCAGTGAGATTAAAGTACATAAAACTAAAGGGAAGGATGATGCAAGAGTTTATCATCTCACTTTTTAATTTTGGGAGATATATGCCTTATTTTAAACTTATTTATTAGTAAAGTGTATATGATTAAATTTTTTATATAATATAATTAATCTCATTATATTAATTTTATTATATGTTTCATTTATTAATTATCATTTTTATGTTGTATAATATTTGACTAACAATAATGTTTAAGGGAATGTTTAATACAATTTTCATTCTATAGGTTAAACTTCTACTTCTTGATTATGCAATTCCTGGATTATGTGTGAATTTTTTTAAAAAATATTATTTATAATTTAAAAATCATTTATGTTTATTTAGAGTGGATACACAGAATCAATTTATTTTAGTAATTCAAACATCCAAAATATGATACTTATAAGGGACTTTCCTTTAAAACATTCTTTTTAAGTTTCCTTCACAAAAGAAAAAGTAATTTTTTCTTTCATATATGGAATAAATTAAATTTCCCTCTTTCATCTAAGCTTAATATTTAGGATTTTAATTTACAATTTTATATGGTTATGTTAAAATTAAATGTGTTCCACTGTATGTGGGTTGTGTTTCAAAATGAGTGATTTCAAAGTAGAATGATTATTTTCTTAACATATTGTTTTTATAATGGAATTATTATTGATTTAGGTTTTTGTTATAGTTCATGGGAATTATTTATGGTGATAGGTGGTTATGTGATAAACTTTTATTGGTTGTTACATTATAATCCAATGATAGGTGGTTTTGTGATTAACCAATGATGGGTGGTTCCCTGATAAACAAAGGATGGGTGGTGACATTATAACCTCCAATGTACTGGGTACTCTGAAGTAGGAGGTTTTCCATATTGGTTACTACATTTGTAAGAGTGATATAGAAAGTGATGTACTAAGTAACCAACATATAATTTATAAATTTGATAATGATTTTACATATAAATAAATTGATTTTCATAAGGTAAGATAAATTTTTTTGAAAAGATGATTTCTTTTTAGGGGTAAAATGTTGTGTTTAAGAGAAAATGTTTTTATGGATTTACACAAGAATTCAATTTGCCTTTAATTTATTTCCCATAATAAGATTTTATTATTATCCCATGATTAAATTATTTTTCACAGGATTTAAGGGATAATAGAGACAAGGATGTGATCATGGGGAGAATTATAAAGATTGATCATGAAACAAATGTTGTTTTATTTTTAGGAATTTTATTTGTTGAAAAAATAGATACTATGTATAAAGTCCCACATGTAATATAAGGGTTTACTATGTAAGATTTTTTCACAACACACTAACACTCTATACTGAAAATATTCATGGGAATTTAATAATGTGATTTTTAAATAACTATACTAGGTAATGATTATAGTCGGTTCCTTTCAGAATGTGACCATGGATAAAAAAGGATTACACAAGGGAGTCACAGGTTAATCCAAAAGTATTATATGATATTAAAATAGGTTTCATAAAATAATACATACATAGATTGATTTATTCATATTCATATTTTTGATATTTTCATAGCCATTTTTTTGTATTTTGTTGAGATATTATCATCAAAATTAAGTTGAGATATGTATGGTCCTAGATACCATTATGTATTATAATCGAATAATGAAACATAATTAAAGGTTTAATAACCATATTATTTTCCAATTATGATTGAAAAAGATAGTTTTATAGTCTATCATATAGTAGTGAGGTTGATATCATAATAAAAACTAATTCTTGATAATCTTATCTATTTTAATTTGTGGCTGATATTTATCAATGATATTATGGAATATTCTAAATGATACAAGGATTACAAAAATACTCTATGAATGTTTATTTATTTTTTATTAGTTTATGGTTTATAAACAAATGATAGATGTTATCAAACACTTTGATAAGTGTATTTAAGATAATTTAATTTTTCCGGGATAACGTTTTGAAACACCTGATTATGGAATGAACAAATATTAGGTTCAATACATGACAGATGTTAAGGCAATAAAGGGATGGTTTATGTATCAAAAAATTATTTTAAATAGTAATTAACAAAATTGGGATTGATAATTTATTCATTATAATATTTTTATAATTTCATCTCATTTTTTGGAATTATGATATGTAGGTACTAAGTGTGTTACATTCTGAAGTAATTGTTCATACAATTTTAGGGTTATTGGCATAGTTAATTCATGTATGAATATATCATATCATTGAGGTTTAATGTATTGGTAATTAAAATGGGTTTTGGGAAAGGTATTTTATAAATAATATATGATATATATATACATATTTTGATATATGATTAATGGAATGAGTACTATTGTTTGTGGAAGGATAAGTTGGATTATAGGATTTTATATTTCAAAGATTATTGAGTTTAGAATATTTGAAGAAATTTCGTAGAAAATTTGGAGCACTATTTTAAGGATTATGTTAAGAAGTTTGAGATAAATTTACTTAAAGTAACCTAGTTTGAAATATGGATTATTGACTATAAACTACGATTGATGTCGGTTTGACTAAATGAATAATAGTCTAACATGGTGTAAAAGGTTTTATGATTGAATCGATTTTATTTTATTGATTATTTATATTCCTATATATTAATAATAATATTCCACCCTTGTCAACCTCTTTGATTTTAGTAATTTATGGAAGTAAAAGGAAACATAAGTGTAAAGGAAAATTTAGTGAGTAACTCTATAAAGAAACCTATCATAACGTGACCAGGAGCGCTGAACCCTGTGAATATTCCAAATGAGCTATCATGAAATATGATTATCAATGTAAATGTAATTGTATTAAATAAACATAAAATAATAGAAATATTGATTCTCGTGAAATATCAAGAGATGAAAATAAAGAAGATTATCATACTCACTAGTGTAATGGAAGGAGTGAATCTATAAAAATATATTTGATTAATTTAAAAAGTTTTAGGCATCAAGAGACTCAATATCCCAAACAAAGGGAAAATTATGATTATAATCACCAATGACCATTCAATAAGGATAATATTATAAAATTGATACTAACGAATCTGATAATGATTTTTTACTCTTGATTTTTGAATGTCTTATGCCATTTAAGTTATCACCAATTACAGGATATTAAATTATAACATAAAAACATTAGTGGTATATAATAATACCACAATGAAGATAATAGAAAGTCTAATAGGGGTAAATTTAACTTCAAAATAATTTTAATGATGATTTATGTGTTTTAAAGTTACTATTGTGGTATTAAATCAATAAAAAAATAGAAGATATTTTATAGTAGTTGGGATAAAATTGATCATAAATTTACTCTTTACCCCTCTCAAAAACTAAGAGTGATATAACCCACTAACATTGGAATCTTAAATGGACCTTTTCCAACATTGAGTCACACCACAATAATATTGAATCCACCCTATATTCTAAAATACAAGACCAAAATTCCTTTTTTTAACTGGGGGCACAACCCTAAATTTCCATCCATTTTCCCATGAAGGTATATCAAGAACTAAATTTTGATAGGGAGCCGTGACCCACACACAAGTACCTTTTAAATGGGTTGTATAACCCACTCATAATTAATCAAAAAATTATAAAAAAAGGAATAAATAAAAATATAATAAGATGATCACTTCAAGATTTCAGTGTCTAGGAAGGAAGGATCACTCCAACAACCAATGATCAAATGTGTGTAGTTTGGCTTAGAGCAGTCATTGATCACAAAAGTATTTCATTATTATAAAATTCAATAACATCACCAAACTTTTGTATCTATCTCATTATCTAGATCTATCAAACTCAATATATTTATTTGTTCAATACAGAATAGATTCAAAACATGAATCTCATTTCCATTTATCTTTCCCCATGATTCATGTGGTTTATTAAATGAATTCACATAAAAAACATACCTATATGGGTATGATCAATAATATATAATATTAAAATAATGTATTCAATGAAATCATGGTAATGTAATAATTAATATCACAAAAATTAATATTATTCAACATTAAATCCCCTTATAAAACTTATATTGAATATGCAAGATATGATTTTCAAATTCAATCCAAATTTAATTTGGAGCATAGTTTTCCAAAGAAACTATTATAAGGCATTAAAAAGTGTGATGTTCATTTAATATTACATAAATTTACTCCAAATAAAATAATATTTTATGAAAATAATTAATATGTTTACAAGTAATAATTTAATCTTGATTAATATTTGAAATAAACATTATACAATTTGAAATATTAAATTATAAATTAAGCAGATTATTTTTTGAGATAAAAAATAACTATGAAATCAAGTGAACACATATATGTCACAAATTAGGATCCAGAATTTGACAAATTTCATCTTGAGATCACTTAGATTATTTTCCATACATTTACTCATGGTCAATCAAATACTTTCTCATATTTACACTCATGGTCGATCCAAGAAATTTCTATATTTTTACTCATGTATGATCCAATACTTTTAAATATTTTCTGTCACATTCAATAAAATATTTTCTATATTTAAACTCATGATCGATCCATGATTTTTCAAAATTTTCCCTCATGGTTGATTCATTTCAAAATGTTGTTGATAGATTTTGGAATTTAATATACATGGTCTATCTAGTAGTTTTTCAATAAATAACAATTCAGTATTGGTTGTGTAAAGTAATGATATATATTATGAAAATTTAATATGAGATACATTAGGGTGAGTTATAGTTTCATAATGGTAATATACATTTTTAGAAATGGTAAGTATATATAAAATCTCTATGAAAGAATACAAATAAATTTACATTGTGGAAAATTAATCATAATGTGAAACTGGTTGTGTAAGAGAAATATGCAATTTAAAAAGTATAAATAAAGGCAAAATTAATGTTCTACAAGTGTACACACTCATTTGTGAGTATTAAATAAGGATACTGACCTAGATAAGTGCACTAACATGAATAAGGGTAATTAAAAAAGGATACAGACCCACACATGTTTAATTTCATATGGGTAATGGTGATATTCCTTCACTATTGTAAAAGTCATCTGTGTTCACATAAGGGTTAAAATAATTACAAATCACATGTAACTTTATAAGAAAAATCTTGTAAAGGCAATATGATGTTATTTAAACACTACATAATTGTTAAAATATTTCCACGTAAGTGTAACGAGAACTTTTAATAGAAATTGTAAGTGTAACTTTATGCTTTTGTAATGTTAAAATAAACATTGTAACTAGTATATAAGGGTATGTAATGGTAAAAAATGTTAATACATGACATGTAGGGGTAATCATAGTATTTAAAAAGAAAATATTTAACAATAATTAGCAAAAAATAAATAATAAGTATAATAAGAATAAACGATGAATAATTAAATAAAAATTAAAATCCAATAAATAATAAAATTATAAATATAAAAAATAAGGATATTTTTAAATTATTAGGACACAAATAATTAATGTGACAAGAATATAATCAAATAATCTTCCCCTTTTTAATAATTACCAAAAAAATATCAACTTCAAAAGTTTATCCGGTTATAGAATTTGATAAAAATTATATAAAAATTCGAAGAAAACATTTTATCCCCATAAAATAATGATATGAAAAAATATATATCACCCTAAAAAAATTCTAAAAGTATTAGTAAAAATAAATTATATGATATTGAATATAGTTTTTAAAGATAATATGTGGATTAATACTAACTATGTAATTAACAAAACTCCAATCAAATAATAGAATAAATAAAATGGAATATGAACACGTTCCCAAAAAGAAAATTTTTAGATTGACCCTAAAATTTGAGTCCAAACACCACCTAAACATATATTGAATGAAAAATTTTCCAACAATCCAAGTGAAAATTTTATTTTCCAAAAGATTATTTAGTCTAGTGACTTTATAAATATATCAGCAAGTTGTTTTTATTCTAATATAAATTATATATTTATATTTCCTTTTTTATCATGAACTAAATGAAAATAAAATTTAACCTAAATATTATTATTCATAGATAATTTTAAGGGATTTTTGTAAATAGAAATTTTGGAATTATTTTCACATAATATTGTAATATTATTAAAATCAAAACTAAAATCTAAAAGTGTATGTATATTCCACAATGAATAAGAAAAAAATATATGTCATTAATGTATTTATATTTATAAGTTGAAGGAGAAACATAATTTTTTTTGAAGCCAAAGAAAATAATTATTTTCCATATAAATGACACATACATTAAATGATTTTTCTATTCGTATTACATCTAAAAAAATCATAATCGGAATATTTTGACAAAATAATTATTTTTAGCAAGATAATATAATCCAATATTGAAATATACTTTAATATATATAATACTAATCTTAATAGATTTAATGTGACTTTCCTTAAGGTCACATGAAATCTTGCACACATACAAACTGAAAACATTAAATCAGATTTGAGGAAATCATTTATATAAAAAATAAAATAATGTTTCTATAAATTTTAACATGAAATAAATTGTCCAATTTATCTAAATATAATTCCCTTATAGTACTCATGGTATTAGTTTCACATTTAGATGATTATTAAAAAATATGAACTAGATATTTATTATTCATTGTTTTATTTAGAATAATACCATAATTTATTTGAAGTATTTTATCACTAAAAATGGATTTAAATTCACACATTACACTCAAATGAAATTCATAATTCATTAATTTTTAAAATTTATTACAAATATTTCAACATTAAGATCCAAAAATAATTTCATCATCATAAATTTTTACTAGTTATATTTTATTACAATATTTATAATAACAAATGTAGGATAATCATTTCCCTTATAACATTTTTTAAAAGAAACAATGTTAAAATTTTATACTAATCTTGAGGATCCATTTCGAAAAAACATAAATTTATGGATAATTACAAAACATGATTATAATTATTTTCATCTTCAAAACCAAGTGAGAATCTACCAAAACATTCATTACATATATAACCTTTTAAAAAATAACTTGTGATATTCATTTGAAATTTTCTAAAAAAACTAAATATAGCATAAGATAAATATAATATAATTGAGTATATTCTAAAAAAGGATAAATAATATGAATCGAAACCAATACTATATTCTTAAAAATATACTTGAGTAACTAATTGAGATTTTTTTACTCTATTTAATGACTCATCATATTTGTTTCTAAAGATAAACTTCATTCCAATAACATGAGTATAATTTGGTGGATAAACTAATATCCACACATTATTTAAAGAAACAATATTTAACTCATAATGAATATAAAAGATCAAATTATAATCATTTATAGGATCATCAAAATTTTTAGTTAAATTTTTTGAAATTAAATAATGATAAGAATTAATGTTCATAACAAATTATCTAGTTTTAAAATTTGACACAATATTTATTTTCATAATATAAATATTATGATATAAATGATTTATCCATGATTATTCATGAATTTTTTTATATTGAGAAGAAATATCCCCCCCCCTCAACATGGGTATCATTATCTTAAAATTTTTTCGCATCAAAATATAAAAATCTAAATTCATCCTAGTGTTTATCGACATAATCGTCCCATTTATTTGATGTTTTTTCATAAAACATAACATGAATATTTATCCAAAATCCATAGTTCTTTTATTGTATACAATATATGAATTTTTATTTTTTATATTCTATGAAAATAACATTATTATATTTTAAATTAAATTTATCTAAAGAATCATTCGTATTAAGTATGAAAAAATTTTACACAAAGTGTATAAAATAACTAATTATAGGTTTTCTATCATTCAAAAGGTTATAAGTTATAGTTTTTCAATATAAGTCTTATGATAATTTTATTGGAATAAAAAAACATATATTCAAATCTTCTGCTAAAACATATTTAGGTAGATCTCACTAATTTGACATGGTACTAACCATTTCTTGAATAATTATATTTTAACATTATACTATTAAATTTTTTAAGGGGTTATATGAGGTAAAAATTTATAAAAATACCAAATTTCTCTACAAAGTAGATAAATTCATGATTTTAGAATTAAAATCTTATTAAAATTATAATTTAATTAATTACTTTTCTTTTATCATTTTAAACCAATTTTCAAAAATTAATAAACACAGTTAATGTTTTATATTTGAGTGTATGAAAATAAACCCATCCATATATAGTATAATCATCAATAATGACAAAACATATCTCTTCCCAGTGAACATTGTATGTTTAATAGAGGAAAAAATATAAATAAATAAGAACAAGAAGAACTATAATTTAATTTACCTCAAATTGATTATATGTTTTTTACCTTCAAAGAAGGATTAAAAAACAAAGGTATTCTCCTCCATAATATTAGAACAATGTGTAAAAATTTGGTCCTTGGACGTCCTATGCATCATCCTGAAATTATAATATACCAATATTATATGAAACAAGATGTTATTAGACTTTAAAACATTCAATAATTTTAAATTTTAATCAGTTAATTCAGAAAAATTAGTTTACTGAATTTTTTCTTTTTTCATTTGATAAAACAAATAAATTAATTTATAATTACAATGCATTTATCATATAGAAATTTAATAACCATTCTATCATAAATAATTTGGCATATTATTATTTAATTATTATTTATTCCTTGAATATAATATTTTTATAATAATAATTTATTTTTAGATTCAAACCTCATTGAACCATTTTTTCCTTTCTTTTAGAATTATCACCAAAAGAAACATCAAATCCATCCCAACTATTTTTTGATATAAATATTTATATATCGCCATTAATATTTCAAGAAAATACACTATCAATATACTGAATATACTTTTTAATTCATCTAATGCACAATTAATACCAAAGCTTCCTTCATAAAATCTTTGATACCCATGAAAATTTGGGTCTAATGGGATTAGTTATGAATTGTTTTGAACCCAAACTGATTTTAAAAAACTATTATCTTGTTATCTAGAGGATAAATTTTTATAAATTCAAGACTTCGTATATCCATGAGATTAATGATCACTCATTTTCATAATGAAAATTCGATTTAAATATAAAACATGTAGTAGTAGTTTTACTTGAATTAGTTCTCTTAAAAATTAATGTATTATATATTTTTGGTATTTTTTTACTGATAAGACTTGATATCTTTTATTATTTTATTGAAAATTATAATTTTTTAATGTTTTCTCTATTTTTTATAAAAGAGGAAATTTTTTAATTTAATCATTAAATGCCATTTTGTAGTTGAGAAAAATATTTATGAAAAGTATCAAAATTCATTATTTCATCTTCATGATAAATTTTTCATGAAATAAATTTCCCTCTTTAATTCTTTATTTTCATTAAGAAAAGTTTTTACATTTTTTTAGCAGATTTGAGATCAGTATGGGATTGTTTTATGCCTTATTGTAAATATTTCTTCTTTTCATAATTTTCTTTAAGAAAATAATTATTTTTATTATTAAGGTTCTTATTTATACCAGTTATATTTTCAACCTTATGATCATGTCATTAAATCATAATTAGTTACTCTATATTTGAAGTTGTAGGATTAGATTCATAAGAATAATAATAATTAAAGAATCATACTGGATTTTATGATTCCATTAATTCTAAATTTACAACATCCTTCTATAAAACATATTCTTTATTAGAACATAAATACTATGAGAAAATACATCAACCAATTATCTCATTATTTTATCTCTTATATTTATTATTTTGATTTCTATAAATCATTGAAGTTTGCAAATTAGTCTTGATGGTACCCCTTTTTCAATACTAATAAAATATTTTATATTGATCATCATTGAAAATAAAATAATTTTTATTCTTCTCCATGAAATAAACTTTTGGATAGTCTTTTCAAAATATTTTGGAATAACCCTTTATTCTTCAGTATCCTCCCTTTTGTATCATATTCAAAATCATTCCTATCACTAATTGTAAATTATAATTATAAGAGTCAGTTTAAATATTTGACTTGAAACCATTTATATTATTCTTTGTATTATGATTTTCATTAGCAATTTTGAGTTGTAACTCGTATTTTAATAATGATTCAATGAACTAATCAAGTGCATATTTCGTAATATTTTTACTTTTATCTATAAAAACCTTTTAATCATGTTACTTCTATGGATATTCTCTTTTAATAATTTTAATAAGAATATTAATTTATATATTTTATGTTAAATAACTCATAACATTTGTAAAACTGAATAAGTATATTAAAATTTTGATTAATAATATTTTCTTCACCCATTTCAAATTCTTGATATGTTTTCTAAACATTCCAAACGACGTTCTAATGAACCTATCTAAGACAAGTTGTGTAAATTGAATGAATATCAAAAATTCATGCATTGTTTTACTTAAAATTATATAGATATACACATTTATATTTATTGCACAATATTAAATCTTCTTCACATTGAAATTCTACCAAAACATTACTTTATCATTTGAAACTAAGGATTTATGTTCATCTTTTGGACATTTTTATGTATTTTACAATATTGTCCAGTCATCAATCATATGTTATTTTAATAATTCTTCCATTCTAGGGTAACATTATCCATAATCAGTGTTTTTGAAATTATTTGGTATTTAATTTAACCATAAATCATTAAAACATGTTTATATCATCTTAAATAGGATTTTTACCTTGAAAATTAATTAAAAAGTGGTTTGAATCAAAAAATTATCTTGCTAGGGTTCAACTTATGGTATTAATTATTTGTCCAATAGGGAAGATAACTTAATATCCAAGATTGGGGTGAAATAGACAGTTTAAATGTATTTAAAGATTATATCATAGTTTTAATGTGAATTAGTGGATATAAAATAAAGAGGTACAAAAAAATTTATATTAGTTCATTTCAAACTGATCTTACATTTACTCTTATCCCCACTCAAAAACTAACACTGATAGAACCAACTAACTATAGAATACTGCATTAAATTTTTCAATATAAGAACTCAGTTTTTAAGTAAGGTATGGATCATTTAATTTTTAGTATAATTTCTTATTTTGGAAATATTATGGATTTCTAATGGTTTAACGAATATCCCAATGGTGTCAATGGATTGTTCGGAGTTGGAACCCATTTTTTGGAAAAACTGGCCATATCGCCCGGTTGGTGCATGGTTTTCCTTACTATATAGATGGTCTATTTTTAAGAAGAACTATATCACATGATTGGTGCATGCACATGAGGCCTAACCATGTAGGTTCCCTTTATTTCCAATGTACCTTTTCATGGTTAGTGCATGAGTTGATAAACCGTGAGGCCAAACCATGCACATGCTAATTTTAGGGTAATTTTACCATGTTTCCCTTAATGATCTAATGAAGAATCCCCCTTCCTCCTAATCCATGTTTACGCATGATTTACCTAGTTTTATTCGTTTTAGATATCATTGAAGGCCTAATCTAGGGATTGAAATATCACTTTCATCTGGGATCCGATCGAGCTTCTGTTCATCACATTGGATGCGGAATGTTAAGTACTTGAGTTATTTTTAGTCGTTCTTCTCCTCTCTTTCTCTTGACCTAGTTATTGATGTGTGCTTTTTTTTACCTTTCTCTCAGATATGATCCATTACAATTCGAATTAGGGTCCAATTTCATATGAGAGTAATCACAAAACCCTAAGGTGTATGGTGTATAACTAATCCCTCATGTTAATTGATTTTGGAATTTTCATGTGTGTCCCACTGATCTCATTAGGTGTATTTTATTGAATTTATATTCCATGAGTATAATCATTAGAAATTTGTAGTTATTAAATTTCCATATAATTGATTAATATTTAGTGGTTACATCCTAAAATCCATCATTCCCATGTATGATGATATTCCATAATTGATTTTTTTAGTGTTTTAAAATTTTTGAGCCGTTTTTTGGATGTACCCCAGCATGACCATATTAATGGTTGTCCCCTTATCATAAATGTTTTTTGTATGTAATGGTTAATGAAAAGCACCATGTCACTTCCACTTGACCAACCTAAGGTAAGTTCTTCAAAATGATAATTAAACGTGAAAGGGAAATTGGCATGTATACTATATATATGAACTAAATAGATTAAATTTGAATGATTAATAGGCTTTATGTATGTATACCCACATTCTACATGAATGGAAGGTAGCGTAATAGACCATAGTTATTAAATACTACTTAAATGGAATTAATAATGGTTACATGTTTCTTGGCCTCATCAAATTCATGAAATGAAATGATTGAACTAAATATATTATTGATTAATTATGACTTGATTAAAAGGATGCATGCTACATGAACATATCACACTAATTAAAGTCAAGTATTTAACCAAATGAAGTATTACCTGAATTCATAATTAAACATGAGTGTCCTAACTTGAGCTCACCTTGGATTCTTATTGGGGAATGCCTTAAGCACTTGGTAACCCCATTCCTATTCATGATCGAATGGCCTGAAGGCCTTATATTTTTATTGATTTTGATAACCCCCCTTTTAATGGATGAGGGGGAACCCTTACAAAGCCCATAAGCTCAGAGATGACAGGGCCCATAGGCTTAGGAGATTACATGACCCGAAGGTCTTAGTGAATTTAACCAGACTATCTACAAGGAACTGCCCCTCCCCAATATCTGCGTCATGATAGTAGCTCTCCATATTTTCGTGGCAATTTGGCTAGGCTTCTCATGCAAGAATAGGCTGGCACTGATGGCATATCCATACCTTCTCATTCTAACAATCCATTTAGATCTGCTCTGGTGAGTGCACCTTCTCTGAATAAAAACAGTAAGATTCCGATGGCATAGCCATACCCTCTCATTCTGATTCAAGGATAAGACTTGTATAGGTTAAAAACACTAATATCCCGATCCTTTTCTATTATCAGATACCTGGTAACACCATAATATCCATCACATATTATTAAGAGATTCCATGGATGAACTATTCTTGGGCATCACAAACCCATGTTCAGGGTAAAATCCTTGTTTCCTAAATTATAATTTTTGTTCTATTTTTCCTATTAGAGTTGAAATTAATTCACCATTAGGTGACACACATACTGTGTAATGTTGTTTATTATTATTATGATTGAGATTCTATCTTATCATTGGCCCGATGAGATTAGGGAAAAGATGATTGTTACATGCATCATATAGGCACCTAGATTTCATGTGTCATACATATTAACATTCCATATAGGTTTGTTTCAATGATTTTCATTTCTTGATATGGTTGTGATTGTTTAGTGATGTTGTGATATTAATCATGTTTTTATATTATTGTGGGTTGTGATTGAGTTATTACCTATCTCAATTCATGAGGTTTATGGTCCCTAATAGGTTGGTATGAGTAATTTACCAAGTCAATCCATTATGATATAAATAAATGCGTGTCTTTTCTAGTGATATGGTGTATGGGAACTGATTTACTAGGAATGGATATCCATTATAAAGTGAAACATGAATTCTAAAAAAATTGTTGAACATCCTTATCCCAAATTGTCATGTATATGAAAGGTAAAAGAGTGAACAATATAAATATATTTAAAATAAAATGGATCTTATACTTGAGAGAGACTGATACCTAGCCATCTAAGTGGGTAGTTGGTGTAGTATGCCATAGGTAGTGAGTTTTCTTATGTTTACCTTCTGGTAGAGATTCTATCTTTCTACAAAATCATTTCTTGAGGTGTGTCCTTGGAATTTATAGACCAATTCCACCACGACATACTCGTATCATATACCAGGAATGTGGTAATAACCATGCTTCATATGAGGTTGGCCATGAGTCTCCACTCTTAACTATATGACTGCCACTCGAGGCATCGCCTGCTATAACTGATATGGTCACCGATTGCCAAGTTTGTGATTATTTCTTAGATTTTATGTAGTATTTTCGTGGTGTTCCATGAGTTGTACCTATGATGGCTGATCTAACTCGTGAGTTTTAACAGCAATATCCTCCTACTTTATTAGGGTATGCTGGTTCGAAGGCTACTAATTCTTGGCTAGAGGCCACCCTATCTATATTTGAGCATCTGGAGACACCTACAGAGCATCGGGTTAATATTTCAACTTACAAGATTCAGGATTCAACCAAGAGCTAGTGGGATGTGATTACTCAGTCTGGTCATCAACATGGCATGTTATGGGTTGATTCCTAGAATAACTTCAATGATTAGTTCTTTCCATATACATTGAGAGCCGATAGATCCATCGAGTTCATGCATCCTGAGTAGGGTTCTATGTTAGTCACAGAATATTCATCGCATTTCATGGAGTTGCAGTACTTTTCACTACTTCTAGATAGGGATGATCTTCTACATGCTATACATTTTGAGGATGGAATCTAGTATTCCATCCGTATGCAAGTGAATGTCTTTTCTACTTCTACTTTTTTTAGTATTCAACCATTCTCTTATTACTGAACATAACCTGATGGAATACAATTATACCAGGCCTAGAGGACTAGTTTTGGGTAAGACTAGTAGTTCTTCTAGTGGTAGAAAGAATTCTCTCGAGGCTTCTCATCTAGTCAATGACAACCAGAATGACCGTTTTGATATCTCCAATATGTATCCGGAGTGTGGATGATGAGTGAACCAGAAGCCTCATTATGAGAGAGACCTAATGGAGTTATGGTCTTTCAAATGTATTGGGAATCATTAGAGGTTCCTCAGGACCTTTCTACAAAATTTGAGTTGAAAAGGATCCTTTTTAGATCCACCTTCTAGAGCGTGTTCTTTAATGCCATGTCAGGTGGGGAGTTAGAATAACACCGAAAGGACTAGCTGAGGAAGAGGTCATGGTCATGTATTCCAGACTCCTAATCACCAGTAGATCCAACAGAGTAGTTTTGATTGTTATAGTCTATATGTTGTGCAAGGTTGTGGATCAGTTAAATTCCATGAACTACAACCAATACACGAGGATCATGCTACAAGACCATTTATAGTACGAGGTACTATTATTGTGGAGTTTACCACAACATCCATTTTATTTGATAAAGGTACATCAAAATCAATTATCTATGTATCTATTGTAGAAATTATCAGACTGGAGATACAATTTTACTATGGTGTAATGACCCAATATACGTCATTAGGGGTACGAAAAGAGGCCATACACCAATGTTGGGAATTTCCCCTTGAGGTAGAAAGCTACCACTTCTTATGGAAACTCTTATTTTTTTTCTCAAGATAAAGAGCTTATATGGCATTCACAAGATGGATTGGTTGGTTCAGTACCATTATTTAGTAGGATTCTATCACCGCATGGTATCATTTACATCACTAGAGGGAAAGAATTATCTACATAAGGGTGAGTGGGATGTCTAGGCTGGTAGATCTAGACAAGAGAATCATGGGCTCGGTGGAGTAACCACCAAGATTTCAAATATCATTATGGATGACAAGGGTTTAATACAAGATTATTTCTTCCACTAGAGGATCATTTCAAGGATGTATTTCCTGATGTTTTTTCTATCTTAACTCCTGAGAGACATATATAGTTTACTATTAAGCTTTTTTCAATAGCAACTCCAGAGTCAATTACTCTATACAGGATGACACCAACAGAGATTCACAAGCTCAAGAACGATTTAGAGGATTTAGAGGCCAATGGTTTTATACAGCCCAGTACATCCTCTTTGGGTTATCCCAAGATTTTTTCCATGAAGAACGATGGAACATTAGGTATATACATGGATAAAAAAATGTTGAACTAACATATGGTCTAGAACCAATATCCACTACCTCGAATAGATGATCTCTTTGACCAGCTCTGAGGAGCTATGATTTTCTTTTTGACTGAACTGATATCAGGTTATCATCAGGTGCAAGTCAAACTATTTGATATACCTCATACAACTTTCCATAGCAGGTACGGTCTGTATGAGTACCTATTTATGCTTTTCGGTCTTACAAAATCACCCTCCATTTTTATGGCTCTAATGAATAGTTTTTTCATCTCTATCTCGAATAATTTATCATGGTCATTATGGATGATATCTTGGTGTATTATCGTACTCATAGTGACTAATCCATTAATATTAAGGTCATTCTGAGAACACTGAGAGAGAATAATATTAATTCCAGTCATACTAAGTTTTGCTTCTGGATCAACAAAGTTCACTTCTTGAGTAATATTATCTTAGAATCAGGTGTATACGTTGACACAGAAAATGTTAGTATTGGAGTTTCCTGGGAGTAGCCTAAGAAAATGTTTGATATACAGAGTTTCTTAGGGATGGTGGGATATTACAAGAATTTAATACATGATTTCTCATGTCATTATTCACCTCTTACTGGCATTATAAAGAAGGGTGTCAAGATCATTTGGTCAGATACCTACGAGAAATCCTTTCAAGAGATGAAAGGGAGGCATATCTCAATACCAATTTAAATTATTCCCAAGATAAGTATAGGTTATACCAAATTCTGTGACACATCATGCATCATCCTATGAGTATTACTAATGGAGTACGAAAGAGTCATTGCCGATGGATCTTAGTAGTTAAGGCATAATGTGAGACATTACCTAACACACAACCTTGAGCTAGAAGTAGTTGTTTATGTCTTACGTTGTTAGAGACATTGTTTGTTAGGTGATCACTTTTTGATGTACAAAGACCACATAAGCCTCAAATATAACTTTACTTAGCGTGACATGAACTTTAGACAATATTTGATGGGTTGAATTTATATAATCCTTTGATTTTGATCTTACCTATACGTATAGGAAGGGAAATGTGGTTGTAGATGAACAGAGTTAGAAAACTGAGGTACAAGTAGTATGATTATCCAAAAATGAATGGAAGTTAATAGAACTCTTCCTTGAGTTTCACCTAGAGTCTCATGATATTCCTGACGAGTCTTATCTCTTATATTTGGAAGTTACCTCTTCCCTGCTTGAGAAGGTGAAGGGTAGAAAATTTTGAGATCCTAAAGGCTTGGTACTTCATGACAGTATATCATGAGATAACCTACCTCTGGATTATTCTTTATATAGACACGATATCCTACATATCCATGGACATGTCTCGGTCCCTAAATATATGACAGAAAATTATATTAAAGGTTCCCACGCCTCTTAGTGGGTAGTTCATCCATGAATTTTAAGGATGTATTGAGATATGTGACACCAGTATTGGTGACTTGGGATAAAACATAAGATAATATCCTTTATCACTAGGTGTTCCACCTGTCATTAGGTGATGGTGGATCACCAGAGACCTGCTTTCTTATTACAACAGCTTCCAATATCGGAATGGAAATGGGAAGACTTTTCTATAGATTTTGTAATCAGTTTACCAAGGATGCCTAGAGGAAGAAATGTTGTATGGGTTTTCATTGTCATATTTTCGAATGTATCCCACTTAGTTCTTATTTGTGATACTTTCTAAGTAGATGAGCTTGGAAAACTATATGTCTGTGCAATCATACAGTTCTATGTGGTCCCTTGTACTATAATTTCAGATAGGGATGCTCGTTTCACATCACGGTAATGGAATGGATTATAGAAAGATTTGGTAACAGAGGTGATTTTAAGCATAGATTTTAACCCTCAAACTGATGGACAATCAGAACAGACAATAGAAGTTCTGGAGGATATGTTTCGAGCACGTGTCCTCATTATTGGGAAAAGCATATCCCTCTTCTTGAGTTCAACTATAATAACAACTTTCAGGATAAAATTTAGATGGCTCCATTTGAGGGATTATATAGTAGGTTGTTTTATTCTCCCCTATGCTGGTTAGAGGCATTTGAGGTACCCCTACTGGGTCCTCATTTTGTTCAAGAGACTTTAGAGTAGGTTCAGTGTATCAGAAAGTGTATGAACACTACCCATTTGAGAAAAAAATATTTTGTTGATTGTTGACGACAACCTCTAGTGTTTGAGGTCAGTGATTGTGTTTTCCTTCAGGTATCATACAGTTTATGGAAGAAATGGTTATAGAAGTGAGGGAATATGTCTCATCATTATGTAGGTCTATTTGAGATTCTATAAAGAGTTGGTCTAGTTGCCCATCAGTTTTACTTCCTCAGAGGTACCATTCCTTTCACGACATCTTCCTTGTTTCAGATCTTGCCTAATATCATTATGACCCTTCTCATACCTTTTATCCTAAGTAAGTTGAGTTAGACAATGATAATACCATTGAGGAGTATCCTATACACATCATCAACCAAATCATGAAGGTTATCGGAGGCTAGTATGACCCTTTAGTATGGGTACTATGGTAGCATGGTCGCATATAGGATGAGACTTGGGAGTGGTAGGCTGGTATACATGCTCAGTTGTTAAAATTGTTCTCATACATTATTTCTACACCCTTGGAAGGTGAACTCAGGGATGAGTTCCTTTAAGGGGAAAAGACTATAAGAAACCATTTTTTCACACAAGTATGGATCCATTAAATTTCAGCCCAATTATTTATTTTGGACTTAATAAGGATTCATAATGGGTTAATGAAGGTACCAAGGGTGTCTAGATCTTGTTCATATCCTGAAACCCATTTTTTGGGAACACTGGACATGTCGCACGGTTGGTGCATAGTTTTCCTAATAGTGTGGATGGTCCACTTTCAAGAAGAACTATATCACACGGTTCATGCGTAGCCATGCAGCCTAATCATTGAAGTGCCCATTCTTTCTGATGTACTTGTGCATGGATGGTGTATTGTTTTACAAACAGTACTACCAAACTATGCATAGACAATTTTCATGGTAATTTTACAATTTTTCCCTTAATGATCTAATTAATCCTAATACTTCCTCCAAATATGATACTATGCATTAATGAACTATTTTTATTCCCTATTAGAGCTATTTGAATGCCAAAGCTAAGGATTAAAAGTTATACTTTGTCTGAGATCTAATAATGCTTTTGTTCATCACGTTGGATGCATAACAGTAAGTACATGAGTCCTTTTTTACCGTTATTCTACTCTCTGGCTCTCGACCTAGTTGTTGAAGGGTGGGAGTTTTAACCATTTTATCATATCTACTCAATTTTAAGATCAATTAGAGGGTGATATAGGATGGTAGGGATTCTAAACCCCTAAGGTGGGTGGTCTATAACTCATCCATCAATTTCATTGATTTTGGAATTGTCGTGTGGGGCCCACCGATTTCATCGAGATCCATTTATTTAATTTAAATTCCATTATTATAATCATTAGAATTGTATGGTTATTCTCCTTCCATATAGGTGATTAATTTTTTGTGGTTACGCCCACAACTCCATCCATCCCATGGAGGATGATATTCGATAATTGAGTTTTTAGTGTGTTGACTCTTTTGTTCTATTGTTCAGATGTTCTCAAGCATGAACATACTAATGGTTGGAATCCTTATCATAAATTCATATTGTATCATGAAATGGTGAATGGAATGTACCATGTTACTTCTATTTGACCTCACTATGTTAATTTCTTCAAAATGATAATTAAAAGTAAAAGGATAATTAACAATTATACAATGTATGTGACTTGATCCGATTAAATGTGAAATATTAATAGGTTATATGTCCATAGAACCCCTTTCCACCTTAATGGAAGCTAGAAGAATATAAATTATTTATTAAATATTCCTTAAATTGAATTAATTAAGGTTTCATTATAATTGACCTTATCACACTAATAAAGGGAAAGGCTTGAACCAAATGCACATATTGATTAATTATATATGGATTAAATGTTTTCATAATACTTGAACTTCTCAAACTAAAAAAAGGAAAGGATTGAACAAAGTGAAGTATTACATGACTTCATAATTAAACAAGAGTGGCCTAACTCGAGATCCCCTTGGATACTTATCAGGTAATTCCTTGAGCACTTGAGAAACCCATTCTGATTCGTGGATACAAATTGCATAGGTTAAGACCCACCTAGACCACGATCCTAGTCTCTTCTTGGATGTGTGATATGAAACCATATGATCCCTCACATAGTATTAAAAGAATCCTTGGAAACACTTCTTGAATCCAATTATTAACATGTGACTTATTTATAATCTGGTAATAATCAATTAATGCACTAGTTATGTTTAGATGCCAACTGAGTGATGGAAATTGTACTTGGGTATTTAGTTACACTATGCTCTTTAATTTATATGTGAATGATTCAGCACTGTTACATTTCCTTTACAGGGGCCAAATGTTATAGACACCATTGGTGGGGGCCCACTGAGATTTATCTCACACCCTCTCCGAGTGCTGTTTGGTACATGAGGAGGATTAAATGTATGAAAGTGTTGAAAAAGATAAGAATGCAACATTGAACACTTTATTTCTTACTGTTTAGGATGGATCTTGATATTAGATGACTGATCTTGAGCTTGGTATTCTTGGGAAAGTATTTTATTTTTTTTATACTTTTGTGGAACATATTAAGCCTGCTATCTTGTATCCATGTTTTCTAGTTTTAAAGATACATGACATGTCATCATAATTTGTTTTATGTTATTCTAATTATTTCAGTTATTATTAATATTGCCCCTATTTTCCTCTATGCCTTATATTTATATGTATTACATCCACTATTTACCTCTGTTCATATTTAACCACTACACTACTCTTTGTTAATGAGGGAATATTCTTCGCATAGACACATCCTAGGCTATCGTTGACAGTCGAAAGCCTCTGGAATTTGGGGAGATGTGCATGAGGCTATGTGGCCCACCAGGATTGGGTCACCCATTAAGTGGAATCTGGGTCTAGGACGTCACATCCATACATAAAGTTATAACCCAATTACACTTCCTTTTATCTCGAAGGCTTAAAATTAAAACTAAAAATACTTTTTGTACCCATATTCCCCAACCAATTTGTCATACCCTTTACTTCTAGAGGGAAAACACAACCTTAATTTTGATGGGGAATAAAAACCCACACACACCTTACTTTTAAAGGGATAATATAACCCACTCACATTTATGAAAAAGTGAATGAAAATAATTAAATTAAAATATGAGTAAATGATTACATAAAGATTCAACTATTAAGGCAATAAGTATCCCTCTAGTAGAAAATTATTAATTTAGTGTAGATTTCCTAAGACTATTAATTGATCATGAAAGTATATTATACTTGTATAGTTCAAATTTATCCTAAATCCTTTTATCACTATTTTTATCTATATTTTTTAACTCATTATATATATTTCATCCATTCAAAACATATTCCAAACATGAATCCTATCACTATTTACCTTTTTCAATGTTGCATGTGATTTATTTAATGAATGCACATAAAAAATATACCGATGTGGGTCACTTTATCAATATTTAATAATAAAATCATTCTAAAAATGAAAGATCATTTGAAAAATTAATATAGTATGAAAAATGAATTATAATATTAATTAAATTATATTTTAAAACAAACATAATGTATTTGAGAAAAACTATTCCAATTTCAAGAAAATTTAATTTTGGACTCAAGTTTTATAGGAATTAGCCTGAGATTTTAACAATCATGATGATAATTTAATCATATATAAAATTATTCCTAATAAAATTATTTAGAATTTAAATAATTAATAATTATTTAAGGAATAATTAATTTATGATAAGCATGTGAAATAAACATGATGTAATTAAAAATATAATAATATAAATAAAACAGATATTTTTTTGAGATAAAAAATGAAAAAGGAATTAACTGATCATTGATATATCATAAGCTAGGTCAAAAATTTACAAAATTTAAACTTGTCATCACCTTAATAATTTTCCATTTTTTCACTCAAGGTTGATCTAATACTGTTCCATATATTTACTCACTATTGATCAAAATTTGTCCAATATTTTTATTCATGGATGATCCAAGACTTTTCCATATTTTTTATAAAGTTTGATCCATGATGTTATAATAATATAATATATGTTTCATTCATTTTAGTTTGTAGTAAATATATCTTGACATTTTATCCACACAGTAGATCCAACAATTTTTCAAAAAAATTATTCTATATAAGTTTAATAAGGGAAGGATGTATGCTATGAAAATGTAATAAGATTTTTATAAGATTAAGTTTTAGTTGCATAATGGTAAGCTAAATTTTATATAACAGTAAATATGTGAAAACTCTGTACGTAAGAATATAACTCAATCTAAATTTGTAATGGAAAACATAAAGTGGAATAGGTTTCTGATTATCCAATAAAAACATATATTTTAATTACATTTTAATGGTATAAAATGTTAATTTTTGACCATATGGGCCTCAGTTAGTGCATTTTCATTATGAACATCCATTCTCATCATTTGTGAACTTTATGCCTAATATACACCAATTTAGGCCCAATGAGTCATCTGATTATAAGGAATTTAATTGTCCATATTTTAATTTTATATTTTGGGAACTATATATACACTTATATGTGAACATTTTTCATTCATGGATCAAGGAATGATTCATAAATGATGATGGAGATATTTGGAGATGAATAGAATCAATTCTAGAGAAGGTAGATTGGTCACCAGCTCACTTATGAGACTGTGGGGCCCAACCTACAGTCCCAATGAATCCCATATTTTTTGGGATGATAGAAGAAATGTTTAGGAACAAATCACTCTTCATGCGATAATGCTAATTTGGCATCTATGGTGGTCATAAAGGTGTCCCAAGTTAGAGATACAATTCAGAGCCAGATTCTGCGGCCCAGAAAAACAGCCCACTAATTTGATCATATCTCGGAATTCACAACTCCAAATGGGTCCACTTTTTACAGTCGGTTGGAATACATCTGGAGCTCCATTTTTGTCTTCTATATCCCACTCTGATTCGGCAATCTAGAAGGTCTTCCAAATGTGTCTGTTCGGTGAAACAAATCTGGCTGCCACCTCGGGTCAACGGTTGAAAAATCAACTATCCCTTACACTCCACCCACCTATGGCCTACCAAAATTAATTGAGAAGAATTGGACTATTGGAGGCTTGAACCAAGGGCCCAAAATTCCTATTTAATTCAGTGGTGTTGGAGGATTGAAGGATCTTTGGTTCTTGGTTCAATTGTAATGTTATGTTGCGATTTTGTTGTCTCAAATTTGTCTTTCACTTGTAAGTTGTTCAATTCACTTTAGATTCTTAATAAACGTTCTTCTTCTCCTCTTATTATGTTTTTCTACATCTCAATTTTATACCGTTTCCTCAAGGTGTGATTTTATTCACACCAAATGATGTGAAATTATTCACACAACGGTGGAGTGATCATTTTATTTTTGTTGTTTTTTTACTTCTCCATATCCTCACTCAGTAGTCTACTTTCCACTTCCATTGAAACCATAGAATCAATGGAGGGATAACCCACTTATGGGTTGATCCAAGGGAGTAGCAAGGGGATGGATTGGATGTTATTTATCACCCCATTAATGTCTAATCACTTCTTAAATTGAGATTTTTATTTGATGTTTTTTAAACTCCATCGTCCTTGTTGAATTTAAGGCCACACACTTCATGTGCTAATACAAACCTTTACCTTGAAGTGTTCAAAACTTTGATCTTTCAAGTGTATAGGTGATTATTATCAAAGGGTATAGGAATTGAACCAGTAATTCATGATGTTGTTTTATCTTATTAAACGAACCCATCTCAAATATAAGAAATTGAAATCTTTGAAATGGAAATATGTCCAATCCACCCCGAGCGATAACCTAGGATCAACTCATTCTTTTAAATTGAATTCACTTAAATCTGGTAGATATCCTCTAAACTCATCTCAAATAAATCCATGTTTGCCACTTCATAGCCGAAAACAGTCCATAGAATGTGTGTGTCTATAGGTTACTTCTTAGGTCTCTGTGGTTTCAACAACCCAAGCTAGACTACAAGGACCGTTCTACCTTCATCTCTTGGGTAAATTTGAGCGAGAATCAAATTTTGGCACCGTTTATAGGGACCCAAGTAATTCATCTAAACACCCATTCTATTCTACCCCATTTCTTCTTTTCTCATCCAAATTCTGGTATCTTGTCCCTTTCTTGTTTTTTTTCTTTTGGCGCATGTCTGCCTACACCCGCGATCAATCAAACTGTCTAGTTAGGGTGGATAGTCCTGGGGTTGGGGAGTCAAGTACACCAAGGGAACTCAATCCCTCATATCCTAATCATCCTAATACTCTAGAGTCCAGAATTGAGACAATTTCAATGTAAGGTCATTAATGAAACCAACTCATAAACCCGGGTGCGAACCAAAATGGAAACCCAAATGAGGCAGCCCCAAACTTGGGGAATGCGATTGATCAAACCATGAATGACTACCTCACACCTTCCTGGACCAATGCCCCCTCCTGTATTAGACACAATTACCTATGAGATTCCAACTACATCTTTAAGCCCCATGTCCTAAACCACATTCCCACATTCCATGGAATGGAGTCTGAGATGCCATACCTGCACATTAAGGAGTTCAATGACATTGTAGAAACCATGTGTCCCCCACATCAACTAGAATCAGATAAGATGAGTATATTTCTTTTTTTCTTTAAAGGATCAAGCTAAAAATTGGCTAAACAATTTGAGACCATCATCCATCAACTCTTGGGACCAACTACAAATAGAATTCTACAAAAAATACTTTCCCCACCATAAAAAAATTTATCTTAAAAAGAGTATCAAAAACTTTTTTGAAAAAGAGGGAGAGTCATTATATGAAACATGGGAGAGGTTCAAAGACACTCTAAACATGGTTCCACACCATGGTTTTTCTATACCTGAACAAGTGAGAATTTTCTATGAAGGGTTCGGTCCAGGGAACAAACAATTCATTGACATGATGTGTAATGAAACCTTTAAAAACAAAGCCCCAAATGATGCTTACGAGTATCTAGAAAGCCTTTCTGAACAAAACCAAATATGGGGAACTTCACATTATTCTGAAAATATACAAAGAACTACTAGAATTCATACACTTAGAGAAGAGGAATGCCTTAGGGATAAACTCGCAGAACTCTCTAGGAAGGTTGAAGAGATAGACCTTAGGAATGTCCATGAAATCCAAACTGTTGACCCTGTTTGCACAATTTGTGACAAACATGACCATAAGACAGACAACTGCCCAACCATTCCATTCATCAAGGATGTTATTTTAGGAGGACCCCCAGTGGAAGTAAATTCTTTGAACTTTCAAAAGCCTCAATACCAAAACAACTTCAATCCAAGGTATAATGACCACCCAGGCTTCCGCTGGAAAGATAACCGACAACCTAGCCAACCACAAGGACAAAATCCTTACCCCCATCAGAACTACCAATCCCATAACCAGTTCCAAACCCAACCTATCCAATACCAACAGCCACCGGTCCATTTTCAACAATCCATCCCACTTCCAAAATATCCCCCCCGGGATAAACCAATCTTCTCAAGCACCAACCCAAACTGTTCCACAAAGCCTACTAGAATAACTATGAAAACAAATGGAGAGGATGAACTCGGAGGTATCTTCCCTAAAACAAGAACTTCAAACCATCAAAACTGGAAAGGGACCCAAGACTACTCAGGCGGTTCCATCCTCAACTTCAAGGGTAGAGTCAACATGTGCTCAAACAACTCATGAACAGCTAAAGGCTGTGACTGTTTTAAGAAGTGGGAAATCAATTGAGAAACCTGAACAACTAATTTAGAACCCATCTGAAGATTAAAACATGGATGAAAATTCAAATGAACCCCAAGATCAAACTGTGTAAACTGATAACAATGTTAAAGAAACAACTCTTCAACAAACAACCCCACAACCTGCACCATTTCCTCAATGAATGAGGGGGAAACCCAAGCCTAAACGGAGTGAAACATTGAGGGAAATCTTCTCACAAGTCAAGTTGAACATTCCCCTTCTCGATGCCATCCAAACCATACCTTCCTACTCAAAGTACCTTAATGACATGTGCATTTTTAAAAGAAACTTTTCACATAAAAACCAAGTCCTTTTGGATGCTAATGTGAGTACCACCATTCAAGGGACCATTCCTCCTAAGTTGAAAGACTCAGGTTTCCCTTACATAAATGTTGAACTAGGAGAGAGAAAAGTTGTAAAGGACTTGTGTGACCTAGGTGATAGTGTCAATATCATCCCATATGCTGTGTATAGCCAGTTAGGCCTAGAAGAACTCCAAAACACATCTATCACACTTTAACTTTTTGATCGTAGCATTAGGGTTCCAAAGGGGATTTTGAAGGATATTCTAGTAAAGGTTGAAAACTTCATCTAACCTACTGATTTCATTATCCTTGACAACCATCCAAACTTAAGAAACGAGGAACAAACCCCAATCATCCTTGGTTGTCCTTTCCTTGCAACAATCAACTCTGTTATCTGAGTTAGCAATGGGAACATGACCATCACCTTTGGGAACATGAGTCTAGACTTGAACATCTATAATGCAAGCTCACAAATAGGGGATGGCGAGGAAATTCATGAAGTAAACATAATAGGAAGCATTGATAATGAATCCATGGAACATCATGGAATATTTGATGAATGTTTAAGTCAGGATGAGATTGATTTCCTTTGTTCATATGAAGGAAGTTTATCTCCTTGGCTTGAATCATTTTCAAATTGCTCTTATGATGAAGTCTTAGGTCCAACAATCAGTGAAACTTTTCAAGAAACCACTTTCATGGAGACCACTCTAAATTCTTTCCCTAAATCTGATCAAGCCAATCTAGTAGCTGAAACTTCTATATATGGGGAATCAATTGTATCTAAAACTCTAAAAATGGAAATTGAACTTGATCAAATGTCCCAATCTTATTTTGAGATTCCTAACCAACCTGATCTTGAATTGAAGGAACTTCCTGCTACACTCAAGTATGCTTTCCTAGGGGACAATCAAACACATAATATTGTCATTTCTTCTTATCTTGAATCCAATCATGAGAGGATTCTTCTAGATGTCCTTGGGAAGCATAAGAAAGCCATTGGTCAGACCCTTTCTAATATTACTGACATTAGCCCACTTATCAGGACTCATAGGATTATTCTGGAATCTGATTTAAAGCCGTGTCATCAACCTCTACGGCTACTCAATCCTAATCTCATGGAGGTGGAAAGGAAAGAATTTCTGAAATTGTTAAAAGATGATATCATATATCCCATAACTGAGAGTGAATGGGTGAGCCCAATCCAAGTGGTTCCAAAAAAGGCTGGAATCATAGTGATAACCAATGAGGATGGAGAGATTCTTCCAACAAGGGTGAGCAGTGGATGTAGGGTCTGCATTGACTATAGTAAGTTAAACTCATTCACTAAGAGGGACCATTTCCCCTTACCATTCATTGACCAAGTCCTTGAGAGAGTGGCAGGTCATGCATTCTACTGTTTCTTATATGGGTACACGGGGTATAGTCAAATTGAGGTTTCCATAGAGGATCAAGGGAAGACTACATTCACATGTCCATTTGGAACCTTTTCCTTCAAATGCCTGCCATTCGGGTTATGCAATGACCCTGAAACCTTCCAACGGTGCATGATGGGAATCTTCTCAGTCATGGTAGGGGATTTTCTAAAGGTCTTAATGGATGACTTCTCTGTGTTTGGGGATACATTTGAGGGATGTCTGAGGAATGTAGAGAGAGTCTTGTAAAGATGTAAAGAAACGAATCTAGTCCTAAACTGGGAAAAATTCAATTTTTTGGTTAAATAGGGACTAGTTTTAGGCCATCTGGTATCAGATAGGGGGATTGAAGTTGATAAAGACAAGGTTGACATCATTCGTCACCTTACATCACCCAAAAATGTCAAGGAAGTGAGGTATTTCTTAGGACATGCTGGTTTCTATAGACGATTCCTCAAGGAAATTAGTTCAATCTCTTGCCCCCTTTGTGCTCTCCTAGTAAAGGATGCTCCATTTGCTTGGACAGAAAGTATGAGGGTTCATTCTCAACCCTCAAATCCTCTCTCACTTCTCCTCCCATTATGAAATCTCCAAATTAGAACCTTCCTTCTGAACTTATACGTGGTGCCAGTGACTTTGCTATTGGATCTGTGTTAGGACAACGCTATGATAAAAATCCTTATGTCATTGCTTATGCAAGAAAATCCTTAAATGATGCCCAAATCAACTACACCACCACTGAAAAAGAGTTACTTTCTATTGTGTTTGCCTTATAGAAGTTTAGGTCCTACCTCTTAGGATCCCCCATCACTGTGCTCACTAACCATTATGCACTAAAATACCTCTTCCCAAGACAAGATGCTAAGGCTAGACTGATTAGGTGGGTCCTTATCTTACAAGAATATGACCACACAATCAAGGATAAAAAGGGTGTTGAAAATGTTGTAGCTGATCACCTCTCTAGGATGGAATTCGAGGACAACTAAAATCACCTTTCTGTGTCTGATTCATTTCCTGATGAACACCTATACTCTGTGAGTGACTGCCCTTGGAATACCAACATAGCCAATTTCTTAGTTACAGGAGTCATTCCAAAATTCTTAGGGACTCAATCTTGAAGGAAATTCCTTTCTAATGTTAGACACTATGTGTTTGATGATCCATACCTCTATAAGTTCTTCCCTGACCAAGTCATTATGAGGTGTGTCCCAGAATCTGAAAAGGAGTCCATCCTTAAATTCTGTCATAGTGAGGCATGTGGAGGTCACTTTTCCTCTAAGAAAACATATACTATGATTCTTCAATGTGGTATCTTCTGGACCACCCTCTCAAGGGACTCCTACACATTTTTTCAAAGCTGTACTAGGTGTCAACAAGTAGGGTCCATCACAAAAAGGAATCAAATGCCACTCACTCCCATCTTAGTGGTTGAAATCTTTGAATGTTGGGGAATTGATTTCATGGGTCCCTTCCCAAACTCTCGGGGATACCTCTACATACTCTTAGCTTTTGATTATGTCTCAAAATGGTTTTAGGCCATTCCCACAAAGTCCAATGATCATCAAGTTGTGATTTGATTTCTGAAGGAGAACATATTTTCAAGACTTGGAATTCCTAGGGCTATAATCACTGATCGAGAAACCCATTTCTGCAACCGCCCATTCTCTTCACTCATGTATAAGTATGGTATTTCTCATAAAGTGTCCACTGCATACCACCCACAGACCAATGGTCAAGCTGAGTTAGCCAATCATGAAATCAAACAAATTCTTGAGAAAACTGTTAATCCTTCTAGGAAAGATTGGTCCAAGAAACTCTTGGATGCTCTTTGGGTATATCGTACAGCATTCAAAACCATCCTAGGAATGTCACCATATATGTTGGTTTATGGAAAATCATGCCATTTACCAGTTGAAATTGAGCATAAGGCCTTTTGGGCAATTAAGAAAATGGATTATGATCTCTCAATGGCTGGAACAAAAAGGAAATTAAATCTCAATGAACTGGAGGAACTAAGGATGGAGGCTTATGAAAATTCAAGGATCAATACAGCTAGAGTTCAAGCCTACTAATCTAGGAATATCAAGGTCAAACATTTTGAACCAGGAAAACTTGTGATGTTGTATAGTTCAAAATTTCATTTAGACCTGGGAAAGTTAAGGTCTAGATGGTTAGGTCCTTTCATAGTGCATCATGTATACCCCCATGGGGTAGTACAGATTCAAGATCCCACTAGTGGTCACATTTTCAAGGTCAATGGTCAATGGTTAAAAACATTCATTGAATCATACAATAAACAGGAAATAGATGTTGAGTTAATTGAGCTAATCTATGAACGAGGAAAAAATTGATAAATTTATGATATATGTCGGGCTAACGATGTTAAACAAAGCGCTGCATGGGAGGTAACCTGTGGTTTTTATATTTTTAATCTTTCTGAATCATATTTATTTTTCAAATAAGATTAATTAATCATTTTTATATTTAAAAATAAAAAAATAGACTTTTGACCTGTTCTTCTATTATGAGTATGGATGGGTATGAAATGGGTGCACCATATTCATCCGTGTCACGTGGTGTGATCCTTGAGTAATACCTTACCTAGAAATTTAAAAAGAAGACAATGTATCATCAGTTTAGTTTGTTGTATTTTTATTATTATATAGGTTAATATAAAAATAATAAAAATAATAATAATAATATAATAATTAAAAAAACAGACACGCCATAGGACGTGGGGCAAACCGCGTCACAACTGGGGAAGCCGCGGGGACTCAAACCCGAGTCCAAAGTGATACAGGGGCGCGCGCTTACCACTAACCTACGGCTTTATGTGCTTACTTAATCTATAAATTATATATATATAATTATATTTTACATATATATATATATTGTTTTGTTTTGTTTGTCTGTTTTCCTTTTTCCACTAGGGAACTTTGCAAGCGACATGGATATCAACGGACTAAATTCGAGCGACAAGAAATTCAAACTTCAACCACCAGGTGACTTCATTCCATAATCCTCATATTTAAATTGACTTATTGAACTCCCCTTTTATTCCTCTACACCATTCTAAATTGTATTTTTATGAAACTAGTGACAGTTTCATTCTAAGTTGGGGGGTGTGGAAACAAAATGTTTCTTTAAAAAAAACAATGATAAAAAAAATAAGTTAAATTAATTTATCATTCATATAATAACATCTTTTCGCACATTAAAACTACATAGCAAATAACTTTTATTTCCTTGAATCTTAATTTAATTCGTGATTATGCTTAAAAGCATTGATTTTTGATGTTTGGTTGTCCAATGAAAATTTTCATCATTTTTATTTTCATCCATTAAATCAAAATGCCATAATGCACGTCCTCTAGACTGTGGGATACTAATTTGAATTTTTGGAGTCCCATAATAAATAGCATTGGTTGGTTTGATTTTTATGAATAATATGAGTATTCAAAAAAATAATTTGCATGTAGATCAATGGATTGATAAAATGCGAGGCTTTCGGCACATGGGGATCATGACTCCAGAGTTGTATAGCCCTGAGTTTTTCAATCTATCTCTATTTATGGTAATATGACATTGTTTTTTATTAAGTTAACTCGAGATGATGCCTGAGTATGTGGGCTTCACTTGGTTCCCTAAGGCCTTTGAGTCTGGGAGTCATTGACAAAGTCTTGCTACATGGGTTAATTTGATTAACTGCAATCTCAATTACTATAGCAATATTTAAAAAAAATTAAAAATCCAAAAAAATGGAATGAAGAATACTCATAGTATGATTAAATGTGATTCCACCTAGCACTTCCATGATTTCCCCCTTGAATGAAAATGAACCCCCATATCTATTGTGATTCACAACACATCATTACACCTAATTGAGTTGGATGAAGTATGATGATTGATTTGATCAAAAGAATGGGCTTGGGATTGGGATATACTTTTAAATTCATCTTGTTATAAGTTATCTTGATAGGTTATAAAAATATATTTATGTGCAGCTTACATTGTGAGCACTGTTTGTTATAATGTGTTTGAAGAAAAGAATTCATATAAAATCATTGAATTATTTGCTCGGGACTAGCAAATCTCATGTTGGGGGGGGGGGTGTGATTATCCAATAAAAACATATGTTTTAATTAAATTTTAATGGTATTAAATGTTCATTTTTGATCTTATGGGCCTGAGTTAGTGCATTTTCATTATGAACATCCATTCTCATAATTTGTGCACTTCATACCTAATATACACCAATTTATGACCAATAAGTCATCTGATTCTAAGGAATGTAATTATAAATATTTTAATTTGGTATTTTGGTAACTATATATAACTTAAATGTGAACATTTTTCCTTCAGGGATCAATGGATGATTCAGAAACGATGATGGGGATATTTGGAGATGAATGGATGCAATTCTAGAGAAGGGAGATTGGACACCAGCCCACTTATGAGACTGTGGGGCCCAACATACATGCCCAATGAATCCCAACATTTGTGGGATGATAGAAGAAATGTTTCGGAACAAATAACTTTGTAGTAGATAATGCTAATTCGGCATCTATGGTGGTCATTAAGGCGTCCCAACATAGAGATATAATTCTGGGCCAGATACTACGGCCCAGAAAAACAGCCCACTAATTTGATCATATCTCAGAATCCACAACTCCGAATGGGCCAAAATTGTACAGGAGGTTAGAAGACCTCCTTAGCTCCATTGTCTTCTTCTATGGCCCAATCTGATTCGGCAATCTAGAAGGACATCCAAATGTGTCTGTTCAGTGAAGGAAATCTGGCTGCCACCTCGGGTCAAGGGTGGAAAAATCAACTCTCGCTTACTTTCCACCCACTTATGGCCTACCACAATTAATTTAGGAGACTTGGACTGTTTGAGGCTAAAATAAAGGGCTCAAAAATTCCTATTCAATGTAGTGGTTTTGGAGTACTGAAGGATCTTTGGTGCTTGGTTCAATTGTAATGTTATGCTGCGATTTTGTTGTCTCAAATTTATCTTTCACTTATAAGTTGTTCAATTCACATTAGTTTCTTAATAAAAGTTCTTCTTCTCCTATTATTATTTTGTTCTACATCTCACATTGATACTGTTTCCTCAAGGTGTGAATTTATTCACACCAAATCTTGTGAAATGTTTCAAACAACGGTGGAGTGATCAGTTTATTTTTGTTGTTTTCTTTACTTCTCCATGTCCTCCCTCAAGAGTCTACTTTCCGCTTCCATCGAAACCATAAAATCAATGGAGGGCTAACCCACTTATGGGTTGATCCAAGGGAGTAGAAAGGGGCAGGATTTGATGTTATTTATCACCCCATTAATGTCTAATCACTTCTTAAATTGAGATTTTTATTTGATGATTTTTAAACTCTATCATCCTTGTTGAATTTAAGGCCACACACTTCATGTGCTAATACGAACCTTTACCTTGAAGTGTTCAAAAATTTGATCCTTCAAGTGTATAAGTGATTAGTATTAAAGGGTGTAGGCATTGAACTAGTAAGTGATGATGTTGTTTTATCTTCTTAAATGAACCCATCTCAAGTATAAGAAATTGAAATCTTTGAAAAGGAAATACATCCAATCCACCCCGAGCGATAACCTAGGATCAACCTATTCTTTTAAATTGAATTCACTTAAATCTGATAGATATCCTCTAAACTCATCTAAAATCAATCCAAGTTGGCCACTTCATATACAAAAATAGTCCATAGAATGTGTGTGTCTATAGGTTACTTCTTAGGTCTCTGTGGAATCGACAACCCAAGCTAGACTACAAGGACCGTTCTACATTCATCTCTTAGGTAAATTTGAGCGAGAAGCAGTTACCTATGGGTAATGTGCATTTTTGAAAGTATGTGTAAAGGTAAAATGTATCTTCTGTAAGGGTACCAAATCATGTAGGTGTATTGGGTAAGGGTACTGAACCACATAAGAGTTCTAACCTAGATAAGGGAACCTTTTTAAGGGTATCGACCCATGTAGGGGTAATCATGTATGGTTAAATGTGAAATTAATTTACTTGTGTAAATCTCACCCAAGTTCAAAGTATGGTAAAATAATAATTTAAAATCATACATAACGGTAAAAGAAAAATCATGTAAAGTTAGTATTTTTTTTAAATACTGTTTAAGTGTTAATAGATAATAATATAATGGTAAACTTAACTTTGAAATGACTATTTGTGTACACTATTAAAAATATATAAAGGTAAACACACTATGTAAATACAATTTAAGGGTAATTAAAGGCAAAGAAATTTTAAAACATGGAACATATGGGTAAATAAAATCCTTATAAAATAATGTTTTATAAATATTAAACAAAAACTAAATCTAAATAATAATAAAAATAAATGGGAACAATTAATTAAGAACAATAATTAAATAAATAATAAATATATAATCATCCAAAAAAATTAAATTATCGGATTTCTTAATTATAAAAATATAAAATAATTAATGTGAAAAGGAGATAATCTAATAGTATGATTATAATATAAATCATATTTTGGGTTTGTGAGATATTATTCTATATGGATCTATATACACACCCCTTATTATAATTCTATATAAAATTAGGATTGGTTTGGATCTCTTTATAAAGTGAATATAATGATTTTTTATATAGTTAAATCTCATTCCACATCCAAAATAATCCCATTATCATCTAGGTTTTCATTATAAATTATAATTTAATAATTGAAATTACTATGATATTATGATTGAAATTTCTAATATGCAATTTAGTTGGGAGAATGTGACACATCATAATTTGAAATACCTTTAAATAAGTAAATGTGTTCAACAACTTGTATTTCACAAAATACCCAATGCAAACAAACCAAAACATATTAATTAGACATTATTAAAAAATATATAATATTCACTAATATGGTAAACCATTAATAGGTATTACCTTTAGAAGGTAAATAATTATTGTGAGTTAATATTGAAAAATGTTATTTTAATTAAAAGTAGTTATATATATAAATATATATATATATATTTATATTTATATTTTATTTTAAAAATATATTTTTTAATATTTTAGAATTTAAATTTGATAAGGTAAATTTAATTCTCGATTTACTCAAAAAAAAATTTTTAGGACCTATTTTAGTGATTTTTATAAAATAATCAATTTTTATGTGAATAGTTAAAAATATATATTTTTCTAATTCTATCACATTTATGCAACATAGAAATTTTAAAAAACCTTAAAATAAAAAATATTATATTTATAATTTCAAATAAAATTTAATAATAATATTTCAATTTTATAAAACCCATTAATATCATTTTAGAAAATCTTGCAATATTTTATTCAAATTATTTTTCATATGTTTCTTTTATGTTTTTGACAATGTGTGAAAATTAGGTTATAGATTAATTTAAATTACAAATAAAACTTATTTAAAAAATAATAATACATTTAATATCATTTATATAAATAAAATTTAAAAATTTCTCTTATACGTAAACTTTATGCTTAAATATATACATCCCTAAAAAGGTGGTTTTATGTGTCACATACGCTATTGTAAAGATTAATTTCCATACATATTGATACATAATACAACACTATTATTCATATTTTAGTTATATTAATTATGATATTTTTTAGTGTTTCAAATTTAATTTTTTATGTATAAAAATTAGATATTTAGTATTAATACAAATTACTACGTAAATGCTGAAATAATTATTTCAATATTATTATTTAATAAATATAATGGAATTGTTATCAAATAAATTAAAATGAAATAATTAAAATAATGAATATAATATTATTTATTAACACATAAATTAATATATAAACAACCATTTATTTTACAATCAATACTAAATAAGATTATGAATTTCTAATTGTAAAACTATCATTTCTTATACTAAAATAGTTTATCAAAACAAGATATATTTTAATTTGAAAGTTAATTTTATAAAATTTTGTAGTTGAATTGAATTAAATAGAGTTTATACATGGTTTATCAATACCAAAATTTAGTTATATGGGTTATGTTATATTTTTGATAAAACATAAAATCAAATAGTTAAAAAATAGTCACCTGGTTTAAAAGTATAAGAGTAAAATGTTATCACTAAATGGTAAACACCATAAAACATGTTTAAAATATTTTTTTGAGTCTTTCAATATCCAATGATTCCCTAAAATCCATTATTTTGAATATATGGATCCATTGAACTTTGAATAACATAATGTTATTTTTAAAATAAATAGATGTTTTCCAAATAATCCGTTTTCAACACTTATAAAAGGGGACCACTTATAAACTTTCAAAAAATGCACCTCAAATTCGAACTTTACATGAACATTTACCCAAATATCATATAATATAATTATCCTATGTAGACTATTTTGGTGATAGGGGGTTTTTTATTTTAATGGGTTAATGGTTCTATAATTTAGGAAAATGGGGTTATTAAGCGCCACATGAGGTGGCGCTCAAAGAAATAAGAGGTCGAACACCACTTGATTTGGCGCTCGGCCATTTTGGTGGAGGAAGCCTTCAGCTCCACTTGAAGTGGCGCTGAAGGAATACAAAAAACATGCAGCGCCACTTCAAGTGGCGCTGCCCCCTTACTCCCTTTATATTCAGCGCCACTTGAAGTGGCGCCGAAAGATTCCCACTACCTATAAATAGGCCCCTCGCCCACCCCATTTCCCATCTCCTCACTTCCCCTCCTCTCTCTCTCAAAGTTTTCTCTCTAAAAATCTCGGCTTGCTCTGCACATTGCCTCTCCGGTTTCTCTGTGCCTTGACTCTCTGGTTGCTCTGCCTACGTCGCTACGTCTCCACAAATTTGAGGAAAATCTTTCATTAAATTTATTTAATATTTTGATTTAATAATTTAGTTCTTTAATTTATAGAACTAGTTTATAATATCTTTATTATATAAATAGTATAGTTTTTTAAATATAATTAGGTAATGAAATGATTATAGTTATTTAATTAATTATGTTATTATAATTAGGTAATTATAATTAGGTAATTAATTAATTATAATTTGGTAACTAATTAATTGTAATTAGGTAAATAATTAATTCTAATATGGTAATTAATTAATTCAAATTAGGTTAATAGTTAATTCTAATTAGGTTAATAAATAATTCTAATTACATTAATAATTAATTCTAATTAGGTTATTAATTAATTCTAATTATGTAATTAATTAATCATAATTAGGTTATTAATTAATCATAATTAGGTTATTAATTAATCATAATTAGGTTATTAAATAATCATAATTAGGTAATTAATTAATCATAATTAGGTAATTAATTAATAATTATGAGGTTATTAATTAATTGTAATTAGGTAATTAATTAATTATAATTAGGTTATTAATAAATTGTAATTAGGTTATTAATTAATTATAAATAAGTTATTAATTAATTATTATTAGGTTATTAATTAATTATAATTAGGTAATTAATTAATTATTATGAGGTTATTAAATAATCATTATGAGGTTATTAAATAATCATAAATAGGTAATTAATTAGTCATAATTAGGTTATTAATTAATCATAACTAGATTATTAATTAATTGTAATTAGGTTATTAATTAACTGTAATTAGGTTATTAATTAATTGTAACTAAGTTATTAATTAACTGTAATTAGGTTATTAATTAATTGTAATTATGTTATTAATTAGTTTTACTTAGGTTATTAATTAATTATAATTAGGTTATTAGTTAATTGTAATTAGGTTATTAATTATTTGTAATTAGGTTATTAATTAATTGTAATTAGCTTATTAAATAGTTGTAATTAGATTATTAATTAATGGCAATTTGTTTATTAATTAATTATTATTAGGTTATTAATTAATTTTAATTAGTTTATTAATTAATTGTAAATAGGTTATTAATTAATTTTAATTTGGTTATAAGTTAATTTAAATTAGGTTAGTAATTAATTGTAATCAGGTTATTAATAAATTTTAACTAGGTTATTAATTAATTGAAATTAGGTTATTAATTAATAATAATTAGGTAATTAATTAGTCTTTATGAGGTTATTAAATAATAATAATTAGGTAATTAATTAATCATAATTAGGTAATTAATTAATTGTAATTAGGTTATTAATTAATTATAATTAGGTTATTAATTAATTGTAATTAGGTTATTAATTAATTGGAATTAGGTTATTAATTAATTGTAATTAGGTTATTAATTAATTGTAATTAGGTTATTAATTAATTATAATTAGGTTATTAATTAATTATTATTAGGTTATTAATTAATCATAATTAGGTTATTAAATAATCATAATTAGGTAATTACACTAGGTTATTAATTAATTGTAATTAGGTTATTAATTAATTATTATTAGGTTATTAATTATTTATTATTAGGTTATTAATTAATTATAATTGGGTAATTAATTAATTATTATGAGGTTACTAAATAATCATTATGAGGTTATTAAATAATCCTAATTAGGTAATTAATTAATTGTAATTAGGTTATTAATTAATTGTAATTAGGTTATTAATTAATTATAATAAGATTATTAATGAAATGAAATTAGGTTATTAATTAATTATAATTAGGTTATTAATTAATTGTAATTAGGTTATTAATTAATTGTAATTAGGTTATTAGCTAAGTAGTTATATTAATTAGAAAAGTAGTTATAGTAATTAGCGAAATAGTTGTATTAATCAGCGAAGGAGTTATATTAATCAGCGAAGTAGTTATATTAATTAGCGAAGTAGTAATAAATTTCTTCTGGAATATACCTTTGCATTACATTTTAGGTATGATAAATAATTTAGTTTCTAATCTACCTTGACCTCAGGTTGTAATTGAAGTTATGAAATTGAATTTAGTAGTTCAATATATTTTTTGCATATTAAGTGTTAGAGTTGTCATGAAATTATTTCTCTCTTGAGTAAAGTATCCCTGGGTAGAGGGGCTTTGGGTCGGACCACCTACTTTCCTAGAGGCTTGCCTTATCTAGGAAAGTGAATGGGGTTGGCTATCTATCGCTCTGGGCTTACTCATGTGGAGATTTTCAATTTCATATAATTCTATACTTTTACATGATGTGTTCGTGTACCTCATGCATATAATGCATGTGGATATGTATAAATATGTATCACTTATATTTTCGGGTATGTAACACAAAATTGTGGGTTGTGTAAATAGTTACACATCAATATGGTTTGAACATATTGATTTGGGGGAGGAATTAGGATTCCTACCTAAATTACCAAAAGCATGCATACATAAATTTATTCTTTATTCAGATTTAATTAATAACAATGGTTTCTTTTAGATAAAAAAGATATTCTCCACCTATATTCATTTCAACGGTCAAATAATTGAGACAGAACAAGGATGTAGTTATAATATACATCCAGAGTCTGTTGTGATTCTTGGAGGATGTACTACTTTGTAAGCTGTGTAAATGAAAATTCATCAAAAGTTAAAACTGGAGAGGAATCAAGTGATAGAGTCCATCACATTCAGACATCTCCAATTTATAGATAGGTTTTGGCATATGCCCTATCCGGTAAATGATGATGATGATTGGGAACATATACTTTCATTGGTTAAGTATATACCTGAGAATCAAATGATGGAGTTATATGTCACTATAGATACAATGGAGGTTCCATCGACATTGGAAGTTGACCCATCTCAAATTCATGAGACTATGTCATATGCTCCTTCACATCAAGAAGTTCCATCAGCATCGGTAGTTGTTCCATCATTTCCATCAGCCACAGTTTCAATGGATAGTCCTCCACATACTTTAGATGCATTGGTTGATGAATTTGAGGATGATGACAATTTCGAAGAAGAAGATGAAGAGGAAGTTGAAGAAGAAGAAGAGCATGCAGAAGATTAGTCTATACCAACTCATGTGAGGTTCAACCGACCATTGAACCATCCTCCACTATTGGCGTCATGGTTGACTGAAGGCATGAATCACTTGCCAGAATTTGATTATTCAGTTATTACTCCCAGTTCAGAATTTCGAGGAATCATTGGTGGCACAAATCTAGTGTCAGATAACGGTGTTCTATATACTGGCAGAGAGTTTGAGAGAAAATAATAAATGAAAAATGCGATAAAAAATTATCACATTGGAAGACATTACTCATATGTTGTAGAAGAGTCAAAGAGATCTTAATATTTGATCCATTGTGACATATATGAATCGAACATTCAAATGCGTCTGCGAGCTATTATTGATAAGACTTTTCACAGCTAGCGCATCACTAGATTTACTCCACACACTTGTGTGAACCCAAGCTTGGCAAAAGAACACTCTTCATTAGATGTTGAGTTTGTTTCAACTATTATTGTTGAAATGATTAGAGCATGTCAAGAGGTCCATGTTGTTCTGGTCATTGAGCGAGTCAAAACAGCTTTTTGGGTATCAAATCTCTTTCTGGAAGGCATGGGCAGCACGAAAAAAAGGCTATTGTGAAAGTGTATGGTGATTGGGATGACTCTTATCGAATTTTACCACAACAGTTAGAGCTTTTACGCCACAATAATCAAATATTATATCAGTTACATACTGTTGAATATGCTAACCAACAGAACCAACTTGACCGCTCAATGGTTTTGTTTTATAGATTATTTTGGACATTTTTAGCATGGGTGGAGACTTTTAGTCATTGCAGGCAGGTCATACAGATTGATCACACATTTCTGTATGGAAAGTATACCAGAAATTTATTGATTTCTACCACACAAGATGGAAATCGAACCCCTCTGCCTATTGCATTTGCAATTGTGGAGAAAGAGAACTTCTCATCATGGAGCTGGTTTTTGGCATATCTCCGAGAGTTTGTTACGGATTCACAAGGGATTTGTCTTATTTCTGATCGCCACCGTGCAATCAAGGAGGCGATACTGTTTGAGGGTCTTTCATGGAGACCACCCTATTCCCATCATAGATACTGTATTCGACACATTTCTATTAATTTGCGAAAGAAGTTCAAGAATGAGTTGATGAAAAAGGCAATCTTAAAAATTGGTATGAACATACTTTTTCTGTTTAAAATGATTTTGTCATAGTTATTTTCATAACTGTTCAGATGACTGCTTGTATGATAGCATATGAGCCTCAACAACAAAGGATGTAGGAGCGTCTTCAAGATATTCACAGAGTGAATCCGGAAGTGTATGATTACATGATGCAAATTCCAAAGCAGAAATGGTCATTGGCATATGATGATGGGAGGAGATATAATCATATGACGAAAAACATCGTAGAATGTATAAATGGGCATTTTTCAAGGGAATTCAAAAACTACATATCATAGGTAAATATGAATATTTGAATATATGTTACTCAGAGGAGCTACTAATATAATATAATATCTGTATAATGTCATAAATCTAAATTTAAGGGTTGGTACAAGAGACCTTCTATTGTAGTGTAAAGTACTTTCTGGAATGAGGAAAGCAAGCTGAAGAGGGATTGAACAGAGGGATGCGCTATGGACACCATTTCCAACAAGAGCTAGATACAGTTCTTCAGGAGGCCGCAACATACCGTGTAACTGCATTTAATCGTCCAGAGCAATGATTTGAGGTTGCTGAGCCCAGTGATGTTGTGGCATGTAGTAATGGTCGTGTGTGAGTTGTTTTATTGGAGAAGCATTACTGTGATTGTGGAAACTTTCAGGCACTGAGATATCCCTGCAGCCATGTGATTGCTGCATGTGCTTACGTACACGTATCTTAGGAGTAGTTCATTGATCCGGCTTATCGACTCGAGAGAATCAACTCCTACTACAGTACTTCGTGGATTGCAATCGGGGAATATCATAATTTTCAGCTGCCTGATGGTGCACCCACGCTTCTACCGAACAACAATAGACTTCGACCTAAAGGGAGACCAAAGTCGACTCATATTCGGAATGAGATGGATTGGCCTAGTGAACATCCATCTAGACGGCGGTGCAGCATATACCGCCAAGAAGGTCATATGAAGACACGTTGCCCTAGACACATAGGGCAATCATCTAATGGTTAAAATGAATCATGTACTATATCAGTTACTGTAAAACTTTGTACATGTAATCATTTTTATCATTATCTTCATTTTTAATCATATTTGTCTTACTTATATATAGGGTAACTTTTTGAAGATGTACCACAATTTCACGTGATATTTTTTGTCGAACGGTCAACATTACATGAGTAGCTTTAAACAGACGACACCAACCCAAAAAAATGAATGTACCTGTATAAGAAAAAAAACCATTTGAACTATTAAATTAAAATGTCAAGAGTTTTTTATAATGAAAGATGAACATAAAATAACCACAAAATAAAAACGAGGAAAATCTGAACATCTTCACCCCAACACCACAACACGGGAGACAACAAATAACCCAATGTGTTTATGCATCTTTAAATATTAAATGATAAATTTTATATCTTACATGATAAATGTCATATCTTACATGAAATTATTGTCTTACTATTTGCACATTTAGAAGGAGAAGCCACTTTTATCTGGCCAGGAGACGCACGTGTCGCGCGATGTGTTGGCGCGACGACCTGTTAGACATCTTCATGTTCGGAGAGCACATCATTTCCATCTTGAGGCACCACCGAGGACTATTTGGCTATACCTTATATGTGAAGGCTTTTACGGAGTCGCTATGTGTGACCTCAAAACCATCGACCATCATTTGATAGCTGCGTTGGTTGAGAGATGGCGGCCAGAGACACACACATTTCATCTCCTAGAGGGGGAGATGACTATTACATTAGAGGACGTTGCCTACATGCTGGGGTTACCTATCCATGGAGATGCAGTTACGGGTGCAAGTACTGGTGATTGGACTGCATTCATATAGAGGATGCTAGGCATTGACGTCATCGGCACACAGGGTGTCCTCCAGGGTTCGCGTTTGCGCATGAAGTGGCTTGATCAACATTTCGACGCCATTCCAGATGATTCAGACGAGGAGATGCTTCTTTAGCACACACGTGGATACATTTTTTGGCTGCTCAAAGGCATGTTGTGCGTAGACTACTCCACCGCTTTGGTACACATGATGTACCTCCCATTACTTGAGGATCTGGATCAGAGGGCTACATACAGTTGGGGGTCCGCTGGATTAGCAAATCTGTACAGATCTCTCTGCACTAGTTGTCAGGCCGATTCACATCATATTGCAGGTTGCATGGTGTTAGTACAGATGTGGGCCTAGGAGCATTTTCCATGCATCGCTCCTCGAGTTGTCGCACCGCTTGCACCGGAGCTACTTCAGGACTGTCCTCGGGGATAATGGTATGTCTACGTCATTTCTTTCGGTTATTTAGTACGCTTGTTATTGTTTTTTTATAAACATATAGTAGATTACTCTTTTTTCACCAGGTGGAGTCAGTCTCAGAAGTTTTCACATACTCCGAGACATAGTGTGCACAACTTCAGACAGATATTCGACGCTATAGTGCCAACTGATATAAGTTAAACAATACTTTTTTGTAGGAAAATTTCTTTTTTATCAATATTTTAAGTTAATTCAATATAATCTTAGTAACATTGTCATGCTACAAAATGACTTATTTTTTGAGTTTACATTTTAGTTTTCATGGACTCCTTATACAGGTTATGTCTACACAGCACTTCGACTATACTGTACAACTATGGCTAGAGATCGTGCTGCAGTGGTGCCACTCATTCACTTCCACACAATTTAGTGGCACCAGACAGACCGGGTCATGTGGCAATTCGGTTTTATACAGAATATCCCCTTGGCACCACGACAGTCTTCCGAGTTACATTCGATTGTGCTTATAGGTAGATAGAAGAAAGACTGGCGGCAACATCATGCATCTTATATCCAGCTTTGGGACAGGCATGCCTGATTCAGTATCATTACACATGGATATACCACATCACACTCTCATTTATCTGATTAGGGGGTTTATGAACACAGGTATCGACATCACACCATCATGCACCTTAAACGTTAGGGTATTGGCATTTAGTAATTGGTATGTTTACTATGATTTAATAATTTTTTTAACTCAATTATATTTATGATATTAATTTGATTGTTATTTTATTTGCAGGCAGACACCATTGGTCAGCTTTCACATTCCACACAGCCTCAGGAGCATGCATATATTCTGCGGGAGGTAGTTTATCGGGATGTGGTGACTCTATTAGATCATCTCCGGCTGATACGTGACAATTTTTTTGATGAGGAGCCAAAGATATATCCTGATTCATATCTTCAGGCAGAAGCACATGAGGATGAAGATTTCCATGCTATCCCTACTGAGGAGGATGCACCGCCGCTTCCAGCTGGATGACAGAGACGGTCACATCTACAGGGGCATAGGCGATGACATCAACATCCTAGAGTAGCTCCTGCAGATGTCGTCGCACCATAGAGAGACGATCCGGCCCAGCCAACTGATGATTTTTCACAGCAGGTAGACGCTTATATACCACATATGGCGTCTCCACAGACTACTATGGACTTTGATCTGGGTGCAGTGACACAGTTTATGGCGGCCCCCTCTCTACCCGACGAGGCCTTCTTCAGTACCCCATTTCTACCATTTATAAGAGTTTCAGAGCTATATGGCACCCCATATGATTTTGGGGCGTCCTCTTCACATGGTTTTGGTCAGTCCTCTACACAGCACCATGGGGAGGCACCAGAAGCAACGAAAGAGGAGGAACTTGCAGAGAGGACACCAGAGCGACACATATGTCGAACGCGGTGAGAACATGAGATTCAGACGCCGCATTGTGGTACCAGGGGGCATCGTCATTGAGGTTTTTGGATGTAATGTTGTATATATTAAAAAACTTATTCACTATGATAAGTAATTGTTGTTTATGTCAAATATCAAGAAAATAAAAAATATAATAAATACAAACTGATTTAAATTAACAATTAAATTATAAATTAAAAGTAAAATATAAACAAAATTTGTCACACCGACTAAACATCTGATAATTTCTTGAAAAATGAAAACAAAAACATACATATATAAAACAAAAAATATTTTACACGAAAACTTAAATATTTAAAAACATTAAATTTATAATTTTATAATAATAAATATATTTATAATTGTAAATTAGTAATTAATAATTAATTTATTAACAATTAACCATTAATAATTAATAATAATAATGATGAATAATAATTAATAATTATATTAATAACTAATTAATTATTGTATATTAAATAATAATATTTTATAGAATTTCAAAGTCACATAATTGAAACATTTTAATGTTTCAAGTAGTTGGTTTTGAAGAATATAAAATATTTTTTATCAACATTTTTTACATAATTTTTTAATTTTCATCTATTCAGTATATGTTTTATCCAAGTTTTAAGTTTCATTCATATTGGTCATATAGATTATATTTTATAGGCTTTCGAAGTCACATACCTGAAAAAAAATTTAAGTTACAACTAAGTGATTTTGAAAGCCCATAAAATATTTTCTATCGACACTTTTTACGTAATTTTTTTATTTTCATCTATTAAGTATATGTGTAATCCATGTTTTAAGTTTCATTCATATTGGTCATATAGATTATATTTTATAGGTGTTCAAAGTCACATAGTTAAAACATTTTTAAGTTTCAACTAGGTGGTTTTGAAAGCCTATAAAATATTTTTTATCAACATTTTTTACGTAATATTTTTATTTTCATCTGTTTAGTATATTTTTATTCCATGTTTTAATTTTCATTAATATTGGTCATAGAGATTATATTTTTTAGGTATTCAAAGTCACATACTTGAAACATTTTTAAGTTACAACTAGGTGGTTTTGAGAGCCTATAAAATATTTTCTATTGACATTTTTTACGTATTTTTTTTTATTTTCATCTATTAATATATTTTTAATACATGTTTTAAGTTTCATTCATGTTGATCATATAGATTATATTTTATAGGCTTTCAAAGTCACATACTTGAAACATTATTAAGTTTCAAGTAGATGGTATTGAAAGACTATATGTTTAACAATATTTGAAATTTTTTTATAAATAATTAATTTTAACTATGTAAACATAGAATAGTAATTATAGATTTAAAATTATATATATATATGTACAAATATATCATTATAAATATATAAGTATAACTACAATTACAATATAATTCTAAATATAATTCTATATATATATATATATTTATATTTATATATGAATATTAAATATATTTATAAATAATTTTTTAATATATATGTAATAATATTTTCATATTTATATATATATAAATATATTCATATTTATATAATTATAACTATTTATTAATAAATATTAGTTTATAATTATATAATAAAAAATAAATTTTTTATTTAAAAAATATATATAAATAGATTTATATTTATAAATAGTTATTTTTAATTATATATATACATAATTATATTTATACGCACACATATATATAAATATTTATAATTGTAATATTTAAAATAATTATATGTAAATATATAAATAAAACACACAAATTGAAAAAAACCCCTTATATTTTATATAATATAACTATATAAATATAAATAAACCACATATTTTTAATTTAATACATATTTTTTATTTACAAAATTATATATAAATTTATAAATTTATATAAATAATTATATATAAGGATTATTTCATTATTTTATTAATAATTAAATATGGTTTATAACTATATAAATATAATTTTATAATTATATAATTATAAATATATTTATATATATAAAAATAATTGATTTAACATTTTTAAATACATATTTATAAGTTTTTTTAACAAAAAATTTATTTATTTATTTTGAAATTATTTATTATAAAGGGATATGGTGAAAAAAAAACAAAACAAAAAAAATAAAAGGGAGGGGTGAAAAACAAAAAAAAGAAAACAATACCAGAAAACAAAAAAAAAGAAAAAAACTAGAAAACAAAAAACAAGAAAAAAACCAAAATAAACTAGAAAACAAAAAAAGAAAAAAACCCAAAAGGGTGGAAAAGCACCACTTCAACTGGCGCTAGCCACCCGCGGTGTTGAGTGCCACTTCATGAGGCGCTAAACAAACCCAGTTTTCTAATTATATTTACCCTAAACCCAAAAAACTATAAAAAAACCCCTTCTCCTAAAATACCCATCCTATGCATTATTAATCCCATCTGCACACAAATGTATTATATGCCCCTCAATTATAAGGAGTTAACAATGGAATGATCAAGTATATGATGTAAGTGTTATCTACTTCTTATGTTTTTCTTAATAATATTACATTTAAAAATAATATATCAACATAATAAAAAGGATAATTATGCATTATTAGTATACTTATTTTTTAAAATTAATTTAATAATAATTACTTATTCCTTTATATCTATTAAGAAAAATAAAAGCATTATTAGTGTGTTAAACGGACCACCACCTCCACAATGTGACATATTCAGTTTTTCAACAGTTACAATAATAACTGAATAAATGATTTAATGGATAAATATATATGATATATACAATATAACTATGATTATATAATATGAAATAATCATTTAACTTATTTCACTATCATTCATTGAGAAATTGAAATTTTAATCATGCATATGTACTAACTATTAGCTCTATGAACAATGAATTTTATTTTTCATTACCACATATAATATTTGGCCATTAAAATATATTTAATATATATAAATTGTGACAAAAAAACTATTAGAAATCTAAAAATCATGAAACTATTTTTCAACACTTTCTACCATGGTCAACATACATACAGTGTCATGAAAAATTAATAGAACAACCTCAAGTAACCAACATAGTAAAAAAAATATAATAAATAAATTAACCATGATAATAAATGGTCCATATTATATAAAATAAAGACTAATAAAGTTCTTATAATGGTATATAATAAACTGAAATTTATTATTCAAGATTCCTATAATCTTCACATAATGATTATGTAACTATGTAAGGGTTTTTATCTCAATTTTCCATCATTGAGACAAGTATTGTATTTATGAGACTAATTGAATTTATACAGTGAATATAATACCTATATGATTTATCATATCATGAATTATATTTTAATTATTTTATTTTTAAAAAAATTACAATCCATCTATTTCTATTGGTATTTATTAAAATGTTACTCAATACACAAAATAGTTCCTAGTCTAATTGTTTTATCATCGATACATTTTACATGTTAAGAACCAAGTTTCCGTTATTTACTGTATTAAATACAGATAAATAAATTTATTTTATAATATTTTCACTCCATGGTATTTTATATCATAATTATTTTCCCTAATTTAGGTGGATATTGATAAAGGTGTTTCTCGAGTAGTATGGATTTTTAGTAGCTCAAATTATATTCTTTAAGATATAATGTGTTATTTTGAATATTTTTCCTCAATAAATGGGTTCTCCAAACCTAATATTTTAGTATACACTTTTATATAATCCTATTTGGGGAAATTACTATTTAATACAAATAAAGTTTTATTACTTTTTTTAAAATGTGGGTTTTTAATAATGGTAATTTTAAATATTAAAATTTTCCATTTTATAATTGTGTGTTCTGGATATACATATTCTATATAAATATTTATTACATTTTCATGGATCTATTATTGGTGATTCATTGAAAAGTAATTTTTTAAATTATTTTTCATGTCCACTTTTGAAAATGTCTTTTTGAAGTGAGATATATCTTTCTCTTTTATTTAAATGTTAAAAATACTGTCTGAAATCTATTTTATGTTTTCACTTTAATTCCATTCATTATTATAATCTCTATTTACCCTAATAGGTTTTATGTTTCACTAATAATTTTCTTATATATATATATATATATTGGTGGGAATGAACTCATGATACAAAATAATCTAATTCACGATGCCTTCTTGGGTAGTACTATTCAAGCATTTTTTTCAATGACGATTTTCATCTATGTCAACATCATTCTAGGATTCCTTTGTTACATTAGAAATATGTTCATTTAAAATAATACAACCTCTTATTGTATGTGTATTATTATCTTTTTTTTCAAGTATTTACTTATCTATATAGTCATTTCCCTATATAGATTGAATATTACATTTTAAAAATTTTTAATTGTATTATGTTCACCAAGAATGAATGTTATACTATTAACATGTGTAAAATATTTTATAAATCGGTATATTATCATTGTATTATTGAAGTTTATTGAAAATTTTAATATCTAATTTTTAACTATCCACATTCCTATTTCAGATGATTTATGATCATGTTATCCCTATTATTGAGATAGGGAGAAGTATTGGTGTTCTATATATTGTTATTCTAATAGAAATGGAAATAGGAAAGATGACAATGTATTTTTTTGACTATCCAACTTATTTATCAATATGGGTTACGATCATGTTGTCTTATTTGTTTACATGAGGAAAAGTGTTTTCATGCCTGATGATTATATACTACCAACTAAGGTTGATTTGGAATTGATATTCCATATTATTCATCATAAAAATATCTATGTTTTATTCAATATGAGGTTCCATTAGCAATGGTATTAAAGGTCCTAATGAATGTTATGGTTAATGCATTAGACATAATTAGGTGATAGATGGGGCCTAATACTATATAGCCCCTTGATTCATTGATAGGTCTCACAAGACAAAACTAGTTTGGAAATTTTGTTTACGCTTGTCCATTTAAACAAGATGTTTTGACTACAGTCTTGATGGAAAGTAATGTGTCTTGGTACATGGCCTTGATAATAGTTTTTTAAAAAATGGAATTATTCATTCAAGCAGTAAGATATAAGTATGATTAATATCTATATTTTCATTTATTTTCATAGATATACCATTATTCAATTTTCAAGTTGATTATGTATTCTTATTGTTTACCTCTTCATACCACTCTATTTTTTCCATGTTCATTTCATGAATGCTTCAATTGTAATGTTTTCCCATATCGTTAATTTGAGCTCACCCATTCTTCAGATTCCATATCTCTAGGTTATAGATAAAATTATTAAATCTGATATGTATATAAGGATATAATGTGTGTCCAAATTTGTGTGATACATTAATGAATTTTCATTTTTTTATGTTTTTTCCAATATAATGGGAAAAGTTTCTATTTTATAAAATGAACATGGGATATTTAGTTTTTGTTATGTCTTAATTATATAAATATCTAATCCTAAAAATATTCTCTAAATGTAAGATATTAAATCATAATTATTATTTTTTTAATTATGGATGGTTTTATCAAATATCATACATCTGGTATCAGTGAAAGTATGTATTGTACGACATCATGCCCCTAGATTTGGGTGTTTAGGTTTAGAGTGTCACATGCAGTCATGTGAATACATATTAATTTAATTATACATGTAAAAAATAGTTTTTTATTTACTTTTCAACTCACCTTAGTGAATTTATAATAATGATTAAATAAAATAACATGAATAATATTATTAGTTGTTCTTTATATTAATTTTTTTATTATAATTAAATTTAATGACAATTTAAATGAGAAAAATGGATATAATAAGTAGTAGACCCTCTAGTACTCTTCATTAGTGGAATTAGGCTGGATTACTTAACGTCTAATATCATTGTTTGAAAACATGTAATGGAACCCATAAAGTAAAAAGTTAATGTTGAAAACTAAATAAACATATATGAATCTCCACCATATAATATAATCCTTTTTTAATAATATCTCTAAATGAACATGTTTCATATTGGTTTCATCATCCTATGTGCCCAATATATCTTTCTCTAACTTAGTGAAATGAAAACATTAATATAGAATGGCTATGTATGTTAGTGTGAAAGTTCCACCCCAATCAGAGTGATTAAGATATCAACTGTATTAAAGATATGGAAAAATTAATTTATTGGATTATTATTTAATGACATATAACTCATGACATACCCAAAATATCATACTTAACCATATTAAAAGTTTTTCATGATTTTAGGAAATACATAACATTAAATGAATCATGACATGAAGTAATAATACTATCAATTCTAAGTTTCATTATACTCATTTTCATGTAAGAGTATCCAATGACACCTAAACATCTATAATTCTTAACAGTGGGTATGTTCTCATAACATCTCTTCTTGAACATTACAATGTGAAAACATTATGATATGATGTCTTAGCTACATATAGGTATGAGTTACATAATATTCAAACCTATTATGAGATTAATATTAGATATTTATCAAACTGTAGAACATTATTTGAATAATATTTTAATTTCACTCAATGTTTATTATTATAGAATTCAATTTCTATGATCTTTAAATGCAATAGTTACCCTATAACATTACAACATTTAATCTATAAGGTTAAACAATCCACTTTTGATTATAAATTTATTAAAATTCAGGACTATGGATACACATTTAATGTAAATGAAAAAGTTGTTAGTTATAGGGAACCAACTCTATAAAAATACAACTGGCAAAAAATCAAATTATTAATGACTTTTAGATTTATAGATATCACATGACATACATTCTTTTATTGGGACAAGGATTTAGTAAATTGGTCCACTATATTTTCTTCCATTGAATCATTGATTAATGTGACCTCCCCACTATAATTAATCACATTAAGGAGATGATATTTTTTGAATTATGTTCTTTATTACTCAAAATGACCTTGTATCCTTGGTTTGATCCACTACTTCTATATTTTCACAAAACCATGTAATGGTTTATTTTAATAATATGCAACAAATACTTATCTCAAATGAAGTTATATATAATGTCTTATCTTTTATCTGCATCTGATGCCACAACATTATATAAATACACTATATAATTAGCCACTGCTTCTTTCTTTATACTCATACAACTCAATGATTACCTATTGAAAGTAAAGATATATCCCACTTGGGATTTTAGATCATCCTGATCTGTTTATAAATAAGAATTTTTATATGCATCGATTATCTGATCTTCATCTCCTATATAAACCATGAATATATATTTTTTATACCTTATATCCTTAAAGAAATACCTGACTACAATAAAATGGTAGTTTCATAGGTCATCTTGATATCTTTTTACTATTCTCATGGAATATAAAACACAAATAAGGGTATATTGAATTTCAAATATGACTGCCCCTATCAGTAATGCATATATGATCCTTGTCATTGTTTTACTATCCTCCGATATCTAAGGACACATTTTATTTGAGTAATGTATGAAATGGCATATTAGAAATAATTCCATCCTATATTATACCATAATGATTCTCTTTATTATATTTTCAATGTATATACCTTGAATTAGTCAGAGAATCCTCCTAGATCTATCATGTTGGATTTTATCCCAAGAATGATTGCATCATCCCCTAAGTCATTGATGGAACAACATGTGTGAACCCATGCCCTAAAATACTATAATAATGGTATTTAACTTCAAATTAGTATTATTTCCTTAACATATACCATTATAAATATTATCATACTGTCACTAAAAATCTAATATACTCAATTCCCACATTAATGTTTCATGAGATCAAATTACCTTATAGAATCCTAAAATAAAAGGTTGTTGGTATTGATGCTTTATTTAACCCATAAATGGATATATGAAAATTATATACTTTAGGGGAATATTTTAGTGTAAAAAACCCTTTTGGTTATATCATATATACATCTTACATATGGTTATCATTACAAAAGGTTATTATAATATCGATATATGAAATCTCACAATCATGTTAATATTCTATAAATATTATATTGTTTTATGAATATAGGCATATAAACTTGTGTAAATCTCTCATCATATCCATTTCAATAATCATGTTTAAACCATTTCTCAACACTTTTAGCCTTCTATCTATCAAAATTAACATCAATGTCTAGTTTCCTCTTGAATACCCATTTACATACAATGAAATTTACATCTAGAGGAGGATCTATATAATTCTATAATTCATAATAGTACATGGAATCCATTATAATATTCATGAATTCATACCATATAATATCTTTTGGACCATTTATTTCCTCCTTTAAGGACATAGATTTATTATTATTAACTAATAAAGATTCACCATCCTTGGTGACTATGAACCCTTTTCACTTTGGTTCTATAACCTCAAAAGTGATCCAACATAGTAATTATGACTATAAAACATCTTCTTCCATGGGGATTTCTGGAATTTATTCCAATAAAACCTTAGTTTATCCCAAAAAATAATACCATCAAATAATACCTCACTCATGCTACCACTGTTTGAGATATTCTCCCACTTAATAAAGGGGGGTCATCTTTTAACAATGATTTTTTTATCTAATGGGTTATATTGGTAATATCATTTAGTTTTCCAATTATTTCATATAAATATATAGTTAGTTACTTGTTTTGAATGTTTTTTAATTGAGAAAGAATTAATAAACATTTCAAAACCCTAAACTTGTATACATGATAACATGACATTACTTTAATACAAATGTTTGTATAGAATATCATTTTACCAATTATTTGGAACCTAGTTTTGAATATGTGCAACTATCTATATTTTCTAAATCTATAAGGATTATATACTACTTATAATAATCCTCATTTATATTACCATTCAAATAATGGTAAATTTGATATTTCACTTCCACCATTACAATATGGTCTCTAAAGAGGAGTGAGTTAAGATTATATCCCAAAACATTATAGATAAATGATGATGTATTGGTTAATATATTAATTTTTTTTCAATGTAGATTTTATTTTTCTCGTTAGAAATAAGATTCTCATATTTTTTATATTATTACATTAATTTATAAATTGAATATATCTTATAAATCCATAGATATAAGTATCAATATTTACTGAATTCATCAGAAGAAGTTTGGAAGTACAATAATACACTTCTCACTTGAATTGGAAAATTTCACACATGTTTATATGAACCAATATAATAATCTAAGAAGTCCTTTTATCCTTTCGACATAGACATGTGACGTCCTAAAAAACATGGTGGAATAGGAATTATTGGTTGGAACCTTTATGTGTTTACTCTATTTGATCTGTTGCCTAAAGAAATTTGTGGTCCTACTGTGTTTCTTTTAGAATGATCCTTGGATGAAATAGTTAGATTCATAATGTATTTACTAGGAGGCTCAGGTATGTGTTGTGAAGTTTGTAGATATGGTTATTACAGTGTAACGATAACTATTTCACCACGATCTTAATTAATATCATAAATTTTGAATGGTTATTCTCATATGTTTAGGGTACTATTGTGAGGGGGATTGTGCCTTGGTTTTAATAGGTAGATTTGACTCTATATCATTGTCTCGTGACACTCTACGTCACTATATGATTTTATCAATCAAATTATTATTAGAAATTTTTGTTTATTTTTGTGTTTCTTATGATTTCGACCATTATCTATCATTCTTGGGGAACTTGGGTTGTTTTTTTATGTCATTTAATTCCATTTGCTTCTGTCTGAGTTCCCTTACACTATAATTCATCATTGTTCTTCTTCTTTTCTGGAATGTTCCATATATTTTCATTATTATTTTAATTATTAGTTACTACTATTGCATGTAATATTTCTATAATCATCTATGTATTTGTTTGATCTAAATAAATATATTTTAAGTTGGTAGTCAATCATTGCACGTTAATTGGTATTTAATAACCCTCTTCCTTTATTTTTGAGGTTGCATAATTTATTAATTTTTACAAGGTAGGTGATTTATAAATTATTAATATTATTATTATTTTTAATGTGGAATAATAATAGTTTTTATTAGTATAGATACTTTTAATGGGCAAAAGAAGATAATAAATAGGATATTAATAAAATAAAAAGGAATTTTAATGAGAATTCATTAATTGATTTCATTTTTATTTCCTAGGTAATATCTAATTATTGAATTTTTTCCTACTATGATAATGAAGTGTTAAAATAATAAAATATATTTAATTTTTAATGGATAAATATAATTCAATACTAAATAAATGAACTATAATATGGGTTTTTTGTAATTTTAATTTGTATGTTGAAATTTCAAATTAAATTGATTAATAGAAAATTGGAATTTTTTGAGGTCTTATAGTTTCTCTTCTGTTGTTGATGAATCACTAAATTTCATAATGTGGATATATTGGTAACTTTATTGTGTATTGTTTGACGTAGTTGAGGAGGTGATGATTGTCATTTTCTTTATGTGGATTCAACGATTGTTTTATGAGTCTATGTGTGAAGGTTTATCTAGAATGAAAAATAATTATGATTTAGTAAATGTATTAATGCATCTTTCCACTAATTATTATATTAAAGTATTGTACGAAAGTTTTGTGAGTGAGCCATGATAATTTTGGATTTTAATTGACATGTGACACCCTATTTTTTATTTTTTTCAATAAATTTTACTATAATAACAATCTTGTAATGAAAATAAGGACAATTTGAAAATTTTAAATTTTTTGAAGGAAGTGAAATTAGTATATGGTTCAAGAAACCATGTATTATAACCATGAATAGTTGGATTATTGAGACAGTGACTGATACATATTAATAGGATGGTTTGATGAACCATGTATGATTATTTTTTATACATGTAAATTTAATATGAAGATTACGTTTTTATATCTCAACCTCCTAAGTCCTTTTTAATTGAATCATATAATATTATAGTAATTTGAATGAATATTCACTTTTGTTAAATAAATTATTCAGTGTGATAATAAAATTTTAGATTATGATTTTTTTGAATATTCACATGTAAGGGAATGTGTTACATATTATTATTATATCATTATAATAGAAGATATTGCATTCAAATAAATTAAAATATATTATATTAATTATTACTAATTATGGATATTATTTAAAAATAAATAAATATTTTTCATTTATATTGGAATAATCAATATAAGGGGTTGATATTATTATATTATAATTATAAAAATCATATTACTACTACTAATCATGTTATGGTAATGGTGAAATATGGAAAGGGGGACATGTAAGGTATCAATGAGATTCATAGGGAATGGGTTTATGATTTTGAATTTCATTCCAATACAACATTGAACTCAATGGCTTAATTAGGGAAAATATCCATTGATCATAAAATAAGACCAATTTGATGGAATATTTCAAAGGTGGTACCTATCAGGTAGGTTCTTTGGTGGTTGAGGGTGATCTAAGACACTTCACAACACTCATGGTAGTGGATTTGAAAATTATGTTTTAGAAAGGATACACCTCTCATGTGGTAGAGGACCAAGAGTCCATTCTTGACTAATTCAAGGCCTATGAGAACTCAATAATTTCATGGATTATTTAATTAATAGAGACAAATATATATAGATCAAGGGATCTAGTAAGAATCATTACAATATTTTTGGGATTCATTTATTGTAAATTCATTACAATGTTGTGAATTTATTTCCATATTCTCATCCCTTATAATGAATAAATGTGTTATGATTGGGGTATAAGACCTATCACACTGAATGTAGACATAATAGACCTTTGGGGATTGGATTATTTGTTTAATATTTTATAATTAGGATTAGTAAGTGATAATAATGGATCAAAATTAATGATCTCAATTTTATATTTTGGAATCCTAGATTTTTTTATTGAATCAATTATAGGTATACCAATTTAGATGGATAGGACCACTAAAGCTGATATGTATAGTCATTATTCTAGAGTACATGTGAAGATGTATCTTAATTAAAATATAATTAATAAGTTGATACTAAAAATGATTCATTATTATATTTTTGTTAAAAGTTTCATGAAATATTGTATGAATTCTATTTTTCATTGCAAAAAATTGTGCATATTAAAGAGGATAGTTTAAGAGACATTACTTTGTAATTTTTTTCATTAAAGTGTAGTGTGGAGAATTAATAAAAAAAATATGTTTAAGTCCAAGAATCATAATATAAATGTTGATACTATCCTGGAAGGTACTAAATAGGAAACAATTACAAACTAGTGGGTACTAGAGACCATCTGATATTTGTACTTCTCAGAGGCAGGGATATGAAGCTCTCATAAAAAAAACAAAAATTCTCAAGGAAACCTTTGTCAAGGGAGATGCCATTGAAAAGAATAATATATTATAAAGATTAGAAATCTACCACACAAACATTCATTATATAAAGTGATGGTGTGTGAGGGGTAAATAAATTTGGACAAATTATAGATTGAAATGAAATATTCAATGCATTTATAATAGAACTCAAGGATAGTTTAGCTATATTTGGTAAACATGTGTAGGATCTTAGTGTACATTGTATTTTACTATGTTAGAATTACTTGTTTTCCGATCAAATTTACATAATAAAAATATGTGTTGGATTGAAGGGTTAGGAGATATCATTGAGGATGAGAGAAAGAACTCATATTGGGGAGAAACATTCAAGTATATACTTGATAAAGGAATTTATGTGGATGATAATAGAAATTAAGATGATGATGAACTGTCTTATTATGAGATATTTGCACAAGGGGTTGTTGAAAATCAACTGTTACTAGAGACTCAATTTATAGCTTGATGTTCCACAAAATGGAAATTAAATTGAAATGCGATTATATAATGAGGTTGAAGTTTAGGAAGGGTACTCATCAAATGGGTATTGAATGTGGAGTGATTAGAGATTCAATACTTGTGTAGGATGAAAAGGTTTCGGATGATTTTGGATCTCCAACTGATAAGAAATATACCACATGGAAGAAATTACAAATATAAGTTCACACTGGAATTCAAAATTGAGAGAACTGTTAATGAATTGGATGAGATTTTGAATATTAAAATGACAAGGTCAGTCTAAGTGGTGTTGGATGATAGCCTCGGTCAATGAATATAAACATGAATATAACATATATTAACTTATTGATATGATTCAAATGATCAGATTTTATGCTAATTATAGAATATATCATAAGAAACTAAAATAGGATAAAAAATAAAGTGTATACATAAAGTCCAATAAATTTTTAATAGCTGGGGTTGTATAAGATATGGATAAGACTAATGCTTCAAAAAAATCCAAGCATTGTATGAATATCCTATTTCATTAGACACTATGAAGATTTTTCGTGCCGATAATGGATAAAAATAAAAAAAGATTACTTCAAGGTGGCGTGGTTTTTTCCAAATATGTTGTTTCTTGAGTGTTCAGGGAACATATCATAACATTTGTATGAGATATTAAAATAGTAAAATAATTTTTTTATATATTACAAATTTTTTCTTTTTGGATGTTGTAATTTTATGGAAATGTGAGTTTTATATGTTAACATTCCATCCCCCATGAACTATTTTCTTTCTTTTAATATAGTGACCATGATATTTGGGTTTAAAAAATCATGGTTCAATATTTTGGAATAATAATATTATTTTTATTACTACTATTATTATATTTGATTAGATTTGTAAAAGAAAAGGATCATGTATTCTCTATTCATGTCTAACTCATGTAGTGGGAAGGGGACGAGATTTATTTATTCAATATTATTTTTGAATATATGGTTAATCAACATGGGAAAATATAAGGCTTGATTTCCCATCACTTTTCCCATATCTTATTAGTCCTCTCCCCACACAATATCTTATCCCTTCCTCCCTTTTCACACAGTGTTCATAGTTATAATATGTTTTTCATGGTAAGGAAAGACCAATGATTTTAGGTTCATTTTTTCCTAGAAGGTTGCATGAAACATTTCTAACTACAATTCCACATCAGTTGGTGAAGGGATGTTGTATCCATGGGTTATGGGAATGCGATATTATTCATAGAGATTTCACCGATAAATACATGATTCATTGAGTTTTACAAATTTATTTTCAACCTATTAAACACATAAAATATTATTATTTATGGATTTATGTGGGTTTTTACAGAGTACTTTGACATATTTTTATTACATTATTTGGATTTAAATAGATTTTTCATGGCAACCCTACCAACCATTTCCATTGCACAAAATGCGTCTAATAAATTTTCAATGTATCTAATTTATTTTAGAATGAAATTTATATTTTGGATTTAATATATGGTTTATTTATAATTAATAATTTCTTGGATTTTTTTAATGAAATTTGAGTTTTCAGTAGTGAATTATAAATAATAACACTATAGAGTAGTTTGATGATATTCTTTCAACCAAAATGTTTATATAAATATAAGTTATTTTTTTTCAAGGAATTATAATGAATATATTTCTGAAAATAAATTAATATGATAGATAATGAATTACCTTTGTATTTTATAATCTTGTTTCCTAATAAAAGTTGCATTATTTTATCTAATGTTCATGATACATTTATTACCCATACTTGTTAAATATGATCTATTTAAAAATGAAATGAAAATATACCATTTTTATTATTGAATTTCTCTTGGATGTTTGAAAATGTGTTGATTTCACATTGAATATTTGAATGCTTCAAAAAATTAATTATTTATAAGACATCATTGAAAATATATGGTGTACAAAGAGATATCATAGTACACGCACAAATATTAGTTATGAGGTTACTCACTCTACCTAGAAAATTTGAATTCAATTAACTCATCACAAGGATTATGATAGTAAATTATGAATCAATGCTAGTGTCTCATGTTACCTTTACTATAACCATTGTAGGATACACATTATACCATAATGGAACGTTTTCTAGAGGCCTTTTTTATATTTTCTTATGATTATATATATTTTTAGTGCAAGGATATTAAATTCCCTACCTTAGTCCCATAATTTATTTCCCCATGACAATTTCTTATTAATTTTATTATAAATGCTTCCTCACTTAAACATTTTTAATATACAATTTATGTTAATAATTTTTCATGAATCATTAAATTGTTTATTGTTTCAATTTTAAATAATTTTTAAAATGAAATATCATGTTACTTATTTTCATAACATTCAAAAACAATAGTCACATTATATTTTTATTTTAGACCAAAAATATATAGATTTTAATATAATAGTATTTTTAGAATAATTGATGTAATCTGAACTCAAGTTGGATAACACCCAAGATATAAACAAGTATGCACAAATAAATTTATTTATTGTTGTTGTAACTTGAAGGTATGATTGATTATACCATTCTTAGGAGTGGACCATGGCTCAGGTGTGAAACTATAGTGGCCATAAAATGTGATGGTTTTACCTATTATGTGATATTTTATAAATGTTTTATTATACATTTTCTGAATCTTGTAAAATATTAATTCTCCATTTTAATGTTTATTATTTTTCCCTTTTCTGGTGTTTAAAATCAGGGTTTTTATCATGTGATATGATTTTTTGGTTTCCTTTACTATTTATAGTTGTAAAAATTTAAGTCAATCCCTTTCTCTAAATTATTTCCATGGAAAAACATTTTGACCCATTATAATTAAGAACACTCATTGGATTTGTATCATATCAATTCAAGTATTTTGGATAAGTATTATGATTAATAAGTTACAAAATTGTATCAAAGTTCGAGCAAGAAATAGGTTAGTGTGTGGAGGTAGGATCCTCATAACATTAGATGTAATCAATGAATGGAGATGATCAACACATTCCTAGTAAAAAAACCATGTTAGTATAGAATATTAAGGATAGACGTAGTTTATCAACCCTTCAATGACATTTCATTTATTATCATTTATCATGGTTATTTTCATTGAATATCATTAATTTTTATGGGAAATTTCATTATAAATTTCATGAAAAATGTTTTTTTAAATCAACTACTGGCCTCTTATAAGGATTTATTTATCACCTAAATGGTTATTTATGATGATATATTTTCTTAAAAACTTTTATATTCTTTGGTACGTGTTAATTTCTTATAGTGTGTTCAGTTATATACTTGATTGACTAAGTGATGCACATTGAAACATGTATAATAACTTATATAATGATATGTGGTTTCTATAAAAAACAATAAATTATGTAATTGACATGAGGATATATCTTCTAGAAACATTATAGAAAGAAATTTTAATTATAGTAAATGATACTCTATAAATTTTAAAAGAAAAATGAGATCTCTAAATGGGTTTTTAGGAAACGTTGATGAAACAACATATTATATAAAAACTAGTGTACTTATTTTATAATAAACTCAGTGGTTTAGAATTAGATTTAGAATTAAAGGGTTTATGTAATTTTTTGAAATGAATTTAATAAGTTTTTTTAGAATTGATATTGTGAATATACTTTTAAAATAGGAATACTGTTAATTATTATTTTATCATTTTGATCGTATAAATATATTGTTGTATGATTAAATTAATTGATTTTGTTTAAATGGAATTATTTTTTTAATGGTTAGTAAACACACTGTGGGTGACACTAGGTATGCCTAGGAGTGGTTCACCAAGTGTTACATACATTTACCTCCAGACGAGTGATGTAAGATATATAGGGGAGACCCCTTGGATGGGCTCAAAGGCATGATTTGTTGAACCATGCCTCAAGAGAGACCAGGTACCCTAGTTAAATACAAGCTATAAACTCTGAGTCTAGTACCTAACTTATTACAAAATTCTTATAGTGACAAATGGGTTATCATTTATAGTACACCATTGAATGAATCCTTGGATTTCTTTATATGTGGATCCCTCGAACGATACTTGAAAAGTCACAATGGATTTTCATAGTTGGGATCAGGATGTCTTGTTATATTTTTGGATAGTGGGTTTAAACTAAATTTAATGTAAATGATGATGATTTTTTTTCAAAATGATAATTTATCTCTTGGGTTTTAAAATATAGGGACATGTACACCCAGACCAATCAAAATCTTGGGTGTAGTCTACCTCCTATCATATTATCTTACCCAATGTTCCTGTTCAAGTCCCTTTAGTTTACACATGCTAGATTTTTTCGTAACATGTAATTGGATGGGTACCCAAGTGTAACCTAGTCCAATGAACTTATTTTATTTATTTTTCTCTATACTTCATTTAATTACTATGGAACACTACTTGTTTATATTGAAAAAAATTGAAGTTGTACGCACCGTGGGTGCCAGCCTACTGAGATTTCATCTCACACCCCACTATGGAACCATCGGTACCTAAGTAGACTTTATGTCTATCGGTAATAATAAAGGGAAGAAAATATATTTCAAAAGAGATGATTTAATTTTCAAGGATTGAGATAGGGAAGAGTATAAAGACAATACTTAGGATGCTTGTGGAGCTATTCACTGGGTTATTGTTATTTTATTACATTGTACCTACTTGTTTTATTTTCTTCTTAATTTACTTTTAGCATCTCTAGGACAATCATGCATCATTTAATTATTGAAATTATATAATTTTATATTAAGTTTTTATAATCTTCTTTTGATTCATTATCGTTCCATTATTACCCCTTATACTACTACTATCACTCGATTTCATTTCAATTACATTGTTCTGTCTCTATGATATCAAGGGTATAGTATCCCCAATATACAATTATTAGTCCATCAATTCTAGTCAAAAAACTCTAGTAGATAGGTAAGTAGGATTGAGTCCATTTAGAAAGCAGTCTAGATACTTTATCTATAGTTAGTCAGACTGATATTTTAAATCTTTTTTTCTTTTACGGGAATATATTATCATCAAATTAGTAGGAGTTATTTCCACTTGAACACTGTGGGATTGGGGAAGTCCAACTACTCGATCATATTCTAGGATCATATCGATAGTCAAGGATATTAATATATCTCTAGTTATGTTGCTACGTTGAAATAATGAACTACTTTCCTTACATAAGGGTGATATATGATCTTGAATTTCAAGGCCTTTTGTGCCTCATTTCCATCAAAGAGTGAAGAAAAGAAAAAGAGCTCTATAAAATGAGTGGAGTATATCGACACCAACATGGAACCCCTATTGTGACTCCTTATTATCTGGTGCTCGGTTAATCATCATTGTATTGGGAATGAAACCCATAGATAAAAGATTCTTGAAATTTTCCATGTGAGAGTATCTCATATACTAGCCTATGCAATCATTCCCCACCATCCCCTGGTGGGTGCCTATAGCATGAAAAATATCATATTCACCTTTTGGTCCTTATGTTTCTCAATGACATAAAATACACCATTGATGATGTTTATTTAGTCCACTACATCCTAAGACCATCTGATGTCTTGAAAGGCTGATGAATGGTAGAGATCGAAGTATTTACTATAATTAACAATGGACCATAATGAAACTATTCGATAAGAATGAATATATAGAAAAAATCCTAATTAAGGTGGGCCCACTACCCACACCACTATAGTAGGTGAAGGAATTTGGTATAATGCCTGATTTTGTACTATAGGTAGGGGAACATGGGTATCCTTCTAAGATGGACAACCCCTTCCCACATTAGATGGATGTCCCATCAGTATCCTTCAAGGTGATATCTTTTGTAATATGAAGGAAAAATTTAATACATTTAATATATTTCATAGGTAGTTTGCATGGTCACGTGATGTTTCTCTTAGGAATCTAGCTATAACCTAATGTATATCTCCCTTATAACTAACCAGGGTCCTACATCATGAAACTTTAGTCAAAGCCACATATTTATAGAAAACATAACAACATTATAAGGTTAAAATAATTAATTCTATCATTGATACATCACAACATCATATGAAATTAATATATCAAAAAACAAGAAAACAAGTATATCCCAAAAATATTGCAAAATAAAAGAATTATATTTAAAAACTCAGATACAACACTAAATAGGAATATATATAGAAGGTGGTATTACATACCTAGTCGTGGATCATGAATTCATGTAAAACCCCTATAAACCGATAATATAAATCCCATTAATGGTAACTCAAAGCCAGTTACACGTGATATTGCCATGTATATGGAAACAACCCTATTTTAGTCCCACTGAGCCTGTCTACTCTATAAAATGTTCTATTTTAGTGAAATGAAATGTATAAAATATGATCAAACAATATTTTTAAATTCCCAAAGCCTAACCACCATGTATGAGGAAAACATACAAATGTAATCACTCATGCTTCCTAGTATGCAAGAGGTCATATACTATAAGTGAGGGTCTAAATTCCATCAAAGGGGAGAATATACCCTCAGTATTTTATACTTTAACCAATAATATTTTTAAAAAACAACTCATTTGATAAGATAAATAGAATAGTATATATTAAAGCACATGTAATTCAATAAATAAATGAGGTACGTGTGTGTCAATCTAAAAAAAATTAAATGTACACACATGTAAATAAATAAATGAAAACAATATCCTCCAAATTACATCCTAATACCACTACCAAATCCATGCTCCTTGGTTGAACCATCCTGCAAGGGCCTTTTTCCCTTCCATATATCCTAATATATGAATTCTACATATGCATTAAAATTACTATACATAGTGTTACTAATATAAACCATTAGGAAATCGCTAATAAATCATTAAAAAATGTTCGCATTTATAACAAGGGTGTTACATGATAAAAATAAATCCACATGAATGAACGATGAAACATATTTCAAGAACCAAGGTGTTAACCAAGAAACCATGAGCCCTAATCATAGCAACATATGATACATACTGGGAGGATGATAATAATTGGACATGAACAGGGCATAAGGCTCAAAATCACATATCATATAATTCTCAAGTAACCGAGTTAGATAAATCCCCCAAATCATCATATCCTTGATCCATCATTTTTTATGAATCATAATCTCTATACACCATCAATGCCTTGAGTAAAGACTTCAAGGCTTCATTCCCTAATTATTTGTCCATAGGTAAGGCCTCCAGGACATGATGCCCCTACATCATGCTGAGGTTCTTCAGAGTCAACAACAAAATCCATGGACACTCCCCCTCTAATGTGAAATCATCACATGATAGTACTATTTTTGTGAGTACAAATAAAAACCATAAAAGGCATGTTAACATGAAAAAAAGGTATAATAAACAAGAAAATCATATAATATCCTCATGAGGATGAGGTTTAAAAACAATATATATGATTAATATTAAAAATAAATAACTAAACTCCAAGCATACCCAAGAGAAAAGTATAAAAACTTGGTATCAAAGTTTACGTAAACACTCACATGTGATCATAATCAAGCACATTAATCAAGTATTATTAAAAAATAATCATACTAATGAATCATGTGTAAAAAATATCTCTAAAATAAAAGGAACTTCCCACCTTGATTTTGTCTTTAAAGAATAGTAATATTCATCAAGGGTCAAAGCCTAAACCACATTACACACCCAAAAAAATGGAATCACATTTCAGGGATGTCTAAATCATTTTTTTGTTTTTCAAGAAAGATGTTTCGAATAGAGACTCAAGAATAATACACGAGAAGAAGGTGAATTTACAATCATATACATCACGATGTCTATCAGTGAAGTGTATTATAAGATATATTGAAGGAAAGGATTCCAATTCTCATGATATATTATTCATCATTGTCTTCCCTCATTTGATGCTTTTGATCGGCTTGTCTTTGAATCCTAGAACCTGCAAGATCGGGCAGTGATTGGTCTTCTCGATCGATGATGAATAATGATTCATTTTGGGTCTATGGATGATCTCATCACAACATGGTCTAAATCTCCTCGATGGTGTGGATGTATGCCTTTCTTTCTTCTTTGGTGGAATTTTGAATTCCATATGCAGTGGGATAATCTGAGAATAGCGATTTGGGTACGTTTCCCAGGCCTTCCTCTCCCATTCTAGAACCCTTCCATTCTATCTATGCTTGGGAACATGGTCGGCCTCTACCTGTGCTTAGACATAAAAACTGAAACTGTGTGTCATCCCATATGCCATCGCATATGTGTGGAGATTGATGTCTTCAAGACGTCGGTGGACTGGGTGTGGATTACTGATGGAAAAGAATTCTGATGGAAGCAGGATGTTAAGTTTGAATCGTGGGCTGATTATTGCAGTGTGTGCCATCGGCTGGGACATGGTGTCTCTGCCTGCAGAAATGCATCTCTAAATAGGAGGGTGTGCAGGTGGGTGAGGGATGGTTTGGTTTCTCATGAAGTTGCTGCTATGAGGAGTTTGAGGACACAGGGGAAATATTCGGTTGATGGTGGGGTGAATGTAGAAAAACCCATACTTCCTCGGCATGATATGGTGAACTTAGTGGATAGTGGGGCTCTGGGAAATGGGGATGAAATGAAGAATCCAGGTGTGGAGCCTCCTAGAATGAAGGTCAGTGATATTTTTAACAGGTTGAAGTGGGAATTGGGTAAGGTTGATCTCCTGAAATGTAGTGGTAAGCCTTCTTCTGCTGTTAAGGATGCATGAGGCATTGCTGGAACTCCAATGATTGAGGTTCCATCCTTGATGGAAAGCCCCCGAAGGGAAGTGGGTTCTAGTGTTGAGAGGGATGTTTCTGTTGAACTAAGTTGTGTTGCTGTGGAGAAAGATGTGGACATGGGTGGGAAAAATGGTGGTGTGGACTCTCTCTACCTGGAAACTGTGAGTGCACCTGCAACAATTGTCGCTGTCCATGATGAGCAAGTCGTTGCTGCAGGTCCTAATGCCCCAGATCAAGAGGGGATTGAGAGGCACTATCAACACATGGATCTTGGGATTGTGAAGCTGACTGGGAATCAAGAAACCCCTGTCAAGGAAACTTCTAATGACATTGGTGCCTTGATGACAGTGGATGGGATGCAGGAAACACCTGGGAGGCAGGCGACCAATTGTGAGCTCGACAATCGGTTTGCATGCCTGGTGTATGCTGATTTGGTCCTGGATCATGAGCAGGATGCTGAAAGGACTCATGAGGATCAAAATTATGTTTCTTTAGGTGCTGATGTTGAGTCAAGGGTAGCTAGTGTTGGCACTTGTGATCAAGATTTGGGGGCTGTGAGGACATATATTGCTGAGAAGGGCTCTAAAGCAAATATGGACAATAGTTTATAGCTGGACAGCTTAGTTGGAGATTGTAATGTGAAAAAAAGGCATGCATGGTGGCTGTGATTCTGTCGACAACCCCCCTGCCTTAATTTGATGGATGTCAATAGTCAATATCAATAGGATCAAGGTGAGAGGTACGGGTATAGGGTGGTGCACATTTCTGGTAAATGGGGGGAATTCTCTGATAGTGAGAAAGAAAATTATTGTGGTGTGGTTCAACCCTCCTATAGTGATATGGTTCAGGGTTGCAAAAATAGAGTGTCTATGGTGGAGAAAGTGAAGACTGACCCACCACGAAGAAGGCCACAGAAAGACTATTCTCACTTGCCAATGCCTATGACTACGCGAGCTTCTAGTGGGAAGGTTGGACGGATTGAAAAATCTTCTAAGGAGCTCCTTTCTTTGGAGAAGCTCAATCTTAGAAGGAAGAATGACAAGATTCTGAAACATTATGAATGTTCGGAGTAGAAATCAGCTACTGCGGAGGAAATGGTGTATCAAGGATGTGGCGATGGGTCTGACTTTTATGATATGTAATTGTTGTTCTCACCTTGTTGTGCCTCTCTGATGTACTTTTCTTTTTCATTTATTTTAAATAAATGGTTGAAGGTTTGCCTTTGACTAAACTTTCTGGTATATCAAGTTCATTATTCAAAAATTACGTTGGTTAAAAAGAGTGGAATTTAATTTTCATTGGATGTATTAATTTTACCCTCAAACTAGGCACACTGGTAAGCCAATGTCCATCAGCTATCCAACTGAGGGGACACACTTGATGGGCTATTAGGGTCTATGGAAATCTATAATCCTAATTTAACATAATCGAATGGGTAATACATTAGACCATCTAGCTGATCACTATTTTCTAGCCACACCAAGGACAAGACCTTCCTCAAAACTGTAGTTACCAATTCTTGAACCCTTAGACACCAAAACACATCTTGTTGATCACCCACATAAGAGAAGAACAAAGTTGAAATAAATAATTTATAAACATTAATCTCATACATTGAAAAATGTATGGATGTAACATGATGAGTCACATTTTTATTTCATTCTTAGTTTACCATAATTTTTTACCATTGATTTTATTTTTTATTTTTTGCTTTCTTCTTTTGGATATAACTTATCCTTTATTCTAATTCATAATCAATGAAATTTCCTTCAATATTTAAACACACACTATCCAGTTCCATCATAATTCCATCATTTTGGTAAATTTTTACCTTTTTCTTTCCACTTTATATTTATAAATGTCTTTTAAAAAGGAGGAATAATATCATTGTAGTATTCAACATAATCCTCATCCTCATAATAATATTATTTTGAAACTCTATAATTTATATATTTTACTTTTACTAGGGCCTCAAATTCGATTACATATTTTATCATTTTATTAAAACTACTGCATTTCACTTTTCATATGCTCTATGAGTATTTTGACATTTATCCAGGGATGAACATTTACTACCATCCAAATATAAAACAATAGGATAAAATATATCTTAAAATGTTTCAAATTATTTTTTATAATCTTAGAATTGTATATCATTTAACTAAATACTCAGATATTTCTCAGTATCTCATTCACTATGGTGATATAAAAATAAATATTTTCCTTATATATCATTTTTATATCCTTAAAAGAGAACTTCTAAACTAGAATCTTTTGTTCTGGAATTATAAAATTAACTTTATAATGCCTCTCAAATTTTTCCTTATTAATTTTTTTGTTTAAATTAACATAAACTATTTATATATCTTTTCTCAAGGAGATATAAAAATTGTATTCTTAGCCTATGCTTCAATCTATGTGCTTCTCTTATTAGAAATCAGTGTAGTAGATTCCATAGAGATCATTGAAAAACCCATTTTTAGTGGTTCTCACATCCACAAAAAGTTATATGAGGTAGGGTAACATCATATTCGTCCAACTATGATACTCTCTACCATAAATACAAGGTACACCAATAATTTTCAAAGAATATTTATTTTACATCCTCAAAAACATATTGGATCACTCAGAGGGATATCTTGATCTTATACCAGTTAATGTTCCCAAGGACCAGTTGGATCAAAGGGAGGGGAGGGGTGGATCCCTGATTCATTTTCATTCACTCCCATTAAACCCAAACATTATGAGCAGTTATGGTTTTAAACTATTATCTAATGATTAACTCACCCATAATCTTAATAATATAGATAAAAGCATTGAATATGGTGTTTGTGAGATTATTTTGTTAATGGCTCACTTGTTTCATTATGTCATAAATCACAATAAATTTTATATGAAACGTTTTTGAAAAGCTTTTTTTATTTATAATTTTATTCATATGAGAAATGGAAATCCATTAATTTAAAATACATCGATCTAAATTATTATATGAAAATCCCATAATTATACTGATTAATAAAGTATTTAATTAATACTTTCTAAAAGAATTATATTAAAGATGAACCAAATAATGATTAGATATGCAAAGACTCCAAGTCAATAAAATAATGAAAAGTATGATACTAAGGATATTATTGAAACTGATCATGTGTTTTGTGGGATTAGAGCATTGTTGTTTGTTACACTATTTCCTATAAATATGGCCTCACCTTAAGCATTAAATGAATTATTGAAGTGAACAAAATGTATTATGGATTTTTTTTCCATTTTGATTATTTTAAATTTATTATTGATGGGATCACTTATAATCATTCTAAGGTTTTTCACTTTAAGAGTTTTGATACTAATGGCTAATTTTGTGTGAGGTTTTCTATATAAATATATTATAATTTTTGTATTATTTTTCTTACTACAGATCTGGTATGATTGAGGGAATATCAGGATATAAAGGTAGAAAATATTATTGTAAAACCATGAGGTTTTATGAATTTTTAGTTTCTAATAAATTAAATTTTTCTGATAGTTTTTTTGATACAAAATTCCAAGTTAATATTGTACAACACCCAAAACAAGGATTTCTAGGGTTACACATAACACAGAGTTTTAACAAAACCATGACATATTATTAATATAGTTATTTAAACGGGATCATTATAACCTAGCCTTTTAACATACCAATGTGAATAGTAATGAATAATTTTCAAATATTATTAATAATGGGTTTATATAATGGAAACATATTAATAAAAAATTACTTAATTTTTGATAATGTCTTTATATTCTTCAAAAATATAATTTTTCTAAAAAAAGCTTTTGATTTTCTTAACCATAATAAAACTAAATTGTATCACATTTATAAAATTATTTATTAAAATAAACATAATTTATTAAATTATATTTTTAAAATTTTCTTAGGGTGAGTTTTTGGGATTTTCCAAAAATGATCCATTTGTTTATGAATAATGAAAAATACTGAATTATAATTGAAAAATTACTTTTTGATTAATTTACCTATAAATAAAAATTATATTTAAAATTTGTTTAAATGTAAAATTTGTTAAATTTTATTTCCATTAATCCAATTTTTTTCCATTTTAATCAATTTAATATGGAATTTTGATATAACAACATTTTAAACATTAGAGCATTTTCTCGTTAAAAACATTCATTTTTATCAGGTTTATGGGATTAATTTGAAATTAATATTTTCCACTTTGTGAATGGAATTTATAAAAATGGATTCCATTTTTTGAATTATATTAATAAATATTATCAATAAAGTTAAACTTAATTTTAGACCAGAATGAAAAGTTAAGACAATAAATAATATTTAATACGGTTAATGTAAAAATGGATTTACTAAGGGGTTAAACTAAAAAGATAAGGTAGGAATTTGACCAAAAACATGTCAAATTAACATTTTATGGCCATATTCCTAAAATACACATTATATTATTGAAAATAGATCAATTTTATTCATGGGTAATAAAATTAATGTGGGTATACATTTTTCTTTTAAAAAATATACATGTATTCCACTCACCTGACTTATAAAAGGCGATCAACAATATTCTCTTCCTCATACCCTGGATTTTATTTGGTTTGGATAATACCTGACCAAATAAAATTCCATATTCCTTCTAATCATCATATAATTTTTTTTTTATAAAACAATACATCTTAGTAAGGCTTTCATTGAAAGCATGAGGGGGATACCCGATGAAGAGTTAACATTCATCAATAAACAATTTTGTTTTATTTCATCCATCACATACATAAATTATTATTAAAAAATGATGATATAATAACCTTTTAATATTCCATACAATAAGATTTTGTTATTTTATGGGAATTAACTAAACTCATATCCACTTCCCTCAAATGGGTTACGAAATCATCATTCATGTGTACGGTGGACTATCATCTCAAGAGATAATGTCATTATTTTTTTCATTAGAACCTCTCATGGCTGGAAAAAATAATGTATTTATTGTATATATTATATATATATATATGATATATATATGATTCTATAATTTTTATATCAAACCTAAATTTATACATTCCATTTTATGGGAATATGAAAACGTCTCTCTTGTATACAAAGGACTACAAACTTGAAAAGCAATGTGATTCATTCAATATTTAAATGGAAAGTAATAAAAATATTTTTAATGAACATACATGATATATATAACATAAAAAATATTATATAATTATAATATATATTTTATATTTATTTATTTCAATATTACAAGAAAATGGAAACAACGTCCATGAGTACGTATGACCTATCCTTTCCCTGAACAGTGCATTTTATTTTCTATCACTAAAATTTATGGAATAATATTAATACATATACAATGAATATATATGATATTTACATCATGGTAAAAGTTCTTGAGATAATAAAATAATGACCTATGTAATAGGCATGAAATAAAAAATCAAAACATATATGAAATACAAAGTGGTTATTACCTGAATAGTGACATTAACATGGAATTGTTAATAAATGGGTAATGAAATGTCATAGGTAAATCATATATGGTATTATATATTAATATATATATATACATATTTCTATAATATATATATTATAAACATAAATTTATTATACTGTATTTTTGAACATGTAAGATCGAAGTCATGTCTTATGGTAAGAGATTGTTTTCTCAATTTTATTTCCTGGAGACTTATATTTTATTATGAACCTATATTCTTTCACGAGGTGTATATAAATCCCATTTTACATTAAATTGCATGAAATTTTTTATCATTATGAATTTTTGAGTTCAATTTTATGTTATTCTTTCATGGGGATTATGATTCAAATATACCGAAGAGGTGATGATTTAATGTTTCAATCTCATCATTTATCATGATTGTTTGTGATCATTTTTCTGATAAAAAAATATTATCATAAAACACACAATAAAATCATGAATTTTATTCTCCTCTAGTTATTAATTTTATTCTAAAGTAACTATATATTTTTCCCACTCATTGGTACTTTGTAATAAAATGTGAATTTATTTCTATCCCCAGTTGAAAATATGTATGCTTCCAAAAATATCATCTATAAAATTGTTTGAAAAGATATTTTATTATCTAAATATAATTATAAAAGACATTTTTAACGTGTTTTACTTTTGAAAAAGTGTTATGAAAAAAAATTCATGTAAATTTCCAAACAATTCCCATTTATCTTTTATTAAAAATATGAAAAGAATATTTTTTAACTTGTACAACATGAAAGATTCTTCTCGTCATCATGAAAATTATTTCATTTGAATATTTATTTATAAAGATTCGTGTTTATTTTCAATGAAAATAATTTTAATGATGTTTTTTATTTTATAATGTTTTTTTCAAGGAATTAAGTATATTTTTCTCAATAAAAGTTTTAAATGATTTTTAAAACACCCTTTATATGTTTTCATGTATATTTAAAAAAATTATTTCTAAAATATTTTTTGAATTTTTAGTTTTAATTTTTTTTCAACCAAAGGTTATTTTTCTCATGAAATGTTACATGATATTTTTCTTTCAAAATAATTATCCATATATAATGACATTCTTTGAGGTTACTTATTCCCAACTTGGGATATGATCTAAGGATACCATTCTTATTTTTTTTATGAATGGTTTATGATTATGATGAAGTGATGTTTATGAAAGCTACTTCTATTCCATGGTCCATACCATGATATAATTCTTATGAAACTTGATTCTTTTCCACAAGTTATTCTATTTTTAAATGATGAAAAGTTTGTGAGAAATTTATCATTTTATAAGGTTATGATATAATGAAATGATTATGAAACCCATTTAATTTCATGGGTTTTGATATGATGAATGGTTTATTATCTTATGATATAGTTAAATACCATTTCCTTTATGAGATGGATGGGACCTATATATACCTCCAATTAATTGGGTAATGATTTATGTTATATGATCGCAAATAGTATATGGGATGTTATTCAAAGCCAGAAACTTGATACACAGGAGGTTATACCAATCCTGAAGAAGGTACATGAGTTTTTATCCCATGCCCAACTTGATTTGAATGTATTAGTGGGTATCCTAGACATAAGATTTCACATTCGTATGTTCATGCTAAAAATGTATGTATTATGGAAATGTTATTCCCCCATATATCATGTTCTTTGATTACATTATGATTCATGTCTTATGAACATCCAATATTTACTCCATCAATCAATATTATAATATTTGATATGCATGGTACAGTTTTCAAATGTAATTCTCATGTTCCCATACCCTTATGTTTGGGTTATATTTTTGTATCTCACTTTTTTTACCCTTATTGAGAATCTACGATCACCCTTACTTATGTTTACTTTCCCTAGATTATGGATAAATTTATTATAGATTATACATGTTAGAAGTGTTCATGTTATGAATATCATAGTTGTAGATGATTTAGTTTACATATGGACTAGTTTTTTGTGTTTCCTAGTTTCTAAAGACACTAATCTAGTACGGTCCTCTGGTATGTGTTTGTGCAATGTAATGAATATACATAAAAAATCATTTAATATCTATGATAGATAGGACCGGGATTCTATAGTTGGTATAATAGTAGAAGTTTAGTTAACATTTGGAAACAATGATGATAAAACCTAAGTGAGATATCCATAAATGCGTTTAAGGATTTTGTTAAGGATGAGTCCAATTATATGAAAATGTCATGGAATTTGGTAAAGGATCGAGTGAGTGGATTCCAAGAAATTGATTCCCTTTCCGGATACTAAATGTGGGTGTAGATATGTCACATTGTCACCTAGGGGTAATAACTATGAAAAGGCATCGTTGATATAGACTATATCGTCACCTAGTGTGTAAAAATAGGACTCGTTGCACACCTGGATTGAAACTCCATGGGGATTCACTTTGAAAATTCATAAAATCATTACGAATCCACATAGAATATTTAAATATATGATGAATATGAATAATGTAGGATAAAACTACGGTGTCATATATTAAATAATGGTTCATGATTTATACATACTGTGAGTGATTTTTCATGGTTATTTGGTTTCCCATCATAATTATTGTTTCTTAAACTAATATTTATTGATATAGTTAATGGATTGAACCGGATGGAACTATGTTAGTGATGATTGTAATGTAAATGAAATTGTTTCCCTCATGACCATCCAAGATTTATAGGATATGGAATGAAAAATATTGTTATTATGCTCTCACAATTTTATCAAGATACGAATCACGATTTTCTTCTAAACAAATAAATTAGGGAATAACATTGTATTTATTCTTTCATAAGGAAACATCCTTATTCCTTTTTTGGTTCTTCTAATCCACTAGTTTCTAAACAATAGAGTAGCACCAATATGATGATATCATACTTTCTCCAGTGGTCAGAAAATGATAAAGTCATTTAGGATGTCTAATGTTTGGAAGATGACATGGATAAATGATGGAATGATATCAAGAATATTAGGTGACAAGATAAAATTGACTCAATGTATTTTTATAGGTTCAAGAACTTATTTTTCAATAATAAATTTCCTCATATTCTTCATATGAAGATAACTAAAGAGTTCCTTGAGTTAAAACAAATAGATGATTAATATATTGGTACGTTTGAGGAAAATTTTACAAGACCTTAATGGCACAAATATGTTACTGTCATGCAACCTAGAATCGAGGTATATCCATTTTTCAGTGGCTTGAAAAGAAGTCCCTAAATGGTGTTATCCATAAGAAAATTTAGTAGCTATGAAAAGATTATTCGGTGTGATGTCAGGGAGGAAATAGAGGTTGTAGAAACATATAAATCTCATGGTTTTGATAAGAGGTGAAAATGCAATTTAAAGGTAAATCTTAGAACCATGGAGAGAATAATATAATTTTTTATTAAATCTCAATGTGTGGGAAGTAAAATGAATGAAATTTTAATAAGGGGGCTACTAAATGTTTTACATGTTGAAGGAAAGGTCATCTATTGAATGAATGTCGAAGTGATGAGACTAATTTATCTAATGATACAAATGATTATAAACACCTATAGAATGAACCACCGACATAATATTGATTCAAATGAAAGGAGTTTGATCAGAATGATTAAAAGTGTCCATATCTAAGGGTTGATGATGGTAGTAAACTCTAGTATCCTCTTAAGCCATGTGAAAATGGGAACCTCATGTGATTACTATTTTTATTGAGGGGTGTGAAAACAACATCATGAAAGGTATAATTACCATCAACCCTAGAATTTTTAATGTCTTATTTGAATCTGGATAAACCCATTCAATAATATCTGATGAATTTTATAATGGTACCAAGATGAAATTAGAATAATTAGATATAGAAATAGAAGTGAAACCCTCTAATTGTATGACGATCGCATCTCAAGTATATGATCCCTATCATGTGGATGTGGGTGGGAATGTTCTTCCTGTAAATATTTACATTTATCTTACTGTTGAATTTGATGTTATCAAAGGCATTGATAATATTTATCAACATAAATCCTCAATAAATTGAAATTGGAGGGAAGTGAAATTTGATATTGCAAACAAAACTATGGTCATCTATCAATGGGACAATAAATATGATCTTTCGATGAAAATTAATTCAACTTTATGGGTTTCGATTCCAATTTAAAAGGGGTTATTATTTCATTTGGTTGGGGAGAAACTCAACATTGATGATATTATTATTGTGCAATAATTAGTTGATATAATTTTTATATAGTTACTTATTATTACACCATACCATGATTTTGAGTTATGAATATTAATCACACCATGTTTCATAACAATTTCAAAGACTCCCTATAGAATGGTCCTGATTGAGTTTCATGAATTGAAGAAGCAACTCTAGGAAAACCAAAACAAGGTATTCATTTTCCCATGTGTGTCACAATGGAGAGAACCTATTATTTTTGGTTATAAAATAAACATGGATCTGTGATACTATATATTGATTATTTAGAGATGAATAAAATTACAATTAAGAACAAGTAACATCATTCCCATATTGATGACTTGTTTGATCAAGAATGTTGAGCTTTGTTCATTTCCATGATTAGCATTTAGATTGGATATAATTAATTAATTTCAAGAAGGATGATAAAACCAATATTTTATCAAAATGTTGTGGATGAAATGAACATATATTGATTCCATTTATCCTTACAAAATCCTCTACTATATTTAGAGAAATAAGAAATAGAGTCTTTTGAGATTACCTTTATTAGTTTGTGTTAGTCTTTATAGATGATATTATTTTCTATTCGTACAGAAAGGAAGAGCATGAAGACCCCATGATAATTGTAATAAAGACCATAAGAAGGTGGAAAAATATAAAAAATTAAGAAATTGAGAATTTTGGAAACAAAATTAATCATTTCTAGGTCATATAATCTCAAAGGATTTTATATTAGTAGATCCATCAAAGACTATATCTATTGAGTGTTGGGCCAGACCATCCATGGTGACTATGATCCTTAGCATTCCTGAATTAGATGGATATTATCAATGTTTTGTGTATAATGTTTCACAACTATCTAATCCACCCACCACGTTAACTCATAAGAGACCTAATTTACTCTAGGTAGATGAACAGGAAAAAAATTTCAAGTATCTAATGATAAGATTAGTCAGTTAAATTATGCTTACCATACCCTATAGTGAAGAAGAGTTTTGAATATATAGTTATGAATTCAAGAAGCTATTGGGATATTTTCTCATGGATAATGGAATTTTTATTTCTTATACCTAATGATAATTTAAGAATCACGACAAAATTTATAGTGCTCAAGATTTAGATTTATCTATGATAATTTTTTTCATTATGGATATGGTGGCATTATCACTATGAAGAAAAGTGTAATTTATATATGGATCATAAAATTTTATAGTATATATTCAAATACAAGGAGTTTAATATGTTCCAATGAATATATTTAGAGCTAATTAACGATTATAACTAATCAATACATTACCAATTTGGAAAGGCGAACAAGGTGATTGATGCTTTGAGTAAAAGGATCATGCTCTCTTATCAATGATAAGGATTAAAAAATATCCAATATTTATATATTTTAACTGGATGGATTTTGAAATCCTAAAGGAAGGGGAAAATAATATATTTCTCAATTTAATGTAGGACAAATTATCTGAGTGAATATTAAAGTGGTGTGGAAGAAAGAATTAGAGATGAAAAATTTGGTTTGAAATGTACTAGAGTTTAACCTTTATCAGGATGGAATGATAAAGATAAAAAAACATGTATTTGTCTAATTTATACTATATTTCAGGTAATTTTTAGAGAAATATGAAAGATATTCATTCTCAACTTATATGATATGGTTGATGATTTATAGTGATTTGAAAGTGTATTTATTGCAGGATAAAATGATGAAATATATCATAAAGTTTGTCTCTCAGTGTTAGGTATGTCTGCAGGTTAAGGTTGAAAGGACAAATTATAATGGGATGTTAAATACATTACCAATACCTGAATGTAAATGGGAAAACATCACCATATATTTTTTCATTGGACTCCCAAAAACTTATGAATGTAATAATTCTATATGGATTGCTATCAATAACCTTAATATGTTAGTAGACAACATCTATATTAGAGAATATGTCCCTCTATACCAGCATTCAAGGATATACATTACGTAAGAGGTAATCTTGCAGGGATTAATAAATTCCATTGTCTCTCCCTAGGATATGACTTTTTCCTCAATGCTCTACTGATGTATTCACCAAGGTCTTTATATATATATAAATATATATTTTATTTTTAGTACTTCATATCATACTTAGAAATATGTTCACTCCAAAAGAAAAAAAAATCCCTGAGGATATGTTGATATATTTTTATTTGGATTCAAACAGTGGTTGGGATTGATAACTTCCTCTAGTTGAGTTTTATTACAACAATAAATTTTATTAAACCATTCATATGGATCCTTATGAAACCCTCTATGAAAAGTAATAAATTTCTCCAACATGGTAGAATGATGTTGGAGAAAGAAATCTATTGGGACCTGATATAGATGATGAAATGGAAGGGAATCCATTTAGAAACGCATAAAGGAATCTCAATGTCGATAGATAGGTTATGCTAATAATTATATGCCTAATCTAGAATTTGAAGTTGGTGACAATGTTTTTATATAAATTTATTCATGCAAGATGGTTTTTTGATTTGGGAAGATTGGTAAACTGGTCCCTTGTTACATCAATCCATTTGAAATTATTTATTAGATAAAAAAACTTCCAATCAATTAGAACATCAAAAAAAAACTCTCTCAAGACCATGAGGTGTCCCATGTATCTCTCATATGGAAGTACATACCTATCCATTCACATGTACTTAACTAATAAGTCATACCATTGGAGAATGATATTTTATATGTGGGATAACTGGTGAAGATTCTATATCTTAGAGAAAATGTTCTATGAATCATGAACACTCAACTATTAAACTTTATATGATGAAAAAAATCAGTTTTAAGAAGATACATGGGAACTTGAGGATTTGATGAGGTAGAAGTATCCTCATTTTTTTGTATCAGAGTGAAGAATTTCATGTGGGAAATTTATTTTACATTTGGTAGAATGTAACACCTATAGTTTTTGTGATGTTTTTGGAAATAAATTAAATTTATGTGATATATTTTGTTACACACAACAACATTTCTTTGTGTGATACTCAAAACACTAGTTTAGCTTGTGTTACACACAACACCGAGTTTTAATAAAACCAAGATATATTATTAAAATAGTTATTCAAACATGACTGTTATAAACTAACCATTAAAAATAGTGATAAATATATTAATTAATTATTTTTAAATATTAATTAATTTTTTTAATATAAGTGAAACATATTTATAAAACTTTACTTATTTTTTTGTAAAGTCATCACATATTTTAAAAATACTAATTTCTCAAAAAATGCATTTAATTCCATTTTTTGAAACATTAGAGAATTATTTTTTTCACAATTTTAGAAAATTTATTTGATAAAATAAAAATTATTTTTGAAATAATAATTTTAAAACTATCTTAGGGTGAATGTTTCTTAATTTCTGAATTGTTTTAATTTTTTTCAAGACTAATTAAAAATACTAAATTTTAATTGAAATCTGCTTTTTCATTTAAATATTATATAAATTTAAATTATATTTAAATTTTTTTAAAGAAAAATTAGTTCAATGTTATATCCATTAATCCATTTTTGGTTATTTGGATCAATTTTAATTTTAGTTTTTATATAATAAATTTTTAAACCTTTGATCATTTTCTCTTTTAAAACCCTCTTTTTCATTGCATTTGTGGGATTAATTTTAAATAAAAACATTCTATATATTTTTATGGATTTTTTTAAAATGGTTTAAATATTTTCAAGAATCATAATTCGTATTATATATTAATTTCAACTTAATTTTTTATGAAAATGAATATTCAAAAGTGTAAAAATTGTTTACTGCAGTTAAAGTAAAAAATGGTTTACCAATGATTAATATGAACAAATAATGTTTAAAAATGACCCAACACCATTACAACACGAATTTTCGGGCCATATTTTTGTACAAATATATATTTTAGGCTATATAATACTCTATTATGGAGCATTTTGTACATGGGAAAAATGTTGTTGTATATTCTTATTTTAAAAAAATTAGAACTGGTCCCCTTACCTCACATATAAAAGGCCCCCACCCTTATCTTATTCACTCTTTCAAAGCCAATTGGTTTGGCCAGGAAATTAAAAAAAATTAATAACTTCCCTCTCCTCATCTAAAAATACTTATTTTGGACCTAAGTCCAACCTATGAGTAACTGTGGTGCAAACCGTAGGAGGATACCTTAAGAATAGGTAGCGTTCATCAAAGCACATTTCTGTTTTATTTATTCTTCAACCTCGTTAAATTATTACTATACCATATCTATATAATAAAATAATTATATAAAGTATATATATTTATTTTTTATGTAATTTTTTACAACCATATCTACTTGAATCAAATGGGTTACAAAATCAACATTCGTGTGTACGACAGACTACCACGTCACGAACCGATGACATTTGATTTCCATTTATATCACCCAAAGTTATAAATATTGATGGATTTATTTTTTATATATGATATTAATTATATTATTATTCTTCGTGAATTACTATATCACACATTACTTTATTCATTACATGTTGTGCGATTATGATAACATCGCTCGTGTGTACAACAAACTACCACATTACAAAGCGATGTGATTACTTTAAGCTTTAAATGGAAGGTAATAAAGATGGGTTTAATAAAAATATTATATATATATGAAATAAAAATAATTATTTAATGGTAATACATCGTTTACATTTATTTCTATCAACCTGATTTGAAAATGGAAACAATACTCATTCGTACATAGGGCCTACGGTCTCTATGAACGGCGTATTTCATTTTCTATCACTAAATTTTATAAATTAATATAAATAAATATACAATGAATATATATGAGATTTATTTCATGTTAAAAATTATTGACATGATGAAACCATAATCTATATAAGAGGATGTAATATATAAAATCAAAACATAGATGAAAAAGAATGCAGTTATTACCCGAAACATCACTTTAATTTTGAATTGTCAAAAATGAGAAATAAAATGTCACAACTAAATCCTATATGATGTTATATATATATTTATGGTTTCTTAATTTATTTATAGTAAATTTATATTTATTATATCAGAGTTATGATTTTTATGATGGAATTAAAGACACAATGAACGGGATTTCTGTATCAAAAGTTTTTTTGAAATGTATGTCTATTATTCACCTATATTCTTTCATGCTTCTTATTTACAACCCATTTTACAATTAATATAATGAATGTATTTCTAATAATTATATTTTATTTTCCATTTTATGTTATTATTTCATTGGTATTATGATTAAAAGATTCTAAATTGGAAATGATTTTATGTTAAAATATCATCATTTATTCAGATTGTTTATGATTATGTTTCTAATGATAAAATATTATGATAAATCTATCAAGAAACCCATGAATTTTATTCTCCTATAATTATTCATGGTATTTTAATTTAACAGAACAATTTTACATTATTTGTTACATAAAATATGTAACGACCCAAACTTTAATTAATAGAAATTCCCCTTGATCTAATTAAATGTCTCATTATATAAAATATTAATATAAAACCTGAACTTATTTTGTTTTATGTTTTTATATTTTAAAATATTTTTTAGAATTGTGACCATTTCTAATATAGTCGTTGAATAGTGATCACATGATTAGTATAAATATAGGGCTTTAACAAATCCAATTTACTCAGACAAAGGAAGCGATGGCCTCATCTAGTAGACTTTCCCCATATGAAGACTATTTATCGGAGCTTGAAAAGGAGATGGCATCATTGGGCTTTGCTCTTGACCAATCCCATGCCGAGATTCAACATTTTATGCTTTAATGGAATTGCCTACGAGTGAAGTGCAAGTTGATAGAGATTACCAGCCGAGCATTGTTATCTAAGCCACCCCAAGAGTCAGTCACCACCACACACCTTACCCTTTGGTCTTATGCGGGTGTTATAAGGGGTTATGTAACAAGAACTTAGAACTATGATTATGTGCATTATTTTTTTATATAATAATGAATATAGATTAATTTCATTATTGTTACTATTTTGAATAGTTTTTAGAGACAAATAGTTTTTTTAGATAATATTCAACTAAGAAATCTATTTTGATGAATTAATGGATTTTTCAATTAATTTTTTTAATAAAATATTATTATTATTAAATTAAATTTTATTAAATATAAATGATAATGTAATTTTATGAATGTAATTGTAATTTTTGTTAATGTTTGAAAGTCGTTTTTGTCAAAACCCATGAATATTTGATAAATGATGATTTTTATTTTACAAGTAAAAATTCATATTTTTATAAAATTATATAGTTGAAATTAATATTATTTTTGGAATCAGGATGTCCAAATTATCCAATAGTTAAATTTTCATAATTTTCTGACAGTGTCGGATTTTTGAGTAAAAATTAATACCGTTTAAATATATAATGTATTTTATGACACCATAATGACCCAATAGTGATGTAATAAAAAAATATAAAAATTATGTTCAGCCAATATATGTTTTCTCGTTAAAATAATTTTATTTTAGGTCTTTTTGATTTATTTTACAAAGATTTAGTGGACCCTTCAAGACTTATAAAACATTTTCACTTTTTAAATGAATTTCCTTGGGAGTGTGACTCACCTCCAGTTAAGACACCCGATTATTTTAATAAGTTTGGTCATTGGCCTTATAAAATAATGTTCTATACTCCCCTTTGGCAAAAACCACGGGTAAAAACCATGTGTTGGATTATGGTATAGATTACTTTAATATGTGGTGACCCAAATCTAAATAACAAAGGATTCTCTCTCCTTTCCTATATAAACCCACCCAAGATCTCACTTCCTCTTCACTCAAATCCTTTGGAGTTCATAAAACCCCTACCATAATCTCTATGGAATCCTCCCAAGGTGCCCCAGGCACCTAATAAGCCTCTCTCAAGCCTCTCCCAAACCTTTGGGATTACACTTCCAAGTAAGGGATTTCCTCTTTTCTCATTTTTGTCTCAATTACATTATGTTGTTATACTATTTTAGTTTCAATTAAAAATGTTGGGGTATAATTTTAAACCTCCCCCATACTGACCTATTTATGTTTGAATTATGATAAACCCCTTTAACTCTCATTGAATGCCTCCCATGTTCACTTGTAACCATGCCGAAATTCTGTAAGGAATTTCTCTCTCCTCATTTACATTTAAGAAATTATTTGTATTATGAATATAAATTCCTTTAAATATGTTGGGACATGTTACTATATGAAACCATTACTATCCATTTGATGTAAATATGATAAGATACCCCTTTACCTCACATGAACCATTTTTTATGAATTTTTATGTCACACTGTTATGCTGCAGTAATTGCACCACAATTTTCCAAGCCAAAATCATTGTGTAGTAAATACCATACCCTTGTATCTATCAAGGGTATTCATCTTTATGAACATATACATATTAAATGGTACTTTAAAGTGTGTATTCCACAATTATTAATCATGGAATAACTTATGATGTTTAGAGATTCCATGTTATAGGATCGATGTGGCAAAATTATGCATGAAATGAAATGTTTTAAGAATGGTGTGCCCTGATAGAACTCCAATGCATTGGATAAAGATTAGTATCATAATATGTCAAGTGCAATGAGGGTTTACTCATGTTAATTCATGTGATACGAGGGTTTACTCATACTCCATGTACAATGAGCCTTGGCTCATGCTAAAATCACGTTAAATGTTGTTTCCACATGTCCATGTTATGTTAATCATGTTATATCATGCCTTTATGTTCATGTTTCTCTTATATTATATTGATATGAATATTGCCTAACATGAATTGTATCTTTAATGTTATTTCTTTTTAACTCTCTTATTGGGCTTTATAGCTCACTCTTTTCTTATGCATGTGCTCAGGTTATCCCATGCAATGCTAACTATGATGGAATGTAGTGGTCATGTAACGAATGTTTTCAATAAGATGTGGCAACCTATGTTTTATGTTGTCATGAAATACTCCTAAGCCGCAAAGACATTATAACTCTATATCATCTATGTTATATCAAGTGATGTTTTCTATCTAATAAATCATTTTTAGTGTCTAATAAATAGCAGTATTGTTATAGTTGGTATTATAGTATAAGTTTAGTTATATTTGGGATTAGTATTAGAAAACCCTAGTAAAGCCTTAGAGACAAGAATAAGTATAAAAAACATCCCTATGTTTTTGTGAGTATTGAGTATGTGGTTTATCTAGAAAATACATCTCTTTCAAGATACTAGCAGGTAGAGGCGGCTTTGGCACAGATGTACCTATGGGTGAAAACCCCATCAAGGAGTTTTGGGCTTGACCTATGGTATCTAGGTACAGAACAACGAGCCTTACTGGACTCTTGGTTACGAAACTCCCAGGGGATATGCTGTGGTAAATTCACTAGCTTAGTATGAACCCTTATAAATGGAATTAGAAAACATTCCCCTAAGAATATATGTTAGAATGTAGATCATGAATAGCATAGATTGAAGCCCATGGATTCATAAGTTAAGGAAATAAAAGTTATTTATAAGTTATCATATTTTTCCTTGGATTACCCTTTAATTGTTACCACAAAATTTCCTTTTATTCCATCCAGTGGCCAGTAATTGGAGGACTCAGGATAGCAACCAATGGGAAGATCAATGTGATGACTGTGCTAATGAGTTGGTCAATCCGATGAGAGAGGGAATAGAGGACTTCGTCACACTTCTCTCTCAGTTAAATCAAGATTTGAATAGAAACATGGGTAAAGAGGAACGTTCAACCCCCCAATTAAAGAACAAGATGATATCGAGAGCTTCACAAGACAAAGGCCTCTTATATTTAAATGTTCATCTGATCCATCAATCTAGAAAGAATAGATCAACCCCATTGAAAATATATTCTCCATCAATCAATGTTTTAAACAAGAGAAATTTCTCCTAGATGATTATCATATGGAGGGTGAAGCTAATAAATGGTGGATGTTGATCAAAAATATGAAGCCTGAGGAGGAGATCGAGGCATTCGAATGGAAGGTTTTTTCGATGATTTTTTTGATAAATATTTTCCACAAACCCTCTGACTAAAGATTGAAATATACTTCCTTTCCCTAATGAAAAAAGATGATGAATCTGTTAGAGCATATGAGGAAAACATTACAAGGCTTGCACAGTTTTCCTTCAGCTTTTCCATTACCCCCAGATGCAAGGTTTACTACTTCTTTTGTGGGCTGAAACGTAGCATGTGGAAAGAACTGGCGATCCGTGACTTAAACACCTATGAGTAAATTATATGATGTACCCTCAAAGTCAAAATATAGATTGGGGAATATTAGGTGTATCAAGGGGACTAGAAGCATAAGGTGGGATTCAATTCTAGCAGTTGGATGGACAAATCCAACGGTGCTAAGAAAATCCACCACCCCACTTTCCAAAATTGCTGAAAGAAGAACCCTGGAAATTGCCTGAAGGGGACGAGAAAATGATTTATGTGTAGAAGAGAAGGGAACCTGGAAATTAAATTGAAGAAAGAAAAACCAATGGCTGTAACAGAGGAGAGGAATACTCCTCTCAACCCTCAACATGTTGTTCATTGATTCAACTACAAAGAGCTGGGGAACTTTTCAAACTAGTTCCCTATGACAAGGATTTTCTGAGTCAACCGACAACCTCCAAGGCATCATTGGAGATATTTTCCCATTACTACCGCTGAAGTGAAACCTGAAAATGAAGTTGACAAAGGTATACTAGTTATTCATTCAAGAAAAGAGAACATAATTTTTGATTCTAGTTCTATACATTCTTTTATATGCTTAAAGATTACTAGAAGAATCCCAACACCACCACAAACCATGGAATCAATGATGTCGGTGAGTATGGAAAATGGAGAAATCATTGCATCCCATGAATATAACTCCTCCCCTGTCATAATCTGTGGACTGAACTTCCCAGAAATCTTTGTCATACTTCCACTAGTGGAATTTGATGAAACACTCAGCATGGATTAGAATTCCATATATACAGCCAACATAAATTTCCATGAGAGGTAAATCACTCTCCATGTGGAGAATCAACCCCCGATTCTATACAATTTATAGGAGGAAGATGAATCTTCTTTAGCTCCATCATCTCAAGCATGGTTATTTCATCACTATGAGCACGCATATCTAGCTCAGATGATTGAGTCCATGGAAGCAAAGATCCTTGAAGACATGCCTATTGTGAAGGAATTCTCTAAAGTTTTTTCCAAGGAATTTTCTGGTCTTTCTCCTAGAAGAGATGTTTAACTCTCTATTGACATTAAACCTGGGGCATTGACAATATCCGTGACTCTATATAGAATGGCTTTTGTGGAGCATGAGGAGCATAAGAAACAACTACAGGAGAATCTGCATAAATGATTCATATGCCCAAGTTCTTCACCATGGGGTGCACCAATCCTTTTCATCAAGAAGAAAGATGGGTCCATGTTCCTTTACATCGATTATCATGAGCTTCATAAAATCACGATAAATAACAAGTATCCTCTCCCAGAAATTGATGACTTGTTCGATCAGCTGTGTGGATCACAATACTTATCCAAGGTGGATTTGTGGTTGGGATATTACCAAGTATGGGTGAATAAGGAAGATATCCCCAAGACTACTTTTTGTACAAGATACGGGCACTATGAATTCATAGGAATTCCTTTCAGACTCACCAATGCTCCAGAAATCTCCATGGACATGATGAATAGAGTCTTTAGAGATTACCTCAACAAATATGTGGTAGTATTTATAGATGGTACTCTAATTTAATCCAAAACCAAGGAGGATCATGAGGAGCATCAAATAACTATTCTAGAGAACTTGCGAAAGGAGAATATTTATGAAAAGTATAACAACTGTGAGTTCTTGTTGAAGGAGGTCTCATTCTTGGGCCATATCATCACGAGTAATGGGATATCTATGGATCCCTCCAAGACACCTACAATAGAGGGATGGTTGAGGCCAACATCAGTAACATATATCCGTAGCTATTTGGGGTTAGTTGGATGTTATCGACGATTTTTGAAAAATTTCCCACAATTATCCAACCCTCATACTTTGCTAGATCGGAAGGGAGTAAATATTTCTCGGAGTGATGAATATGATGAAAGCTTCAAGGAGTTGAAAATGAGGCTTATTACTACACATCTGCACACTTTACTCACAAGTGGAGAATATTTGGTGCTATTCATTGATGCTTCAAAGAAGGGCCTAGGATATGTGTTGATGAAAAATGACAAAAGTCATTACCTATGCTTCAAAGAAATTAAAATTTCATGAGTATAATTATCCAACCCATGATCTGGAGTTGGCTGCGATGATCTTCGCTTTAAAATTTTGGTGGCATTATCTCTTTGGGGAGAAGTGTGAAATATATAAGGACCAAAAAATCCTCAATTATATATTCAAACATAAGGAGATGAACATGAACCAAAAAAGATGGTTATAGCTGATCAGAGACTGTGATTGCTAAATCCATTACCACCCTGGGAAAGAAAACAAGGTGGTAGATTCTCTAAGTAGAAAGGATCCTGAATCTATATCAATGATGAGAATTAAAAAGGATAAAATCATCATAGATTTGCAGTGGATGGACATGGGAATCATTAAGGGAGGAACATCATCAATCCTTTCACAAATGATTTCTTAACAGTCCCACATGGAGAAAATAAAGGATGATCAAAGAAAATATGTGAAAATTTTGAAAAGGGTGGAAGCTATCAAAAATGGAAAATCCTTAGAGTTCGTGGTTGACAAGGATGGAATTATTAGATTTGGGACACGATTATGTGTACCATCTGATCAGAGATGAAGAAGGAGCATCTGGATGACTCACATAGATCAACCTTTTCTATTCCCATGGGGATCACAAAGATGTATCAAGATATCCGAGATAACTTTTGGTGGGAAAAGATGAAAATGGATTTTGTTGAATATACATCAAAGTTCCTGGTATGTCAGAAAGTGAAGGTCGAGAGGCAAAAGTGTAAGGGGATGATGCAACCACTACCCATATTAACAAAGAAGTGAGACAACATTACCATGGAAGTTTTCACTGTACATCCAAGGAAATTCAGAAGAAACAATGCTATATGAGTCATTGTGGATCGTCTTACAAAGACAACTCACTTTGTCACGATTCGATAGGACTTATCATTGCATCAACTTGAACGGATTTACATCAAATAAGTTGTAAGGCGGCACAGAGTACCTCTGTCTATTGTATCAGATCTTGATATGATATTCACATAAATGTTCTGGAAAATTCTCTAACATTCTCTAAGCACTGAGCTGAACTTCAGTATCACCTATCATCATTAAACTAATGGCCAATCTCAGAAAACTATTCATACACTTGAAGATATGTTAAGAGCATGTTCTATGGACTTTAAAGGAGGATGAGACCAACATCTTACACTGGTTGATTTATCCTAAAATAACCGTTTCTACTCGAGCATCCATATGGATCCATATGAAGCACTTTATGGACAATGGTGTAGAACATCGGCATGTTGGGATCAGGTCGGTGAGCATAAGTTGCTAGGACCAGAAATGGTCGAAGAAATGGTGGAGAAGATGAAAACCATTCAGGAGCATATCAATGCATCCAATAGTCGAACAAAGAGTTATGCAGAAAACCATCACTGAGACCATGAGATTAAAGTTGGAGACATGGTTTTTCTATGAATATCTCCATGGAATAAGGGAATGAGATTTGGAAGGAAAGGGAAGTAAAGTCCTAGTTATATCACCCCCTTCAAGATTCTTGATCGTGTCGGGGTTGTGGCCTATCAACTATCACTTCCACCTACCATGGCCAAAGTATATGATGCCTTTCATAATCCCTCTTAAGGATGTACATACCAGACCCATCAAATGTACTCTCTTCAGATGTGGTACAATTAGAGGACAATATTTCATATGAGGAGGAAACAGTGAAGATCTTAGATCGTAGAAAAAATGTTCTACGAAATAATACAATGCCCCTCGACAAGGTGTTGTGGAGAAACAAAATGTTCAAGGAAGCGATGTGGGAATTAGAGGAAATGATGAAGCAGAGTTATCCACACCTGTTTTAGTGTGGGAAAAAGAAATTTCGAGGGTGAAATTTCTTAAGGGGGAAGATTGTAACGACCCAGACATTCATTAATGGAAATTCCTCTTGATGTAATTAAATGTATCCTTATGTAAATTGTTTATAAAAAATGTGAACTTATTTGGATTTATGATTTATTATTTTAAAATATCTTTCTGAAATGTGACCGTTGCTAATATAGGTGTTGAACAATGATCACATGATTAGTATAAATATAGGGCCTTAACAAATCCAATTTACTCAGAAAAAGGAAGCGATGACCTCATCTAGTAGACTTGCCCCATATGAAGCCAATTTGTCGGATCTCAGAAAGGAGGTGGCATCATTGGGCATTGCTCAGGACCAAGACCAAGCCGATCTTCAACATGTTATGCTCGAATAGATCCGCCTATGAGAGAAGTGGAAGTTGATAGAGATTACCACCCGAGCAATGTTATCCGAGCCACCCCAAGAGTATGTAACTTTCATACACCTTACCCTTCAGTCTTATGCGGGTGTTATAAGTGGTTATGTAACTAGAAATTAGAACTATTATTATGTGAATTATTTATTTATATAATAAAGAATATACATTCATTTCATTATTGTTACTTTGAAAATAGTTTTTAGTGTGAAAAAAATATTTTTAGTTAATATTCTACTAAGAAATCTATTTTGATGAATTAATGGATTTTTGAATTGAATAATATTTTAATAAAATATTATTATTATTAAAATAAATTTTATTAAATATAAAGAAGCGTATAATTTTATGATTGCAATTGTAATTTTTATTAAGGTTTGAATGCTGTTTTTTGTCAAAAACCACTAATTTATGATAAATATCGATTTTTATTTCAAAAGTAAAAATTCTAATATTTAAACAATTGCTTAGATTAAATGAATAATATTTTTGGAATCAGGATGTCTAAATTATCCATCGGTGAATTGTTCCTAATTTTTTGACACAGTTTAATTTTTGAGTAAAAATTAAATACTATTTAAATATATAATGTTTTTTATGACATCATAATGACCCAATAGTGACGTATTAAAATACTATAAATATTATTTTCGTCAAATATATATTTTTAAATTAAAATAATGTGATTCTAGGTTTTTTTGATTTATTATACAAAGATTTAGTGTACCCTTCAAGACTTATAAAACATTTTCACTTTTTAAAAGAATTTTCATTGAGAGTGTGACTCACCTCCACATAATCCACCATATTATTTTAAGAATTTAAGTCATTTGAATTAAAAAATAATTTTTACCACTCCCCATTGGAAAAAACCATGTGTGAAAACCATGGGTTGGTTTGTGGTATAGATTACTTTAATGTGTGGTGACCCAAACCTAAATAATAATGAATTTCCTCTCCTTTCCTAAATAAACCCACCCAAGATCCCACTTACTATTCACTCAAAGACTTTGGAGTTAGTCTAACCCCTTCCCTCCTCTCTCTAGAATCCACCCAATGTGCCCCAACTCCCATGAAACCTCTCTTATGCCTCTCCCAATCTTTTGGGATCACACTTCCCAGTAAGGGATTTCCTCTTTTCTCATTTTTGTCACGATTACATTTTGTTTTTATACCCTTTTAATTTCAATTAAAAATGTTGGGGTATGATTTTTCACCACCCACATACTTCCTTATTTATGTTTTAATTATGATATACCCCCTTCACTCTCATTTAATGCCCCACAAGTTCACTCATTACCATGCCGAAATTCTGTAAAGAATTTCTCTATCCTCATTTACATTTAAGTAGTTCCTTTGTATTATGAATCTAAATTCCTTTAATTATATTGGTACATGTTTCTATATGAACCCCTTACTGTCCATTTAATGTAAATATTATGTTACACCCCTTTCCCTGTCACAAAATGAATCTGATCACCACTGAAACTGGCACCAAACCCAGCCCATGACAAGGCCCGAAGGGTGTTCCTGATCCCCATGGGCTGGCACAAGTGCCAGGGTATCATAAAATGGGAATTGGGAACGATTTACCCAAGTTTATAAACATAAAACAAAAAATGAATCCAATAAAATGAATCTGGATTTTTCAAACCAAACAACGTTTTACAAAAATTTAGAACCAAACTACATAGTCTAAAACAACTCACCAGGACTATAAAAAAGGTATAATACCAAAAATGAACAGCCCCAGAACCTCAACATGGAAAGAGTCATTTCCCTCAAGCCATCTCCACAACACCACATGATGAATGATCGGTGAAAACCCGAACTGTTGGCACAAAAGTTGTACCCAAATCTATGAAAACAAAAATAACAAAGTCTGCTTATACCCAAGGGTGTAAGTAGGGTGTGAGACAAATCCCAGTAGGATACCACTACAAAGAGATTCCATGTGACAAACATTCAAAGACAAAAATCATGCAAGTTTTCAAAAACATTTAATTTCTAGTTACAATTTCTAAAATATGGAACTAAAAAATTTAGTTTTCAAGTGGGCTAATTTAAAGAATCAACACATTTAAAATAAATTCAAATGCTACTGAATTTTTCTAGCAAAATATACCGTATGCTGATGGTAAGTACAAAAGATCTAATGAGCACAAGTAATAGGAAATAACCCCTAGGCACTAGCTAGATGGGGGTCCCAGCTACCTCGTTTCTCAGTGAGATTAACCACAAACAAATATCTGTTCTCGTGCACGAGCCACTAGTAGGGACCATACCCATAACCTAGTGGTCCCCAATCATCATCATCATAGTTTAGTTAGAGTTGTAAGTATCAATCTTGCTATGTTAAACTGAGGCCAAACCCCACAGATTCACTAGAATAGTAGTACACGTCCACCCACCTAGATACCCGGGTTTTCCCTTTGTGCACAAACATGTTCAACAAGCCAAGAAATATAGTCTTAATATGAAAATATCACTTATACATCACACATTAACCAAATAGCCCCATCTACATCTCACAAGTCACAAATTTCACTTTTCAGTCAAATGTATTTTGAAATCAAACTCACACAAAAATAGCCCACAACACTTCTTGCATAACTTCCACAATCCAACACATCTATTAACAATTTTATAATGTCCCTCCATATATTCTAAAAATCATATAACAACCCCCTCACATGTTTCATAACACCCTTTTTATAAACAAAATTCATTTTTCACATCGCACTCACACAAACAACCCACATCACGTTCACACCTCTTTCACATTTCAGTAAATCCATTAAACATTTTTATAAAACATTTACAAGAGGATACTTATCACATGACAGACCCATTAACATTTAAAATGGTCCATTTTAAGGTATAAACAATCCAAAATATTCTTCCAATATGGCTTCACCTCTTACATAAATCATTAAACCATTCAAAACTTTCATAAAACATTTCTAAAGAGTGTACCAAAGCTATTCACATAAAAACCATTCCAAATCCGTATTTCTAGGAGAAAATCACACCAATAAAAATTTAAAATAGAATTTTATGCCCCAAAAACATTTATTAAACTACCTCCAAGTGTTATACAAACACCTCAAATGATACCACAAAATATCCACCTGAAAAACACACGTTTTCATAATAACTTTCAAGAAGTACAATAAGGTTTTACACCTTAAACACCTAAAAACCTCTTTAAAAAATAATGGCACACAAATAACCTACAAAGTCATAATTTTCATCCCAAAATAGATTTATTAAACCAATTTTATATGTTATAAAACACACCGAAACAATACCCAAAAGGCTACACATGAAAACACACAATTTTTAATCTAAAATGAAACTATAAAAATAAATGCTTAACCAAATCCAACATAAACAATTTTTGCACCACACATAGCATATTAGGAACATGAATAATAAGTAATTCAAGAAAACTAACTCATCTAGAAATGATTACACATGGAATCACCTACCTTTTATGTCGAAGCCCTCAAAACATGGTGTGAAACATCAACCGCACAACCACCGCACCTAAAAGAAGATAAATTTTGCAATAAATGACATTATTTGACCAAAAAGACATCAAATCAATCCCTAGGTTTGAACCACAACTTCTGGACATGAGGGACTTCAAGAAAGGGTGAATGAAACCCTAAGGAAGGGGATGAAATCAAGGAAAGAAACACTTACTTGAAACATCTTGAATCAAAAAAACCAAATACACCAAAATATGATTCTCCAAGAAACCAAACCTGATATGGAGGCTCTAATGGGGATGAGAAGGTCATGTGGGGACTGAAATGGAGGAAGATAGTGAAAATTAAATGTTTTATGAAAGAATCAACTTACCTTATCATGTATAGACGATTTTAGTATCCTTAAGATGTTTTGACCTACACCGAGAGGAAAATGAGGTAAAAAGTGGAAAAATGAATAATGGGGGTGAGGCTAAGGATTTGGAATTCAGGTGGGAGGTGGAATAATGGGAATAAAATAAAAAATGAATAAGTTATTAAAGAATAAAAAATAATTTTAAATTGGAAATGGCTCACGGGTTGCTCCAATTCAAAATTTATTCAATCAAACCCAAAATGCTAATGGGTTCAAAAAGGGTCCAAATGGACATGGTGATTTGTATAGGTAATAGGAGGAAAATGGGGAAGTGGAATGGATGAAAAATATTAAAAAATGAAGGAGTTATAAAAGAAATAAAATTTATTTTTAAATCTGGAATTGGGCTCCGGGTTTGGCCCAAATTTTGAAAACCCTCCACTTCCACCAAAGTGAATGGAAAACCCTCAAAACAAAGAAATAATGTAAATTAAATGAAAAATACATTTAAAAGAAGTCATGAATGTGAAAATTCTCCTCACCATAAAACTTATCATCCCCAGAAAGCCATAGTAAGGCCAAATACAAAAACCAAACCCAGCAGATAAACCAATAAGTAATTCTTTTCCAAGATTCACCCCCAAAGGACAAAACACCTCCAGTGATCATTTAAGGAAGGATTACTCTCCCAAAATAAACTTACCCCAATTTACTTAAAAAATCAAGCACATTCAGTTATTATCCCAAATGAAAACTCCTCAAACACAATCTGAACAATACTCAATCAATTTACCTAAACAAACAACAACATCGAACAATGTTACACTTACCCTACTATAACTAAACCATTGGGCACTCTCCAATCTCAATGTTTACCCAAGGAATATGTAGGTAGTTTGATATCTCCGAATGATAATACCAACTTCCAATAAAATACCAAGGAAAAAAATCTGAGTTACTCGTATGAAGAGATACAAATGGGCACCCCACCATAAGAGACAACTTAAACTTTTTCCCGAGACCGAATCAGGACAATAATAGGGAGAGGCCTGAACATAATCCCTAGAATAAGGTGTATTAATCCATTATAAATTTCCAAAAGAATATTAATGATACCCATAGTGGGTCCCCCAACCACAATAACTAACCAGCTTAACTGACCGACGTGGGCCGACACGAAAAGACCCCAAATATTTAATGGTCTGGGAAGGTGTCACAGTTAGTTCACACAGTTTGGGAAACCGTGCACTAACTATGAAGATAATTATTTCTGCATGTCTTCCTAGTACATGGTCACTACTAATAGTACACAAACTGCGTGCTCAACCTATCTAGCCAAATTTCAATCCATTCTCAAAAGACTTAATGGAAACCAAAGGGGGAGGGGAAGATATTGGGTGATGACATGGGTACAAGGCCCTCCACCTATTTCCACCGAACGAGAACAATAGAAGAAAGATGATGACACCATAGGTTTGAACTCTTCCTATCTTTCATACTGAGGATAAGACTTTTTATAAGGGTTTAAAAGACACTGGGGTTTCTCCTGACTATGCACCAACTTCTCTTCAGGACCTATGGCTGACCTCAAAATATTGAAGCATCTTCGGCCTCAAAATTAGGATGTGGAAACCCCTGTGTGGAACTTCTTCTTTCGGTGCCACAAAAAACTACACAGCATACCCCAATGGGTCCACCATGACATAACACACTCCATAACTGAATTTACCGAAACCTGACATTTCACTGAAACAAGGGATTAGAAGTCGAACAAACATCACACCTTGTTTTTTTGGGGTGCGAAACAATAGAAGGGAAGGAAACGTATAAGCACCATCCTTTAAGATATAGGATTTGATGTTTTTTCCAAGGGATACATACTCCCAACATAACAGAGAACCTCAAAGGATTGCATGACCTTCACATTTACAGTCAAATGAGTACAGACCATCACAATGCGTCACCAAAAAAGACCTTTGTGATTGATAAAAAAAATATATGGAAAGGGACCTTATGCCAAGTCCCTAAACAAAAAACAAGTCCAAAAAGTGGACACAATAGCCTCTCATGGCCAAAATCACAAAATTGTTGGTTTGAAAAGAACTATTGCTTAAAAGAAACTATAAATAACCCAGACGCCCTCTTAGACACCATCGAGACACTCATCCACACTAACAACCCCAGAACACTTCCACCTTCGATGAATCAAGAAACTTAAGAAACCAAGGTCTCTATCAACCTTCCACAAGCACTATCCCACTATAAAAGGATCAAAAAATCAATGAAACAAATGTGTGTAGTCTCAATCAACAAATATCGATAAAATATTCTTTATATTGATCAACTGGAGGATTTTCCAATGGCGAAACAATACGGGTTACACTTCAGTTGTGCATTAACCCTTAATAGGGGCGTACCTTATCCAATGAGAGAACCCAAAGACCCAACCAAGGTAGTCCATTAGTCAAAACATGCCACAAACCAGATCGAAAAACATGAAGGGAACCACCATGAAGTGTCCTGAAAAATATCTCAGAAGAGACTACTAACTGGTCCTTCTACCCAACTTGCCGTCCAAACACAAACCTAAAACAGAGTTCGAAAAAGACTGGTTCATGGACTCAAAACATCCCACGAAATAAACATTTTCCAAAAACACATAATATACACCATCCCAAAAAATTCAATAAGTCATCATGTTTTTCTTTAAAAACATCTCTTTGAAAACAAACAGTTCAGCGGTTAGCGAATCCACCAACGGTATCCCATGGGCCTGACACATGCATGTTTTTGTGCTACACCGAGAACCCTCCTCATACCCATCCTAGCACTCCTCCAGTCATGCAATCAACCATCCATCATCCCATATAACCCCATCCATGTGGTCTCTCATGAAAATACCAAAGGTTAAAACAAAAATTCATTCCACTTTTCAAAACCAAAATGGTTAACCAACACATCCTTTTTCTCCAAACTGCTAACCACAAGATCAAAATACCAATTCACATCTTACAAAACATTTAAAAAAGACAAAAAAATTTAGAAAAGATCAGAATTTCATGTCATTCACACAAATTTCGAAACATATCATCCCATTAAAACAACCTTTGGTTGATTAGAAAACACTAATGGAAACACTTTTTCAAAACCAACTTCAATATAGTTCCTGATTTCAAAATATGTATAAGCACACCATTTTTCATTTCAAAATAATTCTAAAAATTCAGTTCCACCATTTCATCAATCAAACCATTCCCTCTTTATTTTAAATTCATTTCAGAAAAACTTTTCACTTCTTAAAACCAAGTCACTTTAAAACCAATGTTCCAGGATTTCAAAACTAAAGAACAGAAGACAATGCGAGAGGAAACTAGTTTCAATGGGTGACTTGGAAATATGTTTGGCAGCCATATTCCAACCACTTCACTATCATAGAGAGTGTTCTAGAGAATATCATCAGCTCCACATGGCTTGCCAGGCCCTGCGAGCTCATAGAGACCATTAACCCAACTCTCTTTTAATTTCCCCTAATAATCATTAAACTAAGAAAACCAAAGGACTCCGAAAGGTCCCAACTTCCCCTGGAGACTTGAATCCCATCAATAGGTGTGGTGATCATCCACACTACTTATAACCAAAATTCCAAGTCCCTACAATCCTAACTCCAAACTATCCTGACTGTTCCCCAAATAACATGACCCAAAGAGAGCGAACCTCCTCTGATACCATTTTGTCACGAACCGAATCAGATCACCAACGAAAATGGAACAAAACCTGGCGCATGACAAGGCCCAAAGGGCATTCCCGATCCCCATAGGATGGAACAAGTGCCAGTGTATCATAAAATGAGAATTGGGAATGATTTACCCAAGTTTATAAATATAAAACAACAAATGAATCCAATAAAACGAATCTGGATTTTTCAAACAAAACAAAGTTTTACAAACATTCAGAACCGAATTACATAGTCTAAAACACATCACCAATACTATAAAAATTGTACAAAACCAAAAATGAACAGACCAAGAACCTCAACATGGCAAGAGGCATCACCCTCAAGTCATCTCTACAACACCACAACATGAATGACTAGTGAAAACTCGAACTGTTAGTACAAAAGTTATAGCCAAACCTGTGACAAAAAAAATATGAAAGTCTACTTACACCCAATTATGTAAGTATGGTGTGAGCTAAATCCCAGTAGGATACCACCACGAAGAGATTCCACGTGCTAAACATTCAAAGACTAAAATCATGCATGTTTTAAAAAACATGTAATTTCTAGTTCCAATTTCAAAAAGATGAAACTAAAAACATCAGTTTTAAAGTGGGATATGTAACGCCCCGACCCCAGCTACCCAGAGTCGGTGCCTTACTTCGTAACATTGGCATGATCACAAAAGATCAAGTCTCGAAAGACCGATTAGTTTAGTAGCCTTGGAAACACTAGATACATTTATAAATGTTACATTACATCACAAAGTGAAAAACTATAAACAAAGTCTTCATAGTCCACACTCATTTCCTCTTCTGACTATCCCTGCAGGTCATTCATAAAATACTTCTTCACATCCTGGAAAATATTAAAACATCGAAAGGGGTGAGCTCAGATGCTCAGTAAGGATAACAATAATGCGGAAGCTTTCATAAATAAACATTAACATTTAAGGTAATGTATAACTAAAACAAAAGCCTTTTAAACATGAACTTCAACATAATATGGCAAAAGTAAAATGAGATAATGCCATTCACTTCTTCACATGGATATTCTACTGGTCGAATAATCACATGCAATATCAATAACCACTTTCATAATGAGGGAATGTATAATGCCGGACATTCTGAAACATTTTGTCAAGGCCTCGGCCAAGACATCTAAAATGATTAAGGCCTCGGCCAAAACCATAAATCAAATTGGGAAAGGGCCTCGGCCAATTCCACGTCTAGTTGTCTCATGAGACCTACCGATGCATCGAGGAGCTATAGCGGGCTCCACCCGTCACTTTTTATGTCCAATACATTCCTCAAATGAATAGGTTTAAACATATCATAAACCATAACATAATCATATCACATAAAACATGTATAAAGGAAACATAGCATTTCCACATTTCAATCACAAGATATCAATACAACATATTGATATAATAAAAACGCTTTCAAAACCATTTTCAATACCAAAATAAAATAAAGTTAAAACTATGTATTTATTTTTCATTAAAAAAAATGATGGCTTGTAGAGGAAGCCGAAACTCAAATAATGGTCATGGCGGCGGAGAAGTCATTGTCGCCGCATATGTACGACCAAAACATTCCATTTTGTCGTTTAGTAAACGCTTCGTATAAAAAAGATTCCTTTTGAATAAACGTAAAAGTCAAAGGGGTTTATACACCATATAAAATAAATTTGTGTATAAAACAAAGTATGCCTCAATGAAAGGAGATTGAGACGAAGTCCTTAAAAAGATCATTTTTAAAATGAAATAGATCTTGTTATGTGTATTCACTATATGTACACATAAATAAAGTACAAATACAATATAGGACATAATAATATCATGACATAATTTGAAAGTAGGAGATTAACCCAAAGAATGGAAGTTGGGTTAAGAAGTTCCCTTACAAAGAGCATTTTTAAAATAAAATAGATCTATTATGTGTATTCACTACAAGTACACATAAATAATGTACAAATACAGGATATGACATAATAATATCATGACATAATTTGAAAGTAGGATATTAACCCAAAGAATGGAAGTTGGGTTAAGAAGTTCCCTTACAAAGAGCATTTTTAAAATAAAATAGATCTATTATGTGTATTCACTACAAGTACACATAAATAATGTACAAATACAGGATATGACATAATAATATCATGACATAATTTGAAAGTAGGATATTAACCCAAAGAATGGAAGTTGGGTTAAGAAGTTCCCTTACCTTGTGTTCGACTTGACTCAACCGTTCTTTAACCTCCTGAATAATAAACTAGAGTTAATATCTACCTTATTAAGAACCATTTTAAATTTCATTATCCTTTTTATATCACTTATTACAATGTTATGAACATTATGTAATTATTTAAGTTAATAACGGTCGTTTTGTCGATCTTTGGTACATGAGTCAACAATAAGCTTCTTATAATTACAAGTTGTTTATGTGGTGAAATATCCATTATATCCAGAATTATATTCATGATTTAGATGTCATATATATCTTATATATCCAGTATATACATTCATTTATAATATTACGTAACATTTAGAGGTAAGAAATGAAATGCACCGTTCATGGAGACGGTAAGCCGTACGTACGCATGAACGCTACTTTCATTTCAATTTCATATTTAATGGAACTAAATCATAATGATATAAATGTATAATATAATTCCAGTATAATATAGTGTATAATACCATTTACTCCATCCTTTATCCATCCCACATATGGCATTAACGATTCAAATCACTTTGAGGGGGCGGTAGTCCGCACTTCCTAAAATGAAATTATCGCGTTTTACCCATAATGGAAATCATAAAGTATGCCATAAATGAGAAATACAGAAGCATAAGGAAAACATAAACATAATATATATATCATATATGAAAATAGTGTCATCAAAATGGCCACCATTATAGGTGTTAAAAGAATTTGAACAATCATCGTTTCGGGAGGCAGAATTTCGCCATCCACGGAAACCGTATGTTCTTTAACCATTAGATGTAGGTGTGTGTAAGTGTAGCTCGAATACTTATTATAACAACATCCTAGTATATTGAGGATACTGGTGTTGTTACAAAAGAAATGAATAAAAAGAGTTTAGGGGGTTGGAGAAGAAAAATAAAACAAAACAACATTAGAAAATACATTACCTCAAAATCGGGTAACTCTTTTTGATTTGAGCCAAAGGCTTACTTGGGAAGAGTTCTGCCCAAAGTGAGGATTCTAGGAGTAAGAGGGGGAAGTTGGGAGAGTATTTGGGTAGAGGTTGGCCGAGCCAAATGGCTTGAAAGTGTAAATGAGGTGGGAGAGGTGGGAGCCTTTTATAAGTGGAGAGGAGGGGCACTTTTGGAAAGATTGAAATGTTACATTATTTCAAAATGCTTTTCGGATTCTAAAGGTCCCAAACTTATATAATTCGAGGCTAAGGTGATAAGGTTTCGAAATCTCCTCATCCAATAGGATTTGGACAAGTTTAAGCCTTGTAGTTTGCATTATCTTCTCATTTTATTTAAATCGTTAAATAATGAGGTCATCGCCACATCATAATGATGTCATAAATAATTTAATTTATTTAATGTCTAAAAATTATAAAACAAATACTATGATGTAGCAAATCTTTTTATCTTTCTAATGAATATTTATAGTCAAAATTTGGACTTGTGTAACCCTACTTAAAAATTGTTTTAGTAAAACAATTTATGTTAGTGTCATTTTCACTTTAACATTAAATAAAAAGTAATTTATGTTATTTCCCAACAAAAGTGGATCCATGGGGTCCCCAAGTTAGGCCATGGCTTGTCTTGGTCGGCCATGACACAACCAATGAGGTTGGGACATGTGTCTAGGTCATTTAATATTATTAAAGTATTATTTATACCTTAAACTACCCTAATTACCACTAATCGCGATTAAGAACTTAATAAGTTACTATTCACCAAAAAATTATTTTTACCCCATTGAACCACATTTTACTTCTTAATGACAACCATGTATGTCGGATTTTTGAAAATCAAATCACAGAAGTGGTAATATTTCATTTAAACGAAAAATCAGTTATTTAACTACCACTTAGTGGTTTCACTATTCATCAAAAATTGAAGTTTTTCAGAACAATGCCAAAATTTCACCCTAAGCTATAATTGATATTCCGAATTCAAAAATGATGTCTATTTTACAAAATTCCAAACATATAAGTTGCATTAATTAATATTATAATTAATTCCCGTTGTTACAACAAATAGCGTGTTTTTAAGAAATAATTTATATCAAAAGATTGGCAATTGTTTATGTCCAATTTCAATGTTAAATTAATTCTAATGACCACCATTGGATAAAATGGTAAAAATATATTCTAATTATACCTTAAAACCACTAAATAGTATAACTTATCACTATAAATTATTTTTATTAAAAAAGTTGTTTTAAGTATTTTTCACTATTCATAAAAATTTGGAAGTTCTCGGAAAATTACAAAAAATTCAACATAGGCTAATTTCAATATTAGGAATACAAAAATGAAGTCCATTTTGAAATATAAAATTTTTATAAATTTAAAAGGTGGTTATTACTATTCATAACGGCTATTTTGATTAGTTGCGGTGTGTTAGAACTTGAACTTGCGTACAATGCAAGCTATTGCATTATTGAAAGAGAGGCGTATCGTGGAATCTCGGGGTGTTACATTCTCCCCTCCTTCAATAAATTGCGTCCTCGCAATTTGAAATTTTTCTTGGAAAATAAAAGGTTGAAAAGAGAAAATACCTTTGAGGAAAACCCACATCGGAAATAAGGTTAATAAATATATAACATTAAAAGAAAGCAGGATAATTACAAAGGTCACCCGATATAGCCCATTCTAGGATTATATAAAAATATGGATATGGAGGAGAAACAAACCATTAAGGTCTGATGGAGAGTTATAGAAAACAGGATTAGGAGAAAGTTTAACCACAAGAAAATCACAAACTTGTGATTGGATAAACGGTCATTGAATCCCCAGTTGGAAAAGTTAACCGACAACATTTTTGTTTTAAGTTACCTTTTATAATGTTGAGGAATTTATTTAGAAGATTTACTAAGAACGTAAGGGAATATACATACTTGTTATGTATACTTTCATTCGTTAATAAATTTTTACCACAAACCCAACTTTTACTCCAAATGGTAACAGAACTCAAAAATATTCTATTTATCCTAATTGTATAAGGTACCAAAGGTTAACACATACCATTTAGATTAGTAAAATTATTTTGTAATAACCAGGGACTTCCTGTAGGCTAGTGGTAGGAAATAAAGGCCTGTCGCACTTTGATTGTGGGTTCGATTCCTACAGCTTTGTCCGACGCGACGGTTTATGCCCCACCCTGCAGGTTGTCCTTTTCCTAAAACTATAGTATTATAATACTCCAAAAATAATCTTCATAAATTTTTTAACCTTAAACCATACTATCCAAAAATCAACATAATCCACTCCAACCTTTATAGTTATCCAAAATACCTCTGTCCAGACTTTCTCTAAAAGGTCTCTTAATTCCAAAATCAATTTATCAGATTCCCCAAACAAAGTAAAGTTTCTTTTATTGTCACATACTAAAAATATAATTACCTTCATCATATTAAAACCTTACTGAAACCAACAAGTACTGTAGTAAAATCCTTATATAGATCACATTATTCTAATAACCAGAATATAATCCATGAGTCCAAAAGCACCAATACATTAGTTATTCTGCTTCAACTGTAGTAATAGAATAAGATTGTCCTTGATCCCTTGGCCTTTTCTGAGGTAAGTTTCCTTGACGCTTAGGACATTCATTTGCATAATGACTCATTTCTCTACAATTGTAGCATTCAACTTTGACAGCCTCTTTCTTTCCCTTGCAATCACGAGCCTGGTGACCCTTTTCTCCACATTTATAACAAACTCCCATTCCTTTTAGGCAAGTACCAGGGTGATTCTTCCCACAATTATCACATAATGGAAAATCCTTCTTTCCCTTTTCCCCTTTATCTGTCTCTTGTTCCACCGTTCTCTTCTTCTCTTGCTTTACTTTGTTGTCATAAGACTTAGAGAATTCCTTTTCTGTCTTGATAGCACACGAGACAATATCTTTGTATGATGAAAAGGATTGTGATACCAAAGCTCGACGGAGAAATGGTTTTAACCCATCAAAGAAACGATCAATCTTACTCCTTGGGTTACGTATATAATCGGCAGCATGCCTCGCTAACCTTGTAAAGTTAGCCTCATACTTTGCGACATTCTCATCCTCCTTCTGCCTCAAACTCAGAAATTGCCTTTCCATATCTGCTCGATGGTCACGAGGAAAGTATTTTTCTAAGAAAAGATCTTTGAACTCCCTCCATTCCATATTCGATACGTCATCATCTTCCTTTGTGTTTTGAATCAGCGACCACCACTGATCGGCATCTCCAGTGAGGCGGTAAACTGCCATGACAACCTTCTCCCTTTCACTACTCCCCAAGGCATGGAATATTTTCTCTAAGGAATTTATCCATTGCTCAGCTACTATAGGATTTGTACTCCCATTAAAGGTTGGTGGTTGTTGCCTCATGAAACGATCTAGCATTGATCCTCCACGTTGCGGATCAGGGTGCTCCATACGAGTAAGGTTATTATTCATAACCTGAGTGAGTTGTCCCAGTATGGTAATAAGTTGATCAGCACCAGTTGTATCTCCAGATCCACAATAATTATCTTGATCAGGAGGGCAATCCCTACACGGAGTTCGTGCATTGATACGGTTTCCATTCCTTCCACTAGGCGCCATTTCTAAACAATGGCATAAACTAGATTAGTTTATGAATCAAAATACATAATTCCATACTTATAAAACACTTAACATAAATTGAACTATTTATGGATATAATCCATAATCATAAAAAGAAATGTTTTCTTTGAGAAAGTATATACTCATAACCCTTCATAGTGGTTTGTAAATAAAATGAGAATTATCCTAAGCATATCCCCCGGGAGTGTCGTAACCAAGAGTGCAGCAAGGCCCGTTGTCGTGCACCAGTTCCCGTTCGAGTCTAGCTCAAAGCGGTGTTTTCGGGTTTTACCCCTAGGTACATCTGTGCCAGAGCCGCCTCTACCTGCTCGTATCCAGACAGGGATGTATTGCTCGGAAAAGTCATAACATCTCTATAATACCAAAATTCTAGGAAGTTCTTCTATACTAATCCTCAAAGTCTATCTTTGGGCTATGTGCTCTAATCAGAGTTTATCTAAATCTAGCTTCCAAGGTTAGTACTAAACTGCCTCTGATACCAACTGTAACGCCCTGACCCCAGCTACCCAGAGTCGGTGCATTACTTCGTAACATTGGCATGATCACAAAAGATCAAGTCTCGAAAGACCGATTAGTTTAGTAGCCTTGGAAACACTAGATACATTTATAAATGTTACATTACATCACAAAGTGAAAAACTATAAACAAAGTCTTCATAGTACACACTCATTTCCTCTTCTGACTATCCCTGCAGGTCATTCATAAAATACTTCTTCACATCCTGGAAAATATTAAAACATCGAAAGGGGTGAGCTCAGATGCTCAGTAAGGATAACAATAATGCGGAAGCTTTCATAAATAAACATTAACATTTAAGGCAATGTATAACTAAAACAAAAGCCTTTTAAACATGAACTTCAACATAATATGGCAAAAGTAAAATGAGATAATGCCATTCACTTCTTCACATGGATATTCTACTGGTCGAATAATCACATGCAATATCAATAACCACTTTCATAATGAGGGAATGTATAATGCCGGACATTCTGAAACATTTTGTCAAGGCCTCGGCCAAGACATCTAAAATGATTAAGGCCTCGGCCAAAACCATAAATCAAATTGGGAAAGGGCCTCGGCCAATTCCACGTCTAGTTGTCTCATGAGACCTACCGATGCATCGAGGAGCTATAGCGGGCTCCACCCGTCACTTTTTATGTCCAATACATTCCTCAAATGAATAGGTTTAAACATATCATAAACCATAACATAATCATATCACATAAAACATGTATAAAGGAAACATAGCATTTCCACATTTCAATCACAAGATATCAATACAACATATTGATATAATAAAAACGCTTTCAAAACCATTTTCAATACCAAAATAAAATAAAGTTAAAACTATGTATTTATTTTTCATTAAAAAAAATGATGGCTTGTAGAGGAAGCCGAAACTCAAATAATGGTCATTGCGGCGGAGAAGTCATTGTCGCCGCATATGTACGACCAAAACATTCCATTTTGTCGTTTAGTAAACGCTTCGTATAAAAAAGATTCCTTTTGAATAAACGTAAAAGTCAAAGGGGTTTATACACCATATAAAATAAATTTGTGTATAAAACAAAGTATGCCTCAATGAAAGGAGATTGAGACGAAGTCCTTAAAAAGATCATTTTTAAAATGAAATAGATCTTGTTATGTGTATTCACTATATGTACACATAAATAAAGTACAAATACAATATAGGACATAATAATATCATGACATAATTTGAAAGTAGGAGATTAACCCAAAGAATGGAAGTTGGGTTAAGAAGTTCCCTTACAAAGAGCATTTTTAAAATAAAATAGATCTATTATGTGTATTCACTACAAGTACACATAAATAATGTACAAATACAGGATATGACATAATAATATCATGACATAATTTGAAAGTAGGATATTAACCCAAAGAATGGAAGTTGGGTTAAGAAGTTCCCTTACCTTGTGTCCGACTTGACTCAACCGTTCTTTAACCTCCTGAATAATAAACTAGAGTTAATATCTACCTTATTAAGAACCATTTTAAATTTCATTATCCTTTTTATATCACTTATTACAATGTTATGAACATTATGTAATTATTTAAGTTAATAACGGTCGTTTTGTCGATCTTTGGTACATGAGTCAACAATAAGCTTCTTATAATTACAAGTTGTTTATGTGGTGAAATATCCATTATATCCAGAATTATATTCATGATTTAGATGTCATATATATCTTATATATCCAGTATATACATTCATTTATAATATTACGTAACATTTAGAGGTAAGAAATGAAATGCACCGTTCATGGAGACGGTAAGCCGTACGTACGCATGAACGCTACTTTCATTTCAATTTCATATTTAATGGAACTAAATCATAATGATATAAATGTATAATATAATTCCAGTATAATATAGTGTATAATACCATTTACTCCATCCTTTATCCATCCCACATATGGCATTAACGATTCAAATCACTTTGAGGGGGCGGTAGTCCGCACTTCCTAAAATGAAATTATCGCGTTTTACCCATAATTGAAATCATAAAGTATGCCATAAATGAGAAATACAGAAGCATAAGGAAAACATAAACATAATATATATATCATATATGAAAATAGTGTCATCAAAATGGCCACCATTATAGGTGTTAAAAGAATTTGAACAATCATCGTTTCGGGAGGCAGAATTTCGCCATCCACGGAAACCGTATGTTCTTTAACCATTAGATGTAGGTGTGTGTAAGTGTAGCTCGAATACTTATTATAACAACATCCTAGTATATTGAGGATACTGGTGTTGTTACAAAAGAAATGAATAAAAAGAGTTTAGGGGGTTGGAAAAGAAAAATAAAACAAAACAACATTAGAAAATACATTACCTCAAAATCGGGTAACTCTTTTTGATTTGAGCCAAAGGCTTACTTGGGAAGAGTTCTGCCCAAAGTGAGGATTCTAGGAGTAAGAGGGGGAAGTTGGGAGAGTATTTGGGTAGAGGTTGGCCGAGCCAAATGGCTTGAAAGTGTAAATGAGGTGGGAGAGGTGGGAGCCTTTTATAAGTGGAGAGGAGGGGCACTTTTGGAAAGATTGAAATGTTACATTATTTCAAAATGCTTTTCGGATTCTAAAGGTCCCAAACTTATATAATTCGAGGCTAAGGTGATAAGGTTTCGAAATCTCCTCATCCAATAGGATTTGGACAAGTTTAAGCCTTGTATTTTGCATTATCTTCTCATTTTATTTAAATCGTTAAATAATGAGGTCATCGCCACATCATAATGATGTCATAAATAATTTAATTTATTTAATGTCTAAAAATTATAAAACAAATACTATGATGTAGCAAATCGTTTTATCTTTCTAATGAATATTTATAGTCAAAATTTGGACTTGTGTAACCCTACTTAAAAATTGTTTTAGTAAAACAATTTATGTTAGTGTCATTTTCACTTTAACATTAAATAAAAAGTAATTTATGTTATTTCCCAACAAAAGTGGATCCATGGGGTCCCCAAGTTAGGCCATGGCTTGTCTTGGTCGGCCATGACACAACCAATGAGGTTGGGACATGTGTCTAGGTCATTTAATATTATTAAAGTATTATTTATACCTTAAACTACCCTAATTACCACTAATCGCGATTAAGAACTTAATAAGTTACTATTCACCAAAAAATTATTTTTACCCCATTGAACCACATTTTACTTCTTAATGACAACCATGTATGTCGGATTTTTGAAAATCAAATCACAGAAGTGGTAATATTTCATTTAAACGAAAAATCAGTTATTTAACTACTACTTAGTGGTTTCACTATTCATCAAAAATTGAAGTTTTTCAGAACAATGCCAAAATTTCACCCTAAGCTATAATTGATATTCCGAATTCAAAAATGATGTCTATTTTACAAAATTCCAAACATATAAGTTGCATTAATTAATATTATAATTAATTCCCGCTGTTACAACAAATAGCGTGTTTTTAAGAAATAATTTATATCAAAAGATTGGCAATTGTTTATGTCCAATTTCAATGTTAAATTAATTCTAATGACCACCATTGGATAAAATGGTAAAAATATATTCTAATTATACCTTAAAACCACTAAATAGTATAACTTATCACTATAAATTATTTTTATTAAAAAAGTTGTTTTAAGTATTTTTCACTATTCATAAAAATTTGGAAGTTCTCGGAAAATTACAAAAAATTCAACATAGGCTAATTTCAATATTAGGAATACAAAAATGAAGTCCATTTTGAAATATAAAATTTTTATAAATTTAAAAGGTGGTTATTACTATTCATAACGGCTATTTTGATTAGTTGCGGTGTGTTAGAACTTGAACTTGCGTACAATGCAAGCTATTGCATTATTGAAAGAGAGGCGTATCGTGGAATCTCGGGGTGTTACAGGATAATTTAAAGAATAAACACTTTTAAAATAAATTCAAAAGATACTGAATTTTCCAAGACAAATATACCGTATGCTGACGGTAAGTATAAAGGATCTAATGTGAACAAGCAATAGGAAATAGCCCCTAGGCACTAGCTAGCTGTGGGTCCCAGGTACCTCGTATCTCGGTGAGAGTAACCACAAAAAAATATTTGTTCTCATGCACGAGCCACTAGTAGAGAACTTACCCATAACCTAGTGGTCCCCAATCATCATCATAATATTTTAGTTAGATTTGTAAGCGTCAATCTTTCTAAGTGAAACTGAGGCCAAACCCCACAGATTCACTAGCATACTAGTACACGTCCACCCACCTAGATACCCGGGGTTTCCCTTTGTGCTCAAAAAATTTCAACAATCCAAGGAATATAGTTTTAACATTAAAATATCACTTCCACATCACACATTAACCAAACAACCCCATGTATATTACACAAGTCACAAATTTCACTTTTCATTCAAATGAATTTTGAAATCAAACTCACACCAAAATAGCCTACAACACTTTTTTGCATAACTTTCAAAATCCAACACATCCTTTAACAATTTTATAATTTCCCTCCAAATTTGCTAAACATCACATAACGACCCCCTCACAAGTTTCCTCAAACTTTTTTTATAAACAAAATCCATTTTTCACATCACACTCACACAAACAAGCCACTTCACGTTTACACCTCTTTCACAGTTCAGTAAATCTATTAAACATTTTTATAAAACATTTCCAAGAGGATACACATCACATGACAGACCAATTCACATTTAAAATGGTCCATTTGAAAGTATAAAAAATCCAAAATAGTTTTCCAATATGGTTTCACCTCTTACATAAATCATTAAACCATTCAAGACTTTCATAAAACAATTTTAAAGAGTGTACCAAAGCTATTCACATAAAACTCATTTCAAAACCGTATTTCAAGGATGAAATCATAACAATACAAATTCAAAACAGAATTGGAAGCCCCAGAAACATTTATAAACTACCCCCAAGTGTTATACAAACACCTCAAATGATACCACAAAATAGTCACATTAATAGAACACGTTTTCAATGTCACTTTCAAGAAGTTCAATAAGGTTTTACACCTTAAACCCATAAAAAACCCTCTTTAAAACCTAAAGGCACACCAATACCCTACTAGATCAGAATTTTCTCCCCAAAAAATATTTATTAAACCAATTTCATATGTTATAAAACACACCCAAATAATACCCAAAGGGTTACACATGAAAAACACCCAATTTTCAAGCTAAAATGAAACTATAAAAATAAATCCTTAACCAAATCCAACCTAAATTTTTTTTGCACCACACACAGAATACTAGTAACATTAATAATAAGTAATTCAAGAAAACTAACTCATATAGAAATTATTACTCATGGAATCACCTACCTTTTATGTCAAAAGCCTCAAAACATGGTGTGAAACATCAACCGCACCACCGCCGCACCTCAAGGAAGATAAATCCAGACCTAGAAAAAAATATTTGACCAACAAGACCACAAATAAAACCCTAGGTTCTAACAACAACTTCTGGACATGAGGAACTTCAAGAAAGTCTGAAATAAACCCTAATGAAGCGGAATAAATCATGGAAAGAAACACTTACTTGAAACATCTTGAATCAAACGAACCAAATACACCAATATTTTATCATCGAAGAAACAAAACCTGATATAGAGGCTCTAATGGAGATGATAATGTCATGTGGGGAATGAAATTGGGGAAAATATTTAAAATTAAAAGATTTGTGAAAGAATGAACTTACTTTCTCAAATCTAAACGATTTGAGGAATCCTAGGAAATGTTTCCCTACTCCACGAGGAAAATGTGAACAAAGTGGAAAAATGAATAATGGGGGTGAGGATAGGAATTTTTGATTCAGGTGGGAGGTTGAATCATGGGAATACAGTAAAAAATGTGTATGTTATTAGAGAATTAAAAAAATAATTTGAAACTAAAAATGGCTCACGGGTTGGCCCAATTCCAAATTTATTCACTCAAACCCAAAATACTAATGGGTTCGAAAAGGGTCCAAATAAACATGGTGAGCATAGATCATAGGAGGAAAATTGGGAAATGGAATGGATAAAAAATTTTAACAAATGAAGGATTTATAAAAGAAATTAAATATATTTTTAAATATGGAATTGGGCTCACGGTTTGGCCCAAATTTTGAAAACCCTCCATTTCCACCAAAATGAATGGAAAAACACCAAAAAAAATAAATAATTGAATCTAAATGAAAAATTCATTTAAAAGAATTCTTGGATGTTACATTACCTCTCATCAACCTTTTTCTTATGAATTTTTATGTTATGCCATTATACTGTCGAAATTGCACCGCGATTTTCCAATCCAAAATCATTGTGTAGTGAATACCATACCCATGTCTCTATAAAGGGTATTACCCTTTATAAACATATACATATTTAATAGTTCATTAATGTGTGTATTAAAAATTTCTTAATCATGGAATAACTTATGTTGTTGATTGTTTCCATGTTCTATGATCCATGTGGCACACCTAAGCATGAAATGAAATGTTTTAACAAGGGTTCGCCTGGATAGTGCTCCAATGTATATGGTAAAGATTAGTATAATGATATGTCAAATGTAATAAGTGTTTACTCATGATAATTAATGTTCAATAAGGGTTTACTCATGCTTCATGTACAATGAGCCTTGGATCATGTTAAAATCATGTTAAATGTTGTTGCCACATGTCCATGTTATGTCAATCATGTTATATCATACCTTTGTGTTCTGGTTTCTCTTATGATTAATTTATATGACTATTTCCTAACATGTATTTTATCTTTCATGTTATGCCTTTTTGACTCCTTTACGGGGATTTATATCTCACCCATTTCTTATGAAGGTCCCTAAGTTATCCCATACAATGTTAATACAAGGGAATGTAGTGATCATCTAAAGAAAGTTCTCAATAAGATGTTGTGACCTATGTTTTAAGTTGTTGTATAATGCTCCTAATCCAAAAATACACTATACCTATTGATCTTATATGTTGTATCATGTGAAGTCTTCTATGTCAAAAATCATGTTTATGTGTGTAATAAAGAGCAGGGTTGTCATAAAAATTTGAGTAAATGTTTGCATGATAATTTTACATTATTTCTCTCTTCCGTTGGAAAACTATTTTCTTCCAAAACCATGTTTTATAATAAGTTATTAAAAAAATATTATATTATTCTTCTATATTTTTATAAAAAAAATCCCTCGTGTTTCAATTTTTTTTAAAATAATCTTTACATCATTTTCAGCAAAAATTCTCATTTGGATTTTACCAAAAATGTGAAAGGAATATTTATTTTAAGATACACAACATGAAAAAAAACTTCCCATCATCAAGACTATTATTTTCATTGAATATTTATTTATATTTTCTCAAATTTAATTCCTAAAAAAGTATTTAGAATATGTTTTATGTTTTAAATGTATTTTTTCAAAGAGGAAATGATATTTTCTATGAGAAATGTTTTAAATTATTTTTAAATATTCAATTATTTTTTTTCAAGTTTATTTTCAATAAAAAAGAACTTCCCGAAATGTTCAATTAATTTTTAGTTTTATAAATTAATTATCCAATAAGTGTTATTTTACTCATGAAATGTTAAAAGTGATTTTTCTTTCAAAATAATCCTCTTAATATGTTGTGATCCTCTGATGTCAGTTGTGCTTTACCAGGGATATGATATAAGGATATTTTTTTATTCTTTATTATAATGGTTTATGTTTACAATGAAATGATGTTTATAAAACCCATTTATCTTCCACAGGTTATACCATTATAGAATTATTAATAAATGTGCTTCTTTTACATGGATTATTATATGATTAAATGATTAATAAACCTCTCTTTTTTCACATGATTCGATATGATGGAATTTAAATGAAACCAATTTCATTTCATAGGTTATAATATGATGTTTTTATGATGTTTTTTAATATATAAATTTGTTATTATTTATGAGATGGGTGGTAACTTTATATAAATCCAATTAATTAGGTAATGAATAATATTATATAAGCTCAAAGGTTACACAAGAGGTTACCCCAAACCTGAAAGAGGGTAACTTGAAGGTCTTTCCGAGACCAAAAATATTAAATGGGTTGTTAGACCCAACATGACATGTTATAAATGTCTTGGTGGATAACCTTGAGACAGGATTTTCCGTGCTTATGGGTATGTCAAAAATCTATATATTATTCCAATGTTAAGACCTCATGGATCTTTTTCATGGATTCCCATATGATTCATGACTTATATACTATGATTTATTATTTAATGACACAAGATTATGATATTTGATATGCATGGTATGGGTCTCATGTGTTATGATTATGTTCTCATATCATAATGTCCATGTTTTGATTATATATATCCCTTGTTTACAGTTACTAATAATCCTAGCTCTCAATTTATTATTTTTACTTTCCCCGTGTTATGAAGAAATATATTGAATAATATATGTCTTATATAATTTCTATTTATAAATATCTTTGTTGGGGATGATTTAGTCTTCCTATGGACCAGTTTTTTGTGTTTCTATATTCTCAAAGATACTTCAACATTATAGTTCACATGGGTGCATTTGTTTAATTTAATGAATATTCATTAAAATGATATAATATATATATTTTATAATTCTAGGTATTTATAGTTATGAACTAATCAAGGGATTACATGGATAAGAATACATATCTCAACTAATTCTATTGTGTGGATGTAAAATGATACTGATAGGTACAATAGACATATTACATGGGTAGAAATTCAGGACCTTCTATAGGTATAAAATTAGAGATACCACTGGAAAACCTAAAAGAAGAGGGTACATTGTATCTAGTTTAAATATCTAAAATTAACTTTGGTTTAAAAGTTTGTTTTCAGTAATATCAATTTTTAAATAGTAATATTTTTTCTAACTAATACTCATTGTTTTGTTTTTAAGTTTCTACTATGTAAATTTTTTTATTAGCTCAATAAATTAGAAATCATTTTATTTCCACTATAATGACTATATTTCATATATTATATATTTTCATTACTCTGATCTGTGATTTCACTGCCAATTTAAAAAACCATTAAATATTTATCATCATAGGTAATTCCAAGATACCATAAAATGTATTCTTAAAGAGTAAATTTTTTTAGTTTTTTAAAACTACAATTCAAACCCTCTTGTATTTTATTTTTCATTATTAATTGTGAAAATATTAGTTCATAGAGAGTATATTTTCATTTATTCTGAGATTATTTTACATAGGATCAAATTTTTTTTAGTTTACGATAATTTAAACTCATTTTTCTTACACTAACTATACTGGTAAATGGAATATATTTTGTGATGTCAAGAGTACCATTTGAACACATTAAAATATACATCTTTCTAGACCACATATTCATTTTGATAATGATTATGATTACTTGTTTGATCATATAAAATCCAATATCATTAATACTATTCGAAAATGTTATCATGCTGATAGGAAACTACAATGTGTTCGAGAAATAAATTGTTCAATTATCTGATTAAGAAACTAAAATAAATCTAGTAAACCTTAATTTTTTTAACACTCTTCAATGATATATAAATAGGAATATAAATATTCATGTATCATAATTTATAATATAAAATGGAATATCAATTTTGTTTTAAAAAAATATATTTAAAAATAATGAATGCTTTTAAACTCTCCCAAATATTCCAAGAGATAAGTATTATTCTTATAATTATCTTATTCGAGAATATATAACACCAATTAGTCAATAATCATTGAAAATATTATATACATTTCAATCCTTTGGTTAAAAATAATTTTTCAAAGATCCAATTGTTGAAAATATTATATAAATTATGCAACAAAAATGGTATTGTAGGAGGATAACAATAGATGACACCAAACATTTAATTTTTCTTGTTTATATGAATAAATTGGAAATATAATTTAGTGTAGAGAATACAAGAATGGTATGATAATAAAGAAAAAAGGATAAAAAGAACAACATTCTCATCTAATTAATGTAACCATAATCCCATTAAATTTAATTCTAATGATAACAATTCTAAATCTATATTTTTAAAGAAGTAATCTAAGAATTCATATCAATGTGAATCATAGGATAATAATAATGAACCTGAATAAATTTCAAGAAGAATTAATAAAATTATTGGTATTGGAAACATCCATACAATTCATTAGAAAGTAATGAAATGCTAAAAATACCGGAGGGAATTATTATATGTTATATTTTATGATAGTAAGAAGGAAGGTCATAGAAGACTAGATTTTCCTAAACAAAAGAAGTATAATAAAAATCCCTGACGGGATTTTAAGGAAATTGAATGAAAATATTGAAATATTTAGATACATGGAGCACAAGTGAGAATGAAACATACGTAAATAGTTTAACAGAAGAAATATTATTAGAAATCCACTAAATAGATGTTTTAGATTCAAATATTCCATGTAATAAAAACTTCACCTCTAAGAAGGTAACTATAGAACCCCCTAATAATTTTTTACCTGATTATAAATTTACATATACTAATGAAGTTGATTATTCACCTTCTTTGGATGATGAAAAATATGATCCCCAAGAAGATAAACAATTATGTTCATCAAAAGATAACGAAATGTTACTTCCTATTACTAAAAAGGTTTGATTTATAACTACTATAAATCAAGAAAATAAAAAAAATATAACTATGATTTTTATATAGAAAAAAATATTACAGATAATAATTTCTTTTTAAAATTAAGTTCTAAAATTTAAAAAACATATATTCAATTAGATTTAAAATATAATTCATGCATGGAATCTGTCGATCAGAATTTTGTTAAACAAAATTAGGTTTATAAAAAATACAATGATATTAATCATAATTTTTTTCAAATACATAAATCTAATGTTTTTTATTTAAAGATGATTTTATTTAGTTTTACATATTGTAAGATAAATTATGATAAAATGTTTAAAATCATTTCACCCTCCAAAATTTCAAGTGGAATAGGTTTTAACTATGGTAAAATGTATTTTCAATAAAAATATTTTGTAACTAAAATTAAATTTTTCATTACTAAATGAAAATAATTGGTCACTTGAGTAAATATTGTTCTTTAAACAATGTTGAATCATTTTTACTTCATAAATATTTTAATTATGAAGGACTAATAATTTTACAACACAAAGTGGTTAGACATATTTGGGTTTTTAAAATTCCATTTATTAATATAACTACACCCAAAAATGTTTACACACCAATAACATGATATTATCATTTTTATGAAAATAATCTATGTTCCATTAGAAGAACAAAATGTTACATGAAGAGTAGATGTTCTCTAAATATAACTATTTGAAAGTTAAAAATTCAAAATGTAAATAAATTGAATTGATGAAGAGTAACTTTTAGAGAAAATGAACATGGTTACATCATTATAAATGATGATATTTATTTTTAAAGGAATCACTTATTTTTCATTGTTAAATATATATTTACAGGAATAATAAAAATATAATCATCATAAATCAGTTATTTGATGATGGATATGTTTTTATCTTCATGATTGAAAAATTTATTTTCAAATGTACATATGGTAATTTAATTTTATCTACAAATAGGAATTAAAATGTTTAAAAACTTGAATAATTATAATTAAGTAATCCACAATTTCCATTTTTAAGTGAAATAAGAGTCTAATCATAGATTTAGAATAGGATATTATGAGGTTTTAAGATATACAATTAACTAAACATACTTGGAATAGATGTGTTTAGGATCTATGATAAATTAGGTTTAATTCAATTAAAATATATTACCATTTGAAATTTTTTATGAAACACAAGTCATGATTTATATATAAGAGTGATGTTTCAAATAAAACATCATTACAGTTGATGTACATGATGTTGTGTTTTCCTACAAAAAATATAAGTATTAGAGTAAAATACTAAATACATGTCTTAGATTGGGATTATAAAAATGTACTTGGATCTATTTACTTACACAAAAACCCCAAATCTTTTTAATTATTCTAATGTATTTCATGCTTCTATTCATAATGAGAAAAATAAAATATTGGAAACTATATAGATATATCATTATGGAAACTTTGTTATATCATATTCAGAAATATTTTATAAAAAAAATTATTATTATTTATTTTACAACACCAAGAAAATTAAATAAAACAATGAAGTTTAATGAAGAAATAAATTTCTCCAAGACAATATTCAACCATTTCTATGTGACTATTATATTATATAACATTTTTGGATTGATTTTGTGAGAACTACTTGTTATTCTATAAATCTTGTATTACATTGAATTTTTTTTTATAAAAATATTTATGTGTTATAAAAAAGATTAAATCCTAAATATTATTATATCATAGTATTTGGATATAAATTATTCATCCTGAATACAAAATATTCGGTTCATAAATTTCAACCAAAAAATGATAAAGTAATTGTTTTGGGTTACATTGAAACTAGTAAGGTTCGATTAGTTTTTAGTAAAATAACTAATGTTTTTAATGAAATGGTTCATGTAATGGTTGATGAATCTCCTCATTTTTTAGTAATACCATCACAAATTCAAATGAACCATGATCTCTGAATTTTTTTTTCTATTTCCTTATAAAAATAAATTTTTTAAATACAAATGTTAATTCTTCTATAAGTAATTACAATGGTTTTTTCATATCTATAAGCTACATCAAAATAATATGTATATCTGTTAGCTAAATATCATTTTAACACATTAAATAAAATCCTATTGATCTTATGGATTTTTCTTTCAATTAAATTTCAAGATATATAAGCCAATTGGATAAAACTAGATGCTAGATAAGAAATCATTATGAACATTATGATTACCTATCATTGTTTGAACCTAAAATATTTTATGATTATTTAGATTATTAATCTTGGTTAAGGTATATGTAGTAAAGGTTTTATCAATTTAAATGAAATGAATATTTGACCTTAGTTGAACATCCCACTAATTAACAATTAATTGAAGTAAAATGGATTTGTTTGAATCAAGCGTGATGAAAATGGAATCATTATTGTAAATAAATAATGAATGTTTGTAAATGATATTGTTACAATGAATATATAAACTATATATAATTTTATTTATCATTATCTATACTAAAATATATCACGGTCTTATTAACCTTTTTAGCTCATCAGAATTTCACTTTATTTCAAAATAATTTGAAAAAATGATTTTCATAATGGATATGTATAATTGGAGTTTAATGTTGAAACATTTCCGGTTTTGTAAGATACAAAATTTCTAGAATGTGTACTGGAATATACTAAACCATTATATGGAATCAAAAAATCTACATGAAATTTTAATGATATACTTACTATAAATTTTCCAAAAAATTCTTTTTTTAATGTATGTTATGATACGAATTTCTTCAAAAAGGAAATTTTCATGAAAACCATATATTAAAATTTTATATCGACTAAATAAGCATTTGTTCTAATATAAAATCAATTTTTGATAGTTTTATTAACATATGAAAAATGAGTATGAAATGCACATGAAAATAGAGGATATCATTTTCTATTGTTTTCATATTTTTTTTTAAAAAATTATGGAAAAATTGTAACAACTCAATAATATATTAGTGATTTAAAAAAATAATTCTTCAAAAAAGGATTAGTAAAATTTTTTCATATTATTATTTATGTAAACATTTATATTGATGAAATAAGTATATCAATACCTCAAAAACATTATTTAAGTATGATCATATGTTTATTATATGTTAATACATGTCTAATAGATATAATGTTTTCTGAAATTTTATATGTGATATTTAAATCTAATCCATTGAATATCATTTCAATGTAATAAAAGGATTTTATAGGTACCTTAAAAGAAATTTATGACATGGATTACTATATTTATCAAGAAATTATTTTGTATTAAAAATGTATTTATATGTTTACATTTTAGGATATAGGTTAGATTCAAAATATATTTCCATAAATTTCATATCATAAGAGAATATTTAGGTACTTGGTACAATGAAAGAAATCGTTCTATATCATATTTCAATGGTAAATTAGAATACACATTAGTTGGTAGATATTGTTCTCAAGTGTTATGGACGAAACTCACACTCATAAATTTTTACTTTTTTTGGATGAACTACCTTTTTTCAAAATGGAATTTCTATATATATATATATATAGGAAATTGGTACATCACTAATGATAAATTCATATAGATTTATGAACCCTTTTCCTTATATATCACACAAAAAAAATATATTTTTTCCATGAGTTTATCATAATGGGAAATCAGAATGAAAATATTTTTACAAAAAAAATAACTTATATTCGATTCAGATTCATTAAAAATGTTGGGAAAGATAAAAATAAATTTATATTCAATTCAAATCTTATTTAGTCTATCATAACACATTAAAGTCTCCCTAGGTAAGAGAAATTGGTAGAACAATTTACAAACGTATCTTCTTGTCAACCTTATTTGATTTCAAATTAGTTTGGTTCATCTATTTTCTGTAAAAGATTTATAATTGATTCTAACCATTTTTATGAACCACGATTAAAATTAGAGTATCATAAATTATTTCTAAAAGATAACTTTAATATGATTAAATCTCTTATTTGTAACATTTATTGTTCCCTTGATATTACTATTTATCATATAAGGAGACATTCAAAATTTATAAATTTTTTATATTACTTCTCATATAGGATGCTTATGGAAAATTATAAAAAAGAAAAAAAAATTATTTTCCATTAAAATATATTTTCAATTTAATTCATAAAACATTCCTTATGACATATGTTTTTACCTTTCTTTATTTATGGAGAAAAGTTGGGAAACTGTTGGAGACAAAAGGAAATTTCATTGGATGATAGAAATTCTAAATTCTTATATAAGAACTATATATTATAGATTTTTTCATCTAGGTTTCATTTATGCTAAAATTTCATTCCTCAAATGTATCTGTCTAAAACCCTATCTAATGAGGATATGAATACAATATATAAAGATTAACCATTCCTTTTGAAATAGTAATAGTACCAAATGTAGTAGAATCCATCTCTATGAATTTTGCTGAATAATGTAATATTCAAATTCTGATATTATAGAATTAAATATATCAGAATAAAGATTTTCTTAATAATATACATAATATTGGCAGAGAAAGTTAATTTCATCATGAAGTAACTTTATAACAAGATGTTATTATATTTGAAAGCATTTTTGAAATAGAAATAATGTTGTACAATTTAAATTAATAAAAAATACTATTTTTTATTGAAAAAAAATTGATATAAAAGATACCAATTAAATCATAACATATGATTAGATAAATATGAAATAGAAATAAATTTATAAATTATAAATGTATTTATTATTATTTTTGTTATATATTTATTTTTGAAAATAATAGAGTTGGATAAATTTTAGATTTTTCAAAATAAATTTTTTATTCTATCATTAGTCAATGAAGAGGGATTAATATTCTCTCTAATATATTTTTTCATTTTATCAAAAAAAGGTGGAGAAAAAAAATATCCAGAATAATATAATGATATTTAAGTTTAATTATTGTTATTATCTTTTTATTTCCTTCTATGTGTTGTGTTTTCATAAAAAAATAATATTAATGGGGATATTTTTGAGGTCATGATTGATATATTTTTTATTTCAGAATTAAAAATACTCATTCTATGAAAATTATTGAGCTCTAATTTTTTAATTAAGATTTTATGATTATATAGAATGAACTTATGGAAGCAGAAATACCATATCTCGATTTTTTTATAAAAATATAGAAAATAAGATGTATTATACAATGTTACTTTTATCCATTTGAGAATCACTATAACAGTTCTAAACTAACTAATTAGTAGATATGGAAAGAAGCTAAGTCCATTAAAAAATATATGTAAGATTCTACCAATAACATTGTAACTATTCTATGTTCTATGAAAATTAACCATTGGAGTTTGTTACAAAATTTTATATAAATAAATATTTACCATGAGCATCAAATGAATTAAAAAATTATATGAAAATAATTCTAAAAAATTATGTTAGTTTTGAAGCTATGTAATTTCTTATTACTGATAGTCCTTATAATAAGTATAATTTTTTTCACATTATGAGTGTTTTTACAAGGATCTACGATTATGTGAGGTTTTCCATATAAATATCATAGTATTTACATAATATCTTTGATAATTATTTTCCTATAATACCAAGTAATTCCCAGGGCAGGATGATAGAGAATCTAGTCAATTGATCAAGAGATTTCATGGATTAGATGAATGATATAAAGTATATTTAATGTGTGAATGAGAGTTGATACTAATAGGTATAGTCAAGGAATTCTAGTGAAGGAGGATAGACCTTTCTATTGTCATGAAATTGATGATACCTTGTAATAAGATGAAAGTCCGGGATACCTTATTTCTAGTTTTAATAACAACCTTTCACTTTGATTTTAAAGTACAGTATATATATTACACTTTTTAATGGAGTATTGGGTTTTCAAACCTATACTATGTGTTTTGTATTTTAAACTTGAAATTGTTTAATTTTTTACCAAGAGACATTATACCGAACATTTCATTTCCATTGGGATAATTTTATTTTACATAATTGATATTCTAATTACTCTGATCAATGATTTCATTAGTAATATAGAATACAGATCAATATTCAACTTCATCAGTAATTCAAAAATCTGATCAACTTAATACATAATGTGGATAAAAATTGAATGTTTTCTAAACCAAAATTATCACCCCATCTTGTAAGTTATTTACTATTAAACCCCATGATAAGATAAGGCACATTATAATTTTTATGATTTTACCTTCAATGAAAACAGCTTATATGTTGTTACATACCCTAACATGGACTCAAACAGTTATTATAGTAGTTTTTTCGACAACTAAAATACAACACCACATCAAATGTTTATACACCCCAATCAGAAATATCTAATTAAATAATTTTTTATACACCACGTTTTAAGATTCTTCTTTAAAATAATAATTTAAATTTATAAAGACATCATACAAATTCTAGATTATTCTATGCCACTTGATAGTGATTTCCCTCCATGAGAGGGTATGTTTTTTTCACCATTTCACAATACCTTAATAAAAATCAATAGGATATAATATAGATTAAACCATTTGGTCATAAAACACACTATATATATTGAGTGATATTTATATTTTTTTCATACTAAAAACATGGTAATGTTGATCGTCACCTCCAATGTTTGAACTCCCAAATTCAAAATAACCCCTCCTTTAATACATTAGTGTATGAGACTAACATAATTTTATCATAATACTTAATAACACATTCATTCTTAATATCTTAATATATTTTATATTAATATATTATTATATGAATATTTTCCATATTATTTCATTTATAGAAAATTGTATAAACAAGGGACCAATTTATTCCTTATGTGAAAATAGATATTATCATTTATTTTCTTTGAGGTCCTTATATTCTGAAAATTTCCTGATGATTGGGATATTTTTTATTTCATAAAATTTAAATTTATTTTCATTTTATGTTTATATCATCTCTTTACTCTTCTTTCATCATTGAATTAATCTAAAAAATGAGTCCAATCGTCTCATAAAAAATTTAAGGTCACACATCCAAAAGATTAGTAATATTTTCCCCATTTTAAATCATACTAAATATCCATATATAAATCACAAAAATATTCAATTGTTTTTTACAAGGAATAATTTTCCTTGAACTCTTGAGACATTTTGAACTCAAAATAGAAATCAACATTGATCTTTAGCGTATTAAGATATACTATTTTTTATATATTAACTTCATATAAAAATCTATCACCTTGATGAAATTGTGAGAATCATCTTGTAGTTTTACACGCATGAGGATCGTTGTTGTGGTGTGGTCCCCTCTAATCTATGAAAGAATCATAAACTCTATTATGATGTTTTCTTCATTGGGGAACATTTAAATCACCTTCATAACTAGTTTCCTTTAATTCGAAAAAGTTATTACGAATATTCCTATCATTATCAATATACATTCAAACTCACAAAATCTTCTTTTGTATTATTTTTTCAGTAATTTCTCTATTAGTTAATATAATATTGGTAGATTAATATCACATGAGTAGTAAAATTGTCTTACAACTTTCTCAAATGTCTTACTGACCACTAAAATTTCTTACGTCGTATATAATTTTCCATTGAAAAATTATAACAAAAATATATATCATATAAGAGATCATTATTTCTAATGTGATTTACAATTCATGTATTATTAAATGAAATTTTTATGCATTTCAAATAACTTATGAATATGAAATAATATATCATGAGTTCGATAACATCATTTTCCATTTATCCAAACTTCAGTTGCATAGATTAAATATCTTTTAAGTAGAACAAATCTATTCCCTATATAATAAATACATTTTATGTTTTATTCTTCAACACTCAACTAAAATACTTCATTCAATTTATGTCAGAGTTATTATTAAATATGTTCTTTGATTCATGAAAAGGTATATATTTCTTTGTGATTGAATATATTGTGCTCTATTAGATTAAATCATATTTTTATATAAAATGTCAGTTGAAAATGAATTATATTAATATAATATGTTCAATCGTAAATTATTATCATATTTTATAATTTATCCACTATAAAGATATAAAATATTTTTTTTATATTCATATCATAAATATAATACATTATGTATGTATAAAAAACATCCTATGGAAAATTTTATATTTTATAAAGATATATAATGTTTTTTAATAATATATTCGATAATCATATTTTGTTTTTTATAAATTTTATATTTTATTATTGGTATAAAATTAAATATTTTGTAATGTTCACAAATCGTATGTTATTTCAGAAATAAATGTGTTTTGTTTATTTTTTTAGAAAAACAACCTAAGGAAATTTTTTTAATAAAGACACATATTTTATATATAATATGATTATATTTGGTAGATATAAAGAATGATTTTTGGATTTAAATTTCATTAATATATTCTATTCAGGAAAAAATGATTTACTATTTCTAATTATATATAACAAATTACGCAAAAACATGACGTAAACATATTGTAATTTATAGTTATATATTATGCTCTACCGAAAATGATTGTATTCAATGAAAATATAGAATACTATATCCGTAAAACATGTAACATAAATAATTTTATTTATAAACTTCGAGTTATTTTATTTTTTATCAGTTTATAAATTATGTGTCTTCTTGATATCTTGTGTTCTGTGATAAAAACATATGATTTATGAATTTAAAAAATTATTATTACGATACATAACATAAATAATTTTTTTCTAAATAATTTTTTATATAATTATTAATATTATATTTTGTTTCATATATATATATATATATATATATATTGTTGTAAATAATCTTCATAAATATAACATTTTAGGCCTGTTGATTTGTTTCTATAAAAAACATGTTTGATGAAAAAATAATTTTTTCCCATTAGTATTCCAAAACATTTATTATATTGTGTTTGTGAGTGTGTTTCATTACATGTAAAAACATCATCCTTAGTGAATATATTTTGTATATATACATTAAATAATTATAATTTGTGTAAGTGATGGATTCTATGGCCATGTTATGATATTGGATATCATTTAAGTTTTTCATATTTATTTATTTCACATCAATTATATAAATATTAGTCTTGTAACACATCATGTGATGAATCATTTATGATGAATTGAGTATTGAATAATATGAAATTACTTATAAACGAGTGAATGTTTTGTAATATTTTTAATAAACATGAAAAAAATCTTGGATATAGTGATATGAAATATTAATATTTCATATTTTATTTAATAAATATATAAAAATAAATTATATTTTCACAATTTTTAATTATGCGAATGATAAAAATAAATCCAAATCTCTTACATTTTTCATTCATTCCTTAACCCAATGGTGTTTCTAGAACTACATTGGAGACGAATAATTTATAACCAAATATATCCTTGGTAATTCAATTAAATTTTATAAAACAATGGAGCCATGATCCATTTTCTTAAAACTTATGGATTTCAAAATATCACAATATTAAAGTAAGTACAATGTTGGTAAATGAGTTATTTATATTTTTTTATTAATGTTTTTATTAAATATTTTGTTTTGCAATCCTAAAGGATTTTTTTGGATTTTTCGACAACAACGAGAATGTTGTGTCATGTTGTGGTTACTGGGTATGGTTAAGATAAATTAGAATTCATCTATGAACAAGACTATTCCTTATTGTCATGTTAAAGATTGAGATTCCATACATGGGAAATATGGAAAGAACTACATGATGGTGGTCCCTGTGGTTGAATATAAGGTCACATATAAAAAAGACTAAATATAGAGGGACCATGTTGTAGAGATGGGTGTGGTGTTCTGGGAGTCTCCCTGTGCATCATACGGAATGATATTATGACCATAGATAAGATATAAAATATATCAATGTTTGATATGGGCATTACAATTTGAATGTGGTGATCACATCATGGTGTTTGATGTGTTGAATGAAAATATTCTAATTTTTTGTCGTGACACTATGGATTTGAGTGTCTTCAGTTGGAGATTCACATATAACACATCATGAACAAAACAATGGGTGTTTTTGTGGGTGTGTTTGTTGGAGAAACACTAAATGTGGAGGATTTGACTCTGATAATTCTTGAATGTATCATTAATGATTCATAAATCTCGTTTCACAATTTTATTCCATGACACAAGCCATATCCGTAGGAGATAATAGTGATTAAGAAATTAATTTATTGGGTTATATAATTTGATGCTATTGAAATTGAAATTTAACATGGAAAAAATTATTATTTTTTATTTTAGTTTTGGAGATCATTATAGAAAATAATGGGACATTATGGGTTATTTTAATGACACATATTTCTACTAACCAACATCTAATTAGTTTGTGAAGGATTTGTCATTTTATAAGGAATTTAGTAAATGTCCGAGGAACATAAATAGAGAGAGAGATACCCAAGTATAATTTCTTATCTGAAATTTATTAGGATGTTATGAGTTATATTTTAGCGGATAAAAGAGGTTGGAAGAATTATCACTTGATTAAGACACTATCAATGGGATAATGGAGATGTTTATGCTATGTAGTAGAGGTAGAATTATAGGAATTTCTATAGAAGTAGTTAGATGTTTATTCGTGATGATATCACATCAAAATTGTGAATAGAAGAAAGGGGACTTAAAAAAACAATCCACACTCATTGAAACCAAAGAATATGATGTTCTAGAAGGGACCTGCATGTCTATCAACATTGTGATAGTGATCCTTTCAACCATAGTTAGAAAAGGATGGAATTTTTGATGGAGTGTGACTTGGTAAGTAGTGAGATGTCCCTAAACATTGTATATAAGAAATCTCAGAACGAAGAGACCTATCCCAACCCATATTTTATAAGTATTTCGGTTTTAGTGATTTGGTACATAGACACAATATTGAATAAATTTTTCTTGGAGTAACCTGATGTGGGTGAACCATATAAATTCACATGTCCCTAAATAGGGTACCAAGATAATCACATGATATTTGGTAAAAGGGATCATAAATTGAACTTAATCAAATCACCATCTTTGTAAAATTGAATAGAATGTGACTGTAAAGGATGAGTGGTGAAGATCTATTTATGTCTAGTGAGAGTTACAAGAAATTTTGATAAATTTCTTAAACATTACATACCCGGACTCACCCAACTCCGGGTAATCTCACTCTAAGACCCTTTTTGGAAAAACGTGTTACTAGAGTGTAGTTAGTTTTTCATTATTCGGTATTTCAATACCGTGAACTGATGTTTTTTTGTAAATCCACCAATTTTGGATGGAAATAACATTAAATAATATCAACTCATGTTTATCTCATACATAGAAGATTCACACAATGTTCAATAATAAGGCATATAGGATGAAATTTTTCTTATGAACTGACATAATGTTATATTTAAAAATTTCAAAGAATAATTGAGATTTATTACTCCATAAAAAATGATGTAAATTGTTTTCTTAGATAATAGTAATATAATTACATTATACATGGATATTATATATATATATATATATTAAATTGGAATAAATCCATCGAAAAGATGATTTAGAGTGCTTAATATCCAAAGTCAAGAACAAGATAATTCATTCCAGAAGAAATAATTTCTATACCATGGAAAGAAATTAATTTAATTTCATTTATGAACCTAACACAATTTTTGAAGAAGTGTATTAAATTTTAAAATATATTTTTGAGATATGATGATATAACCTGAAGAAGAAGTTTCTTGAACATAATGTTTCTAATGAAGGCGGAGTTAATGCGAAGACCAAGTAAAGATCCCAATTTGATAAGAGAAGGTAAAAATATTAAAATTCATGAAATAATTATATTTTGAAATGATTAGTGATTTTCCTCGAAAAATAAACTTTTAGATAATGAATAAGTGACACTGAATTTCCAAATAATGAATGTGGGAAAAAATATAAAAGAACAAGTTGATATAATTGAAGAAATTTACCAAGAAAATTAAAATAAAATGGACATGGAGTTTTTATTAAAGGAAATAATCATTCATCTCAAGGCCCAACTGAAATAAAGAATAGAATCCAAGATGGATAATAATATATGTTAGAAATAAATAGATTCTATTTTTATGAATAATTATGAGATGACCAAGGATCTGGATGAGAGGATATGAAACTCAAATGAGATGATAAAAATACCTATAATGATATCCTAAATAGAATTATAAATTATAGACATGAAATTAGGAAGAAAATAGGATTTTCATGAATAATCTAAAAAATAAGATCCAAAAATAAATAAATGATAATACTATTGAAGAATTAGCTACATTTTGAGCATGTTATTCAAAGGGAAAAATAAAAAATGTAAAATAACTCTATTAATAATAATATATCAATAAAATTGAGGCCGCATGAGTTAATATTATTATGTTTCATTATTTATTTGTTATAATCATAGTCGAATGAAAATATATTTCATTTAGAGTAAAAAATGAAAGGATAAAAATTACCTAAGTAGATGCTCTTATAAAATAACATATAAAGAAATTATATATCTAAGAAAATGGAATTCCCATATAGAAAATGACATCAATATTTTTTAAAATAATGGAAATCCTAAATAAATGGTGTATCATATAAAAATTATGAATATTAAAACCAATTATATTATAAGGAAAAATATAAATTTCCTTAAAAAATAATGGTGTTTTTTTAATTATTAAATATATTTATGTAAAGAAGAACCTACCTTATAAGAAGGAATCTAAGAAGGAACTCATGGAAATCAAGGTGGATAGATTACCAAGGAGTTTTCTAAATACCACTAAAAGGTAAAAAAATAAAAAAACATATGGATATAAAATCCATATGTAAGATCAACTATTGATGAATCTTCATAAGAGACTATTTCTATTGGGATTAATTCTATAATTTGGGAAATTATATAGTCTTTAATGGACATAATAACTCATGTATTTGAAAATATGTGTGTAAATTATTTTATATAAATGATATCGCTTGTTAAAGGATGAAAGGATGGCTAAACAATTACGAAGAAGAGGATGAATTGATGATGTCATTCAATTTCTAAAAATCTAAAAAAGGGAAAATGAAATATTGAATTCATAGTGTTGGTCTGATATTGGAAGCCCTATTTTTTAACATAATTAAAATTCAGCTTCCCCTCTCACCATGTTCTATATGGTTTCTAATTGTTTATTAAGAGGTATAAAATTAAGGGGGAGACAAAATCCATGGGGTAATTTTAGTGAAAAGAAACATGTTAATGATATAAAATAAGATATTATAGTGCATAAACATGTTGGATCTTGCCCCTAAATAATAATAGAATTTGGTAATCAGTAGCATGAATTTCATATTCACGTATTTTTTACATCTAACAAGTGTTTTCGTATTTAGTATCATCTAATGAATTTTAGGATATCTAAAATCAACTGAGATAAAATAGGTATTCCATAAGTGGGTCCCCCAATTTGAGGACTAAATTATTCATTTCAATAGGTAAACGTTTTTGTGGGAGTTTAAAAAAAACTTCAATGGGTTTTAAGCCTTATATAAACATGTTTGAATCCTATGAATAAGTGAATGTTGTGGAATACAAGTGGGATCATTTGATCATATTTTTACAAGTGGTGTTAATTTATTCATTAAGTGGTATGATCCTAAAAAAATCCTTAAAAATTTTACAATAATGGTTTGATGTGAAAGTGTAATGGAGATCCAAGGTTGTGTAATGAGATTTAGAAAAGAAAGTTTTTTATGGGATTTTCATTATATTCCTGAGTAACATGGATATAATTGATTAATTCATCAGAGACTCTTGGTTTATATACTAATATCCAAATTAGTAGGATTAGAGGATTTATTAACAACCAAAATTTAATCCTGAGTCTAATTCAAAATAGTTATTAATAACTGTTCTTATTTTGGATATTAGATTATTTAAAAATTTGGAGTTTTTCATTCCAAATAGAAATTGTTTTAGATTTCTTTAATAGAATTTAGTTAACTAAAATGTGGTTGATTACAGTTGATGAAGATATATTAAAATATGTGGATATGATATAAGATGAGTAATCCCACCTTAACCTCATATTTGGAATACAATATTTTAAGGAATCCCTATTTTAGGTTTAATACAAAGGGGTAGGTGGAGTTGGTGGGAGTTTCCCCCCGCACATCAAGAGAAAGAAAGGTTCGAAGATAAAATAATATAAAACAATTTAGAGGGGGATATTGAGATTAAAAATAATAACCCCAATATTTGATGGAATAAAATGTTCTCTTTGTATTTCTTTTCTAATAAGAAGTATTAGGAAATAGCGGTCATAAGTGTTCAATATTTTAATCAAAATCCAAATAGGCATATTTTTATGAATTATAATGGATTTTGTTGGATTTTAGGAAAATAAGTAGAATGTTTTGTCACATAGTGGTCATTGGGAATGAAAATGATAATGTAAAATATATTTGAGAACATGCCATGCCTTTTACTACAGTGGAGAATGAGATACTGAACATGGAAATGATAGAATGAACACACTGTTTTTCTCTCCATTGTGTAATTCAAGATCACCTGTGGGAAACGAAAAATAATAGGAGTACTACCATATAGAGAATGGTATGGTGGTCCGAGAGTCTTTTTATGTGACATGGGTAAGGTTAGTACATCCAAAGAGAAGTAATGGAATGTATGGAAGATTTAGATGTTCAACACATTCATATGATAGGGAAAATGTCATGCTACTTGATGTGTTTAATGAAATATGTCATATATTTGTCACTATACAATAGAGCTAGGACTTTTTTTGAGTTGGATCTTTACCATTGAGACACAGGGAGCCAAAATTGGACATGTTTGTGGGATTACCAGTAAGAGATGCACTAAATGTGGATGACTTGATTATAAAAATGTATGAATTGATCATCTATATTTTAACTTACATTACCTTAAATTTTGAACATTAACCTTGGAAGACTCAACAATTATTTTAGTTAATCAACTGTAAAATTAAATGGAGATTTAATTACATGATAAAAAGAAATATTTTTAGCCAATGAGTAGTTATCTTGTTCAATTTAGAGATGGAGATCATGTAGTAAAATCCTGGTAAGTTATATTCAATATTATTTTCCTATAATGATGCTAACAAGTGTCTTATTTTTTAGCATGATCCATTATTTTATTATAGATAAAATAGAAGCATGAGTAATTTAATGAGAGAGATTCAAGTATAGTTTCATATCAAATATCATATAGGAAGATATGATTCCAAGTAAAGGGGCTAGAATAATTTATAAGGAATTGGCACTCGTTTATGACTCTATCAAAGGAAGAAGGTAGGAATAATTTTTGTTCATTGGAGGTGGAATTGCAGAATTTGAATTAGAATCAGGAAGAGGGATTTTAATGAGGATATAAAAATAAGTCTCCAAATAGAAGCAATATGACTTCAGCAGAACAAATCCACAATCGATGAAACCAATTAATGTAATGTGGAGGAAGGTACATTCTTTTCCATAATCTATGTTATTGTGATACATTATTCAAAAGAGATGTTAGGACTGATATATTGTGGGAGTGACAATTTGGAAGTAGTTAAATAACCCTAAAACATGTAAGTTAATGATCTTGGGAAAGGAGTTATATAGTTAAAACACCATTTGAAGTGTAGTATACTTTTAGTGAGTTATTGAATCAAATGGATATCAATATCAAGCACCATGAAGATGTTTAGGAAGGGATAAACAAGTAAAGTACCATGTACCTGTTCAATATTTACTTGAACAACAAAATAAGGTAATAAATTAATAACATTATATTTCATTAAATGGTTGGTCAAGTGAACCAAATAAAATAAATGATTGATTAAAGGAGTATAACAAGTTACTCTTAAGGATGAGAGGTTAATATCCATTTAAAATAAGCGATAATTAAAAAAAAGTGATCAATTTCAAAATAATTGCATATCCTAATTCATCTCTAATATAACACAATATTATCCCCTTTAGATCAATGGATCATAGATTTTTACATCTGTAGGGGTCACTACCTACAAGGGGAATCAATATTGACTCGGTCTAAAAGGGCCATATGATGGGTAGGAAAACACCAAAACATTATAATCTCTTCCATGAAATCCCCAGACAAATGAAATCTAAGTTATGGAGGGACACCATAGTGTGGCCTCATTTCCCATGATAATGTTGCTATCGAGATCACAACTACATGTATTTATACCCATGTCATAATACATAGGGAAAGTATTATTTTTTGGTTCTTAAAATATCACCCACACAACATAACCTAAATATAGAAGTTGAACATCCCTTTGAAACGCAATTTAGGGTTGTCTCATGACCCATTTATCAAAAATATTTTCCATATTAGATCACTACCTCATGAATCTATTCATTAATAGAGTTCACTACCCACAAGGTGCCTCATAGACCCCTCATTCTGAAAAAGGATAATGAGAGTAGGAAAGAATATTGGAATTGTATTCCTTTTTATGAACTCCCTTATAATGTATGTGGGACTTTTGGGTTTATCTCCATGATAAGGAATAACTAGCCATAGGCGTGGTTTCAACTATATTTAGCTAGCAGGGCTGCAAACCTCATGCACTGATCCCTATGGAAAGAAATGATTTTAATGATCTAACATATTTTCTCATTCATAACATAGTGGTATTCCGGGTTATGTTAGGTTGTATCTTAGGCAAGGTGATATTACCATTAGTGGTATTAGAATCACCTTGATATATAAATGATATATTTAAATGTAAATAATATCTAAAATATATAGAGGTAAATATTGAATATAGATAAATAATTTGATATAATTATCGTCATAAAAAATTGATTATAGAATATATTCTAGAACATTGTATAGACCATGAAACACGTATAATTATTTGGAGAGACTATTCATGATAGTAAATTTTTTATGACGTAAATCCAATCTATGATTACATTTCTAATATGATGATTTTAAAAACCATGAATTTTTTATTGGAAAAAAATAAAAAATAAAATCTATGTATTGATTACTTTTTTGTCACATTAGGTGGGAAAGTGTTATGGGATAATTATTCCCCCATCTTATATTGTATCTTTATTATATAATTATTCTTTAATATGGTTTAACATCACCATGATAATGTCTTACATCAATATTGTAGTGTACTATATCACATATAATGTTAGGAGGATAATGTTGTCCATTTTATTATACAATAAAAACAAAATTAAATTTTTTAAAACTTTATTCTTGTTGAATCTATGCGACTTTAGACTGCAAGAAAAGTTTATTTTTGGTAGAAATTAGTAATTACTAAATTTTTTATATATTAATGTATATACATTAATTTTTATTAATTTATTTAACTCTTATACAATATCCATTAATGTAATTTTTTATATTAAAAATATATTTTTAGTTTTGTTTATTTTTTTGAATTAATTTTTCTAAATATCATACCATCTTTCATAGGTTTTTCATTTTATATACAATATAATATATAGTTTTATTCTACAATATATATGGAATTTATAAGTTAAAAATTATATAAAACTAGTTTTCTTTATCGAAGAATATTATTTATTTTTAGTTAAAAAATAATTAATTTAGGTTTATATTTTATATAGATTTATTATTTTTTATTATTATTTTGTAATTAATATCCATTTTTATAATCAATCATTGGATAATGGAACTTTTGGTTGAGATACATGTATCTGGGGGCTATGGTTTTGTTATAAAGTTGATTATTTTTTTATTATCACACCATTATTTTTCATGAGTAAAAGTTTGGATTCATAGAATTAAAATCCATTACATGAATAGGTTTTATTTACCTTATAAATTAGCTTCATGTAGATATGTATTGATATAATTACATTTTATTTTTATTATGAAAAAATAATAATTTCTTGTGAAGGATGTTATACATTAGTATAATTTAAATATATCAATTTTGATGATGATATAAGACAAAAAAAATTAATGTTCTAGATGTGTAATTAAATATTATTGTTATCTAAGATAATTATTATGAAAGAGATATATAAATAAATGGGGAGACTTTGAAAACATGTTAAACACTGAGTGTTCCTTCTAAAACAAGATTATTTCAAGACCATGATCATTTAATATGAGTAACTACAAAGGTTAAGATCTTATAGATGATCCAGTATAAAAATAATAGATAAAAATATTCCTAAAACTATTATTACCATTTATCATTATGATTATTGGTTTATTATATATTAATATCCCTAAATATTTGGTAATGAGTAGAATTTTTTTTAAAAATGTCATAATATAAATATAGGAAATGAACTATCAAATAAACTATATATTAGAATTATTTGTTCTAATTGACATTATTGCTACCTAAATTCAAATTCAATGTGAGAAACAATAATCCTAAAACAAATAATAATGAAACATTTATTTTGGCGCACTAATATACCTGATGTATGTTTTCATAATATTATTATGTGTAAAATCAACAATTGTTCTTATTGAATTGATATAAAAAATTAAACTCACCAAAAAAATATATTATGTTCTTGATTATGGAATGCATCATGACCTTAAATGTTTGATTTTTAACATATAGTTTAATATAATCATATGTCAAATTTATAATTATTATTGTGTTCAATGATTTTGTGAATCTAAGTTTGGACAATATTAAAGTCATTTTTTATAATTTTGAATCATGAGTATAGGATAAAAAGTGTGCATTATTCTTATGTGATGATATATAAAAACATAAAATAAAAAATAATTTGTGGAAGGAATGTTATATATCTATACTGGAAATAGAGAAATAATTATTTCCTTAATGGTTGATACATATGATACAAATTTTTTAGTGAAATACTTATGAAATTTTAAAAGTATTAATATATTACAAACATAAATAAAAAAACTAATTTTGTATCTAATTTATAAAATAAATTATTTTATATTAGGATTAAACATGAAAGAAATATTTTTTGTCACAAGGTTTCACACACTATGGAATATACAGTAAGAGGGAGGTGAAATTTTTTATAGAAATTAAAAACATACATTTTGAATTTATTTTTATTTTTTGGGAAAAACTATTCTATATTAATATTTATATAAAAACAAATAGAGAAAACATGATAATAAATTTTACTTTTTTCACCTGTAAAATGATATATCGAAGTAGAACACAATTGTTATATGTTAATACACAAAATCTATAAATTCTAATACATGATAAAATGTTTATATTTAAATTTATTTTACTTTAGTTTAAGAATATTAACACTTCAAATATTACTTCTCTCTTCAGAAGTTATGACGCACTATCAATTACAAGTAAAATATAAAATAATTATCATATAAAATATATGTGGTACAATATTTTTTTTATTATATGGGGGATCTAAAAAATTATCATAATGAAGAACCACATAGACTTCTTCCATATTAAAAATAATATAAGAGATAACTAGTAATCCAATGCAGACACGTCAGGGGGGGGATCAAGTATTTACAAAAAAGAAATCATAATTCCAAACATCCTAAAAAACCATTAGAATATAACTCCAATTTTTTGGTAGTGCAATTTTATAAATAAACGTTTACTTAGAAAACAACAAGTATTTTCATGCATGTACAACCTTTAAGAGGCACACAATATTTTTTCAAAGATGAGTAAAATATATACATAATATCATGATATTTTATTCTCCCCAATCTAAAATTATACAATATAATAATGTTTCGATTACAGTGTGATTTTATATACCACAACTATAACATTGGTCTATCACTGGACCTAAAACTCCCTGTTTCTCACACAACTTGCGTAATTAGATTCATAATAAATTAATGGCTTTAGACTATGCATCATAAGCATACCATGAGACACATAGTTTCTATAGTATCCCACCATGCATATTCATTTGGTGTCTTCTAAGATACTCATTTTAATAAAATTACATGATATATATAAGTCACTCATATATCCAATATATATGATCTCCTTCCACTTATAGTAGTGTATTTGAATGCCTGACACTCTTCGAGAAAATCCCTTGAAAGTCAGTCACTACTTTTGGAGTTAGATCCCTAGAATAAACATATTTATAATTGATTGTGTGTTTTAATAATTAATCATTTTTCTTATTTCATCATGATTATTTCTCTTAATGGAATTTATATTTGATAATTTCATAAGAATATATGTAACACTAAATGTTCATAGATGTTCCTTACTAAGATTTGATTTAGGATGTCTCATGATAATATTATTTAATATTGTTCTAGGGAAATATTATTTTGACTAATGGGAAATAGATGATATTGGATACCTGAGTTTGGTGGATTATTAGACATTGAGAAACTCTCTCATGGTTTACAACCATGGTAATTTCCTAGATTGGAGGTTATGAGTACAAATCTATCAATAGAAATTCCACATTTCGATGTTTCATTAAATGTTCTTAACCACAAATGTGTATATTGATTCTTGTACTTTAGTATTATAATTAATGAATTTAATAACCCGTGTAATTTTATATATTAATCAAATCATTGAAAAAAAATTGTTTTTGTAAAGGTATGATACATTGGGTGCATCATGAGTGATATTTATTTTATGAGTAATGTGAGAAGGATTTATCACTATTTTTCCCTTGATGGAAGTTAATATATCATACCCATTGATGAGAGTGAGACTATATGAATAAATCCATGGTTTCAATGGTAGATGGGTGATTTCAATTATTCAATGTTAAAGTATGTGAAATCAATTATATATGTTAGTGGAACCAACTTAAAACTTCAATGATTTTTATATTGCGATAAAGGGATTTCATTACATGGTATGTGTTTTTAGGTTGTTGGATATAGTTCCCACAATAAGTTCTTTATATGTAGTTACATTATTTTGTTGATAGACACTACACATGTAATTTAGGCTATTATGCCTAATACCTCTAAACAATGGTTCTACAAGGACACACACCAACTATATACACAATACCAGTTAAATTAAACTATCAAGTTTAACAAGTTATATTAAATAATATTTATATATGTTTAATTGATTGAAAAGATTTAATCACATGTTATTCAAAATAATATGTGAGTTAAATAATAATAATCAATATTTTTTCAAATTTTTGGTGAATATAATATCAATTATATTTGTGAATGAATAATACAGTAATATTTATTTATTATATAAATAGTCATTATTCAAGGATCCAAAAAAATTTATGAAGGAATGGTTTCCAAGATTAATGTTTGAATTTAATACATTATCATTGATATGTATTATTATTATTTAAGTGTTCTACATGTCAAGTGATTAACAATAATAATGATATTATTATTTAGCATGGGGTTAAGTAAGAATAATAATGTTGGAAAGGGATTGTGTGAAAATTTTCAAACTTAGACCAACCATATTAAGCTTTCAATTACATAACTTTTGATAATCACACATTCTATGAACAAAAAATAGAGAGAGACACTCTAATGACTTATAGAGAGATATATTTAAATAATTAGAACATAGACACACACACACATACAAACACAATGCATCTTCCTCCTCTCTTAGCACATTGAGAGAAGATAAATAGTTCTTACACCAACAAGAAGAATAATTTTTGATCAACCCTAAGAAATGAAAGTGATTAGGATTGTCTATTCTAGTACCTAAATATTATTCAGTAATATTTAGTGATTTTGGTGCATGATTGGATTATAGCTAGAGGGATTTAGCACAAGGATCCTAATGTAAAATTATGGTACAGTAAGATTTTTTCAACCAGATTATCAATGAAAGACTTAATTACAAGTTAAGGCAATTCTATATATCTTATTAAATTAATTATATATTACATGGAAAGAATTTCCTCTTATGGGTATGCTATTTTTCTCTAATCATAAAATCATTATTATTCATAGTACATAAGGGTTATCCATGTGAAATAATTATTATTCATATATTAGCAATGAAATGTAATGTTGTACTTGCAATAAAGGTGCAACCATTATACCCCATACCAGAAAGTGGTATCAATGTGGTAACATGTGTAATTTATAGTTATTAATTATCCATTGATTTTTTTTCAAATGTTTGTGATTTATTTTACTCAAATTGACTTGATATTAATATTCGGACATCATCATATATTCCCCTATTCATACTCTCTAACATAAAGAATTAATAGTTATGATTAAAATTGGTGTAACATCCCCAAAAAATATCTACAGGCGCCAAAGCATCTACCTGGATAAAACTAGAGTACATGATTTGTACTACTTAAATACACATTATGTATTATAGTTTCTCATTTATATTTCACCATATTAGTTTAGATCCGACAAAATTAGACCTAATATCTAATAAAAGTGGTTTAGCGTGTAGATCCATATGAAATTATACAATATTTAATGAACTAAAAACTGTTTAACAAATATAATTGACATGTATTCCTCGTATTCTCATGGATGAGAACATGGGGTTTCTCAATATTCCATGTATCAGGTACATGACATGGGGAATAACATTCCATGTGAATATGAGGCCACACTGCAAGCAATTTGACAAAATTTCATATACCAAAATATTTTTTGTATCATGAAATGTACCCAATTCCTTGGTGTGTGTTGCAGACATATGAAAAAAATAGTACATGTCATGTAAAAAATTACATGATTGGTAATATTTTTCAAACAAAAAATTCAACTTTATGCAGATAAAAAAATTATTTATATAATTAAATCTATTTAAATTTTTTCTATGTGAAATATATTTGATAGTACATTTCTTTTCATAAGATTGAAAATTATATATTGAATCAGTTTCCATGTTATAATTTTAGATGTTCAAATAATGTTTCCTCTATATACACTTATGTAGTTCATTGGTTTTAAATGAAATTAATTCGTTTTATAAATTATAGATGATGGTGAGTTAAGGATTCCTAGATGGATTTCAGATAAATAAAATTAATTAGATCAATTTATGTTGATTTATCTATATTATTGAATGAATCACTAAAATCAAGGAATATATTCAAAATCTATGCTCATTGAATTATTTGTGGATAAAAATGAGATTAATCAGTCCCTATATTTATTATTGGGTTTATTAAATTTCTTTATTAAATTATTATTGATGGCATGTGAGTTACCACCCATCGTTATTATAAAAGGGCTCGTGTTCCAATTGTTAATTTTATACAAAACCCCATTTTTCAAACCCATGAATCCCCTTAACTATGTGTGATTAAAATATTATGTGATGTTGTAAATCTATTGCGGTAGGAGGGGGTCCATGTTTAGAAGTCATGGAACAACCAATTCAGAAGATACATTGGAGCCAAGGTGGAATTTTACAACATGAAAAAAGATAAGGTATAAGGTGTTTTCCCTTAGCTTTGAGTGTTAGCTAATCTTACACTAGATAAAATAATGAATAGGCAATATCATGTCATTCAACTTATATTTTATTTATATTATATTCGTGGTTAATAAATTATTTTTTGGAATCTATACAATCTCTTAATAAATAAATCAATAAGAATACAAGATAGAATAATATATAATCAGATTATGCATAAATATTTTATCAGAACTGGTTAATCACATAATAAAAATAAAATTAATATTAGAAAGGGATGTTAAAATAAAAAAGTAGAGTTTTACACATTAATATAATAAATACTTCAACTAAAAAAATTAAATTTTCATAACTTATCATTACTTGAGTTATAATCAGCCTTATTGTTCAATGTTCTTGACTAACGAATGTTTGTGTGATTTTAATTATTACATAATTTTATATTACTGTTTTTACATGAAATAATTTTATTTATATAAATGGTAAAGTACGAATTGGTGTAACAAAGAGTAAAGTGTTTTGGAAATATTTCTTCTGGAATTTAACATTTGGAAGTCCAATAAAGTAATCAATGTACTGTGAGTTGAGGCAGTAAAAAAGTTACGCCAACCTAAAACCCTTCAAATAACCTGGAATGACTTTTTCTGCATTGAATTAAGGGGAATATATATCTTTTACATGATAATATATATGTAATATTATATTTAAATACTAATGTGGAAGGCTATTAGGTTTCAACAAAATAGTGGTAGATTAATTAAATTAAAAGTTTCTAATCTGTTTTGTTTGTAATCAATGAAGTACTAACCATATACACAAAATTGGTAGAAACTAAACATCAAATGACTTCAAAGATATAAATAGTATCCATAATAGATGGGCATAATATTCTAAATAGAATAATTTTCATATAATTCTATTACTTATTAAACATTATACTATACAATAGATAGAAATTATACATGCTAGAAACGCCACTTCATGAATCAATTTCTAATGAGGCTAGTGAAGAAGAAGTATCTATGTAAACAAAGTATATGTATGATACAATTAATATCAATTTCTTCATGTTATCCATTGTGTACAATGACCATGTAATGAAATTTGAGGATATGGTTATGTATATCATCATTTCTCACCTTCAATATCTCTATCAAGAGAAACTAAGATCATTGATATACAAGATATCCAATGCATAGTTCACATGAAATCATGGAGTGCCGGTTATATATAGGATGTAGGTAGTCAATATGATTTGTTACATAGAACTCATATATGTATTGGGGTTAAATATCTCTGATGAGTTTCTCAAAAATATCATATTATCCTCACCATTTAAGAACTTCTCCAATTTGTAGTAAATTAAAATATGATAAATATTGAGAAGAAATTTTCATAACTTCTTAATCATATATTCTATTTTGATAAATAAATGGGGAGTGAGAAACCCACATTCTTTATGGGGAATATGTAAATAAGGAATAACGAAAAGGGATTGAAGACTCATTCCATGTCTGTGGCTATATATAACAATCCTTAGGAGAATGCAATGATCAATATGTAAGGAAATGAACATGATGTGTTTTTTATTATTGAAATCATAAACACAAGTAGTGGGATTTCAATAATATAAATATGAAAGGAGAATTTTCTTATGTGTTTTTTATTGAATTCAATATTTTTGTATCTCTATGATATGTTTTAGATCATCCATATGTTGTAAAAATTTGTATCCAAATATTGGAACCAAATAGATTTCATATTTTTTCCAGAGTCCAGGTTGATCTATTATATTTCAATGGACAATGGCAAGATAATCTTGTAACACCCTAATAATTTATAATGTACTTCTTTTATACTAAATTTTATTAATAACATTTGATGCACACAACATTGGGTTTAAGCAAAACAGTATTTAGTCATTCTTTGGACACATAATATAAAGTTAAATATTTTTAGATTTAGAACACTTATTTTAAAAATAAAATTCAATTTTATGTCTTAATAAAAAATATTCTCATATGGTGAATTTTTGGGCTATTTTTGAAAAGTTTCATTTTGATGAATAATGAAAAATGAGGAATTATAATTGATAACTATATTTTTATTTAAATAAATTATATTGTCAAATTTGGTTTTAAATTGTTTTTAATGTAAAAATAATTTTTATATCATTGAATCCAATTTAGGTCATTTTAATAATTTTATTATTGAATTTAGATATAATAAAATTGTAAATTACTGAACATTTTCACATTTTAACCTATTTTTTCATCTCATATTCTTGATTAATTTTAAATTAAAACGTTTCACTTTTAGGAGTTGAATATAGGAAAATGGATTCATTATCTTTAATCATAATAATCATTAATTTAAATAATTTCAACTTATTTTTTGACCAAAATGAACAGTTAATGTAGTAATAATTAATTATTGTGGTTAAAGTAAAAAACGGGGGGTTAAACTAGAAAGATAACCATAAAAATGGACATTATACATGTAAAAAAACGATTTTATAGACATATTTCTACCATAAATATATAGGGTTATATAATGGTCCATTTTGGAAGCGTGGGTGATATGTAAAATATGGGATCAATCAATTATTTCAAAAATACCAACAGTGTCCTCTCCCTCACTTATAAAAGGCCTCCTTCTCTCCTCTCCACAACACACCATAAAAATAATTTGGAATTGAAAAAAAATTCCCAAATTATATTAAAATTTTCATACCCTCATCTTTGAATCTATATATTGGGAAAACATAGCAAGGATTTAGTGCACAACAAGGGAGGATACCTAATGAATAGGTAATATTCTTCAACAAGCGTCTTTTTTAACTTCCATGTACACCTCCTAAAATTCTAATGAAACCATGATGCCATAATTACATAATTATCCTCCATTTAATGGTATGTTTTTATAAAAATGGAATGAATTAAAATCATCATGACTTCCATTAAATGGTTTTTGAAGTCATCATTCATGTGTACAATGGACTATCGCCTCGCGAACTGATATTGTTCGTTTTTTCAATTCCACAATTCAAAATTGGGTATTATAATGGATATAAAGTAAATATATAATATTCATAACATATATATACCTAATTATTCATTATAAATTATATTCTTTTACCTTCTATTTTGTAGGAGATACGATAATGTCTCTCATGTATACGACGAGTTGTCGCCTCAGGAAGTGATGTGATTAGTCTATCACTAACGATTCACCTGGAAGGTGATAAAGATAAATTTGATGATTGTATGTGCCATAAATGAAATAAATATAATATTCATGACAAATTTATCATTCTATAAAGATATTGTATATCATTTTATATCATAACATTTCACTCATGTAAAGATTATAACATTGTTTGTGTATGTGGGGACTACCGCCATCATGAAGAAATGTGAATCTCTTTTCATAATCACAAAAAATGTATGAAATATATAACTATATAATATAGTATTTATGATTTTATTTTCACTCTATAATTTTATAATATTTCTTAATTAATTTCCATAGGTATCATTGAAAGGCGTAAATGATACTTATAGCGACCCATACTTTACATACATGGTTAATACATCAAAATTCAAGCATACTTATTACAACATATAACAAAACCATGAAAAGACCGTATAGGTATAGTGTCTTTAGAAACTGGGAAACATAAACAACTGGTTCATAAAGGACATATACTGTCTCCCATTTATTTCATCATATCTATAGTCCCATTTTGGCATATCTTACTCAATACCCTTCTTCCTGACCTGGGGAAAGAAAACATACAAAAGGATGAGCTCAAATGCTCAGTAAGGTTAAACAAAAGAAATATCAATCACATCAAATTCATAAGAACATAACATTTTGGTAATCTTACCCTCCAAAAGAGATCATAATTTCATAACATGGGATAAATCATGGAATTGAAATGTAATCACAATAATAATAACTTAAAACATGAAGCTTTGTGGCATACACACATAATCATATCGAATCATTTTTTATTAGTCAAGACCCATTTCCAAGACTATCTTAGTGGACAAAGTCCATTTCTGAACCGAGTTCATTCCTCGTTTCAGTCCTGTTTCACTGAACAGATTTAACCTTCTGTTCCAGCCATGTCTATCTCATGAGATATAAAAATATTTACCCAATGAATTGTATGGAGATATAGGTCCCACCCATCTCATAATGATACCATTCTTATGTGTGCCGCAAAATCATAAACCATACATCATAGCATAACCCATGTAATAAAAATGGGATTCTTAAACATCATGACCGCAAAAAACAATTCATATAAGATAAAGGAATTCATAAAAATAATTTCATCACAACATAATCAAATCAATTTAATAATAGGGATAGAAACAGAACCCTTTATTATCTTATATGGAAAATAAATTTGATAAAACACTTGAACTCCATTCTTGAGGAAAATATCCTTTATACATCAAAAACACTCTTCCTTTCATAACATGTCATACAATTCTAAACTGAAAGATGTTGATTAAATATAAACATGAAAAATTGTAAAGGAATCTTCTTGGAAATAATGTTAAAAAAAATCTATTCATTCCGTATAAGATAATAAAACATTCTTCTCGTACTTTTGTCAGAAAAGTCAAAAAGTATCTCGTACGAAAAAACAACAAAATGTTCATTTCATATCATTTACTAAAAACTCACCGAAGGGTAAAATTGGATATAAACAATTTTAGAAGGATATAAATATTACATATTGAGGAAACATGGATATGGATGATAAAATACACCCCAGTAAATACCAAAGTATGAAGAATCTCGGATAAAAATGAGATTGTGATATTTTCCCTTACCTTACGTCCAATATGCTTCGTAAGTGTTCGAACCTCATATATAATGATTTAAATAATGTTATTGACTTATTCCAGATTCATACGTATTTTTATGATATCATATATGGTCATATTCTTAGCTTCTTATTAGTAATACTTCATTACTATTTGTTATTCGGGTGTTTATTACTTTTTGTTCTTATGCGTGTTTTGTCGAATAAATTCATATTCTTCTTTTTGGGTTATAAGTACCTCATTTCCAGAATGGTATTATTGTAATATATATCATATTCATTCATTCAATTAATTTATATAATCATTATGCAATGAAGATCATGTAGAACGAGTTGCATCACATCGTGGAGACGGTATTCCGTACATATGCACGAGCGATGATATCATTCCCATGATTGTGAAATTGTAATGGAGTGTATGTATACTATTTAAGAATAAATATCACTTTAAAATAATAATTTATTTTTATTATTTACACAATTATACCAATCCAAGTAAGGTGGCGGTGGAAAATAGATTACACCACGGTGTGGAGACGGTATTCCGTACGTACGCACGCACGGTGATTTTGTTTTCCATAGGATGGATATTTAGTGAAATATGGTTGATTCATACGTATAATAACATTTAAGTATCTAAGTGATACTGATGTTATTACTTAATAATGAAACAACGAAAGAAGAATAAGTGGAAGAAGAAATAAAGTTGAATGAATCGGTAACGGACATTACCTCTTCTTTGAAGCGCTTCTTTGAGACCTCAATTTAGGGCACTAAAATTGGTATTTAAAGAAGACCAGGACCTCTAGGATATTTCTAGGGAATTGGTGAAGTGAAATTGTCAGGGATTGGCCGATATTGAAGGCTAAAATTGGTGTGAGGAGGAGAGGGATGAGGTGCCCTTTTATAAGGGAGGAGAGGGGCACCTTTGGAAATATAAGAAATATTGGTTTATATTAAATCCCAACACCACATAAACACTTCCAAAATGACTCATATCCAAATATTAGATGAGATATGTTTTTAATATCATCAACCAATAAAATTTAGACATGTCATGAATTTATTTTAAACATTATCAACTTGATTTATCCTTATTTATCAATATAATTTTATTTGTGGTAATAATATTATTAATTTAAAATTGTTATAAATAATTACATATTTGTTATGAATTTTCCATAATTTGACACATTATGAAATTTTTGACCTTATAAATTTTAATTTATAATTTTTAAATATTTTTGTGATTTTTAAACAATTTTATAATATGTTATTTTTATAAAATAACAATAGTGTCAATTTTGACACTATTCAATTATTTGAATTTAAATAAAATATATACAGAATATATGTTCGAACTAAAAGCTTTAACAGATTCGTAAAATATCATATGTGTCTCTAAAATTAGTGGAGAACATTAAATAGTTCATATATTATTTATTTTAATATTTTTAAAACCATTTATTTGATATTTTAATTAACAAAATAATTTCAACATCACTATTGTGTCATAATTAATGAGAATTATTTAATGCTTAAAAATACTAAATAAATTCCTATGATGTATATAATTGTATTATATTTTTGGAGACTATTAATGTTTGAAGTTTCATTAAGTTTATCACTAAATTAAAATTATTATACTTATAATATTTAAGAAAGTTACATGTCACATTCTTTGGTTTTAATAATAATGAAATTATTTCCATGGGAAAAAGTCCATTAAATGAATCTAATCCGACCCTTAGGTGATATGGGTTGACTTTTAGTCATCTAATAGGATTTTGGCTGGTGTTAGGGTAATTTTATAATCTTATATTTACCCATAATTACCCGATTTACCTTTAACTATGGTAAATAAAATTTACCGTAGTTACTTTTCATAATGCCCAAAAATCAAAAGTAGCCTATTAACATAATTTGGACCCACTGATTCCGAATATGGATTCCATTTTCCAAAATTCAAAACATATAAGGTGCACTTATTAATTTAAAATAAATCCCATTGTTAAGAAACGGGTTTTAGAAGTTAAAACATTGCCAACGATTGAAATGTTTTTACCTATGAATTCAATGTGAAATTAATGCTAATGACATACATTATATTAAATGGTAAAAATATATTCTATTTATACTTTAAAACCATTCAATATTATAATTTAACCATATAAATTATCTCAATGAAAAAATTTGTTTTTAATTAAAAATTAGGTTATTTTTACTATTCATCAAAATATGAAAGTCATGAGAAAAATATCAAAAATTAATCCAAAGTAAATTTGTATACCTTGATTCAAAATAAGAATTTTATTTTGTCAAATTAAACTTATAAACATGTCAAAAACTATATTTAATGTGGGTGCGCCATCAAAAGGCGGCAAAAATTCATTTTTTGAAAAATACTTATTTTACCCGAAACATTTATTTTGTTCTCTTACCATGTTCTAGAAAATGTGTAAGATTAATAATAAAATTCAAAATGTAGTTAATAATATTCATAACGGATAGTTCATAATAATATATCGTTGTTTATTGAACCCAGGTATTGTGTACTGAAGTGCCCAGATCAGTGTGAATCACTGAGAGGGGGAGGGGGTGAATCAGTGATCCCTTAAAACTTTTTACTAATTCATTCTTAATCAATTAAACCTCTATGGTTGGTTAAAGCCTCGATCCACTCTTCTTGTATCTCTCAACCTTTCCCGAATGATGCAGTAATGAAAAGGCACAGGACACAAGGATTTACAAGGTTCGGCACCAAAGGCCTACATCCTTGCCATGCTCTCCCAGCATGGATTCTCCATTATAACCTGTTAAAATTACAATGGTCGATACAGAGTCCCACTGTATCTCTCCTGAGTCCCACAGAAGGGTCTTTATACTGCTTCACACAGTGTTACCAGAGTCCCACTGGCCTGCTCCAGAATCCCACTGAAGACTTCTTCTCCCTGAGTCCCACAGGGTCTTCTCTTGGCTCCTCGAGTCACACGAGTAGCTCTTCTCCTCTGTTCAGCTCTTCAAGTAACTTCAGTAGCCTGGGATAAAGGCTGCTGGCCTTGCTCTGTACCTCTGATCACTTGAGTTGATCAGGTCTTCTCGTCTTGCTCAGGCTTTATCTCCTTCTTCTGAGGATGACCTGGCTTCTCTCCAACTACTGAATACTCAGACAACTGATATCTTTATCTTCGGTCTGGTCCAGTCTCACATCAGAACAACTTCATGCACTGAGTGCATGGCATCTCTTCATCTTCATGCACTGATAGCATGGGTTCCTCAAATTCTTTAAGATCCTCTGGTCTTGGTCAACTCAAATGCACACCACTGATTTGACTCTGTTCACGTGTGCACGTGCATGCATGCATGCATGCACTTCTCCCTTTCCTCTTCTTGGTGAAGTATACCCATAAAGGGTGTAACACTTTAAGCACACACATTCTCCACAATCTTCACACACTATATTCAAATTGCTTACACACTCACAAGTGTGTTGTACTTTAGTGTGTAGGTCTCCTCTTTCTTCCTTCTTCTAAGTGTGTTCACTTCACTTAGTGCACACACATTAGGTTCGGCCTTCTTGTCTCTTTGCACACAAAACTTCTTCACTTTGGCACACACTTGAGCTTGGCCTTCACACTTCTTGTTGCACACCCTTAAATGGCCGTAGGGTGTTCCTCTTCAATTTGCACACACACACACTCAAATGAGGTGTGGTCTTCACTTCACCCACACAAGGCTATGGCCTTTCACTTCCTTTGCACACAAGACTTGTTCTTTTATTCTTCTTTGCACACAAAGGCACAAAGGCCTCGGCCTTCTCAAAACTCTTCAAGAATGCACACACAAATGTGTCTTCAATTTGGCACAACCAAGGTATGGCCTCGGTCCTCTTCTGTTTTTGCACACACAAACAAAATGTGTTCTTCTTTGTTGTGGTTTATACTCTTTATGCACACACACGGCTTGGCCTTTTTCCTCTTCTAGTTTTGCACACACTTGGTTGTGGCCTTCTTTGTTCTTGTTTAGCACTCACAAGCCGTAGGGCCTTCTTGCCTTGGCACATAAACCACCCGAATCCTTACTGCCTTCAAAGGAGGCGTGCAAGGTGCGGCCAAATCCTCTGTCTTCACTGTCGCGCAGGTGCACAAGGCACAAGAACCGCACAGGGTGCAAGTTCAAGCACCGCACAAGTATCCTCCTGCCGCGCAGGGGTGCGGGCTTCAACCGTGGGAGCGCAAGATATTGCGGCCACGGGTCTTCCTTCCGCGCAAAGGGAAGGTGCGCAGGGGACTCTCCCTTTCTCTTCTTTCGTGCAAGAGGTGCACAAAAGGATCCCACAGAGCAAGAGGTGCTCCAGGCTTCACTGCCGCGCAAGTGTGCGCGTAGGGCTTCGACTTCATGAGGCACAGAGTGCTTCTCACGGGACTTCTTTCTTCAAAAACTCAGCAAGCATATTCATGCCTCGGGTGCTCCTTTTATAGGCAGAGAAACACTTCAAAACATCCGCGTGATAATAACTTCAAAATCCCGAAGATCTCGGATCTTTAAAAAATCTTCCAAATCTTGATTTCCTCTCTGTTCAAACGCGGTTTCTTTTTATGTTTTCGTTCCTCTACGTGCATGCGACTCATAACGCATGCACAGCCTTCGGTTTAGGCCATCCCATGCAAAACACGAACACCCGATGCCTCGGCAACTCCGTTTGCCTCGGCCTCGACCGAATTCATCCACTAGTTGCATGCAAGCTCACTTTAATGCATGATCGTGTTCGTAGAGGCCAGACGATCACAATGGAGGCTTCGGCTCGATCAGCGGTGGCCGGGAGCTCGAAAACAGTCGTCGGGGAGGCTCTGGTTCAGCGGCTGCTCGCGGGTGGCCTTCGGGCGAGCTCGAGGAAGAAGATGGACGCCGGGCCGTTGGATGCGATGATCAATTATCCTCGGACGGCCTGGATCAAATCGGGAGCGGCGAGATGCGATGAGCGGCGGAGATCTGGCGCGCGATCAGTCGTGCGGCCAGGATGTGCTCCCGGGAAATTTTCCGCGTCCCACATCGAAACGGGGCGCGGTTTTCACGCGGCTTATTACCCTGCCGCTGCCCGCTACTCCTCAGTTGCATCTTATCCCTCCACGGTGCCGCCCCGCACCGTGTTCTTCCTGCGGGCGCGCTCTGCGCCCACTCTGCTCCTGCGGGCGCGCTCCTAGCGCCCACTATGCATCGCCTGACACTCGCGGGTGCGCTCATGCGCCCCTGCCGTGCTCCTCCGGGCGTGCCCCAGGCGCCCATGCGGTGTCTTGGGGTGCGTCCTGCCGCCCTGGGCTCGCCCCACGGGTTCCCCCTTGGGCGTGGCGCCTTAGGCCCACATGTGCCTTGGGGTTGAACCCTCAAGGTGTCCATGGGCTGGCCAATTTTTTGGCTAAGTAACAAATAAGACTTTGTCAAAAACAAAGTCCTCCATGAAAAATGCCAAATGCCACTTAATCCATCCTTCCTCTTCCTATTCTTCCTCTAAGCCATTCCTTCTATATTTCTTCTCTTCTAACTCATATAATCAACATTTAAGAATGGAATTCCCGAAGGTTTCTTCATCTTCAACCGATCTCCTGAATCACTTATTTCTTCAATAATCTTCATTGATCTAATCAGAGATCAATTGGAACATATTCTGATTCACATGCACTAAGAGTTAGTGCATGGACTTATTAGTGCACATCATCCACTTAGTAGTTGTGGATGGAACTCCTTTCAACTCCTCATTCATTGTGAAGACAATGCATGGTATTCAATCAATGTTGTGACATTGTATCATCAGGATACAAGTTCTTTGAACTAAAATATCAGCTCAACAATCGTCAGATGTTCATGGAGAATGTTTCAACCATAATTTCCAATACCACTTAGTGAATCTCCTAAGTGACATGCATCTTAGTACCATGGCCATTCTCCTTCACCACCAACACCATCACAACCTTTGTCATTCACATCTTGACATTCCCTGACTTCCATTCATTCCAAGACAACTTCATGCCTTATTGACAACAAATGCAACACAGTGCACTTCACGTACTACACACGCTATCGAGGAAGGTCGCGATTGCATGTAATGCAAGCGAATTCCGTATTGTGTGCTGTGAAAGATTCCTTTGGTGTTGCGTATTACATAAGACAATATAAAAAATTTCTCATAAAATATCGGGGTGTTACATTCTACCCCCCTTAAAATGAATTTTTCCCTCGAAATTCATCACTTCATTGCAAATAGATGAGGAAACCTCTCCCTCATCATATCCTCAAGTTCCCATGTAGCTTCTCCTAATTGGTGGTTCCTCCATAAAACTTTCACCAAGCGAGTGGTCTTGTTCTGCAGGAATTTTTCACTACGATCTAGAATCTCTATCGGCTGTTCTTCATATGAAAGATCTTGTTCCAGCGGTACAACTTTTCAGTTGAGTACATGTGAAGGATCAGGTATGTACATTCTCAGGAGAGATACATTGAACACATCGTGAACTTGAGGGAGATTCGGTGGAAGCTCCAATCGGTAATCTACCTTCCCAACATGATCCAGAATTTTAAAAGAACCGATATATCTAGGGATCAACTTTCCCTTCTGTCCAAATCTCATTACCCTCTTCCACGGAGATATTCCTATGAACACTTTATCACCCACTTCAAACTCTAGGTCTTTTCTTCTGTTGTTGGCATAACTTTTCTGTCGACTCTGAGCTACTCTTATGTGTTGTTGAATAGATCTGACCTTTTCTGCCATTTCAACAATAAGATCAGGTCCTAATAGCTTTTTTCCCCAACTTCATCCCAGAAAGTTGGAGTCTTGCATTTCATTCCATAGAGAGCGTCACAAGGATCCATCTGAATAATGGAGTGAAAGTTATTATTATAAGAAAATTCCACCAAAGGTAGGTGTTGATCCCAAAAACCTTTGAAATATATATAGCAAGCTCTCAACATATCTTATAGAGTATGAATTGTCCTCTCAGACTGTCGTCTGTCTGAGGATGATAAGCAGTGCTGAAACTCAACTATATATCCAGAGTATGCTGATGACTTCGCCAGAACATTGAGGTAAACCTTGGATCCTGATCAGATATAATAGAAAGTGGTACTCCATGCAATCTTACCACTTATTTTACATATATCATGGAAAGCTAATCTAGAGAGAAATCCTCTCTAATAGAAATGACGTGTGCAGATTTTGTAAGATGATCAACTATGACCCAGATAGAAATATTGCCTTTGGATGTTTTACGAAGTCCAGTGACAAAGTCCATAGTGATGTTTTTCCATTTCCATTCTGTTATGGGTAATGGTTGTAACATCCACTTAGACTTCTATCTCTCATCTTTAACTTGCTGACAATCCAAGCATCGAGAGACATATTCAGCAACATCTCTTTTCATGCCATCCCACCAGATGTTCTCTTTTAGGTCCCTATACATCTTCATGCTTCCAGGATGAATAGAGAATGAAGAACTATGAGCCTTATCCATCAGCTCCTTCTTTAATTCGGGGGTGGGAGGAACAAAAACCCAATTCCGGAACTTTATTATCCCATCACAATCAAAGTTGAATTCAGGAACATTTCTCACCTTCTTTTGTAATTCGATATCTTCTTTCTGTGCCTCTTGAATCTTCACATGTATAGATGGTTGAAGATTCATTAGAGAAAGATAAGATTTCTACCCTTCCATTAAAATTCCAAGATCCATCCTTTGTAATTCCATAAATATTGGATCTTTTGTGATCCTCATCATGGATAAGATAGCATGGTCTTGTCGACTTAATGTGTCTGATACCTTGTTTGCTTTCCCAGGGTGGTAATGAATTGAACAGTGGTAATCCTTAATCTGCTCCCACCATCTTCTTTGATGCATATTCAGATCCTTTTGTGTGAAAATATACTTTAAACTTTTATGATCAGTATAAATATCACACCTTTCACCATAAAGGTAATGCCTCCAATTCTTTAATGCAAAGATTACTGCAGCTAACTCCAAATCATGAGTTGGGTAATTTTGCTCATGGATTTTCAGCTGTCGTGAGGCATAAGCTATCACCATATCATTTTGCATGAGAACAAATCCCAGTCCCTTCTTGGATGCATCATTGTAGATCACAAACCTTTCTCGACTGCAAGGTAGTGTGAGCAAAGTGCACCGACTAACCTTCTTTTTAGCTCTTTGAAATTTTCTTCACATTCCTCCATCCAAACAAACTTAACTCCTTTTCGTGTCAACTTGGTGAGTGGGTTAGATAATGTTGAAAAATCTTTTACAAAACATCAGAAATATCCAACCAAACCAAGAAAACTTCGGATCTCAGTTACTGTTGTTGGTCTCGACCACCTTTCGATAACCTCTGTTTTTGCTGGATCCACATATATCTCCTCTTTTGAGATTATGTTACCCAAAAATGCAACTTTTTGAAGCCAAAATTCACACTTGGTAAACTCGGCATAAAGGTTCTCCTTTATCAGGGTCTTCAATATAATTCTCAAGTGATCTTCATGTTCTTCCTTGCTCTTTGAATAGACAAGAATATTGTCTATAAAGACTACCACAAACTGATCAAGATAGTCTCTAAAGACACTATTCATTAGATCCGTGAAGACAGAAGGGGCATTAGTAAGACCAAATGGCATTACTAAAAATTCATAGTGTCCATACCTTGTATGGAAACCCGTCTTTGGTATATCCTCCCTTTTGACCATTAATTGATGATACCCTGAACAAAGATCAATCTTGGAAATGTATTGAGCTCCTTGTAGTTGGTCAAATTGGTCATTAATGCATGGGAGAGGATATTTGTTCTTGATAGTGATCTTGTTAAGTTCTCGATAATCAATGCAGACTCTCATTGATCCATCTTTCTCCTTAACAAACAGAACTGGTGCTCCCCAAGGGGACGCACTAGGGTGTATGAATCCTTTATCAAGATTCTCTTGGAGTTTCTTCTTCAATTCCTGCAACTCAATTGGGGCCATTCTATAAGGTGTCTTTGAAATAGGCAAAGCCCCAGGTACGTGTTCTATTGAAAACTCAACTTCACGATTTGGTGGAAGACCTAGAAATTCCTCTGGAAATACTTAATAAAATTCCAGTACAATGGGCATATTATTAATAGTGTGTTTTTCTCCAACTATTTGAGATAAATAACCTTAATTTAGTGGAATCAAGACCCATAAGATGGATGAAATTTTCACTGGAAGGTTATGTTCATCCTTGCATCGATAGATGATCATAGATTGATCTAGAATATGAAATGTGACTTCCCTTCTTTGGAAATTGATATGAGCTCCATATAAAGAAATCCAATCCATGCCAAGAATCACATAAAATTCCACTATAGGAAGGATCTCAAGATTTGTAGGAAGCACTTTCCCACAAACTTCAATAGGAGAAGAATTCTAATCTTTTGATGCAACTATTGTGCCATTAGGGGTTGTCATAGCTAACTAAACATTTTATAGTTGAGGTAATACGGTGATACCCTAAGAAAATTCATCAGAAATAAAAGAGTGGGTGGATCCAGAATCAAATAAAACATTTTATACTTTAGAGTGGATGATAAGTGTACCTCTCACCACTTCGTTGTCGTACTCCACATCGCCGATAGTAATTGCATGAGAAATTCCTTTGTCTTTGGCCTTAAGAGTTTGTTGACGTCGATCATCATCCTCAACCCTTGGATTTGGGCATTGATTGGCATAATGCCCCATCTCCTTGCACTTGAAACATTGAAGTGTAGTAGGTTCATTCTGTAAATCCCTTCTTTTGTTTGTATCATTAGACATCTTCTTCCCACCATTGCGGCATTCAAATGCCCGATGCCCTTTTTTCCACATTTGAAACATTTACTTGTTCCTTTAAGACAACTCCCTCCATGTTTCTTTCCACACATTGAGCATAAGGGAAAACTCATCTTCTTTTCAGTGTGATCTTTAGATTTTCCTTTGAATTACATTTATCTCTTCTTATCATACCCATATGACTGATGGGTTACTCCAATCTTCATCTCATCATTGAGAGCACATCAAACGATTTCCTCATTGATATTGAAGTCCCTTATGGCTAACGCCCTTCGATGACTTGGTTTTAAACCACTAAAGAATAAGTAGATCTTACTCTCAGGTTGGATGATAATACCAGAAGCGTACCTTGAAGTCTTGTAAAATTTGCTTCATAGGTACCAACAGATTCATCATACTTTTGCTTTAGTTCAAGAAACTCCTCTCCATCTTTGTTCGGAGAATACGAGGGAAGTACTTATTGAAAAATAAGTTCTTGAACTCATCCCATTCCATGGACTCAATTTCATCTCTTGGACTCGAATTCTTGATAAGATTCCACCATTGATCAACATCACCTTCCAAACGATACACTAATAAGATAACATTATCATGTTCAGAACATTGAAGAACTGAAAATATCTTTTCAGTAGTATTGATACATTGTTCAGAAACTAATGGATCAATAGGCCTGCTAAATGAAGGTGGGCGCTGTCTCATGAAGGATTCAATAGAATGTTGCTCCTTCCTTTTCTCGTTTGGAAGTCCTGCATGATTCATAGCTTGAGAATGTTTTGTGAGCATGGCTACAAGATTTTGCATTCCAGCTCCCATAATGTTTGGTTGCTCAGGGGGACAATCATTGCATTGCCCATCACATTCCGCATTAACACAGTTTCTTTGGGATCCATCCATTGACTAAAAACAAGAAGAATAGTGTGAGAAACACTAATTATAATAGGAAAACCACATAATAAAGAATAAAATTTCACACTTAAGGTCTTATCATAGGTTGTTGATGGCCATTTCTAGAACACTAAGATTGTGTTCTATGATTAGACATATCCTTAGGTTTCTTACTAAGGCTTTCACATCCTAGTTTCCAAAGGTTGAGTATACCTTTCTTCTGATACCAACTATAGCCACCCATACTTTACATACATGGTTGATACCTCAAAATTGAAGCATACTTATTACAACATATAACAAAACCATGAAAGGATCGTATAGGTATAGTGTCTTTAGAAACTGGGAAACACAAACAACTAGTTCATAAAGAATCTACATTGTCTCCCATTATTTCATCATATCTATAGTCCCTTTTTGGAATATCTTACTTAATACCCTTCTTCCTGACCTAGGTAAAGAAAACATACAAAAGGGTGAGCTCAAATGCTCAGTAAGGGTAAACAAAAGAAATATCAATCACATCAAATTCATAAGAACATAACATTTTGGAAATCTTACCCTACAAAAGAGATCATAATTTCATAACATGGGATAAATCATGGTAGTGAAATGTAATCACAATAATCATAACATAAAACATGAATCTTTATGTCATACACACATAATCATATAAAATCATTTCTTATTAGTCAAGACTCATTTCTATGACTATCTTAGTGGTCAAAGACTATTTCTGAACCGAGTTTATTCCTCGTTTCAGTCCTGTTTCACTGAACCGGTTTATCCTGCCATTCCAGCCATGTCTATCTCATGAGATATAAAAATATTTACCCAATGAATTGGATGAAGATATAGGTCCCACCCATCTCATAATGATACCATTCTTATGTGTTCCGCAAAATCATAAACCATAAATCATAGCATAACCCATGTAATTAAAATGAGATTCTTAAACATCGTGACATCAAAAACCAATTCATATAAGATAAAGTAATTCATAAAAATAATTTCATCACAACATAATCAAATCAATGTAATAATAGGGATAGAAATAGAACCCTTTATTATCTTAGATGGAAAATAATTTTGATAAAACACTTGAACTCCATTCTTGAGGAAAATATCCTTTCTACATTAAAAACACTTTTCCTTTCATAACATGTCATACAATTCTAAACTAAAATAATTTGATTAAAGATAAACATGAAAACTTGTAAAGGAAGCTTCTTGGAAATTATTTTTTAAAAATCCATTCATTCTGTATAAGTTAAAAAAACATTCTTCTCATACTTTTGTCGGAAAAGTCAAAAAGTACCTCGTACGAAAAATGAAAAAATATTCCTTTAATATCTTTTACTAAAAACTCACCGAAGGGTAAAATTGGATATAAACAATTCTAGAAGGATATAAATATTACATATTGTGGAAACATGGATGTGGATGATAAAATAAACCCCAGAAAATACCAAAGTATAAACAATCTCGGATAAAAATGAGATTGTGATATTTTCCCTTACCATAGGTCCAATTTTATTCGTAAGTGTCCAAACCTCCTGTATAATGATTTAAATAATGTTACTGACTTATCCCAGAATCAACGTATTTTTATGATATCATATATGGTCATATTCTCAGCTTCTTATTAGTAATATTTCATTACTACTTGTTATTCGGGAGTTTATTACTTTTTGTTCTTATGCGTGTTTTGTCGAATAAATTCTTATTCTTCTTTTTGGGTTATAGATACCTCATTTAAAGAATGGTATTAGTGTAATATATATCATATTCATTCATTCAATTAATTTATATAATCATTATGCAATGAAGATCATGTAGAACGAGTCGCATAACATCGTGGAGACGGTATTCTGTACTTACGTACGAGCGATGATATTGTTCCCATGATTGTGAAATTGTAATGGAGTGTTTGTATACTACTTCATAATCAATATCACTTTAAAATGATAATTTATAGTTATTATTTACACCATTATACCCATCCATTTAAGGTGGTGGTGGAAAATAGATTACACCAAGGCGTGGAGACGGTATTCCATACGTACGCACGCGCGGTGATTTCATTTTCCATAGGATGGATATATGGTGAAATAGGGTTGTTTCATACTTATAATAACATATCATTATATGAGTTATACTGATGTTATTACTTCATAATGAAACAACTAAAGAAGAAGAAGTGGAAAAAGAAATAAAGTTAAAAGAATCGGTAACAGACATTATCTCTTCTTTGAAGCGCTTCTTTGATAACTCCTTTTAGGGCACTAAAATTTGACTTTGAAGAAGACCAGGACCTCTAGGATATTTCTAGGGAAGTGGGGAAGTGAAATGGGAAGGGATTTTCCGAGCGTGAAGGTTGAAACTGGTGTTTGGAGGAGAGGGAGGAGGTGCCCTTTTATAAGGGAGGAGATGGGACCTTTGGAAATATAAGAAATATTAGTTTATATTAAATCCCAACCCCACTTAATTTAAAATTTTTAAATATTTTTGTGATTTTTAAACAATTTTATAATATGTTATTTTTATAAAATAACAATAGTGTCAATTTTGACACTATTCATTTATTTGAATTTAAATAAAATATATAAAGAAGATAAGTTCGAACTAAATGATTTAATAGATTCATAATATTTCATATGTATCTAGATAATTAGTGGAGCAATTAAATAGTTCATATAATATTTATTTTAATATTTTTAAAACCATTCATTTGATATTTTAATTAATAAAATAATTTCAACATCACTATTGTGTCATAATTAATGATACATATTTAATCCCTAAAAATTATTAATAAATTCCTATGATGTGTATAATTGTATTATATTTCTAGAGACTATTCATTTTCTAAGTTTCATTAAGTTTATCACAAACGTAAAATTATTATACTTATAAGATTTAAGAAAGTGACAAGTTGTCAACATCTTTGGTTTTAATAATAATTAAATTATTTCCATGGAAAAAAGTCCATTAAATGAATCTAATCCAACCCTTAGGTGATATGGGTCGACTTTTAGTCATCCAATAGGATTTTGGCGGGTGTTAGGGTAATTTTATAATCTTATATTTAACCTTAATTACCCGATTTAGCTTTAACTGTGGTAAATAAAATTTACCGTATTAACTCTTCATAATGCCCAAAAATAAAAAGTAGTCTATTAATATAATATGGACCCACTGATTCAGAATATGGAATCAATTTTTCAAAATTCAAAACATATAAGTTGTAGTAATTAATTAAAAATAAATCCCGTTGTTAAGAAAATGGGTTTTAGAAGTTAAAACGTTGCCAAAGATTGAAATGTTTTTACCTATGAATTTGTTGTGAAATTAATGCCAATGTCATAAATTATATTAAATGGTAAAAATATATTCTATTTATACTTTAAAACCATTCAATGTTATAATTTAACCATATAAATTATCTCAATTAAAAAAGTTGTTTTTAATTAAAAATTAGCGTATTTTTACTATTCATCAAAATATGAAAGTTATCAGAAAAATATAAAAAGTTTATATAAAGTAAATTTTTATACCCTGATTCAAAATAAGAATTTTATTTTGTCAAATGGAATTTATAAACTTTTCAAAAACTAGATTTAATGTGCGTGCGCCATCAAAAGGCGGCAAAACTGCATTTTTTTAAAAATACTTATTTTACCCGAAAAAATTATTTTGTTCTCTTAACATGTTCCAGAAATTGTGTAATATGAATAATAAAATTCTAAATGTAGTTAATACTATTCATAATAGCTATTTCATAATAATATATCGTTGTTTAGTGAAACCTGGTATTGCGTACTACACACGCTATCGAGGAAGGACGCGATTGCGTGTAATGCAAGCCAAGTCCGCATTGTGTGCTGTGAAAGATTCCTTTGGTATTGCGTATAACATAAGACAATAAAAAAAATTTCTCATAAAATCTCAGGGTGTTACATTACTCATGTGTATACACAACCTATCATCTCCATGATCGTAACATACTTCATTTTCCATAACAAATATTCATGATTGATTTTAATGGTATAATTGACATAAAAATATGACAATTATTTCATTATAATTATTCTGGATATGATAAAACTATATAATATGCACATTAAATGGATCATTCATGACATTAACTGCATGAGAAAACAAGCCAATTATCACCCAAAACAGACGAAAATAATGAAATATTATAGATGAAAGGTTGATAAAATATTATTAAAGGATCATATATGATATTTTAAAAATTAATATTATTTTAGTGCATGTTAAAGAAATTTTTGAAAGCATGTTTCTGTAGGTTAAATCACATTCAACCAAAAGGAATTGTGGGGTAATGGATTTCATCACAATTTGATTTCATAGGGGCATGTAGCAATGTTATAAACCTAGTTTCTCTTATATTGTGTATATACTACCACATTTACCAGTTATATTATGAATAATTAATTATTCATTATATTTTTTGTTTCAATTTGGATCAATTATTATAATGTGTTATTACTTTAAATATATAAATTAGTAAAAGTAAGTGTGTAATCATACTTTATTTTGTGATTGCTAACTTTTTTGTGAAACAATCACATTCATATAAAATGTTTTTCTTTGAAAATTGTATCTCCCATAAATATAGATATTATATAGTGATAGATATTATTATTTCACAAACCATATACAATTTTTACATATGGTTCTTACCTTGAATATTATTTGATTATCTAAGAAAATGTTAAAATTGTGTACCCTTTCATCAACATTGATATTAGTTGATAAAGAAAATTTTTTATGAAGTTAATTTATTATTTGATATATGGGAATGATTTGGAAATATATGACATGGGTTGGGGAAAATTTATAAAAATCCCATCATGACATCGATAGTTTCATGAGATGAACCAGTTAGCTAAATCCGATCAGTTTTTACCCACAATATTTTAAAAATCTTATAATTGGTCTTAATAGTAAATTTATCTCGTACCAAAGAAACATTTAGTCCAATAATTAATCAATTAATACATTGAATAATTAATTATTAATATCCAAGGGATTCTTTCTATGATATTATCTCTATACATATTTCATTTTCAGATATTGATTACATAACAAGTGTTTTCAATAATTTACCTTGTGATATTGATAATGTCATTCTATTCATGTGATTATGTTATTTAGATTGAATGTGTGTATGGTTATCTACCTTTACATGTTGATTATGATTATTGTTTCATGGTACATTCTACAATACATAACAATTACTAAGAATCTATACTCACCCTTATTTTTTTAACTTTCCCCAGGAAATGAAGATGAATTTTTGGAATGAGTTTCAAGGATAATGTGGTTTTTCTATTGTTCAATTTTCTTTCATAAAGTAAAATTGACAATTTTTATGTGATATGGTTCTCAAAAACATATATACTATTTTGTCCATTAACTTGTTAATTCTTGTATCTATGCTAGTGTAACAAAATAAGGCATTGAATCCAACCTACTAGGTTCAGATTCATTATAGTTGGTATCATATGAAGTTTAATAGATTCCTTGGTAATTAGATTTTGGAAAATATAGTTTATGGAACATAACACAATGATATAAACTGAGGGTATGTATAGAATAACATCATAATATTATGTTATGGAATATATTGTGTTGGTTTTACTACCAATATAACCCTATCAAGATACAAAAATTGGACATTGTTCTAGCATAGAGGTACTTAGGGTTAATAACACCAAAAAGGTATTTCGGGATTGACTTTAGAATTACCTTGTATATTAAAATAGGCCATACTTTAATACTGGTTTAAAATAAAAGGGGATATGATTAGGGTAATTTAAGTTTTTTTATAAACCATTACAAAGGATTTGAAATTAAATATATCTAAAATCCAAATGTTATGATTTTATTATTAGTAATGACTAACTTTTTAATTTATGTTTAGAATTAAACCATGATTGTAAATATATATTATTATCTAAATATAATAATTTTATGAGTTGATTGAGTATATTTCATTATTTAGAAATGGTGACTGGAAGGAAGATGATCATCAATACTCTTGAAAACTAAAAACATTTCCCTGTTGAGTAAACTGATACATCTAGAAATGAAACATAAATAATGTAGCTATATTAGTAAATATTAACCTAGTTATAAAAAATATGCATTCCTTGTTGGATCAACCAATTACAAAATGGAATTTATCTATTCTATATCGAATTATGTGATAGATGTCCACATAATTTATTAGGGAAACTAATGTTATTGTACCATAGAAATATACTAAGTCTTTTGAGAATAAATTTGGGGTCTTTGGTTGTAGTGAAAAGGAAAAGGATAAACACGTGGTGTATTTTCTAAAAGGAAATGCTAACCAATAGGGGTCATTGATCCATAATATTTTGAAGGAAGGGGAAATATAACTCGTGGAGTTGGAATATTTAACATAGAAATTCATGGACAAATATTTTAATTATAATCCATAAATTTAGATAAAGAGAGAGTTCCCTAGATTAAATAAAAATGAAGAAATAAGTGTAGTGGGTTATGAAGCATCATTTACAGGGTTATAAATGTACTCTACGTATTGCATATGTGACAAGTAGTGAATGATTGATCACTTTTTTGAAGGCCTTAAGCCACGTATCCCAAGGGTAATAGCCTTTCAAACTTTTTCTTCATATGATGAAATAGTTTTAGGTTTTTGCAATATAGTGAAATAATTCCCCATGTCTTATGGATTTAATGAGAATTGATAGAATATGAGGTTATTAGAACACTAAGATAAAGGGAATTCATCATAGAGGAAGATGAAAAATTTATATCATGTGAGTATTTTGAAATACATCACCCTAGAAAATACCTAAAATGTATGAGGTTTTTCTTTAAGTCTGGAGAAAGGGGACGTATTTTTAGTTAACAAAAGGAGAATAATTAAAATAAAACTATTATGTTTTTTAACTAATTGGAGATGGGGAACTATAAAAATTAATTCCCCAAATTTCATGGGAATCTACTATAGAAGAGGCCAATGGGAGAAGGATAATTTTTTTGATCACTACAGTTGAGGTGGTTGTACCCAATGAGGTGGTGGTGGTTACATTAATACTATTTTCCAATTTGGATAATGCTTTATTTGATTTTGTAACCTCACACTCATTTATATATACCCATTTTTACATGAAAACTAAAAATTTACCATTTAATTTTGTAGGGGAGTTGTTAGTCAAAACTATAAATGGAACTCTCATTACAACATGGATGTGTTAGGAAGTCCCCATTATGAAACACACACACACATTCTTTTTTTACTGATATTATTATCATACTTATGGTTGATTTCAATATAATATTTCATATATTCTGGCTTTCAAAATATGATTCAAAAAATTATTATAAGATGAAAGAAATTATGATTTGTGAGGGAGATATAGAGTTCACTATCATTATAGAAGAGGCTTCATAATTTGAGTCATATCTAGATCAACCCCAAGAAACTAAACTGAATGATGTTCTTGAGGGAATAAGAGAAAAAAATAAAGTGTCTAAGAATATAATATTGAAAATGAGGATTTACCTATTTTACAAGAATATATTGTTATATTTCATAAGGAATTTCTTATAAATCCCACAGAGCATGAAGTTGCATTTTCTATTGATTTAATCCTTCATGCGAGACCAATACCAAGGAGTCCCTATATAATGGACACTATAGAATTAATATAATTGGAGTAACAACTAGAGGAGTTGGGTAATATAGGATTTATTATCCCAAGTGTATCCCCTTGGGGAACCCTTATTTTCTTTGTTAAGAAAAATGATGGATCCACGGGGCAGTGCATTGATTATCGAGAAAACAATGCTATTATGAAAATGAACAAGTATTAATTTCCTTTAATTTACAACTTATTGATCAATTTCATGGATTCAGATATTTTTCAAATATTAACCTTCATTATGGGTATCATCAATTGGTAGTAAATAAAGAAGAAATTCTGAAGAAATATTTGCGAATGAGGTATGGACAATTAATATTTCTAGTAATTCCATTTGGATTGACTAATACAGTATATATTTTTATTGATCTAATGAACAAAGTATCCAAGGAATACATTTATGGTTTTATAGTATTCATGTATGATATTATAGTGTATTCCAAATGATATGAGGCCCATTTAAATCACTTTTAAATCATTCTTGAGACTCCTATAAGAACATATTGACATGATACATTTAGTAATTGTGACTTCTAGTATCAAGTTGTTCCTTTTCTTGTTTAAATTGTCTATAGGGATGAAATATAATCTTATCCTTCCAAGAAAAAGGTAACCAAAGAATGGAATATTCTAATAAACATAACTAAGGTATGTTTTTTATTGGTTTGGAAGGTTACTATTAAAAATTCACTCAGAATATTTCCTGATTGGCTAACCCGTTAACAGATCATACACGTAATGGGGTAATGTTTGTTTGGACAAAGGATTTTGATGAATTTTTTGAGGAGCGGAATAACTTATTGAGAAATGATATGATTTTTTATCTACCATCTAGAAATGTTTATTTTTTCTATATAGTGATGCATCTATGAAGATAATTAGATTTTTTATTATGAACAATGATAAAGTTGTTGGTTATGAATCAAGAAAGGTTAATAATGATGAATAGAACTACCCATCACGTGGACTTGAGTTGGAAACTATATTTTTTTCTTTGAATAGATGAATAAGTTACCTCTATGGTGAAATATGTGAGATATATATGGATAATGAAATCATAGAATACATATTTTTATAGAAAAGGCTCAATATGAGATAAAGGCAATGTCTCAAGCTATGAAAGGATTATGATTTCCCAATACACTACCACCATAGGAAAGAAAATAATGTGGAAAATTCATTGTGAAGGAAAGATCATGGAATTATCACCCAAATGTGGATTGAGAGGGATCATATGATCATTGATCTAGTAAAAATGGTTATGGAAATTAATATGGAAATGGAGACATCAATCAATTTTTAAATGATTTCATAATAGTCTCTATTAGATTTGATAAAGAATTATCAATATAGTGATGAAAAATATGAAAATAAAATTAAAACTGTGGATGAATGGAAAATAAAAGACTACATTTCTGATGTTGATATAGGGAAATAAGTAAGTATATTATGTTTTCCATCTAAACCTGATGTGAAAAGGATATTTCTAGATAATCATCATACCTCAAATATTTATATACACTATAGTAGAATAAAAATGTATAGGTATTTGAAGTAATAATTATTGTGTAACAAAAAGAATTGGGAAATTCTTGAATATGTGTCTAGATTATTGGGTTTTCAATAATTTTTGTCTATGTGGAAATATCATAGCGGAGTCTTGAAATCTCATCCAATTACTATGTATAAATTTTATGACATTACTATAGACATTGACATGGTAATACCAAATTTTCCAAGAATGTTGTAACATAGGTTATGATTGAGAACCTAACTAAATATGAACAATTACACACTATAAGAGAATATTTTCCTCGTGAGAACTTCAAAATGATTTATATTAATGAATTTGTGAGACTTCATGGTGCACCCCTAACAACTGTTCTTTATTGATATCCCAATTTTACATAGAAATTATTAGAGATTATTTAGAAGGATCTTAATACCAATCATTATTTGTGCACTTCCAACCATCAAAAAACTAATGAATAGTCAGAAAAAATTATTTTAACAAAGGAGGACATGTTTTGGTTATGTTCACTCAACTTTCAAGGTATGTACAATCATTATTTACCTTTATTATAGTATTCCTATAGAAATTGTTTCCATTCAAGTATTCAAATTGCATTGTATAAAGAATTATATAGAACAAGATTTTGTACTCAATCATGTTTCATTGATGTTTTTTAAAGAAAACTTATAGGCCCATAACTTTTTTATTAAACAAAAACAAAGGTAATGGATATCCATTATCATATTAAAGCATATCAATGTAGAAAAATAGTTATACTGATAATCATAGGACTGATTTTTTATTTCAAGTGGGAGATTTTTTTTCCAAAAGTATATATATGAAAGGGTGTTATCAGGTTAGTAATATAGAGAAACAAATACCTATATAAATATTTCCCATTTGAAAATCTTTAAAGGATTGTATTTGTTTCTAAAGTATATTCAATGCTTCCAAATCTATCAAAATTATATGACGTGTTTCATTTTTCTTTGTTATGAATGAACATGAAAGACCTAATGGATGTAATAACCTCAACTGAAATATAATTGTTACATGATCTATCATACTATGAAAACCCATCCATATTCTTATTACTAGATAGCAAGTATTGATGAATCATATGACTCGTCTCAAATAAGTGCATTGGAGAAATCAGAAAATGGTGGAACGAAAGTGGGAACTAGAGGATATTATCATGAATAACTACCCACATCTATTTAAAAGGTAATATAAAATAAATTTAAATGAATAATATTTTTATGGGGGAATAATGTGACACACACTTAATTTAAAAAGTATTTTTTATAGAATAAATTTCATTGATACCTTACAATGCACAAAACTTTGGGTTTAAACAAAACACAATTTAGTGATACATGTCACAAAGTATTTGAAAATATTTTTTATCACTTTTAGAAATTTTCTTTTACAAAATAGAATTAATTTTTTAATTAAAAATGTCAAAATTATTTCATGTTTAATTCTTGGTATTTTTGGGAAAAGATTTATTTTTTGATTAATAGTGAAAAAAAATATTCTAATTGAAAATTTAATTTTTATTTAGAAATATTTTAATAATAAATTATATTTATTATTTTATTAAAAGTGAAAATATTTCAGTTTTTTATCAATTAATACAATTTAGTTTTTTGAAATCATTTTCATATTGTATTTAGATATGAAAACTTTGTATACTTTTCAACATTTTCACGTTAGAAACCCACATTGTAATTGCATCTACGAGGTTAATTTCAATTAAAAAATTTCCACTTATGTGTATTGAATTTGTATAATTTGATTCAATAGTTTTAATTAGAATAAGTTATATTTTATAATTGGTTCAACCTAAATTTTTATCAAAATTAATAGTAAATACAATAAATAATAATTATCATGGTTAAACCAAAAATTATTTTTAATTAGGGTTAATGAAAAACTATAACGAACAATATGGCATATAAACATGTCCAAAATATAATTTTATGGCCACCTTTCATCCATTAAACCTATAAGGTTCTATAATTACCTATTTATACCCCCATTGAATTATGAAAACATGGTAGAACTCAATTATTTTCAAAACTATCAAATGTGTCTTCTCCCTGGATTATAAAAGAACACCCCATATCATCTACACTCTACACCTTCAATCAACCTTATTTCATCCCAATAATTCCCATATAACTACCTAAAATCCCTCTAATCATCCTATACACCAATGTTTTGTAAAATAATCCAACTTAGAAAGGATTTAGTGCAAACATAAGAAGTCTTCCCAAAAAATGTAATGCTCTTCAATGAGTGTCCCTGTTTTACTGGTTTTTACACCTCATTAAATGGTTATTAAAATATGTTTATATAATAACACCATTAAATTACATACATTGGTATGTTAATATAATAATTTAATGACCTACAATTATCTCCACATCCATAAATGGGTTACGAAATTATCATTTATGTGTACGGTGGAATACCACCTCATGAACCGATGAAGTTTATATTTCAATATACGCCTCTCATAATTGAGTATAATGGTTTATATAAAGTAAATATATGATAATTATGACCTATATATACCATTTGATCCAATTTTTTATCTATAAATTTTTACCTTACATTCTGTAGGGGATACGATAATGTTGCTCGTGTGTATGGCGCCCAACCGCCTCACGAAGCGATAGGATTCGTCATTCACTCACACCTTGCATGAAAGGTGATATAGAAAGATTTAATTATTATATATGATATATTTGAAATAACTATGATAATAATGAAATTTTTATTGTTTTGGAAAGAAAATACATATCATTATATTTCATACATTTTTACTCACGTAATGATGATAACATCATTCGTGTACATGTGGACTACCACCTTCATGGAGTGATGTGACTCTCTTTTCAACCAAAAACCACATGGAAAATATATATAAGTTCATAATATAGTTTATATAATATTATTATCATTATTTTAAGGTATAATATTACCTACCACCTTTCAATAATGATCATTTAAAAGTGGAAAATTTACTCATAGGTGCGTATGGCCTACCTTCTCCATGATCATAACATACTTAATTTTTCATAACCAATAATCATGAATTATTTTAAAATAATAATTGAGTTATATAAATGATAAATATTTTAGGATAATTTTTTTGAAGATATTATTATATAATATCCACATGATTTGGAGAATTCATGACATTGAACACATGGGAAAATAAGGGAATTACACTAAAAACAAAAAAAATAATGAATTATTATTTATGATCGGGTGATAAGGTATTATTAAAGTATAATATATGATATTATAATTATTAATATGGTTCAGGTGTAAGTTAATTACATGTATAAAACCATTATTCATTAGTTTATATAAGTTTCAAGAAAATGGATGCATGAGGTAATATATTTCATCTAAATTTAATTTTATTAAGCCATATTGAAATGTTATGCACCATGTTTCGTTCAAATGGAGTATATAATGCCCCTTTGTCATGTAATATAATGAATTGTTAATTTTTCTTGGTATTTTATTTTTCAATTTTTATTGTTTTTTTTAAGTGGATTTGGATTGAAATTTAAAAATTAGAAATAGTTATTGTGTATTCACTATTTCTGTTATGATTAATGAAATTCTTGAAATCATTTTTCTTTGAAACTTACGTCCCTTGACTATACATACTATTGAATTATGGAGATGATTATTTCATAAATATTATAACATTTTTACATATAATGTTCACATATAATGTTATGTGATTAATAGGAGAAATGTTGAAAAATCCATACCATTTACTCAATATCGAAATTTGATGAAAAGGAACATTGTTTATGAAGTAAATATATTATTAGATATATGAAGAATGATTTTTATATGTATGAAATGTATTGGAGACCATTTTTATAAACACCCTCGATGCATCATTAGTTTAATGAGATGAATCACTTGGATAAATCATATGGGTATGTAAATACTATTTTTTAAACCTTCTATTAAATTTTATTGATGGTAAATTTACCATGTACTGAAGAAACATAGAATCCAATAATTATGAATTTCCTTCATTTAGTTTTTAGTTATTACTATCCCTAAAGTTTTAACAATAAAGTAATATCTTGGTGAATTTCATTATCAGTTATCGATTTAACGGCATGTTTTTACATTGATTTACCTCCACATATTAATTATTCATTATATATTCATGTATTCAAGTTATTTAAATGGAATGAGTATCAAGTTATCTACCATTCCATGTTGATTATGATTATTTATTCAAGAAAGATCCCTCTATACTAAACCCTTATGTATAACTTCATCTCACCCTTATTTTAGTTCATTTCCTAGGATATTTTGATGAATTATTGGGTTGAGTATCAAAGATAATGATCTTTTAGTTTTGTTATAAGTTCTTTTCACAATGTAAAATGTGTATCTTGAATGTAATAAATTATTCCAAATCTATATAAATCTATTTTTTCCATCTAGATTAATCTCTTTGTATCTATGTCGATGTAAAAAAGTAAGGTGCGAGCTGGGGATACTAGGGTCGGGGTCATTAAAACTTCTTCTAATAGAGACTTACATATCACATTTCCAAACAGATTAATTTTAGTGTTACATAATTTTTATTATCTTCCCGGTGTTTCCAAGAACATAATTTAGTTTTCTTATTTAGAAATGTATTTTTTAGCTTTGTAAATAATATTTGATACATTTAAAAATATATAAAATATTATATTATGGAATAATTAAATAACAATGTTTATGTATTGAATTAACTATTGAAAAAAGACACACTACTCATTTAACACCTAATTGTGACATAACTTCCTTGTCCATATACGTAATAAGTGTTTAAAAATCTCTATTTTGATGTGTACTTTGACTATTTTAAGCTTCAAACAGTTTAAATATTTCAGAATTGTTAAAAAGTCAATATGAACAAACCACCATTCAGAGGCCAAAGTGATCGGGATGTTGGGATTCTACAACCGGTACACACTGATGTTTGAAATACGTGTCAAGCATAATTTAGATGTGTACTATCATACTTAATTAATTTTATATACAACTTGAGTTGGTATGGTAATTCTCCATGATGAGGTATAATTATGAATCCTTAGCTAAATTAAATGATTTCAAGAATTAGTTTGTGAAGAATCATACTACAAGGATAAATAAACGTTGATTGGATCTGTGTGTTGAATATATTAACTAGGACATCATTGACATTTTATATGTGTATGGGATTTTATCAAAAATAAAAAATCCATATACACAATAGTGTAATGGTTTTATTTAAATGAGTAATAGTACACTACTATACATTTTTTGGTTGATGATGAGCCACACAAGTATTCCATTACTCTGTTGAGGGCATATATTATAAATGAAAAAATAATTACTAAATTGTGTACCAAAATGAGTGGAAAATGGTATTTACTTTGATTATTGGAGTTTCAATAAAAAAAATTGTATTATTTTTTCTACATTGGGTTCAAGGAATTTTTTATGGCCAACTCTAGTAATAAACTTGCACCTCGAGTTATAAAATGATTCTTTATCAGGAATGCTACGGATATAATGATATATTATATATATATATATAAACCTTAAAACAAGAATGTAATCATTTAAATACATTCCTTTTCTCTTGAGAGGGAGCACATCCTCATAGAGGATAGTGGGAGAAAAAATAAATTCAATGAATTTTATGATTAAGATACCCAATGGTTGGTATATGAATATATTCTATGAGTACCCATATAATAAGTAGTTCTTGAAAAAAAGTAGTGAATTGGAGGACTTGATATATAATAAAACCAAAAGGATATGGTTTTCTAGTAACCGATAATGGGGATTGATTATTGATTGAAAATAATGACCCTCTCTCTTATATGTAGGATTTCGAAATATCATTAACATAAGATAGAAAGTTTCCATTAATTATTATATGGATTCCATATATCGATATCAAGTTTTGGATTTGATTTATCTACCCGTTAATATAAACCCATTTGGTGTAAAAGGGTATTTAATTGAAAACTAGATATTAATGGGAAATTAAATACATAAAATGAATAGTTGTTGTTAAAGGGGTTCGATGATGCCAAGGCATTAACTACGAGGAAACAATTTCTCTAGTTTTTGTTCTTGAATTCATTATAATTTATCTTTCCGTAGAATCCTTCAATGACTTTTATGTTTTAAAATGGATTTCAATAATTATTTCCTTAATGGGATCCTTTATTATGATGTGTTTATGAAACAACCAGAATGGTTTGTGAGTCTAGAAATATTAAAAAAGTTATAGATGTTTTAGAGATTAATTTATGTAATAAAGCAAGAATACATGTCATGGGAAATTCAGCTTGATGAATCAATAAATGTATTTGGTTTTATTAAGAACAAATTCTAGACATGTTTTTAAGTAATATTCTAGGATTATAGTTGTTATAATAATACAATATATTTTTTTAAAATTTACTAATTTGAGATAAGATATCATCCTTATAATAGGTTGGATCATGGTTGATCAAGTGCTTCTCCATGAAGTACTTTGGCGAAGAAGACTACATTTTTGGGATCAATATCATGCATTATATATACAGGAGGATTCTTTAGCAAAGTAAAAGTACATAAATTTACTAGATACTAAAGAAGTTAGTGTGGAATAATCTATTATTGGATTGAATCCAATTTCGCAAGTTATATATCTTTCTATGAAAATGTGACCATAGAAAAAATGACAGGGAATGACGAAGATCACATATAATTTTTTGATAATATATATCATTAATGTAATTTTATGTATGAGGATTGATCTCACCTATGATTTTAGCATGGTAGGTAGATATCATGTAGGTCTATGTGAACATCTTTGGGCTACTGTGAATAGTGTCCATACGTAATTTAGATGAACTAAAGATATTATATTGGTGTATTGAGAAGATTAATAGCTCATCATAATATGTTATATAAATTCTACATTATATAGATATTAATGATCTAAATCACAATTTGGATATGAATGTTTCTTTAAATGATGAAATGTGATATGGAAGAGTTCAAAGAATCCCTTTTTCACTAATTCATCGGTGGATTCTATGTATGTTGTGAATTATGTCACTACCATGGATGTTGTTTGGTTTCACAATTTTTTACAAGAGATTGATGTTATTCTTAGATACCAAAACAACATAACTTTTCATTGAAATAATACTACTGTGGTGGCCATTTCCAAAGTGCCAATGTCACATAAAAGGAAAAATCATATAATTTAGAAGTTTGGTGTCTTGATGGATTTTTCTTAAGGATGTGATGTTATGGTGAGTAGAGTATCCATGGATGAAAACATGGTGGTCCCCTTAATGAATGATTTATATTTTTAGAGGCATAGGTTCTATATGAGGTATAGTTCACATAGATTTTTTACAAGTTAGCTCAAGTGTTGGTGGGTGTCTGTTGTAGTAGGTTCCCTAGAACTAACTAATTTTATTCATGATTATGTGTTTTCATTATTAATTAATTTTATTATAACATCTTGGTTGTTATTATTCATGAATTGTTTTTTGTGATAATGACCTAATAATATTCTCCACACTAAAAGGCTATAGTAGTTCCTCTCTATGATGATAACCAAGAGGTTCCACAAAAGTATTATTGAATATTGTGCTATGTACATATTATTTATTCTGATATGACAAAAAAGATATACGATGTCCTAGGAATGAGGCTTATAACACATTGAGAAGCCCTCTCACGGTGTTCTCCATTTGGTAATATCTAATATGAGAGGTTATGAGAACATACCTCTCTATAATAAATCCAAATGTCCCTGTGTCATTGGATGTTTCTGTCTATGGACATGTGTATTGATGTTGAGAATTTAAGATTATCAAAAAGGTATATCATGAATCATTAACTTTGATTTATAGAGGAAACCAAGAAAATATATTTTCATTGATTTGCATGGTATATTGGGTGCATAATGAGTGATATTTCATTAATAGATAATAATAGAAAGGATTTATCCCTTATATCCCTTAAGGAATTTTAATATCTTAGGAAAATTGATGAGAGTCAAACATCTTTCATAAATATATGGCAATGGTGTGCGGTGGGAAATTTCAATACCAAAATTTTGAATAAAGACACATGGAGCATATAGGTAAATGTAACTATCATTAATCATTCTAGATTTATGATAATGATATAAAGACATTATATTAAAAGGTGAGAATTACTTGGAGGTTTGATGTCATTGTGACATTAACATCTTTCTATATGGGTTCCTTGGCATGTTTTGAGAATCCATCCTTGGATACTATGTGGTTATTCCAAATTCCACCGAGAAAGGGTCCACTAGGGTAATGCATCAAGTGTATCCTCAATCTTAGTTAAATTTGAGCATTGAATTTAATGGGTTAGAATAAATAATATTAATTTATATTTGGTTTGTCACTAAGATTTAATCACATGTTATTCGAAATAATAAGTGAGTTTAATAATGGTAAATAATATTTTGTTTTCAAGGGTTCGAGAATAATATATTTTTTATATTTATCAATGAAAAATGAATTGGAATTTAATTATTAAATAAATAGTCATTATTATAGATCGGTAAATGTGAATGAGGTATTGAATACCAATATTTATTATCTGATTGGAAATTACAAAAATGATATTTTTTATATTATTAATGTGTTTTTCATGTTATGTGACTAATAATAATAATAATATTATTATTAGTATTAGAAATTGTGTTAACTATGAATAATAATGCGGGAAACTCTTGTGTGCCTTTTTACTACCCTAAACCTTCCATAATAAAGATATATATTTATATCACATTCTATAATCACTCTTGTTATGCACAGTGGATAAAGAGAGAATCTTTCAAGCCCTAGAGAGAGAGAGAGTGTGATCTAGAGTTCCATAATTTTTATACTTTCTTCATTATCTCTCAGGCCATCGAGATAACTTAAAATTTTATTCAACCACAAAGAAGAATTATTCTGAAATCAACCACAAAAACACAAGAAATCATGATTCGTCATGCTAAAACCTATATATTCTATGTTAATGTTCATAGATTATGTTATATGTGTAGAGAATCTACAGAATGATTCATCACAGTTACCGTACATCACAATGCTATAGCGATTGCATATATTCAATCTGATTATCAATAAATGAGAGAATTACAAGTTAATATAATTATATATCTACACAAAAATTAGTTATAAATTATATGTGAAGATCATCCTCTTCTGGTTCTAGCATTTTATATAATCAAGTAATATGTGTTTTCCATTGGACATGACATTTTTCATGAGAACAGTGATTATTTGTGTATTAAAACAAAATAGCTAAGTTGGTCATTCTATAAAGGTGCTTCCACTATACATGAAACCTTTGTATACATATATATTCATAAAATATTTAATCCAATTATTCTCATATATCTTTGCAGCTTCTTTACCCATACTCTTCATAGTAAACCAAGGAAATATTAGATCATTAGATGAGCACTACATTTGCTCTGGGAATTTCCTTCTTTAAATATGGATCATTTATCACTAAATAATGGTCAATATTCTTCTTCTATTTCAACAAAGAAACTGAAATTATTTTATACTATATTACAGTATGATCCTCAACGTATTATTCACTATAACATATAATATTTAATCATTTATATTTAAGAGGGAATGGATTCTTATTCATTGATACTACTCTTTGTTCTTCTCTATTATGAATTTTATAATATTTCAACAGAACTTCATTAAGAAAACTAATTCTCTCCCATCATAATCAAATTTCTTGAATATAAACTTTTGAGTAGATTTTATTTTTCTATCCAAAGTGTTATAATTGAATAAATACTGAATGTATCTTCATTATATTGTACCATTATCACTGAAGTATCTCATTCATGGAAAGTGTTTCCATATTGATTTACACAAGTACCCTTTCCCAGTTCACTATATTCATCCTCATTTATCGTACCCAAAAACATCTTTTCCATATATATCTATTAACCTAGAGATATTATTATATTCATATCAGTAAAATAACTCCTAGGTGTACTTACATGAACCCACTCATATAGAACAAAGACTCTTGAAAATAACTCATCAACTAAAAAATATTATGATACTTCTATAGTAGAATCTTCTCACTCATTTTATAATGAAATCTCCATTTAAATATGGAATATAAAAAAATAGAACAACTATGTATTTAATGCAGAAAAAATATCTTTATCATGAAATTAACTTCAGTCTTGGTGGATTCCGATAGTTTTATTCAGTTTGTTCTAGAAAAACTCAAATACAATTAGAGGAAGATAAAATACTCTCTATTAAAAGTATCTAAAGATATAATATTTCATCATCTAAATTATTCTTGAAAACATAATAAGACTATTTTCATCATAAAATTATATATTAAGGGGTTCTCTTCATTCAATATTTCAAAAAATATGATTAGATCACGGATTAAAGAGGGCTCATGATGTTCTTGTCAACATTTAACAACATAAGACCCTTCAAATAAGATTTTCCTCTATAGAATCAATGATTATTGAACTATTCAGATATCTAAAATATATATGGGAATTTCAAATACTCAAATTTGAGATTACATGTATATACATGACTATGTGATGGATTCTCTTATGTCAGTGATTCAGATATTAAAATATGCATACATAGTGCTTAACTAATTTATGTGTTCCAAATGTGTATACATTATATCAAATATATAGCTTTCAACATTTTTTCTGGAATCAAATGTGTAGATCTTCATTAAAGAACATAGTTATTAAATTAAGATAAATAAATGATATTGGTAATATGGAATGCATAATTATTTTATTTGGATACATCAATAAACTTGTATACATCAATATTCATGTATGAAATCATTTTCATATGTGCTGACATAAGGTGTGTAGAATCGCCCACATTGTTGGAATTCAAATATGTGAGGTACTTCAACAAAATGAATATATATATTTATATATATTTAATTAACTATATTAAGATGCATCCATTTTATAGATTTTAGTCTTCAAAATAATTCAATCTATGGCTTCTCTAAATAATATAAATGTATTGTAAATTTTCATCCAAGATATATAAAACAAGATAACAATCATCCTTCATCCACGATCATGAAAGGATGGATTCATTTTCTTCAAATAGACCTACACCTATTTGAATATTTTTTTTCATTATTTAAATTGTATCCCATTAAGTTTTCACCAACAAAAGATTATATTCCATATTCCTCATTAAATGAACATGATTTATATAGTGCTTTTAAACCATCACTCTCTTTTCATAGCCATAAAAACTAGATATACAATCATCTAAATGATAGAGCTACTACTAATATGTCTAGCTAGGTTTTCCAAGTAACCACATATTGGCTCACATTTTAATAATAACACGAATTCAGTGATAGTAATAAAAAATACATTTATAATTCCCAGTGCACTTTAATCTCCAATAATGTACTTATTTTCAATTCCACATTTAAATCAATAATCAAATCCATTTTTTCTCCCTAATTGAAAATGAATGAAAATGTGTGGAAAATTGGTCTCCCCCATATTAACACTATCATTTTTTAAAATTACCCTTTGATGTGTGATAACATGTGAATATGATTCCACTTGAAATAGGATACCACCTGAAATATGAAACCTTATAAAATACCAGTTGAGATGTAAATTGATAGAAACAAAAATACAAGTGTGGGACCTTCTTCAAATTTTTATTACTCTAATATTTCATATATATGATTATTTCACCCAAATCTTCACTCTAAATTCATTTTACGACTTGTTTTGAGATCCAATCAACTCCCACATAAGAGAATCATTTTTTAATAATCATTGATAACCATATGAATGGCATTATATGAACATGGAAATAATAAACTATCAACTGAATTATACTTGGCAACACATGTCCCTTAGAAATTTACAATAAAAAAATCACTAATTAGACTATATAAAGAAAACCTTCATAGAAAATGTGAGAGACATGTTTAAAAAACAAAATTGTTTACATTTATACCATTTATACCAAATCTGTATGTCTCACTTTTGGGGTAGTGCTAAATTATTTTCATGAAATTTCCAGAAACCACACTCAATTGAATAAATATATCAAAATATTTCAAGATCTCGTTTATACCCAATTTATAGATAAATTGTCTCCCATTGTAAGCATATCTTATACTTGTAAAACAAATATAGGAGAATTGTAACGACCCAAACGTTCATTAAGGGAAATCCATCTTGATCTAATTAAATGTCACTTTATGTAATATGTTTATATAAAATTACAAATTCTTTGGTTTTATGTTAATTTTTTCTGACCTTTGAAAATATAGTCGTCGAACAGTGATTACATGATTAGTATAAATATAGGGTTGTAACAATTCCAAATTACTCAGACAAAGGAAGCGATTGCCTCATCCAGTAGAATTACTCCATACAAAAACTATTTGTTAGAGCTCAGAAAATAGGTGGTGTCGTTGGGCATCACTCATGACCAATCCCAAGATGAGATTCATCATGTCAAGCTCAAGTGGGACCGTCTACGAGAGAAGTGTAAGTTGATAGAGATCACCACGCGTGCAATGTTATCTGAGCCACCCCAAGAGTCTGTCACCGTCACACACCTTACCCTTAGGTCTTATGTGGATTATTAAGGGTTTATGTAAAACATACCTAGTACTATGGTTATATACATTATATTTGTATATAATAATGAATATAATTTCATTTTTTTATTATTACCTTGTAAATAGTTTTTAATGAAAAAATTTTATTTTTAGTTACTATTCAACTAAGAAAGCTATTATGATGAATTGATGTATTTTTTAATTAAATAATATTTTAATAAAATATTATTATTATTAAATTAATTTTTATTAAATATAAATTATCGTACAATTTTATGAATGCAATTGTAATTTTTATTAAAGTTTGAAAGCCATTTTGGACAAAACCCATGAATTTTAGATAAATGTCAGTTTTTATTTTAAATGTGAAAATTAACATATTTAAAAAATTATTTAGATAAAATGAATAGTATTTCTGGAAATCAGGATGTCGAAATTATCCAATGGTGAATTTTTCATAATTTTCTGAGACAGTCATATTTTTGGGAAAAATTAAATATTGTTTAAATATATAATGTTTTTATGACATCCTGATGAACCAATAGTGATGTAATAAAATAAAATAAGCCTTACGTTCGGCCAATATATGTTTTATCAATAAAAAATGTGATTTTTGGTTTGTTTGACTTATTTTATGAAGCATTAATGGACTTTTCAAGACTTATTAAACATCTTGTTTTTCAAAAGTATTTTCTTTGGGATTGTGACTCACCTCCACATAAGCAACCCCATTATTTTAAGATGTTCGGACTTTGGAATTATAAAATATTGTATTCTACTTCCCTTTTCCAGAAACCATGGGAAAAACCATGGGATGGTTTGTGGTTTGGATTAGTTTAATGTGAGGGTCCCAAACATAAATAATAAATAACTCCCTCACCATTCCTATATAAAACCACCCAAGATCCAACATCCTATTCACTAAAAGTCTTTGGAGTTAATCCAAACTCAGCCCTCCTCTTTCTAGAATCCTCCCAAGTTTCCCTAAGCTCCCAATAAGCCTCTCTCAAGCCTCTCCCAAGCCTCTCTCAAGCCTTTAGAAGCACACATCCTTGTAAGCGTTTTTCTTCCTTTCTCTTTTTCGTCCAATGTAATTAAAATTTTTATGCCATTTTAATTTCAATTATAAATGTTGGGGTATCGATTCAATCATCCTCCATAATACCCTGTTTATTTTTGAATTATGGGAGACCTCTTTCTCTCTCATTAAATGCCTCCCATGTAACCCGTTACTATTTTGAAATTCCATGAGGGATTTCTCTCTCTTCTTTTACATCCATGTATTCCTTTTTATATTATGCATATAAATTCCATTACAATTATTGGGACATATATCTATTTTACATCCCTTACTGTCCATTTCATGTACATATGATGAGACACCCCTTTCTCTCTCATCAACCATTTTTATGAATTCTTACGTCAAGCTGTTACACTGCTGAAATTGCACCGATTTTCCAAGAAAATATCATTGTGTAGTGAATACCAAGCCTACATCTCTATCAAGGTTATTTACCTTTATGCACATTTACATTTTGATTTTAAATATTCATCTATGAATTCTACATTCCATTATCATGGAATAAATGATGATATTTTATGAAACCATGTTATATGATCCATGTGGCACACTTATGCATGAAAAGAAATGCTTAAGAAGGGTGCACCCTTATAGCACTCCAATGCATTGGGTAACGTATAGTATCATGATACTTCATGTGAAATGAGTATTGATTCATGATAATTAAAGTGCAACAAGGTTTTACTTGTGCTTCATGTGCAATGAGTATTTACTCATGCTCCATGTGCAATGAGCCTTGGCTCAAGCTAATTCCATGTTAAGTGTTGTTGCCACATTTCCATGTTATGATTATCATGCTTTGTCATGACTTTATGTTTATAATTCTATTGTGCTATATTGATATGACTATTTCCTAACATGTATTGTATTCCTCATGTTATTCCATGACTGTTCCCTTACTGGGCTTCATAGCTCACCCTTTGCTTATGCATGTCCTCAGGTTATCCCATGCAATGTTATGTAAGAGGGAATTTAGTGGTCATGTATAGGATGTTTTCAATAAAGATGTTGTATTTCGGGTTTTATGTTGTTATGTAATGATCCTAATTTCCAAAGACACTAGACCTCTCGATATTCTATGTTTTATCAAGAAATGTTTCTGTAATAAATTATGTTTAATTTTGTAATAAAAGATCAGGGTTGTTATAGTTGGTATCAGAGGGATAGGTTTAGTTATTTTTGGTATTAGGATCAGAAAACCCTAGTAAGGCCATAGAGACTTGAATAAGTATAATAAAAACATCCCTAGTTTTTGTTGAGTATTGAGTAAGTGTTTTATCACGAAAATACACCCATGTCTGGATACGAGCAGGTAGAGGTGGCTCTGACAGAGATGTACCTAGGGGTGAAAATCCCAACAAGGAGTTTTGGGCTTGACCCGGGGAATCCTAGTACACGAAAAAGGGCTTGCTGCACTCTTGGTTACGACACTCTCGGGGGATATGATTTGGTATATTCACAATCATAGTATGAACCCTTATTAAGGGAATTAAATAAATTCCCCTAAGAATATATGTTAGAAGTAGATCATGGATAACATAGATTGAAGCCCATAGATTCATAAGTTAATGAAATAAATGTTATTTGTAAGTCATCTGTAACGCCCCGACCCCAGTTACCCAGAGTCGGTGCATTATTACATATCATTGGCATGATCACAAGAAAGATCAAATCTCGAAAGACCGATTGGTTTAGTATCCTTGGAAACACTAGATATATTCATGAAGTTTTACATTACATCATAAAAATGAAAACTACAACAACATAGTGTCCATATTCCACACTCTTATCCCCTCATACTTTCCCTGCAGGTCATTCATAATTTACTTCTTCACATCCTGGGAAAAATAAAACATAGAAAAGGGGTGAGCTCAAATGCCCAGTAAGGATAACAATATAACGGAAACTTTCGTAAATAAGAATAAACAATTAAGGCAATGTATAACTAAAACAAAATCCTTTTAAACTTCAACTTCAACATAGTATTGAAAAAACAAAATGAAATAATTCCATTTACTTATTAACATGGATATTCTACTAATCGTATAATCACATGCAATGTCAATAACCGCTTTCAAAATGATGGAATACATAATGCCAGACTATCATAACCACATAGCCAAGGCCTCATGCAAAGACTACAAATATGATTTTTTCAAGGCCTTATGCCAAGACACTAGTTTATCTCAGGAGACCTACCGATGCATCGAGGAGCTATAACAGGCTCCACCCGTCACATATTAAGTCCAATGCATTCCCATATAAAAAGGTTTAAACATAACATAAACATTCATATTAAAACTAGCATACGAAATGTCAATACTTTCACCATAAACTATGAACGGTATAAAAATAGCACATCCATAGTCAACCATATCACAAAACCTTCAATACAATATAGAAGTTTTGTATCATAATAAATCAACTTCAAATAAGCATAAAATCCATCAAAGGATATTGACATAGATGAAATCAAAACTCTTTTTGGAGAAATTTATCTTTCTATTTTGAAATCATTTAAGAGTAATATATTTATGAAATAAAACATTTTCATTTAAAATATACTTATATGCTTGTAAGGGAAGCTTCGACGATTTTATAACGGCGGAAAATAACTGCACCCGCCGTATAAGTTAAAAAAAATCTTACCTTAATTCTGTCGAAAAGGTTAAAAAGCACCTTGTTTGGAAAAGGATGGAAAGATTACTTTATAAACCACTTATAAAAAGTCAAACAAGGTTATAAATGACATTAACCCATATTCTTGTAAATATTAAAAATGTTTTGTAATAAATTTTTAAGAAATATGGATGTAGATAATAAAGAGATCCCAGTAGATTATTACGTATAAACAACCTCGGATAATGAAGAGATTGTGAAATAAACCCGTACCTTGTACTTTTCCTCGGTTGAGGGTAGGTTAACCTCATGTATAATGGTGAAATAATTGTTATTAAATTATATAAGAATCATATATATTAATATGATATCATATATGATCTTTTAACATTTCTTTGTTAATAATATCTTAGTATTATCGTCGTTTCGGGTGTTATCTTACTAGTTTTCTTTTATATGTATTGTTACGTAAGCCATGTTTTTCATGGATAGTTTGTATCTTATTCATATCCATAATGATATCAAGTCCTTAAATACTGTTATTAATCATCAAATGAGAATTATACTTGAATGGATCTGATGGAGAATGAATCTCATCACGTTCATGGAGACGGTAGTCCGTACGTACGCACGAGCGACAATATCATTCTTTTGATATTAAATTAATATATAATTGGATATTATATCATATATACAGAATCATTATCATGTTATATTTATTATTTACATGAGTTACACGTCATTATTATAACCATCCAAATAATAATATATTGAATAACAATTACACCACGACGTGGAGACGGTAAGCCGTACGTACGCACGTATGGTGACTTGTTATTCAAAGGATGGATAGAATACTGAATATGGTTGTACCATATTTATAATAACATCACAGCATATATATATGATATTGGAGTTATTATTTTAGAATGGTAACAACAATGTAAGAAGAAGTGGAAGAAGAAAGGAACTTGGAAAAAGGTGGTGAAATCATTACCTCTTCTTCGGGTTCTTCCTTTTGATTTGATCAAAAGGGCTCCATAGGTTGGATTTATGATCAAAAAAAGGCCTCTAGGTTGTAGTGAGAGAAGTTGGGAGAGTATTTGGGTGGAGTTTGGCCGAAACGAAATTCTTTGATGGGGTGAAGAAATGAGAAGGGGGAGTGCCCTTTTATAAGAGGGGTGAAGAGCACCTTTGGAAAAGCTAGAAATATTATTTTATAATAAATTCATATTCAGTTTATAATGGCTCCGATGTTGATTATTCAAATTTTATGGTGGGTATAGGTCGAAAAAAATTCAGCCAATATAATTTAGATAGGTATGGCATACTATATTAACCTTATCTTTTAGTTTTAACTCTTAGTTAATTAGTTTGACATTTACCATGTCACTTTGTATTTTTATATTATATAGTTAATAAACATACTATATACATTCAAGAGACCCCCATGTGGTCCATTAATAATACACTTATCATGATATAAGTCTCTTGGCCGAACCTTAGATTTTTAGGAATTTAATATCAATTAATAATATAATATTTGTTTTAAAAACTCTTTTATGTCAATTTTGACACTATTCAATAGTTGATTTTTGTGAAACTTATAACAGACGGATTACATCGAAAAAAGTCAATTAAATCAATCCTAATATGTCATATTATCCTAGAAAATTAGTTTAATTCATTAAAAGTCTCAAATTATATTTATTTCGGTATTTATAATATCAATTATTTTAATTTTTCACTATTATGGTAATTATTGCATCATCATTGTGTCATAAATAAATTACATTATTTAATGTCTAAAAATTATAAATAAAATATAATTATGTATTAAATCCTGTTATATTTCTAATGAATATTTACAATCGAATTTATCTTATGATTACCCTATATTAAAAATGTTTTAGTAAATAAACATTGATTTTAACTCTTTTAACTCTTCTTTGAATTAAATAATAATAAATGTCCTAATCTAATCCAAGTGGACCTAAATGATAATATTTTATTCCTAAGGTTGTTTTTGGTCGAGATACACTTGTCCAATAGAATTAGGACATGTGTTAGGGTAATATTAATATCATTTTTACCCTTAAATACCCTATTTACTTTTAACCGTGGTAAATAAAAGTAAATAGTAACTATTCACCAAAAAATATTTTCATCTCATTGAACCACATTTTACTTATGGATATTAACCGTGTCTCTCGGATTTTTGAAATTCCATTCACAGAAGCTGTAAAATTATGTTTTATGAAAAATTCAGTTTTTTAACTACCACTTAGTAGTTTCACTATTCATAAAAAATTGAAGATTTTCAAAACAATGCCAAAATTTCACCCTAAGCTATAATTGATATTATGAATTCAAAAATGATGTCTATTTTACAAAATTCCAAACATATAGGTTGCATTAATTAATTTTATAATTAATTCCAGTTGTCACAATAAATAGCCGGTTTTTAAGAAATAATATGTACCAAAAGATTGACAATTGTGTAGGTCCAATTTCAAAGTGAAATTAATTCTAATGAACACCATTGGATAAAATGTTAAAAATATATTCTAATTATACTTTAAAACCACTCAATAATATAATTTATCACTATATGTTATTTTGATTAAAAAATTTGTTTTTATGTACTTTTAACTATTCATAAAAATTGAAAGTTCTCAGAAAAATAAAAAAAAAATTCATCTTAGGATAATTTCAATATTCTGAAACCAAAAATGAAGTCCATTTTGAAATATAAAATATATATAATTTCAAAAATTAGGTATTACTATTCATAACGGCTAGTGTGATTGGTTGTGCTGTGTTAGAACTCGATGTTGCGTACAACACACGCTATCGCATTATTCAAAGAGAAGCGTACCGTAGACGCTTGGGGTGTTACATTCTCCCATCCTTCAAATAATTTCGTCCTCGAAATTTCCAGAATACTACCGCATGAAAAGACTCGGGTGGTTCTTTATCATAAGTTTCTTGGGTTCCCACGTTGCCTCTTCTATCTTATGGTTTCTCCACAAAACCTTTACCAGACGCGTCGTCCGGTTTCTCAGTACTTGTTCTCTTGTATCAATAATCCTGACGGGCTCTTCACAATAAGACAGGTCGGGTTCCAGTTTTAATTCTTCATAGGTGAGTACATGCGTTGGGTCAGGCATGTATTTCCTCAACAGAGATACATAGAACACATCGTGAACTTTGGAGAGACTTGGCAGCATTGCCAATCGGTAAGCTAGAGCCCCAATTCGTTCTAGAATTTCGAAATGTCCGATGTACCTGGGATTTAATTTACCTTTCTTACCAAGACATATGACTCCCTTCCATGGAGATACCTTCAGGAAAACATGATCACTGACTTGAAATTCCAAATCCTTCCTTCGATTATCAGCATAGCTCTTGTGCCTACTTTGAGCTGCTTTGATGTGATTTTGGATTACCTTCACCTTTTCCATTGTTTCCTCCACCAGTTCTAGACCTACAAGTTTTCTTTCACCAACTTCATCCCAACAGGTTGGTGTGCGACATCTCTATCCGTATAACGCTTTATATGGTGCCATCTGAATACTCGAATGGAAGCTATTTTTATAGGAAAATTCTACCAAAGGTAAATATTGATCCCACATACCCTGAAAGTCACATGAACAAGATATAAGCATGTCTTATAAGGTTTTAATAGTCCGTTCTGATTGTCCATCTGTCCGAGGGTGGTAGGCAGTGCTCAAATGATGTTCAGTATCTAGGGATTTCTGAAGACTCTTCCAGAATCTTAAAGTAAAATGGGGATCATGATCAGAAACAATCGTTAGGGATACTCCATGAAGTCTCAAAACATCATCAATGTATAGTCTTTCTAGACGTTCCCATGGTAGATCTTCTCTTATAGAAAAAAATGTGCTGACTTGGTAAGACGATCAACAATAACCCATATTGCATCGTTCCTTCTAGGAGTCTTTGGTAGCCCAATGACAAAGTCCAACGTAATATTGTCCCATTTCCACTCTGGTATGGGAAGAGGTTGCAATACTCCACCAGGCTGTTGCCTTCCAACTTTCACTTGTTGACAAACCATACATCTTGACACAAAATAGGCAATCTCCCTCTTCATGTTGTCCCACCAAAAATGTTCCTTCAAATCTCTATAAATTTTGGTGCTCCCAGGGTGTATAGAGAAATTGGAACTATGAGCATCATCCATCAATTCCCTTTTTAGGTCAGGTATATCAGGAACACAAAGCCTCTTCCCGAATTTCAAAATTCCATCTGCATACACAAAGTCTCTCAATCTCCCATCATTCACAACTTTAATCTTCCTTTGAAATTCTTCATCATCAGTCTGAGAACTCTTAATTCTTTCTAGTAAAGATGGTTTGGAAACCATTTGAAAAACCATTGATGTTTCAACTTCCCTGGTTATTCCCATGTCCATCTTCACTAGATCTATGAAAATTGGATCCCTTTTAATTCTCATCACGTTCAAAACTCCATGGTCTTTTCTGCTCAAAGCATCTGCCACCTTTTTTGCTTTCCCCAGGTGGTAGAGTATCGTACAATCATAATCCTTGAGTAATTCAAGCAATCTCCTTTGCCTCATGTTGAGTACTTTTTGTGAGAAAATATACTTCAAACTCTTGTGATTAGTATAAATCTCACATTTTTCACCATAGAGGTAGTGCCTCCATATCTTCAAAGCAAAGATCACAGCTGCTAACTCGAGGTCATGAGTAGGATTGTTTTGTTGATTAATTTTCAACTGTCGTGATGCATAGGCAATAACCCTATCATTCTGCATAAGGACACAACCACGTCCTTTCTTCGATGCATCACTATAAATAACGAACCCATCATTCCCCAATGGTAGAGTCAATATAGGAGAATTGACTAATCTTCTCTTCAGTTATTCAAAAAATTCTTTACACTCTTTTTTCCAAACAAATTTAACCCCTTTACGTGTGAGCTTCGTTAATGGGTTATCCAATCGGGCAAAATTCTGGATGACATGTCGATAATAACCTGCTAAACCAATAAAACTACGTACCTCAGTTATATTTGTAGGTACTGGCCATTCCTGGATTGCCTTGGTCATAGAAGGATCAACAGAGATTCCAACATTAGAGACAATATGGCCATGAAAAGAAATCTCTTGAATCCATAATTCACACTTGCTAAACTTCCCATATTATTTATTTTTTCTCAGAGTCTTCAGGATAACACGTAAGTGGTTTTCATGATCTTCATAGCTTTTGGAGTATACTAAGATATCATCAATAAATACCACTACAAATTCATCGAGATACTCCTTGAAAACTCTATTCATCAGATCCATGAATACAGAGGGTGCATTAGTCAATCGAAAAGGCATTACAGTAAACTCATAATGCCTGTACCTAGTTCGAAATGCTGTTTTCGGAATGTCTTCCTTCTTCACACACAACTGATGGTATCCAGATCGAAGGTCAATATTTGAAAAGTGTTGAGCTCCATGCATTTGGTCAAATAAATCATCAATGTGAGGTAGGGGATACTTGTTCTTTATTGTTATAGCATTGATCTCCCTATAGTCGATACATAACCTCATGGATCCATCATTCTTTTTAACAAAAAGAATAGGGGCTCCCCATGGAGAAACACTAGGGCTAATAAATCCTTTATTACTCAATTCCTCTAGTTGTTTTTTTAGTTCGACTAATTCTACAGTGGCAATTCTACAAGTGGTCTTCGATATAGGCCTTGATCCAGGAATTAAATCAATGGAAAACTCAACTTCTGGTTCTGGAGGATGTCCAGGTAAATCGTCTGAAAACACATCTACATATTATTTAACAATAGGTACATCCTCTATTTGAACATTCCTTTCCTCACCCACTATAATTTCATCATCTTCCTCCCCAATAATTGAATTTAGTTGAGCTACTGGGGGTGGATCTAGATAAGAATTAAGTGGTGATGATTCTGCTCTAAAGATAAGTTCTTCCTTATCATCATCACCAAGACTCGTAACCTCTTTCTTCTTACAATAAATCTTCACATCATAGTCCGAAATCTAGTCCATACAGAGGATTATATAAAACTCAATCATAGGTATGATGATGAGATCAGCAGATAAAGAACATTTATGTGCTCTAATGGGGACTAATTCACAAAACTTTTTTGCAGTGATACTTCTCTTAGGAGTTTTAACTGACAACACCCTTGTTAAATCAAATTGGAAAAATCTATTTTTCTTAGCAAACTGGGAATATATGAAACAATGCGATGATCCAGAATCAAATAATGCATTTTCTAAACTTGAGGAAACCATTAAATTACCTGCCACCACGTCTTTCGGAGCTTCTACCTCAGCAGTAGTGATAGCATAAGCTTGGCCTTGATCCCTTGGAATTTTCTGAGGTAAGTTCCCTTGACGCTTAGGAAATTCATTTTCCTAATTCCCCATTTCCCTGCAATTGTAGCACTAAACATTGGTAGCTTCCTTCTTCCCATTGCAATCACGAGCTTGGTGGCCTTTTTCACCACACTTATAACAGACTCCCGTTCCCTTCAAGCAAGTACCGGGGTGTTTTTTCCAACATTTACCACAGGATGGATATTCAACATTTCCCTTCTTCCGTTTATTTCCATTCCCAGATTGATCAGCAGATCTCTTCTTCACTTTCTTTGCATGAAAGTCATAAGACTTAGAGAATTCCTTTTCGTTCTTGATAGCACATGAGACAATGTCTTCGTACGACGAGAAGGATTGTGATACTAATGCTCGACGGAGAAATGGTTTTAACCCATCAATGAAACGATCAATCGTACTTCTTGGTTTACATATATAATCTCCAGCATACCTTGCTAACCTTGTAATGTTAGCCTCATACTTTGTGACATTCTCATCCTCCTTTTGTCTCAGACTCAGAAACTGCCTTTCCATATTTGCTCGATGGTCGTGAGGAAAGTATTTTTCTAAAAACAGATATTTGAACTCCCTCCATTCCATATTTGATACTTCATCATCTTCTTTGTTATTTTGAATCAATGACCACCATTGATCAGCATCTCCAGTGAGGCAGTAAACTACCATGATAACGTTTTCCCTTTCATTACTGCCCAAAGCATGAAATATTTTCTCTAGGGAAAATATCCTTTGCTCAGCTACTAAGGGATTTGTACTCCCATTGAACGTTGGTGGTTTTTTCCTCATGAAGAGATCTGACATTGATCCTCCACGCTGTGGATCAGGGTGCTCCATACGGGTAAGGTTATTATTCATAACATGAGTAAGTTGTCCTAGTATGGTGATTAGCTGATCGGCACCAGTTGCATCACCAGATCCACTATAATTATCTTGAGCAGGAGGGAAATCTGTACATGGAGTGCGTGCATTGATACGGTTTCCATTTCTTCCACTAGGAACCATTTCTAAATAATGGTATAAATTAAATCAGTTTATGAATCAAAATAGATAATCCCATACTTATAAAACACTTCACATAAATTGAAATATTTATGGATATAATCCCTAATCATAAGAATGTTTTCTTTGAGGAAGCATATACACATAAACCCTATATAATTATTTGTAAATAAAATGAGAGTTATCCTAAGCATATCCACCGGGAGTGTCGTAACCAAGAGTGCAGCAAGGCCCATTGTCGTGCACCAGTCCCCGTTAGAGTCTAGCTCAAAGCTGTGTTTTCGGGTTTTACCTCTAGGTACATCTATGCCAGAGCTGCCTCTACCTGCTCGTATCCAGACAGGGATGTATTAGTCAGAAAACTCACAAAATCTCTACAATACCAAAATTCTAGGAAGTTATTCTATACTAATCCTCAATGTTCATCTTAGGTCTACGTGCTCTAATCAGAGTTTATCTAAATCTAGCTTCCAAGTTTTGTACTAAACTTCCTTTGATACCAACTGTAACACCTCGACCCCAGTTACCCAAAGTCAGTGCATTATTACATAACACTGGCATGATCACACGAAAGATCAAATCTCGAAAGACGGATTGGTTTAGTAGCTTTGGAAACACTAGATATTTTCCTGAAGTTTTACATTACATCATAAAAATGAAAACTACAACAACATAGTGTCCATATTCCACACTCTTATCCCCTCATACTATCCCTATAGGTCATTCATAATTTATTTCTTCACATCCTGGGAAAAATAAAACATAGAAAAGGGGTGAGCTCAAATGCCCAGTAAGGATAACAATATAGCAGAAACTTTCATAAATAAGAATAAACAATTAAGACAGTGTATAACTAAAATAAAAGCCTTTTAAACTTGAACTTCAACATTGTATGGAATAAATAAAATGAAATAATTTAATTTACTTATTCACATGGATATTCTACTAATCGAATAATCACATGCAATATCAATAACCACTTTCATAATGATGGAATGCATAATTCCAGACTATCATAACCACATAGCCATGGCTTCTTGCCAAGACTACAAATAATATTTTGTCAAGGCCTTGTGCCAAGACACTAGTTTGTCTCATGAGACCTATCGATGCATCGAGGAGCTATAGAGGGCTCCACCCATCACATATTAATTCCAATGCATTCCCATATGAAAAGTTTTAAACATAACATAATCATTCTTATTAAAACTAGCATACGAAATTTAAATACCTTTACCATAAACTATGAATGGTATAAAAATAGCACATCCACAATCAAACATATCACAAAACCTTCAATACAATATAGAAGTTTTGTATCATAATAAATCAACTTCAAATAAGTGTAAAATCCATCAAAGGTTGTTGACATAGATGAAATCAAAATACTTCTTGGAGAAATATCTCTTTCTATTTTGAAATCATTTAAGAGTCATATATTGATGAAATAAAACATTTTCTTCAAAAATATTATTATAATATTGTAAGGTATGCTTAGACAATTTTATAATAGCAGAAAATAACCACACCCGCTATATAAGTTAAAAAAACATTCTTACCTTAATTCTGTCCAAAAGGTTAAAAAGCACCTTGTTTGGAAAAAGACGGAAAAATTCCTTTATAAACAACTTATAAAAAGTCAAACAAGGTTATAAATGACATTAACCCATATTCTTGTAAATAGTAAAAATATTTTGAAATACATTTTTAAGAAACATGGATGTGGATGATAAAGTCATCCAAGTAGATTATTACTTATAAACATCCTCAGATAATGAAGAGATTGTGAAATAAACCCTTACCTTGTACTTTTCCTTGGTTGAGGGTAGGTTAACCTCCTATATAATGGTGAAATAGTTGTTATTAAATTATACAAGAATCATATATATTAATATGATATCATATATGATCTTTTAACATTGCTTTGTCAATAATATCTTAGTATTATCGTCGTTTCGGGTGTTAACTTACTCGTTTTGTTTTATTTGTTTTGTTACGTAAGCCATGTTTATCATGGATAGGTTGTATCTTATTTATATCCAGAATGATATAAAGTCGTTAAATACTGTTATTAATAATCAAATGAGATTTATACTTGAATGGATATGATGGAGATTGAATCTCATCGCGTTCGTGGAGACGGTTGTCTGTACGTACGCACGAGTGACAATATCATTCTTTTGATATTAAATTAATATATAATTGGATAGTATATCACATATAAAGAATCATTATCATGTTATATTTATTATTTACATGAGTTACACATCATTATTATACCCATCCAAATAATAATATATTGAATAACAATTACACGATGATGTGGAGACGGTAAGCCGTACGTACGCACGTATGGTGACATGTTATTCAAAGGATGGATAGAATACTGAATATGGTTTTACCATATTTATAATAAAATAATAGTATATATATGATACTGGAGTTATTATTTTAGAATGGTAACAACAAAGGAAGAAGAAGTGCAAAAAGAAAGGAACATGGAAAAGGGTGGTGAAATCATTACCTCTTCTTCGGGTTCTTCATTTTGATTTGATCAAAAGGACTCCTTAGGTTGGCTTTCTGATCAAACTAAGGTCTCTAGGTTGTAGTGAGGGAAGTTGGGAGAGTATTCGGGCAGATTTTGGCCAAACCAAAAGGCATTGAATGTGTGAAGAAATGAGAATGGGGAGTGGCCTTTTATAAGAGGGGTGAGGGGCACCTTTGGAAAAGCTAGAAATATTATTTTATAATAAATTCATATTCGGTTTCTAATGGCTCCAAAGTGGATTATTATATGGTTAAGGTGGGGATAGGTCAAAAACCATTCAACCAAAAGAATTTAGACAGGTTTGGGTTATTATATTATCCTTATCTTTTAGTTTTAAATCTTAGTTAATTAGTTTGACATTTACCATGTCACTTTGTATTTTTTTATTATATAGTTAATAAACTTACTATATACATCCAAGAGACCCCAAAGTGGTCCATTAATGATACAACTATCATTATATAAGTCTCTTGTCCAAACCATAGATTTTTAGGAATTTAATATCAATTAATAATATAATATGTTTTTTAAAAACTCTTTTTGTAGAGACCCGTAGCTTGACGTACATTGAAATTACATTACATTTGCGGAATACTTAGCACATAACAAAAACACACACACAAGGATCGTAATAGTTTAGTGTCTTTGAAAACTGGGAATATAATCTTCTTATCCTGGTGAAAGATCTTCAATATCTCCCATTAAGATCTTCTTTTTTTATATATATACCTAAAACCTTTCTTCATAAAAGGGTGAGCTCAAATGCTCAGTAAGGGTAAACAAAATAAATATCAATCACATCATATTCATAAGAACATAACATTTTGGAAATCTTAACCTGCAAAAGAGAGCATAATTTCATAACATGGGATAAATCATAGAAGTGAAATGTAATCCCAATAATCATAACTTAAAACATGAAATTTTGTGGCATACACACATAATCATAGATAATCATTTCTTGTTAGTCAAGACTAATTGCCAAGACTATCTTAGTGGACAAAGTCCCTTTATGAATCGAGTAACCCTCGTTTCAGTCATGTTTCACTAAACTGGTATAACCTACCATTCTAGCCATGTCTATCTCATTAGATATAAAATCATTACCCAATGCATTGGAGGGAGATATAGGTCCCACCCATCTTATAATGAATCCTTTCTTATGTGTGCCACATAATCATAAACCATACATCATAGCGTAACCCATGTAATAAAAATGGGATTCTTAAACAACATGACATCATAAAACAATCCATATAAGATAAAGGAATTCATAAAAATATTATAATCAAATCCATGTAATAATAGAGATAAAAACATAACCCTTTTATTATCTTAGATGGAAAATAATTTTGATAAAATACGTGAACTCCATTCTTGAGGAAAATATCCTTTCTTCTTCAAAAACACTTTTCCTTTCTTAAAATGTCATAAAATTCTAAACTAAAAGAAGTTTATTAAAAATAAACTTGAAAATTTGTAAAGGAAGCTTCTTGGAAATAATGTTTTAAAAATCCATTCATGCCGTATAAGTTAAAAATAACATTCTCCTCGTACTTTTGTCGGAAAAGTCAAAAAGTACCTTATATGGTAACCAAAGGAAAGATTCCATTCATACAATGTGGTAAAAAGTCAATAAAGGGTAAAAATGACATTAAACATTCATGGAAGAATGGTAAACATTTTATAAAAACGTTTTTTAGAAAACATGGTCATGGATGTTAAACGTAACCCCAGTAAATACTTAAGTATAAGCAATCTCGGATAAAAATGAGATTGTGATATTTCCTTTACCTTAGGTCCGATTTGCTTCGTATGTGTCCGAAACTCCTGTATAATGATTTAAATAATGTCATTGACTTATTACAGAATCCTTTTCACTGTTATTATATCATATATGGTTCACTTATGACTTTATATTACCCGTTCTTTTGTAAATTCCATGTTAAAGAAGCGTTTTGGGTAAAATCATTTCATTTATCGTAGGTGTTTTGACTTGTTGTTCTTGACATTATTAATACTTATGTCATGATTTACTTACTTCCAGAATATAAAATATGATTTATATATCATATATATTCAGTATATATATAATAGATAGATAAATGAAATGAAAAACACTGTTCATGGAGACGGTAGTCCGTACGTACGCATGAACGCTGTTTTCCTTTCCTTATTGTCTTGAATGGAAGTAAGTAGATGAAATACATATATATATATATATACATGAATCCAGTAGCTTTATAATGTCATATATTTCATTATTATTTCTTATATATACTTTATAATCATTCTTAAATGGTTAACATGGAGAATGAATCTCATCGCGTCGTGGAGACGGTAGTCCGTACGTACGCACGAGCGATGATATCGTTCCCATGGTCGTGGAATTGTGTTGAAGTGTATGTATACTATTTCAGTATCAATATAAATTTATAATAATCATATATAGTTACTCATTACTCCATTATATCCATCCAATTAATGTGGTGGAGGAAAATAGATTACACCACGTCGTGGAGACGGTATTCCGTACGTACGCACGCGCGGTGATTTCATTTTTCCATTGGATGGATAGAAGGTGAATTAGGGTTGTTTCATATTTATAATAACATATCAGTATGTAAGTAATACTGATGTTATTACTTTGTCATGAAACTACTAAAGAAGAAGAAGTTGAAGAAGAAAGAAATTGAAAAGATCGGTAATGGTTATTACCACTTCTTCGAAACGCCTCTTTGAATCCTCCACTTAGGGAACTAAGATTGGTCTTTGAAGAAGACCAGGACCTCTAGGATTATTCTAGGGAAGTGGAGAAGGGATTTTGGCAGGGGTTGGCCGAGCTTGAGGGCTCAAATTGGTGTGAGGAGGAGGGGGAGGAGGTCTCCTTTTATAAGGGAGGAGAGGGGCACCTTAGGAATATCTCAAAATATTATTTTATATTAAAATCAAAATCGGTTTATAATGGTTCCAAAGGGTCTTATTTCGAAGCTAAAGTGGGGATGGGTCGAAATCCTATCAACCAATAGGATTTAGACAAGTTTAAGGTATTATTTTAACCTTATCAATTAGATTTAACTCTAAGTTAAATAATTTAACTTTTACCGTGTCTTTTTGTTTTCTTACACTATATGGTTAATAAACATACAATAACATGCCAAACGAACCCCAAATTGTTTATTATTAATATATATATCCCTATATAAGTCATTTGTCCGATCCTTAGATTTTTAGGAATAAAAGAACAATTAATAATATAATATTTGATTTAAAAACTATTTTGTGTCAATTTTGAACCTATTTGATATATGATTTTTGTGGAAGTCATAACAGAATTATATGTTCGAACTAAGTTTATTAAATCAACCATAATATATCATAGTAACCTAGAAAATTATTGGAATTCATAAAAAGTCTCAAATTACATTTATTTTGGTGTTTATAACATCAATTATGTCAATATTTCATTAATAAGATAATTACTACATCATCATTGTGTCATAAATAAATTAAATTATTAAATGTCTAAAAATTATAAATAAAATACCATTATGTAGGAAATCGTTTCAGCTTTCTAATGAATATTTATAGTCGAATTTATCTTATGTATAACCCCATATTAAAAATTATTTACTTATTAAACTTTGATTTTAACTATTTTAACCCTTCTTTAAATAAATTAATAATAAATGTCCTAATCTAATCCAAGTGGGCCTAAATGATAATATTTTACACTTAAGGTTGTTTGTGGTCGAGATACACTTGTAAAATAGAATTAGGACATGTGTTAGGGTAATATTAATATCATTCTTACCCTTAATTACCCTATTTACTTTTAACCGTGGTAAATAAAAGTAAAAAGTTACTATTCACCAAAATTTATTATCATCTCATTGAACCACATTTTACTTATTGACATCAACCGTGTCTCTCGGATTTTTGAAATTTCATTCAAAGAAGTGGTAAAATTATGTTTTATGAAAAATTCAGTTTTTTAACTACCACTTAGTAGTTTCACTATTCATCAAAAGTGATGTTTTTCAGAACAATGTCAAAATTTCATCATAAGCTATATTTCATATTCCGAATTCAAAAAATGAAGTCTATTTTACCAAATTCATAACATAGAAGTTGCATTAATTAATTTTATAATTAAATCCCGCTGTTCAAACAAATAGCGTGTTTTTAAGAAACAATAAGAATCAAAAGATTGACACTTGATTATGTCTGGTTTAAATGTGAAATTACAACCAATGACCAACATTGTATTAAATTGTAAATATATATTCTAAATATACTTTAAAACCACTCAAATTAATAATTTATCACTATTAATTATTTCGATTAAAAAAAGTGTTTTTAATTATAATTTAGTACTTTTCACTATTCATTAGAATATGAAAGTTATCTGAAATGTTCCAAAATTTCACCTTAGGCTAAATTCGATACTCCGAATCCAAAAATGAAGTCCATTTTGAGAGCTAAATTTTCTAAAATTTAAAAAGTGGTTATTACTATTCATAACGGCTAGTTTTAATAATATTTTAATAGCATATCGTTGTTTCGTGAAACTCAGTATTGCGTACTACACACGCTATCGAGGTAGGTTTCGATTGCGTGTAATGCAATGCAAGTCAAGGATGCGTGTTGTGCAATCTCTTTTTGGTGTAGCATATAACACAAGACATTAATAAAATTAAAAAGAATATTTTTCATAAAATCTCGGGCTGTTACATTCTACCCCCCTTAAAATGAATTTCGCCCTCGAAATTCGTCGGGGTTATAAATGGTTTACTATTCGAAAGTTTCTTTAATAGAAACCCACATCGTAAAAAGGAATATCAAAACCAATCTTTAATAACAAAAGTATGAAATGTAACGGTTACCCAAATAAACTAATCACTGGGTTTCCACATAGGTGAAAATATGGATATGGAAGAGAAATCTATCCATCATGTTCTGATGGAGAGTGGTAGAGAACATGGCTATGGAAAAGCCAGTAATCACAAATCCATAGATTTGTGATGATATAAGGTACCATCTGATTCATCAGGTATAAGATCACTAGGACAACATTTTTGGTTTTCAAGATCGTTTCCCTAAAGTTAAAGAATTAGAATAAATACTTACTTTATTTTGGTACAATCTCACTGTTGTTCGTGCCTTTAACAATTTCCACTTCATCTCTTAAATAAATGAAGTTGAATTTGTTATTCGTGAAGTGTTATCAGATCATGTGATAGAATGACGGGTCATTCCATCTGTCTCAAACAAAAGGTTAGCAAAAATTATATACATAAGTTGATCTATAGTGAGATTAATCATATATGGTTCCTAAAATGGACTTTATACTTCATATATCATACTGCTTAATATAATAAAACTAGTTTCTACTAAACAGGGACTTCCTGTAGGATAGTGGTAGGCAATAAAGGCCAGTCGCACTTCGGTTGTGGGTTCGATTCCCACAGCCTTGTCCGGCGCGATGGGCTGTCGCCCGTCCTGCAGGTTTTCCTTTTTCTAAAACTATATTACTATAACATCTCATCAATAATATCACAAAACTTCTATCCTTAAACAATACTAACTTATGTCTAACATAATCCATTCCAATCTTTGGGCTTATCCATAATACTGCAGTCCACTCTCATAACATAGTGAAAACGATTACCAAAGATTTAACACCATCGTCGATCCCCATATATCATAAGATATGTTTTGTTGGTCACATTCCAAACATTCAAAGTCCTTAATCATGTATTCTCTTGAATACCTTAGTGAAAACATGAATGCAGTTAAAAGTTAACACTTTCCACATACAAAAATCCTCAAAATTCTATATACTCAAACCATGATATTACTTAGTCCTTATATCAATCATGAGCTCATGAATACTGTCAAACATTTTGTTTTCTCGTTTTCCCTTCATTATGCGCATATCATCTTATTTCCAAAAATATCTCAATTACTTTGAATACCACATTAGACCAATACATAAATATTCCAATATTCCATGATAAAATATTATTTTGGACTCCCATTACATAAACACTTAATCATTCCACCACATCGTTGTCATATTCAACATCACCAATAGTGATCGCATGTGACTTCCCATTGTCCTTTGCCTTCAGTGGTTGCTCATGTTGATCATCACTAACCCTTGGATTAGGGCATTTATTGGCATAACGTCCCATCTCCTTGCACATGAAACATTGAAGTGTTGGTGGTGCGTTCTCTGCAGTGTTTGCTTTGTTCACATCATTAGAAACCCTTTTTCCATTACTTCGACACTCAGCTACTCGATGACCTTCTTTTCCACACTTAAAACATTTTCTAGTCCCTTTAAGACAATCTCCTCCATGCTTCTTTCCACACTTTGAGCATAAGGAAACATTCATTTTCTTTTCACCATTATTCTGAGATTTCTCCTTGAACTCCATCTTTCGTTTCTTGTCAAAACCATGAGATGGATATGTAACACCAACTTCCGTTTCTACCTTCATAGAACAACGCACAATTTCTTCATAGTTACTGAAGTCCCGTATAGCTAATGCCCTTCGAAGACTTGGTTTTAAGCCACTGAAAAATCGATCAACTTTACTTTCAAGTTGGATGATAATACCAGAAGCGTACCTTGCAAGTCTTGTAAAATTTGATTCATAGGTACCAACGGATTCATCATCCCTTTGCTTTAGTTCAAGAAACTCTTTCTCCATCTTTGTTCGGAGAATACGAGGGAAGTACTTACTGAAAAACAAGTTCTTGAACTCGTCCCATTCCATGGACTCAATTTCATCTCTTTGCCTCGTATTCTTGATAAGATTCCACCATTGATCAGCTTCACCTTCCAAACGATATACTGCTAAAATGACTTTATCATGCTCAGTACATTGAAGAACTGAAAATATCTTTTTAGTGGTACTGATCCATTGTTCAGCAACAGGTGGATCGGAAGTCCCACTGAAAGAAGTTGGACGTTGCCTCATGAAGGACTCAATTGAATACTGTTCCTTTCTCTGCTCATTTGGAAGTCCAGAATGATTCATAGCTTGTGTAAGGATAGAAATAAGATTCTGCACTCCATCTCCCATAACATTTGTTTGTTCAGGAGGACAATCATTGCATTGTCCATTGCATTGATCAACACGGTTCCTTCGGGTTCCAGCCATCATCTAAAACCCAAAAAGAATAGTGTGAGAGGCAAAAATCATGCTAGGGAAAACAACATTATAAAGGGGGAGTATCCTCAATATCTAACTTCTTAGGTTAAATTCTATGATCGTTACCATAGTTCTAGGACTGTACGTTATACGTATACTTATCCTTAGGGACATCCCTAGACATACCTTAGAAATATCTCTAGGGATCTCACTAACGTTTTCGCATCCTAGTTTCCAATGGTTGACTAAACCTTTCCTCTGATACCAACTGTAGAGACCCATAGCTTGACGTACATTGAAATTACATTACATTTGCGGAATACTTAGCACATAACAAAAACACACACACAAGGATCGTAACAGTTTAGTGTCTTTGGAAACTGGGAATATAATCTTCTAATCCTGGTGAAAGATCTTCAATATCTCCCATAAAGATCTTCTTTTTTTTATATATACCTAAAAGATTTCTTTATATCCTGGGGAAAAGAAAACATAAAAGGGTGAGCTCAAATGCTCAGTAAGGGTAAACAAAATAAATATCAATCACATCATATTCATAAGAACATAACATTTTGGAAATCTTAACCTGCAAAAGAGAGCATAATTTCATAACATGGGATAAATCATAGAAGTGAAATGTAATCCCAATAATCATAACTTAAAACATGAAATTTTGTGGCATACACACATAATCATAGAGAATCATTTCTTGTTAGTCAAGACTAATTGCCAAGACTATCTTAGTGGACAATGTCCCTTTCTGAATCGAGTAAGCCTCGTTTCAGTCATGTTTCACTGAACTGGTATAACCTACCATTCTAGCCATGTCTATCTCATGAGATATAAAATTTTTACCCAATGAATTGGAGGGAGATATAGGTCCCACCCATCTTATAATGAATCTTTTCTTATGTGTGCCACATAATCATAAACCATACATCATAGCGTAACCCATGTAATAAAAATGGGATTCTTAAACAACATGACATCATAAAACAATCCATATAAGATAAAGGAATTCATAAAAATATTATAATCAAATCCATGTAATAATAGGGATAAAAACATAACCCTTTTATTATCTTAGATGGAAAATAATTTTGATAAAATACCTGAACTCCATTCTTGAGGAAAATATCCTTTCTTCTTCAAAAACACTTTTCCTTTCTTAAAATGTCATAAAATTCTAAACTAAAAGAAGTTTATTAAAAATGAACTTGAAAATTTGTAAAGGAAGCTTCTTGGAAATAATGTTTTAAAAATCCATTCATGCCGTATAAGTTAAAAATAACATTCTCCTCGTACTTTTGTCGGAAAAGTCAAAAAGTACCTTATATGGTAACCAAAGGAAAGATTCCATTCATAAAATGTGGTAAAAAGTCAATAAAGGGTAAAAATGACTTTAAACATTCATGGAAGAATGGTAAACATTTTATAAAAACGTTTTTTAGAAAACATGGTCATGGATGATAAACGTAACCCCAGTAAATACTTAAGTATAAGCAATCTCGGATAAAAATGAGATTGTGATATTTCCCTTACCTTAGGTCCGATTTGCTTCGTATGTGTCCGAAACTCCTGTATAATGATTTAAATAATGTCATTGACTTATTACAGAATCCTATTCACTGTTATTATATCATATTTGGTTCACTTATGACTTTATATTACCCGTTCTTTTGTAAATTCCATGTTAAAGAAGCGTTTTGGGTAAAATCGTTTCATTTATCGTAGGTGTTTTGACTTGTTGTTCTTGACATTATTAATACTTATATCATGATTTACTTACTTCCAGAATATAAAATATGATTTATATATCATATATATTCAGTATATATATATATATAATAGATAGATAAATGAAATGAAAAACACCGTTCATGGAGACGGTAGTCCGTACATACGCATGAACGCTGTTTTCCTTTCCTTATATTCTTTAATGGAAGTAAGTAGATGACATAAATATATATATATATACATGAATCCAGTAGCTTTATAATTTCATATATTTCATTATTATTTCTTATATATACTTTATAATCATTCTTAAATGGTTAACATGGAGAATGAATCTCATCGCGTCGTGGAGACGGTAGTCCGTACGTACGCACGAGCGATGATATCGTTCCCATGGTCGTGGAATTGTGTTGAAGTGTATGTATACTATTTCAGTATCAATATAAATTTATAATAATCATATATAGTTACTCATTACACCATTATATCCATCCAATTAATGTGGTGGAGGAAAATAGATTACACAACGGCGTGGAGATGGTATTCCGTACGTACGCACGCGCGGTGATTTCATTTTTCCGTAGGATGGATAGAAGGTGAATTAGGGTTGTTTCATATTTATAATAACATATCAGTATGTAAGTAATACTGATGCTATTACTTTGTCATGATACAACTAAAGAAGAAGAATTTGAAGAAGAAAGAAATTGAAAAGATCGGTAATGGTTATTACCTCTTCTTTGAAACGCCTCTTTGAATCCTCCACTTAGGGAACTAAGATTGGTCTTTGAAGAAGACCAGGACCTATAGGATTATTCTAGGGAAGTGGCGAAGGGATTTTGGCAGGGGTTGGCCGAGCTTAAGTGCTCAAATTGGTGTGAGGAGGAGGGGGAGGAGGTCTCCTTTTATAAGGGAGGAGAGGGGCATCTTAGGAATATCTCAAAATATTATTTTATATTAAAGTCAAAATCGGTTTATAATGGTTCCAAAGGGTCTTATTTCGAAGCTAAAGTGGGGATGAGTCGAAATCCTATCAACCAATAGGATTCAGACAAGTTTAAGTTATTATGTTAACCTTATCAATTAGATTTAACTCTAAGTTAAATAATTTAACTTTTACCGTGTCTTTTTGTTTTCTTACACTATATGGTTAATAAACATACAATAACATTCCAAACGAACCCCAAATTGTTTATTATTAATATATATATCCCTATCTAAGTCATTTGGCCGATCCTTAGATTTTTAGGAATAAAAGAACAATTAATAATATAATATTTGATTTAAAAACTATTTTGTGTCAATTTTGACACTATTTGATATATGATTTTTGTGAAAGTCATAACAGAATTATATGTTCGAACCAAGTTGATTAAATCAACAATAATATATCATAGTAACCTAGAAAATTAGTGGAGTTCATAAAAAGTCTCAAATTACATTTATTTTGGTGTTTATAACATCAATTATGTCAATATTTCATTAATAAGATAATTACTGCATCATCATTTTGTCATAAATAAATTAAATTATTAAATGTCTAAAAAATAAAAATAAAATACCATTATGCAGGAAATCTTTTCAGCTTTCTAATGAATATTTATAGTCATATTTATCTTATGTATAACCCCATATTAAAAATGCTTTAATTATTAAACTTTGATTTTAACTATTTTAACCCTTCTTTAAATAAATTAATAATAAATGTCCTAATCTAATCCAAGTGGGCCTAAATGATAATATTTAACACTTAAGGTTGTTTTTGGTCGAGATACACTTGTACAATAGAATTAGGACATGTGTTAGGGTAATATTAATATCATTCTTACCCTTAATTACCCTGTTTACTTTTAACCATGGTAAATAAAAGTAAAAACTTACTATTCACCAAAATTTATTTTCATCTCATTGAACCACATTTTACTTATTGACATCAACCGTGTCTCTCGGATTTTTGAAATTCCATTCACAGAAGCGGTAAAATTATGTTTTATGAAAAATTCAGTTTTTTAACTACCACTTAGTAGTTTCACTATTCATCAAAAAGTGATGTTTTTCCGAACAATGCCAAAATATCATCCTAAGCTATATTTCATATTCCGAATCCAAAAATGAAGTCTATTTTACCAAATTCATAACATAGAAGTTGCATTAATTAATTTTATAATTAAATCCCGCTGTTCAAACAAATAGCGTGTTTTTAAGAAACAATATGAATCAAAAGATTGACACTTGATTATGTCTGGTTTAAATGTGAAATTACAACCAATGACCAAAATTGTATTAAATTGTAAAAATATATTCTAAATATACTTTAAAACCACTCAAATTAATAATTTATCACTATTAATTATTTCGATTAAAAAAAGTGTTTTTAATTATAAATTAGTAATTTTCACTATTTATCAGAATATGAAAGTTATCTGAAAAGTACCAAAATTTCACCTTAGGCTAAATTCGATACTCCTATTCCAAAAATGAAGTCCATTTTGAGAGCTAAATTTTCTAAAATTTAAAAAGTGGTTATTACTATTCATAACGGCTAGTTTTAATAATAATTTAATAGCATATCGTTGTTTCATGAAACTCAGTATTGCGTACTACACACGCTATCGAGGTAGGTTTCGATTGCGTGTAATGCAAGGCAAGTCAAGGATGCGTGTTGTGAATGCTCCTTTGGGTGTAGCGTATAACACAAGACATTATTAAAATTAAAAAGAATATTTTTCATAAAATCTCGGGCTGTTACACTTTTATGTCAATTTTGAAACTATTCAATAGTTGTTTTTTGTAAAACTTATAATAGAATGATTACTTAAAAAAAGTCAATTAAATAAATCCTAATATGTCATATTATCCTATAAAATTAGTTTAATTCATTAAAAGTCTAAAATTATATTTATTTGTGTATTTATAATATCAATTATTTTAATTTTTCACTATTATGGTAATTACTGCATCATCATTGTGTCATAAATAAATTAAATTATTTAATGTCTAAAAATTATAAATAAAATATCATTATGTATGAAATTGTTTTATCTTTCTAATGAATATTTACAATGGAATTTATCTTATGTATAACCCTATATTGAAAATGTTTTAGTAAGTAAACATTGATTTTAACTCTTTAAACTCTTCTTTGAATTAAATAATAATAAATTTCCTAATCTAATCCAAGTGGACTTAAATGATAATATTTTATTCCCAAGGTTGTTATTGGTCGAGATACACTTGTCCAATAGAATTAGGATGTTTTTTAGGGTAATATTAATATCATTTTTACCCTTAATTACCCTATTTACTTTTAACCCTGGTAAATAAAAGTAAAACATTACTATTCACCAAAAATTATTTTCATCTCATTGAACCACATTTTACTTCTTGATATTAACCATGTCTCTCGGATATTCGAAATTCCATTCACAGAAGCGGTAAAATGAAGTTTTATGAAAAATTCAGTTTTTTAACTACCACTTAGTAGTTTTACTATTCATCAAAAATTGGAGTTTTTGAGAACAATGCCAAAATTTCACCCTAAGCTATAATTGATATTCCGAATTCAAAAATGATGTCAATTTTAAAAAATTCCAAACATATATGTGTCATTAATTAATTTTATAATTAATTCCCGCTGTTACAACAAATAGCGTGTTTTTAAGAAATAATATATAACAAAAGATTGACAATTGTTTAGGTCCAATTTCAAAGTGAAATTAATTATATTGAACACCATTGGATAAAATGGTAAAAATATATTCCAATTATACTTTAAAACCACTCAATAATATAATTTATCACTATAAATTATTTTGATTTAAAATGTTGTTTTTACGTATTTTTCACTATTCATAAAAATTGGAAGTTCTCAGAAAAATACCAAAAAATAATCTTAGGATAATTTCGATATTCCAAATCCAAAAATGAAGTCCATTTTGAAATATAAAATATATATAATTTCAAAATGTAGGTATTACTATTCATAACGGCCAGTTTGATTGGTTGTGGTGTGTTAGAACTCGATGTTGTGTACAACACACACTGTCGCATTATTCAAAGAAAAGCGTACCGTAGAAGCTTGGGGTGTTACATCATCAGCCTTTGTCTTTGGATTACCCTTTATGTGGTACCCCTAACTTTACTTTTATTCCATCCAATGGATGGTAATAGGAGGACTTAGGCTAACAACCAATGTGAAGATCATTGTGATGACTGTACTAATGAGATTCCCAATTCAGTGGGAGCGGGAATCGTGAAGCTTTTCACTCTTCTCTATCAGTTAACTCAAGCATTAAATAGAAACATGGGTCAACATGAACATTCAACTCCACCTAAGAAAGAACAATTCTCTATCGAGATATTCATGAGGCAAAGGCCTCCTACTTTTAATAGATCATCAGATCCCTCAAACGCCGAACAATGGATTAACTCCATTGAAAAGATCATCTCCATTATTCAATGTTCTGAAAAAGAGAAGGTTCTCCTAGCTGCTTATCATATGGAGGGAGAAGCTGATCAATGGTGGATGTTGATAAAAAATACTATGCTTGAGGAGGAGATCAAGGAATTGGAATGAAAGGATTTCCAGAAGATGTTTTTTGATAAATATTTTCCATGCACCCTTCGGCTTAAGATAGAAAGGGACTTCCTTTGCCTCACGAAAAAAGATGAAGAATCTATTGGATCATATGAGGAAAACATCACAAGGCTTGCACGATACGCTTTCGAATTTGTTGTTACCCCCGAATGCAAGGTTGACCGCTTCTTCGATGGGTTGAAACATAGCGTACGGAATGTTCCGGTGATCCGTGACTTCAACAGCTATGAGGAAATTGTCTGATGTGCCCTCAAGGTTGAAATGGAGATAGGAGAAACTCAAGGGTATCATTGGGATAAGAATTGTAAGGTGGAATTCAATTTTTGCGGTCTGATGGATAAATCCAATAGTGATAAGAAGATCCAGCACCCCAATTTCCAAAGGTGCAGAAAGAAGAACCATAGAAATTGCATGAAGGGGATGGGGGAATGATTTAGGTGTGGAAGAGAAGAGCACCTAGCTGTCAACTATCAGAAAGAAAGACATGCGGCTATGACAGATGAGAAGAATGCTCCATTCGAACCTCAACTCATGGTTCATTAGTACAACTGCTAAGAACCAAATCATATTGAAAATTAGTGCCTAAAGCCAAGGGTTTTTGGAGGCAACCAACAACCTCCAAGGCTGCAAGGGTGAACTTTTACAATCACTACTGCCGAAGTGAACCCTGACAATGAACTGGTGAAATGTATGCTAGTTATTAATTCAAGAATAGCGAACATACTTTTTTATTCACCTTCTACACATTCTTTTATATCTCTAATGTTTATTAGAACAATCCCAGCACCACCAAAAATCATGGATGTAAAGATTTCGGTGAGTACGAAAAATGGGGAAATCATTACATCCCTTGAATATATCTCCTCCACTATCATAATTTGTGGATTGAACTTCCCGACGAACCTCATCGTACTTCCTCTAGGGGAATTTGATGCAATTCTTATCATGGATCGACATTCCTTATATTGAGCCAAAATAAATTTCCATGAGAGGGAAATCACTCTCCATGTGGAGAATCGACCCCCGATTATTTACATGTGCAAGAAGGAAGACAAACCTTCTTTATCTCCATCATTTCAAGCTTGGATATTACTTCCCTATGAGCATGTGTATCTGGTTCAAATGATTACGTCCAAGGAAGAAACCGTCCTTGAAGACATGCCTTTTGTGAGGGAATTTGCTGAAGTATTTCCCAAGGAATTGCCAGGTATTCCTTATATAACAGATGTAGAATTCTCAATTGTTCTTATACCTGGGGAATTGACAATATCCAAGATTCCATATATAATGGTTTGTGTACAGCTTGATGAGCTGAAGAAACAACTACAAGAGAATTTGGATAAAGGGTTTATATGGCCAACTACTTCAACATGGGGTGCACTAATCCTCTCCATCAGGAAGATGGTTGGGTTAGTGAATCTTTACATCGATTATCGTGAGCTCAAAAAAATCACAATGTAGAACAAGTATCATATCCCACTAATTGATGACTTTTTTGATTAGCTGCATGGAGCACAATACTTCTCCAAGGTGGATTTGGGGTCGACATATTATCAAGTAAGGGCGAAGAAGGAAGATATACCCAAGACTGCTTTTCGTATAAAATACGGGCACTATGAATTCATAGTAATGACTTTCAGACTCACTAATGCTCCAAAAATCATCATGGACATGATGAATATAGTCTTTAAAGATTACCTCGACAAATTTGTTGTAGTCTTTATAGACGATATACTGATATAATCCAAAACCAAGTAGGATCATGAGGAGCATCTAAGAACAATACTAGAGACCTTGTGGAAGGATAAGCTCTATGAAAAGTACAATAGGTTTGAGTTCTAGTTAAAGTAGGTCTCGTTCTTGGTCCATATTATATCACAAGAAATGAGATATCTGTTGATCCCTCCAAAAAATATATAGCGAGGGATGGCCAAGGCCACCATCGGTAATAGAAATTCGTAGCCTCTTGGGGTTATCTGGATATTATCTATGATTTTTGAGACATTTATCACGATTCTACAACCCTCTTACCAAGCTATCTCGGAATGGAGTAATGTTTTCTTAGAGTAATGGTTGTGAAGAAAGCTTCAAGGAGTTGAAAAAGAGGCTTATTACTACGCCTATGCTCACATTACCCACAAGTGGAGAACTTTTTGTGCTATTCAGTGATTCTTAAAAGAAGGGCTTGGGATGTGTGTTGATGTAAAATGACAAAGTCATTGCCTATGCTTCAAGGCAGTTGAATGTTCACGAACAAAACTATCCAACACCTGACCTCGAGTTGGATATAGTGATCATTGCTTTGAAAATTTGGTGGCATTATCTCTTTGGGGAGAAGTGTAAAATATATACAGACCAAAAAAGCCACAAGTTTATATTCACACCGATAGAGTTGAACATGTCCCAATGAAGATGGTTAGATCTTATCAAAGTCTATGACTACTCAATCCATTACCACCCTGGGAAAGTGAACAAGGTGGAAGATTCCCTAAGTAGAAAGGACCAAGTGATTCTATCATTGATGAGAATTGAAAAGGATCTAATCATCTTATACTTGATGAATATAGAAATGGTTATCATAAAGAAGGGAACATCACCAATCCTTTCACAAATGATTGCTCAACCATCACTTATGGAAAGGTTAAAGGATGCTCAAAAGGATGATATGGGAATTCAGGAAAAAGTAGAAGCTATCAAAAATGGTAAATCCATGGATTTTAATGTTAATGAAGATGAAATTGTATGATTTGGGAAAAGAATATGTATTCCCTCAATTCTAGAGCCGAAGAAGGAACTTTTGAATGATGCACATAGTTCAAATTTCCCTATTCACCCATGAAACACAATGATGAATTGAGATCTCCGAGAGCATTATTGGTGGGATAATATGAAGAAGGATGTCATTATATATACGTCAAAATCCCTGATGTATCAGCAAGTAGAGGTAGATATGCAGAAGTCTATGGGGATGATGCAACCATTTCCCATACCAGAATGGAAATGAGAGAACATCACCATGGAATTCGTCACCGGACATCTGAAGATATCCAAACGAAACAATGCAATCTGGGTTGTGGTGGATCATCTTATAGAGGTTGCACCCTTCATTACTATTCGGGTGGATTTCTCATTGGATCAACTGGAACATATATATAATAGGGAAGTAGTAAGGCTGCATGGAGTACCACTATTTATTGTGTCTGTTCGAGATCCACGATTCACCTCTATGTTTTGGAAGAGTCTTCAACATGCCCTGAATACTGAACTGAACTTCAGTACGGCCTATCATCCCCAAACTAATGGCCAATCCGAGCAGACTATCCAAACACTAGAGTACATGTTGAAAGCATGCTCAATAGACTCTAAAGGGGGTGGGGTCAACATCTTCATCTAGTGGAGTCCTCTTATAATAACAGTTTCCACTGAAGCATCCAAATTGCACCATATGAATCCCTTTATGGGAAATGGTGTAGAACAATGAAATGCTGGGAAGTGGTTAGTGAGCGTAAGCTGCTTGGACTTGAAATGGTCGATGAAATGTTGGAGAAGGTGAAAACCATTCAGCAGCATAACAATGAAACCCAGAGTCGATAGAAGAGTTATGCAGATAATCATCGACAAGACCTTGAGTTTAAAGTTGGTGGCATGGTATTTATACGCATATCTATGTGGAAGAAGGTCATGAGGTTTGGAATGAAAGGGAAGTTAAGTCCAGGGTACATCGACCCCTTCGAGATTCATGATCGTGTCGGGGCGGTGGCGTATTGACTAGAACTTCCACCTACCATAGACAAAGTACATGGTGTATTTCATGTATCCCTCTTAATGAAGTACATACCAGACCCTTCACATGTACTCTCTCCATAGGAGGTACAGTTAGAGGATGATATTTCTTATGAGGAGCAACCAGTAAAGATCATAGATCATAGAGAAAAATTTCTACAAAATAAGATAATTCCCCTCATCAAGGTGTTGTGGAGAGACCACATGTTTTGAAGAAGCGACATGGGAATCATAGGAAATGATGAAGAAAAGTTATCCACATCTGTTTTAGTGTGGGAAAAGGAAATTTTGAGGGTGAAATTTCATAAGGGGAGAAGATTTTAATGACCCAAACTTTCATTAATGGAAATCCATCTTAATCTAATTAAATGCATCTTTATGTAAAATGTTTATATAAAATGTCAAATTCTTTGGTTTTATGTAAATAATTTTGACCATTGCGAATATAGTCATTGAAAAGTAATCACATGATTAGTATAAATATAGGGTTTTAACAAATCCAATTTACTCATAAAAAGGAAGTGATGGCCTCATCTAGTAGAATTGCTCCATACGAAGCCCATTTGTCACATCTTGGAAAAGAGGTGGCATCATTACGCTTCAGTCTTGACCAATCCCAAGTCTAGCTTCATCATGTCAAGCTCGAGCGGGACCACCTGCAAGAGAAGTGGATGTTGATAGAGATCACCATGCGTGCAATGTTATCCGAGCCACCCCAAGAGTCTATCACCATCGCACTCCTTCCCCTTGGGTCTTATGTGGCTGTTTTAAGTTTTTATGTAACCAATACCTAGTACTATGGTTATGTACATTATTTATTGTATATAATAAGGAATATACTTTCATTTTTTTATTTTTAACTTGTAAATAGTTTTTAAAAGCACAAATAATATTTTTAGTTAGTGTTCAACTAAGAATGCTATTTTGATGAATTAATTTCTTTTTTAATTAAATAATATTTTAATAAAATATTATTATTATTAAAATAATTCATATAATATATAAATGATAGTATAATTTTATGAATGCAATTGTAATTTTTATTAAGGTTTGAAAGCCATTTGTGTCAAAACCCATGAATTTTCGATAAATGTTAGTTTTTATATTAAAATTAAAAATTAACATATTTAGAAAATTATTTAGATAAAATGAATATTATTTCTGTAATTAAGATATCAAAATTATCCAATAGTGAATTTTTCATAATTTTCTGAGATAGTCAAATTTTTTGGTATAAATTAAATACTGTTTAAATATATAATGTGTTTTTTGACATCATGATGACCCAATAGTGATGTAATAAAATACTATAAGCCTTATGTTCGGCCAATATAAGTTTTATCATTAAAATAATGTGAATTTGGGTTTGTTTGACTTAATTTACAAAGCATTAATGGACCATTCAAGACTTATTAAACATCTTGTCTTTTTAAATTGTTTTCTTTGGGAGTATGCTCACCTCCACATAAGCAACCCCATTATTTTAAGAAGGTCAGACTTTGGACATATAAAATATTTTTTCCACTTCCCTATGCCAAAAACCATGGGCAAGAACCATGGTATGGTTTTTAGTTTGGATTAGTTTAATGTGACGGTCCCAAACCTAAATAATAAAGAATTCCCTCACCTTTTCTATATAAACCCACCCAAGCTCCCACTTACTCCTCACTCGAAGCCTTTGGAGTTCATCCAAAATCTATCCTACTCTTTCCAAAATCCTCCCAAGGTTCCCTAGGCTCCCAAGAAGCCTCTCTCAAGCCTCTCTCAAGCCATTAGAAGCACACTTCCAAGTAAGGGTTTTTCATCCTTTCTCATTTTGGACCAATGTTATTTAAATTGTTATTCCCTTTTAATTTCAATTATAAATGTTGGGGTATGGTTTCACACCTACCCCATAATGCCATATTTATGTTTGAATTATGGGAGACCCCTTTCTCTCTCATTAAATTCCTCCCATGTACACTTGTTACTATGCCAATATTCCATTAGGGATTTCTCTCACTTCTTTTACATTCAAGTATTCTTTTTTTATTATGCATCTAAATTCAATTACAATTTTTTGGTCATGTATCTATATGACCTTCCATACTGTCCATTTTATGTACACATTATGATACACCCCTTTCTCTCTCATCAACCATTTTTATGAATTCTTACGTCGCGCCATTACGCTGCCAAAATTGCACTGATTTTCTAATCCAATGTCATTGTGTAGTGAATACCATGCCCATATCTCTATCATGGGTATTCACCTTTATGAACATTTACTTATTTATTATAACGTTTCATGTATTAATTCCATATTACTTTATTGTGAAATAAATGATGATATTTTATGAATCCATGTTATATGATCCATGTGGAACACTTATGCATGAAATGAAAGGATTAAGAACGGTGAACCCTTATAGCGCTCCAATGCATTGGGTAAAGTATAGTATCATGATACGTCATTTGAAATTGGTGTTGACTCATGCTAATTCAAGTGCGACAAGGTTTCACTCATACTTCATGTGCAATGAGGATTTACTCATGCTCCATGTGCAATGAGACTTGGCTCATGCTAATTCCATGTTAAGTGTTATTCCCACATTTCCATGTTATGATTATCATGTTTTATCATGCCTTTCTGTTTATGCTTTTATTGTGCTCTTTTTATATTACTATTTTATAAAATTTATTGTATTCTTAACTTTATTCCATGATTATTCCATTACTGGGCTTTATAGCTCACCCTTTTATTATCCATGTCCTCATGTTATCCCATGAAATGCTAAGTACGAGGGAATGTAGTGGTCATGTAATGGATGTTTTCAATAAAGATGTTATATTTCATGTTTTATGTTGTTATGTAATGATACTAAGCCCCAAATACACTAGAACTCTTGATCTTCTTTGTTTTATCAAGTAAAGATTATGTAATAAATTATGTTTAATTGTGTAATAAAAGATCTGGGTTGTTATAAAAATCAAATAAAACTTATTTATTAAAATTGTAATGGATTTTGAATGATTAATATATTTTTATGATATTTGATAAATTATGGTAGCTTACCAAATTTTAGATCTACCATCAAAATAATACTCTAAAACATTCATTACCTTTATCTCTAGTCATTTAATGACTCTAAAAATAATTGTGTGTTGATTTTATATACTCTAGAATCTGTTCAATATGGGGAAAAGGCTGAAACATGTTTATCAACCCCAAAACTCATTTTCTTATATTTTTGTAATGTTTATATCTCCTCACTATTGCTTCATATTTAACATTATAGACATAACTATTCTTTGGTATCATGGTATTTTATACATTTTTAACTCATTTTTCAGCTAAAACATTGGTCAACCGTAGAAACTGGAGTAATATGTTTACCATCTACTTATTCAATATTTTTATCCAATTAATATTGGTCTAGCCATATTTAATGAAAACTAATGTGTATCTGATAATATTTGTTCATGGATTTTCATTCCTTATTTGTAGTGTCAGGTTTAGAACATGAACATAGAACTACATCCCCCTAATTTTTCAGCATATTTTCTTGTTAGGGATGATAGGTGAAACATATGAAAAAAATTTGTTCTCCATTCTTTCTCCTTCCATAAAAATCTTCATTAACTCTATCTTTTTTCTTCTGGGAAGCAACATATACTTTTAAAAATTAGTGTCAAAGACCATACCAATTTATCTATTTTTTTTAATAAATTAGTACCTTTTTCATATTTCTCTTATATTTCTTGATATTTATATCCCTTTTACATTTTCCCATGGTATGACCTCTCTTATAACAATAAAATAATTTTTTTCCCTTTAGTTTAAAGCCTCCATGTTTCCTTTTTTTCATTTCTTAATTAGGTGAAGTATCTTCAGAGATTTTGAACCTAAGTAAGAATCACATTCCTTATTAACTTGGTGGTAATCCTATTATAGTTATATCATCTCTTCAAATAATCTATGATGTCTAGTTTACTTGTACTAGTATTATCTTTAAGTATAACCACAATTGTTTCATATTTAATATAAGTTACTGGCTAATTTAGATCTATTCATTGTGAAAAATTTCTTCATTATCTATGTTATGTTCTTGACTAAAATATGTTGTCTCTTTTGATCAATTTTACTCCCCCTTTATTTTTGAATTAAATGATATCCAAATAATGATATATTATGTTTTAAATTTATAACCCTTTTCATGAATTCTCAGCTATTCCAACACCTTCCAGTTAGCACTGATCTCTTTATATTAATATCAGTCTATCAAGTTTATCTTCATTGGTGTATTTGGATTGGTACCATAGCCTTTCTAGATTTACCTAGGAAGAAAACATTTATAGATATATTCACAAGCTTCCTTGAAATATTTTGTGTGTCCTTTACTTTTCAATCAACCACTTTTGTATAGAATAATTGTTTCCCCACTATTCCAAAAATTATTGATTTAGTGAAATCCATTTTATATTCACTATGGTATATCTCTTCCTTTGAGTTGGAGGTTTAGGGTTCCCTACATGATTCACACCATTTGATCCACTATTTTATTTTACTTATTTGATAAAAAAATTTAAGGTTCTATGGAAAAAACCTCTTTCATATCTTTTTGGGAAGGTCTTGATTTTACATCTTACTTATTATTCATATTAATGTTCAGTTCCATACATTTCAAGTTGAGAGGTTTATTAAAATTATCCACTATTATAATCCTTTATTCTAATCATTCCCATAATTATGAATTTGATACTAATTCACTAAAAATATCTTCACCAAATAATTATCTATATCTTTTACACATTTTAATTAATTTCAATCTAGGAGTCTTGACATTCAGTGAAACATTATGAAGCTTCTCTAAAACATTAAGTACTTAATTAATAGTGTTATTTTTTATCACATTAATATCCAAAATGATTTTTATTTAATGAATAAATTATTTTATTTCTTTGTAATAAGAATCCTTCTTATATTTTACTCACTTAGTGAGACTTATTTAGGAATATATCATTTTTTCCAATGCCACTTCCACTACATTAACATCTTCTTATAGTTATTATTTTTTATTTTAATCTTCCTTGATGAATATGAATATATATATAACAAATTAGAACATTCTTAAGATGATCCTTAACATAAATAGATTGGTATTTTCCTATTTCAGTGCAATCATCGCAATAGCTTGAAATCTGATCACTGGAGGAAGCAAAATCAATAGATTTAATAATTATATCTATACTGTTATGATTATCAACAGGTGATGATATGTCCATTGGTTTATTTGTTCTCTAATTATTATTACTATTATTATTATTTTCATCTATATTTTTCCTTTTTTACAATGTCCTAGCCAAAACCATAAATTTAGCATTGATACCAAAAGACATCTATTCTTACATACTAGGTTATTATTTAGACATATGAAATCAAAAATCACATATATATATATATATAATATTTAAAAACTATGGGAATATATTTAAACCCTTATTAGAGGGAACTGTCTTCTTTTGATTTACTTCAGATAGCCCAAAATATCCAATCGAAGGGAACCTTTCCTCTAATACTACTTTAGATACCATTTTGATTGAGATGTACACTTAATACTAGGTGGTGATTCATATGTTGAATATTTTTTTCAAAATTTAAAAATTTCATGAAAACCCTTTGGAATTTAATTACTGTTTATAGTTAGTTCAATTGGATATATTATTTTTTAATATAAGAATAATCAACAATGTATATAAATGTTAACTAATAAAATAGGCCCACAATATTTTTACAAGGATTAATAAAAATAAATACTTCTTTTCATGATTATTTATACTCCCCAATAATTTATTTTCTATTATAATTAAGTATTGATTATAATGGACTCAATGTAGTCCACACCTAAAAATATAGTAGATCACTAAAATAAAAATTATTGATTCACAAAACCCTTCAAAAACTATCTTCAAATCAAATTTTCAGCTTCATACAATGCCATAAAAATGTACCCTAATTCAAAAAGGATCCATATTATATCATTATTTATGTTCAATTATTTTCCTCCAATACCATCATTTAAATAAAATCACTAGTCCATTGTTTCATTCACTAGATCAAATGTTCATTCACTCAAAACCGTGTTTTAAAAATACAACGCATCTTCAGGGGAAGAACCTACAACTTGGTCATCACATAGCTCAGATTCAAAGACTCCATTTGGGTCTTCTCAATTGTATTTTTGGATTCTTAAATAAGATTCAACATAATGAACTTGGTCAAGTTAATATATCTAGTTGGAAAAAACCCTAGTTCATGGAAATGTGTACTAATAATTCAAATCAATGATCACAAAAAATCATCATATATTCTTTTTTTTTCTTCTATCTTCAACACCAAAAGTATATAAAAATATATAATAACATCATAATCATCTTATACTCCACTAAAACAAGCAACATGTACTCCTTATTTTTTTCATGTTGTCTTCTATTATTTATAATGGCCACTAATCTTTATGGATCTTAATTATACTTTTCAAAATATTTGAAAAGATCTTAATTTATGATGATTAAATGGATCCCATTATAATCCGTATTTACAAATGTTAATCTAGGAAGGCTTTTTATTTTGATAGATAAATCATTTTCCTGAAATATAGTCTCTAGTTAAATTCACATTATAGTACCTTTATCTCAAAAATATATCCATCATGGAAAGTGTTTCCACATTTATTTACATATTTTCCCATCTACAATTCATCTTTTTCATTCCCATTTCTCATGGTCCATAAGAACTATTCTAGATCCTTCTAGAATCCTTGTGACATTATCATTATATTTTCACTGAACCAGATTTGATATCAATTTTATTCAAACAACTCACATGATAGAAAATATCTTGAAAATAATTTAATATCACTACATATATTCTTATACTTATATAGTAGGTTGAAGTAAAATATTATTTTCAAAATATCTAAAAAAATTAATATATAATATAATCCTCATAGTTATATAACATTTAATTAATAAAAATATATTTTTAGTGTGGTACTCATTTCAATCATAGGTGGATTTATGGCCATTAATCACTTCTCTTCTCAAATACATAAGAATACTGAAATCCAGATCATATAAGAACTGATAAACAAAATATCTAGCTAAAATGGTTATTCATCATCCTTATTTTTGAAACTTTTATAGATCCATTTTTATTATCAATTAATATATAAAGTGGATACATTAATTTAATATTCTAATTGTATTATCAATGATTAAATATTAATCCTAAGGTTTTAATCTTGATTGAAAAACATAAGAATCATCAAAAATGGTTTTCCACTTCAGGTTCAATGATTATGGAAATTTAAGGATATCACATAGTACATAAGGGAAATTAAAACTATGTGACATTCACATCAAGTTTGTGGAATTGGCTATGTGATGGATCACCTTTTATTGATGATTCATGTTTCATAATTATGATACTAGTTTTTCAAATGACATACATGGTAGAAATTTACATAGATTGGATCCGCTATATAACATTAAACTATAATTATATATTTAGAAACCTAGTGCATCAATATAAATTGGTGATCATGAATTAAGATACTTATATGATGTTGGATACATGGAATGCATATGTGGATCATTCAGCTATGTAACAAAACTCACACACATCAATAACTACATATGATCACATTTTCATACTTGGGAACTTCATCTAGGTAGAGTCTCAAAAATTTCTACAATTCACAATTATAATATAATTTGAATTTGTGAATCTATAAATGTATAGTTTCACATATGTGAATATTTTTGGAATAGATACACCATAATAGTTCAGATGGGTGAGTTGGGGTTATGGATCAATTTAAACATTTTTGTATAGTATCATTAACTTTATTTTAGGATTTTTTTCTCATGTTGGTATGAATTTGTTCAACTTCTCACATGAGATGAAATTCTTATCGAAGCAACCATATATATATATATATAGTAATGTAAAAAATCCATAGGGCACAAGGACTTTTATTCTTTTCACCACAAAGGGATAGTCCATGTATAGTACATTAACATTATATCAATAATTCTAAAATCAACTAGGATTCACTACTTTAGTGTATAAAATTACTTGTTTCCATCACTCCATGTTAGGAAATGTTCCTTTACATGATTTTGGGGGTTTTCACTTTTAAACCAAAGAACACAACCTTTACAGGATTTAGGGTTCGTAAACTCCTCACTATGATGCCCATCATATTATTCACTCTCACTCACTAGTTCAGTGAAGGATCTTCAACTTTTTCTAGACATTTGGTTATATTCAAATGGTTAGTGACATAACAAATTTTCCTTGTTTATTATGAAACACTAGATGAATCATAATCCTGATTCGATGCTCTCAGAATTCACTATATACATTACATGGATATTGAATGTTTTATATTTTTTCAACTTCTACATTAATGAATCTCTTAAATTTCATGCATCATTACACTTTGGGGTGAAACTTTATACTTTTTCATGCATTAATTTAAATTCCTCTCAACTCTCTCTTTTCTAAAAATTGTAATGGTGTCTGGAAAATCCAATGTTTCACACAAATCTGAATCTTTTGTGAAATTAACTTGGTAAATATAATAATAAGTTACTTTCTTCATGTAACTAATTTTTAAATTAATGCATTCAAAAAAATTCTTATTCTAACCAACATATGTCATTTCTTCTCACAAGTCATTTTTTCAATACTGCTTCACATAACTATTTAATTAATCATAGATCATTATATATTTTAAGTATTTATCCCTCTCCAAATTGGGGTGTATCCACTTATTTATAAATGTAGTTTAATGTTTTTAAAACTGCACTATGTCCCGTTGAACTTGCATATAAATTTAGTGGTTCACTAAACATTGATGATTTGAAATTGCCTTTAGCAAATAACTCTTTGTTATCATGAAACTCCCATCGATATGTTCCTTGTTCGCCAAACTTTAGTTGTTTGAAAAACTTTTTTAATTTGATTTAACTTTTAATTCACTAATAAATGGTATCATGAAACTCTATATATATTTATGTTGTTTACAAAACACCCCTCTCATGATAATCCATAACTTCTATGATACCCTTTCCTTCACGGAATATGGGAAATATACCATTAGAACACCACATTAATTATTTTTCATGTATTTTAACACAACATTGAATGTTTCACATAACATCAGATTTCAAAAAAAAATATATTTCAAGAATCACTTTAACTATATTTTGATGTGGAAACCTTTTATTTTCACTTCCATGTAACTTCCTAAAACTACTGAAACATTTCATAAAATCCTCTTCATTTTCACTAAAATACTCATATATTTGTTAAATTCTTTCTATGTACCTTCCATCATGGTTTTAATATTCATTATTCTAAAAAAATAGATGATACAAACTCTATTATATAAGGGTTATATCTATGTATTCCATGCATTTTAATAGTATGTGAAAATTCATCTGAATTAGAAAAATTATACATTGGAATCATTCCATTCCATTCATCCTTTATCATCCAAATAACACATTGGTTCTCTTCCTAACATCACTACATTCAGAAATTATCACTCACTAGGTTGAATGATAAAATTATCCACCAAATATTAGGATTTCCAACAAGATTATACTTTCATATCACGCATAACTCCTAACCATAACATCTGGATTTTCAATTGATATCTTCTAGGAAGTTTAATTCAATTATTTCTCTTATACCTGAGAGTATCTTCATGGATTTATTCTCCCAATTCATCCTTGATAACATGAATTCCATTCTAGATAGTTAATATCTTCTTCTCTAATAGAAATAGGAATGAAAAAACTCCCCTATTCTTTTTAAGTCTTCAATATATAAAAAATATCCATTCATATTTTATGACACTATGACTGAAAAAATACAATACCAAACATTATTGTGGGTCAAATAATTTCCACATTTGTATTTTTTGTCAATAATATCATTAATTAATCCTCTACGAGATAATCAAAACATTTAATGAATACCGATTTTCCATTCGCCCTTTTCCTCATGATGTCATTTCTCTACCATTTAACGACAAAATATAACCAGCCATAATCATCAGGTTCACATACCATTAGAGTCTCATGAAATAATAATTTTATGGAATCTAAACCTTTGATGTCTAAATAAGAAGTTCCGTGTGAATCTAGATTTTATCTTCACATGCTCACCCTTTTGGACTCATCAAATCTATCTTTTATGTTGCTTTCCATATTCTCATAGTACTGTAATGGGGATTCCTCCATATATAGTTATACTCCACCTAAAAAAATACTATCTATTCAATTGATCATCAATTATATTTGGTAAAATATGTCAGTAACACAATTATCTTCCAATTTTTTGACATCTTAATAATAGCCCCATTCAATCATAGAGTAACATTATTCACATATTTGTACACCACTAGCTTATTTTTAGTGAGCAAAATTACTAATTTTCATTAATTCAAAAAATGAACCTCCTAACCAAATATGTTTTAACTCTTTGTTGTAGATAAGAGTTTAATCCAATAACAACAAAAATTTTCCATATCACTCACTTAATTCTATATATTCATTAATCGTAAGTTTAATTGTTTTGAACAATATCCTATGATCAAAATCACACAAACACTAAATATTTATTCAATAAGAAATTAATTAAAATTATTTTATACATACCACATGTTAAACAAAATGAACCCACTTATTAAAGATATACTCATGATACCACTTGGTAGGGATGATCTTCTTTTCATTATAGGACTTTGTTACCAGATTATTATAAACATCCCAGAGGTTATGTCTCTAAGTCTCCATAAATATATCTATCTTTGGAATGATGAAATATTTTGAAAGAAATCATTGAGATACATCCAAATGTTGAATTACTATTTAGAGAAGGGAGTCCAACTGTATGGAATTATATTGATATTTCAATAATATATCAGTATCATGAAAATAGTCAACTAACAACTAATTATTAGAAGATAATAGATAAATAAGAAATACATGTTTGTTTATGCTTCATTACCATTATATATTTTCATAGTTGTCAAATAATAATTCAACTAATGAATGATATGAAATGATGAATATTCAATATTTCATGGAACCACTAGACCATTCAAATATATATTATTTAGGTCTTTAGTTTCATGTTAGGATATTCATCATATGATCTTCCATTACTACAACTTTCTACATTCAGTTAAAAATATGAAAAAATAGTGGTGGTTTAACATCAATTGTGGAATTAGACACCGTATTCAAAGATCATGTTTTCTTATCCCTCATTCCTAGTGTATTTGTATTTATATTATGCACATATTCCATTTTATTATATACACTCCAAATAGATAAAATATCCCCTTAATCCTATAACACTTCAAACATATATTATAAATAGTTAAATTCATGCATATATGGGCACCTTATTAAATCCTCAAGTAATGTATTTTGTTTGGTCTTGGTGGACCAACAATTTTTTCATAACTTTCTTCCTTATATTAATTGTGGTCAAATTTTTTTACAACTTCTTTAGAATCCTTTTTCTGACAGGGATTGTGTTACTTCTCTATTTTGGGATTGGACCTACTTTTCTATTCCCAATCATGATTCATATTCTACAATAGGAATCTCCCACCAACATTTACTTCATTCTTTATGGTGCTTCAATCTTCATCAACTTCTGTTAGAGTAACCTTAGACATAGTTTTTTACAGTGATATATTCATTAATATTTCATCTTCTTTTATCACAGATAATTGTTTTACCTTCATATGAAAAATATATTTCCTTTTATTTTGTGAGGGTTATTCTGAGTAATCCATAATAAGAGTTTTATGAACCTTTACTTTTGTTCCAATTTTATCATAGAAGTTGGTGAATTTATTTTTAGGGTAACCAGTTTCCTTGTATGTAATGGGAGTGAATGATTTTGTTCGGAAATATTTATCTTCCCTTAGATAGTAACATGTTTCCAAATTTCCATGATTAGAACATATGAAACTTTTACTACTTGAAACATAACTCATGTAATATTTTCACTATTGAGTGATAGAAAAGTTAAACGTTCTTCATCTGAAACAAATCCCATAAGCTTCTATATAGATTATTAAGGTGTTTCTTAGTATTTGAAAACAATTTTATTTCATATATAAATTCTTCTGATATTCATTACAATCATATTTAGAAATATTCATTCTTTTATTTTTGTATTTCATATCTGGATCCTTTCATACATCACATATACATGCTTCTGTGGTGGGAAACTCCATCTTCCTCTCTCCCGTAGAAAATTTTCATTTACCACAAGATCCATAACCTTTTGGTCTTTCTCATTTTGTAGAGTTTTCATATGATTTAATATAAAACTATTTTTATTCAAGGTATTTATCATATCATCATGAATTTTCTTGAGAGTAATGATACTTCAACACTTTTTTGATGCCCATTTGTTGGTTGATATCAGTTGACATTTATTCATGTAGATCACCTTTTCCATTCATCCTGGGACCCATCATATATATGTCATCATTTAGGGACACTAATATGATTTCTCAAACTCATGTATTTTTTCCCCAATAGTCCATTATTTCATAGTCCACATTCTATAAAATCTCACACTGATCCACAGTCTCATGTTAGGATACGACATATTATTTATCATGGGAAATTATCTCTCTAAATTGATGACTCTACATTGTTTCCTCTTCTTCCTTTTATTTATTCACATCATACAATAGTGATTCATATTCACTACTAATTCAACAAAAAAATTATTCTTAAACACAACATATTCAAATGGATCTTTAAAGTTTATCCATTCAAGAACTGCATCCATAAGTGATTGAATCTTTTGTTATTATTCCATATAAGAAGATTTCATGTTTTAAATCACCTTTTTTGGATCATTAGTATTTTCGTTAATATTCACAAATAATTTATAGTTAACCTGAATAATAGATTGATCAATTAAATATTTATGAAGTCGGTTCACCTCTAGTTCAATCTCATATACATATTCAATTGAATCTTATAATATCTCATCCATTATTTTATTTCTCACTCTTTGAATATCTAATTCTTCAAGAACACCTCAATGATCTATCGAAAGGTTGAAAATACCCTCAATATGTTTTTACTATTGGTAGAGACTCGTATTATAGTCCATAACATTTGTGGTGACACCCAGGTTGCATGGAGACTTGAATTATAGGATTTATAAAAAGCTTACACAACATTATTTGAATCATAAAAAACAACTAAAATAGAATCATTAACCTCAATTTCTATATATGGTATCCCAAAATTATTATTATGGTTATTTTTTCTATTCTTGGGGATTTCACAAGTCTCTCATAATAGTTATTATTCATTGGTTTCTATGTAATACATTTTTTGAATTCATATTAAATGAAATTAGAAATCACATTAGTAGTAAAACAATGAGTGTTTTACTTACATTAATCATTGGAAAATGATCTATTCAGGGTATGTTATTTATTTTAATTATTAATTTTATAACTATGATTTTTAAATTTATAATCTCATCATATATAATCCATAATCTCTTCCCCACAAGTCTGTAAGAACTTTAGAATTTCTTTCCTCCATCCATAAATATAAGTTTCGTAAAAAATAGAGGCTTCATCATTTAATACATATTCCTAACACCAAACACTGATTATGAGTATGAACACTGATTTTGAAATATTATGGCCATAATAGCACTAATTGGGACAAGATACACCCTAATAAAAGAGGGGTTAAATTAGTGTTATGGATAAAGTAACACTACTCATTTTATTATGTTTAACATTCATTTAGGATCTTACTCCCACATGGGATTAAAAATCTCACACTCAATGAAATCCAAACCCAAAAAGAATATATATATATATAAGAAAAAAAACATCATTGTGACACATGGAGTTTCATTTTTTTATGAAAAAAGCACTATTCTAAGGAGAATATATTGACATTGTCTTGATCATACATGAATCCACTGATCATCACTAGTTTATTGGATACAATGTTTTGTATATGGTCACTCTACACTAGGTATATAGTATTTATATGATTTAGGGTTTAATCTTTCTTCACCCAAGGTTTATTTCATCTTTTTAAATACTACCCACTGATTTAGAAAATCAACATTCCAATTTTATTGTTTTAGTATCTTTATAAGGTTAGAAATATAAATCCTTTAGCCTATGTATCATTAGATGTTGCTTGAAACATATTCTCGAATTGATTCTCTTTGAATGAAATGTTCAGGTAAAATGGATATTTAAATTTTTCTATTAATTTAACCTCAATTATCACAAAAAAATTTAAATTTAGAGAAACACCGAATTTTTCAATGAATCTTTAACCCTTTTAATGAAACCCTTGTACTGTCTCTCAACTCAATACTTTTATACATCTCTAACTATATCAATAAACAAAAACGTTTTTCACAACATTTATATTATCACAAAACTGCAAAAATTTTCACAACATTAAATAAATCATGAAACTCACTTAGCCTATATAGAAACAATTTATATTATTTATATAACTGATTTCTTCATGAATGTATTCTAGAAACATTCTTAGTTAAACTAACAGAAATCATTACTTCACACAACTCATATATTAATTATTATATATCCAAAATATTTCATGAGTTAGAGATTAAGATTTTATTATGTATTTATCTCTCTCCAAATGAGGAAAGTATCAACCTACTAATAGATGTGGCCAACCCTACATGCAACTATAATTGTTTTCATTGAAATTGTGCACAAATTTATTAGATTATCAAATTTAAATTATTTAAAATCACCTTTATCGCATAACTCCATGATTTCAAGAAACTCTCTTATTTATTGTTTTAAATCATTCAATGTTATTATTCTAACTAAATTTATCTATTTGACATCACATTTAGTGAAAAACAATCCACATAGTATTCAAACTCAATCTCTATTTCACAAGTTCACAAAACTCTTCATTCACACTAATCTGTAACTACTGTAAAACCCATTACCTTTCTAAATGTAGAAAAGATATATTTACAAACCCTATTGAAAATACTACATAAATTTTCATGGAAGGTTTAATGACTAAAGAAACTACGGATTTTGTGAATCTTCATAGTTTTAATGAATCACTTTCCTTTTCTATATTTTAATGAGGAAATATAAAATCATCACTTGCAAACAACATATTGAAACTACTAATACATTTAATTAAATATTCATTATTTTCTCTAGAATACATCGTTAATTATTAATGCTATAGACTTTTAATCTTGGATGGGAACTTATTTATTCCACAGAACTAGATAAGACTAACTCATCATGATGAGGGTTAAGTCCCTGTATTCCATGAATCACAATGGATGTGAAACATCATCTATGTGAGAATAACTCTTCAATAGTTTAAATTTTATTTTTTTAAATTTTTTAACATAATAATAACACATTTGGGATAAAACTATCATCAATTGAACTTGAAATAATAAATCATTGGATTCAGTGATGTACTTCCGAACATAATTTAAAAATATTCAATCAGCTACATCATTACATTCAAGGAAAACACTTAAATATAAATTCATGATATGTAATTTATATTGTTTAAGAATCAATATTCACTTCATTTTCTTCGATTGGAAGTTATCTTTTTGTCTTCATTCTCTATAACCGCCATCCATAAAATTACATCAATAGTAGATAGTGAATTTCTTCTTCTATTCTAGACATGGGGAATCACAAATCCCACTATTCATTTGAACACTTTTATGTAAAACAATACTATAGTAATATTTTATGACACGGTAATTTAAAAAAATAAAAAACATGGTTTTGGTACTAAAAATATATGTATTTGTTATGACACTATGTTTGACAAAACATCCATTCCCAAATATAGGTTTAGGTTCAACAAAACAATTATCCTTTTATATAATTTTTTTAATTAAATAATTTCAATCCAATAATTAACCAAATAAACTAAAAAAAATGAAAATTATCATCTAAGATATGTAAAATTAATTAATTATAATCTCTCATGTGTGATTTCTCATGGAATAAAATTTTAGCTTAAGTTATCTACCTACCTATTTGAATCCGTTTTCATCCTTTAAACTACAACTTGATCTATTATTTACCCATAAAATATCATTAGTTTGAATCTTAATTACATGAATGTTATGTTTAAATTTCTTTGAGCCTTAGATATAATTATCATATCCATATAAACTAGCTTTATAATTTTTAGAATGACAGGGTTTATGGGAATCTATCTAGTCGTGTATTCCAAGAAGATGCTTATTCAATCACCATTGAATAATTACATTGATACATTAATAGTTAATATAAAAAATAATACATGGGAACATCAATGTATTAATGAGATAAAATATAACATAGTTCTAGATTCTCATAAAATACACTCTCAGATTCTCTATAGTGGTCATAAATCAAGTACTCTATAAAGGGATATTTCTAATATCTTGCCAATGTGTCATATCATAACCCTATAACTAATTATCATTCAAATACATCTATTTATTCATAAAAATATAATTGATATACAATTATTAATGTAATTATAATTATTATTTTGAATAAGATAAAAATATATAACGTTGAACATAGATTTTTCAACCCATGATGTGATTTTATTCACCATGGCATTGCTCCTTCAATAAATAGTTGACTAAAACCAAAATTTCCAATTAATAATCCTCATAATACTTCACCAATTAACCTTTTTTAAAATTTATTATCTAAAATAAACTATGATGTGGTATTATAAAATCTATAACCTTCTTTTATTATAAAAACATTACATTATTGCTCTAGTAAAACACCTATATCCATGTTCGTAACCATAAAATCCTCCATGTTTTATGAAATAATTTTATTTAATAATAACCTTTAGAAAACATACAACATGAAATGGGTTAATTATAAAATTCATCAGAGTCAATAAATCTATTAGACTTTCTCTTTAAAATGAATATAAATCATTATGCATTACTTCTGTCTTCTTTGTTTTTCATTAATTTTCAAAAACAAATTCATAACTATTATTGTGGTCCTTGATTATAATTTTTTGGGTAGGGATATTAAAAACATCTACTAATAAATTTATCTATAAAATGATGAATTTTTCATATTTTGGTAGATATTATCTTTATTAAAAAGTATGTATCATACCACCATGATCTTCCTTCTATCATTCCAATCATTTTTCCAAAATCAAAATAATATCCAGGATATAGCTTAACTACCCTTGATTTTATTTTTATTCACCTATACAAATAAGATCTATATTCCTTAAAATCGCATGAAACTATAAAAGATGATGTAATAATATGAATATGACCCCTTTTAAGGATCTATATCTTTCTTTATTAATAAACAAAACCCAAAAATCCTTCCATAATTTTTTTATCAATCCCCCCCTTCGGCTAGGCTGAAGACCCATTACCAACAATTGTTTATTTATACCACATAAACCCCCTTTTTGGAATACTATAATGTGACGTGTATATTCATCATATGTTTTTCAATTTATCATAATTCATATACTATAATCCCATGTGATCCATGATCGCTATGTTAAATGAGTGTTAAAATAAATTTTTTACAAATATTTACATCACCAACTTCATGTTAAGATTCATGAAAACTCTCCCTATCTATAAGTAATCACTTAAATTCATTATTCTATATCTTCTAGAAAACATGAATTCTTTATGATATACCTCCCCCTTATTATCTCGACCATTGTACTTTATCTCCCTTTTGGATTTTTTTCTTCCCATTATGTACACATATCTTCTATATCGCTGATATATCTCTTTATTAGGTGTACATCGACCAAATTTCAAGATAAACCAAATATAAATTATTGATAATAGATGTGGTAATAAATAAATCTAATGATTCCACCTCCTTTTATATTCTACATGGTTAATGATTCAAATTAACATGTGAAACTTGTAATTGAAAACTATCAATGGAGTGATAAAGTCACTTGCTTTTTATTGGAACCTTAATGTACCAAATAGATAAATAATGAGGCAAATTATGGTTCCTGACTTGTTTCATCAAATTAATATTATTCTAATGTTATAAAGATTACTCAAAAATGATAATTTTAATTAGGTATGAATAAGAATAAAAAATAAAAAAAATATATAATTAAATAAAAAGATTTTTCTTAATTAACTAAAAATAGACTACATCCAAGGAACATACACACAAAAAACATGGTGATGTGATAAGAAGACTCAAGTATGATTTTATAACTATAATTATTTTGGATAATCTCTTTATCAATCTATAATCATTACTTCATGATACTACATGACTCTTTACATCAAGATTGTATCACAAAGAAATGTGACATACGAGTCACTCACAATAAATATGATAAACGGTAATCAAAACACAAAGTCAACATATTTATTTCAATTCATATCCTTATCAAATAATAATATAATATCATCACTCATTTTTATCATCATCCATGGTTGATTAGTATACTGTGGAAATTTCAAATAAGTAATAGTTATCCTCTCTGTTGTGTGGTTTGTACAATTCTTCATTACGTTTCCTTATTATATTCTAATATTTTCTTCATATATATATCTCTACTTACATGATAAATTTCATACCATTATTTTATATGATAAATTTACATTACATTTTATTCCATTTTAACCTAAAATATGATATCATTCAGTTTTTCAAAATTAGAAAAATATTATAAATTTTCCAAACCCTTAAAGACCATGGAATAGACAAGTAAACTAGGATGTTAATTAGTAGTGGAAGGTATAATCATAAAATCCATGTCTATTAAAACCTACATATCCCAAAAAATATAGTTTTATTCACTCATTAAAATTTCATATATTCAACTAACCATGTTGTGCTATTCACCAAAACATGATGTAGTTTCATCTCCATCACTCTAGTATATTCAAGACAAACTTCATAGAGAAACAAATTGTATAATTGTCTCCATCATGATAAATTTTAAATTTTTTCACTACAATGGACACATAAAATTCCTATAATTCCCTCATATCCTATTGTATATATTTCTTCTACAAAATACCCAAATAAACCATGAAATGTACTATATCATGATATAACTATTCTATGATTTTTTATAATCTTAAAAACATGATCATATATATTTTTAAAACCATCAGGACTCTTTATTGTTTCCAAACCATGATGAAAACCATGACATGTCTTGTTCATCACATGGAACCCATAGATTTTATGAAAAATCCTCTTTAGAAATAGTGTCAAATCAATGAGTTTCTTTTAAACTATATCAAATTTTGAATTACCATGATGTAATTTAAACTCATGGTTTCCTTTGCAACCAAATTGAAATCCTTAATTATTTTTTTATATAGAATCCTAAAAAATACTATATCTATGATTTTCTTGGACAATAACTATCTGGTTAGACAAACACGATGTCAATCAATAATTTAGTTTTTATATCTTCAATATAAATATCTTTAAACTACTATAAAATAAATTCAATGTTATTTTATACATTATTAAAAAAAATTAAACTTTTATACTCAATTGTCAACAAAAAACAAACTTTGACGATATTTCTCTAATATCCTCCCTTGAAAAACATTGATTCCATCGTTATCATGTTGAATATCCTAGGTTCCAAAATTATCTCTATTCAGATTTTTTAGAAATACTACGTCAATTACCATAGTAATTATACTATAAAAATGAAAATAATAATATAAACTTCCATTCCTCATAGAATATTTATGCAAGCAATTCTCACGATATAAAAAATATTTCAAGAGGAAATTTAAAATTTTTTTAATCATTTACCTCAATCAATATATTTTATAAATCCACCAATCATAAATATTCCATTGATCCATATCCACATGGATTGTATCTTATACCCTTCTAACAACATAATACTACGAGAATAGTAGATTCTACCCTCTTGATATAAGAGTTGGGCTCTGCATCTAATTATTGTGTCCTATATTTTTAAAAAATATTTTCTTCACATAAAACCTCGTTGATAATAAACCAAAATCATTTTATTCCTATAAAAATGAGAATACATGTTAAAATGTTAATTTAAATGGTGATATGGGATACTTTGAAAATCTTAATGATTTTGGATGTGATTGAGCACTATTATTCATTCAATGTCTATCAAAATTTGAATATAGTTAATGGTTTTGTATTTATTTCCACTGCTTGTAGTCTTATTCTATTGTGAGGTAGCTTTAAAATTTATATCAAACAAATTAATTGATACTGTTATACTGGATTTCAATGTGTTTTATATGTGAATGTTATACCATTTTCTGGATATAAATAATAAAACTTTTTTTATTGATAAACATCATCATAGAAACTTTCACCACATAACTATGACGATAAAATTTATACATCATCAAAATTCGTTGTATATATTTCTTAATTTCCAAAATATACACTTCTTGAGAAATGATTTTAAAGGTTATTTCATATTCTTTTATATAATAATGAACACACCTATTTATATATTAAAATTAATCTCAATTTGATACTTTTATTATTAACATCACAATCAAATAAAGATATGTATATTAGATCAGTAATTACTAATATTCTACACCATATACCAAACCATGATCAAGGGTTCTGTGAAAATTCTAATATATTATTGTTACTATTTTTTTATTTTCTATATTTAGATTACTATCAAGACTTCTGACTAATATTTTAACATAAACGATGTATATCCTCGTTACATTCAATTATAATTTAATTAAAATCCAACATTATTATAAAGATACATCTATTACTAATATTTCATAATTCTTAACATCTTTTGATTCAATGGTTATTAGAGTTGAAACCAGTTTATCATCATTCAAATCAAACTTCTTCAATAGCTACATTGTATATTTTTCTAGTGAAATAAATGTTTACTAACCATTTTTATTAACTTATGTCCTATGTATGTAAGTTTATTCAATAATATTTGGAATATCATATTCTAGCCAGATAAAATTATCAAATTCTACAACAAATTATGTTTATATTCACTAAATATAATATCATAAACATAGGTTCATACCATGAACTTATTTTCAATTAATTTATTTATAAATATTTATTATAAAGGAAACTTATATTGAATTATATATTCATTTATGAATAATTTAATTGATCATGTGGAGCATGTGGTACTTTATTTATGATATATAAATCCCTTTTTAAATTTCATTCCATTTTATCATGATCAAAAATTAAAAAATTGTTCATTTATTAAATTTATAATTCATATTTAATATATCAATGAAAAAATAATGTATTCACATATATATGAAATATATTGAAATCAATTTAAATTTAAATTATTCAAAATAACTAGATCAACTCATGTTTAGTCACCGAAAAAATGAATCTCTTCAATATCTATGAATTTATTAGGTTATTTACAATACAAACCAACCTATATTTGTTCAAAAATTAATTCATGTCATGATAATACTTATTATTGAATACTTATATTATTCAAATGGAACTGTTATCATTTAGATCCCATATAATTTACCATGATTAATTCTTCCCTACATGATCAAGAACATAATTTATAATTATGACCCATGATTCTTTTTTCATTGCTCCATCTAATATTATTGGGACCTACTATGAAAATAATGTAGTTTTCTCCACTAATATCTTTTATCAAGTTTGTTTTAGATCTAACTTGTTACCAATGATTTTACAATAATAAATGTTATATCTCATTATCCACCTTTGAGTCAGTTGCGGACTTCTTCGTCAAATTTAACCTTATAGTCATCCCTATTTATTGAATTATGAGATTCTATATATCTTATATCATCATCATAATTTTATACTATAATTTCATCCATTTTTAGTTTCCATATTTGTTTTCATATTTTTCATTAACAACATAGAAATAATTAATTTAAATTTTATCATCATGATTAAAATTAAAGAACATGAATGCCTTTATCTTGGTTGAGTAACTAAGAATCTCACCTCCATTCATTTCATCACTAGATTTTCATTAATTAAATTACTTTTTATGAATATAAAATTTCTTCGTAAAAACTATAATTAGGTTTGAGGGTGTATTTTCTTCCAGGACACATCATATATGGAATTACCATCTATCAATGGATTAAAAAGCCATATTTTTGTATATTTCACAACTTCAATTTCTTTTTATAAATTAATATCATGAATAGTCAAGTGTTAAGTGAATTTTTTAATATGAAGTTTAATTTGATAATTATAGTATTTCAGTAATATATAATAATATTGTCTTTTTGAAACCAACCCCCACACATCTCCCTTAGGATTCTTTAACTCCTTGATAGGTGTTAATACAACTTTGTTTTTTGGATTTTTTTGTATTCACATACCTTTACGAAATTCATTTTCTAATGGAAGAATAAAAAAGGTCTTGGTATGTTTTGGTTAGGTCACATACTCAATATAAATCAAAATATTTATGGAGTTATATACCAATTATAAATACAAATGTTAAATTATAATGTTATAAACCAAAGTTATAATGTAATAAAAAATGAATGTAAAATTGAAATAAACACTGTAATATTATAAAAATGAATGACCTGGAATAAAATAATCTATAATGGAAAAAAATATAACTTTTTGAAACTCAGTAATGTTAAATATTTAATAAATTTATTTCAATCTTAGAAGTGATGTTATAATAATCTATTTATTCATATTATTTTATTAAAAACCCTTTAATCATTTCTATTAGTTAATTTCAATCTAAGAAATTTTCATTTGATTATAATGTTGAAACACACATGGTTTCAAGTAAATTATCTTATTTTTTGAGAATTAAATCAAGTTGTTTTATTACATCCTTCCTTTTTCAATAAATGAGCATATAAAATTTGTTTGTGACAATATTACATAAATAATTATGTCATTTTTTCTTCTATTATAAGTTTTTAGTGAAACACCCCGACCCTAGTTACCCAAAAACGGTGCATTATTACATAACATTGGCATGATCACAGGGAAATCATGTCTTGAAAGACTGATCAGTTTAGTATTATTGGAAAAATGATTCATACATATTTAAACTTTACAACTTGAAGAGAAATACGACACAAATATATTTCATTAGGAACATCCACCCCAGCTAGATTATTCCTGCAGGTCACACATAACTGACTTCTTAATATCCTGGGAAAATGAAACATAAGAAAGGGGTGAGATCAAATTCTCAGTAAGGGAGTGTAATACAGCGGAAAATGACATAAATATTAAGAATGGTGAATAATTTAAACCACATGCCTTTACCAATAATAAACCTGAATACTTTTACGGCAAGAATATGATCTGAGTAAATAATTCCATAATAAAACATAATCATGGGTATTCTACTAGTCAAATGACTACATGAACCATCAATATTATTTACATAATGAGGGAATGTATAATTCCGGACATTCTAAAACATTTTGTCAAGGCCTCGACCAAGACGTCTAAAAACGATTAAGGCCTCAGCCAAAACCATAAATCAAATTGGGAGAGGGCCTCAGCCAATTCCACGTCATGTTGTCTCATGAGATCTACCGATGCATATAGGAGCTATAGTAGGCTCCACTCATAACTTACTAAGTCTAATTCATTCCTCATATGAAAAGGTTTAAACATATTATAATCATACATATTAAAACTAGGATACGAAATGACAATAATTTAAACATAAATAATTAATGGTATAAAAATAGAACATCCACATTCAAACATATCAAAAAACCTTCAATACAATATGGAAGTTTTGTATCACAATAAATCAACTCCAAATAAACGTAAAATCCATCAAAGGATGTTGACATTGATGAAATCAAAACACTTTTTAGGGAAATATCTCTTTCTATTTTGAAATCATTTAAGAGTCACATAATTATAAAATAAATCATTTACTTTGAAAATATTCTTTAATCTTGCATGGGAAGCTTTGACAAGTTTATAACTGTAGAAAATAGTCGCACCTTCCGTAAAAGTTAATAAAAAGACATTCTTTCCTTAATTTTGTCGAAAAGGTTAAAAAGGACCTTGTTTGGAAAACGATGCAAAGAATCATTTATAAAATTCATATAAAAATTCAAAAAAGGTTATAAATGAATTTAAACCATATTTTGTAAAATATTAAGAATGTTTTGAAATACATTTTTAAGAAACATCGATGTGGATGATAAAGAGGTCCGAGTAGTTAATTATGTATAAACAACCTCGGATAATGAATAGATTGTGAAATAAACCCTTCTAATTTTCCTTTGTTGAGGGTAGGTTATCATCCTTTATAATGGTGAAATAATTTTTATTATATTATTCAAAAATCATATACATTAATATGATATCATATATGATCTTTAAACATTTATTGTTAGTAATATCTTTGTATTATCATCATTTCAGGTGTTAACTAATTCATTTTTTTATATTCATTGTTATGTGAGCCGTATTTGTTATGGATGGGATGTATATTATTCATATCCAGAATTATATCATGTCTCTAAAAATTATTTTTAATCATCAAACGAGAATTATACTTGAATGGATACGATGGGCAGTGAATCTTATCGTGTTCGTGGATACGGTAGTCCGTACGTAGGCACGAGCGACAAGATCATTCTCTTGATATTAAAATAATATATAATTGGATGTTATATCATATATAAAGAATCATTATAATGTTATATTTATTATTTACATGAATTACACATCATTATTATACCCATCCAAATAATAATGTATTGAATAACAATTACACCACGACGTGGAGACAGTAGGCCGTACGTATGCACATATGGTGACATGTCATTCAAAGGATGTATAGAATACTGAATATGGTTGTAACATATTTATAATAACATCATAGTATATAGAATATAATGGAGTTATTATTTTTGAATGCAAACAATAAGGAAAGAAGAAGTTGAAGAAGACAGGAACTTGAAAAAGGATGGTGAAAACATTACCTCTTCTTTGGGTTCTTCCTTTTTCTTTGATCAAAAGAGATCCTTAGGTTCACTTCCTGACTAAAGAAAGGCCTCTAGGATTACGGGAGGATAGTTTAGCAGTATTTGGGCATAGGTTGGTTGAACCAAAAGGATTTTAAGGTATGAATAATTGGTTAGAAGTGGAGTCATTTTATAAAGGGGAGGAGAGGCTCTTTAGGGAAAACTTAAAGTATTAATTTATAATAAATTCATATTAGGTTTATAATGGCTCCAAAGTGGATTATTAAACTTCTAATGTGTTTATGGGTTTAAATCCTTATGACCAATATATTTTAGACAGGTTTGGTCACTAAATTAACCTTATCATTTATATTGAACTCTTAGCTAAATTGTTTGACATTTACCATGTCTGTTTGTATTTTTATATTATATGGTTAATAAACATACCATATACATCCAATAGAACCCAAAGTGGTTCATTAATGATACACCTAACATTATATAAGTCTCTTGGCCTAACCTTATATTTTTAGGAATTGAATATCAATTAATAATATAATATTGTTTTAAAAACTCTTTTATGTCAATTTTGACACTATTTGGTATTTGATTTTTTTGAAAATAATAACAGCATTATTACTTTGAGAAAACATAATTAAATCAATACTCACATGTCATATTAACCTATAGAATTAGTATAATTCATTAAAAGGTTCAAATTACATTTATTTGGGTATTTATATTATCAATTATTTTAATATTCCATTAATTAGGTAATTACTGCATCACCATTGTGTCATAAATAAATTAAATTATTTAATGTCTGAAAATTATAAATAATGTACCATTATGTAGAAAATCGTTTTATCTTTCTAATGAATATTTATAAACGGATTTATCTTATGTATAACCCTATATTAAAAATGTTTTAGTTAATAAACATTGATTTTAACACTTTTAACTCTTCTTTGAATTAAATAATAATAAATGTTTTAATATAATCCATGAGGACCTAAATGATAATATTTTTTTAATAAAGTTTTTTTTGGTCGATATAAACTTTCCAATAGAATTATGATATGTGTTAGGGTAATATTAATATCATTTTTACCCTTAAATACCCTATTTACTTTTAACCGTGGTAAATAAAAGTTAAAAGTTACTATTCACCAAAAATTATTTTTATCTTATTGAACCACATTTTACTCCTTCATATTTACCGTGTCTCTCGGATTTTCTAAATTCCACTCACCGAAGCGGTAAAATTATGTTTTAAGTGAATTTCCAAATTCTCCTATGAGGTGGGTAAAAGACTGTGAAAAGTTCAAAAAAACTTTATATATCTAAAATTATTCTAAACTGACTCCAATGAATTAAATTGAACATATATATGTATTATATATCTATTTAGACTTTAATTATATTTAAATAAAATAAATAATTATTTAAAAAAAAATTTGGTTTTAAACTATAACTCAGTGTTTTTTTTCACTATTCATCAAAAATTGTATGTTTTCAGAAAAATACCAAAAATTCACCCTAGGATAATTTCGATATTACAAATCCAAAAATGAAGTCTGTTTAACCAAATTCAAAACATAAAAGTTTTATTTACTAATTGAAAATTCATTCCCGTTGTCAAAACCAAAAGGCGTATTTTTAAGAAATAATAACTATCACAAGATTAACACTTGTTTATGTCCAATTTCAAAGTGAAATTACTTACAATGACTAGCATTGGATTAAATGGTAAAAATATAATCTATTTCTACTTATAAACCATTAAAATATATAATTTAACACTATAAATTATTTTGATTAAAAAAGTTGTTTTCTGTTAAAATATAGTATTTTTCACTATTCACACAAATATGAAAGTTTTCAGAAAAACACCAAAAACTTATTGAAACTAAATTCTTATGTTCTGATTCCAAAGAATAAGTTTATTTTGAGAAATTGGATATTTAAATGTTTCAAATATTGGATTTAAAAAGGGTTCACCATTGAAAGACGGTAAAAGTGCATTTTATGAAAAATACTTCTTTTATCTGAAAAAATGAATTAGTTCTTACATTATATCTAAAAAACTCATAATATGGATTCTAAAATTATAAGGATTATATAATGTTCAAAATTTAGTAAATACTATTCATAACCGCTTTTGAATGGTGAGTTTGGTAATCTTGTGGTGCACTTGGATTCAGTTTTGCCTGTAGTGCAAGTTATTAAATTACTTTGAAGAAATAACGTACTATGAAATCTTGGGGTGTTACATTCTTACCTCGTTCAATAAATTGCATCCTCAAAATTTGAAATTGTTCTTCAAAAATAAAAGCTTGAAAATAGAAAATACCTTTGTGGGGAAACCCACATCAGAAATTGGGTTAATAAAATTTAGTCTTAATAAGAGGAAAGTGGGAATGAAGAAGTCACCACCAAATAAATATCTTGATTATAAGAACATTGGTGGAGATTAGAGACACATAATTGGAGAAAAACATAAATATTTATAGGGAGTGATTGAGGTCATCAATCAAAAACAATTGTAGAATTGTGGGCCTCAAAGCCGCCAATCTATGATGATTTAAAATGCCATTGGTTCAACAAAACGTAAGGTATTAGGATAACAAATGCTTGGTTTTAAGTTGCCTTAGCTAATGTTTAAGAATTTATTTCTTCATAGAGTAATATAAGAAAAAAAGTATACTTGTCATGTAGAGTTCCATCCTTTAACTAATTTCTACCACAAACTCATCTTTCACTCTAAAAGATAATAGAACTTAAAAAATATATTCTATTTATCTTATTCATATAGGGTTACAAAAAATGAATATACAATTCATCTACCAGACCCATTAGAAAAAACTACATTATTCAATCTAGGACATCACATGGGTCAGTGGTAGGTGATACACCCTGGTCGCCCTTCAGTTGCGGGTTCAAGTCTCGTGGCCTTGACAGACGCAATGGGTTGTCGCCCAACCACTGGGTTGTCCTTTTTATAAAAATCCAAAAATAAAATTCAGAAATTCTTTAACCTTAAAATTTTTATAAAATGTCAAATATAATCCATTCCAACCTTTATACCTATCCAAATTACTTCTGTCCAAACTCACAGTCCAATATTTGTATGGAAGGTAAATATAATGAAGATCTTTGTTTTTCCATGTAATATCATGTGAATACCTTCATCATGTATTCTTTTAAAAAAATTTAACACCCTGAATTACCATAAAACCTTATTGATTACATTCATTCTCCCTTATTCCTTATAGAATACTAGATATATTCTTTATATCCAAAAACATTGAATATTCCAACAACGATGAAATAAACAAACTGTTAATCAGTGCCAAGGTAGTCAAAAATATCAAATATAATTTATCCCAATCAACCATATCTTATTCCAAAATTACTACCTCAGTATCAATGACATATTAAGGATTCCCTTTCCTTCAACCATGTATTTTGAAAAATAAATAACTTACTGTTGAGTCACTTTTCATAGCACCATATAATCTCAAATCCTCAATGAAATAGTACTGCAGTACAATCCTTATTTATCTTCATAATTCATATAACCAATACATCGTTGATACAACACTCAAATGAAATAATTATTTAATAACTACATAAGAACACTAGTCATTCCTCTTCATCTGTGGTAGTATCATAACTTTTTTATTATCCAATAGCATCATTTGGTGCATACTCTGATGATTTGAACATTGATTCACGTAGTGTCCCCACTCCTTGAAGATGAAGCATTGTACATTTGAGACCTTTTTCTTACCCTCACAATCACGAACATGTTGGCTTTTTTCTCCACAATTATAACATACTCCCATTCCCTTCAAGAATTTTCCATGGCGATTCCTTCCATTGTTATCACATATTGTAAAATCCTTATTTACCTTCTTCCCTTTATCTATCATTCTCTCTACCATCCTTTTCTTCTCTAGATTCCCTTCAAATCCATAGGACTTCAGAAACTCTTTACTTATCTTATCTACACATGATACTATTTCTTCAAATAATGATAATACATGGGAGACTATTTCCCTTCTAAATTATATCTTAAGACCATTAAAGGTATGATCCTTATTACACTTTGGATCATGCGTATTGTTGGAGATCTCATTCCTTCTATTGGGCACCATTTGTAAACAATGTCATACACTAGATTAGTTTATGAATATCAATACTTAATCCTAAACTTGTAAAACACTTATCATAAATTAAACAGTTTATGGATATAATCCATAATCTTAAAAATGTCTTCTTTGAGGAAGTATATACTCATAAACCCTTCATAATGGTTTGTAATGAAAATGAGAATTATCCTAAGCATATCTACCAAGAGTGTCGTAACCAAGAGTGCAGCAAGGCCCGTTTTAGTGCACCAGTTCTCGTTCGAGTCTAGATCAAAGCGGTGTTTTTGGGTTTTACCCCTAGGTACATATGTGTCAGAGCCGCCTCTACCTACTCATATCTAGACAGGGATATATTGCTCGGAAAACTCACAAAATCCGTACAGTACCAAAATTCTAGGAATTTCTTATAAAATAATCCTCAAAGTCTATCTTAGGACTATGTGCTCTAATCAGAGTTTATCTAAATCTAGATTCCAAGGTTTATACTAAACTTCCTATGATACCAACTGTAACACCTCGACCCTAGTTACACAGAGTCAGTACATTGTTACAAAACATTGGAATGATCACAAGGAAATCATGTCTCAAAAGACTGACCAGTTTAGTATTATTGGAAACAAGATTCATACATATGTTCAACTTTATAGCTTGAAGAGAAATACAACACAAATATATTTCATTAGGAACATCCAAGCCTCCAAGATTATTCCTGTAGGTTACTCATAACTAACTTCTTCATATCCTTGGAAGATGAAACATAAGAAAGGGGTGAGCTCAAATGCTCAGTAAGGGTAAGTAATACATCAGAAAATGACATAAATATTAAGCATGGTGAATAATTGAAACCACAAGCCTTTACCAATAATAAACGTGAATACTTTTATGGCAAGAATATGAGCTGAGTAAATAGTTCCATAATAAGATATAATAATGGGTATGTACTAGTCAAATGACAACATGAACCATCAATATTATTTCCATAATGAGGGAATGTATAATGTCGGACATTCTGTAAAATTTTGTCAAGGCCTCGACCAAGACGTCTAAAAATGATTAAGGCCTCGGCCAAAACCATAAATCAAATTGGGAAAGGGCCTCGGCCAATTCCACACCTAGTTGTATCATAAGACCTACCAATGCATCGAGGAGCTATAGCGGGCTCCACCCGTCACCTACTAAGTCCAATACATTCCTCATATGAAAAGGTTTAAACATATCATAAACATTCATATTAAAACTAGCATACAAAATTGTTGGGAAAAAATCCCTCAAGGTAACATTGCAGTGTTTTTGGGTTGATTGTGTTTGTTGACAAAGCAGGTTTCCATGGAGAATTGTCAAGTTCAAGAGAATTTGTTGAAAATCCGTGTTGAAAAAGAATGATGACAGAGGAAAGGACGATCTGGAGGCGGTACAAAAGAGCAGTACAAGGTGCCGTCATTTCCCAATGTTTGCCAAATTTTTGGGGTCCAAAATTTGGAGTTTGGTGAGCTTCGCCAAAAGTGTATTTCCATGAATATAATATTTTAATATAGAAAAGGCATGAATTTTGCAAATAAATGCTTCATTGTTTGGATTTATCGAAGACCAGAAGAATAGAGGTGGTGATTCTTCGCGATTATGACAAGCTTCGCGAATAGTAGAGGCTGAAGCGCATCGCAACGGTGAAGGGATTTGCAAGGGAGCATCACGGTGATGAAGGTCATTGAGACGGAGCATTGCGGTGAAGGTGCGGAGGAATGTTGATGGTGATGCTCCATGATTACGACGAGCCCCGTGATCGGAAAATTTCCGTGGTGATTCTTGATTTAGATAGAATTCCGGTGGAAACTTCGGAGCTTCGCGATTTGAGATGACGTGGTGTTGACTTCGCGTGGAAAGTTCAAGGGTCGGTGGAATCGCCTATAAATAGAGGTCGACCCCCTCGAGAGAAGTAGAGAGATTTTTCAGAGAAAATAATTAGCTCTTGATTCGCCGAGGTAGTTTGTGTAGCCTATGTGCTTCGCGAATGAAGTGCTTCGCAACGGCTATTGTAGCTCCGCGAAAGGTGCGAGCTCCACATTGGCTGAGTGAGCTTCGTGAGGGAATTTGCTCTGAAATGACTTGAGCTTCGCGGTAGCGCTTCGTGAGAGTGCTTCGCGAAAAGGCTGGAGCTTTGCGAAGGGTTGATTGAGCTTCGCGAAATTGGGAGCCTCGTGAAGTAGGGTGCTTTGCAAAGGTGTTTCCAAAGGAATTGCCCAGTGTTTAAGAGGCAAATGGGTATTCATCAGTGGACGAAATTTGGACTTTAATAGAGCCTCTATCTAAAGTTGAGGATGCGTGCTTTCATGCAAATTAAAAGCCCTACAGGTCTATAAACTATGAGTGGATCCCTTCTAAGTGCAGTGAGCATAGGAAGAGGAAAAAGGTGATCTTCTCCACCAGAAGTGAGCCAGAGAGAGAGAAATAAGGAGTGACCCTTGGGAAAGCGGTGAGCTAACCCTAAACTTATAAAGGCAGTGACCCTGGGACAGAGTGACTGTGCCCGAACATTGTAATCCACATCTAGTGAAGAATAGTGGAATTTGGTACGACCGGAAACTTGTCAGCATATGCTCCTTGGACGTAGCCCAGTGAGGGTGAACCAAGTAAAAAATCTCAGTGTCTGCTTATTTTCTTCCACACATTGCATTCAAAGCATCATCATTAGATAAAGAAGTAAAGAAGTGATCATAGATTACACACAAGAGTAAACAAAGTGACCCTCGTAATAAAGAGGATAAGATCCAGTGGGGTAGGAAGAACATTGAAAAAGAATATCCATACCCTGATTCACCCCCCTCTCAGGCTATATAGGCCCCTATTGGTCCTAACAATTAGTATCAAAGGGAAGGTTGCTTTTATCAGATTTGATTGTTCTGACTTGGTGTAGTCGATCTGTGTGTTTAAAGAATCAGTCTGCTCTTATCTCGGTGAGCCATGGCAAAGGGAAAAACATCAAAGAAGAATCAAAAGTCAGGTGGTATTTCTCAGTGTGGAAGTGTGTATGGAAAAAGTGTGATTCAGTTAAAAGAATCAAATAGTTTACTGAAATAAGGCCTAGATGAATCTGACAGGGAAAAGATTGATTCACTCAATCATGATGTAGGAATGAGTGAAGTACTCAAACATCAAAGTGATACCGAAACAACTGATGATGGAGAAGTTGTAAGAAGGAGGCCCGTAGTATATGTTGTCAACATGACAATGATATTGGACCAGAAGTTTGATGAAGAAGTGAAATCTAACGATATTTGGATCAAAGTATTGAATATTGAGTTCAATAAGCTAAGAGGCTTAAATCAAAGGCTTATTGATGTGGTTACTGACCTAGAGGAGAAGAATGATTCTCAAGGTGATAAACCACAAGAAATGGCAAGAATTAAAGGAAAACAAAAAGATGGTGGTTGTAAAGAAAATCAAAATTCTAATGAAGTTCAAAATATGAAAGCCAGAATTGATTATCTAGCTACACATCTCTCTGAGCTGGTTCAGAAGAATCAAATGCTACAACAAGAGAATTTATGTTTTTCAGATTCTGTTGAAGAAGAAAAATTGAAAGTGAAGGAGAAAAGTGACATGGTGGAAAAGCTCACACAGGAACTAGAAGATGATATGAATAGAGGAAAGAATCTTAGAAGAGAAATCAATTCCCAAATTGAATCATGGGATATGAAGATTGAAATGTTGGAAGAAGAGCTAGAATCAGTGAAGAAGGAAGTGGAGAAATCCAATGCTAAAGGAAAGCCCAAAATGAAGGATGCCTTACACTTTCTATTTGATTATCCTTCTACAGGTGATGAAGAAATGAAAATAAAATTTGTTATTTCTGAAAAGAGGCAAGAACAAATTTTCTCAGATCAAAGACCATACAGTTTGGGAACAACTGGTATTAGATTTGATGAATCCCCTCCCATGAATGATAAAAAGAGAGATGTGAACAGTTCCAGATGTGAAAGAAATCCTATAGGTTCTAGAGATAGGCCTAAGAGGACAGTTACAAAAAGTACTGACGACATGTGCTATTTCTGTGGGATTCACGACCACACATCAAACTTCTTTTTAGAGGCTTATGAATATATATCAGGCTGTGAAAATAAAAACTTTTCTGAATCTGATAATAAGAAGAAGCGTCCTGAGAAACCAGAGAGTAGAGTCTCTCAAAGGAAATCATTCATAAAATGCTATTACTATGGAAGAATGGGACACACCATGAATATGTGTCAGGAAGCTCAGAAGATCAATGTGATAGAAAGAACTCTAGCTACGTCAACATCTCAACATAGAAATGATGAAATGCGGTATGTAATTGATGTAAGATGTTGCATATGTTCTGATCCTAGGAATTTTGCCAAACTGTGCAGCAAGAAGAAAGCAGGGAAGGAAAAGGAACCTAGGAAGAGAATTTTGACTCCAGTGATGCATAATGAAACATTATACACTGGAAGACAATGTGGTAAGGTGAAGAATAGGCTTAGAGTCTCAGGGGAATCACATGGAGCAGAATGATAGGTGTATCTATCACCTCCTCTGTCACACTCACAACCGCCCTCTAAGAAAGAACATGAACATATCTTGAAGAAAAAGGGAGGAAACACAACAGTTGTGAGTATGGAGAATGTAATTTTAGTGTAGGACCCACCACCAATGAAAAATAGGGTGGTGACTCATAAATCTAATAAAAGCCAGATAAATAAAGAATTCTTTGAAAAATTCACAAGTCATGTGCCATGGAGAGGACTGGAAGAAAAAGTTAAATCCCTGCAATGGTGGAAGAATCAAGGGAAGATGACAAGCAAGGAGATTCTTGCTCAGAGAAATAATCAAGGAAAATTGAATTTTGGAAGAACCTCAAAGAAGGAAATGTGTACTAGTGGGTCTATACCCCAAGTGATGAGAAAGGTCGGGCCTATAGAATCTAAATATCAGAAAAAGGATCAGCATGTGGGTAATGAATGCTTAGTCATATGGCAAGAGCAGTTGAAGGTTTCCAGGCAACTTGAGGAAGCAAGAAATGAGTGTGATGCACTCTAAGAAAGAATCAAAGGGTTGAACCATCAGGATCAACTAATTCCCTCGTCTTGAGGATTCGAGAAAAGACCCCCTCTCCCTATGTATATAAATGATATTAACTGATGATTCAAGTGTTTCAGGTTTTAGGGAGATACAAACCAAGGGGAAGTGGCATCTGAGGATGCGTAGTGAAGATGTGATATGCTCTACAATTTCAATTGATTCAAATCAGGTACCAGAGCTGAACAAGAAAGGGAGCAACAGAGAACAATAGAATGTGATTGTGTTGTTAACTTTGTCACTTGTTTCCTACACCAAGATACAACTCACTAGGCTTAGATATTTCGTTAATAGATCAATTCCAAGTGGAATATGAGAATAGAGGATGCCGGAGGAGAAGAATGGTTGTGAGTCTAAACCATGGGACAAACCCCAGGAAGTGTTTCACAACATAGGGGGAGCATTCGATGACAAAATAAGATGCAAGAGCCATCAATGAAATAATTGGATGACTCGGCTCAGGTGTTGCATATTGGGGGAAGAAAGAAGCATAGGGAGAAGTAGCAATAACCTTTCATTTCATGATTATTTACATTGCTCAAACAATGTGGTATTAGCTGACTACTTTCAGGATACCAAGAAGCTGCGAGAGAAAATCATGGGTGTTTCAACAAAAATATGAGAGAAGATGCTCAATGAAATGAAGTCATTGAACAGTGACACAAATAAAATTAAATGAAAGAAATGAATCCACTGAAAAATGAGTCAGTGAACAAATTCATGATGAAAGTGTTGAGGAAGAAAGCAACACAGGAAGAGCAGTAGTGGATGACACTGATTCAGAAGAAGACACTGATGATGAAAAAGAAAGTGTCAAGTTTGTGTCTACAAGGAATCCAATGAGCAGAGATGAAATTGATAGATAGAATATCATTGATGATCAGTCAGCTTCAGTTCAGACAAGGAAAATGAAATCACTATAGTAGTCACCTTTTCTATCTCATGTTGAGCTGAAATTCTTTGCTGATGCAGCTGAAGATGAAAACTGTGTTTAGGCCTTAAATGAAGAGCAAGATCAGAATTGAGAAGAATCAGACATGGGAGATTGTTTCGAGGCCAGAAGATAAAAAGCTCATCAGGACTAAATGGGTCTATTAAGACAAGATGAATGAATATGTCATAGTGATTCGGAACAAATCACGACTGATATGAAAAGGGGACTCTCAGATAGAGGGAATAGTTGTTGATGAGACTTTTGCACTAGTTTCAAGGCTGGAGACAATCAGATTATTCCTAGCCATTATAGTGTAACAAAAGTTCAATGTGTTCTAGATGGATGTCTAATATACATTCTTGAATGGGACTCAGGAGGAAGAAGTGCATATCGAGCATCCATACAGTTTTCTTATTCATGAGAATGAGGATATGGTTTGTCGGCTGAAGAAGGCATTATATGGGCTGAAACTAGCACCAAGAGCATGGTACTGAAGGCTATATCGGTATTTGAAGAAGTTTGGTTTTCAGCGTGGGGGATTTGATTACAATCTGTTTTTCAAAAATAACAGTAATCAAAGGATGATGAGGCTGGTCTAGGAAGACAACATAATATTTGGAAGATCAGATGAATCATAGTGGAGATAATTTTTTGAAATCAAGAAACATGAGTTCTAAATGTCTATGATTAGTGAGTTGATGTTTTTTCTTGGTTTACAGGTTACGCAAGGCAGAAATGACACATTAATTTCCCAATACAAATATGCCAAGGAGGTTTTGAAATGATTTGGAATGGAAAATTCCAAGGATATGTAGACTCCGGTTGCTACCCACATAAAATTATCAGATGATGATAATGGAAAGGCAGTTAATATCACAGAATACAGGAAGATTATTGGGAGTATATTGTACCTGACAACGACGAGACCTGATATCGTTTTTGCCACCTGCCAAGCAGGGAGATATCGAATAAATCCCAGAGAAAACCACATGCTTGCAGTGAAAAGAATACTTTGGTATTTCAAAGGAACTATGGATTTCGGTCTGATGTATAATGACAAATCTAAATCAATGTTATTGGGTTACATAGATGTAGATTGGGCTGGATCAGCAGATGATAGAAAACCAATGTCAGGAGGTGCATTTTATCTTGGTGGATTGTTTATTTCTTGGCTAAGCAAGATGCAAGATTTCATTTCATTGAGCACCGTAGAAGCTGAGTATATTGCGACCACTCAAGCATGCACACAATTATTATGGATGAAGCAGCAGCATGAAGATATGGGAGTTGAGGTGAAGTCTCCGATCAGAATCTAGTGCGATAACTCAAGTGCTATAAATCTCAGCAAAAATCCCATCCATCACTGAAGGACAAAGCACATTGAGATAAAGTATCATTTCATCAAGTAGAAGGTGTATAAAGGCATTGTGAAGTTGGAGTATGTGTCTACAGAGCTACAGGTTACAGACATTATGACAAAGAACTTCCCCAAGGAAGCCTTTGAGAGACATCGACTGGCTCTGGGAGTTCAGTCGACTCCTGGAACTTGAAATAGTGTGGATGCGAATACCCCCCTCTCCTTGTCGTATGATGTGTTTTTCCCTAATGACCTGATATGTGTTCTCTACTCTATTACAAACTACAAAAGAGTAACCTTTGGGTTCGTTGGCAAAAGGGGAGAAAATAGTGATTGTTCAAGGGGGAAACAGTGCGGAAATTTGATAAATCATGATTGATACGTGGAGAAGCTGACCAGTGGAGCATCCAGATAGGGTGAGAAATGAGTAAGGGGGAGATTATTAAATCTGACGATGCTAGAAGTGATCGATCAAAGCATAGATATCATTCTAGCTAAGGATCGTGATAAAAGCAGAACAGTGGTTTTGGAATGGTGAGAGGTTTCCAACTATCACCAATTGGGATCAGTGTGGTTCAACAATTGTTATCAATTTACGAATTGGTATCAGGTTGGAATCAACAATTGGTGTTTGACATGAAGTGATTCATTGATGAACTTTTTATACTACTCTTGTTTCTCACGCCGAGTATTGCTCATGTGGGCTTACAGTACATGTTAAGTGAATCTTTGAACGCTATCAGAATCGCAAGAGGCGAATGGTGGTAGTGGCTGAAGAAGACTCAGTGAGGTATCAATGTGCAGAAAATCTTTCTGAGAACAGTTATGAAGAATTTTCAACAATCCCATAGGGGGAGATTGTTGGGAAAAAATTCCTCAAGGTAACATTGCAGTATTTTTGGGTTGATTGTGTTTGTTGACAAGGAATGTTTCCATTGAGAATTGTCGAGTTCCATAGAATTTTTTGACAATCCATGTTGATAAAGAATTATGACAAAGGAAAGGATGATCTGGAGGAGGTACAAAAGAGCAGTACAAGGTGGCGTCATTTCCCAGTGTTTGCCAAATATTTGGGGTCCAACATTTGGAGTTTGGTGAGCATCGCAAAACATGGATTTCTAAAAAGATCATATTTTAATATGGAAAAGGAATGAATTTCGTGAAGAAAAGCTTTATGGTTTATAATTCTCAAAGACCAGAAAAATAGAGTTAGTGATTCATTGCGATTACGACAAGCTTCACGAATGGCAGATGCTGAAGCGCATCACAGTGGTGAAGGGCTTTGCAAGGGAGCTTCACGGCGATGAAGGTAATTGTAAGGGAGCTTTGCAGCGAAGATGAGAATGAATGTTAATGGTGATGCTTTACGATTATGACGAGCTCCGTTATTGGAAAATTGCTGTGGTGCTTCGAGATTTAGACATAATTCTGGTGGAAACTTCGAAGCTTCGCGATTTGAGATGACATGGCTTTGAATTTGTACGGAATGATCGAGGGTCAGTGGAATCACCTATAAATAGAGGCCGACCCCCTCGAGAGAAGTAGAGAGATTTTTCAGAGAAAATCATTTGCTCTCGGTTCGTGAATGTAGTTCACGTAGCCTGTGTGCTTCGCGAAAGAAGAGCTTCGCGGTGGCTATTGTAGCTCCACGAAAGGTGTGAGCTCTGCATTGGATCAGTGAGCTTCATGAGGGAAGTGGCTCTGCAACGACTTGAGCTTCACGGTAGTGCTTCACAAGAGTGATTCGTGAAAAGGCAGAAGCTTTGCGAAGGGTTGTTTGAGCTTTGCGAAATTGGGATCCTCGCGAAGTAGGGTTCCTTGCTAAGGTTTTTCCAAAGGAATTGCCCAGTGTTTAAGAGGAAAAGGGGTATTCATCAGTTGATGAAATTTGGACGTTAACAGAGCATCTATCTACAGTTGAGGATTTGTGATTTCATGAAAATGAAGAGACCTACAGGTTTATAAACTGTGAGTGGATCCCTTCCAAGTGCAGTGAGCATAGGAAGAGGGAAAAGGTGATCCTCTCCACCGGCAGTGAGCCAGAGAGAGAGAAATAGGGAGTGACCCTTGGGAAAGTAGTGAGCTAACCCTAAACATGTAAAGGCTGTGAGCCTGGGATAGAGTGACTCTGCCCGAACGTTGTAATCCACATCTAGTGAAGAATAGTGGAATTTGGTACGACCAGAAACTTGTCAGCATATGCTCCTTAGACGAAGCCCAGTGTGGGTGAACCAAGTAAAAATATCTCTGTCTGCCTGTTTTCTTCCCTGCATTGCATTCAAAGCATCATCATTAGATAATGAAGTAAATAATTGATCATAGTTTACACACAAGAGCAAAAAAAGTGACCCTTGTAATAAAGAGGTTAAGATCTGGTGGGGTAGGAAGAACTTTGTAAAAGAATATCCATACCCTGATTCACCCCCCCCCTCTCTGGGTATATAGGCCCCTATTGGTCCTAACAGAAATTTCAATAATTTAACCATAAATAATGAATGGTATAAAAATAGCACATTCATTGTAAAAAATATCACAAAACCTTCAATACAATATGGATGTTTTGTATCATAATAAATCAACTCCAAATAAACGTAAAATCCATCAAAGGATGTTGACATAGATGAAATCAAAACTCTTTTTAGAGAAATATCTCTTCCTATTTTGAAATCATTTAAGAGTAACATAATTATAAAATAAAACATTTACTTTGAAAATATTCTTATAAACTCGTAAGGGAAGCTTCGACCAGTTTATAATGGTAGAAAATAGTCTCACCTGACGTATAAGTTAAAAAAAGACTTTCTTACCTAAATTTTGTTAAAAAGGTTAAAAAGGACCTTGTTTGGAAAACGATGGAAATATTCCTTTATAAACTTCTTATAAAAATTAATAGAAGGGTATAAATGACTTTAACCAATATTCTGTAAAATAGTATGAATGTTTTGAAATACATTTTTAAGAAACATGGACGTGGATGAATGGATATGATGGGGAATGAATCTCATCGCGTTCGTGGAGACGGTAGTCCGTACATACGCACGAGCGACAATATCATTCTTTTGATATAAATATAATATATAATTGGATAGTATATCATATATACAGAATCATTATCATGTTATATTTATTATTTACATGAATTACACATCATTATTATACCCATCCAAATAATAATGTATTGAATAACTATTACACCACGACGTGGAGACGGTAGGCCGTATGTACGCACGTATGGGGACATTTCATTCAAAGGATGGATAGAATTCTGAATATGGTTGTAACATATTTATAATAACATCACAGTATATAGAAGATACTGGAGTTATTATTTTAGAATGGAAACAACAAATAAAGAAGAAGTTGAAGAACAAAGGAACTTGAAAAATGGTGGTGAAAACATTACCTCTTCTTCGGGTTCTTCCTTTCAATTTGATCAAAAGGGATCTTTAGGTTGGATTTCTGACTAAAGGAAGGCATCTAGAATTAAGGTAGGATAGTTTAGAGGGTATTGGGGCAGAGGTTGGCCGAACGAAAAGGATTTTAAGGTATGAATAATAGGTTAGAATTGGTGTCCTTTTATAAGGGCGACGAGGGGCTCTTTAGGTAAAACTTAAAGTATTAATTTATAATAAATTTATATTTGGTTTATAATGGATCCAAAGTAGATTATTAAAATTATAATGTGGGGATGTATCTAAATACTTAAAACCAATAGATTTTAGACCAGTTTGTGTCACTAAATTAACCTTATAATTTATATTTAACTCTAAGTTAAATAGTTTGCATTTACCATGCCTCTTTGTATTCTTATATTATATGGTTAATAAACTCACCATATACATCGAAGAGATACCCAAGTGGTTTATTAATGATACACCTATCATTTTATAAGTTTCTTGGCCAAATCCTAGGTTTTTTTGAATTGAATATCAATTAATAATATAATATTTGTTTTAAACGATCTTTTATGTCAATTTTGACACTATTTGGTATTTCATTTTTGTAAAAATCATAAAATCATGATTACTTATAAAAAACCTAATTAAATAAATACTAACATGTAATATGAACCTATAAAATTAGTTTAATTCATATAAAGTATCAAATTACATTTATTTGTGTATTTATATTATCAATTATTTTAATATTTCATTAATTAGGTAATTACTGCATCACCATTGTGTCATAACTAAATTAAATTATTTAATGCATAAAAATTATAAATAAAATACCATTATGTAGGAAAACCTTTTTTTCTTTCTAATGAATATTTATAATCAGATTTATCTTATGTATAACCCCATATTAAAAATGGTTTAGTTAATAAACTTTGATTTTAACTCTTTTTACTCTTCTTTGAATTAAATAATAATAAATATCCTAATATAATCTAAGTGGACCTAAATGAAAATATTTTATTCCTAAAATAGTTTTTGGTCGAGATAATCTTATCCAATAGAATTAGGACATGTGTTTGGGTAATAGTAATATCATTTTTACCCTTAATTACCCTATTTACTTTTAACTATGGTAAATAAAAGTAAAAACGTTACTATTCACCAAAAATTATTTTTACCTTATTGAACCACATTTTACTCCTTGATACTAACCGTGTCTCTTGGAGTTTCTAAATTCCACTCACAGAAGCGGTAACATTAAGTTTTAAGTGAATTTCCAAATTCTCCTAGGAGGTGGGTAAAAGACGGTGAAAAGTTCAAAAAACTTTTTTTATATCTACAATGATTCTAAACTAATACCAATGAATTACATTGAACTTATATATGTATTATTTATCTATTTTGAACTTATTTAAATTTAAATAAAATAAGTAATTATTTAAATAAAAATTCGGTTTTAAACAATAACTCAGTGTTTTTTCACTATTCATCAAAAATTGAAAGTTTTCAGAAAAAATACCAAAAATTAACCCTAGGATTATTTAGATATTCCAAATACAAAAACAAAGTTTGTTTCACCAAATTCAAAACATATAAGTTTCATTTATTAATTTAAAATTAATTCCTGTTGCCAAAAACTAAAGGCGTATTTTTAATAAATAATAACTATCAAAAGATTGACACTTGTTTATGTCCAGTTTCAAAGTGAAATTACTTAGAATGACCAGAATTGGATTAAATGGTAAAAATATAATCTATTTGTACTTATAAACCATTAAAATGTAACATTAAACACTATAAATTAATTTGATTAAAAAAGTCGTTTTCAGTTAAAATATAGTATTTTTCACTATTCACCCAAATATGAAAGTTATCAGAAAAACACCCAAAAATTATTAAAACTAAATTCTTATGTCCTGATTCTAAAGAAGAAGTTTATTTTGTTAAATTGAATATAATAATGTTACAAATATTATATTTAAAAAGGGTTTACCATTAAAAGAGGGTAAAAGTGCATTTTTTGAAAAATACTTCTTTTATCTGAAAATTGAATTAATTCTTACATTATGTCTGAGAAACTCATAATATGAATTCTAAAATTATAAGTATTATATAATGTTCAAAATTCAGTAAATACTATTCATAACCGCTTTTGAATGGCTAGTTTGGTAATATTGTGGTGCGCTTGAACTCGGTGTTGCGTGTAGTGAAAGTTATTGAATTACTTTGAAGAAATAATGTACTATGAAATCATGGGGTGTTACATTTAGATTTCAATAATTTCTTATCAATATTGTTTTATGTTAATTTTTTAATAAATCATTAACTTCCATTTTTTATATTTTCTTTAATTATTTGGAATTGAAACACATTCCTAATATCCATTATCTAATTTATAAAATTATCAAACATTAAATATCAATATTGGAATGAAATCATAGGTTCATCCCTTGATTGTTTCATATATTAAACATAAAAAAAATTAATTATATAAAATAATAATCATCATACATACACAATCCTCAGTCCAAACTCAATAAGATGTTATCATATTCATTATCATTTAATGTTATTGTTTATCTTAACTTATAATGTAAATAATTTTAAAACCTTAAATGTAACCAATGAAGTTATTTCTATAAAAATAATAATCCATCAATAATAATAACATCCTTATTTACAATTGGTCAGAACCAAACTGTTTTCACAAATCAAAAGTGAAGCTATGAACTATAAAAAACAGAGTAATGAAATGAATAGAATGATCATTGGTAGTTATATTTTTTCAATTCATGGAGTTTTTTTTCTCCTATGTTTTCCTAGATATCTACAATAAAGAAATTCATAATTCATTAGAGTACTAAACAAAAATATAAAATAAATTTGAACCAAACAAAACAAATTATAAAAAATAACTATGTAATTATAAATATTAAAACTAAGAATTATTGTTTCATGTATATAATAATATAATAATTTTAGATAAATATATAATAATAAATCATATACAATAATATATAAAAAACAATGCATAAAATATTAAATATTTAATGTAATAAATAAAAAATCAAAAGTTCTAATGAGCTCCCATGTATCTGTTTCCGATCTATCACCCAATTTTACCTTGAAAAAATGTTAAAAATAAATGGTAATAATTAAATATATGTTATTAATTACAAATAAAATATGTATTATAAATATTAAAATATAGTATATTTGTTTAAAAATCAAATAAAGATTAAAATATTTTATCATTTTCATCATATTTATTTATTTTATTCTTTTTCTATTCGGCTTCTCAAATTAAGGGTGATTTAATTCTCCAACATAATAAATTTTAATAGAGATAATGAATAATAAAATAGCATTTTGGTTACAATATGTTGAAAATAAAGAGACATATCCAATTTATTTTAAGGTATTTAATCCCATGTGAATCTGATGGAGTTGGCCGCAATTATAAAATTATATTATTTACCTCCAAAACTTGATATTATAAAAGATCTAAATAAGTAAAAGTATAAAATTATAAAAAATATCAAAATACTAACTTAATTAACCATTTTAAAAGATTATTCATGTTATTTTAATTTTATATATTGATAAAAAGTGGGGTTTTCCATATTTTGGATAAAATAATTGTAAAATATTCGTATACATAAAAAGACTTAACAATGATCAAATATTATAATAACCAAATAATCTATTACAGAAATAATAATAAAATTATAAATAACATAAATATTTAATATTACTCATGGAAATCATGTTAATATTAATCGTATACAGATTATATATTGAATGGGTAGTAAATATAATGGAATAAAACTTAAATATAATACATTTAGTGTTATAGGATTTAGAAAATAAAAATCTGTCACATAAGTATAAATAACTAAAAATATTATCCTATTAAATTCTTTAAAATATCATAATATTTATTAGTGATGATCTATTAAACCAAATATTACAATGTCCTTTTATTTACACTTTAGAATTATATCCAATTTTAACATGTCCACCATCAAATTATTGGAACATTTTGATATTTTATGTATCACCTGTCAAATGTATAGATAACCCACTTTACATGTAACAAGGTTTATTAATGACACATATAATTATGTAATCATAAAAATAACAAACAATAGAAAGCATAGGTAACTATACCAAATTTTTTCTAATTAGATTAGTAACTAAACCATCAAGAACCCAATATTATTTTGTAGTGGTATTATATAACATATTAGAAGATAAATATTTAGAAATAAAAGCATCAGTATGACCCGAAACAAAAATGATTACTAATTTCACTTTCACTGGTATAATATTCCTTCATATCATAGTGAAAACATGTTGTAGAATATGTTCTAGTGGTATATATATTTAAAAATAAATTTCAATATATAATATAGTATTTCCATATATAACCAATAGAATTAGAAATTATATTTTTCCATTGAAATTTTCTAAATTTATAATTAATATCCCATCAATTAGAGAATATAATCAGGGAATTATTAAATCGTTCATATTTATATTTAAAAATTTTAATCTCATTATCATTAGAAGGAATTATTTATGAAATATTAATCTTTATCTTTTTTCTCCTATGATTAATTTTTTTCATACATTAATTTATTATGGGTAACTCTATTGTTTTATAGGGAAAAATTATTTTCAACAAAAAAATTAATTTTTAACATTAATTATTGTTTGATTTGATATAATATTTTTTAGTTCAATAGGAAATAAAGAAACAATGAAAATAAACTAGACATTATTTTTCAAATTCATTTTCATGTTCAAATTATGCATCATGTGAACCACATTCATTTGAACTAAAATATGATTTCATTTATATTATAATTTTTTTTAGTTTATGTCCTTCCTATAATTCATGAGTTTTATGAAATAAAAATTCATATATACATTATTCTGTCACTTATAGAATGTAACACTTGGGGATCTCGTAGTATAAAAGATTTTTTACCTTCTTCATATCATCTATTGTATAATATGTTCTTATAAATATTTTTAAACTTTTTTTTATAAAAATTACATTCACATCATTATCTATATGGTCCAACATTAGTCTCTTATCTACACTTCCCTAATAATAGATCAATAAATAGATAAAACATTAATTTATTTAAAAATCCATTTTGATATGGTTCTTTTTTTCATAAAGTTAATTATATTCATGATCATATTATAGTAATGAATTAATGAATTCATCAATTTATCATTCCATGAAATTATTAATTTCTTTTATCACTACCTTCTTTTCACACCACATATTCGGTAATTATCTTAAAATTATTTATATTATTACTGGGTTATCCATAGTTTCTTCTAAACCAATCACCATGTTACTATCATAGTTAATATACAAAACATTTTACCAATTATATATTTTAATACATATTTAATTCTTATTAGTTAGTTATAATTAATCACATATTTACTTATCTATATATTTTTCAACCCTAGAGTGTTTAAATTGGAGTACACTCAGGATGTCATAAGCTTCCTTACATGCTTAAACAAGACTAAAAGAATTACTAATTATACTACATTATAAGATATCTATATCATTATAATTGAAAAAAATTACATTGTCATATCATTACAAGTAGTTTTATCCAAAAATATTTTAGTAAGATTTTAATATTTTACCATAAAATTACACCTATAATTTATTAGGTTGTTCAATTAATCATTCATTAATGTTTTAAAATGTCAATAATAACTTTAGTAAAAATATTTTATCCTATTTTATGTTCATACATCATTCTTTAAATGAAAATATATAAAATATATACCATTTTCCCTTATAGGTGTTAGTGTTTAGGATAGGGAAATTATAATAAAAATATTCAAACAATTTAAATTCACTTTTACAATTTATTTTCCCAAGTGATATCAATAAAGGAATTGATATTATTTAATTAAAGACATAAAATTTTATGGAATTATTACATTATAGTAATGAATATTAAATTTTATATTGGTTTGGACCCATAGTTCTACTCCACCATTCATAGCCTCTCAAAATCCTTAGGTGTTGTGGATCAGAATATGATATCCTAAATTTTTATGTGGTGTCCCAAACCATTATATAATTCCATTTATAATAGATTAAAAAGAATGGTCTGTCAATGTTATACTCAGTTAGACAACCAATATATCTTATAAATTTTACATAGGTATACCATAATTAGAAAAACACGTTTTTAATGGAAAGAAAAATATTTTCTAATTAAATCATAGTTTAAATAAAATTAATAAATTTTAAAAAATTATAGATATTGAATAAATAGAATTTAAGAATGTATCTTGAATATGATTTTAACTCTCTAGAAATATAGTACATTAAAATATTTAATCTCTCTCACTTAATAATGATTTTTTTATTAAACCAATCAACCCCCTTTATCTTTTTTTTATAAAAATACAATATATATATATATATTTATATTTTATGAATTTTTTATATAAGATGATTCATTTTGATTTTAACATTATAATTATCATGTTTCTGAAAAACTGATCTTACAATTATGACATTGAATTAGGTTTTCTTTTTTACATCCTTCTTTTATCAAATGTTTATCACAAAATGATATTATTTTAAAAATCTAAGTGAATTATTAAGTAATGTTGATATTATTGTGGTGATTAAAAATATATCATTCAATTATAAATTTTTTAATTAATTAATTCATTGAAGAGAATTAATTCTTTTATTTTGATTGATTTTGATTAAAATATATGTAATTTTATTATTTTTCTAGTCCATATTTTCTTTTTAGTGTAGTGTTATTAGAATTTATATGTTCATTATGATAAAATACTTCATTGAATCCTAGAATATATATTTTCTAAAAGATAATTCAATATAATCATTACAATGATTAATCAATCATACTTATGTTATCCTTAATTTGAAATAAATATAACATTTTCAATTTTACTATATTTAAGATAAAATATTCATATTAATCTTCATATATCAATAATATTTTATACTATAGGGTTTCCAAATGATTATATTTCTAAAAAACTAATCCTTAAATTACAATATCCTAAAAATTTTCAATCATTTAACTCCATAAATATTTAAAACATAAAATCCAGGTAACAAATAATCAAAATAGGATATCACAACATATAAAATAATGCATGGTTATGCTTTCTTGGGTGTCCATGAATCCTAAATTTTATCTAAAACTATCTTAGGGAGTGGTTCTTAATGTGTTCATAATTTATCATAAGACAAAATTGAAATTTAAAGTAATATTGAATCAAAATTAGACAATCAAAAAATCCTTAAAGGTTGTTAAAAAAATTAATAATAAAAACTATTGTATCGTAGATTAGAAAAATATCTATTTTTAATCGTGGTATAAAATACGTCTCTCAATGATTAGTGAAAAATATATGTTTTTTACCATGATGTTTTAAATTTTAACCAATTCAATATTTTATAAAGTTATCACTCACGTATCTTCTTGATTGATTCCTATTTTTTAAGGCAGTTCTTAGCTTATATATAGTTGTACTATATTATAATATTTTATTGTAAAATATTGATTTTCCTTTTTTACTTAATTCCCATACATCATGGTTATCTATCTATTTATTTCATCATTTAATTTTTAGTTTTTTGGAACATTAATAATCATGTATATATATAATATTTGATATAAAATTTCAAATATTTTCCCCCTCATATTGCAACATGTTTCATGGGATGATACAGATCAGTGTAAAGTAAATCAGGCATGTTTAAATCCTATTTATTCTTTCCCCTATAAGTATTTCAAATCGTATAACCTCAAATATATGCATCACAAGTCTTTTATCCAATCTACTTTTAGATTATGACTATAAATTATAGATTCATGCATTGTAAAATTTATAATGTTATTTTATAAATTTAAAGAATAAATCAATGACACATTCTATTTTTCTATTACATTATAAGGAAACATGTGTTATCATTATTATTCACTATGTATGGTTTATAACCATTCATAAGTCCCAAATTCAATGAGTTTAATCCTTACATTTAATTGGGAAATCCTTTTTATTAAATGATATTTTGATTCATTAGATATAAATATGAATTATTCTCAATTGGTTATGTAAAAGTCCACCCACATAAATCTACTCAATGTTTTTAAAATCATCTCTAAATTTATTTGTTCTGTTATCCCTGAACTTTATAGAATTAGCATTTAAAAAATAAATAGGTCAATCTACATGACAATTAATATTACTGAAAAAGTTCATATTAATATCTTTATTGAAATAACACCAAATATATTGGATAAATTTTACAGTACTCTTTATAGCCATACGCATGTTTTTAGGTAATACATACTTCCCCATTATTTTATTTTAACTTCATTAAATTTATTAATGAGTTTATATTTTAATGAGTTACTCGTTATTTTTGGAAATTATCATATTGAAATCCTATTTTTATTTCAATGAATATTTAGGACCAAAAAAATGTGTACATTGGTTTCCTTTATAGTCTCTTAGTTCCTATAATGGGGTTGTTTTCATTCATCCTATGTATATTATTGTATGATCTGTGACCAAATTTAGAATAATAAAAATTTCATTCATAATAATATTTTTATATTTTATGGTAAAAGTATATTATCAACACTATTTTTTATCTTTTAGGTTTTTTTATTTTAATATATATCCTTTCCTTATCACAATAGGTCATGGTGTGAACTGAGTACAAAATATTATAACTTCACAGTGGGGATAATATATTGGATTCAATCTATATGTTCATAGACACAAAATAGTTTTTTTACAGTAAAAACCTCGGTTTTTTAAATCTATCTCCAAAATTACACTTTCTCCTATTAATTAGTCAATATTTCTAAGTTATGAGAAATTCACATTGAATCCAATTCTAATATTTCAAATGTTATTGGATTTTCGTTCACCCCAACACATCTCAAAAAATATTTATAACTCATTTAGCTATTTCATTGAGTTATTAATTCTAAAATATAATAAATTAAGGTTTCATTTTGAAATATATAGCCTTAAAGTAATATTTATGGATACCCCATGGGTTTAAAATCACATATTTATGGAATTAAATTATTTTTCTATGTAGTTGAATACATGTATTATATTAATTCATCATTATAATATTATACTCACTTTTTTAATGTCAACAAATCGTTTAAAATTTTCTCTTTAATTCACTGGGTATTCCAAAACCATATTGTACCAACTTATTTTTTATTTGAGTTTTGTAATATATTATAAGGAATCAATCAAATATAAACAAATTTTCTAATTTCTTCTTCTTTTTGATTTCTAATTCCTAAATAACAACTTTTAATAAAACACTAATATCAAAAAACCATATCCAATTGATTTACATCTTTGGTTTTATATTTCAATTTCTCAACTATCCATATTATATAATCCTATAAATATAATTTTAACCTTTATTAATTAATTTTAAATAACTAACTTGATTTTCTACCACATTTCATGCCAAAATATTTTATTGAATCTTCATTCCATTATGTTTTTTAGATTTGAAAATTCATCTACTAGAATATCATTTGTTGATTTTGTGATTTTTTAACCTCAACACCATTAATTTTAAGACTTCTTAAAAACCTCATATAAATGATAAAAACCCTTAAAACATGAAATGAGATCATGGTAGCATGAAATAAAATTATATATTTCCAAATTTAAACATAACAGACATAATTGAAAAAAAAATCACCTCTCACATATCATTCTCCATATTCATCTTTTTAAATTCATGTTTCACCATGAATTTTTAATTGAATATAATTTGATGAATGGATCATAAAACCTTCTATTTTTACAACCATCTCAAAAGAAACTAATCATTTTTTTAATGTCATTAAATGAAATCTCTTTAATATTTCATTCATTAAGAACCGACATATTTTGATTTTAAAAACATGTTAATATTCTTAGAATTTTCTTTATAAATTCCATATGCATGATTTCATAACAATTTTTTTGAATACATCAAAAAACCTCAATGTTTGTTTTTAAGAATCCATTAATGTTTTAATTTGATTACATATTAAATTCATAAAACCTATTATGAAAAAAATTAACCTCACCTCTTTAACATTTTTACCCATTTTTATATATTTGAAAAAAAACTATATATATATATTATATATAAAATTTTAACTCATAACCATCATATATATGAAATATTAGAGTGTATTAAATAATGAAATTTGATATTTTGTATTGGTTATAAGAATATCCTGGCCTTTTTTTCAAGCAAATCTCCATAAGATTTCTTAATTGAATTTAATGTATATTAGTGTAGAAAATATCAATTACAATAGAACATAGTTAGTATATCATATGGTTATTATAGAATTTATAATTATATACATAAAAAGTTTGAAATGATTTTCTATTTAAAACTATATTTATATTAATTATCTATTTGATACAAATTCTCCAAGAGATAACCTTTCATATTTAATACCATTCATTGCAACTGAAGTCCCAAAAAAACTAGTAGAGTTAGTGAATTTGGGTTTATGGATTATATAACAAATTATATCTAGTTCGTCAATTTATAAGAACACATAAACATATTAATGTGAATGATGATTCCAAAATATACGAATACGAGAGCTAAAATGTTTTGGCACATTTATTTGTTTGTTGTTAGAAAATTTATACATAGAAAGAGTTAATAGTAATGATGTATCAATATACTAGAAACCACTTGTAAAAATATGGGTTTCTAATCAGTTATGGATTTTTCTAAATATGGTATAATTATTTATTTTGGACCATTTATGGATTCCCAATGAGATCAAGAAGGGTTCAGGGGTGTACGGGGCTTCTTCGGATCTCTGAACCCCATTCGGTTTGAAAAATGAACTGGCTGCACGATTAGAAAAATACATGAATTCAATGACACACGGTCTCACCTAAACATGCATTATTGAACATGGGTATGTTATCGGGTGAATGTTTTTCCTAAATTATGATCCAGGGACTACCTAGCCATGCTGAAATCTGTATACATGTTGTTGAGGGTGATTCACATGGTTGGAATATGGTTTCCCTAACCACGTAGCTTATCCTTGTGGGCGGACCCTCCAAATTTTAAAAGAGGTATTGTTTTTTCATGGTTTCCCTAATTGTGTGATACTAGGTTTTGAGTTATTTTTTTTATTTTTCCCTAAAGTTATGTTTTTAAAAACCCCTTCTTTCCCATTTTTTTCCTAGGTGGGAAACCACTTCAAAATCACAATTTTTATACTTTTGATGCCCATGGATAGTTTTAATCCCAATATCTAATCTGGGGTTTGTTTCAATATTCTATCATCACATTGGATGAATATCTGTAAGTACTTAAATTCCAATTTAGCCATTCCTTATTTGTATTAACATAGAAAATGCTATTTAGATTCAATCTCACATGCACTATTTTCATGGAATTGACCCATTATTCATATCTCTTTTAATCCTAGAAAAATTAGAGGATGATAATGGATGAGTAGATTCATACATGTATAAGGTAGGTGGTATATAACATATCCATCATGTTTCATCATTTTATATTTTCTTTGTGTATGCACAAATTTTATTAAGAGGCATATTTTTATTTTATATTTCTTTCATGTAGTAGTTAGATCCATTTTCTAAGACCCATTACATATAAGTTATTTATTATTGGTGGTTACACACACCACACTAACCACCCCAAGTAGGTCTTTTCCATAGTTTATGATTTCTATAGCCTGTTATACATGTCGACACCACCATTCGGTTGTTCTTTGGGTTTTACCTCTTAATGGTAATCCCTTAATTAATTAAATGACTATTGAATTGGTATTTGACAAACCCATTATATGTTAGATCCAATTGAACCTTTTAAGGAATGTTTATTAAATTAATCAATGAATCATTAATGTTAATTTATAGGTATAGATATTTGATGCCACTTGTCCAAGATCATTATAAATTAATTTGATGTGGTTTCTCATCCTTAACCCACAATTTCATGTTAATGAATATTAAAGGATAGAACCATGTAGTAAAATATGAAATGTATTTAATGGATTGGTAAATGGTTGTTTTACCATTTGACTTGTTACACTATTGAAATTAAAGGATTAAACCAAACAAACTTATTAAATGGTATAACCATTACATGGACTTAATCATTAAATGAATCAATTTTATGGTGCCTATTTTTATATATCCCTTGATATCATTATAGGATGTGGCCTTACTCGAGTCAGATTTTTGATTCTTGAAGAATCTTTTTGACCACTCATGAACAATATTTTGATTAAAAAATGTTGGTAAACAAGGGTGAGTCCCATCATGTATCCTAGTATTTTTCTCTCAGAGGATTCATAGTTTGAGTATGTAGGATCCCTCCATTACTATTAAAATATTCACTAGATACACTCTTTGGATTTAGCATGCCTCTTATGTATATGAGTCACCTTGGTTACATCCTTGGCCCTAGACATTGCATATCCCATTTTACCTTTGATGATTTACTTATAATTTATTAGAATCATTATTTAGGAATTCATTGGATGATGCTTCTTGGATTACACTCGTACCCTTATAGCCAAGATGCAGATACTACCTGTGTTTGATTGACCCCTAAGGTAAAAGTTTCCTTAGTTATCACCTTGGAACATATTTAGTATTAAATAACATTACATTATTCTTTTCTATATCTTGGATCCTTAGTTTTTCACTATCATGTTAGTGATATTATCACCTCACATGACATATTTATATAAACTAGAACATAATTAACTAATTAACCAATGACATGTACAGACACTAGTCGATGGATAATGTAGGTACTTGGGTACTTACATCATGTTATTTCTTTACTTTTATATATGTATGATTTCACACTATTTTAGTTTATATAACACAGAATAAATTATATAAATTCCATTGGTGTTGGCCTACTGATATTTTTCCCACACCCTATATCGGCCACCATTAGAACATGGGCAGACTAAATGTATGTAGGTGTTGATAAAGGGATGTGTATCACTTCAGAAACATGATTTCTTAGTTTCATAGAATGGAGATGGTAAAAGATGATTGAGCTGGAGATCAAGATGCTTGGGATAGTTTTTGAATTCTTATTGTTACTTTTTGAAAGTATGTATTGTCTAATTATTTTTATACATGTTTTCAAGACTTATAGGTACATGATATATATCATTATTAGAATTTTCTTATTACCATGAGTTGTTTTTGTTGTTTATTACCTAAATTTGTTTCTATTGTGCCACCAGTTTATATAGATTCCACTATTTTTTTTACCTATGATCATACTTATTTGTTGTAATACACACTGTTGATGAGTCCATTGTCTATTCACTAGCGTAACTTAAGACATTTATCCTATTTGATAGCCTCTAGAATCTTGGGAGATGCACTTGAGACCATGTGGCCAACCAAGCTCGGGGAACCTTTGAGTGGAATATATGTTTGGGACATCACAATGTAGTATCAAAGGGGTTCCTTTCTGGATTTACTATTCGAATAAAATAGCCAAGAGATTAGTAATTCTAAAGAATTGTTTACAATCCATGCATGGGAAAAGGTTACCCATGTTTGGGGAAAATTCCGAGTTTCCTATAAAATTATTATTATTCAACTTTTCAATGTTATAGTTGATATCATTTCACCATTGGGTGACACACATGTAGTATTGGGGTTATGATATTATCATAAATGAGGATCATAATTTATGTTTTTCACGATGATATGAGGGAAATTATAATTTACATATGCATCATTATAATCACATAAAATTCACATTACATACATATTTTATGTCTTATAAATGAATTAAACTCCTTGCATCAATTTAATGTTTGTGATTTTTGAGTTAGCCTTATTTGAATATTGTGCTTATTGTACTCTTAGGCTATGATTGAGTGATTTATTATTTTAATTCACAAGGTTTATAGGTCCCTCATTAGATGGGATAAGTAATTTACTGTGTACAACATCTAATTAAAATTTAAATAGAGTTTGATCTTAGTGATATTGAGCTTGGGACCAGATTCACTGGGATAGAAAAAACATATTAAATGAATCTTGATATATGGAAATTAAAAAATGAAACTGATATTTGAATCATAAATATTAATCATCAAATTATTTCTAATAAATGATTAGGAATGGTATAGTTGGCCCTTTATCTACTACATCCCCTTTAATTTAAAAAAAATCATTTACCAATGCTTTCCCTTCTAGGTGGGTATTTGGGGTAGTTTATTTTGGGTATTGATCCCTTTCCTTTCATTATTCTTCTAATATTTTGATATAACTTCATTAATCTTGTTATGAGGTATGTACTGGGAATTTCTAGACCAATTTCACCATAATTCCCTCCTATCATTCTTCATGATGGTGGAAAAACCATTCTCTATATATGGTGGGAACTGAGCCTCCAGTCTTATCTCTAGGAGTGACACATGAGGCACTACATATTATACCTTGTCTAGGAATTTAATCCCATCTTCCTGATAGTTTCATATGTCTGATGATTTATATGAAATGTGATCCATTACTACACCTATAATATCTGATAAGAATCACTATTCCTAGTAGTAGCATCCTCATACTTTCTTTGGGGGTGGATGTTCATACGATACTAAGTCTTATCTAAAGACCACCATTTCATAGATTAATCAAATTAAGATTCTACCATAGGTGAGGTTAAAGCTTAATCCATACTTGTTGTTTGATTTTTCCATGCACCGCTGGGTTGTAGTTACCCATGATGGTTTCAATCAAGGCATGGTATGGTAATATTTCCAAACTACCTTCTATGATTAGTTCTTTCTTCAGGAACTGATAGCTGAAAGAGATAGAGACTTCATGCATCTTGAAAAGGGTTCTATATTAGTAATGGATTATTCATCATTTTTAAGAATGTAATAATTCTTCACATCACTTTTATATGGTGACATGATATTGTGTGATATATGCTTTGTAGATGGGCTCGTGTATACCATCCTTACTCAGGTGAATTTCGTTTTCCTACCTACCTTATCTAAAATTGTGAATCAATCCATTATCACTTATCATAAAAAAATGGATGTTGATAGTACTGGCCATAGAGTATCGACACCGCATCATTCCAATAGATCTTATGGAAGTAGAAAATGATCCATCGTTGTTTTCTTGTTAGGGTGGTTTCAAATAGAGTACATATACTTGTATCTCTATAGTGATTCATTAGTGTTGAAGACAATGTAATATATAGCTTTAGTGTGATAGAGATCCTATGGAGTTCCATGATTTTGTCCATATTCCGAACCTTTAGAGATTCTTTCATACCATTCTATTATATTATAGTGTATGAGGATTCACACCATCTCCACCATCAAGGGAAATTTATTTCAAATCGAATTATGTGGGGAGTTGGAGTAGTAGCGACAGGACTAGTTGAAGCGGAGTTCATGTCCACAGAATCTAGACATCATAATTCTAGTAGCACCAAAATAGTAGTCATCATCTTGGTTGTCTAGCTACAACATAAGATTGTGTATTAGGTCAGTTTAATGTCATATAGCCAATACCCGAGGATCCGGCTACAGGATAATCTATAGTAAAAGGTACTATTCTAGTAGCCTTCACTATAGTATATACATTATTTGATATAGGTTCTTCACACTCAATCATCTCATTATCTATCATGTAATGTATTGGGCTAGAAATATAGTATTATTATGGTGTAATGACCCTAGATACACCATTGGGAGTATTTTTAGATGGTGTACACCAATATAGGTAATATCCCCTTCAGATAGGAAGTTACCCTTTCCTATGGTAAGTCATTGTTGTTGAGATTACTGGATTCAATTTCATACTTGAGAAAGATTACTTAGTTCTATATCATACCTTTCTAGACTCCTATCACTGCGAGGTATTATTTACATCACCCGAGGGAAGTAGTTATCTGCACAAGGTTGAGTGGGATGTTCAGGCAAGTAGATCTAGACTAGAGCATCTCAGGACAAGTGTAGAGACAACCTAGATTTCCAAATATATTCATAGAGGATCATAGTTTATATTAAGATGAATTTCTTCTAGTATTAGATAATTTCATGGAATTATTTCCCAAATATTTTTCTAGGATACCTTGTGAGAGAGATGTAGATTTTAAAATTGATCACTTATAAGAGAAACTCCAGTGTCCATTCCTCTGTACAGTATGGCACCTACTGAACTCCAAGAGATCAAGCATCAGTTTGAGGATTTAGAGGCCAATCATTTTATATAGCCTAATACATCCTCTTGGGGTTCACCTATTCTTTTTCCCAAGATGGTGGATGTTACCGTTTACCTAAGCATGGATTTAAAACAGTTTGATGAGACTACTCTCAAGAATTTATATCTAATACCTCACAAAGATGATCTATTTAACCAGTTTCAAGGATCTAGGGTGTTTTATTAGATCGACCTAAGATCAGGTTATCATCAGGTGTGAGTTAGGCCGTTAGATATACCTCATACAATATTCTATAGTAGTTATGGTCTGTATGAGTACCACTTTATGCCGTTTAGTCTTAATAACAAGCCCAATATTTTCATAGCACTACTGAATAGATTGTTCCACCCCTATCTATATTCCATTGTTGTTTTATTTTAGGATGACATCTTGGGGTATTATCATACTCGTAGAATCAATTCTAATCACATTGAGATCATTATGAGTACACTAAGAGAGAATAATATTTATGAAAACCATGATATGTTTCAGTTATGGATCAAAAAAGTTCACTTCTTGGGTCATATTATATAGGAATTCGGAGTCTCTATTGTCTCAGAGAAGGCTAGTGTTCTAGTTTACTAGGAGTATCCCAAGAATGTGTGGGATATACAAAGATTCTTATGGATACATGGATATTAAAGTTGTTTAATAAATTACTTTCCACACCTTTCTTCACACATTACTAGTCTTACAGATAAGGGTGATTAGTTCATGTTGTCAGAATCCCAAGAGAAATCTTTTCATGAGCTAAATAGAAAGCATGCCTTAGAACTTGTTCAGATTTTTAAAAAGACTATCAGAGGTTATATACTATTTTATAATGTATTAGGAAGTTTATAATGATATTTCACACTATAGGAGGATAGAATATTCAAATACAGATCTCAAAAATTAAGGCATCATGAGGGAAATTACCCAACACATGACCTCAATCAAGCATCAGTTGTCTATGCTTTGCATTTCTGGACACACTATCTATTTTCTAATAATTCTATGTTATATATAAAAAAATATCCTCAAATATATCTTTGCATAGTATGAAATTAATATTAGAGAGAAAATATGAATTCAATATATTCAGTCTGTCGATTTTGATCTTGCCTATACACTTGGAAAATGAATTGTAGTAGATGAGGTGCTAATATGGAAAACTCAGACATAAGTCATATGGTAATACAGAGATGAATGGGAATTCATGGCCCTATTTTTTTAGATACATATAGAGTCTCATGATAGTCATGGACAGTTTTATGTCTTAGCCTTGAATGTTACCTCTTCTCTACTTGATAAGGTAAAGAGTAGGTAGTTTTCAAATCCAGAAGGGTTGGTTCTAGAATAGCGTATTTTAGGAGATGACCCACCTCCAAATTGGTCAATTAATGTGGATGATATTCTCTATATTCATGGTCACATATGGGTTCCTATAGATATGAAATAGGAATTATTGAATTATTCCCTTGTTTCTTAGAGGTAGTTCATACAGAAATCTCCAAGATGTATTGAGCCATGTGACATGAGTATTGGTGGACTAGGATAAACCAACAGATTACATGGTATAAGACTAATTGTTCGACCAGTCAGTAGGAGAAGGATGAGTACCATTGACCTAAAAGCATTTTACAACTTCTTCTAGTCCTAGTATGGATATGGGAGATTATTTACAAGGACATTGTAGACGGCTTATTGAGGTCACCAAGGGGTACTGACTTCGTATGTGTAGTTATTGTCCAGCTAAAGAAGGAACCCACTTCCTTCCAGTCTAGAAAACATTCTCATCTGGTGAGTTGGGAAGATTGTATATTCTTGAAATCATTCAACCAAATGGGGTCCCTCATAGAATTGTTCCGAATATAAAATCTTTTTTTACATCATGGTTCTGTAAGTGGTTGTAGAAGGTTATGGGTACTTAGGTACCTCTAAGAACAACCTTTCACCCATCAGACCAATGAAAAATTAGAACATGACACATATGTTTTATAGTACATGATTTAGGAAAGAATACTTGATTTCAATGGTTCTTTGGAGAAACACATACCTCTCATCAATTTTACCGATAATAATAGCTTTTATGAGAAAACTATGGTGGCTCCTTGTGAGTCATTTTATGGTAGGTCATACCATTCACCCATGTATTGGATAGATGTAGGATAGGTAGCCATACTAGGTACTCGAGATGTTGAGGAGACTTTAGAGTAGGTTCAGATAATATGGAAGTATATTCCTAATGCTCATTCTCAATAGAAATTGTATTCCAACCACCATCAACAAACACTAGATATAGTGTTTGGCATTCATGTTCTACATCGGTATCACCTAGAATATGACATAGAGAAATAAAAAGGCAATGGATGTGTTCACCTTGTTATATAGGTCCATTTGAGATTCTAGATATATTTTCACCCACAACCTATTGGTTGTTACTAACTCTTAGGTATAATTCCATGAATGATGTATTCTACATTTAGTAGATTATACAATACCATATAGACCTGTATCAAGCTTTTGATCATGATGAAGTTGAGTTAGAAACTAATAATACATTTATAAAGTATCATGTGTGCATTGTTGACTGGACCACAAATCGTCTCTGAGGTTGGTCAATTTCTATAGTATGAGTGTTTTCATAGCATGATCATGAATAAAATTATTCATTGGAGTGGGATACTGACATACATGCCCGGTGGACATAGTATACCTCAGATACTATTTCATAACCCTTGGAAGGTGAACTCGGGGAACAGTTCCATTAACGGGGGAAACTATAAGAACCCTATTTTTCTCTTAGGTGTAGATCCTTTTAAATTAGGTCTAATTCACTATTTTTGACCTTTTATAAACCCCCAATGACTTAAATTTGGTTCAAGGTGGTGTTTGGGGCATTTTCAGAACTCATAAGCTTGTCTATCATGAAAAATAAACAGGCTGCATGATTAGAAGAATCCATCTAAGCCAAGACCTACATACTTTCTAGACAATGCTATTCAAGATAGAGGGTCTGTATAGGGCACATGATTTTCTCATACCATGATATAAGGGGCACACATCCATGATAAGAACTATAGAAATTCTAAAGAGTTGATTCGCATGGTTGGCACTTGGTTTCCCTAATCGTGTAACCTAACCATGTGGGTGAACCTCCATACATCAGAAGAGGTATAGTTGATGTATGGTTTCCCTAACCATGTGTCCAGACCATGTGAGGCTAGATGTTTGGTTATGTTACAGTTTCCCCTTAATGTTATTTTTTAAACAAACCATTATTTCTCATTTTTTTTCTCTAACAGACAGCCCCTCCAAATTATATCTTTTTACCCATTTGAATCCCTTTGAAATTATTTGATCATGAGCTCTGATATGATGTCCATTTCGATCGTTGTTCATTACATTGGATATGTATTAGAATGTACTTAGTTCCTTTTAACTGTTCTTAATTTTTCATTATTTTGAAAAATATATTTAAATGTAGGGTCATATGCCATATTTTAAGGGAATTGATATTTTTTTCATAACTATTCACATCCAGGCCAAATTAGAAGCTAATAATAGATGAGAATATTCATATGAGTATGATGTCGGTGTTCTATAATTCATCCCTCAGGTTTTGTCATTTTATAATTTCCCATGTGCACACACCAATTTCATTGGGAATCATCTCTTTAATTTATATGATTTTCTTGTGGTCATTATAACAATGATCTAAGACCCATACCATATAATTTATTCATGATTTTTGGTTAAATATATAATTCTGACCACCCCATGTAGGGTGTTTCACTAGTTTGTGCTTGTAGTGGAATGTTATGTGAATCTATGTCGCCATTCGGGTGTTCATTGGATTGACCCTCACAATGATAATCCCTTCCTTAATTTAATAACTATTTTATTAGTGTTTTCATAGCCTTTTGTATTTTAAATCCACGTAACCCATATATTGTAAGTGTTTTAACATAATCAATGAATTTTAATTGTTAATTGGAATGTATATATAATTGATATCACTTTTCTTATCTTATTATAATTGAATAGCACATGGTTTCTTGTCATCACACATCCTTGTCCTATTAGTGAAAGTTAAAGGAGGAAACCAAGTAATTAAATATCAAATGACTTTAATGGACTGTTAAATGGTTGAATACCCCATATATTGGTCACACTAATAAAAGGAAAGGATTGAACCAAATGAATTTATTAAATGGTATGAACATTATATGGCCTTAATTATTAATTGAATAAATTGTAAGGTGTTTAATTTTATTTGGAGCTTGACATAATTATAGAGGTCTCTTGGATGCCATTTAGATTCAAAGATTCTGATTTCAAATGGAGAGACCAACCTTGGAATTCGATCTTTTTCTATCAGAGGATGCCCGATATGAAACTATAGGATACCTTCATTACTATTTTAGGATTACTTGGATAAAATCCTTGGATCCAACATGGATTCTATGGACATCTGCTTCCTTGGTCTCATCCTTGTATATATCCATTTCTTATCCCATTTTACATTGGATGATTTCCTTGGACTTGGTTATAATTATTTTTTTGGAATTCCATGGATGAATCTACTTGTATTAGACTCTTGCCCTTATACCTAGGCTACAAATACTACCTATGTTATCTTTTCCCTTGATGTCAAGGTTTCTATGGTTATCACCTTGAAACCAATTAATAATTGATTGAAATACTTGATGCCTTGATATATCTTGGATCCTTCACTTTTCACTATCACATATGTGTTTGTATTGCCTTACAAGTCTTATTTATATTAAATATAACTTAATTAATTAATTAAATTGTTACATGGTTAGACACAAACAAAGGGATAAAGCACGTACTTGGGTATTTACATAACTTTCCTTATTTAATTTTATATATTTATTCTTGCTCGTTGTTGTGGTTTATATTAGAAAAAATAGATGCTTTAGATGTCAATATTGGTAGCCTATATATATTTATCTCACACTCTACTTGATCATCCATTATCACATGGGAAAAATAAATTTATGTAGGTCCTGATAAAGAAAAGAGTTTAAAGAGTTTATTGTTTGATTTCTTAGGATGGATCTGGTAGTAGATTACCAAGCTAGAGTTCAGGTTTATTAGGATAGTTTTTGGATTTGTTTTGTTATTTTATTATAGTATGTATTGTCTATTACATTGTATCTATGTTTTCCAACATTATAGGTACATGAAATATATCAATATCATATTTTTAGTATTACTATCAATTGTTCCAATTTTATATTACTTAAATCTTTTTATATTATGTCACCTATTTATATTACTTCCTCTATTTATTTACCCATGATATTATTTATACAATTTTCTATAATTTGGAACTAAGGGAATAGTCTCCCCACGAACTCAACCTAGGCCCTCACTACTAGTCGTCATCCTCTAGTACATCAAGAGATGCACTTGAGGCTAAGTGGCCAGTAGGGCTTAGGGTAGCTTTGACAGGAATATAAATCGAGGATGTCACACCACTAAGGAATATTAATGATGAAAATATTTTCAGGATATATCACTATTGAGTACAAGGGGTACACCCTATTTTTTCATATTCATTCACAAATTTAGTATTTATTAGAGAAGAGATTGGTCATACAGGTTTCTTACACTGATTATTTAAAAGGATAATCAATGAACCATTCCAACATGGGTTTTTTAATTTATATCCTTATTTAATAATAATATATTATCTTTATTAATATTAAAGGTATTAAATTTAATATCCCTATTTACCTATAAAAATACATGAAAATAAAATTTATGTTGGGTGTTATGTGTATTATTAAATTCATCAATTAATCTTCACTAATGTGACACCCTTACCTGAACCACTAATTCCAAACTAGAAGACACATGGCCTCATGAACACCTTCTCTTGCGTGATATGCTACTGATTTGTAGTGATGGTATATGTCTTTCCATGGTAGATATAGTACCCTTAGTACAATGCAATGGAAAAAATAAATAATTAGAATAATAATATAATGATAAGTGTAACATTTAGAAACTGAAATAAACAAAATCTATATATTTCAAACAATTAAAATACTACTCCCATTATTACAAGCCAAACTAGAGTATAAGTGAAGATAATAAAATAAATAAATAGTGGTGTCCTATGGAGTCCATCTTGGGCTGCTACCACCTTTAATTTCAGGCAGAGGAAGAATTATTAGTTACTATAACATCACTATAGAATGCACTATAGTACGTACCATCATATGTACTATATGGTACTGTAACAACATGATCTATTCACCTTCAGGCCACTGGTTTTGTCCTGGTTTCCTTAAGGCCTTCAAACCACCATATCCTTCAGGTTAGTAGGGATTTATGGCAAACTTATGGCATTCAATCCTCTTCAAGGCCTTTGAGCCACCTGATGTGTAGATGCTTCAATATAAATTCTAGAAGGAAGAATCCCCAGAAAGGGATTAATAGAAGGGTTAATTCAACAGAGCATAAATAATGGATTTGGATGAATGAGAAGGTATGGTTTTTTCCATCAATACTAGGCATATGTACATCTGAAAAAGTAAACTAGTCATACATCCATGAAAATGTGGAGAGATTATCATGATGAAGATGCTGGGGAGGTGTAGTTTCAAGTAGTCATAGTCGGTAATGAATTGATACCCCAATACCTTCAGGTCCTGTAATGTCAATGGTTCCTCGTAAACCCTTAAAAGGGGGATTATCCAAAATGAATAACAAACATCAGTCCATTTAGTATACTCTTGAAATCTATAAGGGATCCAAAATTCCTGAGTTGGGTTTGAGTACAAGAAATTTTAGGACACCATTAATTCAACCTTAAAAAGTGTGCTCAATAATAACATGTGTGTGCCAAGATAATTATAAATTCATAATAAGAATATCAACATAAATACTAAAAAGGATAAATCAAGCACTAAAAAGTCATAAAAACCCCTAACCATTCCTTCTTTGTCTCTAAGACAGATGAAGGAGGATAAATTGGGATTAATCAAAATAATCCAAGGGATAGAGAATCTGTATTTCAAAAACATCACGGAATCATTGTTACATGAAACTTGGTTTTTTATTGGAAATACGTAATACATGTTACTTGTAACGAAACTTGGGATCAAGTGTACCCTCAAACCAAGATACTAATCAAAAATAAACAAGGAAATGGGTATCCTGATACAAAGGAAATATGTGTGTCCCCAATTTATTCTCACATTGTATCAAAATATCTCCACCAAGTGCACAGTTCCATCATCACAAGTCAAGAATATTTTCCCTCTAAGATATAATCATGTCCCAATTGGAAACCTTTTCTAAGAACAAGTAATCATACCTGCAAGAAAGGTAATATACATACAATTTTGAGAATACAAGAAAATCATGTAATCATTATAAAAATAACAACATTTATACTTGTGATCACAATCCAACAAGTCAAAAAGGTACTGTAATAAAACTCAAGGAGTCATATATAATAGAGGGTAACATTAGCTAAACACACACACACACCCATAATTTTTGGCAATATCTCATGATGAAACAAATATTACATCATATGCTTCATATCAATGAAATATTTCTAAATTGGATAAAAAATAGTAAGGAACATCTACCCTCAAATTCATCAACTTAAACATCAAGGATAAACCACCCAATGTGGTTTGGAAGCAAGAGTGGAAAACATAATAGACAAGAACACTCCATAAATGAATTTTTTTGTCAACACATATATATTCATGTTTCAACAAGAATCCTAGAACCTTTTATCACTATATCATTTCTTGAATAAATAAAAAAACAAATTTATTAATACTCTCACCCTCTTGAATAATTTCCAAATAATTAAAAAAATCCAATACATATGATAGAAATTATTTTTCAATAATAATAACAAAACCACATCTGAAAATATTATATCAATTATTAATAATAATCATGTAATAATAAATTGCTATTATCTATTGATATCTAAGGATAATAAATATTTTTATTATCTTTGATAATTTCCATGACAAACTTCTATTTTCATTCTCTAAATAATTTCCATATTATTATTATTATTGAAGAATTATTTTTCAAATTTTCAAATTTTTATCATGATACACATGAGATATAGAGAAATGAAGAGATTATAATTCGTCCGGAAACTACCCCTCATAAGAATTGAACCTAGGATGAGAAGAGACAGATGTGTGTTATTTCATGCCTATAATTTGGAACAATGAGACACATTGTTCATAAAAGGTTTCACAAAACTACAATATGGAGATATCCAGGCTACTCAGAATCCAAAGTAAAACTATAGATAATTTTTGGTAAGGTTTGGATATTTTAGAAAAACCAAAACACATATAGGTTCATAGTAATTGAAACAAATATTTTTACAATTTATTTTATGTTTTAACCATTTTTTAATGGGGTGTTTTTTAAATTTCATTAATATATATTATATATTCATTAAATCATTCCCAATGATTTATTTCCCATGATTTTAGAGTTTTAAAAATAAAAAACCATGTTGTTAATGTGTTCTAGGGATGAAGAAGAGGAAAAAAGATAAAAAATAGGGTAAAATAGTTACCCATATTCAAGGGATATACTCTTCATAAGGGTAACGTAGGCTTACCAATATGAAGTTGATGATATACTTGTGTACTCTCTAAAAATTCAATTTTTTCATTATGTGAAAACCCTTAATATGATCAAAACCTTTACACATTGTGGGATGTGTAATTACAGATCTCAATTCACCTTTACCTATTACCCATTACACTTACATAACTGACTACCCTTGTTATGTTTTTACCATACACTTACACAAGGCTTATTACCCTTACAACGGTATTACAACATGGCTAGCACCCTTATGCAGCACTTACTATACCCTTACACAAGTAAACTCAGATAGATAGTACCCTTTCACAATTCATATAAAATGGATTTAATCCTAACATGAGCTACATATTTGGTATTTTTCCCTTATGTAAGGAAATTAAATCAAAATGTACCCTTTAATAGAGAATTTAATTTATGTATAATGTTATTTTTATAGAAAATTTAAATTTTAATATAAAAATTTATTATAAAAAGAAAGGGATTGTTATTACATTTAAAAATTTATAATACTAAAATTCTCCACCTATAATTATTTCTCTTTCATAAAAGATATCTCTACCGTCATTACACAAAAAAATCTAGACACTAAGCTCAATCATTAGTCTCTCTCTCCAATATCTCATCCCATATTCATCAAACTTTTCATTGAATCTAGAAAAGTGGTACCATAATCAATCTAAGGATTTTCTCTCTTTGGAGTATAATCTACACCAGATGGTTCATATAAGAAAAATCTATCTCTAACTAAACATCCACCTAGTCAATGACGTGAGTAGGATTAACTATGTTCCACTAGAGCTATGACACGTGAAAAAAATTGTAAATTACATGGTAGTGAAATAAAAAATCTTGATGGTAAGCCATTATCCAAAACCTTTTAAGTATATGAAAATGTATAACATAATTTCATGAAAAAATTATTTCTTCATCATATTTCAATGGATTGACCAATTTATCACTCTAATGAAACCCTAATCACCCATAATGAAATATAATGGTCTCCTCCTACAGTTATAATATGATCTCTACCTACACCAAGTAGTGTTAATCCTCTTTTAAATTAGATAAACACATTTAGAGGTCCCCTAATTCAAACTGAGTGCCACTGAAACAACCTCACCCACATCATTCTAATTGATCAATGAATGATCGGGCCTCCTATAAGGAGCCTTGTTAGGTACCATCTAAATCGAATCATCGTGACTATTTCTTCTGTAGACTCAATAAATTCATGATGATCATCCCACTCTCCCATAATGTTGAGAACATAAAATAAAATTATATTTTCATGCATGCATATCTTATACTCATACTATCCATATTTATGAGGATGGTACATTTTTTTCAATATCAACTAGCTCCCTAGGGCTTCTTATAAGACCTTCATAAGTCATGATATATAACATGCATCTATATCTAAAATAGTGGTCAGTATAACTCCATGTAGGTATATGATTGGATGGACATATATCATTCCCAATTTATCCCCTGGGTGACATCTCCTACCTGAAAAAAGTGGTAAACCTTAGTCAACTAACCAACAATAACATATATAAAATCATGATTCCACATGCTCTTGGGTAAACCCACCTAAAATTCCATAATGGAATCGTAAATCATAGTGGTGTGAAAGTACCTATTCTTCCTCTCACTAATAAAAGCATGGAAAAATACTCTACCATATAATAGGATCACAAAATCATCGATATAAGATGTATTAGGAAATATATTATAAGGGAATTCAAGATCAATAAGTTATATCCACAAATATCTCATGTAGATAGAATGGAAATGAAAAAAATAGTATCATACAAGGTTTAAGATTATGTATACATGATCGAGTCTGTAACTTGAATAGTAAAAATGTCCCTCATGACTATCTTCTAGGGTTTGATCCACTATATAGACATAGTATGCCTTCAATACAAAACCATTTCATGACTCTCATAAGTAATCATCATCTAGGACTATTGCTGAAGAACCTAGTCTAATCCATATTTCCCTGACCATGTCTTCGTCGATCCAATGTGGAATCATATCCTCATAGATATTTATAAAAACTATTAAAGATTCCCTAACTTTACACATTATAAATATTTTATCTAAGGCGATGAGATGAATTTATGGTAATTGATGATCTCTTTATAGTTGATACACTATGGTGCTCCTCCTAAGGTTACTAACGAATATGATTCCCTTTCTACGTGAATAAAACATCTCAAATGTACATCCCTGGACTTCATCTTACATCTATAAATGGATTTGATAATAGAAGAGGTAGATATTCCACCAAACTGGGTAGTAAAGTTTAGGAAATTACCACATATTTTACCTTCCTCCAAGACCCCTGCAATGGCTAGGGACTTCTATTAAATTTTTCCTTACAATCCTAGGTTGATTCTATGAACTAAATATTTGATATCACAATAATGTCTGATCTCAAACTTATTGGGGTTATAAGAATCATTACCAAATAGAATAGGTGAAAATCAACTAGGACGATTAACCCAGGAGAAGTATGCATTCACTATTATTGAATCCAGCTATAGCACAATGAGGTCATATGATTAGTCGAGCATCTATGTTTCTGAAGGAACTCCCCAGAGAACAATTCTTTGAAGGACTCCCAGGTGATACAAATATATAATCTAGTATGTCCCATGACTCTGAAACAATAATTGGTTGGTCTATATATCATGAATTCTTCAAACATTACATTCCTCTTAGTCAACATCCCAATGAATTCAAATATATCCTCGATGATATCAACATCATCCACATAATCTTATGGTCCACCTATTCCCTAAAAGAAAATATAATGTTGGAGTTCAAAATACATGGAATATATGATCAGGGATCTTGGTGTATAGGCTCCCAGATGGAGTTGGTTGACTACATTCACCACTAGAGTAGGTGAGGGAATGTTCTTTAAAGGACCCAACTTCTTAAATGGAAGTCCCACCAAACTACTACATTGTATAATATCTCTAATATAAAAATTCATATCAAGTATATGGGTCCCAAAAAATTTATTCTAGGAGCCTACCTATAACCCACATTATACCCTCATATCACTAACCATATTGTCCATCCTGGCACATTAGTACCATTAAAAATATATATACTAAAATTATAACATGCTCAGTTAAAATAATTAATTCCAATGAGAGATATTACATAATAGTATGGTAAAATAGATAAGTCACACAATTAGTGGAAATACCCAGAAATAAATGGAATAATTTAATGCGTTAAATTAAATAACTATTATGTAGAAAAAAATAGTTATATATATGGAATGTGAACTTCTGTGCATAATCATGATGTATGAACACACCAAAAGTGTCATTAAACAATAATTATGATCTGATTAGTGGAAATTCAGAGGTACTTTATACATATGATTTCAAAGATCATTGAAAATCACCTACCCCAATCCCATGTTTATATATTATTATTAAAATTTCAAAATTTAGTCTAAAAATTAATGATTAATCTATGCTCTAATTAAATTTTTTAAAACACCACCATGAACCGTTTTGTTCAAAGAGGAGATCACATGAACTCATACACTCCTCCAAATAAAAATGAGGCCAACTATGAGTGAGGTTCTATGTCTATCACTAGGGAGACAATACACTCAGTATCATGTAATGATGAAAATAAACTGAAAAGAATAATAAATAATGTAATGATAATAGTATCATTTAGAAACAAAAATAATAAAAAGTAATACAATTCATGCAAATAATAAATAGATCCCAAATTAGAAAATCAAAAGATAGTATAATTGAAAACGAGAAGATAAAAAGATAGAGGGTTCCTATTATGTTCATCATAGTTCACTGCCATTTGTTTTGATACACTTCTTAGAAAACCAAAAAGGGGTCTTATGTAACACCCCAAGATTCCATGGTATGCTTCTCTTTGAATAATACAGTACCGCATGTTGTACGCAACTTCGAGTTCTAACGCACCACAACCAATCAAACTAGCTGTTATGAATAGTAATACCCACTCTTTGAAATTTTATAAATTTTATCATTCAAAAAAGACTTCATTTTTGTATTCATAATATCAAAATTATCTTAGGGTAAATTTTTTGTATTTTTCTAAAAACATTCAATTTTTGATGAGTAGTTAAAAACACTGAGTTACAGTTTAAAATCAAATTTTTATTTAAGTAATTATTTAATTTATTGAAATTTATTTATGGTCAAAATAAATAAATAATAACTATATAAGTTAAATTAAATTCATTGGATTCAGTTTCTAATAATTTTAGATATATAACAAATTTTATTGAACTTTTCACCGTCATTGACCCACCTCCTAGGAGAATTTGCAAATTCCCATAAAACAAAATTTTACCACATCTGTGAGTGGAATTTCAAAAATATGAGAGACACGATTAATATCAGTAATAAAAATGTGGTTCAATAAGGTGAAAATTGTAAAGACCCGTAAATTTCAAGGAATTGTTTTTCTTAATTATCTTTGGAATTTTATAAGAGCGCGGTTTCTGACGGCACCTGATTCCGAGGCCCGGTGTGCCCGGAATCATTTTCCGAAGTTTGGCTCGGGTGCGTTCAGTGAACGGATGAGCGGGTTTTTCTAACTTTTGAACCGGTGCCCGGAATCGAATTCTGAGGGCACCGATGAAATCGCAGCGCCGATATTCGCTTAGAAACGCCCCTTCCGGAGTTGTGTTTGCTCGAGTGTGGTTTTCAATTTTCGGGCTTAAGGTTGAGAAATAAAATAATTTTGCGACAACTTTATTTTATTTCACTTAAGCCGCTTGGAATCCACTTGAAGCCACTTAAAGGTGGCTTGAACTGAGTTGAAGCGGATATGATGCTATCCAGAAATATCCTACCCCCCTTGGTAGGATATTTGTGAGGTGGGGCCCGCACGAGCCCCGCCGTTTCATTCCACTAAGAACCGCACCCGCGAAAAACCGTCTTTATGAAAGTCAACTGGCGCATTTCTTAAAAATCTTAACATACCATTTAATTGGGCGGTTTATTTCGTGAATTAAATGGGCTGTTTCTTTCGTTGAATTAATTCAACAAATTAATTCAATTGTTTCTTATCCTGTTTTCATGTGTTGGCATATTAATAAAATAAGACCAACCAAAATCTTTTGGGGGATTACTCGTTGAGACAGAATTCTTGTTTCTTCTTCCTCCTTCGCGAAGAACACGAAGAACGCGAAGAACGCGAAGAACGCGAACCTGGAAATTGACGACGCGACGCCATGATCCGCATCGCCAACAACGTTCTTCTGCGACGTCTCTTCCTCCGCGACGGATCTTCGATCGGCTGCTTGAGGTAAGAGTCTCGGACCTTCCTTTTTATCTCCTTCGTGATTCTTAACCAAAACACGGATTTAATTAATTTAAATTAAATCTGTTGTTTCATGGTGCATTGAGTTCGCCGACTCAACGCCGGATTCCACGACGACGCGACACCTCCCCGCGACGACGCGACGATCCCTCTCTTCCGCGACGAGCTTTTCCGCGAAGAATGCCCGCGCGCGACGATCATCGAGGTATGGTTTTATTTTTAGAATACCCCTCTTTTTATTCCCATGAATGTTCTTTAAAAATTAAAGAGCCGGTTTCAAATGAACAATTTTATTTTATTAAAATTGTCGGTTCATGAGTTGAACAATTTCTCCCGTTGTTTTTATCTAACGCGGAGGGTGCGGGTCAAATGAATACGGCCCGGCAACCCTCTGCCGTTCTTCGTGTTTTGCGGATTTGACGGGCGACAACGGAACATGCCGCAACGGGTGTTTGATGATCCCGCAGTAAAGAACGGAACCCGAGAGGAACAACAGCGCAAACGGGAAGGAAAACGGGCCACCGGAGCGACTCCGGCGGCCGGAGGCGGCGGCACCCCGCGGGTGTCCAGCACGACACCCCGCGGGCGCCGCGGGGTTGTCACGCGGCACCCCGCGGGTGTCCAGCGCGACACCCCGCGGGTGCCGCGGAGTTGTCCCACGGCACCCCGCGGGTGTCCAGGGAGACACCCTGCGGGTGCCGCGGGGTTGTCACGCGGCACCCCGCGGGTGTTTGGCCGACACCCCGCGGGGGCTGCGGGGGTGTCATGCGGGGCGGCGTCTTTCCCCCGCGTCGGCCGCTCGGCCGCTCGGCCGAGCCGAGCCGGAGCGGCCCTGGCCGGGCGGGGCCGGGCCAACCGGGTCGGACCCGACCCAGTTCGGGCCGACCAGGGGGGGTCGGGCCGGGTCGGCCCGGACCCGGACCCCCCTTATTCAGACGAACTTCGTTCAAATGGCCGTATCTTGAACTACGGGCCTCCAAACGACCCGCCATCTGTGGCAACGCGATACTTGGATCGAGATGGTCGTTTTGGTATATCGCACTCAAGGTTTCGAAATAATTTGAGATCGGCGGGGTTGGTTCATACACCAAACCAACCGGGCCCTCGGAGCGGAAACGCTCATATCTTGAGCCCCGGACGTCTGACTGACATGCCATCAGCTCTGTAGAATTCCACTTTGTGAGACGGATCTTTTGGCACACTCCGCCCGAGGTTTGGACGCAGGTGGATTACGGTCGGGTTGGTTTTGCCTTAAAAACCAACCGGGCCCCTGGGACGAAAAAGCCAATAACTCTCAGACCGAGCGTCCGATTGACGTGCCGTCTGCGACGTTGAGTTCCTGTTGACGATACGGAACTTTTGGATACATCAACTTCGGACTTTGTGTCAGTTGATGTATCAGCCTCTTGGCTCGTGGAGCGGACCCTCCCGAACGAGCTTGCTGTGTGCAGGAACCCTAGTGCTGGCTGCGACTGCTTCTCTGACAGCGACGACTGTGCAGAGATCCTCCGTGGACTCCGACGACGACCGTGCAGAGATCCTCAGTGGACTTCAGCGACGACTGTGTAGAGATCCTCAGTGGACTGCGGCGACGACTGTGCAGAGATCCTCAGTGGACTGCGACGATAACTGCACTCAACAATCCTACGTGGATCAGTGCTACAGGTCCTGCATGGGCCCGATCCTGTGTGGGTCCGATCCTGTGTGGGTCACTACGGGGGTTAGTACCTATCGATCCTTCGTGGGTCTGATGACTTAGATGGTTCAGTGATCATCTTTATCGTCATCCGAAGAAGTATACCTGTGTGAGCTGAATCTTCTGTTTTACTCGATAGTGGTGGTGCGCTTGGTTGTAGCGGCAGACCCGCGATACTGGAGACAAGCGTACTGAGTACGGAGACCGTGTAGCCGGCTGAGACCTGAAGACTGCTCGACCGACTCGACTTGGAGTGAGTTGACTAGCCCAGTGGACGGAGCGCCCAGTATTTGGTGGCAGACCCACGGCGGACGGAGCGCCTGGTAGTTGGCAGCAGACCCGCGGTACTCGACTGGAGGAGTACCTCTGTAGGCTATTTGGCTGAGCGCCCGGTATTTGGCAGCAGACCCTCAGTGGACGGAGCGCCCGGTAGTTGGCAGCAGACCCACGGTACTCGACAGGAGGAGTACCTCAGCAGTCTTAGGTTAGTGAGCAGTACCTCGGAGTCGTGACAGGACCACTGTACACTTCAGAGATGGGGCTCTTCAGCAGTTACATTTTTGATAATGAAAATCTTGGTTTGAGCTGTCTCAATGATCCTTATGTTTCTTCTTGATTGAGATGGGTTACCTGATAATTTCGATATATGTATGGGCATATACCTATGAGAGTTATCTGTTGAGTTTTCCTGTGTGGATTACGTTTTCCTCTCCTTTGTGGATTGTGTTGAGCTATCCTGTGGGGATTTACTGTTTACTCTCCTTTGTGGATTGTGTTGTTCTATCCTGTGTGGGTATACATTTGCTTTCCTGTGTGGACTAGGTTGTGCTTAGGCTCAGACGTTGGAGCCTAACGGGAATTGATGACTTAGGTATATGTATGGGCATATACCTAAGCCGTGTCAGATGTAACTTCATGATTGTACCTTTCCTTTATGGAATATCCTTGTGGATTTCGAGAGACCTTCGGGGGTCTCGGGGTCCCTACTGAGTAGCTTATACTCACCCCTGCACGGGCTATGCCCGCACTTCGTGGTGTTGGTTGCGGATGACGGACAACACTGACCGTGGTGGATGCGTGCGGAGCAGGACGGTACCTGGAGGTGGACCACTGGGCGGGACGTACTCGGAGCGGACGGCTGGACCGAGGAACTGTGGAGGCTATCTGTACCCACCCTTCAGGTGGGACCTTCAGAGGACGGCTCGACGTTGCGGCTTATCTTTACAGTTGCTGTTTTTCCCTTTCAGTTGTACTTTACAGTTGGGCTTGTATTTCCGGCCCCTTTTACTTTCAGCACAGCTTGTAGAGTTTTTACTTAATGTTTACCTTTCTGCTTGCTTACTCTGTGGTGCTTGATTACTTTTCAAAGGCAATGCCTTCCCCTTTTGTTGGGATTTACGCCTTGGTGCTAGTCGCCAGCCCCTGGCCTATGGAAGGCGGGCTTGGGGTAGTCACGGCACAGGCCCCGAGGACGGGTCGTGACAAATTGGTATCAGAGGTGGTCGGTTCTACCGCAGAATCTGATCTTTCTTCTGTGTGAAGCAATAGTGTTTAGTGTATTGAGTGTGGTTATCAGTCCAGGGAGTCCAGTGTTGGTGCGGCGACCGACGTATCCATACACCAGGACCCTGACTTCTGATTTCCGACTTAATGCACAAAAACATTGATTGCATGTGTGTTTCAAGTTTTCTCTATGATTACTTGTGTCAGCTCACCAGGTATACTGTTCTGACCGTGGCGGTCCGCAGGGAGGATGCGGACGAGGCAGAGGAGCTGGCCGAGCAGCAGGAGGTGGGCGACGCTTTGAGGCTCTTCCACCACCACCACCAGGAGGTCCGCCACGACCACAGGGAGTAGGTGAACATGCGAGAGCTCAGCTTCAGGCAGCCGAGGCCTTCGATCATGGAGCTCTGGGAGCAGATGGACAGGAGCAGAACTAGTGGATACGTCATTTGTACTTCTAGTTCCTTTTTGCTATTGTGTAGCGTCTTGTATTATGAGCTGCAATAATAAAAGACGCATACCTTTGTGATATTTTCATTTCTGTCCTCTTTCGTGATGTTACTAAGAGGTTCCAGTTTTGGCTGTTGACTTGACCCTCACTTGTGAGACATCTACTGGAGGAGACCCAGTTACCACACATTGATGCCGACAGTGTGACTCAAACCTTGGAGGCGAGAGTAACGGTTGGATCTCTTAGTAGTAGCGTCGAGGCCTTACGACGTCATCCTTGGTATGGATTAGTATCATCCAAGTTAGGATTGACTGTATTAGGCAAAGAATGTGGTTCATCCAGGGGATTGGACCAGATTTCTCTTATCAGCAAAGAAGAAATCTTGCAGCTCTTGTGGGACCTGAGATGGTCCAGGTCATCCAGGGGCGGATGAGTACAGCTCAGAGCCGGCAGAAGCCTTATGCTGACAGGAGGCGGAGACCACTAGGGTTCGAGGATGGCGACCACGTCTTCTTGCGGGTCTCACCTCGGCGTGGTTTGTGGAGATTTGGTAAAGTGTCTTATCTTTTGGCTCTGCCACCTCAGTTGCACCGGGTGCACGACATCTTCCACATATCTCAGATGAGGAGATACGTGCACGACCTGACGCACATCATTGACCATGGGGAGCTAGACATGGATGATGGGGTGACTTTTACGGAGGTCCCGGTGGAGATAGAGGATCGACAGGAGAGGTCCTACATGGGTGATCGATTCCTCTCGTGCGCAGCAGATGGCAGCACGGGAACCTCCAAGAGAGCACTTGGGAGCGGGAGGCTCAGATGTGTGCTCAGTACCGCCTTTGTATCCCTAGTTTGTGTTGAAGCTTTACGGGGACGTAAAGCCCTGTGGTGGGAGTAATGTAAAGACCCTTAAATTTCAAGGAAATTTTTTTCTTAATTTTCATTGGAATTTTAAAAGAGCGCGGTTTCTGATGGCACCTGATTCCGAGGCCCGGTGTGCCCGGAATCATTTTCCGAAGTTTGGCTCGGGTACGTTCAGTGAACGGACGAGCGGGTTTTTCTAACATTTGAACCGGTGCCCGGAATCGAATTCTGAGGGCACCGATGAAATCGCAGCGCCGGTATTCGATTAGAAACGCCCCTTCCGGAGTTGCGTTTGCTCGAGTGTGTTTTTTAATTTTCGGGCTTAAAGTTGAGAAATAAAATAATTTTGCGACAACTTTATTTTATTTCGCTTAAGCTTCTTGGAAGCCACTTGAAGCCACTTAAAGGCGGCTTGAACTGAGTTGAAGTGAATAGGATGCTATCCAGAAATATCCTACCCCCCTTGGTAGGATATTTGTGAGGTGGGGCCCGCACGAGCCCCGCCGTTTCTTTCCTCTAAGAAACGCACCCGCGAAAAACCGCCTTTATGAAAGTCAACTGATGCGTTTCTTAAAAATCTTAACAGACCATTTAATTGGGCGGTTTATTTCGTGAATTAAATGGGTTGTTTCTTTCGTTGAATTAATTCAACGAATTAATTCAACCGTTTCTTATCCTGTTTTCGTGTGTTGGCATATTAATAAAATAAGACCAACCAAAATCTTTTGGGGGATTACTCGTTGAGAGAGAATTCTTGTTTCTTCTTCATCCTTCACGAAGAACGCGAAGAACGCGAAGAACGTGAAGAACGCGATGAACGCGAACCCGGAAATCGACGACGCGACGCCGTGATACGCATCGCCGACAACGTTCTTCTGCGACGTCTCTTCCTCCGCGACGGATCTTTGATCGGCTGCTTGAGGTAAGAGTCTTGGACCTTCCTTTTTATCTCCTTCGTGATTCTTAACCAAAACACGGATTTAATTAATTTAAATTAAATCTGCTGTTTCATGGTGCGTTGAGTTTGCCGACTCAACGCCGGATTCCGCGACGACGCGACACCTCCCCGCGATGACGCGACGATCCCTCTCTTCCGCGACGAGCTTTTCTGCGAAGAACGCCCGGGCGTGACGATCATCGAGGTAGGGTTTTATTTTTGGAATACCCCTCTTTTTATTCCCGTGAACGTTCTTTAAAAATTAAAGAGACGGTTTCAAATGAACAATTTTATTTTATTAAAATTGTCGGTTCATGTGTTGAACAATTTCTCCCGTTGTTTTTATCTAACGCGGAGGGTGCGGGTCAAACGAATATGGCCCGGCAACCCTCCGCCGTTCTTCGTGTTTTGTGGATTTGACGAGCGACGACGGAACGTGCCGCAACGGGTGTTTGATGATCCCGCAGTAAAGAACAGAACTCGGGAGGAACAACGGCGCAGACAGGAAGGAAAACGTGCCACCGGAGCGACTCCGACGGCCCGCGGAAGCCGGTGGCGGCGCGGGTCGCCGGCGCGGCGGCGCCAGCGGCCGGAGGCGGCGGCACCCCGCGGGTGTCTAGCGCGACACCCCACGGGCGCTGCGGGGTTGTCACGCGGCACCCCGCGGGTGCTGCGGGGTTGTCACGTGGCACCCCGCGGGCGCGGCGGGGTTGTCACGCGGCACCCCACGGGTGTCCAGCGCGACACCCCGCGGGTGCCGCGGGGTTGGCACGCGGCACCCCGCGGGTGTCTGGCCGACACCCCGCGGGTGCCGCGGGGGTGTCACGCGGGACGGCGGCTTTCCCCCGCATCGGCCGCTCGGCCGCTCGGCCGCTCGGCTGAGCCGAGCCGGACCGGCCCTGGCCGGGCGGGGCCGGGCCAACCGGGTCGGACCCGACCCAGTTCGGGCCGACCAGGGGGGGGGTCGGGTCGGGTCGGCCCGGGCCCGGACCCCCGTCTTCGGACGGATTTCATTCAAATGGCCGTATCTTGAGCTACGGGCCTCCAAACGACCCGCTGTCGGCAGCAACACGATCCTTGGATCGAGACGGTCGTTTCGATATATCGCACTCAAGGTTTTGGAATACTTTGAGATCGGCCGGGTTGGTTCATACACAAAACCAACCGGGCCCTCGGAGCGGAAACGCTCATATCTTGAGCCCCGGACATCCGATTGACGTGCCGTCAGCTCTGTAGAATTCCTCTTATTGAGACGGATCTTTTGGCACACTCCGCCCGAGGTTTGGACGCAGGTGGAGTACGGTCGGGTTGGTTTTGCCTTAAAAACCAACCGGGCCCCTGGGACGAAAAAGCCAATAACTCTCAGACAGGGCGTCCGATTGACGCGCCGTCTGCGACGTTGAGTTCCTGTTGACGATACGGAACTTTTGGATACATCAACTTCGGACTTTGTGTCAGTTGATGTATCAGCCTCTCGGCTCGTGGAGCGGACCCTCCCGAACGAGCTTGCTGTGTGCGGGAACCCTAGTGACGGCTGCGACTGCTTCTCCGACAGCGACGACTGTGCAGAGATCCTCTATGGACTCCGACGACGACCTTGCAGAGATCCTCAGTGGACTGCGGCCACGACTGTGCAGAGATCCTCAGTGGACTGCGGCGACGACTGTGCAGAGATCCTCAGTGGAATGCGACGACTACTGTACTCAGCGATCCTACGTGGATCAGTGCTACAGGTCCTGCGTGGGCCCGATCCTGTGTGGGTTTGATCCTGTGTGGGTCACTACGGGGGTTAGTACCTATCGATCCTTCATGGGTCCGACGACTTAGATGGTTCAGTGATCATCTTTATCGTCATCCGAAGAAGTATACCTGTGTGAGCTGAATCTTCTGTTTTACTCGATAGAGGTGGTGCGCTTGGTTGTAGCAGCAGACCCGCGATACTGGAGACGAGCGTACGGAGTACGGAGACCGTGTAGCCGGCTGAGACCTGAAGACTGCTCGACCGACTCGACTTGGAGTGAGTCGACTAGCCCAGTGGACGGAGCGCCCGGTATTTGGCGGTAGACCCACGGCGGACGGAGCGCCTGGTAGTTGGCAGCAGACCCGCGGTACTCGACTGGAGGAGTACCTCTGTAGGCTATTTGGGTGAGCGCCCAGTATTTGGCAGCAGACCCTCAGCGGACGGAGCGCCCGGTAGTTGGCAGCAGACCCGCGGTACTCGATAGGAGGAGTACCTCAGCAGTCTTAGGTTAGTGAGCAGTAACTCGGAGTCGTGACAGGACCACTGTACACTTCAGAGATGGGGCTCTTCAGCAGTTACGTTTTTTATAATGAAAATCCTGGTTTGAGCTGAGTCAATGATCCTTGTGTTTCCACTTAATTGAGATGGGCTACCTGATAATTTCGATATATGTATGGGCATATACCTATGAGAGTTATCTGTTGAGTTTTCCTGTGTGGATTACGTTTTCCTCTCCTTTGTGGATTGTGTTGAGCTATCCTGTGTGGATTTACTGTTTACTCTCCTTTGTGGATTGTGTTGTTCTATCCTGTGTGGGTATACGTTTTCTTTCCCGTGTGGACTAGGTTGTGCTTAGGCTCCAACGTTGGAGCCAAACGGGAATTGATGACTTAGGTATATGTATGAGCATATACCAAAGCCGTGTCAGATGTAACTTCATGATTGTACCTTTCCTTTATGGAATATCCTTGTGGATTTCGAGAGACCTTTTTGGGGTCTCGGGGTCCCTACTGAGTAGCTTATACTCACCCCTGCACGGTCTATGCCCGCACTTCGTGGTGTTGGTTGCAGACGACGGACAGCACTGACCGTGGTGGATGCGTACGGAGCAGGACGGTACCTGGAGGTGGACCACTGGGCGGGACGTACTCAGAGCGGACGGCTGGACCGATGAACTGTGGAGGCTATCTGTACCCACCCTTCAGGTGGGACCTTCAGAGGACGGCTCGATGCTGCGGCTTATCTTTACAGTTGCTATTTTTCCCTTTCAGTTGTACTTTACAGTTGGGCTTGTATTTCCGGCCCCTTTTACTTTCAGCACAGCTTGTACAGTTTTTACTCAGTGTTTACCTTTCTGCTTGCTTAGTATGTGGTGCTTGATTACTTTTAAAAGGCAATGCCTTCCCCTTTTGTTGGGATTTACGCCTTGGTGCTAGTCGCCAGCCCCTGGCCTATGGAAGGTGGGCTTGGGGTAGTCACGGCACAGGCCCCGAGGACGGGTCGTGACAGAAATAGTTTTTTGGTGAATAGTTTATTTTTTCTTTTATTTACCACGGTTAAATGTAAATAGGGTATTTAAGGGTAAATATGATATTATTATTACCCCAACACATGTCCTAATTCTATTGGATAAGTATAATTAAAAAACCTTAGGAGTAAAATACGAACCTCTTTGGTCTACTTGGATTATATTAGGACACTCATTATTATTCTATTTAAAGAAGAGTTTTAAGAGTTAAAACCGAAGTTTAATAACTAAAACATTTTTAATATAGGGTTATACATAAGATAAATTCGACTATAAATATTAATTAAAAAGATAAAGAGATTTCCTACATAATGGTTTTTTATTTATATTTTTTAGATGTTTAATAATCTAATTTATTTATGATACAATGATGATACAGTAATTACATAATTAATAAAATATTAAACAAATATTTATTATAAATATCCAAATAAATGTAATTTGAGACTTTTTTATGAATTAAACTAATTTTATAGGTTAATATGACATGTTAGGGTTGGTTAGATGAATTTGTTTCTATATAATAATGCTTTTATGAATTTAGCAAAAACAAAATACCAAATATTGTCAAAATAGATAGGAAAGAGTTTTGAAAAACAAAATTATATTATTAATTGATATTCTATTCCTAAAAATCTATATAATAGCCATAGGACTTATATAATGATACATATATCATTAATGAACCACTTGGGGTTCGTTTGGAAGTATATAGTAAGTTTATTAACCATATAATATAAAATTACAATGAGACATGGTAAATGTCAAACTATTTAACTAAGAGTTAAATGTAAAAGATAAAGTTAATATAGTGACCCAAACCTGTCTAAAATCTATTGGTTGAATGGTTTTAGACCCATACATACTTTAGACTATAAATAGTCCATTTTGGAGCCATTATAAACCTAAAATTATTTTATTATAAAATAATATTTCTAGCTTTTCCTAATGTGCCCCTCACCCCTATATAAAAGGACACTTCCCCTTCTGTATAATTCACACATTCAAAGCCATTTGGATAACCCAAACCCTACCCAAATACACTCTCAATTGTCCTCCATTGATCTTAGAGGCATTCCTTTAGTCAGAAAGCCAGCCTAAGGATCCCTTTTGATCAAATCAAAAAGAAGAACCTGAAGAAGAGGTAAATATTTGATCACCTCTTTCATGTTCCTTTCTTCTTCCACTTCCATTTTCTTTGTTGTTTCCATTATAAAATAATAACACCAGTATCTTATATATATTGTTATGTTATTATAAATATGGTACAACCAAATTCAATATTCTATCCATCCTTTTAATGACATATCACCATACGTGCGTACGTACGACTTACTGTCTCCACGCCGTGGTGTAATTGTTATTCAATACTTTATTATTTGGATGGGTAAAATAATGATGTGTAATTGATGTGAATAATAAATATAACAGGATTACTATTCTTTATATATGGTATAACATCCAATTATATATTATTTTAATATCAAAAGAATGATATTGTCACTCGTGCATACGTATGGATTATCGTCTCCACGAACGTGTTGAGATTCATTCCCCATCGTATCATTTCAAGACTAATTTTCATTAGATGATTAAAAATAATTTTTAAATACATGATATAATTCTGGATATAAATAAGATATATCCCATCCATAACAAATATGACTCACATAACAAATAATATAATGAAAAGCAAATCTGTTAACACTAGAAACAACGATAATACTAAGATATTATTAAAAAATCAATGTTAAAAGATCATATATGATATCATATTAATGTATATGATTATTGTATAATTTAATAAAATTTGTTTCACCATTATATAGGAGTTTAACCTACCCTTGACCATGGAAAAGTACAAGTTCAGGGTTAATTTCACAATCTCTTTATTAACTAAGATTGTTTATACGTAATTATCTACAAGGACCTCTTTATCATCCACATCCATGTTTCGTAAAAATGTATTTCATAACATTTTAACTATTTACTAAACAATGGGGTAAATTCATTTATACCCTTATTTGAATTTATATGTTTTAAAAAAATCTTTCTGTTGTTTTCCAAATAAGGTCCTTGATAGACTCTTTGACAAAATTAAGGTAAGAATGTTGTTTTACTTATACGGCGGGTGTGGCTATTTTCCACCTTGATAACATCATCGAAGCTTCCCTTACCAGATTACAAGAATATTTTCAAAATAAATGTTTTCTTTATAAATTATGTGACTCATAAATTTTTTCTTTATAGAAGAGATATTTCTCTAAAAAGGGTTTTGATTTCATATATGTCAACATCCTTGATGGATTTTATGATTATTTGAAGTTGATTTATTATGATACAAAAATTTCATATTGTATTGAAGGTTTTGTGATATGTTTGACTGTGGATGTTTTATTTTTATACCATTCATGGTTTATGGATGATGTATTGACATTTTGTATGCTAGTTTTAATACGAATGTTTATGTTATGTTTAAACCTTTTCATATGAGGAATGCATTGGACTTAGTAAGTGACGGGTGGAGCCTACTATAGCTCATCGATGCATCGGTAGGTCTCATGAGACAAACTAGTGTCTTGGAACAAGGCCTTGACAAAATATTATTTATAGTCTTGGCACAAGGCCTTGACTACGTGGTTTTGAATGTCTGGCATTAGGTATAATATCATTATGAAAGTGGATATTGATATTGCATGTAATTATTAGAATATTAGAATATCCATGTGAATAAGTAAATGGAATTATTTGATTTTTATCTTTTCCCTATTATACTGAAGTAAAAGTTTAAAAAGTTTTTGTTTTAGTCTTATACATTGCCTTAAATATTTATACTTATTTATGAAAGTTTCCGCTATATTGTTATCCTTACTGAGCATCTGATCTCACCTCTTTTAATGTTTTATTTTTCCAAGGATACGAAGAAGTATATTATGAATGACCTGTAGGGACAGTATATGGGATCTCAGTGTTGTCATTGGGTACAATATTGTTTTAGTTTCCCTTTTATGATGCAATGTAACGCAATGTAAACCGTAGATATGTATCTAGTATTTCCAAGGCTACTAAACTAATCGGTATTTCTAGATTTGATCTTTTGTGATCATGCCAATGATACGTAATAATGTACCGACTCTGGGCTTTTGGGGTCAGGGAATTACATCATACCCTTCACCAGATCACTATTCATAGAAATTACAGGCATGTTCAAATTACCTAGAAGGGGGTGAGCACAAAACACATTAAAAATCAACCAATGGATACCTAAATAGTTCTGTCATGTATTGTAGGTATTTCCCAAGATAATTATAATCATGTAACAGAAATAATAATTTAAAATCCTAAATTGATTATTTTTTAATTATCAAGGAACCCAAAAAACACCAGTCATACCAGATTATACCTCATGCAAGAATAATAATTATAATACATTGAATGTAATAAAAATATATCCATGGGGATAGATAAATTTTCACTTGAAAACATCATATAATCATGTTAACATGTGACTCAGTTTTCATAGTCCTCATGCACAACATGATTATAACAAATCAATTAGGCAGTCAATGTATCCTAAACCAGGAATTCTTCTTACAAATCAATTATGCATCGCACAACCCAATACGTAGGAAATGAGGGAATCCCTAATGTGGAATTCCATGGAATCATATTATCCCCACCTCATTCTCATGTCGGTCATCTCTATACTTCTATGGCAAGGGTACTCCCACTCTAGTGGAAAATCAGGTCATCATGACAACCTGTTATGATCCCCATAAACGATACCTCCATATAGTGTAACATACATACAAGGTATACCATATAAGGTAAGAATGGAATCATGGGAAACATAGTAACATATATACATGTGACCATAATAAAATATGGAAATAAGATAATTTATAAAAACTCACGGAATCACGCAGAACAATGGGTCTCATAGGCTACACACGCCCACATGTGATTACAATTAAGCATGGTAAAATATATATTCTTTCCCAATAATAATATCAATGAAAACATGGGTAAACAGGGGCCCCAAATGGTAATGAACCTCATAACTCAATGTTTTTGATGACTACTTCAAGGAAAACCCACCGTGTGAGGTTAGATAAATGGATTTTAAACCTATATAACCACTAACACCTCTTTATTATACTTATTTTTCAATACAATAACGTTCAAGGATTTCCAATGATCCCAAAACAAGTACCAAATATATTATTTGAAAAATAAATAAAATATCACAAGATATTTTGGTTTCTCTCTATATTATAATTTCCAAATTATTAACACATTCCATCCCATGTGTCATTAATTTCTCTTCAAGAATAAAAATTAAACTAAATGAGATAATATAATATTAATCTACAATAATAGGTATGTTATAATCCTTTTTTATTATTCTTTGTTATCTCATGATAAAAATTCTTTTATTATCATTGATAATTTAGTAGGTAATGTTCCTTTAAATATTATTATTATTACTCAATGATTTTTATTAAATTTCCCTTTTTATTTAATGATACATATTAAATATAAATAAAATATGATAATATATTACTATATTTAACAATACATCATAGGAGAATTACCCAAGAAGAGAAGAGTGAGATAATGGTTCTACTATGCCTTAAATTTGGAAGAAGGGATCACACTAATCATTTAATTATTAGCAAGACTAGAACATAAAAACCCCTGACAGCATGGACATAAAATTTTGAATAAATTTGTTTGTTAGTTTGAACTATTTTAGAAAACCATAACTGTATAAACTTTCACTACTGTTAAAACCAAAAATTAATTTATCAATGTAATTTTTATATCAGTAATTTCTTTAATTCATAGAGTTTTAATTTCATCCCTAATTATGAGTTATTGATTAAATATAGCCCAAAAATTTATCTTCCATGATTTGGGAATTTAAAAAAGTTAATACCATGTTGTTAAAGTGTTCTATGGAGGAAAAAGAGTAAATACTTGAATAAAAATAGTAAATAGTTACCCATGCACAAGGTGTATGCACTATGTAAGGGTAAATTGGTTTCACCCGTATCCATTGGAGGATACCCTTATTGAACTTCAGAAAAAAATTATTTAACCTTAAGTGAGCCAATACCTTTATGTAGTATGGGATGTACCATTCCGTTAATCTTATTAACTTTACACAATACCATTATGTGGAAACCTACCCTTACACAATGATTACACTACACTTAAGAATCAAATCTTACCGTTATGAATGTAACCTCACATATCTTCTAACCATACATAGCGATTACATTACCCTTACACAGATTCCCTCTCGTGGACAGTACCCTTACAAAACACTTATAAAAGGGATATTATTCATATTCATCCTATTGGAATGGTATTTTATTCTTTCACGAAACCTTTAATTATAATTTTATCCTTAACTGAAGTATTTAATTTCTACAGAGGGTGATTTTTATAGAAACATTATGTTTTAATGTAAAAATAATTATTTATTAAAAACAAAATTGGGTATTTACATCATTCTGAAATTACCACAATACATTAAATATATTTTAATCGTTTATCGAAATAACTGTATCATTAAATAATAGTTTTCTATACATAATTAGCCTAATCAAATATCTGATTTTATTAAATTCTCACATAATATATCCTTTTATATTATAGAAATTAATCAAATTTAATGAATTAGATAATCCACGAAAAACATGAAAGAACATGTAAATTGGGGTGTGGTTTCTTGGTTAATGGTTTTACCATGAAAACCAAAACTAGTCGACCTCGAATATCTATGAAATTATGATCATTTTTTACCTCAAATTATCAAATACAGATCTAAATTATTTTATTTTCTTCCATAATCATTTTCTTGAAAAGGATGACCTTTGATACAATCAATGGATCTATATTTTCCCTAAAAAGGAAATATAAAATTATTATATTTCCCTCACATGTTATTTCTTTTATGATTTTTATTAAAATATATAATTGAACCATGACATTAACTTAATCATGGTTTACCAATATTTATAATTTTTCAATAATCCATATATTCAATGATCTACTCTCCTCCTTAAGCCACAATAGAAAACATGATTATATTTTGTCATATCATAGAGTTTAATGATTTTGATTAATATAATATTCCAAAAAATGTCCAATGGGATAATAATTTCCAAACTGTGATTTTTTTTTAATACAAATGATATATTTTATCCTCATAGTATCCTGTAGATCCATCATTCCATCTTTTATTTTATTTTACTGAACATGAACTTTAAAATACCACAAACTATGATTTTGTTTGGAAACATTCATCATTTTCTATTTTTTTGAAAACAATATTAATAATAAATAAATTAGACCAAAATTATATTCAACAATTACTAACAATAAATTTTATTATTTTTCCAAAAATTCAAATAAATAAAACTAAACATTGATCAATATTTAACGATCAACTCATTTGATATTTGTTTTAATTATTAACTTGAATACACTCTTTCCTAACAAATTACCTATAAAACAAACATGAAAAAATATTCATTAGAGGGTGGGGTGTAATAAAGTATCCCAGGGATTTCACCTGAACCAGCACCAGACCTAACCAACCACTAGCATGAGGGGGATTTTTGATCCCCATGGATTAGAAACTAGTGATTATACAGAAGCAATCCTCTTTCATGATGATTTAACAATAATTTATAATATAAAAAACCTATAGTGAATAAAAATAAAGCATCTACCAAAACATGACATAGTAAAACATCCTTATAAGGATAATCACAAAACAAAAATGAAACAGAACATATTAAGATATATAAAAATCTTGGGATGGAGGTAGACATAGCATCCCAAAATAAAACTAAAAAGAGACGAAAACCAAAATAAATCCAATAGAACCACAAGTGAGCACTAGTCACTCATTGCATCCCAATATCACATTTATGGATGAACCAATACAAATGAACCGAATAAGATATGGTAACTAGAAACCCACAAAATATCTATGTAGGTGTAATCAAAAGAGACCAATAGGTCAAAAAATAAAAAAACTATGAAAACTAAATTACATAAATAGTTTAATAAATTATTCATTTAATATATCCTAAATGATATTACTTTTCACATGCATTATAATGAAATGAGAACATATATTCCACTAATATAATTTAAAAAATCACTTTTTTTAAACAAACAATAGAGGGATATAAATTTTCCTATATAATTTTAAACCATGTAAATAGGGTCATTAAAAGAATAAAAATTAATTTTTATTAAAATTAATTTCTATTTCTAAATGTATAATAAAAACCCATTTTCAAAAACAAAATCAAAGAAAACCCATTTCCTAATGAACTTTTACGAAATAACTAATCTATTTTTCTAAATTTAATTTTAAATTTCAAACCATTTAAAAATAATGTTTTTAATATAATACAAACAAACTCAATGTGATAACTGAAACAAATAACGAATCACAAGCATCAATGAAACAAATTCCAAGAAAATAATGAAACAATGGTTCATGTAACCAAAAAAACATGGGAAATTAAATTGAATCATGAACAAAAATACACAAAAGTGTCCTATTAGGGATGTAAAATAATGGAAATTATACCTAATATATATTAATAAATACACATACTAGAGAAATTCACCCTAAGATGACACCACTTAACCTATTAAAATCCTCAATAGTCCAATAAAACTATCCAGAAATGAAAAATTTGTCGAATAATCTTCACTACTAGGGCTCCTAAAAGGTTTCTAACAAATACAACCTATAATAATCTCAATCTAAATTATAGGATTTATAATAAAAAATCAACATACTTCCCAATATTTTATATCTTGAATTTACCTCATTCTAGTCACCTAAAATATACCTTGGACTCAGATATATGATCACATTGAGGTGAGAATAAAAAAATATAAAATTGAAAAAATATAAAAAATTTGTAATAATTCTTAACTTACCTCAAAGAATATGTCAAGAAAAATCCCCAATTAAATTTATTAAGAAAAATAAAATTAATATTCATCAATATAAAACATACCCACATTGGGTCATGAACAACAAAAAGTATAAAAATAGTAGTGTGGGGCCTATTGAGGGACTCACACATGAATAAAACAGATTTCCTTAAAGTCCCAAATAGGATATCACTAATTTTATAGAGAATCCAATCTAGTAATATTCCATTTATAAACACATTAAAAATATTCTATTAAAACCATTTATCAACCCACACATTGAAACCCAATTTTGAAATTAAAATATGTTGATAAAAATTCATTTTTGATGACACATTTTTTGAAATAAGTGAAATGATTCCAAGAACCTTTTTTCCAAAACGTCACTTACCAATACAAAATTATTTCAATCAACCATGAGACCCCATATTAAAAAAACTATTTAATATAAATAATTCTAACACCCTTCAATTTCAGAAACATACCTTTAAAGAATCACTCATTCTCTAAAGACAATACAAATGTCAAAGCACCCTTTAAATCATCTAAATGTATATAGAAAATCCAATTAGTATATTTAGAAAAAACATGGAAATAAACATGGGTCTATACAAAACATTAATACAACTAAAATGAATTTAAAATGATATATGGATTAATCATAAAATTTATGTTCTATGAGGAACCATTTCAAAACATATGGACCATTTTTAAGGAGACACATAGTCATATCCACATGTCTATAGAAATGGAAGAATCCATGACAAGAATATCCATTAGAAAGTTATTTATAACCTACTATTGTATTAAAACATAATTATAAAATATCAAGGATGTATTTAAAAAAAAATTAAATTAGAAAAATTATTAAAAGGAAATTACAAAGAAACACATAAATAATTTCAAGAGAAACCATTAGAAATTCATCAACTTTAATAGTTAATGCACAACTCAGCTGTGAGATGACCACATCAACCATATAAAAATGAAAACCCTTTCATTTGAACTCATTGAATCCCATTTTGTACATTAATTACAAATAAATATCCCAAGAGTGAGAAATGACAAAAAATAATGACTTATTAGATGAGAGGAAGCAAAAAAGTATAAGAAAGAATGGATTACCCATTTGAAATCCCAGGATGTAGAAGATCGAAATAAAAGATGAAATGGGGATAAAAATACCAAAAATAACACCCCAAATTCAGATGATATTGTGGGTTTTAAAATGTGACACCATCTATAAAACCTCAAGGGGTAAAATGTAAATTTATCACATTAATGAAGTCTAGGAATACCACACTATTTGGCCACAATGGTTTCCATACCATGTGACAAACATCAGATGGACACTCTCTAGAAGAAATAACATCACACAATTCACTATTGAACCCCACATTTTTTGACTATCCATACACTAAACTAATCTAAGATACCAAAACATACTCATGTCACATGGTTTACCCAACAGTGTGCAAGCCATGGGCCGTCACCCTTACTCCCCAATGATCCGAAATGGTTTTCCCTAGGCCTCAAATTGTCTATATGGTACCATAAACTAACCATGTAGAGAAAATATTTTATTATAGTTTTTGTAAAACTCACTATGTATAGGTTTCTTTACATTATCCCCTAAACCTTGCATACAAATCATGTATAGATGGAGTAAAATTTATATATATTTTCCTGTTTTGAGAAAACAAATCTTGGAAACAAAAAACACACTAATATATAACAAAACAATATAAATTAAAAGGAAATAGTGACACATCCATATCCATTTACATATTTTTATATTTTAAAAGAATCACTTTATGGATGAGTGATGACCAAAAAAAATTCAAAACATCCAATACAAAATTCAGACAAAAGAAAAAAAAAGACTCAAATTTCAAAAGTAGTTCACATTAAATAAAGGAAGAAATTAAAGCCTCGAGCTGAAAAATTCATAGAGCCGCACACCCTGACTACCACCTTCCCAAGGCTGCATCACTATATCATCTTTGGGAAATATCTGTCGCAGAAATAAAACAGAGTCCATCGCAAACAATCAACCATTAATAATGATCTATTGACCACCACACCAGAATGACCACCCCTAAATAGAAAATTTCACTGAAATAAAAACACACCAGAAAAGAAAATAAAAGATTATAATATTAGTTTTCCAAAAAAATCTAAAACCCCTAAATCAAAAAAAGTAGAGTTCTTCATACTCTTTTACCAAAAAAACAATTTCTTCGAAACATTCAGAGCATACAGTGACAAATAGTAATCCTAAATCAATAAATGGGTCATCCCTGATATGAGAACACATTCCAAAATCATTGATAAAATAGATACTCATACATGTGATATAATCACATGGAAAACACAACCGAATTTAAACAAGTACAAATCACTGAAAACTAAAATAGTGTAATGCCCATCAAAGTCACTTGTATCTTACTCCACAAGGCTAATCCATGCCCAAACAATAATCCAAACCCATTCATGGATCTTCCCCGAACAAATATCACCAAATGATCCATTAAATTCTCTAGGAATAATTATCAATGATAATATTAGAATAACTACCACTTAAATAAGAGAAACCAAATGATAAACAAGGGATCACACTAATTCGAAACCACCACAATGATACATGGATTTAAACTTATTGGGAAGAAAATCCTAAAAATGAACATCACTAGAAAACATAAGGGGATGGACCCTCACCAGAAAGGTTCACAAACATTACCATGAGATGTTATAATGTTGGAACAACACTTTATAATCCACTAAATTCCTATAAGTGAGCCATGATCAAGTGAAGAATTACCCTTAATGATAAACACTCTACTTTTTCCTGAGACCTTCTACAAAGAAAAATTTATAAAAATAAATTTATACTAATATCAGTTATGTACATTAAATTAAATCAAGATGCACCAACTCTTATAAAGGTAAAAAATACAAAATACCAAGAAGGAAAATAAATTCTTATGAAAAAACTCCAATTATTTAAAATATTTTACATTTTTTAAGGAAAAAATAATCATTTCCAAACAAATTCATTATTTTAGAAGACAACATTCATTTGAAAATATATTAAATTACTTACAATCCCAAGTCCTAAAGGGAAATTCAAAAGCAAATTACCTTGTTTGAAAACCACTACTTCTTCTATAAAGAAATGAATATGCATCATCTTCTCAAAGCTCATTCTATAATAAATTTTATAAAATTTATGTTTTCATTTTAAGTAAATGAAATAAATAATTTTTATAAATCACAGTAAAATTTTAAAAATAACATAAACATTAAATACTAATGGGGTTTAAAACCAAAACATTCTCTAGGATTTATAACAAAATCAAACCATTTATGGTCAAAATAGGGAAAAAACATTCTATAAAATAAATCACTTTTTAAAAAAATCCTAAATGATTAGAATTCAATAAAAAACATCTTTATCAAATACAAAAAAAATACTTAAAACAAAATTAAAATATTCTGTGAAAACCAGAAAAATAATTTAAATATAATATTCATTTTCTAATGAAAAAACGTATTTATATAAGAACCAAAACAAGGAAAAAACAAATTTTAAATCCACACAATCAATGTACCAAAAGACCCACACAAATCCACACCCTATCACTAAGGATATCTCATGAATGATATAGAAAACAAGTCAAATCTCATGTAGAACATTGAATAACTTCAAAAAAGGGATTGTTACACCATGGTCTATCCTAGAAACAAATATAGAAAAAATCTATAAGATAAAGAATCTAGTGACTGCCGATTTTTATAAACATTAAAAACCAACGTCACACTACATATCCACTAGAAATTCACATCCAAAATAATAATAATACCCCTAGGGAATCTCACACTATACCATTGAGGATAAATACTTCATTAATAATTAATCCATTGAAATTACATATTCAAAATTAAAACTCCACTACCCAAAGTAACTCAGGTATCATCATGATGGTTGGGGACCAAACACCCACTCAGAACCATCATCAAGGGTCCAGAAAGCAATCCTAAATATAGACTATAATGAAACCCAAGGTAATATGATGAAAACTCAGGAACTTGGGTTATTAATAAGAAACATATATCCAATATCATTTTTATTGTATTGGACCAAGGTTTCCACCTGAACTGGTACCCAACTTGACCTACCACTTGCGCAATGAGAATTCCTGATACCTAAGGGTTGGTAACAAGTGCCTAGGAATGAATAAATCACTTTAGGAATGACTTAACCCTTTCTAACAATATATAATAACAATTCATAGAGACAAATAAAACATCCAACCATTCATGGAATAAAAAAACATAGACATAAGGATAAAAATAGAACTAAAAGAAAAGGGAGAGGAATAAGATATAAAGTGGTCACAAGAATGATTCTCACACAAAATATCACAAAATAAATGTAAAAAGTGATATGTAAATCAAATAACTCTAAAAACACCTTATGTAACCCCTAGTCACAAATAAAATCCCACTCACCCATCTATGGATGAACTTGAACTGAAGAAATAAGGGATATCTCGACATAAGAAACTCATTGAAGAACTATGTAGGTGTTGTATTAATAATATAGTAGTTCCCCACATGAAAAAACAATATATATTACCTTATTAACACATTTTGTGAAATTATAGTTTGAAAATATGATATCTGACATGGGTTTTCTCAAGAATTATAATAAAAATCTAATAAACACACATCTTACACATTTTATAAAAACCGCCTATTTTTATAAACCATAACATGGATGGTTATAAATTTTCATAAATAACTTCACACAATAAAAATGATTTTATTCAAAAAAATATAAATCAAGAATTAAAAATGATAATACCTCATTCCAATCATTTCATCTAAATTACCACTTTATAACCAACCTAAATGAAATACAAATTTTAAAAATTCATTCAGGAAATTTTCAAACCAATAATAATTTTTAAAACTCAATTTCAAATAATTTTAAAATAACTCATTTAAAATTTAAAAAGTAACTCTAAATGTGAAACATAAATCACACATATCCACACAAGAATAAAGTAAACTCATTCCAAGAATAGAACCAACCAATAGTTCATGTAACCAAAAAACTATTGGAATACAATCCAATAATTAAATTAAATCCACTAAAGTATGCAATAATATAACAAGAGTCCTGGGAATCATCCCTATGATCTACTAATAAACATATGAACTAGAAATAAGGAACCTAGGATAACCCTACTGAAGTAGTACACATCCTGTGTAGTCACATCAAACTATTCAAAAATAAATGCTCCAAAATATCATTTCATACAAGGGATACAAACAATTATATAAATCGTATCACATACTATCCTCTAAACCTAAATTATTAGATATAGCCAGGAAACATTACATATACATACCACTATTGAAAACAAGGTACTTTTATCATAAAATTTACTTGCCATCTTTCTAGGACTCCCATTAAATATCAATTGTCGGTGAGGAAAAATAAAAAAATAACCAATATATAAAATATAATTTTTTAAAAAACTCATTCCGCATGTAATACACTCTCACAAGAACCATTATAAATCACATCTATGTATAAGAATCACCTAATGATTCATGAATGTAAAATACCCCCTTACAGTATCGAAAAACATTATGGGAATAATAATAGTTAGATGAGGCTAAAATAGTGTTCATGAATTAATAAAAAAACTTTAAATAATATGTAATTTAAGATTTAAAAAAGGTTCATGAAAATGCATACATTTTCACACCATTTGAAAGAAAATTTCAAATGTTCATTGAAATCTATTTATCAAAATCAGCATTGAAAGAGGAATATGGAAATTAAACTATTTCTATAGAACTATTTTTCAGATAAAAACCCCCCTTTTGATATTATTAAAATTCTTCCAAAAAAAACTTTTCATAGAACCTTATTTCCCAATTAAATATATTTCCAAGACACTATGAAACACAATTTTCACAAAACCATTTAAATCAAAATAAATACAAATCCCTTCAATTTCAAAACCATTCTATTAGAATATCACACATGGAATAAAGATAAAATGGGTGTCAAATACCAATCCTAAATATTTTTATCCCTTCAAAAATTACACTATTAAATTTTAAAAAATAGATGTCATGTGGAACGACTCTATGAAAATGATTTAAAAATTTTAATTCCATTTAAAAAGCATTTTTTATAAAATTAATTTTTGTAAGAAATAAATTTAAAACACAAAAAAATTTTTAAATAAGGCACTCGGGATATTTTACACGTGCTTTCTATGTGGAATGTCAATGGAAAGAAAAAAAGATATTCTAAAAAAATTTATAGCCTAATGTGGGATTATAAAATTCATTAAATATAATGTAAAAGTATTTCAAATCATATATACACCTTTTAAAATTATTTTTAATGAAATTCCAATGAAACACAAACCATATTTTAAGAATAATCATCTGAAATCTATCACCTTTGATAGATAATGCACACATTATCTAATAAAACACCTCTTAAACATTATAAGACCAAAATACCTATCAGTATAATTTCTTTTAACTTAAATACAAACCTAAATAGAATTTTTGTGTTTATGAAAGTTAGAAAAATCTAAGAAGATGGTTAATAGGGAATAGAAGAAGAGAAAATTAGAAGAAAGGAGAGCTTATCTTATAAAAATATAAAGAGAATGAAACTCTAAATAAAAGAGGAATTGGGGTAAAAATTCTCATAAGAACACCCCATATTCATCCATGCAAGAAAGTGGATGTACATTCCAGAAATTCTCAATAGGAAATACTAAATTTTTTTACTTTAATAGAATTTTCATAGGGCATATGATTTTGTTACTTGGTTTGAAATACCATGATCCAATCCTAAATTGGACACACACTTGAAAAAAAACTATCACTTCTCCCCAAAAATAGATAACAGTTTAATTAATTATACACGAACCATGACTAGTAGAACTATAAAATCACATTCCCAATTTTGGTACTTATGGCATGGTTTACGTAAACATGAACGTGTTTTTCAGCATCACTATTTCTCACAAAATTCCTTTCACAATTTCCCATAAGACTCACTTATTTTTGGATAGAACCATTTTTTGTGTGTAGATGGATTTTTTGTAGTTCTATAACCTCACAGATACAGTGGTGGATGGACCTAACTAACTCCCAACAAATCAAGAATATCATAATCGCAGTTGTAGCAGAGATTATACATGTGATCTGGTGTGATAGAAATTATATTACTTTTCATAATAACTCATTCATGATTAATACAGGTAAAATGAGAATTCTCATCATGATACGGGAGGTGGCTTCTATTTAAAAAGATCTTTGTAAAAAATCAATTCACGACCTTGGGATTCTTAGGCGTATTGGGGTTGATGTCAATTAACCTTGCCGTAGATCTACTTTTAATGTTTTTTGGAAGCGCCCTACACTAGGATAGATTAAAATCAATGTTGATGGTCCCTCTAAAGGAAACCCTGGCCCAACGAGTTGTGGAGCCATCTTCAGAAATCACCTTGACCAGACGCTCAACTGCTTCTATGGATCTTGCGTTTTTTCTTCCTCTTTGGAGACCAAGATGATGATCATTATGTATGCTATCTCGTTCACCAAGCTACACAACTGGGACAATATCTGGATTGAGAGTGACTCCACTACTATTGTCCAGGCCATCTGGAATGACTCCATTCATCTTTCCTGGATGCTCACTGTGCGCTGGATAGACTGCCTGAACTCTCTTTTAGAAATCAATTTCATTAGCATACATACATATCGTGAAGCAAACTGGATCGTTGATGGGCTTGCTAATATGGGTGTTTCTCATAATATTTTTTGGAGGGATGATCTTCCTCCCGAGTTACTCCCACTTTATGTTATGGATGTAAACCAAATTCCATATTTCAGACCTGTGTAACCATTTTTTTATCAATAAAATTTCTGTTTTGGTCATTGACTAGAACACTGCCTAATAAAAATAAATATAATAATTTCACCACATAATTGTTACAACCTACTACATAAATTTATATTTTACCATAATAAAAAACATTTATGAATAGATTACTCCTCATGCAACACTGAACTAAAATAAAACCAATAAACAATTTAGTAATGTGAAATTATGATTATTCCAATGTTACCATTTATAAGTTCAAATTAAGATATTTATTTTAAATAAAGGTAATTGCATTATGAAATATATTATGAAATAAAAATAATTTTTAAATTCAATATTAATTCATATAAATTATTCAACTAATGTTTCTATATTATGAATGAACTCATTTTAGGAATACATATATATTTAATTAAAATTTTAATATTCATATGCTATGAATTTTATTATATTATGGTTAAAATAATATTTTAATGAAAAATATTTTAATATATAATATAATAATTTAACACCGATATAATAGTTATTACTTTGAAATTTAAAAATTCATTTTATTGTTATATAGTTCATTTTCTATAAAATCGTTTTAAGAGTTATGTGTGTTTTCAAGGGGGATAATTTTTATCACCTTTTGAATTTTAATCAAGTGAATTTATTTTTATATTAATGATAATTAGTTGAAAAGTAACTAGTAATTAAAATTCCATATTTTTTTATAAAAATATGTTACTAATGATAAATTAATTACCATGGAAATTGTAAAAACATTTATTTTCAAATATTTGTTTTTACAAGAATTTGTATATTTCTTATTTAATTAAATTATGTTGATATATTTTAAAAAATTAATCTAATTGTATTTTTATATATATTTTCATAAATAATAACAACTCATTATTTATTTATTTATATACAATTAGATAAACAACATTTAACATTTGTAGAATACATTTTTAAACAAATTTGTTTTTCTATGTATTATATGTTTTAATATAAAAACAATTCTTATATTTAATGATTGAATTAGATAAAGTATAGTAAAAATTCACAACACACATTTAAAAATTTGGTAACATGGTTCAAATTCTATTTTTAGTCAAAAAATAATTACCACAGTTAATTTTAAATTAGGGTTATAAAGGGTACAATTGTGTAACCAATTTGGATCGAATTTTGTTATGTTAACATTAAAATTATACATCATATAATAATGTTGGTTGGTATTAAAATAATACACACATGTATCCCCAACATTTACTTTCCTAACTCACATAACTCATGAAATTAAATTCTTATTCCTTACCAACCATTCATTTTCGATTCAAAGACCTTATTTCTGAACTATAAAATGATTCCATTTACACCTACATAAAGACCAACCTATAATTAAACATTATATTGAAAATAATCAAATTGATACTCCCTGAGAGTCCTATTAGTCTTCTTTAAAACATTTTTTCAATGATTAATCCCTAAATCTTCTGTTTACAAAGGATCCTTAAAGATAACATTTGAACTCTCAACATGAGTATTGCACACTCTATAACTTTTTCTTCTCTCTCATTATCCTAAACCATCCTCTATAACTATTATAAACATTTTAATACGATTAAAAATGTATAATTATTTTACTTCTATGTTTCTATATTAATGTAACAACCATTATCTATCTTCCTCCCAACCATTTGTAAAAATAAAAACGATGATCGTGTTATGAGTTGATAACCACTTCTCTGAACAATGTGATTCATTTTTCATAACCACCATTGATGTATTGTTTAAATGGGTTATCTAATGAATAAATATGATAAATATAACAATATTAATATTTTGAGAAGAATAATAAATTTCTCATAATTTTTAATCTAGGGAAAATGGAAATTCCAACCGTTTGTACATGTGGAATATTGCCTTCATAGAGAGAGAAGTTTTTTTTATCACCACCATACATGGATGGTTATAAAGTATAATTAAAGAATATATATATATATATATGTGATATTATTGGTTAATATACTTCATGAATATGGTACTAAAAGGTTGAAATAAAAATTTATTATCATTATAATGTAATCTATTAATATAAAAAAAATAGTTGGCACAAGTCTATCAGGTATCCCATTCAGGCAATCCATGGCCATAATTTAGATAAAATGAACTGAGGGGTGAAAAATTAATTTAAAAATAATTATAGAGATATATTTTCAAGTCTTTTAAGGATGAAAAAAATATAAAATAATAGATTTTGATTTTTCCATTATGAAACATGAGAAAATCAATCAAAGCTAATAACATCTGATGAAAAAGATATGAATTTTTAACTAATATATTATACTGAATAGATATAATTATATAATATAAAAGTTAATAGATATAAATTATTATAGAAAAATTTTAACTATTAATTTAATGTTTATTATACAAGAGGATAAATCACTTTCACAGAAGATGAGATTATAAGTAGGGGTTTCTACATTTCAATTTCACTTAATTGGGATATGCTTCGTATTTACCACCTCTTTTATTTTATGGTGTATAAAATTATCATGACTATATTCAATTGTTCCTAAAAATAAATTATTAGGAATAAAAAATACATCTCACATTCTCCCATTCAATGGGGGTTTAACTCAAATGTTACAAACGTTATAAGAATTTTTTCCAATCTCATTTAAAATTCATGAACTTTACGAATGAATTTCCATCTAGGGAATATTTTCTAAAATATATCCATAAAAAAATCCATTTTCATATATATAGGTTATTATTTTTCTATACATATCTTCTAAAAATTTCATTTCCTTTGGTAAATAATTTACCTGCTCTGATTCTTGTGAGTGAAACTAATGTTGGATCCTCTTTCCATCAGGAATCTACCACCTCTACACTTATATTCAGTTTTTAGATATCATTATCCATGTTTAAATAATTGAATAAGGCCATTATAAACTATTTAAATTTTTTTAATATATTTTAAAATAAAATTTTAATGTTTTCCATATATTTTTTTAATAAAAGTATCACATTTTAACTATTTCCATTTAAATAGACACCTGCACCATTATGAGAATTATTATTTGAGAATGTTTCTGATATTTAATTAAAATGGAATTCAAAACTAATATTAATTATTAATTGTTTTCAAAATAAAATTAATTTTCATTATTATTCTAAAAAGGTAATTATTAAAATATTAAAAAATGTGTTTTTAATCAATGTCACCATATTTACACATTCCTTATGTTACTATTGGGATATTTTCTTATGATAAAATTCACCTTCATTATTTTTATGCTTCATTAAATTTTTGATAAAGTTTTTCATGAAACCCATATCTTTTTTATATTATAATTATGTAATGTTTGAATATGAACGCTTTCAATTTATCAAAGAACACATTTGTATGGTTTTCAATATACGAAGGGTGGTACAGATATTAAATATTCCTATAATGTGTTGGGTAAAAATATATTTCATGAGATAAATATGAATGAATAGATATCCAAAAAACCTAAGGTACCATATTCATGATGTGATGGGTGGTTCTATAATTTTACATTCCGACATTACATTGCGTAAACACTTATATATATTAAGCTGATATGTCAGGAATTGGGGAGTGAAACCAATACATAATGTGGTTGTATCCATTATATTTTGATGGTCTTGGAAATTATTCTTGAAAATGAAAATGAGTTTTTATTATTATGTGTGTTCCATGATCATATGTTTTCAATGTTCTCATTTTATTTTGAATCATGACTTGCATTTTTGTTGGATAATTATTTATTGAATTATTATTTATGAACCATTCCTATTTGGGTATTATTTTCTAATGTTATATTGATGGAAATTTAATATGCTTCTATATCAACATTTTTATCTTATGATCACTATTGGAGCCAAAATATGTGGAGAGGAGAAGAAGGAAAAGAGAAAACAAATTCAAAAAAGGCTTCCTCCTGAAGCCCATTCGTGAAGCCCCTTAGCACCGAGACAATCTCTGAGCCCCACATCACCACGACCAGAGTGAAGAAGAAGCCCCTTTGCAGTCCTGATGGAGTAATTAGGTGGTAGGCTTTGCGGTTAGGATGCAATTGACCAAAAGCGTTGCCCCATAGAGGGAATAAAATTGTCCTTTGTGACTCTGTTGAACTTGATGGAAGCCTCTATGAGTTTCACACCAAGAAACCATGAGATCTCCATGCCGAGGAGAGGATGACAGTCAAATCCATGGTTACGATGAACTTAACGCAATCTGAGGCTGACCATGGAGCACCACATGGCTTTACATTGAGTTTTACCTTCTTCACGCTTCCCCTTTCCTATAAATACGGGGCTCCCCTCAATCCCAAAAAATGGATACTCCAACCCTTCGCCTTCTCCTCTCTAAAATCATGAAACACCCTCTTCTCTACGAAGCCTTGAAAAAAATGAGTTCTTCCAAGTAATTTAGAATTGTGAAGCACCCTTCTTTTTTCTCAAATACAACCCCTTTTAAATAATGGATTCCCTTCACGGAGCCCATGTTCCATCTCAAAATGAAGGCGATCCCTAAGGGGTCTTGGGTATTTTCCAAGAACTCATGCTTCATGAGGTACCCTTCATGCACACGTGAACTGTTTTCTAGGTCAGGGTAACTCTACTTCGATAAGATCATTGGTTCGTAGTGCTATGATTTGCAAAATACCCTTGTTATGCAAAGTCCTACTCCATAAAATCACTTCAACATTGAGATGCACAATTCATATGCTTCAATACCCTATGCCTAGTCTAGGCCACCCCACTTCATGAAGCATACCCATTCATGAAAACCCTCTACTACATTGAGCACCAAATCATTATAATGTCATTTCTTGTGAACCCTTTTTCATTGAAAACCTTTCATAGGTACGATCCTCTAGGTTTATATGAAGTTATTTCACTGTCCCTTTGGCTGTGCTTCATGTTGCATTGCTCAGCCTCATGCTTCTTCTCATTCACACATTAACAACTATTTCCTCTTCTCATAGACATGCTAACTTGGGCCCCTCAATGAATCACTCCACAACACCCCCTCACCATGGAATTGATGATTCCTTCTCTTCCCCAAGGGTGGGTGGGTATTGGTCATGTAAGTCATAGGGTTTTGGATTGAACAAGCCCCGTCCAAGCTGTAGGACGTTAAACTGCCAAGCAACATAATCCTTAGCACATGACATTAAAATGTGGCCTCTCTCTGTGTATTATACTCGGGGTGACCCACCTTGGACATTCTCCACCCCCACTCATCTCCATAGGAGTGAGATATTCCTCACATATACTGGGATCCTCTTTATTGGAGAGACGTCTATCCAAGGTGAAGGGAAACACTCTTGGTGTAAGCCCATATCCTTTTTTATGGGAGGTAGCACTCATTCTCTTCCTGTCTACTTCTGTGGAAAAGACCAAAGGAGAGTTTGGAACAGGGTCCTTCTTTACCCTATCCATACCCCTCTAGGATTTTTCCCCATCGAGAATCCATCATGGAGTAAGTCGCACTCTCCATCTCCCTGGGCTGCTAACCATGCATAGGCCCCTATTTCCTCTTTGGTCTGCTAACCACGTGTAACCCCATTCCACTTCCTATGGTCACACCTTTTCTGACATGATAATCTAGTCTTTTTACCTATTTTTTGCACAATCAGAATGACTCACGTGGGATTAGATTAAGCATTGACCATGGCATCCTTCGTGGTCCACCTTAGCATGTACGCCCCAATCCCTTATCCTGAACTATGTAGACTTTGATCGTTGTCTACTAGACAAGGTATGTAAAAATCCTCCCTAAGGTTCAGGCCCAACACTTACTTGTCCTGACCCATTCATGTCAGTTATCCTTCATCCCGCATGACGTTAAAATATATACCTTATCTAGAACTATGTGGACTTTGATTCTTGTTTCCAATGAAAGGTACCTAGGAATCCTCCCTGAGGTTCAAGCCCATTACCCATTGATCCCAAATATCATTACATCGGTTAATCCACTCTATGCATGACATAAACTTTATTCCCCTTTTCATCATGCAAGAATTTAAACTGTACCCATTTGAACTATGTGGGATTTGATCCTTGTCTCCTAGACAGGGTACGTAGGAAGCCTCCCTGAGGTCCAACACCAATCAATGGTAAGTCATTGTTATCCCCACTCGATGGTTTGTCGTTGACTTCCACACTGTACGGTAATCCATTTTGATCCAAAATCGACAGTAAGTAGTTGTTTTCCACACTTTATGGTACGCTTTTGTGTTCCCCAATCGATGGTTATCCATTTTGTCCACAATTGATGGTAAGCCATTGTGTTCCCCACTAGATGGTAAGTTGTTGTGTTCCCCAATCAATGGTAAGACGTTTTGTTCCACACTTGACAGTAATACATTGTGTTCCCTAATATAAAATAAGACGTTGTGTTCCCCAATCGACGGTAATCCATTGTGATCACTAAATAAAGGTATGTCGTTGTGAACCCCAACCTGCTGTAAGTTGTTGGAATCTAAACCAGTGGTAATCTGTTGTAGTCCATAATCGACAGTAAGCCATTGTATTCCCCTTTATTGGGACCCACATCTCTATTCTTCCCCCAAGGCGTCAGACCAACCCAGGAGGCTAACCACGCATAAGCCCCAGTATATCGTTGGGTCATTTTCCTCTGCACACACCCCAATTCTATACCCCAAATCCTGAACTATGAGGATTTTGATTCCCTGCCACATGGATACATAGGAAGCCTTTTGATGTTTAAAACCCATTACTCATGTCCCATCGTGGTCTCTACCTCTAGCCTATGTGTTTCGGGAAGGTCATGACCCAACCATGAGTTTCAACTTCCACTATATCCCATCCATGCGTCCAATCTCCTGGGCTGCCTCCTGAGGTTTCCAAACACCCCGCCGAAAAACATGGACTATGATTCCCTACCATAGGAATACGTAAGAAGTCTCTTTGAGGATCAAGCCCAACATCACTATTATCCTAATGTCAGTCCCATCTCATTATCCATCCACTCTCAAACATCCATATCCATCATTATTATTACCTCGACCGCCACATCCCGATGAGACCATGTCAACAACATTCTCACTGATCCTGGTAGAAATCGTGTAACTAAACAAGCATTATCCCCAACATCAGTGTTCCCTCCTTAGGTTTCAACCATCTGATCTACTATTATCAGTGTTATGATTAGTCTGATCCATCTCCACTAGACATTAAACTCGTGTAACACTCTATGTTAAACCTGGGAGCCTGAGGAAAAACTCAGAGACATGCCTATGGATTATAATTACCTGCTCTCAATGTGGGATGCCTCAAGATTACACGCCCTTGAGAAGTCCTATCATAAGGGGAAGAAACCTAGACACATAAGTGTTCCTTCATCCAGAAATGCTAGTGATGACCAACATAAATAATCACCCGACTGAAGGTCTCTACCCTGAATTGGCCCCTTGGAATGTCTTGATAGAAGCATTGTAATTAACAGAAATCCATGAAGACATGGAACTGGGAAGAGTTTCACGAACAATATCTTATTTCTATGATAAAGATCCGGACTAGGAAATGAGTTCCAAGGAGGAATCCATGGAATGAGAACTTGGCATCCCATCACCACGTTTTTATTAAAGAGAAAACATCCCTGAATAAGTGACATATGCCTCCCGCCTTTGGAAAATAGGAATGTGAGGCCACATACCATCACCTTCTCCAAAAGAATAGAAGCGCATCCTAGTGAAAGCATGAGAAACCAAAATGGTGAACCCGACATGAATCACTTATCCTTCAACATTTAGTAGACCAAATATGTAATGAAAACTGATGCATCACCCATGTGAATCCCCCTCTCCTTAATATGTGAGAGGATAAGTACTATTGGGTGTGTGAAGACTAAGGTCCATAGGCTCATCGCCAACTTCTCTGCAATCATCAGTCATGTAGGGGGCATCCAACCCCAACTCCATAAGCTCCTCACCGACCCCACTACCTCCTTGAGGCCATGTTGGGGGAATCCGCCCTCAACTCCCTCAGCTCCCTGCCGATACTGCTGCCTCCATGAGGCTACGTAGGGGGCATTCTCCCCTGACTCAATCGCCTCCTCTCCAAGCCCACTACCTCCATCAGGCCACATAGAGGCATCCAATTTGACTCCATAGGATCTTCTCCAACCCTACCACATCCATGAGGCGGCACAAGGGGCATTCTCCACCAACTCTAATAGCTCCTCACTGACCTCGTCGCCTCCATGAGGCTGCACCGGGGGAATCCGCCCATCGATCGATCAGCTTATCGTCGACCCGTGCCACCTCTGTGAGGCTATGAAGGGGGGAATCTTAACCAACTCCATCAGCTCCTTGCCGACCCCACCGCCTCCATGAGGCCATGGAGGGGGAATCCGCCCTTGACTCCAATCATCTCCTCACCAACCCCACCACCTCTATGACACCATTCAAGGGGAATCCACCCCTTATTCTAACATCTCCTCCCTGACCCCATAGCCTCCATGAGCTCGCGCTGGGGGCATCTATCCCCAAATCTATTGTCTACTTGATGACCCTACCACCTCCATGAGGCTATGCAGGGGGCATATTACCCTGACTCTATTGGCTCCTCACTGACCCGGTCGCCTCCATGTGGCCATGTTGGGGGCATCTTCCACCCACTCCATCAGCTCCTCATCGACCCCAACACCTCCATGAGGATGCGAAGGGGGAATCAAATCCTAACTCCATTAGATCCTCGAAAACCCTGCCACCTCCATCAGACCACGTAGGGGGAATCCGGCCCAAAATCTGTCATCTCCTCGTCGACCCCACCGCATTGATGAGGCTATGTAGGGGGCATCCGCCCCTAACTCCATCGGCTCTTACCCACCCTGCTACCTCTATGAGTCCACACAGGGGGCATCCTCATCTAACTCCATGGGCTCCTCACCAAACCCACCACCTCTGTGAGGCCATGTAGAGGGCATCCGTCCCAACTCAATTAGCTCATCACCGACCCCGCCACCTCTATGAGGCCGCGCTTGGGGAATCCTCCCCCAACTCCAAATGTTTTTCACTAACCTCGCCTCCTCCCTGAGGCAGAGAAAGGGGCATCTGCCTCGACTCCATTGGCTCTTCGCTGACCCTGCCGCCTCCTTGAGGACGAGTTGGGGGCACCCTCCCCAAACTCCATCGGCTCCTCGCTGATGCAGAAACATTCATCAGGCCACGTAGGGGGAATCCTCCCCTAAATCCATTGGCTCCTCGTTGCCTCCACCTGGCTGTGCAGGGGGCATCTTCTCTGACTCCATCGGCTCCTTGATAAGCCTGATGCCTCCATAACGCTATGATTAGGGAATCCTCCCCAACTCCAATGGCTCCTCTTCGACCTTGCCACCTCCATTAGGATGCATAGGGGGAATCCGACCCCGACTCCATTGGCTCCTCACCGACACAGCTGCCTCCAAGAGGTAGCGGAGGGGGAATCTTCCCCTAACTCCATTGGCTCCTCATTGACCCCACCACCTCCATGAGGCCACACAAAGGGAATCCACCCCTGACTCCAATCGGCACCCCACCAACCATGTCGCCTCTGTGAGGCCACACATGGGGCCTCCTCCCTCATCTATGGCATCTCCATGCTGACCATGCAGCCTCCATTTGGCCAAACATGGGGCATCCTCCCCCAACTTCATCAGCTCCTCTCTGACACCACTGGCTCTATGAGGTCACGCCATGGGAATCCTCCCATACTCCATTGGCTCATCGTCGACCCCACCACCTCAATACAGCTGCATAGGGGGCATCCTCCACTGACATCATTGGCCCCTCATGGACCTCGCCACCTCAATGAGGTCACACTGGTGGCATCCACCCCGACACCATCAGCTCGTCACGAATGTCGCTGCCTCCTGGAGCCTGCACATGGGGCATCCGCATCCCACTCCATCATCTCCTTGCTGATGTCGCCGCCTCCATGAGGTTGTGCAAGGGGAATACAACCCATACTCCATCAGCTCCTCCCCGATGCGGCTGCCTCCACAAGGTCGCACAGTGGGCATTCACCCCTGACTCCATCGGATCCATGTCGAACATGCTGCCTCCAGGAGGATACATAGGGGGCATCATCTTCTGACTCTATCAGATCCTCACTAAAACCATCGCCTTATGAGTTTGCGCAGTGGGCATCCGCCCCCAACTCCATCGTCCCATTTCCAACTCCACTTCATTAATAGGATGCGCAGGGGGAATCGGCCCCCCAACTCCAAAGACTCCTCACCAAATCCTCCACCTTAAGAGGCAGCGTAGGGTGCATCAGCCCCCAACTCCATGGGCTACTCACCGACTTTTCCTCCATAAGAGGCCGCATAGGGGGCATCTTCCCTAACTCCATCGGCTCCTCACTAACCCCGCTGCCTCCATGAAGCTGTGAAAGGGGAATCCTCCCACAAATCCGTCATCTCCTCATCAACCCTATCACCATCAGAAGCCACTACTGGAGTCCTCCCCCTACCACTATTATCAGGCACGTGAGTCCTCCCTATTGGCGCCTGCATCCACTGTGGAGGCTCTCCCTACCCCACTGTCATTTTTCATGAGATTCCCCCTATTGCTACAATCAGACACTATGATGGTCCTCCCTCCACAGCTATCATCGAGCATGGAAGATCCCCCCGTTGCCATCACTAGCCACTATGGAGGTCCTCCCCACACCGCTACCATTTGGCACAAAGGTTCTCAACATCCCTCACATCAACCATCATGGAGGTCCTCCCCATGCATCTACAAAATTTACCAGTCTTATGAGATGATTATCAAAGATTCAATGCCTTTCAGGCTCCATCGCCCCTAATTGTACAAACGTTCTAGGCTTTTATGCCTTTTGGGTTCCATCGACCCATCGTACCGACCTTCTAGGCTTCGACACCTTCTGGGCTCCATCGCCACATTGTACTGATATTCCATGCTCCCACACCTTATGGGCTCCATCACCCAGTCGTACCGACACTCCATGCCTCAATTACTTACGAGCTCCATCACCCCCTTTGTACCAACATTCCAAGCTTCCATGCCTTCCAGGCTCCACTACCCCATTGTAAATATGTTCCAGGAATCCATGCCTTAAAGGCTCTATTTCCCCATCGTACCGACTCTCCTGACATCAATGCCTTTCGAGCTCCATCACCCCCATCATACCGACATTTTAGGCTTCAACGCCATTTATTCTCCATCTCCCCCATTGTACCGATGTTCTAGAATTCAATGCCTTCCGGGCTCCATCTCCTCATCATACTGAACTTCTAGGATTCCATACCTTCCGGGTCATATTTCCCCTATCGTACCAATGTTCCATGCTTCCACACCTTATGGGTTGCATCGCCCCCATTGTACTGACATTCCAAGATTCCATGCCTTCTGGGCTCCATCACCCCCATCATACCGATGTTTCAGGCTTCCATGCCTTTCGGCCTTCATCGCCCTCGCCATACCGATGCTTCAGGCTTCCATGACTTTTAGGATCCATTTCCCCCATTGTACTGAAATTTTATGATTCCACGCCTTCTGGGCTCGATCTCCCCCATTTTATCGATGTTTTAGGCTTCCTCTCTATCCAGGCACCATCACACCCATCATACCAACATTCCCGGCTTCCATGCCTTCTGTGCTCCATCTCCCTATATTACGGACGTTCTGTGATTCCATGCCTTTCAGGCTCTATCGCCCCATTGTACCGACTCTCCATGCTTCAATACCTTCCAAACTCAATATCCCCCATTGTACAGATGTTCTAGTCTTCAATTCCTTCTAGGATCCATCCCCCCATCGTATCGATGTTCCAGGATTCAACATCTTCCGGGATCCATCTCCCCCATCACATCAACATTCCAGGCCTCCACACATTTTGGGCTGCATCGCCCCCGTCGTACTGATGTTCCAGGAATCCATGCCTAGTGAGCTCCATCGCCTCCAATGTACTGACATTCCATTATTCCCCATCTTCTGGTCTCAATATTCCCCATTGTACTAATCCTTCAGTCTTCCACACCTTCCGACCACCATCACCCTCGTCGTGCTGATGCTACAATTTCCACATCTTCCGGGAAACATCACCCTTATCGACTAGGGACATGATGGCATCTCTACCACCCTTGTGACACTCTGTTTCATCATAGATTCTACAATTCATCAACCATATACGTCCCCCCTACGGTCTCAACAATAGCTTCTAGAATATTCACTGTGACGTAGCCCTGCTCGCACATGGAGAACATCCATGCATACACTAGGGTAATTTTAAGGTAATATCATCCTAAGGACTTCCCCCTCTTCCCCAAGGATCCTAAACCACCAAAATGGGGTAGAGATGACCATCACTCTACCTACATAGTTCTTGTGGTTCTACGTCCTAGTTTCATGATGTTAAACTGTATAACAACCATCGTGGTGGTAGCATGACGTAAAAAAGCGGGACAACAACTTGGTCACATGAAGTGAAACTGTACAAAATTATGGTCAAGGCAACATGACCTAAAACCACATCAATCATGTTAAAATCTATGTGACACTAAACACCAACCATCACTCATCCTAGTAACATGACGTTAAACTATGGACCAAGTATGAACTCTATAACATTAAACTAAGAACTTTTGTCCATGAAATAAGACCTAAAACTATTTGAAATTCCATGGCCTATTACTCTGATTCCAGCTATGTCTTCCCACTGACACACCCTTATGCACTATGGTGTAGAACCCAAAGTGTTGGACTCCAAATATACATAATACCAATACATATCCATGATTCTTAGTGTCCCTTTTTTTGGATACATTCCGTTCTTCATGTCTGAAGGGCCCCCTATCGTCCTGGTCTCATGCCACATTGGCTCACCTATCATATTGAGACAACGACCCAGAATACTTCTAATGACATTGTGCGATAGGTCCTGTGTTTAAAACATGGTCATCAGTTGACCCTTGTTTATCTTTCCTCATTCTTGGTAACATGATATCGATGTTGTGTTTCGAATGTGGTCAACAACTATCCTCCATCATTACACCCCCATCATTGGGATCCATGTATCACACTCCATAATTCACCTTTTTCAGATATCTATAATTAGGTGTAACTCCAAAAACCTTGGTGTTACCCTTCTGTGCATATTTTCATGTTGAGGTAGCAGGAAAGTACCATTGGAATATACCCGGTCTGACATCTACATTCCCATTTTTTTGTGTTCTTACATTTTATAGACACTCCCATAATTTCGCCTGGCTTCCCACACCGAGCATGAATCACACGGGCTTAGTAGTTTTGGTAAGATGTGTAATGATATGGTTGAGTGACGGAAGCATATTCGCCCCGCTTGATGTTAAAACGAATTATCATCTGTCATGACATTAAACATCTCATTATCATCCTGGATGACTTTAAACAATTTATTTTCATCTATCATGACGTTAAACAGCTCATTATCATCCTAAATGACTTTAAAATGACCATCTTCGTCCTTCATGATGTTAAAATGGTCATTATCATCTTATATGACTTTAAATATCTACTCTTTGTCCATCATGATGTTAAACTGGTCATTATCATCCTGCATGACTTTAAACTGCTCATCCTCATCTATCATGACGTTAAAATACTCACTATCTTGCTGAATGAATTTTAACTACTCATCTTCATCCATCAGGACGTTAAATTGCATTATTGTCTTTCATGACTCTAAACTATTCATCTTCATCTGTCATGATGTTAAACTAGTCATTATCATCATGCATGAATTTGAACTACTTGTCTTTGTCAGTCATGACATTAAACTGCTCATTATTATTCTGCATGACTTTAAACTACTCATCATTGCCCCACATGATGTTAAAATGTATACAGTCTTACGTGAACATAAACTGTGACGTATTTACCACACAAAGTTAAAATGTGTGATCTGTCCAAGATAAAGGATGTAAAAATGCCCTACAGTCATCTTGCATGACAAAAAACTACAATATGGTCCGAGCTCTATGACCTTAAACTAAGATCTCCCCATATTCATCGTCCCACAAGACGTTAAGACTCACTTTCAAAAACTACATATGGCTTGATTCCAATCTTCATGGGATACATAGGAACGATCAGACAATTATTCATAGAGTCCAGCCCCCAAATTATTCTCTCTGGATACCCTCTAGGTGTAGTTCTCTTGGAATATCCCACATGATGTATTGTAGTATTTTTTGGCCCCACTCATGTCGGGGTTACGATGGTCACACTACGTGCCCCCTGTTCTTCTCTCCTCCCATGTCTTCACTGCACGACGTTAAACTGCATGTCCCTTTCAGAACTATGTAAGGCTTTATTTCCATCCTCATGGGATATATAGGAACCCCCATAGATTTAGTCCATAGGCCCATCCCAAACTGCAGGATCTCCCATTGGGTCAAGACACATGGTGTGGTGTAGGATTCTACCTTTATTCACTTTGATTTCATCATGAGCGCACCACGTATCCCTCTGCTTGAAGATCTTCGCCGCCTACATCTCCCTACATGATGTTAAACTATACAAGAATATTTATGATTCACACATAACATTTATTTGGGTCTCCATAATCATTCAAATCCAAAAGGACCCCCAAATGAAATGGATTCTAGGACCTAGGGCTCTCCAACCACTTCGGGCCAACATTGTTGAGGATCTTGAACAAAAAATTGATACAAGTCCCATGTTGAGAATATGGTCAATGGTCAAAACTCATTTATTATTCTCATTTCATTTTACACGATGTGGATGATGCATTTCAAATGTGGTCAAAATCCATTCCCCATCATTATCACCACCCCTGTATGTCCCAAATGCTGGATCCAATGGTCCATTTCCTACTGTTATCCCTTCAACCATTAGTAGGCCTTGAAGAGGACTATTGGTCCAGTCGGGGTCGGCCCTAACTGATCTCCTTCCATCATTATTGTACTGTTATATATTATGGAGAGCTTGATAATATTACTTATTTCCCACACCGATCATTGATTATGTTGGCTAAGGATCTTTGGTAAGGCAATACCCATATAAAGGGTCATGTATCTATGGTCTGAGACCTATGACTTTAAACTAAGATCTGCATCGTCCTTATCATAATACATTAACTACAAACAAGTTGGGATTTCCCACCACAGGTTCCTTTACCTTTTCGATCCCATGGACCAAATTCTCATTTAGAATTGTGTAGTGTGGTATGGGATTATGTCCTTATTCACGTTGGGCTATTTTCACCATGACACACATATCCCATTAACACATACCTCCTTCATCCATTATCCTTGCCACAAGATGTTAAAATAAACAGGTCCTACCAGGCTTTACACATCCCATAATTTGGGTTTCCATTATCATTCACATAGAAATGGACCCCAGAACGGCCTATATTCTTGGCCCTGGGGCTCTCCTACCATTTCGGGCCAATGTCCCCGAGGATCCTGGATTACAATTTGATACAAGTCAAATGTTGTGAATATGGTAAATAGTCGATAATGAATTTTTTACCACCATACCTAGTAACATAATATGGATAATGTTTTGAGAACATGGTCACCAGTTATCCTCATTCATTTTTTCCATTTTGTGGCCTCCCACATAGCAATCATGATGATTCACCTTTTTCCTGGTCCCAGACATATAACAATAAACTGGGAATCTATAGTCCAAGATCTATTACCAAAAACTATGATATATAATGTCCATATGACAAGACATTAAACTAAAAAACACTTCCAGAATGGCATTTGGCTTGATTTGCTTCCTTATGAGATACATATGAAAACCTGGACATTTTTCCTTCCTATCCAACCCATGTTTATCTCTCCTTTCTCTCATCCATCTGGTCCAAATTCAATCTAAGAATTATTAATGGTATGATATATGTGGGATTTTTTCCTCATTCACGCCGGGTTACTGACCATCCTATACACATTCCTCATCACATCCTTACCACATAAAATTAAACAACATGACACTCCCATAATTATTTGTGTCATGATTCCCATCCTCATGGGATATGTATGACTGCCTAGACATTTAGTCTTTATGTCCAACCCTGTTCTTTAGAAACCTCCTCATATTCCTTTACCATGGCCTAAGTTCCGTAGGAGGAGCTTTGTGATGCAGTATATGTTTATGTCTTCATTCACGTTGGGTTTGTAACAGCTATTCCAAATACCTCTCCCTCCTAAGAGATATTCCTTCCCCTATTCTACACTCATCCTTTCAAGCAGGCTACTATTGAGTTGGGCCCCTTGAACCTCTTTGGAAGTTCACCAATGTGCAGTGGAGCATTTTGGTTTAGGACCTAGAGTGTTGGATTCTACATAGACTTATAATCACCCATTTTCATTCTTCATGTTCCCCTTCATTTGGGATTTCATCATCTTTCACTTTCAAAAGGACCCCTGAATGGCATGGATGCTAGGCCCTAGGGCTCCCCTATCTCCTTGGGCTAACATCCCCTATAATTTTGTATGAAAAATTTATACAAGTACCACATTGCAAATATGGTCAGCAGTCGATGCTCATTTGTTGTTCCCATTTTTGGTCACATGATATGGATGTTTTGTTTGGAACATATTCAATAGTTATCCTACATTTTAACACCACCCCCATCAAGCCTTTAATATTTATTCCTGATTCACATCTTGTTCGACTTCCTCATGTCCAAGTGGAATTTCGACACTCTTGGTACTATCCCTTAGTGCACATTTTCATGATAGGAGGACAATGCCACATGGAGGCATCATTTGGGGCTCCGCTCCAACATCCCTGATTCTTGTATTCCATATCTTGTAAAGACCCTCTATTACTTTTTCCCACAACATGCATATCTCATACGAGATTAGGTATTTGGTCAAGGTTTATGCCCATTTGGAAGAGTCTTTTATCTCTATAGTCTGAGCTCTAAGACCATAAAACTGAGATCTCTCTGCATCCATACTGAAATATGTAAAACTGCACAGAACTCATAGAACTATGTATAGCTTTATTATATTCCTCATGGGATATATTGGAACACCCATGCATTTTATCTTTGGGTCTAGCTTAGGTTCCACTAATTACCTCTTCCGTTTGGCCTTTTGGCCCTGAAATTAATAGAATTTCATGGTGTGGTATGGGATTATGTACTCATTCAGTTCATGTTTGAAATAGCTCCACCATGTACTCCCTTTGTAAGTGCTAGTCTATATTGTCTCTTGTCCCACATGATGTTAAACTATACCCTCAGAACTATGTATGTCTTGATTCCCATCCTCATGGGATTCATAGAAACATCTAGGCACTTTGTCCACAGGTCTAGGCCCATATTCTCTAATCTTTTTGGCCCTTTGGCCTCAGGTTTCGTCCCCATAATTGTGTATTATGTGGTGTGGACCTCGTTCGCATTTACTTTAGGTATGCCTTATCACACCATCAGCATTCCCCTCGAAAACCTTGTTTCTTCTGTATGCATCCAATCCATATGACTTTTAACTATGATTCCTAGTCCCACATGAATTCTAACAATTTATTCTTTGTTGCAATATGTTAAAATGCTGGGTTGTCCCTATCATACGACCCAAAACTATGACATTATCATCATAGACGTACGATGAAAAATGGCATCGCATTGTTAAGACGTCACTCAAGGGGAAATCATGATTGGTAATGGTTATCCATCGTACCATTTGTCAATGCATGCATATGAATTAATTCATGTTGTTATGCCTGGATTCTCCATCCAAGGATTATCGCTTCCCAAAAAAACACGTCTATCTTAATGGGAAAACCAGATTTATAAAATTCTAATTCTTTTGGTGCATGAGCCAGACCCAAACACCAATGATGTCCTTGGAAGTGGTGCCCAACCAACTTTCATTTTCGGTCCCTTGACCTAAAGCCTACCCAGAGAGCACATGGTTGTATGGAGTCCTACTATCCTCAATCACGTTGGTTTTATAATTACTGCGCCACATGTCTCCCTCCATACATTCCATATATGGTCTGAGGTCTAAGAACTTAAAACTATGATCTAGTTGTCCTTGTCACATGCACCTAAACTTTACAACATTTTCTTGAAGTAGTTGTGGATTTATTCCCATCCTCATGGGATATGTAGGAATGCCCATATATTTTTTCTACCCATCCAACCCCACGAATCTTAAATCCTTCCCCCTTTTATCCAGCCTTATCCAAAACTCTTTTGGGAGAATCTGGTGTGGACGTAGTGTCCTCATTCACATTGGGTTTTGCAACAACTGCACCATGTTACTCCCTTGTCTATTCCCAACATGGTCTGAGTTCCATGACCCTAAACTAAGTTCTCCCAATGAGAAATATGCATCGGATTTGGCTACTTATCCACACTATGCACATTCTATTAAACCAGGTCCCCTCTAAATGTTCCACTCTAAAAACATAATAAAAGTGATTGTGACCTTAGGGCCCTAATCTTTGGAAAGGGATTTGACTTCCACTATCTAACATGTCTCATTGGTATACTCAAATGTAGTGTTGAAAAGAGACCATAATTTCAAATTTTCATCTAAAAATCCCCTAATTTTGGGTCCACACTTCTTGAGGCCTTTATTTGGATCTCTATCCTCTTCCAAGTCTAAAGGGAGCCCCTTTATTGCCTTGTATCACGCCTCATTGGCTCACCTAATGTCTTGGGACAATGCCCTAGACGATCCCGAACGACATTTTGCGACAGGTCTCGTGCTTCGAACATGGTCAATGATCAACCCTCATTTGTCTATCCCCATTCCATGCTAACACGAAATAGATATTGTGGTTTGAACATGATCAGTAGTAATCCTCTATCTTCATGCTGCTATCATCATGATCTAGATCTCGGGCATCATGATTCACGTCATTCCACTACCATATGTTAATGTGGAATTCCAACACACTTGGTTCTCCCCCCCCCCCTTGTGCATTTATGTGTGTTATGTTGGTGGGTCAGTAATGGTGGGATGCCACTCACCTTTTGGCCTATCACTCTTAATGTGTACCTCTATGTACCCAGAAAATCCCATCACTACTCCTTGTTTCCCAATTCGAACAGGACTTGCATGGATTTTTATAGTTTTGGTGGGATGTGTGCCTATGCATCTGTACCACATAGGATTTTCATCCCACATGATGTTAACTATAATCCCATAACTAGATGTTTCATGATTTATATCCTGATGGGATACATTGGAATGCTCGACCTCTTTTCCTTGGGCCCATCCTAACATTCACTTTTGGCCCCTCGACCTAAAAAAACTTCCCTAGGGGATACGTGATTTGGTGTGGACATATAATGTCCTCATTCATGTCAGATTTATAGATACTAAAACACATACTACCTTTATGCGATCTCCCCTTTCACTATCTATCCTACCAAATGACATTAAAATTCACGAGTCCACATGTCCTCAAAACATGACATTAAAATGCGGTTCTACCATAAACAATATCAGGATTCCCCATGTTAATAATGGGATGCGCCAACTTCTTCTCCAAAGAGGATTCCCCCTACCATCATTGGTCTATGACCACACTGTGCTTGATAACTAGGTTTGGCATGATTATCATCCTCATGGGATATTTAGGGACACTAAAGAAATTCTCCATGGGCCCATCCCCGGGTCCATTAAAATGTGTGCACCATCCTCACTGTATAACATTTAAAATATGTATCTATTGTCCTTATTGGAATGATGTTAAAATACAGATAATTACAAGTCCATAACAGAGAGGTCTTGTTCGAAAGTATGTTTGATCCCTACTTAGACCGATGTGCCCACATAATTTGTTCCCCCACAGTGACTTAATTTCAAGGGCGTTGGTTTAAATTAAAACAACCCATCACTCCACCCTACATTAATTTCATACCCCTTATCTAGATCCTCATTCTATTTAATGTCTAAAGGAACCCTTTAATTGTATGGATTCTCTTCCAATATCTGACCTACTGTTCTGGGCCAATGTTTCGAAAGACTAAGGAATGAAATTTCGAGTCAGGACCTATATTTCGAACACGGTCAGCGGTCGACCCTAATTTTTATCGCCATTTTAGGTTAATGAAATTGGGATACTATGTTTCAAACATGGTCAAATATTATCCTTCATTGTCATTCCATCCCTATAGTGTTATAAATTATGGGTATCATGATTCACACCATCCACTCCCCTCTGTTTGGGTTAATTCTAACACCCCTAGCGTTACCCTACTTGTGCACCAGAGAACATTGGGAAAATGGAAACTCCATTGTTCTGAGAACTTCATCCTCCTGTCATGCCTCCGTCTTTCTTCACAAAAATCTAGATTGGTTGATCACACCCTGGGGAGCCGAAGCTTGGTTGACACTTTCATATTCCTAGGGAATAACAAGGTGGCCACCCATTGTTTCTCCCATCATGCTCTACCCTTGTGATCTATGGGATTAATCACTAGATATTTCATGAATGAAATGGACATGAAGTAATTAAAATCAAATAAAAGAACTCATTCATGCATCCAAAATACAAAATCATAGAATGAAATTACGTTTAAAAGTTTACACGCATTACAATACCCATGGATTGTCCCTTCCCATGGATGGGATGACCTATTAAATAAGGAATTTCAGATCTTCCACTCTCTGTCTAGTAGTGTCCATGATCCATTGTTTCCTGTATAGCTCCCTATCCTCCTCGGTGACAATGGGGAGTAGTTAGTCAGCCACGATCTGGGCCCGCTCCTCATCGGTTCGGATAGTATCCATCTCCTCAGAGGCTTTCTTCATCTATTATTCTTCCTCTAATAGCTGGGACATCAGGCATGATACGAGCCCTAATTGTGCATCGAGGAAAGAAGACCACTCATCTGCCCATTCCCACAGCCGTTGAATCTCATATTTGGCCTCTTAGAGCCTCTTAATGTTCACCAATTTCCTCAGCTTCAAGCCCACAACAAGGCCACGAGCATTCACCTGAATATTCTATAGCATGAAGTCTCAAATGAGTAAATGAGGATGATGGGAATCCACTCCTTCAATACACAATTCACACAGCCGGGAATGAAGCCACCCCATCTGGTGTATCCATTGCACTTGAGGGGACACTCTGATGAAGCGCTTGATCAACTTCCATGATTGACGATGGAAGATTTTTCTATCCTCTTCATCAGAATCCATATCGTCCTGGTCAATGGGGTTGGTAGACTCATATGTTGGGAATGCCTCCAATAACTCATTAGCAGGATCTTCATCTGGTGTATGGTCATGTAGGTCAGTGTTGATGTTGTCCGATTGAACCTCATCGTTGGATTCCACCTCAATGATTTTAGGTCCGGTCCTAATAAATATCCCACCTATGATTGAGAGTACTGCAGTTTGGTCTGCTCGAGCATCCGCTTTCATGACCACTGGCGTTCCCCTGGGAAAGGTAGCACCAAGAGCTCGAAACAACATCGCCATGGTGGACCACACCATTTGAGTAATTGCTCATACAAAAATTTCAAGAGAATCAGTTAACCTAATCAATGAAGGATAATTACAAATTCCTTAAAGGATACTTATAGAGGTTGAATAATCAGTTTCACTCTTGGGTTTTTTCCATTGGGACCCCAACGCATGGCCCCTTGTATATGGTTGGGATGTTTGAAGGCACCGAGAGGAACACCCTTGGTGTCACAACTCTTCTAGGCATGGTAATTGTCATAGCCGCAGGACCATATCCCAAAGTCCATGGAGCTTCATCTACTATGTAGTGGGAGATGGTTTTGTATATGAGGACCTACTGTATAGTTCAGATGTTATCTGAGAAGTCCTTAATGACCTGGAAGAGGACAACATGAATGTGTTTTAGGGTTTTACCTCAAGGTCCTATACAAACTATTCTAGATCTAGGTATAAATTTCCACCCTCACCCTCATCTATAGGGATCCCTCCACCAACCTCCTCCCCCAAGGAAGTATCATTTGATTATTCTAATAATGGAAAAAATAATCTAAATTTGGAGGTCGACAACTATGGAGGGGTTGTTCGGTCAACCATCACCTTCACTTGATCTATCATTGGATATAGAAAACCCTAGGGTGCATAATGTCCTCCATATCGGCAAGGCACTACTCCCCCTCCACCTGGGATACTGCAAGTCTGACCGAGACAGGACTGTTACCCATTAAATCCACCCTGATATGATTCAGTTGTTGCCACATCTCGGAAGGGTTGAGGAATTGTCTATTGATATACCAGATGTCCCAAGCCTCTGGGAAGACAACATTCTCAGGCATGTCTATATGGCGCAGTCGTTTCCCAAAATCCTAGGTGGATATCCTATGGAACCCGTTAGGTGGCCTCTCATCTAGATAACTCTGATTATCTGAGACCGCTAGGTCCGCTGTTGTCATGCGCCTCTCAATTGTTGTGGTTCTAGACGCCACTGCATCCCCACTACCACAGGGTGTCCTCACCACCTTTCAGCCCCAACCTCAAGGTTGGGGAGACACCTCGTCATTGGCACAAAAAGTCTTATGCTTAATTATTTCCCCTTGGTAGGATGGCTCCCATTTATTGGCGTATTCCTTCACTAGCCCATAAACAACTATGGGTTGAGGTAGCTCCTTCCACATCATCTAATCTACCCATGTGAACATGATCTTCATTTTCCCCATCACACATGGGTAATCCGTATGGATCACTCCCATGTAGACATGTGGGGTGAGCTTCTTCATGCACCAGAACTGTGTCTTGAAATGGGGAGGGGTGTACCGCTCATAGAGAGGCTCACGGTCAACCTGCCCTACCAGGACTCCACCTAGAATGGAAAAAAGGAAGGACCAATGATCCTCTATTCTGTAGCCTCCATTTCTAAACACACTTGTTGGTAATGGGAACAGGTGGAAGATGAACTTTTCGGCCTTCCAGAGTCAATTCAGCACCAGCGGCAAGGTCAGCTAGGTCGGAAAAATACCCACCGTGTTCATAATGGCATGTCAGAAATCCAATCCTAGATGAAAAATGCGGTTTAGATATTCATATATTGTCCTATTATGTTCCAGTATCCACCCATACAGAAGATGGAATTTCCAGAATACCCTCTGTGGACTCTTCACATCGCGGATGTGTGACAGAACCATATATAGCTTGGCGAGGATCGAGATCCCTAGGTTGAACCGCTGCCATGTCACCAATGCAGATGCCATTATGAATGTGCTCGGTCGCACTCTCATGTTTGTGTGCCTCACGGGAAGAATCCAACAATAGATAAGAGCCAATATAAATCCATCCAACCTAACCACTGGTTACAGTTCGGTACTGATACTAAACCCCCAGGACTTCCTCTGGATGTCCTCCAATAGTTTCCAGTAGGAGTTCTCTTTGCTACACTGAACCATCTTCGGGCTGGTCTGAGGCCTCAAAAAAAACTTTCCATCTTCAGAAAGATTCAGGAACTACTAGAACCACCTCTTAAGGTGGACATCCTTCACTAACTACTTGTCCACTCCTTGCACTAGGTCCATCAATTACTTTTCCAATGCCCTCATCTGCTCTCAGTCCTACCATGCATTCACGGCGGGGAGGAACTCATCATACATCACCCCCATTATCAGAACCCCAAAGATTTGGTTCAAGTCTCAGAGGCAGATACCAACCTCCCCATAGTGAATATGGAATGTATTGGTCCTCGATGGCCACCTACTCAACAACTCCAACATCTGCTTCTTCGGCTGGTAGATGTGGAATTGGGAGGTCCATGCCACCTCGTACATGCCAATTTGACTCACCTCTACCCCAAACGCCTCACACGAGGGACATACCCAGTAGTCCCAAGCCCAATTTGTCCATGAAACTTCCACCTTAGAGTATTTACCACTCATCAGTCCACCCCTTATCAAGTTCCCTGTGACCACCTTCAGAATGTAGAAGTGATGTGGAGGAGATACCTCTAGTTGCAATGATATCTCATTGACGTTATTAACATGGTTGTATAAAAATAAGTATTGACGGGTGTGAAATCTTCGCAAGTATGGCTGTCAGCCACCCTGGACCACTAGCACTAGAACAACATACTCCAGAACTAGTAATACGGCTCATCCCTGCTCGGTTCAGGAATGAAAATGTATTCCCTCAGAACAGATACATATAAAGGCAACCTCATGCATCGAAGGTAGTTATTATGAATCTCCCACAACAACACCAACATGGAATCATGGTCTAAATGGATTCTCACATACTCTCTAATACCAAAGTTATTCTCCATTTATTCCCTCCGGGAAACATCTACATGGATCCCCTGGATGCATCCTGATGGTATATTCAGTCTTTAAGGTGTTCTAAATTTTTTTCTTAGATTATATAGCTCGATTGAAAAGCTCGATCGAGAATATTGATCGCAGAGACAGGTCAGATAGACTTTCCAAAGACCTTTTAGACACCGGCTGCGAAGTGCACACTCACAGTATTGAAGGAATCCTTGTGCACCGCAGTGCATAAATGCTTGATTCGCAAATAGAAATCGCAGAGCGCAATGAGCTTCATAAATCGAGAGCACAATCTCCAAAACACAATGATGGGAAAGGAAAAGAGAGAGGTCAAACTCCCATTTTTATAGGAGAAGACTCCTTTCACTTCATGGTGTGTCTAGTCGTGGTGAGAATCACAATGCTCTCAACTTGCACGTCACTTCTCTGCATCGCGACCCTGCTTTGTGATCTTGGATTGTGATTGGGCTTAGATTTTGGAGATTTACCCTTATTCATAAACCCTTGTTTTATCCAAGGATCCAAGTATGAGGGGGAAATCTTTTGGTGCCAAAATATGTGCAGTGGAAGAGAATGAAAAGAGAAAATAGATTCCAAAGAGTTTGCCTCGTGAAGCCCATTCATGGATCCCCTTAGCACCGCAACATTTGCAGAGCCCTGTAGCACTGTGGCCGGTATGAATCTGAATACCCTTTGTGTTCACCGCAGAGTAAAGATTTGGGAGGATCTACAGTTACAATGCAATTGATAGGAAGCTTCACACCACTGAGGGAGAGGAATCAACCTTCACAACCATATCGAACACGATGGAATCCTCTGTGAGCGCCATATAGAGAACCTCAGAGAGATCCGCGCTATGGAGGGGATGACGGTCGACTCCACGGTTAAAACGAACATGATGCAATCTACGACCGATTGCAGAGCACCAAATGGATTCTCACTGAGCTATCCCTGCTTCGTGCCACCCCTCCCATATAAATACTGATCTCTCCTAGAGCCCGAAGGATGGATACTCTGACCATTCACGTTCTCTAATCTCAAATCACGAAGCACCTTCTTCTCTTTGAATACTTGAGAAAAAATGATCTCTTCCAGGTACATGAGCATTGAGAAGTAACCTTCCCTTATCTCAAATACAACCCCTATTCAAGAAGGGATTCCCTTCATGGTGCCCATGGGCCATCCTAATGGAAGGAGATCCATAAGGGGACTCTAGTCTTTTTCATGCACTCATGCTTTGCAAAGTACCCTCCATGCACATGAGAACCATATTCAAATGCATGGTCACTATACTTTTAAAAGCACATAAATTTACAAAGCTATTATTTGAAAAGTACCCTTGCTCAATGAATTCCTACTTCGCGAAATCCCTTCTAATTTCTGAAGAACCCTTTATATGCTCATATTCTCTATGCCTAGTCTAGGTAGCCCTACTTCACAAAGCATAACCCTTCATGAAACACCTCTACTACATGAATCATTAGAGCTTCACAAGGTCGTTTACAATGAATCCCTTTTCTTTGCAAACCCTTCTCCCCTATGACCCTCCTAGTTCATACGAAGAGATCTCAAGGTCACATGGGTGTTGCTTCATGTTCCGTTTCTTAGACTCGTGCTTCTTCACAATGTCATGTTAACAGCTATTACTTCTTCACATAGCCATTCCAACGTGGTCCCCTCAGTGGATAACTCCATAACACACCCTCACCACAACAATGATGGTGCCTTCCATTCCCCAAGGATGGGTGGGTATGAGTTATGTATGTTCTAAGGGTGCGGAGTGAACCCACCTCATCTAAGATGTAGGATGTTAAACTACCAAGAACCATCATCTTTAGAAGATGATGTTAAACTATGGCCTTTACCGAAGCATTATACATGGGTGGACCATCCTCGGACATTCTCCATGCTTGCTCATCTTCACGGCTGTGAGATCTTCCTCACAAGGAATTAGATCTTCTTTATTAGAGCAACGTCTGTCTACAGGGAAGGGAAACCAACTTGGTGTATGCCCCAAGCCTTTATTATGTGAGGTAGCACCCATACTCCTCTTATATTCTTCTATGCCAAAGACAAAAGGAGATATGGGCACAAGAATGTTCATTAACCCATCCCTATACCGTTATGATTTTTCACGATCTAGCCTCCATCCTAGAGAAAGTCCCAATATTCATCTCCCTAGGCCACTAACCATGCATAAGCCCATGTTTCCTATTGGGTCTGCTAACCACGTCTAAGCCTCAATCCACTTCCTGTGGACTCAGCATTCTTGATGTGATAGTTAGGTCTTTACTAACTATTATTTCTCACACCGATCACAAATCCTGTGGGCATAGAGTAAGCATTGACCATGGAATCCTTCATGGGCCACCTTAGAGCGTAATTCCCAATCCTCCATCCTGAACTATGTGGACTTTGATCCCCGTCTCCCAGCTAAGGTACGTAGGAAGCCTTACTAATGTTCAATCCCAACACATACTATTTCTGAGCCATTCACATCGGTTCACCTTGGTACTACATGACATTAAACTATATCCCTTAATCCAAACTATGTGGACTTTGATTCTTGTCTCCCTAGCAAGGTATGTAAGAAGCCTCCCTAAGGTTCAAAACCATTACCCATCGATCCAGACCATCTTCACATCAGTTCATCCTCGTCCCAAATGACATTAAAATGTATTCCATGTTTCATCATGAACGACATTAAACTCTACCCATTCAAAATATGTGGGCTTCGATCCTTTTTTCCCAGACATGGTATGTATGAAGCCTCGCTATGGTCCAACCCCAATCAACAGTAAGCCTTTGTGATACGCAATCAATGGTAAGAAGTTGTGTTCCACAATAGACAATAAGCCACTGTTTTCCCTAATCGACAGTAAGTCATTATATTCCCCACTCGTCAATAAGGCATTATGTTCCCCAATCGATGGTAACATGTTGTGTTCCCCACTCGATGGTATGCCATTTTATTCCCCAATCGATGGTAAGACATTGTGTTCCCCAATCGATGGTATGCCATTGTTATCCCCAATCAGTGGTAAGCTGTTGTGAACCCATACCAATGGTAAACCATTAGAACCTCAACTAGTGTTAACCCATTGTAGTTCACAATCGATGGTAAGCTATTGTAGTCCCCTTTGTTGGGAACCACATATCTAGTCCTCCCCCGTGGTGTCAGACCAACCCAGGCAGCTAACCAAACATATGCCCCAGTATATCATCGAGTCATTGTCCTTTGCCCACACCCTGATACTATACCCCTATCCTGAACTATGTGGACCTTGATTACCTATCGTGGGGATACGTAGGAATCCTCTTTGAGGTTCAATCTTGTCACTCATGTCCCATCATGGTCTCTCCCTTGTGCCTATGTGTTTTGAGAAGTTCATTCCCCAACCTAGAGGTTATACATCCTCTAGATCCCATCCAAGTATCCATTATCAAGGGCCAACTCCCCTGGTGTCCCATCGCCCCACCAAACTATGTCGACTTTGATTCCCAGCAACATGAATATGTATAAAGTCTCTTAGAGACTCATGGCAAACATCGTCGTCATCCTCTCATTGGTCCCATCTCATTATCCATCCACTCTCAACCATCCATATCCATCACGATTCTTACCCAGGCAGCCACATCCCGATGAGATCATGACACCACTTTCTCGCTGATCCTAGTAGTAATCAAGTAACTAACCAAGTGTTAGCCCCGGTATTAGTGTTCCCTAATAGGGTTTCACACATCTGATCCACTCTTATCAGTGTTCTGATCAGTGTGATCCATCTCTGCAAGATGGTAAACTCACGACATACACTGTGTTAAACATGGTAAGATGAGGAAAACCTCAGAGACATGCATATGAAATATAATTCCTTACACTCGATGTGGTATAGCTTAGGATTATGCACCCTCATGAAGCCCTATCATAAGGTTAAGAAACCCAAATGAATCATTGTTCTATTTTCCAAACACACCATTGATGTCCAATGTGACTACTCCCCCAACAAAAGGTGGATGCCCTGACATGACCCCATGGAATGTCTTGACAGAAGCAGTGTAATTAACTAGCATCCATGAAAGCATGGCTCTGGGAAGAGTTTCACGAACACCATCTTAATTCTATGAGGTACACCTGGACTTGGAAAAAAGTTTTGAGAATGAATCCAATGAGGGATTAACATACATCCCATCATCCTATTTTGATCAAGGAGCAAACGTCCCTAAATAAGCGACAGATTGAGCCCACCATTGGAAAGCGAGAACACATGGCCACATATAAGAACCTCCTCCAAAAGAACGGATTCTTTCCCCAGAGAAAGCGTCGGAAACAATAAATTATGATAATCAATTATTATCTCTTATATTTACCATTACAATGCATCTTTGATCACCCCTATATTATGTCTCAATTCACCAAGTTATTTTTTAAGTTATTAAATATGGTAATTCTATAAGGATACTATGAGAGATTAATATGGGGGGGTGATTTTAAAATTATAAATAAATATGTTGATTTTGTATCTAGTATCTAATGATATTAATCCATTATGGTGGTCACATATTCTTTGTTATGATATGTATTCAATATTTTGCTCAAATGATGTAAAATTTATGTAATTGGTTATTAAATATCTCATATTGGTATCAAAGTTGTGTTCAGTTATTTTTGGGAATTATTTTATTTATTTATTTTGGATTAGGACTGGATGTCATTATTGAAAAGCTTATGGATAATCAAAAATATTGTAAAAAAAGCTAATATTTTTGTATTGTATATAGAATGTGGTTTTAAAGAAATTATATCCATTTTTGGATACAAATAAGTGGATGAAGTCCAGTGAACACATTAACCTAGGGGTAACAACCCTAAAAATGATTTGGTGTATTAAATCAATCTTTATATGTTGCATGATGAGGGGGAATAATTGCAACACTGGTTTTAAACTCTTAATGGGTATGATTGGGTTGATTATCATTCTCTTTAAAAACAATTAAAAAATTATTTTAATGGAATTTGATGATGTAATATATAAATTGAGAACCTAATTGAAATATGTTCATGGATAACCTAGATTAAAATTTTAAAATTCACAAGTTAGGGTATGCATGTAATTAATGAGTTACTTATTCTATGTTTATAGTTTCAATTTATAAATTAATTAATTTAAGTATTCTCAAACCTCAAATTTCATTTAATTAAGTAATAACATAAGTAAGGGTAAATCTTGTTAAAAATGGATATTATGGGAAATTTGGTTATTTTCTCAATGTAAAAGAAAATATGATGGAATATGAAGATAAAAATAATTTTGTTATTATTACTTAGTTATCATAATTCTTTAGTATCATCCTTAACACTAACATACTCCCATACATACAAAATAAAATAAAGATTGTGATTTATATAATTTTATATGATAATCAATATGGAGGAATATAGATTCAAATTTTTACATATCCAGAAAGTGGTATTTAAAATACAAAGGAATGGCTTAATGAAATGTAGACATGTTTGAAGTGTGGAATGATTGGTAATCAAAAATTTGATTATAAAAGAGAGATAAATATTTCAAAAAACACAACCAAATTTATAGATTTTCAAACAAATTATCCACTCACACTTTAATTCCACAAATGTATGGAGTTTTTGAATTATGAAAACTAATTCCATCACCTAAGGGATAATGAGGTTAATAAGAATTAGTAACCATAAATACCATGGTAATTAGGAAGAACCTATGAAATGAATATAGCTTAGGTGTATCATTATAATTTGGGTACACTTATTCTCTACTCCAGATTTAATGATGTTTTATTGGATTCCAGTTCATTCCACTCTACTACATCAAGGATGTTTTCGATGAGAAACAAATCACTATGAAAATGATTCTATAGCAGATAAAATATCTATTTGTATGATTATATCATCCTAAGATAATTATTTTTGAGAATTTACATCATTTATATCATATTCTTCTTTATTTAGAGGAATTTAATGATATTTTGGATATTGTTTAACACTATAAATATATATCCCATATCAATTGCAAGAAAAAGATTTCACATTTCACATCATTAACCAAAATGAATCAATTATTAGTGAATGTCATAATAGGAACTTGTTATCGGGAATGCTTTAATTATATTTATTATATTACTCAATCAAGATATGAGTTTTCTAGTCCTACACATGCTAGTTTATTTTGATATCGGATTTAAAATTATATCTCAAGCTAGAACCGTACTAAAAATATGGTCATCTATTTTCATTAGTGGGATAAAATAATAATTGGGAGGATATATTTTATTTAGAGGGATATAATGTAACACTATAGGATTTTAATATATATTTTATTTTACTAAAATACTATTTTGATTAGATTCTTCTAAATTTATCACCAAACTAAATTCAAACTAGGATACAATTTATTAAGGGATAATTATAAGTATAAAAATTTAACTGTTAAAATGTATTCATTAATATAGAAGATATAAATATTGGTAAATGTATTGAGAAATATATAAATAAAAAATAATTAAATACTGATTCACTGATAAAATTCAATTATTGTAGATAAATAAATAATGACTTCATTTTTTGGCATAAAAATATATTTTATTTATGATATCCTTTTTATACACTATGAATTTTATTAATTTTTTTAAATAATAAATTTTAAAATATTATGAATAACATATATAATTAAACAAGTTAATTATCCTTCCAATAGGTAATTATTGGTTGTAATATATTAATTTTATCATTACAAGATAATGCTATCTCAAAATTTATATTAATAATTATGCATGGTTATATTGAATATTTTTTACCATTTTAATACATTTCATCAGATTAAATCATTTTAACATTTATAATTGTAATTTTCAAATTATAAAATATGTTTAATATCATTTTAGGCATAAAAATATGGTATCAAGGTTTCATGTAATTACCACAGTAATAGTAAATGGGATATTTTCAGAGAATTGTTCTTACAAGTGTTTGTGTAATTCCTATAAAACAAAACTATATTGAAATATTTTGAATAATGATTTCAATTTAATGATTACATATAACAATAAAAAATGTGGAAGAAGTTTAATTTTTCATTTATATGAAATTATTCAAATAAAACATAATATTTTAAAAATACATTTAGAAATTATTTCTATTATATATTGCATGTTTTAATTTAAAATTAAATATTCTTATATTTAGATATTACATTATATCAAATCCATTAAAAGGAGTAATTTTCATGTAGAATATTTTTAGAGGGTTCATCTAGTAATTCTATTAAAAAATTAATTAAAATGGTTACTTTTTTAATTAGTGATAAACAGGGTAAAAATGATGAACATAGGTGGATCAAAATTTGATAAATTTAAATGATAATTAAACCTTATAGAAGAAAAATGGTTGGTCGTAAAATTAATTACCACATGTATCATCAATAATAAATCACTTAAATAATCCAACTCCATTGAAATTTCATTCATACCCCTTACGATACATACATTTCATTGTTTATGTAATTTTATCTTACCTAAAAAAATAACTCACACCCACTGAATTCAAGACACACCTCTGATTCAAAATTTGACTAAATTTATAAAAATTTTAATTTCACAAGATTTATATTATATTTTTTCAAATCCCCTTTCCCATAGAATAATCTCTATTTTCTACATTTCAAAAGGATCCTTCAAGAGAAGATTCAAAATATTAATGTGAGTAATACCCACTCTCTAAAATTATTTTATATTACATACATCATAATATAATAATATAATATTCATTTAAATACTAATGTTTCATTATATTTATGTTACAAACATTATATATCTCATTCCAAACCATTCGAAAAAATAAAAATGGTGTTTGTATTATGCCCATACTACCACCTCCATCAGTTACATGTAATATTTATCATAACAACAATAAATGGATTATTCAAAGTTGGTATTTAATGAATAAATATAATTTTTATAAAATTATTAGTACTCTAGATTTATAATTCAATTCCAACATTATTTTTGTGTTATCAAAAATAAAAATTGTTTCCTATTTTATGTCTAGGCTACTATCTCCATTGAGCAACATGATCCATTTTCATCACCACCTCATATAGATTATTATAAAATATATTTAATATATTTATATAATAAAAAGGAGTAAATTATCCAAACAATATCATCTTTTATCCCATTCTTACTAGCCATTCCCATAGTTTCCATCAAGATAACATTGGGTTAAATAAATCATTAAAATAAAATGATTTAAATAAATTTTATAAATGGTTAATGATGAACTTAGTATCAACAAATAGGTTTGAACTTCTCCATTATGAAATAGGTCTCAAATAATAAAATTTTTTAATATCTAATGTGAAATAAAAAAAATATGTAACTAGTATAAGGGTACTGATTGATTATAATTGAATCATATAAAAGATTATTTATTTTATTAATAATTAAAAATTGGAAATTATGATGTGAATAAATATATTTTAATAGAGGATAAATTACATTCATGAATGTTAAGATAAATGGTAACCATTTCCTCCTCTAAGATTATCTTCTTTAAGATATGCTTTACATTCAACATTTATTTTAGTTTTTTCATGTATATATTACCCATGTATATGTTTTAATATGAATAGAAATAAATTTATCAGATCTAGAAATCCCACTAAATATCTATCATTCATGGGTGGTTTGACTCAAAGGTTACCAAATCTTTATGGGTGTCTATCCTATCTAATTGTTTTAATAAATATTTTTATGGTTGAATTTATATATGTAAAAATATATTATTTTGAATTTATCTCATAATCCAAAATAGTAATTCCATTTTTCAAATGAGAATTTTAATTTTTTGAATGGGGATTGGAAATTGAATTTGTGTGGGGAAACTTTTGAGCATATCTTCAGATCAGGGATTCATGTTAATTGAAATATCAAATAGGTGTTTCTAGCTTGGAATAACGAATGAAGCAAGTTTTGGAGTCATAATAAATAATTAAGGGTGTTTGGAATACATTTTGGTCTATATAATAGTGTTACAACACCACCAACATGCTAGTGGAAACAAATGAAAATCATATTTTACCAGGGGCCACCATCCATCCAACAAGTCATTGTCCCACTGTATTCTTTCAAATGATTGGAATCCCAATAATTTATTCTAGGATAACCCTTATTCCCTATATTTATTTATTTATCACATTTAGGGTATAGTGACACCCCTATACACCCCTCCTCCCACCTTCTCCAAGCAGGATCTCATCTGATCCTTATTTATTTTTAGTAACATATCTCGAGGTATAGAGCTATAAGAAATTATAAGAATCTTATTCCTTCTATTTTTTGTTCATTTTTTATCGAGAGTTTCTCATATACTTTTAATAACATTACATATTTTCTAATTATGTTTATAGTTCCTTGATTTAATTAGTTTTAGGATGAACCAAAGACTAATACTCAATGAGTATGCTTGTATAAGAATAGGGTTTGAGGTCCCTAAGTCTAATCCATCATCTTGGTTAATTGTTAAGTGAGTGCTTTGTTCAAGGACAATGATTAAATGGGGATGAAATTAAAATTATTTGAATTTATAATACCATGGGTTTACCATTAATGAAAGATATTTATATGAATTTGTATACTGGCCACTGATATTTTTTATTTTACTAGTTAATCTATTATTTAGTTTTACCAATTTGAGGATTTTGTTTTGAAATTTATGATTGTGAAATGAAATATGAAAACCATTAGTTTAATTGAATTGAATTGAATCTAGAATCAAGTGTAATGAAATTGAAATATTAGTTTTGTATATTATAATGACTAGTATTTTGGCTTTGAATTTATGAAAAGGATATCTGTTTTATCAATGAGGTTTTATGAAAATATAAGTAGGATTTTATAATAACATGGCCTATGGTTATGTGATTTTTCTATTGAAAGTGGTGTTAAATTCATTGTTGTGATGGTTATGTTGTGAAATTAAAGATCACGTGATCTTATTCTAAAAATTTACTTTTCACTTATAATGTTTTAAGTAAATAAAAATAAAATATTAGTTTTGGTATTGGTTTAAAAGATAGGGAAAATGGTAAGAGATTTTGGGATGGTAAATTTGTGTGGCCCATAGAGTTTTTCTTCTATTTTGGTTAAATGTTGCATGTTTGGAAAATTTTTTAATGAAAATGAAAATAAAAGTTTGGTTTTTTAACATGATTTTAAAATGAATCCCTTATAAATTGTTACAAGTTATTTTTTTATGGAAATGAGGATATTTAAAACTTAAATTATAACATAAATGAAAATTTTCTTTGTTATTCTTTATGGGCACACAATGAACACGAACCCATGGAAGATTGGTTGTTATCATTTAACCTATGATGAAAATGTCCCCTTAGTGGAATTTGTTTTTTCTTAGTCATAGGGTGATTTATAACCCATGGTGTAGTTAGATATCCTTGTTAAACCCCATGTGAATCTAAATATCAAGTAAATTTGGTTAGGACAAGAGGATTTGAATATTAGCCTCAGGTATCGGGGGAGGATATATAACCCAAGGGGGAAATAGGTTGGCACAATCATCAAGACATGATCATAGACACCATAACAGAATATAAAGTAGGTAAGTACCTTTCCTTGGTATCATTATAGAGACCAGTTTTTATGTTTATATTCTACATTGTATTTTAAAATTTTAATGGTTTTTTAATAGGTTACATTGAGCAGAACTGAATGTGCATTGTACCTGGATTGGTTATTTCAGGGATACCATTCGCATAATTCTAATAAGTAGTAATTAAACTCTTCTTAAGCTCCCATACCACTTGGGTACCCAATAATACATCACCTTGTGGTCATAGGTTTTAGTTTTATGGAATGTCCCCATCACATGTGTTTTTTCTTGGCTTTATAGAGTAGTGTATGGGTCACATAACTGGGAAATAGTGGGACCTATTTTAGGGTGATATTTAGTTTATATTTCTTGATATTATTCTATTATCATATATATATGATCCACCCTTGGGGTATCTGCTGATACATTTATGTAATAATACATTTTTATAGCATTGTTATGCTAGATTTATTTTTTCAACATTTTCGCAATCCTGTTGTGAATGTTTATTTGGTTTGGTAATGTGATTGGTATTACATCATCTATTTTTGTTACTATTATATAAGAATATAGTCTCACTATAGTAATTTTATGGACCCTCTATCCATGTTTTAATCCTCTAGATTAGAGAGAGGTCTTTTTGAGGACATGTGGTGGCCATCAGTCTAGTACTAGATAATGGTCTGGAGTGACAAGATGTCATAATGTGGTATAAGGGAATTTTTTATTTTTTATTACTATTTTTGATTTGTTATAGAGAATAATAAAATCTTCAAAGGTCATGGTAATGAGATTTCTCATGGGAGTGATCAGCCCATGGATGGGGGGAAACCAATTTTTCCAAGCATTGTACTTTTTGTTCTAGTAAATTTAATTGTTTCATTTTTATTTGATTCTCATCATGGGTTTCACAAATGGTTGTAATTTATTCATTTATGGGATTTATAATTTGTTTCTTCCATGGAAAGATATGTTCTATGTGTTCAAGAATAATTCTAGGTGTTTAGGGAATCACATGATGTAACACCCCAAAATTATAATATATGATTACCTTAAAATAATACAATTTGTTTTATAGCTTTCTAGTAAACAAAAATGAACTTAAATGGAAATTTTGATATATTTAGATAAAATATAAATTTGAAAATATGACCATTAAATACTGATGTTGAATTACCTTGAAGGAATATGATTAATTAATTTATGAAATATGTTTATATAAAAAATGAATACTACTATTAATGTTAATGAAATAAAATTAATATTCCTAACATGACTGATAATATTATTTAATATTTAAAAAAATATTCTTTTTAATAAATTGATTTTTATATGTTAAAAAGTTTATATCTGGAGAAACATATTATTAATAGTAATTTATGTTTGTTATTAATAATTGGTTAACACCAATTTATTTATTAAATGATTTGAAATATGAACAATATAAATTAAAATATTAGAATATCAATTTTAGATAAAAATGGATTTTCATTAAAATTTTATGATTTTATATAAAAAATGAAATTATAAATTCTGAAATTTGAAATCGATAATAATGAAGTTCATTTTTTAATTATAATATCAATATTTAATTTCTATGAGTTTTTGACCATTTTTTAAATGGTATATTTTCATTAAAAAAGTAGTATTTATAAAAAATATAATTCCAATAATTGTATAACCGTGTAAGAAAATATTAAAATATTTTTAATCTTTTTATGTAGTATAATATAAAATTTAAGAATAACCTTATTTATTTTAAAACACTATTTTAAATTATTAAACCATTGAAAAACATTTTTATAACTAATTCAATGATAACTTTAGTATAAAAATTACTTTATCCATTTTCAGTAAATCATGTAATTTAATAGTGAGGTTTAGTTTTGGACTAAAATGGAATCTTTATAAATTTTATTCAATAAATTATAAATCAATTTATTTCATTAAGATTAGTAACCATCATAATTTTATCTCATGTATAAATTTAAATAAAAAAATATATTTTTCTAAAAAATATTTCTATGCGATTTAGTAAGTTCATATATAAATTAGATATTCAAACATTTAAAATTATATTTGATAAAATTATATTAAAATTAAAAATATTATTTATTAAATATATTTATTGGGTGATTCATAATAATTTCCATTAAAATTAATTACTATGGTTACAAATTTATTACCAAGGATAATGTAAATAAAATTATGTTTAACCAAGTGTAAAAGAAAGATTTTGTTTTTAAAACATTACTAGAAATGAATGGTTGATATTGAGATACAATGATACATGATTCCCCTACATTTCTTTATCTTTGACCCTTTATTCTTTAATAGTGTCATGGAATTATTGGAAAATGTAATGGTGTTCCCAAAACTACCATTTACTTCACTTATAAAAGGGTAACATCTTCACCAAATAACGTAATATCATACCATCAAATTCCTCCATGAAAATATTTCATTTTACTCTCCCTATTATCCAATACTAATAAAATAACCCCTAGTCATTAATGTTTATCATATTACTTTCAAATATATGGAGTCATCAGAAAAAAATTCAAATCCATGACATGAGTATTATCAACTACTTTCTTTTTTGTATAAATTTTTTTCATTAAAAATTATTATAACTACACAAATATAATGACAATATTATCATTGATATACCTTAATGGTATTATATTAATAGTGTTATCATTTTTTATTCATATTAAACATCCATTATGAATAAAATTATTGTTCATCTGTTGTACTGACTATCACCTCCAAGATGTAATGTGGTTTGTTTTCCATCAAAGTCTTACTTGGTCAAATATAAAGATTTAATTAATCGAAAAATATTATTTTTATGATATCATTGGGTTTTTGGTTTTTCAATGTTAAGAACCTATTATTCACAAGATCTTAGAATGATCAATGTTAACATAATCATTTAATACAAGAAAAGAGGATATCAGCCTATTTTTTAAGTAATGACATAATATAAAATAAAATAACATCATAATTTTTTAATGTTATGTTATATCACACTAATAAACAATTGATAATATTTTTATTCATTTTATAATAATATTACAACAAAACCATCTCGTAAACGTTCACTAAATATGGCAATGTTCATGTTAGGATTTATTTAACCACCTAATCAATCAATACTATGAATTTATGTTATGTAAGACTATGTAAAGTTAAATAATTGTAAAATTTGATTTAAATAGTTAAATGTTTTTTTATTATAGTAAGGATATATCAACATGTAACTCATTAATTGTGAGAACACCATTCCTTCGTTAAGAATAACTGAAAATTGATTATTGTTTATTTCATCATCACATAAGATAACTAAAACTTACATGAAATAAAATTATGGATTTAAACTCCATATAGGAACTTATATTACCTTTTATTATATGATCTCATAATTAATAACTTTTAAATAAGAATAAATATTGACATCTCTATTATGAAACTAGTGAAAATGATCAACACTACAAACACAAAATGTATAAAATCAGAATAATTAAAGTTGAGAATGAATAATTATCAATATTATGAATAAAAATGGATATTATTATGGTTCATATTTAATTTATTAAAATATAAATGTTTTTGATATAGGAGGTTTAATTATGTTCATGGATTTTCGGGAAATCGGTAAGGGCTTCAATCTCAATTTCATTTCATAGAGACATGTCCATGTTATACACCATGTTTATGTTTGAATGGTGTAATTAATATAGAATTGAAATTTTTACAACTTTATTATCATATGTTTCATGATATCTAATTTTCCATTTCAAATTATCAATCGCAATGGATTTTTTGATTAATTTTTTCAAGAGTTTAAGGTTTTTTAACTCAATTTCTATTCATTGATTAAAGTATTGTATTTATGAACAAAATTTAATTTTGTCATTTTTACAATACCTATTTGAAATATTGTATCATGAATCCATATTATTCATGGGTTGAAAATATTAATTTCTTGTTTTAAATACCAAGGGTTTATAATTTTAATATTTCTAATCCGTAGGGACTTTCATGGTCTCAATCCTCATTCATTAGGACATAATAAGTATTAAAAACCATTGTTACATTTTATGGTGTTCTATTGAATTAATATGTAACGCCCCAACCCCAGTTACCCAGAGTCAGTGTATTATTACATAACATTGGTATGATCACAAAAGATCATGTCTCAAAAGACCGATTAATTTAGTAGCCTTGGAATCACTAGATACATTTATAAAGTTTACATTACATCATAAAATGATAACTACAACAACATAGTCTCCATAGTCCACAATCATATCCCCTCATACTATCCCTGCAGGTCATTCATAAAATACTTCTTCACATCCTAGGAAAAATAAAACATAGAAAGGGGTGAGCTCAAATGCACAGTAAGGATGACAATATAGAAGAAAATTTCATAAATAAGCATAAACATTTAAGGAAATGTATAACTAAAACAAAAGACTTTTAAACTTGAAATTCAAAATAATATGGCCTAAATAAAATGAAATAATTCCATTTACTTATTCACATGGATATTCTAATAATCAAATAATCACATGCTATATCAATAGACACTTTCATAATGATGGAAAACATAATTCCATACTGTCATAACCACATAGTCAATTCCTTGTGCCAAGACTACCAATAATCATTTTTTTCAAGGCCTAGTTCCAAGACACTAGTTTGCCTCATGAGACCTACCGATGCATCGAAGAGCTATAATGGGCTCCACCCATCACATATTAAGTCCAATGCATTCCTCGTATGAACAGGTTTAAACATAACATAAACATTTGTATTAAAACTAGCATACAAAATGTCAATAATTTCTCTATAAACCATGAATGGTATAAAAATAACATATCCACAGTTAAAAATATCACAAAACCTTCAATAAAATATGGATTTTTTTTATCATAATAAATCAACATTTTAAAATCCATCAAAGGATGTTGACATAGATGAAATCAAAACTATTTGAGAGAAATATATCTTTTATGAAATCATTTAAAAGTCACATAATTATAAAATAAATCATTTACTTTGAAAATATCCTTATAATATTGTAAGGGAAGCTTCGAAGATTTTATAATGGCATAAAATAGCTGCACCCGCCTTGTAAGTTAAAAAATACATTCTTACCTTAATTCTGTCGAAAAGGTTAAAATGGACCTTGTTTGGAAAATGACGGAATGGTTCCTTTATAAACATCTTATAAAATGTCAAAAAGGGTATAATTGACTTTAACCCATCATCTGTAAAATAGTAATAGTGATTTGAAATACATTTTTTTGAAACATGGATGTGGATGATAAAAAGGTCCCAGTAGATAATTACATATAAACATCCTCGGATAATGAATAGATTGTGAAATAAACCCTTACCTTGTACTTTTCCTTGGTTGAGGGTAGGTTAAACTCCTGTATAATGGATAAATAATTGTTATTAAATTATACCAGAATCATATACATTAATATGATATCATATATGAACTTTTATCGTTGATTTGTTGATAATATCTTAGTATTATCACCATTTTCGGTGTTAACGAATTCATTTTCCTTTATATTCTTTGTTATGTGAGCCATATTTTTTATGGATGGGATGTATATTATTCATATCTAGAATGATATCTTGTCTCTAAAAATTATTTTTAGTCATCTAATGAAATTTAGTCTTGAATGGATACGATGGGTAATGAATCTCGTCGAGTTCTTGGAGACGGTAATCCGTACGTAAGCATGAGCAACAATATCAATCTATTGATATTAAAATAATATATAATTTGATGGTATATCATATATACAGAATAGTTATCATGTTATATTTGTTATTTAATTAATTAAACATCATTATTATACCCATCGAAATAATAATGTATTGAATAACAATTACACCATGATGTGGAGACAGTTCCCCATACGTACGCACGCATGGTGGCATGTCATTCAAAGGATGGATAGAATACTGAATATGGTTGTACCATATTTATAATAACATCACAATATATAAATGATACTGGAGTTATTATCTTAGAATAGAAATAACAAAGAAAGAAGAAGTTGAAGAAGAAAGGAACTTGAAAGAGGGAGGTGAAAACATTACCTCTTCTTCGGGATTTTCTTTTTCATTTGATCAAAAGGGATCCTTAGGTTATCTTTCTGATCACACGAAGGCCTCTAGGTTGAATTGAGGGATGTTGAGAGAATATTTGGGTAGGGGTTGGCCGATCCAAAAGGCTTTGAAGGTGTGAATTGGAGAGAAGGGGGAGTGCCCTTTTATAAGAGGAGTGAGGGGCACCTTTGGAAAAGCTAGAAATATCATTTAATAATAAATTCATGTTTAGTGTCTAATGGATCCAAAGTGGATTATTTGAAGGTTAAGGTGGGGATGAGTCGAAATAATTTCAACCAATAAATTTTAGACAGGTTTGTGTCACTATATTAACCTTTTCATTTATATTTAACTCTTAGTTAAATAGTTTGACATTTACCATGTCTCTTTGTATTTTTATATCATATAGTTAATAAACATATTATATACCTCCAAGCGACCCCAAGTTGTCCATTAATGATACAAATATCATTATATAAGTCCTTTTACCGGACCATAAATTCTTAGGAAAAGAATATCAATTAATAATATAATAGTTGTTTTAAAAACCATTTTATTTCGATTTTGACACTATTGGGTATTTTGTTTTTCATAATTTTACAACAGCATTATTAATTTGAAAAAAAATTTTATAACCAATATTAATATGTCATATTAACCTATAAAATTTGTGGAATTCATAAAAAGTCTCAAATTACATTTATTTTGATATTTATAATATCCATAACTTTAATATTTCATTAACTAGATATTTACTGCATCACCTTTGTGTCATAAATAAATTAACTTACTTAATGAATAAAAATTATAAATAAAATACCATTAAGTAGGAAATATTTTTAGGTTTCTAATGAATATTTATAATCTAATTTATCTTTTGTATAACCATATATTAAAAACGTTTTAGTTATTAAACATTGATTTGAACTCTTTTAACTCTTCTTTGAATTAAATAATAATAAATGTCCTAATAAAATAAAATTGGTCCTAAATGATAATATTGTATTCCTAAGGATGTGTTCAGTTGAGATAACATTTTAAAATAGAATTAGGACATGTTTTAGGGTAATATTAATATCATTTTACCCTTAATTACCCTATTTACTTTTAACCGTGGTAAATAAAAGTAAAAAGTTACTATTCACCAAAAATTGTTTTTATCTTATTGAACAACATTTTACACATTGATATTAACTGTGTCTCTCGGATTTTAGAAATTCCCCTAAGAGAAGCAGTAAAATTAAGTTTTATGTGAATTTCAAAATTCTTCTAGGAGGTGGGTAAAAGTCAATGAAAAGTTCCATAAACTTTTGATATATCTAAAATTATTCTGAACTGACTCAAATGAATTAAATTGAACTTATATATGTATTATGTATCTATTTTGACTTTAATTAAATCTAAATAAAATAAATAATTATTTAAATGAACATTTGGTTTTAAACTATTACCTAGCATTTTTCATTATTCATCAAAAATTGAATGCTTTCCGAAAAATACCAAAAATTCACCCTAAGCTAATTTTGATATTCCGAATACAAAAATGATGTCCATGTTAATAGATAAAATGCATAAAATATCAAAAAGTGGGTATTACTATTCATAACAGTTAGTTTGATTGTTTGTGGTGTGTGTTAGAACTCGAAGTTGCGTACAACACACGCTATTGTATTACTCCAAGAGAAGCGTACCGTGGAAGTTTGGGGTGTTACATTATCCCCTACTTCAAATAATTTTGTCCTCAAAATTTATAGAATACTACTGCATGAAAAGACTCAAGTGGTTATTCATCATAAGTTACTCAGGTTCCCACATTGCCTCTTCTATCTTATGTTTTCTCCATAGAACGTTTACCAGACGAGTCATCCGGTTTCTCAGCACTTGTTCTCTTGTATCAAGAATCCTGACAGGCTCTTCACAATAAGACAGATCGAGTTCCAGTTCTAATTATTCATAAGTAAGTACATGCATTGGTTAAGGCATGTATTTTCTCAATAGTGATATGTGGAACACATCATGAACTTTAGAGAGACTTGGAGGTATTGCCAAACGGTAAGCTACAACCCAAATTCGTTCTAGAAATTTGAAAGGTCCTATGTACATGGGACTCAATATACCTTTCATTCCGAAACGTATAACTTCCTTCCATGGAGATAACTTCATGAAAAAATGATCTCCTACCTCAAATTCCAAATCCTTCCTTCGCCTGTCAGCATAGATCTTCTTCATACTTTGAGTTTCTTTGATGTGGTTTTGGATTACCTTTACATTTTCCATAGTTTCCTCCACCAGTTCTGGGCCTATGAGTTTTCTTTTCCCAACCTCAACCCAACAGGTTGGTGTGTGACATCTCTTTCCGTATAACGCTTCATATGGTGCCATCTGAATACTTGAATGGAAGCTATTATTATAGAAAAATTCTACTAGAGTTAAATATTGATCCCACAAACCCTGAAAGTCAAGTGAGCTGGATATCAACATTTATTCTAAGGATTGAATAGTCTATTCTGATTGTCCATCTGTTTGTGGGTGGTTGGCAGTGCTCAAATGATGTTCAGTATCCAAGGCCTTCTGAAGACTCTTCCAAGATCTTGAGGTAAAACGAGGATCACGATCATAAACAATCGATAGGTGTACTCCATGAAGCCTCACAACTTCATTAATATATAGTCTTGCTAGACGTTCAAGTGGTAGATCTTCTCTTATAGGAAGAAAATGTGCTAACTTGGTAAGATGATCAACAATGAACCATATTGCATCATTCCTTCTAGGAGTATTTGGTAGTCCCTGTCAAAGTCCATCGTGATATTATCCCATTTCCACTCAGGTATGGGAAGTGGTTGCATGACTCCTCCAGGCTGTTGCCTTCCAGCTTTCACTTGTTGAAAAACCATACATCTACACACAAAACCAACAATCTCCCTCTTCATTTTGTCCCACTAAAAACGTTCCTTCAAATCATTATACATTTTGGTGCTCCCAGGGTGTATAGAGAAATTGTAATTACGAGCATCGTCCATCAATTCCCTTTTTAGATCAGTTATATTGGGAACACAAAGTCTCTTCCCAAATTTCAAAATTCCTTCTTCATACACAAAGTCACTCAATCTCTAATCATTTAAAGCTTTAATCATCCTTTTAAACTCTTCATCATCAGTCTGAGAACTCTTTATCCTTGCTAGTAAAGATGGTTTGGCAACCATTTGAAAAAGCATTGATGTTTCAAATTCCATGGTGATTCCCATGTCCATCTTTACTAGATCCATGTATATAAGATCCTTTTCAACTCTCATCTTGTACAATACTGCATGATACTTTCTACTGAAAGCATCTTCCACCTTATTTGCCTTCCCCGAGTGGTAGTGTATCCTACAATCATGATCGTTGAGTACTTCAAGCCATCTCCTTTTCCTCATGTTGAGTTCTTTCATTGAGAAAATATACATCAAACTCTTGTGATCAGTATAAATCTCATATTTTTCACCATAGAGATAATGTATTCATATCTTCAAAGTAAATATCACAGCATCTAACTCAAGATCATGAGTAGGAAAGTTTTTTTCATGATGTTTCAGTTGTCGTGAGGCATAGGCAATAACACTATCATTATGCATTTGGAAAAAACCTAGTCCTTTCATCGATGCATCACTATAAATAACAAACCCATCATTCCCCGATGGTAGAGTCAATATAAAAGCATTGAAAAAGCTTCTCTTCAGTTCTTCAAAACATTCTTCACACACTTTTTTCCAAACAAATTTAACCCCATTACATGTGAGCTTCGTTAATGGGTTAGTCAATAGGGAACAATTCGGGACGAAACACTGATAATAACCTGCTAAAAAAATAAAACGATGTACCTCAATTATACTAGTCGGTGCTGGACATTCTTGGATTTCCTTGGTCTTAGAAAGATCAACATAGATTCCATCTTTAGAGACAATATGGCCACGAAAAGAAATCTCATGAAGCTAGAATTCAAACTTGGAAAACTTCCCATATAATTCATGTCTTCTAAGAGTATTTAGGATAATGCGGAAGTGAGTTCCATGATCTTAATAGCTTTTCGAATATACCAATATATCATCAATAAATACCACCAAAAAATCATCGAGATATTCCATGAAAACTAAATTCATTAGATCCATGAAAACAGAGGGTGCATTAGTCAGTGCAAAAGGCATTACTGTAAACTCGTAATGCCTATACCTAGTTCGAAATATTGTTTTCCGAATGTATTATTTCTTCAAACACAACTGATGGTATCTAGATTGAATATCAATCTTTGAAAAGTATTGAGCTCCATGTATTTGGTCAAATGAATCAGCAATGCTAGGTAGGGGATACTTGTTCCTTACTTTTATAGCATTGACCTCCCTGCAGTCGATACATAACCTCATAGATCAATCTTTCTTCTTAACAAAAAGAATAGGGGATCCCCATAGAGAAACACTAGGGCCAATAAATCCCTTATTACTCAATTACTCTAGTTTTTTTGAGTTCCACTAACTCCATAGTGGCCATTCTATAAGGGGTCTTCGATATGGCCCTTGATCCAGGAATTAAATCAATGGAAAACTCAATTTCTCATTCTAGAGGATGTCAAGGTAAATATTCTGGAAACACAACAACATATTCTCTCATAATAGGTAAATACTCTATTTGAACATTCCTTTCCTTACCCATAGTTATTTTATTCTCTTCCTCCCCAATAATTTATTTTAGTTGAACTACTAGGGGTGGATCTTGGTAAGAATCATGTGGTGACGATTCTGCTCTAAAGATAAGGTGTTCTTTATCATCATCATCAAAAAAGTAACCTTCTTATTCTTATAATAAATCTTCTCATCATGGTCTGAAAGCCAATCTATACCGAGGATTATATCAAACTCAATCATAGGTATGATGATGAGATCAGCAGATAAAGAAAATTTATGAGCTCTAATGGGGATTGATTCACAAAAATTTGTTGCAATGATACTTTCCTTAAGAGTAATAACTAACAACTCCCTTGTTAAATCAAATTGGAAATATCTAATTTTTTAGAAAACTAGGAAGATATGAAACAATGTGATGATATAGAATCAAATAATGCATTTTCTAAACTTGAGGAAACCATTAAATTACCTACCACCATGTCTTTCGGAGCTTCTACCTCAGTAGTAGTGATATCATAAGCTTGGCCTTGATGCCTTGGGATTTTCTGAGGTAAGTTCCCCTGACACTTAGGATATTCATTTGCATAATGTCCTATCTCCCTGCAGTTATAGCATTGAACATCATTAGCTTATTTATTCCCCTTGAAATCATGATCTTGGTGTCCTTTTTCACCACACTTGTAATAGACTACCATTCCTTTCATGCATGTACACGGTTGTTTCTTCCCACATTTACTACTGGATAGATAATCAACTTTTCCCTTCTTCCCCTTATGCCCATTTCTATAGTGATCAGAAAATCTCTTCTTCTCTTTCATTACTTTATTGTCATAAGCCATAGAGAATTCATTTTCTATCTTGATAGCACATGAGACAATATCTTCGTATGATGAGAAGGATTTTGAAACTAATTCTCGACAGAGAAATGGTTTTAACCCCTCATAGAAATGATAAATCTTACTCCTTGGGTTATGTATATAATCTTCTGCATGCCTTACTAACCTTTTAATGTTAGCCTAATACTTTGTGACATTCTCATCCTACATTTCTCTTAGACATAGAAATTGTCTTTCCATATCTGCTCGATGGTCATGAGGAAAGTATTTTTCTAATAAAAGCTCTTTAAACTCTATCCATTCAATATTTTATACTTCATCATCTTCGTTCATGTTTTGAATCAATGACCACCATTGATTAGAATCTCCAGTGAGGCGGTAAAATTCCATGATAACTTTGCCCCTTTCACTACTCCACAAGGCATATAATATTTTCTCTAAGGAATTTATCGATTTCTCAGATACTAGTGGATTTGTACTCCAATTTAATGTTGGTGGTTTTTTCCTCATGAAGTGGTCTAACATTGATCCTCTACGTTGCGGATCAGGGTGCTCCATACAGGTAAGGTAGTTATTCATAACCTGAGTGAGTTGTCCTAGTATGGTGATTAGCTGATCAGCACCAGTTGCATCACCAACTCCACTATAATTATCTTGATTAGGAGGGAAATCCCTACATGGAGTTCGTGCATTGATACAGTTCCCATTTCTTCCACTAGGCACTATTTATAAACAATGGCATAAACTAGATCAGTTTATGAATCAAAATACATAATTCTATACTAGTAAAACACTTAACATAAATTGAACTATTTATGGATATAATCCATAATCATAAAAATGTTTTCTTTGAGAATTATAAACTCATAAACCCTTTATAATGGTTTGTAAAGAAAATAAGAATTATCCTAAGCATATCCACCAGGAGTGTCGTAACCAAAAGTGCAGTAAGACCCGTTGTCGTGCACCAGTTCCTGTTTGAGTCTAGCTCAAAGCGGTGTTTTCAGGTATTACTCGTAGATTCATCTATGACAAAGCCACCTCTACCTTCTCGCATCCAAACTAGGATGTATTGCTCGTAAAACTCAAAAAATCTCTACAATACCAAAATTCTAGGAAGTTCTTCTATACTAATCCTCAAAGTCCATCTTAGGTCTATGTGCTCTAATCAATGTTTATCTAAATATAGTTTCCAAGGTTTGTACTAAACTTTCTGTGATACCAACTATAATTCCACAACCATAGTTACCCAGAGTCAGTGCATTATTGCATAACATTGGTATGATCACAAAAGATCAAGTCTTGAAAGACCAAATAGTTTAGTAGACTTGGAATCACTAGATACATTAATAATGTTTACATTACATCATAAAATGAAAACTACAACAACATAGTCTCCATAGTACACACTCATATCCCATCATACTATCCCTACAAGTCATTCAAAAAATAATTTTTCACATACTGGGAAAAATAAAACATAGAAAGGTGTGAGCTCAAATTCCCAGTAAGGATAAAAATATAGAAGAAACATTCATAAATAAGAATAAACATTTAAGGCAATGAATAACTAAAACAAAAGCCTTTTACACATCAACTTTAGCATAATATGGTAGAAATAAAATGAATTAATTCCATTTACTTATTCACATGGTTATTCTAGTAATCAAATAATCACATGCAATATCAATAACCACTTTCATAATGATGGAATGCATAATGCCATACTATCATAACCCCATAGTCAAGGACTTGTGCCAAGACTGAAAATATGATTTTGTCAAGGCCTTGTTCCAAGACACTAGTTTGTCTAATGAGACCTACCGATGCATCGAGGAGCTATAGAGGGCTCCACCCATCACTTATTAAGTCCAATGCATTCCTCATATGAACAGGTTTTAACGTACCATAAACATTCTTATTAAAACTAGAATACGAAATGTCAATAATTTCTCCATAAACCATGATTGGTATAAAAAGAACACGCACAGTCAATCATATCACAAAACCTTCAATACAATATGGAAGTTTTGTATCATAATAAATCAACTTCTTAAAATCCATTAACGGATGTTGACATCGATGAAATCAAAACTATTTGAGAGAAATATCTCTTTTTTAAAATCATTTAAAAGTCACATAATTATAAAATAAATAATTTACTTTGAAAATCTTTTTATAAGATTTTATTGGAAGAATCAAAGATTTTATAATGGTGGAAAATAGCTCCACCCGCCGTATAAGATAAGAAAATACATTCTTACCTTAATTCAGTCGAAAATGTTAAAAAGGACCTTGTATGGAAAACGATGGAAAGATTCCTTTATGAACATCTTATAAAAAGTCAACAAGGGTATAAATGGCTTGAACCCATAGTTTGTAAAATATTAATAATGATTTGAAATGCATTTTTAAGAAACATGGACGTGGATGATAAAGAGGTCCCAATATATAATTACGTATTAACAACCTCAGATAATGAAGAGATTTTGAAATCAACCCTTACCTCGTAATTTTCCTTAGTTGAGGGTAGGTTAACCTCCTATATAATAGTGAAATAATTGTTATTAAATTATACAGGAATCATGTACATTAATATGATATCACATAAGATCTTTTAACATTGATTTGTTAATAATATATTAGTATTATCATCGTTTCAGGTGTTAACGAATTCTTTTTCCTTTATATTATTTATTATGTGAGAAATATATTTTATGAATGGGATGTATATTATTCATATACAGAATGATATCATGTCTCTATAAATTATTTTTAATCATCAAATGAAATTTATTCTTGAATGGATACGATGGCGAATGAGTCTCATCGCGTTCGTGGAGACGGTAATCCGTACGTACAGACAAGCGACAATATCATTCTTTTGATATTAAAATAATATATAATTGGATGGTATATCATATATAACGAATATTTATCATGATATATTTATTATTTACATGAATTAAACATCATTATTATACCCATCCAAATAATAGTGTATTGAATAGCAATTACACCACGACATGGAGACGGTAGGCCGCACATACGCACGTATGGTGACATGTCATTCAAAGGATGGATAGAATACTGAATATGGTTGTACCATATTTATAATAACATAAAAATGTATAAAATATACTGGAGTTATTATTTTAGAATGGAAATAACAAAGAAAGAAGAAGTTGAAGAAGAAAGGAACTTGAAAGAGGGTGGTCAAAACATTACCTCTTCTTCGGGTTTTTCCTTTTAATTTTATCAAAAGGGCTTCTTAGGTTGGCTTTCTGATCACACTAAGGCCTCTAGGTTTAAGTGAGGGATGTTTAGAGAATATTTGGTTAGGGATTGGCTGATCCAATAGGCTCTGAAGGTGTGAATTAGAGAGAAGGGGGAGTTCCCTTTTATAAGAGGGGTGAGGGGAACCTTTGGAAAAGCTAGAAATATTATACTATAATAAATTCATTTTCGGTTTCTAATAGCTCCAAAGTAGATTATTTAAATTTTAAGACAGTAATGGGTCGGAATACTCTAAAACAATAGATTTTAGATAGGTTTGGTTCACTATATTAACCTTATCATTTATAGTTATCTCTTATTTAAATAGATTGACATTTACCATGTCTCTTTGTATTTTTATATTATATAGTTACTAACATACTATATACATCCAAGAGACCCCCAATTTGTCCTTTAATGATACACCTATCATTATATAAGTCCTTTGGTCGAACCTTAGATTTTTAGGAATCTAATATCAATTAATAATATAATATTTGTTTTAAAAACTCTTTTATTTCGATTTTGACACTATTGGGTATTTTGTTTTTGATAATTTCATAACAACATTATTACTTCGAAAACAATTTATATAGCCAATAATAATATGTCATATTAACCTATTAAATTAGTGGAATTCATAAAAAGTCTCTAATTAATTTTTTTTGATATTTATAATATCAATTATTTTATTATTTCATTAATTACGTAATTACTGCATCACCATTGTGTAATTAATAAATTAAATTATTTAATGTCTTAAAATTATAAATAAAATAACATTAAGTATGAAATATGTTTATATTTCTAATGAATATTTATAATCTAATTTATCTTATGTATTACCCTATATTAAAAATGTATTAGTTATTAAACTTTGATTTTAACTCTTTTTACTCTTCTTTGAATTAAATAATAATAAATGTCCTAATCTAATAAAAGTTGTCATAAATGATAATTTTTTATTCCTAAGATTTTTTTTGTCGAGCCACACTTGTCGAATAGAATTAGGACATGTTTTATGGTAATATTAATATCATTTTTACCCTTAATTAACCTATTTACTTTTAACCGTGGTAAATATGAGTACAAAGTTACTATTCACCAAAAAATATTTTTATCTTATTGAACCACATTTTACTCCGTGATATTAATCGTGTCTCTCAGATTTTTGAAATTCCACTAACAGAAGCAGTAAAATTACATTTTATGTGAATTTCAAAATTCTTCTAGGAGGTGGGTAAAAGATGGTGAAAAGTTCCATAAAATTTTTATATATCTAAAATTATTCTAAACTATCTCCAATGAATTAAATTCAACTTATATAGGTATTATGTATCTATTTTTTCCTTAATAAAATTTAAATAAAATAAATAATTATTTAAATAAAAATTCAGTTTTAAACTATAACTCAGTGTTGTTTCACTATTCATCAAAAATTAATTGTCTTCAGATAAATACCAAAAATTCACCCTAAGCTAATTTCAATTTTGAGAATCCAAAACAGAAGTCCATTTTGAATGATAAAATGTATAAAATTTCAAAAAGTGGGTATTAATATTCATAATGGCTAGTTTGATAGGTTGTGGTGTGTGTTAGAACTCGAAGCTGCGTACAACACACGCTACTATATTACTCAAAGAGAAGCGTACCATGGAAGCTAGGGGTGTTACATAATATCCCATGAATCTTATAAAACATGTATTTAAGGGTATTCAATATAAAAATAAATTACCCTATTCAAGTGGATAGTGTAACTATTGTCTCCCTAATAGTGAGGATTTATTGGAAACTATTTTCATTTATTGAGCAATGATAATTCTTTGAACATAGTTTATATAAGTTGGTTACATCATACCCTTTGATTTTGTGATGTGGTATTCTATAAATCATTTTTTTGGATATACATTACTACCAAATAATTCTTATTATAAATATTCTCCACGTTTTGGGATATATACTATTGAAACCATCCAATTAATTTACCTAGATATATTATAATCATGTTATTCTAGTATTGTCTAAGTTATATACCCATTTCTCTATATGGTATGCACAAAACATTTGATATAACTCATATTTGATGATTTTCACCTATAACTTATGATGTTTTATTAGAATTTGGATATTTATTGTCACTATGTATATTTTTACTTCAATAAAATTGATTTTTGTAAAGGATAATAATGTATTGTTTATTTATTTTCACTTATAATGAATGCATTGGGTATAAAAAGTAATGATTGGTGAATAAAATTATATAACCCCTATATGAATCAACAGGTCACATGAGACAAAATAGTTTTTGTGTTTGGGTATTCCTCTTAAAATTATAAGATATTTTCCCCTTAAAAATCATTGACAACATGATGTATTGACTACAGTCTCGATAGAAACAAATGTGTGTTACTGAATGTAATTCAGAGTAGGATTTTGGTTTTTTTAATTATGCATTCCTTTGTGTGATCGATGGTTCTCACTTATCCTCAAAGAGTTTTATAAAATCCAAATAAGTCTGGAGGAATCCTTGATTACTTGAGTTATATGTTGACCTTACTAATAATTTGAGATCCTCCACTCTTATGCTTCCATTTCTAAATGTCATCGATAAATATAGAGAGAACATTATTTTTAGAAGAATAACCTATGTAGAATACTTTTTCGGAGATGTCGAACATTATTAATGAATTAAAATGTCTTAGAAATAAAGGGAAAATTTTACATTTGATACAAAGACTATGTGATTTATGTGTTTTTATTATTAAATAAGTATATAATTATTTAAAGCTATAGATTATAATTTAGATGTATGATATTAAATAATAATTATTGATTTTCTTATAAAGGATTGTTCTATACCAGATTTTATAGATGATATCAAATAATTTATGTAATGTATGTGTTTATGGGAACTAAATCTATGTTTTTGGTCCCATGGAATGATAATTGGTATGAATAAAAGGGTTCAGAAACATTTGTGGTTTGGATATTAATGGTGGTTAATTTAAGGGTTGAAAATTTATCGATGAACCTAAATATAAATTTATATAAAACACTTTACAATAGTAAATTATTTTATTTGAAGGCTATAATTCAAATATTATTTGTTGATTAGTCTTAGATAACGTTTCTAAAGACCCTATGAATATATCAATGTACTGGATAACATCATGATGTTTTGGTAAAATAGATATTATGTTGATTTTATGATCAATAATTCCCTATTTTGATACTATTAAGTTGATGTGGCAGTTTAAAATATGTAACTTGGGGTAATTACATATAAAAAGATTCATTAAGCATTAACTCAATCATAATAATGATTCATGACTAGTGAATCTAAGATTTCACACCCTGTGACAATCTCAAATGGGATATTTTTTTGGTATTCACATTATGTTTAAGAACCATTTTGAAGGATTTAATAATTATGATAAATAATTAGAATTATGAATCTAAACAATTACCATGGATAACTAAGAAAGCACCAAAGAGAGCTATAGGTTGATTTTAAATTATCATATGATAAATGATTCATTAGTGAGTACATATTCAGATTGATGATTTCATATTCATATTTTCTATATTATCATCATAATTTTGGTTTTAGTATTTGGTTGAAATAGGATCATAGAAATGAATCTGAGAAAGGTATGTACCGAGAAACCAGAAATTTTTATAAAAGAAGAAGGTAGAATTAATAAATGGTTAATAATTATAGTATATACCAATTATTATGGATATAGTGACATTTCAAGTCTTACTTAATATTTTTAGGTTGATGTCATAATAAAATTATTTATTGATACTATAATCTATTTTAATTAGTAATGAGATATTTATCGATGGAAATTTGGTATATTTTATGTGTTTTTCCAAATTACTTTAAACATATAAAAATTATCCTTAATTATTTTTTCTTTAAAGGTATTGTTAAATATATTAAATGGTATTAATAACCTAAAATGTTATTTTATTGCAATATTATTTTTTGGGGGACAACTATTGGAGAACACACGATTGAGGTAAGGATAATTATTAGGTATACTAAACATATTATAATGAGATAATAAAGAGTTATTTCATTTGGAAAAGGTAAATTAAACTATATTGGTAACCATGGGATTGATAATCGGTTCATGAAATTTGTAGGGAAGTTTATTTTAGTTCTGTGATTATTAAATATAGTGAATGGTGTGTGAGCTTATTAATCAGAGGTTAATTTAATTTTAGGGTTAAATATATAGTTATTTTTGAGGAAAAATTAATCTAATTGTTATTTAATTTATTGGAGATTGAAATATGTTGTGGGAAAGATTTTTTTATAAACATTATATTATTATGGAATATAAATAATTTGGTGAATTATTTTTGTTGTTTGAGGAAGGATAAGATTTATTTTGAGTGAATATTTTTCAATGATTTTTGAATTTATAATACTTTGAAAAATTTTATCATAATTTGAAACCACTATTTTTAATATTAGGATAACTATTTTGAGAGAACATAACTCAATATAACCTAGTTTTAACCAATAATTTATAAGATATTTATATGGATTGAACCAAGTCTAGTACAAGTCGATTTGTAAGAATTATATGCTAACATGACAGTGTTTCAAAATGATAAAATTGGAGGCTAGGTTTTCTTAAGGTTATTTATTATAAAACAATTATAATGATCATAACTCAAGATAGTGTTTTTTTATTAATGTATAGATCTATATGTAACCATGGGGTGAGGGACCATACAAATATTTCTACGATGAAAACCTGAATATATTTGGAGTTAGAGTTATATTTTGTTTTTATTATTTCAAACCAATTATCAGAAATTATAATTAAAAATGTTAACATAGTCAAATTTAAAAACGCACCAAAGAATAAAAATGTAGATTCTCATAAAATATCATGGGATTATGTTCATCGAATTTACAAGTGTATGGAAAATAGAGTAGCTATAAAAATTAATTACATAAAATGCAATAGAGTGGGTCATTAAGGAACTCAATATTCCAATCCATTAACTAATAATAGAGACAACTACCAACAAACATGAAAATAAGGAAAATAAGATAAGAAAAACAAATAATTTATTAGATATTGATTTTCACTATATATATTCCTATATTATATGTATATATGTCTTTACCAACTAAATAATTGAATTATAAGAACCCATTATTTTATGAATATCATATAAATCATTTTCAGGGTTTGTAAAAAGTTATTATTTAATTATCTAGATCAAAATCCATTATTATAATTATATGTGATATTAAGAATGGTTTATATAAATTTTTAAAGCATGTTAAATAATTTTCTTCACAATGGTAAATCTTATTCCAAATCCTAATTAAACCCCTAATAATCTACAAATATATGGTTAGTTAATAGTTACCTAAAGAAATTACTATGATTTGAAGAGTGAAATTGTAAGGCTGCAAGTTTTTAGTGCATTATAATTAAACTAAATAAAAATATATTATATTATTACTATTAATAAGTCATTTTTTCTAATATCTTGATTTAAAAGAACACCAAACATAAATAAAAATGGTTTTATATTAACATTTAATATTCATGTTTAAATAAGACAATTAATAATTGAGTATTTAATTATGATTAATGACAATGAGTAACTAATTTATGAAATATATGTATAAATTATATAGAATAATCTTTTATTATGAATAAAAATCATTAAGTTTACCTAAAATAACTAAAAAGATCATTTATTATTCAGAAAAGAATTTATTAAAACAAGTTTATTTTTAAATTTTAGAAATTTATATTTCATATGATTCATAATAAACTATGTTTGATATGAAGAGTTAGGTAACATATATTTAGTATTAAAATCTTATGAAATGATTATAATATCATTTAATATGTTAAAATGCCATTATCTAATAAAAATGTTTGTTTATTATATTTTATGATTTTAATCAAACACATAATTAGTAAATTTTCAATATTTAAATAAACAAAAATGAATTTAATTTTTTAATTACTCATTTAAAAATTGTTATATTATAAATTATTGACCATTTTATAAAAGATGTATTTTTGTCAAAAAATATGAGATTTATGAATATTATAAATTATACAGTTTTAAAACAATATAAGAATAACCTAAAAGATTTAAAAACCTTTTAAATAATTAAATATGAATCTAATAATAAAATTAATCATTTTAATATATTATTTAAACATAGAAACCCTTTATAAATCCTTTTTATAACTAATAAATATGTTACTTTAACATAAAAACTATTTCCCATATTTTCATTAAATTCATTTTTTTCAAGGTGACATTGTTTTGGATATTCATTGAATAATCACAACTTTTATTCAATCCATTTTAAATAAATTATTGTCTTTAAAATTGGTAATAATGATAATGTTATCTTATATAAAAATTTATATATTATAAATGTTATGTTTCTAAAAATATTTTTTTCATTATTTTGTTTGTTTTAAAATTATCTATTGACACCTTTAATCATTAAATTTGATAAAATTATTTTCCATATTAAAATCCTAAGTATAATGTTAGGTAAAACTTTTAAACACATTTTTTCAATTAAAACAGTTAGAAATTAATGAATGACATAAAAGTAAAAGGGGTAAATTAAGCTTAACCCAGTTCAAAATCATTAAATTATTTATAGAAAATTCATATAACTACATTTTTTTTCTTTTAATAGACTAAAACATGTCCCACATACAATTATTTCCACATTTTATCCATTTTCCCGTGAATAGTTTCATGGAATTATCAGAAATTTTAAATTTGTTTCGAAAACTACCATTTACTTCACTTATAAAAGGGTAAAACCATTACCACATAAAGACAATGCTTACCATAATGTTACTCCTTCCAAATCAATAATTATACTCTAACTAGAAAACTATACCATGTTAATATTCCCCTATTCAATCATATTTATCCTTATATCATCAAATCAATCTATAATTATGTTGAAAATTCAAGTCCCTACCAAGAGTATTATCAACTACATTGTTATTCTTCATAATTTTATTATTTTAAAATGTATTTTAACCCCAAAAATATAATTTTACATTTATCATTTATATACTATAATGTTATTGTATTATGGTTATTATCATTGTTTGTTAATAAAAAAACTTATATGTATAAAAACTATTGTTTTTGAGTTTTTTATACTACTACCTCTATATTGTAAAATTCTTATTTGCTTCCTTTACTACCTTACAATCGTGGATAAATGTGTGGTATTATGGGATAAATATGTGTTTAGGATATCATTAATTTTCTTGTGTGAAACAATTATGATCCTATTAATGATATGATAAAATTGATCATCATTAAAATAAGAATAAAGTAGATTGTAAAATGTATTATAGTAGATTATATGTTCTTTTAATTATAAATATTCAAATGAGAATAAACATGTACATCTAAATTATGAAACTAGTAAAAACACTCAAAACTATAAACTATTAACGAGAAAAATTGGAAGAATTAATGTCGAGAATGAATAATTATAATGAGTGTGAATGAAAATGGATATTAGTATGGATATGAATTAATTTATCATTATATAATTGTTTGTCATATAAGAGTTTAATTTATGTATCGGTAATTTAGGAAAGTAAGTAAGGTTTTTGGTCCCAATTTCCTTTCATTGAGAAATTTTCATGTTTTACATTTTGTTTACCATTGAATGGGGTATATATAACAAAATGGTAATGCATATATATTTATTGTCATATATTTCATGATATAAAATTTTCTATTTTATATTAACAATCATATGGGGTTTCGGTTCAAATTCATATTGAGGTTTAAGGGTTTTCATCTCATTTTATCATCATTAATAAAATTATTTTATTTATACTCCTATTATATTTTTTGAGGAATGTATACTACCAATATGATATATTGTATCATAAATATGTTATATTTCATGGAATATAAATTTACATCTATTTTTTCACTCTCATGGACATCTGAATCTAATTTTTCTATGTCGTAAGTATTTTCATTGTCTCAATTTTCATTGGTTGAGATATAACAGATTTTATGGAACATGTTCCGTCTATGTGTCATTATACTAATTTATTATCACATGATTTTAATTTTATATTTATTTCATAGGAATTAAAATCCAAAAACATATTCCCATATTATTGTGTGTTGTTATTCAATTATTTCCCTAGTAGTGAAATTTATTGGTAACTAGTTATTCATTCATTAATTTATGACAATAATTTAAATATATTATATATTAGTTGGGTAAACTAAAACCATTGATTATATTATGTGTTATTATATCAATTTTTTGTAGATATACATTTCTACTAAATAGTACCTCTAAAAAATATCCCTCACATATTTGGGTATATTCTATTTTAACCATCAACATTATTTCTCTAGAATTATTTTCATCATGTAATTCTAGTATTGTCTTAGTTTAATACCCAATACTCTATATGATGTGATCATCACATTTTTAATTACTACGATTGGATTATATACACCTATAAAATATGTTATATTATTGAAATGTGAAAATTTATTGGATTTCCATATGTTAATTTTTCAATATAGATGAATATTTGTGAAGATGATTATGTATTATTCATTCTTTTTCACTTATGGAGAATGTTTCAGTATTAAAAAAATGGTGGGTTAGGAAAAAAATTAATAATTACGTTACTGAATCATCAGATATCATGAGACAAAAAATATTGGGTTATGGTGCATTCCTCATCCAATAACAAGATATTTTCTTGGCATAACTGTTTGACAGTAGCATGTATTAATTGTAGTCTCGAAGAAATGTAAAGTATTATGGAATAAGACATTGATTGATGATTTTTTATCATCATCAATATGAATTCTAAGGTGTGATATTTTTATTATTGATATTCATGTTTTAATTTGTTATCAAGTATATTTCATGATACTATTTTCATTATTATTATGGATTTATATTGTTTACTTATTCCTTTTATAATACCTACACCATGTTTATTCCCTAATTGATTCAATTTTATGATTACTTTACCGATCCTTTGATCTCATCCATTATTTTTTCCATTTTCATAGGCAATGGATTGATTTGGTACACAATACACGACACCTTGGCATTTTATATAATATATGTTTCAAATAAATTTATTTTCGTTGACAAATTGCAACACACGCAACCCTAAGTATGAATGAACATGATAGAGAATATTTCTCTAACATAGAAGTTAAATTAAATGGTATGAATATTATTAACTAAATTATGAAAAAATAACTGATAAAATATATTCACTAGTTACAAATTAATTAGATATGAGAATATAAATAAATTTAAAATAAATGAGATGTATTTCTAAAAACTAATTTTATGAGAACAATATATTTTCATCCTAACACATTAATTTAATCACTATTAGTGAATTATTTTAAAGAAATGTGTGAAATATATATTAAATATAATTTTTTCTATCATCTATTGTTTTATCTATAAATGGGTTAGGAATAAATATAGTTTTATAGTTAACAATGTTTTAAAAAACGGTTTCATCACCTTTTTTGCAGTTATGTTAAAATTCCTTTATTTCAAATAAAACATTAATTATGGAAAAACAAATTCCACATTTTGAATTAATTGGTTCCAATTTTTTAAATATATCCTTTTAAAATTATATATAGTTACAATGATGAAATTTACCACCTTGATAATGCATAAATCATGTTAAAATAGGTTAATACTAAGTGATAAGGCCACCATATATCATATTAATTATTATTTGATGAATTTAAATATAATAATATCACATCTGGATGTAAATGAAATTTTTTACGGGGAAATATTTCATGAAAATGAAAAAAATATGAAAATAAAAAAATAAAAAATATGAATATCAAACATTTAAAAATATTTTATGTGTTAACATAGGGAAAAATGATGTTTCGAATAAGTATAAATTAATATTTTTAATATAATTAAAATATTTTTATAATGAAAATGTAAATAAAATTTTTATTAATTATTCCATTTCCTTACATTCATTCACAATACAAACATATCATTTTTTTAACAAATTGAAAAAATAAAATGAATCATTTAAAAATAATAAAAGTAAATTAATTTTAGTGATTTATAGTATTCCATGAAATATTAACATAAATTTGTAATATTATGGTTGTGAAAATGTGTTATATTCTAATTTTGATCTTTTTTGGCATATTTAATGTCAAATTACATGAATAGCCCCTAAATGGTAATTCATGATATTTTATAATAATTAATATTTTATTAAATCATTTAAAACTGAAAAAAAAATATTTTATTAATCCACATTAATGTAATATAGTTAAAAAACAATGGTCCATTTATAAATTATTTTTCTATTCATGGTGAAATTTATAACCCTTTAAAGTTAAAATTGATGATTCCATGGCTATGGTAAAAAATAATTAACGTTCTGGTTGATAAAAAATATAACCATTCAAATGATATAAAAACATATATAATTTTTATTTGAATTTATTATTTAGACACCAGAATCTTTTTATTTTAATTATTGTCTATTTGGAAGTATTATTTCTTACAATGACTTGTTATATTTAAGTATTTCTGGAAATTCCAAGTGTGTCCTTCCCCACTCCTTTAAAATGACACAAATCCTTTTTCATCATCACAGAAAATTGAGCCTTATGCATTGAAAAAAAGTATAAAATAATATATTTCACATTCCAATCCACATTATAGTGGTTCTTGGGTCCCAAAAATATAATCCTTATTGTTTTTAAGTGGAGATCCAAACGAGTTCTTTCAATTAATATGTAATCTCCTTAACAAATCACTTAAATGTTTTGTTCATATTTTATATAATTTAAATATATGTTATTTATAAAAAATAAAAAAAATAAAGTAGTATCAATATTAATGAATTTTATATTGATTATGAACTCACTATTATCCACCCACTATCCCAAAAAATAGTATATAAAATTATCACTGATGTGTACATATGAGTTATAGTCACCACGATGTGATACAAAACATTTTATCATTAAAAAATTTGATATATTGTTGTTAGTATGGGTTTGGTGTTTATATATGATATTTATAACATAATTATGCTTCTCGAATTATGATATCATATCCAATTTCATTCCATGAAATCCATTGGGTAACGATAATGTCTCTCGTGCATACATGTGTACTACCACCTTCATGAAGTTTTGTGATTCATTTTTCAATTATATTTTACATGGATGGTAATGATGATATATTATAACAATATATATGATATATATGATATAATAATTATTCTTTAAATTTGATTTTTTATTTTCCTTTATTTCATTTCATCTATTGAAAAATTAAAGAAATATTCATTTTCACGTACGACCTACAATCTCTTTGAATGCTGTAATTTATTTATATATATATAAATTATATAGATGAATCTAAATATGTATATAAAGAATATACATGATATTTTTATCATAATTAAAATTATGTATATTATGTATCCATTCTCAAATTTCATGGATTGATACCATTTTACTTAATTATATGGGAAAAAAGAAGTAGTTATCACCTACAACAAGGATCTTAATACAGAATTGATAATAAAAAGGTGATAAAAGGATAAAAGTAAGTCATTTATATTATGCTATATATTATTATGTTTTTATAATAGTTTTAGGATAAAAATATCTTTATTATAATGAAGGTTTGAATGCGTATGAAGGAGGGAAGACTTAAGGGAAGATTATATCATCTCAAATCATCCTATTTGGGGCATATGCTATCTTATACACAAAACTAATTTTATGGGTGGGTATATAATACCCTTTAACATTTTATATCACAATTATTTTTACGATAATTACTTCTACTTTTTAATTTTATGTTTTTAATTCATAGGGATTACAATTCAAGAGTTACCAAAGTGGAAATGGTTCTATGTTACAATCAAATTGTTTGTTAGGGTTTTTTAATTACTATGTTCATGATGGTGAAATTTCATGATATAACTCTCACTAAACATATAAATCTTCTTTTATTCTAGTTATTTCTTGATATCACATGTTTTAAATTCATTTTTTCTCATATTAAGTACTCTATGGACTAAAAGAATTTTTAAAAAATTATTTTATTTATGCAGTCTGTCGAAATAACATTCTCTTCCGTGTACATGTTTTCTAAATTTTTTTTAGAACATTATTAATTAAAAAATGTTTTTTAAATTAATTTTTACTCATGTATTAATATTTACAGAATGGTTAAAAGGAATCTCCTTGTCTTTTCTAAACAAGGTGCCTTATGAATATTTTAAAAAGTGTAAAATTGATGTTTTATTTTAACTTATACAACCTGAATAGAATTTACCACCATCATGACCCTTAATTATATTATGTCTCTATATTTATAATTAAATTAATTTATGTTCCATAATATTTTGGAAACAATTTAATATTTTAATGAAGCAATTTCAAATGTAGAATTGGTATTTTCCTCACAATATTTTAATGATAATTTAAAGGTATTTCAATTCATCAATGATAAAAAGATTTGATTTTAATTAATATATAGATTAGATATGATCCAAGGTTATAATAATCATTATCTATATTTATTGTTTTTATTTTAAATAAATTATATTCGTGAAACCCTTTCTCTTACCATGGGTTATGCTATGATAAATTCATTAACTGCTTAGAATACGTTTTTCATTTCCAAGGGAGATGCCAGGTTGAAATGTTAATTAAACTCAATTTTATTTTCCTTGGCTAAGATATGAAATATTAATCATCTTAGGGGATAAATATAAATTATTTTTATTATGTGATGGGTGGGTCTAGAATTATATTTCCTTATAATGCATTGGGTAAACATGAATATCTCATGAGATATAAACACAAGAATGTTGAGCAAACATAGTTTAGTAAGAGACTAAATCCACTATAATAATATTATTAGTTAAACATGGATACTAATAAGGATTTTGGGGTGAACCCATTCAACTATTATTGTCTTGGAAATGTGATATAACTACTAAATAAATGATTTATATGATTACTTGTATAAAAAAAATCTGTGTCTTATAACAATGTTGTTCTCTCATAGCCAATGTTATTTGGTTGCCTTATGAATCATGTATTTTTAACTAAAAATATGTATTTCATTACTCAAAATTTTTATATTTTATATGTATTATATGGTTATCAAATTTCATTCTCATGATTTCATACCTTTTTCTCATTTTATGTTTACGTGATCTCTGTAAAGCCTTTTCTTACCAGTATTAAACATTAGAGCTCACCCATTCTTATGTTTCCTTTTTCCAGGTCATAAAATATGGTATTTTACATTATTTACCTAAGAATGTTGATAGCTATAAAATCTTATTGGGTGATATTGTAGTTCATTCAAGAACTAGTTTTTTATGTTTTCAAAAGGAACTAGATCAACACCAATTTGGTTTGCTTTATAATGTCATGTAATGAATATTCATATATTAGTATGTAAACATTATGTATGAGAAGAATGGGTCAATTTACATGACATGTTTAGAAGGTTAAAATATGAGAAATAATTTATCAGAGATATTGAAATTTTATCATGAATTAATAGGTCTCATATATAGTGGGAAGTGTTTTTATTTTATACAATGAAAATGAGGATTATAATTTCATATTGTGTCCTAATTCTATAAATTTATAGACATAAAAGAATCATCATATATAATTGATTAAATAATTTTTATTGACTTTATTATTATATATTTTTATATCCCATCTTTTATAGTTGTTATCAAAGAATGAATATAAAGTATGAGTGTATCAGCACTATATTCAAGAGTATGGGTCTGGGGTGTCACACATGACAAGCATAATTCTATGGAGATATTATTCATATTTTGATTACGTAATGATTGAAATTATATTAACATATAATTATTTTCATGATTTATTTCTTCCTTTTGTAAAATATTTATACTTTTAAAATGTGGGTATTCATTTAAAGTGTTAATAGCATCATATATGGTCCTTTTCAATATACAATTATGGTGGCATCTTGCTTCAAAATTCCCTATATTATCCCTTGATATAATATTCAATAAAAATGTAATTTTTCTCAATGGTAATTTTTAAATATAGTTCATGTAATCATCCTAAATACATTTTTACTTTTTATATTGTGAATGAAATTACATTTAATCAATTCATATATAATATTTCGTCTTGATAACATATTAAATGTTTTGAATTATAAATCCTATGAAATGATGAATGTTTTAATTTTTAATTCAATGGGAAGAATAATTTAAATGTGGGGGCCTTATAAAATATAAAATTATAAAATTTCAGTATTATAAAGTATTGGTTTGAAACCTTTATCTATAAATTTTAAATTTGAGTTTTGGAAGAAATAAATTTGAATCTGGTTAAAAAAATATTATGTGTTTATATAATGTGAAATCCCATGAGAAAAAGGTGTACAAGAAACCCCAGGATTATGATGTTTTTAAGACTTGTATACACGGGTTAACCATGAGTATGGGTGGCTGGGGAGTTTTGAGAGAACCAGAGTTATGGTGTTCACATTATATGTGTCGAGGTAGGTGTTATGATTATAGTGGACATTAGTTATGTGTAGTATTGACCTTAAAGAGGGTATATGGTTTTAAGGAGATATTTAACAACCCCAACTACTATAACATTGATCTTATTTACTTTTTTACATTACTTAAATATAAAAAAGATATCATTATAATGAATTGATCATTTTATTAGTCTAGATGAGAAAAATAAATAGTTCCTTCTTATATTACATTATAGATATAAAATATATACTATACAAACAATCTCATATCCTTTATATTATTTTTAATATCCATTGGAATTGAAAAAATTAATGGGTGATTTGATTTTCTATGTAAGAGTTATATATATGTGAAGCTTCCAATAGTCAATAAGGCATAATGAGTATGGAATGGGGAATAAATAAAACATGTTTCATTTAATCAATAACATCATGAGGAAATTCATCCTTGGATAATATCATTGTGGTTATATCATTTATAATTATAATTGAACTATTAAATATTTCAATGACTAATATAGGATTCCATTATTTTAGACATCAGGATATATCAATTTTCAATGTTTTGTGCTAAAAAATATTAAACTATGAGTCGGAATAGACTAAAATACTCATTATATTTGGATAACTTATTTTTTCCCATGAGACCTATCAATTCATTGAGGGGATCTATAATTACATTCCCCACCATCAGAGTATGTCCAAAATTATTCTCATATATTGAATTTTTAATTTAATTTATTAAAAAAATATTCATCATCAACAAATACATGTATTGAGAAAAGAAGAAGGAATATAAATTCTTCCTAATTCGATACAAACATATTTAATGTAAAACACCATATGTGAAAATGTTATATGGTTTACAAAATTATAATATCAATGATACAATGAATAAATATTTTTAAGAGAAATAAAATTTCTAAGGAACACCAGAATTTTATTTTTTGAATAGAAAGTTAATGACACCAAAATTAGTAAGAGATAATAGATGATAATCAATTCATAAAAAATATTTATTTTCAAATAAAATCATGGCCATTGGAGAAATAAATAAAATGGAAGATAAATATTTAAATAACAACTCATTAAGTAGTTTTATTTATAAAATAACTAAAAACACATATAATAAGATAATAATGAAAAAAAATTATAGAGGCATGAAAATCTGTTAATGCCATATACATTAAAAAAACATTTATTTTGTCTTTTTGTAAAGAAATTAGAATATTATCCTTTAGAAAAAAAATGAAGACTGATTTTAATGATTTTAAAAAGTCTAATATAAAATTTAATTTCCTTCGTAAATCATTTTATTAAATAAAAATATCTTTTTAAAACTAATTTGAAAAATAATTTAATGGTAGAATAATATACCCGGTCAAAAATAGAAATAAGTCAAACTTTTCTTACAAAAAATCCTTTAAAAAAGTTCCTTATTGTAAATAATTAATGATAAAAATAGATAAAGCATCATGTCAAACATCTAAATGTGGTACTATATACACAACATAAATGTATATTGGTCTCTAATACCAATTATGTCTCAATATAGAGAAAATTAAGATCAAATACATTACAATGATCATATCATTGAAGGGATAATTTATTCAAAGAATTGATTATGTGTAAAAGAACTATACCCAAATTATTTTTAAAGATATAAAAATAAAATCATAGGTAATTTTATAGATAATCATGGAATATCATCTTCAATAAATTAGAAGTATAACCTAGTCAATGGAAATTGAGTTAAAAACCCCTTGCCTCAAGTTCATCTTTGATTGTAGGTGCTCTAACATCCGGTATAATGAATTTGAATTTATTATAAATAATTAAAATGAACATATACATATATATATAATATGATTTTTGATCCATTTATAACTTTATATCACTAATTTGTTAACAATCTATTATTATACTCATTATTCTTAGTTATAACTCCTTTTTTTCATGTATGTTTTAATTTGGAAGTCTCAGTACTTAAATCATGATGATGGTTTAATAATCTAAATAATATTATTATAGATATATTTACATCATATATATTAAATATATTTATTTATTTATATTCATCCTTAAAAGATAGTGATTGAAGAATGAATTCCAATATTTATCGAGATGTCATGACGTACATATGCGTGAACACTATTTTAAGTTTTCGAAGGGTGGAAAAAAGAAATGAAAATAATAAATCACCCTTAATGAATTATTTTAATATCATTTATATCTTATATATTCCTTAAATATATCTTTATTACCATCTATAAAAAGTATAAATGAAAGGCATATTATATCACTTAGTGGAGTTTGTCATCCACAATTACATATAACCAAAATTATCATTTTATAATGGTTTGGAGGATATAAAAGAAAATGTGAAATTATAATTATTGAAAAAAAAATTAATTTTATAAATATAATATATTTTCATTAGTTCCATCTTAATAACCATCCAAGTGATGTGATGATGAAAAACATTTCACTACATGGACATGTTAACTCGTACTTACACACAAGTGGTGATTTATTTTTTCATAGGTTAGAAAATATATGGAATATGGATTTCCCCTAATCATAATAAAAATTAGTATATTTATTATTTTAAAATCTTTAAAACACTTTAAGATGATGTAAGATAAAAAAAAATTAACATAGTCGATAAGGACGATTACCTATTCTTTAGTAGACCTCTTTTAGAACTCCTCTTAAGGGACATAAGGTTGAAATTTTGGAGTGTACATAACCTCTAGATGATGGATAATAATTCTTATAAGAAAATTTGGTATTTGTTTTTGATATGGGATTCTAAATGTGGTGTAGTGAAAAGAGACATGGTGTTTCTTTTTATAAGCATGAGAGGAGGATTATTGAAAATTCCCAAAGTAATAATTTAATATAAATTATTTTTAATTTTTAAATCGATCATGATTTGATACAATTAAATCCTAATATGTGTATAATTCAATATAGTCTCATAAAATAAAATTTTTACATGTTTAAGTGGTGTTTTCATCCTTATTTTTTTATTTTATCATCATGTTAACCCTTTTAAAAATTACTGCAATATTAATGTTTTCCAATCTTAAGGATTAAGAATGTTACCATATGATGTAAAATGACTCATAAATCAGACATGGTTGATTTTTGGAATGATATCTGATTAACTAACCTGAATATTGTATTTTTAGTAGTTTTTAATCATTCAAAACAATATTATTTATTTAAAAATATCATTAGTGTAATTTTTGATACACATCATTTCATTTGACATCAAATACGTCAAAAATAGATGTAAGTTGGATATAATCCTTCAAAAAATCCATAATATTTCATATTTATCTGTAAAATTAATGAAACACTACCATTATCTTAATTTATATTACCTTTATTATTTATAAAGTCATTTATTATATTTTTCAATTAATTTAATGTATAACATGTCTGCATTGCCTAAGTATTTATGAAAATTATTATGTCACTGAAAATTAAAAATTAAATACATTTATATAAAATAATATATCCTCCAAATGTAATTTAAAACCTAAATGAACCACATTTTTCATACGAAAAGATAATAGGCATATTAAAGTCATGAGACTGATATTTTTAACTTTATATTTCATTAAATTAATATAAAGGTCATAATAAAGTAAATATGAAACCATGTTTCCACATGTTAGATAATTGTATTAAAATGGATTAAATAAAATCATCCAATAAGAAAAATAAATATTTTGGTTTGATTTTTAGAACTTATTAAATTAGTTTTAACCCTAATTAACCGATTTTACCTTTATCACGATATTAAAATTTTTCAATGTTTACTATTCAAATTGACCCAAAATAAAAGTGAACTTTACTAAATTTGAACAACATGATTCCAAATTTGGTATCTATATTTTATTATTAAATATATATAAGGGTTATAAATTAATTAATCGTAAAAAATTAAAAACAAAATGAAATAATAATTTTTCAGAAAATAACTTTTTAGAATAACAATTTTTTATCAAATTAAACAATAAAATCGAATCAAATGAAACCAATTAGATTTTTATAATATAATTGAGCTAATTTTATATTGAAACAATTTTAAAACAAAATTTACCTTCGTAAATTATTTGAAAAAGGTTCACAAAAAATCATAATTTTTTACTATTCACTGGAAAATTAATAATCTCATTAAAATTATAAAAATTATATCTAATATAATTTTGTTATATATATTAAAAAATGATAGAATTATTTTTAAATACAATTAATTATGTTCCACATTTAAAGTCTAACATTTACTCACAATAATAAATAAAAATCATTTATAAAGAAAATTAGATGAATAAAATGACTACTAAAAATTGAGTTCTTAGTTTCAAAGAATTTATAAATACATTTTTGTTGATTAGGTACTTTATATGAAATTCACAATGTTTTTAATCATTTTAATACCCTCCATATTAATATATATGAAATAATATTAATATTTATATAATTATTGTTTAATAGTATATCATGGATTATCTAAACTCATTATTTATGGTATGGAAAAATATAAAAGTAATTAGATATTTTTCATGACAGATATATCCTAAAATCTATGGGTGTTAAGTTATACACAATTAAATAAAATTCTCTGCTAAAATTTCATATTGCTGATTTTTTTTAACATTTCTTGAAAACCCAAATCGTATAGAATGATAATAAGACTAAAATATAAAGCATACAGATTTATTGAAATACAATATATTCATGTTCCTAGATAAATGGAAAATTAGTCGTAAGTTAGAATGATTATATGAAAGATAATACTAATGTATAAGAAATAATAGGGTGTGATTGATGACATGGTCATAAGAATCATAACAAACTCAAAACCCTATATATGTGAGGGGTGAAAACACTATTAAATAATCATAGATGAATCTAAGGGAATTTTTTTTAAAATATAATCCTATAAATGTTGAGGTATTATTTTACTATGATTATAAAGAACATGTGAAAATTTAATTACCTTATTTATTTCCATTTCCAAAGAAAATTTTCAACCTTTGGTTATACATTGATTAGTTTCACTCCATCTCATATTCAAGGAAAAAAACTTTAAAGATGAATTTATTAATCCTAAACCACTAAAATTATCTTTAATGCATCATAAAATCTATATAAGAATTAAACGGAATTTCTTCATTTACTATGTATTTAAAATAACCAAAATTGTTAGCACACGTTATGTAATACTCTATTAGTCTATAAAACCTAAAAACCCCAATGTGTTATGGTATAATAATACAGAGATACAAAATCGAGGTGAATTGTGTATTTTAGATAATCTTGATATATTCTGACTTTAAACATTCTTTTCTATTTTTTAGATATGTATTGTTCTCTTCTTTAAGTGATTTGAGGAGCAAATAAATAGTAAAGAATAATACAATAATTTTTATAGTGGTTCGGGGTACAAAGATCCCATAATCAACTCCACTGATTCTCTCTCTTCAATCTTATTTATTTTCACTAGACAATATACTTTTACCCTAAGATCTTCACAATAGAGTATAGGCAGTTGATACCTTTATAACAAGACTTTACAAAGCCTTATGGTTCAATTATAGGGCTATAGTTTATCCAAGGCTTCATATGAGAAGATGATACTCTTTAATGTCGGATTCCAAGTACCCAAGACTCTAATAAATGAAAAGAGTTTGATTTAATTGAATTAAAAGGTTCTAGATCACAGTTGTAGTAGAAAAATACAGAATACATATCTTATTCTGGAACGATTAATATATTCAAGTAAAAAAATCTTTGAATGGATCCTGGTTAAAAATGATAGTCAATAACATCATCAAAAAAGAAAAAACAACAATTATATAGGATCATGGGATGGAATTATATAAATCTTTGAAGAGTAACTTCTTCAATACTATTAGAGGTGATCAATATTTTTCTTTTTTTTTCAGTAGTTCTATATTAAAAAATATATTTCAAAATATAAAATATTATATATATTTATATCTATGAGTTTTTGTGTCATCATCAAAAAATACTTATGGACATATAAATAAAATACTTCGCTTTTTTGGTTGAGTATATTCAATAATGTCACCAAGTAGATTTCAATTATTTAAATCTCTATAATTTAATAGAGTCATATATTTCCTTAGAAATATAAATGATTTACTTCTATGAATAAGATCCATTAAATCAGTTATAAAATATGTTTTATAAAGTTATTTATTTTTATCAATACCATTACATAAATCAAGGAGAATATCATTAAATAAAACTCTTTTTATGAATAGTAAAATGTAGGGTTTCTTCTTTTGATGAAAAACGTAAAATGCAAGGTTGAAAATGTATTATTGATCAAAAAATTAGCATTTATGTACCATAAATTTGTTTCCTGAAACATTGTGTTGCTTCTAAACATTGCGTTTATTATCCATACATTCCACTTTCTCAAATGTAAGGTTCCATCCGAACATAGGGTTGTCAATCATTATAGTATTCTTACTAATGCAGGGTTTGAAAAGTGTTTCTAGAATATGTTTAAACATTTATTTCCCACGTATTAGTATATTTAATATATCTATATAATAAATATTTCATTGAATATTAATTTCTTGATATTCCTTATAACTAATTTGATTATTAAAACAAACAAGGTTTTTTTGAGCATCAAAATCAATAATATTAATAGCATATTATTGAGGAAATACATGCCAAAAAGTATCCCCAAATTTTATGATCACAAAACCCATAACATTATTTATATAAAATATAAGAGTTTTGAACTCAAATGAAATAATATATTTTAAAAATATATAGATATTATAGTTATTAAAAGTCAATTTTTCATTGTATAATTTTCTTTGGTTGATAATAGAAACATATAGTTGAGTTACGATTATAAATATTGTGTATACTCAATTCTATCCCCCTATTTGTGGGATCCAAATAAAATTAGATAAAATATATAAAACACACTAAATATAGCACATAACTGTAAATGAATGTTGTAGACTACTTAATAGAAACAAATACATTTATTTTTCAATTAAAAATGAATAAAAATAATGTCAAGAAAAATTATTAATAAACACAATAAATTTTAAAAAAATATTTTTATGAAAAAGAGTGTTTTGTTGAGAAATAGTTTAAAAAGAAGGGATGGTTTAGGTTGAAAGTACTAGTTCAATATTGATTTTTGGTTTTTAACAATCTCAAACAGCCTTAAAAATACCCTTTAACTCAACCATAAGTCTTTTTAATCATTTTAAAAAGTGTCATCTAGCTACATTATCAAAATTTTTAAGTTTTAACCTATCTTTAATATTTCAATTAGATTTAATTAAAAAAATTCAAAGAGATTTTCCCATGTATTAAGAGACTTGGTAATCTTATTACTTAACTAATTGAGAATCATTTTAATTCTAGATTCACTTGATCTTAACTTCTCAAAAAGATCTATTTTATTATCTTTCAACACATTAAATGGTGTTATATTACAATGATGTTAACAAATATTATCATTCATATCATTAAACAATGATGAAATTACTAGAAATCATATAATTAAGTTTTGAGATTTTTGTAGAGAAAAACTAAAAACTCTGGATTTATTGAAACTACTTTTAATATATTCAAATTGAATGCCCAAATTCCACTTTAAATAAATGATATTGGACTTTAATATATATTATACATTCAGTTTCCCAATATAATCAATATTTCTCTTTAAAAATAAAAATAAATATTCTAGAAATTGAATTTTCTCTTGCATTGAACATATGAACTAGTATATCTTAAAATTCATTTCTAGAAATAGTTTAATTCATCAAATATTCGAAATATTTTCTTTTTAAATATAGTTAATCTTGAAGGATAGAATTTCAGTCCTTCACTAGGTTAAACCTGATTACTATATTTTTAATATTTTGATTTAAAGAATTATATTTTTCTTCTTCTTGATCTGTTTATTGAAATGTTTCTTCCATTATAGCTAGTGACATTTCCATACTATTCTCACTAGGAAAAAAGATAAATATTAGTCAGAACATCTGTTCTCTCTCAAGATACAGAGGATATTCTATCCATGGTTTATACCACAGTATAGGCAGTTTTATTTTCAATAATATTATTGGTTTCAGCTAAAAAATTTTCATTCTCTCATCTCTTTGATGAGTTAATATGACTAGTTATTTTTCAAAAGAAACTTTTTTATATTGTACTTAACTGTCAGCTTGTAATTCCTCAATAGTTTTTCTTGCTTCTTCAAAAACTATTTTAGTGTACTCTATATGTGCCCTAGTGTTAGATCTTGGGTTCTTGTGGTTAGGTTCTTCTTTGTTCCTAGGTAGTGTGACAAGGGCTTCATTAGTTATTTCTTCAATATCTACATCATCTTGACCAGTAGTATCATATTTATGTCTCTGTTTTACAAATTGATCATCATCTTCTATTCATGACTTACTGTCTTCCATATTACATAGTAGAACTAGTCAAATATATATTAGATTTACTTACTCCACTTATGAAATAATACTGGATTATTATTGGTCATCTAAACCAAGAGGAAACAATTTACCTTTTACTATTCTCTAGATGAAACCTATCTTCCTTAATGTTCCATAATTGAAAAATTTTCTGTGAGTAAACTTATTTCAAAAATTAATATTTTCAAATAATATTCTTTCAACATAAAATCACTGATGGAAAATAACATTACATACATTTCATTATTGAGAATATATTATAATTATACAATTCATGGAAGGAATATAGAATATATGAAATTGAACAGCACCTTCTAGTTAGCCTCACGGTCCATAAAAACATTATCCAGAATTTGGGTTGAGAAAAAAATAAAAAAATTATAGCTTCAGTCAATTGATCACGATTTCAGATTGATCAATGATCAAAATGGAATACTCCATTATGAATACATTTTAATATCTATTCCATCTATATAAATGAATTGTAAAATTCCTTTTCATTTACCCTTGAAGTGATAATATTATCTATTTTCCTGAAACTAAAATGAACATTCTTATACAACTAATTTAGTTATAACTTAAAAAGAAATTTTATATTTTCTTTATTAAATAAAAATTCAAAAAATTGAAAGGGAATGATATTATGAAGCATGATATTTTTTTTGATACAACCTATCAAAGTTGATAACTATTCATTAAAGAATTTTTATGAAGGGTATGTCCTGATGTTTCAAGTCACATGGTTCACCTTCATATTCTCTTTTGTTAATTGATTTTTCTACAATTCTGAAGGGAGATGGTTTGGAATCCGGGGGTTTTAAGGAATATGAGATCCCTTGAAGGTGAAATGGATTGAAATCTGAGGGTAAGAATGTGAAGGACAGAGAGGATGAGATTTCTATGGTTTTGGGTAATGCAATTATTTTATCTTGAGGAAATATATTAACCATAGTAATTATTAGTTTTCATTTTGAAAAGATTATCTTTTTCAAAAATAAAAAAAAATATTTTTTATTTTAATAAATAAATAAATAAACTAGTAAATACTATAATTATAGAAATTATGGAAATAAATCAACACACATTTATTAAAAATTTAATATTCCTAAACCCCGTTAATAAAATCAAAATATGATGTAGGAATAGGTTTAGTAAAAATATCAGAAGGTTGATATTCAGTACTAACAAATTCTACAGATACATTCTTTTTAAAAACATGATCTCTTAGAAAATGATTCCTTGTATCAATATACATGGTTCTTGAATGAATAATAAGATTTATTGAATCATTATTTCTATTGGTATTGTCCCATAAAAAAGGTATATTATTAAAATAAATTCAAAAATATAGTAAGGTGTTATTCATAAATTACATATATAGAGTGAAACTAATTGTAGATATATATTCTTCCTCAGCTATTGATATAGAAACTGGATATTGTTTCATACTTGGAAATGACACTAAATATATTCTCAAAAAGTGACAGGTTTATGATGTGACCTTTCTATCTAACCTACGTCTTCCAAAATCACCATTTGAATATGATATTTAATTAAAATCATAAGTGTTTAGTTACTGTAATGATTGAGAAATAGTTCGATTTAAATATCTAAAAATTATTTTAATAGTATTTATATGATATTATATTTTTTTAACTCAAATATAGTACAAAAACATATAGAAAACATTATGTCTGGTCTGCTAACAGTTATATATAATAAAGTAAAAATCATTACTCTGTATAACATATTGTAATCTTGTTTCAAACATCATAAAAATAAACATTCATATTAGTACGCATGATATTTTTATATGTCTTGCAATTTTATAGTCAAAATTTTTCTATAAATCAATAATGTATTTTTCATGAATCAAAACTTTTCTATAATCATTTTAATAAATTTTAAATCTTAAAAAGCAATTAAATTTTAAAATCATACTCGTTAAAATTTAATTTTAGCATAAGATTTGAAAACTGATTGCAATTTTTTTATTTGATGATCATAAAAAAACAACATAAATAAAAATTTTCACAAATAATATATTTGAGAAATGTTTTTCCTTATAATAGTTAAATTTCATAATTCTATGGAAAATTATGTTCTAATAAAAATGGGCTTTTTCTTAAATAAAAATCCCATGGTACCTATTTATGAACATAAAGTTCTTATTTATTTAAAAAGTGAATCTTCGATTTGAGGGTATTCAAAACCTGTTGGTTTTCAATATAAATATCCTCCATTAATTGTCCATTAAAAAATGTAAAATTTACATCTATCTGATATAATTAAAAATTCATATGAGATGAAAACTGTATAAGGATTTTAATTTCCTTTAATTATGAAAACGGTGAAAATGTTTCATCATAATATATCCCTTCTTCTCGGATGTAAAATTTTTCTACTATTCTAGATTTTTTATAGAAACTATCTCTTGATCATCCTTTTTATTTTTAAAACACCATTTGGTTTGTATTACTAGATAATTGGTTGGTCTGACAGCTAATTCAGAAACATTATTAATTCTAAATTGATTAAGTTATTCTTGAATTTAAAATAACCTACTATCATAAATTCAATCTTCTTCATTAGTTTTTTGTTCATATTTCTATTGAAAGGTAGAAAATTCATCATGGTGTCCTACATTTTTTCTTGTTTGTACTCTTATGTCTAGATTTCCTATAACAGTTTCTAAAGGATGTTCTATTAAGGTTCTATACTGTTTAGCTAAGACTCTTACAGATTATTCTATTTATTGTTATTTTGGAACAGACTAAATATCATTTAGTTTATTTTCAAATTCAATTTTAGTTTTTTCAAGCCTCATGTATTCAAAAGAGTCAAAAGATTCATCTGTTTGATCTTTAATTTTTTTCCTGAAAGGTTGGCTTTCATCAAACCTCACATGAACTATCTCTTTAATAATAATTTACTTTTTACTATACACTCTAAATTATTTTAAAGTAGCATTACATTCTAAAAGTAATTCTTCATTATCCTTTGGTTGAAATTTACTATGGTTTTCATTAATATTCAATATTTCCACCTTGCATCCAAAAACATAAAAGTACTTTACATTTGTTTTTATATTATTCAACGTTAAAAGGTTGTCTTTTTAATAAGGGGTCTTACCAATACTATATTCATGATATAGAAAGGAGTATTTTCAGCATCTTCCAAAAAATAGGTTGGATGGAACTATTCATTCAATATAGTTCTTTCCATTCATTGAGTAGTTCTATTTTTTATTTCAACAATTACATTATTTTGAGTTGTTCTTGGTGCAATGAAGGTTTATTGAATACCAAATATTAAGAATAAAATAATTAAATTCTTTATTTTAAAATTATTTCCAATGATTACTTATTAATTAAATTATATTAATAAATTTTTCATTTGGAACAATTTAAAAAAATTCAAAAAATAGTTAATACATTACTTGTATTTTTTATAAAATAAACCTAAATAAATTTTGAAAAATAAGAAACCAATACATAGACATACCATTTTCTAGCCAAAAAATCTACCATTAAGAGTAAAAAAAAATCTATATGGATAAGTTCTAGTGGTTTAGAAGTAACAACTTTTGAGAGATGATTTGGGTTGTTTTCTGATTTTACAGGCCTCACATAATCTATCATTATCAAATTTAATATTGGGAAAGCCAAAAACTATAAGTTTATTAGATAATTTATATAAACTAATTATATTACACTGTCTAAGTATTCTATGGAAAATACATGGATCATTTTTCTTTGAAGTTGAACAATTCACTTTTATTACAATTATAATTATGATCAAGTGTATAATTTTCATTAATTAAATGGGATCTAAATTGAAGGAATTTAACTTTCAAAATGAGCATGTCATGGACCAATGTTGGATTCTATCCAACCCAAAACCTAGAATGGTCAGAAAAATATCTTGAAGGGAGTTCTCGATCCACATGGGATACAAATAGTGCATGATTATAAACAAAAAAAATGTGAATGATTTTAGCCATGAGATCCATTATAAGAATATAAAAATAAACCAAAACTTATAACATAACCAAACAAGGTACTACAATTTCTAAAATCTGGATTTTACTAATTTAACCCAAAACTGCCATACTGAAATGGAATGAAAATGAAAAAACATCCCAAAAACATCTATTCCTCATTAGGGGAATCACCATCAATGTAACACTATCTTCACCTACAACAAGTGGAAGACTACCATCCAGATCCACCATCATCAACACGACACATCATTCCCTTACCTAGATCATTCATAAGAAGTTTATATACACCAATTTTTATATGTATGGTTTGATCCAAATCCCATTAGGATGCTACCCAAAATAAAATATTGAATTCTACATCATTATAATAAAAGTCAACATGCACATTTATAAAAAATCCATCCAGACATTTTCAAGAATGGTTTTTAAGAAAAATAATTATCAAGGAAACACATTCTAGAAAAACCATTTATCAACAAACATGATTCAAAATGATGTATAAATAAGTTCCACCATATAATGACAGATGGTATAATGTCAGAAAAGAATCTGTAGTAATAGAGCACTATAGGTAAATCCAAATGTGTAACTGACAAAAGTGGAAATCTATAAACCTTATAACATGGTTAGGCTCTATAAAGACACTATAGCCCATAATTTCATCATTAAAGATACCCTAGAGTGCAATATTTCCAAAATTATAGGGGTCACCAATCATCATCATAGTTTAGTTAGTGTTTTAATCACCAATCACCCTCTAGGAATATGATATTTTCCACTTCTAAGATAGCAAGCATTAATTGAATTGATGAATATAGGCCTTCTACTTTGTAACCACCAGTGTACTAGTTCTACCATTCCCACCATGGTACCCTGGAATCACTTTGTGCTCAACTTCACATTCACATATCACATATGTCAATACCTTCAAAACATATGAAAAAATCTCATGCACACAAGGAAATCACCACTTCTACATTACCAAAATCATTCCCAATTTCTAAAGGCACTCTAAAACCATTTGGAAATACAATTTTCAACACATGCATAATTTATAAAACCCATTTGAAAACATAAGAAGAATATGACATTTAAAATCCAACCATTTCATTTGAGAATCCCCCTTTTAAATCCACACATGAACATAAATCATTTTTAAAACATGTTTTCTAACTATTACACAATTCAAAATTCTTATTAAAGGTGAAAAATAGGGAACCAACATGCAATAATTCTAATTTACTTTAGAAAAGTCATTTTATCCATTAAATCCATTTAAAATATAATTTCACAACTTCCAAATGCGGTATAAAACCATTTTTAAGTAACATGCCAATGAACCATAAACAAAACATAACCATTTTCCTTTAGAAAATATACTTCCATTATATATGCATGCCAATATAGTTCAAAAATATGTTTTTTCACCACCTAAATAAACCTTTGAAAACATTCATGAAAGGATGAAATAAATTCAAAAACATTTAGTAATGTAAAAGCATGAAACCACATACATTTAGATTGGAAACATCTGGGAATTGTTGTTGAACCAAAACCACACGACCAAAATACCTTAAATAGAAATATTAACAAAAAAATCAAGATATTACTCAACAATAGAAGGTTAAAACCACCATATCTCAAATAACCTATTGGAATAGATGAACCCAAAGAGGGGGGGAGGATAAAACCAAAATAATGAAGAAAAAATGGGTGAAAACACTTAAATGATGATTCCTTGAGGAATAAACACCAAAACCACCAAAGGAAGAGAGTTCAAGTGAGAAAGAAGGGAGAGAGGAAGGTGAATATAGACGATTAGATTATGTGGGGTGAGAAAGGGAGGAAATGGGGTTTAACCCTGATAGGACACAAAGGTAATTTTTATATTTCTATTGACCTGGGCATGGCACATGGTTTTCCTAAATAGTTTTTCAAATTGTGTTGTAATCATGCTCCCCTCTCGGTCTAAGAGAAAAATGCCTCACGATTTGACTACATGGTTTGAGAACCATATGAAAACTTCTTGGTTTTTCACTACGCAAAAATGAAACTTGGTCACACAGTTTTTGGGGTAAGGCTGAAATATTTTCCAAACTGTACACCAACCATGTTCCACCTTCTGTGAAACAAAAAACACCAATTTTCACAATAAACTCCCAGTAAAACTCATGGAATAAACACCGAGTAAAAAGTATGAAAATAACACCCTCAAAATTTAAATCCCATCACACCTAGAACTTTTTATGAAAAATTGGGATCCAGAATTAAATCAGAACAAAATGTTAAAATAAAAACCCAGGTTTGAAAATTCTCCGCACTATAATGATTTCCCCCCCCCCCCAAAAGGCACCACATTTTATAGTTGATAATTGAAATTTAAAGGATTTCCACACCCATATGGCTCAACCTCTCAAACCAAGAACAAAACATTAACCACTAAACAAAACAAACCAGAGAAGCTAGAAGGCTTTTGAAAAATGATGGAAGGCTTGAATCATATCTCTGAAAATTACCAATATTCCGTTAAATAGAGAGAAACAAAAAATTTGGAAACATAAAAAATAAACCATCTCACACAATATGAATTCTTGATACCAAACCTAATTATCATTATTGGAGGTTGGAATAGACTTCCCACAATTAGAAACCAAATAGATTTGATCTAAACTAGAAGAAACCACTATGAGACCAGTGATGGTCTTCCCACCATAATAAACCAAATAGATTTGATCGACATAGTAAAACCAACATAGTTCAACCAGGAAATCTCCTCACAGGCCATCAACCCCACGCCATAGGGGGAAAGAACATGATGAGGGAAACACGATCCGATTTAATGGAAATAAACCAAACTAACTCATCAAGGCTAACCGCAGAAGGGAAACCAATCGAAATCCCATATTCAAAAGGGCACTCCATTGGAATTATAAGATAAATGGAAACATGCACCTCCTAATAACCAAGTTGTAACAATTCAATCTAGAAGGATCACAGTAATGAAATGATGTATCTACACCTATTTCTGTAAAATGAAATTATTTAAGATGAGGAAACTACCACATAAAATCATAAACTATCCCTATTCTAATGTAGAAGATAGAATGTAGAACGAGGTCCCTCACACCCCTAGGATTCCTGAAGACATTCCATATTCACTCTAGGGTCTATAGCTAGATCCCTGATGTTCAAATCATCTACTACCTCACAACCAGGCACTACAAATCCCTTTTCGGAACTCCTTCATTCCACAGAAATAGGTACTCACAAGATACAGACTCATCATCCACTTTCAATTTGAAAGAGAGTATCATAGAAAATACACTCGACAAGAACACCTATATTTAAAACAACAATTTTAAAAATTGTATAAAAGAAAAAGAAACACCCATTAAAACAAACGATCATAAGATAACAACACCCACCTTTTCAATTTATGGAGAAAAAAACACAGAAATAACCACCAGATGCAACCATTAAAACTGGAGATACATACACCGAAAGGGACATCCAATTGAGACCAAATAGAATAATACATATGAAAATTGGATCCACATAAACTCTTGGAAACACCCCAACGAAACCTCTGTAAGATACCTAAGAATCCATGGGTATAGTAGGCATTTTGTTCTTTCAGGCAAGATGACTTCTTATGATATTGATTAACAGAGTGACGAGAGACCATGATCTCATTCTTAGACGAAATCAGGGAAATATTAACATGCCTTTAAATTTCTTGACCCACACCAATAGCTCTCTTCCTCTTCCCCATCTCTATACATGAATTACCTTCAATAATTATAGATATTAGAGAAAGACTGGTTATATCAAGAACTCCCACTAGGGAAACCTCAATGTGAACAACTTCCCTCACCACATTATCAAAAAAGGTTATGTTGAGCTCAGACATCTTCATCTATAGTTCGGGATGAAGCCTTGTCCCAAAATTATGATCTTTTGAGAAACTATCTGCATCCCACAAGAGAATATGTGGAACTATGGTAAAACAATAAATAAAAATACTCAAACACCACTCCATCACCTATATTAAGACAACACATTTCTATACTCATTCTTATATTAACTACCTTCGTGAAGTACTAATGGATTAAAAAATCCTTGAATACCTCCCAAATAAAATCATCCTTAGGTTTTCTTTATGAAACTAACTACCACCACTTCTAGGTCGGTCATTCAATAATAAAGGTAACAAACAAATCCTTTAATGACTCCAGAAACTCAAGGAGACTAGATTTTATTTCAATTATTCACATCCACTCTTCTTCTTCGAGAGGATACTCGAGAACATAAATGAGACATTGACTTATGTTTTGAAACTCAGGGAGAAAGTCAATGGGATGATCAATAGGAGGTTTTTCCAATGTTGATCCACCCATTGCTTCCCTTAGAAGATATATCAAATCTTGTGGGAGTGCACACTAGCCAACATGGAAACCGAGAACCCAATAAAACTAATCCATTGGCCAAAACATACCACAATCCAACTCATAACACACAAAAGAAAATTGACTTAAAGGCTTCCAAAGATATTTTTCAAAAGGACCCACTAACCATTATCTCAAAACCAATTCATTGACAAGAAATCAAACATGAAACTCTATTATAACACAATGAGTTCAAAAAATCAAAAACCCTTGAAAGAAACATTCCCAAATAACTAGGAGACACACCACACAAAAAATTCTCATAAACATATCACACATTATCTTAAAATCATTTTTAATAAGAAAACAAGCTTGGTGGGTTGCACAATCACCAATGGAATTCCACATAGCATTGCCCATGCATATTCTCATTTCAAACAGGGCACTCATCCACTTTTCCAAACATATCCATGAATTTGATCACTCATTGAAGTACCAAAGGTAAAAAACTTTTCCACTTTCAAAGACATAAAATTCTACCCACACTTTCAACTTCTCAATTTACTTCCCATTTAAAAATTCCAAAAAAAATTCAAAATGTCACTAACCACTGAGTCATAAATCACATTTAAATCAGTCATATCGAACCATTTTGTGTTTTCTCAAAAATAAACCGCCAGAATCTATTCAAAAATTTATATCATCTCATTTTATAAAACACAAAAAACTTTTTTTAAAATAAATTTTTTATTTTCCAAAAAAACCATTTTGACAAACATTAGGATCCAATTATAGAAATCCAATATGAGTAAACCCATCCTCTTTTACCATTAAAAATCATATTATAAATATCACAATTCTAATGGTTTTGTCCAAAAGATTCTGAAAATCCATTTTTCACTTTCCCATTGCAAAACCATTTTTACTTTAAATCCATTTTCAAAATTCCAAAATAAGTTTTTTCAAGAGAATTTTCAGAATTAAGAAACACCCCAAACAACATAAAATGGGAAAATAGTATTGATGTGTGACTTGGACATATGGTAGGAAGCTACATTCCAATGAATCCACCATCTCATTGTGTTTTCTTGGAAACTTTTCCAAGATCCACATAGATTTCTAGGACCTATGAGCTTATTTTTAATATTATCCAAACTCCCTATTCCTATCACAAACACCAAAAAATCCCCAAGTACTAATGAAACCCAATAGAACTAGAATTCTTAGGGAAACCCAATGTTTTCTATAGAATGTGTTGGCTTGAAAATCCATAATACCTATATCCAAAGGTTCCAGATATCCTACACTATCTACCACTACATCCCGAATAATATAGGGAATATCGAAAGCTAGTTCCCCTAAAGGAACAACATACTCTGATACCATTTTTTCAAAAATAATGATGAGATGCCATCCAACCTGACAATCACCCCAGTCCAAAAACATACCATGAATGGAATTCCCAATCCACATAGGATAAAAACTTGTTCCTAGGTATCAAGAACATAAATTGGGAATGATTTCACCCATTAGTACAACTATATTCAATGAAAAAAGAACAATAACCCAGAACTGATACCAATACAAATAAGGTTAACAAATTTACAGAATCAAATAATTAAAAATTTAACCAAAAACCAAAATACTATAATTGAAATAAAACATAAAAATATCTTATATACTCAATGCATCACTAGGGGAATCACCCTCATGACACCACCACCAACACCTAAAAACGTGGAATACTAGCAACCATATCCACCACCATCACCACGAAACATCATACCTTTACCTAGATCATATATAACAAAGTCTACATAACCCTAAAGGTTTATGTATGGAGTGATCTAAAGCATAGTATAATTCCACCCAAAACAAAAGATTCTAATCTATTATATTATAAGAAAAATCAACATTCACATTTATAAAAACCTCACTCAGACATTTTCAATATTTTTTTTAAAGAAAGACCTTTCTAAATGAAATATATTCCAGGAAAACCATTTCTGAAAACAATTTCTTGAAAAACAATTATGCCCAAGTTCCATCATATACCGACTGATGGTACCATGTAACATAATCATCATGTCACAATAGAGCACCATGGGTAAATACCTATGTGTGACAAGAAAATGTGTAACTCTAGCAACCTCATACCTTGGTGAAACATGGTATAGAAAATATAACCCCTAGAGTAATCTTGAATGATTCACATGATATGAAAATTCAAAAATAGAAGTCTTCAGTCATCATCATTATTTAGTTAGTGTTGAAATCATTAATCCCATGAAGTGAATCTGTGCTTTTCCACATCAGATTTAACTAGTGGCAATTCACCAGAAGCATCTGAGCTTTCCACTTCAGAATCACAAGTGTACTAGCTCTATCTTTCCCACATAGCTACCCAAGATTATATTTTTCAACAATTTCAAATTTACATATCACATATATCAATAATTTCACAAAATAATCCAAAAATCCTAAGAACAAAAGGGAATCACCACATTAACATAACAAAAAACATTCCTAATTTCCAAACACACACTACAAGAATTTGGAAATATAATTTTCACCCACTGAACAATTTATGAATCCCATTTGAAAACAAAAAAAGTAGAGAGAATTTTAAATCCAACCATTTCCATGTAATAACCCCATCTTAAATCCACACATGGTGCTGATTTGTTTCAAAATATGTTTCATATAATTTACACAATTCAAAATTTATATTAAAGATGAAATGTAGGGAAACCAAAATGAAACAATTCTTATGGTTTTTAGAAAACTAATTTTCACCTTTTATTCCCTCTAAAATCTCATTTCATATAAGGACCCAGCCTTAAACCTTAAATAATATAGAATTAAATGAATAATTCATGTTGACGATCTTTTCAGGTTTGGGGTTTTAGAGAGTTAGTCCATAACTATTACATTTCAAAATATTACAATGTAGAAACTTCTACTCAGTTTCCATTTTTTTACAAAGCATGAACTCTTGAAAAAAAAAATTCATGTCTAGTTCCATGTTTTAGACGGCCTAACTTTTCCTTGATCCCGTCCTTGACGCTATTCCACTTTATGTCCTTTGAAAAACATTTCAAAACTTGGGATGAACATAAAAATCTCATTAAGGGATACACAAAGAAGTAAAACTGCTAGTTTTCCAAAACAACATGTAAACCATGAATACTTTAACATAAGTAATACTTTTCACCTTTATGAAGTAGTAAATACTCTTCACTAAATAAAAGATCATTACTTACCTTTTTGAAACAAAAATATTTCCATAAAACCAATATAAATAACACATAACATATAAAGGTAACTTTGTACATAAAAATACTTTAATGGAATAACCATACTCTCAACTTCCACACATAGCACTAAATGGAATAGCCATACGACCGACTTCCATACCCAATGCATTTGAGGTTATAATGTGACCACATGTCCTGGTATTCATAGAACCACCCGTCATTTGGTTTATCACATAACCACCCATTAGATGTATAAGTACCAATATAAAATCATAACATATTCAACAAATATAAAGGACAGAAAACATTTCCACATTTTGATCACAATATATCACATAAATATATTGACATAACTAATCAATTTTCAAAACTATTTTCAATACCAAAAATATGTAAAAGAGTATAAGGTAATTATTATTTTTAAACATTACGGCTTGTTGAGGAAGCCAAAGATCAAATAATACTTGCAGCAACAAAAAAGGACGTTGTCATCATGTATGTTAAAAGAAACATTCTTTCCTTGTCGTTTAGTAAAATAATTTGTAGAAAAATATTTCTTTTGAATAAAAGTAAAAGTAAAAGGAGTTTATAGTCGAAGATAAGATGATTCATGGTTGAAATAAAATCATCCAATCATAATTGGACAAGTTTTAAGGAAATTTTGAAGTATTTTAATATTCTTTTAACCTTGAATTACCTTATTTACCTGTAATCATCGTAAATAAAAGTCAAAAGTTTCTATTCACCAAATATTATTTTCATCTTAATGATCCACATTTTACTTCTTGATAACAACCATGTATGTCGGATTTTTGAAATTCAATTCACAGACATAAACAAGGTCAAAATATTGATAATTGTTTATGTAATTATAATATTCTTTTGACTTTTATTTACTACGGTTAAAGGTAAATAAGGTAATTCAAGGTCAAAATAATATTATAATAATTCAAAATTACCTTAACACTTATCCTAACCTTATTGGTTGAGTCATTATAGTCGAAGATAAGATGAGTGATGGTCAAAATAAAATCATCCAATCATAATTGGACATGTTTGGATAATAATGTTATCATTATAATCTTATTTATTTAAATAATTTATTAATGAGGTAAATACTGCATCATTATTATGTCATAAATAATTTAATTTATTTCTTGCATAAAAATTCTAATAAAAATACCATTATATAGGAAATATTTTTATCTTTTAAAATAATATTTATAGTCTAAAATAGGACTTATATATCACCATATAAAAATTAATTAGTAAAAGATTTTTGTTTATGTCATTTTGGCCTTTACATTAAATTATTTATATTTAATTGTCATTATCACTTCAAAGTGGATCAAAGGGGTCCCAAAATAGACACAAAGATGAACATGGTCATTAATGACTCATACAATAAGCTTAGGACAAGTGTTAAGGTAATTGTGAATTATTATAATATTCTTTTAACCTTGAATTACCTTATTTACCTTTAACCGCGGTAAATAAAAGCCAAACGTTTCTATTCACCAAAAATTATTTTCATCTTAATGAACCACATTTTAATTCTTGATAACAACCATGTATGTCGGATTTTAGAAATTCAATTTATAGAAGTGGTAAAATTTTATTTAAAAGAAAAAGTTAGATTATTTAACTACCACTAAGTAGTGTCACTATTCATCTAAAATTGATGTTTTTCAGAAAAATACCAAACATTCTGCCTAAGAGTAATTTGATATTATGAATTCCAATTTGATGTCCATTTTTTAAAATTCAAAACATAGAAGTAGAATTAATTAATTTAAAAATTAGTTCACGTTGTTAAAACAAATAGCGTGTTTTTAAGAAACAATAACTATCAAAATATTGATACTTGTTTATCTCTAATTTCAAAGTGTAATTAATTCCAATGAAAAACATTGGATTAAATGGTAAATTTTTTTTATTTTCATTTTAAAACCATCTTAAAAAATAATCTAAACATATAAATAAATTAGATTAAAAGGCAATTTTGAATTAAAATGCATTATTTTTCACTATTCATTAAAAAATGAACTTTATCAGAAAAATACGAAAAAATTACCCAAAGTAAAATTTGATGTCCCTAATATAAATAAGGATTGTATTTGGTCAATTATAAGGTATTAATGTGACCAAAACTAGATTTAAAAAGGGTTCGCCATTAAAAGGCGGTAAATCGGCCTTTTAATGTAAATTATGCTTAAAATTAGATTCATTCACATTTTAAGCCTCTAAATTTTATTGGATAAAAGTAAATACATATAACAAACATGTATAATCATATTTTAGTTAGTTTCCATCATTTACTTCACTACAACGACTTGGAATTAAATATCATTTAAAATAATAATATTATACTACAAGTGTGCAACGTAAGATTTCAAAGAAACTCATTGTTGTGTATCGAGTACGCTATCAAACATAGCAACCCTTTTAAAGTAAAATTAATATTTAATTCCAAAATATTAATAAATATGAAATATGTCTTATTCTTCATTTATTTGGGATGTTACATCCTCCCCCCTTTTGGAAATTGCGTCCTCACAATTCATATTCACTTATCAAAATAAGTGGGGGTATTTATCCCTCATAGAATTTTCAGATTCCTACGTTGCCACTTCACCATATTGTTTATCCACAAAACCATAACCTCATTAATTGATTTATTCCGCAACACTTTCTCTCTATTGTCAAGAACTTGAACTGGTTGTTCTTCATAAGAGAGATTCTCTTCCAACTGAACTACCTGTAGGCTCAGAACATGAGATGGATCTGGAATATACTTTCTCAACATCAAAACATGAAACAAAATTGTGTACCTGGAATAAACTTGGAGGTAATGACACCATATATGCAACTTATCCAACGTTATCCAGAATTTCATAAGGTCCAATGAACCTCAGAATCAACTTTCACTTCTTACCAAAATGCATCTCACTTCTCCATGGAGAAACTTTGAAAAGACATGATCACCAACCTCAAAAAAAAGATCCTTCCTCCAGTTATCTGCATAGCTTTTATGTTTTCTCTGAACTGTTCTCATGTTCATTTGAATCAATTGAACTTTCTCTACCATATCTTCTACCAATTCTGGTCCCATCAGCTTCCTTTCACCTACTTCATCCCAAAAAGCTATAGTTCGACACCTTTTTACATATCATGACTCAAACAGAGCCATATTTATACTGGAATGAAAACTATTATTATAAGAAAAGTCAACCAAAGAAAGATGTTGGTCCCAACTTCACTGATAATCCATCGAGCAAGCACGTAACATATCCTCCAAGGTCTGAATTGTTCGTTCTGACTGCCCATCTGATTGAGGATTAAAAGCTGTACTAAAATTTTATTCAGTACCCAATGACTTTGGAAGGCCTTTCCAAAAGTTAAAAGTGATCCTGGGATCATGATCAGATACAATGGAGAGGGGAACTCCATGCAACCTGACTATCTCTTTAACATATAATAGAGCAAGTTGATCTAGAGACAAAGTATCTCGAATAGGAAGGAAATGAGCAGATTTAGTCAATCGATCAACTATAACCCAGATTGCATTATTACCTAGAGATGGATTTGGTAATACCACAAAAAAGTCCATAGATATATTTTCCCATTTCCATTTTGGCACTGGTAATGGTTGAAGCATTCCATTCGGTAATTGTCGCTCTACTTTAACCTCATGAAAAGTCAAACAATTCATATTAAAATCAGAAATATCTATTTTCATTCCATCCCACCAGTAATACTCCAGAAGATCGCTTTACATCTTAGTACTGCTAGGATGAACTGAAAACAGAGAACTATGAGCTTCATATAACAACTCATTCTTCAACTATGAATCACAAGGTACACATAATCTCTTCTAAAATCTCAAAACACAATCATTATCAATGTTAAATTCCAGAAACTTACCCTTTTGAACCAACTCTAACTTTTTTTGCAACTCACTGTCTTCCTTTTGCACTTTATTTATTCTATCTGATATAGATGATCTCACTAACACCTGAAACAAATAGAAGAATTTCTTTCACCGACAACTTCTATACCAAATTTCATCAAATCAAAAACCAAAGGATCTTGTTCCAAACTTATCATGGCTAATGAGACATTACTTTTTTGACTCAAAGCATCGACCAATTTAATTGTTTTTCTTGGATGGTAATGGATCGTGCAATCATAATCCAAGATTAATTCAAACCATCTTCTCTATCTCATGTTCAATTCTTTCAGAGTGAATATATACTTCAAACATTTGTGATCAGTATATATTTCACACCTCACTCCATAAAAATGATGCCTCCAAATTGTTAAAGCAAAAACAACTACAACTAATTCCAAATCATGTGTAGGGTAATTTAATGCATGTGTTTTCAACTAACATGAAGCATAAGCAATTGCCTGATCATTTTGCATTAGGACACAACCAAGCCTTTTCAACGAAGCATCGCTGTAGATAAAAAACTCACCATTTCTGGAAGGCAGTTCCAAAACTGGATCATTCACCAATATTCTTTTCAATTCCTGAAAACAATCATCACATTTTTTGTCCATATGAACATAACACCTTTTCGAGTTAACATAGTCATTGGACTAGATAACCATGCAAACTTTTCTATAAACCTTCAATAATAACCTTCAAAACCAAGAAAACTATAGATCTTGGTTATATATGTGGGTCTTGGCCATTCTTTAGGAACTTTTATTTTAGCAGGATCAACAGTTATGCCATTTTTTTAAATAATGTGACAAAGGGAAGAAATTTGTTGTAACCAAAACTCACACATGCTGAATTTCCCATAAAGTTTCTTTTCTTTTAATGTTTTCAAGACAACCCTTAAATTACATTCATTCTCCTCTTTACTTTTTGAATAATCCAATATATCATAAAAAAACACACCCATCATTTATCACCTGATTCAACTGAGCCATCACTGCAGTAAACTACTCAATTCTAATTCCGACCATCTCTGGTTGCTGATTCGGAGGGTCATTCTCCTCCGTATGACTTCCCATAAAAGCTGATTTGTTTACTTTGTGAAAAAGAATTCTTAACACAGACATATCATAGATGAAGCAACATGGTAATCTATAAATACTATATGATTTCAATATTAACATAAATTACTTTATGGATATTAATTTATCAATACCCTAACTCCTAAAGTTATCTAAACCGACATTTGATACCAACTATAAGGACTCTCCCTTAATCCTTAGATAATATTTAATTAAATGAATAATTCATGTTGAGGATATTTTCAGGTTTAGAGTTTTTGAGAGTTAGGCCATAACTATTACCTTTCAAAATATTACAAAGTAGACACTTCTACTCAGTTTCCATTTTTTGACAAAACATGAACTCTTGAAAAAAAGAGTCATGTATAGTTCCATGTTTTAGATGGAATGACTTTTCCATGATCCAATCCTTGACCCTATTCCACTTTATGTCCTGTGAAAAACATTTCAAAACTTTGGATAGGCATAAAAAACTCAGTAAGGGATACACAAAGAAGTAAAACTGTTAGTTTTTCAAAACAACATGTAAACCATGAATACTTTAACATAATTAATACTTTTCACCTTTATGAATTAGTTAATACTCTTCACCGAATAAAATATCATTACTTACCTTTTTGTAACAAAAATATTACGATAAAACCCATATAAATAACACATAACATATAAGGGTAACTTGGGACATAAACATACTCAAATAGAATAACTATACGGTCGACTTCCACACATATCACTAAATGGAATAGCCATATGGCCGACTTCCATAACCAATGAATTGGAGGTTATAACATAACCACCCATCCTGGTATTCATGGCACCACCCTTCATTTGGTTTATCACGTAACCACCCGTCAAATATCCATGTACCAATATAAAATCATAACACATTCAACAAATATAAAGGAAAGAAAACATTTCCATATTTCCATCAAAAAAATATCACTTAAATATATTGACAAAACTAATCAATTTTCAAAACCATTTTCAATACCAAAAATATGTAAAAGAGTAAAAGGTATTTATTTTTTTAAAAAAACATTACGGCTTGTTGAGGAAGCCAAATATCAAAAAATACTTGCGGCGATGGAAAAGGTCATTGTCACCGTGTACGTTAAAAGAAACATTCTTTCTTTTTTTTAGAATAATGATTCGTAGAAAAAGATTTATTTTGAATTAAAGTAAAATTAAAGGGTTTTTATACACCGTATAAAATTATGTTGTGTATAAATGAAAATATGCCTTCATGAAAGGAGATTGAGATGAAGCCCCTTACCACGTGTCCAACTTGACTCGATCGTTCTTTAATCTCTTGAATAATAAACTAAAGTTAATTTCTACTTGCCTAAGAACCTTTTTCAAGTTTATTGTTCCTTTAATATCACTTATTATGATGTTATAATCTTTATGTAATCATTTAAGTTAAAAGTGTTGATTTTGTCGATATTTGGTACTTGAGTCAAAAATGGACTTCTTATAATTACATGTTATAAATGTAGTCAAATATACATTATCTCTAGAATTATAATCATGATGTAGATATCATATATATCATATATATCAAGTATATACATGTATTTATAATAGTACATAACATTTGGAGGTATGAAATGAAATGCACCGTTCTTAGAGACAGTAATTCTTACGTACACATGAACGCTACTTTCATTTTTATTTATTATTTTAATGTAATTAAAACATAATGATACATAGGTATATTATAATTCCAGTATAATATCATATATATTATATTTAACTCTATCCTTTATACGTCCCATATAAGGCATTAATGAATCAAATCACTTTGAGGGGGTCGTAGTCTACACTTCCTTGAATGAGATTATCACATTTACCCCCTATGGAAACCATAAAGGCATGCTATAAAAAGAGAAGTACAGAAGCATAAGGAAATAATAAGCATAATATATATCATATATAAATACAGTTCCATCATAATGGCCATCGTGATAGGGGGTAAGATGTAATTGAACAATCGTCATTTCGTGAGGCCTTAGTTTTCCATCCACAGAAACATTATGATCTTCATCCATTAGATGGAGGTGTGTGTAAGGGTAGTTAGACTAATTCTCATAAAAACATTGTCGTAAATTTAGGATACTATTGTTGTTACCAAATAATGTAAATGAAAAGATTTTAGGGGATGGTGAAGTAAAATAAATGAAAACAATTTAAGAGAAACTGTTACCTTTAATTTGGGTAAGTCCCTTTGGTTTGAACCAAAGGACTTCTTCAAGTGCTTTCTCCCCAAGGTAAGGATTATAAGAGTAGAATGGCAATCTGGAGAGCTTAATTGGGCAGAGTTTGGATGATCCAAATGGTTTGAGAGGTGTGAGTAATTGGATAGAAGTGGTCTCCTTTTATAACGGGGAAGAGGGGCTCTTTAGGAAAGTGTGAAAATATTACTTTATTATATAATGATATTCGGTTTCTAATAGTCCATAAATCATTATAGTCAAAGATAAGATGAGTCTTGATCTAACTAAGATCATACAATCAGAATTGGACATGTTTTTGATAATATATAAATCATTATAATCTTATTTATTTAAATGATTTATTAATGAGGTAATTACTTTATCATTATTATGTCATAAATAATTTAATTTATTTTTTTTCTAAAAATTATAAAAAAAATTCCATGTTATAGGAAATCTTTTTAGATTTACAAATAATATTTATAGTCTAAAATAGGACTTATATAACACCATATAAAAATTAATTACTAAATTATATTTGTTTCTGTCATTTTGGCCTTTAAATTAATTAATCTAAATTTTCATTATCACTTACAAGTGGATCAAAGGTGTCCCAAAATAGACTGAAAGATGCCCATGGTCGTTAATGACTCTAAAAATAAGGATAGGACATGTGTTAAGGTAATTGTGAATTATTATAAGATTCTTTTATCCTTGAATTACCTTATTTACCTTTAACCGTGGTAAATAAAAGTCAAAAGTTACAATTCATCAAAAATTATTTTCATCTTAATGAACCAAATTTTACTTCCTGATAACAAACATGTATGTCAAATTTTTGAAATCCAATTCACATAATTGGTAAAATTTCATTTAAATGAAAAAGTCAGTTTTTTTAACTACCACTAAGTGGTGTCACTATTCATTAAAAATTGATGTTTTTTAGAAAAATAGCAAAACTTTAGCCTAAGAATTATTTGATATTCTGAATTCAAATTGATGTCCATTTTTCCAAATTCAAAATATTGAAGTGTAATTAAATAATTTAAAAATTAATTCCTGCTGATAGAATAAATAGTGTGTTTTTAAGAAACAATAACTATCAAAAGATTTATACTTGTTTATGTCTAATTTAAAGGTGAAATTAATTCCAATGACAATAATTGGATTAAATGGTAAAAATATATTTTAATTTTACTTTAAAACCAACTAAAGAGATAATCTAACTCTATAAATAAATTAGATTAAAAGGCACTTTTGAATTAAAATGCAATATTTTTCACTATTCATTAAAAAATGAACTTTATCAGAAAAATACAAAAAATTACCTAAAGTAAAATTTGATGTCCCCAATACAAAGAAGGATTTTATTGGTCATTTATAATGTAATAAACTGACCAAAACTAGATTTAAAAAGGGTTCTCCATTAAAAGGAGGTAAATCGGCCTTTTAAAGTATATTATGCTTAAAATTAGATTCATTCACATTTTAAGCCTATAACTTTTGTTGGATAAAAGTAAATACATCTAACAAACATGTATAATAATATTGTAGTTTGTATCGTTCATTCCCTCCACTAAAATGGCTAGGAGTTAACTACCATTTAAATTAATAATATTATATTACTTCTGTGCAACATAAGATTCCCAAGAAACCTGTTGTAGCGTATCAGGTACGCTATCGAACATAACAACCCTTTTAAAGTAAAAAATAATATTAAATTCACAAATATTAATAAATATGAAATATGTCTTATTATTCATTTACTTGGGATGTAACATTTCACACCTTTCACATGATACTTAAAACAATTTTTATGAAATATCATAATGAATCATACAAAAAATAACTATTTTCCTTTAGAAAATACACTTTCATTATAAATGAAATCCCAAAAACTTCCAAAATATATTTCACACCAATCAATTAAACTACAGAAGACTTTATTTAATTTAATCAAGCAATTCAAAATCATTTAATAGTGAGAAATCATTGAACCACCTAGCTAGAGTGTGGCAACATCTGGAAATTTTGTGAAAAATACAAAAAGACACCACAAGAGAATAAAAGGAAATGATTAAGAAAAAACATCAAGATCTTAATAAAAAAAGATCAAACCCACCCTTTGTAAAATAACTTGTTGGAAAAGAATAATCCAAATAGGGGGGAGGAGAAAATATAATTTGAGGAAGAAACCATGAGAGAAAACACTTATATGATGATTCCATGATGAATCCACACCAAAAACTACCAATGGAAGTACATTGGAGAAAAGAGTGATAAAGGGAAATGATTAGGGATGATAAACATGAATGGGGTGAGTAAGGGAGTATTTGGGTTTAAATCCAGAGAGGAAAAAAATTATTTTTTTAAATATTTAATGACATATAAAAGGAGAATAGTTTTCCCACATGGTATTCCAAACAATACAGAAACCATGCACCCCTAATTTTCTAAGATGGAAATACCATACAGTTAGCCTAAATGGAATAAAAACCATCCACAATCCAAGTTGTTCACCACTAACTAAAATGAATATTGGCTGTAGAGTTTCCTATGTAAGTGAGTATGGTTTTCCAAACCTTGTGACAACTGTGTGCCACTATATATTAACCAAAAGACAACTATTTTCACATGAAACTCATAAACAATCAAGGAATAAAAACTAGGTAAAAATTAAACAAAATAAACCCTCAAAATTTAAACACTGTCATACCTAGAAGTTGGGATTAAAAATCCAAGATCTAAAAATAAACTATAATGAAGGGTTAAGAAAACATGAGTCTGTGAGAGTCTGTTTTATTATATAAATCAACAAAATCCCATAATCGTAGAGTTAATAAATACATATCATGTTTTACATTATTCCTTGTACAAACAATAATTATTTTGTTTTGGATTGACTTTTGATCTCCAACTAATAAAAAAACCACATTTCCTTTATCATTGTCTCAAAAGGTGACAAGTCCACCATCAATTTTTGTAATTGTATAGAAGTTGGGTGATTATCACACCATTGTTCTAAAGAAAACACCCACACATTATTGAATTTTTATTCCTATGGTAATTTTTATACAAAAGTATATAGAGGAGTGTTTTTTTGGAACCCATACATTGGTATGTCAAGCTATGTCCGGAAGCAGAGATCTGGGAATCCATATTATCCTGATTTCCCTATAATTTATATTATTTGATTCAGACATGTGTTTTGATATAAAAGAATGTTTAATTTCACATATCTGAGGACATTTTAGATAAAAGTTCATAGAATAATTCCCTTTTATTCTGTAATATAATATAATAAAATTTTTTAGAACATGGTACAAAATAAATTTTATATATTTTTTCACCCTTTCTTCGTATTACATATATTTTTATTTAATAACATTTTTTATAGAATAGAATTTAGTGTTTTTTCTCTTTTATTTAATATACTAGAATCACTTTTGAGTGATTCTATATCATTATATAGTTCATTTATTTTACATTAATGAATAATAAAGTTTAATGTTGATGTATTGAATTTTTATTTGAATTCATGATGTTGATTTTTAATTGCATATTTTTTACTTATAATATAATTCTTAATATTTGTTAGTGACTTATTATTTCTTACTAGAGAGTCTTATTTTATTCAAACGTTGAGCGGTAAGAAGCTAATTTAAACAAATAATATCTATTATAGTTATAAGTAGACGTGTAATAGGTGTATACATATTTTCTATCTTTAGGAATAAAGCACATATTCACTTTCAGATTTTGTGGCTTTTTTTATGAATTATATTTTGAAGAGCTGATGGATTCCACAAACAAAATCTTTATATCATTTATAAATCTTTTCCATTTATGCTCATAATCACCTTTCCTATTATTTTTCATTTCCACCCATCGTCTTTTAACTAGGGTAAATCAGGTCTAATATGACCCATTTGATTACATTCATATCATCTCTATTCTTTGTATCATTTCTCATAATTCAAGAAGTACTTTTTTAAGACTCTATTATTTGTATATAAATTTATACACTTCATGTCTAACTACCGTTTCATTTCAAAATCTAAGCAACATGAATATTTTGAAATTATAGTACCATATCTAGATTGTTTCCATGATTCAAAGAATTTACCTTAAGGTATGTATTTTCCCTTTTCACTATCATATGATAGTCAGCCTCGACCAACGTTTCTTCTTCATAAAACATTATCCTTCCAATCAATTCATTCATAGTGGAATTTTTGACTATTGATGAATATATAATTACCGTACATATCCCCTTCGACTTTGAGGGTAATACTATAATTACTTTTAGCTCTTGATCAAATTGAGTAATTTGATCTACTAAAGATATAAATTCATTGAAAATTTCCATCAATTGCCCATAACGTTTTTGTGATTCTTTCACCGTCATATATTATAAAGGTGTCAAAATTTATTTTTCCAGTAGAGAACCATAGTTTTCTTAAATTTTATGTTTCTTTATATGAAACAACAATTGTTTTCCACATTTAATAAGTATTATGAAATTGAGATACTTGATTAAATTCTACATGACCAAATCCAAAAATTATACCATTATTTATTTTTACTTGATGTCATACTATGCTTCTGTGGTAGTATCCCAAGTCACTAGTTTCTCAAGAATCACATAGGGAGTGATGATATTAATATAAATATTTAATTCCAAGATTATTTAGATTGATTTTTAGTTGATATTTCTAACATCTATAGTTATAACCATTGAAGTATGGAGTACATATCAGAGACATACCTTATATTGGATCAACAATTGAAAAATATCCTTATATATAACTTATACATTTAATATTTCTGGAGATTTATTATCATTATCAAAAAAAATATCCTCATTGACACCAATTTTTATGTTGGAATAATACAATGATATACAAGAGGGGGTTGAATATATATTTTCGATAACATTGATGATTTTTTATTTTAACTTTATTTCTAATTTTTTAAAATATTTTGTGATATATTCTATACGTTATTTGAGGAGTGGATCAATATTAAATAATAAAACATCATTTTATAGAGTGGTTTGAGGAATATGATTACCCTTTTCCACCCAACCAATTTTATCTCTATGGGACTGGTTATTTTCACTAGGCAATATCCTCTTATTATACGACATTCCTAATTTAGTACATGTTGTTGACACCTTTACAAAAAGAGTTTAAAAATCCTTTTGATACTTTTACAGGGAATTTTTTTTCCATAGCTTAGTCTACGAAGCTAATAATCTTCCACGACTATGTCCGAATAGATGAGACTCCAATAAATCAAATGAGTTTGATTTTATTGAATTGAAAGGTTCTAGATTACACTATAGTAGCAACTGATAGATTGTGGATATTCTTTATCAAATATTATTTTCATCAAGTGTGAATATTTTTGATGAGATCCCAGATGAAAATGATGTTCAATAATTGCATAAAAACAATCAACAATGATTATATAATAGAATGACATTGAATTATATTTATCTTTGAATAGTAGATTCCCTAAAAATAACATAATTGATCGATAATTTGTTTCTTTTCATCTGTTATGTATTAAAAAAGTTACTGAAAAATATACAGTCCAATATATATCTGTGTCATAATCCAAAATTACTTATGGAAATATATATAGAATACATGGATTTATTTCTGTTGAGAATATCAATGAATTTTTTATCATAGATTGTAATTATTTAAATTTAATTAATTTAAGAGAGTTATAACATCCCTTAAAAATAGGAATTATTTACTCCATTGAATACGAGGCTTTGAATCAGTCATAAAACTTCTTTTAAAATGACATTTCCTTCTATTGAGACCAATGCGGAAATAATAGAAAATATCAATAAATAAAAATCCATCGTTTTATGGTCAAATGTAGGGTTTCTTATTATAATGAGAAAACATTATGCATAGTGTTAACAATATACAGTTCATCACAAATGTAAGGTTGATTTACCATATATTTGTTTCCTCAAACATAGGTTTTATTACAAATTTATGGTTGAGTATCCTGACATTCCTTTTTTTGAAAACATAATGTTCCATCCAAATGTAGGGTTACTGATCCATATGTTACACCTACTAAAACTGGGGTTGAACATTAATTACAGAATAAATTTAAAAATATATTTCTTATAGATCAATGTCTTCAGTATATTTTCATAATAAATATTTCAATGATTATTAATTTCTTTATGTCCACTTAATATAATTTCTTTAGTAAACCAATCAAGGTTATTTGAGTGAATAAAAATCAATGATATTTATGGAGTATTGTTGAGAAAATACATTCCCAAAAAAATTCAATAAAATATATTTCATTAATAGTTGGACCTAATACTCCTCTAAAATATTTCCAACTAAATTAAAAACCTAAAAATCTGAAATATTTGATAAAACATTTACCTGAGACAATATAAAGTATCCCATAATGCCGTAAACTAAAAATGTGAATACATTGATCCCTTATTCTCTTAAAAAATATTAATAACCTATACCACCATAAGACAAAAATGTAATCATAACATCTTCTAAAAAATTAACATTATCATTATTCCATCAATATTATCCTAGATTATAAATATATTTCAAAAATCCAAAAATGCATCAAAATCCATCATAAATTACCTTTTCATCAAATAACTAATCATTTCATGGTTACAAATACTATCATATTTACTTCAACAATGTGAACCTTATATTTATCCAAAAACAAACATTATTAATTCATCTTTAAATGCATATTGAGTGTTATCTTTCCATTTAGTATTAATTCTCCAAAAAATATCACTATTCTTGGATATTAGTACCATTCGATATATTATTTTAAATTCTTTTGGAAAACTTCTAGAATATAGACCTTATATGATTAATGATTATAATAGAAACCAATATTATTGATAAAATAAAAATACAAAATTATTGAATCCAAAAACACAAGAAAATTATTAATTCCACTTCAGATGTAATAATAGCACAGTCTTGGCCCTCTCCCCATGGATTCTTATGGGGTATTTCCCCTTGACACTTGGGGAGCTAATTTTAATAATTGATTATCTCTTAATAGTGGAGGCACTGGATATTAATGTATTATTTCTTTACCTTATACTCATTATCCATATAAAGAATATATTTATACTTTTAATGAACTCTTATTCCCTTCATGTATTTTCCGAGATGTTTCTTTGTATTATTTTAAAATTATTTAAAAATTTTCATTCATGTATTCTTCATTGATGTGATCACTTTTTTTTTCAACCAACCTCTTCTTCTCCTGATTTCCTTTCAAGATATATGATTTGGAAAATTCATTTTTCATCTTAATGGAACTTAATAATATATCATTATTTGATAAAAATATTAGAGAAACTTATTCCAATAGAAGACTTGAATTATGACCATAAATGAAATTATCAAGACTTATTTACATATTATATAATTATTCCAAATGAGTTCTGGATAATCTTGAAAACTTAGTCTCACACGCATCAACACATTCTTCTTCCTTCTTATTTAATGTGAACAACTTCCTCTTAATTTCATATTCATATAGTTGAGGTATTTTTTTCTTAATGAAAATAAATTTAATTGTTTACATTCCATTCATTTTATTTCATTATCCACTTGAGTATTGTATATTAATAATCCCCATTGAATAAAATCTCCTACAAAACAATAAAAAAGAATAATATTTTAATCTTATTACTTCCAAAAAATAGGAATAATTTTTATAGGGATAAAAAAGTGTTCATCTATCAATGGATTAATATTTACACTATAATATATCGGGTTATATAATATTAGGTTATCCAGCATTGGTGAATCATGCTATAGAAAGACATGTTTTTTCATTTAGGTAAGCTCATTCATCATAACATGAATATTCTTCCATAATATCCACTTGATCATCTTAGTTACAATAATAAATCTATTTGATTTCTTAGAAGGGAAATGTTGAAATATTCTACTTGTATTGATTCACATTCTCTCCTTATGTTTCATCACTAAAATATGTCACTCATTATGTTTTATCATAATGATCAAGAATGTTGAGACATAAAATAAAAATCTGAATAATTATCAGACTTCTCAAATACTATAAGTGTTTATCATAATTATCATGTTAGCTATATTTATTTAAAATATAATTTTAAATGTTTATACTAAAATTACTTTGCTACCAACTATTAATGCCTAATACATAGTATCCCATATATGGTGTCTACTTTTTTACAATGGTATAAGATGTAATATTTCTCATCTTGTAGGAATGATAATTTTAGAAGTCTTAATGATATAGATTTACACATGATTCCCATTTTACATTGGAAATATAACATTCACATCACAAATTTTGATTTTACATCCAAAATATTATTCATAATATCCTTCTTCATATCCAAGGGAAAAGAGAAAAAAATAATGTGTCATATCAGATTCATTGTAAAATTTATATACAACAAAATATATCCCGAATCTATAATGAATTAATAACATACTTATATATATAACTTAAACACATTAAATCTAATCATTAAAATGATAACAATATACATCAATGGATAACTTTAATGTGGAAAAATCATGAATAATAAAAACTGGATTCTCAATGAAAGAAATACAGAATGTTGGATATAATTATTTCAAACATAATGATATCTCTACAATTATTTCCTTGTTCCATGATATTTGAAACAATATATAGAAATACAAAAAAACACATCTACTTTGGATAACTCATTTGTCGCGTGATATTGTTTGATGCATTAGGGGAATGTAAAATTTCAAGACCCACTATTTACTCAATGTTGAATAAATTCCTCAAACATTTAATGAAATATATAATTCATAAACAATATTCCTTATCACAAAATGTCTACATTGAGTAAAGAATACATAATATTAAAATTTCCCAAGAATTAAAATAATATTAAATATAAAATTATTTATACAAAAATGGAATACAGTTTAGGAAATTATTTTATCCCTAATATAATTATTATGGATATTTAACGTAAATGTAATTTCTAATGATAATAAGAAATTAAATGTTTTAATAGGTAGGTAATGACAACAGAATTAGTAAGAGATAAAACATGACAATCAATTCCTCCATAATTTAGTTTTTGAAATAACATTATGTACTTTGGAGAAATAAATGAAATGAAATAGAAATATTTAGTAATATTTCATTCAGTATTCTTATTTTTTAACCTATTGAGAACATGTTGACGAGTCTAAGTGCCTAAAATTGTTATGCTGTAGGAAAATAAATTAACATTGTATATGATAAAAAACATCATTTTACCTTTTTATAAATAAAGTAAACCAAAAAACATTTAGAATAAATTATATATATTCCTTTAAATCATTTTAAAAATTAAAGTATAATATAAATTTTTTGATAAATAATTTTTGTAAAAAGAGGCATTTTGTAAGATAATTTTTGAATGTATGGATATAGTAGAAAATAATACCTGAACAACATAAAAATAAGGCAATATTTTCTTTTTTAACATTTCTTTTTTTATATTTACCTGAATTAAATTATTAACAATTATGAATAAATATGTATTATTTTTAAATAAATGAACTAGGTAGTATATAAAACACATATAATTAAATTGGATCACAATACCAAATATGTCACAATATAGAAAAAATTGATGTGAGAATTTAATCCATGATGTTATTTTGCAAAAAAATGCACATCTAAAGAAAAATTAAATACTACATAATAAAATAAATTTTACTTTTAGATATCATCATCACATAACATAGTAAATGAAATATAAGTATAATTTAATGAATTAAAATTTCATTTAGAAACTTATTACCTCAACTTCAACATTCCTCATAGATTCTCTAAACTCACGTATAACAATTATGAATTTTTTAAAATTACATTACAGAAACATAATAATTTATATAATATCCTACGTTATCAATTTATAACATTTTTTCACCATTCAGTAAAAATATTTTATTAATATTATTATTTTAGGATTTAGCTAATTTTTTTCATGTGTGTTTTGATTTGGTAGTCTCGGTTATTTAGTCATTATCATTATTACATAACCTATAGAATATTATTCAAGATATAAAAACCATATTAATTAAATATTTATTTATTTATAGTAATCTATAAAATATATGGATAGATGAATGATTTACAACATTCATAGAGATGGTATGTCGTATGTATGCTTGATAACTACTTTAACTTTTTGATCGATGGAAAAAAGATAAATAATCATAAACCATTAAATGATATTATTTATATAATATATATCTTGTATATTCAATATATCTATCCTTATTATCATCCATGTAATATAGAAATTAAAGACAGATCACATTGCTTCGTAGAGGTTCTAGACTACACATACACATGTGCAACAATATCATTTTCTAAATGATTGTAGTTTATGAAGGTAGATGTGAAATTATAATTATATAAAATAATTCTTTCAAGCTTATACTATATATTAATTACTATTATCATTCTAACTACCCAAATAATGTGGTTTTGAAAAAAAATTACACAACTGCATGGAGATGGTTTGTTGTACGTATACATGAGGGTTGACTTATCTTTTCATTGAATGAATAATGGAAAAATACAGTTTTATAGTAATCAAAATAAAATATAAATGCATTTAGGATACAAGATTTATTATTTCAGTATGGTTACCATAAATTATGATGAAATACAAGAAGAAATAAACATCAATTATTTGTTAAAGACGATTACCTCTTTTTTGGTAGATTTTCTTTTGATATCCTCTTAATGGACCTATGGATAGTATATTTTAAAGGGAAAACACTCTAAAAAATGGATAAAAATGTTTATAAGGTAAATTATTAGGGAACTTGCATGATGGGATTCTCAATATTGTGTAAATAAACGAGAAATGGGGTGTCATTTTCTAAGTGTGGGGAGACGCATTCTTAAAATTTCATTAAGTATTAGATTAATCTTTTTTACATTCCATGTGTAAATGGATCCAAATCAAAATAACACTATGATAATATGATTACGAGTTTAAATACAATCATAAGATAAAATTTTGATAAAATTTACTTTTTTATAACCCTTATATTTTAGTTTTAACCCCTCGTTAACCCTTTTGATAATTATAACAATACCAATGTTTTCCACACTTTTAGTGTCATGAATTTTACTATATGAGAACAAAATACACATAAGTGTACCTTGGTTTATTCTTTCAACAAAATCCCATAAAATTGGGTAAAAATTTGTTTTTTATTAATTTTATTTCATTTAATAAATTATTATTTATTATTTTATATCATTAGTGTAATTGTGACACTATTATTTTAATTTGACTTTAAATAAATACTAAAAAATATGTAATTAAAATATAATCATTCAAAAAATCCCTAAAATTTTATATGTAATAATAAAATTCTTTAACACTATAATTTATCAAATGTATATTACTTTTAATATTTTATAATTCTTTTATAATATTTTTCAATTAATTCAATTTATAGAATGTTAGTGTTGCGTATTAATTTAAGACAATTATTCAATCACTAAAAGTTAAAAATAAATTGAAATGATAAATTAAATTAATTTATATTTCCAATGAACATTCAAATCCATAAATAACCTTGTGTTATTAGTATAGAAAAATATAATTGTTTTTTTAGTCATGAGAATGAAACTTTTGACATTATCTTTCATTAAATTATATAAAGGTCATAATCAATGAAATATCACACAATTTGGAAATATTTTAATTTAATTTATGGAAAAGGATAAAATCTATTCATCCAATATGATTGTGGATAGAGTTTTTTAGACCTTATCAATTTATGTTTAATCTTAATTAATCTATTTTATATTTACCATGGCTATAAATATTTCTATGGTTAGGATACATTTTGACCAAAAATAAAAGGGGTCGATTTTCCAAATATAGACATCTTGATTCCAAATATATTATAGATTTTTAAAAATTCAATATCAATATGTGGAAGAAAATATTATAAAAAAAAAGTAAAACGCAATGAAAACCAGTTTTCAAGAAAATGGATTTTAGGTATTTAAATGTGTCTATACAAAATTCAACCATTAAACCTTTTCAAAGGAACCTAATTTTATTAAAAATTATTAATATATTTTTTGAACCAATTTAAATCAAAATTTAACTTTTTAAATGTATGATAAAAAATATTATTTTTAATAAAAAAAATATAATACACTATTCACTAGAAAATCATTCTTTTTTTGAAAATTTCTGAATATGATGTCTAGGTTTTTTTGAAATTATAGTTAAAAAAATATTGTTTTTATGAAATAAAACATCAAATTTTTTCTAAAATAAAAATCTATTTTTCACTCATAAAAAGTATCAAAATATATTTTTGATATAAAAATATTTTTTTAGAATAAAAGTTCCTTACAAGATATTGGAGAATTATTTTATAAGGAAAAAAGAATAAATTTATATTGAGTATGTGATATATATATTATTTATAGTTTGGTTAATTATATTCAAACCCACTAATTTAACATCTAAGACATAATGGTCATGATTACCTAATAATTTTTTAATCATTTATTATGTTTTGTTTAAACACAACATGTAGTGTAACATAAGCTTTTATTGAAGTTAAATTTGTTTAAGGAGAAATATATTAAAAAACAATTGGGTGTATCAATACTTCATGGTTTGAAAATATTTTTTTATGTTTGTTTTATTTCATAGTTATTTCAACAATAATTTAATTTTGGGATTGAGCTATGACCTTTTAGCATATTGATAAGTGGTGATGGGTACTGGTGGAATGTAGTGCCTCATGGTTTATTTATGACCTGAGTGTAGGTAAGATCATTTGGACTCATCCTTATGTTTGGGGAAACTACATTAGTGTCATTAAAAATTCATTTCAAAATTATCATTTATAAAATGTAATTAATATTTTTGAAGAATTATATCATTACAAATTTTGATAAAAATGTTAAAAAAGAAAAAATTGTTCCATTATCAGAATTATCATTTGGGTACAATGACTGTGTAGTGGAATAACACAATAATGTTTTTAATGAATAATAATTGATCTTTATTTGAGTATATTGAAATGAAAATTCAAGTTTTCTAAGATATTATAATTTTTGATCAGGTATGGAATTTTAAAAAATAGAGGATTGTTTTCTTAATGAGGATTATTTATTGAGAAGTAGGATTTTATAATGACATTTATTTCGGTAATGTTATTTTTTTGTGTCCAAAAGGGAGGTTAATTATTTTTTTGATAGTTCTTTACGGAATTTAAATAACTTGTTATCTTGTTTTGAAAATGGTGTTTTTTAGAGTAATAATTTATGTAATAAAAAAAACCCTTTGTTGCAGTCAAGGATAAAAGGTAGATGAAAATAGAATATAGATATTGGGATGATATATTTGTGTAGTCCTTATTATTTATATTTTTTTGTTGATAAAATAATTTTCATTTGGAAATGTTTTTAATGTAAATGGAAATACCCCTTGGGGTTGTTTTGATTTCAAAGAGAATTATTAAACTAATCTCTTATGTATGTTAACTATTTATTTACGTTATGGAAATGAATATATATGAACATTGTATTTCTAAAGTTAACAAAATTGATCTTGGTTGTGATTGACAGGCCCAATGTCAACACAAACCCAAGGATGATTTTTTGCTCTCATTAAACATTGGGTAAACACTGTCTTGGGTAGACATAGTTATGCTTGTTAAGCCCAGGTGAGAAAGATCCCCAGGTGTACTCAGTTTGTATCCTTAAACATGGGGTGAATTAGGCAATAATGTGGTTTTGTTTGGGCCACATTAATGAGTATATTACCCATGGGTTACAAATGTTTTTCAAGGGATGGGTATATTATCCTCTATGGGAGATGGGTTGGCATGGTTATTGTTACATTCATTGAGACAGCCCCAAAAAGGATGAAAATTGTATATAATATTACTTGGTATAATCACATAGCCTGGTTTTGGTGTTTTATTTATCAAATTAGTTTTAAATTTTTAATAGTTGTATTTGAAAACTTTTTATCCTGAGAAATGTTTCATGAACTTGGTAAATGGAGTAGTTATTTTATGCATTCCATTCATGGTTTACTATTAAGTTGTACTCACACCCTTCCTAGGCCACCATGACCCTTGGGGTACTCGAGAGGTGACATTATAGTCACATGTTGAAGGATTAGGGAAAGAACCTATTTTATGGTGTTTTTTGTGGTATGATAGAATGCATTATGGGTAATGAAATTGATATATAAATGTTATTGGTTTGAGGAAATGTTTTCATTCATCAATCCTTTTATTCTTTTTTTATCCTGTATAAATAGAACTATGATGCTTTTTATCATTTGTGGACAACTATTTTTTTGGAACGGTTATTTGGGTTTTTATGTGATTTGTATTAATTATACTAAAATTGTTACATTAATTGAAGGGTATAGTCTCACCACAATATTCATATAGACCATGTCCACTAGTTGGAATCATCTAGTGTATGGGGAGGCATTATTGATTCAATGTGGTGACCACTAGTCTAGTACTAAGATGTGGTCCAGGGGGTGGGGGACATCACAAAGTGGTATTAAATATTGTTTAATTTTTTCCTTACTATTTGGGATGAGGGAAATGATAGTAGGATGTGTCAGATCTTGGAAATGGACTTGTTCTTGGGATTGATCATCCCATGTGTAGTGGAAACCCCCTAATTCCAAATATGAAAATTACTATTCCTATAATGTTACTTATTTTAGTAGTATTTGATTTTCATCTTAAGTGAGACACATGGTTCAGGTGTTATTTGAGCATCAGATTTATACACATGAATATGCATGGAAAGAGATAGATTATTATTAAATTATTCTGGTAATGTAGGGATTCAGAAAACATGCATCATTCTAGGGACATACGATTCATATTTCATCTACATACTGCTTTTGATTATATCATCTTGTGATTATTTTTCTAATTTATATTTGTATTCAGCTATTACTGTTTGTTGGTAAAAATATTATTGGTAATTTAATGGGATAGCAATGTCGTATATGTAGTTTTCCTAGATAAGGATACAGTGGAATCTTACTTATACATTTCTTTGGATTATAACATGATGTAAAGGTTGACATAAATAGATTTTTAAATGATGTTTCTTGTTATATAATGTGCCAGTAAGAAACATATAAGGGGATTAACTTTATATATTTTTAATAAAATTCAAATTTAAAAATTCTTATATAATTTTATATCTGTATAAATTATGAAAAGTTTCAAAATATGAATCCTTTGAAATTATGATGTCATAATTATGAATCATATGGGATTTTAGAGTTTTAAAATTTAGGCATTATAAAATTTCACATTATAAAATTTAATTTATATAATGTGTTTGTTTTAAAACCATTTTCTAGATTGAAAGGCTTGAAATTGTGAGTTTTAGAAGAAAATGAATTTGAATCCTCTTTAGAAGTTGAATTTAATTGATTTGTGAAATTAAAATCCATTGAAAAACAATATATTATGATAAAACCTATGATTTTTATGTTGGAAGTTACATAGACTTGGATTAACCTTAAAAATAGGTTACTAGTGGTTTCTTAGAGTAATCAAGTTATGGGTTTTCTATGATATGGGTTGATGTACACCCTATGAGGGTGGTGGCCCTTGAGTATGTCTAGATTTGACCTTCTTAATGATAAATGGGGATTGAGATAGATTATAGTTTAAAAATCCTTTCATGATATATGATGTACAAGATAGTAAATACAATACCATTTGTGTTTTTGGTTTGAGATATAACATTTTGAATTTATGATAACCCATGATGGTTAGTGGTGGTATGTATTTCATTATTGTTTATGTCTTATGATGGAGTTTGTAGGATCATCAAGAATTATGTTTTTTTTGTGTGGAACCTGCAGTGGTGACACGAGATGTTTGATGCCATGCAGCCTCTAAACGGGAGTGAGTTTCATCCTGGGGATATGGTTACAGAAACCCAAACTTCGGTATCTTGAAGTTAATGTCTACTTTATTATAATAGAATAGGATACAAGTGATTTTATGTAAAAGGTGTGATAAATTTAGTAGTATTGTAATATTAAATATATAATTGATTCCATTATTACATTTTAAATATAAAATATATAGGATAATAATCATTCTGTCATCCCTATATTTGTTTATAATATCCCTTTTTCAAGTATTGGTGAAAGGTAAACAAATAAAGGGTAATCTCAAATTCTTAGTAAGGGTTATGTAAAATAGAAAATATAACAAATAAATAAGTCATAATTATTTTGGAAGTGTAAATACCTAAAAACACAATCCATTTTATCAATACATTGATATTGAGGTATATATATTGAAAATGTTAATATAGAAATCTCATGGACAAAAATAACTTAATTCCAATTAAAGGAAATGATTAATATTGGATTTCATGATCTCAGACATCATGACATCCTTACCATTATATCCTAATTACATGATTGTTTAATAAATGGGTATGTATATAAAAACCTATTTAATGGTCGCTATCAAGAGATTTGTTGATGCATCGAGGGACTATCTATAACTATCATGCACCTGTCACCATAAGATCAATACATTCATCATATATTGAATGATCATTTTAATTTATAAATAATATTAATTATCAATTAATGTCTATACTAATCCAAGAATAAAAAATATTAATATTTACAGAGTCAATAAAATAACATTAAAAGAAAAACCCCATATTTAAAAATCATAAATGGTATATATAATAATTATATTCATGATAAAAATAATATAGACATATAATATAAATGCGATATCCAATTATCACAATAAATTGAATGATTTAGGATAATGTGAAAGGCAAAAAAATAAAGGATAAATAGGGACTATAAATTAATATAAAAATACAGGTTTTTTATTAGAATAATTTAATTTGATTAAAAAGGGAAATTGAAGAAAAATATGAAAATAAAATTACATTAAATATTTTTCTCTAGAACCATTCAAGCTATATAGAAGAAGAAAATGAGTGTAAAAAGGTAATTGTAGTGGGAGAATAGGTTATCACCATATACATTTAAACTCACCATTCCTTTTCACTTTAAGTAAATAAATTTAAAAATTTACCGTTTAGAAACCATTAGAAATATTATTTTCAAACCTTATATAAATTCAAATATAATATAAAATGTTTTTGATAAATCATTTGAGTAAATAAACATGACTATTTTAAAACAGCCATTTAAAATATTTACACTGAATAAATATATACCCAACCCAAAATAGAAATATTATTGGATTAACTTTTTAAAAATTAGATTTATTCAAGTGAAGAAATGGGTAAATGTTAGAATAAATCATTGAAAATTATTAAATATATTTAGGATCATAAAATTGAAGAATTTTTATAAGGGTATATTATTATATTCTAACATGTCAAACATGTCTAAGCTGATGAAAATGATTTTGAAAATGTACTAAAAGTAAAATATAATTATACAATGTAATGGACATGGTGAAAAAGGGAATTGCTCTCATCTATAAAACTGTTATATTCGTTTAATGAACATAAGATCCATCCCAAAAATTGATTATTAAATGAAATATTACCTCATTGGTAACATTTATATTGAAAACTCCTACAAGAGTGACATTAATTGAGATAATAATCATAATGAGTAATTATATATTCATTTTAAATATATAAATATGATATTATATATAACATAAAAATTTAAATAGCTTCATAATGAAAAATATGTCTTAATGAAGAGCAAATTAAGATGAAAACCCTTACCTCAAGCTTGACATTATTTAAAAATAATATAAACTAATATAAAATAAATTTCAATTTAATATAATATTATACCATATTTATGTACATACTTATAATATTTTATATTATTCACTTATAAAATTTAAACAACCATTTATTAAAAATTAATGATTTAAATTGTCATTTTTAATTGCTAACTAGTTCATTTTTCATTATAATTTCATTTCAGTAATTCTTATTATTTTTCACTAATTATGGATACATTAACTCCATAATGACGATAATTATTTAAATATCATTTATTTTCAATTCATATATTCATCTATAAAATTTATATATTGGAAGCTGAAATACACTATTTATGGAGATGATAGGTAGTACGCAGGTAAGGACACTATTTTAACCTTTTGATGGAAAAATAAAATAATTGTAAAAAATATAACTACTTTATATAATCATTATTATATCATATATATCATATATATTCTTTAAATTTCTATTTATAAACATATATGAAATGTGGAAATGAAAAATTAATCAAATTTCATTTTAGAGGTGGTTGTCCGCGTATATTTACAATCAATATTATCGTTTTCCAAATGAATATAAGGTAAGAAGGTATATTTGATATTAAAATTACAAAAGAATTATTATATTACAAATATCATATATAAAAATTAAACCTATTATGAAAACCATCAATGAATGATGGTAATATAAAATGAATTATATCACTATGTAGAGGAGGAACTCAACATGTAGGTATGAGTTATTCTTTCACTTCCCATTTTATAGAAAGTATTGTGAAAAAAAAGGCCCCATAATCCTTTAATATACTAAGTATACTTATTGTTTTTATCTTTTGATGAAAACTAAAAATTTATAGGAGTTAGAAGAATAAATAATTTTCAATAGGTTGGGTAGAATGATTACCTATCCTACTATTATCCTCATTTGGATCACTTATTAGTAAATACTAATGTGAAGCTAGTCTCCCCATACTGGGGGTGGGTAATGTGGTCTATATAATACATTGTAATGTATATCCTTATACTTATACAGTGGAATCTAATGTGAAAGCATCACATGAACCACCATTTAATGTTCATGTGTCATCTCACAACCTTGCTAATGGGACTAATTATATTATTAAGGATCAAGAAGGTGGTGTTTAGGTAAATTTTGATCAGACACCTATAGATAAAGGCATGGTTGATGACAATTCAATTAGGTTGAAGACTAAATTACATATCGGGAATGAAGATTTAGAGGGCATTGAAATTAATGGTCTAATGAAACTAGTGTTGAACTATATGAGATGTCAACATATCATAGGTTGAAGCTTTGTGCATCGATGAATTAATTGGAATTTAATGCCTGATGAGGAGAAAAAATGTGTGCTAAGATCAATAAAAAGCTATATATTTGACTATTTTTGATGAGGGCAGTTTTTTCTTTTCTAGCGCCATCTTGTTAATTCTATGTTTTTATATCATTTAATAAATGGAAATTAACCCTACCTTTTCAAAATAATAAATTATTAGGAACCACTAGAATAGAAATTTAAGAAAAAAATAACCTCTACCAATTAGATATGTAATTTTATAATATAATTGTTAAGTGGTTTGTTGAGCTATATATCTCCAAGTGTAGTAAATAAGTGATAAAAGGGATTTTCTTTTAATAGTGAGGATAATAGAACTCCTGTGTTTTTAAAAAATATTAAGATATAATAAAGATAAAATCATGGAAACTTAGTTTAAAATTTCATTGATTTGATAATTTTCCCCTTAAATAATCATCCAAATGTATTTTTACAAGTTTATATACCATTAAAATCATTATTTTTTATTAACCCATTCGTTTTGTATTTTTATCCTTTACTGTAATACCAACATCAGAATTAAAAGATTATTATTATACATATAAGGTAATTATTTTCTCTTAAATAAATATTTAATGAAATTTTATTCCATATCATACCCCCATTTTAATAGTTATAAATTCTTATCATTTTAAAATAATATAATAAAATAGTATTTTCATAAAATATCATTAATGAAATTTTTGATAATATTAATTTAATTTTAATTTCAAAGTCATCAATTATAATATGAAAGTTTAATAAAAAACATTAATAGATCAAAAAAATTAAATTTATCTCTAAAATTCATGGGAAACTATAACAAACCCAAAAATGATTAATTTGAGAGTTTTTTAAATATTTATACTTATTTTTATACTAATGGTGTTGCTCTTGAATTTATGATAATTATTTTCATATTAAAAAATTAAACATAAATTACAATGATAAAAAATATTTCATATTTAAAATGAATCTTTATAACCAAGCATATATTGCTTTTATCCTTATGTAAATATATTAGAGATATTAATGTCAATAGAGTACAATTTTGGAATTATATTGAATGAAAATAATAGAAATGTTATTATCAATGGAAAACAAAATATAAATGACATATATTAGAATTCAGGATGGATACGATCTAATGAATTTATCCCAATGAAAAAATAGGATTAGGATAAATTTTTAATTCCTTATTATTTTATTTATAACCTTAATTACCTGATTCCCCATTTACTGAGATGATAAATTTCACCACAGTTACTATTGATAATGCATAAAAATAAGAGACCTATTTATTAATTTTGAACCCCATGACTCAAAATGTGGAATATATATTATCAAATTAAGTTCTTATAAGTCTGAAAATATAATTTACCACTGAACCCTTAAAATGCAATGGAAAACTATTTTCTAGAGAATTATGTTTTTAATCCAAAAAATTAGCTTATATCCAAATCGTATAAAATTTGGATCCTGTTGTAAATCAAATGTGTTATATATAAAATTAATACAAAATAGAAAAATAATTTTTGATTTTTAAATTTCATTATTTTAAGAAAATATTATTACCTTATAAAAATCATTATCTTTCATGATTTAATAAAAATAAATCCCTTTAGAAAAATTCTACAAATTTATACATAATATAAAACTAATATACTAATTTGCAAAATGTTAAAAATATTTCATAATAATATTTCAATAAGTTTTAGTGGATTAATTAATCTTATTATTTCATATAATTTAAGCTATATACGAAATTATATTTCTTTAAAGTAGAGTATATCATAAAATATAAAGGTGTGACAATCTACCCCCTTATAATAATTTTTCCCTAGAAGTTAAATTAATAAAATACGAAAATTTGAGGATACATATACCTCTTCACATCCCCCGGTTCATATGTAGCTTCCTCAAACTTCTGGTTTCTTTATAACGGAGTGTCTAGATGAGTAGTCTTTTTTGTAGCATGTTTTCACAGGGATCTATAATTTTCATTGGTTTTTATTCAAATGACATATATTGACTTTGTGGAATAAACTCCAAGTTTAGTAAATATTATAAATATGGTATATTCATCCTTAGGAGTGATAGATGGAACACATCGTGATCTTCAGATAGATTCTATATATGTTCCAGAACATAAGATATTCTAATTATACGATCATGAATTTTAAAGGGACTAAAAAATATAGAGCTTATGTAGATATTATTTCAAAATATTATAACCTTACTCTAATGAGATACTTTATGGAATACCTTATTACAATATTGTATCTCAGGATATAACTAATTATTTTAATCATAATTTGTTTTTGTGTTTTGGATACACATATGTGCTGTGGAAATAATTTAAACATTTATATAAGTTCTTCTCCTTGATCAACTCATAATATCCTTATTTCTCAAAATTTATCTGAATACATTGGTGTTATACAAATTTTTTACATATACGGATTTATAAAGAGCCAATTGAATTCCCATGTGAAATCTATTTTTGTAAGGAAAATATACCAAATAAATGTATTAATCCCAAACACCCTTAAATCGATAGATAATGATGTGAAAAATTAATATAACATTCAAATTGTAACATTACATTACATGATTTTAGGTTTTTGACCCATTGATATGATAATTATTCGATAGGATCATGTAATGGTTTATTCTCTATGTTCATTGAAATTTTTCTAGTTTTTTGTTATATGTAGGGTTGGTTCTGGATTTTAAAAAAAATGCAACCAAACTAGAATCCTTTGAAGTATCCTTGGTAGGGGTATGATGTTCATGCATTATTGGACCAACCATGAATCCAAACCATGAAACAATCCCAGAAAGGGATTCAAAATTTTAGAATGGTTAAACAAACTTCACATCTTAACCATGAAACACTTACAGTGGATTTGTTTGGCGTCCATCATTTGGCACACGTTTAGTAATAACCATACAAACTACCCAAGGAAACCATGTAGATGGGTTTTAATGCCTTATAGATTTTAATTACAATCCCAAACCCACTAATTAGAACTAAAATCATCCCACCCAAACCAAATATGATCTTTTGTATTTTCATAGACCTCAATAGGTTTTTCTATCTCCCATCCTCATCTACTAGAGGATCAATGTTTCAATCAAAATAGTGATCTTTTTATATTAATTCCTTATCCTATTAGACTTCAATATCTATTTTTCTTTAGATTATTTCTTCCTATACATTATAATTGACTTGTATTCCATTATATCATGGATGCTTGATGTGTAATTTTGGATATAGTATATCTTATCACTTGTATTGGAATATATATTCCTAGATCTTGTGATCACCAATGGGAGAAGAACATATTATATTCATTATTTTTGGAATTTATCTTTCCTTTTGGGTATTTATATTATTTTCCTTTTTTTAAATCATCACTTATTATGAATTTATAGTTATGTGCCTCCTTCAAACACATGGTCTATAAACATTAATCTGGAATTTCCTTGTGAAATCCAATTTCACACTCTATTAAATAAATTGATCTTGGTATGGCTTCCTTCTCATGGGTTTTTTATATGATGAATGTTATGTTTATTTATAATCCCTTTAAAATAGTTCTTCATGGAAAAATTGACGATTATCAGGTCTTATCCTTGGTTCTTAGTTCTAAAGTGAAATTCATTCAAATGTTTGATAGGGTTTGAAATATTTGATTCATTCCACAATGTTTTTATTGGTTAAATTTATGAAATTTCCATGTTTCTAATTTAAATTATATTATCTTTGTTTTTAAATGGGTGTTTTTTGGTTATTTGAAATGAGTGATTTATTCATATGAATAGAAGGTGAAACCCCATGTTTTAAAATAATCATAAGCCTTTTTCAATTGGGATACTTACTTTAATTACTTTGTGGTGATTTGATAGAAAATCATATTCTAGAGGACACTTTAATATTATAAAGATAGTTTTGATGTGAATAAGGTATGATTATCCTTTTAAAAATTAATATATAAGAAAAGTTTTTGAAAAGAAATTAATGATGTTTGATGGCCTGGTTGGCACTTTATGATGATCCTATTATGTGATAATTCATTGATGTGGCTTAATTTATTATTATGTGTCCCATTAAAGGATGTTCAAAAATGGATTTTTTTCACAAGAGGGGGTATAGGGATAACACTGACATATGATTTGAGGGAATGCTCCCTTGATTGGAATGTAGCGAATATGAGACCAAGATTAATATTGATAAGGATACTTGTTCTAATCTTCATCACATGATTATCACACTCACCACTTTTGAATTGTCATGGGAACCCAGGTGGTCAGATGAGATGATGTAGATATATTATTTTCTACTGGACCCACACACTGTCTAGGGGACTAATAGACAACATTAATGGTCTGGGGTATAGATGTGCGACTAGGAAGGGAAGTGTTCTTAGAACTGGTTTTCATGAGACCTATGAGGCTATATGTATTATTGTTGATTATCCATGATATATTTGGACTATATTGAAATTGGATGACTCACATTTATATCTAGGATGTACCCATGATATCTAGATACATTATACTTGATACATTACAATGAACGCTGTAACAACTTGGAATCAATGTTTCCTTGCATGATTGATTCCTTCCCTTGATTTGATTTTCTATTAAAGTGACACACATTGAATCTATTGTATTGAATATTTTAAAACACTTGCTATCATGTGAATGATCATAAATTTCTTATGAGACATGACTCTATATAATAAAATAGTTCTAAAATGTTTACATGAAAATGTTTAGTTTTTCAATTATGAATTGGGTTTTTACAGCTATAGTTTGATAAAATATTTATAAATATTTTCAATAATATTTTTAAACTAAGATTCATTAAATATTTATTGTATAAAACTCATTTAATATTTTACTTTCCTTATGATGTAATCGAGTACACTATTTTTTGGAATCCTACTAGGCTCCATAGCTCACACCCGGCTTAAACAATTTGGTATTTTTAACCTTTATGTTCTTATATCATGTTATTATTCTCCCATCGAATTCGATTCTATGTAAACATATGGATAGATGAGGTAAGATGTCTTGGGACATGGTTGGTTGTCGTGAATCACTAGGATATGGTTTTTGGTACTCTTATATTGTTTTTAGTTTTGTATCATGATATGGTTTTATTTATTTTCTTATGTGATGATGTTTACATGGTGTAATTTGACTATTTTTTTGCCTTATAGAGGAAATAATTTCCAAATGTTAACTATGGATGATGATGTGATTCTCACTAGACCATGGATATTGGGAATCCTCTTTTGGTTAGGGGTGAATTGAATCAGATGTCATTTTTGATGGAATTCATGGTTGGTTCGTCACAAATAATATAATTAGAGGTCTTTCTATAAAAGAAATCACTCTTCATGGAAATCATCTATGTTATTTAGGGCGAGAAATGGTAGAAATAATATTAATAAGCTATGAAAATGCAATAGGTTGTTCATGAGAAGGTGCTAGATCCCAACCTATTTTTCATTAAAATTTAGTTACCAAGGAAAATTGGGTGTGGAGTTTTTTGGAGTTATTTTTTTCCTGACGATAAATGAAGTGTAGATTATCGATGAAATTATTTATGATTTTGGGAATCTATAAGGATTTGTTTTGTTGGAACTAAAAGAAGAGAAATGTCAAAATGTGCACTTAGGATATGGTAAATTTTAAGGAATCAGTTTGACCAATCTGTAGGTTTATCATGTAACTATTGTTGGTTGGCGTTTGTTTTACAAGTCTATAAGTTCTAAAATTCATAGTTATACTATAAAATAATCTTGGAACCCTTTTATTTTATTTCAAAAATTATTTCATTCATTTGAGATTATTTCAAGGGTTATAAATTTGGTTTGTTTCATGATCTTGTTTAGTTGTTTAAAATTTTTCCCCTTATTGTTGGGTTTAAATCCTTTATGAAAACCAAATTATGTCTTATATAATTTTTTTTCAGTTCTTAAATAATTGTTTTCAATTACCAAAATGTGAGTTTATGAAATGTTTGGATTCAAAAATCAGTTTTCAGTAACCATTATGTGATATAATAAAACAATGTTTTAAGAATGAATCTAGGTTTTTAATGTATTTAAATGGAAATATTTTTTTAAATTGGAAGTTTGATTAATGATTTTGATACCATGCAATAATATAAACGAGATGGTAAAGTATTTTTTGAAACTGTTGTGAATTCTTACTACGATTTCACATTTTGAATAAAAAATTACCGTTTAAAAAACTGTAAATATTTAGTGATTCAAACTCTCAGAGAGATTTTATAATAGTGGTTTTTAAATTGATTAAAACATTTTTTATATTTTTTGAGTGTTCTGTAATGATATGATTATATGCATGTGTTTTGTGATGTTTAGAAATTCATCCAAGAAATTCCTTTGAGAAATAATGAATGTTGGTCCAATGGTCTAGCCTTCAGGGTAGATCATTATGTTATATATAAGTTGTGTATAATTTTGAGGAATATACAAAACTCATATTTAAATGGTTGGTTCTGAGACATTATAGCCTTATGACCCAAAAAAAGGAATATTTAATTCACATTAACCATCTTATATATGTGAAAATGGTTCTCCTAAGGCCATAAAGTGTCTTGAATAAGTTGGTGGGATTTTAAATACTCTCAAAAATACTGATGATCTGATGGTTAGTCTAAAAACCAATTATTTGAGGGACCTAGCCAAGAGATGTGAAAAGTTTTGATTCCCTCTCATTTGTTTAAATGTATGTCCAGGGAATTAATTATTTCATTCTTCATTTAGTTTATTGAGGATATGAAGAAATAAAACGTTTCTGAGTTATTGGGTTTTATTCAATATGACTGATCTATGCCAGATTATTCCAATATACTCTCAATTTTGATAATTTTCATACATGAGCATCTTATGATTGACATAATTAAGGAAACTTATTTTAAAAAACCTATTCATCCAATCCTTATAATTATTATGAACATGGTTTGGTTGACCTCTTAGTTGTAGATTCTTTAAGGGGCCTTTTCTACAGATGTAGTGTGATGAAAAATAGACGAAAGGAACGATTTATCATTCATGGATGGAGAAGAACAATATTATTTATGAAATAAGAGGCATGTTACGTTCTTCCAGTGTAGATTACCTAGCCATCCTAAGAGTTTTTTTCAATAACCATAACTTTTTCAATGGCATGGACATTTGGGTCACCTTAATATTTTCTATAAATTGGGAGATATAAATGGACACTTTAGTCTGGGATCATTATCTCGTGGATGTGGGGTAGAAGAATATTTAAGATAATAAGGATCATTACATAGTACATTGAGTTAATCTTTTCATATGGTAGATGAGCTTTCGACAACTAGTGGTGGTTATGGTTGATCAAACATAATGATTCTAATGGAAGAGTGGGAACTACATGAGTTTTAATGACCTAATATTTTTAAATGATAATTATTTCCTAATAAAACATGTGTTATATAATATTATATTATACACATAAAAATATAGTGGAACTAAAAAAACTATATATCATTAATAATAATCATTAAATTAGTCATCTATGAAACAAAATAAAATTGAAGAAATTACAATGTGAAAAAAATATAAAAATGAAAAGGAAAAATGGAAAAATATAGATCCCCTAAATCCATTAGAATCATCTCCCCCATAGATAACACTATATAAATATAAATATTTTAATAAACTAATCAATATCAAAGAAAATGAAAATATATATCTGTAAGAACCTAGGTTTTTGGAATGGGTAAAAATCCCAACCCTATTTGAATTTTTGACTTGTTTCTAAGAAAACTGGGAAAATCAGGGAAGTTCTAGAAATTTTCATATTACACGCCATGTCCACCCAATTACACACTGTGTGTATGTTTGGGATGTACCAACCACATGCTAGGAAATTGCATGTCATGTGGGGACCATTTAATAATTTCTTACTACACGGTGTGTAGTGTAACTTGACACGTCATGTATCTTCCATCTGTGTAACGACTAATTATTAGTCATGCGTTGAACCATGTGGCACAACAAAGACATGTGGATACCTCCTATTAAGTTGAAGTATAGATAATATTACTACACGGAGTGTAGTCCTTCATACATGCTGTGTATTTTTATTTCTATTCACTTATATGGTAGAGTGTCACGTCTAATTTCAGAAAACACATTCTTCTTCCCCAAAATCAGAATAGCACCATTCTGAAATATCTAAGAACATACCTTACCATAGATTATTCAGCTGATGTTTGTTCTTGAATTATTCTGTGGCTGTAGGATTGCATCAGAAAGGCTAAACCCACACACCCTCTTTCATTCTAGTTTCATTTCCTCACACACCGCAGTTTCCATCCGAGCAGAATTGTCTGGACTTGATGAAAACATAGATCAACATAGATCAGCTTCATATTAGATCTAGATATTGTACATGCATATGTCAAATAGTATCATGTAGGTGGTTTATACCTTGAATTGTGTATTTCTGGTCATTTAGGGGTTGTTTATTTTTAGAGCGACATCAGGTATTGAGCACAACCCATGTTTAATTATATTAAATTGAACATATTCATTATGGGATGTCATTGGGTATTTACCTATCCTTTTATTATTGATTGAGGCTGGTTTATAGGTCACAGCTCATTTGGGGCATTTTGGCTGGGGATTCTAAAATGGTTAAAATTGAATTGTTGTGAATTAAACTGCTGAGTATAAAATTGTTAAGCATGATTAAGGGAGAAGATGGCTAGTGAAACTCAAATGATTACTTTTTTCCCTCTTATAATCATTTCTTTCAATTTTATATATGTGATGTGTGATATTTCATAAGTTGGAACCTTCAGGATGTGTTGGGAATGACCTAGGTATTGTTGAGTGACGCTGATCATAGGTTGGGCTTGGATCAGATTACATTAAGTGGTTCCGACCACAATATTGGGAGTCATAGATGTCAGCTTGAGGCAGTGTGACTGTCAAGTTGGGCATGTCCCGAATTACATTGATGAAAAGGACAATGGACTAGAGTGATTTGTTTGCCGGAACACGAGGGGTTAGAGATGTTGTGTCTTGGGAACTTATTTTGTTGATTACCGCTCACCCCGAACATTGAGTAGTGTGCACACAGGTAGACTCCATGATGAGGTGGTTTTGACCACTCGTTCGGTAGATTCCCCCGATATACAAGGTTATGCACAATTGGTTTGGAGGTGGCTTCCATTGGAAGCCATGTGGAAGGTGAGTAGCCTTTAGGGGATAGAGTTGACGATATCGAGTTGGGGGCATAAGCTAGCTGTGATTTGAGGGCAGACATCGTTGTCCCTCCTGTTACTGATTTCAGGGAAGACATCACAATCCCTATGGTACCAATTTGAGGACAGGCATCACTACTCCTCTGGTTAATGTTCCATGGGAAGGTTTGGCCTTTTGAGAAGAGTTATGATTTTTTGGGTGCGCCATCGAAACATCATTACATGGGATATGAGGTTTTAGGAGGGGCATGGTTCCAGGTAAAATGACAGAGATTCCAGCATTGGATGAAGTATGTAACATTGCATGGTGGTTTTAGAGCACCAGTGGAGCTTATGTTTATTTATGTATCATACTATTTACTATTTTCTCTATAAATGCATGCATAATTAAACACTTATACTAGTTATAAACCATTGGGTGGTATCCTACAGAGATTCTTCTCACACCTCATACAGGCCCTTCGGAACACATGCAGACTTTATATATTTACGTTTAGGAAGGATACTAGCTTTGGGAGATGGATTTTAGTATATATTTCATGAAGATGGTATAGACATTGATTTTATTCCTAGTTAGAGTTTATTTTGGTTTTATATTCTTTTTGGTATCAGAGTGATTACTTTAATATATAGAAACTGTTGGTTAGCCATTGGCCCAATTTATATTGATTGACATGTGCAACCTACTATGGATGCATTCTTGTTGTTTATCAGTTGTTGTAATTGATTTCTATCATTCTGTTTTGTTTACATTCTATAGCAATTGTTTCTACTTTTCTTTTGTTGTTTATCTGCTATTGAATGTGATTCTGTTCTACAGGTCTGGTTCGAGTCTACCAAGTTGTTAATTTCTACTACAAGTTATATAATATTACTTGGACTAGTACCATTATTTTCCTCTGAGAGTGTATACCCATCCCAAAACACATATTCAGACCCTCACTGCTTGTCAGTAGCCTTTGGTGTTCGGGGAGGTGTGCCTATGGTAGTAACATGAGGTCGTTTAGCACTGTTCGGTTGGCTGTTCAGATTTGGGACGTTATAAAGTGGTATCAGTGGAGTTCTTGATAGGGATTTAGTAGTAGTGTTTTTCTAGCTACTAATTAAATTGAGACATCTCTTTTAATTTTTCTGGTTTACTATTTGTGATATGGTAGATTGGAGATAGGTTGTAATTGGAACAGGTGTTTCTATCTTGTCCTTGGGTGCCTACATCTCCAGGTATGAGGGATAGATGAAGTTTCCTTGGGTTTGAATTGCTATTTCTCTTTTTCTCAGATTACAGTTTATATGATTTATACATCAATAACTCACTTGGTGTGTGATGATATTGACTGTGGTATGTGACCCTTAACCCAGTGGGGTTAGGGATAATTAGACCTTCGATCGATATCGAAAGGCATCATTTTTTTTGGCTTTAGATAGGCACATTTTTAGGTTATTTCAAATTTATAACAACATGTTTTCTTTGTGAAGTGATAATAACATGTGAATAAAATCAATTTCCATGATATAGATGCTTTTGAAATGTTAAGGGTGAAAACCATCATAGAATTTCTTACTGATTATAATGTAATATAGAAGCCTTTATATATATTGTATAATAGCATGTGGTAGGGTATTTAGGTGTATCTCTTGTATGAATAGGCAGGTAATATGGTTGAGGTGATTTTGATCATCAGGATTGGGTGAATCAATCATCGATTTGAGGCAACGTTGGTTGTTAGGATGGGCATTGCATTGTAACAACCCGATATTTTATGATAAGTATTCTTCTTAATTTATTTGATGTCTTGTGTTTTATGCTACAACAAGATTATCTTCTGCTATACGCCACACTCTATTAGCTTGAAATATATGCAACACTATTCTTAGATTGTGTTACACAGAATTTTAAGTTCATTTTATAATAGTCATTCTACGCAACATTGAGTGTATATATATATATATATATATAAATTCAATGTATAAATGAAATATGATTGGATTTTGTTATACAAAACAACAAAGGATTCTTGCACAACACGCAACCCTGACTTGGCTTGCATTACACGCAACCACGACCAACCTCGATAGCGTGTGTAGTACGCAATACCCGATTTTACTAAACAACGATATATTGTTATAATATTATTATGGACTAGCCGTTATGAATAGTATTAACTACATTTTGAATTTTATAACATTATTATTCATCATACACATTTTCTTGAATATGGTATGAGAACAAAATAAATATTTCGTGTAAAATTTGTATTTTTAAGAAATTGCAGTTTTCCCGCCTTTTGATGGCGCACCAACCTTAAATCTTGTTTTTGACATGTCTATAAGATCAATTTGAGAAAATAAAATTCTTCTTTGGAATCAAGATATAAAAATTTACTTTGGATAAATTTTTCATATTATTCTGATAACATTCATATTGTAATGAATAGTAAAAACACACTCTATTTTAATTAAGAACAACTTTTTTCATCGCAATAATTTATATGGTTAGATTATATTTTTAATTGGTTTTAAATTATAAAGATAATATATTTTTACCATTTAATATAATGTATGTCATTATCATTGATTTTACCTGGAATTCGTAGGTTAAATCAATTCAATCTTTTGCAATGTTTTAAACAAAAACATGTTTTCTTTCGACAACGGGATTAATATTAATATAATTTCTGCAACATTTGTGTATTGAATTTTGAAAAATGGATTCCATATTTGGAATCAGTGGGTCCAAATTATGTTAATAAGCTACTTTTTATTTTTGGGCTTTCTTAATAGTAACTACAGTACATTTTATTTACCCTAGTAAAAGGTAAATCGGGTAATTAAGGGTAAATATAATATAATATAATTACCTTAACACTTGTCTTAATATAATTTGATGCTTATATTTTGTCCTACGTCATATTTGAGTCGAAATGGAATCTATTGGAACCCACTTGGAGGTGATTAAGTCCTTTAATTTATTTTATTTAAAGGAAAGTGAAATATGTCTCACTCAACTTTAATAATTAAAGTATTTTTAATATAACTTTATACAGAATATAAATGAGGTTATAAATATGAATTTGAAAGATAAAATCTTTTTCTTTATCATGGTAATTTATTTGTAATTTTTAAGAGTTATTTAATTACCTTATTATCTTATACATTAATGATTCAGAAATTATTTATTTAGTGAAAAATCAATAATATAGTTTTTATGGAAATAGTAATACATATCAAAAGGACCCAAAATCTGAACAAAACTTATTATTAGTGTATATATGAACCCTAATCATCCACTTGCCGAATTGTTGACCATTTGGATCTTTATTAAGGCGATTATGACACTTATAATATTATATTTTAAATGATTCCAAAGTTGTCACTTTCATAATTTAGTAATGATAACAATTTACATGTTGTTATTTTAAGATGATAAATTAATGTAAAATTATTATTATAAAATATATGATATTTTTATTCATCAAAGAATTTTATTTTTAATTTTTATGCAACAAATAAGTATATTAAATAATTAAACAATAATGTTGTAGTAATTATTTTATTAAGCGAAATATCAGATAAATGGTTTTACAAATAGTAAAATAAATATTATATGAACTATTTAATGTACTAGACTAATTCTCTAGATTACTTTGACATTTTAGGAACCTATTAGATATTTTATTTTTAATATATCCTCTCTGTGTATTTAATGTAAATTCAAATAAACGAATAGTTTCAAAATTGACACTATTGTTATTTTAAAAAATAACATATTATTAAATTGTTTAAAAATAAAAAAAAATATTTAACAATTATAAATTGAAATTTATATAGTCATACATATTATAAAGTATCCAATTATGGAAAATTAACAACATATAAAGGTTTTTTTAAGCATTTAAAATTTAGAATTTTATTACCACAAATAAAATAAAATTGATTAAATAAGGATAAATCAAAATGATAAGGTTTGAAATAAAATAAAAACATGTATAAATTTTATTGTTTGATGCTATTACAACCCTATATCATCTAGTATTCGAATATGAGTAATTTTTGGAGGTTTTTAAGTGGGGTTAGATTTAATATAAATTAATATTTTTAAGATTTCCAAAGGTGCCCCTCTCCTCCCTTATAAAAGGGCACCTCCTCCCTCTCATCATTACACAACTTTGAGCCTTCATGCTCAACCAACCACTTCCAATTTCACTTACCCACTTCCATAGAAACCTACTAGAGGTACCGGTCTTCTCAAAATACCAACTCTAGTGCCCTAAGAGATTGTTTAAAGGAGGCACTTCGAGAAAGAGGTAATACCTTCTACCATTTTCTTCAAGTTCCATTCTTCTTATACTCCCTATTCTTTAGTTGCTTAATTATGAAGTAATAACCCCAGTATCCCTCAAATACTGATATGTTATTATAAATATGAAACAACCCTATTTCACCTTCTATCCATCCTACGAAAAACAAAATCACCGCGTGTGCGTACGTACAGAATACCGTCTCCATGCTGTGGTGTAATGTGTTTTCCCCCAACACCTTAAATGGATGTGTATAATGTTTTAAAGAATAACTATATATGGTTATTATAAAATCATACTGATTCTGATATATTATACCATCTACTCCAATTCTATTCAATAATTATGGGAATGATATCATCGCTCGTGCGTACGTACGGATTACCGTCTCCATGACGCGATAAGATTCATTCTCCATGTTAACCATACATGAATGATCATAAAGTTTATATAATGAATAATAATGAAATATATGAAATAATAATGCTACAGGATTTATGTATATATATATATGTATGTCATCTATTTAGTTTCATTGATATCAATAAGGAAATGAAAACAGCGTTCATGCGTACGTACGACCTACCGTCTCCATGAACGGTGTATTTCGTTCCTTTTATTGATATATAATATATATGTATATTAAAAATATATATTATATATAAATCATTTTTTATATTCTGGAATTATTTAAACCAAGATATAAGTAATAATATCAAGAACGACTAGTCGAAACACATACGATAAATGAAATGATTTTACACAAAACACTGCTTTAAATTGGAATTTACAAAAGAACGGGTAATATAAAGTCATAAGTGAAACATATATGATATCATAACAATTAATATGATTATGTAATAAGTGAATGACATTATTTAAATCATTATACAGGAGGTTCGGATCCATATGAAGCATATCAAACCTAAGGTAAGGGATAACTTTTCCAATCCCGTTTTTATCTGAGATTGTTTATTTGTAAGTATTTAATGGGGTTATATTTATCTTCTATGTCCCAGTTGTCTAAAAATGGTTTCATGTATTTTTAAAGTCATTTTAACCCATTATTTGAATTTTACTACATGGTATGTAAGGAATCATTCTTTTATGATGTACTTTTTTACTTTTCTGGAAAAAGTACGAGAAAAATGTTTTTTTAACTTATACGAAATAAAAGAATTTTTACGGTTTTATAAAGCCTTATTTTCTTGAAGAATCCTCCAAAATATTTCATAACTATTTTAAACAAAATCTTTTTCTTCTAAAATTTCATGATGTTTTGTGAAAAGAAATTGATTTTGAAGAAGAAAGGATATTTTCCTCAAGAATTCATTTCAAGTGTTTTATCAAAACCATTTTCCATATAAGATGAAATTATTTAATATGTGTATTTTTCAAGTATAAAGTCTCTATGATTTACATGGATTCACTTTTCTTATTATGAAATGATATCCATTTCTTTTATATGGATTATGTGATGATGGGATGATGTTTATGAAACCCATTTTAATTTTTCGGTTATTATGAATGATGTATGTTTATTTTGTGGAACAAGTAAAAATGATTTCATTATGAGATGGGTGGGACCTATATCTCCCTCCAATTCATTGGGTAAAGATTTATATCTCATGAGATTGACATGGTTGGAATAGTAAGTTAATCTGTTCAGTGCTACAGGACTGAAACGAGGAGTGAACTCGATTCCGAAAGGGACTTTGTCCACTAAGATGGTCTTGGCAACAATGCCTTGGCTACTATGGAAATCATAACATGTGCTGAATGGTTTCCACAATTACATGTTTTATTCCCATTCTATTTTATCATTAATGATGTTTCTTTATGATATATGCCTTACGTACTTCAAAGATTTATGTCTTTTCTCAAGGTTTTGATGTTTAGATTTTATGTTCATGTTTTTGCATTCAAATGTTTATGGATTGTTTTATGTTCTCTATGCTTACCCTTACTGAGCATTTGAGCTCACCCATTATATGTTTTCTTTTCCCCAGGATATAAAGAATGGTTTTATGTAAGAAAACAAAAGGGGAATATTTTTATGGAGATGTTGAAAATCTTTCACCACCATTAGAAGATTATGTTCCGAGTTTCCAAAGACACTAAACTATTACGGTCCATGTGTGTCTGATTTTGTTATGTATTAAGTATTCCACAAAAGTAATGTAATGTCCATGAACGTCAAGCTTCGGGTCTCTACATGCATGATTTAATTTTGATACTTGGCTCTATTGAGGTCAGGTAAGGAGGCCATGAGGCTAGGATTTCATGGGCATGGGTTGCAATAAAGGAGTGTAAGGGAAGTTGGTATATGATACCTCTTTAATGTATTCCTTTTCAGCATTGAATATATTGTTTATATAAGTGGGATGTCTGACCATTATGGTATTCAAAAGGTTCCCCCAAGACGATTCAGATGGAGCATCTGGTAGGTGATGGTATAGTTCCATAGGAGAACGAGTAGGTTTAGACCCTTGAGAGGGAGGGGGAACATGAGCCATAGGTATCGGATCAAGGACAGGATCAGGTTCAGGATCCTATGTAGGAAAGGCAACTGTTGGGTTTGGAAGTATTCAGGTTGTGGCTCGATGATCATCTCCGAAAAAGTTTGGTACATGTATTGCAGGAGATGGATAGAGGTGTGAAGGGTACAAATCCATCTATGGAATATTTGACACAAGATTTCTAGTTGTAGTACCCCCACACTTTTTTAGGATGAGGGTGGTCCACAAGTAGATGAGAACTTGATAGAGAGCATGTAGATGATCTTGGAGCAACTCGAGATGCCTCCTAGGTGGAGGGTCAAGGTTTTGATGTATATATTGGGAGGACCAGTGACGTGTTGGTGGGATGTGCAGGGTCAGGCGCTCATACACGAAGGACTATAATGGAAGGACTTTGAGGACAGGTTCTTCGAGCAATTTTACCCAGATACACTGAGGGATGAGAGAGATATAGAGTTCTTAATCCTTCATCAGAGATACATGTTTTTCATAGACTATGCAGCTACTTTCACCGAGTTGTCTTGCTTTTCACCTGGTATGGTATGTGATGACTAAGAAAGGGTGAGGATATTTGAGGATGGCTTAAGACATGCCATTTAGATCCAAGTAAATATCTTTAGGATGGGTTCATTCTCAGAGGTGGTGAATCAGGCGTTCATAAAAGAGGGATACAAGAATGAGAAGTCTCACATAGGATGAATGACGGCTTCATGTGATGGTTCAGAAAGCAGAAAGTGAGGACATTATGTGTTCCAGCAGGGCAGTCAGGCATAGTACTTAGCTAGACCATTTCATGGAAGTTCATCAGTGGTTTTCGTTCAATTTGAACAGCTTGGGAATGTCTGGACTCTGTGAAATAGGACTAAAAAAGAGTTTCAGGCATGTCGACCAGTTGGGCTTCTTGAGAGGTTCTGCTGGCTACCATCTTAGACAACTGGTAGGCAGAGGCCAGGATAGACTTTGGCATTTTGAGTTTGTTCAGGTTCAGTACCAGGAGAGGGTAGATGAGTTTCAGCTACATGAGGGGGACACATTAGAGTCAGTGGTACCTATCTAAGTGGTCCATGGATGGAAATACATGTAACACCATAGGGAGGAAATGCTTTAGGAAGTTGTATGTTAGGTCAGGTGTACATCGTGGAGCTATCGAGGGCTTAGTAGGCTGGTGAGATGATGATGGTTATAGGTACACAACGAGTGTGTTCGTGACTTCCTTGTTTTATTTTTGGCATCACCTATTGAGGAAAGTCCATTTTGAGTGAATGTGATTCACATTATAAATGAGGAATAAATAGATGATGGCCAGTGGGATTGAAACCATCTCAAGTCAATGATATATATTAATATATATGTGTATTAGATGCGTAGAATCAGGATAATCAAGGATGGGGGATACGTGAGGTGCATGGAACCAGGTCTTATTCTCAGTGTCCATGGAATGCAGGACCTCATGGAGACAAACAATGATGTGGTGTGGGATACGATTGGGTGTCAAAAATGACATATGAGCACCGATGAGGTGCATGAGTGATGAAGCATCATGGGAGGACCATGTGTCCAGGAAATGGTTTGTTGGACCTTTGCTTGGTTTGAGCTTTGTCATGTTGAGACCGAGTAAGTAAATTCCTAAGGTGGGGATCACATTGAGGAATTTTTCCATAACCATTATGACTGGGTTTGTATAGGTTACTTTGGCTGGGATGGGTATGTTTAGTTATATCTCTGGGTTTCATTTGATATCTCAGGGATGAGCTATGTAAAGGTGGGGAGATTATAAGAACCCGTGTTTTTGGAATGGGGTAAAATACCGACCCTGTTGGAATGTTTGACTTGTTTTTGAGAAAACTGGGAATATTTGGGATGTTCTAGAAATCTCTATATTACACACCGTGTGCTCCCAAGTACACGCCATGTCATTTTTAGGCAGGTACCGAAAACATCCTATTCAGGTTCATGTCATGTGGTGACTGTGTAAGAATTTCCAGATACACGGGGTGAAATGTTACTTGACATACCATGTATCTTGTTTCGACATACTTCCTGATTCTTAGCCGTGTGTTGAACCATGTTGTTCATCCAAGACATGGGGCTACCTCCGCATAAGACAGAGTACAAATAAGAATACTACATGGTGTGTAGTCCTTCATAAACGCTGTGTATTTTTTTTGTTCACCTATATGGCAGAGCGTCGTGTCTATTTTAAGAAAATACATTATTCATCCCCATCATCGAAATAAATCCATTTTAAAATCTCTGAGAACATACCTTACCCATGAATCTTCATATAAAATCTGTTCTTCAATTCGTATGTGGATGTGGGATCGCACCTGTAATGCTAAACCCACACACCCTCTTTCGTTCTGGTTTATTTTCCTCACACACCTTAGTTTCCATCCGAGATGAATTGCTGGGACTTGAAAAAAACATAGATCTACGAAGATTGGCTTTGAATTGGAGCTCAATATAAAATGTTACTACATTTACGATTCTCATGTAGGTGGTTAATACCTTCTTTCGTGTTTTTTGGTCATTTGGGGGTTGCGGTGTTTTAGCGTGATGTTGGGTATTGAGTGAGACCCTTATTTAATTATATTGAATTGGCCATATGGATTGTGGGATGCCATTGGTTATTTTCTTATCCTGTTAAGCTTGAGCGAGGTTGGGTTAGAGGACACTACTCATTTGGGGCATTTTGGCTGGGGATGCCAAAATGGTTCTAATTTAATTGCTGTTAATTAACCTAATGAGTATAAACTTATTAATCATGATTATGGGAGAAAATGGATAGAAAAATTAAATTATTTAGTTTTTTTCCTCTTAGAAGCATTTATTTTGATTATATATATGTGATGTGTGATATTGCATATTCTAGAACCTTTGAGTTGTGTTGGGCATGGCTTGGGTATTGTTGAGTGATGCTGATCACAGGTTGGGCTTGGCTCATATTACATTGGTTGGTTCTAACCACTATATAGAGTGTCATGGATGTCATCTTTAGGCAGTGTGACTATCAGGTTGGGCATGACCCTGGTTACATGGATGGAAAGGCCATTGGACTTGAGCTACATGGTCGCAAGAACAGAAGGTGTTAGTGATTTTTTTGTCTTGGGAACTTATTTTTTTGATTACCGATCGCATAGAACTTTGAGTAGTGTGCACACTGGTAGACTTCGTGATGAGGTGGTTTTGACTACTCATTAGGTATACTCCCCCGATAGATGAAGTTTGGTTCATTTGGTTTGGGGTTTCATGTCATAGGAATGAACGTGGAAGGTGGGGATCCTTTAGGGGACATCATTGGGGCTATCAGGTTAGGGGCAGAGGCTCACCGTGATTTGAGGGAAGACATAATTGTCCCTATAGTTACTGATTTGAGGGCATACATCACTATCCATTTGGTTCCTATTTGTGGACAGGCATCACTGCTCCTATGGATTTCATGCTATGGGCGGGTGTGGGATTTCAAGCCTGGTTACTATTGTTTGGGAGTTCCTTTGGGACTTCAGTACATGAGACAAGAGGTGTTAGGAGGGGCATGGTTTCGGGTTACATGACATAGATTTTAGCATTGGTTGAAGCAGTTGACACTCCATTGTGGCTGCTAATCCCAAGTGGAGCGTAGGTTTATTTGTGCATCATACTATTTACTATTTTCCTTATAATTTCATGCTTTCTTAAACACTTATACTAGTATGCACCATTGGGTGGTATTCTATTGATATTCATCTCACACCCTACACGGGCCCTTTAGAACATGTGTAGACTTTATGGATTAACATGTAGGAAGGAGACCAACTTCAAGGGATAGATTGTATTAGTTGTTGCATGGAGGTAGAATGGACCTTGAGGTCATGCCTAGCTAGAGTTTATTTTGGTTTTACTTTCTTTCATGTTTCAGAATGCATAATTTAATATGTAGAAAATGTTTGGTATCCATTTGCGCCATTTATATAGATTGACATGTATGACCATCTATGGATGAATTCTTGTTGTTTAGTATTTTTTGCAATTGATTGCTAGTATGTAGTTATGATTAATTTCTGCTACTGTTGTTTCTACTTTGCTTCTGTTTTTTATCTTCTATTAAATGAGATTCCGCTATGTAGGTCTGGTTCAAGCCTGTTGAGTAGTTAATTTCCGCTGCATGTTAAATATTATTACTTAGACTAGTATCATTATTATCCTTTGATAGGATACAACCTCCCCACTATACCTATTCAAACCCTCGCTACTAGTTGGTAGCCTTTGGTGTTCCGGGAGGTGCGCCTAAGGTAGTAACACTTTTTCATTTAGAACTATTGTGTGGCGGTTTGGGTTAAAGACGTTACAATAACCTTAGGAGTACTTTTATTGAATATTGGGTGAAATAATGAATTTGTATCTATAGGGTATAAAGGGAAATTAGATCATAGGTATTTGAATATTATATGAATGTTATTCAAATGTGACTATTGATAAATATAACCATGGGTCAATTTTATAGTCAGGAACTATACAATTTTTCAATAATTATAACATTATAAATAGTTTATATAAGTAGTAATTAAAAAGGATAATTGATGCACAAAGGAGAAACAGTGGCTACAATATGTCGAGTCATTCCATTTGAAGACCATTTTCCAAAACATGGGAGGGAGTATAAATCACTGTGATTTTCACTTAACCAATCCCAAGATGAGATTCAAGTAGGGAAGCTTGAATATAATCATCTATTGCAGAAGTTAATGGTAGTGGATATTACCACTCAGTCTGTGTATTTTGAGCCACCACATGAAACTACCAACATCACACACCTTACCCTTAGGGCATACACATGTGTTATAATGGGTTACATATCCAGCACTTAATAAATTAAATTGTATTTACTTTTTATAAATAAATTTTTTATTCCATAAATACCATTTTAGAAATATTTTTTATTAATAAAATATATGTTCAATTTATAAGAATTTGATAAATTGATTTCTGGACAAAAATAAAATATAATTGTAATTTTTTAGAATATTATACATTTTTATAAGAATCTATGGTATTATAAATAATTTTTTAATTGAATAGTCTTTTAACAAATATTTTTAAAATATAAATGATTAAATATTCTTATAATTTCTTTGTAATTATTTTAAGTGTCATAAATATTACTATTCCTTACGACTGTTATTTTTCAACAAATATAAATTTTTATATTTAATAGTTAAACTTATCATATTTAGAGAATTATTCTGATAGAATTATCATTTTATTTTTAAATAATCATTTTTGAAATTATATTAGGGTGTGTTTATTATAATTTTCTAAAATACATTATTTTTTAATGAAGGGTAAAACTAATGTTTTTGGGTTTTTATTTGATTTATAACATCATATTAATGTCTTAATGTTGTAACAATTAATTAAACACAATCCAAGATCTAAAATATTTTATTTTATTAATATTATGTATTTTAATATATTATAATCAATTTTTAATCCTATAAGTGGCATTACAAATTCTAAAATAGAAAATTTGATTAAAAAAATATTACTTTGTGGAAAATCTACTTTTCCAAATCCAAATATGTATAAAAAATAGTGTTATGTCCTATTAGATTAAAATATCATACAATTTTACCCAAAAATCAATGACCATGAGTAAAAATAATGGGTATGCCAATGGTCTTGAATTTTCCACAATGTAAATTTCTAAGACCCATATTTTAAAATTATTAAACAAATCATCCATGTTTTCTATACATCCCTTCCTATTTCTCAATTTCACTTTACATATAATACATCCAAGATAATGTTTTGGTTATTTTCCATCCTAAGGAGTCCCATAATGTTTTTTCATTCCCCTAAGGTTCTAATCCTCACTATCTACGAGTAACTCTTCATGGTAAGGTAAATATCATCCTCTTCTTTTCCGTTCAATTATTCTTTTTTGTGTCTGTATTATATAGGGTATGTGACTTTTATTCTTATTATTTTAATCATAATATTACTCCTAAAATAATTTTATTTATCAATGGGAGACTTTAATTCTCTCTAATTTTACCCTTTTTTAAATCGACGTCTTATACCCATCTTGATACTGAATTTACTTTTCAAATTTCACTATTTTAAAAAATAAATTTTTATATTTTGAATTTCGGAATAAATTATTTATCCATTGGTTTTAACAATGAAGATATTATAATTTATTTACTATGGAATTTGTATATATGTAACCCAAATTCTCTTCCATGGTTTAAAAATTATGGAGTTGTCAATATGTAGAGAACTTATGTACTCAATGATTTTATATGAAACATATACATTATTTTCAAAGGATTATGGAAACAATTGTTTATTATGATCATTTTTAATCACATGATGTTAATAAATTTGTATTGTGTTCCCTAAAATCACTCTTCTACATTGCGTAAATAATTTAATCTCTATGTATGACATGTTTTACGATAACTTTTTGAATAACATTAGTAATATTAATTTATGACACCTTAGTGATAACCCATGTTAAGCCTATGGATTAATCATTCTTATGTTTTATCCACATTTTCATGTTATGATTCATGTAATTTTTATTATGATATAACTCATGTTATTTTGATCATGTTATATGGATCTACAATATGTTCTTACTGATATTCATCAAGATTTCATGGTAAATGTATCCCTTTTTATTCCCTTATTAGGCCCATGCTCACCCCTTTCAATTGATGTATACCCACAAAATATGAGATTCAATAAAATTATCTATGGTTGAGGCCATATAAAATCCTTTCACATGGATTATAAGAATTTTTTGTTTTTTATTGTATTATGTTCCTGATTTCCAAGAAACTAAACATCAAATGATCTTGTATTTTGATTCATATAATGAAACATGTATGTAATAAAAAAATGGGATTCCTTAATTGTAATCAAAGGAAAATTTAGTTATTTTGGGAAATTAAGACCTGAAAACATTAAGAAGAACCCTAGGGAAAATCCAAAATATAATAAAAATCCGGGTATTTGTTTGATTACTAAGTAATTTGTTTCCATGAAAATACATCCATGTATAGATAATACAAGTGTATGTGGATATGGAACAGATATACATAGGGATATCACCTGAAAATACCGTGTTGATATCTACATTATCAAGAACTAGTGCTAGAGAATAGCCACTACAACACACATAGTTTGACACTCATGAGTGATATGTTTAGTTAATAACAATTTTTTACGAATCAGTATGACAGTTATATATACAATTTAATTGTAATTAAAGAATAAAATAATTAAAAATATTATTTTAAGACATAAACTCCCATTAGAATAATAATATTCATAAATATAACTTGTCCCCCACTAAGGCTCTCTTCTATTATATGAATGGATGGAAGTAGGTGGAAGCACATAAGTGATCATTACAACGGATGATGATTGATGTCTTTATGATCTATGATGGAATAGAAAACTTCAAGATCCTAATGAATAAACTATCCAAAGTTATGAATAATTAATTAAATCATGTTAAGATTCCATATTCACCATGAAGGGAAATACTTCTTGTTGATTCCTTTAGGTGTCACCAACAACTTCCTTTTGGTGGATCTACAAACCCATTGATTGCTGAAAATAAATTACCTTTATGGAAAATATCCTTTATGTACTCTTCTATTCAAAGATAGAGAAAGTCACCATCTTATTATACTTCTTAGATGGATAACTTGATCAACGATGAAAACTAATTACATAAATTATTCCAAGAAGGGGAAATGATGCAACAGAGTGGGAAGTGCTTAGTGTAATATTTTTAAATAAATATTTTCCCCTTTCGATGTGAACACAAATGGAGAAAAAATTCCTAGAGATAAATAACAAGGATAATAAATTAGTGGGAAGCTATGAAATGATCATTAAAATATTTTCATGATGCATCTATAGATTGTTTATGGATTCTATGTTAATGTTTGATAGATTATTCAGTTTACTAAGTCCCCAAATGTGGATTAAATGAAAAAATTGACGTTATATATGCTATTAAGAGATAATTTAGATTACATAGATGGTTGAATTGGATTTTAGAGAGAAAAAATAGTAAAATAATTAATGATAATAAGATAGAAATGGGGAAAAATCATGGAATAACATTGATAAAAAAAGTGGTTGAATGAATGTGAAACATTACACATGAAAAAATGTGGGAAAAAGTACTTATGAAACTAATTTCCTAGGAGTGGAATGTGATACATGTGATGAAGATATGGGAATGTAGCATAGAAATATTGTGGTGTGGTGAAGGATCAACTTCTCAATAGTAATGAAACATGGATGATGGTGCAGGCCTATCCTAAAGTTCAATGCTTCAAGTGTGGAATTTTTTGTAACTTTTAAAATCAATTTCCAAATATCAATATAATGGAGGGAAACAATTACCCACACCACCATATGCATGGGGAGAATGGTTGGGTATTTTACATCATGACTATAGAATTAGAGGCTCCAAATGATGCAGTGGTAGGTATAATCATTTTCCATCAAATCCGGTGAGTATATTGTTTGATTCATGTCATAAAAATTCCTTTATTTCACCCTTATTTACAAATAATATATATTCAATACCCAAGATTCTGGAAGTAGAGTTATCAGTTAAGGAACATGGAGAGATTATTTATAATGACCCAAAATATTATCACTATAATTTCACTTCCTATAGTTATTTTATAAATTATAAAACACATACATATCATAGAATATAATATACTCATAAATTAATAATAAAATAAGTTGTATTTATAGGAAAGAAGGAACCAATTTCGATGGAATAGTAACCTAACTATAATAATAGTAATTTTACTATTATGAATAGTAGTTTGTGTTAATAGATTAGTAACCTCACCTATGAAGATAAAAATAATATTAAAGAATCTTATAAATGAAATTATGATATAATTATATCCTTACATAAGTAAATAAATGTTTTAAAATGATAAATTATGTGTTGGTATTTTGTAAGTCATAAATATTTACATACAATTTAATAATTAATATAATTATTTAAAATAAAATTTATTTGTACAAATTAGATACATAAAATAAAATTTTATTTTCATTATAATTAATATGTACGTTTATGAGTGCTTAATTAATTTCTCAAAGTGTCATAAAACTAGTTTTAATAATAAAATTGTTATTTTTGTTTAAGTAATGAATTTATTAAATTTAATTTTCTCATATATAGAAAATTATATTCAAACAATTGGGTCCATTTTTTAAATCTACACATTGAAATTTTTTTAGGGCTTTTATTTTGGATTTTTTTAAAATTAGTATAATTTTTTTGAATAGTGAAATAAAGAAATTTACGATATTTAACAAATACTTGAATTATTGAGTCATTACTTATGTATGAATGAGGTAAGAACCCATTGGTTCCAACTCTACAGAACCGTTTACTTTAAGTAGCCACAAAAATCAACACTATTGACATTCATGTGCCTAAATAATAATAAAAACTAATAAAATAATTTAAACAACTTCTCTCCACCCACTATATATACCACCCTCGCTCCCTCTTCTCCCAACACCTTCTTGGATTTTTATCGTACCGATATTATACAAATGTTCTCACCTAAATCTCTTTCATACATCCTTTTCAATATGGTTTCATAAAAAATACCAAACCCAAGTTCCATAGGGATTTTCTAAATGAGATGACATTCAAGAGGTAAAATCCTCTTTCTTTCTCTTTTAATTTCATTTATTTATTATTCTACACTCAAATACTCTATCAAAAATATCATGATAAATATAGAATTATATATATATATAATAATTTACTATATCATTGGAATATTAATCATCAATTATCTTCTCTTCCCCCATTACTATAAAAATGAAATCATTGTCTGTGATGTGTCGATTGACCACATTCGTGGACAATGAGTTTCTATATTAAATTAAAACCTCCATGGCTAGTCATAAAACCATTATAAGGGATAAAAAAGATTTTATAATAAATATTACAATTTTTTTATATTCTAGAACAAGTACATATGCATACTATTAAATAATAATACAAAACAATTTCATGATGATCGAAAAATTGTTAAAATTAACGAATAATTTTTTATTAATGTCTTATCTAATGATTCATTCTATTATATAAAAAGATATATAGAAAAATTTAAAAATATGGATGTATAATAATAAAATATAATTCAAATTATATTTTATTTCTTCCATTTAACAAGATCCCCGATAATTAATCGCAAAATAACCGATCATAAAAACCTAAAACGAAAGCTCCCAGAATGACAAAATTAAAAAATATAACTCATCAGAATTACCATAAATCAACTTAATAGTCTTATAATATATAAAATATGTATAATAATATAGAAATTAGTTAATTATTTAATATCATTTGATTATATAGGATATTAATTTCATGTAAAGACCTTATTCAAGCATAAGGTAAAGATTCTCTCTGAACGCCCATTTTTCCCTTCGAGTTGCATTGTCACTATATTTATCCCAATTTAATTATTAATTATTATTTTTTTACTCATAAATTCTACTTTAGTTTTTGAAACATATATACCCTTCTCAATAATTTTTATGGGTAAATACAATTTTTATGATGTTCCCTTTTCTATTTATCCCGATAAGCAATCCCGATTAAAGAAGAATTCCCAATTTCTTATCCATTTTCATGAACACAACATAATCTATTTTAAACCACTAATGTTTTTTTCAAATCAATTTTTTTATCCTGAAAAAATATATTTGTTCAATTCATGTTTTATGCTTTCAATTATTATTTTTTAAATACTCTTGTATCTCTCCATTAAACCTAAATGAAGTGGCTTATTTATAGAGGTTCTTAAACACACATTTTACTATATTGAATTAATTTTGGAATAAAATGTCTATTTTAATTTATGAATATCCATGTATGATTTAAATCCTTTCGTTCATGGACACCATTAGGATATTCCCTTTGTTATGCTTTATGACATGATTATGATACCCATTTATTTTCATGGGTAACCATAATATTTATCTCATTTGTTTGATTCCTCATGTGGAACCCAAATTAATGAACATTTAATAATGGGTACACTCATGTAGTGCTCCAATTAATTAGGTAACGTTTAGTCTCATCAGACGTCATGTTGGGATAGGGAGTGACCCTAACTATTTTATGGGACTTTTTTCCACCATGTGATATATTCATTGAAATTAGTCTTGGATCATATTTATGGGAAATTTAATATTTCCTTCACATTCTTATGATCCAAATATTACATGATACAATGTTCTATATGTTATGATTCTATATGCTTATTAATTTTCCAGGATTTTTTATATTATCATGTTATGTATTCTAATCATTATTCTATGCTATATTCTAAATTATATTCCCTTACTAGGATTCTTAGCTCGTCCATTTATTCATGTATTCCCCAGGTCATCCTATGAATATGTTAGAGATCAAAGGAAGTTAGGATATCACTACAGTGATTAAATAAAATATGTATTTATTTCGGTTTCATACTTTCTAATTATGCACATAATCTTTGAAATACACTATAATTTACAATACATGATTTTTTATTTGTTGGTTAATTTTTATTAAAATCATGTAATAATATTTGTAAAGAGATGAGGTTTCTATAATTTGTATTATAGTATGGTCTAGTTATTTTAGGATATTAGGAATACTTTTTTGATTAAGAACACTTGTAATAGTTATATCACCGTGGATAAACAATACTGAAACCAAGGGAATCACATTTTAGGATATCCATTGATTTGATAGTTTATCCATCTATATTGAATTTTCATTTTTATATTATTATAAGATAAAAATTAAATACCCTACAATTTTACCTTATTTTTCTTTGTTAACTTATTGTCATAGTAGAACATTTTCTCAAATTCCATGCGATAGGAAATGAGATTATTAGCCTAATAAAATGCGAAACATGACGAGAATAAGTGCTAAAAAATTAATTATAGTACTGGGTCAACTGGATAATGTTTTGAATATTAACATGCATCATGTGGATCTCCAAACATAACCTAAAAAGGCAATTTTCTAGTTTAATTCATTATATAGAAAAGGACTCATATCATTATTGGATATTATGATCCACTTATCGTTGATCAATGGATTAACTCTTGTAAGAAGATATTCTCTGCCATCTAGTGCTTAGAAGAAGAAAAATTTATTCTTGAAATCTATTCTTTTGATGGGTAAGTTGATCTGTGGTGAAAACTAATAAAAGTATTTAGAGGAAATTGTTTCCATGGATTGGGAAGTGATCATGAAAATATTTTTCGACAATAATTTTTCCTAAACACTTCATATTAAGAAGGAATGGGAGTTCCTTAGACTAGATAAAAATGATGATGAGTCTATCAGGGTTTATAAAGAGAAAATCCCAATACTAACATAATATTCTTCCAAATTTTTCATGATAACTGAGATCAATTTGGATTTATTTTCTACAAGCATATATACAATTCTATTAAAAGTGTTTTCGATTCGAGTCTTTGATATCTTTGAGGGGATTGTAAATTTTTCCCTTAAGGTTGAGATGGAGATGGGATATTCTCATTGGTCTCATGGGAAAGGAGATTTAAAGTTGAAAATGGAGATTAATAAGGGAATATCAACAAATAAATCCTATGATGTAAGGAAAACCCAAGACCCCACATGTCAAATGTGTGAGAAGATGCATCTTGGGAACTATCTAAAGGGGCCAGAAGATGCTTCATATTTGGAAGTGAGGGGTATCAGGATAACTATTTCAAAATTGATATGATGAATCCCACTAATATAAAATAATAATGGAAGGATTAGATCCACACTAAGCACGTAGTGTATTGTTTCAACTGTATGGAACAAGGGAATTATACATGACAATGCCCTAAGCCAATGGTTGTTGAATGAAATAAAAAACAACAAATTCCAAGGAAGAAAGGAGGAAATATTCAATCACTACTTCTGAAGTGGATCCTAAAATTGATGTAGTGATATGTATATTGGTTATTCATTCAAGAATAGAGAACATTCTATTTGATTATGGTTCTATGCATTCTTTCATATCTTTCGTGTTTAGTTTGACAATTTAAACACGTCTTTAAAATATGGAGGTTGGGTTCTCTATGAGAATAACACATGGGGAAATTATTTCTCCCAAGTTATATAATTCATCCCTAGTTAATTTTTGTGGTCTGTACCTCCCATTAAATTTCTTTATATACTTTTGTGGAGTGTGATCATATATTATGAATGAATTGCTTATTTTATACAAATCCAACTTCAAATGTTAGGAATAAGATATCACTATTCATATCCCGAGAAATCCTCAAATTATGTACAAGAGTAAGAAGGATGATGAATCTACATCATAATCATCATCTCAATGATTTTTATTATTGCCTTATGAGAAATAATATCTTCCAAAAATGATTGATACAATGGAGAGGATCATGCTCGAAGAACATCCCGTTGAGAGGAACTGTGATGATGGGTTCCCTAAATAATTTCTTGGGCTCCCTCCAGCCTGAGAGGTTGAGTTATCAAATGAAATTATTCCTCGATACCTTCCCATATCAAAGAAAACTTTTAGAATGGAAACCATTGATTTGGAATAATGACAGAATAAATTACAGGAGAATCTTGACAAGGGTTTCATATGTAGGAGACATGGGTTTCTCTGGTATTCGTCATCAAGAAGAAAGATTGATCAATGCACATATTCATTAATTAAAATGATCTCAATGAAATCAAAATAAGGAACATGTATCCCCATCCATAGATATATGAATTGTTCAATTAGCTATGTGGGGCCAATTATTTCACTATGATTGACCTTCGATTGGGATATAACAAATTAAAGATGAATAAGAAGGACATTCCAAGGACATCCATTCGAATGAGGTATGAACACTATGAGTTCATAGGGATTACATTCAGAATCACTAATGGTCTAACAATTTTCATGGACTTAATGAATATTGTATTTAATGATTAACTCAAAACATTTTTGGTAGAATTTGTCAATGATATTATAATATATAGTGAAAGTAAGGAGGATCATGAGTATCATTTGAATATTGTGATAAAGACATTCCGAAGGGACAAAATTTATGAAATACAAAGAAAACATGTGTTATGGATGGAGGAAGTATCATCCTAGGGGAATGTTATCACCAAAAAATAATTATCAATGGACACTTCCAAGACAAAGGTAATCAGAGTGTGCCCCATGCCAATATATGTAAGAGATATTCCTAATTTCTGTGGTCTGAATGGTTATTACCAATGATTTTTTAAGAATTTATAATTATTATGAAATACATTAAACATGATTCCTTAGAAGGGAGTAAAATTCTTTAGTACCATTGAATCTGATTACTTCTTTAAGGAGTTCAAAAAGAGGATTATCACGACACCAGTAGTCACATTAAAAATATATGGGGAACTGTTTCTGGTATATAACGATGATTAAATAAATTATTAGGATATGTTCTGATGAAAAATGAAATATTCGTAGCCTACATCTCAGGTTAGTTGAATGTTTAGTATAAAACCACCACATACATGATCTGGTGTTGATGAAAATTATTATCATTTTGAAAATATAACAACATTATCTCTATGGAAAGAATTGTTAGATATATATAGATCATAAGAGCCTTAAATATATATTAAAACATAAGGAAATAATCTGTCATAGTGAATATTTTTAGATCTCATCAAGAATTATGACTTCTCTTTTCACTACCATCCTAGTAATAAAAAATAGTGGTGAATGCCTTAAGCATAAGTGATCCTCTAACTTCTTCAATAATGAGAATTGAGTAGGATCCAAAAATCATAGACATTCAAAGGATGGAAATGGGAATAAATAAGAAATAAAAATCATCAATCCTTTCTAAAAATATTTATCAACTATGCACATGGATCATCCATATCTACTAACTATGGGATAGAAATGATGTATTGAGATCCTCGATAGAATTATTGGTTGGATAATATGAAGAAGGTGATTGCTGAATATACCTAAATGGTCTTGGTATGTTAGCATGTAGAGGATAAAAGGGATATTCTATGTGGATGAAGCAAGATTGAACCATACCAACATGGAAATAAAAGACATGAAAATGGACTTTTTCGCTGGACTTCCAAAGACATACTTATGAAATAATGTTAAATGGGTCACTGTGGATCATCTTGTGAAGACAACTAACATTATCACAATTCAAGAGGACTTCTCACTTTATCAACTTTCATGGATATTCATAAAAGAAGTGGGGCATATGAATAACTTACTCTTATAAATTTTATTCAATCACGATCTTAGATTTACCTCCATTTTCTAGAAAAGTCTCTAACATGATCGAAACACTAAGATGGACCTCCGTATATACTTTCATCCTCAAACCGATGGCCAATCTGGGTAGACTATTTAGAAACTATAATAAATGTTAAGATATTTTTCGATGTACTTCACTAGAGGATGGGACTAACATCTTACTCTGGTACATTTTCCATTCAAAAACATTTTCCACTCAAATATAAAAATGGCTCCAAATGAATCTATTTTTTGGAAAAGATGAAGAACACCAGAATGTTTGGATGTATTTAGTGAATATAAGCTGTTAGGACGTAAAATGATTAATGAAATGAGAGAAAAAGAGAAACCCAATTATCAGAATATTAAGGAATCTAATATTCAAAAAAATATCTATGCAGATAATTGTTGAGGGTCATGGAGTTTAAGATTGGATAAATTATATTTCTACACATATCTCCACGTAGAATATCACGTTATTTGGGAATATATGAAATCTATTTCCAAGGTATATAGACCCCTTCAATATTCTAGATCATTTCTGAGCTATGGAATATTGACTAGAACTTACCCAACCATGTTTCATGTATATAATGTGTTCCATATATCCCTCTTATGAATGTACATACCAGATCCCTCACATGTTATAAATTTATAGGGGTTACATTTGGAAACGGATGTCTCCTATGAGAATTATCTTATAATGATCTTTGACCATAGAGATATGTTCTACACAACAAGGATCCTCCCCTGGTCGAAGTGCTATGACAGAACTATAATTCTGAAGAGGCAACATGAGAACCCGAGGAAGCAATGAAGGAGAAGTACCCTTTCTTTTTCAACATTCTATATAAAATTAAATTTCAAAGGAGAAAATACATAATGGGGTAAGAATGTAATGACCAAAATTCTTATAAATTGAATTTTCCTTGTTATAGTTTTGTTATATAGAGTAAAAAACACATATAACATAGATTATTCTCATATATGACAAATTAAATAATTGAAATTTATATAAATTAATGAACCTATACTGAGAGAATGGTTACATGATATTTAGAATAGTAATATGACCATTATGAATAGTAATTCATCTAAAAGAATAGTAACCTCACCTATGAAAATACAATGAAAATTTAAGTATCTTATAAATGGAAATATGATATAATTATACCATGATATAAGTAAATAAATATTTTAATAATGATAAAGTATTGTATTTTTTTTAAGTCATAAATATTTATTTACAGTTTTATAATTAAAATAATGATTTATTAGAAAACATATATACATAAATAAATGTTTTATCTTTTAATTATAATATAATTTTATGATACCTCAATTAATTTTTAAATGTGTCATAAAATTAGTTATAATTTTAAAATCATTATTTTTCAAATAAATTATTTTTTTAATTAAAAATTAAAAATTTTAAATCTAGAAAATTATTTTAATAAAATTGATACCATTTTTTTAAATCAACATGTTTAAAAATATTTAGGCAAATTTTTTTGGGATATTTATAAAGTAGTTTATAGTTTTGTGAATAGTAAAATACAATAATTTATGGCATTTAACAAATAAATGGGTTTTTTGAGTCATGGGTTATGTATGGATAAAGTACCCACACATTGGTTTGAACTCCCTTAAACATTGAACTAGACTACGTCATAAGAATCAACTCTATTGATCATTTGGTTCCAAAATAATATACAAATGAATAAAATAATAAACACTCCTCTCTCCTCCCTCTATAAATACCACCCCTCACCACCTCTTCTCCTAAAAGCTTCTTAGATAATGAGTCCCATTATACTCTCCCAAATTCCACTCCCAATAATACTCTGAAGATAATATTCTTTCAGGTCTCACCAAATGAGAAAATCCATGTTTTTAATGAGGTTATCAAGGATATGATGTAGAAGTGGTAAAATCTTCCTTCTTTCATATTTAATTTCTTTTATTTATTATCCTCAAAAGACCTCCTCTATAAAAAATATTACAATAAATCAAAAATAATATATATATACTATAAATTTATTTGGTTAATGTAAAATCCATGTTCAATTATCTTCTATTATCTTTTTATTCAAAAACATTATAGCATCATCTTTGATGTGTCGATTCACCACCTTCATGGATGGTGAGTTTTTATTTTCCACTACCAAATTAATGGATGTTCCTAAAATCATTATAATGGTTGAAACATATTTTAAAATGTATGTTATAATTAGTTTATTTTTATAGAACTAATAAATATGAAATAATTTAAATAATAAAACAAAACTATTTCGTGATGATCGAAAAACTTCCATAATAAACCAATAATTGCTCATTAATGTATTGTCTAATGAATCAATATATTCATTAAAAAAATTCTATGTGAAATACTTTAATGATATGAAATTATTTAAAAACCATATCATTACTCTTCTAGAGTTTTTCATCCATTATAAAATAACTCCCATAATAAAACTCCTGGGAATATATAATAAAATATTGAAATATACACTTATAAGAGGAAACAATTGAACAATATAACCAATCCAAATGACCATAAATGAACAAATTAAATTATAATTATTGACATATATTTATAATAGGTAATGAATTAAATAGTTAATGGATTTAATTTTAACATCTAGGATTCTAAGTGCAACTGCATAAAACATTCAGAAATAAGGAAAAAGATTCTCTCTGAACCACCATTTTTTCCTTTGGGTTACACATTAACTCTATTTAACCTAAGGTATTTATTAATCATTATTATTTAATCCTTATAGATTCTATTTCTATGGTTCAAAAATATTTACCAAACTCAATTCACCTTTATTTTATGGGTAAATATGTGTTTTATAAGGTCTAATTTTCAATTCCTCTTGATAGGGGCCCGATTATAGGGAACTACACAATTTTTTAACCATTTTATTGTTCACTAAATGATAATTTTTGAAGCCACAAATATTATTCAAAAACAACTCTTTTATCATGATATATTATCTTTCTTCATTTCTAGTTTTATGTAAACAATTATATTTTTCTCTTTAAAGACTCTTTTATATTTTCCTTCAAACAACACCGATGTGGCTCATTTATAAAGATTTATAAAAGCAATTTTCAAAGATTTAACTTATTTTGGAAATAATATATCATTACATAAGACTATTTTTCCTTTTTAATGTTTATGTATTATTTAAATCCATTCATATATAGAAATCGTAATGATATTCCCTTGGTTATCATTTATGACATGATTATGATACCCATTTCTTTCCATAGGTAACCCTTATGTTTATCCCATGTGTTTTACTCTTAATGTGGAACAAATATCAATGAACAAGTAATTATGGGTATTTCTAGATATCACTCTAATACATTGGGTAATTTTTAGCCTTGTGATACATCATTTTAGGATATTAAGTAACCCAAATTTCATTATAGGACTTTTCCCACAATGCGGTATAGTTTTGGTAGTTAGCCATGATTGATGTTTCTGTCACATTTTATTTTACATCCATATTCAAATTATTCAATGATTACATGATCCCATTTTCTATATGTCATTATTCCCTATTTTTATTAATGTTCCAAGACTTTTTAAGCTTTCATGTTATGCCTTCTAATCCATGTGTTATGCTTTATTCCTATATTTTTTCCATTACTATAATTCATAGCTCATCCATTTTTTCATGTATTCTCTAGGTTATCCTTTATTTACGTATGAGATAAAAAAGATAGGATATCATTATAGAGATTAAATAAAAGATGTTTTTATTTGGTTTTCATGGTTTCTAATTATGTACTTAATATTCCAAAGATGCTAGACATTATGATCATTGTTTTGTATTGTTTAGTTAATTTTTCTTAAAATCATGTAATTATATGTGTAAAAGGATAGGGATTTTAAATTATCCCAGCATCAACACTGTATAGAAACACTATTATAAACATTGATGAGTATAATCTCATCCCAAATCTTCTAGTCATTCACATGGTTGAATTAAACACTATACTAGGGATGGAACGTCTCTCAAAAAATATTTCTAAGAAAAACTACAGGAGTAAGTAAATTATAATAGTCTTGACTAAAACAACTACCATTATTTTCAGAAGAGAGATATATCAGAATGAGATTTTTCTAAAAGATCCTCCCATATCCTTCATTATATAGATGATTAGTGATGTCGGAGAAACAATTGAAAGTATAAATATAGAAATTTTTCCCATCATTCTATAATACATTGACGTATTTCCTGAATATTTACATGGATAAACACCAGAAAGAGAGATAGATTTCCCTATTGAACTAATACCTGGATCCAAGCCCATATAAAACACCCGTATAGTGTACAAAAAATTGAGTTAGAGGAATTAATGACACAAGTTTAGGATATTTTGAGGATTATATGACCAAGTGTGTATCCATGGGAAGTACATGTTCACTTTGTAAAGAAGTAGGATGGAATAATGAGTCCATGTATTGATTATAAAGAACTTAACAGTATCATAATGAAGAAAAAGTACCATCTCCCAATGATTGATGATTTATTTAACCATCTTCATGGGGCTAAATTATTCACCAACATTAATCATTGATCTAGGTACCATCAATTGAGGGTGGAGAAGTAAGATATTCCAAAGACTGCCTTCTGAAGAAGATATCAGAATTGTGTGTTTTTTTTATTCCCCTTCATTTGACTAATGATCCTTATAAATATACATAAATGACGAATAGATTTTTTAAGGAATACCATGATTAATTTGTTGTAGATTTTATTGATGATATTTTTTATATATTCCAAAATTAATGGGGAGAATAAGGATCATTTTAAAATTATTTTGAAAAATATGAGGAATGAGAATCTATTTGAAATTTTTTGAAAATGTGAATCCTGGTTACACCAAGTTGAATTATTGGGGAACATTATAACCAATGAAGGAATATCAGTTGACCCATCCAAGAGAAATATTATACAGGAGTGGGATCATCCTATAATAGTAATTGATATTTTTAGATTCCATGTTTTGGTGAGATATTATAGAATGTTTTAGAAAAATGGTTCACAAATTTCAAATCCAGTAACCATGTTTACAAAAAAGGATCTATGTTCATCGAGACAAAGGAGTGTGAAGAAATATTATAAGAAATAAATAATAATGGTTACTTCCCATTTTTTAACACTACCCTCTTTTTAAGATGTATTTTTTTTACAGTAATGAGTCTTTTAAACAGATTGGATGTGTCCTCATGAAAAATGATAGGGTGATCGCTTATACAGATCGGTAGTTATAAAATCATTGGAATTAATATTCTATGAATGAACTATAGGTAACTATATTAATTTATTCCCTAAATATATAGAGGAACTATATTTATTGGGTTAAATTATATATATAACTAGACCACCAGATATTGAATTATATATTCAAGAAAATGGAATTGAGCATGATATAATAGATATGGTTGGAGCTTCTTACATAATGTTACTATTTGATTTATTATCAACTCGTAATAAAAAAAATGTGTTGATGCATTGAGTTGTAACAACCATATTTTATTAAAAATGATGAGGAATCAAGGAGATCATTTGATCATGTACATATTAAGGTTAAACATAGAAATCATGATGGAAGGGAAATAATCAATCCTACCAAAAATGACTTCTTGAATTTTATTACTAGATAAGATCAAGAGGGATCAAATAGGAGGTCATGTAATACCAAATAAGATAGAGCCTATGAAGAATGGAATGTTTACTATGTTTAATATTAATCAAAAATCTATACTGAAGTTTGATACAATTATAGATGTCAAATCCATGCATGATATAATGAATTAACTAATTATTGAAGCTAATATCTCTAAATTCTCTATACATCGTGGAAGAAATAAAATTTATAAGGACATTAATGAAAATTATTTATTTGATAATATGAAATGGGTATTTTTAATACACTGCATTGTTCTTGATGAGTCAACACGGGAAATTTCAGAATCATCATCCTAAGGGGTGATTTAAATGACTACACATACCAAGATGGTAGTTTGATAATATCGCTATGGACATTTTCAAAGGTCATTGATGAACAACCAATGGAAACAATTCAATATGTTTTATAGTGGATCGACTCCCAAAGTCAACCCATTTCATTATTATTTAGTAAAATTTCTCTCTTAAACAATTTTCCATGATATAGGTAAAGAAAGTGGTGAGTCTATATGGGGAAAAACTTTCAATCATTTTGTATCATTATCAAAGGTTAAGCCGAACAAACCTTATTTCTTTAGAATCTATTTTAATGAAAAAATAAAAATCCATTAAAATTCATGATTCTAAAAATATCAAAACTCATAATTAATTATCAGGACATTAGAATAATTTAAAATGGTAGTAATGTTGTATAATGAATAATCAAAAATTAATGGAGATAACCTTTATTTTTTAATTTTTATTAATTTGATCATCGAAGTGATATTCTATCTTGTTCCAGGTATGAACATGTTTCTCTAGGCCTATTTTTCCCACATTGAAATTTTATATCAAAATAGAATACTTATTATCAATCCATGTGGTTTTATCTTCTCACATATAAACATGAATTGGAATTTTGAATATTCTGTGGGCATCTTCCTCAGAGATCGTGACCAATAATAACTCATCTATCATTTCATCATTATAATGTATGAGAATACCATAGGTGTTTTTTATTTTTAGAAACTACTTATATACATCCATTATATTTATGGAGGTTTATTCATTTTTTAGATGGTTACCCATGATCCCTTTGTTTTAATAGATTCATCATTGGGAGGTTCTTCAAGATCTATAGGAAAAATAACCCCCTAATACTTGTATAATGTTTTTCAATATGATCTTATAATTAGATTAATATGTAAATTTTAGTTGTCCTTCTATCTCTAAGACCATCAAACACAATGAATAAAACCATATGAATCAATGGGGGACTTCTTTCCTTTTTATGAAGAGGATCGAAGGTACTCTTCCGCATGTTACGCTTATATGGACTTAGTAGATAATGATTTAGAGGCCTAATCCTTATCCACTTAATTCTCATAAAATATTCAACTTAGAAGAATATTATATTAAATTCAAGACTCATGTACATGACCTCCTTGAAATAGTGATGGGTCACCATCACCTAACACTACAAAACGGTCCTGAATACCATCTCCATGGAACATTTCATCCAATGGTCCTTGAAAATTTTTTAATTGGTTTTGAAGGGTCTTAGTGGACTTGATACCCATACCTTAGATTCATTAAATAATATTTACTACAAAAGTATCATGAAATATAAAACATCATTATATCAACATGATTTTCAATTATTATTTGTGAGAGCTCTAATCTATTAATCATAAATCCATCCATAACCATGTTTGAAAAAGTGGGATATATCCTGATGAATCATTGAACCTATTCTATAGACCTGGAAAATTAAAATCATGATTGAAATTAGAAAAAATATTTTCAACCTTGGGATTTTAATTCTTGGGTATTGGATTTAGCTAAATATAAATAGAGTATCATAGATCATTCAGATCCAAAGGCTTGTGGAGAAGCTAGTAGTAGGATCAAGCGTTATTCTTTTTTTGGGAATATTCACCTTAAGATATTTCATGTATTCATACCACCATAAAGAGATAGAGTTACCTATGTGCTTAAAAGGAGTGAAATAAAATGTACATGAAGCAAATACCTCAATTTTTTCAATGAAACTATTCTCTGAAAACAATCCACACCTACTCAACTGGTGGTTTTGAAACATGAAACTCAACATATATTCCTAAAGAAATTAGGTAGAAAATTTTGTTAGTTCTACTATATGAACACATAAATCAACCCGCAAATTACACAACACAATAAATGTTGATAATAATTGAAGGGACAAAGAGTTTTATGCTTTAGACAATTTTTTTATTTATATATCATCATGGAAGAAGGTAATGAGATTTGTAAGAAAAGGGAAGCTTATCCCTTAGTAAATTTTTCCCCTTTAAATCCTTCATCGCATAAGAGTAGTGGCAAATTGTTTGAACATCAACAAAATATGGATCAGGTTTATGATTTATTCTACTTATCTCTCTTGATAAAGTATATAACTAATCCCTCACATGTACTAAATCCAAAGGTGGTATAATCGGAACATGTCCTCTCTTACGAGGATCAATCGGGGGAGATATTGGACTACATAGAAACTTTTCAAAACAACAACACTACCCACATGGACAAAATTTTATGGTGGAATCATAATTATGAAGAGGAAAATGTGAAAAAGTGGATAAAAAGAAATATATTTACCCTCATTTTTTCTTAACTAAGAATACATATTTTAATTTTAGTGATGAAAATTCCAAAGGGGGAAGAATCTAATTACCCTTGATTTTTAAATGATATTTTTTTCTTGAGATAATGTGAGAAATGATATATTATATTATATTATATTATACCCAGAAAAGATAAATAATAACAAAACCCATATCTCATTAATAATGATCACTACACAAGTCATATGTGAAACCAATTAAGATTATAAAGATTACAACCAGAAAAAAAATATATAACAGAAAATCTAAAATGGGAAAATATATATAACCCAAATCCATTAGAATAATATCCTCAATGAAACAAAATAAAAAAATGAAACAAAATATTAGTACACATATAAAAATATTATAAAATGAAAACATTTTACATTTGTAGGAATTGTAGTGAATATTAAGATAAATAATGAAGTGGCACTTACAGTGTATAAAGGGATGTGTGACTATTGGGATTTGACCTTTATATGACTATTGGTCAAATACAAACATTGGTCAGTATAACCATTGGAAAAGTTTAGTAATGTGTAATATACACATTGGTGGTAATTTTACTATTATAATTGTTGTTTATAATTAGTAACAAAAAAGGATAATTGACGTCAAAAAGAAAAAAATGACCTCACTAGTAGATTTATAATGTTTGAAGCCCATTTTTCATTACTTGGGAGGGATGTAGAAACACATAGGTTGTCCCTTTTAAAGTACTAATCCATAAATCAACATGTTAATCTTGAATGAAATCACCTATATGATAATTTAACGTTACTGTATATCACTACTAAGTCAACGTTAGTCGAGCCACCCAATGAAACAACCACAATCTCACAATATACCCATTGGGAGTATGTGGGTGTTATAAGGGGTAAGGTATCCATTCCTTATTTATTTAAATTTTAATTCATAGTATAAATAAATTTTATATTCCATAATTACCATTTTGAGAATTGTTTTTTAATAAAATGTATTTTTATATGAGATGAATTTAGTAAATCTCATTCTAGACACAAATAAAAAATGATTATTTTGTTTCTTATAAAATACATATGTTTTTATAATATACTGAGGTATTATGAATAATAATTTTTTTAATTAAATAATATTTATAACCCCTCTTATTTGAATATAATTAAAAAAATAATTTTATAATGTCCTTGGAAATTTTTATAATTATCAGAAATTTGGATGTGCATTGAGAACTAAAATTATTCATTAAATATACATTTTGTATTTTAATGTTACAATTCACATATTTAGTTAATTATTCTGAAAAAATTATCTTTATATTTTAAATAAGTATGTTGATATTGGATTTGGGTGAATTTATGGGAATTTTCTAAAATAATTGTTTTTTCATTAATATTCAAAATAGTGTTTTGGGTTTAAATATGTTTTATGGAATATTATTTATTTCATAATGATATGATAATTAATTAACCATAATAAATGACCTAGAATATGTTATTTTATTATTATTATTATTCATTTTAATATTTGTTAATCAATTTAAAACCATATAAGTTTTTTTCGAAAGTCTAAAATTTAATATTTTTATTTAAAAATATTAGAATGTGGAAAATATACATTTCCATGTCATGATAAGTTTTAATAAAATGGTATACAGATTTAATGGATTAAAATATCATAAAATGTTACCAAAATTTCCAAGAAAGTGACCAAAAACCATGGGTAAGACAAAAGTTTTTCATTTTCAATAACATAAACTTCCAAGACCTATATATTGAAAGTATTAAAATGTTTCACCACTATAGATATAAACATAAAATAATTTATTCATTCCAATTCACTCCCAATAGATCAATCATGAATTTCTTGTGATTTTTCCTCCCATTACATCCCGTCATGATTTCTTCAAGACCCAAAAGTGTCAATCCTTCTGATTTAGGAGTAACTCTTTAATGTAATTAAATCCTCATATCTACTTTTCTATTGAAGTAATTGTTTTCTTCTAAATCTTCTAAAGGTTATGATACATTTTTTATAACAATTTTTATCATACCATTAGCTCTAAAAGAATATTTTTATCAATGGGATAACCTCATTACCTCTCATTTTATTCTTTTTTTAAATCCATGAACTATATGAGCCATGTTGTTGAATTTACTTCTCAGATTTCTCTATTTTACAAAATAAGATCTTATATTTTTTTTACCGAAACCATTTATTTATCCATGGGTATTCACCAATTTCTTAATATAATAAATTTATATTGTTATTTACTTATACTAAACCCACATCCCCCCCATCAGTTAAAAATTATGTTGTGGTCGTGAATTTAAGAACCTATGTCCTCAATGATTTTATATGAAACCCAAAATTCATTTTCCATAGGTTATTGAATAAATTAATTATTATGATCAATTTGGATCACATGAAATTAATACATATAAATCTTGAACCCATATAATGCTCTAATGAATTGGGTAAATAATTTAATCTCTAGATATGAAATGTTTTATGATAACTTAGAGCATAACCTTGGTAATTTTCATTTATGATACCATGTTGATAAATCGTGGTGATATGCTTATGAATTAATTTTTTTATGATTTATCCACATTACCAGGTTATGATTCATGATCATATTATTATGATATTCCACATTTTATATGGATCACATAATATAGTCATAAATAGTGTTTTTACTCATATGCCTCATGATGGCATGATAAATTTCTCCCATTCTTATTCCCATGTCGGGATCATGCCGAGCCCCATTAATTAATGTATGTCCCTATGATATGAGATGCGTTAAATGTAATTTTCATGAACCCATGAATAATCTTTTCATATGGTTAAGAAGAATATTTTATGTTTTCATATATTATGTTCCTAATTTATATGAATCTACACATTAAATTTTATTTCATGTAATGAAACATTTTTATAATAAAACAGATGGAATTTGAGTGATTATTTTTGATTTTGGGTTTTATTTTTTCAAAAACACTTTGTTTTAGAAGATCATTTTGGCTAGTCTTCGGATCTTCATGGACACACTGTTGAACTCTATTGTAACGAGACAATTATTTTTTAAAGATCTATATGGTTTTACTTGTGGATGTTAACTCTTGAGTTATTATCCATAATTTTCAATGAATTTAGTTATTTTATGTTCATTATGCTCCTGATAATGGAGTGGTTTATGGTTTTTGGAAATCATGAGATTCATGGATTTATTATTGTTCCACGGATCTATTATTTTTTCTATGATGGTTAGAGGTCAATTTTGATATATTGGTTGATCTATATTTTGAGAGTGTAGTTCCCTACTAAATGTGGGTATTGAAGTTTGAGCTCTTTTTCGATGGAGTTTTATTGAATTTTGAAAGGTACTTGGGTAACAATGACGATGTTATTCCTTAATGGACTAGGCACTCAGGGGTGTTGGAGTGTGATTTGATGTGATCATCATGGGGAGGTGCTTGGTGTTTGAAATCCTATGTTACAGATGAGTAAATACCTAGGGTATATCTCTCTGTTATTAATGTTCCTTCCATGTATAATTTTGATCATAAATGGACCATGAGATTGTTATTTCTTATTTGAATCCTGAGTTGTATGGTTGTGTCATTCCATAACTTTTTTTTTATTTTTGGCCCTTAGATTTTCTCCGTATTGAGTGTTTGAAGTATATTATTTGGAATAAAGGGACATGATTTTCTCATGTTACACTATTTTGATGAATCATTAACAATTAGAGAGAATTATTTTTGGTCTAAATAATTTCTCTTGATTGAATTCTTGTGATGATCATGGTGTGTTGAAGATGGATTTGTGTGTTAGTTGTTAGCCTTTGTGTGGGTATCTCTTTTAAATTGTAGACCATCCACCTCACAAGATTAGTGAGGTAGTTCTTATTATGTCATATTTATTCGACTATAACCTTTAAAGGGATATAAAGTACTAAGTTTTTGAGGTTCTACAAACCCTTTTAATCTTTTTAGTTGTTTTGACCCATTTATTGAGAATATTTTTATTATATTTCTTCACAGGGTGTGTATGGTATTTTTTCAGAGTTTTTAATGGTTTCTTGACCAATTCAAACTTGGAGTATATTTTAAAAAACCATGAATCCAAAACATGTAACCTTTATTGAATCCTATGTAGGGTTTCATGATAGGTTGATGGATAGACGAACCATTGATCCAAACATTGAAAACCTACAAAAGAGGTTTGCACGGTTTACACATGGTTAAAAAAACCATACAGTATGACCACATATCTCTTCTAGTGTCTCTATTTGTGTGGAAAAGTTAGGAAAATGGTTAGTAATAACCATGCAACCTAACCAATGACACTATGAAGATGGGTTTTAATTCCCAAAAAATTGAATTTAAAATCCTAAAACCCCCATGTTAACTCTATAGTCAACCCATTCGATCTAAATCCAATACTTTCTATTTTTTAGCCCTCAAGAGGTGTTTTGGATCTTCCAACCTCCTATCATGAAGGATAAAAGTGTTCATTGAAGAGGATATCTCTTATCATATATTCATATCCTCTAGATATTAGATCTCAATTATTCTTTTAATTAATTATTCTTAGAGGTTATGATTGTATTATGTTCTATTGGACCAGGGATGGTTGAAGTGGAATTTTAGATCAAGGATATCTCCTTAATTTTATCAGTATATCTCCTCTATGATTCTTTGATCACCATCAGAGGTGACACATCACAGATTCATTATTGTTGGACTCCATATTTTAAAGTATTTGTTTATATGTATTTCAATCATTTTATAATTCATCATAACATGATAATTTACAGATATATGCCCCCTTCAAAAACATGTTTTATAATATTTGATTACAAATTTCCATGTAATTGTGATTTTTATCCTATTTTAAAAAAATTTGAACATTTCTAGGGTTCCTTTTTATTGTTTTTTAAATTGTTGAATTATATGTTGATTTTCATCCCTGTTCAAAGAGTTTTTCATGGTTACCATGTCGAATGTGAGTGCTTATTGTTGGTTTTTATTTCTAATGTGAAATGCTTTGAATGCATGAAATGGTTCAGAATCTATGCTTTATTCCATAGATATTTTATTGCTTAATTTATTATAATGACCAAAAACCCTCTTTGGATTATTATATCATTATTTGGAAATGGTTATTCTTTTTGTTATTTGAAATGATTGAAATATTCCCATGGAAAGATGGTATAAATCCATGTTTTCAAATTACCATAATCTTATTTAAATTTTGAAACTTCTATGATTAACTTTGAGATGTTTTTAATGAAATAATTGTTTTAAAGATATCGTTTAACATTATGATGGTGTTTTTGATGTGAGTGTTTATCCTTTTTAAAGGTTGAATTTAATAAAAATTCATGAATGGAAATTGATGTTTTCTGATGGATTGGTTGGCACATTATGACAATCCTCTCTTGTGATAATCCCTTGATGTGGATCCCTTGATTATTTTTCATCCTATTTATGGTTGTTGAAAATGTATTTTCACTTGATAGATATTTGGTTGAGAGTGATATGTGATTTAAGGGAATGTTCTGATGATTGAAATGTTGAGGACATGAGTCCATGGTTGATATAGACAAGAATACCCATTGTGATCCATGTAACATGATTATCTCACTCACCTATTCTGACTGGTATTAGGAACATTGGTAGTTAGAAGAGATGCCATAGATATATTCTTTTGTAGAGGACTCACACCCTATCTAGTGGGTTCCCAGATAACATGAATTGTTAAAGATACCAATGTATGGCCAAAAATGTAGTTTTGTGTGGAGTTGGTATTCTTGAAACCCGTGTGAATATATGTGTGACCAATTTTTAGTCATTATATATTTTTATTTCCATAACCATGGGGTACTCACTATCATTTCTTTTTAGTACCCATGAAATCCATATTCAATATAATTGACACCTAAAAAATGATCTTTGTCACTACATGGCTTTAGAGATTCCTTTATAGATTGATATCTATTCTAGATTGATATATCTATTAAATTAATTGACCTTGAGAAAAATTTATTTAATCTTTTATAGCTTTAGATATCATGTGAATGTTCTTACTTTTCTTTTCTGATATGAATATATCTTGTGAAATGGTTGTCCATGATTTTCAAGAAATTTTTTTGTTTTTACATTGTGAAATGTAATGTTTTATAGTATTGGTTTGATTAATGACGTTTGAAATGTTTAAAAATACATACTAAATGTAATATTTATTATGTATTTATTATGAATCTCTCTTAAATTATTTGAATCGCCTTACGAAGTAGTTTTACTGAATATTTTGTGGAATCCTACTGGGCTCTATACCTCAAAAGATAATTGTACTATTTAGTGTTTTCAACCTTTTTTCTCATAAATGGAACTTATGATCACTTCATATTCCATTGTGGGTATATCAAAGGTTTCAAAGTGATGGTGTCCTAGCACATGGTGGGTGGTCATATACCATAAAGGGATGGTTTTTGTACTCTTGTGTTTTTCTCAATTTTTTATCATATAATAGTTGTATTTTATTTTCTTACTTGAAGATATTTTTGCAGTTTAATTTTATTATTATTTATTATTTTTAGAAAAATCATGCTAAATGTTTAATTTCAGAAGTCTAGGTACTTGTTGTTGGCCAATGAATATTGGTAACACTCTTCATGTTGGTGGTTAATTGACACAGATTGTTTTTATATTGAATTATAGGTTGTTTCATCACATATATTTTTATGTCAGACAAACCATCAATCTGATGATGATAATAAGTACTAAAACTCAACCCTATATCAAATTCTTATTAAATGATTCTTTATAACTTTGAGGTAATCCTTTGATCCTGATGTAAAATAAATAACATTTGTGAACCGTGAATTATCACAACGTCCATAATGTGTAACCATGTAAGATGATCAAGATATAAATCTTCGCTAATAGAGATAAAAATAACTAATTTCATAAGGCGATCATTAGAAACCCAAATAAAGATATCCCCCTAATATTTTTTTGGGAGTCTGACGATTAAAGCAATGGTAATTATTTCTCATATCCATTATGGTATGGGTAATGGTTCTAGTATCAACTTATAATTATATTTCTCATCCATATCTTTCTTACAAAATGAACAGTGAGATACATACTTCTTAATATCTCTTTTTAGGTCATCCCACCGAAAAACTGTTTTAGAGATCAATAACTCTTCGTATTTCCTATATTAATAGAGAATGTTTAATTGTGAGTTTAATCTAATAGCTCATTAATCGTGTCTTTTATTTATAGAACACTTAATCAGTTTCTAAACATGATAATTCTAGAATGATCATGGTTGAAATCATGAATATTCCACACCATATTCTATAATTACAAATATTTATTAAAATCCTTATCAAACCTCTCATTGTTGGGATGATTGAACATTCATCAGAGAAAATAAGATATGTAACACCCCACCCATACCTCATTGACTTAAGGAGGCGGTGAGGGCTACTTGGCCTTAAGCGACGTTCCCAAGACACCAAAGGCTGGCAATAAATCCTGAGGGCATCTAGATCAAATTGGGGAACGATTTTCCCTTAAGACAAAACTAACCAAACTATCAATTAACCACCACTAGATGATGTATTTCAATAAAACATTCAGGCATGCATTCCCAACAGACAACCAAATTTTACCACAACATAACCCAAAAATAATACAACCAGACTTCTCTACACCACATTAGAGTACAAGCAGAAACTAACAGCCAACTCTACGAGACATGACACCCCCATAGCTCCACACCAAGATCCAAGCATCAAAATACACCAAGACATAACAATTCACCACTAAAGGAGGGAGATGCCTTACCTTTTCCCATGTCACGATACACAACATCTGCAAAGACACCAATGTTCCAAAGTAGGGGGTGAGTACTAAAACTCAGTAGGATTTTCCCAAATGACTTCCCTATACATGCCACTAGGATAACATCGTTTGCACATTTATATAAAATAATTACAATTACAACCATTTTACATAAGCCAACTATGCCCTTACCATGCCATCACACCCAAACCAAGAAACCAAGGGAAAGCCAACAAAACATTCCACATGAAATTTCATCATTTACACTCTATCACAACAATTTTCAACTTGTATGAAATGCACAACAAACAACTAAAACCACCAAACGGTGGGGCTTCCGTCCAACCCGTTCACCCATTCACACCAAGCGGCACTTGCCGTCCACTTATCCTTCATAGTGGCCCTTCCATCCACTATACATCCCCTTTTTATATTTGTACATCTCTCCACTTCCACACAACATTAAAAATAATCCAAACCAAGCATATAACCCAGCAAGGTCACAACATCATGTAATCAACCAATTCCATTACATATCAATCCAATTTAATAAATCAACCATTTATTGAAAATCATTTTCCATGCCAAACAACATTTCAAAAAAAACAACCTCTTTATTGAAAACCATTTCCATCAATCATTTTCACAAATCAACCATAGCATCCAATATTAAAATCTATATTTTGAAATCCACAACAAAAGCATTTCACCATAAAACCCCCCTTTTCCCAAAAATACCCAAATAGATTTTCAAAAATCATTGCACATAAAAAAAATTATTTTAAATCCAACCAAATTAATTGTATCCAAAAACCACGAGATATAACCTTGTAGAGTCGAGAGGGAAGCCACCTACTTTTTGGGTTCCCGAGAAATTGACTCACGAGTAACCACACCTCCAATCTGGCGAACACACCCCCAAAACCTCTCTAGATCCACTTCTCTAACATTTACATGCCTCAGAATCATCATCCAAGGTAACAAAAACCCTAGATCTACACACATTTTTAGATCTAGAAAACCAAGAAAGATAGGGATGTAGATCTAGTGGGAAACTCATGGAAACCAAGTGGAGAGACATAACTGGTAGAGACCACCTTCATTCCACCATGAAACCTCTTTAAAACGATTCTAAATCAAGTAGGAAAGCCCCTCAAACCCTTGAGAACCAAAAATCCTGATTGAGATTCGAGTGGGATAAATTTTGGAGAGGAATGAGGCAAGCCTGAGTGAGCACGGGTTTTAAAACCCTATTTTTAAGTGGCTACACGTTTAGACCGAACGGTCTGGAAAATCATGCGCTAACCGTGAACACGCTACTACCTCCGGAGCAATGGTCCACAGGATTTCCTCGCACGGTTTGGAAAACCATGTGCAGGCTGTGTGAAGCCTATTGTCTCCCCCTGTATGGTTTCCTGGGGAATTCGCACGGTTTACACTAACCGTGCTCAAACCGTGCTCTCTAAAAAATTCATTCAAACTCATTCAAAACCATTCCAAACTCTCCCAACCTATTATCACTCATCCCATTCACATTAAACACATAAAAATTTCATAATCAAAGGCCAAATACCTCAAACCAAGGTTACTAAATTCTCCCAACCATTGGACTTTCCGTTCTCGGAATGTAATGTACCCATCCTTTTCCAAAAGAGCTCGGGCCATTGCTCATCCATCTCTTTCTCCCGCTCCCAAGTCTCCTCTTGAATCTGACCATGTTGCCACAAAACACGAACTAAACGGATGCTTTTACCATGCAAGACATTCTCTTTCCTATCCATAACCCGCATGGGCATATGCACCAACAAAGCATCTGGTTCTAGCACAACATGATCTCCTCGAATCACATGGTCACGATCCGGGTGATACATTTTCAACTACGACACATGAAACACATTGTGCACCACACTGAACCTAGGTGGAAAATTCAAATGATAAGACACCTCACCAATAAGCTCAAGAATCGAAAAAGGTCTAATATACCTCGGAGATAACTTTCCCTGCTTCCCAAACCGATGATGTCCCAACCTAGGAGAGATGATCATGAAAACATTATTACACACCTCGAATGAAAACAACCGTCGACTATGATCCAGATATTATTTCTTATGACTTTGGGCCATCTCCATTCTCTTTCTGGTCAACTTGATCATCTCCGTAGTATCGTGGACAAGGCTCGGTCCAACCATCGAGGACTCTCCTGTTTCCACCCAACATAGTGGAGAACGACACAACCACCCATACAACGCTTCAAACTGAGCCATATGTATGGATTTATGAAAACTATTATTGTACAAAAACTCAACAAACGACAAGTGCTCCTCCCACGATCCAAAAAAATCCATGACATAAGCCCGCAACATATCCTACAAAGTTTTTATCGTCATCTCGGATTAACCATCAGTGTGAGGGTGATACGCCGTGCTCATAGTCATCTGTGTCCCAAGGGCTTGATATAAGGATTTCCAGAAACAACATGTAAACCACGAATCTCTATTTGATACAATCAAAACTAGAACACCATGCCTCTTTACCACCTCCCAGATATATATTTTGGACAGATACTCCACCGTATGAGATTCACAAATTAGAATGAAATGGGATGAATTCATTATCCAATCCACTATCACCCAAATGGCATCGTGCTTTCTGACCATTCTTGGGAGACCTATGAAAAAATCCATCGCTATTTTCTCCCACATCAAAACAGGGATTGGAAAATATTGCAACATTCCTACTATCCTCTGATGCTCTGCCTTGACCTACTGACAAGTTAAGCATCTTAAAACAAACTCATCCACACTTAATTTCATACCAGTCCACCAGAACTGCGCTTTCAATGCTTTATAAATTTTACGAATTCTAGGATAAACATCCCACCTAGAATGATGATACTCCTGGAGAAGATCCTCCTAACAAGCAACTGTTACAACCATCTGATTCCAAAAACACAAAAATGAATCTCCATTCAGTTCGCAACCCTCAATAGTCTCCCCACCATTGATTCTTGACCCCACAGTCACACACTTAGTATCAAATATTTGTGCCTCTTTATCCAGGCCAACCAAATCAAGAATCAGTAAAACCAGATAGAAGAATGATCTATCACCCTAGAATTCACATTCCAACCACATATCAGCTATAACCGACATCAACTGCCACTGGTCCGAGGCCTATTTTACCACCTGAGCATATGATTTTCTACATAATGCATCCTCCATTGAATTTCCCTTACCTGGTGTGTATATTAATTAAAAAACAAACATATAGAGATATTCTATCCATCTCCTTTCCTCAAGTTCTAATCCCTTTGTGATCAAATGTGTTTCAAGCTCTTATGATCTGTATATACCATGAATTTCTCACCGAATAGATAATGACACCACACTTTAAAAGCATGGACCACTTCTTCCAACTCCAAATCGGGAGTTGGGTAGTTCTTCTCATGCACCCATAACTGCCGTGATCCATACACAACCACATGATTCTCTTTCATGAGAACACACTCCAACCCTAATCTCGATGCATCACAAAACACCCTGTACCCTTTTCCTAGTTCTGGAAAAACCATGTTTGGTGCAAATGTAAGATGGCCCTTCAACTCTTCGAAACAGTACTGACACTATTCAATCCACTATATTTGAACATACTTTCTTGTCAAAGCGGTCATCGGTGAAGAAAAATGTGATAAATCATGAACAAAACACTGATAATACCCAGATAAACCAAGAAAACACCACATCTAAAAAACATTATTTGGAGGTTGCCAATAGATAACAGCCTCTATCTTTTCCAAATCCACTGAAACACCTCTTTCAGAAATCATATGGCCAAGAAAACAAACTTCTTGTATCCAAAAGTCACACGTTGACAATTTGGCATACAACCGCTGATCCCTAAAGATCCTCAGCACTATCACCAAGTTCTGCTCATGCTCCACCCTTGTTTTGAATACAATAGAATATCATCTACAAAAACCACCACACATGAATCCAGATATCTCTAAAAAATCAGATTCATCAATTCCATGAACACCGCTAGCGCATTCGTTAGACCAAAGGGGATAGCCACATATTCATAATTGAAATATCTACTTCTTAAAGCTGTTTTAGGAATATAATCCTTCCTCACCCACAATTGATGATATACCAACCTTATATCGATATTGGAGAACCACTGGGATCCCCTCAACTAATAAAACAAATCATCAATTCGTGGATGTGGATATCTATTCTTTATCATAACTTGGTTATGTCTACGATAATCAACAAATAGTCTCAATGTTCCATCTGCCTTTTGCACAAACAACACCAGTGTTGCCCACGGGGGAATGCTAGGTCAGATAAACCCTCTGTTTTCTAACTCTTCCAACTTAACACTCTATTCCCACAATTCATTAGGTTATATCTGTTATGACGGATGTGTGATCGGACTGGTCCCCAGAAAGAGATAAATCGTAAACTCCACTTCTCTTATGGGAGGTAACCCAGAGAATTCTTCAGGAAAAACATCCATGAACTGATCCACCACTACTGGAAGAACACTCTGCTCAACACCGTATACTGATTCCAACTAAAACACCGCCAACTGATATGATAATGTTCCCATTGTTGGTGCCAACAAGCCTTTTGCACCATGCCTTTCATCCTTCTCTCCTCCAAAGAGATGCCTAATGCCATCGTGTGTCATAAAATCCATTGTTCTCTCATCACAGTCAATGTGAGCCTTAAACGACACCATCCAATCCATTTCCCATGATTACATCATACCCATCCATCTCATGCACTGAGAAATTCCAGGTTATCTCAACCTCGTCCACAATAATACCACATGCTCTTCACAATAAGGCTCGACACTCTCTTCAACCTAGAGGAGTTTGAAGTTTTAAAACTGAGGGCATCATTTCTACCCTTAAACCCATAAAATCAACCACACGTGCGACAATAAAAGAGTTTTAAGAACCCGTATCAAACAACACTTTCATCAATGAAGAATTTGAAAGAATAGAACCTCACACCAGGGGAATGTCCCGATTGATCATCCACCACAAACTGAGCAGTTCCAAACAACGCTTTTCTTACCACACTCTGTTCTTTATTTCCCTGTTGAAGCTTCATGGTATTCTGAAAATCACCATGAACCACTTTACTCTGCTGTTGTGGGGTATCCTGATGTCCCCGTCCCATCAAAACATACGATGTTTGTGATCCCTGAGGAGAGTCACGTGCACCCGACCTTGGAGAATTCTGACAATAATGTTGATGATGCCCCATCTTCTTACAGTTTTGAAATGATCGAGGTTGTGCCGTACAATTTCGCTTGATATTACTCGTCACACTGAAAACATCCTGGCATGCTCTGGGGATTTGTAGGAAGATTCATCGATCCTGTCATTAAATTATATTCTATATTCCCGCCCTTGGAATAAGTGTCTCTCTTTCGCATGAACCCGGCGTTAGAGTTCCCACTATTCCCCATGGGCACCACCATGCTTCCTCCGCCTCGAGCTCCCATGATATCTCGCTCATCCACCAAGGATTTATTCACCATCTTTGTGTAATCACTAATACACAACACCACTATTTTGGAATGAATATCCTGCCTCAAAACAGCTTCAAAGATACGAGCTTTCTACGATTTACTACCCACCACCTTGGGTGAAAATCTCACTAAGTACATAAACATAGCTTCATACTCTTTCACAGACATATGCTCTTGCTTCAAACTAAAGAAATCAGTCGTGCACTTAATTTTGATCATATGTGGGTAGAAGTTTTTATTAAACAATTCCTCAAAGCCTTCCCACGTCATACCCTAGTCCATTCCAGCTTTAACCGCTATCTCCCACCACTAAAGTGAATGATATTCGAACATATACATGGCCAACATCACTTTTAAATCTAGCGGCGTTCTCAAGAACTCTAAGATCTTGTTAATTCTTTTCAACCATGCTTCTACCCTCTCTGTCTCTGAATCTCCCCTAAATATGGGTGGATTCTTCTTTTGATACTAAACTACAAGATCCACATGCCTTTGTTTATCCATTTTATTTCCACATTCCACAGCTTGGAAAATATTTCACTATTATTTTCACTAGCTGCTGGTTCACCTAAGGCTCAGGTGCTACCACATTCTCAGTAGCCACCTCCAGTTGGTCTCTACGATGCCTACCTGGTGCCATTTCCTTAAACAGAAAATAAGCAACCATGAGTCTCACTTCCATAGACATCACGAAATCCCATTTCAAATCACATTACACAACACTATGAAAACATGGATTTCCACCTTTCCACATTTACCATGTTTCACCATTTTTGAAAACCAAACCATTTTCAAAATACCACCAGTTTCCATGTTTCAAATCTTTCCGTTTTGAAACCCAATTCAGATTTTTCAAAATCCACACATTCATATCACATCATAAATGATTATACCCCAATGAAATATGCATCCTAGAGGGAAGTAATTTCTACCTTATTTTCCATGCACATCTCATTGGCTACACCAACAACAATTAGATTTCCAATGCCTATAAGTGTCTCTGAAAGACTTATGTACCCAACTCCCTGATAACTTGAATTTAAGCATAAGAGGGTTAGCTATGTCCTTTTATGCTATACATTCCATGTTCTGATATTTCTACACCTTCCTACAATCCCAACTCTAGGAATATAACACAACAAATGTCAACACCAAAATCAATGATCAACACCAATGATCAAACAACTGCTTTCACTTAAATGATCAGGACCGAACCAACTGATATCACTTGTAACACCCCACACCTACCTCATTGGATTGAGGATGAAGTGAGGGCTACTTGGCCTTAAGCGATGTTCCAAAGACACAAATGGCTGGAAATAAATGCAGAGGGCTTCAAGAACAAATTGAGGAACAATTTTCCCTTAAGAAATAACCAACCAAACCATCCATTACCCACCACTAGATGATATATTTCAATAAAACATTCAAGCATGAATTCCCAACAGACAACCAAATTTACCATAATACAACCCAAAAACAATACCACTAGACATGTCTACACCACATCAGAGTACAAGTAGAAACCAACAAACAACTCTACGATCCATGACACCCCCACAACTCCACACCAAGCTCCAATCTCCAAGCTACACCAAGACATACCAATGTACCACTAAAGGAGGGAGTTGGCTTACCTTTTCCCACGTCACGGTAGACAATATCTGCAAATACATCAACGTTCTAAAGCAGGGGTGAGTACTAAAACATAGTAGGATTTCTCTAAATGACTTCTTTACACACTCCACTAGGATAAAACCTTTAGCACATTTATATAAAATATTTTATATAAAATAATCACAAGTAAAAATGTTTTCCATAAGCCAACCATGACCTTACCAAGCCATCACACCCAAATCAAGAAACGAAGGGAAATCCAACCCAACAGGCCACAAGACATTTCATCATTTACACACTAGCACAACAATTTCCAACTTGCTAGCAATGCACAACAAACAACCAAAACAACCAAATGGTGGAGCATTTGTCCAACCCGTTCACCCATTCACACCAAGCGACACGTCCCGTCCACTTATCCTGGATGGAGGCCCTTACGTCCACTATCCATCCCCTTTTTATAGTGGTAATTCTCACCACTTCCAAACAACATTCCAAACAAGCCAAACCAAGCATATAACCCACCACCGTCACAACATCTTGCAATCAACCCATTCCATTTCATATCAATCCACATCAATAAATCACCCATTTATTGAAAATCATTTTCAATGGCATTTAAATAAAACCACCCCTTTGATGAAACCCATTTTCATCAATAATTTTCACAAATCAACCATAGAATCCCATTTTAAAATCTTCATTTTAAAATCCATAACAAAAGCATTTCACCATAAAACCCCCCTTTTTCCCAAAAATCCCCAAATGGATTTTCAACCAACTTTGCACATCAAAACACAATTAATTTCAAGCCAACCAAATTAATTGTAACCAAAAACCACTAACTCTAACCAAGTGGAGTCAAGAGAGAAGCCACCTACCTTTAGGGTTTCCGAGAAATCGACCCACAAGTAATCACACCTACAATATGGCGAATGCTCCAACGAAACCTCTCTACATCCCCTTCCCTAGCATTCAAAATCCTTAAAATCATCATCCAAGGCATAAAAAACCCTAGATCTACACACAACAAGTGTAGATCTTGAAAACCAAGAAATATAGGGATGTAGATCAAAAGAAAAACACAAGAACACTAAGAGGAGAGACTTGCCCTGGAGAAACCACCTTCAATCCGCCAAGAAACCTCTTCAAAACGCTTCCAAGTCGAGTGGGAGAGCCCATCCAACCCTTTACAACTAAAAATACAGAGTGAGCTTCGAGTGGGAGAATGTTTGGAGAGGAGTGAGGCAAGCCCGAGGGAGCCCGGGTTTTAAATCCCTATTTTTATATGGCCGCACGGTCAGACCACATAATTTGGCAAACCATGCACTAACCGTGAACATGCTACTATCTTGGGAGCAAGGGTATGCAAGGTTGCCTCACACAGTTTGGAAAACCATGCGCAGACTCTATGAAGCCTACTATCTCCCCCTATACGGTTTCTTGGGGAATCCACACTATTTCCACTAACCGTTCTCAAACCGTTCTCCCTATGAAAAGCCTCCAAACTCATTCAAAACCATTCCAAACACTCCCAACATTTTCCCACTCATCACATGCAATTTAAACACAAAAAAATGCATAAAAAAGGGCCACATTCCTCAAACCAGGAGTAAAAAAAATATATGGCACATTTTCTGATGATTTTCATGATCCAACGTTTTAAAATCCAAAAAATTGAATCTCTTCCAACTTTCATAATTGAAAAAGTTGCATGATATTTTTGACTTAGAGCTCCAGACACCATTTTATCCTTCCTAATATGGTAATTTATCGAGGATTCATAGTATTTCATCAAATCTAACCATATTCCTTGATTTATATTCATATATTTATATTTAAATACATACTTCATGAATTTATGGTCATTATATATATTATAGAATTAAACATATAGACATCTCCTCATTATATTCTACTGTAAAATTTCCAATGCCAACTCAAAATCACTATTCACATGATTTTATCATGTATTTTAATTTTATTATATTCATTGAGTTGATCAAATATATTTTCAGAAATAATTATCAAATATTTTTAAATTAATGTTATATAAAGTTTATAAATAAATTCCCAAGGACAATAATATTTAATTGTCAATGGATACTAGAAACACAATCTTTATATTTCATGAATGATCTTCAAGATCTCCCACAAGGATCTCCCCATTTCGTAATCTTCATAAACTAATCATACAATAAAACAATCTTCATAACACTGTGAATGCAATAATAATAAAGGGTGATCATAGATGCTCATTATGGGTAAACATGAGAGTTATCAATTGATGATCATATGAAATAATAAAAAGGAGTATAATGGTGGGATTTATAACATAAAATGTTCATACCCAATTTTTTAAAATATTGAAAACATTAGTCACTAAAGATATATTTTTAGTTCATAAGACATAAATCATATAAGAAATTAGTGTGCATAATCTTTGAGATCATAAAATTCGAAAAAGGCAGTGATTTTAGAAATAAAAATAATTTTATATCATTTTTTACATGAAAAAGTAGAATAGGTTCACTCATTAGGTCAAGAACACGAAATTAGGCCCTCACATAAATTTATGGACATTAAACTAGGTCTATGTATAACCTTATATACATGAAATAAAGATCCAAACATAACAGTATGAATATGTAATTAGTTTCTTTCATAACATTGTGAACATGTCATTAGGATAACATATAAAATTGTGAACATGTAATGAAACTCATATATAACATACTGAACATATAATCAAGCTCATTCAAAAAATATTTAATCATTAATTATCCATATTTTCATAATTAATTGGAGGTTGATATAGGTCCCACCAATAACATTATATAAATAATTCATACATGTTATAATCGATCCGAAAACATTTAATTTATTTAAACCCATGAAAATAAATGGGTTTCGAAAAAATTTCATCATAGAATACCCTAAGAAAAAAGAATATGTTTCCTAATAATTTCTGCATTTTATCATAGCGTAATACATGGAAAATAGAAGAGGGCTCAATAAGAATCAATTATTCATAAACATAAACCATTTATATAATGAGAACTAATTGAATTATTGGTTCATATCTACATTAAATTTCATATAAAATAAACGCATATTATCTAAGATGGAAAATGATTTTGAAGGATCTATTGGAAAATTTATTGATTAAACTAGTCATTCAACTGGGGAAAAAATTTAATAAATAAGTTTTTTAAAATTAAATTCTTTTATAATAACCATGGAAACATGTCAATAAATAAATTAAAATCATTTAAAAAATTTCTTGAGAAAATTAAAATTCATTGAAAACAACGATTTTAAAATAATAGATTCACAAAATATTTTAGAATCCCTTTTCTATTAAAAAATTATTAGAAAATTATATTGGATTCTTTAAACAAATGTGTAGTCATGATGGAAAAAATACCATTTAGGTCGTACAAATTAAAACAAATATTCCATTATCATTTTTAGTAAATACCAAATGGGCCTTGTTTTAAAAATTACATGAAGAATAATTTTAGTAAATTTTTTAAAAAATAATTCAATTGTAAAAATGACATTATACAATATGTGAGGAATAATAAAATATTTCGGAATTTTTTTATGAAAACATTGATATAAAAAAGAAAACAATATTCAATAAAATAGTGAAATAAAGTTGAGTTTCTTTAAATATATTATTCTGTAATCATGAGTACACATAGATAAGAATATAACATCCCATTACCAATCTGACAAGTACCCCTTCATACTTTTCATGGTTTTTCATTATTATTGACTTGGTAGGGTTGAGACTGAATATGAAGGATACCTATATTGGTGATGTTAGAGATTTTTTTGTTTCTCAGATTTAACCGACATCTTCTACATGCTACAACAGGGTTACATTTCATGTAACTAGGTTCCATGACATGTAAAATTTCAGGATCCATGTCATGAAAGGCTTCACGTTGCAAATGTTATATGTCATGAATATCCTCTACATGTCGTGAGTTATTTAACAAAATTTTTTTAATTTTAGGTGATGTGTTTTTTGGAAGTTTAGGATATTAACTATTTCACAAAGTAAAATTTTATTAATCATCATTAAATACCCCAACACATTTTTTTAAATCAAAAGCACTGTTGAGATCTCTGTTCTTATCTACTCCAGTTTCTACTCCCTCGAACAAAATCTGTCACCATGTGATCTTGAATCAATCCAACCCATCTAGGTAAATTTTTTAAGCATTCGATCATCGTTGTGCTTGCAGTGTTATTCTCATGTAAGACCTCTCCAACATTATTCACCTTTCTATTTTTAACATCCGTTGTGATTTCAATAGATCATCCTAAAATTTATTGATCCATGCTCCGACATGTGGATCTCATTTATTTGCTGAATTTCAAGGTTATCTACACCTTTGTTCTCATTGACAGGTTTCATTACGAGTGTTATGTTTTGGGAAAAGGTTGGAGGTTCCATACCGAATAACCAAATTTATTAACCTTAAATTTCTTGATTTATTTTAATTTTTGTTCTATATTCATTTGATCACACTTTCTTTCAATTGATTTATTAAAAATCCAATTCAATTGAATTGTAGATTTGATATGGTTTTGGAATGGATTATTGGAAAACCCCCAATTCCATTAGAATGGCATTTTCTTATGAATAATGGTTGATTTAAATTGATGGAAACAATTTAAATTAACAAGTTTAATTTAATTGTGGATATGAATTGTGAAAATTTATGGAATTGGTTTTTAATGGGTTTTGAATTTATGAAAATGGATTTAAAATGTTTTTATAGAAACATAGTGGTTTTTCATGTTAAAGAGGCATGTGTTTTTTTATTAAAAACCATTTTGGTTTTAAATGGAAAATTCACATTGAAAGGGATGGATGTGATTTATTATTATTATTTGATGGAAAATATAAATTACTGATCAAGGAAACCAGTATTACAAAGACAATCAGGGAATGAGTTCACCAAATAATGATCACCCCAAAATTTCCCAAAATGATCCAAACCATGGGCATTCGAATTACCATCTATTTTAATAAATGAAAATTTTCATACATAGAATCCATCAGTCAGGGACCATATCATCCTCAAGATGAGGCCATAAGGATGGTAATCCATATATTTTGTTGAGAGAGTGTTCAACACTTCGAGGCAGTTAGATTCCACCAAAATCTTGGGGATAAATTTTGAACGGGCAAAAAGAAGCCCCTAAAGGATGGCCAATTAATTGACCACCATAGAGCTCCATGAGTTGGGCACTTCCCTACACTGAGCTTCCACAATCTGGCCAAAACTATTATAAGCAATGAGCCTAGTATAGACCCTTGAGTTAGTAGAGACAACATCATATGTATTAATCTTGAAAAACCCTCAGGGGGGAGACCAAAAGGGATCCACTCGTTGAGTGTGGATCAAAAAATTCCCCAAATTAGTTTTCTTCCAACCATTAATCCAAAGTGATTTATTTGTATTTTAAGAAGTCTTGGAATAAATTTCCCATCATTGACTGTTTAAGAGCCCATGAAAGCCTTATGCAGTTGGAGAGTTTTTTTGACGCACTCTAAATTATTACAATGTTGTAAAACATACATGCAGTTGTTAACATCCTCGATTGGATGGTGGTGAGTTTCCTTTGGCCAGTGTTAGGGGGCACGTGTATACATATATTACTGAGATCACTTAGACTATGCAGAGTCCTATGGCTGGAAATACTATCTTACCTATTTAGAAGATTACCATGTTTCTTTCTTGTTTTTTATATTTGAGATATAAATGTATTCAAATGTTGTAATATATATTTACATACCTTTTGAATTTATAAAACGAATTTTATATGAATTTTTTAGTTATCCCGTTGTTTTAGAAATATTCCATCACTTGTAAAGCCATTGATTAAATTATTTTTACCTAATTTGAATTACATAGCATGATTTGGTAAATTATTATTTGACACTCATAACTTATTCATTATAAAATTGAAAGAATTAGTTTGATTAATCATTTCGGGCATCTGTTATGGAATCCTTGGTGATAACCTTTTAGGATACTTAGTGCAAACCTAACTTTTTCATTCGGGTGTTTGTAGAATTTTTCCTTCCAGGTTTGGGAATGGGAAGAAGATATATTGGAGTTGGATCTAGTTGTTGAACTTTGGAATTGGTGATTTTTTTCCTTAAGGACTGGGGGTGTCTTCCTCTATTTTGGTACTTGGGTTACTGTAATTTGGGCATGTTTATGCCTTTTCGACTTATTGTACATTACTCCTAGTTGAGAATCTTTTTTATGAATACTATATTATTTCTTTTCTTCCATGTGGTTGGTGAAAAAATATTTCCCACTTTTATGTTGTATGATGTCAGGTGCTAGTCTTAGACCCATGGGAATCGTGAACACCCTTCGAGTTATGTTAGGTTCGGCTCGGTTATCCTGTTACCAGGGTACCAGTTCTAGTTTGTGACAAGAAAAATGAATGAAAAAACATGTGTTATAAATAAATAACCAATGTAAAATAAATTTCATTAGTTTATTAGGATATAGATCTTATGATTTAATCCTCTGAAGCATAAATATATACAATCTTGATAAACTATTATGCTATATCATAAAACCATTTTCAAATTGGTAAAATTGAATCGTAATCCACAAGAAAGAGTTAAATTAAATGAAACATCAAATTCCATTATAAAAAAAATTCATGATATTACTCGATAAAGGGGATCTATATACACCCCCTAAAAGAAGACAAGTACAAGACATAGTCTATGCTCTATAGTGGACAAATTGAATAAAAATCACTTAATGATATGGTAGCATTGAAACCCTAAACCCCTTGAAAGAGAAATACTAAATTGGATTGGTAAATACCAATATTTATTCGGATAATAATCAAAAAAATAATTTTATTAGTGTTATATACATCACATAAAAGTAACAAGTGGTTGATAGGTAATTTGTCTCACATAATATAAAATTGAGACGAAAGTACATTCCTTTAAGTCACTTTAACATTCATTCACATTATAACCACCTGCATAAAACATATAATAATATTAAAACTTTATTATATATCTATACTTATATACATCATAAAATATATGATATTTTTATTACTGTTTTTACCCATTTATTAATAATTCTTTATTAAAACCACTTTATTGGTACTAAATGGGTTGTTATTTATGAATGTTTTGAGTTGTTATTCTTCCCCTTTTTAGGTAATGGTTCTATAATATAATTAATTTTCACCATGATATAAATATAATATAAATTAATTATATATGTATTTATCATAATCTATAAATTTTAGAGATACAAAATGAAATGCACAGTTCAAGGAGATGGTATATCGTATGTAGACATGAAAAATGTTTCCATTTTATAAAAAAAATCAATGAAAAAGGGTAGATAATATATTAAAATTAAAGAATAAATTTTATGAAATATATATCAAATTTTTTAAACCAATTATTATTCCTTCCATGTAAAGCTTATATGAAAACCCATTCACATTCTTTCATGAGATCATAGTCTGCTGTACATAGGAACAATTTTATCATGTCCCCCATAGGATAAAAAGTAGAAAGGTATAAAATATATAATAATTTGAAATGTATAATTATATTACAAATAGTATATTTATAAATCTAATTTATCTTTATTACCATCCAATTAAAATAAAAATTAAAGACACAGTGCATCGGTTCGTGAGGAGGTAGTCTTTCGTACACACGAGCGATGTTATTGTGTTCCAACAGGTTATGAGGTAAGAATATATATGTGATATTATAATTCCATAGGTATAATAATATCATAAATCTATTATATATAAATTATATACATCATTATATCTATTTATGAGTGGTAGTGATAGAAAATGAATAATATTAGTTAGCAATGCGATAGTCTGTTGTACACCTGAATATAGATTTTGTAACCCATTTGATGGAATTATAGATGGATATAGGTTATAAATTACCATAATAACATCTAAATATATATGGGATACTATTTTCATATTTTATAATAGTTTTAAGATATTTTAAGGATATATAATATGATGTAATATAAAAATATATAGCTAAAACCATTATCTCTTATTCGGACAACCTCTTTAGGTATAACAGAATGCCTTCCCAGGATAGCTTTATGATATAAAAAAGTAATATTTGAAGTGGGGGTAATTAAGGAAGGATTTTACTCATTTATTCAATGAAAAATATATATATTAAGTGTAAATAAGAGAATAATGGTTGTGAACTTTTATAAGTTAGGTGAGTGACACAATTGTAAATTTTAAAACGAAAAAGATGTACCCATATTTTTAAAATTCCTTATGGTTCGAAAATGGGATATTATAGAACCATATAATTGATAAGGTTATAAATGGTCATCCCATGGGTTTTTTACATGTTTATATGTAATTTCATCCCTTATCATTTTAGTTTATCCCCAAGTAAAATTGTTTTAACATTAACCACAATATTTATTTCTTTACTATTTTTCAATTAAATATAGACATAAAATAAGTTAAAATTGTTAAATAATATAATTTTTTTTCCAAATATGGAATAAATATTTTCACGTTCAATTCACATAATTTGAAAATTTTAATTTAAAATTTATCCCACAGATGTGACAAAAAAGGGGTATTCCAAAGAGAAACATTTCAAAAGTTTAAAAAGATTTTATTTCAAAAATCAAAATGAAATTGATTCCAATGAAATAAATTAATTTAATATTTATATATATAATTTATATAATGTTAATTTTAAAACCATATAAAAAATAATTTATATGTTATTAAATATTTAATAGAAATAAAAATTCATAAAGAAAATTTGTATTTATTAAAATTAAATGAAGAATATGTTTTCCTAAAATTTTACAAAAATCATTCCATGATAATTATAAAATTATTATCTAAAAAATGAAGTTTATTTTTTCAAATATGTTTTTGAAAAGTTAAAAAAATAAATTTTAAAATATTTTCAAAAACCCTACAAAACTTTTTTTTAGAAAGATTCATTTTTATGTTTAAAATTTGATTTATTATTATCCATTGTATATAAAACATAGAAGATGAATGTTAAAAATATGGTTGATTATATAATATATAAATTTCTTTAAAATAATTATCAAACATTATTACTTTTTAATTTATTTCTTTAAAATGCATTTGTGCTCATGAAAATATTTGTTTTAAAATTATATCATTTATTTTCAAATGGTATTTTTTTCATTTGTAATTAATTGGTCACCAATTAATTTATTATACATACATGTGTAAACCATATATATTAATAATTTATTTAATCCAATTTATACCCACTATTCAAATGGTTATGTGATAACTGTATATTAAATAATATTATTTTATTATCAAGTCACATTTCCTTTAAACAAAGTGTTGTGTGTAATGCATGGGGCTCCTGGTGTTTCATGAAATACATTATTAAAATAGGATTTAATATAACTAAATATTATCTCAATGTAGTTTCTAACACAAAATATTGAAAAGATTAAATTTATTTGAGAAAAAATCACAAAATCTCGGGGAGTTATATTATACGCCCTTATATAAATTACATAATCATAATTTGATCTTATGCTCAGTAAAAATTGGATTAGAAATTGAAAAATACCATTATAGGAATCAAAAATAATAAAATAGGGTTAATAAAGCATCCTCTTTAGAATACATGAAGGGATGCGCGATTGTCATCTGGAATAAGAAATACAAGGATTCAAAATTGGAGGACATAAGTTGGAAGTGATGGTTTAGACAGGGAAGAAACACATAATATATAAATAATTATGGATAATGAAATATAACATTGATCAAAATAAAGTTAATGATTATTTTAAAACCAAAAACCAAAAAAACATAAACTAAAGAGGTGTGAAAATTTTATTAATATCATATAAGCATGATACCAAAAAAATAAAAATTTATTTCAATATAATTTTCCTAATATTGTATAATTTCCAGGATATGATATACATACAAGATTTCATTCCATTTAATTATCACAATCTCATCAATTTTTTATTCCTTGATCAATTTCAATGGCATATATTACACTAATATTTTAAATTTTCATTTCCAAAAAACTAAAAAAATAATATAATCAATAAAATAATGATAATTATATATATATGTATTGATTTATTATAAAATAATGTATATCATGGGTTATCTAATATGAATAAATATTTATATTTTTAAAAATTACATTAACATCTAAAACATCATCCAAATATCACCTTAAACCATTTCAAAAGCAGTCAACTTCATGACAATCCAAAAATTCAAAAAAAAAATAATGATGGTCACTAAATTTCAAAATAAATAAACTTAAAATTAATCCCCCAAATATCATAAAGTATCTATTAATTATCAAATATAAAATATATGATTATCGTAATCATCTATTTTATTAAAACACGGTCAAAATTAGAACATCCATCAAAATGTAATGTGAAAATAAATTATTTGAAAAATTTAACACTTTCCCCATGAAATCATAGATTATTGAATATATTCCATAAATGTTAATATGTTAAACACTCCATAATTGATTACATAAAACACTGTCATAAAATCATTAATCATTTACAAGGTAAATATTACTATTCAATTTTAATTATTCGTATATGTTATATCATTATACAAACATAATTATCTTAAATTAAGGAGCATATTAAAGGTTATATTCCCATAATCATGTGCCTTATGTAAAATATCACCTTTTTGTTAAATTAATTTTCAACTTCACTAATACTATTCAATATATTTTTCTAATACATAATAAAAAGCATATACTGAACAACCCTTATATATTTTATAATTATTGAATTCCAAATAATATACAATATAATCATATAACATCATTATTAAAACATTCTCTATGCTTTATCTACATATTACTTAATAACTCCTATCATTAATATGTCATTTTTAGTCTGATCATTATAAAAAACCTTTACTTTTACAAACATGCTAATCCACTTTATTACGATTTTCCCATAAGACATCAATTTTTGTAATGACCATACATTATACATTGACTACATCTAACCTTTGATGATTACTTAAGGAAATCATTATTCTCATCCATTATGTTAACTAAAATTGTCAATTTTCCACAGTAATCACCTCATCTGTATCCTTGTTCTCCATACATAAAACATCCTCTCATTACATTGCAGCATTCTTATAGTGGCTCTCCCAACTTCTTTACATATAAGAGACAAAATATTCTTTCCTCCATGGTCTCCAAAATACAAACTCTCAATAAACTATATCATTATCTGATTTGGTGATTCCTAGAGTTGTATAATGTGAAAAAAATTAACCATATACCATAGTAACAGATTAGGAATAATAACAATATCCTTAACTCCAATCATCATCTAATTCGGTTTCTCATCAACACATTATCTATCAGATTCAACATTAATCCAATTCCTTCTAGTTCCCCACTATTTAATAAAAGTTAAAATTATATTGTGATTAACAATATTCATAATGTTAAATCATATAATAATTAAAAATCACTTTTTGGATGTATAAATTATGAAACTTTATTTTCAATATATGACACCATAGGAATAACCTTGTTCACTCTTGGTAATTATTTAAATCATTTATGATGAATCAAAATTATTTTTTTAAATTAATATAGAATATCCCCTAGGAGTGTCAAACCAAACGTGCATAATGGGTATTTTGAAGAACCATGTGGTGATCGAGTCCTACTAAATGCATCTTTTTCAAAGATATTACCCATAAGAACCTCTTTTCTTGGTCCACATGTACTTATTTTATCATGATTGGAATGTAATTTCTTGAAAGACACATTATCTATATATTACCAAAATTCCATCACATTTTCCTATACATTGAATCAACTTCAGAATTATCCTTATATATATCCATAGACATATCCCTAGACATATCCCTATAAGTATAATTATGAATATCCTTAGTTATCCCACTATTTTGTTTCTAATCCTTTTCAATAATAATTATCTAATCCTTTCCTTTGATATCAAATATAGGAAACCAAGATTTCAATATATAAATATATTTTCTTTTTAGATAAATATTCATTTATTTCATTAACAAATGACTGAGGTTTATAATAGTTTAGTGTCCATGTTTACTAGATGAACAATACTCTTATTTCATGACTAATCTAGAACATATCCTAATAAGGTCTTTCTATTTACTACACTTCATAAATATAGCATACTTGAAACCATTATTAATATCATGGGGAAAAGAATAGAAAGAAAGTGTTATATCAGATGTGTAGTAAGAGTAAATAAGAGATATTTAAATCAAAGATCATATTCATGAAAACAAATAAGGGTATGAGATCATGAATATAACATACATTTTCCATTCCCAATTATTTCTATAATCATATACACAAGTCATTCAAAAAATCATGGTGGTTCAGAAGACCTGAATATTAATAGAAATAAAAGTACATTATATATGAGAGAATAACATTAGAATAAGTTCACTCATTAAGTCAATGAAATGAAATCAAGACCCAGAGTAAAAATATAGACATATAACTAATTCTATGAATAACCTTATAGACAATAAATCTAGGTCCATTCATAGCACTATAAACATTTAAGTCTCACACATAACATTGTGAACATGTCATTAGTTTTACCCAAAACATTATGAACATGTAATCAAGTTCATGCATAATAGTGAGAACATGTAATCAGGTTTATCAATAACATATTTTTTCATGATTTTTCCATATTTACCGAGTTAATTAGATCATGTTATAGGTCTAAACCATCACATAATTAAAATAAATAATTTATGTTCCATAAGAACATAATGCACTCATTATATTAAAACTCATGAAAGTAAATGGGGTTTATAAAAATTTAATCATAACGTGACATCCAAAAAAGAATCATGTTTTATTATCATTTTATCATTTAATCATAGCATAAACCATAGAAAAAATTGGGTTTCATAGTCATTATATCATCTTAAACATAATACAATCAGATAATGAATATAATGGTTTCCTTGGATCATATCCTATGTAAATCATAAGTAACCTCAAATTATTTCATCATACATCAAAAATGATTTTGAAATATATATTGGAACATTTATTGAGAAAAATTGGCTTTCATCTTTGAAACATAATTTGTTAAAACATAAAATTTGGAAAACACTTTACTTTTAAAATAACCTTGGAAATATCTCAATGAAGATTTATAAATCACTTAAAATATTACATGTTGAAAATAACCATTATTTTAAAAATCATTATTTTTAAATTAGAAATTCATAAAATATTTTGGTAATAAATTTTTATAATATATTATTGGAAACTAATATAATAATATTTTAAAAAATGAGTTTTCATGATGGAATAAAGTATCATTAATGTTGTACACTTTAAAAAAATGATTCATTTCTCATTTTTAGTAAAATGTAAATGGGCCTTGTTTTAAAAAACATGAAGATTCCATTTATAACAATTCTAAACTTTAAATGGGTAAAAATATATTATAAAAAATCCTCTAGGAATATTAAAAATAATTAAATACTTTCATAAAATATGGATATAGAATAAAAAATTGGTTTCAACCAAAGAGTTAAATAAAATAATTTTTTTAATATTGGATTTGGAATAATGAGTAAATGAAGAGAAGAAACATAATTTAAGACAACTAATATTAAGAAATAACCATAGGATAATAAAGTTTCATAGTTTATTGAGAGATATATCAAAATATTTCATTATCAAAAGCATAAATATAAACAATTCTGATAAATGATGAAACTTTATCATAAAACCCTTACCACATTGTTAACATTGAATCATATGACCCATGAAGGAATAAAATGAAATTAAATATAAAATATCTGGTAGAAGAATAATTTCATGATATTAAATTTCTAGGGGGATGTATATACACCTCATAATAGCTGATAGGTTCATCACATAATGAATTTCCAAAAGATGAAAAATTAACCCTAATACACTCACCTCCTTCGTAACATTGAAATTGAAAACACCATGAAAAGAGATCCAAAATTAGATATATAAAGACATATAATTGTATGGTTAATCATAATAAAATAAATTCATGAGAAATATATACATTAGATAAAAGAAACACATGTTGAATATTGCATTTGTCTTTATGAAAATAAATGTGAGACAGAAATCACTTACATTTAGTCTCGACATCCTTTTTATACTTTTGAACCTACTGTATAATAATTATATATTTGTTATACATCCATTATAGAACCATAATTATATATATTATCGCATTTGAGATTTATTAATGACCTTTTATTACCATTTTATTAACAATTACTTATTAAAATCACGTTATAGGTAATAAATGCGTTGTTTTTAAGGTATGTTTTGATTTTTTATTTATGGTATCCTTAAATTGATCATAGATCCATAATATATATTTTTTATAAAATATATAAAAATCACATATATAATTATTTAGCGTAATACATAACAGTTATAGATTGGAAATGAAATACAACATTTGTAGAGATAGTTGACTATATGTACACCTAAATATTGATTCTATTTTCCAAATAGAATGTAAGAAATAAAGATAAAAAATACATATTCACTAGAGAATAATTTTCATTTATTATATATCCCATATGTTGATTTTAACCTATCATTACTGCCTTCTATGTAAATTGTAGGTTAAAATGAAACACATAGCTTCACAGGGCAATATTTCTCCATATACATGAATGAAATTATTGTATCCCCTAAAAAATTTAACAAAACAAGATATTTGCGATATAATAGTTTAAAAGGTATAATTATATTAAAAATATCATATATATTGATTTATTCTATCCTTATTACCATCCACGTAAAAAAAATTAAAAACACATCATGTCCGTTCGTGAGGATATAGTCCACCGTACACACTACCGACATTATTGTTTTTCAATGGGTTGAGAGGTAAAAAGTTATATGTGGTATAATCATTCCAGAGGTATAATATTGTAATAAATATTATATATAAACATTAAATGAATTATTATATCCAACCTTAATATGTGGTGATGTAAAATGAATAACATATATCCACAATGTGGTATCCCATTGAACACATAAATAATGATTCTGTATCCTATATTTTGGATGTGTATACAGATAAAGGTTATTCCATTAACCTTAAAAAATTAAATTATATAAGGGATAATATTGTTATTATTTAATCATAGTTGTAAAATCTTTTATGTTGTCTAAATATGAGGTAAAACAAAAACACATAGTTAAAAAGGATTACATTTTCTTTTGGACAACCTCATTAAGATTAACCTAAATCCCTCCAGGATTGTCTCTACGATCAAAAACCGGTCAAAATGATTTTGGAAGGTAATTAAAAAATACATTTGGTTATGGGTTGGATGAAGTAATTGGATTTGTAAATGTGATGAGAAGAGGCGATGGTGTGACCTTTTATATGTCTGGTGATTGCTACACTTGTAATATTTGAAAAGAAAAACGGTTACTAATTTTTATAACATCAAAAATTAATCTAAAATAGGAAATTATAAACCATTTATAGGTTATAAGATCTATATATTTCCTTTCAATAGGATTATAAAACTTTAATAGGTTGTTATATATCTTATCTTTTTAGTCTAACACTCTGGTAAGACCGTTTAAATAATTACCATGGTAATTAATTTTTATTATTATAAATATTAGTTATAAATTAAAACTAAATTGAACTTATTATATTATAGAAATTATTGTGAATTAAAATATTGAATCCATTTCACCAAATTTTATTCAGATTAGAGGGAAATATTTAAATAAAATTAATCCTAATGAAGCGATGAAAAAAAGGTTTTCCAATGAGAAATATTTCCATAGATTTATTTTTTATAAAACATAAATGTAAAATTGATTGAATTGAAATCAATTGGATTAATAGAAGGATAATTGAAATAATTTTAATTGTAAAACCAACATAATTTGTTTTCTTTGTTTTCAAAATCATTAAAATAAATAAAAATCCTTATTAAAAACATAGATTGTTACTGTTAATAGAATAATATAACTTTTCTAACAATTATTATAATATCAATCCAATATAATATTTAATTTATTAATTCTAATACTTTATTTATTTAATCAACCAAATTTCCCAAAATTGGGAAAATAGTATTAAAATAATAGTGACAAATACAAAAAACTTCTTTTTAGAAATTTGATGTTTTTATGTGTTAAATAGTATTTGTTCTTATCTATTGTCTAAAAAACAGATAATATGAATTTTAGAAATTTTATTGAATATATAATATATAAATTTAATTAATATAATTACCTAATTTTTTTGGTTTAATTTATTTCTATAAAATTTATTTCTGTGCATAAAAATAGTTTCTTAGAAAAATATTTCCTTTGTTTTAAAATTGTTTTTATTTTAATTTATTACTAATTGGTCACAAAATAATTTTTTATATATTTTTTAAAATAATATATTTTCATAAAAATTAAATCATAGTCATATCATCCATTCAAATATTTATGTAATAACTATTATATTAAATATTAATAGTTTAATAGTATGTCATGTTATTTTGAAACATGATATTACATGTAACACAATATATACATAGTGTTGCACATATTGAAATATAGAATCATTTTTGAGTGTAACTAATCCTAATCTCAATGATTCATGTAATTAAAAATATCAAAAATATTAATATTATTTTACAAAAAATTACAAAATGTAACGACCTGGGTAATTATATAATAATTAGTTTTCATTCTAGAAATAAATAGTTAAACTCATTATAAATGTATAATGAAATAATATAAATTTATAGAAATTTAAGAATCTACACTAAAATAATAGAAACCTTATCTATAATAGTATAAATAAAATTTTTGTACATTATAAGTGGAAATATGATATATATATGTCATGGATTGAGTAAATAAATGTTTATAAAAATGTTAAATTAAGTGTTGATATTTTTTATGACACATAAAATTTTATTTTCAAATTTATAATTAAAATAATAATTGAAAGCAAAATATACTTTCATCATATAAATTCATAAAATATGTTTTTTTGACTTATGATTATAAGATAATATTAGGATACCTTAATTAATTTATCAAAGTGTTATAAAATCAGTTATTATTTTAAAATTATGATTTTTCAAATAAAATATGATTTTAATTAAAAACAAACATTCTCATATTTATAAAATTATTTCATATAATAGAGTAACTTTTTTAATTCTACATCTTGAAAAATGGTTAGGATGATTGGTTTTTATTTTTCTATATTACTTGAATATTTGTTGAATAGTAAAATACTTTAATTTACTGTATATATTCATTATAACATTAGTACACTATTACTTGAGAAATTTATAACATAGTAACCATAATCTCTATCATACCTTAATTATTTTAATATATTTAATGATAATTGTATAACTATTCACAGTCTTCAGCCAAATAATTAACTAAGGAATAAAATAATGAGAAAACACCCCTCTCCTCTATTATAAATACCACCCTCACTACCTCTTCTCTACACACCACAAAGTCATATATCTTAGTTAATTTCATCCCATTTCCATACCCAAGCCTCTTCCCCACATCAATGACCTTATTTTCTATGCAAAATAAAAAAATAAGTTCTTTAAGGTGGTTCTCAATGAGAATAATTCCAGTGGTAAAATCCTCCTTTTTTCTTCTATTTTATTTTTAATTTCATTTCACTATTTATTCTCTACTAAAATACCCTCATAAAAGTGAAATTATAACTCCAGTACCTTACATATAAAATAATTGTTTATTAATGTAATAAAAATCATCAAACCAATCCTATTTTCCTCTTATTCTAAAAAATGAAGACATTGTTCGCGATGTGTTGATTTACCATCATCATGGGTGATGTGATTTCATTTTCCCTCACTACATTCCAAGATGGTCATAAAATCATTATTATGTTTAAATTATATTTTTTAATAAATATTATATTTTATATATTGTTCATTAACTAATTTTTCAACATGATATTAAATGAGATGATATAAGATTGTGATGATCATAAATCCACTGTAATAAATTAATTCATTTTCATTAATGTTTTATCTAATGAATCATCTTAATATAAAAAAATTACATATTATATAATTTAAGATTATATAAATATTTTAGTACAATTTAATTTCAATTTTTTTTTCTCTCTTCCATTCGACAAGAAAATCTATAATGAATCCACTGTGGAAACCATTAAATAAATGCACCTGAAACAACAAAACTAACAAAATATAATCACTAAATTGGTGTAAAGATATTATAAGAAGGTCATAAAAAGAAATATAAATATGGATATGGTTCTATAATATATTAATACCACTCTATATATAATTATACATGATTTTAAATCATGTTTAATGTATGAATAACATGAGGTAAGGTATTTTTCTTTAAAACAAACTTTTAAATTTCTCTTTTTTAAAAATTCCAAATAAATGTTTTTATGATGAAAGTGTTCATGTTTTTTATTTTGTTCAATTTATTTGTAATTATTTATTATGAATTTTTATTCCTATATTTCACTCTAATTTATTTTATAACATTATGTTTGATGTTGACCGTAATGGTTATTCCAAGTGTAACTACAATTGTAATGTCATAAGGTAGTTGTCTAGGTTATATTATAAGGTACTCGTGGGGGTTACATTATAAGATAGCTTTTAGGGTTACAAGTCATATAATAGTTTTGTGATTTAAAATCTTAAGTTAGTAATTCCCGAAGTAACCTTTATATTTTTATTTATGGTTTTTATGTTACATCAAAATCTCATGTTTTCACAATGTAAGCGTACAATACATTATGGGTGAGAAGAATGTCTTTGTGAAAATGATTTCTAATGTTTATAAGTATTCATCGAATAATGGTTTATTACATTTATTTTATTTACCCTATTAAGTTTTTTATTCTCATACCATGATTTAAAATGTTTTCCATAGGGTTTAAGGATGTGTAAGAGAATAAGAATCCATGTTGAATATTATGATGATTTTTCATGTTTTATTAAAAAAATTGCATTATGGAATAAATGGAAATTGTTTTAGCAATAACGACTTTGTATTATTGAGGGTTGTTATGTATGTTTTATGACCTAATTCTATATAACTATAAACTAATAATATCTTTGGTAATGTAATGTTTATGGTTAGGTCCTTATAGTTGGTTTGAGAGCTTATTTTGGATAACATTAGGGATTAGGATGACGTTAATAGAATACCATATAGGATTTATACCTTATAGTTATGTTGAAATGATATAAAATTTAAATATTACCTTATTTATTCATCTATTATATTTCTGTTTAGAATGGTTTTACATAGAAGAGATAAGGAATTTGAAGTGGGAAGGCATAGAGAGGATTATATGTTTTCGATTCCACAACCTGAAATCGTAAGAATTGAAACTGAGATTTTTTTGAAATTAATGGTTCATTTAATACAGGCTATAAATAGAGGTGGAATCCATGTAAGATAAAAAATAGATCTACCAAAAAGGAGCCTTAAAAATGGAATATTTTATGAGGCAACAACCACCTTATTTCACGATATTTTTAGAACCAGTGTTGGGTGAAGAGTGGATTAAATCCCTTGAAAAGATATTTGATGTTATGTGGTGTTCAGATAATAAAAAAAATTCACTATATTTAACATTTTAAAGTTGAATTCAACTAGTGGTGGTCAATGGTAAAGAATATCGAGGATATATATGTGATCAAGGCCTTGGAATGGGATGAATTTCAGAATAATTTACTTGAAAATTATTTTCCTAAGGTGGTTTCAATTAGGATGGAAATGAAATTCTTTGAATTCAAATAAAATGAGGTATATTTAGGGTTCATGTTTGAAAAAAACTTCACTAGATTAAAACGATATCCTTTCAATAGTATAAGATATGTTGATAGTAAATTCCATCATTTTTACTCAAGATTGAATAGATGATATTGAAGGGCATTGGATTCCCATGAATTAAAATGTTATGAGAAAATTCTTCGATGTACTGAGAGGGTATAAATAGAGTTTTCTGATGATCACATGCACTTCAAAAATAACTAGAAAAAGTGGTTCATATGTAAATAAATGGGTAAGAATCAATAAAATAATTCTACAGGGAAGAAAGTCCAGTTTTTAGTTTGTGGGAAATGAGGTAAATTGAACCTTGGAGGATTCATTAACAAATCCAAGAAGTGTTTTTGATGTGGTAATTTTGGACATATGGCATGAGATTGCAATAATAAAGATATTGAAAATGGTTTTTTAATACTAATAAGAAAACTCTAAAGTCTTTTAAATGTGGTGAGACGGGGCATTATGAAAATAACTTCCCAAAGAAATATATGAATGATGGAAAAAAGATAGATTATAAGCATAAAGGTTCAGTGAAATCCTTTTTGACAACATGAGATGATGTTGGGTCATCCAATGAATTTGTATAAGGTATATTTTATATTTACTCATATTATTCAAAAATTTTGTTCAATATAGGGTTTACACATTCCTTTATTTAGGATGAATTTTCCTATAAATTAAAAATTTCACACCGAGAAATGAAATTTAAAATTGTGCTAAAAAACAGGGGGAAATATTAAAGCAAAAAATGGTATTATGAGAATCATCATGTTGTTATATGTGGAAAGTAATTACATGAAAACCTTGTTTTTTTCTTTTAGTTTATTTTTATTTTATTTTTGGTATGGATTGGATTTCTTTTTTTCATGCAAATATTGATTTTAGAGAAAATAAATTCGTTTATTTAGAAAATAGTTTTAGTTTGTATACAGGAATGATCCCATACCATTAATAACATACTGGGAAAAGAAGAAACAATTTAAATGATGTAAATGAATGTCTTATTTCACATATTTTTTAAAATATGTGAACTTCTCAGATAAATGATGTGCTAGTGGAAAATGAATATGTATAAGTTTTTCCCTATCAGTTTCCCAGTATTATACTTGATCACGATGTTGAATTTACTATTGACTTAGTTCCTAATACTAAGCTTATTTCAATACCTCCATATCTAATGGATATAGTGTAAATCCTAGAATTGAAAAATTAGGTACATGAGTTCCTTGATAAATGATTCATTTATCTAAGTACATCACAATTGGGTGATCTTGTTTTATGTTTTTAAATGAATTATGATTCCCGGAGATTTTTCATTGACTATAGATCTTTGAATAACATTACTATTAAGAATAAGTACTCATCACCTCATATCGATGACTTGTTCAATCAACTCCAATGAGAATAATATTTTCCCAAAAATTATTTGAGATCTGGGTACCATCAGCTGAAGGTGTTGGAGGATGAAATTTTGAAAATAGTGTCCTAAATTATATATGGGACTAAGGAGTTTGTTGTTTTCCACATTAATTTGAATAACTCTTGCACTGTATTCATGAATCATAAAAATATAATATTTCATGAATATTTTGATATGTTTGTTGTTGTTTTTATTTATTATATCTATTTCATTTACAAAAATTAATAAAGAACATAAAAAACATTTAAGTATTACTAGAAATACTATTAAAGAACAGAAATTATATGAGAAATTTATAAAATATTATTTTTGGTTGTAATAGATTTCATTTTGTGGGAACATTGAAAATACGGATGCAATAATAGTTATAATGCCAAAACAAAGTGTTTGATTAAATACAAATAACTAAATATGTTATAAAGATATTTAGTTTTATTGGACTAGAAGGATATTACTGAAGGTTTGTTAAAAACTATTCATGGTTGTACGATACACTAACAATGATAACATGAAAAGGGGTTAAATTTATTTGGAAATAATAATGTTATGTTATTTTTTGGAATGGAAAATAATATTGGGGAATTCTCCAGAATTGGTAATTCCTTATAAAAATGGAGAGTTTTTCATCTACATTGATTCACCATGGAAGGTACTTTGTTGTTTTCTAATGAAGAATGATTATATAATTGCCTATTCTTAAAGACAACTAATACATTATGAGTTAAATTATCACACCCATGTTCTAGAATTAGGAGCTATAGTGTTTTCTTTAAAATCATGGATAAATCATTTATATGGATCCAAATTTGAAATATATAATGACCATATAAGTGTGAGGTATATATTCACATAGTAGAAATTAAACATGAGGTAGAGAGGATTGCTCAGTTTGATAAAGTATTATAAGTTCACAATCAATTAACTTCCTAGAAATTTAAAAACAATGATGTATTCCAAGAGTAGAAAAATCATGATTCATTAACCAAGTTATGTTTTGAACATAAACCCTTTATTAATGAGTTGGAAAATGTTGTATTGGATGTTGATGGTGCAAGAAATTCATCTTCTTTGTTTTTAGTGTCAGTGTAGATGCCTCTCTCTGATATAATTATTAAATAAGTGAAGGAAGACCATGAGTTAATAAAAAAGTAAGAATTGGTTAAGAAATGTAATTTTCTTGAATTTAATGTTGATAATTATTTTTTCTTGAGATTTTGAAGGAGTCTATTTATTCCTTGTGATTCTAATACGGTGAAATAATAATTAATTGATACACATAGTTCCTCATTTTTAGTTTATCCACATAGTAATAAGATGTACAGATACCTTTTAGTGTATTACTAGTAAAATGAAATTAAAATATATATTGTTTATTTTACCATGAAATATTTAAAATATCTATAGGATAAATTAAATTGATGACTACCAAAGGGGATACTTAATCCCTTTCTAGTGATATAGTGGAAATGGGAAAATATATCCAAGAAATTCATGATAGGATTACCAAATTCTTCTCAAGGGAACAATGAAATTTGGGTTATTGTTGATTGGTTGGATAAATATACACAATTCTATTCTATTCAGGACACACTTTCCTTATATCAACATTAGATACTATACCTCAAAGATATTTTTTGGATTCATGGAGTTTTCCTATCCATTGTATTTGAATGCGATCATAGGTTCACTTGTATCTTTTCGAAAGGCCTTCAGAAGTTATTGAGAACTGAATTAAGTTTTAGTGCTTCTTTTTTATCCCCAATTTGATGGATAGTCGAAATTAACTATTCCTACATTGTAGGATATTCTTAAAGATTGATCAATATATTTCTAGGGAAGTTGGGATAAACATTTTTCTTTAGATGAGATTTTGTATAATAACAATTTTCCTTCTACTATACAGATAGAACCTTTTAGGGAATTATATAGAATGAGGTGTTCGACTCCATCATCGTGTGATGAATTTAGTAAAAGAAATTGGAATAGTATATAATTAGTAGAGGATGTAGAAAAGAATTTGTATATATTACAGGAACACGTGGGTAAAGCATGAGTAAGCATACAGGTTATACTTGTAACAAGGGGAAAGAATTTTCTTTTGAGGTAGTTAATCATGTTTTCCATAAAATATCTCCATGTAAAAGTGTTATAAGATTTGGTATGAATGGAAATCCTTGTCCACGTTTCATTTAACCTTTTAAAATCCTAGAGATATTTTATTAAGTTGCCTACCATGTAACCTTTCCTCTAAGTTTGACTTAGGTAAACAATGTTTTCCATGTTTCGATGTTAAGAAAATAAATTTCCGAATCATCTAATGTTTTGGTTCCAGAATTTGATCAAATGGAAGAGAACCTTTCATACTAGTAAAAGCATGTTCGGATTCTTGATCACAGAGAGAATATATTTTGTAATAAGGTAATTTACAAGGTCATGGTGTTCTAGAGAAACCACATGGTTGATTAAAAAACCTAGGAGTCTAAATATTCTATGAGGTAAATGTATCCTCACTTGTTTAATAAGTAAATAAAAATTGTGAGAATGTAATTTCTAGAAGTTGGAGAGAATGTAACAGCCTGGGTACTTATAAATGTTTTTTTCATTCTAGAATAAAAAGTTAAATTCATTATAAATGTATAATGAAATTAGTTGTATATATAGAAATTAAAGAATCTGTACTAACCGAATAATAACCAAGTCTGTGAGAGTATAAATAAAATTTATTTATGTTAGAACTGAAAATATAATATATTTAAAACATGGATTAAGTAAATAAATGTTTTGAAAATGATAAATTAAGTGTTTATATTTTGATGACACCTAAATTTTAGTTGAATTTTTTTTAATTAATGTAATGATTTAAAAGAAAATATATTCTCGTAAAAAATATTCATAAATTCATATTTTTTGGTCTTTTGATTGTAATAAAATTTTATGAGACCGAAATTAATTTTTCAAAGTGTTATCGAAGCAGTTATAATTTTAAAAGTTGTATTTTTTTTCATTAAAATATTATTTAATTAAATATAACATTTCTCAAATTTAAAAAATTATTTTCATAAAATGGAGTTCAATTTTAAATTATACTCATATAATAATTGTTTAGGTAAATTTTTTGGGATTTTTCAAAAATACATGAATCTTTGGGGAATAGTAAAATACAGTAATTTATGGTAATTATACATTATATGTTATATAAAATATTAATTGATTCATTAATGATGTAATACGGATAATATAGAGTAATTCTTCAATATTTTAAAATATTTAGTTATTATTATATAACTATTCAAAATCATGAGCCAAAATAATTATATACTGAACAAAATAATGAGACAACACATCTCTCCTCCACTATAAATAACACCATGACCACATATTCTACTCACAACTCAATGCCTTTTAGATTGATTAATTTTTACCAATTCCCCTCCCAATAATCTTCTCCAAATCAAATAATTAATTATCAAACCAAAAGGGAAAAACCAGGAACCTTAAGGAGGTTCTCTATGAGTATAGTTCAAGAGGTAAAATCCTCTTTCATTTTCTTTTATTTTCATTTAAATTTCATATCAATTCTTATTATCTCCTCACCTACCTTTATAAAAGTGATATTATGACTCTAATATATTAAATATACTGGTATGTTGTTTTATTAATAAAATATCCCTCACCATACCTCTCCTGTATTACTCGTATTCTAAAAAATGAAATTACCATCCATGATGTGTCGATTTACCATCATCATGGATAATGTATTTTCATTTTCATATATATCCCTAAAGTCTAGTAATAAAACTATTATTATGGTTAAATAAATTTCTATTAGAAATATTATAAGGTATATAATGTTCCAGATACAATATATAAATGTGATATTAAATGATATGATATAAGTTTGTGATGGTCGTAAAAACACCAAAATAAATTAACACAATTTCATTAATATTTTATCTAATGAGTCATATTCATATAAAAAAATGATATATGATATCATTAAATATTATTTATATATGTTGGTACCATTTAATTTTACTTTTGGTGTCTTTCTTCCACTCTACATGAAAATCTATAATGAACCAACCATGGAATCCAATAAATAAATACCCTTTAAACAATAAAAATAACAAAATATAATCAATAAATGGATGGAATAATGTTATACAAATGCCATAAAATGAATTATAAATATGAAAATGATTATCTTATATATTAATAACAGTCTTTAAAAAATTATACATGATTTTTTAGCACATTTTATTTAAGGATAACCCAGGGTAATAGATTTTTCTTTGAAATCCTTAATTAAATTTATATTTTTACAAAATTGAACATGTATGTTTTGATGATTCAAGTATTCATATTTTATGATTATTTTATTGTTATTGGTCATTTTTTATGATTAAGTGTTGGACCTATATCTCCGTATAATGTATTGGTTATGTTTATGTTGGAAGTAGACTGTAATGGTTATTCCATGTGTAACTGTGATGGTTACAACATAAGGTAGTCGTGAGGGTTACATCATAAGTTTTCCATGAGGGTTACATTATAAGGTAGCTTTGAGAGTAAAAAATCATATTCTTTCCAAAACGCTTAAAATATTATGTATTTAATGTCCCGAGTTACCTTTATAATTTTATTTATGTTTTCTATGTTTTATGGAAATATCTTATTTTCCCAAAGTATCTGATACATTATGGGTGATAAGTATGCATTTGTGAAAATGATTTCAAATGTTTCTAAGAATTCATGGATTTACTATTTCTCTCAATTATTTTATGTCCATTACTAAGCATTTTAATCTCATCACATGTTTCAAAATGTATTTCATAGGGTTTTAAGATGGGTAAAAGAAAAGAATAATCCAAACAAAATATTGTGAATATTTTTCATGGTTTATTAAAATTTGTTTTATTATAGAAGAAGTAGATACTATATTAGTAATATTTTCTTTCTATGCTTATGGGTGGTCATGTATTCTTTATGGTATAATTCTATAAAACTATAAAAATAAAAGATATTTGGGAATGTAATAAGTGTATTCAAAAATAATTTACATGATTATTAAATGTTTAAGATCTTATCATTATAAAAAATCACTGGGTATCAAAAATTATCTATAGTTATATAAATATATATCATGATGAATCTTATTAACATATTTTATGTATAACTATAAATCACAAACCATTATCTACTATATAGAATTGTATTAATAGTAAAACTGACCAAAAAACGCTTCATTTATTTGATACTATTCATACATTCATCAGTCCATATTAATGAAACCACCTTTAGATTCAACATGGTGAGTGGATTAGAAATTATTAATGAATTTATCTCAATGAATCTTTATTATCCATAAAATATAATTAAAATATATATATTAGTTACAATAGTTAGTCTATGCCATTTCTTTATAAGTTCCATCATCGAAGGATCCACCAATATATCCTCACTTAAAACTACATGATATAATAATTAGAATTTTTTATTCAAAATTCATCCATTATCAATTTGTCTCATAACTTCTCCTCCACCAAGCTCAACAACATGACCCTAAAATGTTCCGCATACTCTTCATTTCTCTTTAAATATATATTAATTTCGTCTAAAAATATTTTCAGAAACTAGTAAAGGTATTCTATAAAGTCACTATTCATTAAATTTATAAATATCGAAGGATAATTGGTAAGTCTATATAGAATTAATATATATTGTTAATGAAAATACCACATATGAAATATTATCTTGACTATATCCTCATTCTGGACCCTTATCTAATAATATCTAAATTGAAGATAAATCATGGTAAAATATTTCTCACATCATAATTGGTTGAATAGACCACTAATACAAGGTGGAGGATAAATATTATTAAAATAGATCTTATCATGTTCTCGATAAATGTAAAGATTAATTATTAGATATTTCTTCTTAAAAAATAATATGTGTTCCCCATGGTGAAGAACTAATCTGAATTAGTCCCTTTTCTAGATTAACTTATGGATTTATGTTCAATTCCTACAAATCAATCGGATAAATTTTATATGGATTCATTGAAAAAGATTTTTCACCATGATTAACTTCTATTAGGAACTCATGTTATTGAATTAGGGGAATAATAGTAAACTGTTCTAGAATTATATAAACAAACTCTTATACAACAATAATATCCACAATTTTGAGTTTCTACCAAACTATATGTAATAAATATCCCTCGAGAATAGGTAGAAAACCCATGTGATGGATGTAATTTACAATACCAAATAAGCCATTAACCATAATAAAATTGGCCTTTATCTATTCTACAGAAGCATTGACTATTGGAGAAAGATTAAAAGCCCAGGATTTTTATCGGTGATAAAAAAGTATTTATGAAGGGATCATTTATCAACGTAAAAAAGAGCTTATAGAGGGAAATAATTATGCATTTACTTTTCACTAAAAAAAGGGAATACTATATTGTATTGTAAATGAAAAATGTAACCCCAGAAACAACTCTTGAAATCAGAAAAATATTTTAGAAGTAAAGGATTTATATTATATAAAATTTACATAATATAGAGGAAAAAAACTAGGTTTTTGGGATTTCAAACATTTTTTTCTAAAATTACATAAGTAAAGATTACAACATACATTAAAAACATCAATGTTATGTTTTATTTTGATCATGACCTTGATTCATGATTATTACTAAGAAAACACCCCTACCAATGAATAATAACACAACTATATAAGAAAATGAATTCTATATTAGTAACAATATAAATATGTAAATTAACATTAAGTATTAATTTTAAACTATAAGTTGAGTCATACTAGGACAATTGTGTATCATATTGAGTTGCTATTTATTCTTGTATGTCACACCATTTATTGTTCATCTTCATGCATTATCTTTGTGAAAGTTAACTAATTAAGTATAAGATAAAAATGACAAATAAATTAATTATGTAATAGAATATAGAATGATGATTAAATAATCAAGGCTCTTTTTCTCAGTTTTGGCGACGCGATGTGTGTTTTATACTGAAATTATACATATATATTGAAAAGATACACATAAAGTCATACCGGTCACACTATGAAATAGATTTAGATTTAGATGATTTCTACATATTCAAAATGACTTATTGATCATTTTCCTAACCTATCAAAACAAATCGAATGAATTATCATGGTTATCAATTTGTCACATTTCTTTTTTAGTAAAATGACACTTTAAATGGGAATCACACACATTGAGTAATTCCTATCACATTTTGTGTCAATTTAATGTTAGGATAATTCCAATATATCAAAAATAACTTATCAATCATATTTCTAAATTACAAAGTTAATTCATGTTTGTTTTCCCGATATTCATTGAGTGAAACTTTTTTAAATATAATGTTAATTTTAAAATGATAATGGAGAATTTTATTCATACCATGAACATCATGTGTTATATTGATGTATGGCTAATTCCAACACATCAGAAATGACATATGGATAATTTTACCAAACATTCAAAACATTATTAATGTGTTTTCTTGGTTTTTACTATATTTGTTGTATTTTTTACTATATTTAATTTTAATTTTAAATTAAAAGATGCACTAAGAGTTATACTGGTACACCATGCATCAGATTTATGTGAGTATGATTCCTACACATCCAAAATTACATATGTATTGTTTTCATAATGTATTAAAACAATCTGAATGCATTCTCTTAGTTTAGAGAATGTTAATTTTATTTTTTAATAAAATTTCATCTTAATGTGGAAATACATACTTTGAGTTATATAGGTAACATTGTGTGTCAGTTTGTTATGAGACTGATAACTAAACATAAAAAATGACATATTAATCATTATAATAAATTACTAAGTCAATCTAAGAACATTTTCATAGTTTTTATTGAGTGACACATTTTGAACTAAAATGACAATTTTAAACAAATAACAAGCACATTGAGTCATACCCAACACATAATGTATTAGATTGAGTTATGAATGATTCCAATATTCCAAAAATGACATATGAATCATTTTTATAAACTATCAAAAAAACCGAATGTGTTTTCTTGGTTTTGAGTATGTTAGTTGTATTTTTCAATAAAATTAATGTCAATTTTAAATATTAAGAAACACATGGAGTCATAACATTAATTTCGTGCATTTTAATTCGGTTTTTATGATACATACATGTATAAAATTACATATTTTTCATTTATATAAAGTATCAAAATAATCTGAGTGAGTTTTCACAGTTTTGAATATTTCACTAGTCTTTTTTACTATAATGTCATTTTAAATTCAAAATACACACTTTAATTAATATTGGGTACATAGTGTATATATTTCATGTGTGGCTGTTGCCTCCGTGTAAAAAATGAGTTAGAATCGTTTTACTAAAATATATGTCCAATATGAATTCATTTTCTCAGTTTTCAGTGAGTGACATTTTTTGAAATTAAATTCCTACATTAAACTGATGACTAATATTATAAATCATACTAGGGACATCATGATTCAGATTTAGGTGAGGATGATTCCTATTAATACAATAATACCCATGAACCATTTTTATAAATTATAAAATTTATAGGAATCATTTTTATATTTTTTGAGTATGTAATGTTTTTCTAAAATTAATGTTAATATTAAATAAAAAGAATCACTTAGAGTCATATCGGTCACACCATGCATTGGATTTAGGAGATGATAATTTCTATAAATAAATAATTATTTATGGATAATTTTACTAAATTATAAAAACAATAGTATTTTTTTCAGTTTTGAATACATCACTTTCTTTTTTACAGAAATTTCATTTTAAACTATAATCAAACATGGTCATTTATACCAGTCACATCATATATATATTGGATTTTAGACTAATTACAACCCATCATAAATCACTTTTAAGTAATTTTCCGAAATTATCATGTCAATCTAACTGTGTTTTATCAATTTTTAGTGAGTGAATCCTTTTAATGTAAATTATTGTATTTAAACTCATAACAGACACTCTGATTCATACTGAACATATCATGTATCTAATTGAGGTTTTGTTCATTCCAAAATGTCACACATGAATTATTAATCCTTTAAAAACGTATAAAAATTATAAAAAAATTATTTAGTTTCTAGTATTTCAATTTTTTAACTAAAATTATTGGAACTTTCAAATAAAAAAATCATGTGGAGTCATATCGGTCACACAGGGTTTCAGACTGATGTGCAAAGGATTCCTATAAGTCCCAAAGTCTCATAAAATCCCAATATCCAATTTGAAAGAGATTTATATTAGATGTATTTTTCAAAACACCAACACTGCATATTGAGTTGATGTTCCTAGATTAAATAGGATTTTTACATGAGACTATTGAATCAATATGCATTGTTAGAAGTTTGATGAAGAAATGAAATGGAATGCATAGTAATGTTGGCAGGAAATAGCATGCTACCTCTTTTGTGTCTTGTTGTAGATAGTTGAAGGTAAAATATTAATTCGAAAAATATATGTGAAGAAAACTAAATAAGTACTAGTTAAAAACGATAATGAATTTAGCAAAACAATAGTAGATAAAATTATGAACAATTTATTTAAATAAGTAGTTGGAATTATCCTTTTGAAGTAGGATTTATACATTCATGACCTATTTCATTTTTTAATTATCTTTATTGTAGTCTCGATGTCCAATCTCTAACGAGCAACAGAAGATTCAAACAAACCACACCAACTCAAAAAAAATGATACCAATAGTATTAGAAAACAATTCTCAGGTGAGTAATACTAAAGGGATATAAATTAAACATAACTATGAATCAATACATTAATATTGTGGATAATGATTTTATTGAGAAAACATTATGGTTACCTATGTGATTTAATAGTGGTAACACTATTTCTCTTCTATGAAAGTTAGTGAATGGAAATTGAAGGAATGTGATAAGTTCCAACACTACAGGGGTGAAAATATTTTTTGGGAGAAGAATTACGTGGATGTTTTAGTGATGAAAGGGTTGAAATATGGGAATAAATATTATCAAAAAATCAACTGTGAAAATATCCCTTCTCCAAATATCTATGACAAAAACTAAATAAGTATTATAAAACAATGATAAGGAATTTTAAAAAAGAAGAAGATAAATTGATGATTAAATTAATTAAATACGTATTAAAAATTCACCATATCATGTTAGTTATATAAACTCTTAAACCATTTCATTATTTTCATTATCTCAGTTGTAGCCTTGAAGCCCAATCTATAGTGATCAGGAGAAGATTTGAACAATCCACTCAAACTCGAACAAAAGAATCCACCTATCTGAAAGAAAATGTTATATGTGTCATAATAAAAAAAATAATGATAAAAATTAAATAATACATTAGTTTTATGGAAAATTATTTTATAATGAAAACATCATGATTACCTTTGTGATTTATTAGAAGTAGTATTTTTTCTCTTCATGCAAAAGAAGTGGAGGGAACTTGAATGAAATTGATAAATTCCAACACTATAGAGGTGAAACAATTTTTTAGGGAGAAGTAGTTTCTGAATATTTTTCTTTATAAATTTATCAAATATGGACAAAAATATCATAAAAATAAATGAAATATGAAAATAATAATTAAAATTAAATCAAATTTTCATTATATATTTTTTGTAAAATAAATATATTATATTGTAACAACAACTTTACATATTCCCAATGGGTTTCCATCAATTAGTTTATTCATCTATTGGATTAGTAGCATCATTTTGTGTAGAAAAAATTGTCTACAAGAGTAGTCAAATTTTTAATTTCGATTATTATAATTTAATGGATAATAGATAATATTTTTATGAAAAATAATTATAAATTAAAATCATTTTTACCTTCTCAATCAACACTCTATTTTTTAATTATTTTAGGTATTTGGATCATATCGATAGTCTAAATACCGTATTTTCCATCCCCTATAATGTACAAGGTAATGCCTATATTTGGACCTTCATGAACTAATTATCAAATCACAACAAAAGGGTCTTCATAGATTGAATTTTTATCTGGACCCCCATCTATTTTTGTCTCCATCAATATGATTGGCCAATTATTGTTTGATGGATATGAGACAAAAAATTCATGCACTTCTTGTGATTCAATTTTGAACAACTCATATTTTCCCCTTCCACGTTGAAATTCACCTTCACAAAACACACCTCAACAAAATTCAGTAGAATATTATTTTAAACCCATTTCTAACTGAAAATAAGAACTTGAAATTTTGTATAATCCATCAAATATATCTTTTGTATAATCCTAAAACACGACATTTTTCTTAAACTTGATTTCTATCTTGGTAGCGAGATATGTGTGTCACTCCCTTCACAATTGTAACTCAACTATTTTTCATCATACTATAATAATTTTATTCCATTGTATAGTAAATTAAACTATTGATTACAAAAATAGTTTAAGATATAATAGTTTCATTTGTTCCCTCATCAGCCATCAAAGTCGTTGAAAATTTGAATTTGTATTTTCAGATTACACATTATAAATTTATCTTCAGACAATCTGATAAACTGTTGATTATTTTTATTTGATATCCATCCAATATCCCTGTATGGGTTCAATTATCTATGAATTTATTTTTGGGCTTCAATATATAGATAAACATATTCAATATTATGTAAAATGTAAAGGTGAACATGATCCCCCTTTGTGTAGGTAATTGTAAAAACTTATCTTCCAAAAATCTCTTAACCCATGGGGTGTCTAATGTGATAAGACTTTTACAGAGAGAAATTGTCATCATATGATAGGTAATTTATAAAGAATTCAACATATTCATCAATATTATATCATTGTACAATACAACCTTCTAGTCAAATTGTATTTTTGGAATACCCATTAATCACCAATATATATCATTCAATGGGGGTGAATCCATCTATAATGAATAAGGAAACATAATTGAACCTCTCTAACCAAGTGAATAATCAAGTGGTCTATTATATCATATAATTATGGTGAAAATAACATCTCTAATTCACATAATATGACAATAGCCACCTTATTCATGAATGGAATATTTTTCAGTTCAATAACTATTCTATATATGGCTTTGAAAAGGAAGCATAGTCTATTAATGTATTTCATTCATTTTTAGTCACAATGAAATGTAAATAAATATGAATAAAATATTGCATAAAAACATTATAGTTGTTTGAACTTGTTACTTTTAACATCAAATTTATCATTGAAGATATATCCTTGATATTTCATAAATACCTATTTGGAATTGTTACACTGTTAAAGAAGAGAAATGTTTTTAATTTTTCTTGTCTGAATAGAGTGCAATATGCTATAAGATAGAAATTATTCCCTTTTATCTTCACTGGTGTCAAATATTCCTTTATCTATACGTCAATCCTATCAAACCTATCCTTTATGAAATATTTCATATTTTCAGAAACATTTATTAATGGGTCAATAACAAAATCAAATAAATTTTTTCTACACTCATTAAATAAAGAAGATTTCTAATGTAAGCATATTTCTAATATGATAATTTAATTGAAATTGATTTCTTCTTCCAACCTGATTTCATAAGGTTTTTTAAAAATGGTTTACTCAAACAGTGGAAATATATTTTACTTTATCTAATATTTGATCCCCCATTAATGAGATTTTGTTGTACCATGTTTTATATTCCCATTAAATCCTATCATCTGTGATCAGTATTGTCAAGAACCGAATAAGGTCGCCATAAAAACTAGCACCTGATAGGGCTTGTTACAAGGCCTGAAGGGTTTTCTCGATCGCCATAGGGTGGAACAAGTTCCCAGGTATCATAAACTAAAAGGTAGGAATGGTTTACTAATGATTAGAAATACACAACAACAAACAATTATAATAAACCAATATAGATTTTTCAAACGAATACATATTTTAATAAAATTCATAACTGAATTTTATAATTTAAAACAATTTCAAAATACCATTACCATGGTAAACAACCAATAAGGATAGACCAAGAACCTAAACATGGAAAGAGGCACCACCCTCTGGCTATCTCCACAACACCACATCACAATGGATGATGAAAATCCAAAACAGTTAGTACCAAAGTCGTACCCAAACCTACGACAAAAATAACCAAGTCCACATACACCAAAATATTTAAGTAGGTGTGAAACAAAGCCTAGTAGGATACCACCACTAATATATTCCATTTATAAACATTCCAAGACGATAAGCATTCATGTTTTCATAAACATGGAATACTTGTAACAATTTCTAAAAGATGCAACTTTAAATAATGTTTTTTTTCCAATGGGATATTTTAATGAATCCACAAATTTATATAAAATACCATATCTACTTAGTTTTCTATACAATCATACTATATGCTAATGGTGTGCATAAATCATCCAATGAGCACAAGTAATGAGAAATAACCCCAAGGCACTAGCTCGCTGTGGGTCCCAAATACCTCATATTTCAGTGAAAGCAATCATCACAATATTTGTTCTCGTTCCCACGATCCACTAGTAGGGATAATACCCATAACCTAGTTTCCCCCCTTCATAATAATCATAATTGTTTTGTTATTTTTGTTAGCTTTAGACGTTTCATGTGAATTTGACCCCAAACCCCCCCAGGATCACTAGCATACTAGTACATGTCCACCCACCTAGATACCCAAGTTTCCCCCTAGTTATTGATAAAGTTAAGCAAGCCATGATTTATAATTTTAACATGAAAATACCACTTTCACATCACACATTCACCAAAGAGCCAACTTTTATATCACACTAGTCACATAATCCCCCTTTTCATTCAAATTGGTTTTCAAATCATACTTACACCAAAATAGCATAATACACTTTCCACATCACTTTAACACTTCATCAAATACTTTAAACAACATTATAAAAAATTTCCAAGGTGATAAAAATTAAATGACATAACAAAACCACATTCCACATAATACCCTTTTTACCTTCAAATTCATTTTATCATCATAATCACACTAAACATCCCACAAACTTTTTTTCACCCACATTCAAATTTAATAAATCATCTCAAAAAATTTCAAAAAAATCTCAAAATTTTTGACATTAAAAATCATAACCTTCTATTTAAAAAACCATTATATTACCTTATAACCACCAAAATAGTGCATAGACATCCTTTTTCAAACATTGTGTCTCTCATTAAACCATTTAAGATTTTTATAGAACACTTTCAATAAGCATGATAAGGTTTTTCACCTAGATCCCATTCTGAAACCCCCTTTTAAACCCAAAATCACACCAATACCATACCAAAGTAGAATTAGTTTCCCAAAAAACATTTATTAAACCATTACATATTGTTTTAAAATTGAACCAAATATTACCACAAGAGTTACACATTTAAAACACAAAATTCAAAAACAAAGTTGAACTATAAAATTAACCGCTTAACAAACTCCATAAAAAATGGTTTTTGCACAATGAAAGACATATAATAAAGATTAAAAATAAATAAATCAATAATTTTAACATGTAAAATAATTCCTACACCTGGAATCACCTATTTTTTGTGTCAAAATACCCAAATCTTGGTGCGTAACTTCAGCCACACCACCGCTGCACCACAAGGAAGTGAAAACAATCCCTAAACCACAATATTACTCCAAATATACCCCAAATAAAACCATTTTTATGAAACCTAACTACTATAAACTCAATAACGTTAGAAATGATGGAGGAAACGATAAGGACAAATAAGGAAATGAATAGAGAAAAACATACGTAAAAAAATCTTGAAGAAAATGACCCAAATACACGAGTAGATGAATTTTAAAACATTCTTAAATTAAAGTGAGGTTATAATAAGGCTGGGGAGGTCATGTAGGAACTGTAATGGGGGAAAAGATTAAATATTAACGGAGTTATGGAAGAATCAATTTACCTCTTCAAATTTGAGTGATTTAAGAAATCCCGAGAGGTTTCTCCCAATTTCGCGAAGAAAATGAGCCCCATAGAGGGTGAGGAGAGAATGGGGGTGTTACATGGGTATGTGGGATAGAGTGAGAGATTTAATCACCAAAAAAATGTAAACATTTAATGAGATATTAAATAATTAATAAAATTGAAGCAGAAAATGGGATTTTCGGCTGGCTCAACACCTTAAAAAATCCCAAATCCATCATTATTATGGTTGCCTATGAGGTCAAAATTGATATGGTGGTTTTATGGTAGCAGGGGTTGATAATAGGGAATCATAATGGGTGTAAGATGATGAAAACGATAAGGAGTTATAGAAGAAAATAAATTATTTTTAATTATAAAAATGAGCTCATGGTTTGACCCAAATTTTTAAAACCCGCCATTTCCTCAAAAATGCTTAGAAAACCCCTATAACATAGGAATGATGAAAATTAAATGAAAAATAACTTTAAAAGAATTCATGTATGTGACAGGTATATTTTTCATCAAGTAAAAAATTTCTGATTTCATAAAAACACTACGTTTGAGGAATGTGTCAACTGAACCGAGTGTGTACATTCTTTACAAATGGGTCACTGGAACATTCCTTTAATTATATAGTCTGATGAATTTCAATAATAAGATATTTAATTTATCATATCAGGGAACATGACCCTCAATGTGAATTATTCACTTCTATGATCATCATACAAAAATATCATTACTGGGTTTCTTTGGAGCCAAATTGACATAAATATAATTACTTAGTTTCTTTTTTCTTGATATAAGCAGAGGCCACATAGTGTATTTTCACTTCATGAATAACCATGGAAGAATGTTATAATTTACCTACATAATGGACCATATACTATGAATACTACTCTGTATGTGAAAATGATTAATTTTATTTACAGAAAACATAAAATGATTCTTTTTCATCTCATTTCCAAACTCAGGATATTTTTAATCAATTTTAGTCCATTGAGGGGAATTAGTTGGATGACATAGTTTCCCATATATAATTATTATATCTATATTCCATGTGAATTTTCTCATGGTTTTAGATATCCATATAATATTGAAAAATTTTGAATGACGGGAATGTTCCCTAAATAATTCAATGGACATGACTCATTTATATTGTATCAATCGATGCCACCGTTACTTAATTTAATTGGTGTTTCATAGTACTTCAAAAATAAAATGTAATCATTTGGAGAAGAATGTATATATTTTATATATCATTCCCATTGAAAATATAAATTTATTAGTGTCATATTTTCAACATGGAAGATCATTTTATTATTGTATAGTAGCATTCAGGTGACCAATATGTTCTATAAAGTAGGTGTATAACTACCATACATTTTATTACATTACTATTTCATAATTTTAAAGATAATTAATAGAAAATTGTTAAAAAATTAGTTTCCCAAGGTTTAGAGTCTTGATAAAATTATATTTTTATATAACATTTTACAAAATAAAACATAATAATTAATTAATTCCATCCTCTCTACCTTTATAGAAGCCTTCACATTCTCATTTGTACAAGTAATCACCTAAGCATATACATCAATGAATGTGGTGTGATAAAATCACAGTAAGGGGATATGTAAATACTTGATTCATTATAATATTGGTTATCATAATCACCATCATCATAACATAATAAAAAGACCATCATCATAGTAATCAGATGAAGAATTAGATAAAATCATGGAATGTGGAAATGCATAAAAATCAAACATCATGCATTATTGGTAAACTACAACACATAGTTGTGAAAAAGCATAACATCATGTTCATGAATATTGTAGTTTTTTATGAGATAGATCACATTAGCAAAAAAATTAGAGCGCCATATAATTTCAGGCATACCCATAACATCATTATATTTATATGTGCTTTATAATTTCTAGTGCAACCGAAGCATCATAAAATTTACATAATCATGCATGAAATATACAAACATTTATCAATATTATACACAAAATAAAACATGAATAAGAATTATTTTCATTTCATAAATCATAAATTCATGAATAAACTTTTGGTTATAAGAATAATAAATCTTGAGTGAATAATAAACACTCTTAGGAGAAGAAAAAGATGTGTTTTTAAGAAGAGTAATTTTGGAAAAAACCTTTTATTTTTTCAAGAAATCACATTTGAAACATATATTTACAAGAAAAGAAAATGGTAGGATAAAAAGGATTTTTAAGGAACATTAAAATAATAACTATATTGAAAATGGAGTTAAAGAAGGAAGCCCTAATGAAATAGAGTTTGGTTTGAGAATCCCCTTACCTAATGTCTGAATGCATTCTTCACTTCAATAACCTAGATAATAAAATGAAATTAATTTATTAACAAATATATAACCTATTAAAATTTAATTATTTTCTTATAGTATTATTGTGTTCATTTCTATCCATTTTTATGATTTATATGATTCAATTTTTTCATTTTGGCGCATTGGTTTTCTTGGATTTCATGATAAGTTCACTTTTATGCACGTATGTAAAATGAGAATAATTGTACATAATTGAAATTATAAGTTATTATTGAACATAAATAATATTAATTTGTCATATATATTATTATCTCGTCATATATGAAGATGATTCATTAGAAAACATGTTAATGATAATCTTTTAGATGAATTTTGGTGGTTTTCAATCACAACAAACTCATTTTTTCTTATTATTCAATATTACATATACATGATAGTAATAGAACAAAAAAGGGTTATAAAATATATTTTAAAATCATTTTAAACTATTATAATGGATTTATGACCATCCTTAATGGTGGAAGAGGAAAATGAAAATGCACCTTCCATGGTTGCGATCATTCGACACAAAACCAATTATATTTTTAGAATAAAAGGGAAAGGGAAGAGATTTGAATATGACTTATTCCATTAAAATAATAAAATTATAATATATCAAATATAATGGAGTTACCATTTCACATGGATAAGTGGTGGTGATGATATGATATGAAATTAAATGAAATTAAAAAGAAATGGAAATAAAAAGAAAGAATATTTTACCTCTTGAATTTCTCTTCCTTGAAAACCTACATTGGGAAAAAAGATTGGTCTTTTAATGAGACAATTATAAATTGGTTGTATGGGAGGGGATTGGGATGAATATTTGGAATAACATATACATGTGTAATGTTTTTAAAGGTGTGATTAAAAGAGGTGGTAAGGGGTGGATTTTATAGGGGAGGGGAGCATAGTTTTCTCATTATTTTATACATTAGTTTATTATGTTGGATTAAGACTATGAATAATTTGAATCATTGAACTAAATATATAAAAATTATCTATGGTAGTTATAGATTATGGGGCTCATATTTTCATTTACTCATGAAAGTTTTTGTTTAACTTATAATATATATATACTATAAATTAATATATTTCACTATTCATAAAAAATCAAATATTGTAGAAAAATAAAAAAAATTCACCCTAACCATTTTTTATGTGTATAATTAAAAAATGTAAAACTTTTTTTGAATATAATTTTATCGTAATTTGAAATTTAATTTTTAATTAAAATCATCATTTACTTGGAAAACACTAATTTTCAAATTATAACAGCTTTTATAACACCTTGAAAAATTAATTAAGGTCCCATAAAATTATGTAATAATAATAAGGAAAAAAAATAATTTATGAATATATTTTATGAAAATAAATTTTCCATTAAATCATTATATTTAATTCAAAAAATTTAATTATATATTTATGAGAAATGAAATTTTTTGACACTTAATTATTATTAATGAAAAAAATATATTCAGTTATACATTGTTATAATTATATCATATTATCATTTAAAATATACCTACTATTTATTATAATTTATTTGGTGAGGTTATTATTTTATTGGCTAGGTTACTATTCCTAATGGTCATGTTACTATTCTAAGGGTCAAGTAGTTGATCCACCGGTATATGTTTCTTAAACTCTTGAAATACCACTTATTTAATTAATGTTTCATTCATAATGTTATTATTGTCTTATTAAGGTGATTTTACATCATTTATATGATATGAAATACTTATTAGAAGGTAATATGAATTGAAAATCTTTGGAGTCATTACATTCTTCCACCCTTATGAAATTTCTCCCTCGAAAATTCATTTTACATACTATGGTTGAAAAAAGTGAGGGTACAACTCTTTCATCACATCCCCCTGTTTCAATGTTTCCTCTTTGTACACATGGTTTCTCCATAGTACTTTGACCAGATTAGTAGTCTTTATGTGTAGAATATTTTCTCTGCATTCGAAGATCTTCACAAGCTGCTCCTTGTAAGAGATGTCATTTTCCAATTTTAGCACCTCTGGATTTAGTATATACAAGGTATCTAGTATATAATTTCTTAAGAGGGATATAGAATAAATCATGTACCTAAGACATGGTAGGTGGACATTCAATTCGATATGCCACAACTTCAACTCGATAAAGAATCTCGAATGGAAAGATGTACCTAGGACTCAGCTTTCTCTTATCCAAAAATATCACGATCCTATTTCAAGTATATATGAAGTGGAACACCATCTCTCCTACCTTAAACTATAGGTCTCGTCGATAATTGTCTTTATAGGTATTCTATTGAAATTGGGATAACTTTATGTTATCATGAATAGTTTTCACCTTCTCTGCTACATCTTTGACCATTTCGAGACCTAGCAGCTTACGTTCACTAACTAAATTGTAGCATGCTATTGTTCTAGAAATTTTCCTTGAAATAGATTCATATGGATCCATTTGGATGCTCGATTGGAAGAGACTTTTGTAAAAGTAACCAGTTTGTGAAAAATGTCGGTTCCGTCATCCTTTGATGTCTATAGAAAATTCTCTCAGAATTTCATTCAGTGTCTGAATAGTCCATTCAGATCGGCCATAATCATAAGGAGTATATGACTTACTAAAGTTCATATCAATGTTTTGATCATGATGGATACTTTTCGAAAAAATCATGGTGAATCTCAAATCTTGATCGAACACAATAGTTAATGATACCTCATGCATCACTACCACTTCTCTAATAGGTATCTATAAACTTTGATCCAGTGATATGTCCTCTATAATTTTGATATAGTGACTTTTCATTGTATGATGATCCATAAAATCCCATATAGCATTATTTCTTAAATATTTCGTCAGACATCTAGTGAAAAAGTCTATTTTGATGTTTTCCAATGTCCATGTTGGTGTTGTTAATGGTTTGACTATCCCATTAGTCTTTTAAACTTTCCTCCTTCACTTATTGACATAACATGAACTTTTATGTATATTCAAAAATATAATTTTTCATATTGCCCGACCAATAAATTTCTAAAATATTTCGATAAATTTCCCCCCCTTGAGTGAATAGAGAAGGTTAAACAATGAGCGTCATTCAAAATATCCTTAATTATCTATGGATTGTATAGAACACATATTCATAACCAAAATCTAACAACTCCTTCCCCATAAATTTTAAATTCTGTGGATTTCTCCATTTCTGATAGCTTTCACCTTCTTCTAAAATTACACATCATTTCATTGAGAATCCTTTATTTTCTAAATAAGGTATTGTTAAGAAATAATAATATAATGGATTTATGGTGTTCCTTACTTAATTATTCCCATATACATCCATTTTAAATTTAAGAAGATTGGATGTTTTTGAATTATCATAATTTACAATGTTGTAGTATCTATTCTACTTAGAGCATGCACCACTTTATTATCCTTACTAGTATGGTAGTAGATTAACAAGTCATAATCCATGACGAGAACTAACCATATTCATTAGAGCATCTAAATCTCTTTATATGTGAATATATATTTGTGGCTCTCATGATCAGTATATATTTCTCATTTGTCCTCAATGATATAATGCCTCTATATTTTCATAGAAAATATCACAGTTTCCAAATCTGGATTATGTGTGGGATTGTTTTACTCATGATTTTCCAACTGCCTTGAGGCATATCCAATCACTTTATCATCATTAATCAATAAGAAACCTCTTCCCTTTTTTACTCATCATTTTATATCCCAAAGAGTTCCACACTTGTTTGAAGTGTGAGTGATAGCTCGTTGATAAGCCTATTTTTTTCTATTTGAAGAAATCATCACATTCACTAGACTAGAAAAACTTTTCTCCCTTCCTAGATATCATTGTTAGTGGGTTTTATAATCATGATAAGTTCTTCATAAATCATCAAGAATACATATCTTGTCCAAAGAAACTATAAATATCCATTACAGATATTCCTTGGCCACTCTTTGATTGCCTTTGTCTTAGAATGGTCCACCGATATTCCTTTATTGCTCATAACATGCCCCGAGAATGATACTAACACCATCTAGAACTTACATTGACTATAAATTTAATAAAGATTCTCACTATTCAATGTCATTAGAAAAATATTCAAATTCTTCTGATGTTCTTCCTTTCTCTTTTCATATGTTATTATATCCTTGATAAGGACCAACATATATTTGTGAAGGAAATATCTAAAGACTCCATAAATTAAGTCCCTGAATATTTCAGGAGAATTAGTGAGTCACAAAGGCATAAATATCAACTTATAATGTTTGTAAATCATTCAAAAATCAGTATTAGGAATATCTTCCTCCCTCAACATTAATTGGTGATATCCCAACCAAACATCCACATTATGAAAATACTTGGCCCCATGCATTTGATCAAATAGGTCATCTATCCATGGAAGGGGTTAATTGTTCTTTATATTGATTTTGGTTAGCACATGATAATCAATGAAAAGGTGATATGATCCATCCTTCAACTTGATGAATAGGACTGATGCAACCCATGGTAAAACACACGATCATAAAAAACCCATGTTCTGAATCTCTTGTAACTACTTATTCAGTTCCTCCAACTCAATGGTGTTTATTCTATAAGGTCTCTTCAATATAGGAAGAGATCTAGGAATAAGTTCAATTGAGAACTCAACTTCTCACATAGAGGGAAGAACCGAAAATTCTTCAAGGAACAAATAAGAGATTCCCATCAAAACGGGAATGTCTTCATGCGTGATTCTCTCCTTTTCCTAAATCATTTGAGCAACATATTCTTACTCATAATGAAATAGTATCTACACAAGAGCCTATTATTCTAAAGTATATTCACTATCCCCATTACACTTATACAAAATTGGAGGATTCCTCGGGATGTGAATAGTGATATCCCTTTCTCGACAGTTGACATTTGAATTTTATAATGATATCCAATGCATGTCCAAAATAGTATCAAACTTCACCAAAGGAACTAATGATGGATTTGGTTGGAATTTAATTCCACCAAAAATTAACTTAGGAGGAGTTATATATTTGGATTTAATAATTTCTCCATTTTTTGTTCTCATAGCTAACTCAACCTCCATATTTTGAGGTGGTGATTGAATAGTTCTACAAAACTCAAATAGATAGAAATGAATGCATAGAACTAATATAAAATACCACGTTCTCTATTTTTGAATGAATAACCAGTGTAAATGTAACCATATCATTTTTGGATCAACCATATATGTAGTTATGGAATAAACCTTCCATTGATTCTTTGGATATGGTGGCTTCTAATGTTGATTACCATTGAGAACTCAAGGTTTAGTACACTAGCTTGCATAGTACCCTTTCTCCCTATAATTGATACATTAAAACATAGGTGGTTATGTCCTTTCCTCTGCCACATCATCATGTTTCCCCATGTCATTTCTACACTCATGATCTTGGTGTATTTCTCTCCCAAACTTATTGTATTTCCTCATACCTTTGAGGAATTACCCATGATTCTTTTTCCCATATTTTTGAAATGTGATTTTTTGAAATTTCATTTGACCATTCTCATTATAACCCCCATCTTCAAACACTACATTTCACTTCTTATCAAAATATCCTTGGTAAAATTCTAGAATATTGAACGCCTATTTTAGATAACATAGAAAAACTTTTTCATAACTCCCAATATCTTGATTTCTATATCAATTTGAATGTGTGGTCTTAAACCACTAAGGAACATATCAATTTTCTATAATTTTTTATAAAAACCCCAAACAGTAACTTTAAAACCTTCTGAATTTATATTTTAAGTTCATGACCAATTTACGTCCCTTTTACTTCAGATCTATGAATTTTATATCCATTATTATAAGATGATTTTTAGGGAAATACTTGTCATGAAACATTATCTTAAAGACTTCCCACTCCATCTCTTCAATTTATTTCTTCATCTTGGTGTTCTTAATCAACTTCCTCCACTGGGTGGCCTCTCTATCTAGATAAAAAATGACTATATTTACCTAATACTTCTTAGAAAAATGATGTATTGTAATTATCTTCTCTATTGAGTTGACCCAAAATTACTTGACTAGGGTAACTAAATCTCCACTACATGTCAGTGGTTGTGGCTTCAAAAAGACATGATATCCAGCTTCACCCTCTTAAGTGAGGGAGTATATTCCATGTTATTCTAGTTATTGTTCATATCCTAAAAAATATTGGTAATAATCTCCATGAAATTTTGAACTCCACCTCCCAAGTCATTGGGGATGTAATTATTACAACCTTCATATTTTACTTCACCTAGATATTTTCCAAGTTTTTCCTGGTTCCCACTATTTTCTAAATTATATTTTTTTCATGAAAACATTATTCAACATTCCATGAATAAAATTTTTTTTATTAACTATAAAATAATTTATTTTGGGATCCATATGTTTATCATTTTTCTAAAAAATATTCTTCGATTCTTACTTATACATAGTTTAATAAAAATGTTTTTCAGAAAAGTTGTATAACACTAATTATCAAATTAACTAAATTGTGCTCTGATACTAACTATAAAGACCATGTTTTTTCTTAAATTAATATCAAAACATTTTTATGATAAAAACATAAAATTGTTACAAAAAAGGATAAAAAGTTTTACTATCTTGAGAAATTTAGGTTTATACATAACTTCTTACAAGATAAAACATAGAAATTTTTTAATTCCTTCTTCTATAGCTTTTTAGTAGCCTTCACATTATCCTTTGTACAAGTAATCACCTGAGGATATACATCAATGAAATGTGTGAGATAAAATCCAAGTAATAGGATAGATAAATACATGAATCATTATAAAATGGCTATGAATAATCATCATCGGCTTAATATAAGAAAATTATCATCATCATAATCAAGATAGGAAACATTAGATAATGTCATGGATTGTGAAAATGAAAAAAAATGAAACATCAAGTCTAAGTGGTCAAATTCCACACATAGGTGTGATAAAATAAGACTCATGTTCAAAAAAATTAACTTTTTATTATGAGATACATCACATTACCCAAATTATTGTAGTTTTATATAATTTTGGGCACACTCGTCACATCATAACATTTACATGTGCTATACAATTCCAGATACACCTATCACATCATAAAATTTACGTAATCATTCATGCAACATAGAATGTATATAAATATGAGAAATAAAATAACCCATATAAAGGAATGGGTATCATTTCATAAATCATACATTAATGAATAACCTTTTGCATATAAGAATCAGTAATTTTGAGTGAATAAGAAACTATAAAAAGAGATGTAAAAGATGTGTTTTTTAGAAAACAGAGTTGTTTTGGAAAAACCATCAGTGGTCATAAATTGAGAAATGAAAAATTAATATACCAAAAAATATAAGTGAAGGATAAAGAAATTATATTTAAGAAACACTATTGGAATAACCTTACTAAAATGGAGTGAAATATATAAAACCCAAGGAAATAGAGTTTGGTATGATGATCTCATTAGCTTATATCCAAATGATTTCTTCGCATTAATATAATGTAAAATAAACATAAATTAATTAATTAACAAATATATTACCTATTATACATATATTTTATATATTATATTTTTATGAAGATCATTTATGGCCTTTTTGATGAGTTATAGAGTTCAATTTCATTGTTTGGGGGTATTAGTTTTCTTGGTATTCATGATCTGTTCACTTGTATACATGTATGGATGATCGTGTGAAATGAGAATTATTTTATAGAATAAAAATTATAAGTTATTAATTAACATACATAATTTGAATCAGTATTATATATTATTTTTTTTCTAGATGTGAGGATTATTAAATAGATATCATCTTAATTCTTGTCGTTTCGATATTTTTTTGTTTTTTGTTCACAATTAACTATTTTTTGTTATCAAATATTATTTATATATGTATGTTCCAGAACATAAATAGGGTTATAAGATAAATTTTACAATCTATTTCAACCATTATAATTGTTTTATGACCATCCTTTAAGGAGGTAGAAGAAAATAAAAATGCTTTATCCATAGTGAAGGTAAATCATCACACCATGAATGATATTTTTTAGTAAAAGGAAAAAGGAAGTGATTTGAATATGTAATATACCATTAACATAATAAAATTATAGTATATAAATTTTCATGGAGTTATCATTCAACTTAGATAAGTGGAGGAAAGTAGAGGATTAGAAATCAAATAAAATTGATAACAAATTAAATGCAAATGAAGGAGGATTTTACTTCTTGAATTTATCTTCATTAAGATCCTTGTTAGGGAAATGTAATTGGTATTTTGATGAGAAAAAGATCTATCTGAGGTGGGGGAGGGTCTTGGGAGGATTATTAGGTAGATATTGGAAAATCTTAATGGTTTGTATGGTGTGATTAGAAGATTTGCTAAGGGGTTTATTTTATAGGTGAGGAGAGGGGTGTTTTCTCATTATTTTATTCAATAGTTTATTATTCTAGATCACGACTATGAATAGTTTTATCATTACCCTAAATATATAAAAATAATTAAGGGGAGTTTTATATTATGATTTTTACATTAATTTCCAATCAACAAATAGAATATTTAACTTATAATGTTTATATGTCATAAATTACCGTATTTATCTATTCAACAAAAATTCAACTATTTTTGAAAAGTTCAAAAAATTCAGCACATCCTTTTGTTGACATGTATAATTAAAAAATAACACAATTTTAGGAAATTATTGTTATTATTTTGTAAAATTTAATTTTTAACTAAAATCCTCCTTTACTTAGAAAATATTGATTTCAAAATTATTACCAATTTTATAACACTTTGAAAAATTAATTAAGGTCTCATAAAAATATATTATAATCATAATATAGGAAAATAATATTTTATGAAAACATTTTATGAAAATAAATTTTATTTTAAATCATTATATCAATTATAAAATTGTAATAATATATTTATAACTTTCAAAAAACCAATGCTTAATTAATAATTTTTGAAAAATTTATTTACTTAAACTATTATATAATTATATTATATAATATTTATAATATGACTATATTTTATTTATACATTCATTGGTTTGGTTAATATTCTATTGGCTGGATTACTATTCCTAATGGTCATGTTACTATTTTAAGGTTCAAGTTACTATTCAATTGAGATAGGTTCCTTAATTAATGGAAATAACAATTATTTCATTCATTATTAAATTATAATTTTTTATTGTGTTATCAAAGTGTTTATTTGTTTATACAATATTATATAATTATAATAAGGTAATTTCTTTTGATAAATTGTTTGGTCGTGATATGGTTTCAATCCATCCTCTTCAAAAATTTAAGTTATATAACATCAATATTGCATAAAATGATGTTTATTTAGTATAACTGGTATACATTGGTCTCTTAGAATATTTATTAAACTTTTAAAATAACTTTTTACAATCAATATGGTCATCATAAATTGGAATTTTATTTTTTTAGTGTGATCTTTATCATAATTTACCCTTGTATTCATATTAAATGATTCATAAACCGTAGTATCATCCTAATCGATGTGCATGTTATGTTTTTCCACATTTTTATTCAAATATTTATATATACGATATATTCTGTGTGAAAAAAATGACTTCAATGTCTTTTATTATAATTTTTCTTAAATAATAAAATGGTAAACACATAAAGGGTTTTTTAGATGGGTGGGTTTCATGATATATTACATACATGATGAACTCTATAACTCCATCGGTATACTCTTGTCGCAAAAAAATTAGTATTCGTCTATTTTTTATTTAAATCATTCCTATTAGGTTCAATAAATTTTAATTTTTTTAAAATATATAAATATATACACATATTATATTCATTATCAAAGGTCAAAGTTAAAGATAATTATAATTAAGGAAACTTGACATTTGATTGTTTTAAAGAATTAAAAATATGAATTAATGTAAATGGGTAATTAAATTTAAGAAAATAATTACTCCACTGTGGTAGGTGTTATCCAATAAATTTATCCAATGGTGAAGGTCATATAAAACTTTCATCCTCATCTACTTCATCTCTTGAACAATTAATATTTTATTTTGTTGTTTGAGACTCAAACTGTATCTCCCGTGGAAATGTATCTATTTTTCTTGAACTACTCTAATCAGTTGCCATAAATTAGATATATACTACCTAGAACAATTATGTAAACATTAAATATATGGGGGATGAATCTAAAAAACAAATTTCAATAATAACTATTCAGGAGATGATGCTGGGGGGATGACAGGTTAACTCCATTTTGTTCACTAAAAGGGTTAATGCGGCCCATTTATGAGAATCATAGTATTTGCAATAGTTATTAGCTAATATCCTTTTAATGCTTCTTTTTGGGGGGATACATGTTCTTGTATGTTATTCAAGGGACATATGAGGTGACATGATATTATATAAGAATCATTAGGGCCTCTATGAATTTGATATTTATAGGTGAAATACCACATTAAATACTATAAATTCACTAACAAAGAATTGCCCTACATCTATTATAATGATCCCTCATGTTTTTTATAAAACCCTTCAACAATTAAAATGTATAATTGGAAATCTAGGTGAAATTAGAAACCAAAAAATGATAAACAAGAATAATAAACTATCATTAAATAAATTAGAATATAGGAAATTGTATTGATAAATCATTTTAATAAATACTGAGTTATTTCAAATACATTGATGGTAATCATAGATTCCTATGGGAGGAACAAATACATGTAAATATAAAATGAAGAATACCTAAAAATAGTTTCTAATCATTATTTTTACATATACATAATTTTCTAACTTCCATTATTATATTTGTAAAAGTGATACAACAACATAAGGAATTATTACATTTATTTTTAATGGAATATCAAATATCATTAATCATAATAAAATATCTTACAAAATATTTTCACCCTAATAACATATATATTATTGAATGAATATACATATAGACTATGTAAATAATCTAGGGTTTTAGAATATAACTGTTTACAACCATACTACAAATGAATAATATATAATAATAAAATTAAACAGTAGTAAACAAAATCAACACAACCAAATAAGAAATATAAAAATTCAGTTACATTATAACGTATTACTATTAAATTAAGAGTTAGTAAAAAAATATACTTGTAAGTATTAGTAAATGAAGAATATGTAAACATTTTAAATACCAAAAAATCATGTGAGGTGACTTTAGATATACATCGGTTTGAATAGCATATAAGAAGGATGATGAGTTCTTATGATTTTAACAAACTAGAGACCCACAGAAGCCTACCTTTTTTGAATCCCATGTATAATTTGATACACATGGAATCCCATAAAATATAATCGAGTCAAAATTATAACTATTTATCATCCATCAGGAAGATTCATAGAATGTCTATTATGATAATAATTGGAGGTTTGTAATCCTTTTTAGAAAAACTATCAATCGATAATCAACATAATTCAAACATTTCTATTCAATCATCCTTTAAACACCCATTAATTTGATATATTTATTTAAAAGAAACAAGGATAACTTAGAAAAAATAATATAGACAACTTCCTTAGATGGTGATGACTCTTTATAAAAACAATTTCAATGTAATAACAATGATATAACACTTGTTTATACTACTAATATTATGAAAAACTTATTTCGTTAAATATTATTAAAAACAACAATGTGAGAATCAATGTAATTTAAAAAATATCCAATCTTACATTAATGAAATAATCTTTAAAAAGCCACAATAATATCCTCTCTGGGAATACATTTTTAAAACCAATAAAAAACAAATCGGCTAATTTATTGAAAGAATCCTATCAATATTTCATATGACAAAATAACTAAATATATACATGAAATAATGTGTTTATATATATATATATGTTTATTTAAAAATTAATATATATTTATATATACATATCTCTGTGTGTGTGTGTGTTTTTATATATGATCACAAAAAAAACAAAGAGATAAAGTTTAAGACAATTATCATAAATTAAAAATCTAGATGTAATACCGCTGAAGCTTCAAAATATAAAAAACTCAAACAAAACGCACTTCAACATCAAGTAATCATTACATGAAATACATTTCAATTTATTAAATAAATATAATGGGTAAAATTTTAATAATCACTTTTTGTGAATTATTTTTATGGAATAAAGTTAATAGAATTTGAACTTAATACGCTACAATGATGAAATAGGTGAGTTGAATTATAAACAGGATACAAAAGATAAAATTAACTGCATAAAGGGTTAATAAAAATTCAAAATCATAGAAGAACCTAATTATAATTCCATTCTTGAAGGCAAATCAGTTATGCATTGTGAATATAACGAGATAATGAATAATAAAACAAAAATCGATATCATCAAACAAGTAATCAGGGAGTGAGGAAATGAGAAAATGGAATACCTTAGATTAAATCTTTGAATCATATGAGTGAAAGTAGATATGTATCCAAACATTGGATTTGTTCAATCTATGGATTTATTCAACCAATAAATATTCCAATCCTTGGATTGAAGTCTTGGAATAGTTTGATCCTTGATTCAAGGCTTGACTTCGAGCATGGATTTGATGAATAGGAGTGACAATAGTTGGTGTATTCAGTGGAAATCATCAATGATCATGACTGGTTTTCAATAGTTTGGGGTTATCCAAATAGATTGGGGACACTGTTATTAGCAATTCTAAAAAAATGTTGATAAATATATCTTTTATAAGTTTTAAATTAATAAGTGTATATAAAGATTCATTCTATCAGTGTTTTCAGCACTGATAAAGGATTTATTATTATAATTATAAATAAAAAATATAAATATATATGAATAATTATATATATATAATAAATATATATGAATGTAAGTATATTAAATATATTATTTATTTAAATATATTTAATATAATTTTATAGTTATTAAAGTATGTAATTATTTATTTATACTTATATAAATAATTTTTAAAAATTAATATTTATATATTTATATATTGATATATTGATATATATTTATATATTTATATATTTATATAAATATTGTAAATATATTAAATATTTCAATAAAATTATTATAATTGTTTGGACGGTTGTTGGCGTATTTGGCCTCTAAGAAACACTACTCATTAAGAGGGTATCTCAATTACTGTGTTGGACCTCATGTTCAGATTGAGGAGCATTTTACTGGATCTTACTTGGCTCTCCATCATCTAGAGTGATGCCCCATATCTTAAATTCATCAAGAAAAACTGGACATTGTGTTTTTCTATTCCGCATGACATCCAAAGTCATTGGATTTGTAGTGTCTACACAGTCCATTCCTCAAGCTCATCTTTGACTGATTGTGTTGTATGAGTACTATGTGGGGTGGTGGGGTTGTTCAAAATATTAGTGGTAATATGATCTGTACATTTCTAGCTAATTTTGGCCCTGGTGATTCCCTCCCAATTGAGGCGAGGGAATTATTTATAATCTAAGAGCTATGTAACTATCCCAACACTATTTTTGCTACTGTAGAGTTGGACTCCATGATTATTCAGTCATGTCTGGTAGGACTTTATGCCATCCCATAAATCATTTTAGACTATATCTACAAGTTAACGAGTCTCATTAATGATCATATGTATTTCCTTGATATATGGTCTGAGGGTAACAAATTAGAAGATTTCCTAGCTTCTAGGGCCTTGTGAGGTGTGTATGTTGGGTTTTTTTCTAATCTAGGCGATTTCCTCCCAAGGGGATGGATTTAGTTAGTGGTGATGTCCTTGAGATTCACTATTTTAGACCTATATAGCCACTCCCCTTTACATTGTTTACAGATTTGTCCTTGTTTTTTAATAAAATAATTCTTTTGTAGTGGTAGAGTGATATTAAAGTATTAAATATGAGCTCAGTTTAAAAATATTGAAAAAATGGATAAGTTTCATTACATATAATTTATTAAGAAAATATGGATATATAGTGAAATAATTATGAATACAAATGGAAAATATAAAAACACGATATATAAATATATATAAATAAAGAATATAAAATTAATAAATTCCCATAAAAATATTAAATAATAAGTAAAAATTACTAAAAATGAACTAATACCAACCTATAATAAAATTTACAGCTGATGGATAAAATTTACCAATGAAGTACATAATATATTAAAAGTATTAAGTTATAATGAACTTATAAAATACTAAAACTAGAATAAATTAGATACATATGAGGTTTATGTGTTTCTAAATAAGATTTTAGAAACTACGTAAATATTTGTGTGTGTGTGTGTTGTGTATAAAAACACATTAATTATATACATGCATGAGAAATCAATATAACACATGTATTATATATAAAAATATTAAAATGAAAAATAAAATGACCTTCAATTATTTCATTTATTCAATGAAACTAGTCAATATTTTTAATTCATATTAATTTTTAATTATAAACCATTCATTAATACATATATGACTTATTCAATTTCAAGAAAAATATTTTCTATTATATAAATAATATTTAAGAAATATTATATTCATTCATATATATCAATATTTAATATATGAAATTTATTAATATTAATAATCTATATAATTGTATACAAAAATTATTAATTTTAATCATTAACTATTTAATTAATAAAAATATTAATTTTACTTAATTTTATTATTTTTTATTTTAACATGTTAAATTATTTCATTTTACATATCTATATATTTAATATATACTATATATTAGTATTAATAATTTATATATAGAATACCAAATTTATTCATTTTAATCAATTAAAATTTAATTAATAATTTTTTTAATATTTTATAATATATTCATTTTTTATTTAATTTTTTTTAATTATTTCATTTTATTTGGCTTATTTATGAGTATTCAAAATAAAAAACTGAGAACGGGTAATTTTTATCATTTGCTAAAAAAATGTGCTTGATAAAGGGTACATTTTATTAGTGCTAAAGAAAAGAGCTTATAATGGTCATCCTCTATCAGCGCTAAAAATACATTGATAAAGTGTACGTATTATGAGTACTAAAAATCATTGATAAAAGGTACCCTTTATCAGTGCCTTTTTGTTATCTCTTATAATGGCCAACAATGTTAATTTCATTTTTTATAGTAGTGATTCAGAGTTGAGGTTCATCCCTACACTGATAGACTATCATATGTTGAATCATAATATCAAATATAACTACTATTCCTCAACAACTGATATGGTATATACAATTAGAGAGACAATCCTTGCACAATATTATATTAAATTCAAATATATGAAGAACAAAAAGATTTTCAAGAAGTATATTCCCATGAAATTATTTAAAAAATGATATATAAACCTGATATGTGATCACCCTTCCATTACGATTTTTCCCTGCAAATTAAATATCTAATTCGTAAGGTGTTGATGTGAAACCCATATAAAGTTATTTAGATGCAAATTAGTGGGTAAAACATAAATTAAATATATTATTTCACTTCTAGAGTTTTTATCAATGTACCAATAATCATATCACTGGGAATATCTATTTTGGTTGTAACAAATCAATATTCAAGAAATTTTCGCTTTGTATTCTTTATTGGTAAGTTTACATGATGCATAGGGATTTGGATTGAATAATTATCAATCTTATTATCATTGATGTACTTGATAGAAGTGGTCTCATTCATTTATATTCTTTTAATAACTAGGTGATCCTTATCTCCAAACATGTAACAAACAACCATGCCATTGAAAAGATTTATGGGATGATTATTTCAATAAGTTTTACATCATAGTAATTACCTCATTCTCTTATACTTATTTAATGTGTTCCCTTTTTCTTGGCGCTCATATGACCTCTTGTTATCTCTCATTCACCTGAAGACATATAATATTGAAATTTATATCCCTACCTTAATAGAACATGATACTATTTCATCGTAAGAATAAAAATTATGAGAAACTAGTTCCCTTTACTCAATTATATTAATGCCATAATAGAAATGTTAAATATAACCTTCCATATTATGAATCTTTTCCAAATCAACACCTTTTATTCTTGAAATGTTATCCTAAAAAATTACCAGGATTTATTCTTTCTTTTACATTAAATTGAATCAATTCCTATATATTTTTTTCTCTGTTTATAGGGCATGTTTTTATTGAAAAATAAAACCTTAATGGTTATGTATTCAGTAATTTCATTTCCAAAACCTCTTAATTATTCTAGATCAATGACCATCATTTATCAACACGTGCTCTCATTATATACACATCTAAAATAATTTTTTTAATTTAATTATGTCACAAATCTGGGAATATATTTTTGAGGGTCTTAATCTATTATTCTACTAACAATAGATTTGTACTTCCATAAAATATGGAGGCTTCTATCACATGAAGTGATCCAACATAGTTGAATCAGTCTTTGGAACAACATGTTATTCCAAAAGGGGAATGCTATTTTTATAGCTTGATTAATCTTCACTAATATAGATATGATCTTCCCAATTTCTACACCAACTATATTAGATTTCTTATAAGGAGAATCCCTACATTGTATATGGGTGTTTATTCTCTTTATTTGATTAGGATTTATCACTGAACAATGTCACAGACTATGTAAGAATATAAACATTTTTAAGATTGATCAATAAAATAAGAAACCCTCTAATTGTAAAATTTATTCAATTCAATAAGGAGATTAACCTAATTATCACGTAAGTTATGATCATTCAAAATCTAGTTCTCATGGTTTCTAGTCAACTTCCTTTGATACTAACTATAGAAAATCCAAAACCATAAACCGTGAGACAATGTTTATTACATTTTGATAAGATACAAGGGATTCCATCTCGAATAAAAAATCATTATAATAGTCTTGAAGAACCATATATATAAATTATTCCCATATCATATTATAAATATAAAATACAAAGAGTAAGACACATTCTCATATCGTTGGTATTATTCAAAATATCCTACTTTTTTCCTAGGGAATGGAAAACCAATAATGGGTAGGCTTATATCCCATGAAAGGCTAACTAACATCAATTTTTATCAAAAATAAAAAAGTAATAATTAATATGTAAATGAAAAAAAATTAAAACTAATTCTATTTAATCAATAATATGATCTTGGAATGCATCAAAGGGCAAGATCAATGCAGTATTATCATGGATAATAATAACTAAATTTTTAGTGAAGGAAGTTCTTTAATTTTGGAAGTCATGATTTCAGATATTTGGATATATTTACATTCATGTAATTTTTCTATGATTGTTTAATTGATTCATATGTATGAAAAAATATACCCATTTACTAAGGATAACCAACTAGTTTATCTCATGATACCTTATATTGCATCGAGGGGATATCAATAACTATGCCCCATCCTTCACTGCATTTCTAATTTATTACTCATATATTGAATAATCTATTTAACTCAAATAAATATATTCCTTATTTAATATCCTGATATTTTAAAGGAACACATTGTTTAATAGTGTATACATTATGAAACACTATGCTTAAATAAAACAGAAAATATTATTATTTAAATACGTCTTTTATAAATTAGTTTTTGAATTAGAAGGTTCGAATATGTACAAAAAATAATTAAATATAAATAAACTTCATTTTCAAAAAAATTATTTCATCATTATAAGAAAATAAGTACTCATTTCTCAGTAATATTAATTTATTCTTAGAATCGTGTTTTCTCCAAACCATTTTATTTATTTATTTATTTATTTAATATTATAATAATTTTTTTTTGAACTGTTAGAAACATTATTTTTCAAAAAAAAATATCATTTTTGGAATCATTAGTAAAAAATTATCTTAGGGTAAAATATTCCGAGTTTTTGGAAATGATCGATTTTTCAGTAAATAGTGAAAAATAATGTTTTTTTGTTAAAGAGTCATTTCATTTCCTTAAAAAGTATCATTATACATAAAACATGAACATAATGTAACATATTACTTATTTAATTCTATATAATACAATCATTTACATTTTAAATAGCATTATACATAATTTTGGTATAACTTAATTTTTGTAATAAAATCAATTTTTCCTAAAAATAGTTTTTCTTGTGTTATGCATTATAATATTTAATTAAAATTTACCAATATTAGAAATTGATTCATGAAAAATAGATTCCATATTCTCAATAAGGATTTTTAAACTTTGTCAATCTGCTCTTTTTATTTTTGGTCCATATTAATAGTAACCATAATAAATATTTTTCACCCTAGTAATGATAAACTGGGTAATAAACTTTAAAAATAGTGTGATCTGAACAATAAACAATGTAAAACTATTGTTTTTAATTGTATATGTGATCCTAAGCATTTAAAATCATTTAAAAATTTATAATTTATTCCCACATTACTTTGATTATAGATATTATATTATTTATGTAAATATAATGTTAAAAATGTCACTCACTTACTTTTAATATCTATAATATTTTTTGAGGGAGATAAAAAATTTATGTATATTTATAAATGTTTATTTAACGTATAAATTATATTTTTTATTGGGTCAATTTATTCATAATTTATAGTGATGAAATAATTACCTCAAATTATTACAAAATGCCTACAAAATATTTATATAATTAATATATATATATAATCATTTTTAAAATGTTAAAAATTATATAATTTTAATTTTTTATTATTTAAATAAATTATTTAGATAAAATATTGTATATTTTGCTTATATAATTTTTTTCTAATTTCATTGATTTCAAGGTGTTATGAAATTCAATTTTATTAACTAGTTAAAAAATTGAATTAATGAAATATTATAGTAAATAATATTTTATTGAATAATTTAAATGTCCAAAAAATACTACTTTCAGAAATTGTATTGGTATATACTTGATATTATAAACCATTACCTATTTATTGGAGTTTTTGCTTTTATAGTAACTTTCATGACTCTTAATTCGTAAAAAACATTTATATCATTGCAATTTTAAAAAATGGTTAACAGGGTGTTAAAACAAAAAAAGGTTAAAACATCACCTAAACCTATAATGTTTCTACTAGATGAGGGTATTTCAGACCATATGAATCCGATATTATAATTATATCAATTTGGATCCATTTTATGCAGGAAATTATTTTAAATTAATTTAATACATTACGATATTCCAACAATTCTCATAACCTCTCATATAATAGGGATCCCATTTCATCTCTAATCCATACACCAATATCTATTTGGATTAACTGACACCTGACCAAATTCCTTTGTAATATCAATCCCAATATTTTATAGGTTTAATTTGGATAACAATACTGACCTTATTGGTCTTATTGTGTGCATCAATGTAGGTTTTCTGAAGAATATGTATAGCTTCTTACTGAATGCTTTAGTTTTATTTCTTCTTCTACCATATTCAAATATTCTTAAAATATGATGAAATATTTAAAAAATTATATTTGATATTATGATATCTTTTTATATTAATGTAATAACCTATATATTTCTTCTCTTCCAACAAATGGGAAACAAAACTATCGATTCGTGAGTAAGGAGGACTACTGCCTCATGAAGTGACACAATTAGATTTCCATAACCACCTGTCACAGTTGGTTATAATGATGGAATGATTTTATATATATACATATATATATATATGATATTAATTATATTATTTCAATTATGGATAAATAATATATTATCTATTTTCTTAGAATTCAATTTAATGAAAAATATATAAATTCGTGGTGCATATGATTGGATTGTCACCTCTACGAAGCGATCTCAATCATTTATCATCATTTCATCACATGAAAGGTATATATAAGTTTATTGAAAATAATAAATTGGTATTTCTGATAAAATGGTCATTAATTAAATAAAAAATTATAATTACTCATTTTCATCACAGTCATTGATAAATAGAAATATAACTCATGCATACATATGACCTATCGTCTCTTTGAATTTAACATAATGAAATCTTTATAAACCCTATTTCATATATTGTTAGAAAATAATATTCAATATATTAATATTATAATTATTTCATGATTCATAATCTATAGATGATGGATTATTGACACCTTTCACCATGGTCAAAACACCAAAGCTGTTTTCAAATATTGAAGTTAACATTCTCAAAAAACCCAATGTGGACATAACTGATTAAGTAATTAATTATGTCATTAAAATAAAGGAAATAAATATTTTACATATAATGGATTAAACCAATAAATGGTACTAAATTAATGAAATTTTTGACAATTATATATTATATAAGAGTTAAAGAACATGCGTGGAAAGTTTGTACTCGATGTATTCAATTCCATCTCATTATTTTATTTATTGAGGAATATTTTAGAATTATTATAGTATATTGGGATTTTAAAATAAGACTATGTTGGATAGTATACAAGATACACAACACTGAGCTTAAACAACTATGGGGTGTTGGTATTTAAATGTGATAATCAAAACATTGCCGTTAATTTTTTTTGTATTAATATGATTAAATATTTTTTGAAATATATATAATGGTACTTATAAATACTAATGTATTTATTAATTATTAGGATATAAGCCCTACATTTTTAGTAAATTCATTTTATTTATAAAATAATAAGTTTTCTTCAAAAATGGGTTTTAATAATTTTTTTGAGTGATTTGTAAAATTTATTTCGGGAACTTTTAAAAAAACTATTATATATATATGATATAATTTTTTAAATATGGATATAAAATTATCCTATAATGAAAAATTGAGATAATTCTAAATAGTTATATTTTTCATTGAATAATGAAAATTACTAATTGGAATTTTTTTTATTTTTTATTTATTAAAAAGTAAAATTCATTTTTTGATTATTTTTAAAATTCATTTATATTTTTTTATTTTAAAATAATAAAATTTTTGTTTAATAAATGATTCTTATACAGGAATTTAATATTATAAAATTTATATATTTAAAAATTCATTTAAAAAAATCTGTTTTCCATCACGTTATGATGGTCTAATTTTAAATAAAATACATCAACTAATATGTTTATAAATTTAAAAAATACATCCATTTTTGGAATTCGGAGATAAAAATGTAGTGAATAACTCTTTTTTCATTGAAATTATAAATAGTAAAATTATTAATTCTGATACCATGGTAAATTGTAAATCAAGTAATTATGGTTAAAAATATAATGATAATAACTAGAAAATTTCCCTAAAACATGTATAAATCTTTTTTTGATGTATCTATTTCTCCAGTAATCTTCCAATATTTTGTTTTATAATAATATACTTTCATTTGGATGTTATTATTACATTAATATTATTTTATGTAAAAAAATAAAACATGTAACACACTTGTTTTTAAAAAATATAATATTTTAAACATGGGGATAAAAAAGGAATTTTGATTTTATAATAATTTATTGTAAATATAAATGATTTATACCTAACATGGGAATTTTTTTGTAGTGAATAAATTATTACCTTACTTTATTACACATTTCTTATGCAGCAATTATTCACTTAATTGAAAATATATTAAATTATATTAAATTTTTTAAAAGTCATTTATTTTGTAAAATTTAGTGTAATAAATAAATTTATTAGATATATCTAACATGATAGTTATATTTAATGTGATTATATTCAAATTCAATCTTTGACTTGGTGTTTTTAAAGTTAATATATATTAATAGTAATAATCTTTACATTATTGATATTTTATGAATCTAAAATTTAATTAAATATTTTAAAAAACCTTGAAATAATTCCTTCATACTCATTATTTAATATATGGTTTAAAATATTATTTTTCTTCCAATTATGTTCATTACATTAATTTATAATAACCACCATAACCCTTAAATAGTAAAAATATGTGTTATCACAATAAGTGTGAAAAGTGTTAATGATGGGTTAAAAAAATAGTGGTAAAAATGTGGTATAAAATTGTGAAACATTTATTGGAAGATATTATTTATTCTCATCTTAAAAATAGATTCTAATATTATCAATTTTAATATATTTGGATATCAAAATTAATTTTTATTAATTTAATATTTGATGAAATTCCAAAAGTGTTTGATACCTCTCTTATAAAATGGAATGTATTGTTCTCAGTTAATCACCCCTATAAGATATTTTTGCACTAAATATATTCTAAACTACCATTAAAACATCCCTCAACACATTATATATGGAATTGTTTAGTTTTAATAACAAACATATAGGGATTAAGGTTTAAAGGAAAGAAGGTTGTTTGGAGAGGAGGCGTAGTTATTTACTAAGAATTTTCATTTTATTTAATATTCAAAATGCATAAAATATCATCCAAAAATAATGGTATAAAAATATTAGTGTCTAAAATAAACTAGGATATTACTTTTTTAGTGTAATAATTAATATCGACACTTGACCTCTAACAACATTGATAAGAATTCATCTTTCAGGTCTGCGACGGACTAATGCCTCACAGACTGTTATTCGTTTTCCATAATCGTATATTATGGATGGTAATAATGATGTATCTAATATTTATAAAATATATTAATGACATATTTAAAAAAATTTAAATATAATTCGTCCTGAATTTTATTTTCTTTTCTTATGCTACAAATGATAACATCGTTTGTCCATATATATGGCGTAGTGCCTTCATGATGCGATTATATTTTTTTCATCACCACACCACATGGATGATATAAGTATTTTTGTTAAAATAACTAATAAGGTGATTGTGATATTATCATAATTCTTTAGAGTTAATATAATACTTATATTCCTTTCAATATGATAGTTTAAAACTGGAAGTGATAATCATTGGTACGTAAAACCTATTGTCTCCAAGGTTATAACATAGTTCATTTTTTATAATCATGTTTTTTGATTGGTTTTAAAAATAAAATCTACATTTAAATATGATAATTATTTTATTATTATTATTATGGATATGATTGAATGATGACCCCTTTTCTGATGGCCAACATGCCAAAGTCACATTGAAATTAAGGCCCGAACAACCTCAAAATACCTTGACATGCAATTAATTGATTATGTAATTAAATGTATTATTTAAATAAAAGAAATAAATTGATTAATGATAATGTATTAAATTATTAAATAGTTAATAGGAGATAAAATAAATAATATGACTTTATTATACTGGTGTTAAAGTGAATGTACAGAAAGTATTAACGTGATGGAAGATATTTCTTCTAAATTGGCATTCATTGAGTTATATTTTATTATTATGAACCTGATTTATTTTATATGGCGTATATACTAACCATTTTACATGATATATCATGAATATTTAATACTGTATATTATTTTTAATTTTAATTATAACTATTTTATCCAAGGGTATTTGGCATGAATGATGGCTTGTGGTAAAGTGTTTCTTAACTCAAATTCCTTTCTTTGAGATATAACCCTTCTACATTGACAATGTAATTCCTTTATTAGATATGAATTGATATATGAAAATTTTTTATTCTTTATTTCAACTATTTTTATGTTGATTTATAATTTTTACACAATGTATCTCCATTAGTTAATTCTCAATTCAACAATATTATCATTGTAAGGGTTATTCATCTCAAATCCCCTTTCCTTAGATAATATGCTTAAGTTATGCACCGATATTATTTTACGAGGTTAATATACTACCCATATTAATAATTTATGTAATTATTCTACTTATTTTAGATATATTCAATGTTTCACTTGATTTTATTCTTTCATATGGCTTATTATTGAAATGGTAACAAAGTAGAAAGGGCTTTATGCTAAAATGTTATTTCATTTTAAGGATTATTTATGTTCAAGGATTATTTTGGAAAAATTATTTTCTTAAAAACTATATTCTATTATCCTCTTTTATTTATGTGGGATAAATTTTTAATTTATATTTCCTTCCCAATTGACTAATTAGGCATCAAGAAAGTCATTTATAAGTGGTACTAATCTTATATTTAATTTTAGATCGGGAATATTTTCCCTCTATGTAAATATTTTATATAATGTTTTATAAAATGTTATCTTTTGAAAAAAAATTATTTTCAATAGATATTTAGCTTGATCTTTAACAAAATTTCAAAATGTTTTTAAAAGTAAATATCTTACAGTTTTCGAAATGAGCCTCTTTGATTTTCTTTAACAAAATATAAACAAATTATTTGTTTATAAAATTTAAAACATGAACATATTTTCATATCATAAAGACCATAATAATTTTGAGGAATAATTTATAAATTTACAAATATAATTTCAATGAACAGTATTTTCATAATATTTGTTGAATTTTTATTATTTAAAAGTTTTTTTCAAATTAAAAAATTGAATTTTCCTCAAAAAAACATTTAATGATCCCTTATTTTTATTTTCATTCAACAAAATCAGCAATAATTTATATTACATACACTCCATTTAAGTATGTTTTAATAATTCTATCCTTCTCATTATTTTAATGGATTATGAGATTGTTATGGAACTGTTTTCTTGTCCACTATTATATCAAGCTACAAAATAAAATTGATAAATATTTTGACTCTAAAATAAATACTTCTTAATATTTTATACATAAAAAATAAATTATTATTTTATATAAATAATGTATTAAACCTATATAGAATATAAAATTGGTCTATCCCCATTATATCTCATATGGAATGGGTGACCATGATGTAGCTTATGCATTAGGATCACCTAGATAGATTTCCAATTAATTGATAAATGTTTCTTGAAATTATAGGAAAGTAGGATGGAGAAAAGAGAGGGTTTCTCTTAAGGATTTAATTAGGCTCTAGTTATTTCTTAAGTATATTTTAAATGATTTATAAATATAAATTTTTATGATAATTATTCATTTTTTTATTGAATTGGGTTATAAATGTTTCATTTCGTCAAGATTGACATTACATGGCTCAGGATTATTGATTCATGTGGCTCATAATATTGTTCAATCAATTTTTAATGTTTTAATATTAATTCATATAGTATTGATGGCTATGTTTTCTATTATTTTATTCTCATGATCTATTATTGGGTTATCATAAAATTATTCCCATATTACTTTCACTTATTACATTCAATGGTTAATGATTATGCTTACCCTTTCAAGGAATTTGAGCTCCCCCTTCTTCTGTTTTTTATTCCCTAGGTTATAAAGAATGATGATAAATTATTTAATCATATAATGGATTCATATTATAATAATTTTTTTCCATATTTCAAATTCTTGTTATGGAATATGAAAATCTAGGTATAGTGAAACAAATACTCTCATGAAGTTATTACATTTTTTTTGTTTGATTTTTTCTTAATTATCCAAAATAATAATCTTAATCGGACCATGGATGTATTATTATTCCAATATTTCTACTTGATGTTGTATGGTTTTGAAGGAAAAAATTGGGTCATATTTAATAGAATCAATGAAAAAATGTAATTTTTATGTTTTTAACACCAGGTATAGAAGTGGAGGTTTGGTGCTATTACAATTGGTATCATAGCCATTTTTTAGTTAAATTTAGTGGTATTTATTTTTTCATGTGATGTTATATTAAGATTCATGGATTCCATAATGGTTTTAAACGTTTGTGGTTCATAATAATTTAAGTGTTTCAATAAAATATATTTATATTTTATGCGATTGAGGTCTAATAGAATTAAGAATGATTTGGGAGATATTTATGGTAACAAAACCCTTGGGATTATTATGGGTTTTAGTGAGACAATAATTTTATGATGAATGAATTTACATTATATAGAAATATTTTTAAAGTTATTATTAAACATTATTATTTATCTTATCTTATATTTTGAATAAATTTTGAGTAACAATAATTTGGGAAACTATTACATAACAAACTATTGGATCAAACATTGATTTGGTGAGTTTTTGACTAATGAAGAGGTTTATTATTTTTGGGAATGTTATTTAATTATGGAAAATTGAATATTATTGGATTTTATTTGAGGATTAAATGTTTAATTAACTTTTGGAATCATATATAATATTAATATAGCATTAGGGTGATTCCATTCATTTAGGGATATGATTACCGTATCTTGGAGACTATATGACTATGTCACTTTATTACTGGGTATGTGACTTTATGAGTGACTAAATTAGTAGAGATAAATATAAATATTATCATAGAAAAAAATGTGATCACCTACTTATAATTTTTTAGGTTTCAAGATTTGTTAGTAATATGGTAAAAAATCAAGAATTGTTTTTTATTGAATGATTTATCTTGAACTTTGGTCACTACTATTGAATTATATAGATCGACATATTATTCCATCCTATTAATGTTAATTCATTTTGGGAAATATATTACCTTGTTGTAAACATTTTGGTTTTGATTAATGTTTTAATATAGAAGAAATATCATCTTATCCTTATGATGAGTTATATGATCTGATGTAAGTTGACTATAGTGCATCAGGAATAAAATAATTCATCCTGAATAATGATCATATTGAGTAAAAGATGAGGATATGTGTAAATTTATTAAAGGACGAAATTATAATTTTAAATTAAGTATATTCCTTATATTATTAGTCTCTATGGTAGTTAAATTTACGATGACTGAGAAAATGATAATGAAAAAATTTACATCCAATAACAATTATTTATAATGATTCAATAGTCCTTTAACACCTATTTACATTATGGTTTTATGATCATTTAATTTACCATGACAATTTAATTTTTTGTGATCAATGATAATTTTCACTATCCATTATTATATAGACACAATTATTTTCATCCATGTCCATATTTTCACATCTTGGTAATGTTTTCATTTTTAAAAACCTAGTTTTCTGTTTTTTAAGATGACATTCATATTTTGTTTTTCCACTTTTCAAGATGATGTTTTATTTAAACTTTTTATCTTTTCGGTTTTAAAGAAAAGTATTTTGGGATAACAAACCACTTATTTATATGTTCAATTTTAAATTTTATATTATAATTTTTTAAATTGGTACGAATGTAAAATCCCATGATTTTAAAGGAAGTCTATATTCAGTGGCTTATAAGATACGCACCACTAAGCTTACACGAATCATGAAATATTATTACTTAAATATGAACAACAAAACCTATCCACTAAATTAATATGTATGAATATTATTTAATAATATATAATATATATATTTTTTAATCAATAAAAGTGTACTAATTAATGTTTAGGAACTAAGAACTAAATTTTAGTAAAGTCTTTTTAGTCATCCAAAATGTGTTTTCTCGAAAAATAGATTTTATTACTCTTTCTGAGTTAATAATATAATTAATTAATATATATTTTAAGAATTATATTTTATTAAAGCTATATCATTTTTGAAATTAGAATATCAAAATAAGCATATGAGATTTTTTTATCTATTTCGTAGAAGTTTGATTTTTCAATGAATAATAAAAAAATATTTATTGAACACTAAGTGTTCATTTATATTATTTTAAAATTAGAATAATATTTAATATTATTCTGAAAATGTAATTATTTCATTTTTATTTAAAATAATTAAATTATGTTTTTTAAAATATTTTTATACATTAATTTAGTATAAAATTATTTTATATTTAAGAAGATGTTTTATCATAAAATTAGTTTGTCATGATGCTTTAATAGTTTAATTTTAAATTAAATTATTATAGTTATGTGTTTTTAATTTTTAAAAATGGGTTCCATGTTTGGAATCATTAGGTCCAAATTTATTAAATAATTCCCTTTTATAATCTTAAATTATGAATAATAAACAGAGTGACCATTTTTAAAATTGTAAATGGTGCAACGCCGCGACCCCAGTTTCCTGGAGTCGGTGCATTATTTCAATACATTGGCATGATTACAAGGAATCAAGTCCTGAAGGACCGATAAGTTTAGCAGTCTTGGAAAAATAGATCACATACATGAATGTTATATTTTCACTTTAGGATGTACAAAAAAACATAAATAATATTTATGAACACCATTATTCCCTTGGCTTAACCCTGCATATCAATCACATTACACTTCATGGAATCTTGGGAAAAATAAAACATAGAAAGGGGTGAGCTCAAATGCTCATTAAGGGTAAGAAATACAGCAGAAACTTCCAAAAATAATCATAAGCATTTAAGGAAATGTATAAAACTAAAACTAAAGCCTTTTAAACTTGACCTTCAGCATAATATGGAAGAAATAAAATGAAATAATGCCATTTAATTATTCACAGGGATATTCTACTATTCAAATAATCAAATGAAATATCACTAACAACTTTCATAATGATGGAATGCATGATGTCAAACATTAATTTCTGTGTCAAGGCCTCGTGTCAAGACATAAGGGATAACTGTAACTGAATCCCATCCCGGAGAGCCTCAATAACCGGACTCCATCCCGGAGTGCCTTTAATAACCGGACACCAACCCGGAGTGCCTCTAATAACCGGACACCAACCCAGAGTTCCTCTAATAACCGGACACCAACCCGTAGTGCCTCTAATAACCGGACACCAACCCGGAGTGCCTCTAATAACCAAACACCAACCCGGAGTGCCTCTAATAACCGGACACCAACTTGGAGGGTTTTCTGTAACCGGACCCCAACCTGGAGGGCTTACATCTACCAGTCCCCAACCCAGAACATACTAGTCCAACCCATTCATCTTTAGAATAGGATGAAATATAACATAAACATTCGTATTAAAACTAACATAAAAAATTTCAAAACTTTAATCATAAAACATTAATGGAATAAAAATAACTTATCCATAGTCATAAATATCACAAAACCATAAATAAAATACGGATGATTTTTATCACAATAAATCAACTTGAAACAAGTGTAAAATTTATCAAAGTATGTTGACATAGATGAAATCAATACTATTTGAGAGAAATATCTCTTTTTTGAAATCATTTAAAAGTCGCATAATTATAGAGAAAACTTTTATTTTGAAAATATATTTATAAGCTTGTGAAGTAAGCCTCAAAGTTGTAATAACGGCGGGGAATAACCACACCCGCTGTATAAGTTAAAAATGACAATCTTACCTTAATTTTGTCAAAAAGGATAAAAAGTAACTTGTTTCGAAAATGTTGGAAAGATTCCTTTAAAAAAATATAAAGTCAAATAAGGGTATAAATGAATTTTACCCATTTTCTATTAAATAGTAAAAAAAATTTGAAATACATTTTTATGAAACATGGATGTGGATGATAAAGAGGTCCCAGAAGATAATTACGTATAAACAACCTCAGATAATGAAGAGATTGTGAAATAAACCCTTACCAATTTGGTAACTTACGAAACATACACCCCATGAAAGAGGTATCATACAATGAATATGTAAATACACATAAATAAAATTGTATTACATAATGTATACAATTATAGGAAGTACATACAACACACAAAAGGTAATATTGTAAATATGACATGAATCTCACAGGAATGAGGAGTGAGATGAAAACTCCTTACCTTGCACTTTCCTTTAGTCGAGGGTATGTTAAACCTCCTGTACGAAGATTTTAGTATGTTATTAAATTATACCAGAACCATATTAGTATTTATGATTTCATACATGATTCATTTATGACTTTATATTACCCATTTAATAATAAATTCCATGTTAAGTTAACATTTTGGGTAATAATCACTTTCTTTATCATACGTGTTTTAACTTGTCACTCCTGGCTGTATCACTTAGATCATGATTTAAATAGGTCCAGAATATTAAACATGATAAATATATCTTATATATTTAGAATATAAATATGTATAATATTCATATATATGAAATGGAAAACACCGTTTATGGAGACGGTAGTCCGTACGTTCGCATAAACGTTGTTTCTGTTTTCAAATAGTGTTGAACGGAAGTAAGTGAATAAGATATTTGTAAGTACATAAATACTTATATATATATATATCCAGTAGAATTATTATTTCATATATTATATACTTATTAGAAATATATATTTTTATAATCGTCGATGAATGGTGAACTTCGAAATGAATCTCATTGCGTCGTGGAGACGGTAATCCGTACGTACGCACGAGCGAAAATATCATTCGTTTGATATTAAAATAATATATAATTGGATATTATATCATATATAAAGAATAATTATCATGTTATATTTATTACTAACATGAATTACAAATCATTATTATACCCATCCAAATAATAATATATTAAATAACAATTACACCACGACGTGGAGACGGTAAGTCGTACGTACGCACGTATGGTGACATGTCATTCAAAGGATGGATAGAATACTGAATATGGTTGTACCATTTTTATAATAATATTAAATTATATAGGAAATACTGTATTAATTAATTTAGAATGGTAATAACAAAGAAAGAAGAAGTGTAAGAAGAAAGGAACTTGAAAAAGGGTGGTGAAATCATTACCTCTTCTTCGGGTTCTTCCTTTTGATTTGATCAAAAGGACTCCATAGGATGGATTAATGACTAAATTAAGGCCTCTAGGATGAAGTGAGGTAATTTTAGAGAGTATATGGCAAGGGTTTGGCCGAACCAAAAGGCTTTGATGGTGTGAATTAATGAGAAGGGGAGTGTCCTTTTATAAGAGGGGTGAGGGGCACGTTTGGAAAATCTAGAAATATTATTTTATAATAAATTCATATTCGGTTTATAATTGCTCCAAAGTGAATTATTTATAGGTTATGGTTAGGATGGGTTACAAACCACTCAAAAAATATAGTTTACACAGGTTTGGGTCATTATATTAACCTTATCTTTTAGTTTTAACAATTAGTTATTTAGTTTCACACTTACCATGTCACATTATATTTTTATATTATATAGTTAATAAACATACTATATAAATCCAAGCGACCCCCAAGTGGTACATTAATGATTCAAATATCATGATAAAAGTCTCTTTGCTGAACCTTAGATTTTTAAGAATTTAATATCAATTAATAATATAATATTTGTTTTAAAAACTCTTTTATGTCAATTTAGACATAATTCAATAATTGACTTTTGTAAAACTAATAACAGAATGATTACTTCAAATAAAGTTAATTAAATCAATTATAATATGTCATAGTATCCTATAAAATTATTGTAATTCATTAAAAGTCTCAAATTATATTTATTTGGGTATTTATAATATCTATTATTTTAATTTTTCACTATTATGGCAATTACTACATCATCATTGTGTCATAAATAAATTAAATTATTTAAAGTCTAAAAATTATAAATAAAATATTATTATGTAGGAAATCTTTTTATATTTATAATGAATATTTATAGTCTAAAATCCAATATATATAAACCTATTTAAAAATTGTTTTTCTAAAGGATATATGCTTATGCCATTTTTTTATTTATTTTAACTTAATTAAAATAAAGTGTCCCTATCACCTACAAGTGGCTCCTTGGGGTCCCAAAATCTACCCAAAGATGCCCATGGTCGGCCCTGTATCCAAAAATAAGGTTAGGACACGTTTTAGTGTAATTTAGTATTATTATAATATTATTGTTTAACCCTTATTTACCAGATTTACCCTTTAACCATGGTAAATAAAATATTTACCGAAGTAATTATTCAAAATGTCTAAAAATAAAAGTTATCTATTTACATATTTTAGACAACCTGATTCCAAATATGGAATCTATTTTTCCAAATTTAAAACACAGATGTGGCAGATATTAATTTAAAATTAATTCTCATTGTCAAAACAAAAAGTGTGTTTTTAAGATATAATAACTATCAAAAGATTGATACTTGTTTATGTCCGGTTTAATTGTGAAATTATGTCCAATGACCAACATTGTATTAAATGAAAAAAATATATTCTTAATATACTTTAAAACCACTCCAATTCATAATTTATCACTATTAATTATTTTGATTAAAAAAGTTGTTTTTAATTAAAATTTAGTAATTTTCACTATTCATCAAAATATTAAAGTTATCCGAAAAGTACCAAAATTTCACCTTAGGCTAAATTCGATAATCCAAATCCAAAAATGAAGTCCATTTTCAGAGATAAAATTTCTAAAATTTTAAAAAGTAGGTATTACTATTCATAACGGCTACTTTGATTGGTCGTGATGTGTGTTAGAACTCGAAGTTGCGTACAACACATTCTACTGTATTATTCAAAGAGATGCGTACAGTGGAAGATCGGGGTGTTACATTCTCCCCTCCTTAAATAAATTGATTCCTCGCAATTTTATGTTGTTCTCTGAAAATAAAGGTTGAAAATAGAAAATATCTTTGTGGAAAAACCCACATTTGAAATTTAGTCAATAAAATTTAGTCTTAATAAGAGGAAAAGAGAAATGAAAGGGTCACCACCAAATGATGATCTCGATTAGGAGAAAATTGGTGGAAATTAGAATATATAATTGGAGGAAAAACATAAATATTTATAGGTGGTGATTGAGGTCATCAATCTTAAACATGTTTAAAATTGAGGTCCTTAAATTCGGTAATCTATGAGGATTTAAAATGCCGTCGGTTCAACAAAACATAAGGTATTAGGATAACACATTTTTGGTTTTAAGATCCCTTAAATAAAGTATAAGACTTAATTTCTTCACAGAATAAGAGGAGAAGTAAAATATTTACTTGAAAAGTATAGTTCCATCTTTTAACTAATTTCTACCACGAACTCATATTTCAATATAAAAGATAATAGAACTTAAAAAATATATTTTATTTATCCTATTAGTTTGGGTTAAAATAATTAATTTATAATTCATATACTAAACCTTCTTAAAATAAACTACATTATTTAATCGAGGACATCTCATGGGCCAATGGTAGGTGATACAACCTTGTCGCCCTTCAGTTGCGGATTCAAGTCTCACAGCCTTGCCAGTCGCGATGGGTTGCCGCCCGACCTCTGGGATGTTCTTTTATGGAAATCCAAAATTAATCTCAAACTAAAATTATCCAAAATACTTCTTTCCAAACTCACAGTCCAACATTTATAAGGAAGGTAAACATAATGTTGATCTTTTTTACCCCGTAATGGCATATGAATACCTTCATCATGTATTCTTTTAAAACACTGAAACATCCTGAATTAACATAAACCTTATTGATTACATTAATGCTCCCTTATTCCATATAGAATTCTAGATATACTTCATCCATCCAAAAATGTTGTAAACTCCAAAAATTATGGAATATACAAATCTTCAATCAGTTTCAAGGCAGTCAAGAATATCCAATATAATTTACCCAAATCAACCATATCTTATTCCAAAATAAGTACCTCAGTATTAGAACCATATTAAGGTTTATCATTCATTCAACCATTTAATTTACAAAAAGTTTAACTTGATGTAGAGTCACATTTCATAGTACCATAAAATATCAAATCCCCATGAAATAGTAATGCAGTACAATCCGTATATACTCCATAATTATTATAACAAGTACATTGCTGATACAACACTCAAATGACATAATCAACATAAGAACTCTAATCATTCCTCTTCATCTGTGGTAGTATCATAACTTGATTGTTATCCAATAGCATCATTTGCGTCATAGTCTGATGATAGTTTCACGTAGTGTCCAAACTCCTTCCAAATGAAGCATTGTACATTTGAAACCATTTTCTTACCCTTGAAGTCACGTACTTGGTGCCCTTTTTCCTAAAAACTTATAACAAACTCCCATTCCATTCAGGCAAGTTCCAGGGTGTTTCTTCCCACAGTTATCACATAAGGGGAAATTCTTCTTTTCCCTCTCCCCTTTATCCAACTTTTTCTCTTCCATCCTTTTCTCCTTTTTCTTCCCTTCAAAGCCATAGGACTCAGTAAAATTTTTAGTTATCTTATCCACACAAGATACTATTTCTTCATATGTTGATAATACATGGGGGACTATTTCCCTTCTAAATGATGGCTTAATTACATTAAAGATACTATCCTTCTTACTCTCTGGATCATACGTATTACTGGAGTTGACATTCCTTCTACTGGGCGCCATTTCTATACAACAGCATAAACTAGGCCTGTTTATGAATTACAATGAATAATTCCAAACTTGTAAAATACCTAATACAAATTGAACAGTTTATGGATATAATATATAATTATAAAAATGTTTTCCTTCAGTAAGTATATATTCATGAGCCCTTCATAATGGTTTGTAATGAAAATGAGAATTATCCTAAGCATATCCCCTAGGAGTGTCGTAACTAAGAGTGCAGCAAGGCCCGTTACCATGCACTAGTTCTTGTTCGAGTCTAGCTCAAAGCGGTGATTTCGGGTATTACCATAGGTACATCTGTGCCAGAGCCGCCTCTACCTACTCGTATCCAGACAGAGACGTATTGCTTGGAAAACTCACAAAATCTCTACAATACCAAAATTCTAGGATGTTCTTCTATAATAATCCTCAAAGTCTATCTTAGGGCTATGTGCTCTAATCAGAGTTTATCTAAATTTAGTTTCCAAGGTTATTGCTAAACTTCCTCTAATACCAACTGTAACGTACCGACCCCAGTTACCCAGAGTCGGTGCATTATTATAATACATTGGAATTATTACAAGGAATCAAGTCCCAAAGGACCGATAAGTTTAGCAGTCTTGGAAAAATAGGTCACATACATGAATGTTAAATTTGCACTTTAAGATGTACAAAACAACATAAATAATCTTTATTAACGCCATTATTCCATTGTCTTAACCCTTCAAATAAATCAAATTACACTTCTTGGAATCCTGGGTAAAATAAAACATAGAAAGGGGTGAGCTCAAATGCTCCGTAAGGGTAAGCAATATAGTGGACACTTTCAAAAATAAGTATAAACATTTAAGGCAATGTATAAAACTAAAACAAAAGCCTTTTAAACATTAACTTCAGAATAATATGGCATAAATAAAATGAAATAATTCCATTTACTTATTCACATGGATATTCTACTAATCGAATAATCACATGCAATATCACTAACCACTTTTATAATGATGGAATGCATGATGCATAACTTTAATTTTTGTGTCAAGGCCTTGTGCCAAGACCTAAGGGATAATTGTAACCGGAACCCAACCCGGCAAGTCTCTGTAACCGGATTCCATGCTGGAGTGCCTCTAATAACCAGACACCAACCTGGAGTGCCTATAATAACCGTACTCCAATACGGAGTGCCTCTAATAACCGGACACCAACGCGGAGTGCCTCTAATAACCGGGCACCAACCCGGAGTACCTCTACTAACCGGAAACCAACCCAGAGTGCCTCTAATAACGAGACACCAACCCAGAGGGTCTGCTATAACCGGACCCCAACCCGGAGGGCTTACTTTTATTGGTTCCCAACCCGGAACATACTAGTCCATCACATTCATCTTAAGAAGAGGATGAAATATAAAATAAACATTCGTATTAAAACTAACATACAAAATGTCAAAACTTTAATCATAAACAATTAATGGCATAAAAATAACTCATCCATAGTAAAAAATATCACAAAACCATAAATACAATATGGATGATTTGTATCATAATAAATCAACTTGAAACAAGTGTAAACTTTATCAAAGGATGTTGACATAGATGAAATCAATACTGTTTGAGAGAAATATCTCTTTTTTTGAAATAATTTAAAAGTCGCATTATTATAGAGAAAACCATTATTTTAAAAATAACTTTATAAGATTGTTAATAATTCTTCAAAGGTGTAATAACATCAGAGAATAACCACACCCGCTATATAAGTTAAAAAATACATTCTTACCTTAATTTTGTAAAAAAGGTTAAAAAGTAACTTGTTTCAAAAATGTTGGAAAGATTCCTTTAAAAACATATAAAGTCAAATACGGGTATAAATTACTTTAACCCATTGTTAATTAAATAGTAAAAATGTTTTGAATGAAATTTTTATGAAACATATATGTGGATGATAAAGAGGTCCCAGAAGATAATTACGTATAAACAACTTCAGATAATGAAGAGATTGTGAAATAAACCCTTACCAATTTAGTAACTTACGAAACATACACCCCATGAAAGAGGTATCATACAATGAATATGAAAATACACATAAAATAAAGTGTATTACACAAAGAATACAATTATAGGCAGTACATACCCCACAAAAAAGGTAATAGTGGCAATATGGCATGAATCTCACGGGAATAAGGAGTGAGATGAAAACTTTTTAACTTGCACTTTCCTTTAGTCGAGGGCACGTTTAACCTCCTGTATGAAGATCCTAGTATGTTATTAAATTATAAAAGAACCATATTAATATTTATGATTTTATACATGATTCATTTATGACTGTATATTACCCATTTAATAATAATTTCCATGTTAAGTTAACATTTCAGGTAATAATCACTTTCTTTATCATACGTGTTTTAACTTGTCACTCTTGGTTGTATCACTTAGATCATGATTTAAATACTTCCATAATATAAAACATGATAAATATATCATATATATTTATAATATAAATATGTATAGTAGACATGTATATGAAATGGAAAAAACCGTTTATGGAGACGGTAGTCTGTACGTATGCATAACGTTGTTTTTGTTTTCATATAGTATTGAACGGAAGTAAGTGAATAAGATATATGTAAGTACATAAATACTTATATATATATATATATCCAGTAGTATTATTATTTCATATATTACATCGTTATTAGTAATATATATTTTTATAATCGTCGATGAATGTTGAACTTGGAAATAAATCTCATCGCGTCGTGGAGATGGTAATCCGTGCATGAGCAAAAATATCATTATTTTGATACTAAAATAATATATAATTGGATGGTATATCATATATAAATAATCATTATCATTTTATATTTATTATTTACATGAATTACAAATCATTATTATACCCATCCAAATTATAATATATTGAATAACAATTACACTACGACGCAGAGACGGTAAGCCGTACGTACGCACGTATGGTGACATGTAATTCAATGGATGGATAGAATACTTAATATGGTTGTACCATTTTTATAATAATATTACAGTATATAGGAGATACTGGATTCATTATTTTAGAATTGTAATAAATATAAATAATAAGTAGAAGAAGAAAGGAACTTGATAATGGGTGGTGAAATCATTACCTCTTCTTCGGGTTCTTCCTTTTGATTTGATCAAAAGGGCTCCTTTGGATGGTTTTATGAATAAAGGAAGGGCTCTAGGATGAATTGAGGGACGTTTAGAGAGTATTTGGGTATGTTTAGGAGGAACCAAAAGGCTTTGAATGTTTGAATTAATGAGAAGGGGGTGTGTCCTTTTATAAGAAGGGTGAGGGGCACCCTTGGAAAGCTAGAAATATTATTTTATAATAAATACATATTCGGTTTCTAATGGCTCCAAAGTTAATTATTTAAAGGTTAAGGTGGGTAAAGGGTCTAAAATAACTCAACCAATTTAATTTAGATAGGTTTGGGTTATTATATTAACCTTATCCTTTAGTTTTAACTCTTAGTTAATTAGTTTGACACTTACCATGTCACTTTTTATTTTTATATTATATAGTCAATAAACATACTATATACATCCAAGCGACCCCAAAGTGGTCCATTAATGATACAACTATCATGATATAAGTCTCTTGGCTGATCCGTAGATTTTTAGGAATTTAATATCAATTAATAATATAATATTAGTTTTAAAAACTCTTTTATGTCAATTTTGACATTATTCAATAATTGTCTATTGTAAAAATCATAACAGAATGATTACTTCGAAAAAAGTTCATTAAATCAATCCTAATATGTCATATCATCCTAGAAAAGTATTTTAATTCATTAAAAGTCTCATATTATATTTATTTGGGTATTTATAATATCAATTATTTTAATTTTTTACTATTATGGTAATTACTGCATCATCATTGTGTCATAAATAAATTAAATTATTTAATGTCTCAAAATTATAAATAAAATATAATAATATAGTAAATATTTTTAGATTTATAATTAGCATTTAATTTCTAAAATCCAAAATATATAACCCTATGTAAAGTTTTCTTTATAAAAGATATATGCTTGTGTCATTTTTGTATTTATTTTAACTTAATTAAAATAAAGTGTCCCTATCACCTACAAGTGGCTACATGGGGTCCCAAAATCGACCCAAAGATGTCCATGGTCGGACATGTATCCACCAATAAGGTTAGGACATGTTTTAGGTTAATTTAGTATTAATATAATATTATTTGTTAACCCTTATTTACCAGATTTACCCTTTAACCATGGTAAATAAAATATTTACCGAAGTAATTACTCAAAATGTCTAAAAATAAAAGATAACTATTTACAAAATTTGGAAATCCTGATTACAAATATGGAATCCATTTTTCCAAATTCAAAACACAGAATTGGATGAAATTAATTTAAAATTAATTCCCGCTGTCAAAATAAAAAGCGTGTTTTTAAGATATAATAACTATCAAAAGATTGACAGTTGTTTATGTCTGGTTTAATTGTGAAATTATGTCCAATGAACAACATTGTATTAAATGGTAAAAATATATTTTAAATATAATTTAAAACCACTCAAATTCATAATTTATCACTATTAATTATTTTGATTAAAAAAGTTGTTTTTAATTCAAATTTAGTAATTTTCACTATTCATCAAAATATTGAAGTTATCCGAAAAGTACCCAAATTTCACATTAGGCTAAATTCGATACTCCGAATCCAAAAATGAAGTCAATTTTGAGAGATAAAATTTCTAACATTTTAAAAAGTAGGTATTACTATTCATAATGGCTACTTTGATTGGTCATGGTGTGTGTTAGAACTCGAAGTTGTGTACAACACATGCTATAGTATTATTCAAAGAGGAGTATACTGTGGAAGCTCAGGGTGTTAAAAGTGGTAAATCATGTTATTAATGATAAAACATAAAATATAAGCACTTTAAAATTACCCTTACAATTTCATTAATTTTATTTTATGCATATTGTTTCTCCAAAACCCTCCAATATTCGGTTATATAACTTTTTTTTCATTTTTATGTGATTATTACCTTTACTATATTTTATATAAATAAAAGAAAAATTTTTGATGTTTTTTTAATAAATATAATATTTTTAACATGATGATAATTAAGGGATATGTTCTATTATAAATATTTTTTAGAAATATAAATGAATTTTTGTCATCATGTTAATTTGATTCTAATTTGTATTGAAGATATAATTTCATTAAATTATTATCCAATGTTGATGCAGTATTCATTCAATTAATTAAAAATAAAATAAATGATATTACCTTTTAGAAGTAATATAATTTGATATAATTACTGTTATACAATAATATTTTTGATAAATATGACATATTATGTATATTCAATTTTATTATATTATAATTCTATCTTATTTTGTTTTGTTTTTAATGTCTATGTAAATTAATAGTTTCAAAATTGATATTTTTGTTATTTTATGAAAATAATATTTTATAAATTTACTTAAAATAATTAAACATCATTTCTATGAGAAAATAATAATTAAATGATTTATACTATAAACCATGGTTAATTTATGTTTGGTTTTTATTTTATAGTAACTATAATTACCCACAAAGAGTAAAAAACATATTGTAACTATAATTGTGAAAAGGGTGAACCCTGGGTTAAAATAAAAATATATGAGTACAAAATATGGTATAAACATTTAAAAAACATTCCCTTATTAAGGGATTTATAATATTTTGTATCATATATTTTAATTTAAAAATAATTTTAACCCTTTGTATATTAAAGTTATTTTATATTAATTTAATATTTCATTAAACACCAAAAGTTTCCTTCCTCTATCTAAGAAAAGGGAACCAATTTTTCTCATTTCATCACACCTCAAGAACCACTTGGTTAAGAAACTCTCTACTAAAATACATTACTAACATAAATATCCACAATATATATATGTATTAGATTTGTAATAATGCTCATTATAGTTGGATTAATTTCTAAATGACATATGTTTTCCAATAAAAGTGTATAGTTATTAACCGAATATTTCTGTTTTATTTATTATAATTCATTCCTCAAATATTGTCACGAAATGATGATAAAATAATATAGGTAAATTAAAAATAATATTTTTTTTTATTTTAGTTTAAGATAAATAAATAAATCTCCATCCTCTATCAAATTGGAATGGAATTCGTCATTTGCGTGTATGGAGGACTACCGCCTCACAGACCGATGTAATTTATTTTCCATAACTACATATTAATGATATTTATAATGATGGATTTAATAATTATAAATTATATTAATGAAATAATTATCATTCTTAGAATATATTATATGTCAATTAATAATCTTTACAAAAACTAAAAAATAATAACATCATGTGTACATATATGTGGACTACCAACTCCATAAAGCGATGTGATTCGTTTTTCATCAGCCCATCACATGGATGATGTATATAGTTGTATTTAATAAATTATTATGTCATTTATAATATAATTATAATTATATAATGATAAAATCATAACCATATAATTTTCATAATGAATTTTGAAAAATGTAAATGTTACTCATATGTACGTATGACTGACCATCTTCATTATTGTAACGTAGTTAATTTCGGATAAACACATTTTATGTTTTGTTTTAAAATTACAATTGATGTTTAAAAATGAATATTATTTCATTATAATTGATACATATATGATTTAACAATTTCCCCCTTTTACTATGGTGAACATGTTTAATTCATCATTAAATTTAAAACTAAACATCCTAAAAATACCCAACAGTGACAAAAATATATATGTAATTGAATATTTTATTAAAAAAAGGGAATAAGTTGGTTAATTATATGCGATTAAACTTGGGAAATTTTTTTATTAAATAAAATATTTATTATGAGTTATTAATACAGGTGTTAAAATACATACATACATATATATATATTCTAGACACAAGGTAAGGTATTTTCTTTCAGTTTACATTATATGATGCAAATTTGTCTCCTGAACCGACATTTTTAAATTCTGAATATACTATAAGTTTTAAATATTATATCTTTAATCCTTCAGATATAAAGGTAGTTTGAGTTGAAACTTGAATTATATCATCGAAGGGGGTTTTACTTGAATGTTACTATGTGGTAAAGAGTTTTTTAACCCAATTTCATTTCAGTGGGATATAACTCATCATCATTAACATTGTTATTCCATCATTATTTAAGAGTTGATATATAAATTTTTTTACATTGTATATATACTTTTTTGGATTTAAATTTTTACACATAATCCCAATATATATTAATTTTAAATTCACTGATATGATCTTTGTAATTGTTATTCATCTCAAATTCCCTTACCTTGAGACACAAGCTTGTGAGATGCAACTATCTTATTTAATGAGGTGAATATACTTTCCCTTTTTACATTTCATATCAAGAATTACATTGTGTTAATTACATTTAATGTTTATTTTTATGTTATTCGTTCATGGGTTGTATGATTGAAAAGTTACCAATGTGGATAAGGCCTTATTCCCAAATCTCTTATCTTTTGGGATTGTTTATGTTCAATGTTTGTTTAGGGGAAATCATTTGGAATTATTTTTTTAAACCACATCTATTGTTTTATCTTCAGGTAATGAATGTGATTTCAATTTTTAATTCTTATTTTCTTTTTTTTAAACATCAAGAAATCAATTTTCAAGTGACATCAATATTGTATATTCTTTTAGATCAATAATATTTCCCTCTCATATCCACATTTTCTAAAATGTTTTAAAAACTATGTTTTTAAATAAAATATTATTTACTATAAATATTTTACTTGATATTTTACATTTTTTAAAAATTTAAAAAAATTATATTTATTGATATTTTCCAAAAAGGACACTTTTGATTCATTTTACCAATTGTTTTTAAAATAATTTTAATTTTTAATATTTATAAAATGAATATATTTTTCCACTAACATGAATAATATTCTATTTAATGCTTCAATTCATAATTTTCTGATGTTATTTTCCAAGAAAATTGTTTTCATAATAATATATAATGTTTTAGATTTTAAATGTTATTTTCATAATAAATAGTGTATTTCCCTAAAAACATGTTTTTAATGACTTTTTAATGGTACTTATTTTCAAAAATATCAATAACTCTTTACATTACATACACTCCACTATAAATATATTAAAATGATTCTAGATTTATCCTATTTTAGGATGGATTATGATATTTTCATGCAACCCGTATTATTTTAATAGTTAAATCAATCTACGAAATAATGTTGATTATTATTATGATTAAAATTTTAAATATGATAAATATTTTATTGATGAATGGTATATGAATGTTATGGATGATGAATAGATGTGAATGATTTATCTTATATATAGGATAAATCCAGAATATATCTCATAACGAATGGGTGATACCTATATAGATTCTTTGATTAGTGTTCCCACATATTTCTCTAATGCAGTGGGTAATGATACTTATCATTAATGGAAATAAGGATGGAGTTACTAGAGGTTTTCTTCTAGGAATTTAATTGGGATATAGTTATTTCTAAAATTCAATTAAAAGGAGTTATGAATATAGTGTTTCCAAGATATCCACATGTTTTTTATGCATGTTGTGGGAAAAAATATTTCCTTTAATCACATAGCTCATGATTATTGATTTCTGCATGAATGAAAAGTGTTTTTTATAGATGATATGGGATATCTGAGATGTGATTAATTCACATGGATCAGGAAAAATGGAATAAATGTTTTTTATGAAACCAAATAATTTTATGAATGTTATGTGATATCCACATTTTTTTGTTATGTATGTTATGTAATTTATTTTATCTATTAAAAAATAATAATCTATGTTTCCTTTTATTGATTTAAAATCACATGGCTCATGTTAATTGATTCATATAACACCTAAAATATTTAATTATTTATTCCATGTTTTGTGACTGATTATCCTAGAAATTATGTATAGGATTTCTATTATTTTATGATCACACACTACGATTATGTCATCATAACCTTATTATCATCTTATTTTCCCTATTTAAATTCAATTGATAATATTTATTTTTACCCGTAGAGATCATTATATCACACTCTTATTATTTTTTCTGTTCACCACATTTCGTAGAATATTGTTAAATTGTTTGAGTCTAGAGATGCTTCATACAAGAAGAAAATTTTGAGATATAATGAAGACTTAGTATGGAATATGAAAATATAGTAATAGTATTAAAAATACACTTTTTATGTAATGATTTTTATTTATTAATTTTTTTCCAAATTATATAAGGATATGAACAGAAAATTTATTTAGAGATATTAGGGATCCAATATATCCTAATGATGTTTTAAGGGTTGAATAGAAAATATTTGATCCCATTTTCCAGTATCAAACCCATAAATGGAATTTTTATTTTTTTAGCATTTGAAACAAGATGGAATGTATGGAGCTGTTACAATTATTCACAACATTTATTTAATAATGTGTATACAATACCCCTTTTCAAATTTTTTAGAACACATAATTTTGAGTCATACATTTATTTTGTCAATGAATTGATATGTATGACGTCCATGAAAAAAATACTAATATAATATTCATGAGGGACTTGGAAGTTTCTAGTATTATGTTTCACTTTAAATGGGAAATTTTTTTGGACTTCATTATACCCATTTTACATAGATAGGAATTATATATATTTTATGGGTTCCCTTAGAAAAAAATATCAAACCCTACTATCCATCATGACTGCTCACCCAATAGAACATGTTAGATTTTTCAGAACCACACCATAACAGATAAACAACCGAGCATTATAGTGTGTGGTAGAGTGTAGATCCTATAGTGGAAACACAATGTACATGCATGTGGTCTTAGGTGGGCTGCGCAATGGGACGACATTGCTAGTGAGGGCGTGGGTGTGTGTGTGGAAGAATCCAACCCCACTGCCAACTCTATATATTCATGGAAAACTTCATATTGTTAATAATATCTCATCATTATGAGAACTTTATTTGGGATGAAAGATTTTGTGTGGAATTTCTCCTCTATAAAAATATATGGATAAAACCTCTATCATCTGATCTAGCTATCTAAGCCATTTGATCATTCCTCCACATAATCATCAATGTTAATACACCTTCCACACTCTTTGAACCCATGTAGAATGTCGTGATCCATTCTGGACATCATTTTATAGTTTTCATGAATGAAAAATCCAATAAACCATAACCTATAGCATTTATAATACTTCTCTGAAGATCAAAATAAGGAAACCAAAACTCTATCAACAACCATAATTCATGAATGAATCTTAATTTTCATGTATATGACACATCAAATAATAAATTTGTTTCATGAATATGATTGTGAGATACCATAACATGATTCCACAATGTTCATGAAACTATTTGATTGAAAATCATCGAGCCATTCACTCCTGTCTTGTGAAGTTGTCATATTAATGAATGATAATACAATAGAGGGTGTGGAAAGTCTCGAAGCTCTATGAAACAATTTCCTGAATCCAATCATGTGAATTGGAAGAGGAAATCAAAAATTTTACAATGGGTATAATGGTCTAAAAATGAATCTCATGTGAATAAACCTGACATCATGTGGCTGCTAATAAAAAATATTTTAACATTCCTTTGTGAGTGGATTTTTCCTTAGTAATTTTATTTATTTTCTTCATGTGACTCATTCAATGACTTTTCAATGGCTTTCCACTAAAAATACATATGATCATATGAAGCCTCTAAATCAATCATGTGATTCCCTATTCGATTGAATGAAAATCATTGAATTAACAAACAGTGATCATTAAATACCCTTGGAACTATCATTTAATACCTTGATATCTTTCAAGAATGACATAATGTGTGCCTTATTAGGATCATTGTGTGTTGATCATGATAATCGGGTCAATTTTTCTAGTTGGTTTAGGCAATACCCTTAGCATGAAAAGTGTCTAAACATTTAGCAATATTCCATTTATATAAACCCAGGGTCCTCTTAAAAAATAGGGCAGGATGGGGTAATAGAGAAAGATATGTGGAACCAAATAATCAATGTATAAGGGAAGAGTGGGCTTCCATGATTAGAGTAATTATCAATGTATCAAATGACCCACAAAAATATTTTATCAAGAGACTACATCACATTATTCCCCTATTATAATGTGACTTCAGGGGGATTGGAACATCATGATAGATCTCTTTTAGATAAATCACTCTTGAAAATTTGTACAACCATGAACATTATCATATAGACACCCCTAGACATGTATATGAACCCGTGAAAAATTACTCCCCTTTTCCATGAAACCCTTATGAGGTTTTTCCATCAAATTAATCCCCTATCTTGATCCCATATTTTCAATATAGATCATTACCTATACACAAGTATTAATGAGAAGGAAATACATGATCACATGAATTCTCACTAGTCTTGTGACTCTATCATGTTGAAGCCCTCTGACATGTCAAACATGATCACATGACACCCTTTGATATATTTACATTTATGACGTGAAAGAAATACATGAAACATCATCATAATCATCTGAGGACATCTCATACATGTTTTTTTATCATGTTGAGACATATGAGAAATGATAGTTTGATTATGCAAAGAAATATCATACAATTCAACTTGATAACATGAATATATAACCAATAAGTCTACATGATGTTGTGAAGACATTATATAGAAGTCATCAAGATCATGTGATGAAATCCAAGGAAAGCTAGTTTCATAATTTGAATTTCCTAATACATTCCACATCGATCATTTGATGATTCAGGTAAATGTCAACTTTGATCATGTAAAGTTCCTTGTACATGTTTTCATTGATTATTAAAAGCACCTATGACATGTAATCCAGACAAACTACGCTTGTACAAACATCCTCAAACATTTCTACACAACCACATACTTGATAACATGACACCCCAAACTAGTTGGATAGACAATCAAGACATTCTAGGTATATAATAAGGACATGATAGGAATAAAATCTAGATATGTGAGGAAGGAAGCCTAGGACAAGTAAATATCATCTAATAGACACACATAAACATACTATAGAGACCCAAAATTGAAGTACATGGAAATTACATTACTTTTTGTAATATTTAATACATTACAAAAAATGATGCCCAAAGGTCATACTAGATTAGAATCATTAGAAGCTGGGATCACAGTCAGATAACTTTGTGAAATATCATCAATATCTCTCATAATGATCTTATGATTAATTTTTCCTACCTAAAACCTTTATTTATATCATATGGGAAATAAATCATATGAAAAGTATGAGCTCAAATGCATAGTAAGGGTATGCATGGAAAATATCATATAAAACATAAAAATAATAATGAAAAAACCTCAGAATAACTTTGTAAAATCATACCACATTTGACATATATAAAAATTATGATTCATGAAATGAACATTGGTAGTTCATAAGTTAAAAATAAAGAAGGAACCATGAACCATGACAAAATAACATTGGCCTAAAACATGAAATTATGAAAAAATATTAGCATAGAAATAGTTTTCCATATTATCTAAGGATCATTTCTGAGAACTTCATAGCATAAAATGATCACTACTGAACTTAGTTCACTCATCATTCAAACTTTGTATTATTGAACCAAATTTACATTTCATTCCAACCCAATATTAATGAACCAGATTTACTTTTTATTTAAGTCTTATATATCTCCTTAGATATAAATCATTACACAATGAATTGGAGGGAGATGTATGTCCCAAAAATCTCATAATTAAATCATTCGTACATGTTCCACAATAATATAAATCATTCATCATAACCCAAGGAATAAAATGGGTTTATTTAAACATCATTCCAGCATAACATAATCCATGTAAAAGAAATGGATTTCATAAATATAATTCGAACATAAACACAATAAAACCATAACACCAATTAGGATATTATATTTGAAAAATTCCCCAATTAAATATTTCCATCTTAGATGGAAAATAATTTTTATATAACATTTTAAATTAATTTTTGAGTAAAATATCTTTTCTTATCCAAATTTTTTCTTTTATCAAAATTCGGCACAATTTTAAACGAATAGAATTTATTTTAAAATAAACATGAAATATTATAAAGACATTTTCAGGGAAATAATGCGTTATGAAAACATTATATTCTCTTCATGTTTTATTAGTTAACAAAACATTATATACATTATTTTTCAAAAAAAGATGAAAAAGTACCTCATATCGAAAATGAAAAAAAATTATATCCATACCATTTAATAAAAATTAAATAATTTTTAATATTCAGTCTTAAAAATTGTATAATAATATAAATAATATTTTGGAATACATCCTTAGGAAACATGTACAAGGATGATAAATATACCCAAGTAAATACATACATATAAACAATCTCAGATAGTAATGAGATTGTGAAATTGTACCATACCAATTTATAATCAATTGAATCATATGACTCATAAAATAAATAAATATATATTAATATTATTACCTTAATAATGAGAATCAAAAAATAATTAATGGGAATCATAAAAACCACTCTAAATAATTTGGTCGTGTATAGGGCATATGCCCCCACAGAAATAAAAGTGAAACACAATAATCCCTTACCTTAGGACTGATATCCTTTGTACGTATATTAAACTTATTTATAATGATTTAAATAATGTAATTAATTATTATAGATTCATATTATTTTTTATTATATAAAATATGATCATAATACAATCTATTTATTAATAATAATTTATTATTACTCATTATTCGAGAATTAACTGCTTTGTTTTCTTATGCATGTTTCGTTGAAAAAGATCTGGTTTCCTATGTTAGGTCTTAGTTATATAATTCCAAAATGATGTTAACATAAGATATATTATTTTTATTTATTATATAAATATATAAAACTATGTTTTAATGGATATCATGTAGAATGAATTATATCATATCATGGATATGGTAGGCAGTACGTACGCACGAGTGAAGGTATCATTCCCATACATGTGAAATGGTACAGAAGATAATAGTATATAATTTGTTACCGAATCCGTATCATATTATAATAATAAAATCTAGTGATTATTTCAATCAATATACCCATCCGATTAAGGTGGTGGTGAAAAAAAACATTACACCACGGTGTGGATGCAGTAATTCGTACGTACGCACGCGTGGTGATTTTGTTTTTCATTGGATGGATAGACGGTCGAATAAGGTTATTCTACAAACATAATAAAATCTAATTATATATGTTATAAATTATTTATTACATAATAATGGTAACAATAAATTACTTGTAAGTAGAAGAAAAAATGATCTTGAGAGAGTAGGTAATGGAGATTGCATATTCTTCAGTGAGCTCCATCTAGATATCTACATAAAGTCCTTAAGGATTGTAATTTCAGAAGAAAAAAACATATATAATGTTACTATGGACGTTTATAATGGTAATATTTGGGGGATGTAGGAACCAGAATTCTCAAATTGATGTGATGAAGTGAGGGAGGGGTTTCCCTTTTACAATTGAGGTGAGGGGCACATTTGGAATCTCCAAAAATATTAAATTACAATAAATTCAATATCCAAAAAAAATTCCACCAAAATATCATTTATTCAATTATATAATTATATAATGTTTTAATATCATAACATAATAAATTATAGACATGATTTCACATTAATTTAAAAATTATTATTTCAATTAACCCTTAGTTATTCTATTTTACATTTAACTAAGGTATCAAATTATTAAATATTAACATAGCATAGTTTTTACATATTTTAAATCTATTAAACTATAAATGAAAAATAGAGGACATTTTAGAATGTAAAATAATTATTATATATCATTAAAAAATTTATGAATTTTAATTAATTTAATAATACAGAATTTTAAAAAACAATTAATAATGTCAATTTTGACACTATTCAAATTATTGATTTTTGAAAATTTGAATATTTAAATTTATAATCAAAAAATATTTTATTATATCTCTATGGGGTCAAGTCATCTATAAAATTGTTTTCATATATTAATTATCCCAAATTATATTTATTTTAATATTTTTAATAACATTAATTTGGTATTTCCATTAATAATATAATTACCACACTCATATTGTATAATTATTTAATGTAAAAATTTGTTTAATGAAAGTTAAAAATAAATTACCATAATGAATATAATTCTTCTATATTTATGTTGAATATTTTTATTCATATATAAATTTGGGAAAATCCTATATTAAAAATGATAATTTTTTTAAAACATGAATGCGGAAACATTAACATCACTTAAAATAAAATATTATGAGTGTCATAATCATTTCCAAATGACTCAAAAAGTAAATAAATTGACCCTTGGATTATTATGGTAGAGATATAATTGTAAAATAATATTTTTTCAAGTGGTATTTAATTTTATTAATTATTATCATTTCACTAAATATTATTTTTTTGATTTCTCATCAGTTTAATAATTTCTCTACTATTAATGTATATATTATTATGGTAAATAGTTACATCCTAAAAAATTAAAAATAAAGATCCATAAATAATATAAATAAATTAGATTTAAAATTAGTATTTATAGTCAAATTTATCTCTTATATAACCTTATATTAAAAATTATATATTTATAAAAATTTCAGTAATACATATTCAACTATTCATTAAATAAAATAAATTAAATGACTCAATCAAACCCATGTGGCTTCAAAAGGATACCATTTTTACCCAAGGATTATTTAGGTAAAAAACATATACAATGATATTAAGACAAGTTTTATTGTAATTTTAAAATATTTGTTACCCTTAATTATCAGATTTACCTTTTTATTGTATTAATAAAATTTAATGAAGTTACTATTGATAATGCCCAAAATAAAATTAATCTATTTTCATTATTCGGGCCTCATTATTCCAAATATGAAATTCATTTTTCATAATTCAAAAAAAAAGATGTTTCTATAATTAATTTAAAATAATATCCGTTTTTGGAAAGGGAGAATGAGTTTTAAAAGTTAAAACATTGCAAAAGATTATAATAGTTTTACATAAAAATTCATATTAAAATTAATGCCAATGACCAATAATATATGAAACGAATAAATTATATTATATTCATAATTTAAAACCATTCTGTAATATTATTTATAAAAAAACTATTTTTATTAAAATAATTTTTTTTCAATTAAAATTTAATTTATTATCACTATTCATCATACATTATAACATATCATAAAAATATTAAAAATTCCTTAAAAGTAAATTATTATGCCATCATTCCCAATAAAAAGTTTATTTTGATAAATATAATATTAAATGTTTCATAAACTAGATTTAAAATTGGTGCACCATCAAAATGCTGCAAAATTGCATTTTCTAAAAATAACTCTTTTATAGGAAAAATTGAATTTTTACTTATATAAAGTGTAGATAAAATATAATCTAAATATATAACATTTTATTAAATATATTAAAAATAAATTACATTAACAAAATCCAACAAAGATGATTTTATTATTTTATAAACTCGCCTATTTTCATTTAAAATGTTTTTTACAGGAATGTTAATACTATTCATACCTGCCATTATAATTACTAGGTTATAAGGTGATATAATTATATTTAGTTGTTCACATAATGTTTTTATCGAGTGAAATAAATTCTATCAAACTAACTTTATATTTTCTATGACACAAGAGAGCCCATTGTTTTATATATTGCAAGTTAAACTAGTGTTTCATATTGCACAAACTTACCATGTTGTAGTATATAACACAATATATCAAAGAAATTTAAAAAATATATCCTAAACATATCAGGGTATTACATTTTTCCCTCTAAATATGAATTTATCCATCCAAATTTGTCTAGGTTATAAAAGGATTTATAACTTAAATGTTCATTTATAGAAACCCACATCAGATAACTGGATACTAAAACATCCATTTAAAATGGAATTTGAGAAATATAACGATTACCCAAAGTCACTAAAAACTATGTTTCCACATTGTAGATTATTGGTAAAAAGTGAAAACATGTTTATGAAGGAGAAATATAACCATCATGTTCTAGTTGAGATTGATAAATAATATAATTAGGATAATGTTAAAAATTAAAATACCAGAATCTTTGATGCTTTAGGGGGTCATTTGATTTATCAAGAATGAAGGTACTCAGATAACATTTTAACTTTTAGGATCCTTTCCCTAGATTTGAATAATGAGAAGAAATAATAAATTTATTATGTGTAATATCATCATTTCTATATTCCTTGATCAATTTCAATTTCATCTCTTATTCAAATAAATGATGTTAATTTTTTCATTCCTGAAGTGTTAGTAGATCATAGTATCAATAAATAGAATTATAGTTCATTCCATCTATCATTGTCACACCAGAATGGTCATTAAAAGTTATCAAATATTCATAAGTCCACATATTTTGACATAATACCTTAATCTAACAAACATTATTCATGGTTTAACTTATACATTCCATAAATGGATATCCTTACAATCCCTCTGAAATAATAAAATCCAAACATTAAAAAGAGGTGAACTAAATCATCTTAACATTTATCTCACATATATCATAAGGTATCTATTTTTGGTCACATTCCAAACATGTGAACACCTTCATCATGAATTCTCTTGATAATGACCTGAACAACCATATGTCCATATTAAAATAATGCATGTTTCCTTATACTTAATTCAAAAAAACTATGAAATTAATCCATGATATCTTATACCAATTTTTAATAAATACTTAATCACATCTAAGGAAATCAATACTAACCTATTTACTTATTTGTAAACATCTTATCATTATATTATCGTTTTCCTCATATAAAGGGTTGCCCTTCCCTTTATCATGTCTTTTTCAACTTATTAGCCCAATAAAATTTCATGGTTACCAATACCATTCAACACATACTTTCAAATACCTATGGAAAAACAATAGTATAACAATCCATAGAGGATTATTTATTCCATAATACTATAAAATTACATATAAAACATTATTACTTATAAACACGAAATACTTCAACTATATTCTTAAACAATTTACCAAGATTCATCATTTTATTCATTATCACTTCTTTCATATCATATATCATTCATAGTCTCTTCAATATATAAAACATAAATACTACCCATATGATCATGTGGATTATCTTCATTATATTTTACCCTAGGGAATATATTTTCATAATATATATATATATATTCAACATTTAAAACATTTAACCATCATTGATTTTTTAGCAATACCATTATCCTTGTCATTTCTATTAACTGAACCTCTACCTTTGTAATTATTGACTTTGTGACCTTCTTATCTACACCTAAAACATCTTCCAGTTCCTTTGAAACATTCTCCTTGATGCCTCTTCCCACATGACTTACTTGAGGAAAATTGAACGTTATTTCCTATATGATAACCATGGAACTCCATCTTTATCTTATTAGGTGGTCCAAGAAACAATCCAATGTTGAGATTAATAATCACATTATGTGATAGATGATTATGATTAATAACGATGTTTCTCCTTCCAACTCCCATTTCATTTGGTTGATCATGAGGAATACAATTACATTTTCCATCATATCCTCCATTAAAATAAATCGTACTATTTCTAGAAATTTTATAAACTCCAAAAAATATAAGTGTGAGTGAAAATAATCATACTAGAAAAACCACATATTCAAGGTAAAGCACTTTTAATCTATAACATCATATGCTTAATACTATGTTATCAATTATCATTGCTAAAATTCTTATAGTGTAACCTATAATTAGACATTTCCATACTACATCCATAGACATACCTTAGAACTACCTCTAGGGATCTCACTAAAGTTTTCTCATCATAGGTTCCAAAAGTTATCTAAACCATTTCTCTGATACTAACTATAGAGACCCATGCATGGAATATATAGAAATCACATTAATTTTGTAGAATACTTTATTCATTACCAAAAAAGTAACCAAAATATTGTACTAGTTTACTGTCTTTGGAAACTAGGAACAAATTTTTCTAAATTGATAAAATATCTTCATCATCACCCATAAATATCTTCTCCTTTATTTTTCATACCTAAAATTTTTCATTATATGATATGGAAAAAACATATGAAAAGGGTGAGATAAAATTCTCAACAAAGCTAATCATGGAAAATATCATACCAAATATAGTCATATTAATGTAAATACATGAACATAACTTTTGAAAACTACGCGACATTTAATATTGGTTAAAATCGTGATCCATGAAATAAATCTTGTCAGTTTATAAGTCATAGATCATAAAAGAATCATGATCCATGAGGAAATATGACTAACATAAAACATAGAATTTAGGAAAACACATAAGCATAAAGAATAATTTCCATATTTTCCCAGTATTATTTCCAAAACCTTCATAGCGAATGAAGCCTAATACTTAACTGATTTCACCCCTCATTTGAGACCAATATTACTTAACTAGATTTTGTTATTGTTCCAGACTTATATTATTGAACCAAATTTACATTTATTCTAGTTCATTATATCTCAAGAGATATACATATTTTCAAAATTAATTAAAGGGATATATATCCCATACATATCATAATGAAATCATCCATAAGTGTTCCACAATAACATAAATCATTTATCATAACCCAAGGAATAAAATGAGTTTTTATAAACATCATTCCACCATAATTTAATCCATGTAAAACAAATGGATTTAATAAATATAATTCTATCATAAAGCGAATAAAACCATAGTAAAAATAAGGATATTATACATGAAATCTAACCCTATTAAATAATTCCATCTTAGGTGGAAAATAATTTTGATATAACACATGAAATTAATTCTTGTGGAAAATATCCTTTCTTCTTCAGAAATGTTTTCTTTTATCAAAATTTAGTGAAATTTTAAAGGGGATGATTTAATTTGAAAACAAAATTTAAATCATATAGGGGAACATTTATGTAAATAAGGTGTTATAAAAACATAATAAACCATTCATTCCATAGAAGTTAAAAAACATTCTCCTCATACTTTTGTAGGAAAAGTAAATAAGTACCTCATATTGAAAAACAACAAAATATTCCTTTCATAATATTTAATAAAATTCAAAAATGGGTTAAATTTAATCTAAAAAATATTATAATAAAAGAAAAAATATTTCAAAAACCAAATCTGCAAACATGTACATTGATGATAAATATAACCTTATAAATACTTACGTATAAACAGTCTCAGATAATAATGAGATTGTGAAATTATACCTTACCAATTTATAATCAGTTGAATCATATGGCTCATAAAATAAATAAAATTATATGAATATTATAAATATCATAATAAAAATCATGAAATAATTAATGGGAATCATAAACACCAATCAAAATAAATAGGCGGTGTATAAGGTATATGTCCCACATAAATAAAAGTGAAACACAAAAATCCCTTAACTTATTTTTGATATCATTTGTAAGTATCTTAACCTCCCATATAATGATATAAATAACATAATTTTATTATTCATCAATCATATACCTTTTTAGGATAACATATATCATCACAGTTTCTTCTGTTCGTTAATAACATTTCATTATTACTGATTCTTCACGTATTAACTACTCCATTTTCTTATGTTTGTTATATCAAATAAGTTCTAGTTCTCCTTAGTAGTTTATATTTATATCATCAAAAAATTATATAAAAATAATATATATAATATTTATTCATTCCATACATCTATATAATCATTTTGTAATGGATATTATGAAGAATTAATCACATCGTATTGTAGATACGGTAGGTCGTACGCACGCATTCGAGAATATATCATTCACATGTTTGTTAAACAGTGTGGAAGTGTACAATATATAAATTTTTAAAGAATCCATATCATGTTATTATAATCACATGTTGTTATTATTTTCATAATTATACTCATCCATGAAAGGTTTTGGTGAAAAACATATTACACCATAATGTAGAGAATATAAGTCGTACATACAAACGCATGATGATTTTGTTTTTCATAGGATGTATAGAAGGTGGGATAAGGTTGTTACATAACCATAATAACATATCAGTCTATAGGTGATACTATATTTGTTACTTAATTATGTAAATAACAAAGGAATAGGAAGTAGAAGAAGAAATGATCTTGAGAGAGTCGGTAAAGGAGATTACCTCTTTTTCAGCGAGCTCCCTCTAGATCAACTCTTAAAGGGACTAGTGTTGGTCTTATGAGAAGACCAACCCCTTTGTACTGTGACTAAGGACGTCTAGAAGGGAAATGGTTATGGGTTGATGATCTTTAATGATCAAATTTAATTGAATAAGTGAGGGAGGAGGTTCCCTTTTATAAATGAAATGAGGGGTACTTTTGAATCTCTAATAATATTAAATTATAAAAAAAATATATCTCAATAAAAATACATCAAAATTTTCATTTATTAAAATATATAATGGCATAATATTTTAATATCATTAACTGATAAATTTTAATCAAGTTTTTTTATCAATTTATTCCTTATCATTTTAATAAACCCTTAGTTATCATATTTCAATTTTAACTAAGGTAACACATTATTCAATATTAAAATTTCATAATTTCAACTTATTTGAGGTCAATTAGAAAATAAATGAATAATTTAGAACATTATAGTCTATATAATAATTATTATATATTTTTTAAAAAATATTTATTATTTTCAATTGATTTAAAAATACATATTTTTTATAAATAGTCAATAGTGCCAATTTTGACACTATTCATTTAATTGATTTTTGAAAACATCAAGATAAGATTATATCATAAAAAATATATTTAATTATATCCCTAAGGGGTAAATGTCATATAGGAAATTATTTGGTTATATTAATTATCCCACATTATATTTATTTTAATATTTTTAATATCATTAATTTGGTATTTCCATTAATAAAATAATCACGAAATACATATTTATAATTATTTAATATACATTTTTTCAATAAAAATAAAAAATAAGATAAAATAATGAAGATAATATTCTATATTTCAGATGAATATTAGCAGTCTAATATAGTTTCTGGAAAATCCAATATAAAAAATGTTATATTTATTAAAACCTGAATGTGACAACATAAACATCAATTTAAATTAAATATCACAAATATCTCAATCCTTTCTATATTTCTAAAATGGTCAATAAATTGACCATTAAATTATTATAGTTGATATGCACCCAAAAAATATGATTTGGTCTAGTTTTATTATGATTTAATGATTATTTTCATTTTAATAAAAAAAATATTTTATAGATTTATCATCAATTAAATAATTTCTACATCATTAATGTATAAGTTATTTAGGTAAAAGTTTATTTTATAAAAATTAAAAATGAATTTCCATGATAAATGAAGACATATTAGCATTAAAATGAGTATTTATAGACAAATTTATCTTCTATATAACCTTATATGAGAAATGACGTATTTATTAAAATTTAAGGAATATTAAAATTTTCTTTAAATAAAATATATTAAATGTCTTAATATCACCCATGTGGATTTCAAAGGATATCATATTGTCCCATGGATGTCTTTGGTAAAAAAAGACCCTTCTAATGATATTGAGAAAAAATTTATGATAATTTTATAATATTATTGTGACCCTTAATTATTTGATCTAGCTTTTTACTGTAGTAATAAAAATTACTGACATTGCTATTCATAATTTCCATAAATAAAATAAATATATTTGCATAATTAAGACCATCAGATTCAAAATAAGGAATCAATTATTTAGAATTCAAAAAATAACAAGCTTAAGTAATTAATTAGAAAAATATCTTATTTTTTGAAAGAGAGAATTATTTTTAAAAGTTAAAACATTGAAAAATATTTAAATTGGTTTAGATCAACATTAATGGTAAAATTAATGAAAATTACCAAAATTATATTGAATTAGAAATATATATTCTTTTTATAATTTGAAACAATTCTATAAAATAATTTATCCATAGAAATAATTTTGATAAAAAATGTTTTTAATTAAAATTTAATATATTTTTATTATTAAAAAACCTTAAAATTATCAGAAAAACATAAACAATTCATTAAAAATAAATTTTTTTATTCCCCTTCCAAAGAATAATTTTATTTTAAAAAAATATAAAATATAAAAGTGTCAAAAACTTAATTTAAAATAAGTTCTCAAAAAAGATGGCTAATCTATATTTTAAAAAGATACTTCTTTTATTCGGAAAATTTAATTTGTTCATAGATCATGTCTAGTAAACATATACGGTGAATTTTAAACATTTTATTAAATATATTAAAAATATATTCGTAATAAAAGCTATCAAAAGTGTGTTTATTATTTTATAAACTGACGTATATTCATTTAAATATTTTTTTTAGATGAAAGTTAATGTTGTTCATACACACCATTATAATGACTAGGTTATAAGATAACATAATAATATCTAGTTTTCACTTAAACTCAGTCTTGCATGAAATTAATTCTATCAAAATAACTTGAAATTGTGTGTAACACCGTCCAAGCATAGTGTTACGTATACCGCAATCTAAACTGGTGTTACATATAGTGCAATCTTACCTTGGTATAGCGTACAACATATGACATAAAATAAATTGAAAAATATTTATATTATAAAAATATCTAGGTGTTACACATCCACCATTCAAACCCTTGGATTTGAACCTTCAACAGAGTATGCCATTTCCATGGAGAGTGTCCTTAATGGGTTAGGGTTACACACTCATGCAACCCTAATTATTTCATTCTCTCATATGGGCCCTTGTGCCATAACAAACATATTAAATAGACCTTATACAGTCATCAAATATCTTTATGAGTTAGAGGATAGATATTAAATATGTAATATAGGCATCTATCATTATATAAGACCCTAAATATCATAAACATAGGGTATAAAAATAATTCCTGTTAGTGTAATCACCCATTTCAACCCATTTGTAGGTTAGGACTAGTTAAAATATGAGAAATATAGTTCCTATCTATTAATTAGACATTGTACATCCTTATAAGGATTGAGTTATAAGGGCCATATGACTTGGTGTATGTCCCTCCATATCCCAAATATTCTTAATTCATGTGAATGGATTGTCTCATAATTCTACCATCCTTATAGATCAATTGATTGATGAGTATAGGGCTTATATGCATGTATCCTTTTAGGTGTAGTCCCTGACTATTGAATCAAATACCTCAAACCCATAAGTAGGACAAGGACAAACTAAAATATGAGAATTATTATTCCTATTATAAATAGGATATGTAGGATGCCTCAAAAATTACTGATCTCAATACAAAATTATCTACAAGACTTTTAATCATAAATCATGAAGGGAAACATTAATGTGTAAGCCCTAAAAATTATTTCTATCAAGTGGCATTTCCAATCTTCCACTATTTATTGTTTCCCAAACCGAGAAAGACTCACATGGGAATAGACATTAGTGATAATTATACCAATAACATGATGATGATTACCTATGTTTTAGCCCTTAATTTTGATATAATCCCCATTAGATCTAATATTTACTAAAATTTTAGTACTCTTGATGAGGTAATTCGTATGTCCCATTAAAGGGATATGTTTTAATATATTTTATGTTGAAGAAGTCTATAAGGTAAATATTGTTGAATTAAAATCTTATTTTAACAGGATACGTAAGGTTCCCCCTTAAGGATTGATCCCCATATTAATTTTCCCATTTCATGAAGTTAAACAACAAGGTATAATTCTATCATATGACCTTAAACTATGTCAAAATGACTATGTGTGTTATTGATTCTTATTCATATAGGAGATGTTGGATGCCTCACATATTCTCAATCCCATCTCAACTACACCATTAGTATAATAAGATAAAAATAAACACTAGGGATCTTGAAGATCACTATAATGTAAAACATCAAAAATTAATAGGAGATTAATGGAGAACCTATGGCATATAATTGTTCCCATCAACACATGGTCTTGACCAAGTCATTGTAACTAGGTTAACTAGTACTATATTGGGGATTGAGAGGGATTTCAAAAAGGTATCTTGAAACTAAAATAGCTTCCCAGAATATGCAATAATTCCCCCCAAAAGCATGTGATGAGCCTAACCACCCATCAACTCAACCAATGTGATTTTATTAGTGTCATTGGATAGAAACCCATATTTACAACATACCGTTATATAAAAGGTTTGTGACCTATCATGAATGTGGGAACCATTGGGATTTTCAATTAATGAAAAAAATGGTAAAACAAACACAAATAATTTTTAAACATCCCTAAATAACCCAAAACCGAGCATTAAGAAAACCATCAAACATTTATGGTTACAGAATGTTGATCCCAACATGAAATAATGTAAAAAAAAGAATTACTAAATTATTATAGGCATTAGTCATCATGTCTCATAATCATTGGGAAACACACCATCTTTCTAAAGGAAAAATGGTGAAACCGGAATGAAATCCTTTAATCGTTTCAATCCTTTAATGGGTAAAAAAAGATACATTGTCATGTTCTGGTCATATTATTTGATTGAAAAAAGGTAAACCCGATGTAAAATATTTTAACTCTATAGAACATTTCATAAAACAAGGTACCATCACTTTATCCTTTATGTACTAAAGTAATTGATCGACCATGTACTCGTATATATGATCTAACAGTAACAATTTTTCTTGTTTCCTCTCCAAGACTTCTTAGATTCCATAGAGCCCAAATGGATTGTTGAAGTTTCTAATGGATTCTGAGGTCAATGGAAATGGTGGTAATGAATATGTAACACATCAAGATGTTTTGAGCATTCAGCTGACACATCGATCATGTTCACCATCCTCCATAGAAGCCAAAGTCTTAAGGACTCGATATATGTCATCACCAACTCAACACATCCAGTGCCTATTTGTGAACGTCTTAGTGTAAGATTACAACATAAATATCTCCATACCTACTTTATAAATAGTTCAATATCCTCTTTATGATGAATCCCTACTTTTCATCATTCCCACGACATTCCTCTTAAGAGGAAGTTTCACTTGTTTTCATATTGAGTAGTTTATGAGGGTATCCCTAGATCAAAAAACACATACCTTCCCTACCTAAAGGAAGTTGTTGAATATAGTCACCATGTCAACCCAACCACCTAGGAGATTACTAAGAGGTATCCCATCCATTTTGGTAATATTCATCGATTTACAACCATAAATCCATTTTGATCTCTAGAGGAATTTCATCCTACCCCATCAATCCAAATTGGATCATCCAGTTGGATATCCCATATGGGTATCCACACAATAAAATTCAAAATTATAATTAAATATCAGTTAACAAAAATGTTTCTAAGACCCATTGATGTATCCTGATTGTGGCCTAGGATCAATCCCCTATCATCACTAGCAAGGAGCCACAGACTTCATCTTAGCTAGACATGGTGACTGTAGAATCACTGGGGGTACCCCAACCCATAGGGTTGGGTGAATTTTTATATTTTTTTCCCAATCGTCATCTTTAATATAGGGACCAACCCATAAAATAGTTAAATGGATGAAAACCAACCAAATGGTATAGATGGTTCCAACCTACCAAATTGTATAGTGGGAACCATCCCACCAAATGGGATATCGAGCACAAACCCATTAAACAATAAACTCTCTTAAATAATCTAACCATACATCCTATATCACTATCAATATTTTATAAACCAAAACTGAGTGATTATCATTGGGTCTGAAAGAGCACACTCTTGAGGAGTATAATTGTACACTTTTGTACTCATTTGATACACAATAGGTTGGACCACCTTCTTCCTCTATAATAGGAAAATGAATTGCTTGATGGTATCTTTCATGCATCTAAAAATGGTATTATCATTCATGGTGGTCTTTCATAGTGAGAGGTTGATGGATCTTATATCTCGTGGAACATCACAATTTAGTCTCTAAGGTCCATATTGAGACTCTCATAATCCACTCACCCTACCATTGATAGTGGATATGGGTTCATCGTAAATTATTACATTCATCACATTATGAATTATAAGATAATTTATATAGAATAATAACACCAATGAGTGTAATAAAATCTATATGAAATATTTTTTGGAATCTTCCTGAGATAACTAAAACAGAATAATATATCAGTACCTTCTAAAATAGGTCTTCCTTTTAGTGCAGTTCCTTAGCATACATGGCTGGGGGCATTTTAGTATTCTCCATCCCTCATCTGGTGAAATCTAGAAATTATTCCATCTCATCCAACCCCACATGACTAGGGGAATTTTATTATTCAAAAAAACACCTGACCCAAAAAGAAATGTAATTTCCACATTTTCGACCCCCCTTATCAATGGAAATTGAGAAACCATATGATCTTAGTATTCACTGAAATGTATCTAATAGAATTTGGTTTCTTCAATCAGAGAGATATGTTTGCCTCATCAAATGACACTAATTCTTCATCACTCAACCCTGAACCTACAATAATAGGGACTCTTCACCCTAGACTCCAAAATCATCCATGTTCCCATGACAACAAATGATAGGTAGAACAGAGAGAAGTAGCATTGTCACCCATCTCAAGATGAAAGAAATGAATGGTTACATTACATCCATCCAAATCATCTACTAAGGTAATTTGTCTATTCCAGGGAGATTGATTTGATATAAAAGCCAATAATGGGTAAGCCATGTGAGGTATAGTTGATATCTAATGACAATACTTGTTCCTAAAATCAATGTCTCAAGAATTCTATATGGAGTTTCATTTTCTGTATGGACTATATTTTCCAATAGATTGATAAGGGGATGTTGGAACTGGTGAAAACAGAATCCAATGTCTAGTCACGTGAGTTCTTTAAAAAGGACACACATGTTATGAAATAGAACAAGATCCACATATCTCTAAGTGATAGGTGACCATATCTTAGCAGGAAATAAAACAAAGTCTATTATTTCTATCCAAAAAATGTTCCCAGGAACATTTAAAATTCCTTGGAGGGGGATTTCAAATAAATATAAATTACAATAAATGTGAATGAGGTGGAGTTTATAGTCCATGGAAGTAAATAAACTGACCATCGACATCTCAGGTGCATAATAGAGAGTTTAATTAGATTTAATGATTGGGTAGATTAGTAGGTAAAAAAAGTATCAATAGAGTTAGAGGGTCTATAAGGTTATAAAATAGTCCAAAGATTCATCCATGTTCTGTCTGAAAATTATACTTCTTAAAATTTTACTTCATGATATTTCTTAGTTGTGTGAGGTTAAAGTGCATGATATATCCCAGTAACATGACATTAAATTGCATGATAAATCCTTTTTTTGGTAAAGTTAAAATGCACGATATGTCCTAATAAGATAACATAAAACTACACAATACATCGTAGTCATAAGATGTTGAACTTTCAGATATTTCCCAATTGCATCATGTTAAATTAGACAACAACATCCTATTTTGATGAAGTTAAACTACAAAAAAAATGAAATAGTCGCATGATGTTCTACACAAAAATTTCCTAGTAACATGAAATAAAACTATATGATAACACCCATAATGCATAGTGTGAAACTACACAAAACAAGTACCAAACATTAGATCGTAAACCATGTGACAAATTAATCTCTAGGAGATATCATCAGCATCTGATGAATGTTATTGAGGCCAGGAATTTACCACTGATATTGTATAATCTTGATCTAATCTATATCAAGGAACCAAAAAATAACCTTAGTCACATACTGAGGGAATTAACCAAAAAATCACCTCATCAACATTAAGATCTCAAAAGCAAAGACTCCTTACTTAACATAGAAATATATGGACTAGAGGGGGACAGAGATCATATCAATGCTACCTCAAACAAATTTTATTATCATATCATGGTATAAATAATGGAGAGAACATAGTTCAATTCCCCTATTAATAAATACCATATGTATATTTATATGGAAATATGAAGATATAAGTGGGAATACATCCCCACATCTATCAAAGATATCAACCAATATATCTTGGAAACTAATAGTGCATATGCAAACGTTACAGAACATTCCCTTCTAACATTCTTATATATTTTGGCAGTGATCGAGGAGCTACTCCAATATGTTCTTGTGATGATACAGAGGAAAAGAACACATTAATATCCCAATATACATATGAATATATTACCAGGATCATTATTACTAGGATTTTAGTCTATGGAAGTGCACATTATTTTTCTCATCTTGCAGGATTATAAGAATATTCTAGTAGTGGTCGAGGCATAAGACTGGGATAAAATCCTCGTTCCAACCATGGAACACCAATATGGGTTTGAAAATGCTTTAAGGTAGGTAAAAATTATTCTTAATTAAATCCGGTGAAAATACCCAAAGGTACATGAAAATGAATATACCCCCTCTCCAGTTGAGTTATATTAACATTATATGAAAATTACCACAGGGCAGGGTCACATACCTATATATGAATCTTCTTGAAATATTCCAACAGATTACAAGACTAGGCTCGCATACCTATACCGACTAATATAATACATCACTATCACGCTTCAAATGTTAAATAATCAGAGGCTCGTATCTCTTCTCTTATTCTGAAGTTTCATCTATTTATTCTAGTAAGGAACTCATATATAAATCATGAGCATACCCCTGCTTCATCCATGATTGATTGGAATATTCTAGAAACTACCCAAAAGAATGTTGATATTCCTATTGATAAAACATAATCATAGTATCATAATCCAGGATGTTCTTATCTGTGATATCATATCATTATTATGCTAAAACATATCAGCAATTTCTAGAAATCGTCATACAATAGGCTCATATCCCTTCTTTACCACAGAAGGTAGTCTGACATGTTTTATCCACGACATAGTATGAGTTTCATATTCCTCATCCACTCTATTCAAATTTCCTTGATCTTGTGAGACACATATTAGAAATAACTTAAGGGTATGTTGAATATTTAATAAAATCATAAGTTGATCAATACTTTGATAGTCCTCATGGTACTACAGAGTTGGATCATAGGGACTCCACTACTAATATATATAGTGGTTAACCTCCCCACAGTGATATCTCACCCGGAAAAGAAAATACTCACCATTCCTAAACACAACCATCATGGTATATTCCCTGTACATATACACCTTCAATATAGAGGTGCTCGAAACATCGGGGTTAACCATATATAGTGACCTAAAAACCACCAACGACTACTTACCATGGTTAGTAGGCGACCCATAGAAGAATCTTATATGGTATGTCTAGGTGGAGACATATATACCTAATAAAGAGCTGTCAAACATTGATATGTGGAAGGATTTATTTGGAAACAATGTCCCAAACATGTTATGGCCAATCAAAAATTCTAATTATGTGATCCTAAACATGATATAAGATGAGTTAATATTTCCTTTCACTGAAATATATAGGTGGATTAAAATATATTGAAGGATTTGGACCTCATTTATCAAGTATATTACTATTACCTACAGACCACAAATACACTTTGTTCTCATCTAGACATCTCTATGCTCCCTATGGACTGTGACAGAGTGTTGGAAGATCATAACAAATGCTTATATCATGTTTGTATCTTCATCATGAAAATACTATAGATACTGATTGGAAAAGATATTTTAGATGTTCATATATGAGGATTGTTCTATTATTGTGAATTGTATAATAACATATCCCCATGTTAGTGAAGCTCCCCGGATACAACATCCTATAACATCATAACTGCAGGAAAAATCCCAATATCAAATTGCATGGGTCTTTATTAAATATGTTCTCATATGATCATTAAATCAGGGAGAACTGGTATTGTCTCTCAGAACCACAATGATGCTAGGAAATAGATATATGAAGTTGTATCCCAAATGGAAAATTCCTTATATCATATGTAAGGTCTATTATAATGGATCTTACTCATTTGTCATAATGTATGTTGAATGGATAATGCCTTCCACTAATGCAAGGTTTCTTAAGAAGTACTTTTCATAGCTATCTAAAATCATTTTAAGTCCCATAATAAATAAATTAAACAAAATGAAATCTTATGACTACGTAGTGAGACATTAATAACTATGAAATATTACGTCTATGAAGTATGATTTTAAACTACATTGTATCATATGTCATAAAAGCAAAAATTTAAACTGTATGATATCACAAGTCAAGGTAGAACGACTCTAAGTAGCGTAGTATTTCATGTATAAGTAGAAAGACTCCAAACTAAACATAATCGAAAGTCATGTAAGAAAAACACTAAATTTTAAGGAATCTTAAGTCATGGATGTGATAATCTAAACTGTATGGAATCCAAATTCTTAACAGTAATAGTTTAAACTGCACAACATCCCATGTACTAAGAGTAATAGTTTAAATATTATGGCATCATATGTCTTCATAGAAAGAATTTAAATTGTATGGTATCTCAAGTTCTAGATGAAATACTCAAAAACTATGAAAATAATATATCTTATAAGAAATACTATAAACTGTATGGAATCCCATGTCCCAGAATCAAGACTCTAAACTGCACAATATCCCATCTCTTGAGAATTAGACTTTAAACTCCAAGATACCCTAAATCGCAATAGGAGCACTTCAAGGTGCATGGTATCTCAATTCTTGGAAGAAAGAATCTAAAATACATATCATTACATTTATTGGAAACAATAATTTAAATAGTAAAATATCCCATGTCATAGAAGAAAACGTTAAATTTAAAATCATCCATGTCCTAGGAGAAAGACTCTAAATAGCATGGTATACCAAGTCATGGAATCAAGACTCTAAAATGAATAGAATCACATGTCCTAGGAATAGGAAATTAAACATAATGGTATCACATGTCCTGATATTATTAATTTAAGATGTATGGTATCTCATGTAAAGGAAGAAAGACTCTAAACTACACAATATCATAATTCATTGAAGAAGGACTATAAACTACATGACAGACAAAGTCCTCTAAGAAAGACTATAAACTAAACATTATCCCATTTCTTGGAATTGAGACTTTAAATATCATGGAATCCCATATCCCGAAATCAAAAAATTAAACTTCATGGTATCCCATGTCCCGACTGCAAGACAATAATCTATATAGCATCACATGTTCTGCCTGTAAGAACCTAAAATACACATCATACCCATGTCATGGAAGCATGATTTTATCCTAAATGGAATCACAATTCATGGAAGAAAAACATTAAAATACATGGTATCTTGAGTATTGGTAGAAAGATATTAAACTGGACAACATTATAACCCTATTCCCAAGAACTTAAACTACAGAAAAAATTTCATCCTTACAACATGACGTTAAACTGAAAGAAAAACTACATGACATTAAACTGCTTAGGAGACTTCCTCACTGCTTGATGTTAATTTTCGTGGAATACATCATTGTTTTATGATGATAAAATACATGGACAACATTACTTCATAGATGGTTCACTATGCATAAACTAGATCTTTGTAGAAGAGAAATGATGTACTCCAATTTCTGTGTGGAAATCATATCCTCATATGAAGTGTCTCCATAGAAGAACTATGTGTGTCTTGATTTGTTAAATAATTTTTTATATGGTGGAAAATAGATATGAAATCATGGGTTAATACATGATATTAATGGAAAACAATTCCCCCCTTTACATATGATTCAGACCTACATAGAGAGTTTTATATACATGAACTACCTGTGGCATTATTCTTGTTACTATATTATATGAAGTGATTCCCAGATCCAAAATCCTATGTCTAGCCATGACATCAATTTAAAACATTCCCCCACTTCTTATAGGTTAGACCTGTGTGGATAGTTTTCTGTTAGTAACTACATGTGTCTTGATTCTTACTACAACAAGATTTGTAGTGAATCCCTTCTCTCAAACACTACATACAACCATAATATGAAATGAAAAAATTCCCCCTTTTCACATGGTTAAGACCTTTTTGGGGATTATTTCCATTAAAAAACAATGAGTGTCATGATTTATATAATCATATGATACATAGGGACACCTAGATCCCAAATCCAGGGTAGGACCACAATATCAAATTAAAAAATACCCCCACTAAGTATGGGTCACACCTGTGCGAACTGTCTTCGATTCAAGAAAACTTTTGTGGATTTATTCTTAAAATAACATGATATTTAGTGACACCCAAATCCAAAATATTGTGTCCAACGACAATATAAATTGAATAAATCTCCCTATGTTCATGGTTAGAACTGCGGGGATATTTTTCCATTCTAGTATAATGTATTCCATGATTCTTATTTTATAGGTTATATAATAATACTCAGATCTCTCAACTAAAGACTGAACACATTATATAGAACGGTATAAATGAACCACCTTTACATATGGGATATAAATATGAATGAAACTATCTAAGAACTCTTGTAGAATGAATTATTCCACCATCGGAAAATTAGTAACACTTGGATCCTTGATTTTAGGCCCATACATGGGATTTTATCCCGCCCAATTATAATCCTCCATGAGATTAAGATCTTTTATAGGCTAATGTCTATAATGATTTCTGAATCACTGCACATATTTCCTATAATTTACTTTCATAAAGCTTAATCGATTATCAGTTATCCCTTGTTTCTCACACCAAGCATAGATTGTGAGATCATAAGAACCCTGGAAAACCACTCAGACCAGTGTGATCGAGACATGTCTTGGTGGGGAATCACGTACTTGTTTCATAAATATAAACTTCATGTTATCAACTTAGATTCCTTTATATTAATATTCATGACCATGTCCTAGTCACATGTCGTTAAACTCTGTGACAACATCCTAGTCACATGATGTTAACATACCTAACAAGGGGTCTCCAATACAAACATATAACCCCCATATGACTTGTTATTCAAGAATAACATGTTTTATCCCTTCACCCTAAAAAGTATTTCAATTCACATTTTTGTATAATATAGGGTGCTCAAACACATCTTGAATATTAAATTATACATGAAATAACATCATATTTTTGCAATATAAGTTAATACTAACCAATTATTTAAGATGATATCCTTTTATTGGAAGCCCATGGGGCTTGGGATCCATTGATTTTGGTACTCCCAAATAGAAAACTAATAAATGAGACTGGTTTATCCAAAGGTACCAAACATGGATTCTTTGTAAAATTATAAAAAGTTAAATAGATTGTTCCTAGAGGATGTTTGGCCTTTGAGGAGATGTCCCACTTAAAACCAAGAGTTATTTTCTTAACCAAGTGGACTATTGGCTTCAAAACGTTTAATGGTTGGCTTGTAACCACTAGTTCCCACCACAAGATAACTCAAATATTCATTAATTATGCTTTTCACCTTAAATTACCAAACTATTCAAGTAGATTCATATACTCTTGATGTCATACATATTTTCATTGTTCACATTTTCAAAGAAAAATTACAGCATTATATCCTTATTTCCTTCCATTTCAGTGTATACATGTTCTATGAACACCCAATTACTCTAAGATATTAATTACTAAATGAGATACATCATATATATATTATTCTAAACTTTATGACAACATCCTAATTACACGACACTAAATTTCATGACATCTGTTCTATCCTACAAGACTTAAAATTTTGTAGTTTCGGACATCCATTCCAAGAATATATTAATGGTATTAATTTTTCCTCTCTATACCCGAATAAAATATGATAATTCACTATCTTATGTACGAGCATGTTGAGTGTAAAGGACCCCCTACCAAACCTTGATGTCGAAACATTCCAAGGGATGAAAACAAAATTACCATATCACCTGCATATTAATCAGATGTACGTAGTCGAATATGCTTAATAAAGCTAATTATGGAATTATTAATTCCTTTAAAATATAAATTTATAAGCCCAGGGAAGACCAGTCATAAATATTCCATATTTTCCTATTTAAATAAGGACACTTAATATAGACTCTATCTGTCTACATACGAGTCAGATCTATCTATCGCTTTCTTTTGTCTGAGATAAATCTATTCGATACGGGATCCATTATATAGATACCCATAAATAATCAATTACATGGATATAAGGTGTTTCCTATATATAATTCCCTTGGCCAATGAAAATAATCCCCAAGAATATCAGGCAAAATTTCAAATCGGTCACTTTTTCCTTACCACATGAAGTTAAACTACATGGAAAATGTCTATACAGCATGATTCTAAACTACATGAATAATGTTATGGTCACATGATGTTAAACTACATAAAAAATGTTTCTCAATAGAATTAATTTAAATTATATGGGTCATTCAACCTATTATGTCATCATTGGATTCACCTATTCTTTTTGTTAATAAGTAATAAAGAACAAAGAGACTCTGTATTTATTATCAACAATTTTACAAGATCACTATCATGAAGATTCCCCTACCCCATATTGATGACTAGTCTGATCAAATTTGTAGAGCTAAATATTTTTACACGAATCACCATCATTCAAGATTTCATCAATTTTTATTCAAGATGAAGAAAACAATGATGAGAAAATTATGAATAAGGTATGGAAACTATGAGTATATATTTGTTTCCTTTTGTCTTAATAATTCACCTATTATCTTCATAGATTTAATGAATTTATTTTTTTATATATTTCCTCGATTTGTTTTTGGTTGAATTTATAGAGGATATGATTATATATTCATAGATAAATGAATTGCATGATGAAAACATGATGATTGTACAAAATACTCTATGTAATGATAAAATATAAGAAATATTTAGAATGATTGAATTTTTTCTATAGAATGTATCATTTTTTGGTCCCATAACATGAGGAGATAGAATATCCATGGATCTGTCAAAGATATAAGATATTGAACATTGTCCCAGACTAACCATGGTTACTAAGATTCATCTTACCATTTATTTTGAAGGACAATATCGAAGGTCTGTGGATAATTTTTTATAACATTCCAATCTACTCCAAAAGTAAGATTAGAATGGAGATAAGGTAAATTGGATGGATGAATGTGAGGAATGTTTTATGGAATTAAACATAAGTTTATTTAGAACACATATCCTTTCAATATTGTACAATTAAGAATTATTTTTTATCTATATTTATTAACTGATGATGGGATTTCCCTATTTACTCAAAAACAATGAAATTGGTTAAAGCTTATTCCTCACGAAAATTGAAGGTTTAAGAACAAAATTCCAAACTCATGATTTTGGTGTCAGTTGTGATAATTGTTTCAATAAAGTCATGGAGGCATTATCTTTACGGATAAGGGTGTGTTATATATACTGATCACAAATATTTGTAATATATATTAACTAAAAAGAGATAAATATGAACCAAATAATATGGTTTCAAATTGTTAATGATTTTGAATTCTAAATACATTACCACCCTAATAAAGGAAACAAGGTGTATGATGATTTATGTCAAAAGTGTCATACTAGATAATCTATGGTGATAATTAAAAAATACCAACACTATTAGATTTTCAATGGACGGCACTAAAAATATTAAAGTAAGGGGAAATATTTTCTGGATCAAATGATTTTTCAACTATCCATCCATGTGAGGATTAATGAGGCACATAAGGAAGATGTTGAGCTATAAAAGATGCTGTGAAATATTCCTTTGTTAAACCTTAATTAAGATGGAGTGGTAAGGTTCTTAACCAATTTTCATGTCACCTCCATTAAAATTTTAAAGAAGGAGATATTGGATGATGTTCACAATTATTCATTAATTATTCATCATGAATGTACAAAGATGTATAGTGATTTGAAAGAGTATTTCTGGTGGGACATTATGAAGAGATATTTGTAGAGTTTGTATCTTGGTTATTGGTATGTCAGTATTTTAATAATGAGAGATAATATACCAAGGTCATGTTATAACAATTTCTTATACAAGAGTGGAAATTGTAAAATGTCACCATGGATTTCATTATTAGACTCCAAAAAATGACTAAAGGGCCTAATTCAATACGATTTTTAGTATATTGTCTTAAAAATTCTTCACACATCATTTCCATTAGAGATTATCTCTCTTAGGATAATCTTTATAGGATATATATATTAATGAACTGGTAAGGTTTCATGGAGTGGAAATTCCACTATATATTATCCTGATATGAGGTTTTAATCAATGTTTTGGTGAAGTGTTTAGCAGGAGTTCATTATATATTTGAGATTCAATACAATTTATCATCCTCATAATGATAGTATGTATGACCTAACTATTCAAAAACTATAATTCATGATGATATCTTTCTCTATGGAAATCAATGTTGGTTGGGATCAACACCTTCCATTGGTGGAATTCTCTTAAAAATGGATTTTAATCAAGAATTCATATAGATCTTAATGAATCCACCTATGGAAAGAAGTGAGTAAATAAAATGTGACATAGTGATGTTATAAAAATAAAGGTACTGGAAAATGATCTAGATACAAAAATAGATGAGAATATAAGAGCAATTGATAATCATTTAAGGGAAACCCAGTGTTGGAAAAAGAGTAATAATGACAATACGTAGGTACATTTTGAGTTAGACTTATTCAAAATGCGTTTTAATGAATATATCCATGGATGTGGGTGGTGATATTTAGATATAAGGGAAATAAGAGCACTTTTTATATTGTCATATTAAAAATTCTTTATCATGTTGGGACGTTATCTTAACAATAGGTGCTTCAACCAAATCATTCTCCTATTCATGATGTGTTCCATTTATCTCTCCTGAGAATGTATAAACATAACCCTCTATATATAAAAAACTAATATTTTATACCATTTGAGAAATATATCTCTTATTTGGAATAGTTGGTCGTTATTCAGGATCATAGAGATTGAATTATATGAAGTAAGACCAATTTGAGGAAGCTATGTGGGAATATGAGAATATAATGGAATGTACATATAATCATTTTTTATTTAAAATCAATGAAAATAATGGGGTTTCAAATTTTTAAAATTAATTCAATGGTTATTAATTCACTAAGAAATAAATTTTTTTAAAAAACCAAAAAAAATCCACATAAGGTAATTATAACATGATGATTTAAAAAATGAGTAAAATATGTCAAAATAATTTTTCAATAGGTTTTTATGGTTCTTTTAAACTCATGGTTCTATTTAACAAATTATATCAATGAAATTATATTAATTTATATATGAATATAACATAAAATATTGGGTTATTATGTTATACCTCCTTATAAGAATTTATCTACTGAAATTATATTACAATGATAAAAACAAAAGGGGATAATTATTCCTCATCACATCGTTGATATCCCACAGTAATTTCTCAAACATATGGGTTTTCAAAAAACAATGATTAGATGAGTGTTCTTGTTGCATAGCACTTTTTCTCTATGATCCAGAAACATAACAAGTCATTCCTTATAAAACAGATCATTCCCCAAAAGTATAAACACTGATTTAATTACATGCGAATGATCAGGTACAAACTTCCATGGGAATGATATATAAAAAACATTTTGAAAATGAGATTGGTTTTGTGGTTGCACCAAGCTGTAAACTACCATACTAATATGATCATCTTTTGGGAAGGGGCCAAAAAATATATGGATTTTTATATAATTATTTGTAAATATAATTCCCTTTATCCAAGTAGATTTTCATAAAAGTTACCATTCACCAACTATAATCAATATTTATCACTATAAAATGTCAACATAACCCCTTTTTCCACACTGATAATCACTTGTTTGTTTTTGAGTGGATATAAAAAACTTTACCTTTTATTCTGTGAGATAAATTCCCAATAGATTTATTTCTCTAATTTTGACACAATACAATATAGTTTGGTACTTCATTACATAGAGGGATTCATAAGTATCCATATTATTTCCTGGTTGAAAGATATTATTATAAGAAAATGCCTTCAAATAATGGTGCTTATCCGAACCACATTTTAAATCCAGAGGGAAAACACTAAATATGTCTTTTAGAGATGAATGGTATAGTCAAATTGAATATATATATATATATATATATAAGGATGACCATTAATACTATAACACAACTCTATATCCATATCATGTTGAAGGAATCATTGCAACTTCTTGGGAAACTTTGTATTCCAATAAAATACTTTTGAGAGTGGTACTCCATGCAATATCAAAACACCCATAACATATAACCAAATTAAGATAAAGAGATAAGTATTCCCTAAAATAGGTAAAGTTACATTATTTTATAGATCGACTAAATATATCCCAAATAGTATTTTTCCGATAATATTTTTTGGTTTTTCTAATTATGAAATCTGTTGTATTTATTTTTTATTTCTATTCTTTTATGGGTATTTTTTATTGTATCCTCTTAGTCTAATGTATCTTATCCATAACATATTTATATAATAGGAATGTAAATACTTACTCTAAAATATACCTATCTATGTTTTCTAACTAGAAATATAATTTCAGATCTCTATGAATAATCACATATTTAGTATGGTTTATTAGCTTTAACCAAGGACACATTTTTAATGTCTGGTGTTGACAAAACACATAATATTTTTTGAGATTTATCATTATTGAAATATAATTATTCAACTCATAAACATTCATAACATTACTATATAATTAAAAACATTCCACATTTTCCTTATTACTCCCCTCATGGATGGATTTCTAACATTCTTTTGAGAAATATATGATTGTCCCCCTTTGCTAAAAATAATCATGATCCAACTTATAGAAATATATAAATATGTGATCTCTTTCAATCCTCATAAAAGATAAACTAATATGTCCTTTTTTACTCAAAACATCAACCAATGTTTTCACCTTTCTAGGGCGGTAATACACTGATATCTCATAATCATTGATCAACTCTAACCCTATTATAAGGTGTATATTCATCTCTTATTATGTAAATTTATAATTTTTGATTTTATTATCATTATATATACCAAAAATTTCACCATATAGATAATTCATCCTTATCATAAATAAAGAAATCTTTATAGCCTACTCCAAATCACAATTTGGTTAATTTTTATCTTGAATTTTAAATTGATGAGAGGCATAGGAAATTTTTATAGCCTACTCCAAATCATTACATATAGCAATCCCTTATCCACTATATGGTATTGTAAACATATGCACATTGAATAATATTCATTTTAGGACTTTTAATGTATCCTAACATTCATCTATCCAAAAGAACATAACCCCCTTACAACTAAACTTCATGAGTGTGTTATATAGTCATGAGTAATATCTCACAAAACATTCATATTATCCATCAAACACAAGGGATATATAGGTCTCAATTACCATGGTTTGTCTAGGCCATATATAAATAATATTAATCAGTTATGGATAGATTGATATACCCTCACATTAAATTACATGACCCAGTAATTAGACTTTTGTGGAAAAAAATTGACCGTCAAAACATTTTGCATATATATTCTCCTTCATCTTGATTATCACTATAATCCAAAAATGTTCTTCAGGATATTCCTTTATTTTTGAATATATAATAATATTTTCTATAAATATTCCCCAATTGTAATCATGGAAATATAAAAACACTCAATTCATTATACCAGTTAATGTAATAAGAGTGCAGATAAGTCCATATGGAATTACTATAAATTTATCATAGTCTTACCTCCTGAGTAAGGCTATCGTGGGAATATCCTCATTCATGACCCTTATCTTATAATCTATATATTAATGATAAACCTTGGAATAATAAGGATATTCTCATAATTTATTAAATCAATCATCAATACGTGTATATGGAATATGTTATTGATAGAGATCTAGTTATATCCCTAATAATCAATACAAATATGCATTGACACATGTTTATTCATAAAAAAAATATATGTTACCCAATGTTGAACCCCTATGTTGAGTTATGAACTTATCTAAATTCTCTAAGAGTTTCTTCTAAAATTCCAATAATTAATGTGGGGCCATTCTATATGAATTATTTTAAATATTTTTTTTCCAGATATTAGTTTTAGTGAAACTAAACTTCATGATATAGAGAAAGATAAGGAAACTATTTAGGAAATAAATCAATAATCTCACATAAAATATACATATGATCAATTTTGAGTTTCTACCCAAACATATGGGATTAATATCCCACATAAATAATAAGAAACCCTTATAATTGTTGTAATTGCCATTTAGTGTTCAGGTTCATCCTCACACTGATATATTATTATATGGTGATTCATAAAATTTAATGTAAATTACATAACATGAAAATAGAAAATTGATCTACATGGGGAGATATAATCCATTCCCATAATTATATCAAATTAAAATAGAGTAAGGATATTAATATTTTCACAAAGCACATTACCATACACATCTATTGAGGTGGAGCTATAGATCTGAGATGTCATCATCCTAGCATTAGAAGTTATCACTTACATATCAATATCTAATTGTTGATGTAGTGATGTTATACCATTAGAAAATTCATGAAATATAAAATAGAGTGAATGACCTGAATCAAATTAATCATTATAACTTCTATAGTGGATAATAAGTGTGATGTTCACAAAACCACTAGAAACTTCCACTTCAGCTATATAAATTCTATATTCTTATCCTTATCCACTTGATATCATCTATTGTATATTCCCTTGATTCTTGGGGATATTATTTAATAATTACCCAAATAATTATTGTTTAATAAATGGATAATAATGGATTCAATCATTATCAAAATTTTATCAGTCAGATAACCCTTATATCCATAATAAAAAAACTTTCATTCTCTTCAAGTATTTTCTTTGCCTTTTCTTTCTGTAATTTATACATGATTAATATTGATTCATTATATTCCTCTTCATTAATGGTTTCCACTTTCTTGTTACTTATCTGACCTATTATTCTCTTGACTTCCCCTAAATACATATAATCTATAAAATTATTTCTATGTATTAATGTCACTTGATAAATTATCTATATACAATTAAACCTTTTAAAAAACTATTTACCCTCCGAGACTGTGCATAGGACTTTCAATTAAATAGTTGATACTAATTTCCATCTTTTTTATACTGTATAAATATTTCTTGGATAATATTGCATAATTATCCTTATACACAACCACACATTTTTCTTCATTATTATTTAATTTGAGGAACTTCCCATTTATTTTATCTCTTTATTCACATGGGATTTTTTTATCTTAGAATATCGATTTTAAATTTCTTAATTCCATTATTTCAATTTCATTATCCTCTTTAGTGTTCTAGATAAATGACCTCTATTGATCAGTATCCTATCTTAAAAAATAAATTTTTCGAATAATAAATTCACTTTAACTACTTCGCAAAGATGGGAATATATTTTTGAGGACTTAATCAATTCATTTTCCAACTAATGTATTAGTGGTTCCTTTAAAATATAGCGGTTTATGTAACATTTATTGAACCAACATAAGTTAAGCACACTATGAAACAACATGATTCTACATACTAAAAAGTTTATTCTCCATAACCAGATTTAACTAAATAAATGATTTCCATGATCTTCTTAGTTTCAAAACCATATATATTAGATTACATAGTGTAGAAATACTTATATTAACTACGGGTGTTCATTTATTTTCTTCCTTTTGGATTTATCACTAAATAAGATCACCAACAATGTTTTATTGAATTCATCATATATATTTTGGCATTGAAAAAAGTATCTATAGTGGTTAAAAGTTATCAAATACTTTAAGGGATTATTATAATTATAATGTTTTCATTGTTTATTTAACATTTTTATCATAGGGTTTCTAATAATCTTCCTCTGATGCCATCAATAAATACCCCATCCCAATAATCCTAGATTTGGTGTCATATTTATTACATTGGAATAAGATACAAGGGATGTCATCCTGAAGGTATGATTAATCTAGTAGTCTAAAAGAACTAGTAATATTCAAGGATCCCATATTACATTGGAAATATAAAATAAATATCATAAAAATCATTCTCATATCATTGAATGTATCCATAATATCATTATTTAAATCAATAGGAATGGGAAACAATAATGTTTGGGCTCAGATTCTCAAAAATGGTAACATACATTAGATGTTACCATTAATAATTAAAGAATAATCAATATGAAAAGGTATATAACAAAATACACATTCCATTTAAATAATAAAATGATCATGAAATGAATCCATGGATAATATCAATAACGTAATCTTATAGATAATAAATGTTAGTCTTAGATTCTCAAAATGGGTCCCCCTTGGACAATTTCTTACATTGTTAGAAAATGTAGCTCTCTTCTTAGACCCAATACCTAGGTGTCTCACACATGGAGTGAGGGTAATAAAGTAGTAGATCACTTGAATTTCTTGGTGGTCTAGATCCCCATCTCCACTTACCTTCTCCCTATCAATAGTTTGAAACCAGAGTGTGTTAACTTTCATAGAATGGATTCCCTTGGATTGTACTATTTCAGACCTCCCTAAGCCCTGAGATCCGTGGGGTTGTAATGTTTTCTTGTTTTGAATAAAAATTTTATTTGGATAGAAACTTTATACCATATCAACAGATTTGATTATTTATTAAAGAGTATATAATATCAATATTTCATTATTCAATCAATTAATATTCAAATTAAAACACCTTATAAAGAAATATTATAGAGATTATTAATAAATAATATAAATTATAAAATTAATATAGATATATCTGAGAAATAAAATGTCTAATGATCATTACAAAGTGAAGGTTTCAATATACTGTTCATGAGATAAAATGTTATTAAGGGACAAAATATGACCATTAATTCATCAGAATTAATTTTTCTATAATAAAATCATTACATTTTGAAATAAAACTAAAATGGAAGAAAATATTAAAACAATTCATAAAATATTTTTCTTTGAAATAAAATTGGAAAATAATAGTATAAGATAAAGTGTGGATAATTTTTAAGGGTGTGTAAATTTTTTTTAATGTTGTATATGATGAAAAGAAAGAATTTTTTTCACTTTTTTTATAGTATGATGAAACTGAATGATTAGAAAATAATTACAACGATTCATCTAAAACCCATTAAAAATTTAAGTATAACATAAAATTTCCTTGATAAATAATTTCTGAAAATAAAAAGGATTACTTTAAAAAAAGGGAAAAACAAGGACATGGAGAGAAAATATACATGATCGAAAATTAAAAAAAAGATCATCATTTCTTTTAAATATTTCTTTTCTTGATTTAAGTGTAAAACTGATAAAATGTTATTAGAAAACTTGGAAACTCTTTAAATATCCATAGGACAAGAAAATATTTAGAGTTTATGAAAGTTATATTATAATATTTATTCATTGAAAATAAGAGTAATCCTATAAGTTAGTTTATAAAATAGATTCATACCTTTTTGGTAACATTTTACCCCATTAAAATAGTAATATTAATTGAAAAATTGAACCTCATGAATAAATATATATTCATGTCAAATAAATAAAAGGTGTATTGAGTACACCCCCTAAAATTTAATAGCTGCATAATGACTATTAAGTCCTAATGGAGTGAAAATTGAGATGAAATATGTTATCTCATGTAAGAATTTATATGAAATTGATCATACCTCATGTATAATAAATTGTAATTTATGTAATTTTCTAATAGAATCTTTTAAATATTTATGACATAAAACATTATCCAGTTATATAATTTCAAGACCAATTTATTAATAATTAATTATTGAGCATTAGGTGCGCTGGGGATTGCTGCTTCATCCTTTCTAGACGTGCTGGACCTGTGTTTGAGGGGAGTTCTTTTCATTTGAGAATGCCAACACAGTTACAGATTGATCTCACTTAGTTTTATTCCACTTTTGATTCTTGGTTTATTTCAGTGCTCTTCTTTCCTTCCTCCTAATGAAAACATTGTTTACGGGCATGCTTATAGTTGAATCACCCTTGGTCGGATGTGTCTTCTTACTTAAAAGATTGAGGTTTTTGGAAGTTTGAGTAAGCTGTTTTTTGTGAGTTTTATATCCTTCATCATGTATCGCTCTCATTTTAAGGTTGGTGTAAATTCATTACACCACAAGCATGAATTTTAATACTTTCCTTTTAATAAATTTACTTGGGGTGTGAATTGGGTGACCGATTCATGTATCTCATTTCTCTAAAAAATAATTATTGAAATCACTTCTTTAGAGTGTTAATTATTTTATTTTTCATGAGAATTTCGGATAGGTGGTTTTGATCCTTATATATTTATTATAGTATCATAACCTATATAATTATAATCATGATATAAATATCATATACACTAACTATATACAGCGAGATTCATATATAAAATTTATAAATATTAAAATGAATTTTACTGTTCATGGAGAAAATATGTCGCATGTAAGCATGAAAGTGGTTGTCACTTTTCAAATGATAGAATGAAATAAATGTAAAAAACAATTCCCCATCTCTAATAAATTATTATATAAAAAATATCATATATATTACACAAATATCTTATTAATATCATCTATGTAAAAAGTAAAGGTCAAATGAATCACATCGGTTTGTGGATGCAATAATACACCTGTACGCATGAGTGATGTTATTGATTTACAATAGATATGAAGGTATGATGGTAGATATGATATTGGAACTATATAAGGATACTATTTAATAAATATAATATATAAAAATTAATCCCATTATAACAACCATAAATAAAACATAGTGATTGAAAATTAATTGTATCACTAGGTGCATGTGGTAGTCCACACATACGAAAAGGTGATACTTTCATATTACATTTGATAAAAAATATGGGAGATAATGTTTGTAATTAATTTATAATAACAAAATTTAGTATATTTATTATACGTAATTTATTATTATTTATGATTTAAGAAAATTATGAGGTAAAATAAGATATAATTTGAAAGAGGTCTCGTTGAATGATTATCTCTCCTTTGGATGACCTCATTTAGAACCATTATTAAGTACTCTAATAATATTATTTTAAGAATAAAATAACCCTTAATTAATTTACTGGTAAGTTGAAATGAGAAATTTAAAGGGATTTTTAAATCAATGAATCTTGGTGTTTCATGATGAAAACATATAATAGGTTTCCTTTTATAAGTGAGAGTAGGTGAATTCATTTAATTATTTGAAATATTAAAATACAATACAGTCACATTTAGTTTCAAGGAGACAAAAAATGACTTGTCTAAAAATCTAGTGACAATATATCCCTGGTATAATCATACAATAAAATTTATTTAGTAATAGATATCATTTAAAATAACATATTTTTTTAACCCCTAACAAGTTTTAACTGTAATTATGGTGAAAATATTTTATTTTGAATGGGTTAAAATTATTCATATAACAACATTTTTCTATTATAACATGAAATGGGATGACATTTTATAGAATATATCATCCCCTAGTCCCATTTCATGATTTTTATAATTTTTAGATAATTTAATGAAATGTTATTTTCATAAATTATCATTACTGTCAGTTTTGAATCTATTTATTTAATTTTGAATTAAAGACATCACGAAAAATATTATATTTGAATATAAAAAATTAAAACATCCATAATATTTTATATTATCAATAATAATTTCTCATAACATTTAATCACTCAAAATATTTGAATTGTAGTGTTTTTAAATAATTTAAATATTTGTTTCTACTATTTTCATAAGAATTGTATTAGAGTTTTGTTATTTTTAAGGTAATTACTTAATTACTAATAATTAAAAATAAAATTCCAGTAAAAATTAGTTATTTTTTAAATAAAAATTAGGAACTTAACTTATTCTATTTTTATCCTTAAGTAAAAATATTATTGATATTAATGTCAATATAGTTACATATTGGAATTTTCATTACCTAATATATTATAAATTTCATTATCAATAGAAAATGGAATAATAATGCCATGAAATTGAGGATATGATGGATATATTTGAAATAATATTATCATAATAAATTGAGTTTGGTTTTGGATAAATATATAATGCATTATGTCATTATTTTAACTTTAATTACTTGATTTACCCTTTATTGAGGTGATACATTTTAACATTTTTTCAATTCAAAATTACTAAAAATAAAACTGAAATATTTTATTCATTAAAACATACTAATTAAATATATGGAATCCATTTTTAAAATAAATTCCATATAAGAATTAGTAATTAATTAAAAAATAACTTGTAAAATGCAATGAAAAACTCATTCCCACAAAATAGTGTTTCTATGAAAAAAAATTAATTGTATTAGAATCATGTAAATTGATAATCATAATATAAATAAAATACATCTTATATCAAATAAAATAATAAAAATATAATTATATGATTAAATTACTTGGAAATAAATGTTAGTTTTACTCAAATCGTTATTTTTCACTATTCATTGAAAAATAAATCATTTTATAAAAATCTAAAAAAACATACATAAGATATTATTAACATTGTGATTTAAGAAATAAAAAACCTATATTGAAATAACATTTTAGTAGGATTTTGATGCTCATTTAAATATTCTTTTATCTATAAAACAATTTATCAATGAAATTAGATTTATTTCAAGAGTGATATATCTTAAAATATTGAGTATTTACAAGGATATTTTACCTTTTTTAATTAATTAGTGATGAAATATTAATGTTTTGTGGTCTCATAAAAAAACATCCAGGGTTTTCATTATGTTACTTTTGTGCTAGATATTATATAGTTTTTTAATCCATTGAGTAATGTTACATCTCATCAGAAAATTAAGAATGGTGAGTGAACACAAACCACTATGGTATCATATGCATTTTGTGATGGAAGAATGAAATTATAAATTACATTAATTCATTTGTAAATGAAATGTATCCCTTGAGATAACAAGTCAATGATAGCGGAGTGAACTCAACGCATTTTAGGATTTTTTATACTATATAAGGATGTTCTTTCTTTTGTTCCTTAGTAGAAGAAATTATTTTCAATTATTTTGTTAATGAAATAATATTTTGTTCTCTAGTTTTTCAGGATATTATAACGTGTGTTTTATTTTATGATCATATATTGTTTCTATGATTTATTTTGGATGAACAATGTTTATTATGGCATGATTATACAATATTATGTTCCAAGACATTGACTATTCTCTAAAACCAACATTCTTATCTTATACTCACTTATGATCATAAATAATTAACTCCAATATTTACCCTTATTGAGACTCTAATCTCAACCATTTATTCTCTTTTTATTTTATATGTTACATAGAATGGTGTAAAGTAAGATAATTCTGAAAGGGTATCATGTATAATGAATGTTCTCAGTTGATGTTGAGGATTGTTCATAAATATTTTTATTATGAATCTAGTATCCAAATACACAAAACCTTTAATTTTCTCGGACATGAATTATTGTGAAATTTATAAAATATTCATCTAAAATGATGTCATATATATTTAATTTATGATTTGGTCGCCATAACCATTTTATAATTTCTAATTAATTAAATAATATATAATTAAAATGTTATACTTAAAATGATGTATTAGATTTTATTATCTTTCTTATTATGTTTGTGTTATCACTTTTTTTAAAATTTGATAAAATTATTCTTCATTAGGATCTTTGTTTCCTTGTTTCATCCATATAATTTTTGATTTGTCTTTATAATGGAAAATGTATTCATCTTCTAGTGATCTATGAAATACATTCTGTGTTTATTAACTAAGAAATATATAAACCTCCATGTTAGAATGTTCCCCATTCATAAACAATCGATAAGGAACAAATGATCCATGTTTTCCTTGTGTAACCAATAATATAAGTGAAAATGTTATCTCATCAACTTTGGATATCTTGAACTCTAAAATTATAAATCTAGATAAATCCTTGAATTAATAATCACATGAGACTTTAAAGATTTTTTTTATATATATAATTACTTTAATCCTCCTCAGATAATCATTTTTATATAAATATAATAATAAAATCAGCCACATTGAAATGACTCCTTTTGAAAAATTTATTTGTCCTTGAATGTTATTTTATTGATGTTTATTTGTACCAATAAAAATTAATAATTTATTGGAAGACATTTTTACCATCTTCATTTATAAATGGTCTATACCTATATTTAACAAGAAATTATTATTCAATGAGAAAATTTTGAAAATTTAACATTACATATAGTTAACCTTTCTTAACATACATTTATATTACATTATTTGAGATGAATATTTAGCACATTTCAAAAGAACATTTGTGAGGACTGTAATAGTTTAGTGTCTTTGGAAACATGGAATAAAATATTCTAATATGGATAACGATATTAAATGTTTCCAAAAATTATTTTCTTTTTTAATAATTCTTCTTGAATTTATTCTTCATAACATAAGGAATGAAAACATAATAAAGGGTGAGATCAGTTGATCTGTAAGGGTAAAAAAGGTAGTATGAAGGATTAAACATGATCATAATGGTATAATATTTAGATATTACATTATAATATCATACCCAATATATCAAATATCATAAATGTTAACCATGTAATATATATTTATTGCTTATAAGACTTGAATCATAATGGAATCTAGAGAATAATCCACGAAATAATAACTTAGGAATAAGACAAGGAATTTGTGGTAAACACATAAGCATATATAATCCTCTGTCAAACGTACCTACCAAGACCGTCACAACATGATTGGCTGGGTGTAATCACTCGTGTACCTATTTCATTATTTGGATTCCCTCTAATGTACCCTCTTGGTTTGGGTTTCAGATGCCCCCCCCCACACCCTCTTGTTTTCTGCTTTGGATGACCATGGATATACCCTCTTATTTTGATCTTAGGATTGCCACATATTTTTGTCATGGTATTCCCTACCATATACCCTTTAATATCATAAAACATTTGTTGTTATATAATTTAATAGAGGGAGATATAGGCCTCGCACCTCACATAATAAAATCATTCATACATGTTCCATAAGAAAACAAAACATTCATCATATCCTGACCCATAAAAAGATATGGGCCTTCATAAACATCATATTTTAACTCATTAAATGAAATGGGAATCATTAACATTTCATCATTTCATAAAAAATGGATAATATATAGGTTTTATAATCATTTCATCAAAGAATAACCCATTAGAATAGAGGGTTTAAAAACATATAACCCATAAAATATAAATGGGCATCCTAAACATCATCCAATCAAAACATAAACCATTCATGCAATAATTTTGATGGTATTCAAGGATCATATCCAAATTAAATCATAAAATATAAAAAATTAATTCATATTATATGGATAATTATTCTAAAAGATTGCATAGAACATTTCTTAGGGAAATCAGCCTTTCATTGAGAATCATTTTTATAAATCCATTTCAAAAATCTTTTCCTTAAAAATAGATATTTGCAATTTATTTTAATACATTTCTTAGGAAAATATATTTTCAATTTTAAAAAACACTTTTTATAACATAAATAATTTTTAAAACCTTTTTATATTTAGATATATTTAAAACATATAAAGAAAGCTTGAATATATTTTTAAAACCTTTTTAATTGAAAACACCTTTATAACTGGCAATGAAAGCAAAAAAAAATCCAAAACCTTTTCCATTCAAAATAATTTGAAAATAAAAATTGTTATAAATCATTTTAATGATCCTTGTATTTTGAAATATCATTATAAAAACATTTAATGGAAGATTTAAAAGTCATTTACACACTTTTTAAATCAAAAAACATTTCTGAAAACATTTTTTCGTTGATAAATATTTTGAAATAAAAAATTCTAGAATAATAGGGAAAACATTCTTTACAAATAACCAAGTAAATTAAAAAATTATGTTTCTAGGAAATGATAGTCATGACGTCAGGTAAGTCTGTATGTTCAGAACATATCATTGGATCCATAAAATGATTATAAATATTCCTTGATCAGAAAATGAAAATGTAGACTTCAATAGAAACCTTTTTTCAAATATGTAAATCATGCGAAAAAATTTCTTTTAATAATAAAGGATAATAGAAGGAAAATTAATTTTTTTTGAAAACATGGTTTTGATAGAACAAATATTTCCGAATGAAAGGAGATACAAATTCATAATTTCATAAAATCATTTTCAAAATTATCTTATGTACCAAAGAGTGGGATAATTGTTCCATTAATTTGATATAACATGAATAACCATAGTAGAATAAAATACATGATATTTAATAATTGTTGTATTTTAATATTATATTAATGGATGCATAATCGTAAACAATCCTAATAAATGATGAGACTATAGAAATAAACTCTTAGCAGTTTTGTAAAATTATATCATAATCTTCATTAGAGAATAACATTTTATGAACATTAATATAACATTAAAAGAGGAATTTAGAAATAATATTTTAAACGGAAGTATATACCCCTCTTTGAAGAATATTTCTAGAAGACATGAAATGTGTCTCAAAGAAGGAAAATTGAAACAAATTTTCATTACCGATTTGGTAAATTTTAAACATTAAACCCCATGAAATAGAGATCATAAAATTGGTATGTAAATACCAATAATTTTTTTTATTTTAGTAATCAAATATGTTCTTGGGAAATATTTACACCACATAAAATTAATGTTTTTAGAATAAAGAAAAGGCTATAAAGAAATAAAAGTGAGACTAGAAATCCCTTTACATCTTGAGTAACTTTTGATTCAAGAGATCCCTGAAAGAATAACATAAAATGAAACACTTTGTATAATTAAATAAATGATATTCATGGTATAAAATGTCACAGGTAAGTATATACACAAAATAATAAGAGTTAGTGTTGAATATACCCGGTATCTCACAGAAATAAATGTGAGACGAGAGAACCCTTACATTAAATCTAGACTTTCATCCTATATGTTAAAAACTATTTTATAATAAACATGATTTTATTATAAATTTAACATCGAACAATATTATAATTTTTAATATCATATATTATTTTTTATGACTTCATATTTCCATTTTATTAAAAACTCAATATAAATGTTTTGTTTCTGGTAATATCCCATTTGTTATCAATATATGTTTTGAGTTTTTTTTCTTGTCCCTCTTAATTAGATGATGATTTAATTATTTCAAAAATATAAAACATGATATATATATATATCTATCTTATATATTCCTTGTATATATATTTATGAAAACATATAATATATATAAATATGAAATTGAATACACCGTTCATGACACTGTATGTTGTACGTACACATGAATGTTGTTTCTATTTTCTTGTCATATTGAATGAAAATTAAATGACATATATATATAATATAATTCTAGTTTCAATAAATATATATATATAACATAAGTTCCCTATATCCATACTTAATACATTCCATGTAATGTGTGATCGAAACACATCACTTTGAGGAGGTGGTAGTCTACACGATCACAACCCAAGTTATCATTTTTACAAACAATGGTAAACATGAAGGTATGTTTAATATAATAAATAAACAATAATAAATACATAATAAATATCATATATATCATATAAAATCATTATTTCCATCATAATTCCATCCCATGAAATGTTGTAAATAAAAACAAACAATATTGTTTCGCGAGAAGGTAGTTTGTCGTACACATGAACAATATGTTTATTACCCATTAAATGGAAGTGTGAGTAAATGTAGAAAAAATATAGAATTAAATAATTCCAGAATATTTATGATACATATGTTATTATAAAACAATGGAATAACAATATTTTATGGGTTTTATAATGAAAATAAAACAAAAGATCTTGTGGATTGATGTTACCTCTTCTTTGGATAACTCTTCTTGGTTTGCACGAAAGGGATTCCTTGATTGGACTTATTCCTAAAGGGAGGATTATAGGATGAAGATAGTGATTTTAGAAGGATATGTTTTCATATTTTTATGATCTAAATTGACTGATATTTTTGAATAAGTGGAGGGGTGAGTTCCTTTTAACAGTGGAGGGGATTGACATTTTAGTATATTTTTGGAAAGAGATTTCCACCCCTATTTATCCCATGACCTTTGGATCCAATAATGGTCTAAGATAGTGAAAATGGATTAAATTGTTTAAATATTAATATCTAATGTATTTTGAAAATTTTTCTAGGTATTTTGGGGCATTAATTTTAATCTTTTTTCCTTGGATAAGCTATTATTTCTCTTAATCACTAAAATTAATTTTTATCACATTCACTATTTTTTAGAAAAAAATATGATTACCATTGTATAAATTATATATTATTATGATTAAAAATATGTAATATATTTTTATAAATTACAATCACATAATTGGTAGAATTTTAATTAAATTTAATCCTCCATGCAGGACGAAAAATTGTTTTTTATGTAAAAAAAGTCCAAAATGTTTTAATGTTTTTTATATCCAATTTCAATATGAAATTGATTGTAATTAAATAAAGATGATTATTTTATTTAATATTTATCTAATGACATTTTAAAACCAATTCAAAATATAAATTAACTATATAAATAAATTAGATGAAAAAGGTTTTTTTGAATTAAAATTAAGTATTTTTAACTATTTATAAAAAAGGAAAATTCTCAAAAAATAGCAAACATTCAACTAAAGTAAATTTTAATATTATTATTCAAACAATAATGCTAATATTTTAAAATAAAAATTATAAAATTTCCCCAATCATATTTGAAATGGGATAACCATAAAAATTGGTAAAATTACCTTTTATAAAAATGTATCTTTTTAGTCATAAAATTTGATTTATTATTATCCTAAAACTATAAAATACATTTGATGTGAAAAAAAATATTTAAGGGATATTTAATATATAAATTTTTTTAAAGATATTAGTCAAATATTTTTTAAATTTATTGAGATAAATATTTCTTTGTTGATAGAAAAATACTTTTCTTGGAAACATAATTTATTTATTTTCAAATAAATATTTTATTCACTTCTACAAATTGATAACCAAATGGTTATTTTTATATAAATGTGTGATTAATATTTTCAAAATTTAGTTAATATTATTCATAACATCCATTCTAATGGATAGGTAGTTCCTATAATAATATTTTGATAATATTATTAATAGTATATTGTATTTTGGTAAAATTTGTACTTTTTTGTTACGAAAGATTTTAAAGGAACTATAGATTGTGTGTAAAAAAATATAAATAGGTTGTTTCATGTATCTAAAGCTACTCTTAGTGTTACATGTAGTCAATCATAACTTGTTGTTATATATAATGAATCTGAACTTAGTTCTACGATATAACAAAACTTATATTCAGTGTTGTGTGAAATGAAAAATATCAAAATGATTAAAAATAATAATAATTCACAAAATCTAGAGGTGTTACATTCTACCACCATAGATTAAATTTCTCCACCAAAATTATTTTTGGCTATCAAAGGATTAAAATTCAAATGTTCCATTCATAGAAATCCAAATCATAAAAATTCATACTAAAACATTCTCTAAAAAAGGAACCTTGGAAACATACAATTTACCCAAAGTAATACATAACTAGTTTTCCCTATATGAGAACATAGGTGGTAAGTGAAAATATATACATGGTATAAATGTGTAAATAATAATATAGATTGGTAAAGATCAAGGTTCAAAATAAAGTGGGTGATCTTGAGAAAGTTAACAATCACAAAACCAAAACCTGGAGAAGCATGAAAGTGGTCATTGATGTCATAAAAATGATGATAATAGGACAAAATTTTATTTCAAGAACCTTTTTCTAATTATGAATAATTTTAATGAGAATATATAATTACATTATTTCAACACAAAGCCACCATTTCCAATATATTGATCAATTTCCACTTCGTATGTTATTTCAAGAAATAAAGGTGTATATTTCCTTCCTTAAGTAATAACTGATCATGAGGTAAAATAATAATTTATTCCCTGTGTCTTTATTTATAATTAGAAAATGGTAAGAAAATTTTATCCAAAATTCATAATTACTTATATCATCAGATAATACATTAATTTATAAAACGGCGCCTACAATTTAACAAAAAAAAAACATTCCATAAATGGTCAAACCTTTAATTCTTTTGAAAGTTGAAATTGAAAAACTATTGAAAGAAGTTCACTAAATCAGATTAACATTCATTGTCCATATAACATATGGTATCTCTTTGTTGTCACATTGCAAATAATTGAAAACCATTATCATGTATTCTAATGAAACATGGTAAAAACCTGAATTACCATACATCCTTATTGAAGACATGTATATCACCTTATTCCAAAGTTTATTTGATAAATTAATAATATGAAAAAATTATGTAAAATCTATCTATGATAGAAAAACATAATTTTCATAAAATACTTTATCAATTTTGAGTTAATTATTAACATCTAATTTACTTATTCATACCCAAAATATCATTATCAAAACATAATTATCTTGACATTAAAAACCATTAAGGGTTAACATCCCTTAGTCAAAAGATCACTTTTTCAAGAAATCAGATTTATATTCCATTGAAAGCATTCATCATATTAGATTAAATACTTATAAAATATATATATATATTGAACAATACATATATATTTCATAATTATTGAATAAAATAACATAAACTCTTCAGTCCTTCTTCTTCAATAATTCATATGGAATATATCCACCCTTTGATTAGAAGTGGATTCTTAGGTTAGGTAATTGAGTTAGTTAGTGCACATATTATCCACAGATAGATATTGAACTCCAATACAAATTGTTTCTCTATGTATTTTCCCCCGCATAGATATCATATTCCCCTTTATTTGAGGTATTTATCAATGTTATTATTCCCCTCCTCTTGACCTTTAGTAAATATAATATCCTTTCCTCTCTGCTCTTTACCATGTGGAAATTTATAAAATTTCAAGTTATTATTATTTTGTATGTCCAGAATATCACAAAATTTCACATTGTTAATTATATATCACTATAGCTGATACAATGTGATTGAAATACCTTTCTCTCTATGATTATACAATTTCTTTTCTCATAATCACTAAATTTTCCATCTCATTAAATCTTATACACATTTCTTCTGGGTCCTTCCATTAACTAAAACCAGAAATCATTGTTTGAGTAACACTTATCATAGGGGAAATACACATAATCATGAAATAGTACTTATAATATACCTAAATCAGGATAGATACATTTAAATATATGAAACTTTCAGACTATCCATCATGAGAACCCTAAAAATATCCTTAGAAATATTACTTGGGATCTCACTGATGGTTTCTCATATTAATTTCCAAATGTTAACTAATCCTCTTCTTTAATACTAACTATAGTGACCCAATATTAACATACATCGATATTAAATTATTTTAGATGAATATTCATCACATTAAAAATGTATATTCTTGAGGACTATAATTTTTTAGCGTCTTGGGAAAGATAAAAAATATATTATAACTTGGTGAATAATATTCAATGTTTCCCACACATATCTTCCCCTTTGTTACGTCTACATAAAACTAGTATTCATAACTTAGGGAAAGAAATCATAAGAAAGGGGTGATCTAAGATAATCAGTATGGGTAAACAAGGGGGATATATAAGACTGAACATGAGCATAACTATATGAGAACATGAAAAAATAATATAATATCATACCTTTCATATCAATGATCATAAACATGAATTTTTGAATAAATATTTTTAGTTCATAATAGATGAATTATAATGGAATCAGGAGCATAATCCATAAAATCATAACATAGGAATAAGACATAGAATTTCTGGTAGACAGATAGGTATATAAAATTCTATGTCAAGGCTACCAATAAAGACCTTCATGACATGTTAGGATTGAGATAATCCCATCTTTACCTATTTTTGGCTTGGGATTCCCTCCAGTGTACCCTTTTGTTTCATGCTTTCTATTCCCTTCCATGGGCCCTATTGTTTTGAGTTTGGGATTTCTTCCAATGTACCATTTTTATCGGGCATGGTACTCTGTCTTCTCTTCCCTCTAGATTTAGTCTTAGGATGCCCTCCCATGTACCCTATTATTTCTTGTCTTAGTATTTCCTCTTGTTTCAGGAATGGGATTCCATCCCAAGTACCATTTTAGTGGTAAAAAAATTTTGTATCCCAATTCATTGGTAGTAGATATACGTCTCACCCATCACTTAATGAAATCATACATGCATGTTCCATATGATAACAAGTCAGTTGTCATATCATAAAAAATAAAAATAGATATTATTTCATAAAAATCATATCATAAAACCTGAAATGAAATGGGTATAATTAACATTTTATCGCATTATGAACACTGTAAATGATATAGCTATCATATTGATTACATCAGATCACAGCCCATCAAAAAAATTGTGTGTTATGAAAAAAAACATAGAAGAGAAACATGTGTCATAAAAATCATACCATCAAAATAGAAACCATTCAAAAATGAATATGAATGGTGTTCTGTGATCAAATCCCTAAAAATTCTTAATCTATAACAACTTCTATCTTCTTAAATGTAAAAGGATTTTTCATGTTCACATGGAATATTTAATAAGGAAAATATCCTTTATTTGAAAATATTTTTCATTAAACCATTTCGAAAATCCTTTTCTTATAAACAGAGATTTACAATTTCATTAAAAAAAATTCTTTAGAAAAATATTTTTATGTTATTAGTTTTTTTAAAAACATATTGTATTTCTAAAACCATTTTCATTTAAAATATCTTAGAAAATGACTTGAACACTAATAATGAAATCCTAACCAAAATTTCAAAATCATTTTCTATGAATAAAAAATTAAAACATAAAATCATGTCTTCAAATTATATTTAAAACCCTTGTCTCTTAAAATAAGCATTTGAATAAAAATAAATGAATTTTTGAAAACCATTTAAAATAATTTTAAAAATTCAAAAAAATATTGAATAAATTTTTCTTTGAAAAGAAAATTAAAATCAAAACATTTATATAATATTAAAAAAACATATTTAAAAATAGCCTTCAAAATATAAAAAATAAGCTTTATGGAATGATTTCAATGATGGTGGGTAAATCTATACAAGTTGAACATTCATTTTTCACTTTTAAAAGCTTAGAAAAGTTCATTTATTAGAAAATGACAAGAAGATAACTTTTAAAACGGATTCCTATGTTAATAAATGGTTAACTACTTCATTTAAGCATCATATGATAATTCTAAAACACTTTTAAATCATTTTTAAAAAACACAGTTTTGATAGAACACTGATTTCTGTCGGAAAGGATAGAAATAGTCAAAATTTAATAAAAAACATTGCATATTTATCTTATATACCAAGGAGTGGAAAAATTTTAAAATTACTTGGATAAAAATTTAATAATCATAACATGACTAAATGAATGTGATTCATTAAGATATGGACAATAATATTTCATCAATTGAATCATAAATGAAAACAATCACAATAAAAAATTAGAATATAGTAATAAACTCCTACAACTTTGGTAAACGTAAATCATAATACCCCGGAGTTAATATAATTACATGAAACATAAAATATCATTAAAATAAAAATATTCATGATGTAACCAATAAATGTTATTTTATAAGCCTCTTATATGAATAAGTGTGCATAACAAGGCATGTGTCTCAAAGAAGGAAAATTGAGACCAAAATAAATTACTGATGTAATGGCCCGGACCTCTCCGGTCCATTACATTGTGAAATGTTGGTGTTGGAGGTGTTCTGGGAGGTCAAGGGGACTTATCCCCAACACTTTGCCAATTTTTCCAGTTCTGTGAACAGTGTTTCCAGTTTTATGAACAGTAATAGATCGGTCTCACTGATCGGTCTCACCGATCGGTCTCACAGATCAGTCTCACCGATCGGTCTGATAGATCGATCTCACAGATCGTTTTCATAGATCGGTCTGACAGATCGGTTTCACAGATCGGTTTGACAGATCGGTTTCACAGATCGGTGTGACAGATCGGTTTCACAGATCGGTCTGACAGATCAGTTTCACAGATCCGTGTCACAGATCAGTTTCACATATCGATCTGACAGATTGGTTTCACAGATCAGTGTGACAGATCAGTTTCATAGATCGGTGTGACAGATCAGTTTCACAGATAGGTGTGACAGATCGGTTTCACAGATCGGTCTGACCGATCGGTTTCACAGATCGGTCTGACAGATCAGTTTCACAGATCAGTGTGACAGATCGGTTTCACAGATCGGTTTCACAGATCGGTTTCACAGATCGGTTTCACAGATCGGTTTCATGTACAGTAACAGTGGGTAAACAGTGTTTCCAGACTCCTACATTTTTGCCACTTTTGACGTTTCCTTTGACGTAAAATACATTTAAAGCCATATTTTAAGGACTTTTAAGGCCGTTTAAAATGAGATAAATCCTATATTAATTATTCCTAAGGCTTGGAATGTTTTACTTGGTCAAACCGCGTGGGTTAATGCGATCCGTTTTTGATGGAGAATTAACTGGATCTTAAACTATCGCCACATTAAATCTTCAAAAAGGGACGAGATATCATTCTCCCTTGTTCTTTCCCTTTGTTCTCAGCTAAGAGATTCTAGAACCTTTCAATCATTCCCGTAGGAGTTGCACAATCAATCTTTACACCTAGGATTGGTTCTGCTCTATTTTGGATGCAGTCGAGCCCTGTGGATCAATCTTCAATATAAGGTATGTTGTATCATCGTTCTTTGGGGTTCATCTTCTCCTATCCTCCTTTCCATAATTATACCATGTATTTTCCAAGATTCTAATGGATTTTCTTGGGGTTGGTTGGTACTGTCGTACCGCAGCATCCTCTGGTGGATGCAGTTGTCGCGAGGGGAGGATCGTGACCTATTGTGTGGATAAAGAATGTGAGGAACTGTTTGAGGTAGGGGATTCATGGATTCTCTAATTGTATATGTGCAATCGTAGAATTAGCATGATTTATCCCTTTGGATCACAATGAAATTGACCTAATTAAATACTTGAACCAAATTAAAAGAATTGGTTGATCACATGTTGTTGCTTTATATCGTGATAACGGTTTGCCTGATGTTTTCCTAGATATAGTGATATCTATGTTTCCTTTGATTTGTTGTTCGTTCATTATAGAAATTGATAATGAACGTAAATCCGGAATTAATTGTTACTTAATTGGCTAAAGATAAAGAGGCATGTAAATTAATCTGGTTATTGTCGTTGTTGTAGTTGTTCTAATATGAGGATAATCAAATTAGGGAAGTAAGCATGGTTATTTAATTGTGATAGCTTGCTGATTAGGTATCCATGATTGGAAAATATGAATAACAAATCTTCCAATTCAATAAGGATTAGAGAACATATTATGTTGGAATTTCTAAAAGGGTTCTGAGTTACCCTTTTGTTTGTTAAAGGATCAAGAGCCCATGATGTGATGTTTGTTTTCCTGCTGCTTGTGCTGTGATGTGAGCCTGGATGGTTGTTGTGATATGTGGAGGCAAGGAGGCCTTGTGGTTATGGCAGCAGATGACGCATAGAGTGGCGAGATGCATCAGTTTATGCATGTGGGTGTCGGGGAGGACACCAGGGGTGATGGAATGGGATGGATGTGGTTGCTGGTTGCTTACGGTTTTCTTGAATATTAATCTTCTTTGCCTTTCCCCACTGCTCAAGGCAGTTGGTCTTGCTACCCTTCTTCCGAAGGAGGCGAAGATGCGCTGGGTATGCCACGTGCTTTCCATGTTTAGCCTCTCGAGGGGGAATGGGTATATGCTCTTTCTATAGGTGGCAAAGACTCGACGGGCAGTATATCTACTCACCGTGTTGAGCCTCCTTTGTGTTTAGAAGCATAGGATGCTTTTTCTAGAATTCTTGGGAATGTGGAAAAGTAATTCTGTAATGAATGTTTGATTAAATGGTGAAAATCCACGGGGATGGAGATGATGGAATTTAAAGGTGATGTGAATCTTAAAAAGGAGCAGTTGTTTTTGAATGTGATGCCAATTCAGTTTAATGTGGAATTGTTCATTCTTAATTAATGTTTAATGAATTAATTAATGTACAGTGGAACTGATAAAATGAGAATGGAGTAATCTAATAAATCTCTTCAAATGTTTGTGTGCTTATTGGATACCTAGTCTTAGAAGTAGCAGCCTGGAGTCTGAGAGACGTTAGCTGCAGTTGTATCTAAGACTAGGTAATGCCCATAGTGTGGATGTCAGTTACTTATATATTCTGTACTTTTTGTGTTTCTATGCGCTACTCCACCCTGTCGGTAAGGGCAACTGACACCACGGGGATTCTGAGCCCTAGGGGGGTGTTTTCCCCACCATTCTGATGGGAGGTTGAATGGCTGACTACCCCCTTTGCCTCCACTCCATTCTCTTGGTAGAAACTTGTGCCATGAGGCACAGCGGTTAGTTACCCCATATATGTGTCTAGAGGGCTGTAATGGATTGTGGTTATTTCACACACATATATTCTGGATATAGTATCCTACGGACTACTATAGGTGTAACGTGTATAGGCTATGATGGCTTGAGGATACTTACTCGGCGTATGGGCTGTAATGGCTTGAGGTATTATAACCGACGTATGATACACGTTATGCGAGCTGTGGTGGCTCCCGGAAATTACCTGGTTACTTTTGGTTGTGAGGACGGTGTGGTGCTTCACCCAGGTGTCTGCGGGAAAGCCTTTGTGGTGCACGAGGTGTAGATTGTGGAGCTTCGCCCAGGTGTCTGCGGGCAAGCCTTTGGAGAGAGATGCACATGACGTATGCCATTGGGGAAAAGAGGCAAACCAGTGGGGAAGTAGTAGCGGGGTACCCTTGATATTCTTTACTATATGCTATATTCTTATATGCATTACTTGGTGAGAGTAGCCATGGTGAGGTTGGGAACATAGTATACCTGTTTAGGTGACGAGTTAGTTTCACTTGTTGTTCACTGGGCTTTAGCATGCTTTCTTTACTTTTGAACGAGAGGCTTGGGGAGGATCCTATTGAGTATACTGTTATACTCACCTTGTATACATATAAACTTTTTTTCAGGTCACATGGAGCAAGTTGGAGATCAAGCTGGTTACTACTAGCTTGCAGTTGGAGGAGGAGCTGTTCGGGCTTGTGGTCGCTGCCGTTTTAATTTCTTTTGGGTACTTTTAGTTTTCCCTTTTCGTTGTAGTACATTTGCATGACATTTCATATATGTTCTAGGGTTTCTTTTATATTTCAGTTCTGAGTTGGAGTTGATTGGAGTCTATTATATCTCTCTCTTCTGCATGTGTTCTCTTATAGGGTAATGCCTCCCATTTGTATGTTATTATACCCTCGGTGCTAGTCGCCAACCCGGGGCCTACTGGAGGCGGTACTCGGGGGGTCATTATCTCCCTTTTCACATTGACGGCCCAGGAGGGGTACACATTGTGGGTAGGCGGTCATGATAGAGTGGTATCAGAGGTCTGGTTGAGGGATAAGATGGAGTTTAGAGTTAGGCACAGGTGAGGATACATGGGATGGTTGGGCAATGATGTCATTCATGTTTAGCAAGTGGGGTAAACACTGGAGACCGGCAGAGACACAGGCATTTAGGGCCCCCTATGATCTGTTGCACGGACCTTTAAGTTTATGATGGCTACTAGACAAAGTGATACTGGTTGCAGGGTAGAGACCTAGGAAAGGATCATGCATCATTACTCTTTGCACCTGTGTTTGAATGGGTAGACCTTGGGATATGTAACCTGAAATTAATAAAACAAAACAATTAATTAATTAATGTGAATCTTCCATATTCCAGTCTTAGGAGTTCTAATAGTTGATATTTTATAGGTATGGCTCCAGGTCGACGTCCTCGTCATGTTTGCGCAGAAGATGCCCAGCAGGCTGTTCCAGCTGATCACCGCCGAGTAGAGGTTGACGAAGATGACACATGGAGGAAGACACTTCGAGAGTTTCAGCACCAGAGTCTACAGAAGTACGAGGGATCCGTTTCAGATGCAGTCACAGAAGACTGGTTGGAGGAGGTTGAGATAGGCTTTAGTTCGATTCGTGCTCGGAAGGAACACTGGGTGTCCTTGGATGTGACGATGCTGCGTGGAGCAGCGAGGCAGTGGTGGTTATTGTTCCTTGGTGATCTTGAGGAGTCAGCGATCTCATGGGAGGAGTTTCGAGACAGGTTAAGCGTCGAGTTGCTTTCATCGACTGTGAAGGTGTCCAGTCGCCAGAAGCTTCTCACCCTTCGGCAGGGGAGCTCCAGTGTTCGAGAGTTTGGAATCTATTTCAAGAACCTTCTACGATATGCTTCTGACCTGTTACTAGATGATGAGGCCAGGGCGAGGCATTTCGAGGAGGCTTTGCGTCCAGAGATCCAGCGCCAGGTCACCCCATTTATGCTGAAGACATATCTTGAGGTGCTGGCGAGGGCAGAGGTTGTTGAGAGGACTTTGGCCAGGACTGGATCATCACGAGAGAGGAATCGTCATGATTCGTCACGAAGCAGAGCTATGGTCCGGGGTTCCCGATTTTTAGGACAGAAGAGTTTCCGTTCACCTGGGGGTAGGTCCCAGCCCTTCCCATCTTGTTTCTCTGGAGGCAGCAACTCTCAGGCCTATGCCAAGGGAGCAGGCACTTGTTTTTCTTTTGGTGGTCATGGTCATCAGCAGCGGGAGTGCCTGACATTTCAGAGTAGTCATCGTGCACCAGGAGCTCCACTCCAGGTTCGTCCGTTGAGGCAGTTCCAGCCGAGGAAGCAGCAGCAGGTTGCACCAGCTTTAGATCACCAGAGGGTAGATGGAGCAGGCAGAGGACAGCCCCATGACCCTCCCCATCCTCAGAGAGCATAGTGCGGTCGTGGTGGTGGTCGTCATCAGGGTCAGAGAGGCCGTGGAGGTGGTTGTGGTCTACTTCATGCTCTAGCGTTGCCAGCTCCAGGTGAGCCAGATGTCGTCTGAGGTACCCTTTGCTTGTTTTCTACCCTGGTGTATGCCTTGTTTGATTCAAGAGCGACACACTCCTTTATATCCCCTACCCTTTTCCACGCTTTGGGACTTGAGGTAGTGAGGCGTCCAGTGCCCTTGGCGTTGACTACGCCAGTTGGAGGTCGAGCTGACTTGTTTGAAGTATGTAGAGACTATGAGCTAGTGTTGGGGAAACACCACACTTGGGGAGATTTCCTATGTTTTTGAATACAACCATATGATGTCATACTTGGCATGGATTGTTTGTATTCGGTGTAGGCTATTATGGATTGCTACAGGAAGAAAGTCGTTTTCTTTGATGAAGATGGAGAGGAAGTGGTGTTTGTTGGTGAGAGAGATCCTCGAATGAGTCGTAGACGAGTTCCTTACTTATAATCCATGATGGCTGGGATGATGTTGAGTTCTTCAGAGGTTCAACAGTTGGCGTTTCCTAGTGTCGTAGAGGAGAACCATGACGTCTTTCCAGGAGAGGTTGTATCCTTACCCCCTCGACGAGAGATCGAGTTTGGGATCGAGCTACAGCCAGGAGCGTCTCCTATCTCTATGTCTCTGTATAGGATGGCCCCTTCTGAGTTACGAGAGCTACATATTCAGCTTGATGGTCTGTTGTAGTGTGGTTTTGTTCGGCCAAGCGTGTCACCGTGGGGTGCACCAGTTTTGTTTATGAAAAAGGCTGACGACAGTTTGCGGTTGTGTGTCGATTATCGTCTATTAAACAAAGTGACAATAAAGAACCGCTATCCTCTTCCACGGATTGATGACCTATTCGATCAACTGAAGGGTGCAAGTTGGTTCTCAAAGATCGACTTGCGGTCAGGATATCATCAGATGCTTGTAAAGGATGAGGATATCCCGAAAACTGCTTTCTGTTGTCATCACGGGCATTATGAGTTTGTTGTAATGCCATTCGGCATGACGAATGCTCCAGATTTTTTCGTGGGGTTGATGAATGCTGTGTTTCGTGAATTCCTGGACAAGTTTTTTGTGGTTTTCATCGATGACATCCTTCTGTACTCCACATCTGAAGAAGAGCATGCAGAGCATCTACAAGCCGTTTTGGGAGTTCTTCGCCAACATCAGTTGTTTGGGAAGTTGTCCAAGTGTGAGTTCTGGGCTCAAGAAGTTCGTTTCTTAGGGAATGTTGTGTCCCAATAGGGAGTAGCTGTGGATCCATCGAAGATAGAGGCAGTAGTGTCTTGGGCAGCCCCCAAGGCAGTGTCAGAGGTGTGAAGTTTCCTTGGTCTCGCAGGCTATTACAGGAGGTTCGTAGCAAATTTCTCATGGGTTGTGACTCCTCTAAGAGCTTTGACCAGGAATGATCAAGCATTCATGTGGACGGATTAGTTTCAGGCAGTATTCGCGTATCTAAAGGAGAAGTTGGTAAGTGCTCCTGTTCTTTGTCTTCCAGCTGAGGGAGTCCAGTTTGACGTCTTCTGCGATGCGTCACATCTGGGGATAGGATGTGTACTTATGCAACAAAGGTCAGTTGTTTCTTATGGGTCCTGAATATTGCGTCCCCATGAACGCAACTATGCCACCCATGATCTTGAGGTTGTAGTCGTGGTGTTTGCGCTGAAGTTGTGGAGACATTACCTCATTGGCGAGCGCTTTGTGGTTTTCACCGATCATAAGAGTTTGAGGTATGTTTTCTCTCGGCGCGACTTGAACTTGAGGCAGCGTCAGTGGATGGAGTTTTTGCAGGAATACGACTTTGAAATATCTTATACACCTGGGAGGGGAAATGTTGTTGCTGATGTGCTGAGCCGAAAGTCACGTAGTGATGCTGTGCGTGAATCCGGTGACTCTTGGAGAGTAATGGAGGAACTGTCAGCATAACATCTTGATATGGAAGAGGTTGGAGGTAGATGTTGTCTTTTCCAGATGACGGTGCAGTCATCTCTGATGCAGAAGGTGGAAGAGTCTCAGTTGGGTGATCCAGTGGTGGATGTTTGGAGAGGCAGAGTTGTTTGTGGAGAGGCCCTGATGGTTGGTCGGAGGATGAACAACACTGAGTGTTGTATCATGGGAGGCTTTCTATTCCCTTGGCGATGCGCGAGATGGTTCTCTGAGAGTTCCATAGCTCGCCCTTAGCAGTATATCCTGGTGTGACAATGATGTACCGATCCTTGAGGAGTCAGTTTTGGTGGCCTGGGCTGAAGCGTGTAGTGGTAGAGTTTGTGTCTCGATGTTTAGTCTGTCAGAGGGTGAAAGCCGAACACCGTGTTCCTAGTGGTCTTCTCTAGCCATTAAAGATTCCTCAGTGGAAGTGGGAGGACATCTTAATGGACTTTGTTATAGGTTTACCACGAGCTCCGTGAGGACATGATGCTATATGGGTGGTGGTGGATCGTTTAACTAAATCGGCCCACTTTATAGCAATCAAGGAGTCGAGCTTAGTGGAGGTGTTGTCAAGGCAGTATCTGGAGGAGGTGGTGAGGCTTCACGGAGTTCCTAAGATGATCATTTCTGATCGAGATCCTCGTTTTACCTCTAGGGTGTGGAGAGGTCTCCAACATGCTTTTGGTTCTCAATTATGCCTTAGCACTGCTTTTCATCCTCAAACGGATGGTCAGACAGAACAAACAATCCAGACTCTTGAAGACATGTTGCACTCTTGTGTTCTTGATTTTGGAGGTTCATGGGTGAAGCACATACCCTTGGTAGAGTTCGCATACAATAATAGTTTTCACTCTACCATCAGCATGGCTCCGTTTGAATCCTTGTATGGCCGGCCATGCCGTTCTCCGTTGTGATGGACTGGGGTCGGAGAGTCAGCAATTCTCGGACCAGAACTAGTGCAGAATACAACATAGATGGTAAAGGTTATTCGTGAGAGGATGAAGATAGCACGAGCTCGTCAGAAATCATATGTTGATCAAAGAAGGAGACCCTTAGAGTTTAATGTTGGGGATCATGTGTTTCTGAAGGTGACTCCCCGTCGTGGGCAGCGAAGGTTTGGTCGTGAAAGTAAGCTTTCTCCCCGGTTTGTTGGGCCTTTCGAGGTGTTAGCTCGTGTTGGAGTTGTGGCGTATCGAGTAGCACTTCCCCCTCATATGAGTCGGATACATGATGTTTTCCATGTATCACAGCTCCGTCGTTATCTTCATGATGAATCTCATGTTATCGATTGGGGAGAGATCGATATTGATGATGATGCAACCTTTGAGGAGCGACCTGTGGAGATCCAAGACCACAAGGAGAAGGTGTTGCGTGTGTGTTATATCCCCTTAGGTCGTGTCTTGTGGCGACACGGTGGCATGGAGGAGAGTACCTGGGAGCGTGAGTCACAGAAACATGCTCATTACCCAGAGTTGTTTATTGTTTAACTCCTTTCAAGTAATGATGTTTTCTTTATGGTTAGACCTTTTATGTTTTATTTATGTACCTTTGATGTGATGTTATGAATGAATTGTTTGGGTATGGATTGTTTGTTCCCCGATGTCGTAGTTTTGTTCCAACTTTTGAATGACTCATGGTGGTTTTCTCCTGAGAGGTATCTTATGGGGTGGTTGTTCGGACCCCTCTTTTCTTCTGGGTTGGTTTTTAATTCTCAAGGATGAGAATGTTTTGAGAGGTATCTAATGTAATGGCCCGGACCTCTCTGGTCCATTACTTTGTGAAATGTTGGTGTTGGAGGTGTTCTGGGAGGTCAAGGGGACTTATCCCCAACACTTTGCCAATTTTTCCAGTTCTATGAATAGTGTTTCCAGTTTTATGAACAGTAACAAATGGGTCTCACTGATAGGTCTGACAGATCGGTCTCATAGATCGGTCTCACCGATCGGTCTGACAGATTGGTCTCACAGATCGGTTTCATAGATTGGTCGGACAGATCGGTTTCACAAACCGGTCTGACAGATCGGTTTCATAGATCGGTGTGACAAATCGGTTTCACAGATCGGTCTGACAGATCGGTTTCACAGATCAGTGTGACAGATCAGTTTCACAGATCGGTCTGACAGATAGGATTCACAGATCGGTGTGACAGATCCGTTTCACATATCGGTGTGACATATCAGTTTCACAGATCGGTGTGACACATCGGTTTCACAGATCGGTCTGACAGATCGGTTTCACAGATCGGTCTGACAGATCAGTTTCACAGATCAGTGTGACAGATCGGTTTCAAAGATTAGTTTCACCGATAGGTTTCACTGATTGGTTTCACAGATTGGTTTTACAAATTGGTTTCATAGATCTGTTTCACAGATTGGTTTCACCGATCAGTTTCACAGATCGGTTTCATGTACAGTAACAGTGGGTGAACAGTGTTTCCAGACTCCTACAGTTTTTCCTCTTTTGACGTTTCCTTTGACGTAAAATACATTTAAAGCCTTATTTTAAGGGATCTAAAGGCCGTTTAGAATGCCATAAATCCTATATTAATTATTCCTAAGGCTTGGAATGTTTTACTTGGTCAAACTGCGTGGGTTAATGCGATCCGTTTTTAATGGAGAATTAATCGGATCTTAAACCGTCGCCACATTAAATCTTCAAAAAGGGACGAGATATCATTATCCCTTGTTCGTTCCCTTTGTTCTCAGCTAAGAGATGCTAGAACCTTTCAATCATTCTCGTAGGAGTTTCAAAATCAATCTTTACTCCTAGGATTGGTTCTTCTCTGTTTTGGATGCAACCGGGCCCTATCGATCAATATTCGATATAAGGTATGTTGTATCATCGTTCTTTGGGGTTCATCTTCTCCTATCCTCCATTCTATAATTATACCATGTAATTTCCATGATTCAAATGGGTTTTCTTGGGGTTGGTTGGTACTGTTGTACCGCAGCATCCTCCGGTGGATGCAGTTGTCGCGAGGGGAGGATCGTGACCTCTTATGTGGATAAAGAACGTGAGGAACTGTTTGAGGTAGGGGATTCATGGCTTCTCTAATTGTATATGTGCAATCGTAGAATTAGCATGATTTATCCATTTGGATCACAATGAAATTGACCTAATTAAATACTTGAACTGGATTAAAAGAATTGGTTGATTGCATGTTGTTGCTTTATACCGTGTTAATGGTTTGCCTGATGTTTTCCTAGATATAGTGATATCTATATTTTCTTGGATTTGTTGTTCGTTCATGGTAGAAATTGATAATGAATGTAAATCCGGAATTAATTGTTAATTAATTGGCTAAAGATAAAGAGGTATGTAAATTAATCTGTTTATTGTCGTTTTTGTAGTTGTTCTAATTTGATGATAACCAAATTAGGGAAGTAAGCATGGTTATTTAATTGTGATAGCTTGCTGATTAGGTATCCATGATTGGAACCTACGAATAAAAATTCTGCCAATTCAATATGGATTAGAGAACATATTAAGTGGGAATTTCTAAAAGGGTTCTAAGTTACCCTCTTGTTTGTTAAAGGGTCAAGATCCCATGATGTGATGTTTGTTTTCCTGCTGCTTGTGTTGTGATGTGAGCCTGGATGGTTTTTGTGATATGTGGAGGCATGGAGGCCTTGTGGTTATGGCAGCAGATGACGCCTAGAGTGGTGAGATGCATCAGTTTATGCATGTGGGTGTCGGGGAGGACACCAGGGGTGGTGGAATGGGATGGATGTGGTTGCTGGTTGCTTGCGGTTTTCTTGAATGTTAATCTGCTTTTTTTCCCCACTACTCAAGGCAACCGATCTTTCTACCCTTCTTCCGAATGAAGCGAAGAGGCGCAGGGTATGCCACGTGCTTTCTGTGTTTAGCCTCTCGAGGGGGAATGGGTATATGCTCTTTCTATAGGCAGCAAAGACTCGACAGGTAGTATATCTACTCACCGTGTTGAGCCTCCTTTGTGTTTAGAAGCATAGGATGCTTTTTCTAGAATGCCTGGAAATGTGGAAAATTAATTCTGTAATGAATGTTTGATTAAATGGTGAAAATCTGCGGGGATGGAGATGCTGGAATTTGAAGGTGATGTGAATCTTAAAAAGGAGCAGTTGTTTTTGAATGTGATGCCAATTCAGTTTAATGTGGAATTGTTCATTCTTAATTAATTTTTAAAGAATTAATTAATGTACAGTGGAACTGATAAAATGAGAATGGAGTAATCTAATAAATCTCTTCAAATGTTTGTGTGCTTATAGGATACCTAGTCTTAGAAGTAGCAGCCTGGAGTCTGAGATACGTTAGCTGCAGTTGTATATAAGACTAGGTAATACCCATAGTGTGGATGTGAGTTACTTATATATTCTGTACTTTTTGTGTTTCTATACGCTACTCCACCCTGTCGGTAAGGGCAACTGACACCCCGGGGATTCTGAGCCCTGGGGGGGGGGGGGGGGGTTCCCCAACATTCTGATGGGAGGTTGAATGGATGACTACCCCCTTTGGCTCCACTCTCTTCTCTTGGTAGATACTTGTGACATGAGGCGCAACAGTTAGTTACCCCATATATGTGTGTCGAGGGCTGTAATGGCTTGTGGTTATTTCACACACATATATTCTGGATATAGTATCCTACGGACTACTATAGGTGTAACGTGTATAGGCTATGATGGCTTGAGGATCCTTACTCGGCGTATGGGCTGTAATGGCTTGAGGTATTATACCCGACGTATGATACATGTTATGCGAGCTGTGGTGGCTCCTAGAAATTACCTGGTTACTTTTGGTTGTTAGGACGGTGTGGTGCTTCACCCAGGTGTCTACGGGCAAGCCTTTGTGGTGCACGAGGTGCAGATTGTGGAGCTTCACCCAGGTGTTTGCGGGAAAGCCTTTGGAAAGAGATGCATAGGACGTATGTCGTTGGGGCAAAGCGGCAAACCAGTGGGGATTAGTAGCAGGGTACCCTTGATATTCTTTACTATATGCTATATTCTTGTATGCATTACTTGGTGAGAGTAGCCATGGTGAGGTTGGGAACATGGTACACCTGTTTAGATGACGAGTTAGTTTTACTTGTTGTTCACTGGGATTTAGCAAGATTTCTTTACTTTTGCACGAGAGGATTGGGGAGGATCCTACTGAGTATACTGTTATACTCACCCTATGTACATATAAACTGTTTTTCAGGTCACTTGGAGCAAGTTGGAGGTCAAGCTATTTACTACTAGCTTGCGGTTAGAGGAGGAGCTATTCGGGCTTGTGGTCGCTGCCGTTTTACTTTCTTTTGTGTACTTTTAGTCTTCCCTTTCAGTTGTAGTACTTTTGCATGACATTTCATATATGTACTAGGGTTTCTTTTATATTTCAGTTATGAGTTGGAGTTGATTGGAGTCTATTCTATCTCTCTCTTCTTCATGTGTTCTCTTAGAGGATAATGCCTCCCATTTGTATGTTATTATACCCTCGGTGCTAGTCGCCAACCCGGGGCCTACTGGAGGTGGGACTTGGGGGTCATTACCTCCCTTTTCACATTGCCGGCCCAGGAGGGGTACACATTGTGGGGAGGGGGTCGTGAAAACTGATTTGGTAACATTTTAACAATAATCCCACTGAAATAGATATAATAAAATGGATATGTAAATACACATAAATTTAAGGATTTTAATCATAAAATAAATTCATGATCATTATATAAAACACACAATAGAAATGAGCAGTAAATAAGGAATATGTCTTGTAGTAACAAATGTGAGAATTGAAATCCACATACCACTTTAGTAACTTTTGAATCATTATATCTATGAATGAATAAAATAAATTTTATCTTCTAATATAATAAAATAAATGACATTCTTGATATAAAATATCATAGTATATTATATACACCACAAAAGAAGAATATGTAGTGAATATTACATGTATCCCATAGAAATAAAAGTGAGATGATAAAACCCTTACCTTAAATCATGATTATATTCATATCCTTTCAAACATCCTTTATATTAAATATAAGTTTACTATAAATATAATAAATAAAATTATTACTATATCTAATTCCAATTATTTTTTATAACATTATATTTCCTCTTTATTAACAACTCCATGTAAATGTTACATTTTAGGTAATATCTACTTCGTATTCCATAAATGTTTTGATTTGTATTCCTGGTCCACATAATTAGATCATGATGAAATTATTTTAATAAACAATTTATATAATGATCATATATATATTCGTTATATATATATATAAATAATATATTAATGATAAAATTATGAAATTGAATACATCGTTCAGGGAAATGGTAGGTCAGACGTCCACATGGATGATGTTTCCATTTTCTTATCGAATTGAAAGAAAAATAAATGAAATATATGTATATATATATATAATTTCATTAAATTAGAATTAATATTTTATATATATATAAAAAGTTCACTAAACGCATCCTTAATATATTCCTTTTATATTGTAAATGAAAAACATCGCATTGAGGAGGAAATAGTCCAAATATCCACAAATAGAGTTATTTTATTTGCACAAAATAAATATCAAGAAGGTGGATTTTATATAATAACTCTAGAATCATAAACACATCGTTAATATAATAAATATTATATAAAAATAATATTTACATCATAATTCCCACCCATGATAGGTGGTAAAAGAAAAATGGACAATATCGTTTCGTGAGCTGATGGTCCCCCGTACAAACGAACTGTATGTCGGTTTCCCATTATATGGATATGTGTGTAACCATAGGTAAAAACCTTAGAAAAAAATTATATTAGTGTATTTATTATTCTAGTTTTATTATATAATAAAGTAATATGAAGATTTGTGGGGGTGGAGAATAAAAATAAAACAAAAGAGCTAATGGAAGGGTGTTACCTCTTCTTTGAGTAACATCTCTTGGATTGCACCAAAGGTATTAATTGATTGCCATTATTATAAAATGGAGTATTATAGGACTAATTTAGTCATATTTTGGAAATTTTATTAAATGTTTTCTCAGAGAAATGTCGTGATAGGTGTGAATAAGTGGGAGGGGTTAGTGCCATTTTATATTTGAGGAGTAGAATTCTAGTAATGTTTTGAAATGGGAATTTGACCCTCATTTTTACCATATAGTATGGCCTCAATAATTTCCATGTATAATAAAATGTAGGATAGAATATAAATTTTAATATAAAATGGATTTTGGTGAACTTTCTAGTTCATTTTAGGCCTTAACATTAAGGATGAGTCTTTTGGGAAGCTCATTTTTCTCTTAATCATTATAATTAAATTGAGTCACTTTCACTATTTTTTTGGTAAAAAAATATGTTTACATTATTAGACATTTTAAATTATAATAATTCCAAATATTTAATCCATTTTTACATATTCCAATCAATTATGTGGACAAAAAGTAATTTAATTTAATCTCACGGATGAGATGACTAAAAATGTTTTTAAATAACAAATGTTCAAAATATAGAATTTTGTTTATACCCAATTTCAATGTAAAATTGATTAAAATGAACAAAATGGTATTAATTGATGTAAAATTGATCTAATTAAAATTTAAAACAAATTAAAAATAAATTTTATCTATATTAAAATTTGGTTGAAATTGAAGTTTTGAGTCAAAATTCATTGTTTTTCCCTATTCATCAAAACAATGATACTTCTCGAAAAAATACCAACAGTACACCCAAAGAAAAATTTGTTATTAATATTCCAAAAATAAATTTTATTTCATCAAATTAAAATTAAATTTTTTTTAAATAATTGATTTAAAATTGATTCTCTTTAAAAAGGAGGTAAAGTTACCTTTGATAAAATATACAACTTTTTTCAAAAAATTAGATTAATTTTTTTCTTATACCTATTAGATATATTGGATTAGTATCAAAAAAATATATATTTAATAATAGATATATATATATATAATATTGAAAAAATTAATCAAAATTGGTTGGTTTAATTTATTGAGATAATATTTTGGTTGTATATAGAAAAATATCTTTCTTAGAAAACTAATTTCTCTTCAAATAATTTATTAATTCACATGTACTAATTAATACCTAGAAAATTAATTTTACATAAAAATGAAAATAATATTTCAAAAATTTGATTAATCTTATTGAGAACTTAATTTCCAATAGCTAGGTGGTCGGAATAACAATATTTTAATAGTAATAGTTATAGTATATTGTTGTTCAGTAAAACTCTACCATGTATCTTATGCAAGCTATCTAGTAAACTCAGTATTGTGTGTAACACAAGACAAACATAATGTTATGAGTACTGAATATTCATATAGTTGTTTCATTAAATTCAATTCAAAATTATCACTTTCATATAATAAAGCTATATTCAATGTTGCGTGAAAATAAAAATATCAATAATATTAAATTAATTAAAAAATAATAATTCACAAAATCTCTGGGTGTTACATTAAATTCATTAAAAATAAATTGTAAATACATAGGAATACAATAAAAAATAATAACTATATCATCTATTGTATTTCCATGGGATTCAATCTCATCAAAGTTAATGTCTTTATTAAAGGAGTATTACATACAAACTAGTTTTTCTTTTTTCTAAATCATCATTCCTTATTCTTTTAATTTTTCAAAAACATTTTTTGATAACATTATGGTATTCTAGTCTAGGAACAACATCTCATGTCATAATTTTAATTATTTAATCTAGATGCATGTCTATATGTTATAACAAAATTTTATATTGATGGACTAATGGAAAACATTATTTCCACCATAGGAATTAATTTTCACATTTGATTTATAGACATTATCCTTCATGTTTATGGTCACAAAAAATATTTTATTCAATGATTTAAACTCTTATACATGTTTTTAATTAATAAAATAACCTAAATTATCACTATAAATATCTTTCTTGATATATAAAATAACATTTTCTTCGATGATCTTGAAAAATACATTCCTTGATAGCATAATCTTTTATATTATGAAAAACAATTTTTTTTTTCAAAATAAAATCATTATCCAAAAAATGTAATATTTTATTTGAATTATTTATTATTATACATATTATAGAATTTATATCCATTTTTTCAAGATAAATTTACCTGAAATATGCCCTCATCCTCTTGAGAATCAATCTCTCACTGGCTCTTAACATTATTAATAATAAGACATAAACTTCAAAATCTTTATAATAAATTATACATTGAATTCTTTCAATGTAATTCATCATAATTGTTTTTCAATAATAAATAATAAATATCTATTTTTTTTATTGACCCCCATTAATAACACTTCATTCCTAAACTTTTATGATGATTTATTTTCAATTGACATCACATGATCCATAGAGTTTATCATATTATTTATCATATCCACATATATATTATATTAAATAATTTTCAATGGAAAATCATCATTCCTTGTCCATTATTTCTTGGTAAATTCTTCAAATTGGTCATTCATGAACTCATTTATATTTTGGGATCTTAATTACATAATTTTATACATTTACATTATCTCAAAGAAACCTCCAATATCATGATGTTTAATTAAATATATTAGTTTTGTGATTTATCACCATCATCCATGAAATAATATTTTAATTCTTAAATTAGAATCAATAATATTTTTTTGAATAACTATTGTAATTATTTTCTGAAAAAATATACATGAATCAATTAAATTAAGATTGTTTACATATATTACCTTTCCATGTATTCGTTTAGAAAACTTCGTTTTTTAAAAATTCACATATATGAGTATTATCACATGTGAGTGTATGGTTATCATAAGAAGATTCTTTCATATACTATTATCTCAAGGTTTTGATATATCTATCCTTGAAAATTATTACATGATATGTTTTCACCTTCCTTAGAAAGAAACCACAAGCCTTTTTATCCACTCTATGAGTTGATATTCTCCATGACTTTCATGTCCTTCATATTTATTACCCTATATTTACCAATGAAAACAATTTATTCTTGGTAAATTGAATTACATACCTAGATTAATTTAGAAACTCAACAACAATAAGTTATATCTAGTATTTAATTTATTAAATTGTTACAAGAAAAAGGGGATCACAATTGACAAGATTTCTCAATTTAGTAGTGCTTGAATACAAGATACATACATTTATTCCATATTACAATGAAAATAAAAAATAAAAACGTAGATTAAGAAACATTATAATATCCCAAATATTATTCGTATTATAACTCTTCATATAATGGGAAGAGAAAAAATAATTGGTTATCTCATATTATTAGCATGGGTAAAATACCATGGAATCTATCATGATAAAAATAATTCATAATCAATATGTGGGGTGAATGAAGAAACATGTCCTTAATAAACAAATTGACCATGAAATTCATCCATGGATTATATAAATATTTACATATCATTGAATTTGTTTTATAAATTCTCAGAAAAATAAAATGATTACTGTTGTAAGTCATGATTACATACATCATTATATCAATAAGGTCAACCCTTACAATGTGAAATTTTAATCTATGTGTGTGTATATACGAAAAATAATTTACTATGTTTCACCAACAAGTTAGTCTCATGAGACATGATGATGCATCAAGAGGTAATATATTTCTAGGTCCCACTACAAACTACATTTAAAATGAATTTCTCCTATTTTGAATGATCAATTTAATTCATAACCATTATTCTATATCAATAAATATCATTACTGTGTAAATAATATGGAGTAAAAATATTTCCATATCTAATCAAATAAAATTCACAAAAAATAACATATGTATAAATGGTATACTTTTTAAGAAATATCCAAATCAATGATCTAAAGAACATAATATTTTAGTGGAATGAATTTTCTAGTGAAAAATGATCATAAGAAAGTGAAATTTTCAAGAGAATATTAATAAAGGCAAAATTAATAAAACATATAAGATGACCCTCAATTCATTGAAAATATTGATTTTATACTAAAATCATTTCCTTTTGATAAATAAATAAAAATAATGAAAAATAAAAAAAAATTTCATTAAAGAGTTATCTTGGTAAAAACAAATAAAACATGTAAAATATTCTAAATAATGTAAAAAAAATTTGGTAGGGGAAAAATATACTAGTTCTTTATACATTAAGAAGAAGAATTCATGTTTAATTTTCAAAAATAATGTTGAAAATTACCCTTTTAAAAAAAATTGAAAGCCTACTTTCAACCCTTGTAAAATTTGGAGGATAAAAAAATTAACCTAATAATTAAATTGAGTAAATAAAAAGGGATCTTTTAATTTAATTTTTAAAAGATATTTTTATAGAATAAAAATATACCTAATTTAAATGATAAATTAATACTTTTTGTATTTTAAATTTTTATTTATTGATTAATTTTCAAGAGGAAATTGTTTTAAGATTGAATTCACAATCCATAAATATATAAAGTATTATGAAATATATGATGTTTATGAATGATATATTATGCGTTTCCTTAAATAAAACATATATGTGACACAAGAAAATGAGATTGTAAAATAAAATATTACCAATTGTGTAACATTTAAATTTTTACCTATTGAAATTGAAAAATTAAATTATAAAATTACCTTTCATGAGTAATTATATATTAATTTCAAATACATGATTGGGCAAATTTACACAACCCATAAGCGTAAATAAGTGTACAATGCCAAATATGTCTCAATGGAGTGAAAATTGAGATGAAATCAGTTACCAGAAGGTTGAATTGAAATTTATATTTATTATAATTTTTTACTAGAACATTATAAGTAATTATAATATCATGTATAATCATATTATAACATTAAAGAACCCATTTATTAATAATAATTTATTAAAATCATTTTTTTCATATGTTAATCGTTTCATTATTTATGTATGTTTTTGTTTTGTGGTTTCGGTCCTCCAATCATGATTATGATTTCATAATATACATAAAATTAATAATTATATAAATATCATATATATTAATTATAAAACTATATAGAATAATTTATGAAATGTTGTCATAAAAAATGGATAACATCACTTCATAGAGGTGGTAGTCCACACGTATGCATGAGCAATATTGTCATTTTTTAACAGCTAAATGAATAAAATATTAAATGAAAAAATATATTTAGAATTTAATAATTATGTCATAAATATAATATATATTAATATTTTTCATATTAATAACCCACCAATTTAAATTATAATGAAAACCAATATACACCGCTACGTGGAAATGATAGGTCGCATGTATGGACAAGTAATGTTTTCACTTTTTGTAGGATAGAAAATACATTGAAATAGATTTAACATATTCGTCATATAGACAGAGTATATTTATGATTCTTATTTAATTATATTATCTTAGTCACAATATATTTTTATGTTTTAAAATAAGAAATACAATCAAAAGTACTTGGTCATGTTTTACACCTATTCAATGATAATCCTCCTTTAAATCATTCCATAAGATTTGAGAATACCGTCTTTGGGTAATAATAAAAGTTCTAGGATGTGGGTAAGTAAAATAGGAATTTATTAATGTAATCATAGGTAGATATATAAGTATCAATATGTGTAGAGAAGATAAGAGAGGCATTACCCTTTTATAAGGTCGGGAAACAATACACCTGTAATTTTATACAAGTTCAAATAATAAAAACCTCATAAACATGTAATGTAGAACAAATGAACCTGAATTAAAATATAGTAATTTTTAAGATAAAAATAAACAGTATGTATCGGATTTTTGGGATTTTTTATTAATTTGGAAGCCTTAAATCATAGTTAAACCACTTTAAACTCAATTTAACCTTTATTATGATAAGATAACTTTAAAAATGATAACATTAATATATGACAAAAAATAAATGTTTTCATAAAACAATTATTCAAAATTACAACTAAAAATTTTTAATCTGATTTATTTGATTCATTTTTCATTTTTGGAAGAAATTTATTTTAATATTTGAATGAAAAATGCGTGAAAAAATGATTTTAATTAATCATGATTTAATATTAAATATTTTTACCATAAAATAAAATAATATATTGGTTTAAATTATTTTTGGGAAAAATAATAATTTGATTAAGGTTGTTATATTTATTAAGTAATAAATTACTAAATTTCTTTTTCTAACTATTCCATTAAATTTAAATACACAATCATAGTATTTAATATGAATGAAATATAACTTATATTTATAAAAGTTGAGATTGGGTTTGAAATTTCAAAATTATTCTTTTAAAAAAATTGCCTAGATCCATAATAATTAAATTTTCCATACTCTATTAGTCACACCCCGATATTTTGTGAATTATTATTTTTGAATTAATTTAATCTTTTTGATATTTTCATTTCACACAAGACTAAAAATAGTTTATTTTATATTAAACCAATATTATTGAATTACGATATACACAACACCAAGTTAATTTTTTACTAAATTAAATATTAATTCCAGATTTATCAACATGTAATAGTGAGGCTATCTTTCATTACATGCAATAATGACATTCCTCAATGGGTTTCATAACAAGCATGTCCAATATTTACCAAACAATAGTATTTCATTAAAATGACTTTCTTTATAATAATATTATATGGCCTAGTTGTTAAATTAGTGGTTATGAATAGTAGTAACTAATTTATGAAAATATATGTTCTAGAAAAATATAACATGAATTCATTGGTTACTAATTAATTAGAAATGAATATAAAAACTAATTGAATATAAAACAAAATATTGTTATTTTTTTAGTGACGTTGATTTTTAAATATAAATTAACTATAATTAATGAGTGATATTAATTTAATATATATTTTTTATATTCAATAAAATATTTTTTATATTCATCCAAGATGATTTATATACATAATAAAATAACAAACCCAATTTTATGCATAAAATCCTATATTATTTATAAAGGTAGTTTTACAGCTTTTTAATGGAAACCCCATTTTAAATACAATTTTTATCACTATTATTGATTTAAAATATCAAAATATATATCATATTTCTTATAGAATCATTAAAATTAGTTGATGATAATTTTTTGGTATTTTTCTATAGTTTCTCGTTTTTATATAATATTCAAAAATACTAGATTTTAATTCAAAACTACTTTTTTAATTTAATTTATTTATAAGGATAATTGATATTTTAAATTAGATTGAAAGTTTAATAAGATAATAATTTAATCCATTAATCCAATTTAGTTCATTATAACCAATTTCACATTTAAATTTTATATAAAATCATAGAAAACATTTGATAATTTTTACTTAAGAAACTCACAGTGTCATCCCATCTACAAGATTAATTTAAAATTAATTTCTACCACTTCTGTGATTGGAATTTGGCACAATAGATTTAATATTTGGAATCCTAATAATTTATAATTTCTAATAATATCAATGTAAATTTTTTTACAAAAATGATTAATGAATGTAATTGTATTTAATTACATTGATTAATTTATAATTAAGCTTAACTGGGGACTAAGCATTAAATTTAAGACAAAAAAAATGAGCTATTCACTTTTAAAAAACCATTGTTTGGATATATTTTGACCATATCCTCTATTTTATCAAATTCAATTCATTATTGGATCTACATAAAACATGAAAAACATGGTTCAAATTCTCTCTTCATGTATTTATAAGAGTTGCACTCCTCCTTCCCTATAAAAGGCCACCACCTCTCCCTCTTCTTGACACATCTCAAACCACTTAGGTTTGGACATGATCTACCTAATAAAAATTCCAACATTTATACTATTTTTCTTGAAGAGTACCATTGGGAGTAAAGTGTTCAAAGGAAGCCTTCTGGTACAAACCAAAAGTATTTACCCAATTAATAGGTGATTTGAACGAGTATAACAAAAGTCAAGACCCAAGGTAAGGGGTTTTCATCTCAATTTTTTATTTCCATGAGATATATAATTTTTTCCCCATGCATTACTTTTTTGTGGTGTTTATACATTCCAAATATTTGATCAGTTATTCCTATTGTTAAATTTATGGGTATTTATATATCAATTCAAAGAACTTTATTTCATGGGGTTTATATTTCAAATGTTACCAAATCAGTAAAATAGTTTTTTAACAATTTTCCTTCATTGAGGCCAGTGTTTTTTTATGAAGCTAAATTCTATTTGAGGTTTATTTAGTTTCATTTTAAAATATTATTATTAATCTCATCTTATTTTTGATATTTAATGCTTTAGGTAATTTAGTTTTCTTATTTAGAAAATATGATCCCAAGTTACCTTCTTATAAGAGTTTATTGAAATAATATCATCACTTTTTATGATTGATTATGTTTATGCTTCCTTTGATGAAATATTTTGATCCATCTCTCAATAAATTCAGTATTTTTCTTCCCCTATTGTTATTCATGATTCATTCATGTATTGGAACCATATCTCTACTGTTGTTACATAAGATTGTTAATAATTTTTTTTATGAAATTCTGACTCCACCTTCTCTTTAGTTAGAAATCTATGTTTTCTAAAAATGGTTCAAAGAATATTGTAATATTATCATCTAGTATTAAAAATAAATTTTTACCCCTTTTGTCTTTTTGAAATATATTCCATGTAATGTTCTTGTCATTTTCATAAAATGAAATTTTCTATTCTTTCTACAATGAAAAAGGAACATTATTTTACCTCGTACGACATGTATGAATTTTAATATCATCGTTTGGTTGAATATTCCTTTTCATTTTAGAAGGATAATTTGTAAGTAATTGTTTTTAATTTATTTTAAAATAAACATTTTTCAAAATTTTTTTATTATACATTCATATATTTTCTAGTAAATTGGTTTTAAAATATTTTTCAAAATTTCTTTATAATTTTACAATGTGTTTTTTATGAAAATGGGTTTCAAAATGTTTTGAATAACATTTTATTTGTTTTTGAGGAAAAGGTTTTTATACTTTTTTCAATAATTTTTTCTAATTTTTTAAATTATTTTCAATGAAATGGTATTTCAAAAATGTTTCATTCATTAAAAATACTTATTTATATAAGAAATGATATTTTTTCCAATAAATGTTTTATAAATATCTTTACATGTTATTTTCCATCTAAGATGACATCCATGGATTTTAATAAATCCCTTCTAGGAAATATACGCAAGGTTTCATTAATATTATTTCGTGAATGGTCTATGGTTTGAATGAATAATTATTACGACACTTGTTTCTCTTACATGAGTTATATAACTTTGAAAACCGCATCTTTTCACAGTTTATGCTTAGCTCAAATGGTTATAAAACCAATAAATTTTCCATATGTTTTGATGTTATGAAATGTTAATGATACGCATTTCCTTTCATTGGTAATTATTTGATGCTTGTAAAACCAATGTCTTTTTATGCGTCATGGTATGATAAATTTCTATTATTATGTTGAAGATGTTTGAATGAATTTATTATGAGATTGGTGTAACCTATATTTCCCTCCAATTAAATGGGTAAATATGGATGACTCGTGATTATAAATGTTATGCATTAACCTGATTACATGTTCACAATATTATGCATGGACCTAGTAAAATGTCTATAAGTTTATGTGTGAACCTAATTTCATTTTCATAATGTTATGAGTGAACCTCATTACATGTTCACAATGTTATTCATTAAGCTAGTTTCATGTCCAGAAGTTTACATGTGTACCTAATTATATGTTCAAAATGTTATGCATGAACCTCATTACATGAACATAATTTTATGCATGGGACTAGTTTCATATCCATAAGGTTATGTGTGAGCCTGATTATATGTTCAAAAATTTATTCATAGACCTGGTTTCATGTCCATAAGTTGATGTGCGTGCCTAATTTATTGTCCTTCACTTAATGAGTGTTCTAGTTTCTATGTATACATGTTCACAACATTATAAACCAATGTAGATGCCCAAAATTCCATGTCTTATTCCTAGGATATGATTTGATGAAATATAAAATTCCAATAATTATTATGATATATAATATATAGGGAATTATTATTAAATTCTATTCTTATGTTTCTCACCATTTGTTTAGGTTTTTCTTATGAATTTCTTTTATTTACCCTTACTGAGCATCTCCGATCACCCCATTCCTACATTTAATTTCCCTAGGTTATTAAGAAATTTTTTAGGTATAAGTACTAAAGTTGGTGATATTTTTGGGAGATGTATAATATCTTTCACTAGGATATAATAATTGTTTCCAAGTTTCTACCGACACTAAACTATTACAGTCCTTAGGCATGTGTTTTTGTAATGTGATGAATATTCATCTAAAATGTTATAATATACATATATATAAAACTGGGGTCAATATATTTGGTATCAAATTAAAGTATTATTCTTCCTTTGGAAACTTGGATGAGAAAACTTTATTGAGATCCCTAGGTATAATTCTAATGATATGTCTAGGGATGTCTCTAAGGATAATTATAAGGCTGAGTAAAGGTATATGAAAATGTCCTAGAGTTTTGGTAAAGGATAGTGTGAGTGGTTAACTTTAAATACATATAATTATAAATAGTTAAAGTGGAAGTGGCTCTAGAATATATGTAACTAGATTTAAGAACTCTGAAAATATGTTTTAGGCCTTACTTGAGGTAATCTAGTATATGACAATGGGTCATCTTGCACACCAGGTTTGACATTCCCAGGGAATATGGTTTTGGATATTCCCAAACTACTCATGAACCATTATGAAGGATATGAAAAACATATTACTATGAAAAAACAAGGATAAACCTAATGTGTCATAGATTAAAGATGTAGGAGCCCTAATTTGGGCACCCTATAATTAAATTATCAGGATTATAAGCTATCCCAATATGATAAATGTTTAACACACTATGCCTTATGGTTTTAAGAAATGGGGATACTCAAAGAAATATGGTTTACATTTAATCTTTATGTGGGGAAATTATTTTCACTATGAGAATTTATTTCCAAGTGTAAATATCATAAAAAAGGAGTTACAAGTATTTGTTATACTTCTAAGGAAAAAGAGACCTCAAAAAACATGTAGATGTTATGTGATGTTTTTCCAATATATTTAACATTGATCCTAAAATGATTGATGTGATTGAGTTGAGGAACCATAAGACTTGATTCATTTTTCAAATTATCAGAAAGATGTATTAATGAATAAGTTGATGAATCATGATAAATGCTTAAATAATAAAGTTTAATTAATGAACTATTTATGATTTTGAATTCAAAGATTAAGTTATATGAATCCTGAAATGTATAAGTGTTTTTTGTATAACTTTTCATTGATTATTGAAAATGACTTGTTGAATGGCGAAGAAGACATAGAACAATGATTTCATAGAAAGGTGATATTTTTATTAAGGTAAGGTAACCATTAATTAATACCTAAAATTCTGATAATGATCATTCTATAATGATATGTTGGATGTGAATAAGTAAATTGGATGGTACAGATTACCCCAGAACTGATTTTTGACAAAATTCTCTATGTCATTAAGTATTAAGTGTTTGATGTCTTAGATTTAAAGGATATATTCAATATTAATTGTAATAAGGGTGAATGTATGTTTTAAAAAATGATTTATGGTGGGTAAGGTTACTACAATGTTTGAAGATGATATATGATAACGGTATTCACTTTTTTGGAATGTGACAAACATGTGGTACTTTGGGATATATGTGAAATCAATGTTAATATGATTTCAGGCCTTACTATTTAAAGATTTGAATTTTCATATTTCAGAATGGTTATGAGGTTAAATAATTATGGATATATTATGATAAATTTTGATTATGTTTATTAGAATAAAGTATTATCTTACCACATGATGATTTATGCATACTTGGAAAACTTTTATAAAAGAATCTTTTTTATGATAACTGATGACAGATGGGATGGAAAATCATGGATGTCATGATTTGTTACTATTTTTGTAATGAGAAAATTCAACATACTTTTAGGTGAAAGAGGAGAAGTTTATCCATGAATAAAAAAGGGTGATGTTAAATGGAAATTTGGAAAGTATATCTTTTCCTGAAAATTATTTAACTTTAGGAAAAAAGATATTGAATCCAAAAAATATCATAGAAACTCTGTTTCTGATGAATCAGATCATCCCTTATATCATCACAGATGTATGGCTTTCTGATTAGTAAATTTCTGTTGAACTTTTTTACTATCAAACTCCATCAGAACTAGATTGTTTTATTTTTCTTCCATGTCCCTATTTTCACTTCCCACATATGTTCCCCTATGTGGAATCCTAGTTACATGTCACTTTGGGAAACTGTTATCATTCCAACGTTCCCTTTTTAAGGGATGTTTTAATATTCATTTTTACATTGTGGGTTTATATAAATCAAACATTCATGTATTTATCCTCTTATAACATAGATTAATATTTAAGTAGACATTAATTTTAATTCAGTTAGAATATAACTCCCCAAAATTTTGTGACTTATTGTTTTCAAATTTATTTAATCTTTTTGATATTTTTCATTTCAAGCAACACTATAAATATTTTATTTTATATTAAAGAAGAATGTTTTGCGTGGAATATACACAAAACCAATTTAATCGTTCACTACACGCAATATAAATTTTAGATTTATCTATAAAGGAAACTAAGGGTATTTTGTATGACATGAAATAATGACATTCCTCAATGTCTTTCATAACACACACGATTGATTTTTAACAAACAATATTATATCATTAAAATGCTATTATTTTAAAAAAATAGTATATAACCTATCCATTAAATTAGATGTTTTGAATTGTATCAAATAATTAAATAAAATATATGGTTTAAAAAAATATAATTTTAATTCATAAGTTACTAATTTATTATAAATGAATATGAAAACCGATTGTATATAAAGGAAATTATTATTATTTTTATAGTGACAAAGCTATTTTGACAAAAATAAATTACAATGAGTGAATGATATTTATTTAATATATATTTTATATATTTGGTAAATTATTTTTGATATTCATCAAATATATTATATATACATAAGATTTTATCCAACCCAATATTATGCATAATACTTATGTTTTTTTATAAAGGTAGTTTTACTGCCTCTTATTGGAGAACTGATTATGAATCCATTTTGGGAACATTTTTTCATTTAATATGTAAAAATAAACTTCATAATTGGAATATAAACATTAAAATTTTGTTAGGATAAATTTTTCGTATTTTTCTATAAGGATTCATTTTTAATAAATAGTTAAAAATACTAGATTTTAATTCAAAACTAATGCTTCATTTATATTATTTATAATGGAAAATTATATTTTAAATTAGTTTAAAAGTTTAATAAGAAAATAAATTTATAAATTAATCTAATTTATGTCATTTTAATTATTTTCAAATTAAAATTTTATATAAAAACATAGAAAACATTATATCATAATTACATTAAAATTCCATATTGTCGTCCAGTCAGCAAGAATAAATTTAAAATAATTTCCCCCACTTATATGGAAAGAATTTGAAAAAATGGAATCTATATTTAGAATAATCATAATTTCTAATTTCTAATAAGGTCAAATTAGTTTTTTTAACAAATTGATTAGTGAAGGTAATTAAAATTAATTACATTGATTAATATGAAATTAAGATTAACTAAGGTCTAAAACAAAAAATTATGACAAAAAAAACCTATACAGTTGTCCAAAAACAACTATCTAGCCATATTTAGACCATATACACTCTTTTATCAAATTTATATTGGATCCACTTGAGAGATGATTTTTTTTGGAATTGTTTCTTAAAATATTTATAAGAGTACCACTTCTTTTTACCGGTAAAAGGACACCACCTCTCCCTCTTCTTAGCACCTCTCGAACCATATGAGATCAGCCAAGATCTAACCAATTCACTTCCAAATCTCCTTAAGTTCCTAATATAATAATATATTTTTCAATAAAGTCTTGTAATGAATCATTTTTGGACAAAACTAAAAGAGTTACCCGATTAAGAAGTGCTTTGAACTAGTACGACAAGAGTAAAGACACATAGTAAGGGGATTTCATCTGACATTTTATTTTCATGAGATACATGATATATTCACAACCCATTCCTATTATGCGGTGTTTATACTACCCATAGATGTCACAAATTATTATTATTGTTAAATTTATCGGTATTTACAAATCCATTCTAGACTATTATTTCATGGGTTTTATGTTTGAAAAGTTAGAAAATCGGTATAATAGTTTTATCTCCATTTTACATCTTTGAGACTCAGGTTTTGTTAAGCACATAGATTCTTTTCGAGGTGTATTTAATTACATTTAAGATGTTATATCATGAATATCATTTTTTCATTATATTTTAAGCTTCATTTAATTTCCTTTTCTTACATAGAGTGTATGATCCCATGATACCATGTTATAAGTGTTAATTGAAACTATCCCATCACTTTTCAAGTTTTTTTATGTTTACTTTGTTGAAATATTGTTGTCAATATCTCAATAAATTCGTGGATTTTCATCTATTCGGGTTATCTATGAAATATTCATATGTTCATAAAATATTTCTGAACATTTTTACATAAGATAGTAATGAAAGTATTTTTAAGAAATCCCAAATTTAACTTCTCTTAAGTCATAAATATTTATTTTGTAAAAAGGGTTCGAAGAATAATGTACAATTCTTATATAATCAATAGAATTCATTTTTTCCATTTTTTTATTTTATAAATCTATTCAAATGAATCTTTATATCTCTCTCAGAACAAAGTATTTTTCTAACCCTTCTACTGTGCAAAATCAATGTTATTTTACCTCATATGTAATGTAAGAATTTACCCACCTTCATTTCATTTATTTGTCCTTTGAATTTTTAAATAGTTAATTTTAATGAAAATGTTTTATAAATTGTTTTCAAGGAAAGGGTTTTCAAGATATTTTCACACTTCTTTCATATATTTCCATGTAAAAGAATTTTCTAAACATTTTCAAGATTTGTATCTATTTTTTCAATGTGTTTTTAAAGAAAATGGGTTTTAAAATGTTTTGAATATTATTTTATAAATTTTCATGGAAAATGTTTGCAATTTCCAGACTTATTTAAAAGTTTCAAATTATTTTCAATGAAAATGTATTTAAAAAAGGTTTTTTCTTTATAAATAATTCTTTAAATAAAAAATGATATTTTTTCTTCATGAAATGTTTTCAAAATATATTTCCATGATATTTAATATATAAGATGGAATGTGTATATTAATAAGTCCATTCTCAGAAATAAAAATGATCCATTAATATTCATTCTTTAATGGCATATGTTTTGATGGAATAATTCATACAATACTTGTTTCTATTCCATAGGTTATATGATTTTTAAGGTCACTTCTTTTCACGGGATATGCTTCGATGAAATGGTTATTAAACCTATATATTTTCCATAAGATATGATGTGATTATATTTTAATGATACCCATTTCATATATTTGGTTTTCATTTGATGTTTATAAAACCTATGTTTTTTTGGGTCATGCTATGATGATATTTTTTTATCTTATGGTACATGTATGAATGATTTTATTATGAGATGGGTGGGACGTATTTCTCTCTCTAATGCATTAGGTAATGATGGATGACTCATGAGTATAAATGTTATGTGTGAACCAGATTACATACTCACAATGTTATATATTGACCTGGTTTCATTGTCCATAAGTTATTTCAGGAACTTGATTTCATGTTCCCAATGTCATTATTGAACCATATTACATTTTTCCAATGTTAATCGTGGACCTGGTTTCACATCCATAAGTTTATGTGTGATCCTATTTGAGTGTTCAAAATTTTATGTGTAAACCTAATTACAAGTTCACAGTGTCTTGCATTGACATGGTTGCATGTCCATAAGTTGATATAGGTGGCTGATTTCAATTTTATAACATAATTAGTGAACATGTTTCTATATATACATGTTCATAATGTTATAATCCAATGGGAATTCCACAAAATCCATGTATTATACCTATGTTATTTTTTAATGACTTCTTCTTTTAATTCAATTATTATCATTGTCTTATTAGCTAAAAATATTTATTATGATATATAATATGTAGGGTGTGACCTTTAAATGGTATTCTTAAGTTCCATACACTTTGTGCATGTTCTGCTTACAAATTTCCTTTATTTACCCGTATTTAGAATCTAAGATCACCCTTTATTATATTTCCTTTCCCCATGTTACGAAGAAAGGTTTTAGATAGAAGTATTAAAGGTGTAAATATTTATGGGAGATGTTTAGGGTATTTTTTTTAGGATAGAAGATTTCTTTTTCATGTCTCCAAAGTCACAAAACAATTACGATCCTCATATATATGTTTTTGTAATTTGCTGAATATACGCCTAAAATAATCTAACTTCTATGAATATTAGGCATGGGTATCTGTACTATGTATCCAATATCATAAATAATTTTTTTGGATATATTTAAAATCATTACAACATTGTGTAACCTAATATTACTACTTTTATCAAGGTGACAAAAATATACTATGGTTACTATTCATAATTAAAAAAACAAAGTTAACCTTATTAAGTTTTATTAATTTGAATGATTCAAAATTTTTAATTATATTAATCAAAATCAACTAATATAATTGGGACAACATAATTTAAAATTAAACATTCAAAATACGATGAAAATCAATTCTCTAGAAAAAATGTATTTTTTCAGAAAATGTTATAATGGAAACATCATGATTAATATTCATTCAAGTTACATTAATTCGATTATTAATAATATAAATATAAAATTTTATATTATAATCCTTTTAAATCATAATATATCTTTCTATATTCATGAAATTAAAATATATTTTTCAATGAATATCAGTATTTTTTATTATTAATAGAAAAATAAATATTTTAAGAAAATTATTAAAAATACTTTATAAGATACTTATGATATGATAATTTTAGATATAATATATTTTATTATCAATTATTATTATATTAATTTGAGATAAATAAATTATAATAATGTTTCATAAAAGTCAATAAAAATCATATTTGAAGATAATAAATTTTTTAAGTGTAAAATGACTATAAAAATGATTTGTTTGTTAATTATATATTAATTGAAGATTTTTTTATTATATAAAGCAATTATATATTTTTTTATAATATGGTTACTCCTAAAAAGCTTCCAATTTTAATAACTACGTTTTAATATTATACTATATTAGGGATTATCTCGACTCGGGGTTGCATATATCACAAAATATTAATTAAAACAATATATGTTAAGAGAGTTATATCATGAAATATTGTTCTATTACATTAGACCCCCATATAATATTTCTACATTGATTTTTTATCATTCTGATACAAAAAACCATGGATACATATGCCTCATAACTTTCATAGGATCCCATATATCTTCCTCAAATTCATTATTTCACCACATAAATTTTGAGTGGTCACGTTTTATTACAAATTCTCTATATGATTTATAATTTACACTAATAGTTCAACATAAGATATATCTCTATCCAATGGAATGACCTATATATTTAGTACATGTGAAGAATTAGTTATATACATTCATAGGAGAGATATGTGGAGCACATTGTGAAGTTGAGAGTGATTCAGAGGAAGTTTTAAGAGGTATGCCACTATCCTAATTAGATTAATAATTTCAAAGAGAAAGATATATTTATGGATTAGATTGAATGTTTTTTTTGATTGTCATATCCTTTTTCCAGGGTGATATTAAAAGAAAATCCTTATTACCAACATCGAAATTTAGATCTTAATACATATAGTAAACATAATTTTTTTTAAATGTGGCCTTCAATTATTTCTCATTGAATATATTTGACACTATCTTAAATTTCATGGGGTTAATGAAGTCCCAATAAATTACATTCGCAAACTTAATCCATAGATGATCTATTTTTTCAGATTCATTAAATAGAGAGATTCATAAGGAGACTTATAAAATCTCTAGTCAAATCCATTATCGTATAAATAATTCAACCAAATAAATATGTCGATCCCAAACAAATTTGAAATATATAGAGATAGAACTCAACATATTTTTCATAGTTTTAATGATCCTATTATAACAACCATTTTTTTAGTATGAAAATATGTAATAGAACTTGAAAATGTATCTAATGCTTTCTGTATACTTATATTGATCTTAGAGGTAAACCTCATATCCTGATCAGATAAGAATGAGAGTGGTACTCCATTAAAGATCACCATACCCTTAATGTATAATTGAGTTTGATGATCAAGAGATAATTCTTATCTATTTTAAATAAAGTGTGCTTACTTCATAAGGTGATCGACTACAACCAAAATTGAATTTTGTACTTTAGATGTGTTTGGATTTTTGATGATGAAGTCCATGATAATGTTTTCAGATTTCTATTATAGTATGGGTAATGGTTGTAACACCCAATTATAATTTTGCCTCTTAGACATAAATTTATAACACAACATGTGACACCATTATAGGATGGATTTAATTGTTAATTGGAAACCCAACTCAAATGTTCTCAATTTTTATTAAAAGTAAAAGGGTAAAATAATTATAAGATGTGTAATGATCTTTTACATACATAATATTTATTAAAAATGAAATAAATTTAATAAAACATACACAATTAAGATTATAGATAAATATAATTCTAGTGAAAGTAAATTCAACATACTAGATAAAACAAATTGAAATTCATTTGTTTTGGTATCTCAACTGTACTCCATAGAAATCCTAAAGAGTCGTGAAAATGGTACAAATAATTGATCTAGAGGGATTCATATTTAAACATAGAAAACAACATAAAGGTCATAAAATAATCGATGCCACCATCCTGCAAGTCTGATCATCAAAATATCTTACTCTAGCATCATTGTAATAATATCAAAACATCCCTCAATTGATTGGTATCTAGTCTGAATCAACTACTACCTAAGAGCATATCATCAAAACACATGCAAAAAAAATCCAATCATTCATGTCAAAAAAATTGTTAAATCCATGCATCAAAAATTATCAATAGAGTAAAACACATCTTAATTAGGGGTTCATTAATCATGAAAATAATTATTTTACTAGCATTTATTGAATAAGAGACTAAAAAGTTGAATCCTTCAATGATTTTCATAATCATATGAAATAAATCACCTATTAATCATAAAACAAAAATAAAAAATCAAGAAAAAATACAATATGTATCATTAATAAAAATCTATCACAAACCAGCCATTTAATTATGAAAGGTGAAGAAATATAATATCATCATAAAAACCCAGCCTAAAAAGGGTAATGATGTTGCGTTAATGGAATTCCTAAAATAAAAACAGAATATATTTTAATGAGATGAGGTGTCTAAAACAATAATACATCTCACTGGAAGGCCACATGAACTTTTCAACAGGAATAAATTAGTATACTCAATGGGTAAGGGGAACATAAAAATGAGGAAGGAGATCCAAAGTCAAATAAATCACAAAAACAAATTATACAAACAAAAAAAGTGACCTCCAAACTATATATAATTCTAAGAATCCTTTATCATTTATAGATGCTTGAGAAGTTGGGCTTGCAGTAGACCAAAAAGGTAATATCAAATTCTATAAATCCAAACATGAGTCATCCATAGAAATGATAAACACAAACAACAAACATCATACCAAAGAGGACATAAAACATCTTAAATCATTCATATGGTTAAAACTACCCAAAATAGAGTAATTTAGTTAATATTGAAATTTTAACAAAATACTAATGGAATCATATCAATGTAATTTTCTTAAAATTAAATTCATGATATTTAAAAAAAACACTCCACTATCTTACTAAACATACACTTTATGATTTGATGGTATGTCTCCATAGAAATTTCACTATACCTGTATCATTGAAATACCATTTCAAATTTATCAGTCATCCAAAACATTAACTACTCCCTTAATTTCTCTTTATAAAGATATTTATCTCTCGTATCAGTGTCATTATCTTCATAATTTTTAAGGTCATTAAAATATTTATCTTTATGGTATTCTATGAGATGATGAGAAACCACATGATATGGGGGATTAAAATATATTTCCTTCTTTAAAGACTCTTAGAATATAGAAATACTATGTATCTCAATGTTAGAGTAATATTTACATTTCTAAGTCTTTCTAGAATTTATAGTTGTGTATCCATATAAATTAATATTTTTTTCACATTTCCTGTAGCTCAAATTTAAATAAGCTTCCTATATATCATAATTTTCATTATAATCAACATGTAATGGTCCACTAGAATCAGAGTGGACACTCTTGTATTCCTATTTCAAGGGCAGAGGAACAAATCTTATATTAGCAGGTGGATTAGTCTGGTTGAGATTGACTTTATCCTCACTGAAAAACATCGAATTATGAATAGTATCCAGTACTCTAGAGATATCATTAGGAGCGGGATGAGTTTTTTAAGGTTCAATAAATTTTTGATTAACATCCTTATTAAAATAATTCCCATAATATACATTTGAAGAAACAATGATTCCCATATGATCTTATTTTTTAACCAAAGATAAAATTTTTTATGTAAAGGGACATGTAACCTAAGGCATGTTTTTGCATTCCTTTTCATAATGATAAATTTTAATAATGTTAATGTAATATCATGTAAGGTTTTAAAAGATAACTCTTGTAAAAATATAGTGTAACCATTTTTTTATAAAACTATGGGGTGGTAGATATTGAGATATATTTATTTCTACGTAGATTATATAGATAGAGGTTTAGGAGAGATTTTTTATTTGTTTCGAATTTGAAGGGCTTGTTAATTATGTAAGAAATCAAAGAAGGTATCGGTTTTATATAAGTATAGCATAAATCTAGGGTACACTATCCAAATAAGACAAATAATAGGATCAATATTAGTGATAAAATTATGGTAACATTTCAATATCTTCATGGAACAACTACCTAAGGGCCATGACCCCTCATAAAAATCCTATAGTAATAATTTTTAGACATGAATTAGAGAACCACCTGTGACAAATTCAAATGTTCCACCTGAAAATTCACAAATCCAAACTATTTTATATTATTTCATATAAAAATTATGAATTTTTATTCTTGATAAAATTTACAACCAAAATAAGGAATATGTCTGAATAAAGTAACTATGCCTTTTATATTGGAAAATATTCAACTGATATGACCATGTATCAATATTTTTTATTTTGATGTGTGTCGAAGTCTTTGGATATCTATGAATATTCAATGAATGAACACACACAATATCAATGTATGCAAAGGATTGTTGTTCTGAATTTGGTTTATTTCACTATTCACCGAAGGGAATGTTATCAAATGGATCTTTCCTTTAGAAAATAATGTTACAGAATCAAAATTATGTTTGAAAGAATAATAATCTTAAATCATCATTAACATTCACCAACAATCATTAAGGGAATTTGGATATATTATAAAAATATTATTATTTGAATGTAACCAATCCATTTAATTGGTTGGTATGTATATGGGTAACCACGTTATGAAATAACTTAAAAATGTTTCTAATCAATAAAAATGTATTGATTAATTCTTATGAAATATGAACTAAATTTTAGTGAAGTCATTTTATGTTTCAGAAATGGATTTTCTTCAAAAAGGATTTTATTTAATTTTTCATGGTGAAATTGTAATTAATTTTTTTTAGAAAAATTAGAAATTATATATTATAAAATTAACATCATTTAAAAAAAATAACAAAATTTTCTTAGGTTAAGATTTTTTATTTTGTTTTGAAATGATTGATTATGCAATGAAATGTTCAAAATATCTATTTCCCAATTTCTCCCATTTAATTTCATTAAATAAAAAAATCAAATAACCATTTTATTTTTTATCCATAAGTTGAATTATTTTTGATTTTTTAATAATCTCATTAATTCCATTTAATTATTTATATTCACGATTTTGTTATAGGTTTATTTTTACAAATAAAAACATATTTTTATAAAATGAATTTTCTTTGTATTTCATGAAATTATATTAAAAAGGATTTTATTCCAATTATAAGGATAGAATCATGAAAAATGTATAACATAATTGGGATCAATCTTTTAAATGTTTGTAAATGGGTCCCTTTTATATTTGTACATTATTAATAGTAACTGTGGTAAATATTCATCACATAAGTATGGGTAAAATGGGTCAAACAAGGTTGAAAATATGAGATGAGGTCTCCCAATTAACCCAATAATTTATATTAATAAATTTTTTCATAGAAAGTGAAAAATAGATATCTAAAAACAAATATAACCCATTTTTGGTAACATTTTCCCTTGATAATGATATTAATATCATATCAGGTAAATAAAATACCAAAATTTCACTCTCTGGTTTTTAGTTTCTCTTATTTGTTCACATAGGAATAAAAAAAATCTTATATGTTATTATAGAATTTTATTTTTAATATTATTTATTTTATTTTATTAATTTAATTTAATTTTAATTTCTAGTATATCTGTAATTACCTTAAAAGATGACATACTACTGACACAATGCTTTTGCAAGAAGTAAAAAATCTAAGTAAATGATTTTAGAAACATAAAATATAATATTATTTCCATAAATTTTTGTTCCATATGAATGTTATTGTTTATTAATGTTTAATGTTTTGTAAAATATTTTAAAATTTTATACATATGTTATATTGATGTCTTTAAATTCCAATTAAATGAATAGTCTCAGAAATAAAAGTTTTCATGTTTTAAGAAAAATAATATATTAAAACTTTATTTAAAAATAAAAACAAAAACTTGAAAGAGGGATATTAAAATTACAAATTGTAAAAAATACATTCCATTTCAATTTATGACCCAATTATTTCATATATGTTAAATTATAACCCTTTAAGATTGATAATATGTAACTATTTTTAAGGCCAAAATGGGTTTTTCGGCCTTAATCTAAAATAAAAAGTCATACAATGAATAAAAAATATTCATAAATATAATTTTCATGTTTAATTAAAAACATAAAATTATAATATTTTAATATTATTAATTGTTTTACCATTTATACGTGAATGTGACATAATATTATTTTAAAACATTGAAAAATTATAAGAGTTTCGGTCTAGTCAAGTATTAAATGGAACCTCCTCCTCGCACATATTCACATGTTTTAATCCATGTAACTCAAAGTACCCTACCAAAAAATATCCCCAGAATACTTATAAATTTTCAAGTCATTATTTTCCCAAAATACAAACCTTTGGGTCCTTAAGAAAATATCTGAATTTGGTATATCTAAGAAAATCTAATCATATTATAAAAGTTATTTTTTTAATTACTTTATATTTTACCACCATCAATTATATACAAAAAAATAAAATATAATAACATTATTATATCTCATATATTGAGGTTTTATAATGTTTATTTCATAATATTTATCTGTCTCCATCTAGATCAAATGGAAAACAAATCCATCACATGTGTGTACGGTGGAAAACCACCTTGCAAATCGATGTAATTTCTTTTCCCTAACAGCATCACAAGGATAGTCATAATGATGTAACTAATGGATATATATTATAATTATTAAACAATTATTATTTTATAAATTTAATATATCATATATTTCTTTACAATTTAACCCCTTAAAAATGATACCTTTCCTTATGTGTATGTATGATTTGTCGTCTCCCTGAAGTAATGAAATTCGCATTCAATGTACGTCATTCATGAATGATTAAAGAATTATATAAGGAATAATTTTGTTAGATTTAAAACTATATAAAAGTGTTAAATTAATTTTCCCTCCTTTAAATTTTTTTTGATAATTTTTTCTATAAATTTGTGTTCATTAAATTTTAAAAAAATATTTTTTTTTCTAGAAATTTGGAAAATAAGTCATATTTGAAATGAGTCACTCTTGAAATGAGTCACCATTTGAATGAGTCACCATTCAAATGAGTCACCATTGAATGGAGTCACCATTAAAATGAGTCACTATTGAAACGAGTCACTATTGAAATGAGTCATTGTTGAAATGAATCACCATTGAAATGTGTAACCATTGAAATGAGTCACTATTTCAATGAGTTACCACTATATGAGTTATCATTACCCACCACCATTGGATTCATACAATGGTAGGTTAGTAAGCCACCAAATAATAGGTCCGTATATCACTATTGGACATCCAAAAGTGTGTAAATTTTATCTTGTTTAAGATTATTACATTTTCTTCATAGATAATCATGATTTAGTTAGTTTTTTAAAACTCGATTTCGTTTTTCATAAAATCATAATGGTATATATTTTGATTCACCATTGGCTTCATGCAACAGTTTTTCATTTGAGAAAAAATTGGCATCATGCAATTGTATGTCAAATAAGTCACTGTTGATTTTCTATCAGTGAATAAATTTACATAGTTAAATTTTCATCATCAAAAATTATTTTTCATTGATTTTATTATTTTGATGTTAGAATAATGTTTTTATGATTGAAATAATTATTTTAATGTGTTAATTTTTTTAAGTCTTTATACAAGTAGATTAATATTTTGTATAATGATCTATTTTAAATCACATTCAATGAATGTTTGAAACAATTATTTCAATTGATTATTTCAATTCTAATTTGATCACATCCTTGTTTTAGGTTATATTAATTAATTTGATTAATATTTCATGTGATTAAATATCTCTATTGTTTTATTCTTTGATTTCACCGTGTTTTTGTATGACCTTATTGTAACATAATTATTTCGATTATTTTTTTACAAGTATCATGGAGTGAGTGAATATAGATACACATTTTGTATATTATTTTTAAATGTTCCTAGAGAACCCTTAAAAAGGTCTCCAATAAAATGGGCTGTGAAAATTATTTGGATGATGCAAAAAAACCCATACAATGAGAATTGTGTGATACTTCATAAATACCTGATGCTCTCAATATTATTTTTTAATCATCTGTGACATGTTCCATGTGTTATTATGATAATAAGGACAACATATTTTATATCTTTTCCTTTAAGTGGACTATTATCTTGTGGTACATACATCAATAATAATCAAATATTCTTCCTATTTTCATTGTTTTTTTCAAAATCATGTACTTTGGTAATCTATTATTTGTATGTATTCTATGTCTAGTATATGATTTTCCCATTAAAAGTTTGTTTTATCATTCGTTGGTAATTCAACCCCCCAAATGGAAGCATAGGGATGTGACTCCCAAAAAAAAGTTTTTAAAATAGACAAGGGTAGTCTCTTGTAGTAATTATTGGGTTGTTACACCGAGTGTTGTAAAAAGAATATTCTGTAATAGGTTATCACACCATTAAAAGTAATGTTTAGTGGGTACTAGTTTCCTCGAGGAGTAGAGGAGATTTATGAGTGGACTAAGAACATTAGATCTAAAATTCTATAAAAATTATTTTTGTTAGAGTCCTTTATTATTCCAATGAATCCATATATTTACAATAATGTTTTACCTAGAAGATTTTATTTTATAAATTCTGAAAAACAACTAGTAACTATGATTAAAATTCTACAATGACTATTAGCCCCCATCTAGTCTTATTTCCACACTTATAATGATCAAGCAATTGGTATGAAAGGTAATTTTTTTGTTTGAACTAATGGAATTTTTTAAACATAAGTATTTTACTACTTATTTTATATCATTTTTCTAACATGAAACACTAGACATAACAGTATAAGAATAAAAAGAATATATTTCTTTTATAATGTATTATATCAACACTAATTAGGGATTTATTCCACCAAACCCAAGTTCTTCGATGGGTGTGACTATGGTAACTGGAAGGACCACATTGAAGCTAACCTGAAGAAACTATGTTTTGAAAACTAGATGATAATGGATAAAGTTTACAACTTACCTAATATCAAGACATAAAATCATACTGATAATGACATGGTGAGATATGTATTAAAATTTCACGTTCAAATTTTTTTTACTGTGCTATGTATAGTACTGTATATAAACATATATCAACCTATCACAAATCCCATGAAATGTGAAGGATTATACAAGAAACCCATTACGAATCTAACAAGCTCAATAGAAACAATTTGGGAATGCTGAGAGAAAAATATCAAGAATTCAAGATTTGTGATGAGGAATATATTAAATAGATGTTCCATTCATTTACGATCATCACAAATGGAATGAGTGGTCTTGGTGAACCATTTAAAAACAATGCTCAAGTGGAAATAGTACTGAGAGATCTTCCAAATAGATGTTATTTAAATAAGGTGGCCATCGATTAGAGTTTCAACTTGGAAGAATACAATCTAGATAAAATGATTGGACCCCAATCATAATTTAATCATGAGTTAAAAAATTATTTATGATAATTCTACCATAAAAAAAGGTATTGAATTTAAATATAAAATTTTTTATGCCTCTGATGCCTATGAATCCGAGTGTTAGTATAGTGACAAGAAGATGACCCACTTTAGTAAGAAAATTTTCAAGTATTTGAAAAAAACAATTGGGAAGAGGTTTTTTGAGTATAAATTCAGTATGGACAATAGAAAAGGTAATTCTATGAATAATAATGATGTTCCAAAATTAAACTATAATTAGTTTACGAAGAAAGTTCATATAAGAACCAACTTCTCTAAACTCAAAAATCCGAAGAAAGACCAAGAGAAAATATAGAAAGAGAAAAAAGCTCTATTTGGAAGTTGGGACTTCTTAGATACTTCTAAAAATAATAATTATTCTTGATGTGAACTAGAGTGAGGGAAATTATACTTCATGGGTATTCAACATGAGGTAAATAAAAATCTTTCTACTTATTTAATATCCCATGTTTTTAGTGATAAAAATGTTTTATCTATAAATGAAATTGAAATGTTTTCTAATTCATTATATAATTATGATTCTGAAAATAATAAATGAAATAAAATTCATAAATAAATTGAATAATTAAAAAATTATGGAGAAAGATAAATTAAAAAGCATATTGAGTTAAAATAAAAAAATAAGAAGCTTTCAGAAGAAATTATTTCTTTTAAAATGAAATATAAAAATATGCATTTTGGTAATTCCCAAAATAATAATTCTAGAGAAGATCAAAATTCTGAAATTCTTAAACTAAAGGATGCAAATGAAAGAATTAATTATTTTCAAGTGGTTAATGATAAAGGTCATGATAAATTTTTTAACATGATTTTTTATAATTTAATGAAAGTGGAAAAAGAATTAAAGAATATTAAATAATAAAATAAAAAATTGGGAAATGATTTATGTAGTAAACATGAAAATGTATATTCAGTTTTAGAAACTGTTCAAATGGAAAACATGAATTTAAAAGATGAAGTGTTTAATCATAAAAAGTAACTGTCTTATATTTTAAATGTTAAATAGATGATGTACTTAATGAGAATAAAATACAATAATATTGGTTTTGGTACCAATAGTTTTTCTCCCAATTTAAGTAAAAGTAATTTAACAAAAATCTCTAAAGGAAGTATTTCATTTGTAACATGTTTTAAATGATGAAATCAGGGATATTATTCCAATGAATATTCACTATGATTCACAACATCTTTTAGGCATAATAAAACATATATTTCAAATGATTCACTTTTTCATCATTTCTAAAATAAATCCTCTAAATCTATATAGGTTGAAAAATTTTCTACTACTAACCTAATTTGATCCAAGTTGGCTTGGGTGCCAAAAAAATATGTTGGTTGATTAATTATTCAAAATCTACCATGGAAGTCTCACAGATTCATGGTACATAGGTAGTGGATACTCTAAGAACATGATATGTGATATTATTAAATTTATATCATATAATACTAGTGTTGGTGGCCTTCTCACTTTTGGAGATAACTCTTAGGGACAGATTAAAGGTATGAGTGAGGTAGGTTTTTCGAAAACTACAATAATTTAAAAATTAATATATGTAGATGGTTTGATACATAATATTTTATTAATATCACATTGTAGTTATGATGTATCAAATGTTGTTTTTGAAAATTATATGTGCACAATTATAAAAAATAACTTAAATCTAGTTTCTGCAAGTAGAAATGAAAATGTTTACATAATTATTTTTTCTAAATTAACCATGTTAATGGTAAAGTATCTAAATGATGTATAAATAGATGATGTACTATGGAATAAGAGGCTTGGGGATGAAAATTTATGAATATTTCCTAAAAAATAAATAAATGAACAAGTTCATTAATTTCCAAAGATTCTTAATGTTTATCATATTTTTTTCATTCATGTTTGAAAGATAAACAGCATATAGTATGATTTAAATCTATTAAAAATGGTAGTTCTTCTAGATGCATCGTATTACTGCATCATTACTTGTTTTTACCAATTACACATGGTATTTTAGGTTGTAATAGATATCTATTTGTTATCATATATGAGTAAAATAATTTTTTTATAGATTTATATCATGTCTCATAAATATTAAACTTTATCCAAATTCTCGTATTTCTGAAAAATTAGTCAGAATTTCAAAAACAAATCAATCATCATCATGAAATTTTATAATGGAAGTTAGTTTATGAACTTATATTTTGAGATGTTTTGTGAATCTAATGACTATAAAAATTTCTTCTCAACCCCCAAGACACCACAACGGAATGGTTTTGTTAAATGAAAAAATAGTTCCATTCAAGAAATGGATAAATCCATTCAACTGAAATATATTATTCCAAAATATATTTGGGCAGAACCTTTAAATATAGCTTCCCATGTGTTAAATAGAGTTTATATTAAAACCTTTTTAAATAAGAACCCTTATGAACTCTTTAAATGTTATTAACCAAATGTAGGTTATTTTAGGGAATTTGGGTGTAAATTGTTTATCTTAAATACTAAATATAACTTACATAAATTTTAATCCAAATAAGATGAAGGATCTTTTTAGGAAATTAAGATGATAGTATATATTATTGGTTTTTAAATAAAGTATCCTTAGACGATGAAGAATATATGAATGTGATGTTCAATGAATGGATTCTGGTTCATTAACTGAAATTGATGAATTCAGTAATTTCAATTTTGGTGGAGATAATGATCATAACAATGATAACACATAAATTGATAAGGACCATACCTCTTCTCAAATTGATCCAAAGGAATGGAAAACTCATAACGATCTACCAATTGATAATGTAATTGGAAATATTGAATCTGGTATTCAAAATAAGAATTATTTTATTCTTTATTGTTTTAATTTTACTTTTTTCTGCTATTGTTCCAACTAATATTGAAACATAATTAACTGATTCAAATTGGATTATTTATATGCATTATGAATAAATAAAATTGAATGAAGTTAATTGTGGGGCTTAGTTGTATTTACTAGTGGTAAAACTGTTATAGGAACCATATGTATTTTTCAAAATAAACTTGATGAGGTGGGAAATATTTCCAAAAAATAAAGCTAGGATAGTAGATCAACATTATTCTCAAGAAGAATGAATTGAATTTATAGATTCTTTTTCTCCAATTACAAGGTTGACATCAATTATAATCCTACTATCGTTTTCTCATTTTCAAAATATAAAATTATTTCAAATGAATGTAAAAAGTTATTTTTTAAATTGAATTATTTTAGAGGAAGTCTATATAAGACAACCTCATGGTTTTGAAAATTTTGGGTTTCTAAATCAAATTTAGTATTATAATAAATCCATATATGGCCTCAAACAAGCTCCAAGAGCATGGTATGAGATATTTAGATAATTTCTTCATAAATTGATATTTTTAATTGTCATATTGATCTAACCTTTTTTAGAAAATTATTCTCAACTAATTTTATAATTATTCAAATTTATACTGTTGATTTAATGTTCTATTTAAAAAAAATACTTATTTGAGTATTGATTTTTCTAAACTTATGACTATTGAATTTGACGTGATATTGATCTGTTAATTACAGTTTTCCCTTTGATTGAAAATTAATCAAATGGAATGTGTTATTTTCATAAATTAAGATAAATATGATAAAGATAACGTAAAAGGATATAATTTAGATAATAATAAATCAATTAAAATACCCATGAGAACTAATTTATAATTAATGATAGATGAATATGGTATGTCGGTTTACATTAAAAAAATATAGAGGAATGATTGGTTGTATTTTATATCTCACTAATTCTAGTCCATATATCATGTTTTTATTATAAAGGTGGTCTAGGATCCAATATAACCCCAAATAAAGTCACTTAAAAGTTTTTAAAAGAATAATAAGATACATCAAATGTACTATCGGTACTTTTTTGTTTTATTAAAAAATGAACTGTATTGATTCATTATCTTAATCTAACACTGAATTTAGAGGTTTCAGATTTGATAGAATGTGTACCCCATGTATATGTCACTTTCTAGGTAGAATATTAATAACATGGAACTCAAAAATACTATTATCAATAGATCTATTTGTAATTCCCCGACCCTAGATACCCATAGGCAGTGCATTATTACATTACATTGGCATGATCACAAGGAAATAATATCTCGAAAGACTGATCAGTTCAGTATTATTGGAAAAAAGATTCATACATAAGTTCAACTTTACAGCTTCAAGAGAAATACAACACAAATATATTTCATTAAAAACATCCATGCCTCCTAGATTATGCCTGCAGTTCACTCATAACTAACTTCTTCATACCTAGGGAAAATGAAACAAAGGAAAGGGGTGAGCTCAAACACTCAGTAAGGGTAAGTAATACAACGAAAAATGACATCAATATTACGAATGGTAAATAATTGAAACCACGTTCCTTTACCAATAAAAAACATGAATAATTTTAGGGAAAGAATATGATCTGAGTAAATAATTCCATCACAAAACATAATCATAGTTATTCTACTAGTCGAATGAGCACATTATCCATCAATATTATTTCAAGAATGAGGGAATGTATAATGCCAGACATTTTGAAACATTTCGTCAAGCCCTTGGCCAAGAAGTCTAAAAGTGATTAAGGCCTAGACCAAAACTATAAATCAAAATGGGAAAGGTCCTCAGCCAATTCCATTTCGAGTTGTCTCATGAGACCTACCGATGCATCGAGGAGCTATAGCGGGCTCCACCCATCAATTACTAAGTCCAATACATTCCAAATATGAAATGGTTTAAACATATAATAAACATTCGTATTAAAACTAGCATATGAAATATCAATACTTGAACCATAAATCCTGAATTGTATAAAAATAGCACATCCATAGTCAGACATATAACAAAACCTTCAATACAATATGGCAGTTTTGTATCGTAATAAATCAACTCTAAATAAACATAAAATCAATCATAAGATATTGACATAGATGAAATCAAAACTCTTTTTAGAGAATATATCATTCTATTTTGAAATCATTTAAGAGTCACATAATTATAAAATAAAACATTTACTTTTAAAATATTCTTATAAAATTATAAGGGAAGCTTCGACGAGTTTATAATGGTAGAAAATAGACACACCTGCCGTATATGTTAAAAAAACATTCTTACCTTAATTTTGTCAAAAAGGTTAAAAGGGACCTTATTTGGAATGTGACATAAATATTTCATTATAAACATCTTATAAAATGTCAAAAAAGGGTATTAATGACTTTAACCCATATTCTGTGAAATAGTATGAATGTTTTAAAATATATTTTTAAGAAACATGGATGCGGATGATAAAAATGTCTTAGTAGAGAATTATGTATAAACAACCTCGGATAATGAAAAGACTGTGAAATAAAAACCCTTACGTTGTACATTTCCTTGGTTTATGGTAGGTTAAACTCATGTATAATGGTGGAATAATTGTTATCAAATTATACAAGAATCATATACATTAATATGATATCATATATGATCTTTTAACGTTGCTTGGTTAGTTTTATCTTCATTTTAGGTGACAACTTACTCATTTTGTTTTATTTATTTCGTTACATAAGCCGTGTTTGTTATGGATAGGTTGTATCTTATACATATCCATAATTATATCAAGTCCTTAAACATTATTTTTAATCATAAAATGATAATTATACTTGAATGGATATGATAGGGAATGAATCGCATTGCGTTCGTGGAGACGACAGTCCGTACGTACGCACAAGCGACAATATCACAATTTTTTTATATTAAAATAATATATAATTGGATGGTATATCATATATACAGAATAATTATCATGTTATATTTATTATTTACATGAATAACACATCATTATTATACCCATCCAAATAATAATGTATTGAATAACAATTACACCACGACATGGAGACGGTAGGTCGTACGTACGCATGTATGGTGACATGTCATTCAAAGGATGGATATAATGATGAATATGGTTCTACCATATTTATAATAACATCAGATTATATAGAATATACTTTATTTATTGTTTTACAATGGTAATAACAAATATTTAAGAAGTTGAAGAAGAAAAGAACTTGAAATAGGGTCGTGAAAACATTACATATTCTTCATGTTATTCATTTTGATTTGATCAATAGGGATCCCTAAGTTGGATTTCTGACTAAAGGAAGGCCTCTAGGAAGAAGTGAGGGAAGTTGATAGAATATTTGGGTAGGGTTTGGCCAAACCATAAGGCTTTGAAGGTGTGAATAATTGGTTAGAAGTGGTGTCCTTTTATAAGGGGGAGGAGGATCTCTTTAGGAAAACTTAAAGTATTATTTTATAATAAATTTATATTCAGTTTATAATGGCTCCAAAGTGGATTATTCATAGTATATGGTGGGTATGGGTCGAAATAATTTCAACCAATAGATTTTAGATAGGTTTGGGTCATTAGTTCAACATTATCTTTTAGTTTAACTCTTAGTTAATTAGATCAACATTTACCCTCTGACTTTTTATTTTTATATTATATAGTTAATAAACTTACTATATACATCTATAAGACCACAAGGGGTAAATTAATGATCCAACTATAATTATATAAGTATTTTTTCCAAGCCTTATATCTTTAATAATAGAATATCAATTAATAATATAATATGTTTTTTAAAAATAGTTTTATCTCAATTTTGACACTATTGGGTATTTTGTTTTTGATAAATTTATAACAGCATTATTACTTCGAAAATAATTCATATAACCAGTACTAATATGTCATATTAACCTATAAAATTAGTGGAATTCATAAAAAGTTTCAAATAACATTTATTTTGATATTTATAATATCAATTATTTGATTCTTTCATTAATAAGGAAAATACTACATCATTATTCTGTCGTAAATAAATTTAATTACTAAAAGTCTAAAAATTATAAATATAATACCATTATGTAGGAAATATTTCCAGATTTCTAATTAATATTTATAGTCAAAAATATAACATATATTACCCTATGTAAAAAAAATTTGCTAAAAGATATAATCTTATGTCATTTTTGTATTTAGTTTAACTTAATTAATATAAGGTGTCTTTATCACCTACAAGTGGCTCCATGGGGTCCCAAAATCAACCCAAAGATGCCCATGGTCAGTAATGTATCCACCAATAATGTTGGGACATGTTTTAGGGTAATGTATTATTATTATAATATTATTTTGTACCCTTATTTATCGGATTTACCCTTTAACCATCGTAAATAAAATATTTACCTAAGTAATTATTCAAAATTTCTAAAAATAAAAGTTACCTATCTACACAACATGGACATCATGATTCCAAATATGGAATCCATTTTTCCAATTTCAAAATATATAAGTTGTAAAAATTAATTTAAAATTAATTCCCGCTGTCAAAACAAAAAGCGTGTTTTTAGGAAATAATAACTATCAAAATATTGACACTTGTTTATGAGTAGTTTAATTGTGAAATTATTTCTAATGACCAACATTGTTTTAAATGGTAAAAACATATTATAAATATACTTTAATATCACTTAAATTCATAATTTATCAGTATTAATTATTTTAATTAAAAAAGATGTTTTTAATTAAAATTTAGTAATTTTTATTATTCATTAAAATATAAAAGTTATCTGAAAAGTAAAAAAATTTCAACCTAGGCTAATTTCGATATTTGGAATCCAAAAATGAAGTCCATTTTTAGATATAAAATTTATAAAATTTTAAAAACTGGTTATTAGTATTCATAACGGCTAGTTGGATTAGTTGTGGTGTGTGTTATAACTCGAAGTTGCCTACAACACACACTACTGTATTATTCAAAGAGGAGAATACTGTGGATGTTTGGGGTGTTATATTCTCCCGTACTTCAAATAATTTCTTCCTCTAAATTTCTAGAATATTATTTCATAGAAAGACTCGGGTGGTTCTTCATCATTAGTTCGTCGGGTTCCCAAGTTGCCTCTTCCATCTTATGGTTTCTCCATAGCACTTTTTCCAGACGAGTCGTCCTGTTTCTCAGCACTTGTTCTCTGGTATCAAGAATCCTGATGGGCTCTTGGGAATAAGATAGATCAGGTTCCGGTTCTAATTACTCTTAAGTGAGTACATGCATTAGGTCAGGCATGTATGTTCTCAATAGTGATACGTGGAACACATCGTGAATTTTGGAGAGACTTGGCGACATTTCCAAATGGTAAGCTACAACCCCAATTAGTTCTAGAATTTTGAATGGTCTGATGTACCTGAGACTCAGTTTTCCCTTCGTACCAAAATGTATAACACCCTTCCATTGAGATACCTTCAAGAAAACATGATCTCCTACCTGAAATTCCAAATCCTTCCTTTAGTTATTGGCATAGCTCTTCTGACTACTTTGAGCTGATTTGATGTGGTTTTGGATTACCTTTACCTTTTCCATCATTTCCTCCACCAATTCTGGGCCTGCAAGTTTTCTTTCACCAACGTCATCCCAACAGGTTGGTGTGCGACATCTCTTTCCATATAACACTTCATATGGTGCCATCCGAATACCTGAATGTAAGCTATTGTTATAGGGAACTTCTACCAGAGGTAAATATTGATCCCACATACCTTGAAAGTCAAGTGAGCTGGATCTCAACAAGTCTTCTAAGGTTTGAATAGTCCATTCTGATGTCCATCTGTCTGAGGGTGGTAGGCAGTACACAAACGATGTTCAGTATCCAAGGCCTTTTGAAGACTCTTTCCGAATCTTGAAGTAAAACGGGGATCCCGATCATAAACAATCAATAGGGGTACTCCATGAAGTCTCACAACTTTATTAATATATAGTCTTTCTAGGAATTCGAGTGGTAAATCTTCTCTTATAGCAAGAGAATGTGCTGACTCAGTAAGACGATCAACATGGACCCATATTGCATCGTTCCTTCTAGGAGTCTTTTGTAGTCCCATGATAAAATCCATCATGATATTATGCAATTTTCACTTAGTTATGGGAAGAGATTGCATGACTCCTCCAGTCAGTTTCCTTCCAGCATTCACTTATTGACAAACCATACATATTGACACAAAATCAACAATCTCAATCCTTAGGTTGTCCCACCAAAAAAGTTCCTTCAAATATATATACATTTTGGTGCTCCCAGGGTGTATAGAGAAATTGGAACTATGAGCATCATCCAATAATCCCATTTTTAGATCAGGTATATCAGGGACACAAAGCCTCTTCCCAAATTTCAAAATTCCATCTTCAAACACAAAGACACTCAATCTCCCATCATTCATTGCTTTAATATTCTTTTTTAATTCTTCATCATTGGTCTAAGAACTCTTAATACTTTCTAGTAAAGATGGTTTGGAAACCATTTGAAAAAGCATTGATGTTTCATCTTCCATGGTGATTCCCATATCCAAATATACTAGATCCATGAATATAGGATCCCTTTCAATTCTCATCATGTTCAAAACATCACGATCTTTTCGGCTCAAAGCCTCTGCCACTTTATTTTCCTTCCCCGGGTGGTAGTGTATCATGCAATCATAATCCTTGAGTAGTTAAAGCCATATCCTTTGCCTCAAGTTGAGTTCTTTTTATTATAAAATATACTTCAAACTCTTGTGATCAGTATAAATCTCACATATTTCACCATAGAGGTAGTGTCTCCATATCTTCAAAGAAAAGATCACAGCTGCTAACTCGAGATCATGAGTAGGATAGTTTTACTCATGAATTTTCAAATTTCATGATGCATAGGAAAAAACCATATCATTTTGCATAAGAACACAACCATGTCCTTTCTTTGATGCATCACAATAAATAACAAACCCATTATTCCCCGATTGTAGAATCCATATAAGAGCATTGAATACTATTCTCTTCAGTTCGTCAAAAAATTCTTTACATTATTTTGTCCAATCAAATTTAATCCCTTTATGTGTGAGCTTTGTTAATGGGTTAGCCAACTGGGAAAACTTCTCAATGAAACGTCAATAATAACCTGCTAAACCAATAAAACTACGTACCTTAGTTATACTTGTCGGTGCAGGCCATTCTTGGATTGCCTTGGTCTTAGAAAGATCAACAAAGATTCCATCTTTAGAGACAATATGGCCAAGAAAAGAAATCTCTTGAAGCCATAATTCACACTTGCTAAAATTCCCATATAATTAATGTCTTCTCAGAGTCTTCAGGATAATGCACAAGTGACTTTCACGATCTTTGTAGCTTTTGGATTATACCAAGATATCATCAATAAATACCACCAAAAATCATCAAGATATTTCTTGAAAATTCTATTCATTATATCCATCAATACAGAGGGTGCATTAGTCAATCCAAAAGGCATTACTGTAAACACTTGATGCTCGTACCTAGTTCAAAATTCTGTCTTCGGAATGTATTCCTTCTTACAGACAACTGATGGTACCCAGATCGAAGGTCCATCTTTGAAAAGTATTGAGCTCCATGCAGTTGATCAAATAAATCATCAAAGCGAGGTAGGGGATAATTATTCTTTATTGTTATAGCATTGATTTCCCTATAGTAGATACATAAACTCATAGATCCATTTTTCTTTTTAACAAAAAGGACAGGGTCTCCCCATGGAGAATCACTAGTGTGAATAAATGCCTTATTACTTAATTCTTCTAGCTGTTTATTTAGTGCAACTAATTCCATAGTGTCCATTCTATAAGGGTTCTTCGGTATAGGCCTTGAACCAGGAATTAAATAAATGGAAAACTCAATTTATCATTCTGGAGTATGTCCAGGTAAATCTTCTAGAAACACATCAACATATTCTCACACAGTATATACATCCTCTATTTGAACATTCCATTCCTCACCCATAGTTATTTCATTCTCTTCCTCCCCAATAATTGAATTTAGATGAGCTATTGGGGGTGGATCTAGATAAGAATTAGGTGGTGACGATTCGGATCTAAAGATAAGGGGTTCTTTATCATCATCATAAAAAATCGTAACCTCCTTCTTCTTACAATATATTTTCGCATCATGGTCCAAAAGCCAATCCATAATGAGGTTTATATCAAATTCAGTCATGGGTATGATGATGGGATGAGCAGATAAAGAACATTTATATGCCCTAATGGGAACAGATCCACAGAATTTTGTAGCAATGATACTTTCCTTAAGAGTTTTAACTAATAACTCCCTCGATAAATCAAATTGGAAATATCTAATTTTATTAGCCAACTGGGAAGATTTAAACAATACGATGATCCAGAATCAAATAAATCATTTTTAGAACTTGAGGAAACCATTGAATTACCTACCACCACGTCTTTTGGGGCTTGAACCTTAACAGTAGTGATTGCATAAGCTTGGCCTTGATCACTTGGAATTTTTCTGAGGTAGGTTTCCCTGATGATTAGGACATTAATTTGCATAATGTCCCATATCCCTATAATTGTAGCATTTAACATTGGTAGAATCTTTCTTTCCTTTAAAATCACCAGCTAGATGGCCTTTCTTTCCACACTTGTAGCATACTCCATTTCATTTTAGACAGGCACCAGGGTGCAACCTTCCACAATTATCACAAGGTGGAAATTCAATTCTACCCTTCTTCCCTATTTCCTTATTTCCTTTCCCAGAGTGTTCAGGAGATATCTTCTTCTCTTGCTTTTATTTAAAGTCATAAGACTTAGAGAATTCCTTTTCTGTCTTGATAGCACACAAGACAATATCTTCATATGATGAGAAGGATTGTAAGACAAATGGTCAACAGAGAAACGGTTTTAACCCATAAAAGAAACGATCAATCTTACTTCTTTGGTTACATATATAATCTGTAGTATACCTTGATAACATTGTAAATTTAGTCTTATATTTTGCGATATTCTCATCCTCCTTTTGTCTCAGACTTAGAAATTGCCTTTCCATATCTGCTTGATGGTCACGAGAAAAGAATTTTTCTAAAAAAATATCTTTGAACTCCCTCCATTCCATATTTGATACTTCATCATCTTCCTTTGTGTTTTGAATCAAGGACCACCATTGATCAGCATCTCCCGTGAGGCGTTAAACTGCTATGATAACTTTTTCCCTTTCACTACTCCCCAAGGCATTGAATATTTTCTCTAAAGAATATATCCATTTCTCAGCTACTAAGGTATTTTTATTCCCATTGAATGTTGGTGGTTGTTGCATCATGAAGAAATATAACATTGATCCTCCATGATGTGGATCAGGGTGCTCCATAGGGTAAGGTTCTTATTCATAACCTGAGTGAGTTTTCCCAGTATGGTGATTAGATGTTCAGCACCAGTTTCATCACTAGCTCCACTATAATTATCTTGAGCAGGAGGGAAATACCTACATGGTGTGAATGAATTGATACAGTTTCCATTCCTTCCACTAGGATTCATTTCTAAACAATGGCATAAACTAGAATAGTTTATGAATCAAAATACATAATTCTATACTTGTAAAACACTTAACATAAATTGAACTCTTTATGGGTATAATCCATAATCATAAAAAAAAATTTCTTTGAGGAAGTATATACTCATAAACCTTTCATAATGGGTATTAAATAAAATAATAATTATCCTAAGAATATCCCCCGAGAGTTTTGTAACGAAGAGTGCAGTAAGGCTTGTTGTCATGCACCATTTCATGTTCGAGTCTAGCTCAAAGTGGAGTTTTTTGGGTTTTACCCCTAGGTACATCTGTGCCAGAGCCGCCTCTACCTGCTCATATCCAGATAGAGATTTATTTCTCAGAAAACTAAAAAAATCCCTACAATACCAAAATTCTAGGAAGTTATTCTATACTAATCCTCAAAGTCTATCTTAGGGCTATGTGCTCTAATCAGAGTTTATCTAAATCTAGTTTCCAAGGTTTGTACTAAACATCCTCTCATACCAACTATAATGCCCTAACCATAGTTACCCAGAATTAGTGAATTATTACATAACATTGTCATGATCACAATTAAATCACGTCTCGAAAGACTAATCAGTTTAGTAATATTAGAAAAAAGATTCATACATAAGTTCAACTTTATAGCTTGAAGAAAAATACAACACAAATATATTTCATTAAAAACATCCAAGCCTCCTAGACTACACTTGCATGTCACTCATAACTAACTACTTCATATCCTGGGAAAATGAAATATAAGAAAGGGGTGATCTCAAATGTTCTGTAAGGGTATGTAATACAGCGGAAAATGACATAAATATTAAGCAAGGTAAATAATTGAAACCACATGCCTTTACCAATAATAAACATGAATACATTTATGGCATGAATATGAGATGTGTAAATAATGCCATAATAAAATATAATCATGGGTATTCTACTAGTCGAATGACGACATGAACCATCAATATTATTTCCATATTGAGGGAATGTATAATGCCAGACATTCTGAAACATTTTGTAAAGGCCTCGTCCAAGAAGTCTAAACATGATTAAGGCCTCAGCCAAAACCATATATAAAAATGGGAAAGGGCCTCGTCCAATTCCACATCGAGTTGTCTCATGAGACATAACAATGCATCAAGGAGCTATAGCGGGCTCCACCCATCACTTACTATGTCCAATACATTCCTCCTATGAAAAGATTTAAACATATTGAAAAAATTTGTATTAAAACTAGCATACGAAATGTTAATACATTAACAATAAATCGTGAATGGTATAAAAATAGAACATCCATAGTCAAAAATATCACAAAACCTTAAATACAATATGGATGTTTTGTATCGTAATAAATCAACTCAAAATAAACTTAAAATCCATCAAAGGATGTTGACATAGATGAAATCAAAACTCTTTTTAGAGAATATATCTTTCTATTTTGAAATCATTTAAGAGTCACATAATTATAAAATAAAACATTTACTTTGAAAATATTCTTATAATCATGTATGGTAATATTTGATGAGTTTATAATGGTAAAAAATAGCCGCACCCACCATATAAGTTAAAAAACATTCTTACCTTAATTTTGTCGAAAAGGTTAAAAAGGACCTTGTTTGTAAAGCGATGGTAATATTCCTTTATAAAAATCTTATAAAAATTAAAAAAAGGGAATAAATGACATTAACAAATATTCAATAAAATAGTAAGAATGTTTTTAATAACATTTTTATGAAAAATTGATGTGGATGATAAAGATTTCCCAGTAGATAAGTATGTATAAACAACCTCGGATAATGAAGAGATTGTGAAAAAACTCAAACCTTGTACTTTTCATTGGTTGATGGTAGGTTAACCTCCAGTATAATGGTTAAATAATTGTTATTAAATTATACAAGAATAATATACATTAATATGATATCATATATGATCTTTTAACATTTCTTTGTTATTATTATCATCGTTTCGGGTGTTAACTTACTCATTTTCTTTTAAATATTTTGTAATATAATCTATGATTGTTATGTATAGGTTATATCCTATTCATATCCAGAATTATATCAAGTCCTTAAACATTATTTTTAATCAAAAAATGAGAATTAGATTTGAATGTATACGATGGGGAATGAATCTCATCACGTCCGTGGAGACGGTAGTCCATACATACACACGAGCGACAATATCACTCTTTTGATATTAAAATAATATATAATTGGATGTTATATCATATATACATAATAATTATCATGTTATATTTATTATTTACATGAATAACACATCATTATTATACCCATCCAAATAATAATGTATTGAATAACAATTATCCCACGACGTGGAGACAGTAGGTCGTGCGTACGCACGTACGGTGACATGTCTTTGAAAGGATTCATAGAATGATGAATATAGTTGTACCATATTTATAATAACATCACAGTATATAGAAGATACTAGAGTTATTATTTTATAATGGGAATAACAAATAAAGAAGAAGTTTAAGAAGAAAAGAACTTGAAAGAGGGTGGTGAGAACATTACCTCTTCTTCGAGTTCTTCTTTTTGATTTGATCAAAAGGGCTCATTAGATTTTTTCTCTAACTAAATTAAGGACTCTAGGATGAATTGAGGGATTTTGAGAGAATATTTGGGCAGGTTTTGGCCGAACCAAAAGGCTTTTAAGGTTTGAAGAATTGATTATAATTGGTTTCCTTTTATAAGGGGAGGAGGGGCTCTTTATGAAAACTTAAAGTATTATTTTATAATAAAATTTTATTCTATTTGAAATTGCTAAAAAGTAGATTATTCAAAGTATAAGGTGGTAATGGGTCCAAATACTTTAAACCAATATATTTTAGACAGGTTTGGGTCAATATTTTAACCTTATCTTTTAGTTTTAACTCTTAGTTAATTAGATTGACATTTACCATGTCACTGTGTATTTTTTTATTTTATAGTTAATAAAATTACTATATACATCCAAGCGACCCCCAAGTGGTCCATTAATGATACAAATATCATGATATATGTCCTTCAGCCTAAAATTTTATTTTTAGGAATATAATATCAAATAATAATATAATATGTTTTTTAAAAACACTTTTATGTAAATTTTGACACTATTGAGTATTTTGTTTTTGATAAATTCATAACAGAATTATTACTTCCAACCAAATTTATATAACTAGTCTTAATATGTCATATTAACCTAGAAAATTAGTGGAATTTATAAAAAGTTTCAAATTACATTTATTTTGATATTTATAATATCAATTATTTGATTCATTCATTAATAAGTAAACTGCTGCATCATTATTTTGTTGTAACTGTATTTTGTTATTTAATGTTTAAAAATTATAAATATAATACCATTATGTAGGAAATTATTATATATTTCTAATTAATATTTATATTAAAAAATATAACATATATTACCCTATGTAAGAATTGTTTTTCTAAAAGATATATTCTTTTTTCATTTTTGTATTTACTTTAACTTAATTAATATAAAGTGTCTCTATCACCTACAAGTGGCTCCATGGGGTCCCAAAATCGACCCAAAGATTCCCATGGTCGTAAATGTATCCACAAATAAGGTTAGAACATGTTTTAGAGTAATTTATTGTTATTATAATATTATTATTTACCCTTATTTACCGGATTTACCCTTTAACCATGGTAAATAAAATATTTACCGAAGATATTATTCAAAATGTCTAAAAATAAAAGTTACCTATTTAATTAATTTGTATATCCTAACTCCAAATATGGAATCCATTTTTTAACATTCAAAACACATAAGTGGCAGAAATTAATTGAAAATTAATTCTCGTTGTCAAAACAAAAAGAGTGTTTTTAAGAAATAATAACTATCAATATATTGACACTTGTTTATGTCCAGTTTAATTGTGAAATTGTGTCCAAAGAACAAAATTGTATTAAATGGTAAAAATATATTCTAAATATACTTGAAAACCACTCAAATTCATAATTTATCACTATTAATTATTTTAATTAAAAATGTTGTTTTTAATTAAAATTAAGTAATTTTCACTATTCATAAAAATATAAAAGTTATTCAAAAAGTACCAAAATTTCACCCCAGACTCATTTCGATATTTGAATCCAGAAATTAAGTCCATTTTCAGAGATAAAATTTATAAAATTTCAAAAACTGGGTATTACTATTCATAACGACTAGTTTGATTGGTTGTGGTGTGTGTTTGAACTCGTATTTGCGTACAACACACACTACTGTTTTATTTAAAGAGAAGCGTACCGTGGAATCATGGGGTGTTACACTATCAATATCTGAGGGTGAGTATATTGTTTCTGCTATCTGTATTTCCCCGAGCATATGGACTAAACAATATTTATACGGTTTTAATATTTTCTTGATAAAATTCATGTTAATTGTGATAATTCTAGTGCTATTTAAATTTATAAAAATCCTCGACAAAATTATATAACTAAACATTTAGATATTATATTTTATTTCATAAGATATCTTGCTAATACAGGGGATTTCTTCCTAAAATGTATTCCCTCTTAGAATCAATTAGTATACATATTCACAAAACCCTAAGATTCTAAAAATTAAAATTTTTGAAATTATAATTAAGAATATTAGATGATTAAATTATTTTTAATTAAAATTATCTAAATCTTTCATACACTATGTTCACAATTGTTTTCTTAAAGGAATATATTACATAAACATTAATTTAGGTTCTGATAGATTTCAAAAGGGAGAGATTTATGTTGAAAATTTATCATTTTTTCATATTTTTCAATTCACAAATAGGGTGAGTTTTTTAGGGTTTAAAAGTATTTAAACGTGTTAAATTAATCTTATCTCTTTTATATTATGTTTTGATAAATTAATTTATAAATTTATTTTCACTAAATTTTAAAATATTTTTTTTTTCTAGAAATTTGGAATATGAGACACCGTTGAAATGATTCATCATTGAAACAAGTCTCCATTAAAACAAGTCACTATTGAAATGAGTCACCATTTTAATAAGCCACTATTAGATGAGTCACCATTTACAGCCACCATTGTCTTCGTACAACAATAGATCAGTAAGTCACCAAAAGGTAGGTCATTAAGTCACCATAGGACTTCCCATGGCGAGTAAATATTTTTATATATAAGATGTTTACTTTTTTTTAAATAATCATGATGTTGTTAGTTTTGTAAAAATAATTTGGTTTTTTCCTAATAATAAAATGTTATTCATTTTGAGTCACTGTTGGCCTCGTGCAATTGTATTTCATTTGAGTCACCATTGACTTCATGCAACGTAAGATAAATAAGTCCCCGTTGATTTTCCACCGATAAAAAAGTTTACTTATTTAAATTTTCATCTTCAAAATTTATTTTCATAAAATTTTTTATTTGGATCTTAGAATATTGTTTTTATGATTGGAATAATATTTTAATGTGTTAAAATAATTTTATAACACATTATACTAGATGATTAATATTTCATATGATGTTCTATTTTAATTTTTGTTTTCTGCATGTTTAAAACAATTATTTCTACTAATTAATTCAAATTTTTTTCAATTAACATTTGATTATAAGTGAATTAAAAGTTATAATAATATTTTTTGATATATATTAAATGTGATTTAATAGCCAGATTTTTTTAATTCACTGTGTTTTTTAATCAACTTCTTATAATGGAATTATTTTTATTATTTGTTAACAAGTGTAATGCAGTGAGTGAATATAGATACGTGATTTGTGGATTATATTTAAATGTTCCCCAAAAACCATTCAAAATGACTCTTATAAAATGGTATTTGAGGATCATTTGAAAGAGGCTAATAAACCCATACAATGAGAAGTGTGTAATACTTCAAAAATATATGATACTATCAAAATTGTATTAGGATATTCGGAAAATTCCCTCATCTATTTTGATCAAAAGATGGACTAATTCTTATACTTATGTTCCTTCAAGTTACCCATGACATTGTGACACATACATCAATAACAATCAGATCATATACTGTTTTTCATTGTTTTTGTTTAAATCATTTAATTTTTTAATCTTCTTTTTGTAAGTATTTCTTTGTCTAGTTTATGATTTTACACATTAAAATTTTCTTTTCTCAATATATGGTTATTCTACCACCCAAAAGGAAGGGTTGGTTTGGGACTCCAAAAAAAATTCTTGGAAGCGGACAAGGGTAGCCTCCTAAAGAAAGGACTAGGTTGTGTCTCCAGGTGTTGTAAAAGGAAATGTCTGTAATATTTTATCACACCTTCAAAAGAGAGGATTAGTGGGTTACAGTCTCCTAGAGAAGTTGATGATATTGATGAGTGGGATAATATCATTAGATATAAACCACTATAAAAATAATTTTGTGTTAATGTTCATTATTATTCTGCTGCATCCATGTATTTACAAGAACACTACATCCAAAAAGATTGATTTTAAATACTCTGACAATTTATGGTACTTTTGATTAATATTTTCAATCACCTATTAACTACCCCCACCTATTGTATAATTTCATTAATTATAATGATCCAACATAAATATAGTTTCTGAGATGATGAAACTAAAATCTATTCATAAGAACCATAATATCCATGATTAATCATACATGGAAAAATTAAGCATTTATCACCCAAAATAATGATAACAATGAAAAATGATCCATGATTGTCTAATAAGATTCATTAAGTGGATCACGTATGATATTATAAATATTAATATATTTATGGTATAAATTAATAACAAGTTAAATCCATTATAAATGTGGTTATATCATGCTCAAAAAAGATGAAATTTGAGGAAATGGATTTCATCTTAATTTCCCATCATTTATGTATATTTTAATATTATACACCTTATTTATTTTATGTGATACATATAGTACTCATTTTGTATGTTATATAATAAATAATAATTAATTAATTATATTTTAAAAATAATAATATTTAATCTAAATGGATATGAATTGAATGTTATGATATGCTAAAGGGATTCAAAGTTTCATTTCCATTCATTGGGTTATATCACATCTTAATTGATTATATTATGTAAAACTATTTTATAAAATGAAATTTAATTTTTTTTATATTATTAATAATATTATATTGGGTCTATTTAACAATTTTATACATAATATATTCACAGATTAATTCACATTTAAATGATAATATTTTCTAAGTTATTTCATCTAAATTTCCACCTCATCGAGACATATTTAGTATTCTTCTCCAATTTATTTTTATGTGGTGTATAAAGATACAATTTTTTGAATTTAAAAAGAATAAATATCTATTCATGATTATTAATCATTCACTAATATTTTACTCATTCATGGAGTTACAATTTTAATGATACCAAATTGTTAATAATTTATTTTACAATATTAATTTTCTGGGATTTCATATATTTGTTATTTAAGGAATATTATATTATATCCATCATAAAAATCTTCTATATTATTATACTTTCACTATTTAAGGAGTTTCCATATTTTATTATAACTTTTCCCCTCTTTGGAACATGAATCAATTAATTAAATTTAAAAAAAAACTGATCTTATTTCTCCTTATGATGGGATATATCTTTATTCCTTGTCCATTTTTTCAAAAAATTTCAAAAAATTCATTTTTATTTAATAAAATTATTTATTATGGAAATTTTATGTTATATATTAATTTTTGATATTTTTTAATGTAATCATTTTAATATTTTACGAAATTTTCATTTTCTACTTTCTTTGAAAAAAATCCAAATGAATGTTTCTTTTCACATGTATAGAAATAATGAAATTTCCAACCGAAATAACCGATTAACGTTATTTAGATTCTTATAAAAGTATTTAATGGTTTTAAAAATCAATAACATTAATTAGAAAGTGATTTATTATTCTAAATATATTTTTTTACTCTCTAACATATATTAATTTATCAAAAAAATTAAAATTACTGAAAAATTGATGGTCATCTTTTATATCTTACTAATTTTATGTTCATTATCTTCCAATTGAAAAATTCACATTATTATGATCATATTTCATTAGGAATTTTATTTCTATTAAATATCAATATCATTGGTATAATAGATATTCTTATTTCAAATATAATATAGGATTTCTACGTATGGTGTTTTACTATGAATGTTTTTTGATTGACTGGGGTGATATTAATACTATGTATTCCTTACTCCAAACTGATATTTTTTTTATAAGATAGATTTTTTATAAATTAAATTTATCATTCAATATATAAGGAATTACTTTTTATATATAGTGATCGGTGGGCCCTAGTAATAGATATCTCATCAACGCATCAATATAACACATGATAAAAACTAGTTTTCTATCATTATTTAATTGGTGTTTGGTGTACAACTATGAATAGTTAAATCTATTATGGTAAAAGGCCATGGTAGTAATGATATCATGTTGTTTGAAATCATGCCATATAGTTTTATTCATTACATTTATAGAGAATCTAGTTATTATTATCTATGATATTCCTCGATTAATATTATGCATTGATTCATTTCAACATGAATTCATTAATTAAAAGGTATTTTGTCTAGTAATCTACATTGACATATTTATTATGAATTATTTAAAAAATATAGATTCCATTGTATAAAACCCTTAATCAGTGATTTTTCTATCCTTTATTTTGTATCATATTCCAAGGATAATAAGAATTAATAATTTAATGAATTCAAGGATGAAAAATAATTACTTTTATGATGTTTTACATTGTATTTCAAATATAAATTGGGATGTATGTTTATTAATGTTTTTAAGAATACTAAAACAATTGGTCCTTCAAGATTAGATCCCATGTATCTTATTTCACTATAATTAAGAAGTAAATTAATCTAGGATACCGTTGTTGGGGTTGCAATAACTACTATTAGAGAAATTTAGTAGAATCGCTCAGATATAAATTTAAGAAATCATATATTAGTAAAAACATAAATATGAAAATATTTGGGGATAATTCTAATTATTTGATAACATACAAAAGGTTTTGTAAGGGAGTGGTTATGTGGTTTTCCTTGTAATATATCCCTATCTATACACTACAAGTAGACATAGTTTTTGAATACTTGAATATAGGGGTAATAATTCGCAAAAGAGTTGGTTGAAAATATCTCAGAAATAATTCTACTACAAGGTGAGTGTTCCCTTACTAGAAACCTAGACTAAAACTTATTTTATATTCTTGGGATAACTCATATTCCCATTATCAACCATTTCCAAGGATTTTTATAAATGATTATAATGAATAACCTTGGATTTTTTGACTAAAACTAAGGTGTCATTATTTTGAAATCCTTTAATGAATTTTATGAATATATCAATTCCCACTATGATAATGTTTTTTCACACTATGATTTTTTGTATTAATCAATGGATGGAACTAGAATTAACCATGTGAATACTGAATATTATAGAAAATGGAATGATTTCCCTCATTATAATTGAAATGAAATAGGAGTTGGAAATAGAAAACATGTGATTATACCTAAACATATATCTCATGATATGATATACAATATCAAGTTATGTGAGTTTCCTAACACTCCTTATAATAGAAAAATAATATCTAATGAATAACATAGAGGGAAAAATATTTAGTTTCCGGCATTTGAAAAATGTTTGTAGAAGCCTACATAAAAATGTTTCAAAGGGATAAAAATATTTTTTTTTATTTGAAAAAAAGGGAATGGAGAAAATAATTAACATGGAAAAATGAAGAATAAGATGAAGTGATATGAAATTCATACTAAGATAAAAAATATAGTTAAATTTATTATCTATGTGTAATATGGTAATTATCAAATAAAATGCCCAATTCCAATTGTTAACTCCTATTTCAAGAATATGACTAAGATATGCCAAAACATTTAGTGAATGGATCAAAGTTTTTATGTATTAGGATTCTATAATTTTGGTTTAGAAGTATTATACCAATGAAATTATGGTTATATGATTCCCGAAACATTATATAATTTTTCCAATTTTGGTTTTCTTTAAGGATATTATATCATATGTCAAATTGTTCCAATAACAAAGAAAGTTTATTTAGTGGTAAGTTGATATCATTGGAGAACACATGATTAAGGAAAATATAACCTTTAATATGTGTATAATGTTAATAATTAATGTTTAGTCAGGATAAATAGATCATTTTCATTATTTAAGTAAATGGGATAGAATTGGTATCCCTAAAATTGGTCAGTGATTTAACAACTCATTGATTTAAGTCATTGTTTCGGTGCGGATGTGCATCGGGTTACGCTGTTCCGCCAGGACGCGTTCGCGCGTGCACCCGTCAACCCGAGGGGATGGGCGCGCGGCTTGTGGTCCCGCAGTCCCGCTTTCCAAGGGCGGGCGGCATCCGTCCCTTATTCAGGGGCGTCTGCTCCTTGATCGAAACCGGGATGATGGGATGTCGGCTTCTCCTTCCTCGGACGTCTCCTCGGAACTTGTCGCCTAATCCGGGTCTCCCTCATAGACTTAAGAATGTTCGTGAATCTCGTTCCCGGCGCCATATCTTCATGGACACCGGTTAATTACGCTGCTTCCGCCCGGACGTTCCAAGGAGTCTGGGCGGGGCAGCAACCTGCGGTGAGAAGGCCGGGTGGCTCTGGGTGCTGGGGGCGTGTCGTAACACTGCGGCTCTGCACGTCTGTCTTCCGTCCCTAATAGGGCTTCTCGAAGGCACGATGGCCTGAGGCATCCCGTACTAGGTGCGGGGAACTGTGTCACCTGAGGTTTTCCTCAGCTTCCCGTGTTTAACACGGGGTATGCCGCGAGTTTAACGTCCAGCGGGGACGGCATCGGACCGATCAACACGAAAAGTGGATCAGATGACAGAACCCCTTGCGGGGAACCTCCGACGCTGGGGCCAGCACATGGGCGGCTTCCCAAGTAACGTGGAGTGAAGTGAAGTGGCATGACCCCACCGGGATGTGGCGGCCCGGGTAAGGATCAGGATGGATGATGGAGTAAAGAGCTTGGACCCCAGAGGGGCTTCCTACGTACCGCGCGTTAACACGGATCAAAGTCAACGTAGTTCGGGCATACAGTTTAACGTCATGCTGGACGTTGGCAAGCCGACTCACGAAGAGGTCTAGGCCGCCGGGCGGAGGATTGAACCGAACCACCTCGCACGGAGGGGGATGGAACGGCCGGGTGGATCACAGTTTCACGTCATGCTGGACGATAAAAGGGGAAATGGAAAAGGGGGGCTGTGGGGAGGCACCGTGGAGATACACACGGGCAGTCTCCCACAGGGGCGGATTCATAGGTGAATCAACGCAAGCGTGAACCCTGGAGGGGTCCACTGATGGACGAACCGACGTAAATACGACCGGGACGACCAGGTGGTGGGCTTGAACCTCGGGGAGGCTTCCTACGTACCCTGTATAGGAGACAGGGATCAAAGTCCACGTAGTTCATTCTGTCAGGACTTACGCACTTGAGGCAGCCCGGATACTGCAAAACTCAGTTGGAAGGGACTTGGACCGAAAGCAAAAGACACCTCGATCCCAGTCAGACCCTCTACTGGCTTCGGCAGTGGGGAGGTGCAATGGAGATACACATGTGCAGCCTCCCACGAGAAACTAGGGGTTTGTAATACCCTGCCCCCGTAGGGAAAAGCCACTCCCATTAAATCGTCCCAAAAGGGGGACAATCCCGACATCCCTGCAGAGACGAGCGGGTGGGGGCCACGTCCAAACCGGGGGAGACCCTGCGTGCGGAGCACGGGATCAGGTTGCGGACGGTTTAGCGTCTTGCCAGACGAAGTACAGTTTAACGTCATGTGTTGAGGACGAGGCACTTGGCAGTTTAACGTCTTGCAGCACGGACGAGTGTGCAGTTTAACGTCATGCTGGGCATAGGTTGCCGGACGAAGCACTTGGCAGTTTAACGTCTTGCAGCGCGGACGATGTACAGTTTAACGTCGTGCAGGACGTATATGCAGTTTAACGTCATGCTGGACGAGTATGCAGTTTAACGTCATGCTGGACATAGGTGCGTGTCACTTCGCGCAAGCCTGGAGGGCCGCACGGGAAGACAACGCACGGTGCGGGCACCCGGGATGAGAATCATCGGGTGCCACACAGGCGGGTACCCTTAGGAGGTCAACGGGGACGACCCTGGCAGATTGCGCGCAAAAAGGAAGCTTTGCGCGCAATACTGCGGGCCGGCGCGCAATCGGGGCGGCTGGCGCGCAATTGGGCCAGCGCCTTGCGCGCGGATGCTTGAGATTGCTCACACTGGGCTTCGGATAGCGCGTGGGGGCAACGGCTCATTCTTTAACGAATGGCCACTTGAAAGAAGGGGGGGTGCGCGCAATCAGGCCGGATTGCGCGCACCCCGGGGGCAATTGCGCGCAAGCGGGTTCTTTTGCGCGCAAAGGCCTTAGGGTGAATGTTTAGTCAAATGAAAGGAGCCAGCGGGGATTGCGCGCGAAGGCGGACCCCGAGGCTTTCTTGCGCGAAAGAAAGGAGGTTACCTGAAGTTCGTCATTGCGCGCGGAAGGGGTTGAATTGCGCGCACGGGAGACGTTTCGACTTCCAGCAACCTTTGAAACGTTGGGGGTCGCCTTGTATTTATAGGCAACCCCGGGCGCGGAATCCAGGGTGCGAGCGCGAAATTCCCCCCGCGGGCGCGGAATCGGGCGCGGCGCGCAAGGGAGTCGCGCGGACCCGCGGCGCGCAAAATTGCGCGCCGGACCGGCGCATTGCGCGCATCCCGGGGGGTTTGCGCGCGGAACATCCCCTTTGCGCGCGGGCCTCTGAAATTCCGCGCAAGGCCTCCGGGCCCTCCGAAACGTTCTTCCGACTCCAAATATCACTTCACTTTCCGCATCCGGAGCTTCGTTTGGGAACAACGGACTTTTCCGGCGTCTACAAAAGCCCCCCCTCGGAATCTGATCGGCGAGAGGTCGCAACGATCGGGTTCCGAGGGAGACGCCGGAATGCGGAAGTCCTGGGCGGCGCGGGACTTAGGCGCGCAAAAAGGGGCGCCGGTCGCGAAATTCGCCGCTGCGGTCGCGCAAAACGCTTTCCGCGCAGCGCGGGCCCGGCCTCGCCTATAAATAGGGGCGCTGGGTCCCGCGTTCCGTACTCTGGCCTTCCGCGCGATAAGCTCCAAAGCTCTCGTGCGCGAAATTGCCTCTTCCGGTCGCGAAATTCGCCCGATCGGCGCGCAAAACCGTCCGGATTTCGCCTGTTTTTTGCGCGAAACCCCGGAACTTTGCGCGACAGTCTTCCCAATTGCGCGCCGTCCACTTGGATTGCGCGCCAACCTTCAAACTTTTCCACCAGCCTCGTCCGATCCCGCACGCTTCATCCCTTAACCCGCACGACTCCCGAATCTTCCGAGATGGCCGCGCACAGAGGAAATGAAGGGGATGCCGCCACCCGCAGAGCCGAGATGGCGACGAACGAGGAGGTTTACGGAGCCAAGGAGATTGTTTCTAACAATCAATCCTTGTTCGACTTACTAACGCCGGCCCAGAAGACATATCCACTGTCGGACAACCTGCCGCTCTGGAACTTCGGCATCCTCGATGAGGTTCCGGTGCCAGGATTCGAGGTTGATGCGCCGCGAACCTGGGTGACTCGGGAGGACGAGCTTCACCGCTATAACATCACCAACAATGGGCATCCTGCCAGGGAAACCAGGCACTTGGATGTCTACGTCCTGAACCCGAGGACGCGAACCATTGATGGGGGTGAGCCTACAGCGGAGAATTCTCCAGCCCTCTACTCGAGCACATACCGTCAGAGTGTCACTGACGACACCAAGGGCTGGCTGAAGGACTGGGACTTGCGATCCGGGGGCAACTTTACCAGTGAATGGGCCTGGGCGTTCTGGGTACGCCACACTTGCGATCACTTCGCAGAGGAGCTGCGGTACATCGGCCTGTTCGAGGCGGTGTGGACGTCGCAGTTCCACTTCTACCAGCAGTCTGAGCTCGGGCCGGAGCTGTTCACTCGCTGGTCCCCAGATACCAACACCTTCCATCTTCACCATGGGGAGGTCGGCATCGGTCTCTGGGACATCCACTGCATCGGAGGTATCCCGCTGGAGGGCTACCAGTACGATGAGTTCCTGCCACCGAAGAACATCTGGGAGGACAGGTCACGGACTCCCATTCTGACCTGGCATCTTCTTGACCTGGCTACGCAGCGGCTCGGGATCCAAGACTTCCAGAAGGACATAGCCTACAAGGATTGGTTCGGCCAGTTCCTGGAGCATGACGCGGCAGTCAAGATGCCAGGCAGGGGGAAGCGGTGCCCGACCGCAGCTCAGAGGAGCCGGAACGGGTCGTACTGGCGGGTCCTGGAGACGGGCGATTACCGCTCATGGGGGTACCGCGTCATCGAGGCCCGGGACCCGAACGTCCGGTACGCGGCGTTCCTGGCCGCCTTTCTGAGCGGGTGGCTCCTGCCAGTGCGGGATGCGAGGATGGGCGTCCGCCCGGCGACGCTGGCGATGGCGGGCGCCATGGCTGCCAATAAGAGGTACAACCTCGGGGTCCCAGTACTGGCGAGGCTGTATGCCATTCTGGGACGCATCGCACGAGGGGGGTCGCCACGAAGGATCTGTGGGCCCTTTCAGTTCTTCCACGGATGGGTGGCTGCTCACCTCGGTGGGTATACGTTCCCAAATGCCATCAGTCCTCCGGGCAACGGCCTGCGACCCTCCCTGCTGAACATTGCGGGGGTCGCTCCGATGACCCTCAGTGAGGAGGGCGTGAGGGTTCGGATTGGCAATCATGCCAATTTCAACTTCAGCCCGTTCCCCACTCCCGTCGGCCAGATGATCGACAACGGACAGGGCCCGCTGGAGCAGCATGAATACTTCCTGAACATGCGGGGCGGGGTGCTCGTGGCTCGGATCGACGGGAAGGTGATCTGCGAGCCTTACGTGCCGACCCGGTTCGCCAGGCAGTTCGGGTGCCTTCAGCGGATGCCGAAGAGGGTATTCACTGCTGTCCGGGAGGAGACGAACCCTGGCGTCCTTCGCCAGATGTGGCTGATGTTCGTCGCCTTCGGCTCTGGCGACGTCATCACCCTCCCTCCTACCGGATTTAACGCAGGCTTGGCAACCGAGTACGCCGAACACTGGGCCATCGCGTACCCTGAGGGGCTCTTGCGGAAGCTAGTTCGGCGGCTCAAGGCTACCCGTGCGGAGACCGGGCGTCAAGGAAGGAGGCGAGGCGCCGCCACACGGGGGAGAACGGAGGCGCGCCAAGCAGCGGGGCCGGCGCGAGCAGGGACTTCGGCGGCGGGCGCATCGCAGGCTGCCGCTACGACCTCGGCGCCCAGAGAGGGGGCACATGCGGCGGTCGAGGAGCGGCCCGGGAAGCAGGTGAGGCGTCTGCTCGAACCCTCCCACGATGCAGTCTTCCCGGCGCTGTGGTCGGCCTGGATGACCCTGCGGCAGTCACTGGGGACCGACGTTATCTGGCGAAAGATACTCAGAGAAGGAATCTATCTGCCAGAGGTCGGGCGCCTCCAGATCACCGACATGGTGGACTTCAACCGGCAATACGCATATCTGACGGCCATGGATGAGTACGCGCGCCAACGTGGTCAGCGTGCGGAGCCATCCCTTCTGGTGAAGGTGATGCTCGGTCTCGAGCCCGCTCCGGAACAGATGCCGCCGGAAGAAGATGACAGTAACGACTCCGAGGAGGAGGAGGAGACGGGGGAGGATGAAGGCTCCGAGGGAAGGTCCCATCGGGGGAGCCCACGGGAGAGCGGCGAGGTGGCCGGCTCTGACAACGTTGATGTCACTGAGCTCCTCGAGGTCCGCTTCTATCCCTACTCAACTTGCTTCATCCATTCTCTTATGCAGCTTCTAACCCGTTTCTCCATCCTTCTCAGGAGCACACGGACGTCGGTCAGGCGTCCTCAACAGGAGTAGGAGAGGCGCCAGCAGGACAAGGCGGGGGCCAGGCACCCATTATCGATTTGACAAGCGCTAAGGGGTCCCCTGCTGCAACTGTTCCTGCGGCGACCGGGGTAGCGGAAGATGACGCTCCGAACTCCCGTAAGTCTCCCTACTTTACTGCTGGTGCTTGCCATTGACGATCCGTGACTAACCATGGCATGCCCTGCGCAGTGATCTCAACATCGGAGGCTCGTCGGGTTGCCGAACCCGGGCCATCTACGAGTGGACCAGTGGTGGACATGCCGCTTGCTCCGGAACAGGCTTCCCAAACCGAGCCGGCCCCACCAACTGCTGATCAAGGGGCTGCGGACATCGGCGGTGCTGACATCGGAGAGAGGTTGGGGGCTGACGAGGGTGTCAGCGCCGCTGGGGAGAGAGAAGAAGGTTGCCCGGATGTTGGGGAACCTATCCCTCGTGAGGACCTCCCAGGGGCGGACCCTGCAGCAGACCTGCTGGCTGCCTTCCCTGCCTACCGGCCTGCCGACCCAGAGGAGATGGATGACTCGGACGCGGAGGCGGTCGAGGATAGCCGGGTAACGCGACGCAGGGGGTGGAAGTGCATCCAGCGCTTCCTCAAGCGAGACCCATCGGAATGGCTGGGGTGCATGGGATCACTTCAGACCTGGCTGCGCTTCCTGTGTGCCGGGGGAGCTGATGCTCAACGCCTCCATCTGACGGTCCGTGATTTCATGGCCGAGAAGATGCGCGAGAGCCGCCGGCGTGCCGACGTCGCACAAAGTCGGGACATGTCGGAGAGCACGCAGGCGCTCATCGCGGCAGAGCAGGAAGTCCGGCGCCTCGAAGGGCAGGCGGCAGAGAAGGAGGCCTTCGTCGCAGCATGTACCGAGCTTGTGGAGCAACTATCGGCACAACTGATCGACGCTCAGGTACAGCTGACGGAGGCGGGCCAACAGATGGTCACACTCCAAGTCGAGCGGGAGCGTGCACAGGCCAGGATTGACGAACTGCGTGCTGCGACCGCCGACGAGGAGAGGGCACGCAGAGAACGAGAAGCAGCCCTGGAGGCCGCCAGCCAAAGGGTAGCGGCATTAGAAAGACTCATTCAGCACGCTAATCCCTAAGGGCTGTTTTTTGCCATTCCCAGAACATTTGCTTCCGCTACTTAATATTTTGATCCACTTGTATGAATCGCCATATTTATCTGCGTCTTTTGGTTTAACATGCTCAACCACAATTCGTTGTCTTGCGGGAGTGTTAACCAAGCATCAGGCATCCATAATTGGGCCTGGGTTTCTAGAGAAAAGAGGGAGGTCATTCCTAGGAAAGGAGACCTCAGACCTAACCAATGTATCATCCCCCAACTTGTTCCAACACACGAGCGGGACAACGCTAGGGGCGTTGAGATTTTATCCGAACATAGGGAAATGAGAAAAGGTGAATCGCGTGTCCCGAATCCAGACATCCACAACGATCGGCCTTCCAGGAAATGCCCAAGACGGTAGGCGGACAGTGGATCGACCATAACAACTGCAATAGACGGACCGAAAAAGGCCATCATTCATATTGCAGGAGGCGGACCACATGTCATCATGAATACCGCTTTGGGGTTCCTTCAGACACAAGGGTGGAAAATCCAGATCAACAGGGCATGCGAAGCGTGGGGCGAAGTGACGATTTGTTCGGACAGAATCCAACGCTCTCAAAATTGCGCCACCGTGGGGAAAGCGTATTGGGCGGGTGCACTAATCTGGCCGTGAGTCACCTCAATTCTCAGACAGCACCTCTCTGACGAGGAAACTGTCGCTTCCCATCATTGCGATGGGGCATCCCGAGCTGAATCGGGGAGAATATCACAACTGCACCACTCTACCCGAAGTCAGGCCAGACGGCCGGCGACGAGGAGAGGCGGGACTTATCGATCCCTGAGGCTGGACCCGAGTCGAAATGCCCGGGCGTTCCTACGTACTCCATCAGGCTGGAGATCAAGCCACACGTAGTTCTGTGAGTGCAGTTTAACGTCATGCAGGACGTAGGACCCCATTTGGGGTAGATCTTAGTTTAGGGTCTTAGAGCTCGGACCATAAGGGCTGGATCTTAGTTTAAGGTCTTAGAGCTCGGACCATAAAGGTGGAGGATCTTAGTTTAAGGTCTTAGAGCTCGGACCATAGGGCTAGAGGATCTTAGTTTAAGGTCTTAGAGCTCGGACCATAAGGGCTAGAGGATCTTAGTTTAAGGTCTTAGAGCTCGGACCATAAGGGCTAGATCTTAGTTTAAGGTCTTAGAGCTCGGACCAGAAGGGGAGATCTTAGTTTAAGGTCTTAGAGCTCGGACCATAAAGGGGGGATCTTAGTTTAAGGTCTTAGAGCTCGGACCATAAGGAGAGATCTTAGTTTAAGGTCTTAGAGCTCGGACCATAAGGAGAGATCTTAGTTTAAGGTCTTAGAGCTCGGACCATAAGGGCTCAAAGCACGCCACATCGTGGTCATATCCCCTGGATATGCGAAGATGCACTGAGGGATAGTGTCAAGAGTGTCGAGGTTTCGCCTGGTCAGAATGGGAGGTGGAAAATGTGAATCATGCGGCCATTCACTCGAGGACCGGGAGCACCGGCGTGACGATATGAGAATACTGTCGACCGTGGCGGAAAAGCAGCATCAACATCGCACCAACCGTTGGTGGAATGAGGCAGCAAACGAGCATCGACCGCTCAATCGCAGGATTTATATCGATTTGCTGCCCGAGGCCATTGGGGGTACCGGCCCGAGTCGGTGGGAGAGCACTGAGGCATTGTGTCCGAACCGTTCACGGGGGCTCCACCCAGGGCGTAGACGATGGGTCCGAATGAAAGGGAGCACGAAGCCTGAAAAGTGGAGGAAACCTGACCAAGCGGATCCTGACCCTCCTGGCAATAAACCAGAGTACTCTTGACACCGGTGGACCACGGCAAGGGGTCGGGGAACACGCCTTGAGGGTGACCTGAAGGCGGCGGATTCCCCAGAGAAGGGGGAATCTCTAAGAGGTGGGGGGCTGGACCCGAAGTTTCAAACATCCGGGCGTTCCTACGTATCCCATAAGGATGGGAATCAAGCCGCACGTAGTTCTTGAAGCGCGGTGCAACACAATCGGGCACCAGCGCGGGGAAGAGTGCGGGTCTGACCCTCGCACACAAAAGGAGCGGCATTTGATATTTCTTGTTTGTCCTTAAAGATGAATGGTTTTTCTTTGTGCGGCGACATGCCCGTGATTGAGAAATCTCTGGCGTCGCCACAATAATCAAGCCATGGAAGGCATTGATGAATGGCGTGGTCATTAACCAGCGCCCAACATGAGTGTCCCCTGAGGAGGACATCACGATGCAGTGCCGTTTCTCGTCGGGCGGCCAAGACGATCACAGTTTACGGTCGTGTGGTAGGACCAGACAACACAGTTTAAGGTCGTGTGGTTCGGACCATGGAGGAACCCGCTTATCGCGGTATGGCGGACACGGCGGAGGTGGGAACATACCCAGCCCTGCGGTCACGCACGATTCCAGGAAAAGAGTCTTGGGATAGGGGTCTGCGTATGTCCATCACCCGAGGGGCAGAGATGCTAGCCTCCAGATATACTGGGCCCAGAACGCAATTGTTCGGGCGACTCCCTCCTCCTTATGGGGACGAGGGTCCAGCTACGCATGGCCCTTAGGGAGGATATCTGCATATATCCTTGGTGCTCAGATCATGGGAGCCTCGAACGACATCATTACCCTGGTTGGTCTGGCTAACGTGTAGAGGCGTACCGGAGGTCGGTATGAAGAGAGTGTCAAGATCCCACTACAACGCACAAAGGCGGAGTGTGATGAGGACTGCGCAACCAATGTTCAGAGCCCGAGAGAGCTGACATGGCGATCAAGGACGTTGCTGACGCATTCGCAACACAACATCCGATCGCGTCAGCCTAAGACGGGGCAAGCAAACGAGCATCAACCGCTCAATCGCAGGATTCATATCGATTTGCGGCCCAAGACCCACCGGTAAATCGACCCGGAGCGGTGGGAGAGCACTGAGGCATCGTACCCAAACCGCTAACGAGGATCCCTTTGAGTGAAGGCTCGAACAAGAGGAAGCGCGAGGCCTGACAAGCAACACAGGACTTGTCGGGATTGAATCTGACACTACGAGTCATAGACCGAAGCACCCCAAAACATGTTAACAGATCTCCGGAAAGGGTCGGAGGACTCACCCCGAGAGCAACCGAAGGGGGGCAGATCCCCGCGATCAACCAAGAGACGGGGCTGGACCTGAGACACAAGCGTCCAGGCGGTCCTACGTATCCCATAAGGATGGGAATCAAGCCATACGTAGTTCTGGAAAGGCAGTTTAACGTCATGCAGGACGATGAGGGGTGTGAGGTAGTCCCACACACGGGGGAGGCGTACGGCGCGGCCAGTAGACCGACGTGGATGAGGACATAACCCCTTGCTCACGCGATACGCCTCGCACAAAAAGGAGGGGAACTGGGGCCAGAGGCCCAACGCGGGATAGGGATTCCCGGGAAATGGGGCTGGGCCTGAAACATGAATGTCCAGGCGGTCCTACGTATCCCACAAGGATGGGAATCAAGCCATACGTAGTTCTTGAAGTGCAGTTTAACGTCATGCAGGACGATGAGGAAGAAAGAAGGGGGGAGCAGAAGGCATCCCCAAACGTGGAGGGGGGCGTACAGCGTGACGAGCAAACCGTCGTGAATGAGGGCATAGCCCCGCACTCACACCATACGCCGCATACCCCGGGGCAACTGGGCCAAGGGCCCGAGATGGGATGGAAATTCCCGAAGGATGGGGCTGGGCCTGAAACACGAGGGTTCAGGCGGTCCTACGTATCCCATAAGGATGGGAATCAAGCCGCACGTAGTTCTCGAGTGGCAGTTTTACGTCATGCAGGACGAATGCTGAACAGTTTAACGTCTTGTAGCTCGGACGTAGTGCAGTTTAGCGTCATGCGGGACGAAGCACTTGGCAGTTTAACGTCTTGCAGCGCGGACGAATGCTGAACAGTTTAATGTCTTGTAGCCTGGACGAATGCAGTTTAACGTCGTGCAGGACGTGGTGACACTCAGGCAAAGTATTGCTTGAGGAACCTAGCGTTGGTGGGAGGAGTGACACGCTCACCATCCATAGTCGCTAGGGAGTACGCGCCATTGGGATAGACCTTGTGGACAACAAAAGGTCCCTCCCACTTGGGCTCCAACTTGGGCGGCTTCCTGCCGGGGATCATTGGTGCTCTTAGGGCTAGCACTAGATCACCCTGCAGGAAGGAGCGGAGGCGAACCTTCTTATTGAAAGCTCGAGCCATCCTGCTTTGGTGCCTCTCCAAGTTGTGCAAAGCGCGAAGTCTATTCTCATCCAATGCTTCCAACTCGACTAGACGGGCTTCAGCAACTCTGTCCGGCGCTTGCTGGTCGTAGACCGCAGTGCGCAAGGACGGTAACTGGATCTCGATGGGCAGGACGGCCTCAGCTCCATACACCAGGGAATAAGGGGTCATCTGGGTGGAATTGCGAGTCGTCGTCCGATAAGCCCAGAGGGCGTTGGGGAGCTTGTCCGGCCAACTCTTCTTGTTCTGACCAACCATCTTTTGCAGAATGTTAGAGAGGGTTTTGTTAAACGCCTCGATCTGTCCATTCGCCTGCGCATGATAGCGAGATGTATGGTTCGAGCGGATGTTATACTTGGCGTACAACTTCTTCAACTCGGCTGCTCGGAAATTGGTTCCGTTATCCGTGAGGATAGCGTGAGGCACTCCAAATCGATAGATGATGTTGGAGGTCACGAAGTCAGCGATCGAACAGGATTTGACCTCTCTGAGAGGAATCGCTTCTGCCCATTTGGAGAAGAAGTCCGTGGCGGTCAGAATGAACCGGCACTGGCGAGCTGTCGCCGGCGGGTAAGGTCCCACAACGTCCAGTCCCCAGACTGCAAAGGGCCAGGAATACCTTGTGGTATGGAGAGGCTCCGGCGGCCGATGCACAAAGTTCGCATGAACCTGGCACGCATGGCACCTTCTGGCGTACTCGATGCAGTCATGGATCATAGAGGGCCAGAAGTATCCCAACCTCCGAATCTGGTGGGACAGCTTCGGCCCAGTTTGGTGGGCGCCGCATGAACCAGCATGAACCTCTTGCATGACTCGTGGGATCTCAACTCCCTGAAGGCAACGGAGGAGAACACCATCAAATCCGCGTTTGTAGAGGATCTGCTCCAGGCCGGGACTGCTCTGGAGGACGAACTGCGATGCGCGGCGTCGAACTCGCTCGCGCTCGGCCCGATCTGACGGAAGAATGCCATGTTGGAGGTACTCAACCAAAGGCGCCCTCCAATCACGGGCTGATTCGACTGCTATATCCGGGGTACTCGGGGCTCCGGGCATAGGGGCAACCGTGGTGAGATTACTTACCAACGGGCCGCGATCTTCTTCCGGGATAACAGGAGCGATGAGCCTGCGGCGCGTCACGCGGACGATCAGGTTGTCCTGTTCAGGTTCCGCAAGTGACGCAGCCAGGCTGGCCAAAGCATCTGCTCGACCGTTCTGCGACCGGGGAATATGGACAATTTCTGGCCGAGAAGGGAACCGGGCCATCAGAAGGAGGGTGCACTCCAACAATGGCACAAGTTCCGGCTTCCTGACAACATAGTCGCCATTGATCTGCTTAACGACCAGCTCGGAGTCCCCTTTCACGCACAGACGGGGCACGTCGATCTCGAGAGCTAACTCGAGGCCGGTGATGAGGGCATGGTATTCCGCCTCATTGTTGGTACAGCCCTCTGACAACAGGAAAGAGTATGGCAGCACGGCTCGCTCCGGGGTAATGAAGACGATGCCCAAGCCCACTCTATTGAGCTTAGGATTATCGAGTCTTCTACCGGTGGGGCTCCGGGAGGCACCGTCAAAATGCATCTGCCAGCATGGATCGGCTCGATCAACCGAGAGAATGGTCTCATCAGGAAAGCCTAGATCCAGCGGCTGATCCGCGGAGGTCGGGTGAGCGGCCAGAAAGTCTGCCAACGCTTGCCCTTTGATGGCCTTCTGAGACACATACCTGATGTCGAACTGCTGGAGAATCACAGCCCACCGCGCTAGACGGCCAGTCAACACAGGTCGGCTCAGGATATATTTCAACGGGTCTACCCGAGAAACCAACTGTACCTCATGGTGCTGCAAGTAGTGCCGTAATTTCTGTACGGCAAATACGAGCGCCAGGCAGCTCTTCTCGATGGGGGAATACCTAACCTCCGCATCGAGGAGCATGCGACTGAGGTAATAGAGGCTATTCTCTGTTCCCTCGTTGTTCTTCTGGGCGAGAAGGGCACCCAGGGACCGTTCCAGGGCGGTCACATAAAGGACCAGCGGCTTTCCGGATACGGGCGGCATCAGGACCGGAGGTTGAAGCAGGTACTGCTTGATTTCCTCGAAAGCGGTCTGACACTCTTTATCCCATACATAGGTGGCACCCTTCTTCATAAGCCGAGAAAAGGGCTTACACTTGCCGGCCAGATTCGCGATGAATCGGCGTATATAGGCTAAGTGGCCTTGGAACCCTTGCAGTTCCCGGACGGTACCCGGGGGAGGCATCTGGCTAATCGCCCTGATTTTCTCTGGGTCGATCTCAATACCCCGGTATCTTACCACAAATCCAAGGAACTTTCCGGAGATGACCCCAAAGGCACACTTCAACGGGTTCATCTTCAGGCAGCGAGACCGGAGGAAGCTGAACACTTTCTCAAGATCTTTGAGATGGTCCTGACGCTGGCGCGATTTGACAACCAAGTCGTCGACGTAGCATTCCACCAGTGTGCCGAGGATTGGCTTGAATATGCGGTGCATCGCCCGTTGGTAGGTGGCACCTGCATTCTTCAGGCCGAAGGGCATGACCCGGTAGCAAAAGGTACCTTGGGGGGCCCTGAAGGCAGTGAACTCCTCATCCTCAGGGGCCATCCGAATTTGGTTGTATCCGGAGTATCCATCCATGAAGGAGAGTGCTTGGAACCCTGCTGTGGCATCAATCAACAGCTCTGTCACTGGAAGGGGAAAATCATCCTTCGGACAGTGGCGGTTGAGATCGCGGAAGTCGATGCAGACTCTAATCTGCCCGTTCTTCTTCCTGACCGGCACAATGTTGGCCAGCCATTTGGGGTACTGAACTTCCCTCACGAAGTTGGCTTTGATAAGCTTGTCAACTTCGGCCTCAACCATGGCACCATGGGATGGGTGCATTTTCCTGGGAGGCTGCTTGAACCCGCGATGGTTCGCCGGGAGACCAAGGCGGTGGACGGCTACCTGAGGATCTAGCCCCGGCATCTCGTCATAGCCCCAAGCGAACACATCACGGTGCTGCCTGAGAAAGTCCACGTACTGCTGCCGCTCCTCAGAGGGCATGGCGGCACTAACCAACGTGGGTCTTGGATCGGCCTCGGTTCCAAGGTTCACCTGTATTAACTCATCGACCGTGGCGGGGACGCCCTCCTCAAAGGCTGGGGGTGCGTCTTCCATACCCTCTCCACTCGGGGAGGGATCATCCACGGGAGAGACTGCGTTGGAAACTGCATTGGGGCTACCAGATCCTGCTGGGCCACTGGTGCTGGCGCGGGCGGTCGCGGCCGTCTCATCAGGAGACTCGCGGACCGTCAAGACCATGGCGACGTCCAACCGGTGAATCGGGAGGACGTAAGCGTCATCCAGACTTGCCCAGGGATCGCTTGCAACAGCGACAGGCTCAACCTCACCTGCCAGGATCTGCTTATCCTTGCTCTTGTAATAGTCCGCGTCCAGATAGCGGGCTTCACATGAGGCAAAAGGAGAGGCATCTCCTTGAAGCACGCCTACTCGACCATTAAGGGAGTATTTGAGGCATTGGTGGTATGACGAGGGAACCGCCGCATGAAGGTGAAGCCATGGCCTGCCCATCAATGCGTTATACGCAGTGTCCTGAGAGACTACCATGAATTCGGTGTTGGCAACCAAGTCACCGAACTGGGTCTTCAAACGTATCTTGCCGACCGGGGTTTGCTCGGTGCGGTCGTACCCCTGGATCCTGAGGTCGGAGGGAATCAAGTCATCCTCAGACAACCCCAATCTCCGGAGCGTCCGAGTTGGAATCAGATTAATCCCGGACCCCGTGTCGACAAGACAGCGCCGGACTTCAAGGCCGTTGAACTGGCCGGTGACATACAGCGGACGAATGTGTCCCTGTATAGGAGGGTCTTCATCCTTACCAGAGAACGAGATAACTGCCTGACATTCGGCGTCCTCGATCGTTTCGGCGTGAAAGGCCTCTGCAGCCGCAACCTCTGTCTCAAACTGGAGGGGGCTCTTCAGGGCTTCAGCGAGTGCCTCGCGCATCTCAGATGACATGCGCAGAGCCTCAAGGATGGAGAGCCTTGCTGGGATGTCGGCCAAGTGCTTCAGGACATCATACTTTTTGGCCAAGCGCGAGCTCCTGGTTGCAGGAGGTTGCTCTGCGGTTGGCGGCATGACGGGCCTTACCGGTTGGATCGGCGGCCGACTGGTACTTGGCGCATCTCGCTGTTCACTGGTCGCAGTCCGGGAAATGGTCACCGTACTGGAGTCAGGAGGCCGGGATGGACTTGTGGCAGGGCGGAGCTGGTCGCGACGCGGCTGAGGCGGTTCTGCCCGGTCCCATACCACAAACAGTGGCGGAGGCGAATCCGTCATCCCCGGATGGGGAGCCTGCGCACGTTGAGCTCGATCTTGAGCCTGCCGCCTAGTCTCAGTGGCGTGCACGGTCTGGCCGGAGGTACCGACGGCTGTGCCCCGGCGACTCCTGCTGCTGCGGTTCTTCCGACGGTGGCGACGACCGGGGACACTAGGGAGGTCCACCTGGTGTTCTTCAACGTCGGGAACCGAAAAGGGATTTACCAGCTCGACGGTGTTAACCGAAGAGTACCCAATACCGTCATCGGACGAATCATCCATCACCGGGCGGATCCGAGGAGGGACCCCCATCTCCGGGGGCATGAAATCGCCGAGAGTACGGGATAGTGGCGGAACTGGCGGGGCGCGCTCTTCCTTCTTGCGCTGCCGCCGTTTGCTCCTCTTGGAGGAGGCAGACTGGGACGACGATGCCGAAGCAGCACCCGCAGGTTCTGGGGGCTCAGGCTGATTCAAGCGCGCACGGATGATTCCCTGGGCGCGAATGGTCGTCTTGCGGGCCATCCAGTTATTATACTTCTGGGACCCGCGGTCGGAGACCAGCTGCCATTCGTCCTCGTTGCCACTATCGTCATCTGATCCCACGAACACGCCCGCTACCTGTGCTGGAGCTGGGCCCAACCTGATTACATTGTTGTTAATCTGGTCTTGGAGCCAGTCCTTAAACACATAGCACCGCTGGATGGTGTGCCCCAGGGCCCGATGGTAGGGGCAGTAGCGGGGGTTATCCGTGAGATGTGCCTCCTCTGGCCTCCAGCACTCAGGCAATCGCACAATCCTCTGCTCCAGGGCGCTCCGGAAATAACCGGGGACCTGATCCTCATGGAATGAGTACGTCAGGTGTCGCGGGCCCCTGGGAGCGCGGTCTTGACGAGGGGCCGGAGGGGCCTGCCGAGGAGGTGGACCCTGATTATCTCGCCTGGGTTGTGGCGGTACATTACGCGGAGGGGCCGGCCGGTTCTGAGGCTGCCGTTGCTGGGCCGGGAACTGAGCCCGTGGAGGAGGATTCCTGTGAGGCTGCGGAGCTGGCCTCACCGGCAGCAGCTCCAACGGCCTGGGAGCCTCTATCTGGGCCACAGCAGCGGGCTCAGCCCTGCTGGCTCTCCTTGCAGGAATCATAGGAGGCAGCGGGTGTGCCTGGCTGGCCTGTTGCAGGGCTTCCTCAAGACGTTGAGCTTTGTCTGAGAAGTCCCTGAACCCTCCGGGGTAATTCTGAGTAATCAGGGAAGGGACCAGCTCGGTCTTGACGTTCCCGACGCACATTGTCAGCAACTGCTCCTGAGTCAATGGCATGTCAAGGGAATACGTGAGACCCTTCCATCGGGCGACGAAGTCCGCGACTCGCTCATCAGGCCTCTGCTTGCACTTGAAGAGGTCTGCGATACTCGTCTTCCGGGTCGTGGAACTGAACTGGTAGAGGAACTGTCTACGGAGGTCCTCCCAGCTGGTTACCGACCCGACGGGGAGCTGGCTGTACCAGACAAATGCTGGCCCTTCCAGTGTCTGGACAAAGCAGCGAAGCTTAGCGGCCTCTTGCTGCGCCGGAGTCCCCAACATAGGCCCGCACCTCGAGTTGAAATGGGCCAAATGTTGTGGCGGATCTCCGGTCCCGTTGAAGGGGGCGAAAGTGGGATTCCCGAATCCCGGAGGCGCCGGCATGTCATCCACCCATGCTGGGTATGGCTTGCCGTCCGGTGGGATCGCCACCTGCCGAGTCTCCAAGGCTTCCAAGCGGGCAATGAGTGCCGCCATCGGATCGTCCGGACATGGGTTCCAGTCCTGGCGAGGATCTCTAACCACGAGCGCATTGCATGGCCCTTCAATCGGGTCGTCGACCGGATCGTCGAACTCGGCAGCTCGTGGGATGGCTGGCGGAGCGGCCCTTGGGGCAGCGGGAGGAATCCAAGCGGGATCTCTCGGGTAGTCGCGCCGCTCGGGAGGGTGTGGCGAAACATACCGCGCCCTCTTGCCGTAGGCAATGGCCTCTCTCCTGTCGGCGAACACGGCGTAATCACGGTTGCCCGGGAGAGTCTCATCGAGGGGTGGTTGTTCCGGTCCCTGCTGCCCTGGCCTGGGATCACCGTAGTCAGGCCGCCGTTCTGCAGCGCGCTCGGCGAGGAGCTGGTCAACCAGCCTCTTCTGTTCGGCGAGCTGCTGACGTAGCGTAGCCTTCTCGGGATCCTCCTCTGCCTTCCGCATGGAGGCAGATGGGTCGGCGGGCCTTATAGCCTCGCTGTGCTCTTTTCCTTTGCTGACGTTTCGGCTCAACGTCAGTGCTTCAGTGGGTGCGGGGAGCCCCAGGAGGTTCCTCTGATGACGAGTAACTCTCACTGATGGGTCTGACGACGGCTTGTCTTCGGGGGGGAAGCCCCCGTCGAGAAGTTCCAAGTCGTTCCCCTCTCCCGACAGGTCAGCCATATTGACTGTTCCTGTCCCTGGGGATATACCCTCAGGGCCACCCAACGAATCGGGCTGTCGGCGAATCACACTGAAGCGTAGGGCAGCGTACTGCCCCCATCCACGGATATACACGTGGGGAGTGGCTTCCTCGATAACTTTGCGGAGTACTTGAAAGCACTCAACGCATCGTTGTTGGAGGGCCTCGTGGTGCCCAAATGACCCGGGGTGCCGAACCGCGGGGAGCATGGCCAGGTCAATTTGACGGCACTGCTCACCAATATCCTCCAGGTGTAGTTGACTCCCGGGGTATGGCATTTGTAGGCAGTGAAGACGGGATTGAGTCTCCCGGAGAGTTCGGCGGAAGCACTCGAACTCATCCGGGGTGAGCGATTCGGGTGCATCAAAGCCCGGTCCTGCGACTGGCCAAAACTTCTCAGGGAAGTGGCCCTCTGCAAGGACGGTCCAGAAGCTCCACGACTCAAACTCGGGACCCAGATCTCCTCGGTCCTCTTCCATGGCTGGGAACGGACGGGGAACTGGTAGTGGTGCCGAGGCGGGCCGTCGGGCCGACGGGCTGGCCGGCGGTGAATACGGCGAGCAGGCCGATTGGCCTCCATATCCCGGGCCTCCCCCTGAGGGTGGCGGTGCCCCAGCTACCACATCACGATAGGACGGGCCGGCGAGCGAACATCCTGCCGTAGCATCGGTGCTCGCCGAGGGCGCACCAGATCGTGGTTCGACCGTCGGTCCCCAGAAAAAGTCTCCGGCTTCTCTGATCGAGACGGAAGGCACTTCCGGAGGGGCCGGGTACCAACCGCAAGTTTGATCCTTGGGGGTCTACCAGGCCCTCGTTACTCCGGATATACCTTCGGAGAGACGCGGGGATCACATCGATCTCGCTCTCGGGGAGCACGAGGCTGACGTGCCGCATTCCTACCCCTGCCCTTGACTGGCGGGATTGGGGAAGGGGCTCTGTCGCCGAATCGTACTCTGCCTCTGAGTCAGAGAAGCAAACCGGTCGGATCTCTGTCCGGAACTCCGCAACATTCTTCCCTCGGCGTCGACGCCTTGCCTTCCTGCCCCTGGGTGGTTCTTCGGGGCAGGGCTGATCTCTGTCCTGGCGTCCTCCGGCCGCACTGGTGCTGGGGCCGAGAGGACTGGGAACCAAGGTGCGAGGGGCACCGGGACAGATATCAAAGGGGACGCGGGGAGAGATGATTCCGGGCAGGCCTCCGGGTCGGGATCGGAAGGTGGGATGACCCACGCCTCCTGGATCGGCCACACAGAGTAGATCCTGCCGGTGAATAGCGCTACCGCGAGGTGGTCCGCGGTGGCTACTGCCAGTGCCAGCAACCGGGAGAGTCAACCCAACCTGCCTTTGGGGCGGTCGGGGCCTCGATCCGGGTCGGGCATAGGAGTTCCCCCGCTCAGGATGCACAGAGGCCTGGCGACTGGAGCCAGCAGTGGCTTGGGCCAATGCGGCCGCTGTTGCTAGAGCCCCAAGGTGGGCATCCTCTTCCGCTCGTGCCCGACGTTGGCGTCGAGACAGACGAGCCGGGATGAGCGGCGCGGGCAGGTGGAGAGCCTGTTCCTCGACTTGAGGGGCCTGGCGGCGATGTCGCCGTGGCCTGGCGGGAGCCCTTATCGTGGATCCCTGGAGCGGACCTCGGATAGGGTGATCCTGGGCATCTTCCACTTCATCCGCATAAGGAAGGGAACTGTCAGAGCGCTCCGGGGATAAACTCCCGAAGCGATTGGACGTTGAGGTAGGCAGCGGTGCCTCCCTGCGCGGCCCTCGGGGGCGGCGGTGGTGGCGAGGCGCAGCCTCCTCAAGGTCCAGGCGAGCCATTTCCCTAGTGGGGATGACTCCCTCTTCCTCGTATCTCCGCACCAGGGTGTTGATCACCCTTCTCTGGATGACCTCCGAGGGGGAGAGAGGGCGTGGTCGTCCCGCAATTTCGGCTGCTGGGACGGCTGCGGAACGGGCGGGACCGCGCGGAGCAGCCGCGTCGGTGTCTCCCCTGTCCCTGCGCCAGTGGGCGGGTGGCGTTCGGGCACTAGATCGGGCGACCTGATTTCTGAAAGCAGGGAGAATGACCCATTAATACTGACAGGAAAAAGGAATCGACAACCAACCATTAGCGCCACGACGCCTTCCGTGGGGGGAACCCAGGCCCTCGACGTTGCGAGACGGAGTGCCCGATGTCCCTTCCCCAGCCCCTGGCGGGTAAGACTGAATGCTTGGCCGGGCAACACGCCGGTCTTCCAACACCTCTGAAAGCCATCGGTCTTCGTGTCGAGGAGAAGAGATTCACGTCGGGTTCACCATTTTTCTGTTTCGGTGCGGATGTGCGTCGGGTTACGCTGTTCCGCCAGGACGCGTTCGCGCGTGCACCCGTCAACCCGAGGGGATGGGCGCGCGGCTTGTGGTCCCGCAGTCCCGCTTTCCAAGGGCGGGCGGCATCCGTCCCTTATTCAGGGGCGTCTGCTCCTTGATCGAAACCGGGATGATGGGATGTCGGCTTCTCCTTCCTCGGACGTCTCCTCGGAACTTGTCGCCTAATCCGGGTCTCCCTCATAGACTTAAGAATGTTCGTGAATCTCGTTCCCGGCGCCATATCTTCATGGACACCGGTTAATTACGCTGCTTCCGCCCGGACGTTCCAAGGAGTCTGGGCGGGGCAGCAACCTGCGGTGAGAAGGCCGGGTGGCTCTGGGTGCTGGGGGCGTGTCGTAACACTGCGGCTCTGCACGTCTGTCTTCCGTCCCTAATAGGGCTTCTCGAAGGCACGATGGCCTGAGGCATCCCGTACTAGGTGCGGGGAACTGTGTCACATGAGGTTTTCCTCAGCTTCCCGTGTTTAACACGGGGTATGCCGCGAGTTTAACGTCCAGCGGGGACGACATCGGACCGATCAACACGAAAAGTGGATCAGATGACAGAACCCCTTGCGGGGAACCTCCGACGCTGGGGCCAGCACATGGGCGGCTTCCCAAGTAACGTGGAGTGAAGTGAAGTGGCATGACCCCACCGGGATGTGGCGGCCCGGGTAAGGATCAGGATGGATGATGGAGTAAAGAGCTTGGACCCCAGAGGGGCTTCCTACGTACCGCGCGTTAACACGGATCAAAGTCAACGTAGTTCGGGCATACAGTTTAACGTCATGCTGGACGTTGGCAAGCCGACTCACGAAGAGGTCTAGGCCGCCGGGCGGAGGATTGAACCGAACCACCTCGCACGGAGGGGGATGGAACGGCCGGGTGGATCACAGTTTCACGTCATGCTGGACGATAAAAGGGGAAATGGAAAAGGGGGGCTGTGGGGAGGCACCGTGGAGATACACACGGGCAGTCTCCCACAGGGGCGGATTCATAGGTGAATCAACGCAAGCGTGAACCCTGGAGGGGTCCACTGATGGACGAACCGACGTAAATACGACCGGGACGACCAGGTGGTGGGCTTGAACCTCGGGGAGGCTTCCTACGTACCCTGTATAGGAGACAGGGATCAAAGTCCACGTAGTTCATTCTGTCAGGACTTACGCACTTGAGGCAGCCCAGATACTGCAAAACTCAGTTGGAAGGGACTTGGACCGAAAGCAAAAGACACCTCGATCCCAGTCAGACCCTCTACTGGCTTCGGCAGTGGGGAGGTGCAATGGAGATACACATGTGCAGCCTCCCACGAGAAACTAGGGGTTTGTAATACCCTGCCCCCGTAGGGAAAAGCCACTCCCATTAAATCGTCCCAAAAGGGGGACAATCCCGACATCCCTGCAGAGACGAGCGGGTGGGGGCCACGTCCAAACCGGGGGAGACCCTGCGTGCGGAGCACGGGATCAGGTTGCGGACGGTTTAGCGTCTTGCCAGACGAAGTACAGTTTAACGTCATGTGTTGAGGACGAGGCACTTGGCAGTTTAACGTCTTGCAGCACGGACGAGTGTGCAGTTTAACGTCATGCTGGGCATAGGTTGCCGGACGAAGCACTTGGCAGTTTAACGTCTTGCAGCGCGGACGATGTACAGTTTAACGTCGTGCAGGACGTATATGCAGTTTAACGTCATGCTGGACGAGTATGCAGTTTAACGTCATGCTGGACATAGGTGCGTGTCACTTCGCGTAAGCCTGGAGGGCCGCACGGGAAGACAACGCACGGTGCGGGCACCCGGGATGAGAATCATCGGGTGCCACACAGGCGGGTACCCTTAGGAGGTCAACGGGGACGACCCTGGCAGATTGCGCGCAAAAAGGAAGCTTTGCGCGCAATACTGCGGGCCGGCGCGCAATCGGGGCGGCTGGCGCGCAATTGGGCCAGCGCCTTGCGCGCGGATGCTTGAGATTGCTCACACCGGGCTTCGGATAGCGCGCGGGGGCAACGGCTCATTCTTTAACGAATGGCCACTTGAAAGAAGGGGGGGTGCGCGCAATCAGGCCGGATTGCGCGCACCCCGGGGGCAATTGCGCGCAAGCGGGTTCTTTTGCGCGCAAAGGCCTTAGGGTGAATGTTTAGTCAAATGAAAGGAGCCAGCGGGGATTGCGCGCGAAGGCGGACCCCGAGGCTTTCTTGCGCGAAAGAAAGGAGGTTACCTGAAGTTCGTCATTGCGCGCGGAAGGGGTTGAATTGCGCGCACGGGAGACGTTTCGACTTCCAGCAACCTTTGAAACGTTGGGGGTCGCCTTGTATTTATAGGCAACCCCGGGCGCGGAATCCAGGGTGCGAGCGCGAAATTCCCCCCGCGGGCGCGGAATCGGGCGCGGCGCGCAAGGGAGTCGCGCGGACCCGCGGCGCGCAAAATTGCGCGCCGGACCGGCGCATTGCGCGCATCCCGGGGGGTTTGCGCGCGGAACATCCCCTTTGCGCGCGGGCCTCTGAAATTCCGCGCAAGGCCTCCGGGCCCTCCGAAACGTTCTTCCGACTCCAAATATCACTTCACTTTCCGCATCCGGAGCTTCGTTTGGGAACAACGGACTTTTCCGGCGTCTACAGTCATCTTTGATGAATATTTTTTCATTTTTGGATTTATGGAATATAATAAATAGCCCCTGATTTTATTTTAGGAATATGTGTTGTGATTATTTATGAGGTATATATTTTTTATTTTAGGTTTTATGGTTTTTAAGGTTAATAGTATGTATTATGAAAATATACCGTCGAGGTAATCACATGTTTGTTATCTGACATTGTGAGCTACTTTATGTTGTCTAAGGATAAATGATTGATCAAATAACTCATAGTTTAATGTTCATAATTTTGGAAGACATATTTTTGATGAATATTAAATTTAAATACTTATGAAATGAATAAAGTTGAACTTTTGTGTTATTGTTGTGGTTTTATAGAGTAATGTATAATAATATCCATATTGGATAACTTATAGTAACTGGTTTAGTATTGATAAATATTTAGAGAAAGAAGGAATGTATATTAATTATTTTGTGCTTCCCTTGATCTATTAAAATTTAATTTTAGTTCATCATTTTTAAAAAACAAACTTAAATATTTATTTTGTGGAATAATATATTTAGGGAAATTCATCAAAGGAATACCAAGGGATTCTATTGTTCTTTTGGAAGGGCTAAAAATCATGTGTATTTCCCATATTCTATATCTCGATATTAAATGAATACCTCATCATGAAAAAAATTATATTAAAATAGAAATGTTATACTTTTAAATTTATTTCTAGACAATTGATGGTATTTTCACCCCCTCACTGATTTTTTGATTTTTGGCCATTAAATTTCTCATGACCATATATTATGTCACTCCCTATAAGTCCTTGGATGGTATTTTTTCTTACATGTATATATTTTAACATCCCATAATTTTCTAGGTTATCTAGGAATCTGATTATGTTCTCTTTCAAGTAGCTTTTACCCTTCCCGCTTTCACTTTTTAATGTAAATTTTATTATTCTTTTATATGATATGGGTTTTAGTAAAGGTGATTTTGAAGTATTTGACCTTTTCTAATTATGAGATATTTTAGAAGGAATAATTTATTTATGGTGGGAGAATATAAGACCACTAAATGGTTTTAAAAAATAATAATAAGATTAATATATGGCTAAATAAGCAACAATAGGATTTAAAAAATATATGAGTAACCAAATCAAGAGTTATATTCATAATGGTTCTAATTCATAAATTTATGTTTATTAATTCTTAGGAAATAACATCTATATTTTTAGGGGTGTATGTTTATGCTTCAAAAATACATTTTATTTAAAAATAATTTTATAATATTTTTTGTATAGAAAATATATTTCATTTACACCATTTTAATAAATTCTATTTTAAAAAATGAAAATATTTCTTTAAATCATCATAACAAAAATATCATTGGGTACTCTTTTAGGATTTGTTTAAATAGATTGATTTTTAGTGAATATTTTTAAATATCGAATTTTTAAACTCTAATTTATTTTCATTACATAATGTAATTTAATAGTGCCATTATATTATATATTTGGTATCAAATTTATATATGATATATTTTATCATTAATAAGATAATTATTTCCATTTTAATCTACAATATTCTAGATTTCGATATAAGTTAATTTTTTCTTTTAAAAAAGCATTTTCCTAAAAAGTGTTTTTCATTACATTTCAGGGATTTATATTAAAATTTATTTCCACCACTTATTAATATTTAATAATTGAAACTAGATACCACATTATTAATGAAGGTTTTCTATATTTTAAAATAGTTCCCTTTTATATTTTTCCATTTGTTATATACATTTTGGTAAATATTTGTCACCTCAGTAAGGGTAAAAATGGGTAAAAAATTATTAAAACTATTAGATAATGAATCAAAATCACCCCAATAAATTACCATAATTAAGTTTATTGGATAATTTATAACATATTACAACCAAATTATAATATATGTTATTTTGGTTATATTTTCCTTTGATAATTAAATTTATATTATATTAAGTATAGAAAATTAAAAAATACCACTCTATTGCTTTTAATTTAATTTTTAGTTAAACGTAGGGATACGAATTTTCTCTCAATGAATATAAAAATATATTTTGAACATGATTGATTTATTTTTATCATTTTATATTATTTTAAAATTTCTAGTAATGTGATAATTACCTTCAAATCGTACATGATGATCACAATGTGTTTGTGCAAGTAGATGAAAACAAATCAAATTAAATTATTTGACAAACAACAAAAGTAATATATTTTTATTTATTATACGATAATATAAATTTTATTTTTAATAATAAGTTATTATTTATAGTTAAATATTTCATATTATAATTCATTTATTTTCTTTATGTCGTTTAAGTGAAATTAATTTTTTATTATCAAAAATGATTTGAATAATTTTTATTTAGAAAAATATTTATTAATTAATTTTTTCAGAAACATAAAATTGTTGAAATATGAAAATTAGGATGATAAATTATCTAATATTTCATAACATTTTAATTTATGATCCAATTTTTACCAAATAAGTAAAATTATAACTCTTTAAGATTGAAAAATATTATTACCACAATAAAGGTCAAAAACAGATTTACTTGGGGATAATTTATAAAATAAGATTTAAAATGACCTAAAAATACTCTAAATCCTTATTTTATGTTTTAATTTTAACCATATAATTTGAAAATTATAATATAAGTAATTTTGGATCCATTTTTCCAAGATGGTCAATTAGAAAAAATTAAAACATTGAAAATTACAAGGATTACACTCTCCTCAATTATAAATGGTCACCTATTCCCCTTAGTGATTTAAATATTTTGATATATTTATTTGGAAAATAACATAAAATATTATATCAAAAAAAAATTATACATGTTGAAATAGATATTATCATCTCAAAAGACCAACATGGGTGGTCTTAAAGAAAAGATCCAAATGAGGTTTCTCTAAGAGAATGTAATATTTTTTTCCAAGGTATTTTTTTTACATCTTATTTTACAAAATCCAATGTTACACACCTCGATTCCATGATACACTACTTTTTGAATAATACGATTGCTTGTGTTATACGAAACTTGAGTTCTAACACACCTTTACTAATCAAAAGAGACGTTATAAATAGTAATACCCACTTTTTGATGTTTTATAAATTTTATATTTCAAAAAAGACTTCATTTTTGGATTCAAAATATCAAAATTAGATTAGGGTGAATTTTCTGTGTATTTCTGAAAATATTAAATTTTTTATGAATAGTGAAAAACACTATATTATTTTTTTAAAACAAATTTTTATTTAAATAATTAAATATTTTATATAAATTTTTTAGGAAAAAATATATACATAATACCAATATATGTTTAATGTAACTCATTGATGTCATTTTTAAGAATATTAGATATATAAAATTTTATTGAAAATTTTACCATCTTTTACCCACCTTCTAAGGGCATTTGTAAATTTGCATAAAATGTAATTTTACCACTTATGTTAATTTAATTTCAAAAATACTAGATACACGGTTGACATCATCATGTAAAATGACATTCAATAAGTTGAAAATAAATTTTGGTGAATAGTAATGTTTGACTTTTATTTACCATGATTAAAAGTAAATATGGTAATTAAAGGTAAAAAATAATAATATTATTACTGTAAAAAATCTCTAAATTCTATTGGATAAGATTATATAGACCAAAATCAACCTTAGAAATAAAATATTTTTCATTTCGTCCACTTGTATTAGATTAGGACATTTATTATTATTTTATTTAAAGAAGAGTTAAAAGTGTTAAACTCAATGTTTAATAACTAAACCATTTTTAATATAGGGTTATAAATATGATAAATTTTAACTAAAAATATTCATTTTAAAGATGAAAATATTTCCCACATAATGGAATTTTATTAATAAATTTTAGACATTAAATAATTAAATTTATTTGTGATGCAATGATGATGCAGTAATTCCCTTATAAATGAAGGATTAAAATAAGTGATATTATAAATATCAAAATAAATTGTATTTTTATGAATTACACTAATTTTATAGGTTAATATGACTTTACAGGGTTGATTAAATAATTTTTTTTTGAAGTGATAATGTTTTTATGACTTTCAAAAAAACAAAATACCAAATTGTGTCAAAATTGATATAAACGAATTTTTTAAAAAAACTACTATATTATTAATTGATATAATATTCAAAAAATTATAAGGTTTGTCCAAAGTACATAGAATATGTTATAGATATCAATAATTAACCAATTGGGGTTGTCTTTGATTTTTATAGTATGTTTAGTAACCATTAATTACAATAATAGAAAAATACATTGAAAAAGTTAACCTATTTAACAAAAAGTTAAATCTAAAAGATAAGGTTATTATAGTGACTTAAAACTGTCTAAAACCTATTGGTTGAGAGGTTTTTGACCCATCCCCACCTTATCCTCAATATAAATCCTTTTTATCGATTAAAAAACAAATATTATTGAATAATAAAATAATATTTCAAGCTTTACCTAATGTGACTCAAACCTTTGTTATAAAAGGGTACATCACTTTCTCTACAAATCACACCTCCAAAGCCATTTTACTGGGCAAAAACATTATAAAATATCCTCAAAACTACCATCCCATTAACCTAGAGGCATTACTTTTATCATAATTCAACCTAAGGAGCCCTTTTGATCAACTCAAATAGAAACACCTGAAGAAGAGGTAATAATTTCACCACCTCTTCCAAAGTTCTTTTCTTCTTCCAATTCCTATTTCATTGTTGTTTCCAAAACAATCAGTAACTTATACATAATTTGATTTTATTATAAATATGTTATGACCATATTCATTATTATATCTTTCCTATGAATGACATGTCACTATTTGTGCGTACGTACAGCTTATCATTTCGACGTCATGGTGTAGTTTGTTATTCAAACAACTTATTATTTGTATGGGTATAATAATCAGTATAATTGATGTAAATAAAAAATATAACATGTTAATTATTATTTTTATATGATATAACATACAATTACATATGATTTTTCCATCAACTGAATAATATTGTCGCTCGTGCGTACGTACAGATTTCGGTCTCCACCAACACGATGACATTCATTCCCCATCATAACCATTAAAGAATAATTTCATTTAATGATTAAAAAATAATGTTTAAAGAACTTAATATCATACTAGATATTAATCAAATACATAATATCGATAACAAATATGACTTACGTAACAAAACATATGAAGGAAAACAAATCCGTTAACACTTGAAGTAATGATACTAATGAAATATTATTAAAAAAGAAATATTAGAAGATCATATATGATATCATATTTATGTATGTGGTTATTGTATAATTTTATAACATTTATTTATATATTATACAGGAGGTTACCATACCCTCGATCAAGGAAAAGTACAAGGTAAGGTTTAATTTTATAATCACTTTATTATCAGAGGTTGTTTATATGTAATTATCTACTGGGACCTCTTTATCATCCACATCCATGTTTCTTTAAAATTTATTTCAAATGTTTTTTAAAATTTCCTCGATTATGGGTTAAATTCATTTTTACCCTTGTTTGACTTTTTATAAAATATTTTGAAAGGAATGTTTCTGTCGCATTCCAAATAAGGTTCTTTATGTCCTTTTCGATGAATTGGGGTAAGAATGTTTTCTTAACTAATACGGTGGGTGGGACTATTTTAATCCATTATAACACCTTAGAAGCTTCCCTTAAAAGCTTATAAGAGTATTTTAAAAATAATTTTTTTCTTTTATAATTATGTTACTTTTAAATGATTTCAAAATAGAAATAGATATTTCTCTCAAATAGTATTGATTTCATATATGTCAACATACTTTGATGGAGTTTAGAGTTGTTTAAAGTTGATTTATTATGTTACAATATGTCATATTGTATTGAAGATTTTTGATATGTTTGACTATGGATGTGTTATTTCTATACCATTCAGGGTTTATGGTTAAAGTGTTAAAATTTCATATGCTGGTTTTAATAAAAAAAATTATGTTATGTTTAAACCTTTTCAAATGAGGTATTCATTGGACTTAGTAAGTGATGGGTGGAGCCCACTATAACTCCTCGATGAATTGGTAGGTCTCATGATACAAACAAGACTCTTGGAATAAGGAAAAAAATATATTTTTTTTGTCTTGGCATGAGACCTTGACTATGTTGTTATGATGTCCATCATTACACATTCCATAATTATGAAATTGGCTATTGATATTACATGTGATTATTCGACTTGAATAATATCCATGTAAATAAGTAAATGGAAATATCTTATTTATCATTTCCAGATTATACTCATGGTTAGGTTTAAAAGGCTAGTGTTTTATTCCTATACATTGCCTTAAATTTTTCTGCTTATTTATGAAATCTTGCACTATATTGATATCCTTACTTTTATTTTTCCCAGGATGCAAAGAAGTATATTATGATTGACCTATACAGATAGTCTAAGGGATATGATTGTGTTAAAAGGAGACATAATTTTGTTTTTTTTTCATGATGCAATTCAAATATTATTTATGTATCTAGTATTTCCAAGGCTACTAAACTGATCGGTCTTTCGGGACATGTTTCACTGTATCATTCTAATGTTATGTAATAATGCACTGACTCTTGGTGACTTGGGTCGGCGCGTTATAGTTGGTATCCGGGGATGTTTAGTTCAAACTATGGAAGCTATATTTAGAAAAACTCTTATTAGAGATCATTAACCCTTAGATAGACATTGAGGATTAGTATAGAAGAACTTTCTAGAATTTTGGTAATATAGAGATTTTGAGAATTCTCCATGAAATACATCACCTTTTGGATACGTCCAGATAGAGGCGGCTCTGGAATAGATTCACCTAGGAGGGAAAACCATTACAGGGATTTTTGAGCCTGAACTAGGGTATCCTGGTACACGAAAATATTCCTTGTTGCACTCTTGGCTACGACACTCCAGGGGGATTTTCTTAAGATAATTCATATTCTCTTTACAAACTGTTATGAAGAATTTAGGAATTTATACCTCCTCAACGAAAACAATTTTATGATTATGGATTATATCCACAGACTGTTACATTTATTTTTAGTGTTTTACATGTTTGTAATTATATATTCGAATTCATAAACTAATCTAGTGTATGATGTTGTTTAGAAATAGAGCCTAGTTGAAGGAATGAAAATAGTATCAATGCACTCAATCCTTTTAGGGATTTACCTCCTAATCTTGATAATTATAGTGGAGCAGGTGATGGAACTGTTGTTGATTACCTTATAACCATATTAGAAAAACTCACTCACGTTGTGAATAATAACCTTACCCGTATGGAGCAACCTAATCCAAAACATGGAGGATCAATGTTGTACTTATTCATGAGGAAACATCCACCAATATGCAATGGGAATACAAATACTTTTTTCAGCTAAGTAATGGATATGTTCTTTAGAGAATATATTTCATCCTTTGGGGAATAGTGAAAGAAAAAAAATTGTCATGGCAGTTTATCACCTCACGGGAGATACAGATCAATGCTGGTAATTAATTCAAAACAAAAAGGTGGATGAAGAAGTATCAAATAAGTAAGAGAGGGATTTTAAAAAGATTTTCATAGAAAAATACATTACTTGTGACCATCGAGCAGATATGGAAAGACAATTTCTAAGTCTGAGACAAAAGGATGATGAGAATAACGCAATGCATGAGGATAACTTTACAAGGTTACCAAGGCATTAACTAGATTATATACGTAACCCAAGTAGTATGATTAATCAATTATTTTATTTTTTAAAACCATTTCTCTATCAGCATTAGGCTCACAATTCTTCTCATTGAATAAAGATGTTGTCTTGCATGTTATCAAAAAATAAAAGGAATTCTCTAAGTCCTACCACTTGAAAGTAAAGAAGTAGAAGAAGAGATCTGTTGAAACCTCTAGAAATAGAAATAAGGGGAAAGGAGAAAATTTTAATTTCCTACCTGCGGTAAATGTGGGGAGAAACACCACGGTACTGGCCCGAAGTGAATGAGAGTCTGTTACAAGTGTGGTGAAAAGGCCACCAAGCTCGTGATTGCAAGGGAAAGAAAGAGGCTGTCAATATTGAATGCTAAAATTGTAGAGAAATTGGGTATTATACAAATTAATGACCTAAGTGAAAAGTAAAATTACCTCAGAAAAGGAAAAGGGGGAAAGGCCAAGCTTATTCAATCACTACTACTGAGGTTGAAGCTCTAAATGACATGGTGGCAGGTAATTTAATGGTTTCCTCAAATTTATCCAATGCATCATTTGATTCTGTATCATTGTATTTTTCCGTATGTTCCCAGTTTTCTTAGAAAATTAGATATTTCCAATTTTATTTAACAATGATGTTGTTAGTCAAAACACTTAATGGATGTATCATTGTAAAAAATTTTGTGAATCAGTTTTTAATAGGGCATATAAATGAGCTTTATCTGCTGATCTCATCCTCATACCAAAGATAGAATATGATATAATCCTTAGTATGGATTGGATTTCAGACCATGCTTCAGAAATTTATTATAAGAAGAAGGAGGTTACAATTTTCGATTTCGATAAGGATTACCTTATATTTTGAGTAGAAATGTGACCACCTGATTCTTATCAAGATCCACCCCAGTAGCTTAACTAAATTCATTTATTTTAGAGGAAGATAATGAAATAACATTGGGTGAGTAATGGAAAGTTCAAATAGAGGATATACCTATTATGCAAGAATACGTTGATGTGCTTCGAGAGTATTTACATGAACATCCTCCAGAATGATAAATTGAGTTTTCATTGATTTAATTTGTGGTTCAAGGCCCATATCGAAGACCCTCATTGAATGGCCACTGTGTAATTAGTGTAACTAAAGAAACAACTAGAGTAATTGAGTAATATAGGATTTATTCACCCTAGTGTTTCTCTATGGGGATCCCTTGTTCATTTTTTTATAAATAAAGAATGATCTATGAGGTTTTGAATTCACTAAAGGTAGATCAATGTTATAACAATAGAGAACAAGTGTCTTCTACCTCACATTGATGATTTATTAGATAAACATTATCTATATCAACATTTTTCAAAGATTGACCTTCGGTTTGGATATCATCAATTTTGTTTGAAGAAGGAAGACATTCTGAAAAAATCATTTTGAACCAGGTATGAGCATTACTAGTTTACAATAATGCCTTTTGGACTGACTAATTCACCCTATGTTTTCATAAATATAATGAATTGAGTTTTCAAAGAATATATTGATCAATTTGTAGTGGTATTTATTTATGATATATTGGTTTACTCCAAAATCTATGATGATCATGAAAATCACTTACACACTACTCTGAAAACCCATTGAATAAATGAATTATATGGGATGTTTAGAAAATACGAATTCTAGCTTCAGGAAATTTTTTTTCTTGGCCATATTGTCTCTAAGGATGGAATATCTATTGATCCTTCAAATACAAGGTCCATACAATTATATCCATCATCGATGAGTATAACTATGGTATGTAGTTTTATTGGATTAGTAGGTTATTTTTGGCGTGTCATCCAGAATTTTTCCCGATTGGCTAACCCTTTAACCAACCTCCCACATAAAAGAGTAAATTTATTTTGGAAAAAGTGTGTAAATTATGTTTTGAAGAACATAAAATATGATTATTCAATGATCGTATCTTGAATATACCATCGAGGAATGATGGGTTTGTTATTTATATTGATGGTTCAAAGAAAGGACTTGGTTGTATCATTATGTAGAATGATAGAGATACTGCCTATGTATCACGACAGTATACAATTCTTGAACAAAAATATCCCACTCACGATCTTGATTTAGCTACTGTAATCATTTATTTGAAGATATAGAGACACTATCTATATGGTGAAAAAAGTAATATATATACCGATCACAAGAGTTTGAAGTATTTTTTATCACCGAAAGAACTCTACATGAGGCAAAGATGATGTCTTGAACTACTCAAGGATTATGATTGCACTATAAGCTAACAACTGGGGAAGGAAATTAAGGTTGGAGACTCTTTGAGAAGAAAGGATCATGGTGTTTTGAACAAGATAAGAGTTTAATGGGATCCAATGTTCATGGATATTGTAAATATGGAAATGGGAATAATCATGGAAGGCGAAACATCAATAAATTTTCAAATTGATGTGAAACCATATTTACTAGAAAGGATAAAAAGTTCTCAGACTGAGGATGAGGAGTTTCAAAATAAAAATAAAGTTGTGAACGATGGGAGATTGATTGACTTCATATATGAAGATAGGATTTTGATATTTGGGAAGAGACTTTGTGTTCATGACATAACTGATCTAAAAATGGAATTGTTGGATTATGCTCACAGCTCCAATTTCTTTATACACCCTGGTAAAAATAAGATGTATATAGATTTGAAGGAACATTTTTGGTGGGACAACATGAAGATGAATATTGTGGATTATGTGTCATGTTGTATGGTTTTTCAATAGGGGAAGGCTGGAAGAAAACATCCTAGAGGAGTCACGCAACCTCTTCCCATACCTGAGTGGAAATGGGATAATACTATGATGGACTTTTTCATGGGACTACCAAAGACTACTAGAAGGAATAATTCAATATTGGTCATTATTGATCGTCTTACCAAGTCATCACATTTTCATGATATAAGAGATGATTTACCACTAGAACGTCTAGCAAGACAATATATTAATGATGTTGTAAGACTACATGGAGTACCCCTATCGATTGTTTCTAATCATGATCCCCGTTTTACTTCAAGATCATGGAAAAGTCTTCAGATGGCCTTGGATACTGTAATTTATTTGAGCACTACCTACCACTCTCAAATTGATGGAAAATTATAACAGTATATTCAAACCATAGAAGACATGTTGAGATCCTCCTCACCTGACATTCAAGGTATGTGGGATCAATATTTACCTATGTTAGAATTTTCTTATAGTAATAGCTTCCATTCAAGTATTCATATGGCACCATATGAAGCGTTATATGGAAAGAGATGTTGCACATTGACTTGTTGGGATGATGTGGGTAAAAGAGAACTCGTAGTCCTAGAACATGTTGAGGAAACAATAGAAAAGGTGAAGGTTATCAAAACCCATATCAAAACTGCTCAAAGTAGGCAAAGGATTTATGTGGATAACAGAAGGAAATATTTGGAATTTCAAGTAGGAGATCATGTTTTCTTGAAGGTATCTCCATGGAAGGGAGTTATATGATTCAAATAAAAAGGGAAAATTAAGTCCCTTGTACATCGGGTCTTTTGAAATCCTAGAACGAATTGGAGTTGTATCTTATCATTTAGAAAAGCCACCAAGTCTCTCCAAAGTTCATGATGTGTTCCACATATCACTATTGAGAAAATACGTGCCTGACCCAACTCACGTACTCACCCATGCAGAAATAGAACTAAAAAATGACCACTCTTATTGTGAAGAGCCTATCAGAATTATTGATACGAAAGAACAGGTGTTGAGAAACTGGACGACTCGTCTTGTGAATGTTACTTGGAGAAACCATAACATATAAGAGGCAATGTGGGAACCCGAGAAACTTAAGATGAAGAACCAACCGAATATTTTTATGCATTAATATTCTAGAAATTTCAAGGAAAAAATTATTTGACGGTGGGAAGAATCTAACTCCCCAAGATTCCATGCTATGCTTCTCTTTGATTAATATGATAGCTTTAACTATACGCAATATCGAGTTATAACACACCACAACCAATCAAACTTTCCCTTATGTATAGTAATACACATGTTTTGAAATTTTATAAATTTTATTTTTCAAAATGGACTTCAATTTTTGATTCAAAATATCAAAATTACCTTAGGATGTATTTTTGGTATTTTTCTGAAAGCATTCATTTTTTATGATTAGTAAAAACACTGCATTATTATTTAAAACTGACTTTTTATTTAAAAAAGTAGTTCTTTTATTTAAATTTAATTTTGGTAAAAATGGCTACATAATACCTATATATGTTCAATGTAATTAATTGGAGCCATTTTATAATAATATTAGATATATAAAATTTTGTTTAACTTTTTACCATCTTCTACCCTACTTCTAGGCATATTTAAAAATTATCATAAAACAAAATCTTACTGCATCTGTGAAATTAATTATTAAAATCCCAAAGACACGGTTGGAATCATTATGTAATATGTGGTTCAATAAGATAAAAATATTTTTTTGTGAATAGTAATTTTTGACTTTTATTTACCATGATTAAATGAAAATATTGTAATTAAAGTTAAAAATGATATTATAATTACCCTAACACATGTCCTAATTCTATTGGATAAGTGTATTTCGACCAAAATCAAACTTAGGAATAAAATATGATCCTTTTGGTCCACATGGATTAGATTAGGATATTTATTATTATTTTATTTAAAGAAGGGTTAAAAGTGTTAAATTCAATGTCTAATTGATAAACCATTTTTTATATTAAATTATAAATAAGATAAATTCGCTTATAAATATTAATTAGAAATCTAAAATGATTTCCTAAATAATTGCCTTTTATTTATAATTTGTAGTCATTAAATACTGAAATTTTTTTATGATACAATGATGATTCAGTAATTACATTATTAAGGAATGATTAAAATAATTTTATTTTATAAATATCCAAATAAATGTATGTTGAGACTTATGATGAATTCCACTAATTTTATAGGTTAATATGACATGTTATGGTGGATTAAATATGTTTTTCGAAGTGATAAAGTTTTTATGACTTTCACAAAAACAAAATACCAAATTGTGTCAAAATTGACATAAATGAGTTTTTAAAACAAATAATATATTATTAATTGTTATAATATTTCTAAAAATCTAAGGTTCACCCAAATCACTTAGATAAGGTAATATATATTAATAATGAACCACTTGGATTTCTATTGTCTTTTTAGAGTAAGTTTATTAGCCATTTATTATAATAATACAAGAATACATGGTAATAGTTAACCATTTTAACTAAGAGTTAAATCTAAAAGATAAGGTTATTACAGTGACCTAAACCTATCTAAAACCTATTTGATGTGAGGTTTTTTACCCAACCCCACCATATCCTCAATGTAAATCCTTTTAGAGACATTATAAACCTAATATGATTGAATAATAAAATAATTTTTCACGCTTTTCCAAAAGTGACTGTCTCCTCTCTTATAAAAGGGTACTTCCCCTTCTCTCAAAATCACACCTCCTAGGCCATTTGGTTCATCCAAACCCTAATAAATCATCCTTCCAACTATCCTAAATTTATCCTAGAGGCATTACTTTGATCAGAATCCAACCTAAAATGCTCTTTTGGCCAACTCAAAAAAAAACACATGAAGAAGATTTAATAATTTCGCCACCTTTTTCAATGTTCTTTTCTTCTTATATTTTCTCATTATTTGTTGTTTCCATACCAAGATAATAACTCAAGTACCTTAAACGTACTGTTATGTTATTATAGATAATTTAACACCATATTCATTATGTTATCCATCCTATAAATGGAAAGTCCCCATGTGTGTATATGTACGACAAACCGTCTCCACATCGTGGTGTGTTTTGTTATTCAAACACTTTATTATTTGGATGGGTATAATAATGAGTATAATTGATGTAAATAATAAAAATAACATTTTAATGATTCGTTATATATTATATAACATCCAATTTTATATGATTTTACTCTCAATAGAATGATATTTTCGCTCGTGCATACGTACCGATTATCGTTTCCACGAATGTGATGTGATTCATTCCCCCATCATAACAATTGATGAATAATTTTCAATTTACGATTAAAACTAATGTTTAAGCAACTTAATATATTCTTGGATATTAATCAAATACATCCTATCTTAAAAAAATATTACTTACATAACAAAACATATAAAGGAAAATGAATCTACTAACACCCGAAACAATGATACTACAGAAATATTATTATCAAAGAAATATTAGAAGATCATATATGATATCATATTTATGTATGTGGTTCTTGTATAATTTCGTAACAATGATTTAACTATTATACAGAAGATTAACATTACCTAGACCAAGAAAAGTACAATGTAAGGGTTATGTTTTCAATCTCTATATTATCTGAGGTTTTTTATATGTAAGTATCTACTAAGACCTTTTTTTTGAATAAAGATAGATATCATTAATAACGAAGGTCAGCATACATACAAGTGCAAAGCCATGAAGGAAAATTTTCCAGCTAGAGCAAGTTGGCATCGAATGAGCCTGAGGCCACAAGTTGATGGGCCACATTGTTTCCTTCCCTTTCGGTGAAGGAGAAGGTGCAAAATGAGAAGCATTGGCGAAGTGTGAGAATTCTTTTGATGATGAGGCCAAAGGAATAGAGTCCGTTGTCATTATGGTTATTAGCATTGATTACTGTGAGGTAGTAAGACCCAATGTTGAGATCAAACCACCCATAGTCCATAGCGATCATCATTCCAGCAAGGATGGTGGTGGCCTCAGCCACTGCGGGTTCCTAGAATGCATGGTTTGGTTCGTATTTTTCCACAATGATTTTCTCCATATGGTTTTGGGCTTGGAGTCTAAGGGAAACGAGCCCATCCTTGGGGAGAGATGCATCCACATTGATCTAAATAGTCCCTTCCTTTGGAGGATTCTAATGAGAGGGGTATGATGGAGTAACACCTGGCATAAAATGTCCATTGTGGTCTTTCCGGCCCTCAATCCATGAGGTGGCCCATTCAATCCAGAAATCGGGAGGTTTATGAACGTGATGGAAAATAGCCTCATTATACAGGACCCAAATGATCCAGGCCAGGGTGAAAGTTGAGCCTGCATTAGCCGGTGAGAGGGAGGAGCATGAACACATCAGATGATCGGTACGATCAGAGACTGTGGCCAGTGCTGCGCCTGGAGACAGACCCCATTTATTCCAAATTTCCCTAGCACCTGGGAAGTGAATGATGGCGTGCAAAGGGGTTTCTGGAATATGCGGGCAGAATGGGTTAAAATTGGCACTGTCCATATGTCAGTAAATGAGAAGGCTCATAGTTGGGAGGGTACCCATGCACACCTGCCACTAGAATTGGCGTACTTTTTGGGGGATGTTGAGCGTCCAAATCGATTTAGATGGTCCCTCAACCTAGCCAACTGAGTGGTTTCCAAGAGAGAATCTATACCCATATGTTACCATATACTGATCCAATATGTAATTGATCAAGAATAGAAGGTCTGGGCCTATGTTCGGAACCCAGGGAATTCTCAGGATAATTCTTTGTCCTCTTTCATTAAACCAATCATGAATCTTTTCCAAACACCACCCCTGTCCCTGGTCAAAAAGGAGGCAGCTGATAGTGGCGACTTCAAGACCTGGTTGGGCGGGGGTGTGGCCCTCATGCCTTCTTTATCGATCAGCCATGGATCAGTCCAGATATTGATAGATGATCCAGTCCCAATCCCCCAGCCTAGCCCTTTTTTCCGGAGATTTCGAGCCCCCCAAATGCTTCTTCAGAGGAAGCTAGGGTGAGGGCCAAGAGAGGAAGTAAGGAAGTTTGTCTGGGGAAAGTACTTATCACGAAGAACCCGTGCACAGAGGGATGATGGGCGGTAAATAAGGCACCATACTGGCTTGGACAATAGTGGATCATTGAAGAGAATAAGGTTCCAAAATCCTATCCCTCCCTCTGTTTTAAGTTTGCAGAGTTTCTTCCAGGCCATCCAGTGTGGTCTATTCCTTCCTTCATTCTTCCCCCAATAGAATTTGGCAGTGTTTGAATGGATCTAGTCGAAGATGGCCTTAGAGAGCTTAAACAAGGACCTACAATTCTTGGGGATAGATTGTATGAAATCTTTAATGAGGGTGTCTTTTCTAGCTTTGGAAATTATTTTTGGGGTCCATCCTTGAATTATTTTACCAATCATGTCCGGCAGAGATGTAATGATTTCTTTTTTGGACTGGACAATCAATGTGGGTATCCCGAGATACTTCTGGTGTTTTTCAACTAGATGAAGGCCTACAGATGTTCATAGTCCATCTCTCTTGGGAATGGGCACCCCTTCGCTGAAGGAGATTTTGGATATTCCATGAATGAGTGACTGGAAAGATGCCCTCTCATACTGATGGATCACTTGGATGACCACTCGGCATTCATTAATTGTTGCTCTAGAAAAAAGGAGGCAGTCGTCGGTGAAACATTGGTGTGACATTGGTGGGCTAACCCGATAGACCGTAGCCCCATGAATAGAATTAGAGGATGCAGTACTGGAAATAAGGTGAGAGAAAACATCAGCAACGAAAATAATAGGAAAGGGGAGAGGGTATCTCCATGGTGTAGGCCCCGGGATGGGATGAATCATCTAGTAAGATCCCCATTGACCATGATTCTGAAGGATATGGTCGAGATGAAGTTCATGACCATATCAGTCCATTTAGCGCAAAAGCCCATTTTCAGCATCATGACACTGAGGAAGTAACATTCCACTTATTCGTAGACCTTAGTAATATCCAGTTTTCAGGCCATGGTTCCTCTTTTCGCAGTGGAGTGTGATTTCATAGAATGGAACACTTCGTGGGCTACAATAGCATTATCATTGATCAGTCTCATCGTAACAAAAGCGATCTGGTTTTCAGAGATAATATCAGGAAGCCAAGGTTGTAGCCTATTGACAAGGATATTTGAGAAGATCTTGTAATAGACATTACCGAGACCGATAGGTCTAAAATCAGGGATCTCTAGAGGATTCTTGATTTTGGGAATGAGGATGAGGAAAATTTCATTGATGGTGGCAGTGGTAGTATTCCCAGCCCAGATATTTTTATCATTTTGAAAATATTGGGACCGATAATGTGCCAGTATTGTTTAAAAATTAGGGCATGGAACCTATCCGGTCTCGGTGCCTTAGTGGGATGAATGTGTTTCAGAGCTAGGTGTATCTCGTTATCTGTCACATCTTTGATAAGCTTCTTATTGATCTCTTCAGTGATCATAGGTCTGATGCACTCTTCCTCCTCAACAGATATGAAAGTGGATCCTACAGAGAAGTGGTTCTGGAAATAGCCTGTCAAGGCCTCGTGGATTCCAATGATGTCAGAAACTTTGCTTCCATTGGGTTGTGAGATACAAGTGATAGAATTTTTTCGATGTTTGGATGATACTTTCTGGTGAAAATATCTGGTATTGGCATCCCCTTCATTAATGTGAGTGTCTCGTGCCCACATAGACTAGATACTTTCCGTAACGCATAGGTCCATGTCCAGTTCTCTTTGCATATCACCAATCCTAGAGAGATTGCAATTGGATGTAGGTTTCTTGAGAAGGTGGTGGAGTTTCCTTTCAAGGACACCACAGTGCCAATTGGGGTGGCAGAATTTTTTGTTGCTCCAAGACCTTTGATCGGATGCAACATGTTGTATATTTCTACTAACATCCTAGTGAGTACCTTTCCAGCTTCATCGGATATCATCTTCGCATTCCTGGTCTTTAGACCAGAAACTCTCAAATCTGAACGTTCTATTGAATTGTCTCTTGAGTTCACCTTCTGTGCAATAAATAGAAATAGGACAATGGTCCGAACAGTTGAGTGTCATGTGGCCGATATGAAACATGTCAAAGAGATCAATCTAATCAGTTGAGCCTAGAAATATATATAGATTCTCAGCGATGCGGGTGCCATATGAATTTCCATGGAACCATGTGAAAGGATTATATGCATACCCCAGATCAATGAGGTCTACCCTAGTGACCGCGTCCTTGAAATTTGTCATCGAAGCTAAGGGTCAGATGATTCCACCCATTTTTTCTTTTTGGAATGTAATCTCATTGAAGTCCCCTCTGAAAAGAATAGGGATCTGGAGTTTATGCCGCAGCTTGTCGAGAGGGTCCCATGACATCACCTTGTCACTATTGGATGACCAGCCATAGACTCCCACAAAGGTCCAGGGTGGGTTATGGTCCGTCTGAATAGTTTCTGCCACGTGGTGTGAGGAGAATAAAAAAATTTGGACATCGAAGTTATCCTTCCAAAGGAGACAGAGGCCCCTAGAGTGGCCTTGTCTTGTAACTGGGATGCAGCATTGGGAGCTGCATTTCAGTGCAATGCCATTTGTGTCCTTGTTTTACAGTATGGTTTCGGACAGGAAAACCATATTGGGGAGAATTTGGGCACAATTGCGCGGAAGAATGCTAACCATTCGTGGGTTTCCAAGCCCACGACATTTCTAGAAAAAAACAATCATTGGTCTAGGAAGGGCTGGGTCTCACCCGCCACCACCTTTACTTCCACTGAACGTGTTTCTCCACTCATCGTTTTCCATCTATTGGTGGGATTCTCCACTGATTGCCCTGTTTCATTTTGTCTTTTTCCAACCCTGGCTTTGGGGTCTTCTGTAAGACCGTCACTTTATCCATGATGCACCCACTTCCACATGTGATGGCTAACTGGGCCCAGTAATTTAGATCTCACCATTCCATGGGCCCCCATTGTTAGGGTGCATGATTCGGTCATTTGTGGATAATGGTCCGGATCTGGTGGTTCAATGTGCATCTTCTTTGGCATTGAGAAAAGTGTTGGTGGTGCTTTTTGATTCATCTCTGATGTTGTAGATGGTAGGGAATTATCCTTTAGCTGGTTTGGATGAGCTCTCGTATCTCTCTGAGTGGGAGAGCCAGCATTAGGAAAATCTATTGGTCCAAGCATAATGGAATTTTCAGGTATGTTTTCTATCCGACTGGTGTGTGCTAACGTGAGATGGTCATGGTCCTTTTGTTTTTCCATCACCAGGGTGAAGGCATATTTATTCGTTTTGGCATGGAGCCAAGGGCCATATTGTAGGATGATGTTACCTGAGTCACTCTTTTGTTTTATGGTACATGTTCTTTCCTAGTGGCCAAGCCGGCCACAAAAGAAACAGAAGATTGGGTGTTTCTCGAACTCGAATGAAATCCAGGTGTTGGCATCTTTGATTTTCAAGAACATACCCTTCATCAAGTGCTCTGACACTTCAATTTTTGCCTTGATCCGAACCTTCGGGCCCCATTGTATCAGATATGAGCTATCCCAGTCAATAAAACGGCCTAAACTGTCCCCTGTTTCTCGCATAACGCGTTTCGTTCTTGCGTGGAAAGGGATTCGTCTAATTTGTATTCAAAAGGGGGAGAGGGTGAAGTTGAAGCACTGGATATCGCCCCCTCCCCCCTATATTTATCCATAAGTATGAGTTGATTATTGAAGGACCACAGTCGATCTCACAGGATTTTATCTCTATCTATCTTGTTGAAGAACTAAAAAACGAAGCGATTGATCCCTGCTTCCCGAATATCCACTCCTGCTTCTTGTTTCCAAATGTTCTGTAGAGTGTTTTTGAGAGCCCCCTCATTTACTAAGATATTTTCAACGATCTTTCCCACAACCAATAGAGACATAAATGTATCCAAAAGTGTGTCTTCGTGTCTTCAAGATTATATCGACACCTTCTCTTTGTCTGTCAGGGACAACCTTTTCCATTGATTCACGAATTCTGTATCAATAGTAAAAAACCTAGAAAATTGGTTTCCCACTCCCCATAACAGAACGGCACCCTAGCAAACCCCACTGGTCATGTATGCTAGACCCGCCCCTGTCCAACTGCACCTGAATCAAGGCCCAATCCACAAAGGGAGTCCCTGGACCAGAATCCCCCTTCACAGACTCCTTCCACCATTCTATTTGCACGAATCGACACCGCATGGTGTCTTCTTGGTCGACACTATCCCTGGGATGGTCAGACCCATAGTTCGAATATCACAGCGCCCACCATCCTTCATGGAGAAACTCAAGTGAAACAACAGGATCTTCGCATTTGCACAACGCGGGAGGAGCTTCGCGGAATCACTTCGCGAGTCTGACACTTCATGGTTGATCATTCATGGCAGACACTTCAAAAACTCCCAATGCGATAAAGAACATCGTTGTAGGTGATTCACGGAACAAAACTGTGGTGACCACTTTGAGGCAGATGCTTCGCGGATCAACACTATCGTGGCGGACACTTCGCGAACTCCCAAAGCAGTTAAAACATCGCGGAAGGTGCTTCACGGAACAACAATGCAATGACCACTTCATGGAAGGTGCTTCATAGATCAACCCTTTTGCGGCAGAAGCTATGCAGACCCTGGTTTTTATTTACCACCCACAGGCGGCCACTGATCATCACAGGAGAGTTGAGATGTTGCTATTAGGTTAAGTGACATCTCGACTCTAGTCTGGTCTACGATGAATACATGGATCTATTTGATGAATGGGGTTGAAGTTTTGAAATCTAAAAAATTCTCTTTCTAACCCAGATCAGGCACCAACGCAAGGGGACAGCGACGAGATACACTTCTGGGCAACAGGGGAGGACTGGATTTGTGTCTGCATATGATTTCGAGAGGATGAAGCTTGAATCCCTCCGATTCGCAGGTAACGGGGTTCGGATACCTAAGATGGAGGTCGGTAGACAAGGGAGAAAAAAGGAAAAACATTCCTCACCACGGGAGGGTCGGTGAACGGCAACGTACTGGGAAACCGAGCCCCCTTCACCTGAACTGAAGAAAATGAGGTAAGCTCCACACTGAGGCGGGATGCGCAGAGAAGGATGGAGATGTCGTCCACCGAATGGAAGGGGTACTAAAAACCTAAGAAACCCTAGGAGGAAACACTCTCAATCGGGAGATACACATCTACTAAGACCTATTTATCATCCACATCTATGTTTCCTATAAATGTATTTCAAAACATTTTTAATATTTCCTATATTACAGGTTAATGTAATTTATACCCTAGTTTTAATTTTAATAATTTTTTTGAAAGGAATGATTCCTTTGCTTTCAAAATAAGGTACTTTATGACCTTTTTGGCAAATTTAGGTAATTTGTTTTTAACTTATACGGTGGGTGCGACTATTTTCTACCGTTATAAAAACTTCAAAGCTTACCTTACATTCTTATAAGAGTATTCTCAAAATAAATGTTTTCTTTTATAATTATGGTACATTTAAATGATTTCAAAATATAAATAGATATTTCTATCAAATAGTTTTCATTTCATCTATGTCAACATCCTTTGTTGGATTTTACACTTGTTTGATGTTGATTTATTTTGATACAATCTTCCATATTGTATTGAAGGTTTTGTAATATGTCTGACTGTGGATGTTTTATTTTGATACAATTCATGGTTTATGGTTATAGTGTTATCACTTATTATTCATGTTATAATATGAATTCTTATGTTATCTTTCAACCATTTCATATGAGAAATGCATTGGACTTAGTAAGTGATGGGTGGAGCCTGCTATAGCTCCTCGATGCATCAGTAGGTCTCATGAGACAAACTAGTGTCTTAGAAAAAGTCCTTAATAAAATTATTTTTGTAGTCTTGGAACAAGGCCTGGACTATGTGCTTATGATGTCCGACATTATCCCTTCCATCATTATGAAATAGGTTATTTATATTATATATGATTATTCGACTAGTAAAATATCCATGTAAATAAGTAAATGTAATTATTTGATTTATCTTTTCCATATTATGCTCATGCTTATGTTTAAAAGGATTGTGTCTTAGTATATACATTTACTAAAATGGTTATACTAGTTTATGAAATTTTATGCTATATTGTTATCCGTACTGAGCACCTGAGCTCTCCCCTTTCTATGTTTTATTTTTCCCAGGATGCAAAGAAGTATATTATGACTGACCTGTAGGGAGAGTCTAAGGGAGATGATTGTGTTAAAAGGAGACCCAATGTTGTTTTTTTCAAGATTTATTGTAAAACTTATGTATGTATCTATTACATCCAAGGATACTAAACTGATCAGTCTTTTGGGACATGATTCCTTGTATCATGCCAATGTTATGTAACAATGCACCGACTTTGGGTAAATAGCTCAGGGCATTATATCCAAATATGTAATAATAATTATAAAAATTAACACTAGTATCAAATATATATTTTGATGTTATTATGTTTATGAAATATTATTTTTCCATCTCCTTATCTGTCAAATGGGAATCAAATACACCTCTTCGGTTTATAAAAGAATACTACCTCGGGAATCAATGTAATATGTTTTTGATAACCAAATCGAATGTATAATAATAATTAAAATAACTATAATATATGATACTTATGAAATAATATTATTCTTTAGTATTAATATACATTATTCTTTTTTACCCTTTCACCCATCAATAAAATGATAGTGTCTCTTACGTGTATGTGTGACTTACTGTCTTCACGAAGCGAAGTCATTCATTTTCCTTGTACACATTTCATGAATGACTCTAAAAATATATGTAATGAATAAATATTCTTTTAATAATATTAACGAAATTATTTATATTATGAAATTATAAACTACTCACAATAACTAGACCGTCAATGATAAATTATACTTGAATACACAAGTAGGTAACACCCGAAACAATGATAACAATGAAATATTATTGATGAAAAATAGATAAGATATTATAGGTGAATCATATATGATATATAATAGGAATATAGTTCTTTAACAAACGAATAAAAAATATAAAACAATTTACATGGTGTTAAATCACATTCAATAAAGTGGAAGTTTGAGGTAATGGATTTTTTCTCAATTTACCTTCATTGAGACATATATAAATACTATGCACCAAACATACTTTATATGGTGTGTATAATACTCCTATTTTAATTTAATATAAAAAATATTAAATTATTATTTGTATTTTAAGTTACAATTCAACTTATTTCCTAAAAGGGTATTTGACATCAAAGCCATGATGTGGTATGGGTTTTCTAACATTATTTTGTTTCGTTAGGTTATATCATTTATTCATTGATTCTATTATGTCATTAATAAAAATGAAATTAAATTTTATTGTTCAATGTTTTATTTGAACTTATATTTTTTGGATATTAATTTTTTGCACAAAAACATTCCCTTTATTAATTCTCATTTCAATTATATAATCATTGTAAGGGATTTATTCTCCATTTCTACCTGATTGATACATATTCGGTATTATGAACTGATATTTTTATATGATGTATATACTTCCCATTAATGTTTTACATTTTAATATATATTTATTCATGGTGATTAATGATTCAATTCATGTTTTAAAAAATTTTAAAAAACCATTTATGTGATAATTTATTTTTCAATATCATTTTTTAGATTTTTTTTTATTTTTTGTTAATTGAATACTATAATGTATCCTCCCAAAAATTATATATTTTATTATCCCATTTATATTTATTTATTTTATTTTTCTCCTCCATCTTTTTTTATCTTTTGAATTTAATCATGAAAAGTAATATTTGAAAGAAAATTCATTGTTATTTCTCTTTTAAATTGGGTATAGTTTTCATCCATGTCAATATATTTTATGCTTTTTACAAAATTCATTTTTACTTAATTAAATCATATATCATTGAAATTTAAATTTAACCTTGAATTTGTATAATATTTTAATTTAATATTTATATTATTTTTTAAAAGTATCATTACTTACATTAATTACAAAAACTGAAAAGGAATGTTTCTTTTAAACGTATATGGATTTAATGAACATTCCCACTTCCATACGCATTTTACAATATTTACCTTCTTCAAAATTATTTCAATGGTTTTAAAAATAAAAATATTTAACCAAAACATATTTTAATGTTTCTCTTCAATTTTCACTTATTCACCAAAATACAAAAAATTATTTCAATGCCTATATTTTTTATGAATGGATTGTAACATTTTATCTCTTATTTATTTTATGTTAATTAAATTTCTCTTGAAATGTTCAATTTCTTGTTTTCATCTATAATTTGGTGTTATATTTTCTTTAAATATACATATCATTTGTATCATGGATATGATATTTTCTTAAACTATATAACATTTTTACATACTACGTATTACTATGAATGTGGTTTGATTGACTGGAGAAATGTTAATATTCTATATTATTTACATAATATAGAAATTCTTATATAACTCATATTACATATATATTAAATATATTATTAAATTTTTGAGGAATACATTTTTAAATGAGGTGATTGGTGGGGTACAGTTTTCGATATCCCCTCAAAGAATTGATAGGTATCATGAGATATACAAGTAATAAAAACACATTAATTTTTTTGGTTTCTAACTACGCATAGCTTAAACGGTCTTGATAGAATGACCTAGTGGTAAATGTATTATGATTTCTATGAACATTCCATCCATATTTATGAATTTCCTTTATTAATAATTCAGTAATTATTATTCATTATATTATGTCATTCATATAATATGAGTATTCATTTCATGCCATATTTATTGATTAAATTGTAGATATTTTTAGCTATCTACATTTCCATGTTGACTATTACTTATTTAGTCAAGATAACTTATATTTTAGACAACCCTTACTGAGAATTTGAGCTCACACTTATTTTTTTTCTTTCCCTATGATATGAATTTGGAAAATTTTAATGACTTCAAGGATTCATAATAATGACCTTCACTATGCTTTAAATTTTATTAACAGTTTAAAATGTGAAGCATGTTTTTATATGGTCATTGAAGACTACTAATTTCATCAGTACTTTAGGATGAGATTGATAATTTCTAATAAAAATACAATAAATTGTACATTATCTCTGGGTTTCTGGAGTCAGGTTCTTTATACACCAATCAATGGGATACATACTCTGTAATATCCCTTCTCACGTTATCCCAACAGAAATACCATTTCATGACTCTTTACATATTCATACATCTTCAATGAATTGATAATGATGAACTATGAGCTTCATCAAATACCCCATTCTTCAAAACATGTACTGAGGAATAACAAAAGTGGTTCATAAACATTATCATTCTACTATGATCACGGTTTAACTTATGAAAATTTTTCACTTTATTCTATAATTCCACATATTCCATCTATATATTCGTAATCCTCTATTAGATGGCTGGTGTATCATGACCTGGCCCAAAATGGTCTAATATTCAACTACCCCACGCCCACATCCCATATTCTAGGGGTTGGTGACCAGTACCATGAAGGAAAATCACACACATTGGTGGAATTAATGTAAATTATTTGTATGCATGCACACATATCCAATCCCACCAATGATGGAAAGTAAAATGATTGATAACCATAAATGAATAATTCTATAATCACAAAATCATAGTATGAAGTCATGTATTGGATGTAAAATTGGAGGGAAATACAAGACCAACTAAAACTGGGAGAAAATGCCTGGCCTATTAATAATGAGGGGAATACTATCTAATGAAAAATCAGTATACACCAAAATATATCTAGCCCAAAAATTATACACATACACATAGCCTACAAAGGTTTCTAAAAAAAGGTTTTTCATTTTCATAAGACATGACACGTGTGGGCACATCCTATTCAGGGGTGAGTACAACAAAATCTTATACGACACACATAAATAACTAAAAAATACAACAAGTTTTTTTAGATTCTCATAGGATATGTATATCATAATATGAGTCAAAAACTAAAACTCCTGAATATATAGAGCAAGACACCATAACCTCTGAGGTCATAACCACTACATTCCATAGAATCATTTCAAATGTTTCAATATAATCTTGATCCTTGTATTTGACTCAACTAGACTGAACATCCCTTATTGAACTTGACTAAGAGAAAAAATCCATAATTCAAGGGGAACTACTGGTTTCTATCATAGATGTACCACTCATCAAGTCTCATATTAATAAGTATATGATAAAAGTCTTAAGAGAATGATACATGGATGAGGATCACACCCAAGGCCAAGGTGTATACCAAAAACTAAATCTGTAGTAACAGACTACGTATGGAATTGGCGTCTACAGAGTGTTGGACATGATGATACAAATAACTCCACCTAGGTAAAGAAGATGATAGAGGGTCTCACTCTAGGGAACATGGAAAGACACCAAAAAAAATTTCCAAGATGTCTCATTGAGGGGATCACTATCCTATGGGTAGGAAATGATTCCATACTAACCCTCAAGGAATGAAACAGGCTAATGATTTCACCCAAAACTATACTAGGTAATATAACACAAGATATAACTGAAGATGAGCTAAGGAGAAAGTTAAACTTAGCCTATGAATAAAAGAGTACACGATTTCTCCCAGGGGTTACATCACTTGTCTCACTATACCTGGAACCACCCATTACTCATCCTCACAAAGAATTCCATTTATCTTAATAAACTGAATATCCCCTGGATATAAAATGTTTAGAAGTCACTCAGGAAATGGGTGTGTTGCTCTCCTAGTGACTATGAACACTAGAACATATTCATGTACACTTGTTATGTTCGTGTACCAAGATATGTACACCTGACTATTTATTCTGACCATTCATTTGTACCAACACGTGTTCACTAGGATATGTAGTCCGGTTGTGTCCATATATCCTATAAGATATTTTTTGATCTTCCAACTTAGGACATAGGGTGTGTGAATGGGTCCCACAGCATGTCATTCTTATCTATGCATTGAATCCCTAAAACCACAAAAAAAATGGGGATAAAAGCATGTGTTGATTGGACTACAAACCATATAAAAAGGTTTTTTCTAGGACCCATGGAGAACATTATGAGTTCTCATCCATGAACCCAAACATATGATTTCTTACAAAATCAGGACGTAGGTTTTCGATCTGTGGATGACATAACCTCCTCACAACCGATGACTAGAATTTTGCTATTCTAACCATACCCGCCACTCAAAAATCCACCACTTTCATGCCTCACCAGTACCGCACACCAAAACATAATAATGAACCTTTGATATGTATATGGATATGCTTTTATAGATAAATATAATAATAATATCATAAAATATACATCACCATCCCATGGTAATGACCTGTTTCACCGATGATAAATTTTTAACAATTGTTCACCAGTTATTCATTGAATTGTAGGCCAAATAGAATAACAACATTTAATGTAAGTGGAATAGGGAGAGAAAACCAAAAACCATAAATGTTAGGAATGAACATTGTCATTTTCCATTTTCCCTGACCTTTTTTTTAGGAAATAATAGTGAATACATACAAAATTTGAGGGAGAAACAAAAGATAATTGTACCTAAATCCAGTAATTAAACTCACACCTAGAAAAGAGATCAATCTGTTAAAAAATACATTTATCAAAGTATTATCATTCATTGAGTGTTTTAAAATGTGGATAAATGAAAAAAACAAATATCCTACCTGAATTTTGGATCGACTACTGATGAAGAATGGTTTTGTGTTTCCATCGCCGATGAGATCTGCGAACTCAATTGGTGCATGGTCCTGGATTTGATCTAATCCAACATCATCTACCAAAGATCCTCCAACATATCCTCTCCAAATATCTATCTAAATTCAATAGGCTATGTGTATAACCAAATGTTTGATCCATAATTTTTATTTAATATAGGAATAGAATGCTTCAATAATAGAAAAGAAAATAAATCAATATATAAATTTATTTTATAAATTTTGCGCCGATGAAACATTTTCCCAAACACCCGACTCTAAAAAATGTGATGTCACACCTATGGTAAAACCTACATTCTAAATGCAATTTTCCCCTCATATTGTCCAATAATATCTCTCATTATATATTTACATGAATATTTATGGAAAACATACATGCACGAGATATTTGTAGATTTAATATATTTCAAAAAGCAATTTTGGGAACCCCATGCCTTGAAATCTCACACCGTTTGAATTCCTAACTATATAATTATTAATAGAAATATTGAATAGACATTCACATAAACAAATTGGAAATTATATTAGTGCCTCCTTCAAGGAATTTCATCCCCGAAAAGAATAAACTATGAACAAAGTATGGGTACTAAGCTCTCAACTAGGTCTTCAACTACCATGAGATCTTCCAAAAGTTCCATATTATTTCAGAAAACACACACCCAAGGAAAATGACTTTCCAATAAATTGTCAATATCCTTCTAGGACTCAATTTCATCTGCGTCATGGAAATGAAACTCCATCATTATGTCCCAACCCACCCAGGTTGATATCATATAATGAGTCGCGCAAATACATCCTCGGATTTGACATGTGGAGAACACTCTGAAACCCAACACTATTGTGTCCTTAGGGATAATAGTAACACAACCTCACTAATCCAATAAAAAAATAATAAATGGAAGTTCTTAAGATTCTCATATTTACTCTACCCCCATTTCTAGGACCCTGTATCATTACAACTCCATAGGACTCCATCATCGATCTACAGGGGACTCTAGACTTTTACCAGGATGTCATCATCCTCCCCTGGATGAACAACACCCCATTAGAACCATCACTAGAACCAATAATAGGACCCATTAATTGTTATTCATTAGCTATAACCAGTATAAATGTAACATACAAGAGCTCATATATATGGCCCCACAAAGGGTGAAAATCTTGTGGTGGAGTGGTTATCATCATGATACGCAAAGCCCATCAATGGTATGATATCCTTATAGACATGGTTTAAAATAACACATTAAAATGTGATTCATTTCCATAAGAACAATAACATTCCACATTTATATATCCAATGGACTGGGGTAAAAAAGTCGGCTCAACTAAATTAAAGTCTCCAAAGGCTTCTCTTAACAACCAGAGTTTAACTCAAAAACTCACTATAACTCCCTTAGCTTCCAAACTGATTCCAATAGGAACTTATGCATGGTCACCCCCACTAAATGTACATATAATGGAAAAAGACCCCCTTATCACATATTCTTCCATCATTACCAAAATCACCATCTTTCCCTGGGAAGTGGATGATGTGATTCCCTCTTTCAAGGGAATCGAATTAAGAAAGTATCCAGTGAATATATGGTCCCAAAATCTCACAATCGATATCCATGACTAAAAAATCATTTGATATCATATAGATATAATTATGAAAACTATAAATTGGAGGTATACTACAACATAATTAACCATATTGTGTCAATTTTATAGAGGTCATCTGCTTTGTCACCACAGTCAACAACAATGGATGGAAAATATCACTAAGAGCATCTTCTTCCACATACACTCCTTTTGTATACCCAAGATTAGGATACCTAAACCTCTATAGTTTTTATCATCACTACCATGTACAATAATATATATTCTTGGAACTACCTCCTTGTGAGAGACCATACTATTAGTAATCCCAGATAACTTCTATGAGAATCCCCTGGTGTCTTTTGTGATCCAACTATGACATCGACAAAATAAGGTTAACATCTCACCAGACTACAACAAAATAACCCAAGAATGGATTAGGATATTGCTCATTATTATTTTGAGTTGTATGGTGGAATTCAAAAAGCAAAATGTTATCAGCATGGACTCAAATAAATCATAGTGGCTCAAGGAACCCACACTCGGTACATCCACCTTTAAAACCTACAACTTGTGATAACCCATTGTGGTGTCAAACTTGGAGATCTAAATCACCTCCATATATTGGGAGAAGAAGACTTGAATTATTATGAGTGGATATTTTCCTTCATTTCACTTTTTCCATGTGACAAAAATACACAACCAACCCCATGCATCCATACTCATATCAGGATATCCACACAGGTCCACCCTATAAAAAGAATGGGTCTTATGAATCTCCTTTCCCAATAAACAATTGATTTCACCATCCGATCTTATATCAACCTAGGGCCATCTGGTATAGAAGAATATATATCGGTCCATCCATAGTTGATGTCAGTATAGAAAGAGAAATCTTGTTAGAAGGTCAACCTAGAACATCCTCAACAAAGTTTCCCCCGTACACCTCCACAATAATTGGAACTGAAAGGTCATAAAATCTTTTACACCAATGGAAATACTTGAAAACTAGTATGGAAGTGAATTTAACCTCATATGAATGAGATAATCTTATTCTATTTGTTGATAAATCCTTATAAAAGGAGGAAAACTGAATCCCATCAAACTGTAGGCACTACTAAAATCACAGGTAGAAACATTTGAGAATCGATAGAAGGAAACCAATGAATACTAAGGAAAAAATCACATGATCGAACTACAAAAATAATGATTTTCAATTTGAGGCTCTCCTTACCCTCCTAGAACTTGGTCACAATGTTGGTAGTAGCATGTAATCATTGATACTCCCTATAAGAGCCTCTAACACACAGGTTGAGTAAAATGTAACATCCCAGGTAAATGAAGAATAAGACATATTTCATATTTATTAATATTTTTTAATTAAATATTAATTTTACTTTAAAGGGGTTTCTATGTTCAATAGCGTACCCGATACGCAACAGCGGGTTTCTTTGGAATCTTACGTTGCACACTAGTAATATAATATTATTATTTTAAATTGTAGTTAACTCCTAGCCATTTTATTGGTGGGAATGAATGAAACTAACTAAAATATGATTATACAATATTTTTAAATGTATTTACATTTATCCAATAAAAATTTAGAGGCTTAAAAGATGACTATATCTAATTTTAAGCATAATTTACATTAAAAGGTCGACTTGCTGCCTTTTAATGGAGAACCCTTTTTAAATCTAGTTTTGGTCACTTTAATACATTCTATATGACAAAATAAAATACTTCTTTAGAATGGGGACATCAAAATTTTCTTTGAGTAAATTTTTGAAATTTTTTCGATAAAATTCATTTTTTAATGAATAGTGAAAAATATTGTATTTTAATTCAAAAGTGATTTTTAATCAAATTTATATATATGGTTATATTTTCTTTATAGTTGGTTTTAAAGAGAAATTAAAATAAATTTTTAACATTTAATCCAATGTTAGTCATAGGAATCAATTTTACATTGAAATTAGACATAAACAAGTATTTATCTTTTGATAGTTATTATTTCTTAAAAACACGCTATTTGTTTTAACAATGGGATTTAATTTTTAAATTAGTTAATGCCACTTATATGTTTTTAATTTGGAAAAGTGGACATCAATTTTGAATTCGGAATATCAAATAATTCTTAGGCTTAATTTTCCTTATTTTTTCGAAGAACATCAATTTTTGATGAATTGTGACACTACTTAGTGGTAGTTAAAAAACTGACTTTTTCATTTAAATGAAATTTTACCACTTCTGTGAATTGAATTTAAAAAATCAAACATACATGGTTGTTATCATAATGTAAAATGTGGTTCATTAAGATGAAAATAATTTTTGGTGAATAGTAACTTTTGACTTTTATTTACTGCGGTTAAAGGTAAATAAGGTAATTCAAGGCTAAACGAATATTATAATAATTCCAAATTAACTTAAAACTTGTCCTAACCTTATTTGTTGAGTCATTAACAACAATGTAAATCTTTTGGTGTATTTTAGGACCCCTTTGATCCACTTGTAAGTGATAATGACAATTTAGTTTAATCAATTTAATGTAAAGGCCAAAATGACATTAACAAAAATCATTTAGTAGGTGTTATATAAGTCATATTTTCAACTATAAATATTATTTGGAAAGATAAAAGAATTATATATGTCATGGTAGTTTTTTTATAATTTTTATACAAAAAATAAATGAAATTATTTATGACATAATAATGATGCAGTATTTACCTCATTAATAAATCATTTAAATAAATAAATTATAATGATTAAAATATTATCCAAAACATGTCCAATTTTGATTGGATGATTTTATTTCGACCATGACTCATCTTATATTCAACCATAACTATTTTTGTACCATTAGTAACTGAATATCATTATATAATAAAATAATAGTTTCGCACTTTCTTAAAGAGCCCCTCCTCCCCGTTATAAAAGGAGACCACTTCTCACCAATTACTCACACCTATCATGACATTTTCCTCATCCAAACTCTTCCAAATTAAACTCTCAACAGAACTATACTCCTATTAGAAGCCTTACCTTAGGTAGAAGGCAGTTCAAGAAGTCCTTTGGTTCAATCCAAAGGGAGTTACCCAAATTAAAGGTAACAGTTTCTCTTAAATTATTTTCTTTTATTTTACTTCTCCAACCACTAAACTCTTTTTATTTCCTTTATTTTGTAACAAAACCAGTATCCTCAATATACTAGGATGTTTTTATGAGAATGATTCAAACTACACTTACACACACCTCCATCTAATCGATTAAGAACATAATGTTTTTGTGGATTGAAAACTAAGGCCTCACGAAACGATGATTGTTCAATTACATATTACCACCTCTCATGGTGGCCATTATGATGGCACTGTATTTATATATGATATATATTATGTTTATTATTTCCTTATGCTTTTGTACTTCCCTTTTTATATCATGCCTTTATGGTTTCCATAGTGGGAAAATACGATAATCTCATTTGAGGAAGTGCGGACTACCGCCCCCTCAAAGTGATTTGATTCGTTAATGCCTTATGTGGGATGTATAAAGGATAAAGGTAATGATATTATATATGATATTATACTGGAATTATAATATATCTATGAATCATTATTTTTTAATTCCAATAAATATGAAATAGAAATGGAGGTATTGTGCATGCGTACATACGGCTTACTGTCTCCATGAACGGTACATTTCATTTCTTAACCCTAAATGTTATGTACTATTATAAATACATGTATATGATGGATATATATATATGATATCCAAATCATGAATATCTTTCTAGATAAAATTAACCTTTTACCACATGAACAACATGTAATTATAAGAAGTCCATTTTTGACTCAAGTACCAAATATCGACAGAACAAACTTTATTAACTTAAATGGTTACATAATGTTTATAACATGGTAATAAGTGATATAAAACGAATAATAAACTTGAAGAAGGTTCTTAATCAAGTATAAATTAACTTTAGTTTATTATTCAAGAGATTAAATAATGATCAAGTCAAGTCGGACATGAGGTAAGGGACTTCGTCTCAATCTCCTTTCATTGAGGCATGTTTTGTACTAATAAAATACTTTCTTTATATGCTGTGTAAAAACATTTGAATTTTCATTTCATTCAAAGGGAATCTTTTTATATGAAGCATTTTACTAAACTAAAAAAATGAAAGTTTCTTTTAACGTAAGCGGTGACAATAACCTTTCCGCTGCCGTGAGTATCATTTGATCTCTCGCTTCCTCAACAAGTCATAATGTTTTTAAAAGAAAATAAATACCATATACTCTTTTACTTATTTTTAGTATTGAAAATGTTTTTGAAAATGGATTTTCTATGTCAATATATTTAAGTGATATATTGTGATTGAAATGTGGAAATGTTTTCTTTCTTTTATATTTTTTTTCATGTCTTATGATTTTATAATGGTACTTGGACATTTGACGGGTGGTTACATGATACACCAAATGACGAGTGGTGCCATGAATACCAGGATGGGTGGTTACATTATAACCTCCAATGCACTGGGTATGGATGTCGGCCGTATGGTTATTCTATTTAGTGATATGTGTGGAAGTTGACCGTATGGTTATTCCATTTAAGTATGTTTATGTCCCAAGTTACCTTTATATGTTATGTGTTCTTTATATGGGTTTTATGGTAATATTTTGATTACAAAAGAGAATGTAATGATCTTTTTTTAGCGAAGAGTATTTACTACTTCATAAAGGTGAAATGTATTACTTATGTTAAAGTATTCATGGTTTACTTTTTGTCTTGAAAAACTAACTGTTTTATTTTCTTGTGTATCCCTTACTGAGCATTTTATGCTCATCCCATGTTTTTAAATGTTTTTCACAGGACAAAAAGTGTAATAGGGTCAAGGATGGGATCAAGGAAAAGTCATGCCGTCTAAAACATGGAACTAGACATGACTCTTTTTTTCAAGAGTTCATGTTTTGTAAAAAAAATAGAAACTGAGTAAAAGTGTATACTTTGTAATATTTTGAAAAGTAATAATTATGACCTACCTCTCTAAAAATATAAACCTGAAAAGATACTCAACGTGAATTATTCATTTAATTCAATATTATGTAACGTTTAAGGACAGGTCCTTATAGTTGGTATCAGAGGTCGGTTTAGACAACTTTAAGAGTTATAAATTTTTTAAATAAATGCCCATAAATTAATTTATGGTAATATTGAAATGATATAGAATTTACAGATTACCATGATAATTCTCTAAGATATGTCTGTGTTAAGAATTATTTTTCATAAAGGAAACAGAGCAGCTATTCTGGGAAGGAATATAGAGGGAAATGACCTTCCGAATCAGCAACTAGAGATGGTTAAAATTAGAATTGAGCAGTTTACTACAGAGATGGCTCAGTTGAATTGAGTGATAAATGGTGGTTGTGTTATTGATGATATTATGGTTTATTCCAAAAGTAAGAATTAAAATGAAATTCATTTAAAGGATGTCTTGAAAACCTTAAAATAAAATAAACTTTATGGGAAATTTAGTAAGTGTGAGTTGTGGTTACAACAAATTTCATTTCTTGGTCACATTATTTCAGAAAAAGGCATAACTATTGATCCTACTAAAACAAAAGTTGTTGAAGAATGGCCAAGACCAACAAATATAACCGAGATTCGTAGTTTTGTTGGTTTCATAGGTTATTACCAGAGGTTTGTTGAAAATTTTTCATGGTTATCTAGTCCAATGACTAAGTTAACTCGAAAAGGTATTAATTTCATCTCGACAAAAGAATGTGATGATTGTTTTCAGGAATTGAAAAGAAGATTGGTGATTGCTCTAGTTTTGGTAGTGCCTTCCATAAATGGTGAGTTTGTTTTCAACAGTGATGCTTCATTGAAAGGATTGGGTTGTATCCTAATGAAAATTTATCAGGTAATTTCTTATGCTTCCCGTCAGTTGAAACCACATGAGTTAAATTACCCTATAAATTATTTGGAATTAGATGTTGTTGTTTTTGCTTTAAAAATTTAGAGGAATAATTTGAATGGAGTGAAGTGTGAAATATATATTGATCACAAAAGTTTGAAGTATATATTCACTCAGAAAGAATTGAACATGAGACAGAGGAGATGGATGGAATTAATCATGGATTATGATTGCATGATCATTTATCATCTGGGGAAAGCAAATAGAGTGGCTGATGCTTTGAGTTAGAAAAGTAATATCTTATTAGCCATGCTACATTTGGAACAAGATCCGTTGGTTTTTGATTTTATAAAATTTGGAATAGAAGTTGTTGGTACAGAAAATTATATTGTTTTGTTTCAGCTGTTAGTGAGATCATCTCTGCCAGACAGAATAAAGAAAGTGCAGAATGAAGACAGTGAGTTGTAGAAAAAGGTAGAATTGTTTCAGGAGGGTAAGTTGCCTTAATTTAACATTTATAATGATTGTGTTTTGAGGATTCGAAAGATATTATGTGTGCCTTGTGATTCACATTTGAATAATGAGTTGTTATGTGAAGCTAATATTTCCCCGTTTTCAGTTCATCCTAGTAGTACTAATATGTATAAAGATCTTCATGATTATTACTGGTGGGATGGAATGAAAAGAGATATTGCAAATTTTACTATGAAGTGTTTGACTAGTTAGCAGGTTAAAGCAGAGCGATAGTTATCGAAAGGAATGCTTCGGCCTTTACTGGTGCCAGAATGGAAATGGGAAAATGTATCCATGGACTTCATTGTGGGATTACCAAAGACATCTTGAGGTAATAATGAAATCTGGTTATAGTTTATCAATTGACTAAATATGCTCATTTCCATCCTATTAGAGATACTTTTTCTTTAAATCATCTTACTCGGTCGTATGTTAAAGAGATAGTCAGGTTGCATGGAGTTCCCCTCTCTATTGTATCGGATCGTGATCCCAGGTTCACTTCTAACTTTTGGAAAGGACTTCAGAAGTCATTGGGTACTGGATTAAATTTTAGTATAGATTTTCATCCTCAATCAGATGGACAGTCAGAACGAACAATTCCTTCATTGGAAGATATGTTATGTGATTGTTCGATGGATTATCAGGGAATTTGGGACCTATATCTTTCTTCAGTTGAATTTTCTTATAATAACATTTTTCATTCCAGTATAAAGATGGCTCTATTTGAGGCATTATATGGAAAGCATTGTCAAACTCAAGCTTTTTGGGATGAAGTAGGTGAAAGGAAGCTGATGGGACCAGAATTGGTAGAAGAGATGGCAGAGAAAGTTCAGTTGATACAGATGCACCTGAGAACAGCTCAGAGTAGATAGAAAAGTTATGTTGATAACCAGAGGAAGGATCTTTCCTTTAAGTTAGGTGATCATGACTTTCTCAAAGTTTATCCATGGAAAATTGTGATGTGTTTTGGTAAGAGGGGAATGTTGAGTCTGAGGTTCATTGGACCTTATGAAATTCTAGAGAAAGTTGGATCAGTTGCATATAGAGTGTCTTTACCTCCACGTTTATCCCAGGTACACAATGTTTTTCATGTTTCGATGTTGCAAAAGTATATGCCAGATCCATCTCATGTTTTGAGCCCAGAGGTAGTTCAGTTGGAAGAGAATCTCTCTTATGAAGAACAACCAGTCCAGATTCATGACCATAGAGAGCAGGTGTTGCAGAATAAGGTAATTTACCAGGTTAAGGTTTTTTTGGAAAAACCATATGGTTGAAGAGTCAACGTGGGAATCTGAAAATGCTATGAGGGATAAATACCCCCACTTATTTTGATAACTGAATAAAAATTGTAGGGGCGCAATTCCCAAAAGGGGGGAAGGATGTAATATCCCAGGTAAATGAAGAATAAGACATATTTCATATTTATTAATAATTGTGATTTAAATATTAATTTTACTTTAAAGTGGTTTCTATGTTCGACAGCGTACCCGATACGCAACAATGGGTTTCTTTGGAATCTTACTTTGCCCACTAATAATGTAATATTATTATTTTAAATTGTAGTTAACTCCTTGCCATTGTATTGAAAGGAATGAATGAAACTAACTATAATATTATAATAAATTATTGTTAAATGTATTTAGATTTATCCAATAAAAAGTAAGAGGCTTAAAATATGAATGAATCTATTTTTAAGCGTAATTTACATTAAAAGGCTGATTTAACGGCTTTTAATGGAGAACCCTTTTTAAATCTAGTTTTGGTCACTTTAATACATTATATATGACCAAATATAATCCTTCATTAGAATGGGGACATCAAAATTTACTTTGTTTAAATTTTTGGAATTTTTCCGATAAAATTCATTTTTTAATGAATAGTGAAAAATATTGTATTTTAATTCAAAAGTGTTTTTTAATATATTTTATTTAAATGGTTAGATTATATTTTTATATGGTTTTAAAGTGAAACTAAAATATATTTTTACCATTTATTCCAATGTTTTTCATTGGAATTAATTTTCACTTTGAAATTAGACATAAACAAGTATCAATCTTTTGATAGTTATAGTTTCTAAAAAACACCCTATTTGTTTTAACAACGGGAACTAATTTTTAAATTAATTAGTGACTCTTCTATGTTTTTAATTTTAAAAAATGGACATGAATTTTGAATTCATAATATCAAATAATTCTTAGGCTGAATTTTTGTTATTTTTTTGAAAAACATTAATTTTTGATGAATAGCGACACCACTTAGTGGTAGTTAAAAAACTGAATTTTTCATTTAAATGAAATTTTACCAATTCTGTGAATTGAATTTCAAAAATCCGACACATATGGTTGTTATCAAAATGTAAAATGTGGTTCATTATGATGAAAATAATTTTTTGTGAATAGTAACTTTTGACTTTTACTTACCGCGGTTAAAGGTAAATTAGGTAATTTAAGGTTAAAAGAATATTATAATAATTCAGAATTACCTTAAAAATTGTCCTAACATTATTTGTTGATACATTAATGACCCTGGGAATATTTTTGTCTATTTTGGGACCCCTTTTATCCTCTTGGAATTGATAATGACAATTTAGATTAATTAATTTAATGTAAAGACCAAAATGACATTAACAAAAATTGTTTAGTAATTAATTTTTATATGGTATTTTATAAGCCTTATTTTTGACTATAAATATTTGTTGGAAAGATAACAGTATTTTCTATATCATTGTATTTTTTTATAATTTTTAGTCAACAAATAAATTAAATTATTTATGACATAATAATGATGTAGTATTTACCTAATTAATAAATCATTTAAATAAATAAGATTATTATGATTAATCTATTTTCCAAAAAATGATCAATTTTGGTTGGATGATTTTATTTCGACCATGACTCATCTTTTCTTAGACCATAATGATTTTTGGACCATTAGTAACCGAATATCATTATATAATAAAATAATAGTTTCACACTTTCCTAAATAGCCCCTCCTCTCCCTTATAAAAGGAGACCACTTCTAACCAATTCATCACACCTATCAATCCATTTTACTCATCCAACCTCTTCCAAATTAAGATCTCAACATCCCAATACTCCTATTAGAAGCCTTACCTTAGGAAGAAGGCACTTTAAGAAGTCATTTGGTTCAAACCAAAGGGAGTTACCCAAGTTAAAGGTAACAGTTTCTCTTAAATTGTTTTATTTTATTTTACTTCTCCAACCACTACACTCTTTTAATTTCCTTTATTTTGTAACAACACAAGTATCATAAATATACTAGGATGTTGTTATGAGAATTATTCGAACTACACTTACACACACCTCCATCTAATGGATAAAGAACATAATGCTTCTGTGGATGGAAAACTATGGCCTCACAAAACGATGATTGTTCAATTACATCTTACCTCCTCTCATGGTGTCCATTATGATGGAAATGTTTTTTATATGATATATATTATGTTTATTATTTCCTTATGCTTCTTTACTTCCCTTTTTATAGCATGCCTTTGTGGTTTCTGTAGTGGGTAAATACGATAATCTCATTTGAGGAAGTGCGGACTACAACCCCCTCAAAGTGATTTGATTCGTTAATGCTCTATGTGGGATGTATAAAGGATATAGTTAATGATATTATATATGATATTATACTGGAATTATAATATACCTATGTATCATTATTTTTTAATTCCATTAAATTGGAAATAGAAATGGAAGTAGCGTTCATGCGTACATACGGCTTACAGTCTCCATGAACGCTACATTTCATTTCTTAACTCTAAATGTCATGTACTATTATAAATACATTTATATTCTGGATATATATATGATATGAAAATCATGAATATCATTCTGGATATAATTAACCTTTGACCACATGAACAACATGTAATTATAAGATGTCTATTTTTGACCCAAGTACCAAATATCGATAAAACGAACGTTTTTAACTTAAATGGTTACATAATGTTTATAACTTGGTAATAAGTGATATAAAAGGAATAATAAACTTTAAAAAGGTTCTTAATCAAGTATAAATTAACTTTAGTTTATTATTCAAGAGATTAAAGAATGATCAAGTCAAGTCGGACACTGGCTAAGGAACTTCGTCTCAATCTCTTTTCATTGAGGCATATTTTGTTCTAATACAAGAAATTATTTTATACACTGTGTAAAACATTTGACTTTTAATTTCATTCAAAGGGAATATTTTTTTATGAATAATTTTACTAAACTACAAAAATTAATGTTTCTTTTAACATAAGTGGTGACAATGACCTTTCTGCCGCTGCGAGTATCATTTGATCTCTGGCTTCCTCAACAATCCGTAATGGTTTTAAAAGAAAATAAATACCATATACTCTTTTACGTAATTTAGGTATTGAAAATGGTTTTGAAAATAGATTTTCTATGTCAATATATTTATGTGATATATTATGATTGAAATGTGGAAATGCTTTCTTTCTTTTATATTTGTTTCATGTCTTATGATTTTATAATGGTACTTGGACATTTGACGGGTGGTTACATGATAAAACAAATGACAGGTGGTGCTGTGAATAACAGGATGGGTGGTTATGTTATGTCCTCCAATGCATTGGGTATGGAAGTTGGCCGTATGGCTATTCCATTTAGTGATATGTGTGGAAGTCGGCCATATGTTTATTCCATTTAAGTATGTTTATGTCCCAAGTTAACTTTATATGTTATGTGTTTTTTATATGGGTTTTATGGTAATATTTTGGTTACAAAAGGGTAAGTAATGATCTTTTATTCATTGAAGAGTATTTACTACTTCATAAAGGTGAAATGTATTACTTATGTTAAATTATTCATGGTTTACTTGTTGTTTTGAAAAACTAACTATTTTATTTATTTGTGTATCCCTTACTGATCTTTTTATGCTCATCCAAAGTATTGAAATGTTTTTCATAGGACAAAAAGTGGAATAGGGTCAAGGATGGGATCAAGGAAAAGTCATGCCGTCTAAAACATAGAACTAGACATGACTCTTTTTTTCAAGAGTTCATGTTTTGTAAAAAAATGGAAACTGAGTAGAAGTGTCTACTTTGCAATATTTTGAAAAATAATAGTTATGGCCTAACTCTCTAAAACACTAAACCTGAAAAGATCCTCAATGTGAATTATTCATTTAATTCAATATTATGGAAGGTTTAAGGTCGGGTCCTTATAGTTGGTATCAGAGGTCTGTTTAGACAACTTTAGGAGTTAGAAAATTGTTAAATAAATGTCCCTAAATTAATTTATAGTAATATTGAAATGATATAGCATTTACATATTACCATGTTGGTTCATCTTAGATAGATCTGTGTCAAGAATTATTTTTGGTAATGGAAACAAAGCAGCTTTTTTGGGAAGGCATACAGAGGGAAATGACCTTCCGAATCAGCAACTACAGATGGTCAGAATCATAATTGAGCAGTTTACTGCAGTGATGGCTCAGTTGAATCAAGTGATAAATGGTGGTTGTGTTATTGATGATATTTTGGTTTATTCCAAAAGTAAGGATTAAAATGAAAGTCATTTAACGATTGTCTTGAAAACCTTAAATGAAAATAAACTTTATGGGAAATTTAGTAAGTGTGAGTTTTGGTTACAAAGAATTTCAATCCTTGGTCACATTATTTCAAAAAAAGGTATAACTGTTGATCCTTCTAAAACAAAAGTTGTTGAAGAATGGTATAGACCAACAAATATAACCGATATTCATAGTTTTCTTGGTTTGGCAGGTCATTACCAGAGGATTGTTGAAATTTATTCACAGTTATCTAGTCCAGTGACTTAGTTAACTAGAAAAGGTGGTAATATCATCTGGAAAAAAGAATGTGATGATTGTTTTCAGGAATTGAAAAGAATATTGGTGAATAATTTAGTTTTGGCACTGCCTTCCAAAAATAGTGTGTTTTTTATCTATAGTGATGCTTCATTAAAAGGACTGGGTTGTGTCCTAATGAAAAATGATCAGCTAATTGCTTATGTTTCACATCAGTTGAAACCACATGAGTTAAATTACCCTGCACATGATTTGGAATTAGCTGATGTTGTTTTTGTTTTAAAAATTTGGAGGCATCATTTGAATGGAGTGAAGTGTGAAATATATACTGATCACAAAAGTTTTAAGTATATATTCCCTCAGAAAGAATTGAACAAGAGACAGAGGAGATGGTTGGAATTAATCCTGAATTATGATTGCACGATCCTTTATCATCTGGGGAAAGAAAATAAAGTGGTTGAAGCTTTGATTCGGAAAAGTAATATCTCATTAGTCATGCGATGTTTGGAACAAGATCCTTTGGTTTTTGATTTGATGAAATTTGGAATAGAAGTTGTTGGTGCAGGAAATTCTTTTGTTTTGTTTCAGGTGTCAGTGAGATCATCTTTATCAAACAGAATAAAGAAAGCGCAGAATGAAGACAGTGAGTTTCAGAAAAAGGTAGAATTGGTTTATAAGGGTATGTTGCCTGAATTTAACATTGATAATGATTGTGTTTTGAGGTTTCTAAAGAGACTCTGTGTGCCTTGTGATTCGCAGTTGAAGAATGCGTTGTTATGTGAAGCTCATATTTCTCCGTTTTTAATTCATCCTGGTAGTACTAAGATGTACAGAGATCATCAAGAGTATTACTGGTGGGATGGAATGAAAAGAGATATTGCTGATTTTACTGTGAAGTGTTTGACTCGTCAGTAGGTTAAAGCAGAGTGACAGTTACCGAAAGGAATGCTTTAGCCTTTACCGGTGCCAGAATGTAAAGGAGAAAATATATATCCATGGACTTCGTTGTGGGATTACCAAAGACATCTCAAGGTAATAATGAAATTTGGGTTATAGATTATCAATTGACTTAATCTGCTCATTTCCTTCCTATTAGAGATTCTTTGTATTTAGATCATCTTGCTCAGTTGTATGTTAAAGAGATAGTCATGTTGCATGGTGTTCCCCTCTTCATTGTATATGATCGTGATCCCAGGTTCACTTCTATATTTTGAAAAGAACTTCAGAAGTCATTGGGTACTGAATTAAATTTTAGTGTAGCTTTTCATCCTCAATCAGATGGACAGTCAGAACGAACAATTCAGACATTGGAAGATATGTTATGTGCTTGTTCGATGGATTATCTGGAAAGTTGGGACCTACATCTTTCTTTGGTTGAATTTTCTTATAATAACAGTTTTCATTCTAGTATAAATATGGCTCCATTTGAGGCATTATATGGAATGAGTTGTCGAACTCCAGCTTTTTGGGATGAAGTAGGAGAAAGGAAGCTGATGGGACTAGAATTGGTAGAAGAGATGACAGAGAGAGTTCATATGATTCAGAAGCACCTGAGAACCGCTCAGAGTAGACAGAAAAGTTATGCAGATAACCGGAGGAAAGATCTTTCCTTTGAGGTAGTTGATCATGTCTTTCTCAAAGTTTCTCCATGGAAAAGTGTGATGTGTTTTGGTAAGAAGGTAAAGTCCAGTCTGAGGTTCATTGGACCCTATGAAATTCTGGAGAAAGTTGGATTAGTTGCGTACAGAGTGGATTTACCGCCACGTTTATCCCAGGTACACAATGTTTTCATGTTTCGATGTTGAGAAAGTATATGCCAGATCCATATCATGTTTTGAGCCCAGAGGTAGTTCAGTTGGAAGTGAATCTCTCTTATGAAGAACAACCAGTCTAGATTCTTGTCCGTAGAGAGTAGGTGTTGCTAAATAAGGTAATTCACCGGGTTATGGTTTTTTGGAAAAACCATATGGTTGAAGAGGCAATGTGGGAATCTGAAAATGCTATGAGGGATAAATACCCCCACTTATTTTGATAATTAAATAAAAATTGTGAGGACACAATTCCCAAAAGGGGGGAAGGATGTAACATCCCAGGTAAATGAAGAATAAGAAATATTTCATATTTATTAATAATTGATAATTAAATATTAATTTTACTTTAATGGGGTTTCTATGTTCGATAGCATACTCGATACGCAATAGCGGGTTTCTTTGGAATCTTACATTGCACAATAATAATATACTATTATTATTTTAAATTGTATTTAACTCCTTGCCATTGTATTGGTGGGAATGAAATAAACTAACTACAATATGATTATACATGATTGTTAAATGTATTTAAATTTATCCAATAAAAATTTAGAGGCTTAAAATATGAATGAATCTAACTTTAAGCTTAATTTACATTAAAAGGCCGATTTACCGCCTTTTAATGGAGAACCCTTTTTAAATATAGTTTTGGTCACTTTAGTACATTATATATGACCAAATAATATACTTCTTTAGAATGGGGACATCCAAATTTACTTTGTGTAAATTTTTGGAATTTTTCGGATAAAATTCATTTTTTAATGAAAAGAGAAAAATATTGTTTTTTAATTTAAAAGTGCTTTTTAATATATTTTATTTATATGGTTATATTATCTTTTTATATGGTTTTAAAGTGAAATTAAAATATATTTTTAACATTTAATCCAATGTTTGTCATTGGAATTAATTTCACTTTCAAATTAGACAAAAACTAGTATCAATCTTTCGATAGTTATAGTTTATTAAAAACATGCTATTTCTTTTAACAATGGGAATTAATTTTTAAATTAATTAGTGCCACTTCTATGTTTTGAATTTGGAAAAATGGACATCAATTTTGAATTCGGAATATCAAATAATTCTTAGGCTGAATTTTTGGTATTTTTCTGAAAAACTTCATTTTTTGATGAATAGTGACACCACTTAGTCGTACTTAAAAAAACTAACTTTTCCATTTAAATGAAAATTTACCACTTCTGTGAATTGAGTTTAAATAATACAACATACATGGTTGTTATCATGATGTATAATGTGGTTCATTAAGATTAAATAATTTTTGGTGAATAGTAACTTTTGACTTTTATTTACCGCGGTTAAAGGTAAATAAGGTAATTGAAGGTTAAAAGAATATTATAATAATTCCAAATTACCTTAACACTTGTCCATACCTTATTGGTTGAGTCATTAAAGACCATGGGAATTTTTGGGTCTATTTTGGGACCCCTTTTATCCTCTTGGAAATGATAAAGACAATTTAGATTAATTAATCTAAAGAAAAGGCCAAAATTACATTCACAAATATCGTTTAGTAATTAATTTTTGTATGGGATTATATAAGTCCTATTTTAGACTATAAATATTATTTGGAAATCTAACAAGATTTTCTATATCATTTTATTTTTTGTATAATTTTTAGTCCGAAAATAAATTAAATTATTTACGACATAATAATGATGCAGTATTTACCTCATTAATAAATCATTTAAATAAATAAGATTATAATGATTAAAATATTATCCAAAACATGTCCAATTTTGATTGGATGATTTTATTTCAACCATGACTCATTGTATCTTCTACCATAATGATTTTTGGACAATTAGTAACCGAATATCATTATTTAATAAAATAATAGTTTCACACTTTCCTAAAGAGCCCTTCCTCCCCCTTATAAAAGAAGGCCACTTCTAACCAATTTCTCACACATCTCATTCCATTTTACTCGTCCAACCTATAAGGCCCCAGACTTAAACCTTACTTAATCTTGTGTTATTACAAGATTACATATTGAGGATCTTTTCAGGTTTAGAGTTTTAGAGAATAGATCATGAAACTTGCATTACATTCCACATTTAAACAAAGTGGTTACATAAAAGACAGTATTCATTCTTCCCATCAACGGAAACATATTATAAAAGAAACATGGATTATTTCTTGACACATCCTCGACACTATCATCACATCATGTACCTTTCCCTTGACCTGTGAAAAACATTTCAAAAACTTGGGATGAGCATAAAAGGCTCAGTAAGGGTTATAAAAATATGGAAAGGAAACATGAGTTCATATTTACATAAGAATGAAATCATACCTTACCCATAAAACATAGGCATATCAAATCATGAATAAATCATAGAAAACATAAGACATAGAGGTAACTTGAGGCATTCATAACATTCTTACGTAGGGAGTAACCCTCTTGGTTACGTTTGGAATACCCATCACAGTATATTCCCTAAAATCTCTTCGGAGAAACCTTAACATTTCACTCCTTCGCGTTACCCAATGCATTGGAGAGCTATATCGGGCTCACCAGCCCTTAGTTTATCACGGAACCACCCATTCTTCATGACAATGCCCAAGAACCATAACATAATCGTATCACATAAAACATGAATAAAGAAAACATAACATTTCCACATTTCAATCACAATATAACATTTTAGGATATTGAAATAACGAATCCATTAAAAACCATTTTCAAAACCATTTAAAACATTTAATAAAGAGATTTTTGAATCAAAGTGTCCCATACCACCTAGATGCTTAAAATTTTAAACCATTAATATCCATATAAATAAATCCTTAAAACCATTTTGAAAACATGGATATTAATACGAACAAATAATTAAAACATTTAAAATGATATTTTGGTTAAAGGGGTTTTACCAAAATCAGAGACACTTGAATACAATAATTGAGAAATAACATTTATTCAGAACTTTATAATATCATGAGAATAAATGGATTCATGATATAGTACTCCAAAGGACAGTATATACACCATATAAGAGTGAATTGGTGCATAACAACAATAAACCCTCAATAGAAATGTCAAATGTGATGAAATCCCTTATAAAGAAGGTATCCTTAAATTAAGGACAAATCAATCTCCAAAATATGTGTGAAAAATATAAATACACCCAATATAAGTGGATATTAAGTGTAAAACAATAAAAGGTCATTCGCACATATTCAATGGATGACATATTCAATGACTACATGTTGAACCCAAAGAAATCGAAATTGGGTTAAGAAGTTCCCTTGACAGCCTAACGGCGTCACAAAAAAATGAGTTGTTGAGAGATAAAAAGAGTATCTCATCACATGGACACAAAATTTACATCATTAAGGATATATGAGAACATATCCCAACATAACAATATGTAAATTAAAAGACCCAATAAAAGAAGTCTTTTAAAAAGAGGAGGGTGAAAGGTTCCCTTACCGACTTGGGTAACTTTCAAAACATACACCCCATGAAAGAAGGACAATAGATCATTCATGTAAATACTCATAAATGAAATTATATTACACAAAGAGTAGAATAATGGGCAGTACATACACCACTCAAAGGAAATTGTGGCAAATGTAGCATAAATCTCACGGGGATAAAAGTGAGATGAAAAATCCCTTGCGAAAACTCGGCAGCCTAACGGCGCCACATAAAACATTCAAAAGGATTGATGAGATAGAATAGGGCCTCTCATCACATGAACATAAAAATTACAGTAGGAGTAATATAAAATAACATCCCAATCATAAGAAAGATGAGCTTAAAAGAAATTACATAAAAGAGTGTACTTAAAAGAAAGAGAGTTGTAGGATCCCTTACCTCGGGTCCGACTTGACTCGATCGTTCTTTAAGGTCCTGAATAATAAACTTGAGTTAATTTCCACTTTATTAAGAACCTTTTTATAGTTCATTATTCCTTTTATATCTCTTATTTCAATGTTATAAACATTATTTAATCATTTATGTTAATAATGCTTTTTTTACCGATATTTGGTTCTTAAGTCGAAAGTGGACTTCTTACAACTACATGTTGTTCGTGTGGTCAAATGTTTATTATATCCAGAATTTTATTCATGATTTAGATATCATATATGTAATATATATCCAGTACATGCATGCATTTATAACATTACATAATCATTTAGAGGTAAGAAATGAAATGTACCGTTCATGGAGACGGTAAGCCGTACGTACGCATGAACGCTACTTTCATTTCTATTTCGTATTTTATAGAATGGAATAATAATGATATAAAGGTAAATTATAATTCCAGTATAATGTAATATATAATATAATATTTCCATCCTTTATAAATCCCACATATGGTATTTAACGAATGAAATCACTTTGAGGGGGCGGTAGTCCGCACTTCCTTAAATGAAGATATTGCGTATACCCATAATGGAAGCCATAAAGTTAAGACAAAAATGAAAAATACAGAAGCATAAATAAAACATAAACATATTATATATCATATATAAAAATAGTGACATCATAATGGCCACCTTTGAAGGTGTTAAATGAGTATTGAACAATCATCGTTTCGGGAGGCAGAATTTCACCATCCACAGAAATCGTATGTTCTTTAACCATTTGATGTAGTTGTGTGAGAGTGTAGCTAAAATAAATCTTAGAAAAACATCCTAGTATATTAAAGATACTGGTGTTGTTACAAAAGAAGTAAATAAAAAGAGTTTAGGGGGTTGGAGAAGCAAAATAAAACAAATGAACATGAGAGAATGAATTACTTTTAAAAGTGTAACTCCTTTTGATTTGAGCCTAAAGGCTTCCTTTGTAAGTATTCTGCCCAAAGGGAAACCTCTAGGATTAGGGGAGGGATGTGGAGAGAGTAAATGGGCAGGGGTTGGCCGAGCCAAAGGCTTGAGGAGTGTCGGAAAAGAGGTAGAGGTGGGGGTCTTTTATAAGAGGAGAGGAGGGGCACTTTTGGAAAGTAAGAACTATTACTTTATTTGAAAATGTGTTTCGGTTTCAAAAGGTCCCACATTGATATAATTCGTGGATAAGGTGATAAGACATCGAAATCCACTCATCCAATCGGTTTTGTCCATGTGTAGGTTGTAGAGTTTTCATTATCTTTCCATTTTAATTAAATCGTCAAATAATGATGTCATCACTGCATCATTATTATGTCATAAATAATTTAATTTCTTTAGTGTCTAAAAATTATAAAAAAATACTATGATATAGGAAATCGTTTTATCTTTCCAATTCCTATTTATAATCAAACGTTTGACTTGTATAACCCCACTTAAAAATTGTTTTCGTAAAACATATTATGTTTGTGTCATTTTCACTTTAACATTAAATAAAAAGTAATTTATGTCATTTCCCAACAAAAGTGGATCCATGGGGTCCCCAAGATGACCCATGGCTTGTCATGGTCGGCCATGACACAACCAATGAGGTTGGGACATGTGTCAAGTTCATTTCATTTTATTAAAGCATTATTTTTACCTTAAATTACACTAATTACCACTAAACGCGATTAAAAACATAATAAGTTACTATTCACCAAAAAATTACTTTTATCCCATTGAACCACATTTTACTTCTTAATTACAACCATGTATGTCGGATTTTTAAAATTCAAAACACATAAGTGGTAAAATTTCATTTAAACGAAAAATCAGCTTTTATAATTACCACTTAGTGGTTTCACTATTCATCAAAAATTGAAGTTTTTCAAAAAATTACCAAAAATTCACCCTAAGCTATTTTTGATATTCCGAATTCAAAAATGAAGTCTATTTTACAAAATTCATAACATATATGTCACATTAATTAATTTAATAATTAATTCCCGCTGCCAGAGCAAAGAGCGTGTTTTTATAAAACAATAAGTATCAAAAGATTGACACCAGTTTAAGTCTAATTTCAAAGTGAAATTAATTCCAATGACGACCATTGGATTAAATGGTAAAAATATATTCTAATTTCACTTTAAAACCAATTCAAAAGATAATCTAATCATATAAATAAATTAGATTAAAAAGAGGTTTTGAATTAAAATACAACATTTTACACTATTCATTAAAAAATGAACTTTATCAGAAAGATACCAAAAATTTACACAAAGTAAATTTTGATGTCCAAATTCTAAAAAAGATTTTTATTTGGTCCAAAATAATGTATAAGAGTGATCAAAACTATATTTAATAACAATTCGCCATCAAAATGCGATAAATGAACCTTTAGTGAAAACTGGGGCATATATGCCTAAAATTGAATTCTTTCCGTATTTTAAGCCTCTATCCTTTATTGGATAAATGAAAAAACATTTAGAAACATATATAATCATATTTTAGTTATTTCTATCCATTCCCGCCAATACAACGGCTACATGTTAACTACTATTTAAAATATTATTATTTTATTATTAGAGTGCAACATAAGATTCCCAAGAAACTCGTTGTTGCGTGTTGGGTACGCCATCGAGCATAGCGTCCCCTTTAAAGTCATATTAATATTTTATTCACAAATAGGGATAAATATGAAAATGTCATATTCTTTATTTACCTGGGGTGTTACATCCTTCCCCCCTTTTGGGAATTGCGTCCTCGCAATTTTAAAATTGCGCTTGGAAACATTCTTGAAAGTCCCACATCGGAACAAGAGTTGGTAAAACAAACACTTTAAAATAAAGAGAGATAAGTATAAAGGTCACCCGAGTTAACCCATACTAGGATTCCAAGTATGAAAATATGGACATGGAGGAAAAAACAAAGGGTCATGTTCTGATGGGGAGTGATAGAAAACATGTTTAGGAGAAAGTTAACCATGAGAAAATCACAAACTTGTGATGGGTTAAACGGTATTCGATTCCCCAGTAGGAAAAGTTAATAGACAACATTTTTGTTTTAAGTTACTTTTTATTGAGGAAATTATTCATAAGGAAACATAATCACTTATCATATTGACTTAAAACTTTTATTAGATTCCTTACACAAACTCATATTTTCTCCAAAAGACGAGTATTTAGGAAGACTTGTTCACATTAAGAGTACTATAATCAACTTCTAGAGAATCACCTAATCCACAATAGAGACCTATATACTTCCCATATCATTAGACCTTAACCATAACCAAAACCAAAAAGGTTAGTACAAGGTCAGATAATCCAGAAAAGGATAACCCTTTATAAAAAGAAAATCTATTCTTAATCTCCAAAATTTGTCCAACAAAATCCAAAGATCAATGAGGACCATCCGATAAACAAATTTGTCCATAAAAATTCCTCAAAGTAAACCAATCTAAGATTGAAACCCAAACATTTTAAGGATTTAGTCACATAGTCTTCCAAGTTAAATCGTAACATTTATCTCCAAACAACATCAGTTGCTCCTAAAGTCCCGTATTGAAAAGTAATTAACCTAATCACATATCCTCCATGATAGGTTAATCATTTTCATAAATAACCCAAAATCAAATTACTCCTAATTCATAAAATCATATAACCAGAAAGAATCATTCAAACTAACCAGGGACTTCACGTAGTCCAGTGGTAGGCGATAAATACAAGTCGCACTTTGGTTGTGGGTTCGATTCCTGCAGCTTTGTCCGATGCGACGAGATGTCACACGGTCTGCGTGTTGTCCTTTTTCCAAAACCATATAATTCTTAAAACAATCCCCGAAATGAGATAAAATCTTAAAAGATGATCATAACATATATTAACCTCAAGTTTATCTCATGCCTTTCATTTTCCATCATAACATATAATAACCCATAATTACCTCAAAAGTAAGGATCATATAAACCCTAATGGTTACCTTAATAATTATTACCTGAATTTCCACATCGAGTTGGCCATCTCGTACATGATGCATTAGAGAACTCACCAAGGTTGAAGTGGTTGATCATGAATCCTTGATAGTTGGTTTAGAACAACCATGAGATTCCTCATTGAATCCCCCATCTCATCCAGTCTCTTAATCAGAGAACCACCACAGTTTCCTTCAAACCCATTGTCACATTGGTGCCTGCTAGATCCAGCCATTTACTAAAACCAAAAAGGTCAGTGTGAGTATATCAACATAACCATCATGTACTAATGAGTAAGATAAACACTAATATATAATTTCTCATTCACTTTATCTAAAACTAGTACACTTTCTGAAATCCTAACCATTATGGTAATGTCACTTGTGCTTAGAGAATACCCTAACCTCTAAAGTTATCTAAACCGACCTCTGATACCAACTATAAGGCCCCAACCTTAAACCTTACTTAATCTTGTGTTATTACAAGATTACACATTGAGGATCTTTTCAGGTTTAGAGTTTTAGAGAATAGATCATGAAAATTGCATTACATTCCACATTTAAACAAAGTGGTTACATAAAAGACAGTATTCATTCTTCCCATCAACAGAAACATATTATAAAAGAAACATGGATTATTTCTTGACACATACTCGACACTATCATCACATCATGTACCTTTCCCTTGACCTGTGAAAAACATTTCGAAAACTTGGGATGAGCATAAAAGGCTCAGTAAGGGTTATAAAAATATGGAAAGGAAACATGAGTTCATATTTACATAAGAATGAAATCATACTTTACCCATAAAACATAGGCATATCAAATCATGAATAAATCATAGAAAACATAAGACATAGAGGTAATTTGAGGCATTCATAACATTCTTACGTAGGGAGTAACCCTCTTGGTTACGTTTGGAATACCCATCACAGTATATTCCCTAAAATCTCTTCGGAGAAACCTTAACATTTCACTCCTTCGCGTTACCCAATGCATTGGAGAGCTATATCGGGCTCACCAGCCCTTAGTTTATCACGGAACCACCCGTTCTTCATAACAATGCCCAAGAACCATAACATAATCGTATCACATAAAACATGAATAATGAAAACATAACATTTCTACATTTCAATCACAATATAACATTTTAGGATATTGAAATAACGAATCCATTAAAAACCATTTTCAAAACCATTTAAAACATTTAATAAAGAGATTTTTGAATCAAAGTGTCCCATACCACCTTGAAGCTTAAAATTTTAAACCATTAATATCCATATAAATAAATCCTTAAAACCATTTTGAAAACATGGATATTAATAAGAACAAATAATTAAAACATTTAAAATGATATTTTGGTTAAAGGGGTTTTACCAAAATCAGAGACACTTGAATACAATAATTGAGGAATAACATTTAGTCAGAACTTTATAATATCATGAGAATAAATGGATTCATGATATAATACTCCAAAGGACAGTATATACACCACATAAGAGTGAATTGGTGCATAACAACAATGAACCCTCAATAGAAATGTCAAATGTGATGAAATCCCTTATAAAGAAGGTATTCTTAAATTAAGGACAAATCAATCTCCAAAATATGTGTGAAAAATATAAATACACCCAATATAAGTGGATATTAAGTGTAAAACAATAAAATATCATTCTCACATATTCAATGGATGACATATTCATTGACTACATGTTGAACCCAAAGAAAATGAAATTGGGTTAAGAAGTTCCCTTGACAGCCTAACAGCGTCACATCAAAATGAGTTGTTGAGAGATAAAAAGAGTATCTCATCACATGGACACAACATTTACATCATTAAGGATATATGAGAACATATCCCAACATAACAATATGTAAATTAAAAGACCCAATAAAAGAAGTCATTTAAAAAGAGGACGGTGAAAGGTTCCCTTACCGACTTGGGTATCTTTCAAAACATACACCCCATGAAAGAAGGACAATAGATCATTGATGTAAATACCCATTAATGAAATTATATTACACAAAGAGTAGAATAATGGGCAGTACATACACCACTCAAAGGAAATTGTGGCAAATGTAGCATAAATCTCACGGGGATAAAAGTGAGATGAAAAATCCCTTGCAAAAACTCGGCAGCCTAACGACGCCACATAAAACTTCCAAAAGGATTGATGAGAGAGAATAGGGTCTCTCATCACATGAACATAAAAATTACAGTAGGAGTAATATAAAATAACATCCCAATCATAAGAAAGATGAGCTTAAAAGAAATTACATAAAAGAGTGTACTTAAAAGAAAGAGAGTTGTAGGATCCCTTACCTCGGGTCCGACTTGACTCGATCGTTCTTTAAGGTCCTGAATAATAAACTTGAGTTAATTTCCACTTTATTAAGAACCTTTTTATAGTTAATTATTCCTTTTATATCTCTTATATCAATGTTATAAACATTATTTAATCATTTATGTTAATAATGCTTGTTTTGCCGATATTTGGTTCTTAAGTAGAAAGTGGACTTCTTACAATTACATGTTGTTCGTGTGGTCAAATGTTTATTATATCCAGAATTGTATTCATGATGTAGATATCATATATTTAATATATATCCAGTACATGCATGAATTTATAACATTACATAATCATTTAGAGGTAAGAAATGAAATGTACCGTTCATGGAGACGGTAAGTCGTACGTACGCATGAACGCTACTTTCATTTCTATTTCGTATTTTATAGAATGGAATAATAATGATATAAAGGTATATTATAATTCCAGTATAATGTAATATATAATATAATATTTCCATCCTTTATACATCCCACATATGGTATTTAACGAATCAAATCACTTTGAGGGGGCGGTAGTCCGCACTTCCTTAAATGAAGATATTGCGTATACCCATAATGGAAGCCATAAAGTTAAGACAAAAATGAAAAATACAGAAGCATAAATAAAACATAAACATATTATATATCATATATAAAAATAGTTACATCATAATGGCCACCTTTGAAGGTGTTAAATGAGTATTGAACAATCATCGTTTCGGGAGGCAGAATTTCACCATCCACGGAAACCTTATGTTCTTAAACCATTTGATGTAGTTGTGAGAGAGTTTAGCTCAAATAAATCTTATAAAAACATCCTAGTATATTTAAGATACTGGTTTTGTTACAAAAGAAGTAAATAAAAAGAGTTTAGGGGGTTGGAGAAGCAAAATAAAACAAATGAACATGAGAGAATGAATTACCTTTAAAAGTGTAACTCCTTTTGATTGGAGCCTAAAGGCTTCCTTTGTAAGTATTCTGCCCAAAGGGAGACCTCTAGGATTAGGGGAGGTATGTGGAGAGAGTAAATGGTCAGGGGTTGGCCTAGCCAAAGGCTTGAGGAGTGTGGGAAAAGAGGTAGAGGTGGGGGCCTTTTATAAGAGGAGAGGAGGGGCACTTTTGGAAAGTAAGCAATATTACTTTATTTGAAAATGTGTTTAGGTTTCAAAAGGTCCCACATTGATATAATTCGTGGTTAAGGTGATAAGACATCGAAATCCACTCATCCAATTGGTTTTGGCCATGTGTAGGTTGTAGATTTTTCATTATCTTTCCATTTTAATTAAATCGTCAAATAATGATGTCATCGCTGCATCATTATTATGTCATAAATAATTTAATTTCTTTAATGTCTAAAAATTATAAAAAAAATACTATGATATAGGGACTCTTTTTAGCTTTCCAATTCCTATTTATAATAAAACTTTGGACTTGTATAACCCCACTTAAAAATTGTTTTCGTAAAACATATTATGTTTGTGTCATTTTCACTTTAACATTAAATAAAAAGTAATTTATGTCATTTCCCAACAACAGTGGATCCATGGGGTCCCCAAGTTGACCCATGGCTTGTCATGGTTGGCCATGACACAACCAATGAGGTTGGGACATGTGTCAAGTTCATTTCATTTTATTAAAGCATTATTTTTACCTTAAACTACACTAATTACCACTAAACGCGATTAAAAACATAATAAGTTACTATTCACCAAAAAATTATTTTTATCCCATTGAACCACATTTTACTTCTTAATGACAACCATGTATGTCGGATTTTTGAAATTCAAAACACATAAGTGGTAAAATTTCATTTAAACGAAAAATCAGCTTTTATAACTACCACTTAGTGGTTTCACTATTCATCAAAAATTGAAGTTTTTCAGAAAATTACCAAAAATTCACCCTAAGCTATTTTTGATATTCCGAATTCAAAAATGAAGTATATTTTACAAAATTCAAAACATATATGTCACATTAATTAATTTAATAATTAATTCCCGCTGCCAGAGCAAAGAGCGTGTTTTTATAAAACAATAAGTATCAAAAGATTGACACCAGTTTAAGTCTAATTTCAAAGTGAAATTAATTCCAATGACCACCATTGGATTAAATGGTAAAAATATATTCTAATTTCACTTTAAAACCAATTAAAATGATAATCTAATCATATAAATAAATTAGATTAAAAAGAGGTTTTGAATTAAAATACAACATTTTACACTATTCATTAAAAAATGAACTTTATCAGAAAGATACCAAAAATTTACACAAAGTAAATTTTGATGTCCAAATTCTAAAGAAGAGTTTTGTTTGGTCCAAAATAATGTATAAGAGTAATCAAAACTATATTTAATGACAGTTCTCCATTAAAAGGCGATAAGTGAACCTTTAGTGAAAACTAGGGCATATATGCCTAAAATTGAATTCTTTCCATATTTTAAGCCTCTATCCTTTATTGGATAAATGTAAAAACATTTAAAAACATATATAATCATATTTTAGTTATTTCTATCCATTCCCGCCAATATAACGGCTACATTTTAACTACCATTTAAAATATTATTATTTTATTATTAGAGTGCAACATAAGATTCCCAAGAAACTCGTTGTTGCGTGTTGGGTACGCCATCGAGCATAGCGTCCCCTTTAAAGTCATATTAATATTTTATTCACAAATAGGGATAAATATGAAAATGTCATATTCTTTATTTACCTAGGGTGTTACACAACCTCTTCCAAATTAAGCTCTCAACAACCCTATCCTCCTCTTACAAGCCTTACCTTAGGCAAAAGGCCCTTCAAGAAGTCCTTTGGATCAAACCAAAGTGAGTTACCCAAATTAAAGGTAACCGTTTCTCTTATGTTGTTTTCTTTTATTTTACTTTTCCAACCACTAAAATCTTTTTATTTCCATTATTTGGTAAAAAAACCAGTATCCTAAGTATACAAGGATGTTGTTATGTAATTATTTGAACTACACTCACATACACCCCCATCTAATGGATGAATAACATAATGTTTCTGTGGATGGAAAACTAAGGCCTCACGCAATGATGATTGTTCAATTACATCTTACCACCACTCATGGTGGCCATTATGATGGAACTATATTTATATATGATATATATTATGTTTATTATTTCCTTATGCTTTTGTACTTCCCTTTTTATAGCATAACATTATGGTTTCCATAGTGGGTAAATATGACAATCTCATTTGAGGAAGTGTAGACTACCGCCCCCTCAAAGTGATTTGATTTGTTAATGCCTTATGTGGGATGTATAAAAGGTATAGTTAATGATATTATATATGATATTATACTGGAATTATAATATGCCTATGTATAATTATGTTTTAATACCATTAAATATGAAATATAAATAGAAGTAGCGTTCATCCGTACATACGGCTTACCATCCCCATGAATGGTACATTTCATTTCTTAACTCTAAATGTTATGTACTAATATAAATACATGTATATGCTGTATATATATGTGATATCCAAATCATGAATATCATTATAGATATAATTAACCTTTGACCACATGAACAACATGTAATTATAAGATGTCCATTTTTGACTCCAGTACCAAATATCATCAAAACGAACGTTATTAACTTAAATGGTAACATAATGTTTATAACATGGTAATGAGTGATATAAAATGAATAATAAACATGAGTTAGGTTCTTAATCAAGTATCAATTAACATTAGTTTATTATTCAAGAGATTAAAGAATAATCAAGTCAAGTCAGACACGAGGTAAGGGACTTCCTCTCAATCTCCTTTCATTGAGGCATATTTTGTTCTAATACAAGACTTTCTTTTATACACTATGTAAAAACATTTGACTTTTCATTTCATTGAAAGGGAATCTTTTTATATGAAGCGTTTTACTAAACTACAAAAATGAATGTTTCCTTTAATGTAAGCAGTGACAATGACCTTTCCGCCGTCATAAGTATCATTTGATCTCTGGCATCCTCAACAAGTCGTAATGTTTTTAAAAGAAAATAAATACCATATACTCTTTTACATATTTTTTGTATTCAAAATGGTTTTGAAAATGGATTTTCTATGTCAATATATTTAAGTGATATATTGTGGTTGAATTGTGGGAATGTTTTCTTTCTTTTATATTTGTTTCATGTCTTATGATTTTATAATGTTACTTGGACATTTGACGGGTTGTTACGTTATAAACCAAATGACAGGTGGTGCTGTGAATCCCGGGATGGGTGGTTACGTTATAACCTCCAATGCATTGGGTATGGAAGTTGGACATATGGCTATTCCATTTAGTGATATGTTTGGAAGTCGACCATATGGTTATTCCATTTAAGTATGTTTATGTCCCATGTTATCATTATATGTTATGTGTTCTTTATATGGGTTTTATTGTAATATTTTGGTTAAAAAAGGATATGTAATGATCTTTTATTCAGTGAGGAGTATTTACTACTTCTTAAATGTGAAATGTATTACTTATGTTAAAGTATTCATGGTTTACTTGTTGTTTTGAAAAACTAGTTGTTTTATTTCTTTGTGTATCCCTTACTGAGTTTTTTATGCTCATCCCATGTTTTGAAATGTTTTTCACATGACATAAAGTGGAATAGGGTCAAGGATGAGATCAAAGAAATGTCATGCTGTCTAAAACATGGAACTAGACATGAATCTTTTTTTCAAGAGTTCATGTTTTGTAAAAAAAATGGAAACTGAGCAGAAGTGTCTACTTTGAAATATTTTGAAAAGTAATAGTCATGGCCTAACTCTCTAAAACTCTAAACCTGAAAAGATCCTCAATGTGAATTATTCATTTAATTCAATACTATGTAAGGTTTAAGGCCGGGTCCTTTTATAAAATGGGTTCCACTAGTATCACAAGGTCTCAAAAAGGGGATACACTAAGGAAAAATATCCTCATTACTCTATTTGAAGAACTGCAACTAGGGAATTGAAAATGAACTTGATACCTCAATCTGCACACAAAACCTATTCCCCCTTCTATTTATTGGAACTCATCCATTACCTATCCAACACGTTTATCAAAACCAAATCCTAATCCAAAACATAGGAACAAAAAACAACATCAAACATAGAATTTATAGAAACTCATCCACCACACCTCAAAACTATCCTCTTTGGGTGACACTTACTCTCCTGCATGGTTTTGGGTCACATCTCAAGAATGTATCTTAGCGGTGGAATTTTTCTTCTTCCTCGCTTGTCCAAAATTACATATAGAATTATAAACATAGAGATCTACCAATTCCTTGAATCATACAAGATAATCCATATTGAATGGACCACTATAAGAGAGGGGTCTCATCCAAGTGAGATATTCACACCACATGTACATGCTAGTCCTCCACAACTTGAGAAGGGGATCTATCCCACAATGTAACTTTGGAGATCTCTATAAATTTAACTCATATTTCATACTCAGAATAGGTGTGTCCTCTTCTTGTACTATTGGATCCAACTACTTCTCCACATAGAAAATGGGTCACAAGTGAAACAATCTTATCAGCCGGGATCTGAAAACACCGAAAACCCATAACATTACATTTAGAAAAAGAAATACTACCTGAGTGTTTGTCTAATCATAGAACAATAGTGATATCCATTTATAGATCTCATGTATCACACTAATAGTTCTTGTATCTTCATAAAATCGTACTCGTGCAATCAACTGCTCATTGTACGGATGATAATGTACCGATCCCAGAGAAGGATCCATGTGCTACTCAATAGGGGTAACACTTCCTAGAGCCTACCTGGAGAAAAAACCTCCTGGTTGGTTTCCTAAAATGAAACCACATTACTCATCTACTGTTCACCAATAATGTTTCTCAGAATCCTTTCTGGCTGACATCATAACATAATCTTGAAGATTACCATGACGTTTCATGGTCAATTATTAAATTTGGAGAGCTAACTCTTAATGGACATGGAAACTACAACCCATTCATATAGGATTCATGTACCAATGTTTTCCATAAAACTAGGGTCTATATATACTGGGTCAATAATGAGGTTATCATTGTCCTAGTGAACGGATACATCAGTCATCAAACCAACTGTAGACATCCTACCTGAGAAATAAACTCAAAACACATTTACACTATTTCTCGAGTTCCCAAACCAAACCTCCCTTCTAGAAATATGAAACTCTAAACTATAATACTAAATCCAATAAGTTTCATAACACTTATGGTTGGGTACTTCTATGATAAAATTATATCATGACCCAACAAATGACATCTGAGATAGTTCTTCCACAAGACCACATCCAATAGGACAGGGTTTGGGGACCCGCACCAATTAGGCATATCATAAACTTGGGCGGCATTTACCTAACATACCTTTATGAACGAAGATATATCGAATCCCATAAAACACAGAAATGTAAAACAAATCACAACCATTCATACATACATCTATAATCCCATAGTTAGAGTATGACGTAATGTATTTGAATGAAAAAACGATCTAAATATAAGCCCAAATAAAATAAGAAACTCACATCTCACCAACTTGGAAGGAGGGGAATGCTTCCAAATGAATAACCTATAAAAACATGGTTTTTATATCCATCAACATATGCACTTACTCCCAATACACCATGGACTCTGAAAAATAGTCCTTCATCTATATAAGACATGACACATGGAGGTCGTTCCCATGGATGAGTGAGAATAACAATACCCATTCAGAAAACCTTAAAATAACAAATCATAATGAATCAAGAGTAGTCAGATTTTCATAGGATATTTCGATAATAATATGAGTCAAACAATAAAAAACCACATAAATTCAGTAATACACCAAATCACACATGGTAATAACCAATGGTACCCATAGAAACGATGCGAATGTTTCAAGATAATGTTCATCTATGAGATTTAACTCCCAGTGCCCTACCACCCATGATAAAACATGATCAAGAGTACATGCTCACTGAGTTAGATAGAAATGATGGCTCCTATACAATATTTGTTAATAATCAGTTATATTTATAAGAATTATACATTGGATGTCTGAAGAGAACAATACATAGTTGAGGATAACACTTAAGGCCATGAGGTATACTAACAATTCATTATGGAGTAACCCACTAAGTAAAGTATCTTATCCCATGTAGTATTGGTAATGATGATACCAAGAACTCCTCCTAGGGAAATATGATGATAGTGGAACTCGCTGTGGGACTCAATTAAGGATTTCAACAACTCTATCAAATAATTTCCACTAAAGGTATCAACATCCTATTAGAAGGATCTTTTTCCATACTAACCCTTAGAGAATGGACTAAGGGAACACACTTAACTGATACTGGTCAGATGAAGCCCACACAAGATCTCAATATAGCTTATATAATGAGAAATAGGAACCTAGAATATACTCAAGGGAGTACACCGTGTGTCTCTAAAGGTACAAAGTGTGTCTCACTAATCCATGAACTACCCACATATCATGCTCACAAAGAATGAGCATTTCCACAATACATTCCATGTACTGAGGGTACAAGGAATTTAGAAGTCACCCCCGAACACAAAATTCCATTATTTTCATTCCCATGTACATAGGATTGTGTTTTTGTACTCAGGTAATGTCCATCTACTAACCTATGTACACCTAGCCATGCAGTTAGGATGATTCCTTATGCCAACTTATGTAATCCTTTCCATGTATTTAGATCTTGTCTATTTATCTTTTGAGATACACACTGAGATACCAAGATGATTCCTATAGCATTTTATAGGGTCACATGGAATTTCAACCATATCTCTATACTAAAACCCCAACACTATACAAAAGGGGTTATACGACGTGTGTTCATTGGACTATACATTGTGTAGTTAGTTTTTTCACAGATCCTGCTAAAAGCTTCCAACGTCTTAATCATGACATAAAACCCATTAATTTACCCCTAAATAATGTTGTATCTCATGGATATGTGGTTTTCAAAATCTCCTCACTATCGATGAATAGAATTTGGTTTCTTCGACCATATCGGCCCCTTGGGAATTCACCTCCATCGTGCCTCACTGGTATTGCACACCAAACAAGAATCATGAGCCTCTAATCCATCCATGGATCTATTGTCATTGATTTATACATCAATCATATCATTGAATCTCCATCCATGACTTATGGTAACTATCAATTCCTCCAATTATTGAATTCTCAATGATTGGTCAACATGTATTCGTCGAATAGTATGCCAAAAACATTCTAACTATGAATGCATGTATAATGGGGGTGAAAACCATTAAAAAATAAAAGTGAGTAATGAGCCACAATTATTTTACATTTTATACTTGATCGACTATAATAATAAATTAAAATGATGTGGTAAAACATTGGATGAAAAAAAGAAATATTATCCCCATATCCTGTAATTAAACCAATACCCACAAAAAAATGATCGATCCACAAATCAATTTGTTTGTCAATTGATTCAAATTAGATGAGGGATAAAACAACATGGATAAACCAAAAAATAAAAGTTCCTACCTAGATTCATTGATGAAAAATATTTTTTCATTACATTCATCAGAATGATACATGATTTCTATTGTCTCAAAATCCATGATTTGATCTAAGATGACATCGTTTTCTAATGATTTGCCAATGAATCCTCCCCAATGGCCCCTTTATAATCCCCAAATTTTGAAACTAACCCTAGGGTTAAATCATAACCATTTTTAAATATAGGAATAGTTTTACTCATTGACAAAAAAAATCAATAAATTAATGTATTTTATTACTTTCATACCTGCACCAATGTTTTCACAAAAACCTAAAGCTGAAAGAGTTTATGTGGTGCCTAGGATAAAAACTACATTCTAAACTCAACAGTTCCCCCTTATTCCTATTATGTCACCAATTTGGGATTTACTCCTATTTTTCAACAAAACTACATGTGAATGATAATAATGTATTTAATATATTTCAAAACTAATTCTAGGCACATAAGGCCTTGAAATATCATGAAATATCCATTCCTAGATATATAAATAATCCTATATATAGTTATATTCCTTACATGGAAAAAATGAGATATTAAAAGGTAGAACATTCATCAGATAAAGATAAAATGTGTTCCCTTTCCTCAATATTTCGTGACCCATTTTAAAAAATTCTATAAATATTCGATCTCTTTAAATCCTAATCATAGAAAAACTAGCATGGTATCTTCAATGTAGAGAAACAACCATCATGATTCACTTAGTAGGGTGGTAATGTATTGAGAAGTAATAATGATTGATCAAATCCAACCATCTTCTGGGGCACGTATTTATCACTTTCGATGTGAACATATACATAATGATTTTATGATCAGTATATATATCAAAACATTCTCTATAATGATTACACATTTATACCATCAATGAAAACATTACCAAAAAAACTATCTAAATCATGAGTTAGGTAATTATTCTAATGAATTTTGAATTGGAGAGATGCATAAGATGTCACTATATAATTTTGCATGGGGAAGAATACCAATAGATTATTTGATGCATAACTATATTTCAAAACCCCTTCTCCACTGCATGGAAATGTAAGACCATTAACACTCATCAACCTTCCCTTTAGTTCCTTTAAATTATCCCCACATTCATATGTTCATAAGAACATAACCCCCTTTCAGGTAAACATAGTGAGTGGGTTATTTAGTCATGAAAAATATCAATGAAATCATTTATAGTATCTATCTGACCCATGAAAGATACCAATCATAGTTACTATGGTTAGTCTACAAAATTTCTCAATAACATCCATCTTTGAACTATTCATTGATATACCATAATATGAAATTATATGATATAATAATGAGACTTTAGTTAGGTAAAATTAACACTTGGTAAATTTTTCATGGAGATTTTCCTTCCTTAGATTCATTATCACAGTCCTTAAATGATCCTTATGGTTTTCATTTCACTTAAAATATATATGAATATTGTGTATAGTGACAACCATGAACATATCATCGTAATATATATTGACTATATTCATTAAATCCTTGACGATGGAAGGAGAAATGGAATTTCTGAATAACATTACAATAAATTCAAAATTATTATACCTCATAGGGAAGGTTGTGTTCTGTACATTCTTTTTTCTGACCATTATCTTATGATATCCAGAATGAAGATCAACCTTGGAAAAAAATATTAACCTCCTCATAATTGATCAAATAAATCATCAATATAGGATGTAGGATAATGTTTCTTAATAATAATATTCTTAAGTTCTTGATAATAATTTTAAAGATTCATTAACCAATAGTTATTCTTAACAAAAAACTGGTACACCCTATTGTAAGGAACTAGTCTAAATTAACCCAATTTTTGGATTATAATAGAGTTTCTTCATCAATTCTAGAAACTCAATCATGGTCATTCTTTATGAAGTATCTAAAATATGTGTAATATGATGTATGAGTTCTATTGAAAATATATTCCCATGATTGTTGGGAACAATAACCAACACTTCTTATGAAATATGAAAAAACTTGAATAAATTAATATCCATTGTATTGAATTTTTATCTAACAATTTAAGATAAATAATTATCATTAATAAGTTTTAAGACTTATATAATGAATGTACTTTCCATTGGTATTGTTTCTTCATCCTCACATTGAATGAATATCATAGGTTGATTTGAAATGTTAAATTTAACTTCTCTTCCTCAATAATTTATATGTTCTTTATTCTAATAGAGGTAATCCATGCCAAAATTTACCTCAAAATTAACTATAGGTATAATTAAAATATTTTCAGTAATAAAATTCTCAAAAACATATATCATAGAGTTATAGTTATAAATTTTATCATCTTACCTTTAGAAGTTTTCATTTCCAACTCAATATATAATCATTAAAGGGGTGATGTGATAACTTTTTAAATATTTCATATATAAAATATTATTTAGAAATTGAATCAAATAAAACATTTGAATTTATAGAGTGGATGATAACAGTATCCTTCACCAAAATCACATGGAACTTTCACATTATCAATAGTGATTCTATATGAATAACATTATCCACCTGGATGATTTTGTACGTTTCCTTGATGTCTGGGGTTACTAGTTTGAATAATTCATCGTCTATTTACAGTTGAAGAACTAGATTAAAATGTCCTCTTTTGTTCCATAACTTTGAATGACATGATTACTCGTACCTCTACAATTGTAACAAACTACCACTCCCTTAAATAATTTTCTACGATGCGCCTTTCCATGATTTATAAAAGATGGAATTTTTTCTTCCCTTCTATTTTAAATCATGGATTTATGTTCACTTAGGGAATAGACGAACAATTATCCACATAATTTCCATTAAATATATAGAATCTGAAAAATAATGTTCATATCTTAAAAAAACATGATAATATATAATAAAATGATATAAAATGTTGAAAAACTAGTTACCTTTAAAGACAAATCGTATTCCCCTAAAACAATAATTCATTCTATTATATATATAGTATGCAACATACTTGGATTATTTTCTTATTTTAGCCTCTTTCATGCTTACATATTCATCTACCTCATTCTTTTAATTGAGGAAGAATATCTCCATTTTTTATAGATAATCATGAGGGACACATTTTCTATAGAATATCAAATTAAAAGTTATCTATTGTATGTATTATATTTCTTTAACTTCTTCAGTTTTCTAGTTCAATGACCACCGTTGACTAGTATCTCATGTCAAACAATACACTATATCCCACACCCAAGAATATGTTTTTGAGAGACTTAATTCATTATTTGTAAACTAATCGATTAGTATTTACATTAAAATTTGGTTTCTTCTATCACATAAAGTATTCCAATATCAGAGAATCACATTATATAACTATTAACATTTCTATACACGTATGATTATTCATTCCAACATGGGTCAGCATCCCAAATATTTGTAGGATCCCCTCAGTTATAACACCATTAGTATAATATTTCTACGAAATGAAATCCTTACATTTAATAGGGGAGATGATTTGTTTTATACCATTAGGTACTATTTCTAAATAATTGAATACAATGAGTTTTCTCATTAGTGTCATGAATATTGATCCATGAAGTAAAAGCCCCTATAATTTTTAACATTATCATATAATATATTGGATTGTTTTATTTTTAATATTATCTATTATCATATTAAATTTAGTTCCAATGGTTTATACCAGTCTTTCTCAGATACAAATTGTAGATAACACACTCTAGATACCTAGATCCAGTGTTTAATTTATAACATTGGTACATGATACAAGGGATCTCAACAAATATGGTTGATAAGTTTAGAATCCATAAAAAATATATGCATACATTATTCCTATATTACATAGAGAAAATATATAATAAAAACATCTTATAGGAAAATTATCTCACCATTGATATTATTCATAATATAATTCTTCAAATTTGGTGGAAAGGAAACAAACCATGGGTTATATCATTTGCTCAATATGGGTTACGTACACAATATGCTATCATGTGTAAATAAAGAATAATCCATATAATAATTTAAATAACTAGAAACAAAAGCCATTTAATTATTAAATTGATCAAAAAATGTTTTAATCAATTATATCAACATAAAAATATCATTGATAATAACAACTGATTTATCAACGAAGGAAATAAAGAATATTAGAAATCATGATCTCATACATCATGATATCTTTACCACCAATGAATCAAAAAACATAGTTTAATTGATGGGTATATACACCAAAAACCAATTTAATATTTTTAGATAATCAGTTTATTTCATGAGACCAATCAATGCATTGATGAGATATCTATAACCAAGACCCACCAATCACATCTTGTCTAATTCATTCCTTGTATATTAAAATGTAAATTTCATTCATAAAAAATATTTCTTATCAACAAAGTATCCATACTGATTGAAGAATATTAAATATAAATATTTTCCCAGTCAATCAAATAACATTCAGATTGAAATACACTATTTAAAAGTTATATTAGGTTTAGAAAATAATCTTATCCATTATATAAAGAATATTAATATTTAAGAGAAATGAAATTTATAAAGAAAAATTATTAGATTAAAGTGAATATTTCAAAAGAATGGTAATGAAAAAAAAATTAATATGAGATAAAATATGACAATCAATTCATTATAAATATATATTTTGTAATAAAATCCTATCCTTTTCGAAAATAAATAAAATTAAAGTTAAAAATTGAACGAATATATCAACTTATATATTTATTTTTTAAAATCATTGAAAACATTTAGATGAATATTACAAGTGTAAACCATTTATGGTGGTGGTAAAATCCAATAACATTGTATACATTAACAAGAAACAATCACTTTGAATTATTTAATGGAATGTAAGAAATGACACATCTGAGAACATTACAAATATTCATTTAAAACTTTTTAATAATTAAATGATATTTAAAACATCCTTCCTAAATAATTTTATTAATTAGAAAAATATGTTGAAAAATAATTATGAAAAAATATGGATATTGAAGACTAATATACTCGATCAAAAAGTTAAATAATATCAGTTTTTCTTTTAAACATTGATTTTCTTAATAAAATTTAAAAACTGTTAAAATATAAAAGAAAATACAGAAACTCCATTAATATTCATTGGGGACAAAAATAGGAATATTTTTTAAAGGATGTATTCTATGTTTCCTTTAATGAAAATATTTCGAATCTCAAAAAATGTGATTATAAAATATCGTATTTCTTCTTTTGTAACGTTCAAATTATAAACCCATTGAAGTAAAAATATTAATTGAAACATTAATAAATATTAATTGAAACATTAATAAAATTTAATAAATATTTATTAATGTTGAATAAATTAAATTGTTATTATATACTTAATATAATATTATATAGTTTCATAATAAGAAATATTTCTTAATGGAGTTACAATTAAGATGAAATCACTTAAATCAAGTTAAAAATTCCTCTTTTCCGAATTTAACATCATGAATAATAAATTTATATTTATTAGAATTAATTAAATGAAAAATATTTATTAATATAATATCATATATCATTCAATTATTACATTTTATTACCCATTTATTAATAATTATTTATTAATCTCATCGTTTCTTTGTGTTAAATGTTTCAAATTTTTTAATAAAAATGGATTAGTGGTTTCAGTCCATTCTTATTCTTTGAAACTCCATATTCTAAAAAGTTTTAATAATTATATGAATATAATATATATTAAGTTTATAAATATTTATCATAATTCATGGAATGAGTAAATGGAAAATGGATCAAAATGGTTTCATGGAGGTGATAGTCCACATGTCCTCATGAGCGACAATATCATTTTTTAAAGAGTGGTAGAATAAAAAAGTTAAATTATATATTATATTTTTATGAATATAATTAATTCCTAAATATCAAATATATTTCTTAGTTCCATATTTATAACTATCCAAGTAAAATGGTAATGAAAAATTAATTTCACCTCAATGTAATGATGATATTTCATACATAGAAATGAGAGACGATATCACAATTAGTAGGATTGAAAATTGATGTAAAATGGTTTTACAATAATAATAATACAATATTATAACACTAATACTAATATATTCACTATTTTTGGATAGTTATAATATATTTTTATGATGTAAAATGTGAAATAAAATCGAAAGTATTCTGTTAATAGTTAAACCTCTTTCTTGGAAAACCTCCTTTCACTTATAACATATATCTTAATTGGATGGTATTTTGTAAATTACATAAACTATATAACATGGATACAAAATATAAGAAGTTATATTTTTTTTTGTATTTGAAAATATATAATTCTCATGAACTGTGGATAATAGAGGAAATGTTGTATCTTTTTTAAGATAAAGGAAACAATTGGAATTTCATAAAATATTAAATAATATAAATATAATAATCATTTAAAGTGGGAAAAAGGAACAAATAATTTTAATATATAATATTATAGGGTCAAAATATACTCAAAATCCCATTTTGGATAGCATTGGTAACATTTTAAGCCTTATATCTCAATTAAGTCAATTTAAACTCATTTTGACCATTACTGTAATTACATAACTTTTACCTTGATAACCTAATTATTTGATACCAAATATAAGTGTAATTATTCCCAAATTTTGGAATAATGATTCAAAATTTATAATAAATATATAATATTAAATTTATATGAGTGGGTGAAATTAAATTTAATGTAAAAATTTAAAACTCTTGTAGTTTTTTTCTGAAATATGTGGTCTATGCTTAATAATTGTTTTAAATTAAAATCATGTAACAATCAGGTTTAAATGTATTTATATTTTAAAATAATAAAAAATTTCGTATTTATTATTTTATAGAAATCCAACAATAAATTTAATCTTCCAAAACATTCCATTAAAATTATAGACCCAATTTTGTTTTTAAATTTGACTAAAATAAAATATATCTTCACAAAAGTCATTCTTGGTTTAAACAAATAAATTTTTTTTAAAAAGATATTATTTTACTCTTTATATATATATATATGGTGAGATAATACCTGAAAAATAGGATAAATACAGGTGTTATAATTATTTCGAAGTATTACCATGATTTAACCCAAATTTACATTTTTCTGAGGTGATAAAGTTTTACCATAGTGTGTATTCATAATGACCAAATTTTAAGATTGCGCTATTAATTTATTTTATTTATTTTCATTTGGAATATTAATTTTTTTTATCAAATTAAATAAAATAGGTGGAGTAATTTAATTTAATATTAAATTTCAAAAACTCGGTGACATAATATTTTCTGCAAAAGATGCCTTCTTATGTATAGAAATATTTTATACCAAAAAAATTATAATATTTAATATAATGAATTTAATTATATTATTCATAAAATAAAGGAACTAATATTAAATTTAAATTAATTTAAAAAATATATATAACTTTTTAAATTCCTGAAATGAGAAGATAGTTTTCTATGAAAATCAGTAATTTTCAATACGTAAGATAATAAAACGTTTCCAAAGAATATAAAAACATAATTATATGGTAATTTTGAAATGATAATTTCCAAATTGATAAATTTTTTATCAAAAAAATTATAAACATGGAATAAAGTAAGGATAATTTTTTCCTAGAATGAAATAAATCCAATTTTTGAAGAAAATGTATTTTTGAAGCATATAATCAATTTTATGAAAATTGTCTATTTATAAAATATTCATTAATAAAATAATTTAAATTATAAAAAATCATTATATGTATTTATTTATAATTTGTTTATACCTATTCATAAGACTAATTTTTCATGCTAGGTTATAATGGTATACTATATTATAATTCATTTAGACAAGAGGTTTCATTTATCATAAGCTATTTAAAAAATTAAAATTTTTTGAATAGAAATATATCTTAAAATATATTGGTGTTAGAATAGGATAAATTTAATTAGTCTTAGTACGCTATATAAATGTTTATTTTTTAGTTCCATTATTTCATTTGTTTTCAATGCTGTTTTAATATGTGTGTGGTGAGTTTGGATTATGTGGTGATGCATGTGGAATAGTTTTAGATTCATTTAATTGAATTGGTTGAAAAACTTGTAAAATTCACATTGTACTATTGTTATAACTATTTGGACTCTTATTAAATGAAAAATACATGTTTCAAGTATGTCATATTTTTTACTACAAGATAAAGAAGAAAACCATCCATGAAAATGTCTATTTCCATGAATAAGAAATTAATATGGCCATGAAAAATAATATTTAGTTTCATGAGGAATTTTTGAAGAATAATAATCGAGAAATATTTGGATATATATTAGATATTAATAATATTTTAAGTACATGTGAATTTATGTCCATACTAAAAAACATAGTTTAACAAAAAAAGGGAACATGGGCCACCTCGACCAAGGGTGGGACCAAAGACAACCAAACACAATGTAATCTACCATGGGCAAGCCCGCAGGTGGAAATATTGGATTTTTATAATTCCATGGTGATATATTTTATAAGGGCCAAGAAGAATGCACCAAGACGGTGCATGGGTTTGTAACGGATCCCACAAGGCAAAATCTTGTGGTGTGTGGGTGGGTGTATAGGTGTCGATCCCCCATCACTAACTCAATGAGGTTGTGACATGACTTATAAAATAGAACTATGTATAAAACATTAGAGAAACAAATATGGGAATTTTCTTGACATGATATGGTTCAAATAATTTAAAAATATAAATTTTGATCTTTGGATATAATAATAACTTTATCTTGGCCATTTTTTGTCATCTTCAACATCGACTTCATCTTGAACCTTCGACAAACATGTAATCTTGATACAACCACAATTCACTATTTTTAAAAATTCTAATCATCTTCTAGGATTATTATGATCGTATGAGGTATTTTGGATAAAAAAAATCATGCGAGAAATATATGTATGTTGTGAATGAGAAGAGTTTAAAGAATGATATATTTTCGAATGAAAATAAAGTTTTCGTCGACAGTTGTTTCTCATTGATGGATGAACATCATGTTTTTGAGAAAATGAGAAGAATGTAATCCTCATATATTTCATGGGAGGATACCACCTCAAGGAATAAACAAGAAGGTGAAATTATTTTCAATTTATACTTGAGATAAATCTGAAAAACTCCTACATTCGAATAAGACATTGACTCAGCTTTTTTCGCAGAGATTCAATAGATCTTGAATTGTGGAATTTAGTTCATGTGAAGTGTGTTGATTCTCGCTAATAAAATGAGAAGAATACTATCTCAATGCACTACTCTGGCTATTTAAAAACTCTAGTTTCTTGACAATCAAAGTTATTCGATCTTTTATATCTCAAAAAGAGAATATTTCCCATATAACTTCATTTATGAAAATGAGAATGAAGCCATGACTACTAAACTTTTACAAAGAACACTCACAATTCTTTATGAAGAATCTATTTCACAACGAAACTGGATATTATAAGATACCCCTATGAATATATCTATTGTTTGGTGTGAATGTACTTTTTAGATACTATAATACAGCTTACACATACACTATGACTCATGAAGATGAAGTTGTCTCACCCACTAGGTCATGTGTAATGACCTCATATGATAAAATGGCATGGTGAGAAAGTATGTTTTTCTTGAAGTGGAAGGTGTGTGAATATTCTAGTGTTTTCTATGTGAACAAATTTTTCATGTGCACATTCTTGATGAACATTCATTGAATCAAAACTAAATATCACAATAATATTTTTTAGATAGTGGGTGCATGAAGGAACATTTAGAAGGACGAACTGGAATAGTAAACAACCATTTAGGTTTGTGAACATGTGGATAGTGTTTCATGATTTCATGCAAGAATATACAAAGGTATTCACATGTAAATAAATACATGAAAAGGTCAAGATATTATTCAGAATAACAATATGTGGAGATTCAAATAAAGCATAGAATAATAGAATATCAAATAATGTAACATATAAATGAATGTGCTTCTGTTTCGGATTCCATGAAACTCATGAATGAAGGATAATTAAGTTGATATTTTTTAATTGTATTATATTAAGAATTTAAGAGTATTTGTGTGAACTATTTTCACAATTCAAAGTGGGGTGATGAATTCAGTCAGAATGAATAATATCCCAAGTAAGGTTTCTCTTAGAAAACTAGTCATTACAGGTGATCAGAATTATTTGTTAGGATCAAAAGACTATACCAGTGATTTTTTAAGGTACTTGAGTCAGTACAAGAGAATGTTAGATCTAATAATCTCATAGTATATGATCATAGAATCCTTATACAAGGGATTAAACCTTTAATAGAGGTGAACCCTTTCAATTGGTTTTATTAGAAGATAAAGTCTTTTTGTTGGAGCCAGGATAAGAATGAGACATTCGGTTGGAGTTGGAGAATGAATTATTTTTCATTCACCCAAAATAAAATAGAGACTCTTGGATAGAGATGAAGTATATGTTTTTCAATTGGAGATAAAATATATTCTATTCACTTATTTTATAGTTAAGAATCTATAACTGGGGTAGATAACCAGTTGTAGTAAGGAGTGAAATTTCTATTAAACCATGTAAATAATGTGTGTTACTCTCTTTCTCTTATTACTACAGTATATAAGGATATATTGAGATATATTTCTGAGTGGATCAATCACCTTATAAATTTTGAGATGTTGGATTTGAGATAAAATGAATTCATCAATAGAAACCAATGATTCATCCATCCCCTCTCAGGGGTCAATCCATCTAGGGGAAATAAAAGTGGTTTCAAACTGAAGGTTCCCTCTAAAGATCCTTGTGTGTCTTCATAAGGTTACGCTTTTATGAAATTATTGATAAACCTTATAAGGATATATCTTTGAAGAATGGATAAAAAGGAAGAAAACAAAATCATGTAAGATAATGAAGAGTCTTAGTGCAAAATAAGAGGCACCTCAAATGGAGGTAAACCTAATGGTATAACATGCAATAATTCTTTCAAATTTGATTACTCTAATTAATCCTTCTTAATATATGATGATAATATATCACATTTTGACAATAATTTTTAATTATCATAACATTTGAAAAAACAAAATATTGAAGTTTTATATGGTATTTTTGGAAGATTCATGCATCTTCATAATAACAAATTATACTTGAAAAAAAATGTTGTTGTAATGTAAGATAAATTAGTTAAAAATTATATCATATTAAAAACTATCACAATAAATATGAAATTAAATGTTTAAATATTAATATTTTCATTTAAATATATGATGAAGAAACTGAATAAATTAAAAGAAATGTTTGTGAGAATTATTTCTTTGAGATTTAATTTTTTTAAGATTTCCATACACTTGAAAATATGCACATTGTTTATATAGTTTTCAATGTTGCAAAATTATGAGGATAAAAAAACCAGGTAAAAGAGCTTGATTATTCTTCACATGTTTAGAGAACAATTATATCAAAAAATTGAAGAAGATGAAGGGATATTTTGAATCCAAGATAAGATAAGTTGGGGATGAGAATAAATACATCAACACATGTTTTTAGTGCTATATGTGAAATTAATGAATATATAATCAATACAAGCTAGGGATTCCCAAATTTATAGAAAAAGTGATTTTTCAATATAATTATAATATACAGATCAATAAATTTATGAAGATATTTAGATACTTATATAATGATTAATAAACAGCTTCTAAGAAGAAGGTATTCCATAATGAAAAAATTATCATTTCTTCTGATGTTGTTTCAATTACAGAAATAGGGTCTAAACTATACTATAAGAAATAATAGATGGTAAAAAATACAGATAAACCAACCATGTTAATGGTGGATTTATAAATAGGAATAAAGATATGTTCTCCAATTGTTTGGCAAATAGTGATAGATCCCCTAACAAGAAAAATGGTTCTCATTTTCAGAAATCTAAAAAGACTACACCACAAATTAATATCATAATTCATATAAGCTATTTTTGGTGTTGCTGGAAATATTGACACAATATATTGGAATACTAGAATAAAATATTAATTCATGAAAATAAAATAAGTTCAATATTTATGGGCATAAACTAATAATAAAATAGAATACCAACACGAATGAATAAAAATAAACATATAATGACTCCCTCTAGAAATAAATTTTTTTAACACAATGGGGATTTATTTGAGTATCAGAATAGAAGTTATCACTATTAAGATGAGTTATAGAATATAAATATTATGATTAAGCCATATTGTTAATATAATTAAAAGACAATAACAAATGGGAAGGAATGTAAGAAAAGTAGGTGACAAGTCAGTATTAAAATGTAGAAAAAATAAAATATTTTTAGAAAAATTGTCACCAAAAGGAAAAATGTTGCAACAAAAATATAATACATGCTATCAAGGAATGAGGGCCTAAAATAATTTTTTGGAATATTTAATTAAAATGTTCATAAATATGAGAAATTCCTTGCAATAAATCCAAGATAAATTTGTTATGCTGATAAAGGGAAATGGATTCAATAGAAATATAGTGGTAAGTCTTTTAGAGATTCAAAGAAGAATGAAAATGCTAAGAAAGAATTCTTACTATTTTTCTAATTCAACTGAAATAATATTTGAAATTGTAAGAAGATAAAATTATTTCTCAAGTTAATGGGATTAATATATTTCCAAAAAATTAGGTGGAAGAATTTTTTCCACAAAATTTGATTAAAATATGACAGATATTGGGAGAAAAGAATGGGAGAGGATGAGAAGATGTTCTTGGACATTATGTTACTCCTTATAAAAATGGGTTTGTCATTAATCCCATCAATTTTTTGTATTTTTTGAGATAATTGTTTTATAATTGATATAGATTTTTTAGGCTTTCACTTCTAGATATCATGATGAGATTGTACTACATTGATTCTACTAACTTCCATGAAATGGATGAATAGTGTGAATTGCTCGATGGGGACAAACCTTGATAATGAATATCAAAACCTTGGGAAACATTCAAAATTAAATTTCATATTATTATAATAAAATATTCATCTCATATTATTAATCATATTATGTTGTCCATTAATTTGGAGTAATTGGTTGATGGAAAAATAAGAAAGAGGGGAGACATAATATTTTTCACCTAAACATTATGTTGTGTTTGTTGAAGTCTGTACAGGATTTAGAATTTCATTGATATATATAATTATTTTGAATCCCTTGGATATTAATTTATACATTCTAAGAATTATTACACATACATTTCCTTTCATAGATATATTATATATCTTTTCTTGTATCTCTCCTATTTTTTTACTGTATTAGACAATATAGACATAGAGTTGATTAAATAAAGGCTATTTGCTAAGATAACCATGTGAGATCATTCCTCTCCTAGAAGTGATCATATATTTTTTGTATAAAAAATATGATCGTGTTTTTAGAAGAAAAATGATAAGTGAAAAGTCACCCACTTTTAGATTTCATTTGATTTTCAAAGGTGGAGAATTTTTTGTGCACACATATTGAAATTTTATATTTGAAAATGATCTTTAAAACACAATAAAAAGTGGTTGATTTTTGGGACTAATGTTTCATTTGTTTTCAATGATGTTTCAATGTTTATGTAGTGAGTTTGGACTAATGGGTGATTCTGGGAATATTTTTATGGATTCATATAATGGAATTGGATGTTATGGTTTGAAAATTATCTTTTGATTATTATAATGATTTTTTGGACTGCCCTTAAATGATAAAGAAATGTTTTGTGGATGAAACATTTTTTACTACATGATGAAGAAGATGATCAATCATTAAAATGTTGATATTCGTGAATAACTTACGAATTCCATGAAAAAAAATAAAATTCATTTTCCATGAGGTATGGATGAAAAATAACAATTTAAAAAGTATTGGATTTATATTCTATAATTAAAATTTTTTATCTACTTATAAATTTAGGGAGTTAATAATAAATATAGTCCAAACAACTAGGCATCCTAGGCCCCCTCGACCATGGGCACATTTGGGATCATAGTCAAACATGCCACATTAAAAGCTACCCCAGAAATCCCATAGGCGGCATGATGGGACATATATAAGCCCATGGAGAGACAATGTATAAGGCCCATATATAATGTTCCTACGAGGCACATGGTATAGGTAAGGATCCTATTGGGATGATTCCTATGGTGTGTGTGAGTGTACGGGTACATATACCCCATTGTTAGCTCCATGAAGTTGCGACATGGCTTAGCTAATATACCAGAGTGAATAAAATTAGAAATAATGATGTGGGACTCAGCCATCCATGATACATTTCATCAGTATTACTAATATGTGGATAGAATGGGGCCATTAGTTGTGTTTCATCACAGTCATCCATCTATCATCTTCAACCTCCAATGCAAATTGTTTCTTTAACAGACCGACGAGACTAAGGCGATCAGAACACACTACTATAAGTGCTTCTAGCCATATTCAATTGGGATAATAATGGTATGAGGTATTTGGTATCATAATGAAATCGTGGATTAAATATATTAATTTCATGAATGATAAGTGTTTAATAAATAATGTACTATCAAATTCAAACAAGTTTGTAGTTGGTAATCTATGCATCTTCTATTGATGAATAAACATTACTATTTCAGGAAAATTATTAACAACAAATCATCATTGGAAGAACTTAATGATATCAGCACAAGGGATAAACATAAAGGATCAATGATTTTTGGTTTATAAATGAGTTAAATATGTACATCTAAGGAATTTTAATAAGTCCTTGAGTCAATATTATTTATTGATATTCAATTCAACATAAGAGGTAGTGTTTAGTAAGTACAAGGAAAGACGATGCTCACTTATAAAATGATAAGAACACAAGAAATTATGGTTTTTATTGATAATGAGAAGATCTCTTTTCCCTATAAATAGAGAATTGTGTTCCTATGGTTTGTGAATATAAAAGTTATCACATGCATATTTGTTTGTGTCAAGGATAATGAGTCCACATTTGATCGAATTGTTCATAGAAAACTTGTAGTGATTTGTGTAGAATATTTTCTGTGAAGTCACTTAAGATTATGTGATACCCCTATTCATATATCTACTACCTTGTGTGAAAATAATTTTGTGATACCACATGATATTTTACACTTACAGTATGTCTCATGAAGGATAAGAGGTCTCACCAACATGGAATTGAACATATATCTCATTTGATAAACTTATGTGATGACATTTTGTGTTTGTAGAAGAACATGGACAACGGTGTTTTTCAAGTGGAAAATATGTTCATATTATAGTGTTCACAAGGTGAACAATATGTTCATGTAAATATTCATAACAAACTTGTAATGGATCAAAACTATTTAAAATAGGAGTGTGTATATAGTGTATGCCTGAAGGAAGCCGATGGAGGAGGAATAAGAACAATGAATAACCATTTGAGTTTTTTCATAAGGTAGTGGAAAATGATTCAAGATTTCTTGAATTCATGTATGAAGTAATTAACATGGGAAGTACTAATTGAGATACTCAATTCGTAAATCATGATAAGGAAGTATGGACTATGAAATAAAATAGTGAATAATAACACATCAAATAATAGAAGATATAAATGAATGTGTCAGGGTTTTGGATTCCATGAAACTCATTCATGAAGGAGAATTAATATTATATTCTGAAAGTATTATTTTAGAATTAAAAATTGAAGAATATTGTTGTGCACTACTTTCAGACATCAAAGTGAGGTTGGGAATTTTGTCATATGGAAGTATTTCCCAAGCATAGTTTCACAGAGGAAACTAGTAATTATAGTTGATCATAATTATTTAGATAGACTACAATGTATTTATAGTGGTTTTTTAACGTATATAATTAGGTAAACAAGCATGAAAAATCCAATAAAATCATTGAAAATGAATGTAGAATCATTCTATAGAGGATCAATCTAGGAATAGAGCTGAATCCTTCCAGTTGATTGTGGGAGTAATTAAAGTATTTTGGTTAGAGCCATGAGAATAAGGAGTATCTCTATAAGATTCATTATAGCCAACATAAAATAGATTCTCTTGGTATAATCTAGAGAAAATTTATTTCTTTTTGATCTGAAAGTAATTTTATTCTCTTTTTTGATTGTGGAGACTCTATAATTATTTCGAATAACTGGTTATGGTAAAGAGTAGTATTTCTACAAAACCTTGTAAATTCATTGTTCTACACTCTCGACTAGTTCTACAATATATTAGGTGATATTGAGAGATATCATTGAATGGATAGATAAACATAACAAGTTCAAGTGGTTGAATTAAAAATCAAAGTAATTTGTCAAAATAAACCAATGATTCACCCATCCCCTCTCAATAGTTAATCTATCCATGGGGACAACACTATCCACCAATAAATATCTATATTTCTTATATTTCCCTCTAATTTTGACATTCCAATAGAGAATTATTTACAATTCATCATCATTAATAATATTTATCACTCCATACTTGTTTTTTTATATTATTTATTTGATTCTTTATTTGTTTTCATATCATATGTGAATCCACTATCAAGAATAAAAACTCCAACTTGAATACATTATCATAGAGAAATTTCTTCTAATTTAGACATATAAACCCTATTTCCATTTATAAATATGTTTTTTCACATATAATGTTGGTTTATATCCAACATTTAATTTTATATACTATGGGTATCTTTATCATAAAGGGATATAATATAATTTATAATTTCAAACACTCCTGAAGTATCTTTAGATTGTGTATTCGTATTAATGTACCTCACCTCATGTATTATGATTTTAATATGAAATGATAAATACATAGATTTATGCCTATAATATAACCAATATAATTATAATCCACTAAAAATATGATAAATATTTTAATTTTGATTACATTAATCTATATCTTTTATGCATTGATTTATTATTTCACTGTATAACACTTTTTTCAAGATTTGTTTAGTGATAACAATGTGTGTCAAATGATATAAATAATAATCACGGAATTTATCTAGGAACTTATCTCATTTCATATAATTTTATATAACTCTGGTTTTTGCCTGAAAAGAATTATGGTTCAATAGTTATGGCCATCCGAAGTTGGAAATCTGAATAACATCCAGCAAGGGAAATTCTAGAGCATAGTACATAATTTATTGAAACTAAAAAAATCACCAAAGTCAAGAAAATCATGAATAAAATCCATTAAAAATAGCACTTAAAATATGGTAAATATCATGTAGTGTAACTCTAGTTTGAAAAAGTCACTAGGATGTGTAGAGCCAGAGGTGGTAACCTCCGCACAACAAATGTTTCTCCACGAAACTCAAAATTTCATGAAGATGAAAATACATCACAAAACTAGAAAATTAATGAGAGAAGGTAAATTTTTTTTAAAAAATATTTATTGATAATAATTTAAAGTATAAATACCCATCACAAGCCATTTTTTAAGAGGGGGACATAGCGAGCTGTGACATCACACTCTAAATTTGTGATTCTCCATAGAGTTTCATGAGTTTCTCCAAACCATTTCACTATGGTTAATATTTTGTGAATTTCTTCATGTGAGCCCTTCATTGTATGGGTTATCGTATGAGGATGTTTCATGAAACATCCATATATGAAGAAAAAGTTTTACGTAAGATGACCATACCTTAAAAAACTCAAATTTTCATGAAACTACATTATTTTGAAGAACAATGATTTCCATATCCATTTGGATCAATCCCTTCACTTGGTATACAGTCAAATACATTTATCATATTTTTGAAAACCCTATAATACTGAAACTGATACCTTTTAACATAATGGTCCATACAATAACAGTTATGCCCCCACACCCTAATTCAGGGTCACTGTTGGGATGCATTCATTGGCCTCTTGATCAGTCTTGTCACATCACACTACAAACCCCCATGAAAAATTATGATTCTCACTGTAAGCTTATCTGGATGGTTTGATGATATTTTAGGTTATGTATTTTACAACCATAACATCCATCAATGAAATTACATGAGCAGAAATACCCCTCTTCATTCCCTTAAATACCTTTAGTCCACATAGTCTTCTTGGTCCCTTTCTCATGTAATTAGTTGAGATTAACCTCTTATATTCACTTAATAACTTGAGTTGAAATACTCCTCAAGAAATTCCAAAAATTAAATCACTTGAATCATATTACATGTTCAACTAAAATGGGATTACCTTGTGTATGTCCCACAACAACCATTGTTAGGAATCATTCATGGCGGTCTTCACTACATGATACTATATTATAGTATATTTTATAAGGAAATAATAGGATTCCTCCTACAAAAAATTGATATGCTTTAATCATCTACTGTAAGATTGCACATTCCATGATCATGATACTACACCGTTAGTCTTTAATTCATGATGTTAAACTATTGTATAATGAATATGAAAATCATAGGATGTATTTTGAGAAAAACAAAAGATACCTTATGCATCATGAATAAAATTCCTTTTACCATGATCATGAGAGGATCCCCTTATTTCTCACGATATGATTTTAAACCATAGTATACCCAATATAAAAAGCAAATGTTTCCTCCTATTACAAATAAGAGATTTATTATGAATCAAGAAAAAGATATCTCATGTAATGATCCTGATATGACTTCTAATTATCACCCATGGGTGTCTATCTCATGTGTAATCCCCAATCAAATCTCTTGACCCATCATTGAACTAAGAATCCAACATGATAAAATGTGAGGAAGAATAATGGGAAACCTTAGACTGAAATACCCACATGTATCCCTACTACTCCAATGAATCCCCCATGGGAAATCTCTTATGATGTAAGAATCAATCATATTCCTATCACACATTTGGGATTTATTATTCCATCTTGAAACAACACGACAGAGAAGGTATGGGAAGACCAATGCCTAAATCCCTCACACCACATCCTTTCACATGAAGTTAAACCACTACCTTACCCTATGAAATGAATATTGGATTTCTTGTGAAATAATCAAAGGATGCATCATGCAATGAGAATGGGATGCCTCGTGTGATAAGTATAAGATAATCCTATAATCAATGACTCCAAGATTCACCTGGAAATATTTCTTAAATAAGAACCAATCATTTCTCCACAAATCCAAGCAATATCTAGGAATATTTCATGTTTGAGAAAAATAAAACTCTCAATGCCTCTTAGTTGGATCAGAGAATCCTCAACACATATGTTCCAAACACAACATCATTGCCTCCTATCATCACCTAGAAATCTTCCCCTTGTAATCCCTAATAACTTCATCATTTATCCTAGTATCATCCATGAAGATTCCATGTGTAAGCGCTAAAAATTCCATTTTTTATCCTAGAATAACCAAAGAGTATTAAAAACATAGGACCCAATTAGAACTGATTCATGATCTGCAGGAAAATGTATCCTTAACCCATGTGATGAACCAATAATGACCCATATGTTATCTTCAATGGATTCCGTCTCCTTCTCCTAAAATGGGATGAAACTCCCACTCTATAAAGTACATATACATAAACACACACCATCCATAATTGATGATTCTTCTGCGACAGGATTATCCTTACCAAATGACATTAAATTGCATTGAAAGGTACCATTAGACAAGCTTAAAATGGGGCATCTAACAAAATGTATTTTGATCCCTATTTCACAATAGGGTATGTTGGACATATCCATTAAGTCCATTCTCAAAATCTAGATACACATGTGGTTCCTCAAATAGGTTCAATCCTATAACCCCCAACATTACCATCAAATCCCAAAGTGTGATCATCTCCCCCACGGGGGTTCACATTCTATAATTACCACCAAATACCATGTGTTACATCTTACCGCTTATGAAAACACTCCAAAAACCCCATGAAAAATATCATTCACCCTAGGGAAACAATCCAACAAATCCCAATTGTGAAATCTCTCCCCTAGTGACAGTCATAACCAAACCCTCAAGTAAGATTTCTTCTCCCCTAAGGAAAAAATGCACCAAATCAGATTTGTAAAATCATCCCCTAGTTACACACTCAACCAACCCCTCACATATGAAATATTTTTCCTTGGAAACAGACTCTACCAATTATCATGTCTTATATATTCTTCCATTCGTACACACTCCAAAAAACCCTTAAGTTTCGAATATAACCCCATACATACACACTTCACCGAATTCCTACAGTGTAATATTCCCCCTGTAGGAAACCTTTATGAAATCCCATGTTTAATATCTCTCATGAGGGAAAAACTCCCCCAAATCCAAAGTGAAAAATCTCTCCCATTGGGACACACAACACCAAATTCCAAGTGTAAAATCTTCCGCCAATCAACCACCCTATGGTTTCGTAGACTAGCATGACTTATAGAGATATGTTTACAATCATTATTGTTCAAAACCCATTAATAATCTAGTTTCCAGGTCTACACTCCAGCTCTGGAGATGACCTCAAATACATTAAAGTTTTCCCCTCATTATTGTTTATGGAACCCATGTTTATCACCTTCATCTCAAGTCAATATGTGGTCATAAAGGGTAACAAGAGGAATACTCAGGGCATGCAATGGTTCCTTTCCAATTTTAATTATTATTAAAAAACTAAGGTTGCGGTTTTTGGATGGTGATGGTGGTTTGGCTATAGTTCTAGAACATCCATAACTTCGAAATGTGTGATGATGGTTTGAATTAGTAGCCCCTTCTGATCGATCGAGGGTTCTGACAGGCTGCAGCGATTGGTAACGAGGGACACAATGTTTCTCTTTTTGTTCTGTGCAGCCTTACTGGTGGTGTTGGTTCAATAGGGGTGTGGCTTGAGGTTTACAAATTCAATGTGATCCATTAGATAATACTGAATGTTTATGGGTGACAAGGGCCTATGCGGGGTGACATCAGATGGGTGTTCTCAACAAATTCCCTCTATTTTGGGGATGGTCTTTCCTTGGGTAGGATTCATTGGTTGGCCCATTTTTTCTTTGTTTAGAAGCAGGTCTGGTCTAATAATATGGTCATGGATAGACCCACATAGGTTTGCTTTTCTTAGTGTTTTTAGAATCAATTTCTTGTATGGTTATCACTAACCCCAAAAATATATATATGAAAAATAAAAAAAAAATTATTTGTAATGAAATATTCCCCCTATAGGGACACAATTCACCAAATCCCATGTGTAAATATTCCATCGTGTGTACACACTCCCCAAAATCCCCAGATTGAAATATTCACCCCTGGGGACACACTCCACAAAATCCCATGTCTGAAATCTTCTTCCTTAGGGAAACAATCTACTATTTTTTAAGTGTGAAATATTTCCCCACTGGGATGCACTCTACCAAATACGATATTTTAAATTCCCCTCTACGGACACACTATAAAACCCAGTGTGTAAAATTTTCCCCTCTAGAGACAAAATCCATCAAATCCAATGTGTGAAATCATTACCCACTGGGACAACACATGGAAACCCAACAATCCCTACGAGATGTTAAATCTACAACACATCTATCCTTGAAAAATGGTAAACCAGTGACCAACCTTATAAAATAAGATGTTAAACATGTGACCCATCCCTAAAATGTTACCTCCTAAAAACATGGAATTCCTGAGGTAAAAATATTTATATGTATTATGAATTCGGATTCAACCAAATAGTGGAAAACACATGATTCCTTAGGTTCCGTTCAAAAAATTCCTTATATGAGATGCCTCTAAATATAAGAGGAGAATACATTATAGGTTCTCAAAAAACCTAAAATCACAAAATTTACAAACATTTCTAACATTACCATATAATCTAATAAAAGGTTTTTTCCCCATTTAGATAGCAGTAGTGTAATTAACTAGCATCCACCTCATGATGGAAGTTAGATTGTGTTTCATAAAAATTACACAAATATATGAGGGAGAAAAGGACTAGGTGATTAACTCAATGGAAAAATCCATTGAAGAGGGAAATTAAATTCTATCATAATGTTTCTACCAAGGATCCAACAATACCAACCATGGTGGTTGAGGAATATTGTCTGTGGAATGCAGGAACGCGGGGCTAGAAATATGTGTTTCAATAATGGTATGTATCCCCAAAGAATGAGTAAAAAATAATTGGTCTCTATTTTTATAACAATAAACAATAATTTATGGTTTATTATTTTTTTCTTCTTCTATAAGACTATTTCCTTTTGTATCTATCCCAAATATATCATCCTCTTTAGAGTGAAACATTTCTTCCTTACTTTATCTTTGATAGAACCTTATTTATCATCATGCCCCACATATTCCATTCCATCATGATGTAACTATTATTATTACATGAGATTATCAAGCTTATTTGATGATGAATTATGTATCTTATTATCCTTATTAATAACATATTTGATACAATACTTGTATTTCATTCCAGGAGTGATGTCACTTTGTTTATTATTTTGATTTCCCCTTATTTCAATAACTTTTTATTTATGATCACATATAATTTTTCAATTATCATCCTCTCAATTGTCCATAGAATTAATGATGTTTTATTCTTCCGCCACCATGATTTAACCTCCTCAGGTTTGTGGAATAATTTTATTTCCTAAAATATTTTGTTTGTCACACACAATTATTTTTCTATTTTAATATAATATTTAATATTTTTTTAAATAATTAATAACTAATATGAATCAATTTGAGAACACCATATTAACAGATAATAGAAAATTATAATACAAAATACATAAAACCAACTATTTCATAATATGTGTTGGTACATATAAGAAGTTATTACACAATTAAAAGTGTATAAATAAAAATAGAAAAATAAACCAAAAAATCACTGTATTTAAAACAAGAAAAATCATGGATCATCTTGACCTGTGAGAATCACTATTAGTAGAACTGACCCAACAATGAGAAAAAATATATTTAAATGAGAATAGATTATTCAAATACAAAATACATATAATGAATTAAATTTTAAAAATTTAATTGTTAAAATTTTATTTTAAGAATATTAATATTTAATTTTAATGGTATTTAGTGAAGATTATTCAACATAAAAATGAAATTCTCAATAAAATTTATTTAAAGTGTTATCTATATTTAGTAAATCTATACTAATGAATAATTTTAATTAAATTTATTTATGATCTATATAACATTTATTATTAGGAATGTAATAAAAACTATTTTTATACTTCAATTATATATTTTCCTTAAATTAGATTTATGTGTTATGTGTAATTATATGAAAATTATTTTCTACATCTTTTATAAAATAAATAAAATAAAATGGATTTCAAAATTAGAATGTCAATAACAAATTTTATAAATATTTCCATTTTCATTTTTACCAACGTAGATATAATTTACCATCGTAAAACAGTTACTCTTCAAATAATTTCACTAATTCTATGTATTGGGTAATTTTATCTTAATAAATTAGATTAATAAATTTTTAAATGATGAAAATAATATAATATTTTTAATAATGCGGAATTATATTGAAATTAAATTAATTATTAATTAATTATAAATAAGAAAAAAACAGTTAATTTATAAAATTTTATTTTTTATATTAAAACAAATATATATATATATATATTATTTTTAATTTAATATACAATTTTTTAATATTCAGAAATTGAATAAAATTAAATAGAGTTGAAATTTAGAATTATTATAGAGATATTTTGAAATAAGGGTCATATTATATTTTAATTAAAAATAACAATTATCATATTAAATATTTAATTAAGTTTAAAATATAAAAAGACCAAATCAACCATGACATGAATTTTATGTAATCAACATCACACTTAGACCATATATAATACCTTTTTTGGTGGTAATTTCATACCCACATGTCTCACTAACATGTACTCACGTAACTTATGTAACTCCTATATGATTACTTCTTTACACCTCACACAACTTCACTATCCATGTAAATGAATATCTCTTTCACTTATAAAATTAGATGAATTCCACCAACTTAATTCCTAACTTATTGCAGTGTCCCTCCCCATAAACCACTAAGCATTTCCCTAAGATGGTTGGCCACATGATCTCAAGCATTCCTCCCTATAAGCTGGATTCTTCTAAATAGAAACAAGGGATATGGTGTGTTAGTGGGGATACATTCCATCATAATCAGAGTGTAGGAAAGTTTCAAATAATAATTATAAGGAATGGAAACAAAAATAAATAATAATCATATTAATAATAATAATAAATCCACTATAACCAACATGTGGAATCTTAATCTATATCTGATACAAAAAAATGATGACATTTCCACAATGCAATACAAAATGGTATGTACAAGAGATAATCGAGTGCATGAATATACAACATTCCAAAAAAGGAAAAAAGTACTAAATGCTACATCCACTAGAATCATAACCATAAGCTCTGCCATTTACTCTTGTACTCTATCCAAGGGATAAGAAAAATAAAACATCAAAAGATAACCTCTTCCCTTTGTCTATACCTACAAACATGAAGTTGGTTCATGTCCAATAGGTAGACTCTATAATGTGTGGGATATAATCTCTAGGACACCACCAATGGTGTCAAGAACAATCCATTCCATGCATATAAAATGAGTAGGGTAAATATACATAATGAAAAAAATTCAATAACTAAATTAATAAATCACATAGGGTTCACCATGGGATACTCAACCAACACAACATGCTTCACCCTATATGTGATATCTCTGATCTGAGGTCAACCTATAAAAATATGATATGGGAGTAACACATGGCCTTCTTTTTCCTTTTTAATCCAATCCAGATTTTAATGTAAAATTTATATTTATTACAAGGCACTTCAAATAATTATAAATAATGTAATTTATTTAGTTCCAAGGAATAAGGCTCCAGGACATTAAGAAGGGAACACCCATATGGGTAGATCATGTCAAGGTGAACACCCTATGTCGTTGATCTATGGATAGATGGGTCTCTATTACCCATGAGAATAACACTTAAATTAATTAATTAAATTTAATATATGTGAAACCAGATATGTCCATCACTAGGAAAAATAGTGCCTGATAAAATGCGTCATGATGTAATGGAAAATAACATGGAAACCTACCTTAGGTAAGTTTATAAATCCTAATCCATTTTATGACTTTTAACCAAGATAGAACAAGAAAACCACAAAAATATAAAAATTCCCAAAAAAATGGGGAATATGAGATCAACACAAACTAGAGTAGGATGTGGATAGATAAATGAAAATATAAAGAAATAATAATGGATATCTTTAGGGAAGGAATAAAATTCAATGAATAGTTACTTATTCTGAGCTTGGATGGAGGAGATATCAAAAATCCTAAATTAGGCTTGAGGAGGAGAGATAACTTCACTGAGGAATTCTATGCATGGGAGAAGAAGGAAAAATGATGGTGATTTTTAAATAAGTAAATGAAAAAAATGGTAATTGATATAAAACATAAACAAGGTCAGGGTTTGTCCACAGTGTTGGACAAACTGTGTGCTAACCATCCACTAGCTACTCTTCATGGATAGTGACCTACATGGTTGGGGATCACATACTTCCTAACTATGATCTACCTATATGTCTCCCTCTACCTTTTGAAAACACTCCGCAAATCTTGAAACACAATGATAGAAAAATATTCCACATCTTGTGCGATCCCTTCAATAGATCCCTATATCACCAACACAGAGTTTGTTTAACCATGTGGATTAGGCTTCATGGTTTGTAATAATCATGGGTATCAGTTGTCTGATCACAAATTTGGAGTTTTAGGAACAGAAAATGACTCATACAACTTTAATTCCTTTGTAACCTCAATAGGAATTAACATTAAGTCATGTTCGAGGAATTAATGAAAAATATTAAAGTTATATACCTTATAGAGAATATCTAATATTAAAACCTCCACTCTTTAAAACAACTCATACATGATTTACCTTTATAAGGGTGGTAAAACATTTTCTAAGAAAATTTATGGCCACTGATAATGTACTTCGGCCTCTCTCTCTCAGGTATCTTTCTGTACAAGGTCATTATTCCATAGAATCTATACTCTAGGAAGTAACAAGCCTCATAGAGTCATCATGTTCTGATCAATGATACGAATCAAATTCTCATCAAAGGATGCATATACCTTTTATACAATATCCTCATGATCAAATAGATGACATGGGTTAGAATGATAAGGCTGTAGTTGTGATACATGGAAGATTTCATTCATTGACTAGTACCTCTGAGGGCCCCCAACTGATAGGATATCATCCAGACTCTCTTCACGATCTCAAAAAGCCCGATGTAAGGAGGAGATATCGTTCCATATCTCTAAATATTTATATGAACCATATTGGTGAAACTTGTAGAAATACATGATGTACCATCTCAAAATCCATAGGTTGATGATGATGATTTGTATACTACTTCTCCTTTGACATGGATGTGGTGACTATTTTCTAAATCAATTGGACCTAATCTGAGGTTTCTTGAATGAGATGAGGACTGAGTTGTTTTCCTCACCAATGTTTAACAAGTACATGGGTGAATGGTATGACCTACCATAAAGGACATCCTAATTATCCATTTGAATCATTTACTAAAGACTCTTATTCTATGAAAACTCAACAAGACATATGTTTTTATCCCATGAAACTCCAAAATCAAGGATGGATTCCTAGAGAATGTCCTATAACAAACTTATTGTCCACTCATAATTCCCATCGGTAAGAGGGCGATGTTTTATACTATGTAACATATATAAACCTAGTTCTTTCTTTAACTGCTTCCAGAACCACCACATGAACCAAAAATATTAACATGATATTATATAATAATTAACACCATTAAGGTGTAAAATATCCCAAATATAAATCCTTCTGATCTAATCAACTAAGAAATTCTCTATGATATAGAGGAAGTGTGTGAAATTTGACATCATGTTGTCAATTACCCACACTGTATCCCTTCCTTGAGTTGATCTCATTAATCCCACCATGAAATATATAGTGACACCATCCCATTTTCACTTATAAATGGATAGAGAATGTAAAAGTCCTATAATCCATTATTGGTCCACCTTCAGCTACTAATATGTAGATCATTGAGTGATAAAACCAGAAATTTATTTCTTCATACCTGACCACCAATAGTGAAAACATATATCGTGGAACATATTTATAATCCCATGATGAACTGCAAAAATAGAATAATGTGATTCTACTTTCAAATATTCTATTATGTCTGAAAGCACTTAGATTTGTCCATGGATGTAGAGAATCTCATCCTCATTGATAACCCAACTAGGAGGTGGATCCTTTCTTATGACAATATCCATTATAACTAATCCCAAGAGATAAAAAATTTTCCTCTTTTCACATTTTCTAGAAGTGAGGAGGTCCTTGTTGAAGTTGCTAAAATAGGCTACACATTATAGACTTGAACTTCTTGTTACAACATAAAAAATATATCAATCAACTTCCACACATTATAGACCTCCTTGATATAGTTTTTTTGAGTCCTTTGGCATAGGAAGTTAGATAATACATTTCCATTTATAATTGTATAATAAATACCAAATTCTAATTATTGATGATACTATACCCACATACACTTCTAAAGAATCATGTCACACTATGTGGAAATGTATTTGACACCTTTATGGTCTGTTTAAATAAATAACCACCCACCTAATAGGTAATTACTCAAATTGAGTAAAGCATGAAACTTAACTGCATGATCTAGGTCTTATGTATGGTAATTCCACTCATGAGGTATCTACTAGCAAGACCAATATTCTACAAGATGATCACCCTACATCATGACTACTTATAGACCAATTGTTGATGCATCAAAATACACTGTATAGCTTCTGGATGGCTCTAGAAGAATTAGGAATGAGACTAATTTCATCCCCCCTTTCATATTCTAATATACTATTTCACAAACAAATGACCATAAGAACATCACACACTTATTATAAAATACCTTATAAGGAAATACTAGGAATGAAAAGTGCTAAATAAAATTCCTATAATAAACAGGTAGCCGTAAGAATCTATGTATGTCAAAAATATTATTGGGATGATCATAGAAAACTGAAGCATTCAACTTCCCTGGGACAATATATAATCCTACCTATAAAATGATATTTCCTAGTATGTGATCCTTATTGATCTAAATGTTGAATTTGGGTAGATTAACATATAGTTGGTTCTCTGTTAATTTATTTGACACTATCTCAAGATGTTTTTCATGGACTGGTGAGTATGATAATATACTAACATGTTTTCCCCAAATTATGCCACAAATTAATCCATATATTGGTGGAACCCAATCCATTAGGGACATAAAAATTATGGGTGAGTTTGTATGGATGAATGACAAAACCAGGTACTCATACAAGCCATATATACTCTATAATTATATATATTGTATGTTGGATGGTCTAACATTCACCTGATGGTATCCCAACCCCAAATAAATCTTAGAGAAAACCATTTATCCTTAGAGCTATTCAGATAGGTCATATATGTGATGTATTTGACACTGGTTCTTAATCCAAAGCTAGTTAAGCCTACAATAATCCATAATCAATAAGAGGGTACAATTTTCCATATTAGTTTAATGGAAAGGATTACCCCAAACATAGGTACTAGTTCATATAAAATGATAATCTTCCAAGACTTCTAACTACTTTTGGAGATCATAGGGATTTTTAGTTTCTATCCTATAAGGAAGAATGGACACAAGTTTCGTTCCTAAAAGTAGTTCAATAGTGAACTCCACCTCTCTCACAAGAGGTACTATAGAGAAGTCATTATGGAAGAAATCACTAAAATGACCCTCCACTGTATGGAATTACATATGGAGAAATCCTTAATCACTCATAAGGGGACTATCAATATGGAATGACACTCTGGACATCCCACAATGTTAGAGTCTAGCTCGACTAGTTTGGAAATCTCATTCACCCTTATGAATATACATACAACCCTTCAGTGATGTAAAGGATACCCTTCAGCTTTAGAAATCAACATGGTAATGGTATGAAATCAACTAGAGTATCCCATGAATGATGTCAAATCCAGTCATATCAAAGACAAAAAGATTCTATAGGAAGTGATATTCACCCACTCAAAGAAGGAAATCCTTGAAATGGAATATAATCTCTAATCGAACCCATGATAATGTGTTGAGAGTCATCATTCAATAGAAGTAATCCATTTCGTTTCCCAGACATTCAATAATTGCCCAAGATATAAACTATTATGAATCACTATTATAAAATAAGTTAGATTCTAATGTAGTGGCTACTAGAATAATACCTCTTGCTATTGAAGGCTTCAAGATATGCTCGATGGGAATAGGATCCATTACATAGGTATGTATGGATCCACAACCCTGAGATGAAACCAAACTAAAGTAGGTAGGTCTTCTCTTCTAGTGCTAAATATCTAATGTATGGCTACCTTAGACACATCTTCCACCTCATCCTGATTGGCCAATAGAAGACTAACTTCCATCCTGATATGTACCTATGGATCTTTTAACCATATGGGATGTTGGTATAGATCCCTTCTTACAAGTATCTAGATGGATTTTTTTAGAAATGAAAAAGATGACACATCCTACCTCAATCTTGACACTCGATTGGATTCCTTGTACACTGGGGATTCTTATGGATTTTCTTACCACACTGGTGACAGACCACAATACAATCAATTTATTTTATATTACTAGAACTATCCCAATGATCATTCTAAAAATGAAATTTCCTACTACTAAATATACTATATCCCTAGCTCACAACTGATCCTAATTGACTCACACTACTAGCTTCCCTAAGGTTCCAATAATTGATGAGTTCATAGATCACTATCTCAAAAATAGTAGTTAACAGTAATAAACTCACCTCAAATAGTATACACAAGACAATCCTTAAACCATCTAATAGACATCAACTCATCATTGGACTATGTCAGCAACAAACACTAAAAATTGGTGAAATGATATGAATATTCTGTCACAAATATATCACCATCTTATAGGTGCTGAAAATAAATAGTTCATCCCTGTTTCATAGTCTTGAAAATATGTTAACCTATAAGACTATCTGAAAGTCATACTAGACTGTCCCCTGATGTCGATTTTCTGGGGATATGAAATTCCACCAATGTTTGGAATATTTATGAAGCATAAAGGTGGAATGATTCATCCTCTACTCTAGAGGAATATTTATATGTTTTAATATCGATAACAAGACATATATCCTGCACTCAATATCCGGTCGACCTCCATCCACCATTAAGGTGGTATAATATTACTTCTGGAACTCCCACATCAACTATTCCATATAAGAGGACGGTTAAAAAGATCCCTATTCATAATTCAGGACGTAGAAAAATGTATCTTGAAACTAAGCATCAACACCTAGTGTAAGATGAATGTGATGTTCCTCGGGAGGAACAACAAGAGGTAATACTAGTGGCTCTTATTCCACGACCTCCATAGAAAGGTTTTCTCTACCCTCAAATTATATAACCTGAGGAAATCATGGGGGTATAACTTTAAAGTTTCTATATGCTCACCTCAAGTATTATTTTACAATAGGAACAACAATAATGAGAGAGGATAAGAACAAATCCTTCTTATATATGATTCACACCTCTCTAACTACCCCTAATATCAGGTCTACGTAATATGAATGGTCATATAAGTCTCATGAAGAAATTTCCTAATACCCACTATTATGGTCTGGTTTGGGATAAGGTCTCCTATATCTGAAAATAGGTTCCAGAATATGAAGTGTCAATTGCATGGTATATATCAAAACACCATTGTATTTGGAATCCTCATTTAAATGAAAAAAATTCATTTAATCATTAAATTTATTTATGTTTATTTTTACAAATAAATACATATATCAAAATCCAGTTAGATGTGTAACCATTCCCAATTTAAAAAAGTCACATACTCTTTATATATTTCAATTGGTGCATCATTTAACTACATCATTCCCTTTATGTCTGGTATCTGGATATAACAAGTAATTTATTCTGATTTGATATAATGAAATTCCATTCCATATTTATATAAGTACATGATTTATAAATTAAAATTTGCATTGTAGAAATAATTACAACAAATATTCAGACCATATAACTAGTGGTTCATGGGTCAAACATAGAATATATATTTAATTATGGTGCCGCCACTAATCTATATGGGAAAATGGTTTTGATTGATATATAAACTTAAATAAATAAATTTATTTTATCTCTATAATAAATGATAGAATATATATATATATATATATATAATGATCAAGGAACTCACAATAATCATAATAAATGCAATAAATTCACATAATAATATAATTACCGAATGGAATAATGTGTGAAATGTGAATCCTTATATTTCTAATATGATTAATGATATGATACCTTCTTTTCATACCATACCATGGAAAAATAATTCCATGATACGAATATCAAACATAATAAAATCAAAAAACAAGTGTGTCACCCAAAACTGAATCTTTATATCTATAACAGACACAAACCAAATAAAAAATATCTTATCCCTGGATATTTGGGTTTCCCCTATACACGGGTTAGATACTCCTTACAATAGGATCATTTAAAATTTAGAATACATCTTAGTCTCATATATAATTCCCAAACTATAATAAAAAAAGAAAATTGTAGCTTTGATACAATGTTTCTATTTCCCGCCCTAGAATCCACTACGTTGTTCCCTGAGAGGGTTGGCCACAAGACCATAGGCACGCCAGCCAGTATTTTTGAGACAACCATCCATGTGTGAGGGCATATGGTATGTTCATCGGGAGAATATTACCTCCCAATAAGAGTATAAAAAATGGTAAATAATAATGATATATAATAGAAATACAAATAAATAATTAGTATTAGAATAATAGTAAATCATCATATATGGCCAATAGGTAGAAACTAAATCAATATCTGATAAAAAATGATGATCATTCCACTACACTATATAAAAAATGAATTTAAAAGGTATATAGGGGTACATGTTTATGAAACATAACAAACAAAAAAATTCCAAAATATACCTCTACTAGCATTATGAGAATATTCTTAGTCCTCTACTTCTATATTCCATCCTATTACTGAAGGAATATCAAACATTTGAAGATGGTCGCTTCCATTTTTCAATTACTGTAGACATGATGTCTTTTTGGGTACCTTAGGTGGATCCAATAAGGTGTGTGTTATAGTCAGTAGGCCACCACCACCGATGTTTAGAATTAACCACTTTTTGGATATAAAATGAGAAGTGTGCAGGTACATTATTAATGTGAGTGAATAAATAAATAAATACATCAAAATAGGTTCCCTAAGGGATACTCAACCAAAGATACCTTCTTCATTCTAAGATAGATATCAATTAACCAATGTCCACCTATATAAAAATGAAATGGGAGTAATAATGGGTCGTTATAAATCACATATTTAGAATGGACCGAACCCAGGCTTGTTTTTTTGTCCTGGGAGATATGTCCTTGGGAGAACTGTTATGCATTCTTAGTTTTTCATATAAAAGAACATCCTTGAATTTAATCAATGGAATATGGACCCATCTAAGGTGATCTATAAAAAGGAATACCACATATATCTCTAGGATATCTATAAATATTCATTACATTAAGATTATATTAAATTCAATCTATAAAAGGAATCCCATGTATCACTATCAGTAAGGTGTAAGTGTGACCCTCGAAGCCATTCCCAAGTATGAACAATAGTGGGAAAGGTATTTCTCATTGAATGGAATAACCACATCACCCACCAAGCTATTTCATGGTATAACCCCTAGGGAACTATTGTCTATCATAGTTAGATAAGTTATCATCCCAGTGTGCATATCTAAGGAATCCTATATAGAATCCAAGTGTCACTCTAAAAAAATCGTGATATATACACAATTATAATTATAAAGCATGTTGATCCCACCCATGGAATTATTAAGCATGGACTATTGTATCACCCTCATCTTAATGAAAAGTAATTGTTTTTTATCAATAAGTAATATCATTTAACTTGGCATAAAAATCACAACATACTAAATTTATTTTAGAAAAACAAGATATGGTGTAAGGGATAAGGACCTAATGCATACACTAATGTAAAGTGGACCTATACCCGTAGTTTTCCCAAAAACCTTAGGGATAGATACCCCTATACCCACAATTTTTGAAAACCGTGGGTATAGGTCAATTTTCAAGACCTATACCCATAGTTTTCCAAAACCGTGGGTATATGGGGCTCTATCCCCACGGTTTTCCAAAACCATGGGGATAGGTCATGAAAAGTCACCTATACCCATTATTTTATAAAACTGTGGGTATAGGGGTACCTATTGCCACAGTTTTCCCCAAAACCATTAGGATAGGTCTGGGCTAAAATACATATACCCACGATTTTTTATAACAGTGGGTATAGGTTTCCTGTGTGTGCGCGGGAATTTTTTTTCACAGGAAGGAACTTTTTTTAGTGGGAGTCTTATACCCATGGTTCATCCCTCTATACCCATAGTTTATATAAATATATTTAACTAAATATAAATATATATACACATAGGTGATGTTAGGGTAGTGGATAGATGTAGTGTTTGCAGCGAAGAGGTTGCGGGATCCAAACCAGCCGCCTGCATTATATTAGGATCTATACCCATGGTTTTGAAACCGTGGATAAATGACTTTGACACCATCACAATTGGGTAAGCATCATTGACACAGTGGCAGAACACCTATACCCACGGTTTTGGAAAACCGTGGGTATAAGCTGGGGACCTATATCGATTCCATTCTTGCACATGGTACCCAAAACTGTGGGTATAGCCTATACCCATGGTTTTAGGGGCTATACCCACTATTTTGAATCGTGGGTATAAGACATTTTCTCAGTAGTGTTAATCTATTATTTATTTTTATTAAATTCACATTGTAATGTAAAATATATATGTATTAGAAGATGATTCACACAACAATAAATATTTTAATTAATTTGGTTCCAATGAAAAAAGCTCTAAACCTTTAAGAAGTGTACACCCTTTGGGGTGGCTCATATCAAGGAAAACACCCCCATAGAATTTAATTGTGGTATCTAGGGATCCCTACACATGAGAATAATAGTGAATTTAATTAATTAACATTTACAGAGGTAACGCCAAAGATTTACATCACATGGCATAATGAAGAAAGAAAAAAATAATTAGAGTTTAGGTAAAAAAACTATACCACCAACTTTAGTTTGGTGGATGACCCCTTGTCCGTTTATAGCCTATGAATCGAGCTAGGAAGGTAGAAATATCCAATAATAGAAAACTTTCTATGTAAATCTGGTATATAACCTCAAACCAAAATACTGAGGAATTCATCGATATTACCACTAATTGGAATGAATAGGAGTGGAGGGCTTACCCAGAGGAATCTATCAAGATGAATGTTGGTGTATTCATATCTTAGAGAGAGGAGATATACAAAATCTAGATGAATATCAAGGAGATGAGTTTATCTAAGTGAGGATTTATTTATTTAAGACATCTATATAAAATTAGTGTTTAGTTAAAAATAATTACTGAAAAAACATAATTCACTAAAAATTTAATGAGTCATGTGACTTGGATGCATGGTTTCCCAACCATGAACAAGCTAATTTAAATTGATAGTGGCCCACACATTTTTGGATATAGATTAATTAACATTTCTCTACCCTTGTGTCCCCCTCCTCCCATAGAATACACCTTACATAGCATACATCACATGTTTTTAATATCCATGCCCAACATGTGTGCTCCCATTTGTGAAGCGATGCATTACCCCACACAGTTTGTATATCCATCCAGACTAGGCTACAATGTTTTTACTACACTTGTGTCCTAGAGTTTTCTTATACATTTTTTGGCTCTCATCTATGAACAGTCCCCATACACCCTCGGTTTATTTTTATCATCATTAGGCAATCATATAATGTTAAACCCCATGAATTAAACTAAAACCATAATTTTCTATAACTCAACCAAAAATCAGGATGTCATACATATCCTTAAAAATTCAATTGATCCTCTATATATTTCACCTCCCTAAGAGACCTCTTTCACATACGCAAACATTCAGGGCCATTAAGAAACCTTAAAACCTCTATTTCTAATAGAACGTTTAGGAGAATATTCAACCTGTAATTGTGAGTATTGTTGAATCACTTGTAACACCCAAAGATTTTTAAAAGATCCATTTTTTTATTTATTTGATGTCTTTTGTTGTAGGCTATACAAATGTAATCTTATGTTATATGCAACATCGGCTAAGCTTAATATATACGCAACACTATTCTTGGATTGTGTTAAAAAAGTCAATTTTATTTTGATATAATTCATTTCACACAATACCGAGGTTAATTGAACAACTAAATATTATTATGTTACCTTATAACCTATTCATATAAATGGCGGGTAATAATAGTATTAACTTTCTCTAAAAAACTATCTAAATCCAAATATCCGAGTTTAAAAAATAATAAAATCACTTTTTATGGATTTTATTAATATCATATATTATTAATGTACTCAATAAAATGATTAAAATTCATATTATATGTTTTGTAGACATTATTTAAGAACAAATTCATTTTTTCAGATAAAAGAACTATTTTAAAAAAAAATCAGTTTTGTGGCGTTTGATGGTGAACCCATTTAAAATATATTTTTTACACTTTTATACATTATATTTAACCAAAAAAACATATTCATTGGATTTGGGATATAAAAATTTTCTTTTAATGTACTTTTCATATTTTTTGAAATAATTACTATGTTTTTTTTAATATAAAAAATATATTATATTTTAATTGAAAAGAAAAATTCTCACCAAAATAAAATTTTTGACCAATTGTATTATTTAATGGTTTTAATGTATAAATAGAATATATTTTTATAATTTGATATTATTTTTTTCATTCAGATTTATATTACAATTAATATTGATGTAAAACTATACCAATCTTTTGCAATGTTTTAACTTTTAAAACTCATTATCTATTTTCGACAAAAATATTAAGTTATATTAATTACTGAAAAATATATATTCTTAATTCAAAAAAATGGACCCCATATTTGGAATTGTAAGGTCCAAAATTATGTAAAAAGATTTATTTTATGTTCTGGGATTATGAATATTAACTTCAACAATTTTTATTATTATGTTAAAATGGAAAATCAAGTAATTAATTGTAAAAATAAAATTATCAAATTACCATAAAACTTGTACTAATATAATGGGATAAGTATTTTTTTCTCCTAAATCATCCATGGGTCAAAATTGTATTTTTTGGAAGCCACTTGGGTGAGATTAAGAAATTTAATTTAATTTATTTAACGAAAAGATAAATAAGTCTTTCTCATATTTTTACAAAAATATCATTATTAATATAAGTTTATATAGAAGATAAATTCCACTAGAAATACTCATTTTAAATATAATATGTTTTTCTCTATCATGTTAATTTTAATTTTATTTTAAGGAAATAAATATTTACCTTAATAGCTTATACATTAATGATACATAAATTATATAATTGATGAGAAATCAATAAAATAAGTTTTATTAAAATTATAATAATCATTATAAGACAATAACTATTGACCAAATATTACTATTCAAGTATAAATCGACCATAATCATCCAAGGGTTGATTTATTGACCATTTTGATTCATATGGAAAGGATTATGACACTTATAATATTTTATTTAAAGTGATCTTCATGTTTCCACATTTATATATTAATAAATATAACATTTTTAATATAGCATTTTCCAGAAGATATATTGGACTAAAAATATTTGTTTGAAATATATAAGAAATATATTCATTATGGTATTTTATTTAAAATTTTTAATAAGAAAATAATTATATTAAATAATTATACAATACGGATGTAGTAATTTTTTAAATAATGGAAATACTAAATTAATGTTATTAAAAATATTAAAATAAATATAATTATAAATAATTGGTATATAAAAACAATTTTCCCAAAACATTTATCCCATTAGGGATATAATAATAAAAAATTCAAGGATAAAATCTTATATTTATATAAAATCAAAATTGTAACTATTCATTGTTTATCAAAAATATGTATTATTAAATTATTCGAAATTCATAAAATATATTAGAAAAATATATAATATGTTTTATATGGTCTAAAATTTGATAATTTATTCTTCTATCCTCTAATTGAAATCAAATTAGTAAAAAATACACTATTTTAATATTGATTAATTTGTTATCTTAGTTAAAATTAAAATAGAATAACTAAGTTTTAATTGAAATGATATGGTATAAATTGATAGAAACAATTTTCTAAAACTTATCGGTTTATAATATTAAGACCTTATATTATTTTATATTTTATTATATGATAATTTTGTGGTATTTTTGTTGAGATATATTTTATTATAATTTAATATTTTTGTAGATTCCAAAAGTACTTATTGCCTCAATTATAATAGGGCACCTCGTCCCTCACTTATCCACTTCTATTTGAGCTTTCAATTTCATCCATAATTTAAATTTTACCATATAAACATAATTTCTAAGATTATAGACTTTTATATCTTCTCAAAATACCATCATTAGTGCCATTAAGAGGAGATCTAGAGGGAGATCGTCGAAGAAGAGGTAATATCCATTATCGACTCTCTCAAGATCATTCTTTTATAATTCTTATTTTATTTTTGTTTCTATTAATATATAAAAAATACAATATCACCAATATACTGATATGTAATTATAGGTATTCAACAACCTTATTCTTCTTTCTATCCATCCTATGGAAAAAAACACTACACATGTGTACGTACGACTTATCATCTTCACGATGCGGTGTAATCTCTTTTTCACCACCACATTAATTGGATGTGTATAATGATGAAAATAATAAATAAATGTGATTCTGAAAACATGATATGGATTTGAGGAAAAATAATATACCATTAACTTTCATACCATTTCACAATTATGGGAATGATATCGTGGCTTGTACATGCATACGACCTACCATATCCATAATGTGATGTGATTAATTCTAAATTGTATCCATTAAAACTTTATTATATAAAGGTAAATAATGAATAAATATGACATATATTTTATTAATATCATTATGGAATTATACAACTATGAACTAAGCAGGAGAACCAGGATCTATTCAACCAAATATACTTAAGACAATGAATCATTTAATGCCTGAATAACAAGTAAAAATGAAGTTTTATTAACAAACTGATGATTATATGATCATATATGATATAATAAAACTGACTATGACTCATTAATAAGTCAATGACATTATCTATTTCATTATACATGAGTTTTAGATATAGAAAAATGATATTGGACCTAAGGTAAGAGATTATTGTTCTTCATTTTTATTTATGTAGGACATATGCCATATACACCACCTATTTTTTTAGTGATGCTTATGTTTCCCATTAAGTTTTTTAAAATTACTATTGTGTAGGATTTAAAATGAATAAAATAGTATTAATTTTATGAGGCAGACGATTCGACTTATTATAAATTGGTAAGGAATAATTTTGCAATCTCATTATTATCCGATATTGTTTATGAGTAATTATTTAATAGGGTATATTTATCATCCCAAAACATGTTTCATAATTATATATTAAAAAATATTCTATCTTTAAATATAAAATTGTTTAGATTTAATTTTATTTCTTTTATAATTTTTATTAAATGGTATGAAATTAATATTTTGTTGTTTTCGATAGAGGGTATTTTTTTACATTCTTGTAAAAAGTAATAGAAGAATGTTTTTTAATTTATACATAATGAAATTATTTTTACATTTTCATAATTCCTTATTTCCATGAAGATTCATCTATATAATTTCAGAATTATTTTCAAATAAATTGTTTTCTTTTAAAATTACATGGATTTTTTAGAAAAGAAAACTTTTTTGAAGAAAAAAATTATATTTTCCTTAATAATCAAATTTAATTGTAATATCAACATTATTTTTCCATATCATATAGAATTATTTAATAATGTTATTTTACAAGTATAATATCAATACTATTACTATGGTTTGATTTTGTTTATAATCGAATGATATTTATGAAATCCATTTGATTTTCATTAATTGTTTTATGGTGGAATGTTGTTTAATGAAACTAGTTTTATTCATTGGGTTATGATGAATGTTTTTTTATTGTGGAACACGTATGAATTATTTCATTATAACATGGGTGGGACTTATATATCCCTCTAATGCCATGTGTAGTGATTTATATCTCAGGAGATATACATGACTTGAATGGAAAGAAAAATCTGATTTAGTAATACCTCTATCAAATGGAATGTAAATATAGTTTGGTAATACAATGTTGGAATGAGGGGTGAACTCAGGTTAGTAATGGACTTTTTCATATATAAATGTCTTGGAATTGATGATTGTCTAATATGTAAATTATTTTCTATTTTTATGTGTTTTAAATAATTCCAATTTATATTCCAATGACAATTCCCCATGGTTCATTATTCTAATATGATTTATTCCTTATAACCTGCCAAGGATCATTTCAGGAATCATGATTATGATATATGTAAAATGTTGTATGGTTTTAAAAAGTTAGTTAAATTTTTTACATTCCCATGTTTATATTTTGTATAATATTTTCTATTCTTACCCTTACTGAGTATTTGAGATCACCCTTTTCATTTGTTTTCTTTTCAATAGGTTATAAGATAAGGATTTAAGTTTGAAAAATAAAGGATAATATCTTTATGTGAGGTATTAAAGTACTTTCCCAAAGTAAGTATAATTTGTTCCTAGTTTTCAATGAATGTAAATTAATTAGGTCTTTGGGCATATTTTTTGTAATTAATTATGTATTCTGCAAATGTAATGGAATGTTTGCGTATATCAAGCTTTGGTGTCTACCATGGGTATCAGAGAAATGTTTTAGTTATCCTTTGAAAACTAAGATGATAAAACTTTATAGGGATCCTTAGAGATAGTTTTATCATATTTCATGGGATGTCCTAATGAAAATTATAACCGTATGTTATACTCTTGTATTTTTCTAATGATCATGGATAATATTAGATTAAAACTAATATTTTATAGATTGAAAGTAATTTTCCTTGATTATTTGTTTTTCATAGTATCATTATTGTCACTAACAATATTCTTTTTTGGGTTATAGAAAATGGTTGGAAACAGAAGGATTCGTGTTAATAGAAAATGTGATGGATAATCGAATGCTAATCTTCTTGAGAAACTAAACGAAATGGGAGTTGGATGGAAAAATGTAGTTATTATTACTAAATATAAATCTCATAATATGATCAACAGTCTCAACATTGGAGAGTTTATTAACACACCTAATAAGAGAAATATGGAGTTTCATGGTGATCATAGAGGAAATAATGTTCAATTTTCCTCATGTAAATCATGTGGGAAGAGGCATCATGGAGAATTTTTCCTAGGATATAGAATATGTTTTTGGTGTGTAAAAGAAGGACAAAAATCCAGTAATTACAAAGGAATTGGGTCACTTAAAACAAAGGACTTGGATAATGGTATTTATAAGACGTCAATGATGGTTTATTATATTGAATGTGGAATATATATGGGCATTATGGAAATTGATTCCCTAGGGGAAATATATTAAAGAGAATCAACATTGTCATATGGGTAGTATTTATGTTTCATATGATGAAGGCGATACGAACAAAATATGAGATGAAAGAAGTGTTAATGAATAAATCAATGAATCTTGGTCAATAATTTAAGAATATAGTGGAATGATTTCATTTTTATAAATAATAATGTTGTATAACTAATTTTATGGTATCATTTAATAAAGAAACAACTATGTGTTGTTACAGTATTTGTTTTCCTTTGGTATTTGAATGTATATGATGAATTTTATTAGTAATGATGAAAATTGATTGTGGTAATAAGTTGGAAAAGATATTATTAAGAGAAGGATAACCATTAATATCTTCATGATGATGAGATAATGATATGTTGGTTATGAATAATTAAATTGGATGGTAGTGATTTCCTTAGAACTGATTAAGGATTTTTTTTAAATTAGGATTATGCTACTATGGATTAAGTATATAAGATTTTCAAATTAAGAATAAGGAAACATATTTGTTTTGAATATGTATATGTATTAATTTAGGTTATTATCAAGATAATACATGATATAGGTGATCACATGTTTTGAATGTGACAAAAAAGAGATACCTTATGATTTATGGGATATTAATGTTAAGACAATTTAGTTCACCTCTTTCAAATGTTTTGGATTTTTAGCTATTAGAAGGACTATAAGGTTATCCATTTATGGAAAGTAGAAGTTAAACCTTGGATAATGTTTATTAGATTAAAGTATTATCTCATTATAAGTGGACTTATGAATATTTGATAACTTATTATATATTTTTTTGTGATAATGAAAAATAGAATGAACTATCATTCTATTTATGGATATCGTGATCTATTAATGCTTTAGGAATGAAAAATTCAACTCCATTTCATGGAATATAAGATGAAGTGTAAATTAATCAAAGAACAAAGAAATGCTAAGATTATATATAATCAAGTAAGTATTTCTTCTCATTATTCACCTCTAGGGAAGGATCTTATTCCCAAAAATGTCATCATAGTACCAACATTTTCAATGAATCAATTGGACCCTTAAATCACAAAATATTTATGGCTTTCTAATTTCTAGCTTTCTTCTAAAAATTTCTCTATCACTCTCTATCCGAAATTGTGTGTTATATTTCTCATCCATATACATGTTTTCACCTTCCACAGAACTTCTTTTATGAGGAATACTAGTTATTAGTGATATTGGGTAACCATTATGTTTCTCACATTAAATTTTTTTTAAAAAATTGTATCAGTTTTTCCAATGTGGGTTTATATAAAAGAACTTTTAAAGTTTAAATACTTATATTACCTAGAACAATTTTTAGGAAGAAATTAATTTTAAGGGTCTATAATGTAACACCCTGTTATTTTTATGAGATATATTTTATTATTATTCTCTTTTCTATCTTGTGTTATACACTACACTATGTTATGCTCACGCTATATGCACCATTGGCTTAGCTTGCGATATATGTGACACTATACTTGGCTTTTTTTACATACAGTTTGATGTTATTATGATAGAATTAATTTCACAAAAGATCGAGTTTAATTTAACAACTAAATATTATAATGATACCTTATAACCTAATCATTATAATAGAGGGTTTAAACAATATTAACTTTCCTCTAAAAAGCAAATTAAATGAAAATAAGTGAGTTTTTAATATAATAAAATCACTTATTTATTTATTTTATTAGTATAATATTTTTGTAATATATTCAATAAAATTTTTAAAATCATTCTTATTTATTTTCTAGATATTATATAAGAACCAATTCATTTTTCTTTATAAAAGAAATATTTTCTTTAAAAAATCTAGTTTGATAACCTTTTGATGGCGCAATCATTTTAAATCTGGTTTTTGACACTTTTATGTGGTATATTTAAGGAAATAAACCTATTATTTGGAAGTGGGATATAAAAATATACATGATTAATTTTTGATATCTTTTACGATTATTTTAATTTTCAAATAAATAATAAACAAAAATTATATTTTAATTGAAAACAATATTTTTCATTAAAATAATTTACATGGAAAAAAAATAATATTGAATGGATTTAAATTATAAATAGAATATATTTTTTTATTTAATATAATTTGGATAATTGGCATTAATTTTACCATGAATTTATATCTAAATCCATTCCAATATTTTGCAATATTTTAACTTTTAAAACCCATTCACTCTTTCAGACAATGCGATTAATTTTAAATTAATTATTAAAACTTATATGTTTCTAATTATGAAAATTTGATTTAATATTTTTATTCATAATTTCGTAATTATGTAAATACATTTATTTTATTTTTAGGCTTTATGAATTGTAACTTCAGTATTTTTTTAATATGGTAGAAAGGTAAATCGGGTAATTAAGGAAAATAATAATATTATAATATTATCATAAAAAGTTCCCTAATATCATTTTATAATTGTTTCTTAACCTAAATCATCCTTGGGTAGAAAGTTTATCCTTTGGAAGCTACTTTATTGAGATTAATACATTTATTTTATTTTATTTAAAGAAAAGTCAAATATGTTTTACTCAAATCTTTATAACTATATAATTTTTAATATAAGGTTTTATAGAAGATAAATTCAAATTAAAATTCTCATTTAAAAAAAATATTTTTTTATTTATTATGGAAATTTATTTTTAACTTTTTGAAAATAAATCTTAACCTTATTATATTATAAATTAATGATACAAAAAATATTTAGTTGATGAGAAGTCAATATTTTTTTATTAAAATGGTAATAATCATTAAAAGAAAATAAAACAAGACCAAATATTATTGTTCGAGTATATATTGACAATAATCATCTATTTGATGATTTGTTGATAATATGAAGCTATATAGAAAGGATTATGAAAGTTATAATATTTAATTTAAAGTGATGATAACGTTGTCACATTCATGTTTTTATAAATATATCAATTTTAATATATGATTTTCTATAAGATATATTCCAATAAACATTATAATCTAAAATATAGAAGAAATATCTTAATTATCATATTTTGTTATTAAAAAAATAAGTATATCAAATAACTATACAATATGGATGTAGTAATTGTTTTGGTAATAGAACTACCAAATTAATGTTTTTAAAAATATTAAATAAACTACAATTTTGGATAATCAATATATCCAAAGAATTTTATAGAATAACTTGACCCTTTAATTATATAATAAAATATTTGGTGTGAGGATTAAATCTTCTGTTGATATTTGTAAAAAACCATAAATTCAATATTATCAAAATTGGCACTAATTATTGTATTCAAAATTATGTATTATTAATTCATTTTAATATAATGAAACATATTCTAAAAATATATAATAATTATTATATTGAATAAAATTTTATAAATTAATCTTTTATGGTCTTGGTGACATAAAATAAGTAAAAAAATTCTATTTTAATTTTGAATAATTTTTTACTATAGTTAATATTAAAATATAACAACAAAGGGCTAATTGAAATGATTAGAATTTAATTAACATAAAAATTTTCTAAAATATATTAGTTTATGATATTTTATCCATATATCCTTATATCTTCAAATAAATTAAATTGCTGTGGAATTTTTATTGAGATAGATATTATTATAATTTAATACTTTTGGAGATTCCAAAAGTTCCCATCACATCAATTATAAAAGGGCACATCCTCTCTTAATTCATCAATTCAATTTGACTCTTCAATTTCATCAATAACCTAGATTTTTAACTTATCAACTTCCTTAGTCACATTATAGAGGTGTTGGTCTTCTCAAAAGGCCAATTTTAGTGCCGTTAAGAGGAGATCTAACAGGAGCTCACCGAAGAAGAGGTAATCTCCTTTACTGACTCTCTCAAGATCATTTCTTCTTCTACATCTTCTTACTTTGTTCATTCCACAATTAATGAATAACTAAAATATCAAAAATATAATAATATTTAATTATGGTTATTGAACAACCTAATTCCACCTTCTATCTATCATATGAAAAAAAAAATCACCACGCGTGCATAAGTTGGACTTACCGTCTCCACGCTGTAGTGTAATATGCTTTTAAACATTGTACTTGGACGAGAATAATAATGGAAAAAATAACTAAATCTTATTATTATAACATTATATGGATTATGGAAAAAATTATATACCATTCAATACAATATCATTTCACAATTATGGGAATGATATCATCGCTCGTGCATACATACGAGCTATCATATCCATGATGCGATGGGATTTATTCTACAAGATATCCATTAAAATAAAATTATATAAATGTAATTAATGAATAAATATGATATATATTAATTGAAAATAAGTTTTCACTAAAATAACTATGAACTAATATGGAGAAACATAACATCTTCAAAAAAACAATCATAAGATAATAAACTAGTTAATACCCCAATAATGAGTAATAATGAAATGTTATTAACAAACAGATAATAATATGATCATATGTGATATCATAAAAATTACTATGATTATGGAATAATTAAATTACAATATTTAAATCATTATGAAGGGTTTTTTTATTCCTAGAAATGATATCAGACCTAATGTAATGGATTATTGTATTTCATATTTATTTTTGTGGGACATATTTTTTATACGCCACATATTTCTTTTCAGTGGTGTTTATGTGAACCATTAATAGTTTTATGATTCCTATTAAGAAAATAGTAATATGAATATAATATTATGTATTTTATGAGGCATACAATTCTACTGATTATAAATTGGAAAGGAATAATTTTACAATCTCTTTATTATAGAAGATCGCTTATATGTAAGTATTTACTGAGTTATATTTATCATCCATGATTGTGTTTCCTTATTATGTATTCAAAAATACTATTTATATTCTTCTAAAAATTTTTATAGTCAATTTTATTCATTAGTGAATATTTATTAAATGGTATGAATGGAATTTGTTTCATTTTTGATATGAGGTACTTTTTGACTTTTTTGGAAAAAGGAGGAGGATAATATTTTTTCTAACATATACGGCATGAATGGATTTTTACATTTTCATAACACCTTATTTACATGAAGCTCTCTCAATAAGATTTCATGTTTATTTTCATATAAATTAGTTTTTTTAATTTAACATCATTTTGAGAAAATAAAATGTTTTTTAAGAAGAAAGAATATTTTCATCAAGAATCAATTTGAAGTGTTATATCCAAATTATTTTCCATCGAATATAGAATTATTTAATAGGGTTATTTTACAAGTATAATATCTTTATATTTTATATGGTTTCATTGTTCTTGTGATGGAGTTCTATTAATTAAATCCAATTTTTTACATGGATTATGTTATGGTGGAATATTGTATAAAGAAAACCATTTTACTCCTTAGGATATGTATAATGATTAATGTTATTGTAGAACATGTAAGAATGATTTAATTATGAGATGTGTGGGACAAACATCTACCTCCAACGCATTGATTAATGATTTATATCTCATCAGATAAATAGGTCTAGAATGAAAATTAAATCTAGTTTAGTAATACAGGACTTGAACGATATGTAAATCAAGTTCAATAATAAATGATTGGAATGCGGATTAAACTAAGTTCAGTAATGGACTTTGCCTCCTATTAAGGTTAGAGAAATGATCCTTATATAATAGGGAAATTATTTTCTATTTTTATATGTTTTTCATAGTTACATGTTTAATTCCAATGATATTCCCTCGTGGTTCATGATTCCATTATGATTTATTCCATATAAACTATCATAGTTCATTACAAGAATCAAGATTATGATATATGTTAAATGGTGTATGGTTTCCCAAAGTTGTATTCATGTTTTTACATTATTTTGTTTATTTTTTTATGATATTTTTAATCTTACCCTTACTGAGAATTTTTTGTCACCCTTTTCATATATTTTTTTCCCAATGATATAAAGGAAGGTTTAAAGTATGGAAAATAAAGGAGTTCTTTTTGGGAGAAATTGAGGATGTACCACAAAGTTAGCATAATGTGTTCCCAATTTATAGAGACACTGTACTAATATGGTATTTGGGCATCTTTTTTGTTTAATGTATTATGTATTACGAAAAAGTTATGTAATTTCCATATACATAAATCCCAGGTCTCTAAAGTTAGTAAATGATAAATGGTTTATATAACCTTTAAAATTAGGATGAAAAAACATTAGTGAGATCCCTAAGGATGGTTCTAAGGCATGTCTATGTATTTCCTAATGACAAGTCTAAATATAGGTTAAATTCCATGAATTTTCGTAAAGATCATATAGAACATAGGATTAAACGTATGTTTTTAAAGATTGAATGTAAATTCTCTTGATTATGTGGTTTTTCTAGTATGATTTTTATTTCTCACACATTTCTTTATTGGGTTTTAGAAAATGGATATAAACTGGTGGATTCATGTTAATGGAGATTATGATAGATAATAGAATGATATTCCTTAGAAGAAACCAAATGAAATTGGTGTTAGAAGGTGAATCATCATTATTATGCTAAATTAAAAATCCCATAATGTGGCCAATAATATCAAAATTGGTGAGTTTCTTGATCCACCAAATAGTTGAAAGATGGAGTTTCATTGTGATCATAGAGGAAATAAAGTTCAATTTTTATATTGTAAATCTTTTGGGAAGAGGCATCAGGGAGAATGTTTAAATTGATTTGGAAGATGTTTTGGGTGTGTAAAAGAAAAACACAAAGCCATTATTTATAAAGTAAAAGGTTTAGTTAACAAAAAATATTAGGATAGTTTTATTTCTATGACATTAATGAAGGTTAAATGTTATAAATTTGAAAAATATGGGCATTATGAAAATCGATTCCTTAGGGGAAAATCTCATGAATAGAATCAACTTTGTTGTTTGGGTAGTATTTATGATTCAAATGATAAAGAGGCTATAAATGACATATGAGAGGAAAGAATTATTAAGGAATAAAATGATGAATCTTGTTTAATGGTTCAATAATATTGTAAAATAGTTTTATATTTATCTAAAATAATATCATATAAGTAATTTATGTTATTGTGGAATAAAGAACACACAAAGGATTGTTACACTATTGTATTTCCTTAGGTATTTTAAAGTATATACTGAATGGTATTCATAGCCATGAAAATTGATAGGTGTAATAAGTTGAAAATGACGTGATTGAGGGAAGGATAACCCTTAATATGAGAATGATGCTGATATAATGATATGTTGGTGGTTAATAATTAAATTTGATGACAATGATTTCCTTAGAACTGATTAAGGATTTATTGAAAAGTGGTTTATACTATCATGGATAAAGTTTATCACTTTTTGGAATTAAGAGAAAGGAAACATGCATGTTTTCAATATGGATATATGGTAATTGAGGTTATTATCAAGGGAATACATGAAGTATTTTTTTAATATGTTTGGAATGTGAGATAAAAGGATACATTATGATATATGTAAGATAAATTATAATAAGATTTATTTCACCTCTTTCTATTGTTTTGGATTTTTATATTTCAGATTTTTTATAAGGTTATATGTTTATTGAAATTATATGTTAAAAATTAGATAATATTTGTTAGATTACAACATTATCTCACTTTAGGAATAATTGTGCATATTTGATAACTTTTCTAAACATTTTTTTAGAAACACAGATGGAATAAACTGTTATCAATTTATGGATATCATGACATACTAACACTTTATGAATGAAAAACTAAATTTCATTTGTTGGAATAGGAGATGAAATGGAAATTGATCGAGGCATAAGCAAATGATGAGATTACAATTAATAAACTATGTATTAATTCTCATTATTCTAATCTAGGTATTTGATCTCAAAATATAAAATGTTATCCTAATACCATCAATTTCAATGAATCAAAGATCCCCTTAAATCATCATTGTTTTATAGATTTCTAAATGTAAACTTTCTCCTTGCCTTGTTCTCTATCACTCTCCATCAGAAATTGATTATGATATTTCTCTTCCATATCCATATTTTCCCTTTCCACTTAAGATTAGAAATGTGGAAACATAATTATCAGTGACATTGGGTAACCCTCGTGTTCCTCACGTTCCTTTTAAAAAGAAAATTTTATAATCCATTTCTTTGATTTGAGTTTCTATAATTGAAAATTTAAATTATAAATCTTATTATACACCAGATGAATTTTTGGGAAGAAATTCATTTTAAGGTGGGTATAATGTAACACACTAATATTTTTATGAGATATATGTTTTTAAATTACTTTGATGTCTAGTGTTGTAAGCTACACAAAGGTAATATTGAACTATACAAAATACTAGATTAGCTTGCAGTATAAAAATCACTATTCATGGCTTGTGTAGCAAACAATTTAAATTTTTTATATAATTCATTTCACACATGACCAGTTTTACGAGAAAAACTAGATTTTATTATTTTACCTTATAACCAAGTCATTATAATGGCAAGTACGAATAATGTTAACTTTCCTCTGAAAAAAATCAATTCAAATATGTGACATTAGAAAATAATAAAATAAATTCTGATGGATTTAATTAATTTAATATATTTGTAATATATTAAATTATATTTTTAAAATTCATCTAATATGTTTGTGGATATGATATAAGGACAAATTTAATTTTTTTTATAAAAGAGATATTTTTCAAAAAAATAGTTTTCCAAACTTTGGATGGCACAAACATTTTAAATCCTGTTTTTGATATTTTTATATATTATATTTAACAAAATAAACTTCTACTATAGAATAAGGATATAGAAACTTATTTTAATATTTGTTTTATATTTATTTCAAATAAGTTTAATTTTTGGATGAATATTAAAAATATATTAAATTGTTATTGAAAAAATATCATCCAAATAATTAATGTGGATATATTATATTATTGAATGGTTTTAAAATATAAATAAAATATATTATTTTATTTATTATAATGTTGGTAATTGGCATTCATTTTACGAAGAATTTTGATGTAAAACTATTTCAATAATTTATAATGTTTGGAAATTTAAAACTCATTCTCTATTTCAGAAAACATGATTAATTTTCAATTAATTACTATAACTTATGTGTTTTTAATTATGAGAAATGGAGACCAAATTTGGAATACAAAGCTCCAAATTATATAAATAGATTTATTTTGTTTTTTGGACATTATGAATAGCAACATACATAATTTTCATTCATATGGTAAAAAGTTAAATTGGCAGATTAGGTGTAAATATAATATTATAAAATATCCATAAAACATGTCCTTATGTCATTGGATAAGTGTTTTTTTGACCAAAATCTTCCTTGGGTCGATATGTAATCCTTTGGAAACCACTAGGGTGAGACTAAGACATTTATTTTATTTTATTTAAATAAATGTTAAATATGTTTTACTCAAATATTTATAACTATAAAAATCATAATATATTGTTATATAGAAATTAATTGGACTATAAATACTAATTTTAGATCAAAGATGATTTACGCATCATGTAAATTAATTTATAATTTTTAGGAAATAAATATTTACCTTGATAGCTTATACATTATCTGTGAAAAAAATATTTAATTGATTAGAAATGAATAAAATAATATTTATTAAAATGATAGACTTCATTAAAAGAAAATAACACATGGTAAAATATTATTGGTCTAGTATATGTCAACCATAACCATACAAGGGTTTATTTATTGACCATTATAAGAAATATGGAAAATATTACGACAGATATAATATTTTATTTAATGTGATGTTATAGTTTCCACATACATGTTTTAATAAATATTTCATTTTTAACACGAGGCTTTCCAGAGTAAATATTCGACTACAAATATTCATCTTAAATCTAGAAAAATTAATTTTATTCTGGTATTTTTTTCATTTTTTATTAAACAATAATTATATAAAATAATTATACAATACAGATTTAGTAATTATTCTAGTAATGGAAATACCAAATTAATGTTATTACAAATATTAAAATCCATAAAATTATTTACAATTAATATATCCAAAGAATTTTATAGATGACCTTAACCCCTTATATATATATATTAAAATATTTTTATGGAGGATAAAACCTAATATTGATATTTGTAAAAATCAATAAATTGGATAGTATCAAAATCAGAAAAATTGACTATTTATCACAATTTTGAAGTATGAAATTATTTAAAAACCAGAAATCATATTTTAAAAATATATAATAATTATGAAATGTTGTTAAATGTTATAAATTATTCTGTTATGGTTTATTTGATATTAAATAAGTAATAATTAAAGTATTTTAATGTTGAATAAATTATTACCTTAGTGGAAATTATAATAGATTAACTGATGTTTAATTGAAGTGATAAGGCTTAAATTGATAGAAAAACATGTATAAAGTTTAATGGAATTTGATATTAAAAACATATATTATTATATCTTCTAATAAATTATTTTTTTTGGTATTTGGATTGAGATTTATTTTATAATAATTTAATATTTTTAGGGATTCCAAATGTTCCCCTCAACTCATTTATAAAAGGGAACCACCTCCCCAACTTGTTCACTTAAATATGATCCTTTATGATCATAAATACCTTAAAGATCAATTATAAACTTCCTTAGTCATGTTATAGAGGTATTGTTCTTCTCAAAATACCAACATTAGCTCCTTTAATTAGAGATCTTGAGGGAGCTCGTCGAAGAAGAGGTAATCTTTTTTACCGAATCTATCATGATCATTTATTTTTATACTACATATTCCCTTTTTTTATAATTAAGTAATAAATAAAGTATCCACAATACAGTGAAATGTCATTATGGTCATGTAATTTCCTTATCCCACCTTCTATCCATCCTACAAAAAACAAAATCACCACGGATGTGTACATACAACATACCGTCTCCACTCTGTTGTGCAATCTGTTTTTCAAAAACACCTTACATGTATGGGTATAATAATGGGAATAATAACTAAATATGATTATTGTAACACTATATGGATTTTGGAAAAATTATATACCATTCACTTCCATACAAATTTAAAATTACGGTAATGTTATCATCGCCTTTGCGTACGTGCGACCTACTATATCCATGATGCGATGTTATTCATTGAACATAATATCCATTAAAACGCGATTATATAAATTTATACAATGAATTAATATGATATTTTTTTTTATAATATAATTTTGGAATGATATAACTATGACTTATTTTGTATATGATAATATGATCATATATGATCTCATAAAAATGACTCTTATTCTATAATAAGTCAATGACATCATTTAAATCATTATACAGAAGGTTGAGATACATAAAATAGATATCCAATATAAGGTAAGGGATTAATGTGTTTCCCCTTATTTATGTGGTACATATGCATTATACACCACCAATTTATTTTGAGTGGTGCATATATGTCCCATTAATGTTTTTATTAATCGTATTATAAGTTTTATAATATGCATAAAATTTTCCTTATTTTGTGAGCCATATGATTTGACTAATTTAAAATTATTAAGGGATAATTTCGTAATCTCATTTTTATCTGAGATTTATTATACTTAAGTATTCACTTTGGTATATTTATCATCCATGATTATGCTTCCTAATTATATATTCCAAAATATTCTTTCAATTTTTATAAAATTTTTTATAGTCAATTTTACCCATTGGAAATTTTTTATCAAATGGTATGAAAGGATTCCTTTTTAATTTTTTTTAAGAGGTACTTTTTACTTTTCTGGAATAAGTTCCAGGAGAATGTTTTCATTACTTATATGGCATGAACAGATTTTTATGTATTCCTAACTCATTATTTCTATGAATATTTAACTATAAGATTTCAATTTCATTTTCAAATAAATTTGTTTATTTTACAATTCAACATCATTTTGAGAAAAGAAAACAGTTTTGAATAAGAAAGGATATTTTACTCTTGAATTAATTTCATGTGTTATATCAAAATTATTTTCTATATAATATGGAATGATTTAATTGGGTTATGTTTCAATTACAATATCCTTATTGTTCCTATGAATTTATTATGTTTATGATGAAATGTTATTTATAAAATCCATCTATTTTACATGGATTATGTTATGGTGGAGTGATGTTTATAAAAACCATTTTTATTCCTCGGGTTATGATGAATGATTTATGTTATTGTTAAAAATGTAAGAATGATTTCATTATGAGATGGGTGTGACCTATATATACCTAAAATTCATTGGGTGAAGATTTCTATATAATCAGTTAGGCAGGACTAGAACAACAATTAAATTCGGTTCAGTAATATAGGGCAAGAATTCCAAGTAAATCTGGTTCCATAATATATGGTTGTAATGAAGAGTTAATTGGTTTATTAATGTAATTTTTTTCATCTATAAAGGTCTTGGAAATGAGTCCTGGATAATATAGAAATTATTTTATATGTTTATGTTTTTCTACAATTCCATGTTTAATGCCAATAATATTTCCTCATGGTTCATGATTCTTTTATGATTTATTCCTTATGAACTCTCAAAGATCATTTCATGAGTCAATATTTTGAAATATGTTAAATATTTTATGGTTTTAAAAACATTCATTTTTTACATTCTAATGATTATGTTTTGTTTGATATTTTCCATGCTTACCCTTACTGAGCAATTGAGCTCACCCATCATATATGTTTTGTTTTCCCCAGAATATAAATAAAAGTTTTAAGTAGGGAAAATAATGGAGAAGATCATTATGGGAGATTTTGAAGATCTTTCAACATGTTATCATAATGTGTTCCCAGTTTCAAAAGACACTAAACTAAAATGGTCTATCGGCATCTTTTTGTGTAATGTATTATTTATTCCACAAAAGTAATGTAATTTTTATGTACCTAACTCATGGTTCTCTACAGTTTATTTCAGAACTATGTTTTAGTTATCCTTTGGAAACTTGGATAAGAAAACTTTATTTCGATCCATATAGATAGTTCTAAGGTATTTCTAGGGATGTCCAAAGGATAAGTAAAATTATAGGTTACATTCCAAGTATTTTGGTACAAATAATTAATACTATAGAAATAAACATAAAATTATATAGATTAAATATAATTTTCCTTGATTATGTGGTTTTTCAAGTATGATTATTATCACTCATAATTTAATTTTTTGTGTTTAAGAAAATGGATTGAAATAGAATGATTTATATTAAAAGTGAATATGATGGAAGATGGAATGATATTATTTACAATAAACCAAATGAAATGGGAATTGGAAGGTGAAACATCATTATTATTATGAATGAAAAATATCATAATATGATCAATAATATCAACATTGGTGAGTTTCCTGACCCACCTAATTAGATAACGATGTATTTTTATGGGGATAATAGAGGAATTAATGTTCAATTTTCATCATGTAAATCATGTGGGAAGAAGAATCAAGGAGAATGTTTGAAAGGAATTGGAATATGCTTTGGGTGTGGACAAGAAATACATGAATCCAACAATTGAAAAATAGAAGGATCAGTTATCAAAAAGGACAAGGATAATTTTATTTCAAACACATCAACTATGGTTAAATTTTTTAAATGTTCAATATATGGGTATTATGAAAATATATTCCCTCAAGGAAAATATAATGATGAGAATAATCATGGTCATATGGGTAGTAATTTGTTTCAGATGATAAAGAGACTACGAATAGAATATGAGATTAATGAAGTGTTAAGGAATAAAATGATGATTCTTGTTCAATGGTTTATGATGATAGTCGAATGATTTCATTTTTTCAAGAATACCATTGTATAAGTAATTTTATGTTATTATGGAATAATGAAATAACTATGCGTTGTTACACTATTTTATTTACATAGATATTTTAAATCATATGTTTAATGGTACTATTAACCATTAAAAGTGATTGGGTATGTTAAAAAAGACAATATTAAGTGAAGGATAACCCTTAATATGAGCTTGATGATTAGATAATGATATGTTGGTTATGAATTAGTAAATTTCAGGCTAATTATTTCCTTAGAACTGATTATGGAATTTTTGAGAATTGGTTTATGCTATCATGGATGAAGATTACAAAAATTTTAAATTAATAATAAGAAAGCATGTAGGCTTCCAATATTGATATATGGTAATTCAGGTAATTATCAATAGAATACTTGATGAAGTTATTCAGAAGTTTGAAATGTAAGAAAAAAATGGATACCTTTTGGATTATGGTAGATAAATGTTACAACAATTTATTTCACCTCTTTCAAATTAATTGGATTTACATCATTCGAAAGGATTGTTAGGTTATCCATAAATTGGAAGTATAAGAAAAAATCCTTATAAATTATTTATTTAATTAACTATTATCTAACTATAGGAATAATTATGAATATTTTATAACTTATTTTAATTTTTTTTGATAAAGAGAGATGGAATGAAGTATAATTTAATTTATGGATATCATGATCTATTAAGACTTTAGGAATGACAAATTCAACATCATTTCTTGGAATAAGAGATGAAGTGAAAATTGAACAAGGGACAAGGAAATGGTGAAATTATGCAAATTCAAGTAAGTATTTCTTCTCATTATTCAACTCTTGGGAATGTTTATTAAAACCAAACATGTTTCATAGTACCTTTATTTCTAATAAATCAAATTGACTCTAAAATCATCGTAGATTTATGGCATTCTAATTGATTTCTTTCTCTAAATCAAGTTCTTATTCACTCTACATCTGAACATTATTGTTATATTTATCTACCATATCCTTGTTTTTACTTTACACCTATTTTTTATTTCATGGAAACCAAATTATGAGTGACTTTAGAAATGAAATATTTTTCTTACATTCTATTTTAAAAGGAAGTTTTAGTATAAGTTTTTTCTGAGGTGGGTTTAAATAAAGTAATGGTTAATGAATAAATCCTTTCATAACCCAGAATAATTTTGAGGGAGAAATTAATTTTATGGGGGGTAGAATGTAACACCCTGAAATTTTTATGAGATATATTTTTTAAAATATCATTGATGCCTTCTATTGAACGCTATACCAAGGTAAGATTGTGTTATCCACAACACAAACATAGCTTGTTGTATATGCAACACTATTCTTGGCATTTGTTCCACACAATTTCAATATATTTTTATATAATTCCTTTAACACAATCCTAAGATTAAATTAAAAATAAAATATTATTACCTTACCTTATAACATAGTTATTAAAATGGTGTGGATGAACAAGATTAACTTTCCTATGAAAAACTATTTGAATGCAAATATGTTTGTTTATAAAATAATAAAATCACTTTTTATAGATTTTAAAAATGTAATATAGTTTTTATATATTCAATTAAATTTTTAAAAATCATCTTATATTTTTTTCTATATATGATATAATAACAAATTCAAATTTTAAGATAAAATAATTATTTTAAGAAAATGCAGTTTTGCCACTTTTTGATGGTGGAAACATTTTAAATATAGTTTTGAAACTTTTATTTATTATATTTAACAAAATAAATTTATTATTTTGACATAGAATATTAAAAATTACATTTAATGAATTTTTTAAATTTTTTCTGATAGGTTTTATGTTTTGATGAATAGTAAAAATATATTAAATTATAATTTAAAACAAAATATTTCATCAAAATACTTTGTGAGGATAAATTGTATTATTTAATGGTTTTATTGTATAAATAGAATATATTTTTATCATTTAATATAATTTGGGTAATTTTTAATAATTTTAAAATGACTTGTGTTGTACAACCATTTCAATCTTTTACACTTTCTTGATTATTAAAAACCATTCTCTCTTTTAGAGAATGAAATTTATTTTAAATTAATTTTTGAAAGAGTTGGGTTATGAATTCCAAAAAATGGATTCCATATTCTGAATCACAAGGTTTAAATTATTTAAATTGATTTATTTTATTTTTTGGAATTATGAATTTTAATATTAGTAATGTTTATGTTATACAGTTAATGTAACAGCCCAAGCTTCTACGGTACGCTTCTCTTTGAATAATGCGATAGCGTGTGTTGTACGCAACATCGAGTTCTAACACACCATAACCAATCAAACTAACCGTTATGAATAGCAATACCTACTTTTTGAAATTATGTATATTTTATATTTCAAAATGGACTTCATTTTTGGATTCAGAATATCAAATTTAGCCTAAGGTGAAATTTTGGTACTTTTCGGATAACTTTAATATTTTGATGAATAGTGAAAATTACTAAATTTTAATTAAAAACAACTTTTTAAATCGAAAACATTGTTATTGATAAGTTATGAATTTGATTAGTTTTAAAGTTTATTTATAATATATTTTTACCATTTAATACTATTTTGGTCATTGGACATAATTTCACAATTAAATCGAACATAAACAAGTATCAATCTTTTGATATTAATTATATCTTAAAAACACGCTTTTTGTTTTGACAGCGGGAATTAATTTGAAATTAATTTCTTCCACTTCTATGTTTTGAATTTGGAAAAATGGATTCCATATTTGGAATCAGGATGTTCAAATTGTGTAAAAAGGTAACTTTTATTTTTAGACATTTTAAATAATTACTTCGGTAAATATTTTATTTACCATAGTTAAAGGGTAAATCCGGTAAATAAGGGTTAAAAATAATATGATAATTATCCTAAAACGTGTCCTAACCTTATTGGATGATACATGTTCTACCCTAGGAATCATTGGGTCGCTTTTGGGACCCCATGGTTCCACTTGTAAGTGTTAGGGACACTTTATTTTAATGAAGTTAAAATGAATACAAAAATGACAAAAGAATATATCTTTTAGAAAAACAATTTTTACATAGGGTTATATATGTTGTATTTTAGATTGTAAATATTCATTAGAAAGATAAAACGATTTCCTACATAATTATAGTTTATTTATAATTTTTAGACATTAAATAATTTAATTTATTTATGACACAATGATGATGCAGTAATTACCATAATAATGAAAAATTAAACTAATTGATATTATAAATACCCAAATAAATATAATTTGAGACCTTTAATGAATTACACTAATTTTATAGGATAATATGACATATTAGGATTGATTTAATTGACTTTTTTCGAAGTAATCATTCTGTTAAGTTTCACAAAAAACAGCTATTGAATTGTGTCAAAATTGACATAAAAGAGTCTTTAAAACAAATATTGTACTATTAATTGATATTAAATTCCTAAAAATCTAAATTTCGGCCAAGAGACTTATATCATGATAGGTGTATCAATTAATGTACCTCTATAGGGTCACTTGGATGTATATAGTATGTTTATTAACTATATAATATAAAAATTCAAAGTGACACGGTAAATGTCAAACTAATTAACTAAGAGTTAAAACTAAAAGATAAGGTTAATATAGTAACCCAAACCTGTCTAAATTCTATTGGTTGAGTTTTTTTCGACCCATACCCACCTTAACCTTTAAATAATCGACTTTTTATCCATTAGAAACTGAATATAAATTTATTATAAATTAATATTTCTAGCTTTTCCAAAGGTACCCCTCACCCCTCTTATAAAAGGGCACTCCCCCTTCTCATTACTTTACACATTCAAAGCCTTTTGGTTCGGCCAAAATCTGCCCAAATACTGTCCCAACTTTCCTCAGTACAACCTAGAGTCCTTTGTTTGATCATAAAGCCAACCTAAGGAGCCCTTTTGATCAAATCAAAAGGAAGAACCCGAAGAAGATGTAATGTTTTCACCACCCTTTTTCAAATTCATTTCTTCTTCCACTTATTCATTCATTGTTATTACCATTCTAAAATAATAACTCCAGTACCTTATATATGTTGTGATGTTGTTATAAATATGGTACAACTATATTCAGTATTCTATCCATCCTTTGAATAACATGTCTCCATACGTGCGTACGTACGGCTTACCGTCTCCACGTCGTGGTGTAATTGTTATTCAACATATTATTATTTGGATGGTTATAATAATGATGTTTAACTCATGTAAATAATAAATATAACATGATAATGATTCTGTATATATGATATACTATCCAATTATATATTATTTTTATATCAAAAGAATGATATTTTTGCTCGTGCGTACGTACGGACTACCGTCTCCACGAACGCGATGAGATTCATTCTCCTTCGTATCCATTCATGTATAATTATCATTTGATGATTTAAAAATAATGTTTAAGGACTTGATATCATTCCGGATATGAATAAGATACAACCTACCCATGAAAAACCTGGCTTATGTAAAAAAACAAATAAAAGAAAATGAGTATGTTAACACCCGAAACGACGATAATACTAAGATATTATTAACAAAGAAATGTTAAAAAATAATATATGATATCATATTAATGTATATAATTCTTGTATAATTTAATAACAATTATTTCACCATTATATAAGAGTTTAACCTACCCTCAATGAAGGAAAAGTACAAGGTAAGTGTTTATTTCACAATCTCTTCATTATCCGAGGTTGTTTATAAGTAATAATCTTCTGGGATCTCTTTATCATCCACCTCCATGTTTCTTAAAAATGTTTTTCAAAAACTTTTTACTATTTACAAGAATATGGGTTAAAGTCATTTATACCCTTTTTGACTTTTTATAAGTGTTTTATAAAGTAATATTTCTGTCGTTTTCCAAACAAGGTGCTTTTTATCCTTTTCAACAGAATTAAGGTAAGAATGTTTTATTAACTTATACGGCGGGTGCGGTTATTTTATGCCATTATAAAATCATCGAAGATTCCCTTACAAGCTTATAAGAATATTTTCAAAGAAAATTTTTTATTTCATAAATATATGACTCTTAAATGATTTCAAAATAGAAAGAGATATTTCTATAAAAAGAGTTTTGATTTCATCTATGTCAATATCCTTTGATGGATTTTACCCTTATTTGAAGTTGATTTATTATGATACAAAACTTCTATACTGTATTGAAGGTTTTGTGATATGTTTGACTGTGGATGTGCTATTTTTATACCGTTTATAGTTTATGGTAAAAGTATTGACATTTCGTATGCTATTTTTGATATGAATGTTTATGTTATGTTTAAACCTATTCATATGGGAATGCATTGGACTTAATATATGACGGGTGGAGCCCGCTATAGCTCCTCGATGCATCGTTAGGTCTCATGAGACAAACTAGTGTCTTGGAATAAGGCCTTGACAAAATCATATTTGTAGTCTTGGCACGAGGCCTTGGCTATGTGGTTATGATAGACTGGCATTATGCATTCCATCATTATGAAAGTGGTTACTGATATTGAATGTGATTATTTGATTAGTAGAATATCCATGTGAATAAGTAAATGGAATTATTTCATTTTAATTTTTCCATACTATGTTGAAGTTGAAGTTTAAAAGGCTTTTGTTTTAGTTATACATTTCCTTAAATGTTTATTCTTATTTATGAAAGTTTCTGCTATATTGTTATCCTTACTGGGAATTTGAGCTCACCCATTTTCTGTGTTTTATTTCTCCCAGAATATGAAGAAGTAATTGATGAATGACCTGTAGGGATAGTGTGAGGGGATAAGAGTGTTGAATATGGAGACTATGTTGTTGTTGTAGTTTTTCACTTTATGATGTAATGTAAAACATTATAAATATATCTAGTGTATCCAAAGCTACTAAACCAATCAGGCTTTCGAGATTTGATCTTTCTTGTGATCATGCCAATGTTATGTAATAATGCACCAACACTAGGTAACGGGGTTCGGGGTGTTACAGTTGGTATCAGAGAATGTTTTGTACAAACCTTGGAAGCAAGATTTAGATAAACTCTGATTAGAGCACATAGATTTAAGATGGAATTTGAGGATTAATATAGAAGAACATCCTAGAATTTTTGTATTGCAGAGATTTTTTGAGTTTTCTGAGCAATACATCCCTGTCTGGTTACAAGCAGGTAGAGGCGGCTCTGGCACAGATGTACCTAGTGGTAAAACCCGAAAACACCGCGTTGAGCTAGACTCGAACGGGCACTGGTGCACGACAACAGGCCTTGCTGCACTCTTGGTTAAGACACTCCCGGGGGATATGCTTAGGATAACTCTCATTTTCTTTACAAATCATTATGAAGGGTTTACGAGTATTTACTTCCTCAATGAAAACATTTTTATGATTATGGATTACATCCATAAATAGTTCAATTTTTGTAAAGTTTAAGTATGGGATTGTGTATTTTGATTCATAAAATAATCTAGTTTATGCCATTGTTTAGAAATGGCACCTAGTGGAAGAAATTGAAACCATATCAATGCACACACTCTATATAGGGATTGCCCTCCTGCTCAAGATAATTATAGTGGATCTGGTGATACAACTGGTGCCGATCAGCTAATCACCATACTGGGACAACTTACTCAGGTTATGAGTAATAACCTTACCTGTATGGAGCACCCTGATCCACATCGTGGAGGATCAATGTTATATCGCTTCATGAGGCAACAACCACCAACGTTCAATGGGAGTACAAATCCCTTAGTAGATGAGCAATGGATATTTTCCCTAGAGAAAATATTTCAGGCTTTGGGGAGTAGTGAAAGGGAAAAAGTTATCATGGCAGTTTACCGCCTCACTGGAGATGTTGATCAATGGTGGTCATTGATTCAAAATACGAAGGAAGATGATGAAGTATCAAATATGGAATGGAGGGAGTTCAAAGATCTATTTTTAGAAAAATACTTTCCTCGCGACCATCGAGCAGATATGGAAAGGCAGTTTTTGAGTCTGAGACAAAAGGAGGATGAGAATGTCACAAAGTATGAAGCTAAATTTACAAGGTTAGCATATATACGTAACCCAATATATAAGATTGATCGTTTCTTTAATGGGTTAAAACCATTTCTCCATCGAGCAGTAGTATCATAATCCTTCTCATCGTACGAAGACATTGTCTCATCTGCTATCAAGACCGAAAAGGAATTCTCTAAGTCTTATGACTTTAAAGTAAAGCAAGAGAAGAAGAGATCTGCTGATCAATCTGGGAATGGAAATAAGCAGAAGAAGGGAAATGTTGAATATCCATCCTGTGGTAAATGTGGGAAGAAACACCCATGTACTTTCTTGAAGGGAACATGAGTCTGTTACAAGTGTGGTGAAAAAGGCCACCAAGCTAGTGATTGAAAAGGGATGAAGGAAACTACCAATGTTCAGTGCTACAATTGTTGGGATACTGGGCATTATGCAAATGAATGTCCTAAGTGTCAGGGGAACTTACCTCAGAAAATGCCCAGGGATCAAGGCCAAGCTTATGATATCACTACTGCTGAGGTAGAAGCTCCGAAAGATGTGGTGGTAGGTAATTTAATGGTTTCCTCAAGTTTAGAAAATGAATTATTTGATTCTGGATCATCGCATTGTTTCATATCTTCCCAGTTTTCTAAGAAAATTAGACATTTCCAATTTGATTTAACAAGGGATTTGTCAATTAAAACTCTTAAGGGAAGTATCATTGCAAAAACGTTTTGTGAATCAGTCCCCATTAGAGCACATAAATGTTCTTTATCTGCTGATCTCCTCGTCATACCTATGATTGAGTTTGATATAATCCTTGGTATGGACTGGCTTTCAGACTATGATGCGAAGATTTATTGTAAGAATAAAGAGGTTACGATTCTTGATGATGATGATAAGGAACACCTAATCTTTAGGGCAGAATCGTCACAAACTAATTCTTATCTATATCCACCCCCAGTAGCTCAACTAAATTCAATTATTGGGGAGGAAGAGAATGAAATGACTATGGGTGAGGAAAGGAATGTTCAAATAGAGGATATACCCGTTGTTAAATAATATGTAGATGTATTTCTGGAAGATTTACCTGGACATCCTCCAGAACGAGAAGTTGAGTATTCCATTGATTTAATTCCTAGATCAAGGCATATATCGAAGACCCCTTTTAGAATGTCCACTGTAGAATTAGTCAAACTAAAGAAAAAACTAGAGGAATTGAGTAATAATGGATTTATTCTCCCTAGTTTTTCTCCATGGGGATCCCCTATTCTTTTTGTTAAAAAGAAAGATGGATCCATGAGGTTATGTATCGACTACAGGGAGATCAATGCTATAACAATAAAGAACAAGTATCCCCTACCTCGCATTGATGATTTATTTGAAAAACTACATGGAGCTTTATACTTTTCAAATATTGACCTTCTATCTGGATACCATCAGTTGTGTGTGATGAAGGAAGACATTCCGAAGACATAATTTCGAACCAGGTACGGGCATTACGAGTTTACTGTAATGCCTTTTGGATTGACTAATTCACCCTCTGTATTCATGGATCTAAAGAATAGAGTTTTCAAGCAGTATCTTGATGAATTTGTGGTGGTATTTATTGATGATATCTGGGTATACTCCAAAAGCTACGAAGATCATGAAAATCACTTGCGCATTATCCTAAAGACTCTCAGAAGACATGAATTATATGGAATGTGTAGCAAGTGTGAATTCTTGCTTCATGAGATTTGTTTTCTTGGCCATATTGTCTCTAAAGATAGAATCTATGTTGATCCTTCTAAGACCAAGGCAATCCAAGAATGGCCAGCACCAACAAATATAACTGAGGTACGTAATTTTATAGGTTTGGCAGGTTATTATCTACGTTTCGTCCAAAATTTTGCTCGATTGGCTAACCCATTAATGAAGCTCACACGTAAAGGGGTTAAATTTGTTTGGACAAAAGAGTGTGAAGAATGTTTCAAAGAACTGAATAGAAGATTAGTCAATGCTCTGATATTGACTCTACCATTAGGGAATGATGGGTTCGTTATTTATAGTGATTCATCGAAGAAGGGACTCAGTTGTGTCCTTATGCATAGTGATAGGGTTATTGCCTATGCATCATGACAGTTTAAAATTCATGAACAAAACTACCCTACTCATGATCTTGAGTTAGCAGTTGTGATCTTTTCTTTGAAGATATGGAGGAAAAACCTCTATGGTGAAAAATGTGAGATTTATACTGATCAAAAGAGTTTGAAGTATATTTTCTCACAAAAAGTTCTAAACATGAGGCAAAGGAGATGGATTGAATTACTCAAGGATTGTGAATGTACAATACACTACCACTCGGGGAAGGAAAACAAGGTGGAAGATGATTTGAGAAGAAAAGACCATGGAGTTTTGAACAATATGAGAATTTAAAGGGATCCAATTTTCATAGATCTAGTGAAGATGGACATGGGAATAACCAGGGAAGGTGAAACATCAATGCTTTTTCAAATGGTTTCCAAACCATCTTTACTAGAAAGAATTAATAGTTCTCAGACCAATGATGAAGAATTCCAAAAGAAGATTAAAGCTGTGAATGATGGGAGATTGAGAGACATTGTGTATGAATATGGAATTTTTAAATTCGGGAAGAGGCTTTGTGTTCCCGATATACCTGATCTAAAAAGGGAATTGCTGGATGATGCTCATAGTTCCAATTTCTCTATACACCCTGGGAGCACCAAAATGTATAGAGATTTGAAGGAACATTTTTGGTGGGACAACATGAATAGGGAGATTGCCGATTTTGTGTCAAGATGTATGGTTTGTCAACAAGTGAAAGCTGGAAGGCAACAGCCTGGTGGAGTATTGCAACCTCTTCCCATACCTGAGTGGAAATGGGACAATATTAAGATGGACTTTGTCATGGGACTACCAAAGACTCCTAGAAGGAACGATGCAATATGGGTTATTGTTGATCTTCTTACCAAGTCAGCACATTTTCTTTCTATAAGAGAAGATCTACCACTAGAACGTCTAGCAAGACTATATATTAATGAAGTTGTGAGACTTCATGGAGTACCACTATCGATTGTTTCTGATCGTGATCCCCATTTAATTCAAGATTCTGGAAGAGTCTTTAGAAATCCCTGGATACTGAACTTCATTTGAGAACTGCCTACCACCCTCAGACAAACGGACAATCAGAACTGACTATTCAAAACTTAGAAGACATGTTGAGATCTTGTTCACTTGAGTTTCAGGGTATGTGGGATCAATATTTACCTTTGGTAGAATTTTCCTATAACAATAGATTCCATTCGAGTATTCAGATGGCACCATATGAAGAGTTATATAGAAAGAGAGGTCTCACACCAACCTATTGGGATAACGTTGGTGAAAAAAAACATGTAGTTCCAGAAATGGTGGAGGAAACGATGGAAAAGGTAAAGGTAATCCAAAATCACATCAAAGTAGCTCAAAGTAGGCAAAAGAGCTATGCCGATAATTGAAGGAAGGATTTGGAATTTCAAGTCAGTGATCATGTTTTACTGAAGGTATCTCCATGGAAGGTAGTCATATGTTTTGGTAAGAAAAGTAAATTGAGTCCCAGGTACATCGGACCTTTCGAAATTCTAAGACAAATTGGGGCTGTAGCTTACCAATTGGCAATGCCGCCAAGTCTCTCCAAAGTTCACGATGTGTTCCACGTATCTTTGTTGAGAAAATACATGCCTGACCCAATGCATGTACTCACCTATGAAGAATTAGAACTGGAACCCGATCTGTCTTATTTTGAAGAGCCCGTCGGGTTTCTTTATACAAGAGAACATGTACTTAGAAACCGGACGACGCGTCTGGTAAAAGTTTTGTGGAGAAACCATAAGATGGAAGAGGCAACGTGGGAACCCAATGAACTTATATTTCAAAATGGACTTCATTTTTGGATTCAGAATATCGAATTTAGCCTAAGGTGAAATTTTGGTACTTTTCGGATAACTTTAATATTTTGATGAATAGTGAAAATTACTAAATTTTAATTAAAAAATTTTTTTTAATCGAAATAATTTATATTAATAAATTATGAATTTTAGTGGTTTTAAAGTATATTTAGAATATATTTTTACCGTTTAATACAATTTTGGTCATTGGACATAATTTCACAATTAAACCGAACATAAATAGGTATCAATCTTTTGATAGTTATTATATCTTAAAAACACTCTTTTTGTTTTGACAGCGGGAATTAATTTTAAAATTAATTTCTTCAACTTCTTTGTTTTCAATTTGGAAAAATGGATTCCATATTTGGAATCAGGATGTTCAAATTTTGTAAATAGGTAACTTTTATTTTTAGACATTTTGAATAATTACTTCGGTAAATATTTTATTTACTATGGTTAATGGGTAAATCTAGAAAATAAGGGTTAACAATAATATTATAATTACCCTAAAACGTGTCCTCACCTTATTGGATGATACATGATAGACCATAGGCATCTTTGGGTCAATTTCGTGACCCCGTGGTGCCACTTGTAAGTGTTAGGGACACTTTATTTTAATTAAGTTAAAATGAATACAAAATTGACACAAGAATATATCTTTTAGAAAAACAATTTTTACATAGGGTTATATATGTTATATTTTCGATTGTAAATATTCATTAGAAATCTAAAAAGATTTCCTACATAATGATATTTTATTTATAATTTTTAGACATTAAATAATTTAATTTATTTATGAGACAATGATGATGTAGTAATTACTATAATAGTGAAAAATTTAAATAATTGATATTATAAATAACCAAATAAATATAATTTTAGACATTTAATGAATTAAAATAATTTTCTAGGATAATATGACATATTAGGATTGATTTAATTTACTTTTTTCTAAGTAATCATTCTTTTATGTTTCAAAAAAATCAACTATTGAATAGTGTCAAAATTGACATAAAAGTGTTTTTAAAACAAATATTATATTATTAATTGATATTAAATTACGAAAAATCTAAGGTTCGGCCAAAAGACTTATATCATGACAGGTGTATCAATTAATTGACCACTTGGGGGTCTCTTGGATGTATATAGTAAGTTTATTAATTATATAATATAAAAATACAAAGGGACATGGTAAATGTCAAACTAATTAACTAAGAGTTAAAACTAAAAGATAAGGTTAATATAGTAAACCAAACCTATAAAAATTCTATTGGTTGAGTGTTTTTCGACCCATCCCCACCTTAACCTTTAAATAATAAACATTGGAGCCATTAGAAACCGAATATAAATTTATTATAAATTAATATTTCTACCTTTTCCAAAGTTGCCCCTCACCCCTCTTATAAAAGGGCACTCCCCCTTCTCATTACTTCACACATTCAAAGCCTTTTGGTTCGGCCGAAATCTGCCCAACTACTCTCCCAACATCCCTCAATACAACCTTTAGGCATTATTTTGATCAGAAAGCCAACCTATGGAGCCCTTTTGATCAAATCAAAAGGAAGAAGCCGAAGAAGAGGTAATGTTTTCACCACCCTTTTTCAAATTCATTTATTCTTCCACTTCATCTTTCATTGTTATTACCATTCTAAAATAATAAATCCAGTATCTTATATATACTGTGATATTATTATAAATATGGTACAACCATATTCAGTATTCATCCATCCTTTGAATAACATGTCACCATATGTGCGTACGTACGGCTTACCGTCTACACGTCGTGGTGTAATCTTTATTCAATACAATATTATTTGGATGGGTATAATAATGATGTGTAACTCATGTAAATAATAAATATAACATGATAATGATTCTTTATATATGATATACTATCCAATAATATATTATTTTAATATCAAAAGAATGATATTGTCGCTCGTGCGTACGTACGGACTACCGTCTCCACGAAAGCAATGAGATTCATTCTCCATCGTATCCATTCAATTATAATTATCATTTTATGATTTAAAAATAATGTTTAAGGACTTGATATCATTCTGGATATGAATAAGATACAACCTACCCATGAAACACATGTCCTATGTAACAAAACATATAAAAGAAAACGAGTAAGTCAACACCCGAAATGACGATAATACTAAGATATTATTAACAAAGCAATATTAAAAGATCATATATGATATCATATTAATATATATGATTCTTATATAATTTAATAACAATTATTTCACCATTATACAGGAGGTTAACCTACCCTCAACCAAGGAAAAGTACAAGGTAAGGGTTTATTTCACAATCTCTTCATTATCCGAGGTTGTTTATACGTAATAATCAACTGGGATCTCTTTATCATCCACATCCATGTTTCTTAAAAATGTATTTCAAAACATTTTTACTATTTACAAGCATATGGGTTAAAGTCATTTATACCCTTGTTTGACTTTTTATAAGTGGTTTATAAAGGAATCTTTCCTTCTTTTTCCAAACAAGGTGCTTTTTAACCTTTTCGATAGAATTAAGGTAAGAATGTTTTTTTAACTTATATGGCGAGTGTGGTTATTTTCCGCCGTTATAAAATCGTTGAAACTTACCTTACAATATTATAAGAATATTTTCAAAGAAAATGTTTTATTTCATAAATATATGACTCTTAAATGATTTCAAAATAGAAAGAGATATTTCTCTAAAAAGAGTTTTGATATCATCTATGTCAACATCCTTTGATGGATTTTATGCTTATTTGATGTTTATTTAATATTATACAAAACTTCTATATTGTATTGAAGGTTTTATGATATGTTGGACTATGGATGTTCTATTTTTATACCATTCATAGTTTATGGAAAAATTATTAACATTTCGTCTGCTAGTTTTGATATGAATGTTTATGTTATGTTTAAACCTTTTCATATGGGAATGCATTGGACTTAATATTTGACGGGTGGAGAAAGCCATAGCTCCTCGATGCATCGGTAGGTCTCATGAGACAAACTAGTGTCTTGGCACAATGCCTTGACAAAATCGTATTTGTTGTCTTGGCACAAGGCCTTGGCTATGTGGTTATGATAGTCTGGCATTATGCATTCCATCATTATGAAATTGGTTATTGATATTTCATGTGATTATTCGATTAGTAGAATATCCATGTGAATAAGTAAATGGCATTATTTCATTTTACTTTTGCCATACTATGTTGAAGTTCAAGTTTAAAAGTCTTTTGTTTTAGTTATACATTGCCTTAAATGTTTATTCGTATTTATGAATGTTTCTGCTATATTGTTATCCTTACTGGGCATTTGAGCACACCCATTTTCTATTTTTTAATTTTCCCAGGATGTGAAGAAGTAATTTATGAATGACCTGTAGGGATAGTGTGAAGGGATAACAGTGTGGACTATGGAGACTATGTTGTTGTAGTAGTTTTTCACTTTATGATGTAATGTAAAACTTTATGAATATATCTACTGTTTCCAAGGCTACTAAACCAATTGGTCTTTCGAGATTTGATCTTTCTTGTGATCATGCCAATGTTATTTAATAATGCAACGACTCTAGGTAACTGGGGTCAGGGTGTAACAGTTAAAAGGTTAATTATGTAATTAAGGGAAAAAATAATATTATAAAATGACCATAAATGTGGCAATAACATAATTTGACAAGTGTGTTTCAACATAAATCATCCTTGGGTTTTAATTTCATCCTTTGGAAGCCACTTGGGTGATATTAAAACATTTAATTTATTTTATTTAAAGAAGAGACAAATATAACTTACTCAAATTTTTATAACTATATCATTTTATGATATAAGGTAATGTAGAAGTTATATTTGACCATAAATACTCATTTTAAATCAATGTAATTTTTATTTATCATGTAATGTTTTTTTTAATTTTTAGGAAATAAAAATTTACCTTAATATCTTATACATGATTCATGCATAAATTATTTAATCGATGAGAAATAAATATAAAATATTTTATTAAAATGATAATATACATTAAAATTCCGCAACACTTGAAAAAATATTACTATTATAATATATCTAGACCATATCCATCTATGGGTTGGTTTATTGACCATTTGGATAAATATGGAAATTCTTATGACACTTATAATATTTTATTTAATGTGAAGTCAAAATTGTCACATTCATGTTTTAATATAGACGACATTTTCAAAAAAGAATTTTTCAAAAGATACATTCAACTGAAAATATTCATCATAAATAAAGAAGAATTATCTTCTTCCTAATATTTGTATTTTTATTTTTACTAAAAAATATGTATATTAAATAATTACACAATACAGATGTTGTAATTATTTTAATAAATGAAATACCAAATTAATGTTATTAAATATATTAAAAAATATATAATTTTGGAAAATTATTATATAAAAATAATTTTTTATATTAACTTGACCAATTACAGATATACTAAAAAATTTTGAGGAAAAATTATTATCTTAATATTTGAAAAAATCAATAAATTGAATACTGTTAAAATTGGCACTATTGATTGTTTATCAAAATTATATATTTTAAAATTATATAAAATAATGAAACATATTGTAAAAATATAAAATAATTTTTATATGGTCTAAAATTTTATAAATTATTCATTTATGGTCTAATTTACATACAATAAATAAGAATTATGATATTTTAATATTGAATTATTTGTTACCTTAGTAGATTTCAATGTTGACTAACAAAGGGTTAATTGAAATGATAAGGATTAAATTGACAGAAATAATTGCGTAAAATTTATTGGATGATAATATTAAAACCTTATCTCACTCTACATTTCAATAAATTATTTGTTTTGGTATTTGTTTTAGGATAGAGTTTATTATAATTTAATATTTTCAGAGATCTCAAAAGTACCCCTCACCTAAATTATAATAGGGAACATCCCCCCTCACTTATTAACTTATATTTGAGCCTTAATGTTCTTCCATACCCTAAATATTTACCTTATAAACATTTTTAGTCACATTTTAGATGTTTTGTTCTTCACAAAATACCAACTGTAGTTCCTTTAAAGGGAGATCTAGAGGGAGTTCACTGAAGAAGAGGAAATCTCCTTTACTGAACCTCTCAATATAATTTCTTCTAATAATTCATATTCCTTTTTTCATTAATTATGTAATTAATAAATTATCAAATATATTATGAAATGTTATTATGTTTTTGTAAACACCATGTTCCCCCATCTTTCCATCCTATAAAAAACAAAATCACCACACATGCAAATGTACGACTTACAGTCTTCACGTCGTGGTGTAATATGTTTTTCACCACAACCTTATGTGGATTTGTATAGTTATAGATATATTAAATACATTTTATTATTTTAAAATGATATCTGTTCTTGAAAAATTTATATACCATTCACTTTCAAAGCATTTCACAATTATGGGAATTATGTCAGCTCTCATGTGTACGTGCGATCAACCGTATCCATGATGCTAGGCGATTAATTATACATGATATGTATTAAAAAATGATTATATATATATGTATATAATGAATAAATACGATATGTGTTATGTTAATACCATTTTTAATTATATAACTTGGACCTAAAACGTATAACTGGGTCTTATTCGACAAAACATGCATAAGAAAATGAAGTAGTTAATACCCAAATAACGAGTAATAATGATATTTTATTAACAAATAGATGACAGTAGGATCATATACGATATCATAAAAATGACTATATTTATTGAATAATTCAATGACATTATTTACCTCATTATATAGGAGGTTCAAATAAATAGAAAATATATCATACCTACGGTAAGGGATTCTTGTGTTTACCTTTTTTTATGAGAGACATATGCCTTATACACCACTTATTTATTTTGAGTGTTATTTATGCTTCCCATTACTGATTTTATTATTCTTAATATGAAGATATAATATTAAAAAAATATTTATTGTATGATTAATATTATTTGACTGATTATAAATTGAAAAGGGTTAATATCGAAATTTCATTTTTATCTGAGATTATTTATACATAAGTATTTTCTAGGGTATATATATCAACTATGTATATGATTCCTTATAATGAATTACAAAAAATCTTAGTATTCTACTTAAATTTTTTGTATTCATTTTTACTCATTGGTGAATTTGTATTGAATGGTATGAAAGGAATATTTTTTCATTTTCAATATAAGGTAACTTTTTACTTTTCTAGTAAAAGTACGAGGATAATGTTTTTTTAACTTATTTGACATGAACCGGTTTTTATGCTTTCATGATGAATTATTTCTATAAACCTTTCTCTATAATATTTCATATTTATTTTCAAGTAAATTATTTTCTTTTAAATTTATTTGTCATTTTGATAAAAGATAATGTTTTGTAAGAAGAACATATATTTTCCACAGCAATTAATTTCATGTGTTATATCAAAATTATTTTTCTTCTAAGATGAAATTATTTAATAGGGTTATGTTTCAAGTATAATATCATTTTTGTTCCAATGTTCATATTATTTTTATGATGGAATTATATTTATGTAATTCATTTTGTTAACTTGTATTATATTATCGTGGAATGATGATTAATGAAAATCATTTTATTTATTGGCTAATGATGAATTATTTTTGTTATTATAAAAAACATAAAAATGATTTGATTATAAGTTTTGTGGTACCTACATCTCCCTCCAATGAATTTGGCAGTGATTTATATCTCTGGAGATAGTAGGTACTGGAATGAGAAGTAAATTTGGTTCAGTAATATAGGGATGGAATGACAAGTAATTCTGGTTCAGTAGTACAAAGGTTAAATAAGGAGAGAAATCAATTCCAAAATGTAACTTTTACACTATAATGTTATTTTAAATATTCCTTTGATAATAAGAAATTTATTTTCTGTGATTATGTGTTTACCACAATTCCAGATTTTATTCTAATTATATTTCATCAATGTTCATGATTCCTTTTTGATTTATACCTTATGTAATTCCATGGTTTATTTCTTGATTGAATATTTTAAATATGTTAAATGTGGTATAGTTTTCAAAAGTTAGGTTAATGCTTTTACATTCTTCTGTTTATTTTTTATGCTATTTTACATGATTACCCTTAATAATAATTGGAGGTCACCCTTTTCTTATGTTTTCTTTTCTCAAGGATATACTGAACGGTTTTAGGTAGGCATATTGAAATAGAATATCATTATGTGAAATTTCGAAGATATTTAATCAAGTGAGGAGAATGTGTTCCCAGTTTCCCAAAAAAATAAAATAATATGATCTTTGTGGGTCCTTTGGTTTAATTTATTTTTCATTCTAATAAAGTAATGTAATCTCCATATAGGTCAAACTTTTGTCTCAACATCACTAACCCTTTCATATCCATTATTTCTCATGAATCCACCCCCAAAATTATTCTAACTAAAAATAGTATAAAGACCTAAATATCTTTAGTATAATTAATTTTAATAATATTAATGGAACATTCAGTACTTACCTCCCTATCATCAAATGGAAAACAAAAACATCACTCGTGTTATGTGAAGACAACTGCCTCCATGAATGATGTATTTTGATTTTAAATACAACCTTACATAGATATTTTAATGAAATTATTAATGAATAAAAATGGAATTTTGGATATTGTTAATATTTTTAAATTTTAATATTATTATCTATTCTTTTTATTAATAATATACCTTTTATTTTTCAAAATTATTGAAATAATTTCATCCACATTTTTCTCTTCAGGAATCGTAACTACAACTCTCATGGAATGAAATCAAGATATTATAAATTATTATGGATAATATATTAAATTACCTTATATAAACTAGGAATGATTAACTTGATATTAAATCATTAGTATCTACATCAACATTACAACTCATGTGTGAAATAGTTGAAATCGCTAATATTTGATAACGAAAAAATAGCAATGAGAAAATCAATGTATAATTAATAATTATAATTAATGTTTAGAGAATTTTATTGATTTGAACTATGTTTAGGAATAAGTTATTATGTTATTTTGATTTTTCATGTTGGAGGTTGAACATCCTACATGGAATTTGGGAGTAAATATTATGGTATTGTTGACATGAGCTCATTCTCATTGAGTTCTAGTTATCCTTTAATAACTATGGAATCATATGTTCTATATATTTTTCAATGTATTTATTTTATATGGTAAATTACATTATTTCCCTCTCTCAAATTTTAATTCATCATTAAAATCATATTCTTTGATTCATTTCCATCTTCATAAAAGATAATTTGGATATGAATACAATATGAAATCCAAATCCTAGTTCACCAAACATTGACTGAACCTAGTCACACAAAAGAGATGAAGTGCACCAACCCATACACCAGAGGCTACTAACTAATAGTGATGGTCCACAGAGGAACAGTGGGTAGAACATACTCTCATGATCAGAGCGTAGCACAATGGTATAATCCTAACAACAATAGTGGAAGAATATAAAAGATAAATAAATAGAATAAGAGTAAACATACATCATATAAATAAACAAGTAATCTCATCCATTAATTTCATATAAAAAATAATGATCATGGAATTTTATAAGAAATTAAATACTAGTAGACATTTATTACGATACAAATAAATAAATTTATTCCAAAAATATACAAAAATATTATCTTGAGATAGTGTCCAAGCCATATATTGGTCTTCATCTCCCCCACTCCCTTGTTAATATAAATAAATAATCAGAAACTGGGAGTTACCTATATAGCTTCCTATATTCATGAATTCTATATTAGTACCAAATTGATACTCAAGAAGGGTGTGAGATAAGATCATCATTATAACCTCAAGATATTTTCGGAATAATATTTTTATAATTAATTTAATATTTTTGTATTATTTAATTCAGAGAAATCTAAATGTAGCTTTTTATTTTTGAAATAACTATTTATATCTTGTGTTATACACAACAACACATCCATAATTAATTACAGTCAATAATAAGATTATATTTCGGTACATGTAACACTATTTTTTACTTATATTACTGATAATAATGAGTCCCTTTAATAGCATGTGTTACACTCATTATCGAGTTTTACTGGAATATAATATACTCGTAATATTATTATTAAACGGTTATCATAGCTAAGACCTATCCTTTAAAATAGAGTTATGAATAATATTAATTAAACTGTGAAAATGTGAATTAAACATATATAGAAAACGAATCCTTTTTATTTTATTTAGTAGAAGTGAATATTATAATTGGTTTAAAATAATTAAATTACTTTTTAGTGGAAACTATTTTTCTACGTGAAAAAACTATTTTATATCAATGATTTATACATAATAATATTAATGTTTTCAATAAAAATTATATATTATATATTCAACAAATATTTTTGATACTCATACAATTGATTTCATAGGTATAAGGTAAGAATAAATACAATTTTAAGTATAGAAAGAAGTATTTTTTCTAAAATTCAATTCTACCGCCTTTTATTAAGGAACTCATTTTAAATATGATTCTAACACTTTTATTATTTTTATTTGAAATAATAAACATAAATTTTTAAATTATAACATAAAAATTAGATTATGGTGAATTATTGGAAGCTTCATGTTTTATGAATACTAAATAATACTTATTTTTAATTTTAAACTGGTTTTCATCTAATTTATTTATAAGGATAACTTATTTTTTTAATTTTTTTTAACGTTAAATTAGATACAGTATACATAAAGTAATCCAATTTAGGTAATTCTAATCAATTTAGCATTGAAATTGGTTATAAAATTTTTTCAAACAGTTTAAACATTTTTACCTTAAAAACTAGTTGTATTGTCCCATTTGTGGGGTTAAATTTCAGTTAATTTATACCACATCAATTATTGTAATTTTAAAAAAAATTATTCCATATTTGGATTAAAAATAATTTATGATTTTTAAAAATGTAAAATTATTTTTAGAAAAAATTATTAATGAATGTGATTAAAATTAATTACAATGATTATGATTAAAATAATCTTAATAAGGGACTAACCATTACACATAAGGGGAAAAAATAACATAGTTACTTCTAAAAAACCCACATTTAGAGATATTTAAACCATATTATCCATTTTAAAGAATTGGGATCATTAATGGAGCCATTACTAATTGAAAAAACGTGAGTGGAATTCCCTATTCAAAAATTTACATGAATTCCACTTATCCTCCACTGTAAAAAGTCACCCATCCCTCCTACTTATTCACACCTGTTATGTAATTTGTATTACCCAAACATTGCTCAAATAAGATCCCAGAATCCACCCCCCTAATCCTTTAATCCTCACTTTTTAAACCATGTTATCCAAGGATATCCTTTGGGGGAAACCGGATTGAGTTACACAAAAAAGAGGTGATTTTATTCAACGGTCACTTTAGTTTTATTTGTTTCTTCACTCCTAAAATTATCATTATCCCATGATTATATTATAAAAAATAACCATAACATAATAAATGTTTTTTTATTATTTTTTGAACTGTACATACAAAAAATTCTATCTAATGCGTAATGAACTTACAATTCTTGTGTTTGAAGAACTACAGCCTCACTAAATGATGTTGCTTGTTTTTCCTTTACTACCTCTCATGGTTGGAAGTTATGATGGAAACTATATTGATATATGATATATTTGATATATATTATTTATTTATTTAGTCAATAATGATTATATAACACATTACATCAATATTTATATTGTGTGTATATATGATAATTTTGTTTGGGAATGTGTGGACTACTAGCATCTCAAAGTGAGGTGATTCATTCATACCCAACCTGGAGTTTATTATGGATGTTTTTTGTAAAATAATATAATCTATATGAAATATTAATTATTCAATAATTATATTGTATATATACGAATATGTAATATACTTCTATTCCTCTGATTCATTTGTACCTACGACCTACCGTCTCCATGAATGGTATATTCCATTTAATATATATATCTATTATGAATAAAAATATAATGAATTTATATTATATTAATTTAATTGTTCACATTTTGGAAATAATTAAATCATGAACTATTTAATAGGATCGATAATATCAAGACAAAACTTATACGGTAAAAAAGAAGATATTATCGGAAACATTATATAAACATGGATTTGTTAATAAATAGATAATATATAGTATTAAAAAAAACATTTATGGTTTGTGATATTATACTATGGTTATCTATTTAATGTATAATAAACATCTATTTATTATACATGAGGTTTTAATATGTACGATGAATGTGACCACTTAAGGTAATGGAATTTCATCTCGCTTTTTATTTCATTGAGATACATGAATTATTCACCACTAATTTATTTTTTTGGGGTGTATAATATCAATAGACATATGTTTCGGTTATTATAAAGAGACCTATTGGAATTTAGAAACCCATTTTATGATCTTTCTTTAATGGGGTTTAATTTAAAAATGTTAAAAAATTAGTAATTTGATTTTATCTCGATTTTCCTTCTTTCTGACACATGCAATGTTATGCCCATATATTTCTCAATGAGGCGTATACACTAAATTTGAAATGTTATATCAAGAATATAATTATATTAATTATATTGTAATCTTATAAATAGGTTAATATATCCATTTTATTGTTACTCAAGGTCACCAATGTGGTAACAGTTTATTGCTACAATCACATTGTTTATTGAGATTGTTAATGGTTATTCTTAAACTAATGAAATATTATGATCCATATCTCAATAAATACCCTGAAATATATTACCCAATGGTTATTTATGTTATATACAAGTAATATTAACATTTTTACACTCTTTTTACTTACGATATTTAAGAAATTGTTTTTATGAAAATTTGACATTATTTCTTCTTTTGGGTGAAAATCTATATTCATTCAAATCTGTATTTTATAAAAATGTTTTTCAAAATGATTTAATATTATGCTATAATTTTTAATGAAAATTATTATGATTGTTCTAAACTTTTTGAAAATGTTTTTAAAAGTAACAATCTTTTTATTTTCTGATCAAACCACCTATCGAAACATTTAACATGTAAAGGGAATGTTAGGTATGTATAATCTTACCAATTGTCAGGAACATAATTCTTCAACTTATAGTTTACAAGGTTATTTTTGTAATGATTTTTTCCCTACTATTACAGGTTTTTTTATTTTAACATTTTTTTCAAAGAAGATGGTTTTTCTAAAAAACATTAGGTGCATTAAATGATTTCCAATGATTCTGTTATATGTTTTCAAAATATAGGTTCTAAGAAAAAGTGTTGAAATGATTTCAAAGATTATTTTACAAATTTTAAATGAATTTTCAATGAAAATGTTATCATAAAACTTTCAAGGTTCTTTTAATTTTTTCAATGTTATTTTCAAGTAAAATGGTCTTCCAAATGATTTATATTTCAAAAATCTTTTTTTTGTAGCATAAAGTATATTTTCCTCTAGAAATGTTTTAAAAATAATTCATGATTCATTTATATAATTTCAATGTGTTTTCAAAGAAACATATTTTAAAATTTTAAAATGTTTTAAAAATTCATTTTCAATGAAAATTTATGTTCCAAGAGATCATTCAAAATACTTCTCCATTTATGATGAAATAATTGGTTATATTTTATGATTTACAAGGGATATGATATGATGGTACCATTCATATTATTTCTCTGAATGGTTAATATTTTGATGGAATGATTTTTATGAAACGTTTTCTCTTCAATGATTTATACCATAATAAATTCTTATTAAAATAGCTTACATTAGAATATTATTCTAGGATGAAATTATTATTAAACTAATTTATTTTCCGTATGTTATGATATGACTAAATGTTTATTATACCCATTTCATTTGATGGGTTATGATATGATTTAAATGAAACCCATCTATTTCTATGGGTCATGATATGATGCAAGTTTTATTATCTTGTGGAACATGTATGTATAATTTTATTATGTGACAAATGGGACATATATCTCCCTAAAATGAATTGGGTAAATATTTATATCTCGTAAGATAATTATGGGTTTCATGTTAATAGGCTTAATTGAAAATGGAATTTAGGGAAACCCAATCAATTATTGGAATATGCGTAAAAAAGATATACTACAGGATGATGGGGAAACCTAATCCAAAATAGGAATATAGGGAAACCCAATCCATAATGGGAAGATATGGAAACCAATTATCTATCTGCAGATGGGGAAACCTAATCCACTTTGGGAATATGGGGAAACTCGATCCCTTATAAGGAAAGTAATTTTTCTTGGGATGGTGTTTCCCACCTAGTAGTTGTAGTCCCCATGAAGTGTAATAATAAGTTCTACTAATGAGTCTTGACTTATACAGAATGTCGTTACATGTTTATGTGTATTCCATAATTCCATGACTTACTCTTATGTAATGATTTTATAGATTATGATCTTGATTCCCTTATGATTAATGCCTTATGAACTACTAATCATTATTACTTGATTCATGATTATGATATTTTATAGTAAATTTATGATAATCTAATATGATGGTCATTTTCTCATACCCCTATGCTCATGTTTATTCTTACATATCTCCATTTTTTACCCTTAATGAGCATATGATCTCACCCCATTTTAGGTTTCCTTCCCCATGTTATGAAGATTTATTTTATATGTGATGTGTCTAATATAGGTTATAATCATGGGAAACCTAATAGGAGATAATGTAGTTCACATATGTACCAGTGTTTATATTTCCAGGTTTCTAAAGGCAATAAACAAATACAGTCTTTGGGCGTTTTTTTGTATAATTTAATAAGTATTCCAAAAAATGATGTATTGTATATGTACGTTAATTTTGGGTAATTGTAGTTGGTATTACAATATATTCACAGTAATCGTTTGGAAACTGGTATGAAAAACATTATGTCTTATAATTAGTAATATTTCATATGACATGTACAGGGATATCTCTAATGATAATTTTAAGGATGAGAAATGTAGAGGAATATGGACCAAAATTTCGGTAATTCATAGAGTGTGTGATTTCCAAACATTATATCCCCATTTGGATACTACAAGTGTACATGGTTCTCACATAGATTTAACTTGGATTAACAACTCTGACAAGCTGCATTGGGCCTCACTCGTGGATAACCTAGAGCATGAAAATGGGCATTTCTATGCACCTGATTTTACACACTCGGGGGATATGAATTTGGGATTCGAATACTCTTTAAGAACCATCAAGATGGATTTAAATATAATATTAATGTGAATATCATTGAATAAACCTAAGGATTCATAGATTAAATAAATAGTTGTCATGATTTAGGCATCCTATAAGTAATTATTTTCAGGATTGTGTGGTTTTATGCTATGAGAAGTGATTATTATAGTATGAATTCTGGTTTTAGTTAACAGAAAGAACCAAAAGAAACATGATTAATTTTGAATTTAATGGGATTTTTTTTATGAGTAGTCAAATGGGATGATCAAAATAGTGAATTCCATTGTGATCATTACTTATCAGTTTTCATGGAATGTGATTAAAAAAGTGTACATCAACCAATACTCATACACACCAAGGAACAAAAGGTATGAGTTTGATGAGTTTTTGAGTAATGGATACCCTGGAAAAATTAATATCCAATTTCCTTTGTGTCAATAAATTAGAAATTATTACTTTTCTTTATGACTTTGGAGGGATAATAATATATTTTGACTCTGGAAATTGTGGACACAAATAAAGTAACTTCAAAGGAAGAAAATAAAGGGTTTGGGTAATACAATTGACAAAAATATGTGATTCTCAAAGACATCATTGAATATTAAATTCAATAAGTGTGAAATGAATGGTTTTTATGAAAATCATTTTCCAATGTAGAAATATCCCAAAATAAAGTTAAAAGGTTGTATGAGTAATGTATATATTTAGGATGAATGTGAGACTACATATGAAATGTTAAAGGCAATAGGTATTACGTAATTAGATGAGGAAACCTTCTTATGACTTAAGGATTATGTTGATTAGTCAATTGTTTTATGTTTTTCATTCAATTATCATGTTATAAAAATGGTGAAATATATAAGGATAGTTTAGATTATGTTTTTTCTCTAATAATTTAGAATAATACTTTTAATGGTTCAAATGGATTAGAAAATAGGTTTAGTGGAAAGGAATTGTCCATGGAGAACATATAGTTAAGGTAAATATAACCCTAAATATGTTCATCTTGTTAAGATAATTTTTTTTGGATAATGATATGTTGGAGATGAATAAGTAAATTGGATGGTACTAATTACCTTGTAAAATGGAGGACTTTTTGAAAAGTGGTTTATGGAATCATTGATGAATATTACACCAATTTGTTTTGGAATTAAGAAATATATAGAACAAATTTTTGAATAAGAAAACATGCATGTTTTCAGAAAGGATTTATAGTAATTTAGGTTATTACCATGTTTCAATAGAATACCTGATGAATGTATTCACATGTTTTGAATGTGACAACAAAGGGATAGATTGTGATATATGGGGGATAAATGTTAATCTAATTTTGTGAACATATTTATAGTGTTTTGGGTTTTCATCTTTTAGAATGTCTATATAGTTAACCATTTATGGAAAGATAAAGTTAAACTTCAGATGATTTTATTTATATTAATGTATTATCTCCTAGCATTAGGATTTAATAATATTATATAACCTATTATAAGAACATTGTGTTTATGCTAACTGATGATAGATGTGGAGGATTATCATGGATCTCATGACCTATCATTCGTTAGGAAGGAAAAATACACATTAATTTCTTAGAATAAGATATAAAGTGGAAATTTATCATGAAATAGAAAAGGGTAAGGATTCCCTAAAATCAGGAAAGTATACCTTCACATGAAAATTCTTCACATTTAGAAAAAAGTATATTGAATCCAAATCTGTGACATAGCACCTTCATTTTTTGATGAATCAAATGGCCCCTTAGATCATCAAAAATTTATGGATTTGTGATTACTAACATTCTCTTGTCGTTATTATCTATCACTCTCCTTCAAAACATGATGGTTTGATTTCCATTTCATTTCTATGTTTTCACTTTCGAATAATGTTCTCCCATTTGGAAATCTAGTTATTTGTTTCTTTGGTTAACTGTCATGTATCCAACAGTCTATTGTTTAAATTAGGTTTTAGTATTTATTTTTATGATGTGGGTTCAATTGAAGTATTAAACCTTTAATATCCTAGATGAATTTCATTGAAGAAATTCATTTTAACGAGGGTAGAATGTAACACCCCATTACTTTTGGAATTATTTTTTTTCAAAGTAATTTATTCTTTTGATATTTTTTAATTTCACATAAAATTGACTATAGATTTTATTTTTTGAAAGAACTAAGTGTGGAATGAATTTTAAACAACATCTTGTCAATAATTCACTATATGTAACTCGTATTTTGTTAAGATAAATGAAACAATATGTTTGTCTTGTATTACAGATAATACTAAGTCCCTTAGATAGCTTGTGTTACATGCAAGGACGAGTTTTATCAGACTACAAGAGACAATTAATTAAATTATAAAAATATTAGTATAGCTTCTACTAGACCTTGGAATGGGGTTACAAATAAAATCAACTAAATTGGGAAATATTATTTACACATTTATATAAAATGAATAATTTGGTAATCAACTAGTATAATTTAATATAATAACAATTTGAAAATAATGAAATTACTTTTCAATTGAAATTATTTTTCTTTGTACGAACACAATTTAATATATAAAATTTTAACAAAAAAAAATTTATTATTTTTTTCTAAAAAATTAAAATAACATATATTTAATAAATATTTTTTATACTCATCCAACATATTCGATGTTTAAAAGTTAATAATAAAGACAATTTTATGAATAAAAATATGTTTTTTTTCTAAAAGTTAATTTTACCTCTTTTTAGTGGAGAACAAATAGTAAATCTGATTTTTGGAACTTTTATAAATTTTTTTTGAAAGAATAATCATTATTTTTTAAATAGGAACATAAAAATCAGATAATGTTGAATTTTTGGTATTTTTCTATGAAGTTTCAATTTTGATGAATAAAGAATAAAACTAAATTTTAATTCAAATCAGCTTTCTTGTATAATTTATATATATGTATAGATTATTTTATTATTGGTTTTAAATTTTTATTATATAAATTTACATCATTAAATGAAATATAGGTCAATGTTATCAATTTCATTTTGAAATTTGATATAAAAACATAACAAACATTAGAACATTTTTACTTTTAAATGTGTTGTGTCATCCCATCTGCTAGATTAAATTTTAATTAATTTCTACTAATTTTGTGATTGAAATTTCAAAAATGGATTTTATATATGGGATAACAAAAAACTATAATTTATAATAATTTTAAATAGGTTTTTACCAACAACTATTAGTAAATGTGATTAAAATTAATTACAGTGATTAAGATAAAAATTAGTTGAACAATGGACAAAACCTTACAATTAAGGGCCTAAATAACCCAGATACTTGTCTAAAATCCATTGGATTTTATAATTATAGAAATATCCTCCATTTTATATAATTGGGTTCATTATTGGATCCATTTTTCATTGGAAAACATGGCTACAATTTCCTTTCCCAAATATTACAAGAATATCAATCCTTCTCCACTATAAAAATGTACTCACCCCAACCACTTATTCATTCCTATAATTTATCCCACAAAATCATCTAAAATAATATCAAAAATTCCTAACTATATCATTGAAGCCTCACTTTGTCCATAAATGTAACTAATTATTTCCTTTTGTTGGAAACTAAATGGGTTTACCCAAAAAAGAGGTAACCTTCGTTAATGATAAATTTTGTTTTATTTATTTAGAAACTCCATTAATTATCCTTATCATGTGATTATATAATAAAACATTTATAATAAATATAATTAAAAACAATTATTCTAGGGGTTCTACCTGCACTTACATGCAATTCCATATAATGGGTAACAAACATAAATTTCCTCTCAACGAAGAACTACCACCATAGAGAACAATGCTGTTTTTTTCCTTTACCACCTCTCATGGTTGGGAATTATGATGGAAATATGTTTTAATATGATATATATGATATTTAGGATTTTTTTAGTCATATTTATTTATTATATAATGCATACCTTCATGATTTTATTTTTTTTCACATATGATAATTTCATTAGGGGATTTGTGGACTATGGCCTTCTAAAAGCGATGTGTCTAGATCACACTCTACATGGAATGTATGAAGGATGGGTTTAGTAAAATTATATAATATATATTCCATAATGATTATACTAAAATAATATTATATATATATTTATATATATATATACAAATATGTCATTTACTTTCTTTCGTTTAATATGATTAAAAAATGGAAACAACATTCATAAGTACATATGATCCACTATCTCCATGAATAGTGTATTCCATTTCATATTTATATATTTTATATATTTTTATAAATAAATATATAGTCAATTTATATGATATTTATATCATGTTTTAAATTATGGAAATAATAAAATCATGATCTATGTAAGAGAATCAAGAATAAAAAGCTGAAATTTATTTAAAAAATAAAGCAGATATTACTCGAAACAAAATATTAACATGGATTTGTTCATAAACGGGAAACATAAATTCATATAAAAATAATATATGATATGATATATAATAATATTTTAATTTTGTTGATATATAATATTCTAAAATTTATTATACCGGAGGTTTGAATGTGTACTAAGAAATTCAAGACTTATGGTAAGGAAATTTCATCTTAGTTCTTATTTTCATGATATAAATTCCTTATTAACCACTAATATATATTTTTTGATGTTTATACGTCAAATGGATGTATTATATAGTTCATATAATTAATTTCATTTTTATTTAAAATCAATTTTATGATCTTTCATTCATGGGGTTTATGATTCAAAAGTTACCAAATTGGTATAGTAATTTTTTCACAATTTTCCTTCTTTAAGACTAATGACATGTTATGAAGCTATATTTTCTTTTCAGGTTTATATAATAAATTTTATATATTATATCATAGATTCAATTATTTTCATTTTATTTTAAGATTCATTTTATTTTATTATTTCTATTTTATTATGATTCAAATTTACCAAAGTGGCAGTGATTTATTAGTACAATCTCATCATTTATCAAGATTATTTAAGAATATGAATCCATTGATGAAATTTTCTAATCCATATCAAAAAAAAAGATCATGAATTCTATTAACCTTGGGTTATTTTTGTTATATCAAATTAAGGGTGCAATTTTTCCACATTTTTTAATTAATAAAATTTATTAAAAAAATTAAAAAAATGTTACATTATTTCACCTTTCAATCAAAAATAAGTGTTCTATAAATATTATGCTTCTAAATAAGTTTTATAAAATGTTTTAATACTATACTGTTATGTTTAATGTATATTTTTACCCATGTATTACATTTTTACAAGAGGTTTTTAAAAGTAATTTTCTTATTGTTTTCTAATTAAAAAAAATTTCTAAAATTTTAAGGTGGAAAAAGAATGTTCAAGTTATACAGACATACACACCATCATACAAACATGGTAAAACCAGACCCACTATGGGAATATGGGGAAACCTAATCCTCAATAAATATATGAGGAGACGTTATCCACTATGGAATGGTGGGAAACCCTATCCAGTATTGGAAGATGAGGAATCCCAATCCACTATGGAATGATAGGGAAACACGATCCTTTATAAATAATGGAATTTAATATGGGATGGTGTTGTGTCTATATTATTATATGTAATCCCCATGAGGTTCCAAAATATGTTTATTAAATTCATATGGAATTATAGTGTATGTTGTTACATGTTTTTCTGTATTACATAATTCAATGACTTACACTTAATATTTGAATTCATGGATTATGTTCTTGATTACCAAATGATTCATTCCATATTAACTACTAATATTTATTACATGAATCTTTTTTATATTATTTTATATTCTGGGTATTATCTTATAATGTTTTGATCACATTCTTATACCCTTATGCTCATGTTTATGACAACATATCTCCTTTATTTACCTTTATTTATAATTTTAGATCACCCCTTTTTATTTTTCCTTCCCTAGGTTATGAAGATATATTTTATGTATGATATGTCTAATATGGGTGGTAGTAATGGAGAACCAAGTGAGAGATAGTGTATCTCACTCATGTAATAGATATTATCTTTCAATCTTTCCAATGGAACTAAACTAAAACAGTCTTTGGGCGTCTATTTGTGTCATGAATTATGTTTTACGTGATATGATTTTATGTCTATGTACATTAAGATTGGGTTGTTAAAATTAGGACACCAACATTGGAAAATAATATCACCTAGTCTATCAATATAGCATATATATTGTGCAAGTGATAATAAACATCTAAATTAAGTGAGGTGATAAATAACTCACATAGGTTCGGCTTCCCACAGAACAACTGTCTTCTTCTACATACTTATTCATAGCCCAGTCCATCTCTTAATAAGAATTCAACTATGATTTAACTTATAAAAAATTCATAGGACCCATATCATATCCCAAGAGTCTACCATTAAGAATTTATAACGATGAAATGAATTATAATTCCATCATCATAATCTGGGGCTTTGACTGAATCCCAGATTTTTCATTATCTTGGAGTGAAAAAATAAATAATATTTCATTTAATAATTCATATGGATGTATACCCATCCCTGTAATTACTAATTTACATCATAGGTATCACTTGATGAATATAGGAACCAAACACATTACAATCTCATCCTAGGAATTTATTATAGGAATCTTGGTGTAACTCTAGAGATGATGTACCATCACCATCCTCTGATTTCATCCAAAGACATCCATATAGGGATACCAAGGGCCAAACATTATAGATATCATAATATTCCAAATGATTATATCCATTTAAGTGTAAAAAATACTATAATTTTTACTGGTGGCATAATAATTGTCTTCCCTATGAGTCTACCCCTGGAAGTCTACAAAGGAGGCTATGTATCGCTTGTGCATAAAACAAGATTATTTCTAAATGAGTCAATCCATGGTGTTAATATGATAAATAGCGTGACTCCCATGTCCTGTAATAATAATTTCATTATAATAATTTAATTATAGAAACCCTTAGAGTTTGACTATGGTGATCCTAATTTGGACCCCACCTCTCTCTCTAGATGTGGAAATAAGAATCATCATGGTCCCAAAGACTAACTATATAGTTTATGTTTACATAGCTCAACTAGACATCAAATTTGTATAAACAATTTATTTATATAATAATGTGTCTCATTTAAAATTGTAGTCGTAAAAGTCCAGGTCTCACTTAAATACTCTCATTTATTCTAATTGAGTATTTTTATATAAACAATGTCTCAAGTACTAGAGAGAACAAACAATAGTCAAGGGACTAGGGACATGGTCTTCCATTCCCTATTTATTCAAATCAATGGTTTTTATTGATTTCATTTAACATCCCAAGTTAAGGGGTAAATATAAAACCACATAAAGTTAATAAACTTATATTCCATCCATGGGGGATTTATCCAGATATGAAAACACCAAAAGTGGTGATTAAAATTCCATGTTCTTAAATATTAGAATTATATAATTGGTATCATGAGTTTTATAGGTCAAGAATAACCATTTAATTTATATAAAAATTCAATGTCTAGGAATTATTCATATGTATTAGCATATGAGACAATGGAATTATATATAACCCCCCAGTATTAATGTAAAATAATGAAACCACTTACTATATATTGTTAGTTGAATCCTAATCCATTTTTGTACTTTTATCCTGGATAGAATAAAACAAATTAAGAAAATAGAAAAACACTCTAAAACTAGGAATATGTTCTTATAACAATATAGCTCTATATATAGAATGAAATAAGTCATAAGAGTAATAGAGAACTCATCAGTGGTTATCCAATGGGACTGACGTTGCTTGAATCAAATTCCAGATCAGAGAGATATCATAGATCCTAGGTTAAGTATCCATGGGAGCTTCAATATGAGGGTCATGGTATATCTACTGGAGGAAATGTGAAAACAATATGAGGGTTTATTTTTTAAATAACCATGTTCCAAAAGGCCTTTTTCCCCTTTAAAACTGGGTTTCACTATTAGTTTACACTATTTAACAAACCATGCACCAACAGTGCACCCAAAACATCCTTAGAAAACCCCCTCACATAGTTATAGTGCATTCTTAGACTGAATATACTCCATCCATTAATTTTCCTATTTTGAAAATTCTTTAGTAATTGCATGGGTGTGCATCCTGGGTCTCACATTTTGGCCAAATCATGTATCCCTCTGCTATGCATCCAAACATCTGTCACTGTATAACTAAACCATGAGGCCTGGGAGGAATGGTATCTCATTAATAGGTGTCTCTACAATTTTTCCAAAATATATTTTTTGTGATCCATATAAGGTTTGGATACCCCCATTTACACTGTGACCCCACTAAGGACTCGTACAAGGATAAAATTATAGATTAAAAAAAAATTAAAAAAGGTCTACACCTAATAGAAAACATATAGTTCTTATAATACTCCCCCTTATTTATATTAATCTCTGAAATTAATTTACAAGGGTGGTAATTAATCCTCTGATAATAACTCTAGCCATTGGGAACATTCATTAGAATCCTTCTCCCAAGCCTCATCTTGTACACAGTCATACATTCATAGCACTCGTACTAGAATAACTGTCCAGCCTCATAGAAACATCAACCCTTTATCTAAAATATGGATCATATGATCCTAAATGGATGCAACTACTTCCAACTCAAACACATCAAGATGGTGAATTTTTTATTAAATACAATGATATCGATAAAGATGAGTTACATGGAAGATGCCTTGCATTCAATATTACCTCTATGGTAATTAGAACAGATAAAATATTGGCCCAACTCTATCAATAATTTCAAAGGTCCCAATGTAATGTGGTGATAACTTCACTGATTTCCAAATATTTTTATTCCCCTATCTAGGTTAAACTAGTAAGAAAACCCAACTATAATACTCAAATCTACTGGATTACTATTACAATCAGAATCTGATTTCTTTCTAGATTGTGATGTATAATTCCACTTCTTAATAAGATGAAAATACTCTAAATTATATTTAACGAGAGAAGTACCGACTAGCACTACCTCCCCTGCCTCTAATAAGTATAGGGGTGAATGGAACAAAATTGTATATAGGTCCTCATAAGGATCAATCTGTATGGTCTCTTTGAAGATGAAATTATAAGTGAACTCGATGAGAGGTAACTATTTGTTCCAGAAAACTCCAAAATCATTAATGCATGTTGAGATTATGTCCTATAAAACATGTATTTTATGCTTCTATTGACTATGAGTCTTTGAGTGATAGGTTGTAATATGTAGTACATATGAACCCAGTGCCTTATGCAACCCCTTTCAGAATCATGATTTGAAACAAGTGTCCCTTTATGATATGATAGAACATGGAACCTTGTGGAGGTATATGGTATCATTAAAGTAGAGCCTCATAAGATCATCCACTAAAAGAGTCACCCAATTAGTATAAAAAACGAAAAGTCTGTAAATATTTATACAATCACCCATATAATGTCACTACCTATAGTTGATCTTGGAAATCCTGTCATGAAATATCGGGTGACTATATCCCATTTCTAGTTTAGAATAGGTAATGTGTGTAAAAACCCCACTATTAACCATTGTTCATCCTTCACCTTCTGATGGGTCTAATATTGAGTAATGAACCAATCTTACTCAATTTTTATCCTTATCCACAAGTATTTTTGTTATAAGTCTGGATACATTAATGTAAGGTTGTTATGTACTGCCAAAATAGAGGCATGTGACTCTCTCAGCAACTCCTCTCTAATATATTTATGATCCCACACACATATATGGATGTGTAATATATCATCCTCATAAATGATGCAACTAGGATGTAGGTTGTCACCTGAATTTCTTTCCCTTATGAACAAGACCTCATAATTTAACAACTACCCCATCTTTACTCTCTATAGAAGGGAAGAGGTTACTAACAGTGATTCAAGTATAGAATATTGTTGAAGGTCCAAAATCTTACACCAGGACTAGATCTTCATACATCAAAACTTCTCATATCCCTATATTTTATGTATCATAGTAAACTGTACAACATAACTATTTCTTTCGAAGAATCGGGATCCACACTAATATCCTTTTCCCTTGAAAATATTAAAAGGATAAATCATAGGATTTTTACCATATAAACATCCTACCCTTCTTAGTAAATCCCCTATGAGGTGATGCCTTTGTGTGAGAATTATTTTATGAAGCACCTGTAATTACTATATTTCCCAAGGAATCACTATATATCAAAGACATTCTTAGGCTGAACCTACGGAAACTATAGCTTAAACCACATTTAGGTCAACTGATAATCCCTTATGTATGATAATTTGACAAAGGAAGTGAACATTATCCATACAAAATTGGTATATTTTGAGAATAAAATATAATTGATTCTCTCTTAGTATATCCAATATGATCTCAAGATGTTTATAATGGTTGTATTGAGTGTCAGCATACACCATGGTATCATCCATGAATACCACTACAAACTAATCTACATAAGGATGGAAAACTCTATTCATCAGTTCCATGAAAACTTTTAGTGCATTTGTGACACCAAAAATCATGATCAAATAATAGTATAAAGCATATAGACTATAGAGTGTTTTAAGTCGTATATCTGATAGTAAAACACACACCTGGTGAGAACCAAATCTCAACTAAATTTTAATGAAAACTCATTCTCCTCTGATATGGTCAAAGAGATCATCTATATGAGTCAATAGGAAGAAGTTCATAACCAAAAGCATGTTTAACTGACTTTAATCCATTAAAAGATTATATATATCATCTTCCTTCTCAGTGAAATGGACCAGTGAACCATACGATGGAGAACTGGTTCCTAACAATAATTTATCATACAATTCCTCTAGCTTCCTATTGATCTCTTGTAACTCATTAATATCCATCCTATAAGAAGTAATGGATACTAGTGAATCTCCAAACACTATATCGATAGAAAAATCAACTGCCCCCTCTTGTGGTAGTCCTATGAAGGTATCCTGGAAAGCATCCCTGGAGTGATCTACCACTAGAGCGATATATACATACCATGTTCCATATTCATATAGATATATGTTCATAATAAAGGATTTCATCCTGCCTATCCCACAATACACAGGTTTAGTTTGACTCGTTTGGACATAAAATTCACCCTTATGAATAAAAACCCCACCCTTTGGTGATTTGAAACTCACCATTTAAAGATAGAATTAAACATATGCATAAAAGGGAACAAATTAGTGCATTACAGTTATGATATAAAACCATGAAAGCTTTAGGAAAAATAGTTACCATACAAAGTCACACCCACATATCTCAAGGGGAACTCCCTGTAATGGAGTACACTCTTCGATTGTAACCCCAATTGAGTATCAAGTGTCATAAAACCATGGGAAAACTAAACATCAATCCCAAGTATCTCCAAAATAGTAATAGATTTGATGGAATTATAACCACCTACAGAAAAAAGAGAAGATATTAAGATTGAGGCTACAATAATTATACCTCTAACTATTGAAGGAATAACACTCTACACCTCTGGTATCCATTTCAATACATACGTCAAACCTAATCTATGGACCTATGAAATTTTTGGGCTACGTTGAAAAGATACACGATACTAGCACTTAATGTATATTGTCTTGATACAAAATCTATGACAACATCCTCAACCTTATCTGATGACCTTATTCCACCCCCTACCAGAAAAGAATCCGTTGACTCCACCACTGAACAAGGAGTCATTGAAGGACATATACCACTATCCCCTAGAGTAAAAGCTCTATAAAATAATTTTAGATGGCCAATCATTTTTCAAGATTGGAAATATACATTTTATGTAGTACATTGAGATTTTGTATGTCTCATTCTACTGTACTGATAATTACTCACATGGATTCCTATTTATATACACTGGATACTAATATCACCATATGGATGCTACAAACAATGCTTCAAATTTTTGGTTGACATAGTTCTAGATCTTTGTATCAAACCGCCCGGGGTCTCACCCCAAACTCTCTCATGTTACACTCTTTGAAAAGATCATGAGATACAAACCTAGATATATTTTCATGTTGAAATAAATTCACATGCTATTAGATTTCATACCTAAAAAGAACCTTTAATCGATATATTTATATAACTCATCCCCTAAAAGAATAGGTGTGAAATTATAGAGCTTCATAAAATGGTATGACTAGACCGTGGCTAATAAGACTCCATACTCCAAGTGCATGAACACCCAAGATCTATTTTCAATTAATGTCTGGTGATTTTAATAATCATCGAAGTCTATATGAAAACCCTCCAATCCATATACTGATGATGATATATTTTAGTAATAATACCCCAACATCTATTGGCGGAATCTGGAAGCATATACCTAGTGTGCTTCACCCTCCTATAAGGAGGTGTGTCAAGATGGTCAAACATTGATAGCATGGCCTCTATGCATGACTCCATAGACTATGGTATTCCATCAACTAAAAATGTTGGTTGATGTTGCTAGTATATTTTACACGTCAACTCCTCCATAGTGGGGGTAGGTTGTAAGGCTCACTAAATGGTCCTCATAAAGTGTATGAACTAGTATTAAAACTAGGAATCCATGCCCATATTATGTATAATTTTTGGTTCCTCATGTGGAACTATTGGTGGTTCTACTAGTGTTCTAAGGAAAATGACCTTAAGTGTATGGTCATTTACACCTTCATGTTGCACAACTCGAGACTATCATGGTTTAATGTCTCTCCAAATGAGCAACACATGCCACAATACAAGAATTAAAAACTACTAAAATTAATGACATTAGAATAATATAGGTAAGGCATTTCTTTATAAGAATCACACCCATATTACTACTCCAAAATTCGGGTGTTGGGGAAATACTACTCATTAGAAAAGAAGGAGACACTGACTATTTCCCACTAAAAAGGTCAGGTCTAGGTCATGTTCTCTTCTATAAGTATAAGGTCCTAGCATACCAAGTTTCGGTTGAAATTTTTAGACTTGAACTCTAACACCCTGATTTTTTGGGAATTATTATTTTTGTAAATAATTTAATCTTATTTATTTTTTTATTTCACACAACACTGAATATTGATTTTTTTTTTTCAAAAAACTACGTGTGGCTTTCATTATATGTAACACCAAGTCAGGATTTCACTACCCACCACACTTATATTATCTTATAGTACATGAAACACTTTTTTGGCTTGTATTACAGAAAATACCAAATCCCTTTGATATTTTTTGTTATATGTAATGTTTAGCTCTACCAAATTACAATATACTATTAATATTACAATTATTTTGTTATTATAGGTAGCACATAGCCATTGAAATGGATTTATCAATTAGATTAACTAAATTGTAGACATTTAATTTACACATTTATATAAAATTAATCCTTCGATGATTAATTAGTATAACAGAATATAAGAACTATTTGAAAATAAAGAAATTATTTTTCTAAGAAAACAATTTGTCAACATGAAAAAGTATTATATAATTAATTTAAACAATTTTTTTTAAAATGTTTAAATAAAATTTTTATATCATGTATTCAATCAGTATTTTTTATAAAATTTGACTATATTTTTTAGGTATATGATATGATTAAATACATTGTTATGAATAATAAGATGAAATTTTTGGGAAATTAATTTTACAGTCTTTTAATGGAAACCCATTTTAAAAATTATTTTTTTTAAAATAATTTTAATTTGAAAAAATAAAAATAATTTTTTAAATCAAAACATAAAACATATATTATTGTGAATTATTTTAATTTTTATGTGAAGTGTCATTTTTTGATTAATAGTAAATAATACTAAATGATTATTCAAGAATGTTTTTATTATAATTTTTTATAAGGAGAAGTTGTGTTTTTTATTTGTTTTAAAAATAAATTTGATCAATTATCCATAATTTGGACCAATTTACTTCATTGGAATAAATTTCAATTTGAAATTGGATATAAAAATATCCCAAATGTTTTAACATTGTTAATTTAAAAACCCTCTGTGTCTTCCAATCCATAGGATTAAATTTTAATTAATTTCTAACACATGTGTGATATGAATTTAGAGAAATGGATTACATATTTTAAATTATAATTTTTAATAATTTATAACATTATAAATTTAGTTTTTTTTAATATTACTGAAAGTGAATAAAATTAATTATAACAATGAAGTGCAAATTTAGATTAATAGGGGACTAAACATTCACTTAAGGGTCAAATGATCTAAAAAATTATCCAAAATCAATTTTATAGACCTATTTCAACCATATAACCCATTTTATATAATTGTGTTATTATTTGAGACATTTTTCATAAGAATAAAGTTGGTGTAATTCACTACTCAAAAATTGTCAAGAATGTCACTCCACTTTCACTATAAAAACACAACAATCCTATAACTTATTCACACATATAAACCCCATTTTCAGACAAAAACTCTAAAAAATTAATCTCCCAAAATCCATAACCTAATCATTGAATCGACACTTTGGGAAGAAATAGATATATGGATGTCCTTTAGTGAAAACAAAAATGATTTTCTCCAGAAATATGTGATTGTCTTCCACAATCTCTTTAGTTTTAGTTATTTGTCCATAAAATCAAATATCCTAATAAAATTCTAATATAATATCTCCGATATTCTAAATATACTTATATTTTTTATTCTAATGGTTCTATATTATCTTACAAACACATCCATCTAATGGGTAACAAACTTATTGTTCTTGTGTACGACAAACTACCACATCACAAAGCGATGTTCCACGTTTTTCCATTACCACCACTCATGGTAGGGAAATAAGATAGAAACCATATTTTATATGATATTTATGATATTTATGTATTAATTATTATTTAATTATTATATAACACATACCTGCATTATTTCCATTTTATATAAATACGATAATTTCGTTTAGGTAAGTGTGGACTACCACCTTCTCAATGCATTGTGATTCGTTCACACTATAATTGGAATGTATTAATTGTTCTAGTGACATTATAGAATATATATGACTTAATAGATTTAATATTATTATATTATATAATTATATACTTATATTTTATTTTCATTATATATTTTAATATGAAAACAAAACATAAATAATTTTTATGCATACGTACGACCTACCGTCTCCATGAATGGGGTATTCCATTTCATATTTCAATATTTTTCAATTTTTATAAGTACATATATACTAAATATATATGATATTTATATCATTTTATTCATTTTTTAAATAATTAATTCATGATCTATTAAGTGTATCAATAATAACAAGCCAGAACATATACGCAAATCAAATAAAATATTACTCGAAACATAATATTAACATGGAATTGTTAATAAATGTGTCATACAAAGTCATATAAAATATTATATGATATGAGATATAACACTATTTTATTTGTGATATATTTATAATAAACTTATATTTTTATAATGTGTTTTTGAACTTTTATGAATAAATTCATGACTTAAGGTACAATAATTTAATCTCACTTTTTATTTTAGTGAGATACATGCCTTTTTCAGCAATCATTTCATTGGTGTGTTGTGTATACTTACTGAGGATTTATTATATTGTTATTATATCTAAATTTATTTGTATTTACATATCCATTTAATGATATTTTTTCATGGTGATTATGTTTCATAATTTACAAAATCAGTAAATTAATTTTATCTCAATTTGTCTTCATTGCCTCACATTCCATGGTATGCACTTAAATTTTTCTATAAATTATATACACTAACTTTTACATTTTATATCATGAATATAATTAGTTTGATTTAATTTTAAGCTTCACATAATTTTAATCCTTCCATTTTATTATGGTTAAATGTTACCAAATTGGTAAGGGTTTATTTCTATAATCTTATTGTTTATCGAGATTTTTTATGATTATGCTTCCATTGATATAATATTTTGAACCTTATACCAAGAACTCTAATTAATTTTATTACCCTTTTTTTATTAATGTAATATAATATTAATGGTACCATTTTTATACTCTTTAGTACATATGATAATTAAGAACAAAAGTTTATGAAAACTGGCATTATTTCTCCATTCGGTTAAAAATCTACCTTTATTCGAAACAATGATTTTTTGAAAAACAAAAAAATTATTTAATATTATTCTATGAGTTATAAATGAAATATTTACCCATGTATTACATTTTTAAAAATGGTTTTAAAATGAATCGTCCTTTTATTTTTTGATCAAGGCACTTTTTTAATGATTTAACATTCAAAATGAATGTTCGTTATGTACAGCCATACCTGCTGTCATGACTATCATTTCCATGATTATTAATTTATAACTTTAAATGGTTGTTTTTTTTGAATTAATTTTCTTCCTAATATTATTGAAACTTTTTTTAAATAAAAATTCAAAGATGAATAGATTTCAAAAAATTGATATTTAAAAAGTTATTCAAATAATTTTTAAATATTCCTTTATATGTTTTAAAAAGGTTTCTTTAAATTACAAAGATTTAAATAATTTAAAATATAATTTTATATGTTTTCAAATTATTTTCAATGAAAAATAATTTCAAATTGTTTTCAAGCTTCTTTATAAGTTTTCAAGGTTATTTTCAACGAAAATTTTCTTTAAAATGTATTATGTTTTAGAAAGTATTTTTCAAATTATAAAATATATTTTCCCCAAAAAATGTTTAAAATTATTTTTCATGAGTTATTTATATGTTTTCAAATTGTTTTCAAGGTAATGGATTTTAAAAATATTAATTTTTTTTAAAATTTATTTTCAAATAATAGCTATGTTCCACATGATATGTTAACATCCTTTTTATATAAGATAAAATCCATGGTTACAATTTTTTCATTACTTGGGGTGTGGTCCAAGGATACCATTCAAATTATATCTTTGAATGGTCTATGATATGATATCCTGATGTTTATGAAACTCATTTCTCTTCAATGGGTTATACCATGATAATTACTTATGATATATTCATCCTTTCAAGATTTATTTTTAGGATGAAAGGATTATGATACTTATATTTATTTCATTGGTTATGATATGATTACATTTTTATGATACCCATTTAATATAATCGGTTATGATATTATGTTTATGAAACCCATCTCTTTTCATGGGTCATTAAATTAGAAAGGTTTTATTTTCTTGTGGAATATATTTATATGATTCTATTATGTGATAGGTGGGACCTATATATCTCTCCAATGAATTTGGTAATGATTTACATCTCATAATACAATAATGGGATTCAAGTTGATGGAATTAATTCAATGTTGGTTATTAGGAAACCATATTCACTAGGGGAGATGGGGAAACCTGATCCACTATGGGAATATGGGGAAACCCAATCAACTATATGAAGATATGGAAACATGATCTAATATGGGGATATGGGGAAAATTGATCCACTATGGGAAGATGGGAAAACGCAATACACTATGGGAATATGGGGAAACCTAATATACTAAAAAAAAGGACATTAACTAGGGATGGTGGTGTGTGTCACCCCATATCTATAGCTCCCATGAACTATCCCGATAAGTCCTAGAAATTCATATTTACTTGTAGGTAATGATGTTACAAGTTTATGTTTATTCAAAAATTCCATGTCTTACTCTAATGTTTTTCTTTCATTAATTTTTCTTTTAATTTACTTATGATTCATTCCTTATAAACTTCTAATAGTTAGGTTGTGATTCATGTTTTTTAATACTTTATATATATGATATGATATTATAATTTTATGATCAGGTTATCATACTTTTATGATCATGATTATTCTTACATATCTCCTATTTTTACTTAATGAGAATATGGGATCATCACCTTTACCTTTCCTTACCCTGGTTATAAAGATATATTTTATATATGATGTATATAAGAGAGGTTCTAGTCTTGAAGAACAAAGTGTGAGATAATGTAGCTCACTCATGTACTGAGATTTAAATTTATATGTTTCTAATATCACAAAATTAATATGGTCTTTGGGTTTCTATTTGTATAATGTATTAAGTATTTTGATAAATTATGTAATGAATATATACATTAATATTAGGTTAGTATATTTGGTTCTAGATCAAAGTATTAGTCAAAAAATAACTATGGTGAGAAAACATTAGTGAGATCCCTAGGTATATTTTTAAGGATATGTCTAAGGATGTCTCTAAGGATAATCTTAATGATGAGGAAAAGCAAACGAAAATGTCATGGAACTATTGAAAAGGATTAAGCAAGTGGTTTTCAAGAATGACATCCCAATATGGATACTAAAAGTCTATGAGGTTTTTAAATAGATGTATCTAGTAGTAATAACTATGACAAGGATTTTCGGGACTTGAGTGCAACCTAGTAAATGAAAACAAGTCTTAATAAGCACCTTGTTTGACACTCTAAGGGGACATGGTTTGTGAATTCGCAAACTGTTTCTAAACAACCATAATGGATTTAAAAAGAAGATGGCATTGAATAAACTACGATAAACATAATGTTTTATATATTAAATAAGCGTGTATCAGGATTTAAACAACCTACAAGCACTTTTTTCAAGAATATTTTTTTTCATCTGTGATAAGTGATGGTCAAACTATGCTTTCTGGTTTTAGTCAATGGAATAAACCAGAAGGAAAATGATTAGCATTTATTGTGATGGAAATTTTTTTAATGAACAACTAAATGGGATGATCACTATAGTGAATGATTTTTTGATCATTCCTAATTAATTTTCACAAGACATGATTATCAACCTGTACATTAACCAACTATTGAACACACCAAGGAAGATAAGGAGGAGTTTTATTAGACTTCATGTAAAGGATAAAATGGTGTAATGAATATTCATTTACCTTTGTGTTAATAATGTTGAAAGAATTTCCTAAGTGAATATCTTATAGGAACAAGAACATGTTTTGAATATGGGAAATAAGGACTCAATACAAGTAACTGTAATAGAAAAATGAATGGTTCAGTTAACGTAATGTATGGAAATATTTTTATCTCTAATACATCCTCAAATGTTAAATGATATAAGGTTAAAATAAATTTAATTTATGAAAATGTATTTTTTTATTGGATATATCATGATGAGAATAAAAAAGGTGGTATGAGTAGTGGTTATATTTCTGATGATGATGATGCTATATATGAAATGTGGAAGTAAATCGGTATTAATTAATAGGACGAGGTTACTGTATTATGGATTAAGGATGAAGTGGAATAATATATGTTTTTATGTATTTGGATTAATGAATTATGTTATATGAATGGTGAAATATATAAGGAGTTTCCAGTTTATGTTTTTTCACTAATGATTTACAAGAATACATTTAATGGTTCCAATGGACTACAAAAGTGATTTAATTGAAGGATGATGTCCATTGAGAAACAAATGTTCTAGGAAAGGCAAACCAAAATATTTTTCTTTTTTTAAGATAATATTGATTGGATAATGATAGTTTGGAGATGAACAAGTTAATTTTATGGTACTGATTACCTTGTAACTAATTAAGGAATTGTTTATATGTTTTTATTCTATAAAAAATGATTTTTATAGCATTTTTTGGGATTTAAGAAAAATACTAAATAAATTTTGGAATTAGGAAACATATATGTTTTCAATAAGTATTTTGGGTAATTCATGTTATTACCATGTATGAAGAGAATACATGATGAATTTATTCACATGTTTGGAAGGTTACAACCAAGAGTTTGTTTTTGATATATATATATATATAGTGGATTGATGTTAAGATGATTTCATGAAATTATTTTTAATGTTTTGGATTTTCATATTTCAGAAGGGTTATAAGGTAATCCATTTGTCGAATGCTTATGTTAATATTTGTATGATTTTTTGAGATTAATGTATTATCTCACCACATGAGAATTTATTCATATTGGAGGACCAATTCTAAATACATTGTATTGATGAGAACCAAAGACTTATGGGATTTATTATCATGAATCTCATGGTCTTTTAATGATTCATGAATTGAAAATTTTCCTTAATTTCTTAGAATAAGACAACAATTGTAAATTGATCAAGATACAATAAATGGTGAGGATGTCCTAAAATTATGTATGTATTTATTCTCATGGAAATTATTCAACAGTATGACAAAGTGTATTGAATCCAAAAAATGTAATCCTAGTACCCTAATTTTCAATGAATCAAATAACCCCTTATATAATTAGATATTTATGGCTTTATGATTGTTAACTTTCTCTTGACCATGATCTCTATCACTCTCTAATAGAACATGATTGTCATATATCTATTTCCATTCCATGTCTTCACTTAACACCAATTCTCTCCCTTATGGAAATCTAGTTATGATTTACTTTGGGAAACAATCATGTTTCCTACATTACCTCAATAAAAAGAAGTTTTAGTATTAATTTTTACTAGGTGGATTTCTTTTAAGTATTATTCAATTAATAACACAAACAAATTTCAAGGGAAAAATTCATTTTTAGCCGGCTAAAATGAGACACCCCTATATTTTGTAAAATATTTTTCTAAATAATTTAATATTTTGTTTTTTATTTCACACAATACTTAATATGGCCTATGTTTAATGAATGAACTATCTATGGATTACATTATATCGAACACCAAGTCAATATTGTGTTATACACAACACTTCTGTTATCTTTTCTTACACTCAACACTATGTTTGGCTTGTATTACATAAAATATTGACTCCACTAGATATCTTGTGCGCCACAAAAGGTCGAGTTTTACTGGACTATAAGTTATTATTAATATTATTATTAAAATATTATAATAACTACTTCTTAGTCATTGGAATAGAGTTATGAATAAGATTAAATAAATTTTGAAAATAGTTTTTTACACATTTATATAAAATTAAAACTTAGGTTTTATATTAGTATAAGTCAATATAAGAACTATTTAAAAATAAATTAATAACTTTTCTAAGAAAACAATTTTTCTACACACAAATACAATTTTATATCAATAAATTAAACAAAAACTTTTTATTAATGTTTTAAATAAAATTTATATATCATAAATTGAATCAATATTTTTGATACTATCCAAAAAATTGGATATGGGTAAGATAAAAATAAATCAATTTCTATAAATAAAAAGATATATGATTCTAATGGTTAATTTTACAACCTTTTATGAAGAACCCATTTAAAATATTATTTTTTATATTTTATAATTTATATTTGAAAAATTTAGATTAATTTGTGAAATAGGTATATAAAAATTATATTAGGGTGATGTTTGGGTATTTTCTTGTGAAGTTTAATTTTTTGATGAATTGTGAATAATATATAATGTCAATTCAAAAATAATTTTTATTCTAATATATTTATAGGGATAAAAGTTTTTTATGATTGGTTTTAATGTTTAATTAGATCAATTTTACATCAATTAATGTACTTTAGTTCATTTAAATAAATTTTATTCTAAAATTATATTTATAAACTTACCAAACATTTGAACTTTTTTATATTAAAACCCCATTGTGTCATCCCATTTGTGGTATTAAATTTAAATTAATTTCTACCCCTTATGTGATATAAATATTTAAAAAAAATTCATTCCATATTTGATATTGTAATAACATATAATTTTTAATAAGTTAAGATTATTTTTTGGAAAAATGATTAATGAAAGTGATTAAAATTAATTAGAGCGATTACAAGAAATATTTTCTTAACAAGGGACAAAACATAACACATAAGATCCAAAATGGCATAAAATATTGTTCAAAATACATTTCATGTCATCTTTAGACCCTATCCTCCAGTGTATCTAATTTGTTTTATTATCGAAGACACTTATTATGTGAAAAACATGAGTGTAATTTAGTTTTCCAAAAACATTAAAAGAATGACTCTCCTCCTCCACTATAAAAATTCACTCACACCTCCAACTTATTCACACCTCAAAATACATTTACCACATCCAAAAAAGTAACGAATAATATCCAAACATCCCTCAAATTATACCATTATTATGTAATATAAATAGTATCTTAAATATACTAATATATTTTTATGAAACTTTTTCTATATCCAATTACACATACTTCTATATAATTGGTAACCAATATATCATTCTTATCTATGCTGAACAATAGCCTCATGTAACTATGTTGTTTGTTTTTCCTTTACCACATCCCATGGTTGGTTATTACGATAGAAAATTGGTTTGTATTAGATATATGTGACATTTATGATTTATTTATGCTTCCTTAATTATTATATAACATATGCCATAGTGCTTTCCATATTTTGTAAATATGATAATTTTTTTGGGGAAGTCTGGACTACCACCACCTCAAAGCGATGTGATTTGTTCACACTCTTCATGAAATGTATTATGTATGGTTTCAGCAAACTTATATAATATATATTATTGATAATTATAATGTAATGATATTATATAAATAAATATATACACATATACATATATTTATGTTACTTTATTTATATATATACGATAATAAAATAGAAACAACGTTAATAAATATGTACAGTCTACCGTCTCCATGAACAGTGTATTCCATTTCATATTTTTATATTTTATATATTATTATATATATAATATGATATTTATATCATGATTTATATTCATGGTATAATTAAATCATGATCTAAGTAAGAGGATAAAAAATAAAAATCTAAAAACAATAAGAATAACAAAGTAGATATTACCAAAAACATAATATTAACATTGAGTTATTAATAAACTGTAATATAAAGTCATAGAAAATTATATATGGTATAAGATATAATATTTTTTGTGTAATTTTTATAATAAAAATATATTTTCTAGACATGAGGTTTTAATGTGTATGAAAAAAGACAAGATTTAAGGTATGATAACTTCATGTCACCTTTTATTATCATGAGATATAGGCCTCATTAATAACTCATTTATTATGTGTGGTGCTTATAATGACCATAGATTTCATATATTATTATTATAGTTAAATTTATAGGCATTTAAATAACCATTTTATTGCCATTATTTCCTATGGTTTAGGTTTACAATGTTACCAAATCAGTAAAGTAATTTTGTCTCAATTTAACTTCTTTTTGACAAATTCCATGTTATAGACCTATATTTTATATGTGGTGTATACACCACCTTTTACATGTTATATCATGAATATAATTTTTCATGATATTTTATGATTCACATTATTTTATTACTTCCAATTAAATAATATTCAAAGTTACCTAAGTGGTGATCATTTCTTGATATAATCTCATATTTTATTGGGAATGATTATGATTATGTTTCCATCTCTCAACAACTATCACAGAATTTATTTCCCCTTTGTTATAAATTTTACATCCATGTAATTGTTCATTTTTCCCATATTTGGTACTTATTATAATTAATAAAATTATTTTATGAATATCAGACTTAATTTTTCCTTTTGATAAGAAATTTGGGTTCTTTAAAAACCATTTTTTTCTAAAACAAGTATTAAAAAATGATTAAATATTATCCTATGATGATTAATGGAAATTTTTACCCATGTATTTCCTTTTTAAAAATGGTTTTAAAATCAAACATCTTGTTATTTTATGATCAATTAACTTTTTAAAACTTTTAAGGCGCAAATGAAATGTTCATCATGTACAGAGTTACCTGTTGTCATGATCATCATTTTATTGATGCTTATTTTTTAATATTACAATGTTATTTTTTAAGGAATGTTTTCCATAAAATTATGGAAAATTTTAAATTTTAAAATGGTGTTCCAAAATGATGGGTTTTTTTAAAACAATTTCATGTTTAAAAAGTATTTTAAATTATTTTCAAAGCATCCTTTATATTTTTAAAAAAGGTTCATATCAAAGAATATGATTTAAATTATTTATAATCTTATGTTTTCATATTATTTTCAAATAAAAATGATTCCAAGATGTTTTCAAGATTCATTATATGTCTAAAAGGTTATTATTAATGATAATGATATTCAAAATGAATTATGTTTAAAAAATGGTTTTCAAATCCTGAAGGATTATTTCATAAAGAAATGTTTTAAAAAAAAATTCTGGATTCCATTACATTTTTTGAAAGAGTTTTTAAGGAAAAGTGTTTTGAAAATTTTATCTGGTTAAAAATATATTTTATAATAAAATTTATGTTCCAATGAATCTTTCAAAATCCTTTTCCATTTAAGATAAAATAATTTGTTATAGTTCATGATTTACAAGGTAAATGATCCAAGTAAACATTCATATTATTTCTCTAAATGGTCTATGATTTGATTGCTTGATGATTATGAAACCAATTTATCTTCAACTGTTTAAATCATGATAACTTTTTATGAATCTCACTTTCTTTCACAGGGTTTTGGATGATGAAATTATTTTTAATCCTATATATTTTCAATAGGTTATTATATGATTAAATATTTATAATAAACATTAAATTTCATGTGTTATGATATGATGTTTATGAAACACAACTTTTATTATGGGTCATTATATGATGCCTGTTTTGTTATCATATGAAACTAGTATGTATGATTTTATAATGTGATGGTTGAGGCCTATATATCCCACCAATTCATTTGGTAATGATTTATATCCCATGAGATAATGATGGAATTAAATTTCATAGTTTTAATCCACTACGGAAGATAGGGAAACCCTATCAACTATTGGAAGATGGGGGAACCCGATCCTCTATGGAATGATGGGGAAACTCGATCCAATAAGGGAAGATGGGTAAAACAGATCAATTAATAGGAAAGGAATATGATTGGGGATAGTGGTGTTTACCTCCAACAAGGTGTAGTCATCATGAATTTCCCTGATATGTTTTAGAATTGTGTGTTGGCTTATAGGGAATCATGTTACAATTTTTTGTGTTTTACACAATTCCATATCATACTCTTATGTTATGATTTCATGTGTTATACTCTTGATTATTTTTTGATTCATTCCACATGAACACATAATATTTATTCATTGATTCATGTTTATAATATTTTTTATGAAGGTTATGATATTCTAATGTTATGATCACATTACCATACCCTTATTCTCATGTTTAATCTTACAATCTCATTTGTTTACCCTTACTAAAAATCTAACATCATCTCTTTTTATGTTTCCTTCCCCAGGTTATCAAAATATGTTCTATGTATAATGTCTCTAAGAGGGTTTCACATTTTAGAGTACCTAGTGAGATATATTATAGCACACTCATGTACAAGGTTTTACATTTCTATATTTCCAAATGCACTAAACTAATAAAGATTTGGGCGTCTATTTGTGTAATGTATTATGTACTCCACAAAATGATGTTATGTATATGTGTGTTTATCTTGGGTCATTATAATAACACCATTTAATTTGAAATAGTAATCCCTATTTAATGGTTACTGTTTCATTTCATAATTCATTTTCATTTAGATTCACTGTCATTTATATATAAATTATAATAAATCATTGAATTATATAAACCAATATTTTTAATTTATAAGTGTCCATACATAATATAAATTGAATTTTGGATTCTATTAAATATAATATCTTATTTTTCAATCCCCAGCATGATGTTTTATCACAATTTCAAGTTCATAGAAATAAAATTTACAAAATCATGCTACAAGGAAGGCATTTGGTCATGTAAACATGGCTTGGAATATGCATGGAATAAAAATTTAGAAGATACTATGATGATTCATGATGAAATACTTCTATTACATATTATCCATGGGTAAAAATAAACAATCATAAGGGAAAATAATTGGTGCATCATCCAACAGTGAATTTATTGAAACTGTAAAAGGAACATTCAAGAATGACATCTCTCATCCCATGTAATTTTTCTTTTCAAAGTACATGGGTTACCTACTCCCTGGAAAAAGATCATGACCAAATCCCAACATGTTTAATTTATCCCTTCTACCATTCAAAATAGTAATTAAAAGAAAAGAAATGTATGACACCACTTTTTGACATCCTTGTCATGGTACACTCAATAATAAACAAACTCGGTTGACCACATGACGTCATGGACACCTCCTCTTATGCCAGATGCAAATAAATAGAAGTGAGGGTCCATAGTGGGATATTGGGAAGACTATAACCTCTTGATCAGAGGGTAGAATAGAAGAATAATAATTACAATAATGGGGTATGAATATATACTATAACTGAATATAATTAAAGTAAGAATCCATCATATATATAACCAAGTAGTCTCATATATCAATTTTATAAAAAAATTATGATCATGGAATTCTATAGAGAAGGAAATTCTGGTAGACATAGAAGCATGTACACATACATATAGGTATAACAAAAGAACCACAAGACCGAAATAATATCTTTAAATTACATCAAAACCAAAAAATATATCATGTTCTCCCACACTCTCATGATACTATAAATTAATCATTGGAAATTTGGTTCTTCCCATGTCCCTAACAAAATACATAAAGTATGTCTGGGTACTAAATGGTTGCTCAATTAGGGTGTAAGATAAACTATGTTTGACACCTAAATTAATTCTAATGTCATCTTATCCATGAATATATCATAAATTTTGTTCATGTAATAAGAAACATGTAAATGAAGTGAGGTGATATGTTACCCAAAAAAGTCTGGGTTCTGATGGACACTTGTCCTCCTCTACATGCTTCAACCTAAGTTGTTCTGTATCTTAGTAATAAATATGCCAGGATTTAAATTAAAATATATTCTTTGTTCCTGGATTACAACCCATGTTTCCCCCATGAATTATTTCTAAGAATTAAATGTATAATAATGTCATCATGATAATGTATGTCCCTGAACAAACCCATGATTGTTCTTTGGCTTGATAGTTGTGTCACATACTCTTTCATTTAATAATTCAAATGAACATTATAACTTCCATATCAATCCTAATTTGGAACCTAGATATCACAATAAGAATAAATAATGAAAACACCGTACAATACCATCCTTAGTATCCCTTATAAGAATCTTGGTATCATTTATTGTGTGGTATAATGTCACCAACCTCCAAGTCTTTCCATGGAAATCCACATAAAGAGTTCAAGTGTCACTCATGAATAATATCATAATCTAGACTATGAGATTATCCTTTTCCATTCACAATGGAGTCCAATTATCTATCATGGTATAAAAATAAACTACCCTCTATGTATGTTCTTGGAATTATATAAAGGATTCCAATAATTAATTAGGTGTAAACAAGAAAACTTCCAAATGAGTCTATCCTTGGATTTTATATGAGAACTAATGTGTCACCCAAGGTTCCTAATAATCATTTCATTATAATAATTTAGTTATCAAATCTAGAAGAGTACGTATATGGTGATCTTAATTTGGAACCCACCTCAGGCAATCATTATGGTAATAAAAATTCGCATGGGGCCAAATAATAACGACACCATTTAAGTTTACATATTTTACTTGGTCATCATATTTGTATAAATAATTTAATCACCAATAAAGGTGACTCAATTCAAAACATTGACATAGAATGACTAGGAGGACATAAATCCACCATTTTATTATAACTAGGAATTTGGATATAATGAATGTATCAATATTATGTGAGAATGAAAAACAGCCAAGGGTTTATGAAAATGATCTACCATAGCCTCTTTAATAAACTAAATTGTATCTTGTACATTTCATTTAACATCCCAATAAAGGGTTAAATAACACACCTAAAAATTTTAACCAACATATAGGTTACCCATAGTGGTGGTATACATTTAAAAACTTACCCAAAGGGGTAGTTCAAATTCTAGGTTCTTAACACACATATTATATAAGTAGTCTCATGAGTGGTATAGGTCAATCCTAAACATATAATATAAAAATGAAAATTTTATGTGTTGCCTAGAATAATTGTCATATAAAAATTTAAATTATATATAAATACCATAAACATAATAAATAATTCATGATACCACCAACCTCAGATTGGTATTTGAATCTTTGTCTATCATTAGACTCTAATGCAGGATCACAAAGATGAAATAAAGATAAGGGGGAAACAACTTGAAAATAACGAAAGTGAGACCACACAAAAATAACTCTTTTGAGAGGAATAAAATTTTAGAAAGGTGCAATAGGTATAGAGAACTCACTCGTGTCTATCCAATGATACTAATAATGTTTGAATTAAAATCATGATCAAAGAGATATTAGAAATCCTATGCTAGGATTCCATGTGAGATTAAATGTAAGGGATATGGTCTCAACACTGGAGGAAATAAGAAGATAAGAGAAGCATTTAGTTTTTAATGAACCACATGAATCTATCTTCTCAAAAATTTAAATGTTCACATGGTTAGGTCTCATGGATGGAAAAAGTGTGTTCTAATCATGCTCCTGACACTACCACAAGACCCACTTGCATTGTCATGGTGCGTATTTACAAAAAATGTGCATCGATTAGGAATTTTCAATATGTTAAAAATCCGATAGAAAATGAATGTCCAAGTAAACTAGGTCACACTGTTAGTAATAAGCATGTAGTCCTATTATGTGTATTAAGACACCCATCAGGGTATAAACAAATTATGCTACCTATGTAAAAACCCTGAAATTTCAAGGAATATTTTTTCTTAATTTTTTTGGGATTTGACAAGAAAAAAGTTTCTGATGGCACCTGATTCCAAGTCCCGGTGTGCCCGGAATCAATTTCCTAATTTTAGCTCGGGTACGTTCAGGTAACGAATGAAGAGGTTTCTCTAAATTTTGAACCGGTGCTCGAATCGGAATCTGAGGGCACCGATAAACTCGTAGCGCCGGTAATTGCTTAAGGGGACCTTAAGCGCAGATGCGTTTTGTCGCATGAGGTGGTAAATTTTTGGGGATTTGATAAGTCTAAAATAAATTGAAGTGTTACAATTTATTTTTAGTAGAAGTTAATATCTCCATAGAAACGTTGGAGGTGGGGCCACACCCCACCTAACTTCCCAAGAGAGGGTATGACCAAGGGTGGTGGGGTCCGCATGAAACCCCAACCCTTCACCTTCCCTTTAACTCCCACGAGCTTTCCCATTTAACACCCCTTGTGTTTATTTTTATAACTCCCTAACCCCCCCCCCATTATTTGGGTATCTCCTTCTCACTCTCTCTTCCACATAACTCATGCCAAATCACACTTTAATTATGTTGTTTATACTCTTAATCAATGGAGTGTTTGAAATTTGAACTTTTTATGCATGGCATGGTTAAAATAAAATAAGAGAGAAACCATTTTTTGGTTGGGTTGTGTGGAGATATTGGGGGAAAAAGCCCTTGAGTTGTTAAGATCACTTAATCTCCTTCTTTGAAGAACACCTAAACCTCCGGTGAGGAACGACACACCCTTGAATGAAGGATGACGATGCACCCTCCATCCACTTCTTCTTGCGACACGAGAGGAGACGTCAATTCTTCTTCGGGTGCACTTCTACAACGACGGAAGCGAAGAACACCAACGACCGTCATCACTCTCTATTCTTTCTTCACAACGTCATTCTACCGTGACGTTTGACTTCCGCGACTCGACAACGTGTGATGTCAATTTCGAGGTAGGGGTTAATTTCTTTTGTTCATGAGTTATCCTTTGCCGTTCTTCGTCTATATATTTGGGCCGCTTGATATCAACTTAACGGAAGGAGGTAGGACCACACGAACACGGCCTACTCTCCTCCCCCATTTGTTGTTGTGATGTTGCGGTTTGAAAGAAGGAAGCGTGGTGAAAAGGCACCGTGCGGAATCATGGAGAAATACGACAAGGATCTGTGGCGCCGTCGCACCGCACCGTTGAGGTCGAACGAAACTGCGGCCGGAGTCGGGGCCGCGGAGGCAATTCAAAGACTCCGCTGGTTGAGCGTTGTGTGTTGAATGACGGGCGATGAAAAATGGGGTAGCAAAGTCATTTTTAAGCCACCTCAGTGAAGTTCGGGTCCTGGGAGGGCAGTTGGCGAAGGCAACGAGCAGAACGGACCACCGCAGCGAGTCCGGCGGTCCGTGGAAAGCGGCAGCGGCGCACTGCCGGAATGGAACCCCCTGCGGCTGAGCCGCGGCGGCTGGCTAAACCAGAATGGCTTAGCCATTCCGGAGACTGAGCAGGGCGGCTTTAAGTCGTGCCGGTTCCGTCGACTGCAGGGGGTTGTAACCCCCCCCCCCCCCCGCAGCCGCTGGCCACGCGGGCGCCGCGCCGGCGGGGCCGGGGTGTGCCCACCGGGCCGGGCCACACCCTAATGGGCCGGACCCAGACCTAGTTTAGGTCAACCCTGTTCAGGCTGACCTGGGGGGGGTATCGGGCCGGGTCGGACCGGGCCCGAACCCCCCATTTTCGGGCAGTTTCCATTGACACTCTTGTAACATGGGATACGGACCTCCGATCGACGCACTGCCAGTTTCGATGTGATCCTTGGATTGAGACGGTCGTTTCGGTAAATTACAATCAAGGTTTTGGAGAACTTTGGGTATGGCCGGGTTGGTTCGAACCCGAAACCAACCGGGCCCTCGGAGCGGAAACGCTTATAACATGAGCTCCGGACGTCCGATTGACATGCTGTCAACTTTTTTGGATTCCTCTTGATGAGACGGAACTTTTGGCATACATAGTCTAAGATTTGGATGCAGTTTGATAGTGGCCGGGTTGGATTGTACCCAAAATCCAACTGGGCCCCTTGAACGGAAAAACCTGATAACTTTCAGACCAGACGTCCGTTTGATGAACCGTTAGCGGCGTTGGTGATCTCGTTGAGAAACAATCCCTATGAATATACCATATGAGAGTTTAGGATACAGTTGAGATATGTCCGGGTTGGTTCGCACACGAAACCAACAGGGCCCCTGGGACGAAAAGGCTAATAACTCATAGACCAGGCGCCCGATTGATGCGTCGTGTGTTGTGTTGAGACCCCTATGACGAGGCGGCCCTTTGAGATACTTCTTCATGGGACTTTATGATACTTAGAGTATCGACCAGTAGCTTGTGGAGCGGACCCTCCCAGAGACGAGCGTACAGAGTACGGAGACCGTGTAGCCGGCTGAGACCTGACGACTGCTTGACCGAGTCGACTTAGAGTGAGTCGACTAGCCCAGTGGACGGAGCACTACTTTGTTTGGGTGCAGACCCATGGTGGACATAGCACTGCTGATTTTGGGTGCAGACTCGTGGTACTCATCCGGAGACTACCTATGCAGGCTTTTAGGGGGGATGCACTACTGTGTTTGGGTGGCCGACCCCGGTGGGAAGCACTACTGTGTTTGGGTGGCTGACCCGCGATACTCGACAGGAGGAGTACCTCAGCCGTCTTAGGTTAGTTACCAGTACCTCAGAGTCATGACAAGATCAATGTACTCGACAGAGACGGGGCTCTTCAGCAGTTACAGTTTCGATAATGAAAATCCTGGTTTGAGCTAAGTCTATGACCTTTGTGTTTACCCCATGATTGAGATAGGTCACTTGATAACATAGGTATATTTATGGTCATATAACTGGGTAGTGGTTATCTATTGATTTCATAATATTTGTGTTTCCACATGATTGAGATGGGTTACCTGATAACATAGGTATATGTATGGGCATATGCCAAAGTAGAGGTTATCTGTTGAGATCTTCTTTGTGGTTATCCGTGTTGGATTTAGTGAGACCTTGAGGGTCTTGGGGTCCCTACTGAGTATCGTTATACTCACTCCTGCACAGGCTATGGCCTCACCTCATTGTATTGGTTGCAGATGATGGGCAGTGCTGACAGAGGCTGAGTGTTCGAGGACTGGATAGTACTCAGAGGTGGATCTCACGATGAGTCCGTATCCAGAGGTGGACTTCACGACGTGACGATACTCGGAGGAGGTTGATGGGCGAGAGCATTGTAGAGGCTATCTGTACCTACCCTTCAGGTAGGATCCATGGTGGACGATCCAGGAGCTTCTCTATCTGTACCTACCCTTTAGGTTGGATCCTTGGTGGACGATCCAGGAGCTGCTTGTCACCTTCCTGTTGTTTTATCTTTTTCCTTGTACTTTACAGTTGAGCTTGTATTTCCGGCCCCTTTACTTTCATTACAGCTTGTTTCAGTTTTACTCAGTGTTTACTTCTGCTTGTACTCTGTGATATTTTTTATACTTTTATAAAGGCAATGCCTTCCCAGTTATTGGAGTTTTCGCCTTTGGTGCTAGTCACCAGCCCTTGGCCTATGGAAGGCGGGCTTGGGGTAGTCACGACATGGTCCCCGAGGACAGGTCGTGACAAATTGGTATCAAAGGATTTGGTTCTACCATAGGACTTATAACTCTTATATTTGCTTTTCTATGAAGCAATAGTGCTAAGGGTACCGAGTGTGGTCTTCAGTTAGGGGAGTCCAGTGTTAGTGCGGAGGCCGACGTATCTGTACACCAGGACCCTGAATACTGGTTTCCGACTTTGTGCACGGAAACACTAATTGCGTGTGTGTTTCCAAAAAGCTTTAATGTCATCTCAACCAGGTTATCTCACCAAGTATAAATCATTGACAGTGCTGCATCTGTTCAGGATGTTTCCACGCAGACAGTCAGTTTGGTTTTCTGAGAGAGTACTCGAGGACGGCTCACCGAGCGATGAGGCTCCGGTGTAGGGCCCTCTTTCTAGGTTGGCACCCTCGGGTGGTGTACCAGTAGCACCACCACCTGTTGGGCAGTAGATTCCACCATTCATACTAGTGGACGGTGCACGCTGGAAGAGTGTGATGCACGAGTTCCAGCGGTAGAGGCCTCTGAGGTAACGAGGCGAGGCAGATTCCCAGACATCAGAGGACTGGCTGGAGGCAATTGCTAGAGTTCTCTACCCAGCTGAGACACCAGTGGAGTGGATGGTAGACTTGGCTACTAGTGTTTTATAGTGAGTGACCATGAGTATGGTCCTCTTAGTGATGAGGCTTTAGTACGTGGACTGATGCCTAAGATAGTGCCTTCGGGTAGTGTGTCAGCTATACATCACTACCTGTTGGTCAGCAGTTACAACCGGTGGTACCGGTATGTGACACTTGTAGACTTACAGCTTTAAATGTGTTCCAACATCAGATACCCTCAAGTTCTAATGTGAGCCCGACTCAATGGCGGCTAAGGACTGACTTGAGGAAGTGGATGAGAGTTTTCTAGAGCTTATAGAGCTTCGACGGGACGACATGTCGGTAGCTGAGAATTCATTGGGGCGTACCGATTATTTTTGGTACTTGATGAATACGATATGATCAGTTCTTTAGAGCTTGGACCTTAGAGTGAGGTGTGCTTAAAGGATATTCGAGTAAGCACTCTTTCATCTATACATTCCTACTTATGTTAGGGTGCTATAGAGAACCATTATGGTTGAATGTTCTTTGGCTGATAGGTTATAGACAGTGAATGTTATCAGTGGGAAGATGTGAACTGGCATCAGTCACAGAGACTTGGAAGTGTAAAATGTTTCAAGAAGAGGAATTGTCAAGGAAAGATGAATCTACAAAGCAGCAGACGTGGAAGTAGAGCTAGGAGAGCAGCATGGGGTGGTGTACTTTTCGACATGTTACAATCACCCGCCTTTGTAGTCCCCGCTAGGCTCAGGGAGCTAGAGGGTAGGGGAAGAGAGTAGTTCCATGCGGTTCAGGAGTGTGACCCAATGGATCTAAGAATGATCATAGGGACTATCTGTGTCCACTACTAGCTGCAGTAGTAACATACGTAGATATGAATCATTCATTCCTTCAATGAATCTTGTCCCAGACCTAGACTTTCTGGTATGCCGTAGACTTGACCCTCATGTCTGGAGATACCATGGGAGGAGACTCAATAATCACACTTATGCTGACAGTGTGATCTGGACCACGAGGCGAGTGTTTCGGTTGGAATCTCTTAGTGGCAGCGTCGAGGCCTTACGATGTTGGTCTGAGTATGGATTAGATCCACAGTTCATACATGGATTGACTGTATTAGGAAAAAAGGTTGTGGTTTATCTACAACGTTGGGATGGGATTTTCCTTGGTCTGTGAAAAGGAAAACCCAGGCAGCACAAGATAGAATCATACATAGGAAGGTGTATCCGATCACTCTTGAGTCAGTCAACTTCACCCACGTGGCAGCAGGAGTTTTGAGTTTCAGTTCTAATCAGGAAAGGGAGACCTCTAGAGTTCGAGGATGACAATCACGTCCTTATAAGGGTCTCACCTCGACGAGGTTTACGGAGATTTAGCCAAGGCCGCATGATATATCCAAGGTTCAACGGACCTTTCTAGGTCCTCAGCTTGGTAGGCGAGGTGGTTTACTTCTTGACCATTCCACCTCAGTTGCACCGGGTGCAAGATGTCTTCCACGTATCTCAACTGGGTAGATGCATGCTTGATCCGACGCATATCATCGACCATGGTAAGATGGACTTTGGCGATGGGGTGACTTTTGAGGGGTTCCAGCAGAGGTTGAGGATCGACAGGAGCGGGTCCAACGAGGATAGTCGATTCCTCTTGTGCGCTTTCTTTGGCAGCGCGGGAACCTCCAGGGGAGCACTTGGGAGGGGAAGGCTCAGATGCATGCTCAGTACCACTTTTGTATCCCTAGTTTGTGTTAAAGCTTTACAGGGACGTAAAGCCCTATGGTGGGAGTAATGTAAAGACCCGGAAATTTCAAGGAAGTTTTTTTCTTAATTTCTTTTGGATTTTACAAGAATGTTGTTTCTCACGGCACCTGATTCTGAGTCCCGGTGTGCCCGGAATCAATTTCCGAATTTTATCTCAGGTACGTTCAGTGAATGAACGAGCGGGTTTTTCTAACTTTTGAACAGGTGCTCGGAATCGGAATCTGAGGGCACCGATGAACTCGCAGCGCCGATAATTGCTTAAGGGGACCTTAAGCGTAGATGCATTTTGTCGCATGAGGTGGTTAATTTTTCAGGATTCGATAAGTCTAAACTAAATTGTAGTGTTACTATTTATTTTTAGTAGAAGTTAATATCTCCATAGAGAAGTTGGAGGTGGGGCCACACCCCACCTAACTTCCCAAGAGAGGGTATGACCAAGGGTGGTGGGGTCCCCATAAAACCCCAACCCTTCACCTTCCCTTTAACTCCCACGAGCTTTCCCATTTAACACCCCTTGTGTTAATTTGTATAACTTTCAAACCCCCCCCCCCCCATTATTTTGGTAACTCCTTCTCACTCTCTCTTCCTCATAACTCATGCCAACTCACACTTTAATCATGTTCTTGAAACTCTTAATCAATGTAGTGTTTGAAATTTGAACTTTTTATGTAACGCCCCGAGCCCAGTTACCTAGACTCGGTGCATTATTACATAACATTGGCATGATCACAAGAAAGATCAAATCTCGAAAGACTGATTGGTTTAGTAGCCTTGGAAACACTAGATATATTCATAAAGGTTTACATTACATCATAAAGTTAAAACCTACTACAACAACATAGTCTCCATATCCCACCCTCATATCCCCACATACTATCCCTGCAGGTCATTCATAAATTACTTCTTCACATCCTGGGAAAAATAAAACATAGAAAAAGGGTGAGCTCAAATGCCCAATAAGGATAACAATATAGAGGAAACTTTCATAAATAAGAAAAAACATTTAAGGCAATGTATAACTTAAAACAAATGCCTTTTAAACTTGAACGTCAACATAGTATGGAAAAAATAAAATGAAATAATTCAATTTACTTATTCACATGGATTTTCTACTAATCGAATAATCACATGCAACATAAATTACCACTATCATAATGATGGAATGCATCATGCCAGACAATCATAACCACATAGCCAAGGCCTCGTGCCAAGACTACAAATAAGATTTTGTCAAGGCCTTGTGCCAAGACACTAGTATGTCTCATGAGACCTACCTATGCATCGAGGAGCTATAGCGGGCTCCACCCATCACTTATTATGTCCAATGCAATCCTCATATAAACAGGTTTAAACATAACATAAACATTCGTATTAAAACTAGCATACAAAATGCCAATACTTTAACCACAAAGCATGAATGGTATAAAAATAGCACATCCACTGTCAAACATAACTCATTTGACACAATATGGAAGCTTGTATTGTATCACATTAACCTAAATCAAAAATAATGAAAGATGTTGACATAGATGAAAATAATCATCAAAATTATTTGAGAGAAATATCCCCCTTTTTCTTGAAATCATTTAAAAGTCACACTATTTGTCAAAAAGCCATTTAAAAATAGATTTTTGAATCAATGTGTCCCATACCACTTTGAAACTATTTAAAATGAGTTTTAATTTTTAAACTTTAATGTCCATATAAATAAATCCTTTAAACCATTTTTAAAACATGGACATTAATGAGAACAATTTAGATGAATAAGTCTTTAAAACATTTTAAAAATGGTATTTTAGTTAGAGATTCTATCCAAAAGAGAGACACTTGAATACAAATAATTGAGGTAATCAAAACTTTTAAATATCATGAGAATGAAGGAATTCATGATATACTATGTCAAAGTACATTATATAGACCACATAAAAGTAATATGGTGTATAACAACAAAGAAGTCTCAATGGAATGTAAATTGAGATGAAATCTCTCATAAAGGTCGTATCCTTAGGTTAAGGATAAATCAATGACATAATTATGTGTGACAAATATAACTACACTAAATATGATTAGATATTCAGTGTAAAACAATCAATGGACATTCACACATATTCTTGTAAAAACAACACCAACTAATGGGATGTTTTACTCTACAAATGGAGAATGAGTTAAAATTACTCTTATCAAATTCATATCAATGACTTGAGAAATTATCAATGGAGTGATTATGTGTATAAAAAGTATATCCACAGGAAGGGTAGTGTAAATTATGACATAATAAAATGAATAGTGATTCCACACATAATCTTGGGGTAATATAATCAATGAAATATGCGTAAAGCCAAATGAGTGGAAATTGAAATTTCGAATTCCCTAATCGATTAGGTAACATACGAAACATACACCTATGAAAGAAAGATCATACAATGATGATGTAAATACCCATAAATTAAAGTATAATACACAATGAATACAATTATGGGTAGTACACATACACCACATGCAATAAATAAGTGGTGAACAATGGAATTCTCACGAATGTAAGAATGAGATAAGAAACCCCTTACCACGTGGTAATCAACTAAGTCGTGTGACAAAAAGTTAATAACCACTAAATGATTTATATAATAACTTGAATATAAAGAGAATAATGATAATATATATCAAATGGCAGTACACAATATTCCACTTTCAATAAATTAGTGGCGAACAATGGAAATCTCAAGGAATTGAAAGTGAGATAAGAAAATCCCTTACCTTGTGATTTTCCTTGGTTGGGGGTAGGTTAACCTCCTGTATAATGTTGAAATAATTGTTATTAAATTATTCATGAATAATATACATTAATATGAAATCATATATGATCTTTTAACATTGCTTTGTTAATAATATCTTAGAATTATCGTCGTTTCAGGTGTTAACTTACCCATTTTCTTTTATATGTTTTGTTACGTAAGCCATGTTTTTCATGGATAGATTGTATCAAATTCAAATCCAGAATGATATCAAGTAGTTAACAATTATTTTTAAGGCATCAAATGATAATTATACTTGAATGGATACGATAGAGAATGAATCTCATCACATTCGTGGAGACGGTAGTCCGTACGTACACACGAGCGACAATATCATTCTTTTGATATTAAAATAATATATAATTGGATGGTATATCATATATACAGAATCATTATCATATTATATTTATTATTTTCATGAGTTACACATCATTATTATACCCACCCAAATAATAATATATTGAATAACAATTACACCACGACGTGGAGACTGTAAGCCGTACGTACGCACGTATGGTGACATGTTATTTAAAGAGTGGATAGAATACTGAATATGGTTGTAACATATTTATAATAACATCACAGTATATATAAGATACTGGAGATATTATTTTAGAATGTTAATAACAAATAAAGAAGAAGTGGAAGAAGAAAGGAACTTGAATAGGGGTGGTGAAAACATTACCTTTTCTTCGGGTTCTTCCTTTTGATTTGATCAAAAGGGCTCCTTAGGATGGCTTTCTGATCAAAATAAGGCCTATAGGTTGTAGTTAGGGAAGTTGAGAGAGTATTTGGGCAGGGTTTGGCCGAACCAAAAGGCTTTGAAGATGTGAAGAAATGAGAAGGAGGAGTGCCCTTTTATAAGAGGGGTGAGGGGCACCTTTGGAAAAGCTAAAACTATTATTTTATAATAAATTCATATACGGTTTCTAATGGCTCCAAAGTTGATTACTCAACGGTTAAGGTGGGGATAGGTCGCAAACCATTCAAACAATAGAATTTAGACATGTTTGGGTCACTATATTAACCTTATCCTTTAGTTTTAACTCTTAGTTAATTAGTTTGACATTTACCATGTCACTTTGTATTTTTATATTATATAGTTAATAAACATACTATATACATCCAAGCGACCCCCAAGTGGTCCATTTATAATATACCTATCATTATATAAGTCTCTTGGCCGAACCGTATATTTTTAAGAATTTAATATCATTTAATAATATAATATTTGTTTTAAAAAACTCTTTTATGTCAATTTTGACACTATTGAATTGTTGATTTTTGTGAAACTCATAAAAGAATAATTACTTCAAAAAAAGTCCATTAAAGCAATCCTAATATGTCATATTATCCTAAAAAATTGGTGTAATTCATTAAAAGTCTTAAATTATATTTATTTGGGTATTTATAATGTCAATTATTTTAATTTCTCAATATTATGGTAATTATTGCATCATCATTATGTCATAACTATATTAAATTATTTAATGTCTAAAAATTATAAATAAATTATCATTATGTAGGAAATCTTATTAAATTTCTATGGAATATTTACAATCGAAATTATCTTATGTATAACCCTATTTTAAAAAATGTTTTAGTAAATAAACTTTGATTTTAACTCTTTTAACTCTTCTTTGAATTAAATAATAATAAATGTCCTAATCTAATCCAAGTACACCTAAATGATAATATTTTATTCCTAAGGATGTTTTTGGTCGAGATACACTTGCACAATATAATTAGGACATGTGTTATGGTAATATTAATATCATTTTTACCCTTAATTATCATATTTACTTTTAATCGTGGTAAATAAAAGTAAAAAGTTACTATTCACCAAAAATTATTTTAATCTCATTGAACCACATTTTACTCCTTGATATTAACTGTGTCTCTCGGATTTTCAAAATTCCAATCACAGAAGTGGTAAAATTATGTTTTATGAAAAATTCAGTTTTTTAACTACCACTTAGTAGTTTCACTATTCATCAAAAATTGAAGTTTTGCAGAACAATGCCAAAATTTCATCCTAGGCTATAATTGATATTCCGAATTCAAAAATGATGTCTATTTTACAAAATTCCAAACATAAACGTTTCATTAATTAATTTTATAATTAATTCCCGCTGTCACAACAAATAGCGTGTTTTTAAGAAACAATATATATCAAAATATATATGTATCCGAAAAGTACCGAAATTTAACCTTATGCTAAATTCGATATTCCAAATCCAAAAATGAAGTCCATTTTGAGAGATAAAATTTCTAAAATTTTAAAAAGTATGTATTACTATTCATAACGGCTAGTTTGATTGGTTGTGGTGTGTTAGAATCTCGAAGTTGCGTACAATGCATGCCATTGCATTATTCGAAGGGAAACGTATCCTGGAAGCTTGGGGTGTTACATTCTCCCCTCCTTCAATAAATGGCATCCTCGCAATTTTTAAAATTGTTCTTGGGAATATAATGGAAATTCTCACATTGGAAAAAGAGTCAATAAAACTATCACTTTAAAAGAAAGAAAGAGAGGTATACAGATCAACCAAGATAACCCATACTCGGATTCCATGTAGGAAAACATGGATATGGATGATAAACTAAGTGTCAAGTTTTGATGGAGAGGGATAGAAATCATGATCAGGAGAAATTTAACAATAAGAAAACCAAAAACTTGTGTTGCGACAAACGGCCATTAGTCTCCTAGTATGAAAGTAAACGAACAACATTTTTTTGTTTTAAGTTACATTACATAAGGATAAGGAATTCATTTTTGATATTGACTAAGAATATAAAGATATATACTTACATTTTAAGTAGAGTTTCATTCTTTAATAAATTTCCACCACGAACTCATTTTTTTTAAACGATGAGTATTCAGAAAGACTTGGTCACACTGGAAGAGCTAGAATAAACTTCTATAGAATAACATGATCCATGCAGGATGAACTATATATTTAAATTGTCTTTAGAGATTAATCAAAACCAAAATGGTTAGTACAAGATCTAATGATCCCCCAAAAGGATATTCCTTGAGAGAAATAAACACTAATTTTAATTTCCAAAATTAAACCAACAATACCCCAAAGTTAAATAAATACCATTCAATAATCAATTTTCGTTAAAATCCTTCAATATAATCAAAACTAATATTGAAAACCAAAACTTATTAAGAATGTAGTCTTCCACGTTAAATTGTATCTCCAAATGACATTAATTACTCTTAAAGTCACATAATTAAAAGTAATTAACCTAATAATTCCCATAAATAACCCAAATCATTATAAATCCACAATAAAAACATCGATAAAAATCCACCATTACTCCTCAAATGAAATCCCATACTATTCTATTTTCCTTGGGCATATAGTGTTTACACCAAAGCGAACAACTTCCAAAATAACATTTATCACTTAATCACCAAATCATTTTCCTACACCAAGGCTATTCATTTGATAAGACATAAGATCCCAAATCAAATTATTATTGATCAAAAAAATCATTTTACTAAAAATAATAGTCGCACTAACCAGTGACTTCACGTAGTCCAGTGGTAGGTGATAAATCCCAATCGCACTTTGGTTGTGGGTTCGATTCCCACGGCTTTGTCCGACGTAAAGGGTTGTCACACGGTCTACGTGTTTTCCTTTTTCAAAAACTATATTTTATAACATTACCAAAATGAGATAAATTCCTCAAAATAACCATAACATAATTTAACCCCAAATTTTATCTCATACCTTGCATTTTCATCCCAAATTATAATAATTTGTAATTGCCTCAAACCCAATGATAATATAAAACCAAATGGTTATTTATAACTATATCCACAAGAGAAAAGATATTTCTTCCATAAATATCATTCTCACATGGAAAACATTAGGGTTACAAATACAAGCGAAAATTATTCCAAAGTAAACCCTTCAGCAAGGATCACTAATAATTTTTAAACATTTATCCAACCATTTATTTCCACATAGCTTCTTCTCTGACCACGAAAATATCCTATAGAATAGGACATTCCCCCGGGATGGTCGTAACCAAGAGTGCAGCAAGGCCCGTTGTCATGCACCAGTTCCCGTTCGAGTCTAGCCCAAAGCGGTGTTTTCGGGTTTTACCCCTAGGTACATCTGTGCCAGAGCCGCCTCTACCTGCTCGTATCCAGACAGGGATGTATTGCACGGAAAACACACAAAATCTCTACAATACCAAAATTCTAGGAAGTTATTCTATACTAATCCTCAAAGTGATTAATAGGTCTACGTGATCTAATCAGAGTTTATCTAAATCTAGCTTCCAGGGTTTGTACTAAACTTCCTCTGATACCAGCTGTAACGCCCCCACCCTAGTTACCTAGAGTCGGTGCATTATTACATAACATTTGAATGATCACAAGAAAGATCAAATCTCGAAAGACCGATTGGTTTAGTAGCCTTGGAAACACTAGATATATTCATAAAGTTTTACATTACATCATAAAGTGAAAAACTACTACAACAACATAGTCTCCATATCCCACCCTCATATCCCCACATACTATCCCTGCAGGTCATTCATAAATTACTTCTTCACATCCAGGGAAAAATAAAACATAGAAAAGGGGTGAGCTCAAATGCCCAGTAAGGATAACAATATAGCGGAAACATTCATAAATAAGAATAAACATTTAAGGCAATGTATAAATTAAAACAAAAGACTTTTAAACTTGAACTTAAACGTAGTATGGAAAAAATGAAATTAAATAATGCATTTACTTATTCACATGGATATTCTACTAAACGAATAATCACATGCAATATCAATTACCACTTTCATAATGATGGAATGCATAATTCCAGACTATCATAACCACATAGCCAAGGCCTCGTGCCAAGACTACAAATAAGATTTTGTCAAGGCCTTATGACAAGACACTAGTTTGTCTCATGAGACCTACCGATGCATCGAGGAGCTATAGCAGGCTCCACCCGTCACTTATTAAGTCCAATGCATTCCTCATATGAATAGGTTTAATCATAACATAAACATTCGTATTAAAACTAGCATACGAAATGCCAATACTTTAACCACAAACCATGAATGGTATAAAAATAGCACATCCACAGTCAAACATAACCCATTTGATACAATATTGAATATTGTATTGTATCACATTAACCTCAATAAAAAATAATGAAGGATGTTGACATAGATGAAAATAATCATTAAAATTATTTGAGAGAAATATCCCCCTTTTCGTGAAATCATTTAAAAGTCACACTATTTGTCAAAAAGCCATTTAAAAATAGATTTTTGAATCAAAGTGTCCCATACCATTTTGAAACATTCTAAAATAAGTTTTAATTTTAAAACTTTAATTTCCATATAAATAAATCCTTTAAAACATTTTTAAAACATGGACATTGATGAGAATGATTTAGATGAATAAGTCTTTAAAACATTTAAAAAATAGTATTTTAGTTAGAGATTATAACCAAAAGAGAGACACTTGAATACAAATAATTGAGGTAATAAAAACATTGTAATATCATGAGAATGAAGGAATTCATGATATTCTATGTCAAAGTACATTATATACACCACATAAAAGTGATTTGGTGTATAAAAACAAATAAGTCTCAATGGAATGTAAATTGAGAAGAAATCTCTCATAAATATAGTATCCTTAGGTTAAGAATAAATCAAAGACATAATTATGTGTGAAAAATATAAATAAACTAAATATGATTGGATATTCAGTGTAAAACAATCAAAGGACATTCACACATATTCTTGTAAAAACAATACCAACGAATTGGATGTTTAACTCAACAAATGGAGAATGAGTTAAAATTACTCTTATCGAATTCATATCAATGAATTGAGAAATTATCAATGGAGTGATTATGTGTATCAAAAGTATATCCACAGGAAGGGGAGTGGAAATTATGACATAATCAAATGAATAGTCATTCCACACATAATCTTGGGGTAATATAATCAATTAAATATGCGTAAAGCCAAATGAGTGGAAATTGAAATTTCGAATTCCCTAATCGATTAGGTAACATAATAAACATACACCCATGAAAGAACGATCATACAATGATGATGTAAATACCCATAAATTAAATTATAATACACAATGAATACAATTATGGTTAGTACACATACACCACATGCAATAAATAAGTGGAGAATAATGAAATTCTCACGAAATTAAGATTGAGATAAGAAACCCCTTACCACCTTGTAATCAACTGTGTCGTATGACCAAAATTTAATAACCAGAAAATTATTTACAGAATAACATGAATATAAATAGAATAATGATAAGATATATCAAATGGAAGTACACAATATACCACTTTCAATAAATTAGTGGCGAACAATGGAAATCTCACGGAATTGAAAGTGAGATAAGAAAATCCCTTACCTTAAACTTTTCCTTGGTTGGGGGAAGGTTAAACTCCTATATAATGTTGAAATAATTGTTATTAAATTATTTATGAATCATTTACATTAATATAATATCATATATTATCTTTTAAAATTGCTTTGTTAATAATATCTTAGAATTATCGTCGTTTCAGGTGTTAACTTACTCATTTTCTTTTATATGTTTTGCTACATAAGCCATCTTTGTCATGGATAGGTTGTATCATATTCATATCCAGAATGATATCAGGTCCTTAAAAATTATTTTTAAATCATCAAATGATAATTATACATGAATGGATACGATAGAGAATGAATCTCATCGCGTTCGTGGAGACGGTAGTCCGTACGTACGCACGAGCGACAATATCATTCTTTTGATATTAAAATAATATATAATTGGACAGTATATCATATATACAGAATAATTATCATGTTATATTTATTATTTTCATGAGTTACACATCATTATTATACCCACCCAAATAATTATATATGGAATAACAATTACACCACGACGTGGAGACGGTAAGCCGTACGTACACACGTATGGTGACATGTTATTTAAAGGGTGGATAGAATACTAAATATGGTTGTTCCATATTTATAATAACATAAATGTATATATAAGATACTGGATTTATTATTTTATAATGTTAATAACAAAGAAATAAGAAGTGGAAGAAGAAAGGAACTTGAAAAGGGGGTGGTGAAAACATTACCTCTTCTTCGGGTTCTTCCTTTTGATTTGATCAAAAGGGCTCCTTAGGTTGGCCTTTTGATCAAACTAATGCCTATAGGTTGTATTGATGGAATTTTAGAGAGTATTTGGGCAGGGTTTGGCCTAACCAAAAGGCTTTAAAGGTGTGAAGAAATAAGAAGGAGGACTGCCCTTTTATAAGAGGGGTGAGGGGCACCTTTGGAAATGCAAAAAATATTAATTTATAATAAATTCATATTCGGTTTCTAATGGCTCAAAAGTTTATTATTAAAATGTTATGATGGGGATAGCTCGAAAACCATTCAAACAATAGAATTTAGACAGGTTTCGGTCAATATATTAAACTTATATTTTAGTTTTAACTATTAGTTAATTAGTTTGACATTTACCATGTCGCTTTGTATTTTTATATTATATTGTTAATAAACATACTATATACATCCATGCGACCCCCAAGTGGTCCATTAATAATATACCTATCATGATATAAGTCTCTTGGCCAAACCTTAGATTTTTAGGAATTTAATATCAATTAATAATATAATATTTGTTTTAAAAAACTCTTTTATGTCAATTTTGAAACTATTCAATAGTTGATTTTTGTGAAACTCATAACAGAATGATTACTTCGAACAAATTCCATTCAATAAATCCTAATATTTCATATTATCCTATAAAATTAGTGTAATTCATTAAAAGTTTTAAATTATATTTATTTGGGTATTTATAATATCAATTATTTTAATTTTTCACTATTATGGTAATTACTGCATCATCATTGTGTCATACATATATTAAATTATTTAATGTCTAAAAATTATAAATAAATTATCCTTATGTAGTAAATATTATTAGATTTCTAAGGAATATTTACAATCGAATTTATCTTATGTATAACCCTATTTTAAAAAATGTTTTAGTAAATAAACTTTGATTTTAACTCTTTTAACTCTTCTTTGAATTAAATAATAATAAATGTCCTAATCTAATCCAAGTGGACCTAAATGATAATATTTTATTCCTAATGTTGTTTTTGGTTGAGAAACATTTGTCCAATTGAATTAGGACATATGTTATGGTAATATTAATATCATTTTTACCCTTAATTACCCTATTTACTTTTAACCGTGGTAAATAAAAGTAAAAAGTTACTATTCACCAAAAATTATTTTCATCTCATTGATCCACATTTTACTCCTTGATATTAACCGTGTCTCTCGGATTTTTGAAATTCCAATCACAGAAGTGGTAAAATTATATTTTATGTAAAATTCAGTTTTTTAACTACCACTTAGTAGTTTCACTATTAATCAAAAATTGATGTTTTGTAGAACAATGCCAAAATTTCACCCTAGGCTATAATTGATATTCCGAATTCAAAAATGATATCTATTTTACAAAATTCCAATCATGAAAGTTTCATTAATTAATTTTATAATTAATTCCCGCTGTCACAACAAATAGCGTGTTTTTAAGAAACAATATATATCAAAACATTGACAATTGTTTATGTCCAATTTCAAAGTGAAATTAATTCTAATGAACACCATTGGATTAAAAAGTAAAAATATATTATAATTATACTTTAATACCACTCAAATTCATAATTTATCACTATTAATTATTTTGATTAAAAAAGTTGTTTTTAATTAAAATTTAGTAATTTTCACTATTCAACAAAATATTAAAGCTAACTGAAAAGTACCAAAATTTCACCTTAGGCTAAATTTGATACTCCAAATCCAAAAATTAAGTCCATTTTGAGAGATAAAATTTCTAAAATTTTAAAAAGTATGTATTACTATTCATAACGGTAAGTTTGATTGGTTGTGGTGTGTTAGAATCTCGAAGTTGCGTACAATGCACGACATTGCATTATTCGAAGGGAAACGTACCGTTGAAGCTTGGGGTGTTACATTTTATGCATGGCATGGTTAAAATAAAATATGAGAGAAACCTCATTTTATTTTTGGTTGGGTTGTGTGGAGATTTTGGGGGAAAAAGATCTTGAGTTGTGAAGAGCACATCATCTCCTTCGTTGAAGAACACCTAAACCTCCAGCGAGGAACGACACACCCTTCCTTGAAGGACGAAGATGCACCCTTTATCCAATTCTTCTTGTGACAAGAGTGGAGACGTCAATTCTTCTTCGGTTACACTTCTACAATGACGAAAGCGGCGAACACCAACGACCGTCGTCACTCTCTATTCTTTTTTCGCAACGCAGTTTTACCGGGACGTTTGACTTCCGCGACTCGACGACGTGCAACATCAATTTCAAGGTAGGGGTTAATTGCTTTTGTTCATGAGTTATCCTTTTCCATTATTCATCTATATATTTGGGCCACTTGATATCAACTTAACGGAAGGAGGTTGGACCGCACGAACATGACCGACTCTCCCACCCCAATTTTTTGTTGTGATGTTGCGATTGAATGAAGGCGGCGCGGTGAAAAGGAACAGCGCGAAATCCTGGAGAAATACAGCAAGGATGCGCGGCACCATCGTGCCGCGCCACTAAGGCTGAACAAAACTGCGGCAAGAGTCGGAGCCGTGGAGGCAATTCGAATACTCCGCTGGTTGATCGTTTTGCGTGAAATGACGGGCGATGGAAAACAATGCCTCCAAGTCATTTTTGTTGGGCGGAGAAAGAAAGGAGTGATGGCAAGAGGGGGGGGGGGTGAATTTCCTTTTTAAAAAATAATTAACAATTTAAAATCAAAGGTAAAAATGCAGCGGAATGTAAAGAGGCAAGACACAAGAATTGATAACGGAGTTCGGCTTAAACCCAAGCCTACGTCTCCGCTCCCAACTCAACTGTTGAGAGATTTACTACCGCTAGCTTTTTAATGGTTTTAGCAAGAAACCCACTAGACTTTAAGGTTAGTCTAGAACCTATTACAGCTTGCTTTTGTTGGTTGAGCAAGAACCCACTTGCTTTCAATGGTTGAGCAAGAACCCACTAGCCTTCTTACAGGTGAAGGCTAGCTCACCTATCTCTCAATCTTTTTAAAGGAAAGGCTTAACCAACCTCTTCACACCATAAATGTGGTGTGAAAACCCAAAAGAATGGAGGATGAGAGAAGTGGGAGTTTTTAGTCACAAACTCAATTTTAAGCTCAAAATAAATAAAACAAGAAAAACCATAGTGGGAGAAGTCTCGGGCGCCAATGATTGATTGGAGTTGATGAAGGGCGCTCCCAAGCTTCTATGGTGGTGCTCCTTGGATGTGGAAGTGTGTTGGAGCAGTTGAGGTTCCTTGGAGGAAGTCCACCGGAGGTTTGCCAAATGATGAGAAATGTGTCCGTTGGCTTGGTTATGGTTCCGGTATTGTTCCTTGGGCTTGCGGGGGTTCAAGGTCCTTTATTTATAGAGGGGGAACCCTCATATGGCCGTTAGAGGCCTTTGGAGCCATTGGAGAGGTCTTCGGAGCCGTTGGGAGGCAAGTGGACAGGTCTGGTCAAAGGCCCAACGACTAGTTTGACTTCCTCCACCGGCTGACCGGTACAGGGCCACTGGTTGGCCGGTGTTTGGAAAATGGAAGAGGGCTCGGGCTCAGGCTCCACCGACTGGCCGGTGCTCCGGCCACCGGTTGACCGGTGCTGAGACACTAGCTTCCTCTTCTGTGCAGGTGCCACCGGCTGGCCGGTGCTGAGGCCACCGGTTGGCCGGTGCAGAGGCAGTGGCTGACACTATTCTATTGGGTGCCACCGGCTGGCTAGTGTTGAGGCCACCGGTTGGCCGGTGCTGAGGCAGCAGCTTCCTCTTCTGCCCAGGCACCACCAGCTGACCGGTGCTGCGGCCACTGGTTGGCCGGTGGACATGAATACAGTCCACTTTTCTTCCTTTGCCACTTCTTGCTCCTGAAATCATGCCTATTAACAAAAACACTTGAAAACAAGATTAGATAACAAAGAAAGTGATTGTGATCATGAAAATTAAACCACGAGGGGTACGAGAGGTACAAAAGTCTCCCCCTATTTTGATGATCACAATCACCAAAACAAACAATGTAAAATACTAAAAAGATAGGCATGCTTTAAAAGATTTTTCCCCCAATCAACCAAGAATTTCTCCCCCTTTGTGATTATCAAAATAGCACGGGGCATAAATCTTGATTGAGGGAAAAAGAGATTTTAAACTAATTGAAAAGTTTGAAATTTGAATTGAAAGTTTTGAATCAAAAATTGAATAACAGTTTGAATTGAAAGTTTGAAAATTTGAATAACAGTTTGAATTGAAAGTTTTGAATCAAAAATTGAATAGAAAATTTTGAATTGAAAAATTTGATACCAAGAGTTGAAATTGATAGTTTGAATTGAAAAATTTGAATTGAAAGTTTGAAAGTAAAGTAAAAAACTCTTAAACGATCCTAACTCCCCATAAATATAAACAGCAAATCACCGGGGAGAGGTTTTTGAAACCGAGACAAATTTTGGCCCGGTGAGACTCGCTAGAAGGGATTTTTCAATCCATACTTTTCTAGTGGCTGGTCTTCTCCTAAAAAATTCATCATTAAAGGAAAAAGTTTTGGGCCTACCATACTGGGCATTTTTTCAATTGCACTCATAAATTAAGTGCCCGGGTTTTTTACAATAATTGCAAAATTTGAATTAAGAGCTCCCCCTTACAAAAATAGTTGGAGTATGGGAAGAGGAAGCTTGCTTGGAATACCCAAGCCCTTGTGTGGTTCTAGATACACATTGGGAACCTAGCAATTTGGTCAAATTTTGTTCCCCTTGGGTGAACTTAGATAAGGATTCCCTTAGATCTTTGATAGTTGATTCCCTGGAATCAACATCGGGAAGGTTTTGGATTTTGAGGGTCAACTCTTCCTTCTCTTTGAGAAGTTGATCTTTTTCGGAAGAGAGTTTTTTGAAATTCTTTTTTGAAGCAACAAATTTGGAAGAAATTTCGTGAAAACCTTCCTCCAATTGATCTCTAGAGTGTTGGAGATCCTCATATGACAAATGATTAAAAGAATTTGAAGAACTAGAGGAAGAGGAGTCGGAAGAAGTTACCTCATGAAATGCCATTAGGCATTTGTTACCGTTGTCACTCGAGGAGGAGGAGGAGGATGTGGATGGAGAGCTATCACTCCATGTGGCCTTGAATGCCTTCTTCTTCTCCTTGTGCTTGGCCTTTTTCTTGTTGAGTGGGCAATCGGGCTTGTAATGGCCTTTCTTGCCACACCCTTAACATGTTACCTTGGGCTCGGATTTTTCGTTGGGTTGAGCCTTGCGGGCCTTCTTCTTCTTGTGCTTCTTCATGAATTTGTGCATCTTGCGGGCAAGGTTCTCCATTTCGGAATCGCCGCTTGAAGAGGAAGATGATGAGGAGGAGGAGCTTTCTTCTTGAACTTTGAGGGCGATGTTCTTTGGAACTTTGATCGGTTTGCCATCCTTTTCAGCTTGCCTCCTCATGGTGATCTCGTAGGTCATGAGGGATCCGACGAGCTCTTCGACCGGCATGTTCTTGATGTCTTTTGCTTCTTGGATTACCGTCACCTTTGGAGCCCATGAGCATGGTAGGATCCATAGGATCTTCTTGACCATTGTTTCTGCTGAAACATCATCACCAAGGGACTTTCTCCCATTGCAAACATCAATAAAGCGTGTAAACATTTCAGTAATTGATTTAGATGGATGCATTGTAAAAGACTCAAAATCTTGACGAAACATATCTAATTGAGTATCCTTGACTTTGTTGGTCCCCTCATGGGTAACCTCCAATAGTTTCCAGATTTCATGAGATGAGGTACAAGTGGAAACTTGATTAAATTCATTACGATCAAGGCCGCAATGAAGAGCGTTCATGGCTTTTCCATCGAGCTCGAAATTTTTAATATCGTCTTGGGTCCATTTGGATTCATCGGGAGTAGAGAGAGAATAACCATGCATGACAATTTTATAAATGGGATAACCTATACTTCTAAGAAAAGTGGTCATACGGGTTTTCCAATAATTATAGTCGGTTCCATAAAAAAATGGAGCACGACCCAAAGAATAGCCTTCGGGGGTGAAAGAGGTTGAAGCCATCACAATGGATCTTGAATTTGAAACTGGTTAGGGTATTACTCAAATTTTGCCTCTGATACCAATTGTTAGGCGGAGAAAGAAAGGAGTGATGACAAGAGGGGGGGTGAATTGCCTTTTTAAAAAATAATTAACAATTTAAAATCAAAGTTAAAAATGCAGCGGAATGTAAAGAGGCAAGACACAAGAATTGATAACGGAGTTCGGCTTAAACCCAAGCCTACGTCTCCGCTCCCAAATCAACTGTTTAGAGATTTACTACCGCTTGCTTTTTAATGGTTTTAGCAAGAAACCCACTAGACTTTAAGGTTAGTCTAGAACCTATTACAGCTTGCTTTTGTTGGTTGAGCAAGAACCCACTTGCTTTCAATGGTTGCGCAAGAACCCACTAGCCTTCTTACAAGTGAAGGCTAGCTCACCTATCTCTCAAGCCTTTTAAAGGAAAGGCTTGACCGACCTCTTCACACCTTAAAGGTGGTGTGAAAACCCAAAAGAATGGAGGATGAGAGAAGTGGGAGTTTGTAGTCACAAACTCAATTTTAAGCTCAAAATAAATAAAACAAGAAAAACCGTAGTGGGAGAAGTCTCGGGCGCCAATGATTGATTGGAGTTGATGAAGGGCGCTCCCAAGCTTCTATGGTGGTGCTCCTTGGATGTGGAAGTGTGTTGGAGTAGTTGAGGTTCCTTGGAGGAAGTCCACCGGAGGTTTTCCAAATGATGAGAAATGTGTCCGTTGGCTTGGTTATGGTTCCGGTATTGTTCCTTAGGCTTCCGGGGGTTCAAGATCCTTTATTTATAGAGGCGGAACCCTCATATGGCCGTTAGAGGCCTTTGGAGCCGTTGGAGAGGTCTTTGGAGCCGTTGGGAGGCAAGTGGACAGGTCTGGTCAAAGGCCCAACGGCTAGTTTGACTGCCTCCACCGGCTGACCGGTACAGGGCCACCGGTTGGCCGGTGTTTGGAAAATGGAAGAGGGCTCGGGCTCAGGCTCCACCGGATGGCCGCTGTTCTAGCCACCGGTTGACCGGTGTTGAGACAGTAGCTTCCTCTTCTGTGCAGGTGCCACCGGCTGGCCGGTGGTGAGGCCACCGGTTGGCCGGTGCTGAGGCAGTAGCTTCCTCTTCTGCCCAGGCACTACCGGCTGACCGGTGCTGGGGCCACCGGTTGGCCGGTGGACATGAAAACAGTCCACTTTTCTTCCTTTGCCACTTCATGCTCCTGAAATCATGCCTATTAACAAAAACACTTGAAAACAAGATTAGATAACAAAGAAAGTGATTGTGATCATGAAAATTAAAACACGAGGGGTACGAGAGGTACAACAATTTTGAGCCTCCGCAGTGAACGTCGGGTATCTGGAGGACAGTTGGCGAAGGCGTCAAGCAAAACGGACCATCGAAGCACGTCTGGTGCTCCGCGGAAGGCGGCGGCTGCACGCCCCGCCGGCGCGGCGGCGGCGTGCCGCAGGAACGGAACTGCCGCGGCTGAGTCGTGGTGGCGGGCCGAACCGGAAAGGCTAAGCCGTTCCAAAGGCTAAGCGGCACAACTTTAAGCCCGCCGGTATCGTCGAACGCAGGAGGTTGTAACCCCCCCCCCCCACCCGCTGGCCACGCGGGTGTCGCGCCAGGTCGAGCTGGGCCCTGCCCAGGCGGGGATTGGCCATGCCATCAGGGCTGGGCCGTGCCCACCGGGCTGGGGTACGGCCTAATGGGCCGAACCTGGACCCGGTTCGGTTCGACCCGATTCGGGCCGACCCGGGGGCGTATCGGGCCGGGTCGGACCGGGCCCGAACCCCCTATTTTCGGGAAGTTTCTATTCAAACGCCCATAACAAGGGCTACGGACCTCCGATCGATGCACCATCAGTTGACATGCAATCCTTGGATCGAGATGGTAGTTTCGGTATATTACACTCAAGGTTTCGGAGAACTTTGGATATGGCCGTGTTGGTTTGAACCCGAAACCAACTGGGCCCTCGGATCGGAAATGCTTATAACTTGGGCTTCGGACATCTGATTGACTTGTCATCGCATTTGTTGGATTCCTCTTGATGAGACAGAACTTTTGGAAACTTCTCCTAAGGTTTGGATGCTGTTGGATTGTGTCAGGGTTGGATTGTACCCGAAATCCAACCGGGTCCCTAGAACCGAGAAAGCTGATAACTTTCAAACCGAACGTTCGTTTGATGAACCATCAGCGGCATTTGTGATCTCATTGAAAAACAATACTTATGAATATAAACTATGAGAGTTCGGGATACAGTTGAGATACAACCATGTTGGTTCACACACGAAACCAACCGGGGCCCTGGGACGAAAAGGCTAATAACTCAAAGATCGGGCGCCCAATTGACGCGTCGTCTATTGTGCTGAGGCCCCTTTGAGGAGGTGGTCCTTTGAGATACATCTTCATGGTACTTTGTGATACTTGGAGTATCAACCAGTAGCTCGTGGAGCGGACCCTCCCGGAGACGAGCTTAGGGAGTACGGAGACCGTGTAGCCGGCTGAGACCTGACGACTGCTTGACCGACTCGACTTGGAGTGAGTCGACTAGCCCAGTGGACGGAGCACTACTTTGTTTGGGTGCAGACCCCTGGCGGACGGAGCACTACTGAGTTTGGGTGCAGACCCGCGATACTCGTCCAGAGAGTACCTCTGCAGGATATTAGGGGGGGGTGCACTACTGTGTTTGGGTGGCAGACCCCGACGGGAAGTACTACAGTGTTTGGGTGGCTGACCAGCGGTACTCGACAGGAGGAGTACCTCAGCAGTATTAGGTTAGTGAGCAGTAACAAAGAGTCGTGACAGGATCATTGTACTCGACAGAGATGGGGATCTTCAGCAGTTACGATTTCGATAATGAAAATCCAAGTTTGAGCTAAGTCTATGACCTTTGTGTTTACCCCATGATTGAGATGGGTCACATGATAACTTAGGTATATATATGGGAAAATACCTTAGTAGTGTTTATCTGTTGATTTCATAATCTTTATGTTTCCTCACGATCGAGATGGATTACTTGATAACTTAGGTATATGTATGAGCATATACCTAAGTAGAGGTTATTTGTTGAGATCTTATTTGTGGTTATCCTTGTTGGATTTAGTGAGACCTTGAGGGTCTCGGGGTCCCTACTGAGTATTGTTATACTCACCCCTGCACGGGCTATGCTCGCACCTCGTTGTGTTGGTTGCAGACGATGGGCAGCACTGACAGAGGCTGAGTGTCCGAGGACTAGACGGTACCCAGAGGTGGATCTCATGATGAGTCAGTATCCGGAGGTGGACTTCACGACGTGAAAATACTCAGAGGAGGTTGACGGGCAAGAGCGTTGTGGACGCTATCTGTACTTACCCTTCAGGTAGGTTCTGCGGTGGACGATCCAGGAGCTGCGCTATCTGTACCTAACCTTCAGGTAGTATCCTTGGTGGATGATCCAGGAGCTGCTTGTCACCTTACGGATACTTTAACGTTTTTCCTTGTACTTTACAGTTGGGCTTGTATTTCCGGCCCCTTTACTTCCAGCCCAGCTTGTTTCAGTTTTACTTAGTGTTTACTTCCACTTATACTCTGTGATGTTTTGTATAATTTTATAAAGTCAATGCCTTCCCAGCTATTGGAATTTTCGCCTTTGGTGCTAGTCGCCAGCCCTTGCCCTATGGAAGGCAGGCTTGGGGTAGTCAGGACACGGGCCCTGAGTACGGTTCGTGACAACCTAGGTGGTATAGTTTATACTAATAATGAGGGCCAGTCTTTTTTCATCAAAAACTCAGGCTCTAGGATTTGTACATGCTTATAATATCCTTTTTTCCAATGTGACACCACTCAAAACTCCCATAAGTATAAAATCAAATAATTAAACTTAATTTAAAATGGTTTCATACCTGATATAAAATCTAGGTTCTTACATACTACATATACTCTTTAATGGTTGTTTTTCATTAATGATAATTTCAAAGATTATGAAAATTTACCATTTATTTATATGAAACAAAAATACGTGTTTTATCATGAGACATTAATGTGTCTATTTAATTATTTTAAAAGGAATATTTGTTACACTTTTTAATGATATATGTTTCCATTATGTTATTTTAAAATATCATGAAGGATTTTCCTTCCAAAACCATACCTTTTATCTTTCGTACTATATTTATTGACTTATCTATTATTTCAATTCAAGTATTAATTATTTTTATTTATTTAAAGTGGTATTTCTAAAAGGATTGAAAGATATATTATAAAAAATGTATTCCAGAACTGTCTGATAGCTTCATCATGTTCCAGCAAATATAGAAGTTTCTATAAAATATTTTTCTATTTTAATTCCACATTTCCTCCCTTTATCTAAGGGAACTAACTCCTATGATGTTATGTTTCATGTATCACCCTATAAATCATATAATGAAATAACCCTTTTGGGTGATTTATGTTTTGGTATCAAACTATTTAATTCTTGATGAAATACTATTTATTACCATTTATGAAACCCATTTTTATTAAACAAGATTTTATGATATGATATATGATGCATTTCATATGGACCACATGTGCATTGATATTGATTGTATGGGTCATGTATCCCCATCCAATGTATTATTTAATGTCATATATCTCAAGAGATAAAAATGGGTTTTAATTTATAATGCTCTATCCAGTAATGGGAAATGAGATATGATGTTTGAGCCACTAATGGGTACCATTAAGTGATCATGCACCACCTTATAATAGTTCCCATGGTAGGGTTTCATGAACCACTATTTATGGTTTTTTATTATTATATATGTTTCTGAGTTACTTTTTATGATATACATCATTTTAAGGTTATATTCAAATTGTTATGATTTATGTATCTTGTTAATTTTCTAATATTTTTGAACACTTTTATACCACAGAATGTGTTTTTTCATTTGATATTACATATCCTTTTAAATTGAAATTTGTAATATTATTATTATTCATGGTCGTTTTAATCAAATAATTATTTCATCCTCTTGATTTATCATATGATTATGATTGATCCATTTAATGACACAATGATATGTTTCCCGTATTTTTTATTTGAGCATAAAAAATTTTATTCTCCTTTTAACCAAAAATGTATAAGAATTATTATGTGTAAAAGGAATTCATATGTATAAATGTTTTGAGAGATATTGAAGAATTGGTTTAAAATATGATCTCAATAGAGCTAATATCTAATGACACTATACCTTGGAGTTGTGGGTTTGCATGACTATTTTTGAGATGTATTATTTTAATTATGAAAATTATGTGAGAAATATACAATTTTATCTTGAATAATATTTGTTAGTGATGAAGAGTGTCTCATGGATATCTTATTAAAAAATATTTGAGCCCGAGATGACTGTAGAGAAATAGTGGGACTTAGTTTTTATATGGATTGAAGGTTATTTTTTAATTTTCTCCTTTTATGGGCCTATTTTGTGTGAAAATGGAGAGTGAATCTTATTCATAATTCAGTGGATTTATTTTAGCTTTATTTTTTAATGATATAGGTATTTGTACAAAAAAAACACAATGGGTTAGGAAAATAAATTATTTACATAATATGTGTAAAGGGGATAAAAATAAAAAAATTTATTTGAACTAATGATTTACATGGTTTGGGAATAATATCTACATCAATGGAGAGGTAAAATAATTTCACTAATTTCAATATCATGATTATAAGGTAATTTTGGAGAATACATGAACCAAGGTCCAACCAATTTTTATAATGAAATCCATCTCTACAGTAGACATAATTTATATGGTGACATAAACCACAATGTAATTTTATTTTTCTATATTAATTTTTTGATGAAAGTCCATGGGGATATAATGACAAGTCGGTGTTACCAATAAAATGTTGTCATTGTATCCTATTTAAGTCCACACTATTATAGAGCCATATCAGTGTCGTTAATCAGTAATGCTACTGTGAGTAAACATTTATATTGTTCCCCAAAATTTGGGCTCAAGGCCTTCAATCTCTATACCATTAAATCGGGGCTACCTTCCCCCAAAACCCCTTAAAACCTCACCATCGAGGATTTAAAATGAGATTTTCAATTAGTTGTATAATTTGGGCCACTAGATGTCGATCCCAATTTTACTAATAATATCAAGATAAACCATTTCTATAGGTTTAACAAAAAATATCCCATATATATCCTATTAAATAATTATTTTAATTGCCTCCACTCATATATATATCTCTCTCTAATAAAAAATATATCACCAATCCCCTTCAACTTGTTTTTTCATCTAGAATAACGAAATCCAATAATCAAAATATCTCTTAATATTTTATAGACTAGTGATAAGACATCTCAAATAACTCTTATATTTTCTATATGGTCACCATAATAGGAAAATAAGTAAAGGTAAGTAGATCTTGTGCGAAAATTTGTGATCGATATATTAATAATTCAATATAAAATATTATAATAAATCTATTTCTAAATAAAAAAGATAAACATTTAACTAAATAATAAAAATATAATGATCATCAAAGAAAATAATTCATTGATATGGGATGGGAATACTATCCTTAGTGAAACTAATAATGTCGTAATGTGCCATTACTAGAGAGATTGCAAAAAAATAAATTAAATCAAATGATCGTAGTATCATATTAGTATTTTTACAGATATCTTCCCTCCTTTTAGTTAAAAATATACTTTATATAGAAGTGTTATAGTGTTTATCATGTCATTTAGATTTTCAACTCCCACATAAATATCACATGTTTTTTATTCTCCCTTGGGTGATCATTGTGTCTCTAAAATATTCCATGTTTTTAGTTACACAGCTCCCAATTCTTCAATAGCCACCATGTTCATAATTTAGGGGTGTAGGATCTTCAGTTGATGAAACTCTAAAATATTCCCCTTAGGTTGGTATACTAGTCTTGATCTTCACATTCACTATGAACTGAATAGATATTATTTGGAATTTTATAGTTTTTCATTCATTATTTAGGATGACTAAATAAATGGGATTTCGATTTTAGGTTGATGTTGACCATTTGGAAAAATTCAATTTACCTTCACATAGGTTCCCATATGTATTTTATATATCTATGAGGTATACGTTACATAGTGGATTTCAAGGTTACAAAAACCTAATTTATTATTAATAACCAATATACTGTATTACATAGTGCTCTAATTATATTTTCATATGTGTTAGAGATATAGAAGCTACCCTTACTCAACTCCCTTTGACTTTATATTACGGCATTACGAATTCATTCATATTTTTATAAGTGGAGTCTCACACATTGAATGGTTCCAATAAAAGATAATCTTAGAAATTAGCACATATGATTGACCTATTTAGCCCATATCCTAACCATCATCACACCAAAAAAGGTATCATATGGCACCTATGTCAATATAAATTTTCCATATTTAACATTCCTAAACCATAAAATATTGATGAATGAGACACACACAAGGAATAAAATGTCACCTAATGTGGTATTCCTTTTCTATTTCTCAGATATGACTTGCACAGAATGATAACCAAATTATATGTAAATCATGTTTACATTAACTAAAAAATAGATAAAAATCATTACAATCAAAGAAATTTTCCCATTATCAGATAAATTTAATCATTAAAATAAATGTATTTAATTTCATTAATTATATGAAATGAATAGAAAATTTAAATGTAATTATTTAATCCATTTGAAATTTTAATACGAGATTAACTAGATTAAAAAAATAGAGGAATTTATCTGTAATTAAACTAATTGTTGGGTTATTTTTATTGGAGGATAATTAGAAATTGGGGTGAATTTAATCTCATAACTCCCCCAAACATACATAAGTTATCTAAATGGAAGTAAATGGAAATACAATTAATTAATTTTTTTTACAACATAGACATAAATTCCAGATCTACCAAAGACAAAATTGAGATTCATTCATTTTTTTAATTATCATGAATCCTTCATGAATTTAACACATTGAATCTCTTAAATGCATGAATATGTTTGAATTATTTTGTTCTAAATAGAATAAATTTAAATGGAATAAAGATTTTATCAATTGACATATTTCAAAATTATAATACCCTATTATTTCGTTTCCAAAGATCATTTTCACACCTACATGATACTTTATAAATAACTTCGAAATATTTCATGTTCCCCTTCTTTATTCATGTTAATAATTCCTCAAAATATATTCATTCCCTTTTCTAATTACCACACATGTAAGTTTTCCCATATATTAATTTTCAATGTACTAATTATATGAATCTAGTTAAACCTATAATAAAACCATCACAAGACAATATGAATCCAATTATACTAATTGTGAATATCAAGTAGTAGAATGAACATATTTTAAAGCTACATCTTATGTCACTATAACTCTTATTTTTTGATAACACACATATAATCACACATAAATAATCATATACTGAATTAATAAAACTTTCGGATGAGTTCCCATTGGATATTTGGAATCAAATTCATATGATCTGTCCAAAAAAATATGGAGTCTCTCTGAAGGGTTTGTAAATCACTATGGTAGGTATCCTTAGTTTATGTACATTGATCCATTTTCTTCATGATATGATTTTTATTAAAATATTTACCTTTTCATTAATATTATACTTCATAATTATAAACAAAAAAACATCCAAAAAAGTCATGTTACGTTCATTAATAAATCATGAAATTGGACCCATTTTAGAGCCAATAACCCCCCTATAATAGTGAATCTTCATAAAAAGTATAAAATTAGGGATCATTTTTTAAATATATATAAAAAAAAGTGAATGATAAGAATACTTTGAATAAATCATTGTTAAATGAATTGTTTCCTTCATTTCAAGAAATAACATACAAAAATAGGGAAAAAATAGATCAACATATTTATATCCTTTAAAACATTATCCTATACCTAAAATTTATCTCTGAAAATTTATTAAATAATTTTAGAATATATTTATAGTGGAAAAATATTTATATAAATAAATATGTATATCATTGTGAAGGAGAGGGAGCAACTTAGTATCCCTAATTCATGGATATTTGTGAGGATCTTGGACTCCTCCTTTGGTTTCTTCCAAAATATATCATGATTATAATTCAACTATTTTCAATTTACGTTAATGGGGAATTTTAATTAAAATCCACTAATATAATCTCCACAAAATTGAAGTATAATAGTTATTAAAAATGGATCATTACATTTGAAATAAATATTACCTTTAATGAGATTCATCCTAGAAGAGAATAAAAACACATTATCTCTAAATTTAAATTCACTTTTATATATAATAATTTCATGGATATTTTTTCATGTGACATTGTAAATTTTTTAATTCCCAAAAACATATGTCCACATCTCCTCTAGTTCCATCAATTAGAGCTTCCTTTTATCTATAGACTCACTAAACTCAAGGTTCACTAACATCAAAGCATAGTTAGACATGTGATGTAGCTCAAGTGGTAAGTGAAAAGACATTAAAAGTTTATTATTAGGTGATATAACTAACGGTGTTTTAAAATATTTCCATTATTTATAAATTGAATCTTCATGTTTTTTGCTCAATTCATTTTGGTTAGGGTTTACTATGTTTTCCAAAATTTATTTGTATCTCTCTCTTAGAGACATCAGCATGCCAATTTTTTTAGGTGAGATACAATTGAGTTCATATTGTAAACTCCATATCTCTTCAGGATCAATTTTATAATCTTGTTACAAAATACATTCCAATGGTCATTGATTATGGCTCGAGTCTTTTCAATCCCATAAAAAAAATTGTTCACAAAATATAATTGACAACCTTTGAATCATTAGAGAGGGTTTGTTTTTCTCCAGTACATTTGGAAGCACATTTCACTAATAAAATGGATATATTAAAAACCAATAGATACATGATATAACCCCATGAAATATTACACCATAAAGAAAATAATTTACAAAAAAATATGTTTATATTTGGATCTTTTTTCTATTAGGATGTTAGTATGGTAAATTGACATTTGGGAACTTCTACAAACAAATAATGAGAGTCTATGAAAATTGATGGTCGAATAAATACATACCCCAAATCATTCATGACTTTTTGTTGAGGTATACAATAGACCACACATGAAATTATGTGAACAATGAAATTAAAGACTTAATCTCTTCTTTAGGGACTCACATTTTAATTATATTGTCACTGTGTATCATCCATAAATAAATATCATTGTAGACATAAAAATTTATCTCTGATCACAATTAAAATGGTTAGTGCTTAATAAATGAGTGTTACCTTATGTAACCAAACAAATCATCATGTCAGCATACTGGGGAATTGGATGAATTTTTAAAGGTGATCACCTGGGAGAGAGTAATCTATGTTTGTCTTATTTAGTGTTTCTGACTCATTGGTATGGGGAAAACATACTATTGTGGTCTTCTATAATATTATTAAATCCATTTTTAAAATTGATCTCTATATTTATTTCTTGTAAATGCAACATCCTTCTCATCAATCTTGGAATTCCATTAAACTTACAGAATATATACATGAGTGATGAATGGTCAGATTTAATTGTAACATTATTTTTAAGAAAATATAAAAACAAATTATCAAAATAAATAATAATAACCAAAAACTATTTCTCTCTTACTGTATATTTTATTTTTGATTTTTGTAGGGTCTGTGAAGTGTGTGATATCAAATTTTAATTCCCATTAATCATTTCAGACAACACAAATCTTATATATTGGATTTAGGCACCACATAACACATTAAAGTGGTCCTCCCAACTTAGTGGAATGATCATAGAGTTTACAACCATACTCTCCTAATGATTTTAAAATGAATTAATGTATGAATACTATAATCAAAAATCATTTTCTATTTTTAAATACTTATTCAATTATTGGTAAACGTTGAAAATATTATAATTAAACCTATTATAAAATCATTCATAAGTAAAAATAAAATAATATGTCTTACAACGTTTGGGGTATGGTAGTTTGGAAATGATTTGAACCATGGGATTGTGTACTTTAATTCCATCCATCAAAATTATGTGGACAATAACATTTCTCTCCCACACTATTAAATGACACTTTTAAAATTTTTAAACCATGATTTTGTTAATTTATATATTTTAAGAAATCGTATAATTTTAATATAGATTTCAAATCGTGTAACATAAAAAATTAAAATCTTCAATAAATACCCCCTAGAATATTTAAATAAGGTATATAATGAAACATTAATTGAACATTTGAAATATAAATGGCTAATTTAACAACCTAATGGTAATCCTTTGGTTATAAAATGTGTAGCAGAATAATTTAAATGTTGTTTTATCTTATTGAAAAGAAGATATGAGGATATGAAAATATCCTGATAATTCATCTAGAAAATAGTAATGAACTTTACTTGATAACAAAACTAACATTAGGTCTATAAAAGGTATAGGGAAATGATATTTTTGCATTTCATGAATAAATCTTATATGGTAAATTCAAATGCTCAAACTATTCAAAATCCAAATGGATCAATAATGCTATCATAATTTTTACAATGGTGAATCTAGTATTCTTAGGTAAAATCAAAATGATACCCAAAGTATGGGGGTCTAAGATGTAGTATTTGATTATGAATATTAAAATTCTCTAAAATTACTTTTTTTTTTAAATTCAATGAGTGCCATATTGGTCCTTTTTTGGATTCTAAAACTATTTGTGACTCACGTTATCATGAAAAATAGGTGTGTGAATTTTGTAGGGATAATCCCTAAGTCATCTCCAAATAAACATCCTATATCATTGATTTTTTTTCTAAATCCTTATTATTTTAAAATACTTATAGGGTTTTAATTGGAATTAAATTAGTACCAATTTTTTAAATTTTATTTTAGAAAATAATATTTAATATTGGTGGGTGGGAAAACCGGTTCGAATTAAATTGGATTATATAGTTATATTTTTATCTCAACATTCTTCAGTATTGAAACATGAACATGTTTTCCAAAAGATCTATTACTGGATTATTTTAAAACATCAAACTATTTTCATCTAGTTACTCAATCTATTTTGGAAATTTATTAATTTCTAGATTTAACACATTTTTCAAAATCATATTCATAAAAAATAAGTTGATTCTAGAGATTATATATGCCAAATTATTTTCTCAAACATTTCAAGTTTATCGTCAAATAATAATTAATTTTAGAATTATAAGGACCCGACCTTAAACCTTACATAATATTGAATTAAATGAATAATTCATGTTGACTATCATTTCAGGTTTAGAGTTTTAGAGAGTTAGGCCATAACTATTAAATTTCAAAATATTACAAAGTAGACACTTCTACTCAGTTTCCATTTTTTTACAAAACATAAACTCTTGAAAAAAAATGATTCAGGTATAGTTCCATGTTTTAGATGGAATGAATTTTCCTTGATCCCATCCATGACCCTATTTCACTTTATGTCCTGTGAAAAACATTTCAAAACGTGGGATGAGCCTAAAAATATCAGTAAGGGATACACAAATAAATAAAAGAGTTAGTTTTTCAAAACAACAAGTAAACCATGGATACTTTGACAAATGTAATACATTTCACCTTTATGAAGTAGTAAATACTATTCACTAAATAAAAGATCATTACTTACCCGATATTAACCAAAATAATACTATATAACCCATATAAATAACACATAACATATAAAGGTAACTTGAGACATAAACATACTTAAATGGAATAACCATATGGTCGACCTACACATATATCACTAAATTGAATATCAATACAGCTGACTTCCATACCCAATGCATTGGAGGTTATAACGTAACCACCCATCCTAGTATTCACGACACCACCCATCATTTGGTTTATCACATAACCACCCTTCAAATGTCCATGTACCAATATATAAATCATAACACATACAACAAATATAAAGGATAGAAAAAATTTCAACATTTCAATCACAATATATCACATAAATATATTGACATAACAAATCCATTATCAAAACAATTTTCAATACCAAAATACATAAAAGCGTATATGGTATTTATTTTCTTTTAAAAACATTACAGCTTGTTGAGGAAGCCAAATATCAAATAATACACGCCGTGGTGGAAAAGGTCATTGTCACCATTTATGTTAAAAAGAACCATAATTTTTTGTCGTTTAGTAAAACGCTTCGTAAAAAAGGATTCCCTTTAAAAATTCAAGGGTGTTTATACATCGTATAAAATAATGTCGTGTATTAAAATACAATATGCCTCAATGAAAGGAGATTGAGACGAAGTCCCTTACCTCGTGTCCAACTTGACATGATCGTTCTTTAATATCCTGAATAATAAACTAAAGTTATCTTCTACTTTATTAAGAACCTTTTTCAAGTTTATTATTCCTTCTATATCACTTATTACCATGTTATAATCATTATGTAATCATTTAAGTTAATAACATTCATTTTGTCGATATCTGGTACTTGAGTCAAAAATGGACTTCTTATAATTACATGTTGTAAATGTAGTCAAATATCCATTATATCCAAAATTATAATCATGATGTATATATCATATATATCATATATATATCTAGTATATACTTGTATTTATAATATTAATAACATTTGGAGGTAAGAAATGAAATGCACCGTTCATGGAGACGGTAAGTCGTACGTACGCATGAACTCTACTTTCATTTCTATTTCTTATTTTAATGGATTTAAAACATACTGATACATAGGTATATTACAATTCCAGTATAATATCATATATAATATCATTAACTCTCTCTTTTATACATCCCACATAAGGAATTGACGAATCAAATCACATTGAGGGGGCGGTAGTCTGCACTTCCTCAAATGAGATTATCATATTTACCCACTATGGAAACCATAAATGCATGCTATAAAAAGGGAAGTACAGAAGCATAAGGAAATAATAAACATAATATATATCATATATAAATACATTTCCATCATAATGGCCACCATGAGAGGCGGTAAGATGTAATTGAACAATCATCGTTTCGTGAGGCCTTAGTTTGCCATCCACAGAAACATTATGTTCTTCATACATTAGATGGAGGTTTGTGTATGTTAAGTTATAATAATTATCATAAACACATTCTAGTATATTTAGCATACTAGTGTAGTTACAAAAGAAAGGAAATAAAAAAATTTAGGGGTCGGATAAGTAAAATAAAAGAAAACAATTTAAGAGAAATTGTTACCTTTAATTTGGGTAACTCCCTTTGGTTTGAACCAAAGGACTTATTGAAAGGCCTTATGCCTAAGTTAAGACTTCTAATAGGATGATAGGGATGTTGAGATCTTAATTGGGCAGAGGTTGGATGAGCCAAATGGCATGAGAGGTGTGAGTAATTGGTTAGAAGTGGTCTCCTTTTATAAGGGGAGGAGGGGCTATTTAGGAAAGTGTGAAACTGTTATTTTATTATATAATGATATTCGGTTTCTAATGGTCCAAAAATTATTATAGTAGAAGCTAAGATGATTCATGGTTGAAATAAAATTATCCAATCATAATTGTACATGTTTTAGATAATATTTTAATAATTATAATCTTATTTATTTAAATGATTTATTAATGAGGTAAATACTGCATCATTATTATGTCATAAATAATTTAATTTTTTTGTTGTCTAAAAATTATAAAACAATACCATCATATAGGAAATATTTTTATCTTTCCAAATAATATTTATAGTTGAAAATAGGACATAAATAACACCATATAAAAATTAATTACTAAAAGATTTTTGTTTATGTCATTTTGGCCATTACATTAAATTAATTAATCTAAATTGTTATTATCAATTCCAAGTGGATCAAAGGGGTCCCAAAATAGACCAAAAGATTCCCATGGTCTTTAATGACTCAACCAATAAGGTTAGGACAAGTGTTAAGGTAATTTTGAATTAGTATAATATTCTTTTAACATTGAATTGCCTTATTTACCTTTAATCGCGGTAAATAAAAGTCAAAAGTTACAATTCACCAAAAATTATTTTCATCTTAATGAACCAAATTTTACTTCTTGATAACAAACATGTATGTCAGATTTTTGAAATTCAATTCAGAGAAGTGGTAAAATTTCATTTAAGTGAAAAAGTCTGTTTTTTAACTACCACTGAGTCGTGTCACTATTCATCAAAAATTGATGTTTTTTAGAAAAATACCAAACAATAAGCCTAAGAATTATTTGATATTAAAAATTCAAAATTGACGTCTATTTTTCCAAATTCAAAACATATAATTGGCGTTAATTAATTTGAAAATTAATTCTTGTTGTAAAAACAAATAGCGTGTTTTTAAGAAACTATAACTATCAAAAGATTTATACTTGTTTATGTCTAATTTCAAAGTGAAATTAACTTCAATAACAAACATTGGATTAGATGGTAAAGATATATTTTAATTTCACTTTAAAACATAATAAGATGATAATATAACCATATTAATAAATTAGATTAAAAGTCACTTTTGAATTAAAATGCAATATTTTTCACAATTCATTAAAAAATGAACTTTTTTAGAAAAATACCAAAAAATTAACCAAAGTAAAATTTGATGTCCCCAATATAAAGAAGGATTTTATTTGGTCAATTAGAATGTATTAATGTGACCAAAACTAGAATTAAAAAGGGTTCTCCATTAAAAGGCGGTAAATCTGCCTTTTAATGTAAATTATGCTTAAAATTAGATTCATTCATATTTTAAGCCTATAAATTTTTATTTGATTAATGTAAATACATTTAACTATCATGTATAATAATATTGTATTTATTTTCATTCATTCCTACCAATACAACGGCTAGGAGTTAAATACAATTTAAAATAATAATATTATATTATTAGTGTGCAACGTAAGATTCCAAAGAAACTTATTGTTACATATCGCGTTCACTATCGAACATAGCAATCCATTTAAAGAAAAATTAATATTTAATTCACAAATATTAATAAATATAAAAATATCTTATTTTTCATTTACCTGGGATGTTACATCTTTCCCCCCTTTTGGTAATTGCGTCCTCGCAATTTTTATTCACTTATCAAAATAAGTGGGGGTATTTATCCCTCATAGCATTTTCAGATTCCCACGTTGCCTCTTCCACCATATGGTTTTTTCACAAAACCTTTACCTGATGAATTACCTTATTCCACAACACTTTCTCTCTACAGTCAAGAATCCGAACTAGTTGTTCTTCATAAGAGGGATACCCTTCCAACTGAACTACCTTTGGGCTCAAAACATGAGACGGATCTGGCATATACTTTCTCAACATCGAAACATGAAAAACATTGTGTACCTGGGATAAACATGGAGTTAATGCCACTCATTACGCAACTGATCCAACTTTCTCAAGAATTTCATAAGGTCTAATGACCCTCAGACTCAACTTTACCTTTTTACCAAAATGCATCACACTTTTCCATGGAGAAACTTTGAGAAATACATGATCACCTACCTCAAAAGGAAGATCCTTCCTCCCATTATCCGCATAACTTTTCTGTATGCTCTGAGTAGTTCTCATGTCCTTTTGAATAAAATGGACTTTCTCTGGCATCTCTTCTACCAATTCTTTTCCCATAAGCTTCATTTCACCTACTTCATCCTGGTAGTACTAAGATGTACATAGATCTTCGAGAGTATTACTGGTGGGATGGAATGAAAAGAGATATTTCTGATTTTACTGTGAAGTGTTTGACTTGTTATTAGGTTAAAGAAGATTGACAGTAACCGAAAGGGATGCTTCAGTCTTTACCGGTGCTAGAATGGAAATGGGAAAATATATCCATGGACTTTTTTGTTAAAGAGTTTTTAACAAAATGAGGGACTCTTGAATACAAATAATAGCGGAATAACATTTAATCCGAACTTTATAATATCATTAGAATAAAGGGATTCATGATATAATATGTCAAAGGACAGTATAAACACCATATAAGAGTGAATTGGTGCATAACAACAATGAAGTCTCAAAAGAAATGTAAAATGAGATGAAATCCATTATAAAGAAGGTATCCTTAAATTAAGGATAAATCAATCTCATAATTATCTGTGACAAATATAAATACCCCCAATATAAGTGGATATTAAGTGTAAAACAATCAAAGGTTATTAACACATATTCAAAGGATGACATATTCAATAACTACATGTTGAACCCAAAGAAATCGAAATTGGGTTAAGAAGTTCCCTTGGTAAAATTCGACAGCATAACGACGTCACATAAAATTTTTCAAAAAGGGTTGATGAGAGAGATAAAGGGGATATAATCACTTGGAAATAAAATTTAAATAGATAAGGATATATAAGAACATATCCCAACATAATATCATGTGAATTAAAAGACATAACAAAATAAGTCTTTTAAAAAGAGGGTGAAAGGTCCCCTTACCGAGTTGGGTAACTTTCAAAAAGTACACCCCATGGAAGAAGGGTCATACAATGAAGATGTAAATACCCATAAATGAAATTATACTACACAAAGTGTATAATAATGGTCAGTACATACACCACTCAAAAGAAATAGTGGCAAACATAGCATAAATGTCACGGGAATAAAAGTGAGATGAAAAATCCCTTACGACAACTCGGCAGCCTAACGGTGCCACTTAGAACTTAAAAAAAATGGATTGATGAGATCAAATAGGGTCTCTCATCATATTAACATAAATTTTACATAAAGATTAATATAAAATAAAATCCCCCAACATAACAAAGGGAAGCTTAAAAGAAGTGACATAAAGGAGAGTACTTAAAAAAAAGAAGTTAGATCTCTTACGAAAATTTCGGCAGCCTAACGGCGCCAGTCAAAACATCCAAAATTGATTGATGAAAAAGAATAGGGTCTCTCATCATATGAAGATAAAAATTACAGTAATATTAAAATAAAATAACATTCCAATAACAAGAAAGATGATCTTTAAAAGGAATGACATACAAGAGCATACTTAAAAAGAAAGAGAGGAGTAGGATCCCTTACCTCGGGTCCGAATTGACTCGATCGTTCTTTAACGTCCTGAATAATAAACTTGAGTTAATTATACTTTATTAAGAACCTTTTTCAAGTTCATTATTCCTTTTATATCAATTATTTACATGTTATAAACATTATGTAATCATTTAAGTTAATAATCTTTGTTTTGTCGATATTTGGTTCTTAAGTCAAAAGTGGACTTCTTACAATTACATGTTGTTCGTGTGGTCAAAGGTTCTTTATATCCAGAATGAAATTCCTGATTTGGATATCATATATATCATATATATCCAGAATATACATGTATTTATAATATTACATAATCATTTAGAGGTATGAAATGAAATGCACCGTTCATGGAGACGGTAAGCCGTACGTACGCATGAACGCTACTTTCATTTCTTTGTCATATTAATGGAATTAAAACTAAATGAGAGGTATGTATATTTTAATTCTAGAATTATATTAATCCTTTAGATGTATCATTCATCATATTTATCTATTATATACATGTACTTATAATATTACATTAGATTTGGGGATAAGAAATGAAATGCACCGTTCATGGAGACGGTAAGCCGTACGTACGCATGAACACTACTTTCATTTCTATCTGAAACTTTAATGGAAAGAAAAAAATAATGATATACTGGTATATTATAATTATATTATAACATCATATATAATAACTTTAAATCCATCCTTTATACATCCCACATATGGCATTAACGAATCAAATCACTTTGAGGGGGCAGTAGTCCGCACTTCCTAAAATGAAGATATCTCGTATACCCATAATGGAATCCATAAAGGTATGCCACAAATGAAAAATACAGAATCTTAAGTAAAACATAAAAATATTATATATCATATATAAACTTATTGACATCTTAATGGCCACCTTTGAAGGTGTTATATGAGTGTTGAACAATCATCGTTTCGTGAGGCAGAAATTCGCCATCCACAGAAACAATATGTTCTTTAAACATTAGATGAAGGTGTGTGTAAGTGTAGCTCAAATACATATTATAACAACATACTAGTATATTGACGATACTGGAGTTGTTACAAAATAAATGAATAAAAAGAGTTTAGGGGGTTGGAGAAGAAAAATAAAACAAAAGAGCACAAGTGAAGACGTTACCTTAAAATTGGGTAACTCCCTTTGGTTTGAACCAAAAGGGTTTCTTGAAGAGCTTCCTGCAAACTCTTAGGCTTCTAGGATGAGGATAGGGATTTGGAGAGACAAAAGGATCAGAGCTTGGCCGAACCAAAGGCTTGAGAGGTGTGGGTAAGGTGGTAGAGGTGGGGTCATTTTATAAGAGGAGAGGAGGGGCACTCTTGGTAAAGTATAAAATGTTACTTTATTTTCAAATGGTTTTCGGATTTTAATGGTCCCACATTGATGTGTTTCGGGGCTTAGGTGATAAGGTTTCGAAATCCTCCCATCCAATAGGTTTGTGACATGTGTAGGTCCTAGATTTTGCATTATCTTTCCATTTTATTTAAATCGTTAAATAATGAGGTCATCGCTGCATCATCATGATGTCATTAAGAATTTAATTTATTTAATGTCTAAAAATTAAAGAAAAAAATACTATAATGTAAGAAATCCTTTTAGCTTTCCAATTACTATTTATAGTCAAAATTATTAATTGTATAACCATATGTAAAAAGTGTTTTAGTAAAACAAATCATGTTTGTGACATTATTATTTTAACTTTAAATAAAAGGCATAAATGTCATTATCAAACCCAAGTGGCTCCATGGGGTACCACAAATCGACCCATGGGTTGTCTTGGTTGGCCATAACTCATCCAATAGGGTTAGTACAAGTGTCATGAAATTTTCATTTTATTATAATATCATTTTTACCTTAAATCACACTAATTACCTTTAATCGCGATTAATAAAACGTAAAAGTTACTTTTCATCAAAAATTATTTTCATCCCATTGAACCACATTTTACTTAACAATTAAAATCATTTAAATTGGATTTTTTAAATTCAAATCACAGAAGTGGTAAATTCCCATTTAAACGAAAAATCAAATTTTGTAACCACCACCTTGTGGTTTTACTATTCATCAAAAAATGAAGATTTTCAGAAATATACCAAAAATTTACCCTAATCTATATTTGATATTCCGAATTAAAAAATGATGACTATTTTACCAAATTCAAAACATAGAAGTTGCATTAATTAATTTTACAATTAAACCCCGCTGTTAAAACAAATAGCGTGTTTTTAAGAAACAATATCTTTCAAAAGATTGACACTCATTTATGTCTAACCATAATGTGGTATTAAATACAATGACCACCATTGGATTAAATGGTAAAAATATATTCTATTTACACTTTAAAACCAATTAGAAAGATAATCTAGTCATATAAATAAATTAGATTAAAAGGTGGTTTTGAATTAAAATACAACATTTTTCACAATTCATTAAAAAATATGAACTTTATCAGAAAAATACCAAACATTTACACAAAGTAAATTTTGATGTGACGATTCTAAAGAAGAATTTTATTTTGTCAAATATAACACATAAAATTTTCAAAAAGTGGATTTAAAAGAGGTTATCCATCAAAAGGCGGTTAATCGACCATTTAAAGAATATTAGGCTGTCTACGCTTAAGATTAGATTCATTCACATTTTTAATCCTCTAACATTTATTGTAAAGAGTAAAAATATTTGAAAAACATATATAATAATTTTGTAGTTAGTTCTGTTCATTCCCACCATTACAACGGCTAGGCATTATCTACCATTTAAAATAATATTATTTTATTATTAGAGTGCAACGTAAGATTCCCAAGAAACTCGTTGTTGCATGTTGGGTACGCCATCAAGCATAGCGTCCCCTTTAAAGTTATATTAATATTTTATTCACAAATATGAATAAATGTGAAAATGTCATACTCTTTATTTACCTGGGGTGTTACATCCTTCCCCCTTTTGGGAATTGCGTCCTCGCAATTTTAAAATTGGTCTTGGATACTTCATTGAAAGCCCCACATTGGAAAAGGAGTAAATTAAACTATCACTTTAAAAGAAAGAAAGGAAAGTACAAAGGTCACCCGAGTTAACCCATACTAGGATTCCAAGTATGAAAATATGGACATGGAGAAAAAAACAAAGGGTCATGTTATGATGGAGAGTGATAGTAAACATGTCTAGGAGAAAGTTAACCATAAGAAAATCAAAAACTTGTGATGGGTTAAATGGTATTCGATTCCCCAGTAGGAAAAGTTAAGAGACAACATTTTTGTTTTAAGTTACTTTTCAGGGAGGAATTTATTTTTGAGCTTAACTAAATCATAATGAAACATACTTACTTTTCATGTAGACTTTCAACTTTTACTAGATTCCTTAATCAAACTCATATTTTCTCCAAAAGATGGGTATTTAGGAAGACTTGTTCGCATTAAGAGTACTATAATCAATTTCTAGAGAATCACCTAATCCACAAAAGAGAACTATACACTTCCCATGTCTTTAGACTCTAACCAAAACCAAAAAGGTTAGTACAAGATCAGATAATCCAGAAAAGGATAACCCCTTATATAAAAAAATCTATTCTTAATCTCCAAAATTTTTCCAACAAAACCCAAAGTTCAACAAGGACCATTCGATAAAAAATTTGTCCATAAAATCCCTCAAAGTAAACCAAACTACGATTGAAACCCAAATATTTGAAGGATTTAGTCACATAGTCTTCCAAGTTAAATCATAACATTTATCTCCAAACAACATCAGTTGCTCCTAAAGTCTCGTATTGAAAAGTAATTAACCTAATCACATATCCTCCATGACAGGTTAATAAATTTCCATAGATATCCCAAAATCAACATACTCTTAATTCATAAAATCATTTAACTAAAATGAATTAGTCAAACTAACCAGGGAATTCACGTAGTCCAGTGGTTGGCGATAAATACCGATTGCACTTTGGTTGTGGGTTCGATTCTCGCAGCCTTGTCCGACGTGATGGGTTGTCACACGGTCTGCGTGTTGTCCTTTTTCCAAAACTACATAATTCTTAAAACATTCCCCAATAACGAGATAAAATCTTCAAAAATAACCATAATTTAATTTAACCTCAATTTTATCTCATGACTTTCACTTTCCATCATTAAATATAGTAACCCATAATTACCTCGAAAGTAAAGATCATATAAACCCAAATGGTTCTTTATAACTATGTCCACAAAAGAACAGATCACTATTCTTTGAATAAAATTTTCATATATCAAACATCAGTGTTACACATACTATAAAAAGTCTTCTAATATACCCCATCATCGAAAGACACTTAATACTCTTAAGAATTTTACCATAACTCTTGAAGCCCTTATATGTTGACTTCTTACTCATTCAACATTCTTCATGATCCATTAACCATTCCTTTCCAACTTATTCTAAAATACTTCTTTCCTTTGATTGGTCATTGTCAGTTTCTTCATCCTTAATCGTAATGGCATTAGGTATTGGTAATCGAGTATTTGTATGATCTTGGTGATCCCATTCACGAAACTTCTTCATAGGACATGTGTTTGCATAATGACCATGCACACCACATTTAAAACATTCAATTGATCCCTCAAAAAGAACTTCATTCCCTTTCCTCGAGTCAACTAGATACTTCCTTTTTATATGGCAGGTTCTTTCTTTATGACCTTCATTTCCACATCTATAGCATATTTCTATCCCTTTGAAACATTTTCCTAAGTGTTTCTTTCCACATCTATGACACAGAGGTTTTTGAACACACTTACCTTTATGATTATTACCTGTAGTTCCGTAGGGATTTGTTTCTCGTATATTTGATGACTTATAGAAATAACCAAGGTTTATGTGGTCAATCATGACTCCAGATAGTTGTTTGAGGATAAACACAAGAGTTCTCATTGCAGCTCCCATATCATTCAGTTGCTCGCTCAGAGAACTATCACAGTTTCCTTCACATCCACCGTTACTTTGGTGCCTGCTAGATCCAGCCATTTACTAAAACCAAAAAGGTCAGTGTCAGTATATCAACAAAACCATCATGTACTAAAGAGGAAGATAAACACTAAGATATACTTACTCATTCACTTTATCTAAAACTAGGACTGTTTATGAAATCCTAACCATTATGGTCATGTCACTTATGTTTAAGAATACCCTAACCTCTAATGTTATCTAAACTGACCTTTGATACCAACAATAAGGCCTCGGCCTTAAACCTTACTTTATATTGAATTAAATGAATAATTCACATTGAGGATCTTTTCAAGTTTAGAGTTTTAGAGAATTAGGACAAAATTATTACATCTCAAAAGATTAAAAAGTAGTCACTTCTACTAAATTTACATAAAATAAAAAAAATTCTTAAAAAGAAAGATGTCTAGTTCCATGTTTTAGGTAGAATGACTTTCCCTTGATCCCATCCTTGACCATATTCCATGTTAAGTCCTGTGAAATGCATTTCAAAAACTTGGGATGAGCATAAAAAGCTCAGTATGTGATAAATAAAGAATGAAAATTGTTAGTTTTTCAAAACAACAAGTAAACCATGTATACATTATAAAAGTAATACTTTTCACCTTTTTGGAGTAGAAAAAACTCTTCACTGAATAAAAGGTTATTACTTACATTTATGTAACCAAAAGATTACCATAAAACCCTTATAAAGATCACATAATATATAAAGGTAACTTGGGACATAAACATACATAAGTGGAATAACCTTAAGGTCGACTTCCACACATATCACTTAATGGAATAACCATTCGGCCAACTTCCATACATACTTAATGAAATAGCCATACGGCCGGCTTCCATACCCAATGCATTGGAGGTTATAACGTAACCACCCGTCCTGGTATTCACGGCACCACCCATCATATGGTTTATCACTTAACCACCCGTAAAATGTCCAAGTACCATCATTACACATAAAATATTGAAAATATAAACATTTCAATAACAACATTTCATTTGAAATCACAATAAGTAATTCCCAGATATTGAATTAATCAATCCATTTTCAAAAACCATTTAAAAGATATTTATGAATCAAAGTGTCCCATAGCACTTTGATGAATTTAATGGAATTATAATTTTAAAACATTAATGTCCATATAAATAAATACTGAAAACCATTTTGAAAACATGGACATTAAAGATAAAGAATTAGAATAATCAATCTTTAAAACATTTAAAACGATATTTTTGTTAAAGAGTTTTTAACAAAATGAGAGACTCTTGAATACAAATAATAGCGGAATAACATTTAATCCGAAATTTATAATATCATTAGAATAAAGGGATTCATGATATAATATGTCAAAGGACAGTGTACACACCATATAAGAGTGAATTGGTTCATAAAAACAATGAAGTCTCAAAAAAATGTAAAATGAGATGAAATCCATTATAAAGAAGGTATCCTTAAATTAAGGATAAATCAATCTCATAATTATCTGTGACAAATATAAATACACCCAATATAAGTGGATATTAAGTGTAAAATAATCAAAGGTTATTCACACATATTCAAAGGATGACATATTCAATAACTACATGTTGAACCCAAAGAAATCGAAATTGGGTTAAGAAGTTCCCTTGGTAAAATTGGACAACATAACGACGTCACATAAAATTTTTCAAAAAGGGTTGATGAGAGAGATAAAGGGGATATCATCACATGGAAATAAAATTTAAATAGATAAGGATATATAAGAACATATCCCAACATAATAGCATGTGAATTAAAAGACATAACAAAATAAGTCTTTTAAAAAAAGGAGGGTGAAAGGTCCCCTTACCGAGTTGGGTAACTTTCGAAAAGTACACCCCATGGAAGAAGGGTCATACAATGAAGATGTAAATGCCCATAAATGAAATTATACTACATAGAGTTTATAATAATGTGAAGTACATACACCACTAAAATGAAATACTGGAAAATGTAGCATAAATGTCACGGGAATAAACGTGAGATGAAAAATCCCTTACAAAAACTCGGCAGCCTAACGACGCCACTTAGAACATACAAAAATAGATTGATGAGATCAAATAGGGTCTCTCATCATATTAACATAAAGTTTACAGAAAGAGGAATATAAAATAACATCTCCCAACATAACAAAGAGAAGCTTAAAATAAGTGACATAATGGAGAGTACTTAAAAAAAGAGAGGTTAGATCTCTTATGAAAATTCGGCAGCCTAACGGCACCACTCAAAACTTCCAAAATGGATTGATGAGAGACAATAGGGTCTCTCATCATATGAACATAAAAATTACAGTAAGAGTAAAATAAAATAACATTCCAATAACAAGAAAGATGATATTTAAAAGGAATGACATAAAAGAGCGTACTTAAAAAGAAAGAGAGGAGTAGGATCCCTTACCTCGGGTCCGACTTGACTCGATCGTTCTTTAACATCCTGAATAATAAACTTGAGTTAATTTCTACTTTATTAAGAACCTTTTTCAAGTTCATTATTCCTTTTATATCAATTATTTACATGTTATAAACATTATGTAATCATTTAAGTTAATAATGTTTGTTTTGTCGATATTTGTTTCTTAAGTCAAAAGTGGACTTCTTACAATTACGTGTTTTTCGTGTGGTCAAAGGTTCTTTATATCCAGAATGACATTCCTGATTTGGATATTATATATATCATATATATCCAGAATATACAAGTATTTTTAATATTACATAATCATTTAGTGGTAAGAAATGAAATGCACCGTTCATGGAGACGGTAAGCCGTAAGTACGCATGAACTCTACTTTCATTTCTTTGTCATATTAATGGAATTAAAACTAAATGAGAGGTATGTATATTTTAATTCCAGAATTATATTAATCATTTAGATGTATCATTCATCATATATATACATTATATACATGTACTTATAATATTACATTACATTTAAGGATAAGAAATAAAATGCACCGTTCATGGAGACGGTAAGTCGTACATACGCATGAACGCTACTTTCATTTCTATATCATACTTTAATGGAAAGAAAACAATAATGATATAAAATTAAATTATAATTCCAGTATAACATCATATATATAATAACTTTAAATCCATCCTTTATACAACCCACATATGGAATTAACGAATCAAATCACTTTGAGGGGGCGGTAGTCCACACTTCCTAAAATGAAGATATCGCGTATACCCATAATGGAATCCATAAAGGTATGCCACAAATGAAAAATATAGAAGCTTAAGTGAAACATAAAAATATTATATATCATATATAAACATAGTTACATCTTAATGGCCACCTTTGAAGGTGTTATATGAGTGTTGAACAATCATCATTTCGTGAGGCTGAAATTCATCATCCACAGAAACAGTATGTTCATTAACCATTAGATGAAGGTGTGTGTAAGTGTAGCTCTAATACTTATTATAAAAACATAATAGTATATTTAAGATACTGGATTTGTTACAAAAGAAATGATTAAAAATAGTTTAGGGGGTTGGAGAAGAAAAATAAAACAAAAGAGCACAAGTGAAGATGTTACCTTAAAATTGGGTAACTCCCTTTGGTTTGAACCAAAAGGGTTTATTGAAGAGCTTCCTGCCTAAGTTAAGGCATCTAGTATGAGGATAGGGATGTGGAGAGACAAAAGGATCAGAGCTTGGCCAAACCAAAGTCTTGAGACGTGTGGGTAAGGTGGTAGAGGTGGGGGCCTTTTATAAGAGGAGAGGAGGGGCACTCTTGGTAAGGTATAAAATGTTACTTTATATTCAAATGGTTTTCGGATTTTAATGGTCCCACATTGATGTGTCTCGAGGATAAGGTGATAAGGGTTTTAAATCCACCCATCCAATAGGTTTTTTACATGTTTAGGTCTTAGAGTTTTCATTATCGTTCTATTTTATTTAAATCGTTAAATAATGAGGTCATCGCTGCATCATCATGATGTCATAAAGAATTTAATTTATATATTGTCTAAAAATTATAAAACAAATACTATTATGTAGGAAATCTTTTTATCTTTCCAATGACTATTTATAGTAAAAATTTGGACTTGTATAACCGCATGTAAAATTTTTTTTAGTAAAACAAATCATGTTTGTGACATTTTTATTTTAACTTTAAATAAAAGGCATAAATGTCATTATCAAACCCAAGTGGCTCCATGGGGTACCACAAATCGACCCATGGGTTGTCTTGGTCGGCCATTACTTATCCAATAGGGTTAGGACAAGTGTCAAGATATTTTCATTTTATTATAATATCATTGTTACCTTAAATCACACTAATTAGCTTTAATCGCGATTAATAAAACTTAAAGGTTACTTTTCATCAAAAATTATTTTCATCACATTGAACCACATTTTACTTAATAATTAAAATAATTTAAATTGGATTTTTTTAAATTCAAATCATAGAAGTGGTAAATTCCCATTTAAACGAAAAATCAAATTTTGTAACAACCACTTTGTGGTTTTACTATTAATCAAAAAATGATGATTTTCAGAAAAATACCAAAAATTCACCCTAATCTATATTTGATATTCTGAATTCAAAAATGATTCCTATTTTACCAAATTCATTATATAGATGTTGCATTAATTAATTTTATAATTAAACCCCGCTGTTAAAACAAATAGTGTGTTTTTAAGAAACAATATCTTTCAAAATATTGACACTCGTTTATGTCCAAACTAAAAGTGGTATTTAATAGAATGACCACCATTGGATTAAATGGTAAAAATATATTCTATTTACACTTTAAAACTAATTAGAAAGATAATCTAGTCATATAAATAAATTATATTAAAAGGAGGTTTTGAATTAAAATACAACATTTTCACTACTCATTAAAAAATATGAACTTTATCAGAAAAATACCAAAAATTTACACAAAGTAAATTTTGATATGCCAATTCTAAAGAAGAATTTTATTTTGTCAAATATAACACATAAAATTGTCAAAAAGTTGATTTAAAAGAGGTTCACCGTCAAAAGGCAGTTAATCGACCTTTTAAAGAATATTAGACTGTCTACACTTAAAATTGGATTCATTCACATTTTTAATCCTCTAACATTTATTGTAATGAGTAAAAATATTTGAAAAACATATATAATAATTTTGTAGTTAGTTCTGTTCATTCCCGCCATTACAACGGCTAGGCATTGACTACTATTTAAAATAATATTATTTTATTATTAGAGTGCAACGTATGATTCCCAAAAAACTCGTTGTTGCGTGTTGGGTACGCCATCGAGCATAGCGTCCCCATTAAAGTTACATTAATATTTTATTCACAAATATGGATAAATGTGAAAATGTCATACTCTTTATTTACCTGGGGTGTTACAGTTATGGTGATTCTTCCTAAACCATATTCAATTATAAATATTTCACAGGATAAGTTGGTTCATTAATTTTAATTTTAAGTAAATACGAGTTCTAAATCCTTACCTCTTATAAAAATCTATTTATGAATACTATAAAAAATTTATATTAGTTTTGAAAGATATTTTCTAGTATCTATGAAGCTTCAGCATATGAATTTTTAATCATGGATCTTATATAAGAAGCATACAAAATATTCTTGTCAATATATAATAGTCATTGGTAAAATAATTCTACGAAATAGACATTTTTACGGGATTGTGGGGTAAATATGTTTTATGCTTCTTGAATCACTCACCAATATCATATTGAGGTTCCCCACTTTATTTCTTTATCACATTAATATCCATTCCTAGTTGAGTTCTCATATATATAAGAATGAATTTATATTGGAATTACCTCAAAATTTCATCCCATTAAGGGACCCCTATAGGTTGTAATTTTAATATCCATTCCTTAATTAATTATTATTAGGAGAAGGGTATTTCCTTCTAGTTGATTTGAGTGTCATTGAATCCTTTAGGATTAATGTTTTACACAAATCAAGAAATTAAATAAAATCATGTCCATGTTCCATTACTGATATATAATGAAATTTAGTCAATAATAGTATTATTTTTTATCCACATTGTCAATATTATTGATTATTAAATTTTATTAAAGGTTGTTATTTTATAAATTAGGTTTTATCTAAGGGTACTAATTAATTTATCCCAATTCTTATACATATTATCTCTCCCCAAGTTGGATCTACAAGAATAATAAGAAGAAGAATAAGAAGTAAGGTTAATCAACAGAATCCATAAAAATTATATCTCTCCAGTTCCTTAGTGATTTTAATGATCCTAAATCTTGGAAGAGTAGTTATTTAGAAAACATCATCAAAACAAATGTGGTTATTTTAGTGATACCTATCAAAACCATTTTGATTAAAAATAATTAAAAACAAAAACACAATAGTTTCCTCCAAGGAAATTATACACATTTGAAGAGTAGTAACACTTTAAGATCTTATTAAACAATTTTGAACATAAGATGATTGTTCTAAAATTGTTGGAATAGATTTGAATCCAAAGAGGATGGTTCATTTAATTTATTTTCTCTTGATATAATGGTTTGGAGTGTTTTAACATAGTGAATAATTGTTTATTATTATAAAAATGGATTTTTTTTTTAATATTAGATTTAAAATATAGTGTTCTAACATCATATTATACCATTAATATCTTACTAGACATTTATAAAAAATGTTTTGACCATCCCCATCCTAAATACACCATGTGAGGATTTTGGAAATCTCCACCTCCAGTTTGTATTAAAATCAATGTTTATGGGGCATCTAAAGGCAACCTAGGCCCCGCAGGATGTGGTTCCATCATTAGAAACCATCTGGACTAGGTTGTAGGCTATTTCAATGGCTCATGCATCTTTACTTCTTCCCTAGATGCTTAGATGATGAGTGTGATTCACGCTACATCTTTTTCTAAGATGCATAACTGGAACATCATCTGGATCGATAGAGACTCAACTACAGTAGTCCAGGCCATTTGGAATGGCGTTGTTCACTAAGATTGGACTCTCTCCCCCAATGGATGGACTATTTGCACTCTCTGTCAGATCTCAACTTCATTGCCACCCATACCCATTAGGAATCAAACAAGCTCACTGATGGACTTTCCAATATGGGAGTTAATCACGAGGTCTCCTGGAGGGATGACCTTCCTCCTGATTTACTCCCTCTTTATGTTAGGGATGTTAAAAAAAATCTCTATTTTAGACTCATGTAATCCTCTCTTGTTCTTTCATGTATAATAAAAAAATTTGGTCTTTGACCAGAACACCACCTCGAAAAAAAATTCATCAAGAGCATTTCCTAGGATTTATCTCTAATAAAATGATATCTCATTGATCACCTTCAGTTTGTTTTATAGGATTAAATAATTCAATAAAATAAGCAATATATCCTATATTATTTCCTATCTGTGTGATTGAATATCTTTATTCAATCTTAAATTAAACCACTACTCATCATCACTAGTATTTAATTAAATATAATTGTGATTTTAATTAAAATTTTATAATTATAAAGAATAATAATAAAATTATTGAAATAAATATCCTATTTATTAAGCTATCAAAAAAATCTAGATAAATAATTTAAAATGATGTATAATTGAAATATAGAAATTTTTAACAAGAAATGTGAAGAATATATATTGTATGAATACTAATGGTTTAGTGTGATATCACTATAGTAATTAAAAAAATTAATGAAAGAAAATAATATCAGTAATAGATCAGCTCAGTCAGTGGAAGCCCCCCTATTTTAAGGGAACAATATCTTTCTTATAAAATGTAGTCCTCGGTTCCTCTCATGTTTTAGTATCTATATATTCTACATGAAATAATGGGATTATTCTTCACCCTTGGGATATATTATTGTTTCTAGAATCTACTTTGTATTCAAGGACTCATCACCCATTTCTTCGATAGAAGCCTCATGAACAATTGAGGATCAGTATTCCTCAACTAATTTCAATATAAGATATTCCATTTGGATTGGTTTCTTTATCATGAACATCATCATATTTATTAAATATATGTGTTAAATATGGAAAATCAGAATATTCTTGTTTGATTTTGGTTATCTATGGAATGGGATTTGGATTTTATCTTGAGCTTTATCTTTTTGGGAAATTTAGATTACATTCACACAGGTTCCCTTGTGTAACTTCACCTTCCATGTGGTATACTTTCCATAGAATCTTCTAGGGTAAAGTAACATTACTCATGTATTGAATCATTGTATGGAATGTTATTTAACACTCTTATTACCTTTACATAGGTCATGTATATGTTCTTGGTACCCTTAGATAGATCCTATGACCATTACATATCAGAAGTAGGACCTTATTCATTTTTTGAAAAGGGAGAGGAACACATACATGATAGTAACTATGTTAGCTATATTAATTAATTTGCCCATATACTATACAATCATAAAACTAACATTGTACATCATAACAATTATGAATGTTTTGAATGACACAATTGTTGGTAATAATTTTCCAAATTCTTCCTTTAGTACACATAAATTATTACTTGGTGACATATGTAAAAGAATGAAAAGATAGTTTCACTAGAAATCTTCCATTTTTAATCACTAACCAGTATATAATAAAAATTTAAATAAACATAAAAGATGTTTATATTATATACATAATTAGTAAAAAATATAAAAATCACTAAAATGAGTCTATTAAAAGATTAAACTCACCATTTAATCCATATTATCATGTTAAATTAATTATAAGAAAATAGTATAACATTTTAGACTCATTATTTAATCCATTTCAATTTTAATTCATTATTCGCTAAAATAGAAAAATAAGAAAATTCCCTTATATTGAAATTAATTGTGGGTATAGTTCTATATAAAAGATAATGGTTTTAGAATAAATATCCATTGTAAATTTGTATTATAAAAGAGTTTAGTTATTCTTTGAGATTAATTTAGTTATTTATCTGGCTAAAACTAGATAAAACAAATTAAAACTCTGTGAAAAATCCTAAATATATAAAAAAATTTAAAAATTATGTACAGGTCAGAGTGTTTGAAATACAATAATGAAATCCCTATATGGATTAAAATAATCAACTATATGATTTTATATATATAACCCATATGTTAATAATACTTGAAAATGGTTAGTTTGGTATCATATCTATATTCACTCAGTGTACAATAAGTGATATTAATTGTACAATGTGTTTAACACCCTATAGGGATATTCTTTGATGATTCAAAAACTAATTAAGAACTCTTATGAATGATTAAATGGATTTTGATGACATAAAATGTTAGTAGTTAGGTTTGGGAACCTAATAGGAATATGGTCATGTAAATTCAACGTTAAACTGAATGAATTATATGTTAATGTAATCAAATAATAGTTGAACTACAATTAAAATATGTTGAAATTATGGTTTCATAAGATAATTCATATTAGGATTTAGTACTCATAATTATATGATCATTCACTCTGATTTAATGGATTTTAAAATAAAAAAATTGAATTTATTATTTAGTTCGAAGCAAGATAAGGAAAATGAAGTTATGAAAGGAATATATCTAGAAACACCAGAAGAAACATCTTTCGGAAAAATAGTTTCATAGTCATACCACACATAGTTATCTTTTAATATATTTATAAATTATATCATGAGAAACTTCTATATTGTAGATAACATTTTCTAATTTCATTAGTTGATGAAAATAAAAATTATGATGAAACATTATCTAATGTGGTTGAATGAGAGACCATGAATGTTAGGAAAAAATGAAAATCCTAAAAAATTATATATATAATTTATATGATTATTAAAATATTTTTTTTGACTATGAATAAACTTGTATAAAAAATTAATTAAACAAACAATTAATTTACTCATAATGGAATATTACAATAAAATTACACGAAATCAAGTAGTTTATTCAATGGATTACTAAATATCATAGATAATTATATCCATTAAAAGTGTTTTTGTTAAAAGGGATAATAAATATAAAATAATAATATCTATAAATGTGTAAAACCCCAATGATACTCATCTCCCATGAAAATCAAAGATTAGTAAAACTAACCGTACAAAGAGAATGGACAACACAAAAAGAGAAATTATTATAAAAAATCTATGATGAAAATTAAATGAACAAGAAGTGTAATTTAAGATGTTAAAATAGATTATATTTATAGAATATAATTTGGAAATATATAAATTATAAAGGGAAATATGGTCATTTGAAATATTCTTATTATAATTACATATATCTGAAAGGTATAATGAATTGGTGTATTATTAACAATAAATTTAAAACATTACAATTCAAAAATTATAAAGGAGAAATCATAAATAAAATTTAAATAATTATTATTATTATTATGAATTTCATATTATTCTTAATGAGCTATGATATAATATATTTATAAAATTAAAATAAATATTTTAATTTTTAAAAATAATTTTTTTAATAAAAATAATTTCTTTTAAGAGTATTTAGTGAATAGTGGTAAATTTCTCAGTGCAATATTTCAAATAATTTTCTTTTGAATATTTAATTATTTTTAATTAGTATATAATAATGAATTATTTTAATAAAATGTGTTGATAATATATCCTCTATTTATTTGAAGGAGTTTAATAAGAATAAATTTATATTATGCATAAAATATATATTCGTCCAAGAATGTTTTCTATGACTACAATTTTATATAAAAATTTATTTCTAAGAATTTTTTAAATTAAATAAAGTAAAAAGAATTTCATATTTGGAGTTTATATATCCAAATTAGATAAGAAAATAATTTTCATTTTTTACCAAGATAATGTTTAGTTACTATATTAAAATAGTTACTTCGTTGATGAATTTAATTTTTTTTCTATTGTGTATTTTACATTAACTAATTCAGTCGATAACTTCTAAATGATAAATATAATATAATATTTAAATTCATAAACACAATTATTTACACTTATTTATCTACTAATTGATAGGAAATAATAATTATGGAAGTTAATGTTTTTGATGAATGTTTTTACAAAAATAAATTCTATAGATATATATTATGTTTTAATTTAAAATATAAGTTTGTCATAATTAGAAATAGGATTATATTTAATAGTTTCCAAATTTGGAATCATAATGTTGAGATTTTTTAATATGAGTCATCTTATATTTTCTTAAAAAATCATATTTCCAATAATATATATTTAATCAAGGTTAAACTGTAAAAATGAGGTAACTACAATAGATCAAATTTTACTAAATAAACTTAAAACTTTTATCATATAAAAAGAATTTCTAGTGGTAATTTTATACTCACATGTTTCTCCAACATGTAGCCATGAAAATAGACTATTTTCCACATGATTCAATATCCCCCCTAAAATTAGTTTCCATGAAAATGTGCCTCTTTTAAATATAAATGGATCTCACTTCCACAAACTTATAGGCACACTAATCTTCACAAACTCATTTAAAATATTATAATTTTACAACTACTATATCAATTTTATTTTTTAAAAAATTTGTATCCCATTAATAAACCCAAATCTTCCATTTCCATAGAATGTTTCAAGAGGACATTCAATCTCGCAATGTAATTTTTATCGACTTTCAAACCATTTATTCTTCTTTTTTTCTAATCAAAACTCACCCAAAACATATTATAAACATATATATATAATTAAATTAATATCCTTCATACATTGAAATCTTATTATAATAATGTAAAATCCATTATTTATCTCACTCTTATCTAATGTACAAAAAGGAGTTGTCATTCTTGTTGTGTGTGGAATACTGCCTCTGTGAATGATGTAGTTAATTCTTCATAAACACATAATATAAATAGTTATAATAATGTATAATAAATATATTTATTATAATATTGATATCCTATAATGTTAATATTAATATTTAAACATGTTATTAAAATCCACTATTTGTTTGAAAAAATGAATCGAAATAATATTTCCACCCATTTCAATTACAAAAAAAAAATAACTAAAACTATAATGGAATAGAATTATAACATTGAAAATCATTAAATATATGTGGATTTAGTAACTAAAATAAAATATTAATGATGAACTTGGTTCTAAATAATGAATATTGACATCGATATTATAAATCATGTATCAAATAATCAAAATCACTACAATCTAATAATGAAAATAAATAATAAGAAATAAATAATGATTATAAATAAATAGTAGAAATGAAAAAAAATTAATAATTATTTAAATATAATTTATTATAACTGAAATTTTTATTATACATGAGGTTAAAGTGATTTTATAAAAGGATATTGAAATTTAAATTGGTTTTTTACATAAAATATTTCTCATTGAGTTTTAGTTTTATTCCACTAAGAATGTGTTTATATGTTTCTTAAATTTTACCATTTATTTATTTCATATGGTAATTTCTATTTTTCTCTCAAGGTAATTTTTATTGAAAAATTAAAATCCTATTTTATGATAGATTAATTCTTCTTAAAGGATAATGTTGAGAGGAATAATTATTGTCTTCTATACTGACTTTTTTTTTCTAACTTCGTATTGTTTTTTTAAAAAATCAGTTTTTATTATGAAACACAAACATGTGTTATATCATGTGACTTATATATATCTATTTACTTATATTTGACATAATGTTTATTACAATTTTACAGGTTCTGTGCACTATAAAAAATTATCTGTTTACCACAAGGTTATATCTGTTGGAAAAAGTTAATTTTACGTAGTTAAAGAGTTTAAAAAAATTTGTATTGTTGCTAAATTTTTTATCAAAACCCTATTATTAATTGTTATTATGATAGATTAAATAGTTATATTGTAATTATAATAATACAAATAGATAATAGATATATGTTTTTTTATAATTTTTAGCAACAGATTCATATGATATAATTATCTGTTGATAATATTATTACCAACATTTATATTTTAATTAGTAATATTATAATAAATACTAAAAATTAATATCTACTTATAAATTATTTTTTAAATAAAATACTACGCATGGATATTCCAAATATTATTGACAAAGTATAATATTAAATATATCAATTGATATATATATATATTATTATTTATTATATATTATTTAAATATAAATTTCATTTTATGTATATAAACATTACAACCACAAAACTATCAATAAAATGTCATGTGGATTTCCAAAATCCAATACCATAAAATATAAAGTATGTCCGAGAAGGGGGTAAAATTTAAACAAATATGAAGATTAAAAGGATCAAAACCAGGACCTACTCAACAAACCAGCATAGATACAGTAGCGATGAAACCACCAAATTGTGCCTTATGGGATGAAATAAATAAAATACAAAAGCTTACAAATAATAAACAGTGTAACCATTATAAAATTTTTTAATTTTCAGTAGTATTCTGACATCAACTCCCATTTTCTCTCCCAATGAAGTATCTTATTCACCCCGTAATTCCATATTACAACATTCACATCCATTCTAGGCCTTTTCCACTTTAAACACCATTTTATAGTTGACCATTATTCAATCAATCAACATTCTCAACAAAAATACTAATAGTATCATCAGCCTCCCCATATAAAATCACTTCCTCCCTTGAACAGTGAACATATTATACATTTATTCCACCCACAACCTGAATTTTATTAGAAATTTCATCACTATAGATAACCATCTTATATCGATCAGCATTAAAAGAAAGATCCAAAATAGTGATAGGATGGACATTGTTTGATTCACCTAATACCTGAAAACAAAACCAATCATCACATTCCCCATCCTCTACCTATATCATAACAGTATTATCGTAGTTTAAAGAGAATAAAACATCAATAACTGGGTTCCATTGATCCATCTTAAAATATACACTTTAAAGAATCCTTGATCATGGGAATGGTCATACCTATTCTTACCATAAATTGGATCATTAATTAGTGAATCAATTCTAAAAACCTAGATGATGTTGTAAGATCATGGATATGTTGATAATGGTTCACAACTATAATCCTTAAACATGTGAACCTTTATATGACATGTTTTGTAGTTCATAGGTGAACCTGTATATTGGAAGTTGTAAACATGTAACCTATAATCCTGATAATCAGAAAGCCTTAATTAGAAAACATTTAAATTTATAAAATTGTATACATAATATAAAAAATTATTAAAACTTTAAACCACTAATCAATAATATTTTCAGTAAAAACATGTAAACCAAAAATAATGGAAGCTTCAAACCCATAACAAAAAAAAACTACCAAAAATAAAACCTACAAACATTTAAATTCTAACTATATAACATAAAAACTAGAAAACTTGTAATTTGTAACCAATGACATGGTGATCGACAACCAACCAAAATATAATCTTGAAATACTTTTTGTATAACCTAAAAACTACTGAACAAAAAAACAAAAAATCATGTAAACTCACAACCTTCAATTTATAAACCTATAACCTAAATCCTGGAAACGTGTACCATCAAAGTTAGTAAAACAATCAATCTTGAAACCATTAACATTATTACATAGAAACATTATAATATATAAACATTGAAACATTTTAATCTCTATCACACATACCTAAAAATAAATTTAACATCTAATCATCCACATAATTCTACCAGAATTTTTTTTGGTTTCTTCCTAATAAGCTGAGATACCCTAATAAATAATAAGGGATAAAATGAGATAAGTGGAAGTATGTTAGAGGAAAACACTAAAATATATTTTTGTATAAAAATATCTAAATAATTCAAAAACTCATGATTATAAAAAAAATATCTACAAACATAAATTTAAAATTACACATGAACAAATCCCCATCATTATATTATTGTTAGTATTGTTATAATTTTAAGAAAAAACATTATTTAAATATAGATAGACTTTTTATAAGTATATGGAATAATTGTGTGTTTGATTTAGTAGTTATTTTCCATTTTAAATACTTATTAATATTCATTAAACTTCAAATATTTTTTACCTTATAAAAAAAATAAACAATGAGATAAACTAACCTATAATTCCCCTATTCCAGTTTGTAATGTATTGGATTGATATATGTACCTAGTTTCTCACTCATGGTGGATTGAAATTCCCTTGATTACCTTGACATGTACAAGGTCTTGTTTTGAGATGAAATTTGGAAAATTATTTGGTTTTTATAGTCATTATATTATATTCATTTTTTCTATACATTATTTGTTCTTTGGGAGGTCAATTACAATTGGAATTTATGTCACTTTGTGATCATTTTTGTATAATGGAAACAACTTTGGTCAATGTGAATCTCAGGTAGCAATTACAGCTAAAACATTATTGGTGGTAAGGTGTAGTTGGCTGATGGGATGGCTATGGGGGTGAAAAAAATTCATTTTTAAACTGGTGTGTGAGAATGCAACCAAAAATGCCATGATGGATTGTGATCTTCATTGGGAATTTCAAATTGATTATGCTGAAAGAATAGATATTTAAATAATAATAAAAAATAGAAATCAAAAAGAAAAGAATAGATGCAACTTTTTTCATATAAAAAATGATTTTTTTAATATATTTACTATACAACACATTGATCATTAAAACTCGTGATTTGGGAATAAAATTTAAATAAAAAATATGAAATAGATGGTTAGCCATCCAGATAAATCATTAAAGAAAGTGTTAATTGTGAATTTGGTTTTAGAATTTTATTTTTCTATTTTAATTTTCCAACTGTATTTTAAAATGTGTTGGATTATATAAATAGAAAAAAAAATTATAAACTGAAATAAAAAATAAAAATAGATTACATCACCAAACACACCCAGAATAACTATATTTCCAACTACTGGGTGGTAATTTTGATAAGAAAGTGGATGAAAGAGAGATGTAAAAAACCCCCATAGATTACATCTAAAGAGTTTCATAGGTACTCGGATTAACCAAAAAATGATGAGAAATAACCTAACATGCACTTTTTTATCGTCATAAGAAACAACCATTATGGATTGGAAGCATGCAAGTAACATTTTTAGAACTATGGGAAAATACTAAAATATTTAACTATTTAACGACACTTATTTCGAAAATACTTATGGTTATCTTATGATAAGAAGTTAAAATACTTAAGTGGTGTTTGATTCATTTTTTGAAAACAACACACATTACACTTATATTCTAGGAGAAGGCCACTAAAATAAGGGTAAATGGAGAATTTCCAAAAATAATTCTGGAAATACATATAAAAATATCTTTTTATATCCTATAATAATTATATGAATATAATGTTGTTTGAAAACACTTTTTTGAAAATTAATATATAATATAAATTTGCATAATTTATAAATGCTAGGAGTATTTCTTAATTAGTGGTGTCTGATAACTATTATTTCCTAACCAAGGGAAGAAAAATATATTATGGATCTATTTGACAAAAATTATTTCGAAACACATATAAAAAGTCACATATCATGATTGATAATTCTTATGAGAATTTATTAATTAGTGGTCTTTGAAAATATATATTTTTAGAACCATGGAAACAAAATATATTATGGTAATTTTTGAAAACTGTTGTTCAGAAACTATATCATGGATCTATTTGAAAACAATTATCTAGTAAATCTTATGAAAAATAACATTACCCATGTAATAGGTATTTTGAGAATTTCTCAATTATTGGTGTTTGAAGACACTTGATTTTAAATTTATATACAAAAACACTTATCATAAGTAATAAGTGATATGAACATATCCCAAACAATGTTGATGGGAAACTTATAAACCACTGAAATCCATTTATAACAAAGATATTAATAATAATACACTAAAAAAGTGTAACGTACTTTTTGTAAATAATAAAAAACAATAATACTAGAATAACTTATTAGACAATAATTGAGATATCACTAACAACATGATTTATATCTCTAAACATCCATAAAAAGTAGGTTGATTCCAAGAGATATCAAAATTAGTGAGGTATTGATTTATTTTAATTTTTTTCATTAATTTATACATTTTATTAATTAACATAATGATAGAATATGTAAATACATTTACAAAAATATAAAATTACCTGATAACCTAGCTGATTTCAATATTTTACAGGATTCAACATTCAATCATAATGAAATTATTGTAGTATTTTGGCATTCGTTCCAACAAAAATAAAAAAAACAAGTCTAACATTTTAGGAAAATTCAAAATCGTTATCCAAATATAGATAGCTTGTTTTAGGATCTGTCTAATAGTATATCAAAAAATTCCATTATTAGATAACATCTACTTGATAATACTCATTAATATGTCCCTATATATACATAATTTAATAACTTTTAATGAAAATGTATTTTATGAAACATATTTAAGTGATTTTCATATGTAATTTATGTGTACTTAGTTTTCAGGAATAGAAAAAACACCATATATAATTTTATGCATCATACCATGAGTGATGAGTGCTATAAAATTTTTTATAATGTGATATTTAACAAAACCTCATAGAAATTATGTTTGAACATTCATTTTAACATGTCATTTTCTTTTGAAATGAAAGGGTAAATATTTTTTACAAAATAGAACAAAAGTCGCCTATTTTTTAAAATATTTAATAATCTGATTAGAGTTATAAACACTTAGATAATAATATATATGCACACCAATGATCTATCATAGGTTTGAGAAAATGGAATATATGAAGAAATTAATAAAAAAATATTTCTATTTCTTCATATAAATATAATATATAACAAAGCTAAAATCTATAGAAAAAACATTTTCACTAAATTTTTATACGTAAACCAATTTTAAAGGAGTTATAACTATTGTTTTCTAATGATCAAATAATCATACATCCCTTGATTTTATATACTATTAAATTTTATAACATATAATAGTATATTTGAAATCAAAGGGAGAAAATTGGTATGAATCATTTAAATAGATTATTAATAAATATATATAAAAAACTATAGGAAAAAATAATAGAATGTTATGGGGAAACAAAATCCTGAACAATGATAACTGAGCAACATGCTTAGGATCAAAAAACATGGCCCTAATATTTTCACCCCAACTTCTCAACAATGAACAATTAGTTCCAAACTCACTAATGAAGCATGATTTAACCTTGGGGAAAAAAACTTATTCAATAATAAATTTTCTAAACACATTTGTATAATCACTTATCATAAGTTAAAAGTGTAATAAGTAGATTTAAAAAAAATAAATGGATCCTTACAAAAAAAATGATTAAAAATAATGAAATCCAATATGATAATTTATAATATAAAATATGTTAATGATACAGAAAATTTCTTTCAAATATAAAGTTCATGTGAGGTAATAAAATAAGTAATCAACTGTACAGATCACTAACACTATTAATAAGAGAATGAAGTTCTTACGTAGGGGCATGCAATCAATTTTGAAACTAATGTAATACAAATATTTATAAAAAATTATAGTCCAAGACCAATTTAAAAAATTAATCTAAAAACTTCGTTGATAATAAATCATTTTTCTGTTTTGGTGAATTCTTGGTTTTCTTGAAAATTATTTTTCACTTACTTTAAGAGCCTCTAAGTCACTCTTTGATGAATAGTGATTTAAATATGGACTGATTAACTGGGAACAAAAGGTTAAAATTTTTCATAAAAAATAACTTGTATTGGATAAACCTATTCACTAAAAATAAATAGTACCTCTAGATAAATATAAATTTTGAGGGGAAGGTATAGGAGGGGACCATTGGGGTGTTCGAGATGAGGAAAAATGGTAGATTAAGAATGGGTGATGAACCTTGGCATTTATGAACTATGAGGCATTAGAAAGATGATCCTAGATGCTATTGATAATGGTTAGTGGATTCATGGAGCTATATAGTGCTATCATGTTTGAGGAATCTTCAAAGAGATTGTAGGTAGATGATCAAAGCTTCAACTAATGCTAGATGGATCTAGTGTGGTGTTCGTGTTCTGTTTGGTGTTGATGGCTCACTGGAGTCTTTTCAGATGGAGGTGTGGCATCGTGCAGTGATGGGGACAACTGTATTTTTTCAACTAGGGTTTCTATGTAACCAGATTGGGCTTTATCCATGGTATATCGTCTTCAATTTTTAATGTTACCTTATATGGGTTTGAGATATTATCTTAGTCGATCTTCGATCCATCTACTTGAAATTATATGATTAGGTTCATGTACCTTTAAAATTTTTAGGTTTTTCTAATCCTTTATGAAATTCCTTTTTTCGTGTTTTTCAATGGAATGGGTTCCCAATCAACCCAATCGAAAAGAATTCAATTTTTCATTTATTTTAATAAATGAAGTTAACACCAACTTCTTTCGACTCAACTATTTTATGAGACATTACAATTATTTCCTTCTTTGTATTATTCTAATAGTAATTTTATACTATTATATATATATATATATTATTTTAGAGAATAATATTAAATAATAAATAATAACTATTTTAATTAAACAACATAATATATATATTTATATATTATTTCATGAAACCATAATAAATATTAAGTATCTTAGTTGAACACATAATCATATAATGTTTTTGATAAATGATATATCAGTAACAATTGAGTAATATATTTATATCAATTTTTGTATTAAATATTCATTGTCATTGAATGATTGATTACAAAAAAATTTATAATCATGAGAGTAGTTTTAGTATTGTTAAGTAATTATTATATATTCAATTGTTGGTAAAACATGTGTTAGTGTTAACATTGTTTAAGAACTGATTTAGTTGTTGATAAGATATCTTTGGGTATTAAAAATAATTATGATAAATATATTATTCGGTATATATAACTATTTTTTCTATAATTAATAATATAAAAACATAATATATGATAGGAATTAATCATTTTTACCAAGATATAAATTATTTGTAACTATATTTATATTGGTATATTTCTTTTTTCTATAGTGGGGTTTTAATAAAAATGTTATAAAATACTAAAAATTCATTTTATTTAATGATCATACTAATTAAATCCCAATCCAAATTTTTTTCATTGTCTTTAATTTCATTTTAGGATCTTGTATTGGGATTTGATTTAATTATGTGGTTTAAAAAATCATGTTACATTCTTGAAATTTTCATTTTTAAGGGCACTCAGAACTTTTTCTTTTTTACAAAAAGGATGAAAATATTTTACAAAATCTCTATTTATGACATAACTTAAATATAAATATCTATCTCTAATATAACTGTCAACTATACTGTTATTATTCAGGAATCACCCTATAAAATCATATATTAATTGATTCTTTTGGGTGATAGATTTTTTGGTATCAAAGGATTAAATTCAATATGTCATTTTATTTGAAACAATTCAAAAATCTTATAAAGAACATTTTCTATCCACAACTTTTTCATGATATGATATATGATTGATTTCAAATCACAAACATGTGTACAAATTTTTATGTTTGAGGCCTCAAATTTATCTCCAAATAAAAGGTTAATGTTTTATATCACATGAGATAAGAAATAGGCCATGATTTTTGATTCAAGTGCCAATAATGGGAAATGATTTATGATTCTTGAGCCCCCAATGGTTTTTATGAAATTATGTTAGATGTACTGTGTAATGGGTCACATGACTGTTATGCCAAAAATAATATGAAATGTTTCATATTTTTAATTTTTTTCCATAGTACCCTTTCTTTATACACCATAAATTCAGGTTTTATGGATATTATTATGATCCATAGAACATGGTTATTATACCTCATTTACAGATCCTTATACTATGGTATATTTATTCCATTTTAGATTACATGTCCTTCTTTCTTGACTTATAGAAAATCATTTTTGTCTTCTTCCTTTAATGCAATATTTCGAAAATTATTTTTTTGCTCGTATGCTTATGATCTAATCCATTTATGACTAGTTGATAATTTTCCCTTACTAATCATTTCAGTTGGTATCTTATTATGTTTCCCCTATTCTAGAAACATTATTTACTATATTGTGTATATATTTTGTTATAGATAGTTAATAAATTATAAAAAAATTACTAACCTCGAAAGACATTAAAACATTTGAATTTGGGGTTGTACCAATGTTTGTGAGATGATATGTCTAAATTATAAAAATTACGCCAGATATATGCATTTTTAGAATGGACTATCTCATTTTTCTTGAGATGAACTATAATTTTAGATTAATACCGATTCATTATAAAAAAAATATTTTTTAATCATGGTTTTTACATTTTTTTATAAAACAATACATTAGTCCCTCTATTGATATGGTTTTATGAACTATAATACCACTGTATACCACCAATTTCTATAGTTTTAGTGAATCAAGGAAACATGAGGACCAGCAAGTATGATATTATGTACCATGAGAATATGTATCGCATTTTTTCTATATTAACATATAATAATAAAAATAGTTATAAATTAGTTATAAATAAATAAATAAAATACTAATAAATTAGAAATAATCCTTAATTATAGAGACCCATACTTTTCATACATAGATATTTCAACTTATTGGAAGAATATTAATTACATGAAATTATGATCCACAGAAGAATCACATAGTTCATGCATATTTGGAATCAATAATACATAAACTAGTAGGTCATAAGTTAATGAAATCATCTCTTACTATGTGCTTCATATATAGGATCCTACATAGAAATTCCTTACATAAAACCTTTTTTGATTCCATGCCAAAAGGAAACATATGAAAGGGTGAGATTTATTTCTCTATAAGGATAAACAAGAGAGATATAAATGATAACATATGAATAACATGCGAATAAGGGAATAAGAATATAAAATTATCATTTTAAAATCATTCCCTGCATATCATAGATTATAATATATAGCCATAGCATAATTCATAGTAGTTTATAAGACAGGAATTGATAATTAATCAAAGTAAATCATCCATGAGGGAATAATATTATCATAAGATAGAAGTCTGTGAAATATACATTCGCATAATAAATAATTTACATAGTTGTCATGTATTATTGAAACTTCTATCATAGTGGATTATGTTCACTCCCCAACCCATCGTAGTAGACACAATTTACTCCCAAGACTATCATTGTGGACAAAGTCCCTTATTAAAATGATTTCTTTCCACGTTACATTTCTATTTGTCTCATGAGATATCCAACTTTAGCCAATGAATTGGAAGGATATATAATTTTTGACCCACCCATAATTAAATTAAAATCATTCACATGTGTTCTAGAATATCCAAAAATAGCCATTTTATATAATCCATGTAAGTGAAATAGATTTCATAAATATTTATTCATAGTATAACACATATAAAATAAATGGATTTTATAAACATTTTATTCTTTCAACATAGAATAACCCATGGAAAAGAAAACGGTTTCAAAAAACTATTTCCCTCATAACCATAAACAATATATATAAAAATTAAGGATGGTATGATCAGATCATAATCTAACTAGATAATTGGTAACATCAATGGATGTTATCAAAAATGAAAATTTCATAAAAGGTTACTTGGAATATTTAATGAGGAAAAGTCTTTTTTCATTTTAAAATCACAAATTTAAAATATAAAAATTTCAAAAATATTAAGGTAATAATGTTATTTTAAAATAAAATTTGAATATTTCAATGGAATATTAAAAAAAATTGAGTGTGTATGCTTTGTTCATGTGGTATAGGGTAGAAGAACACATTTTCACACTATTGTTTTACTAGTCAAAATGTATATTTTTAGAAATACAAGAAAATATATTTCTTCTCAACAAATATATAAAAAATAAATCAGGGTTAAATATTACTTTTAATAATCATATGATAATATTAAAACAATATTTATTTTTCTATAAAAATTGATATTGAAGTAAACAAATTTTCCACTCATGAGACAAATAAGGCCAGTTTACCTTAAAAATATTATTTTAGACTCTAGAGTTCATAAAGATGGAAAAATGAAAGGAAAAAATATTATATAAAGAGATATTTAGAGAATAAGGAAATTCAGGTGTTTATTTATATATATATATACTATAATATTTCATCATTATAACATAATCATAAATAATCCTAATAAATAATGTTTTTGTATCACAAAACCCTTACCCGGAGGTTTACTTGCATTGAACGTGTCATACCCTCCTTTAAAATAATTTTATATTTATTAATATTATTTAATGGATTAATTTACATAATTATAAAATCATATATTGTTTCATGTATAATATTTCAACACCCACATATTTATAATTTCTTACTAAAATCAACGCTTTCAGGTGTTAACAGTTTCATTTTTTCTGGGAGTTTCAGTTCTATTGTTCTAGTTCAGGTACACTGATTATGGTTCCACCATCTTAAGAATTTTAATAATGATATTAATTTATAATTATATATATATATATATCTTTAAAATATATAGATATATAAATGAATTATACCATTTATGGAGATGGAAAGTCTTATGTCTGCATGAATATTATCTTCACTTTTTGACTAATAGAATGAAAGAAAGATAAACATTAATTTAACTTTATAGAATATTAATTATATCATATTTATAGTATATATTATTTATATAGATTTTTATTATAGTACATGAAAATTATAATTTGAACATGATTCAAATCACTTCATGGAGGTGATAGTCCACATGTATGCACGAATGACGTTATCATTTTTCAATAAATGGAAAGGTAAAACAAAATATGAACAATTATTTAAATATAAAAAATATTTATTTATTAAGTAATATATATACATATATTTGATCCATAATTATATTATTCCATGGGGTTGGTGATAGAAAATGAATTCCATCGGTCCTTGAGGGCATTGTACTCCATATACTCAAATGAATGTTTCATTTACCATTTTATGGAAGAGGATATGGATATAGGGTATTAAATTAACATGAAAACAACTTATTGTATGTAATACACTATTTGATATCATTATGTAAGAGTTTTTTTAAGTTGGTGTAAGAATAACTAAATTAAAATGCATTGTTTAGAACTATACCACTTCTTCAGATAACCCATTTAGGTTTATACCAAAGTCCATAATATGATATTTTTCTGATAAAAATGACACTATTACAAGGGGATGTAAGTAAAGAATTTACTTTTATATGTATTGTCTGAATAATAATGCTCTTTAAAGGAGGATGATATAGTAGAGTGGTGTCCTTTAATAATTAGTGGAGAGGACACACTTCGAATTTTAAATAAGAATAAAATATAATAATTTATTACTCCAGACAAATGGATCCATGTTACACCATTTATAAATATTATAGGGCATTCGGTATAAATATTAACATAAAATAGAAATTTCACATATTTTTTACTCATTTTAACCCTAATCGCTTTACTTTAATCCTCTAATTAACCGGTTTTATCATTATCTACAGTGATCAGTTTTCATTGTTTTCAATAATCATTATGAAAAAAAATGAAGGTGCACCCATTAAGAAATTTTGAAATTGTGATTCCAAATACTTGAATCATTAAATAAAATTGAATTACCAAAATTTGAAGAAATTAATATTAAAATAAACTCACAAAACTCAGTGAAGAACATTTTTCATAGAAAAAATGTTTTCTTAAGTATAAAAATTTATTTTCCAAAATACATATTAAATGAGTTAGAATTACATTAATTGAATTATTAATAATATTAATGAAACATTTATACATATAAAACCATTTTATAATAGATTAATTTTTTAAAGGACCTAAATGAGTGGAATATCTTCAATTAAAATCTCTATTTGTAATATTCATTGAAAAGATTATCCTTTTTTAAAAATTCAACAAAAATAATGGTAAGATAATTTTTACATATTTATTTCAAATATTATGTTCATTTTTTTCAAATACATTAAATAAAATTGTAATAAGGTATTTATATTATTTTCAATAAAATTAATGAGAACCATTTATGAGGAAAAATGCATTTTTAAGACATGTGGATAATTTCTTAAAAATAGGATTTTTTTAATATATATTTTTATATAAAAAATTATACATATCTTTGAAAAATTTTTATTCTTATTCATTCCTCCAATTTAACAGAACGGTTTATTGGTATAATAATTTACAATTTAATTAGACTTGGTTTTGTGTGCATCACAACCTATAAAAGAAATCTATTTCAATAGAAATATATTATTAAATTAAACGGTGTTATATTCTACCTATTTAAATTAATTTACCACATTAAATTATATCAATCTGAGAAAAATAATATAAGATATGTCTACCTCATCACATCCTAATGTTTCAATATAGTGTCCAAAATTTTATGGTTTTTCCACAAAACTTGTACCAGGTGAGTGGTCATGTTTCCCACCAAAATCTATCAGTTATCTAAACTTACAACCGGTACTTCTTCATAAGAGATATCTTGACCCATTTGCATGTAATATGAGTTTAGTACATGTTATGTATCATATATATACTTCCTCCATAGAAATACATGGAACACATCGTGAAACTGAGGTCGATTCAGTGGAATCTAAATATATATAATCTACCATCCAGATATGATCAAAATTTTTGAAGGGATTGATATACCAAGGGCATAAAAATCCTTTATTTCCAAATAAAATGAAATTATTATAGATATATATTCATAAAAATACCATATCACCAATTCTAAACTATAAATATTTCTGATGACTGTTAACATAACTATTTTGATGTTGAGATACACTTTTATGAAGTTCAATGCGTATAAATTAATCTTCTGTTTCCCCAAATAGATAATATAGAAATAGATTTATTTCTCCATTTTCATTCCATTATAATATATTTCATTCAATTCATGTCATGGGTAATATAACACTTATTTATATGAATTAAAGAGTGAAATCTATTTTTGTAATAATATTTTACGAAAGGAAGGAATTAATCCCAACCACCATTATATTACATAGTGAAAGGTCTCAAAATTTATTATAGAGTTTAAATAGTTGTATTATATTGAAAATATGTATGAGGCTAATATATATTACAAAAAATAAACTCTATAACCATATCCTACTGAAGTGATCTCTCGAACATCTATGTAATCCTCAGTTGCTAATCAGATACAATTGAGAGTGGTACTCTAGGAAATCTTTCCACTTCCATAATTTATAACTAAATAATGTGATTAATATATAAATATTCTCAAATATAAATGAATTGTTCTTAATTTTTAATGAGATTAACTGTACCCCATATAATATTTCGACCATTAGCCATTTTGGGGGGTCTAATAACCAAATACTTTCTATTTTGGTATTGTTAATGGTCATAACATAACTTACATTTATATCTATCAACCATAACTTGCCAACATACCAACATTCGAGATAAATTATTTTATTTTTCTCTATTCATGTTGTCTCGACTGAAATAATATTTCAAATGGCTATATATTATCGTAATTCTAGGGTGACTAGAGAATTAATAAATATGTTATTAATTCATTATCATATTCTTAAAATACAGTACAAATGAGGCACATAAATAGTTCTTGAACATTTTTATTCGATCATAAAAATCCATCAACATAGGAACATATATCCCCTTGTTTTGTAGTTCCAAATATTCCTTATACACCTCTTTAATATTCACCTAAATATATGATTAAACACTCATTTGAGTAAGAAATGTTTTCCCCTTATTTAAGATTTCCATATCCATCCTTTTAAAAGATATATATATTGTATATTTTTTTCATCTTCATCATAGATAAGAATGCATTATCCTTTTGAATCAGATCATCTACCCCCTTGTCAACTTTCCCATAGTGGTAATGTATTGATTATTCATAATCTTTAATCAACTCCAAAAATCATATCTTGTACAAATAAATCTCTTCTAATTAAATATATGATTAATACTTTTTGGATCATTATACATGTCACATTTTTTCTATAAAGATAGTAGTTTTATATATTTAATGAAAAAAATACCGTAGATAACTCCAAATCATTAGTTGGGTTATTTTACTCATGAAACATCAATTAGTGGGAGGCATAAGTTAGCACCATACTATTATACATGAGGATGCATCCTACTCCCTTATTAGAAGAATCGTTAAAAAGTGAACACACTTCTAAATTATAGGGTAGTGTAGGTATAGGTTCACTGGCTGACCCTAACATTAGTATCATGATTGTTCAACTACATTCATCTATCTAAAAGACATTTTTTAATTCTGTGTTAACTTAGTGCGTGGATTGGAGAGTCATGAGAAATTTTCTAAATTGAATCAATAATATCCATCCAAACCAATAAAACTAACAATATCAGTCATCCTGGATTGTCTGGACCTATGTTAAATAACATTTTTCATTGATGATTCTATAGGTATTGCCTCACATGAGATTATTTGACCGAAAAAAGAAATATCTCATACAAAATTTCACTAGTTGAATTTTTTTCAAACCACTTCCACTTCATTATGGTATTTAAGAAAATCCTCAAATGATCTTAATTCTCTACTTTATTTATCAAATTTCTAAGAATATCAAATACAAATGCTACCAAAAAATGGTCAAGTTAATCAATAATGACTTTATTCATTAAATTCGAAATTATATTTGGGGAACTGATAATAAAAAATTTCATTACTATAACTACATTGGGCCTATACCTTGTATAGAATAATATCTTATGTATATCCACCTTGTTTACCCTCAATTGATGATATAATTAATGGATTTAAATTTTTGGAATGTATTTACCTCCATATATTTTATCAAACATGCCATAAATATATTTTAAATGATGTATATTCTTGATTAGGAATTTGTAATATTTCATATAAGAATTATAGAGTATCATTGATCTGTATTCATTATTAACAAAAAGATTAGTTTCACCCCAAGGTGACGCATATGGCCATATAAATCCCATTTCAAGATTCTCTTAAAGTTTCTTTGTTAATTCATGCAACTTAATTCGGACCATTCTATGTGGAGTACTTTGAATGGGTGTAGCACAAAGTACATGTTCTTTTAAAAAATCAACTTCAAAAATTAAATTATAACTTAAAAATTCATCAGAGAAGACATCGAAAAGTTATCATACAATATGAATTTCTTTGATGTTAAGTTTCTCCCTAATTATTTGAAATAAACTCCCCATTTTAATATGAATTAGTAAACATATAAAAGATGTGATTACCATCAGAAGGTAATATATATCATCTCATTGATAAATAGTCATAAGTTTATTTATAACATCAAATATGACTCACCTTCCAAAATAATTGATTTTGGTTTTATAAAAACAATCCCAACAAATTCTCAATATAATGTTAAATTCAACCAAAGGGAGAATAACGATATTTTTATGAAACATGTTCACATAACCACCTACCAGAGATGAGTGATAATATTGATATGAGACCATCATACTATTGGGAGTTTTCACTATTAATTGAACAACAAATTATTGATGTGGTATTGTGACACCCTTATAAAATTATTCAGATATATAAAAGATGGTGAATCTAAAATCAAATATGACAATAGTACTTCTAGAGTGGATGTAAATTTACCTTTTACACATCTTTACCATACCTCACATTGATAGTAGTGATCACATGAGATTTACCATAGTCTCTGGGATGAATAGGTTTTTAATTTCAATCATCGTCAATATCCTTCTCATTTATGTACCAGTTATCACAACTCACATTATCCTTATATTTGAAATGATGGAATGATGGTTGTTCATTCTATGGTCATTTTTTCTTCATCATTATATAACCTATCTATCCCATCACTTCAAAATTAAATTTCATGATAAACTTCCATTTTAAAATTGATTTATTTACATGTCCCCTAATGAAATCCCCTCCATGTTCTCTCCCACACATTTAGCATAATGGAAGGCTCACCATCTTATCTCCATGGATTTTATAATTTCCATTTTATTCCATATTTTTTCTCCTCAAAGCCATGAAATTTATTGGTTAACCCAATATTATTAACCACCAAAATTTCACATTGAATGATTTATTCATATCTCTCAATGTCTCTTATGGATAATTCCCTATAGAGAAGTGGGTTTCTGTCACTGAAGAACTAATCAACCATACATTCAGGTTAGATGATAATATCACAAGCATGCCTCCCTTGTATTGTAATGTATTCCTCATGGGTACAAACATATTTTCCAACAAACTAACTTATCTCAAGGAATTACTTCCTCATTTTCATATGAATAATATGAGGGATGTATGTATTGAAAAATAAGCTCTTAATCTCATACCAATCCTTCCTATAAATTTCTTCATATTGCCTCATGTTCTTGATAGGGGTACAATATTGATCAGCTTCACCTTCCAAATAATAAACATTCAAAATTAATTTTTTATCTTCTGAACACTGGAGATTAGAAAATATATTTTTAATGGAAATGATCTATTTCATATAAAATAGTGGATAACTATTCCCACAAATATTATGTGGGAGTATACTCATAAATGACTCAATATAATGTTTTTCTATCCTTTCATCATTTTGAATCTCAACATGACTCCTAGCTTGAGAATATTCATTAAGAATAAAAATTATATTTTCATTCCAACATCCATTACCTTTGATTTCTCAGGAGGATATTTATTTTATTTTATATTCTATTCAGCATTATCATGATTCCATTGGTGTCCAACCATTGACTAAAACCAAAAAACACTATCTTAGAAATAATATTCATTGTGGGAAACCAAATAATATTGACAAATCATTTATTGGATGTCTAAATCAAGGAACCAACTTTACAATCTATGAAACCTTAGGTTGAAAAATGGAAATCCATGATCATTAAAAAACTCTATGATTATTTCCAATAAGTTTTCTTATCACCAGGGTTCTCAATAATGTTTTCTCATACTAATTTCCAATCAAAACCAATCCTTTCATTAATACCAACTATGAAAACACATATATTTCATATATATATATATATATTACCTATTTTTAGATGAATATTCATTTAATTAAATTAAAATAGACACTATAATTATATAAATCTAGTATATTTTATAACATAGAAACATAATCAATAGGTTTATATGTAAACTACTCCATCTCCCACTATGTAATTAATATATATAACCATATAATGTAATTTCATATATAAAACCAGTCTTCATAAACTAGGGAAAGTAAAACTAAGAAAGGTTGAAATAAAATGATATATAAGGGTAAACAATGGAAATATTAATGATGAAATAACAATAACATGAGCATAAGAGTATGAGAACAAGTGATTAAGACCTGAAAATCATATCCATAAGACCATAGATCATACTCATGTTTTATTATGTAAATATTGGTAGTTCATAAGACATAAATCAAAAAATAATTAAAGAACATGAGTTAAGAGATCATCATATTTGCATAACTCATAAGATTTGGAAATAGAAATAAGTATAGAATATCATTTCATTAGTAACCAATGATCATTCCAAAGACTATAATTATGGATTTAATTCACTCTCCAATACATATAATATTTCATGGTTAAATCAAAATAATATCATGGTTGAAAAATTCCCTTACTAAATGGCCTTTACTCCCTATTCCAATCTTTCTATCTCAAGAGATATCAAAATTTACCCAAATATTTATTGGGTTATATAATTTCAGACCAACTTGTCACATAATGAAAATAAAACATATGTTTGGCTCATGATAAAAAAATCATCATATCATCACCCATGAAAATGAAATAGGTGTCATAAAAATTTAAACATACAATGACAATTTTAAAAGAAATGGTTTCCAAAAACATTTACTCATTTCACCATAACATAACCTGTGGAAAAGAAATGAGTTTCATAAACAAATTTTTAACATAATTATAAACAATATAGAAAATTAATTTGGATGATTGTAATGGATTATATATCCAATAGATTATAATTAATATCAGGGGATATTATCATTAATAGAATTTTCTTAAAAATATTACTTGGATTATTGAATGAGAAAATTACCCTTTTCACATTGAAATACGTTCATTAAAACAAAAAAATACCAAATTATAATGAAAACATTTTATTTTAAAATAACCTTGGAATGTTGTGTAAGAATCAACAAAACATTGAGTTGACATTATTATGATAAATTCCACACATAGATTATAACTTAAGGAAAAACATTCCTTTAACACATTTCCAAAAAATTAAAAAATTACCATGTTGGGAAAATAAAAATAAGATTCATTTTAAATCGTTTTATAAAAAATTGAATCAGGTAGAAAATGAAATTAAAAATGCATAAGAGAATAGTAAAAAAATTTGAAAATAATTTTTTAAATCATAGATATGGAAGAAATTGTATATTCGACCATAGAGAGAAATAATGTAGGGTTTCTTTAAAAGAATTGTTTTAGTCTCTTGAGTTAGTAAATAGAGTTAAATTAAAATAAAACATGTAATATTTAGATATAATAAGTGTATAATAAATTTCATGAGTTTATTGATTGTTATAGGTTATTATTTCACAATCATAACCTAATAAGAAAAAATCCCTTTAAGTAAATAGAATATAATATAAAAACATACCATTAGTTTGACTTTTTTTGAATGTGATTTAACCCCATGAATAATATACTTTTATTAGATATAATTTTATACCAGAATAATTTACATAATTATAAAATCATATATGATTTCATGTATAATATTTCAACAACCATTTATTAATAATTCCATATTAAAATTATCATGTTTAGGTATTAACTGTATCATTTTTCATGTGTTTTGGTTCGGTAGATCCAGTTCATGTACATTGATTATGATTTCATAAGCTTCATAATGTTAATCATGAAAAAAAATTATTATATATTACTTTTATATATGTATATTTACATATTATTCATCAATAAATTACAGAGATATAAAAAATTAGTACACTCTTCATAGAGACGGTAAACTGTAAGTACACATGAAAGTTATAACTACTATTTTCTTTATTTCATATTTAAAGAATATTTATTACATAAAGATTCACTTTATACAACCCATAAGATAAATAGGTATAGTTTATTTTGTGGATAGAAACCATACATGATAACTTAAGACATAAAATATGATATCTTTATGGAAAACAGATTTTATATGACCACTACATTCCTTCTTACTTAGCATTGCATGGGATAACCTAATGACATACATAAGAAAGGGGTAAGATATCAATATCAGTAAAAAAGTAAAAAAGGAATAACATGAAGAATACAATAAAAGTTATGAACTATACATATCAATGAAGAACAATAGAAACCTGAACATAAAGGCATGATATAGCATGATCGTCATGACATGGGAATGTGGAATCAAATTAAGACGTTGCATCATAAACATAAACGAATCTGGTAAACCCTATCCCAACATGGTTGGAAAAGTTCCTAAAAGGAATCAGGTAAACCCCTATAACAACATGACGTATCCTGATATGAAAAATCACCCAATGAATTATAGTACTATCAGGGAGCACCCTTCATAATAATTTCAATGTCATGCTTAAACGTGCCACATAGATCCTAAAACATGCATTCTTTATTCTTCATAATTAATTACATGATCACATATTTTGAGATAAATACGATGTAAGTCCCCAATAAAAAGTTTATATGTCCATAATGTTTAATAACCTTGATAGAGGAATTGGTATTGTATTCACTAAATGATTATTTTGGCCTGGAAAATCACGGTGCAATTTTGTAAACATCGCGACATGACATAAAAACTCATAAAAAGAGATGATGAGAGATAAAGGGGTATCTAATCATATATACATAAAATTTTATGTTATAGGGTTATATAAATACATTCCCCAAAATAAATATTTTGTATATTTAAAGAATAGAAAAATAAGGGAACTTGAAGAAAGATGAGTGAAATAAATCTTTTGAAATTTCAAAATGGTAATGGTTGTACATGGGAAGTATTTTTTAGGGATAAAGTTTTATATAATCAATAAAAAATAATATGGGAAGTATGGAGAAAGTTATAAAAGATACCAAATCATTTTTAATTGAAAATAAAAGGGCTTAAAAATATAAGGAAACATGGTTAAGAATGAGAAAGGAAGGAAACCTTACAAGAGTGTGTGAATTAAAAAGCATTAAGAGGGGCTTCATAAGATATTTGGGAACCTTGATAGAATTATAGAGAGGTTATTATAGAGTATAAATGTGCTCCATGTATTTTTAGTGAAGATACGTTGGAGCATGGGTGGGTTTATAAATTAAATGATAGCATAATTCTTTAATATTTCACAAACATAGGTTTTGGAATCTATATAATAAATTATACTAAACCGAAAAACACCCAATGATTTTTTTTCCAATGGTTTTTTCCAAAGAGGATTGGAAAAAATTATTTTATATGTACATGGGATGAATATATTAAAATATTATCATTTATTATGTGTAGGTGTGTAACAAAGTTAAAGAAATTATCTTCAAATCATAAAATATGTTATACATTTTGGATGATTCACTACGGAATTAAAAAATAAGTAAAATAAATCTAAAATTGCATTATTATAAATTTTAAACATATATTTGGTCGAATATACCTTTAATGGTATTGACTATATCACTATTGGACCATTATGATGTCGTAAAACACACTATATACTTATATATTATTTAATTTTTACCCAAAAATTCAACTATATTTAAAATGTATTAATAATTAATTGTTGGATAATTTATGCATTCTGATTAAAAAATTAATATTCATTTTATATAATTATTTTTCTAAATATTTTTATTTTAACTATTAAAATGAGAACATATATTTAATAAAAATTGACGAGTTTTGATAAAACTAGTTTTTAAAACCATAATTAATAACTACATTTGACTTTATAAAATTTTTATAATCATTTATTATTAATAAAAGTAATTTTATAAAAAAATTATTAAAATATTAATTATTTCAAAAATTCATTAATTCCTTAAAATAAATTTATTGAAAACATAGTATTTGTTTTATCATATAAAAATATAACTCTTATCATACTGATTACAAAAATATTTATAAATAAGGAACTAATATAATAATCATTTATAAGAATTGATTTTATAATATTATTAATAAAAAATATAGTTAAATATAATAATTCATATCTTTTTGAAATATACCAATTTTACCCGAAAAATCAATATATCAAATTAATCATTTTTTAAGAAATAATACTTTCATAAAGGAATTGATGGAATAAAGCTTTTATTTATAAAAAGATATTACACAATAAGTAACTAATACCTAGTTAAATAACCCCTTATAACACCCCCATATTTCCTAATGGTAAGTTGTGCAATGGTGACAGGCTCTTGGGAGGCTTAGATAACATTGCCTGAGTTGTAATCTATATTTACTTGAACTTATCACATAGGTGATTCTATTCAAGAATAACGTGTTGAAACTCATCATGGTATTGGACAAGAGTAAAGACCAGTCACACTAACTCTTATCTAAGATCTAAAAAATGAACTTCGTATGGCCCGAGTATACTGGATGAGGCCATTATATGTATTGTTTGTGTTGAAAGGATTTTTTAAAACATGATATTTATATTAGTTGTGTGATAATTGTTCAACGGATATATCATCAATGATAATGATAATTATCAGTCATTTAAACCAAATAATAAAAAACATGCATCTGTTTTCAATATCCCTAAGGCATTATATGAAAGGAAATTTTATTCGTACATGTTCGGGTCATTACATCCTTCCCCCCTAAAAACATTTCGCCCTCAAAATTTACTTTTCCCAAAGTGAATCTAATGAGCGTGACTATTCCTAATAACTTCATTTAGTAATGATGTTTCTTTTTCAAACTTGTGGTTTCTACAAAAATCTTTGACAAGGGGAACTATTTTATTTCGTAGAACATTTTCCCTATGATCTAAGATCTTCACCAGCTTCTGTTCATAGAAGAGGTCATTATCCAATGGTACCACCTATGGATTGACTACATGTGATGGGTTTGGTATGTACTTCCTTAAGAGTGATACATGGAACTTGTCATGTACTTGATACAAGTTTGGTGGGGGTTCTATTCGATAGGTCACTATTCCAATGAGATCAAGGATCTCAAAAGAGCTGATGTACCATGGACTTAGATTTCCTTTCTTCCAAAACCTCATAAATCCCTTCCATATTGACATACGGAGGACAACCATATCTCCAAATTCAAACTCTAGGTCTCATCAGCAGTTGTATACATTACTCTTTTGTCAAGTCTTAACATATTTGATGTGCTGCTGGATGGTCGTAACCTTATCCACCATTTTTCGACCATTTCTGGACTTAGAAATTTTCACTCCCCAACTTTATCCCAACATGCCGGTGTTCTACACCTCTTCCCAAAATGGGATTCATAAAGATCCATTTGGATTCATAAGTAGAAACGTTTGTTGTAGGAGAACTCAACCCAAGGATTTTGTTGATCCCATCCTCCATTTAAGTCCATTAAACATGCTCTCAACATGTCCTTTAGTGTTTGGATAGTCTGTTCTGATTGTTTATTAGTTTAAAGGTGATATGATTTATGAAAGTTCAAATGAGTATTCAAAAATTATTGGAGACTCTACCAGAACATAGAGGTGAATGTTAGATCTCGATCGAATAAAATCGATTTTGGTACACCATATAGCCATACCAATTATCTAATATATATATTTTCAAGTTGAACTAATGATAAATCCAAACAAATCACAACGAAGTGTGAATTATTTGTAAGAAAATACACCACAACCAAGATAGAACTGTTTCTTTTCTATGTCTTCATATTTCCGATGACAAATTCCATGGTGATGTTCTCCTATTTCCATGTTTGTATGGGTAATGGTTGTATCATCCCCTAAGACTTGTTCTTTTTAGACATCACATACTGATATACCATGAACATTGATGTTTATTCAGCGATCTACTTATTCCTGTTATCCCACCAATAATTCTCTTGGAGATCTCAATACATCATTGTGTTTTCTAGGTTAATGGAGATATTCTAAATATGCACGCCTTCCAAAAGTTCTTTCATTAACTCTGGATTTGAAGGAAAACATAGTTTTTACCCCAATCTCACAATTCCTTCTTCATTGACATTGAATTTTAAGGATTTCCCTTTTTTATAACTTCCAGTTTTTCTGAATTCCCACATCATCTTTATGAGCATCCTTTAACCATTCCATAAGAGAAGGTTGAGCAATAATTTGTGAAATTATTTAGGATTTTCCCTTCTTTGTGATTCCCATGACCATATTCATCATATCTAAGAAGATTGGATCCTTTTCAATTCTCATCAATGATATAATCATTTGGTCTTTTCTACTTAGAGAAACTACCACCTCGCTCTCTTTTCCAGGGTGGTAATGGATTGAGTATTCGTAATTCATGATGTTCTCTAACAATAGACCTTAGTACATGTTCAGCACTTCCTATGTGACTATATATCTGAGAAATTTATGATTCTTATATATTTCACACATTTCCCCAAAAAGATAACACTACAATATATTTAATGCAAAAATCATAGCTGATAACTCTAGATTTTGCGTGGTATACTTTTTCCCATGAACATTCAACATTATTTAGTCTTAGGTGATGAATTTGTAATTCTACATCAATAAACAGCCCAGGACCTTCATCAAATAATCACTTAATATTACAAAAGGCTCCCTACGTATGGGTAGTGTGATAAAACGTTCATTGATAAGCCTCTTCTTCATTTCCTTGAAACCTTATTCAAATTCATCATTCAATGAAAACATGACTCCCTTATGAGTTATCATAGTAAAAGGGTTTTACAATCATGAAACATTTCTCACAAATTTTTGAAAATATCTAGATAACCCCTAGAAGCTATGGATATCCTTTATAGATGTTAGAGTCGGCCATCACTTAAACTATTTTTTTTGAGGGATCCACAGATATCTCATTGCTTGTGATGATATTCCCCAATAATGAGACTTCAACCATACTCACACTTGTTATACATTTCATAGAGCTTTTCCTTTCACAGGGTCTATAATATAGTGCCTAGATTCTCCTCATTCTCATATTGTTTTTGTAGTATATTAAAATATTTTCTATAAATACTGTAACAAATTTTTCAATGTAATCTCTAAATACTCTATTCATCAAGTCTATGAATATTTTTGGAAAATGTTTTATTTGTAAAGGCATTACTATGAATTCATTAGTGCTCGTACCTTGTATGAAAGTTATTCTTGAGGATGTCCTTTTTCATCACCCTTAATTGGTAATATCCTGACCGCATATCTACCTTGGAGAAGTATTGTGATCTATATAGTTGATTGAACAAGTCATCATTTTGGGGAAAGGGATACTTGTTCTTTATCATTTTTTGTTGTGCTAATGATAATCAATGAAAATAATCATTGACCCATCCATCTTCATGACTAAGAGGACTGATGCACTCCATGATTAAGCACTTGTGCATATAAACCCTTTATCTAGATTCTCATATTCTTGTTTCTATAGCTCCTCAAGCTACACAATAGCCCTTATATATAGAGTCTTTGATATTAGTAATTCCACTGGTATAAGATCAATCTAAAATTCAACGTCTCTTCTAAAAGGAAGAAAAAGAAATTCCTTAGGATACACATCAGTGAATTCCCTCACAATAGGCATGTCTTCATGGATGGTTACTTCCAAGACTCAATCATATGAGAAAGAAACATGTTCTCATGGGGAATTAATATCCATGATTGAGATTACAGATGTAATGGAGATTAATCATCCTCATTTCACTTGTAAATAACCGGGAGTAGATTCACCAAATCGAGAGTGATTTCTATCTCACGGTAATTTTAGTTTTCTCTATGTAAGAAAATCTAATACATGACAAGAATTGAATAAAATTTTATTAAGGAATGTATGATGAGATTTGATGTAAAGTTCAATAAACAATTTTTTACAAGAGATGAGTTATATTTATGGGATGATATAATTGCCCCAATTTCCATTCTGACTAACATCTATACTCCCATGATTTGTGGTGGTGTTTGGATTGTTATACTAAACATCTGGGATATAAAATAATTCATAGAAGAAAAATGTAATGCCCCAACCCTAGTTACCCAGAGTCAGTGCATTATTATATAACATTGGCATGATCACAAGGAAGTCATGTCTCAAAAGATTGATCAGTTTGGTATTATTGGAAACAAGATTCATACATATGTTCAACTTTACAGCTTGAAGAGAAATTCAACACAAATATATTTCATTAGGAATATCCATCCTCCAAGATTATGCATGCAGGTCACTCAAAACTAACTTCTTCATATCTTGGGAAAATGAAACATAAGAAAGGGGTGAGCTCAAATGCTCAGTAAGGATAAGTAATACAACAGAAAATGACATAAATATAAATCATGATGAATAACTGAAACCACATGCCTTTACCAATAATAAACCAGAATACTTTTATGGAAAGAATATGATCTATGTAAATAATTCCATAATAAAACACAATCATGGGTATTATACTAGTCTAATGACCACATGAACCATCAATATTATTTCCATAATGAGGGAATGTATAATGCCGGAGATTCTGAAACATTTTGTCAAGGCCTCGGCCAAGACGTCTAAAAATGATTAAGGCCTCGACTAAAACCATAAATCAAATTGGGAAAGGGCCTCAGCCAATTCCACGTCTAGTGGTCTCATGAGACCTACCGATGCATCGAGGATCTATAGCAGGCTCCACCCATCACTTACTAAGTCCAATGCATTCCTGATATGAAAATTTTTAAACATATCATAATCATTCGTATTAAAACTAGCATATGAACTGTCAAAACATTAACCATAATCCATGAATGGTATAAAAATAGAACATCCACAGTAAAACATATCACAAAGAATTCAATACAATATGGATGTTTTGTATCATAATAAATCAACTTCAAAGAAACTTAAAATCCCTCAAAGGATATTGACATAGATGATATCAAAACCATTTTTAGAGAAATATCTCTTTCTATTTTGATATAATTTAAGAGTCACATAATTATAATTAAAACATTTATTTTTGAAATATAATTATAATATTTTAATGGATGCTTTGATGATGTTATAATGGCGAAAAATAGCCGCACCCGCCATATAAGTTAAAAAAACATTCTTACCTTAAATTTTTTGAAAAGGTCAAAAAGGACCTAGTTTGGAAAATGATAGAATTATTCTATTATAAACTTCTTATAAAAAGTTAAACAAGGGTATAAATTAATTTAACCCATATTCTTGTAAAATAGTAAGAATGTTTTGAAATACATTTTTAAGAAACATGTATGTGGATGATAAAGAGGTCCCAATAGTTAATTATGTATAAACAACCTTGGATAATGAAGAGATTGTGACATAACCCTTACCATGTACTTTTCCTTGGTTGAGGGTAGGTTAAACTCCTTTATAATGGTGAAATAATTTTATTAAATTATACAATAATCATATACATTAATATGATATTATATATGATCTTTAAACATTGATTGTTAGTAATATCTTAGTATTATCATCGTTTCGGGTGTTAACGAATTCATTTTCCTTTATATTATTTGTTATGTGAGCCATATTTGTTATGGATGGGATGTATATTATTCATATACATAATGATATCATGTCTCAAAAAATTATTTTTCATTGTCAAATGAGAATTATAATTGAATGGATACGATGGGGAATAAATCTCATCGCGTTCGTGGAGACGGTAGTCCGTACGCACGGACGTATGGTGACATGTCATTCAAAGGATGGATAGAATACTGAATATGGTTTTAACATTTTTATAATAACATCACATTATATAGAAGATATTGGAGTTATTATTTTAGAATGGAAACAACAAATAAAGACGAAGTTGATGAAGAAAGGAACTTGAAAAAGGGTGGTGAAAACATTACCTATTTTTCAGGTTCTTCCTTTTCATTTGATCAAAAGGGATCCTTAGGTTGGCTTTCTGAATAAAGTAAGGCCTCTACGATTAAGGTAGTATAGTTTATAGGGTATTTGGGCAGAGTTTGGATGAAACAAAAGGCATTGAAGGTATGAATAATTGGTTATAATTGGTGTCCTTTTATTAGGGGGAGGAGGGTTCCTTTAGAAAAAACATAAAGTATTAATTTATAATAAATTCAATTTCGGTTTCTAATGGCTCCAAAGTGGATTATTCAAATTTTAATGTGGGTATGGGTCTAAATACTTTCAGCCAATATATTTTAGATAGGTTCGGGTCACTAAATTAACCTTATCATTTATATTTAAATCTTAGTTAAATAGTTTGACATTTACCACGTCTCTTTGTATTTTTATATTATGTGGTTAATAAACATACCATATACATCTAATAAAACCACACGTGGTTCATTAATGATACACCTATCATTATATAAGTCTCTTGGCCAAACCGTAGATTTTTAGAAATTGAATATCAATTAATAATATAATATTTGTTTTAAAAACTCTTTTATGTCAATTGTAACACTATTTGGTATTTGATTTTTGTGAAAATCATAACATCCTGATTACTTTGAACAAACATAATTAAATCAATACTAACATGTCATATTAACCTATAAAATTATTGTAATTCATAAAAAGTCTCAAATTACATTTATTTGTGTATTTATATTATCAATTATTATAATATTTTATTAATTAGGTAATTATTGCATAACCATTGTGTCATAAATAAATTAACTTATTTAATGTCTAAAAATTATAAATAAAATACCAATATTTAGGAAAGTTTTTTATATTTCTATGTAATGTTTATAATCGGATTTATATTTTGTATAACCCTATATTAAAAATGTTTTAGTTAATAATCTTTGATTTTAACTCTTTTAAATCTTCTTTGAATTAAATAATAATAAATGTCCTAGTCTGATCCAAGTGGACCTAAATGATAATATTTTATTACTAAGGTTGTTTTTGGTCGAGATACACTTGTGAAATAGAATTAAAACATGTGTTAGGGTAATATTAATTTCATTTTTACCCTTAATTACCCTATTTACTTTTTACTGCGGTAAATAAAAGTAAAAAGTTACTATTCAAAAAAATTATTCTTATCTTATTGAACCAAATTTTACTCCTTGATATTAACCGTTTCTCTCATATTTTAGAAATTCCACTCACAGAAGTGGTAAAATTAATTATTATGTGAATTTCTAAATTCTATTAAGAGGTGGGTAAAAGACGGTGAAAAGTTCAATAAAATTTTAATATATCTAAAATTATTATAAACTAACTCCAATGAATTACATTGAACTATTATATGTATTATGTATCTATTTTGACCATAATTAAATTTAAATAAAATAAATAATTATTTAAATAAAAATTCGGTTTTAAACTATAACTCAGTGTTTTTTTCACTATTCATAAAAAATTGAATGTTTTCATAAAAATACCAAAAATTCAACCTAATATAATTTTGATATTCCAAATACAAAAATCAAGTTCATTTTGAATGATAAAATGTATAAAATTTCAAAAAGTGGTAATTACTATTCATAACGGTAAGTTTGATTGGTTGTGGTGTGTGTTAGAACTCGAAGTTGTGTACAACACATGCTACTATATTATTCAAAGAGAAATATACCATGTAATCTTGGGGTGTTACATTATCCCCTCCTTCATATAATTTCATCCTAGAAATTTCTAGAATATTATTGCATAAAAAGGCTCGGGTGGTTCTTAATCATATGTTCCTCGGATTCCCACGTTGCCTCTTCCATCTTATGGATTCTCCATAGAACTTTTACAAGACGAGTCGTATGGTTTCTCAACACTTGTTCTCTTGTATCAAGAATCCTGACGGGCTCCCCGCAATAAGACATATCGGGTTCCAGTTCTAATTCCTCGTAAGTGATTACATGCGTTGGGTCAGGCATGTATTTTCTCATCAGTGATACGTGCAACACATCATGAACTTTGGAGAGACATGGTGGTATTGGAAAACAGTAAGCTACATCGCCAATTCATTCTATAATTTTGAAAGGTCCTATGTACCTGGGACTCAATTTACCTTTATTACTGAAACGTATAACTCCCGTCCAGGGAAATAGCTTCACTAAAAGATGATCTCCTACCTAAAATTCAACATCTTTCCTTCGGTTATCGACATAGCTCTTCTGCCTACTTTGAGCTGCTTTGATGTGGTATTGGATTACCTTCACCTTTTCCATCGTTTCCTCCACCAGCTCTGGGCCTACAAGTTTTATTTCACCAACATCATCCCAACAGGTTGGTGTGCAACATCTCTTTCTATATAACGCCTCATATGGTGCCATCTAAATACTCGAATGGAAGCTGTTGTTATAGGAAAATTCTACCAGAGGTAAATATTGATACCACATACCCTGAATGTGATGTGAGCATGATCTTAACAAGTCTTCTAAGGTTTTAATAGTCCGTTCTGATTTTCCATCAGTTTGGGGGTGGTAAGTAGTGCTCAAACGAAGTTCAGTATCCAGGGCTTTCTGAAGTCTTTTCCAGAATATTGAAGTAAAACAGGGATCACGATCAGAAACAATCGATAGGGGTACTCCATGAAGTCTCACAACTTAATTAATATATAGTCTCTCTAGGCGTTCGAGTGGTAAATCTTCCCTTATAACAAAAAAATATGCTGACTTGGTAAGACGATCAACAATGACCCATATTGCATCGTTCTTTGTAGGAGTCTTTGGTAGTCCCATGATAAAGTCCATCGTAATGTTATCCCATTTCCACTCAGGTATGGGAAGAGGTTGCATGACTCCTCTAGGTTGTTGCCTTCCAGCTCTCACTTGTTGACAAACCATACATCTTGACACAAAATCAGCAATCCCCCTCTTCATGTTGTCCCACCATAAATGTTCCTTCAAATCTCTATACATTTTGGTTCTCCCAAGGTTTATAGAGAAATTGGAACTATGACCATCATCCAATAACTCTCCTTTTAGATCAGGTATATTGGGAACATAAATTCTCTTCCCAAATACCAAAATTCCATCTTCATACACAATGTCACACAATCTCCCATCATTCACAACTTTAATCGTCTTTTGAAACTCTTTATCACCGGTTTGAGCTTTCTAGTAATGATGTTTCGGCAACCATTTGTAAAAGTATTGAGGTTTCACCTTCCATGGTGATTCCCATATCCAACTTTACTAGATCCATGTATATAGGATCCTTTTCAACTCTCATCTTGTTCAAAACTCCATGATCCTTTCTGCTCAATGCATCCTTTACCTTATTAGCCTTCCCCGAGTGGTTGTGCATCATATAATCATAATCCTTGAGTAGTTCAATCCATCTCTTTTGCCTCATGTTGAGTTCTTTCTGTGAGAAAATATACTTCAAACTCCTGTGATTAGTATAAATATTACATTTTTCACAATAGAGATAGTGTCTCCAAATCACCAAGCAAATATTACAGCAGCTAACTCAAGATCATGAGTAGGATAGTTTGGCTCATGAATTTTTAGTTATCGTGATGCGTAGGCAATAACTCTATCATTCTGCATAAGGAAACAACCAAGTCCTATCTTCGATGCATAACTATAAATAACAAACTCATCAATTCCTGATGGTAGAGTCAAAATAAGAGCATTGCCTAATCTTCTCTTCAGTTCTTCAAAAAATTCTTCACACTCTTTTGTCCAAACAAATTTAACCCCTTTACGTGTGAGCTTCACTAATGGGTTAGCCAATCGGGCAATGTTCTAGAAAAAACGTCGATAATAATCAGCTAAACAAATAAAACTGCGTACCTCAGTTATACTCATCGGTGCAGGCCATTCATGAATTTCCTTGGTCTTAGAAGGATAAACATAGATTCCATCTTTAGAGATAATATGGCCAAGAAAAGAAATCTCTTGAAGCCATAATCCACACTTGCTAAAGTTCCCATATAATTCATGACTTCTTACAGTCTTCACAATAATGCGCAAGTGATTTTCATGATCTTCGTAGCTTTTGGAATATACCAAGATATCATCAATAAATACCACCACAAAATCATCAAGATATTCCTTGATAACTCTATTAATTAAATCCATTAATACAAAGGGTGAATTAGTCAATCCAAAAGGCATTACTGTAAACTCATAATGCCCGTACCTGGTTCGAAATACTGTATTCGAAATGTCTTCCTTCTTCTTGCACAACTGATGGTATCCAGATCGAAGTTTAATCTTTGAAAAGTATTATGCTCTAAGAAGTTGATCAAATAAATCTTCAATGCGAGGTAGGGGATACTTGTTCATTATTGTTATAGCATTGATTTCCCTATAGTCGATACATAACCTCATAGATCCATCTTTCTTCTTAACAAAAAGGACAGGGGCTCCCCATAGAGAAACACTACGGCGAATAAATCCCTTATTACTCAATTCTTATAGTTGTTTCTTTAGTTCAACTAATTCCATAGTGGAGATTCTATAAGGGGTCTTCGATATAGGCCTTGTACCAGGAATTAAATCAATGGAAAACTCAATTTCTTGTTCTGGAGGATGTCCAGGTAAATCATCCGGAAACACATTATCATATTCTGTGACAATAGGTACATACTCTATTTGATCATTCCTTTCCTCACCCACAGTTATTTCATTCTCTTCTTCCCTGATAATTGAATTTAGTTGAGCTACTGGGGGTGGATCTAGATAAGAATCAGGTGGTGAAGATTCTGCCCTAAGGATAATGTGTTCTTTATCATCATCTTCAAAAATCATAACCTCCTTCTTCTTACAATATATTTTCACATCATGGGTTGAAAGCCAATCCATACCGAGTATTATATCAAATTAAGTCATGGGTATGATGATGATATTAGCAGATAAAGAACATTTATATGCCCTAATGGGAACGGATCCATAGAATATTTTATCAATGATACTTCCCTTAGGAGTTTTAACTGACAACTCCCTTGTTAAATAAAATTTGAGATATCTAATTTTATTACAAACTGGGAAGATATGAAACAATGTGATGATCCAGAATCAAATAAAGAATTTTCTAAACTTTAGGAAACCATTAAATTACCTTCCACAACATCTTTCAGGGCTTCATCCTTAGCAGTAGTGATTGCATATGACTGTCCTTGATCCCTTGGCCTTTTTGAGGTAGGTTTTCCTGATTCTAAGGACATTTAATTTCATAATGACCCATCTCCTTAAAATTGTAGCATTAAATATTGGTAGCATCTTTCTTTCCTTTACAATCACCAACTACATGGAATTTCTATCCACATTTGTTGCATACTCATTTTTCCTTTTAGACAGGCACTGGGGTGATTCCATCCACAATTATCACAGGGTGGAAATTCAATTCTACCCATATTCCATGTTTCCTTATTTACTTTCCTAAAGTGTTCATCATCTCTCTTCGTCTCTTGCTTTGATTTAAAGTCATAAGACTTAGAGAATTCATTTTCTCTTTTGATAGCACACAATACAATATCTTCATATGATGAGAAGGATTGTGATACTAATGCTCGACGGATAAATGGTTTTAACCCATCAAAGAAACGATCAATCGTACTTCCTGGGTTACATATATAATCTGTAGCATGCCTCACTAACCTTGTAAAGTTATCCTCATACTTTGCAATATTCTTGTCATCCTTTTTCCTCGGACTTAGAAATTGTATTTCCATATCTTCTCAATGGTCATGAGGAAAGTATTTTTCTAAGAAAATTTCTTTAAATTCCCTCCATTCCATATTTTATACTTCATCGTCATCCTTTGTGTTTTGAATCAAGGACCACCATTGATTAGCATCTCCACTGAGGCAATAAACTATAATGAAAACTTTTTCCCTTTTGCTACTCCACAAAGTTTGGAATATTTTCTCTATGGATTGTATCCATATCTCATCAACTAATGGATTTGTACTCCCATTTAATGTTGGTGGTTGTTGCCTCATGAAGTGATCTAACATTGATCATCCACGATGTGGGTCTGGGTGCTCCATATAGGTAACGTTATTATTCATAACCTGAGTGAGTTGTCCCAATATGGTTATTAGCTATTCTGCACCAGGTACATCACTAGCTCCACTATAGTTATCTTGAGCAAAAGGGAAATCCCTACATGGAGTGTGGACATTGATACGGTTTCCATTCCTTCCATTAGGTGCCATTTCTAAACAATGGTATAAACTAGATTAGTTTGTGAATAGAAATACCTAATCCCAAACTTGTAAAACAGTTAACATAAATTAAACAGTTTATGGATATAATCCATAATAATAAAAATGTTTTCTTTGAGAATGTATATACTAATAAACCCTTCATAATGGTTTTTAATGAAAATGATAATTATCCTAAGCATATCCTCTGGGAGTGTCGTAACCAAGAGTGCAGAAAGGCCCGTTGTCGTGCACCAATTCTCATTCGAGTCTAAATCAAAGCGGTGTTTTTGGGGTTTACCCCTAGGTACATCTGTGCCAGAGCCACCTCTACCTGCTCGTATCCATATAGTGATGTATTTCTCAGAAAACTCACAAAATCGCTACAATAAAAAAATTCTAGGAAGTTCTTCTATACAAATCCTCAAAGACTATCTTAGGACTCTGTGATCTAATCAGAGTTTATCTAAATCTAGTTTCCAAGGTTTATAGTAAACTTCCTCTAATACCAACTATAACACCCCAACCCTAGTTACCCAGAGTCGATGCATTATTACATAACATCGTCATGATCACAAGGAAATCATGTCTTGAAAGGCCGATCAGTTTAGTATTATGGGAAACAAGATTCATACATATGTTCAACTTTACAACTTGAAGAGAAATACAACACAAATATATTTCATTAGAAAAATCTAAGCCTCCTAGATTATTCTTGCAGGTCACTCATAACATACTTCTTCATAACCTGGGAAAAGGAAAAATAAGAAAGGGGTGAGCTCAAACGCTCAGTAAGGGTGATTAATACAGTGGAAAATGACATAAATATTAATCATGGTGAATAATTGAAGCCACATGACTTTACCATTAATAAACATGAATAATATTATGGAAAGAATATTAGCTGAGTAAATAATTCCATAATAAAACATAATCATGAGTATTCTACTAGTCGAATGACCACATGAGCCATCAATATTATTTCCATAATGAGGGAATGTATAATGTCGGACATTCTGAAACATTTTGTCAAGGCCTTGGCCAAGATGTCTAAAAATGATTAAGGCCTCGGCCAAAACCATAAATGAAATTGAGAAATGGCCTTCGATAATTCCATGTCTAGTTGTCTCATGAGACCTACCAAAGCATCATTGCGCTTTAACAGGCTCCACCTGTCACTTACTAAGTCCAATACATTCCTCATATGAAAAATTTTAAACATATCATAAACATTCATATTAAAACTGGAATACGAAATGTCAATACTTTAACCATAAACCATGAATTTTATAAAAATAGCACATCTAAAATCAAGCATATCACAAATCCTTCAATACAATATAGAAGTTGTGTATCATAATAAATCAACTTCAAATAAACATAATATCCCTCAAAGGATGTTGACATAGATGAAATCAAAACCCTTTTTAGAGAAATATCTCTTTCTATTTTGAAATAATTTAAGAGTCACATAATTATAATAAAAACAGTTATTTTGGAAAAATTATTATAATATTTTAATGGACTCTTTGATGATGTTGTAATGATGGAAAATAGTTGCACCCACCGTATAATTTGAAAAAACATCCTTACCTTAAATTTGTCGAAAATGTCAAAAAGGACCTTGTTTGGAAAACAACGGAATGATTCCTTTATAAACTTCTTATAAAAAGTCAAAAAAGGTTATAAATGACTTTATCCCATATTCTATAAAATAGTAAGAATGTTTTGAAATAAATTTTTAAGAAACATGGATGTGGATTACAAAGAGGTCCCAGTAGTTAATTATGTTTAAACAACCTCGGATAATGAAGAGATTGTTAAATAAATCCTTACCTTGTACATTTCCTTGGTTGAGGGTAGGTTATCCTCTTGTTTAATGGTGAAATAATTTTTATTAAATTATACAAGAATAATATACAATAATATGAAATCATATATGATCTTTAAACATTGATTGTTAGTAATATCTTAGTAATATCATCGTTTCGGGTGTTAACGAATTCATTTTCCTTTCTATTCTTTGTTATGTGAGACAAATGTTTTATATATGGGATGTATATTATTCATATACAGAATGATTTCATGTCTCTAAAAATTATTTTTAATCATTAAACGAGAATTAGACTTGAATGGATCCGATGGGGAATGAATCTCATCGCGTTCATGGAGAAGGTAGTCTGTACGTACGCACGTATGGTGACATGTCATTCAAAGGATGGATAGAATACTTAATACGGTTGTACCATATTTACAATAACAACACAGTATATAGAAGATATTGGAGTTATTATTATAGAATTGAAACAAAAAATAATGAAGAAGTTGAAGAAGAAAGGAACTTGAAAAAGGGTGGTGAAAACATTACCTCTTCTTCGGGATCTTCCTTTTGATTTGATCAAAAGGGATCCTTAGGATGACTTTCTGACTAAAGTAAGGACTCTAAGATTAATGTATGATAGTTGAGAGGGTCTTTGGGCAGAGTTTGGCCGAACCCAAAGGCTTTTAAGGTATGAAGAATTGGTTAGAAGTGGTATCCTTTTATAAGGGGGAGGAGTGGCTCTTTATGAAAAACCTAATGTACTAATTTATAATAAATTAATATTCCACTTATAATTTCTCAAAAATGGATTATTCAAATTCAAATTTGGATATGGGTAGAAATAATTTCAACCAATATATTTTAGATAGGTTTGGGTCACTAAATTAACCTTATCATTTATATTTCACTCTTAGTTAAATAGTTTGACATTCACCATGTCTCTTTGTACGTTTGTATAATATGGTTAATAAACAAACCATATACATCCAAGATAACCCCAAGTGGTTCATTAATGATACACTTATAATTAGGTAAGCCTCTTGGCTGAACCGTAGATTTTTTAGAAATGAAGATCAATAAATAATAAAATATTTGTTTTAAAAACTCTTTTATGTCAATTTTGACACTATTTTGTATTTTATTTTTGTGAAACTCATAACAGCATAATTACTTAGAAAAAACATAAATAAATCAATACTAACATGTAATATTAACTTATAAAATTAGTTCAACTCATTAAAAGTAAGAAATTGCATTTATTTGGGTATTTATATTATCAATTATTTTAATATTTCATTAATTAGGTAATTACTGCATCATCATTGTGTTGTAAAAAAATTAAATTATTTAATGTCTAACAATTATAACCAAAATACCATTATGTTTGAAATAGTTTTATCTTTATAATGAATATTTATAATCAGATTTATCTTATGTATAAATATATATTAAAAATGTTTTAGTTAATAAACATTGATTTCAACTCTTTTAACTCTTCGTTGAATTAAATAATAATAAATGTTTTAATCTAATCCAAGTGGACCTAAATGATAATATTTTATTACTAAGGTTGTTTTTGGTCGAGATACACTTGTAAAATGAAATTAGGACATGTTTTAATGTAATATTAATATTATTTTTACCCTTAATTACCCTATTTTTTTTAACTGTGGTAAATAAAAGTAAAAAGTTACTATTCACCAAAGATTATTTTTATCTTATTGAACCACATTTTACTCCTTGATATTAACCGTGTCTATTAGATTTTCGAAATTCCACTCAGAGAAGCGGTAAAATTATTTGTTTAGTGAATTTCGAAATTCTCCTAGGAGGTGGGTAAAACGGGGTGAAAAGTTCAATAAAAGTTTTATATATCTAAAATAATTCTAAAATAACTCCAATGAATTACATTGAACTTATATATGTATTATGTATATATTTTTACCTTAATTAAATTTAAATAAAATAAATAATTATTTAAAAAAAAATCGGTTTTAAACTATAACTCAGTTTTTTTAACTATTCATCAAAAATTGAATGTTTTCAGAAAAATACCAAAAATTCACCCTAAGATAATTTTGATATTCCAAATCCAAAAATGTAGTCCATTTGGAAAGGTAAAATGTATAAACTTTCAAAAGGTGGGTATTACTATTTATAACGTCTAGTTTGATTGGTTGTGGTGTGTGTTAGAACTCGAAGTTGTGTACAACGCATGCTACTGTATTATTCATAGAGAAGTGTACCGTGCAAGCTTGGGGTGTTACACAAAATCAAAAAGTATGTTCACTATTCTTGAGTGAATAACTAGTGTAGCTATCACCACTTTATTTTCAGTATTCTCTTTGGCTATAGTGATAGAAAAATTTCTCCATTGATGCATTGGAGGTTATTGGATGCCTTCGAAAACCCTTCATTTAGGTAACTGGTCCGAAAAGTTCCATGGTTCTTTGAAGTTGTACAAATGAAAAATGTATTGATGATATAAAATAGCATTCCTCTCCTAAATCATAGTTTTGGGTTTTTCTTGTCAAAAATGTCTTGCATGGTTCCCTTCCTTCCCTCACCTAAAGCATTTCCTCATCCCCTTCAAGCAATTTCTAGGGTGCCTCTTTCTACACCATTGGCAATTTGGATGTTATAATTTCATAAAACCATTTGATTAATCAATAAAACCTCCATAATTAAAGTCCACTTTCTCCTTAATTTTAAAATTATACACATAGAATCCCCAATATCTATCAAGACATTGAGGGAACATTGGAAAATCTTCTCAAATCCTTCCAAGTCTTAAATCCACAAGGATTTTTTTAGGCGATGTTTGAGCCTGACAAATAAATGCGCAACCTTGCATTTAGGGGTAAAAACCAGACCAGAGGTGCATCATGAATGTTTGTTGAATTTTTCCTTATACTCCCCAAAATATTCATCATTCATTTTCTTAATTTTATGGAAATATTATTCCATCTTAAGACGTAGGGTGCACGGATAATATTTATCAAATTTGTTTTTCTTAGAATCCTTCCATCCCACCACCTCGATTTCTTATTTAGGCTTTGTATTTTTTATTAAGGTGAACCATTATTCAGCTTCACCCTATATATGATAACCAGCCATAAGAACCTTCTCTTGTTCATAAAATTGAAGGATGGTGAAGATCATCTCAATGAAGTTGATCCTTTGATTGGCGATTGAGGGAATATATGATTTTTTTCAAAGGAGGAGGCATTTCTCTCATGATGCATTCAATTAAAACATGTTATTGGGGGGTAGTAAATTCATCTTGAACCATATTTCTATTAAAAACATGAGATAATAGAGAGAGTATAACGACAATGTTTTTGATTCCCAATCCAATCGAATTGGGAATCGCATTAAAATAGTCATCACTTTGATCTCCACATCAGTTATTAGCCCAATCCCTCCTATTACAAAACATTAGCTAGAATAAATAGAAAATTAAGGGTAATTATTATAAAATATTAACCAAATAATGTGTAATCTAATGAAAAAAGGGATAACTTATAAATTACTTTTATTTCTTCACTTATGAATTTCTGGACTTCAATCTAAGTGATCCATGATATGTTTCCTAAAGTATATTCTTATGGGATTTTTTTCGTGCTCCCATAATAATGGTTTATAATAAGATAATGAATTTAAAAAATCATATACCATAGGAGTGTCGAACCAAGAGTGAAGCAGGGACCATTATTGTTCACTGGTTCCTATTCGAGTCCAGCTTATTATGGTGTTTTCAGGTTTTACCCCCAAGATACATCTGTGCTAGAGCCACCTCTTCTTGTTCATATTCAGACATGGATATATTTTTATTATAATCTACTTAAAATATACTCACCAAAATTTAGGGTCTTTTCTCTCATACTTATTCTTATCCCTAAGGCTTTCACCATGGTTTTCTATTCCTAATCCCAAAAATAACTAAACCTATCATTTGATTAAAACTATAACAAAACTACTCTTAATTTCATATTTAATCACGATTTATTACATAAAATTTCACTTAATACAACCCATATGATTTGGAGGTCTAGTGGATTTGTGTATTAAGAACATTACATGACAACATAAGACATAATATAAAACATATTTATTGAAAACATATTTTACTCGACCACAACATTGCCTCATACTTAGCATTGCATTGGATAACCTGAGGACATGCATAAAAAAAGGTGAGTAATATATCCTAGTAAGGGAGTAAAAAATTAATAACATGAATAATAAAATACATTTTATGCAATAGGCATATCAATGGAGCATAAAATAAACATGAAAATAAAGCCTTGATATTGCATGATCATCATAACATGGATATGTGGCAACAACATGAAACACTATATCATAAAACTAAAGAACTAGTTAACACCTATTTTAAAATGGTCAAAAAATATCATAAAATTAATCTGGTAAACCCTTGTCCCAACATGATGTATCTTGATACTAAACATTTCCCAATTCATTAGAGCGCTATCAGAGCGAACCCTTCATAATCATTTCAATCTCATGCTTAAGTGTGCCACAGAGATTATAAAACAAGGATTAATACTTCGTAATAATTTATTCAATGATCAAGTAGTGTGGAATAAATACATTTAAATCCTACATTAAAAATTTATATGTTCATAAATGTGAATACCCTTGTTAGAGGAATAGATATGGTATTCACTACAAGACGATTTTGGCCTGGAAAATCACTGTGCAATTTTGGCTGCACAACAACGTGACAAAAAAATTCGTAAAAAAAGTTGATGAGAGATAAAGGGGTATCTCATAATATATAAACTAAATAGTAACTAATAATTTCTTATAAATACAAGTTCAAACATAATTAATTTTAAAATATAAAGCACAACATAATAAGAAAACATGAAGGAATAGGATGAATGAAATAACACTAACGAAATTTTGGCAATGTAATGGGTATAAAAGGGAAGTGTTAATGAGATATAAAGGGGTAAATAATCATTAAAACATAATAATTAAAGTATGGGGTAGTTTTTAAAACATACTACATCATTTGTAACTGAAAATAAATGGGTGTAACAATATTTTGAAACTTTAATAAAAATGAGAATGGAAGGAAACCCTTACTTGAGTGTGTGAATTACAAAGCATTAAGAGGGACATCTTGAGAGCTTGGGAAACATTTTGAGGATTATAAAGATGGTAGTACATAGTAATTATGTTATCCATTGATTTTTAGTGAATAGTAGTGGGATATTAGGTGGGTTAATATAGGAAATGATAGGGAAATTCTTTAATATTTCACAAACATAAGATTTAGAATCTATATAATTAAATATTAAAAACCCCAAACCACATTTTTGGTTTCTATCAATGGTTATATCCAAATAATAGTGGAAAAACTTATTTTATAAGTCCATGGTCTGAGGATATTAAAATATTATCCTTTCTTATGTGGAGGTGAGTTACATTATTAAAGAAATGAAGTTAAAATCAAAAAACACGTTATACATTTTGGAAGATTCACTAAGGCAATATCAAATAAGTCAAATAAATATAAAATAACATAATTTTAATTTCAAAACATATATTTGGTCTAAAATACCTTTTATGGTATTTATTACATCACCATTGGTTCATTATGATGTCATAAAACACACAATATAAATATATATTATTTAATTTTGACCCAACTATTTGACTATCTCAGAAAATTTATGAAAAAATAACAATTGGATAATTTTGACATAATTATTCCAAAAATATTTTTCATTATACCAAAATAATTTCATAAATATGTGAATTTTCACTTTTAAAATAAGAACCAACATTTATTGAAAATTGACGAGTTTTGACAAAAACGGTTTTTGAACCATAATAAAAATTAATTTGACATAAGAAAATTTATATACTCATTTATTATTATTTAAATTAATTTTATAACAATATTTTATTAAATTATTCATAATTTCAAAAATTAATTAACTCCATAAAATAAATTCCTTGAAAACACACTTTCTATTTTATCGTATAAAAATATAACTCCTATCAAAATGATTATCTAATCATTAATAGATAAAAATACTATGTAACCATGATTTATAATAATTTCTGATATTATTATTAATAAAAACATATTGAAATATAAAAATTCATATATTTCTCAAAAGTACCATTTTTTACCTGAAAAAATAATTTATCAAATTCATCATTTTTTAAGAAAGACTACTCTCATAAATGAATTGATGGAATAAGAATTTTATTTATAGAAATGGATTAAAAACTGTGTATCTAATACCTTGATACATAACCCCTTATAAAACCCTCATAAGGCTTTAGGCTAAGGCATGTGACGGTGACAAACTCTTGGCGAGGCTTAGATAACATCACCCAGGTGGTAATCAATATTGACTTGAACTTTTCCCATAGTAGATTCCATTAAAGATTAATATATTGAAGATTGGATTGCTCTTCTACAAGATCAAATCCTAGTGATTCTAAATCCTTTCTGGGATCCGAAAAATGAGCTTTGTAAGTCCTGAGTCTACTGGATGAGGCTATTATCTCCTTTTACTTTGTCGAAAGGAACTGTTAAAACTATACACATATATTAGTTGTGTGATCTCTGTTCAATGACTATATCATCAACTATAATGATACATAATGGTGATTTAAACTCAATAATAATAAAATGTTCATGTTTTTTCTATATATATAAGAAATTAAATGAAATGGAATTTATTTTTAAATGTTTGGATCGTTATAAACGTGTTTTTCACATTTTCAAAGATGGAATAAAAAATGTAAATATTAATTAATCATCAATGAATTTTTATAATATCACATATATGATATAAATATACTCTCTATATTTTCCATTATTTCCATCCATGTAATGTGGAGTCAAAAAAATGAATCACATCACTTTGTGGAGGTCATAGTCCACATATACGCCTGAATGATATCATCATTTTTCAATGAATGGAATGGTTAAAAAATATATGATATAGTTTTCTATAGAATGATAATTAAATCATGGATATCATATATATAATCATTAAATACATCATTATATCCATCATTGTAATGTCGTGATGGAAAAATAATTAGATCAATTCATGAAGCGGTAGTCTAACATACAGACGAACGACAATTTCATTTCCCATTTAATGGAAGAGGATAATGATATGAGGTATTCCATTAACCTATACGAATTTTATAATTTTTAATATATGATTTTTATTTTTTATAATGGTTAAATAAATTTTTTTAGGTATTAGAAAAAATAAAATGAAAATGGGTGGTTAGAACTACACCTCTTCTTCATACAACCTCATTAGGTTTATAACAAAATCCATCCATCGAATATTAATAATAAAAAATCCTATAGGACATGGTTAGTGATGTAATGAAGGTACATGGGTAGGTATTTTCAAAACCCAAATTTTAATAATGTGAGGATAGGAGATGATAGAGTGTCTCCTTTTATAAGTGAGTGAGAGGATACAATTGGAATATTTAGAAAGAATAAAATTTATTTTCATTTCAATAAATCCATATGGTTCTAAATGGACCATGTACAATTATTAGATGATATAGGATAAACTATCTCCATAAAAAATAAATTAGGAATGTTTTTAGGTAATTTTATTCTTATATCTTTAGCATAACCCTTAAAAAACAAGTTTCTTCCTTAATTGTGGGGAATTTTTTATTGTTTTTATTATTCATTATGAAAAATTGAAGTGGAGTGATTAAAAAATTTAAAAATTACGATTCCATCTATGTAAACCAATTTATAAAACTATATCTCTTAATGTTTCATAAATTAGTTTTAAAATAAACTCTCAAAACTTGAAAAAACGGTTTTCAAGACTAATGGTTTTTAGAATAACAACCTATTCTTATAAAAAATAAACATAAAATTAATTACAATGACCATAATTGGATTATTAATAATATAAATAATTTAATTTTAATTTTATAACCATTTTAGAAAAAAAAATCTTTTCAAATTTATTAAGAAAATGGAAGTTTTCAATTAAATTCAATATTTTTCACCATTCATCGAAAAATTATACATTTAACAAAATTATAAAAACTATTATATCTAAAATAATTATAGTTTTTAAAAATAAAGTTAATTTTTTCAAATAAACTTTCTAAAATTCGAAAAATTTACTTATATAATTTTATCACCCCAATAAAAAATCATTTTTAAGAAAAACTATATTTCTAAGACATCTAAATACTTGATTAAAAATTCAATAATTATTTATAAATATTTTTGATTTATATAAGACCTTTAAATGTATTATTTTCTAAATTTTGGTTATTCAAATTCATATGAAAAATTTAATGACAAGGTTATAAAATTATATTATATTACCATTCAATTAGATTTAGAGTTGTGTCCTTCACAATATATTAAATAAATATACATAAATAGAAATAATTTAAAAAAATAGGGTGTTGTATTAGTGGAATAATTTATTCTATTCTAATTATTCTTGTATATTATGTGTTCAAAATCTGAAAATAATTTTTTGGGAATTATAAAAGGATTTCCATGGTTCAAAAAACATATTCATATAGTCTATGTTTTCACAATTTTCAAATCACAGAAATGGAGTAGAAAAAATTCCACATTTATTTCCATGGTTTCTAAAGGACCATTATAATTGGAACATTTCTATGTAATCTATGAGATTGGTTACCAAAACTAAGAAAATTGGATATTCCCATGCTTTTGGAACATATTTAGATGGATTTAAAGAATAATAATTACAAATTTTTATTAGGGTTTCTAGATTAGACTTTCTATATCACAACCTTTACCATATAATTATTCTCTTATAATTGTTACATATATAATGAAGAGTTATAAAAAAATATTTTCATGCATCATATTATCTCTCCAAAATTTTATATCTTCTTGAGCATCCTCCCTCTCTTCTTTGATATCTATAAATCCCATAATTTCAATGTCATATTCTTCATTATTCTCAGGATTTTGGGATTTAATAGTGAAATCCAATAAAAATTGTCTAGTGTGATCCGGTCCTGAATCAATCAATTTTACTTCTATTTTATTTGGACAATAATCTTTATATAATATAAAATTACTCCTTTTTAAAATATTATTTTTTATATTAGTATTTATATGCACATGTCTAATGGATTTTTTATTAGTGTATCCTCATCCCCGTTATCAAAGAACCTCTTTGGATACTTTAAAAATATGTGTCTAACATTTCCTCATCGAAAAATGTAAAAAGAATCTTCACACAAAACATTTATATTCCCTTTTTAAGTCTCTATAAAGGATGAAAATAGATTCATCACCATTATTATTGTTGGTTTATCCTCCAAGGTATGTTATTTCATATCCTATGACATTATATACCATGATGTTTCATTTAATGTATGATTATCCCTATTTATCCTCAACTTATATATTATGAGGAAGTTTTATAAATAATATATTGATTCCATCTTTGGATGTTATTCCTTATTCTCGGATACATACAAATTAAAAGGTAGAGTTATCATTCAAATTATACAGTTCGAGGTATCAACATATTCATGCATATTTCCAAGTCCACACATGTCCACCCTAATTATGTTCACTAAATTAAATATTGAGTAGTCAATTTTGATCATGTGAATCCTATTTTCTTTATATATTTTTACATAGAACATTGATCATAGCCTATTTCACCTTTTAATCTCTTTGATAGGCATGAAGAACAATATTCTAAATATACATTGATGATTTACATGAAAAAACCTTCATGTAAACAATGATTTAAAATACTATTCTCACAAAATTTATTCATTTAAAATTAAAATCTAAATCATTTATACCACTTTGATTGAGGAATACACATTCTATGTCAGTCAAAATTTCATCTATGAATTTTTTTTCACAATTTCCTTTTATTTTTTCAAAAATTTTATTGTAGTTTATTAATATATGATTGATAATTAAATATATTAAACATCAATCCACCCATATGGTTTATTATGAATTCCATGTTATATATATAGAGGAATTGTTTTGGTAAATTACTGTTACATTCGGTACCAACTACTGTGGAATTTACCCTAGAGGGGGTGAATTGGGGTATGGATATTAAAAAACATCACATTCAATAATCAAATTCCATTAATTAAAGGGGAAAATTCCATCAATATATATATATATATATGAATGTGATATATAATATGTGAAATTTTATTTTATTGTGATCACATGCATTAGTCTATATCCATGGAGAACAAAATGATGATGTTTGATACACCAAATCAACTAATTTACAATATTGTTTATGGGTTTTTTATAATCATCATATGATCATTAAAGTGGAAGAAATCCACAATATCATAAAATATCATTAGATTAACAAATTTTGGTATTAATAACATAAAATATAAACTTTCATGCCAAATATGATTCAAGAGCTATATTTTTTGAACTTGTTGTTGTTTGTTTAATGGAGATCATCATGAGATAAAATAAGGATTATTGCATCCTCTAGGATGATATCATCTAATTGAATCCACATTCATAACTAGAGGACCACATGAAATCATATGGTGTTCTAGCATCACGTCTGTGATGAAAAAGGACGACTACAAATAATAGAGTATCTATTATGGATTATGAGAGTCACACAGATCTAACAATTGGGTCTATACCCCTTATATTGGATCCCTTCCTTCAATAAAGGGATTTGAGTGTCAACATTCATCGCATTGCAGTCAACATGCATTTCAAAAATAAATGATTTGTAATTACATCATAATTATTTGAATGTTTTATGTGATAATTAATATTATATAGAGCCATAAATAATCAAAACCATCGATTCATGACTTGAGGAAACATTGGAATATATTTAGCAGTGTCTACAGATATAGTATTCCACTTAATCTATAATTGCGACATTTAATACCTTCTATTACATTAGAGTATCATAATATGTGATAAAAATCTCTTTCATAACATAGTATAAGGCTTATGTTTATCTTGTAATGTAATATACTTTATTTTATAATGTATCCAACAATCAACGACTTTTACTAAAATATCATAATGGATTTATAAATAAAAATTGAAACTCTTTGAATCCTTCTAAACCATTTTAGATATTATTTATCAAATTATCTTCATCATGGAACAATCTATTTTTTCAGAAAATAAAACATATTCTATGGCCTAAATTTTGGACCTTACTGGACATCTCAACGTTGAAAACAAATATAAAATCTTAATTTCATAAATGAATGAAAAGTGGGGCCTATAGAAATACACAAATTCTTATCTATCTATAAAAGGGTCTGTTGTGATCTCAATTAGTCATTCCAAATTTTCTATAAGATCATATAATCACCAAGATATATTATATTAATTATATGTATACCTATATAACCCCTTTTATGTGACGTAAAGAGCTAAATAGACATGTAACATGTAAATTTAATATAGGTCAGCTCATATATTCATGTTTCTTGGATAAAATACAGACCCATATTAATTAATATAACACATTTCATTTATCCATGTAGTCAAGCACATCATATTATTCTCAAAAAATCATATCCACTGATTATATTAGTTTAATTTTATTAATGGATCCATTATAATTAACATACTATATGAGTGGAAAATCAAATCATGGTTGATCTCTAACCAGTTAAATAATAAATAATTTTACCAACAACCCCTAATTAGATAATTCACTGGGCTTGTATAACAAAATTTATCAAAGTATAATGGTTCTCTTGTAATATTTCTCTTTAACCTCAGGTAACATATATTCATAAAAAAAATACCCACATAAATATATCAATTATCATTTAAAATTACATGTGATATATTTTGGGGTGTTAGTATGAATAATAAGTCCCAACATATTACCTTTTCAGTTTATTCATTATATCATGAATAAATATATATATATATATATAAAGTGAAAGATTTTACTCATGCTAATATTAACATATAATTGCACCAATAATAAATTATAATGATCATTGATTTGGGAAAAATCAACGTCTCACTTTCACGTTATATTATTATTCAACTAATACATGTTATATTAATATATCACAAATGAAAGAATGATAAATATATAACGAATTTATAATAAAATTATGATATATTTTTTAACCATTACATATTATTTCTAATTTTTATAAGTCTGAATGGTGTTACATAGTCCTCAAACGCTTTCTTCACTGAGGATTATGTTAATATATATCCGAAATTTTCTTCTATAACCACAAATAAATTATATACACCACACCTCTCAATGATCTCTCAAATTTTATGGTACTTGTGAAATATGTGTTTAATAATTTGATGAGATCATTGTAATTTAGCCATAGTAATAGCAACAATATTTTCACAGTACATCTAGATTGATCCCATTTTTTGGACCCAACCTCATGATTAGAAATAAACCTCATTATCTGACCAGTTTCCTTAAATGAATCTGATATAGATATTTGCCTAACACTGCTGTCAACTTTACTATGGTCTCTTGATTGGAAAATTTCCAATAGATAAATCCAAATTTAATGGAAAATAAAAACTATATTGAGTTCTCATATCATATTTCATGGTCTGGGAACTAGAATCAATGTAACCTTATAATCAATGCTCATTATCACCTCCAATTACCAAGGAAAATCCTTTCATATGAATAAGTAAATAAATATGTTATTGATAAAAAATTTATTACACTCACATGGGTTGTATTTGTATATACATCTAATTCTCAATGAATAAGTAAAATTAGTTCTTGTATACAACATGGAATACATAATAAATCCTATATCAAATGATTGAAACATCATATCCATACATTATAACACATAATAAGGATATGGAATCTTTTTATTATTCATTCTATGTAACATTGGTGAAGACTTCATTTTGGTGTTTTCTATACTAAAATTCATTAAAACCGTTCTAATATATTTGTTCTAAATTTTCTAACCAACCTCTTAGATCTGTCTCTATAGACCATAATATCTATTATAATGTCTGCATCACCCATGTATTTCCATGATAAAAATTTAGATAGCCACAAATTTATAAATAGTAAATTTGAGTTATCATTTTTGACATGAAGTATCTCATATACAAAAAATATACAAAATTCCACCATACTCAACCAAATTTTATTTTATATAAAAGACTAATCTGGTTTTTTATGAATAAAAATCTTTTATTGCTTCATAAGACAATATATTCTAACTCTAAGAGGATTTCTATAAACCAAAAATTAATTATTGCAACTTGAAAATATCAAAAGAATCATTTGGACATTAAAACCTTCTTGTTGTATCACATACATATCAATTATTAAATACACATTCATAAATCATTTTTTTTATATTTGATTGATATAAATCTTAACAAAATACCTATAATGATATTGGATTTATAAATTGACTATATCATAGAAACTAGTGAAAATATCTCTTCATATTCTACATTATGAATTTATTAATAACCTTGTACCAAGCATAAGGATATATTAGTATACACTCTACCATGAATGTTAAATTATCAATAGAAAATATAATTTTCACCCAATGGGCCTCACCCCTTTAGGAGAATCTACCCTATAATAGTATATTCAAAAATACATGGAGTTTATTTCATTTTCAATTTCATTTATCCATCTCTTAGAATGAGAACACTCAGTTGAAACTTATTCGGTAGTAGATTTATCACCTATAAACAATACATCATCATAATTTTCAAAAATAAATCCATATGTATTAATATTATACAAAATAATAATGTAACATCAATGATCCTATGAATCCTAACTTTTTTATAATTGTGTAACTATTTATGGAACCAACACAAATTCCGTCTCAATAACACATCATGTTTTTTGGTCTTGATCTTATCAAAGTTCATTTTTCCTCCTAATGACCCAATGATTGAAATATTTGTTCCCAATGAATGTGTAAAATTGAACTGAAAAAAAAATTTCTTTGTAGTATTGTTGAAATAATATACCTTAGTTTACATGGGATAATAAAAAATTGTCATTTCTTTAAAATATGTTTAATTTTATCAGAATCCAACTGTAGTTTGTATCGTTCAATACCCTAAATATTAAAAAATAGATTTTAATTATACTTTTCAATCAATATATAATATTGGAAATTTTTTTCTAATTTCAATGGAACACTATAAATCAGATATATAGAAGTCTCTAGAGCATGTCCCAAAATGGAATAGAGAAGCTACATATATTCATCATTAACAAAACCATGTTGAATAGGGTATGATTCCTCCCCTTAGACATGTTATTCCACTTTTTATTCCTATATTACTGGGTTCTATAATAGTTCATAGATCATACGATCAATGTATTGATAGATAATGTATTTACAAACCTGGTCTAGTTGAATAATCATAATAATTTCCCAATTAATTCTATATTTCATTATGAATATTTTAAAAATTTTCATACATTTCATAATTTTATATCATTAGAAACCGAAAAAGAAACTGACTAAATTCATCAGAAAGGGTTATGAAATACATGAACATGCAACAATATGATGTAATAATTGTTCTACATAGATCACTGTGTATGATTTTCAATAGTGAACTACTACTTTCATCGTTTCTACTAAAATGGGATTTTTCCCTTTTTACTAATAAAAAATATTCCCAATCTTGAAATGATTCATAGTCAAAGGATTATAAAACTCTATTTATAGAGTCATTGAATGTGAGTCAATTTTATATATCATTTTAGAAAATGTAAAATGTATTATAAGTTAATATAATCCTTGGCCTTCCTATTCTGGATATTATTTTTTCAATTATACATATCCATAATTTATAACCCATCTTGATTACAGAAATTATTTCATATATATATATATAACTTTCATCAAAATAATTAATAATAATAAATTGTTTTATAAATAATATACAAAAATAAAATATCTATTTTTTGTAGGATTATAATAATATCTTTATAGTCCAAAATGTAATCCACTTTATAGACATCGACCTTAATTTTTGACCTGTAGTACAATAACTCTGGTGAAGTTCCCTTCAGACGAAGTTGTTTTTTGTTCAATTTTATTTATTTTAATTATCCATGTAATGAATAAAATATTATATCATGCATTATTTATTGATTATTCACACAATGTATAATGTAGAGTTTCATCCAATGTGAATACACAAAAGAGTACATTATATATGTTTTTGACAGCTGGTCTTCATGTTAGAATAAGTGATATTGAATTTTAATGAAAAATAATTTATAGAAACAAAATTTAGAAAAGTTATAAAAATATGTGGAATTTTATTACTATTTAATATTAACAAACTAGATTGTATTGATGTTAATTAAAAGACTAAATTATTTTCAATGTTTTTATGGGAGATGGCAGAATTTGGAGGAATCATCTTTGGAGTTCATAGAATATTGGTTTCTATGATTAATGTGAAAATACCTTGGATAATGTTCGAGGAATTAAATATAATACATAGGGAAATTGTAATTCATTTTAAAACCATTTGAATAGACCATGAGTTTTAGAGTTTAATTTAGAAATATTAAAAAATACCAGATCATATATAAGATACAAACTTTTTAAAGAGGAATGGATATTTTTATTTTCAGTTAAAATATTTTAGTTTATTTCAATGGGAATTCCATATGTGGTTATGGAGGTTTTGGTAGCAATAAGGCTCGGTCCTGGGCTTAGATCACCTATTTTGGGAGAAAAAGTAGGACACATGCTATTGGTGCATAGTTATATGTAATTTTTTAGCTCAACCATGTGGTCCAAAATGAATTTCCACGATCATTTTAACCATGAGAGGGAGTGGTATTCCCATGGGAAACCATATATTTATTGAGGATATATTTATCATGGCTTGTGAATGGTTAGTAGTAACTCTTTTACAAGTTGTGTGGATGTGTTTCATTAGTATGGTATATGCATATTGTGTACACACAATTTTTTGAACAGTGTGAAAAGACCTTTCAAGGTCTGGGTCTCCAAGAGAGTGTGAGTCGCATGACTGTAATATGGTTTGGATCATCGTGTAGCTAAACCATGTGCCCATTTAAAATGTTTTAATTTTCCATTTCCCTAAAACCCATATAACCCTCACCACTCATTATTCTTCCTTCTCATGAAAAAAATCCCTCTGTTGAAATTTCTTTAATTCTATCCACCTAGGATTTGAAGGATATCCTCTATCTAAGATTATAATCAAGTTTCATATATCACATTCAATGGAAATCAATTAATCTATTATTCCACTTAATCATTTTATCATTTTCGCTTCCCTTCTTCTATGTTATTCTTATATAAGCTAATATTCCTTATTTTCAAGTAAATTGTTTATTGTTTCATTTTACCTCATTCTAGCTCGAATCTGAAGCTAATATCTGATGAGGACTTATCCATTAGTCTATGTTATGTGGTCGTATTCCATTCCCATAATGCCTTGATGTCCACATCTTGTGGCATTGTACAGAACACCATAAATTTATTGTGTTTCCTCTAAAATGTGAATCTAATTACATAAATTGTTATCACCCGGAATTAGATAATACACTCACCTTAAAAAACATAATTATATATTGATGACCTCGAATTGAACCACACATTATCGTTAATGGATTATATTCCATTATCATTACACCTTGTTAATAAGGATCAAACTCCCCCTTCGGTTCCATTATATAATTCCACGATTATACTTATTTATTTATGTAATTAAACTCCATTAATGTGGTTCAATTATCTATCAAATGGGATGGTTTAATAAATTAAAAGAAATGAGAATGGTAAGACCATGTCACTTATCACCCTTGAATACTGATAACTTTATGATGGGTTTTACCTTTTGATTGGAATGGATAAAAGGAATGGATTATTAATATAATTTCATAGGAGATACCTAGATTTCAAAATAGAATATGTGGTATGGGATACTTGGGAATGTTGGGTTAAATAAATTATTGTTGGATTTATATTAAAAAATGGTTGAATCATGGATTTCAACAAAGAATACCTTAGATGGCCTCACCATGAAGATATATTTATTTCATACCTCAACAAATAATTCAGTTCCTTACACACTATTCCTTGGACATTCTCATAGGTAAAATGAATTTTTTATCATGCCTTGGCTGACACTTGGGTTACTATTCAGAATTCCTTGAATGAGCTCATAGGGTATTGGTTTTATTGCCTACCTTGAGAGATACCAAGATTAAATATGTTGTGTCACTTAAAAACAAATCCTATATTATAAAATGGTAACTACATAAATATATTTCATCTTATTCTAAATTAGGTAGTATTGGGAAGGTATCGTGTGGGTGGAACCGTCAAACATAAATATTATGTAGTTCATTTAGTGCTTTATTTTTTTTACCTACACATTAATTTATTGAATATTCAGGGGATGGAATGTATTATAAATTATTGGTGATTACTTAATAAGTTCTAATCAAACCATATTTAATCCTCTAATTTATATTTTGATTTATTTTCTAGATTTAGGTTTGGATAAGGGAAAACGGACCCATGTGTAATTGTTATTTTTCTATAAATAAATGAAGTATGATAGAAAATGACTGATTTAACACCCCATGTTTTTAAAAAATAAATTGAAATGCATGAAACTTTTGTATGTATATATTTATAACAATCATTTAAACATAAATTTTCAGATTTTATGATTTGAACATTTGAAAATGGTCATCTACGGTTGTGATCAGTATGTTATTTGGATTCTGATAGAACCAACTTGTTTTTTTTGATGAATAGTTACATACTCTTATGAATAGTAATATGAATGGTAATATTACCCTTATGAATAGTAAATCATATTATTATTTTATTTTATTAAGGATATAAGATAATGTGATGTTGATTAATTTTTCAAGGTATTAAAAAATGAGTTATTGATTTAAAATTGAAATTTTAGAATAAACTATGATTTTATATAAAAATTAAATTAATAATATTAGGAATATTATTTTTAGAAAATGATGTTCATTTCTCAATTATACATGTCAAAAAATGGTTAGGGTCAATTTTTGGGGTTTTTCTAAAATACTTGAATTTTTATGAATTTTAAAAATGATGTTTTGAGTTTTCAGTATGTTTAATGACATCATAATGATATAATAAATAATATTAAATGATGGTTGAATTTTTGACACTAAAATATGACATAAGGTATCCCATGTGGCTAATATCGTGTTCAAAAACCATGTTAAAGCCAATAGTTTTGGAAAAAACACTAATGAGGTGTCCTTTGAAATTAATAAAAAAACTCCCTCTCATTTAAATTAAATACCCACTCATTCCTTCATTTTAATTCATTCTAAGATAATTAACCCTAACGATCTGGTATTTTTACCTCACTATGATTCCCCCCATGGTTTTATCAATCCCATAGGCTCCCAACCTTCAAGTTATAGGAGTTACACAATAAGGTAAGGGAATCCACCACCCTTCTCTTTTTCAATCTTTCATTTTATTTGATTATTTTTTAATTTTAATTGAATTATGTGAGGATATGTCGTTCCATTTCTCCCATACATTACACATTATGTAATAATTATTAGATACCCCTTTTCACTCATGAAAATATTTTATTGACTTTTAAGCGATGTTGTTAGGCTGCCAAATATTCATAAGGGATTTCTCAACTTTTATTTTATTTTGAAATTCGTTTATTAACATTTTGTTTCCTAACCTCCTTTAATAAAAACATTATTATTACTATAATACCTTAAATATATTGCAATTTTTTTGTGATAATATAATAATTCTTCATCATCTCTCTTTCTCCATTCTTTTATACTAAATATGAAAACACTATCTGTGATGTGCTAATTTACCACATTCATGGATTGTGGGTTTTCAATTTCTATTACCATCGTAAATTCTAGTCATGAAACAATTATTTATGTTTTAACTAGATTATAATTTATGTATTATATCTTATATACGGTTCTTAAATCATGTTGTATGCAGTATATTAATTTATAAAATTAAATGAGTTTATTTTGATAGAAGACTCGCCAAAATGACCGAAACAAATATCAATAATTATTTAACATAAGAATCATCCTCATGTCAGAATTCAAAATGATAAATGGTATAGTTTATGGTTATATAAATATTTAAATACAATTTAATTCCAATTCTAATGTTACACTTCCAATATACAATAATATCCATCATGAACCTATCATGGAAATCATGTAAGGAACTCACCCAAAAAAATGGAATGAACAAAATACAAACAATTAAAGGGAAATGGGGTATTTTAATAGTCATATAAGGCATTATAACGATGAATATTTTTCTGTTGGATATTAATAAAATTATTTTAACAATTATACAAGAGTATTAAACATGATTTATGTAAGACAACCCATAATTAAGGGAAATCATAACCCAATTTCCACTCTATGGGTTAAAATTCTAATTCATTAATTGTGTGGTTTTAAGATCATTTATGTTCTAATTTTTTTTATAATGTTGAATTATGTGTATTTACAGTTTATACACATATTATTATCACTCTATTGATTCTCATATCAATTATATAATTTTATTAAGTGGATTTTCTTTTCAAATCCTCTTTTAAAAATGTATTTTACAAAATTCAAAATCAATGTTTTTATGAAATTATTGATGTTGTATGATTATGTTCTTATTCTTAAAAATTGTTTATGATGAATCTTAGGACCAATATTTTCCTCTAATTTATTTTTTGTGCATATATTGGATGTCGGTCATACGGTTACTCCAAGTCTAACAACGATGGTTACATAATAAGGTAGTTGTGAGGGTTACATTGTAAGGGAGTCATGAGGGTTACAAATTATAATGTAGATGAGATGGTTAAATTATTATGTATATAGTACCACATGATACCTTTACAATTCTATTTTTATTATATAATATTTTTGGAACTCTCTTGCAAATCTCAAGTTTCAAAAAGTAAGTTTACATGGTTTACAAGTATGTCTTTTTTAACATGATTTCATGCATTTAAAAGTATTCATAAACTAATGTTTTTTTCTTTTTTTATATCCCTTACTGAGATTTTTTTTATCATACCAAGTTTTTAAATAATTTTCATAGGTAATAAGGTTTTATAAGACAAATAATGAATCCAAGTAAAATGTTATGATGATTTTCAAGGAAATCATGTGTTATATGAAAAGTATTATATTTTGGAAGAAATTGATATTGTTTATGTTTTATCTTCTCTATATGAATGTGGAATTTTATATTTGTATTATACCATGATTATCTAAAACAATAAAACATAAAAGTACCTCAATATGAATGGAAGATATTTCATTACTGAAATTTAAAACTGTGTAATATAATAAGGATGGGTCCTAATAGTTTGTATTAGAGGATGGATTTTATAAATTTGGAGGATATGATGATTTTAATAGAATACCATAAATGACTTTTACTCTATGGTTAAATTGAAATTATATTTCAACTAAATGTTTCTAGTTTTCTTTGACTCAGATAGGTTTGTTCATAATAGTTTTCCGCAGAAGAAACAAGGAAACTAAATAGGAGATGCACTAATAGAATGATATTCTTCCAAATATATAGCATGGAATGGTAGGTATCAGAACTGAATAGTTTTTGTTAGTAATGGATCAACTATCATAGGTAATAAACATTGGTGGAATCCATGCTATAGAATAACCAGAGGTACCACAAAGAAACATGATGATAGTGGAACATTTTATGAGACAACACCTGCCTGCTTTCAAAGGATATTCTGACTTAGTGGCAGCTGAAGGATGGATTAAGACCCTTGAAAATATATTCTATTTTATGGGTTCTTCAAATAATCAAATTTTAAGCCTTTAAATTTATTTTTTTGAAGTTGAAGCTGATCAGTGGTGCTCAATGGTCAAGAATATCAGGGATAGAGAGTATATTGATGCCTTATTGTGGGATAAATTTAAAAGTCATTTCCTTGAAAATTATTTGCCTAAGGTGATAGAACTTAGAATGGAGAGAAAAGTATTTGAATTGATGTAAAGTGAGGAAGATTCAGTGGTCTTGTATGAAGAGAACTTCACCTAGATGGTGAGGTAGGCTCCAAATATTATTCTGGATCTTGATAGAAAATTCAACTGCTTATACTCTGGAATAAAGAAAATTTATTGAAGGGAAAATTCCACCTGTGGATTCAAAATTTATGAGAAACTTTTCTGATGTGATAAGAGGGTATAGATGGATTTTTTTGATGATTATGTGACTTTTACAACAATGATAATAAGAGTTTAAGAAGGAAATAGATGGGAAAGAAACTATAAAAGAAATTTGATGGTAAGAAAGTCCAACATCCAGTTTCTGAAAAGTGTGGAAAAATGCACCATGGGGAATTCCTTACCAAAACACTGAAGTCCTTATATGTGGTACGTCTGAACATATGGCCTGAGATTATAATGAAAATGATCATAATACTAATTATGATAATCAAACTGCTTAGTGTTTTAAATGTGGAGAGATGGGTCATTATGAAAATGTCTGCGCAAAGAGAGATCTGAATGATGCAAAGAATATGGACTATAAGAAGAAAGGTACAGTGAGACATTTTAGACTATGTCAGTAGATGTTAAGACATATAATGAAGTGTTATTAGGTACCTTGTATGTTTACTCAGATTTGTTGAATGTTTTGTTTGATACGGGGTCAACTCATATATTTATTTCTGTGGAATTTTCTGCTAAATTGGAAATACCACCTCAATAAATGAGACTAGAACATATTTTCAAAATACTGGGGGGAAATTTTATAGAAAATATGAATTATAAATATCATTATATTGTGGTATATAGAAATAATGTACCTTCCAATCTTGTTTTTTCCTTAGTATAGTTTTATGTCATTTGAGGAATGGATTGGCTTTCTATTTATCATGCTAAGATTAACTGTAGAGCTAAAGAAGTTGGTTTTCAGAAAAAGATTCAATTTTTTTACAAGAAAAAACCCATAAATCGATACAATATTATAAATATATGAATCTTTTTAATGATGGAAGTGAATTTTATATGGCATGTATTGTTGAAAATAAGGGAACTGTTCAGATTAATGAAGTACGAGTGGTAAATGAATACCTTGAAGTTTTTTCTGATGAGTTTCTTGTTTTCATACCTAATCGAGAAGTTTAATTCACAATTAATATTGTTCCTGATCCAAATTCAATTTCACAACCCCTTTACTGAATGGATCAAATGGAACCTTAAGAGTTGGAAAATCAGTTGTAGGATTTTTATGATAAAGGCTTCATTCTTCCTAGAACTACACCATGGGGTGCTCCTGTTTCATTTTAATAAAAATAAATATAGTTCCATGAGACATTGCATTGATTATAGAGCCTTGAATTACATAGCTATAAAAAACATTTATCTTTTTTCTCACATCGGTGACATGTTTGATTAGAACTAGGGAGCTCAGTACTTTTCAAACATTGACTTGAGATCCAGATATTATCAGTTGAATGTTAAGGAGGTTGACATCCCAAAAACAGCTTTTTATGCTAGATATGGGCATTATGAATTTTTTTATGCCATTTGGGTCGACTAATTCACTAGTTTTATTAATGGATCTTATGAATAGAATATTTCAGGATTTCATTGATAAGTTTTTGGTTGTGTTTATTGATGAAATTATTGTATTTTCTATAAGTAAAGAAGATCCTAAAAGACATCTAAGGGTTGTTTTGAAAAACATGATGGAAAATAAAATGTATAGAAAATTCAGCAAATATGATTTTGGTTTGAAACTGATTTTGTTTCATGGGAACATTGTAAATAAGGATGTAATAATAGTTAATCCTTCCAAAAACATTGGTGATGAATGAACAAAACCTAAAACTATTACAGAGATTTGTAGTTTTATTGGATTACCAGATTATTACGGATGGTTTCTTAATAACTTTGCATAGTTATCTTGCATGATGACGAAGTTAATGTGAAAAGGGATTAAATTTATTTGTACTTGAGAATTTGATGTTTGTTTTCAATAACTGATTATGATATTGGTGAATACTCCAGTTCTGGTCTTTCCTTCCTGAAATGGTGAGTTTTTCACCAATAGTGACAAATCATTAAAGGGATATTGATTTGTTTTGATGTAGAATGTTTTGGGAATTGATTATTCCTTGATAAAAAAAACCTCCTGAGTTAAATTATCCAACAGATTATTTGGAATTACAGGGTGTGGTTTTTCACTTGGAAAATTTGGACGCATCGTTTATACGGAGCCAAATGTCAAATATATGATGACCATAAAAGTGTGAAGTATATAATTCACTCAGAAAAAATTAAAAATAAGGAAGATAATATGCCTTCAACTTATAATGGATCCGGATTGCATGATCAATTACCATCGAGGAAAATCAGAAAAGTTGGTGAATTCCTTGAGTTTAAAACATCATGCATCATTAAACATGTTACCTTTGGAACAAGATCCATTGATTAATGATTTGATTAATTTTGGCTTCGAAGTTATTGGTGTAGGTAATACCTCTATTGTGTTTCAAGTTTCAATGTTGTCAACATTATCAGAAAAAATTAAAGAATCATAGAAGGAAGACTATGAGCTATAGGGAACGGTATAATTGGTTAAAATGGGTAAGTTTCTTGAATTTATCCTTGATAAAGATTGTGTTTTGAGATATGGTAAATGGTTGGGTGTTCCTTGTGATTCCCTGTTGAATAAACAATTGTTGTGTGAATATCATAGTTCTCCATTTTCAGTTCATCCTATAAGTAATAATATGTGTAGAGACCATCAGGAGTATTACTGGTTGGATAGAATGAAAATAGATATTGGCGCTTTTATTATGAAATGTTTGAAATGTCAACAAGTTAAACTGTAATGGAAGTTACTCAAGGGGATGCTTTTGCATTTTCCAGTTCTAGAGTGGAAATGAGAGAATATATCCATGGACTTTGTAGTTGGACTACCTAAGTCTTCTCAAGTTAACAATACGATATGGGTTATTGTTGATCATATGACAAAATATACATATTTTCACTCTATTCGAAATGAAATTTCATTAGATAAACTTTCTCAACTATACCTCAACGTTATTTTCAGGTCACATGGAGTTCATCATTAAATTGTATCTGAATAAGATCATAGGTTCACTACTAACTTTTGAAGGGTCTTCAGAAGTTGTTGGTCACATAATTAATTTTCAGTACCTCTTTTCATCCTGAATCAGATGGTCTATTAGAATGAATGATTCAGACTTTGTAGTATATGCTTCGAGTTTGTTCAATAGACTAACAAGGTTGTTGGGACCAATATATTTCTTTATTTTAATTTTCATATAATAAAAGTTTCCATTCCAGTATACAGAAGTAACATTTCAAGTCTTTGTAAGGAAAGAGGTGTGGAAGTACAACTGTTTGGGATGAATTTGAGGGAAGGAAGTGGCTAAGAAAGTGAAGATGGTCTAGCAACACGTGAGGAAAGCTCAGAGCAGGTAGAAAATTTATGCAAACAATAATAGGAAATACTTTTCTTTTGAGGTAGGTGATCATGTTTTTCATAGAATCTCACCATGGAGAAGTGTTATGTGTTTTTTAAGAAATCAATGATAACTCCATGGTTTATTAGACCTTAGGAAATTAAAGTGGAAGTTGGGTCAGTGAGAAACTTAGTGTCTTTGCCTCTGATTTTATTTCAGATACACAATGTTTTTAATGTTTCAATGTTGAGAAATTATGTTCTAGATTAATCTCATGTTTTGATCCTAGAAGCATTTCAGCTGGAAGAGAACCATTCTTAACGAAGGAAACCTATTCAGATTCTTGATCAAAATAAATAAGTACTGATGAAAAAGGTAATCTACCATGTAATGGTTTTTGGGAGAAACAATATGGTTAATGAAGCAACATGGAAATATTAATATGATATGAGGTAATGACACCCTCACATGTTCAATTTGTAAATAAAATTTAGAGGATGCAATTTCCAGAATGTGGGGATAATGTAACACCACAAGTTTTTAAAAAATAAATTGAAATGAGTGAAACATTGGTTTCTGTAAATTTTTTTAACTATCCTTTAAACAAAATGCTTCCTCTTTTATGATTTGAATTTCAAAAAATGGCCATCTACAGTTGTGGTCACTAAGTTATTTGGAGTCTGATAGAACCAAATTGTATTTTGGTGAATAGTAACATACCCTTATAAATAGTTATATCAATAGTAATATGACCATTATGAATAATAAATCATATTATTATTTTATTTTCATAAGTATATAAGATAATGAAATGTTGATTAATTTTTCACGGTGTTAAAAAATGAGTTATAGATTTAAAATTGTTATTTTTGAATAAATTATCATTTTATAAAAAATATTAAATTAATAATATTTATAAAATTAAATTAAAAAAATGGAGTTCATTTTTAAATTATACATGAAGAAAAAATTTTAGGTTGAATTTTTGGGATTTTCCTAAAATACATGAATTTTTGTGGATATTAAAAATATTGTTTCCTGTTTTTGGTCAGTTTAATAACATCATAATGATATAAAAAATAATATAAAATTTGGTTAGACTTTTGTACACTAAAATATAATATTATGTGTCCCAAGTGGTTATTAACATGGGAAAATACAAAGGTAAATCCCATGGTTTTTTAAAAACCACTAATGAGGTGTCCTTTGAAATTAATAAAAACCTTCCTCTCATTTACTATAAACACCCACTCATTCATTCATTTTAATTCATTAAAAACTCATAATCATTGAATAACTAGTATTTTAACCTCCCTGGGATTCCCCCCATGGTATTATCAATCCCCCAATCTCCCTTCCATCATGTTCTATAAGTCACTCTATAAGGTAAGGGAATCCACCACCCTTCTCTTTTTCATGCTTTCAGTTTATGTTATTATTTTTAATTTCAGTTGACTTATGATGGGATATGCCATTAAATAGCCCCATTACTATCCATATTAGGTATTATTTATGAGAGACCCATTTTTTCTCATCAAAATATTTTATTAACTATTAAGCGATGTTGTTAGGCTATCGAATTTTCATAAGGGATTTGTTAACTTTTCTTTTATTTAGAGCTTCCTTTTTTTATTTTTCTTTCCTAACCTACTTTCATAAAAATGTTATTATAACTCCGTTACATTAAATTTACTTCAATTTTATTGATTATGTAATAAGTCTTCATCATCTCTCATTTCCTATTTTTTTATACTAAAAATGGAAACACCATCCTTGATGTACTAATTTACCACATTCAAGGAATATGTGTTTTTCATTGCTTTTACCATATACTATTCTGTTCATGAAACCATTTTTATGGTTAAACCAAATTATTATTTATTTATTATATCTAATATAAGGTTCTATAATCATTTTTTACACATTTTGTTAATTTATAAAATAAAATGACTTTATTGTGATCAAAGAATCGCCAAACCGGCCAAAACAAATATCAATAATATTTTAACTTATAAATCATCCTCATGTTAGAATTAAAAATGATAAGTTGTATATTTTATGGTTTTGGAAATATGTAAATACCATTCCATTCTATTTTTGGATTTTCACTTCTAATTTACAAGAATATCAATCATGAACTGATCATTGAAATCACGTAAAGAACGCGCCCAAAACAATAGAAGGAACAAAATACTAACAATTAAATGGAGAAATGATGTAATGAAATGATTATATAAGGTATTATAAACGTAAATATTTTTCAGTATGATTTTAATAACAATATTTAACCATTATAAACTAGTTTTAAATGAGTTAGAAGTAACACAACCCGGAGGTAAAGGAATTCTTAACCCAGCTTCCATTCATTGTGTTAACCTTCTAAATCATTAATGGTGTGGTTTTATGATCATTTGTTTCATGAATTTTTGTTTATATTATTTTTTATTATGTGTATTTATAGATTATACACATATTACTACTTTTCTATTGATTCTCATATCAATTATACAATATTAGTAAGAGGGTTTGCTTTTTTAAATCCTCTTTTAGAATTCGGTTTTACAAAATTAAAAGGTGTTGTTTTTCTGCAATTATTCGTGTTGTATTATAATTTTTTGGTTCTTGGGTATTGTTTATGATGAAGGTTGGGACATATATTTCCCTCCAATGCATTGGATATGTGTAATTTTGAGGTTGATCATATGGTTACTCTAAATGTAACTACGATGGTTACACATTAAGGTAGTCGTGAGGGTTATTTTGTAATGTAGCTGTGAGGGTCACAAATTATAAGGTAGGCGAGATGGTTAAAATATTATGTATGTAATTACACAAGATATCATTATTGTTCTGTGTTTTCAATATTATTTGTGGAAATATCATTGAAATATTGTTTCCGACGCTTTCATCGGGGCGCGCGCATCCGTCTGTGGAGGACGCACTGCTTGTTGCCCCGCATTCCCGCTTTCCAAAGGCGGTCGGCATCCATTCCTTGTTCAGGTACGTCTGCTCCTTGATTGAAACGGGATGATGGGATGTCGGTTCTTCCTTCTGTGGATTCCTCCTAGGAACTTGTCACCTAGTCCGGGTCTCCCTCATAGAATTAATACGTTGTTCGTGAATCTCATTCCCGGTGCCATATCGTCATGGACGCCGGTTAATTACACCACTTCCGTCAGGACATTCCATGGGGTCTTGACATGGTAGCGACCTTCGGTCGGAGTAGACGGCAACATCAGGCATGTCAGGGCATCTCTGGGTGCATGGACATTGGGGAACCTGTATTCTTCCACATGAGAGGGCATCTCAAGGGTGTATAACCCGAGGCATCCCACGTTGAATGCATGGAATCATATGCCATAGGCATGTACCTGAGGTTTTCCTTAGCTTCCCATGTTTAACACAGGGTATGTTGCAAGATTAACGTCTAATAGAGACGGTTACACAAAAGGTGTGTCATCTGAGGATTTCCTCAGGCATCTCGTGTTTATCACGAGGTAGGCCATGAGTTTAACGTCTTACGGAGACGGACTGAGGGTGATCAGTATGTCCCATAGAGACGGATCAGATTGGTATATCGCATAGAGATAGATATGGTCCCATAGAGACGGATCAGAACGCCCAATGAGGACGGATCCGAGGTGGTGCACTCCCTAGAGGGGAAAAGGGTGATGAATCGGGGTGTACAGAGAGGACAGTGACCCGGAGATATGATGGGGCTTACATGTGGAAAGTGGCCCATGCGCCGCTAGGAGCAGCGAGGAGGTGGATGGCATGATTCCACCGGGATGTGACGGCCCAGGTGAGAATCAGGATGGGTGATGGATGGATGAATGAAGTGGAGGGGGAATGAAATGGGACCATCGCAGGGGCGATGGTGAAGTTGGGCATGAGCCTTGAAGAGGCTTCCTACGTATACCTGTGGCAGGGAATCAAAGTTCGCGTAGTTCGGGAGGGTGCCGGTAAACCGACGTGATGGTGGACCTTTGTCCGATGGGCATCGTCAGAGTACCGACATGAGGGTGGACCTTGGTCCAATGAAAGATGGGATTGAACCTCTGGGAGGATTCCTACGTACCATGCCTTGACACGGATCAAAGTCCTCGTAGTTCGGGTTGGGGAATATAGTTTAACATCATGCGGGACGGGGGTGAACCGGCGTGAATGAGGTCGGAACGACTGGATGGTGGGTTTGAACCTTGTAGAGGCTTCCTACGTACCATGACTTGACATGGATCAAAGACCTCGTAGTTCGGGTTAGTCACAACGGCTTGCCGTCGAACTGGAATTGCAGTTTAATGTCGTGCTGGACGTAGGTAGAACTCGACGTGAATTGGATGATGGGTGGGATTGAACCTCGTGGAGGCTTCCTACGTACCACGCCTTGACATGGATCAAAGACCTTGTAGTTCAAATGGGGCTTTTTCGGCGAACCGACATGAAGGTGGACCTTGGTCCGCTTGTGGTGGGCTTGAACCATGGAAAGGTTTCCTACGTACCATGCCTTGACATGGATCAAAGTCCTCGTAGTTCAATAGGGAATGGGTGTGCAGTTTAATGTCATGTAGGACAAGGAGACATACAGTTTAACGTCATGCTGGACGGGAGTGTGCAGTTTAATGTCATGCAGGACGCGGGTGTGACCCGACGTGAAAGTAGACCCGTGAGTCCACTAGTGGTGGGCTTGAACCTTGGAAAGGTTTCCTAAGTACCATGCCTTGACATGGATCAAAGACCTCGTAGTTAACTGTGGGATGGGTCGCAATGGTTTACCACTAGACCGGAATGCGGTTTAAGGTCGTGCTGGACGAGGATGGAACCCGTCGTGAATAAGCGACGGGTGGGCTTGAACCTCGTGGAGGATTCCTACGTACCATGCCTTGACATGGATCAAAGTCCCAGTAGTTCGGATGGGAGTTTGTCGGTGAACCGACGTGAATGTAGACCTGTGGGTCCACTAATGATGGGAATGAACCTTGTAGAGGCTTCCTACGTACCATGCCTTGACATGGATCTAAGTCCCCATAGTTCGGATGGGATTTTGTCGGTGAACCGACGTGAAAGTAGACCCGTGGGTCCACTAATGGTGGGCTTGAACCTCGTGTAGGCTTCCTACGTACCATGCCTTGACATGGATCAAAGTCCCCGTAGTTCGGACAGATGGGTTCGTCGGTGAACCGACGTGAAAGTAGACCCGGGGGTCCACTATTGTTGGGCTTGAACCTCGTGGAGGCTTCCTATGTACCATGACTTTACATGGATCAAAGTCCACTTAGTTCGCAATGAGTGGTGGGCTTGAACCTCAGGTAGGCTTCCTACGTACCATGCCCTGACATGGATCAAAGACCTCGTAGTTCAGGTGGTGAATGCAGTTTAACGTCATGCGGGACGGTAGTGAACCCTGACGTGAATGAACGAAGGGTGGTGGGCTTGAACCTCGTAGAGGCTTCCTACGTACCATGCCTTGACATTGATCAATGTCACCGTAGTTCGGGATGTGAATTCAGTTTAACGTCATGCGGGACGGTAGTGAACCCTGACGTGAATGAACGACGGGCGGTGGGCTTGAACCTCGTGGAGGCTTCCTACGTACCATGCCTTGACACGGATCAAAGTCCTCGTAGTTCGGGAGGTGAATGCAGTTTAACATCATGCGGGATGGTAGTGAACCCTGACGTGAATGAATGACGGGCGGTGGGCTTGAACCTCGTGGAGGCTTCCTACGTACCATGCCTTGACACATATCAAATTCCTCGTAGTTCGGGAGGTGAATGCAGTTTAACGTCATGCGGGACGGTAGTGAACCCTGACGTGAATGAACGAAGGGTGGTGGGCTTGAACCTCGTGGAGGCTTCCTACGTACCATGCCTTGACACAGATCAATGTCCTCGTAGTTCGGGAGGTGAATGCAGTTTAACATCATGCGGGACGGTAGTGAACCCTGACGTGAATGAACGAAGGGCGGCGGGCTTGAACCTCGTGGAGGCTTCCTACGTACCATGCCTTGACACGGATCAAAGTCCTCGTAGTTCAGGATGAGAATGCAGTTTAACGTCATGCGGGACGGTAGTTAACCCTGACGTGAATGAACGACTGGCGGTGGGCTTGAACCTCGTGGAGGCTTCCTACGTACCATGCCTTGACACGGATCAAAGTCCTCGTAGTTTGGGATGGGAATGCAGTTTAACGTCATGCGGGATGGTAGTGAACCCTGATGTGAATGAACGACGGGCGGTGGGCTTGAACCTCGTGGAGGCTTCCTACGTACCATGCCTTGACACGGATCAAAGTCCTCATAGTTCGGGATTACGTGTCAGGGTCGGTGCTCACTCTAAGCCCACGTGAGTCACGCTCGGTGTGAGAAACAAGAGGTTGCAAGGACCTGATGATCATGTCGCGAAGGATGCGTCCGTGAGAAGCGAAGAGGGGCTTAGGCATTAGGCGGCCCATGGTGCTGGTACTTACTCCAGGATGGAGGCGCATGGAAAAGGATGACGATGGTTTCGGGCTGGAGCCTTGAAGGGGCTTCCTACGTACCATGCCTTGACATGGATCAAAGACCACGTAGTTCTTCTGATGACGGCTTACCGCTGATTGGGGGTTTCAACGGCTTACCGCTTGATAGGATCACAATGGCTTACCGCTGGATAAGGATGTCAACGGCTTGCCACTGCAAAGGGATATCAACGGCTTACCGCTGATTGGGATCACAATAGTGGATGGGGCTTACGCTAGGAAGCTACCCGGATGCTGCTATGGACCGACAATGGTGAATGGGGCTTTCGCTAGGAAGCTGCCCAGATGCCGCTATGGAACGGAAATGGTGAATGGGGCTTACGCTAGGAAGCTGCCCGGGTGCCGCTAAGGAGCGGCACTGGTGAATGGGGCTTACGCTAGGAAGCAGCCCCGGTGCCGCTATGGAGCGGCACTGGTGAATGGGGCTTACGCTAGGAAGCAGCCCGGGTGCCGCTAAGGAGCGGCACTGGTGAATTGGGCTTACGCTAGGAAGCTGCCCGGGTGCTGCTATGGAGCGGCACTGGTGAATGGGGCTTACACTAGGAAGCAGCCCGGGTGCCGCTAAGGAGCGGCACTGGTGAATGGGGCTTACGCTAGGAAGCTGCCCGAGTGCCGCTATTGAGCGGAAATGGTGAATGGGGCTTACGCTAGGTAGTTGCCCGGGTGCCGCTATGGAGCGGCACTGGTGATTGGGGCTTACGCAAGGAAGCTGCCCGGGTGCCCCTATGGAGCGGCACTGGTGAATGGGGCTTATGCTAGGAAGCAGCCTGGGTGCCGCTAAGGAGCGGCACTGGTGAATTGGGCTTACGCTAGGAAGCTGCCCGGGTGCCGCTATGGAACAGAACTGGTGAATGGGGCTTACGCTAGGAAGCTGCCCGGGTGCCGCTATGGAGCGGCAATGGTGAATGGGGCTTACGCTAGGAAGCAGCCCGGGTGCCGCTAAGGAGCGGCACTAGTGAATGGGGCTTACGCAAGAAGCTGCCCGGGTGCCGCTATGGAGCGGCAATGGTGAATGGGGCTTACGCTAGGAAGTCACCCGTAGTTTCTTCCTCATGTGTGGCCATGAGGGCATCCCAACTCACTACTGAATTGAGTCCCTCACATGTGCACTGGCGCACAAGAGGGGTAATTCCAAGGGGCATTGGAATCATGCCACTCTATTCATGGCATTGAGCATCTTACACTAGGAGCCTAAGGCATCTCTCATACACGGCAAGAGGCATCCTATGTGTGGATCATAGGGAGAATAATACAGTTTAGAGTCTTGTAGGAAGGACTGTTGGCTTCTTATACTAGGAGCATAAGGCATCTCTCGTATAGGGCAAGAGGCATCCTATCATTTGTTAGATAGGGAGTGCTACAGTTTAAAGTCATGTAGATAGGACTGTTGGCGTCTCATGCTAGGAGTATAAGGCATCTCTTGCTTGGAGCAAGGAGCATCCTATGTGTGGATCATAGGGAGAATACTACAGTTTAGAGTCATGTAGGTAGGACTATTGGCAAAAGGTGCCTAGGAATTGTTGGTGTTGGGACTTACACAAGGGCAGCCCATTCTGGTTCAACCTGGCATAGGAGCCAAGTGATTGGGTTTGGAGGAGTTGCCTGAGGAATGGTTCGACTCAAGTACTCGGGGAATTGATGATGAGAACCTCAACTCATGACATAGAATGAAACACAGAGGAATATGTCAACTCAAGGAGTTTCATGGTGTGTGGAGGAGTATCTCTAATCATGGTATTCCATAGGTGGAAGGTGGGAGAGCATAGGTGTGCAATGGAAAATCCTGACATCCCAGCCCAAAAAGGTCGCGGTGCGACTCTCCATTTTTCATGGGGGTCTGTGACGGTTGCGAAGGGACCGGCCCGGAGGGCCGAAACCGTAGCCCGGCAGTGACCCCGAGCGGGGGTGCGGGGGCGCAGCCCCCGCGGTATAGACCGATGGGCGCGAAGGTAGGATCCTTGCAAAGGATAGGTCTTCGCGAAGCAGCTTCGCGGAGCATGGCCTCACGGAGCAATAGTCTCTCGCGGAGTAAAGGGGTCTCGCAGAGCAGCCTCACGGAGCAAGGGCTTGCAGAGCAAAGGGGTCTCGCGGAGCTTGGTCTCGCGGAGCAGCATCGCGGAGCAAGGGCTCGCTAAGCAAAGGGCTCTCGCGGAGCTTGGTCACGCGGAGCACTATCGCGGAGCATAGGCTCGCGGAGCATGGACTCATGGAGTCTCGGCTCGCGGAGCAGCAACCCGAAGGAAGCTGCTCGCGGAGCCGCAATGCGGAGCTCCGTTCGGCCACCCAAGGGGCGAAGTGGTCGTGGCCGTCCTTCTCGGAGAAGGGGGGTGAGCTGGGTATTTATAGGCAGGGGCGCCGCGAAGTAGAACTTCCGCGCCGCCTCTGGTTCTTTGTGATGGCTCGCGAATGTCAAATGCATTCACGGAGCATCACCGCCTCTGGTGCTTCGCGGCGGCTCGCGAACATCAAATGCGTTCGTGGAGCATCACCGCCTCTGGAGCTTCGCGAGGCCGCGATGGTCGGGGCGCTTCGCGGCGGGGCTTCGCGGGACCGCGCTGCACGGGTGCTTCGCATCGGTGCTTTGTATTAGTGCTTCGCGAGGGGTCTTTGCAGCGCATTACAAACGTCAAACAGGTTCGCGGAGCCTCTCGCCTCATTGCTTCGCGGCGGCGCTCCGCGATCACGGAGGGGGGCTTCGCGAATGGGCTTCGCGAACCAGATTTCCAGCCCAACTTCAAACGTCCATAACTCCTAACCCGTAACTCCGTTCAGGCCCTACGACCTACCAAATCAAAGCTTGAGAAATGGACTACGATCTTGGATCATGTATAAAAGCATTTGGAAAATTTTGGGGACGCGTTTTCTGGGGTCTAAAAATATCATGTTTCACAAAGTATCTGTTAATGGGTAACAAGTATGTCTTTCTTGAAAATGATTTCAAGCGTTTACAAGTATTCATGTACTGATGATTTATTTAATTATTTTTATATCCCTTACAGAGCTTTTTGTGTTCATCCCATTTTTTTATATTATTTTCATAGGTTATATGGTTTTGTAAGACAAATAAGGAAGCTAAGCTAAAAGTTATGAAGATATTTCAAGGAAATCATGTTTTATTTGAAAAGTATTATATTTTGGATGAAATGGATATTGTTAATGTGGTATCTTATCTATATGAATGTGGAATGATATATATGTATTATATCCCAATTTTGAAAAACTCTAAACTTGAAAATATTCCCAATATGAAAGGAACAATGTTCTTGACTTAAATTCCAGATTATGTAATGTAATAAGTTTGGGTCCTTATAATTGAGCTAGTGTTTGTGATTTTATTGGATATATATTTTGAACATTGATTCATTTTTTATACATGTATTAGATGTATTAATACTTCCATTATTCCCTATTATTATTTTTTGTATAAAATCCTGACATTATCTTCTATATATGATATTTCTTATGGCTTCTAACTGTTATTATCATCTTTATTTTTACTTATGTTGTTTATTGTTAATATATTTCATCTTTTGATTTTCATATTATACCACTAATTCATGTTACTCTGATGAAGAGTGTATTATCTCCCCACTATACCGTCATTGATCCTCACTTGTAGTTAGCAGCCTCTAGAATAAAGGGAGGTTTTCTTGTGGCTATGTTTCTAATTATGTTTGATTACTTATGTGTCAACGTGTCTGCGATGCCTTAAAGTGTAACTACATCTTCTTTTTCAAGATTCACACTACTTGAGAATGATATACATGAGACTATGATGTGTCAAAATTATTTATAAAGTCATTTTTGGGTGTGGCTAACACATTTTCAGAATAAAAGATGAGTTACTAGAGATAAGGTATTTTATAATGGATTATACCTTTTAATGTTGCAATATTTTTACCATTGGGTGAAAATCATGCCTTGTGATGTAATATTTTAGGAACATTCACTATTTTTCTAGTATGAAAAGGAATTATTGTCTCATGAAATATCATAGAAATATAACGATTAACAATCCATTCTTATTTCATGCCATGTGTACTATATTACATCACTTCTTAATACTAAATGTATGTTCCTTGCATGTTAAAATTATATATGTACTAATTTTTCTGTTTGAAAAGTGAGTAAAATAACTTGTTACAGGAAGTGTATGCATTAACCTAAAGAGATATTTTTCACATATAATAATGGTTTCATCTTAACTAACTAGTTATGACATCTTTGATCGAAGGAATTTTATTTAAATGGGATAAAATTCTAGTGGTTTCAATTAAAAAGGATACCACATTCAACTTATAAAGACTGTGTATGTATATAAATTGGTAATGGTGATTCATATAAATTTACCATCATAAAAGACTTGTTATAATGACATGAAAATTTCATTTGTAACTTATAAAGTAGAGAAATTTATAACATGGGAAGGACATATGCATATCACTGAACCATTATATATATATATAATGATAAAAATGAAATTATTATAGAACATGGTTACTGTTAAATAGTTATTTCAATTTAAAGTTAAATGTTTTTTCACCTTAATTACATGGAATGAAAACTCTATAAAAGACCTTTAAAATTAACAAAAATGAATTTCACCCCTATCATGTCCTTAGTAATGGGTAGTGCATTAGTATTTCGTTAAGAAGTTTATATATTGTTTCCAACACTTTTTATAATCAATATAATTTTGTTATGTTTCCCATTTTGAGTATTGTTCATGTAATTTCATATTTATTTCTCTAATATTTCCTTGATTTGAATATCAAGAAGGTGGTGACAACCATGATCATGATGTGGTGGGACCAAAACCACCAGTACTGCTACTCATGACCCCACCTCCAGTAGTACAATTTCTTACTCCTAAACTATAAATATATTCTCATTATAGAGAGGGTTTTATATGACTATTTAATTCTATTTAGGGAGTTCCATAGATTATAAAAACATTTTTATAATTGACTTGGGAATTCCAACAATATGATCCACATATTTTCTCATGTGATGGTGGCACTTAGGTTGTTGGGACATTCCTAGAGGATATAATTTCCTTCATTGAGTATCTAGATATTCCTCAAAAATGAAGGTTGAAAATCATGATTTATGTACTTCATAGATCCTCCATGAATTGGTGGGATATTCTAAATTAGGAAAATAATCATTAGGGTATAGTCTAGAGGGACTTCCAAACTTTTTTATGATTACATCTATCTTGAGATGTTAAGATCCAAGCATCCTAAGGAATGTTAGATTCTATATTTGGTTACTCTTCCCATTATGTATTATCTAACTCATTTCACAGATCTCTAGCTACTCATTAATATTCGTGATGGTGATTAATTTACTGGAGAGATGTTATTTGAGGATTGGAATACCATGCCAACCAATCACGGAGTATAATATGAGGGAAGATGAGGGGTGGGTAATAGAAGTTCAATTCCTAGATAGGGATTAAATTCATTTAATGGTAGAAAGTATCGTATTGAGATTTCTCATAGGAGAATTAGTTATTAGAGTGTGCTCCCAGATAGCTATTTGTTATGACATCAACATGGTATGTTGAGACACATGAATCCCCAATGTATTAATGACCTAGTATAGTGTTAGAATTATAGTAAGAAAGATCATATTCATAGTTTTCTTATGAATATTCATTAAGTAATTAGTGAGAGAGGGACTATACAGATTGTTGGTTTTGAAGTGGGATCAACAGCTCCATGTCTGTCATGGAGCTAATACGCCATTTAGTCCAAGTATGCATCTAAGGTTGAGGAATCCATACATCTGATGCACAATTATAAAAAACATGAAATTCTTAGGTAAGTCATGCATTGCTTTGATCTATAGAAAAGGTTATATATACATAGTATAACCAACAATTGAGGATAAGAGTTATGATATGTCCACAGTTCAAGGTAAAATTTTATTATCATTTAATTTAGTATATGCTTTATTTGATATAGGTTCTTCGTAATAGTTTATATATGTCTAACTATTGTATATAATTTTTCTTGAAATTGAGTATTCATATGGATTGATGAAGCTTGATACTTCTTTTGGAGTTGATCGGATAGGTTGCACCTATTAAAAGAGTTTCCCCTAAAGGTAAGTTTCTATTATTTCTTATGGAACCCTTTCCTACTTGAGATGAATTTCTTTTATAATTCTACATATGGTTTGGTTAGTCCCGTATCATGGTTATATTGAATTATCTCACTAAATTGTGTCATATTAATTACCTAAGGGTGTGGATATGATCAAAAAGTTAAATGGGATGTCTTGGTATGTCATGCTAGACCTGATCATCATTCATGGTGTGTAGTGTTGGCCCAAATTTCCAATTTTTTTCAATTATCAAAGAGTATGAAAGGTTGATTTTCCTCCATTATTGGATCAATTTTGGGATGTATTATTTTAAAAAAAATCTAGATTATAGCACGTGAGAGAGTTGTAGTTAAAAATGGAGCTTGTTCAATGATAATCACTAATGTATAATCCACTATAAATTATGGATCCTATAGTGATTTTGGAGATCATCATGAAGATAGAGGAACTAGAAGCCAAAAGGTTTATATATACCAGTAATCCTCCCATGGGTTTCACCCATGATTTTAACCAATTATGTGGATGGGGTGTCAGATTGTGTCTGGATTAATGATGGTTGAGTCTTGTAACAATTATGAATAAGTTCCCAATTCTATATATATATGATCTAATTGACCAGCTCTGATGACATCAAGTTTTATCAAAGATTGATTTGAGATCAGGATATCATCATTGATGTATTGTACCCTAATATATACTAAATACATCATTCTATAATAGATATGGATTTTTCAATTATTTAGGTATATTTTTTAGTCTTATGAACACACCACCTATTTTCATGGCCTTGACATATCATGGTTTATACCTGTGTAAAAATCCAATTGTGGTAGATTTTGAGGATGATACCATTGTGTATTCCCAAAATCAACATGATCTTGTAAAACAACATGAAAACATATTAAATAAAGAAAGACATCATAGACTATATTTTAAGAAAATAAAATTCCATTTATGGATTAATAATGTTCACCTCCTAAGATACATTATATAAAAAGTCTGGGTATAAGAAGATCTAGAAAAGGTGAGATCCATTATTTCCTAGGATCATCCCAAAAATAACTTTGATATTAAGAGTTTTTTGGGGTTATCTAGTAACTATAGGAATATTATTCAGTATTTATCATTCCATTGAGCACCTTATACTGGCTTAACAAAGAAAGGAATCGTGTTATTATGGTCTGAAGAATATGGGAAAGTGTTTAAGGATTTGAAACAAAGGCTAACCAAAGTATCAATATAGATTTTACCAATGAATGAAAAATGCTACATTGTGTAATGTGATGCATCATGGATTTATCTATGAGGAAATTTAATATAAGGAAAATATGTCTTGGTTTATGAGTCTCGTTACTTATTGTCTCATGGGAATAATTTCTCAATGAATGATCTCAATTTAGTGGTTTTTCTTCACACTTTATGATTTAGGTGGCATTATTTTCTAGGAGAGTGGTTAATGTCTTACATAGACCATAAAAGTTTAAAACACATATTCACTCTGAATTATTTCATCCTCAGAAAATTATTATGTGTTGAATGCCTTCATTATTTTGATTTTTTTTCTTTATTATATTCTTGTTAAATGAAATGAAATTGATGATTATAGGATTTGGATTGCTCAAAATAAATGGTTCAGGAGGCCATTCATGAATGGTTGTTGATATATCTCTTTTCAGATGTGTATATTTAATTTTGAGAGTGTCATGGGAAACCAATTCTTCTGAAATTATCATTGAACTTATCACTTATATACTAACTTAAAATTATAAAACCTCCTAATCCTGAAGGATTTTTCATATGGGAAGTAGTTTCAAGTGATTACCCATTATCGCCTTCGGTTTTTGTTGATGATGATAAATTTTGTATCCATATATGTGTTTGGGTTATTGTATGCGTGAAAGAGGAGATGATATGATAATTTCATGATTCATGTTGGACAATACATCATAAACATTAAGAAGATATATTGTGACCACTGCTCCCAGTATTGGTGCCGAAAAATGAAATTGTATATTTCATTATTTTTTACTCAGTGTTCCACATGTCAGCTGGTGAAGGTATAACACCAAAAACATGTAAGGACTTTATAGCCATTACCTATTCATAAGTGGAAGTGTGATGAAAAACATTGGATTTTGCGATGGTTTTACTATGGCCCACTTGAGGCAGGGACATAATATGGGTAATTATGGATAGGATAAAAAAATCTACAGTTTATTTCATATTTGAGATACCTTCCCTATGGATAACATGAAATGATTTATTTTCATGAGATCATACACATTTATAGGGTTCCATATAATATCTGATCAGACTAAGATGATCAGTTCTCCTCTCGATTATAGTAGGGGCTATAGGGATCTCTTAGATCATAGGTACATATAAGTACAAAATATCACATGAAGATTGAAATTCATTCCAATTATACTATATAGGTGTAAAGGGACATGTTACAATCATTTTCCTCTGATTTTAGAGACTCTTGAGAGAAACACTGAAATATTTATGAGTTCTATTACCATAACATTTTCCAAGATAGTTTTCATATAAATCATAACTTGGGACTTTATTGTAGTTCACTTTGTTCACTTGTATAATAGTTAGTGGAAGGGGGACATGCTAATGGGACCACATCTCGTTCAGGAGACATAAGAATTAGTATAACTAATTAGAATGTGTGAGGATACTACTTATTATAGGTAGATGTTATATAATTGTCATTAACTCTAACCTCTAGAGTTTGAGGTGGTATATATGTTTTGATTGATTGTTTCATAAGGATTAGTCTGTCAATAAATTCATCAAAAAGGGAATCCTTCACCTAGATTCATTTCATTTTTCAAGATCATGGATGGATCCTGGTTGATGCCCGATTAGATAGATCATCCTCAGTGTTACTAGGATATGCATGATGTTTTCCATGTTTCTAAAAATTTTCATTATCACTCCAAATCATCTCATTTTTTTTATCCCGGGGATATTGAGATGGAGTTTGATGCTTCTTTTGTGGAGTATCCATTTCATATTGTTGATTATAGAATGAATGTACATTATGGTTGGGAATTTTAATTTTTTTGGTTTTTATGGAAGCAAAAAAATATATAATACAAGATATGGGAGTGAATATATGATATACATGTTTGGTTTCTAGAATCACTCCCAGATGTTGATCAACCACCCTTTGAGAAGCTTGAGAACAATTTGTTTTTGGGAGGCGATGTTCTAAGATATTGGACAATCATAGAAGATTTAATTCTTTTGTTTTTAGGTTAAATATTTCATTTTAACAAAATTAAAATTTCTAATTAGTTCATGAGGATTTTGAGAATATTTGGGCTTAGCTTGGGGAACATAGAATTGGGTGTTTTGATAAATGGTATAAGGTTCACTATTTGAACATGTTAAGCTGCAATTGTATGTAACAAAATGAAGGTTTAGGGTTAGTTTAACCATGAAAGGGAGGAAAAACATCCTTGAAAAGCTATAAATTTATTTCTTGTGTATTTTTCTTGTCTTGTTTATAGTTATTATTACCAGTGTTCCCATCCATGTGGGTTGTTTATCCTAGGTAAGTGTCAAGTGAATGGTGTGTTTGTATGTTTATTCCAACCATGCACATAGTCCAAGAAAGGTGTGTGCCTAATGGATTGTGTGAACCACATAGATTGGGAATTATTTAAAAAAACCATGAATCCAAACCATATACCCCTTTAAAATTTTTATTAACCATTTTTACCTTAAATAATTCTAGAAATCACCCCTCCTTATCCTTATTTTTTATACATTGAAACCCACCTCTTTGAGAGAGATCTCATCTTATCCACCTAGGATATTAAATATATCTTCTATCTATGTCATGAATTTAATGATTTTGGTCATATTGGGAAACCCTTAGTTAGTATATCCTTCCTATTACTTGTTTTCTATATTTATATTTTTATCTTGGATTTTATTTCCTTGCAAGATATAATAACCTATTTTTATGGTGTTTTATGGTTTTCCATTTTCTCATATTCAATCTTAGATTTAATGCTAATTCCAACTGAAGAGTCAGATATTGTCCAATGGTAGGTAGTATAATACATTTCCATTAAATTTTTGATTTATATATCATGTTTTTTATGCCGTGCATCAAACTATCCATATATTTTCTCTAACATGTGAAACTAATTAAAAAACAATATTTTCCCTAAATTAGTTAGTTCACTCAACCCAAATAGCATCATTACAAATTTTCAACCTCAAATCGCACACCCACCTAAAGTGTATGACTTATATATTTTGATTTTTATACACTGTTTATAAGGATGGATCTCCCCTCAAGGTGAGTTTATAAAATTGAACAACTATAATACTATTTTGGAAAAATTAAACCCCCTTGAGGTATGTTGAATTATTAATTAAAGAGGGAAGTCTAAATAATTAAATGATGTTTTATTGGTAAGACAATGTCACTTCACCCCTTTACTACTAATCACATTATAATAGGATATCACTTTTTTAAGGAATTACAAAAATGATTAGAATGATATTATAGTTCGTTGGGAGGTATTGGGATTCTAAACAAAAATTAAAGGGATAGACTCATTAGAAATATCGAATTAATTACTTTTTATTCCTACTTCAGTTTACAGAATGTGATTAATTAGATTCCTACATTGAATAACGTTAGCATGGTCACTCAGAAGATAGATTTATTTTATTCCACGATTGATACTTGGGTTTCTTATATGGAATGTTATCAATGAGCTCAATAAAAAAAGTGAAATTATACCATGCCTTGGGAGACACTTGGGTTTTAATTTTGATTATCTTGGATGGGATCATAGGGTAATGGGATTATGGAATATATTGATTTATAATTCGATTACAAATTTGGGATTCCATAGATGAGATAAATATACCAACTAACTCAATGATGAGTCTACAAAGTCAAATAAGCCACTTGGATTCAGTAAATAATTTCGATTCATGTATTCCATAGTTTCCTTTTCACTACTAAGTCATAAATTCCATTATATATTTTGATCCCTTACATCTATATCAGTATGAATGGAACCCTTGGTTGTGTGCCACATGTTTGGATCATATATAATAAAATTAAAACTACTCGTGGAAGGATTAGTTAAGTTATGATATATATTTCATGCCATGATTACTGGTCTGTTTCATTTTTCTGCTTTCAAAAAAACTAAATAATATCCATTGAGTTTTTTGAGTATTGAATATGTTTATTTTTACTATGATATATTGTAAGTCTCAATAATTCTATTTATTTATGGATAAAAATTAAATGTATGTTGTGAAAATTATATAAGATATTGTGACATCTATAATTATCCCATATTTTTGAATTTAGAAGAAGATTCCAAGAGGTTATGGATGACAAAAAATTATTAGTTGATAATTTGAATTTTTTTGGCAGTCGTGATATAGAATGAAAAATTATATTTTTAGTAAAGTAAAAATGATGTGTATTTTAATATTTCTTCCTATATAAGAAAACAAATATAGAAGAATGAAAAAAATGTAAATATTAGTAAAATACATTTAATCATGGAGGTTAGTGGGAAAATAGACACCACATCTGTGTACATGAGAAAATGAGTAAGGATGAATAAGAAGAATGGGTGCCTAATTTAGATGTTGAGAGAGATGTGAATATATTTATAATTTCTATTTCTATGTTAAATAGAATAGAATGAAGTTCATTGAGCCAAGTTTTTTTTCATATAAAAATATTTTTTTCCTGATCTTAAAGTACTGAGTCATCCAAGATGAAAAAGATACTCTCCTAGGGATATATAAGCTATAGAATCTGTTGGATATTGTATAAAATGAAAATAAAGTGTCTAATAAAGTATTTAATTGAAAAAATTTGGGTTTTTATGAGTAACATATGATTTTAGTGATCTAAAACTTGTAAACTCTCAAATAAATATAATGAACAATGAGATAAGAGTTGTATACCTTATGTAGTACTCCATACCATGATAAAGAATAAAATTAGTTCATTTAGTAAGTTAATCACCAAGAAATATATTTAGAATCAATTAATTTATTTGGATACTCATGTGGTAAGATAGTTTATGGGATTCATTCTATATATTTTAAATTGTGAGAGGAAAAAAATTGTTTCTATATAAAAGCTTGGATTTGAAAAGAGAAAAAGAGTCTGAGTTTAATAATTAGTTGTTGAATAAAGGAAGGAAGATAAAGTCTCTATGTTACAATGAAATAAGGTAATTCTTTTTGTATATACGTCTGTGGATATCTTATTGGTTATCTTTAATGAAATATGTAATCTAAGAGGAATTTTGGGTTTGATTCCAATTTTATGAGTATGAAATATAGTATAAATACCACTTCAATTATGTAATATAGTACAACCATTATAAATATATAGTATAGTTAATCGGGTTTCAAGATAATCCTTATCCAACTATTGAATTTTTTAAAAATATAGTGGATATTTTGTTTTTATATAGAAGTTAAACATTGTAAGTGTTATGTTTCCAACATCAGGGATAAACCATGTAAAAATACCAAATACGGACTTCATATTTATATTTTTCAATGTGTGTTGTTTTATATATTTTGGTAAATTATTAAAAATGAATTTATTTCTTACTAATCCAAATAGGTTTATAATTACAAAGGTTTGGATAGAACATAAAATAAGAAATATGTTTTTTTGGTAAAATTGGCCACATATGATTACCACACCCTAAGTGTGTTTTCATCCATCTACTAACAGAAACATATTAAACAATTTACAGCATGTAAATATAGTTCAATAATTTCTAATACCTTTATATCAAAACGATTTTGATTATTAGTACAAATAAGTTTTATATTCCAAATATTAAATATCCATGAGTCATAGTTTTAGAAATAGATCTTTATAGCATTCATTTTTATTTGATTAAAATTATTCTTTTTTCAAACACTTCAGAACCATAGTTACCAATTTACAATAGTATAATTTTTCATACCAGCAAGATATCTCAAAATGATAAACTTGATTCATGTTACAATTTAAAAAAAAGTACATATAAGTGATCATCATGTTTTTTATCATATCAACATTTAATTGTAATGAAGGACTCGAACTTAAATTTAAAATGTTAAAATCATATCCATATAGGGAGAAACGTTATATATTTCACATAGAATAAATTTTGATTTATAAATCATCTCACAGAATATTTATTTTGGTAGCAAATCAACCCAATAATATTATATATTGATCTTGTATATTTGAGTTTAAAAATATTTTAACAAGTCCATAATGTGGATGAAAAGTCATATTTATTCTTCTAGTATCCAAACTCTAAGGGTTTCTCCGCTACGTGAAACCCAAATATAACAAGGTGATATTTTTACATAACATTTAGGGTTATCCATTTTCATTTTTCCATCATCAAGATAATCCCTGGAAATCCTTATTTTGAAAAACTTACTCAATATGGTGATTGAGGTCTTCACATTTCTTTTCATGGGAAGGAATATCACATTCCCTATTTTTTGGGTTTCTTTCAATGCATCACTAATTAAATATAAATAACATTCACCTTAACATCATAAATATTATACCTCATGAAATCCTAATTTTCTAATGGTTTATTCCCTCTTGTATGCATGATTCAAATGATTTTTCTGAATCAATTTTACATCCACTAAATTAGTATTTTTAAACAACATTAATTTATAACTCTTTACACAACTAATTATTTATGTTACGCATAAGAAAATAGAATCAAAAAATCTACACATATTTAAATTTATCATATTAATAATGTATTTGATATTTTCTTATAATGGTTTAGAATTATATAAAATTAGCAATCTACTATTGAGTAAGAATGGATCCATATATATAAAAACCCTATATTCCTATAATAAGGCATAATCCCCCAGACCAGAATGTTTTCTAGCTCAATGCCCCTAAACATTTTAATAATTTACTCATGTGAAAATTTAATTAATAATATCATTAAGAAAAATATGTCAAAACTATATTATGTAACTTAATTTTAGCTGATAACTTTAATTACAAACTATGTAATAGTAGATGTAGAACAAAACTTATATTTTCATACCCATATTCTAATATAATAAATGAAAATTTATAATAAGTAATTTATCAAACAAATTAAATAATAAATTATATCCACATTTCATTATATAAATATATATATTTAGATGGAATACACAAATAAATAGATAATTTATTTTTTCTTCCGAACATTTGATAGTAATATAAATAATTTATATTTCAATTTTGCATGAATATATTCCAGTATCAATATTTATAACATATCATTTATATATAATTTATAAACAATAGTGAAATTAGAAAAATTATTAATATAAAATAATTTAATCTTATGTTGTATTTCAAAATTGAATCAGTAGACTATGAATCATAATAATCTATTTAAATTGCATTTTACCCATAAATATCAGTTCTATTAAAATGTAAAGAGTTCCATTGGTGTAACCCTTATACATGAAAGCTTTAATCGTGGAACCCTTATCTTTCAATTCAACAATGAAGGAGAAAAATCCAATAGCATATCCCATATACATAGAACCCTAATGTGTGGAAAAGTGACCCATATATATCATTTTGTGGAAAAATAAATCATAAAGTGTGGTGAATTAAGGTTACATATAGTAAAAAAAATAATACATAAGGGTTTCTCACTATGGAAAGGAATACATAAAGGTTAACCTTGCAGCAACCCTTACACATAGACATAATTGAGAAACAACCTACAGTCTCTCACATACATAGGGATAACACTGTAAAATGGAAACCTCTTTCATAATGCGAATATTAATCAATCTCCTATAGTGTGCTATAACCTTCAATACAAAGACAAAATGAGAAAAAAGGACCATCGATTATATCTTATGAGAGTCACATAAATCCAATAGGAGGGTCTCAGCCCATTACATAGACCCTTCATTTAATTAAATGATTCATGCATTATCAACCTTCACTTGAGTCTTGACATGAATGAGATAACAAAGGGTCTATCGGTGCTTCATAATCATCTGAATGTTTCAAATGATTATAACATGTATGTTTATCATAAATTATTCAACACATTGAGTTATAACTTAATAAAATGGTATGGCCGGGTTGGTTCGAACCCGAAACCAACCGAGCCCTCAGAGTGGAAACGCTTATAAATTGAGCTTCAGATGTCCGATTGACGGGCCATTGACGTTTTTGGATTCCTCTTGATGAGACAGAACTTTTGGCATACTTCTCCTAATATTTGGATGCATTTTGATAGTGACCGGGTTCGATTGTACCCAAAATCCAACCGGGCCCCTAGAACGGAAAAACCTGATATCTTTCAAACCAGACGTCTTTTTGACGAACCGTCAGCAGCGTTGGTGATCTCGTTGAGAAACGGTCCCTATGAATATACCATATGAGAGTTCGGGGTACAATTTAGATTCGTCCGGGTTAGTTCGCACACGAAACCAATCGGGCCCCTGGGACGAAAAGGCTAATAACACACAGACCGGGCGCCCGATTGACGCGTCGTGTGTTGTGTTGAGACCCCTATGATGAGGAGGTCATTTGAGATACTTATTAATGGGACTTTGTGATACATAGAGTATCGACCAACAGCTCGTGGAGCGGACCCTCCCAGAGATGAGCGTACGGAGTACGGAGACCGTGTAGCCGGCTGAGACCTGACGACTACTTGACTGACTAGGCATAGAGTGAGTCGACTAGTCTAGTGGATGGAGCACTACTTTGTTTGGGGGCATACCCATGGCGGATGGAGCACTACTGAGTTTGGGTGCAGACCCGCAGTACTCGTTTGGAGACTACATATGCAGGCTGTTTGGGGGGATGCACTACTGTGTTTGGGTGGTAGACCCCGGCGGGAAGCACTACTGTGTTTGGGTGGCTGACCTGTGGTACTCGACAGGAGGAGTACCTCAGCAGTCTTAGGTTAGTGACCAGTACCTCAGAGTCATGACAAGATCAATGTACTCGACAGAGACGGGGTGCTTCAGCAGTTACGGTTTTGATAATGAAAATCCTAGTTTGAGCTAAGTCTATGACCTTTGTGTTTAGCGCATGATTGAGATAGGTCACTTGATGACATAGGTATATGTATGGGCATATACCTGGGTAGTGGTTATCCATTGACTTCATAATCTTTGTGTTTCCACATGATTGAGATGGGTTACCTTATAACATAGGTATATGTATGGGCATATACCTATGTAGAGGTTATCTGTTGAGATCTTCTTTGTGGTTATCCTTGTTGGATTTAGTGAGACCTTGAGGGTCTTGGGGTCCCTACTGAGTATCATTATACTCAACCCTGCACGGGCTATGCCCGCACCTCATTGTATTGGTTGTAGACGACGGGCAGCACTGATAGAGGTCGAGTGTTCGAGGACTGGACAGTACCCGGAGGTGGATCTCACGACGAGTCAGTATCCAGAGGTGGACTTCATGACCTGATGATACTCGGAGGAGGTTGGCAGGCGAGAGCGTTGTGGAGGCTATCTGTACCTACCCTTCAGGTGGAATCTGTGGTGGACGATCTAGGAGCTTCTCTATCTGTACCTACCCTTCATGTAGGATCCTTGGTGGACGATCCAGGAGCTGCTTGTCACCTTCCAGCTGTTTTATCATTTTCCTTGTACTTTACAGTTGGGCTTGTATTTCCGGCCCCTTTACTTTCAGCACATCTTGTTTTAGTTTTACTTAGGGTTTACTTCCTCTTGTACTCTGTGATGTTTTGTATACTTTTATAAAGGCAATGTCTTCCCAGTTATTGGAATTTTCGCCTTTGGTGCTAGCCACCAGCCCCTGGCCTATGGAATGCGGGCTTGGGGTAGTCCCGGCACGGTCCCCGAGGACAGGTCGTGACAAATTGGTATGAAAGGATTCGGTTCTACTGTAGGACTTATAACTCTGATATTTTCTTTTCTGTGAAGCAATAGTGTTAAGGGTACCGAGTGTGGTCTTCATTTTAGGGAGTCCAGTGTTGGTGCGGCGGCCGACGTATCCGTACACTAGGACCCTGACTACTGGTTTTCGACTTTGTGCACGGAAACACTAATTGCATGTGTGTTTCCAAAAAGTTTTAATGTCAGCTCAACCAGGTTATCTCACTAGGTATAAATCATTGACTGTGCCGCATCTATTCAGGATGTCTCCACGCAGACAGTCAGTTTGAGTTTCAAAGAGAGTACTTGAGGAAGGCTCACCGAGCGATGAGGGTTCGGTGCAGGGACCTCTTTCTATGTTGGCACCCTCGGGTGGTGTACCAGTAGCACCACCACTTGTTGGGCAACAGATTCCACCAGTTGTACTAGTTGATGGTGCACGCTGGCAGAGTGTGATGCACAAGTTCCATCAGTAGAGGCCTTCGAGGATACGAGGCGAGGTAGATTCCCAGACAGCAGAGGACTGGCTAGAGACAATTTCTAGAGTTTTCCGACTAGCTGAGACACCAGTGGAGTGGATGTTAGACTTGGATACTAGTGTTTTATAGTGAGTGACCATGAGTATGATCCGCTTAGTGATGAGGCTTCGGTACGTGGACCGATGCCTAAGAGAGTACCTTCGAGTAGTGTGTCAGTTATACATCACTACTTGATGGTCAGCAGTTATAACTGGTGGTACCGGTATGTGACACTTGTAGACTTACTGCCTTACATGTGTTCCAACATCAGATACCCTCAAGTTTTGAGGCTAGCCCGACTCACAGGCGGCTGAGGACTGGCTTGAGGAAGTGGATGAGAGTTTTCTAGAGCTTATACAGCTTCGACTGGACAACATTTAGGTAGCCGAGAATTCATTGGGCCGTACTGATCATTCTTGGTACTTGATGAATACGATATGACCAGTTATTTAGCGCTCGGACCTCAGAGAGAGGTGTGATTAAAGGATATCTGAGTAAGAACTCTTTCCTCTATACATTCCTACTTATGTTAGGGTGCTCGAGAGAACCTTTCTGGTTGAATGTTCTTTGGCTGATCAGTTATAGCCAGTGAATGTTAGCAGTGGGAAGATGCGAACTGGCATCAGTCACAGAGACTTGGAAGTGTAAAATCATTCAAGAAGAGGAAGTGTCAAGGAAAGATGAATCTGCAGAGCAGCATAAGTGGAAGCAGATCTAGGAGAGCAGCAAGGGGTGGTGTACTTTTCAACATGTTACAATCACCCGCCTTTGTAGTCCCCGATAGGCTCAGGGAGCTGGAGGGCAGGGGAAGAGAGTAGCTGCATGCGGTTCCGGAGTGTGACCCAATGGCTTTAAGAATGATCCTAGGGACAGTCTGTGTCCACTACTAGCTGTCGTAGTAATAGACATAGATATGAATCATTCCTTCCTTCCACGAATTTTGTCTCGGACCTAGAGTTTCGGGTAAGATGTAGACTTGACCCTCACATCTAGTGATACCATGGGAGGAGACTCAATAATCACACTTACGCTGACAGTGTTATCTGGCCCACAAGGTGAGAGTTTCAGTTGGAATCTCTTGGTGGCAGTGTCGAGGCCTTACGATGTTGGTCTGAGTATAGATTAGATTCACAGTTCATACATGGATTGACTCTATTAGGCAAAAAGGTTGTTGTTTATCTACAACGTTGGGATGGGGTTTTTCTTGGTCAACGAAAAGGAAAACCCAGGCAGCACAATATAGAATCATGCATAGGAAGGGGTAGCCGATCACTCTTGAGTCAGCCAACTTCACCCACGTGGCAGCAGGAGTTTTGAGTTTCAGTTCTAATCAGGAAAGGGAGACCTCTAGAGTTCGAGGATGACAAACACATCCTTATACGGGTCTCACCTCGACGAGGTTTTCGGAGATGTACTCGAGGCGGCGAGATATCTCCAAGGTTCAACGGACCTTTCTAGGTCCTCAGCTGTGTAGGCGAGGAGGTTTACCGCTTGACCTTTCCACCTCAGTTGCACCGGGTGCACGATGTCTTCCACTTATCTCAACTGGGTAGATACGTGCTTGATCTGACGCATATCATCGACCATGGGAAGCTGGACTTTGGCGATGGGGTGTCTTTTGAGGGGTTCTATTAGAGGTTAAGGATTGATAGGAGCGGGTCCTATGAGGACATTCGATTCCTCTTTTGTGCTTTCATTGGCAGCGTGAGAACCTCCAGGGGAGCACTTGGGAGCGGAAGGCTTAGATGCGTGCTCAGTACCACTTTTGTATCCCTAGTTTGTGTTAAAGCATTACGGGGACGTAAATTCCTAAGGTGGGAGTAATGTAAATACCCTAAAATTTCAAGGAAATGTTTTTCTTAATTTCATTGGGATATTACAAGAATGCAGTTTCTCACGGCACCTGATTCCGAGGCCCGGTGTGCCCAGAATCAATTTCCGAATTTTATCTCGAGTACGTTTAGTGAACGAACGAGCGAGTTTTTCTAACTTTTTGAACAGGTGATCGGAATCGGAATCTGAGGGCACTGATGAACACGCAGCACCGATAATTGCATAAGGGGACCTTAAGCGCAGATGCATTTTGTCGCAAGAGGTGGTTAGTTTTTTGGGATTCGATAAGTCTAAAATAAATTGTAGTGTTACAATTTATTTTTAGTAGAAGTTAATATATCCCTAGAGAAGTTAGAGGTGGGGCCACACCCCACCTAACTTCCCAAGAGAGGGTATGACCAAGGGTGGTGGGGTCCGCACAAAACCACAACCCTTAACCTTCCCTTTAACACCCACGATCTTTCCCATTTAACACCCCTTGTGTTAATTTGTTTAACTCCCAACCCCCCCCCCCAATTATTTGGGTAACTCCTTCTCACTCTCTCTTCCTCATAACTCATGCCAACTAACACTTTAATTAAGTTATTGAAAGTCTTAATCAATGGAGTGTTTGAAATTTGAACTTTTTATGTAACGACCCGACCCCAGTTACCTAGAGTCGGTGCATTATTACATAACATTGGGATGATCACAAGAAAGATCAAATCTCGATAGACCGATTGCTTTAGTAGACTTGGAAACACTAGATATATTCATAAAGTTTTACATTAGATCATAAAGTGAAAAACTACTACAACAACAAAGTCTCCATATCCCACCCTCATATCCCCACATACTATCCCTACAGGTCATTCATAAATTACTTCCTCACATCAAGGGAAAAATAATACATAGAAAAGGGGTGAGCTCAAATGACCAATAAGGATAACAATATAGCGGAAACTTTCATAAATAAGAATAAACATTTAAGGCAATGTATAACTTAAAACAAAAGCCTTTTAAACTTGAACTTCAATATAGTATAGCAAAAATAAAATAAAATAATGCCATTTACTTATTCACATGGATATTCTACTAATCGAATAATCACATGCAATGTCAATTACCACTTTCATAATGATGTAATGCATAATGCCAGACTATCATAACCACATAGCCAAGGCCTCGTGCCAAGACTACAGATATGATTTTGTCAAGACCTTATGCCAAGACACTAGTTTGTCTCATGAGATCTACCGATGCATCGAGGAGCTATAGCGGGCTCCACCCGTCACTTATTAAGTCAAATGCATTCCTCATATAAACAGGTTTAAACATAACATAAACATTCGTATTAAAACTAGCATACGAAATGCCAATACATTAACCACAAACCATGAATGGTATAAAAATAGCACATCCACAGTCAAACATAACTCATTTGATACAATATGGAAGAATGTATTGTATCACATTAACCTCAATCAAAAATAATGAAGGATATTGACATAGATGAAAATAATCATCAAAATTATTTGAGAGAATTATCCCCCTTTTCTTGAAATCATTTAAAAGTCACACTATTTGTTAAAAAGCCATTTAAAAATAGATTTTTGAATCAAAGTGTCCCATACCACTTTGAAACTTTTTAAAAGGAGTTTTAAGTTTAAAACTTTAATGTCCATATAAATAAATCCATAAAACCATTTTTAAAACATGGAAATTAATGAGAAAGATTTAGATGAATAAGTCTTTAAAACATTTAAAAAATGGTATTTTAGTTAGAGATTCTAACCAAAAGAGAGACACTTGAATACAAATAATTGAGGTAATAAAAAAATTTAATATCATGAGAATGAAGGAATTCATGATATACTATGTCAAAGTACATTATATACACCACATAAAAGTGATTTGGTGTATAACAACAAATAAGTCTCAATGGAATGTAAATTGAGATGAAATCTCTCATAAATGTCATATCCTTAGGTTAAGGATAAATCAACGACATCATTATGTGTGAAAAATATAAATACACTAAATATGATTGGATATTCAGTCTAAAACAATCAAAGAACATTCACACATATTCTTGTAAAAACAACACCAACTAATAGGATTTTTAACTCAACAAATGGAGAATGAGTTAAAATTACTCTTATCAAATTCATATGAATGACTTGAGAAATTATCAATGGAGTGATTATGTGTATCAAAATTATATCCACAGGAAGGGGAGTGGAAATTATGACATAATCAAATGAATAGTGATTCCACACATAATCGTGGGGTAATATAATCAATAAAATATGCATAAAGCCAAATGAGTGGAAATTGAAATTTCGAATTCCCTAATCTGTTAGGTAACATACGAAACATACACCCATGAAAGAACGATCATGAAATGATGATGTAAATGAAAATAAATGAAAGTATAATACACAATTAATACAATTATGGGTATTACACATACACCACATGTAATAAATAAGTGGTGAACAATGGAATTCTCACGAAATTAAGAATGAGATAAGAAACTCCTTACCATGTTGTAATAAACTGTGTCGTATGACCAAAATTTAATAACCACCAAATTATTTATAGAATAAAATGAATATAAAGAGAATAATGATAATATATATCAAATGGCAGTACACAATATACCACTTTCAATAAATTAGCGGCGAACAATGGAAATCTCATGGAATTGAAAGTGAGATAAGAAAATCCCTTACCTTGTACTTTTCCTTGGTTGGGGGTAGGTTAACCTCATTTATAATGTTGAAATAATTGTTATTAAATTATTCATGAATCATATACATTAATATGATTTCATATATGATCTTTTAACATTGCTTTGTTAATAATATCTTAGAATTATCGTCGTTTCAGGTGTTAACTTACTCGTTTTCTTTTATATGTTTTGTTACGTAAGCCATGTTTGTCATGGATAGGTTCTATAATATTCATATCCAGAATTATATCAAGTCCTTAAAAATTATTTTTAAATCATCAAATGATAATTATACTTGAATGGATACGATTGAGAATGAATCTCATCGCGTTCGTGGAGACGGTAGTCCGTACGTACGTACGAGCGACAATATCATTCTTTTGATATTAAAATAATATATAATTGGATGGTATATCATATATAAAGAATCATTATCATGTTATATATATTATTTTCATGAGTTACACATCATTATTATACCCACCCAAATAATAATATCTTGAATAACAATTACACCACGACGTGGAGACGGTAAGCCGTACGTACACACGTATGGTGTCTTGTTATTCAAAGGGTGGATAGAATACTGAATATGTCTGTACCATATTTATAATAACATAACAGTATATATAAGATACTGGTGTTATTATTTTAGAATGTTAATAACAAAGAAAGAAGAAGTGGAAGAAGAAAGGAACTTGAAAAGGGGGTGGTGAAAACATTACCTCTTCTTCAGGTTCTTCCTTTTGATTTGATCAAAAGTGCTCCATAGGTTGGCTTTCGGATCAAAATAAGGCCTCTAGTTTGTAGTGAGGGATGTTTAGAGAGTATTTGGTCAGGTTTTGGCCGAACCAAAATACTTTGAAGGTGTGATGAAATGAGAAGGAGGAGTTCCCTTTTATAAGAGGGGTGAGGGGTACCTTTGGAAAAGCTAAAAATATTAATTTATAATAAATTCATATTCGGTTTATAATTGCTCAAAAGATGATTATGCAAATTTTAAGGTGGGTATAGGTCTAAAACCATTCAAAAAATAGAATTTAGACAGGTTTGGGTCACTATATTAACCTTATATTTTAGTTTTAACTCTTAGTTAATTAGTTTGACATTTACCATGTCACTTTGTATTTTTATATTATATAGTTAATAAACTTACTATATACATCCAAGCGACCCCCAAGTGGTCAATTAATAATATACCTATCATGATATAAGTCTCATGGACGAACCTTAGATTTTTAGGAATTTAATAACAATAAATAATATAATATTTGTTTTAAAAAACTCTTTTATGTCAATTTTAAAACTATTCAATAGTTGATTTTTGTGAAACTCATAACAGAATTATTACTTCCAAGAAAGTCCATTACATCATTCCTAATATGTCATATTATCCTAGAAAATTAGTTTAATTCATTAAAAGTCGTCAATTATATTTATTTGGGTTTCTATAATATCAATTATTTTAATTTTTCACTATTAAGGTAATTACTGCATCATCATTGTGTCATAAATATATTAAATTATTTAATGTCTAAAAATTATAAATAAATTATAATTATGTAGGAAATCATATTATCTTTCTAATGAATATTTAAAATCTAATTTATCTTATGTATAACCCTATTTTAAAAAATGTTTTAGTAAATAAACTTTGATTTTAACTCTTTTAACTCTTCTTTGAATTAAAAAATAATAAATGTCCTAATCTAATCCAAGTGGACCTAAATGGTAATATTTTATTCATAATGTTTTTTTCGGTCGAGATACACTTGTCCAATAGAATTAGGACAAGTGTTATGGTAATATTAATATCATTTTTACCCTTAATTACCCTATTTACTTTTAACCGTGGTAAATAAAAGTAAAAAGTTACTATTCATGAAAAAGTATTTTCATCTCATTGAACCACATTTTACAAATTTATATTAACCATGTTTCTCGTATTTTAAAAATTCCAATCACAGAAGCGGTAAAATTATGTTTTATGAAAAATTCAGTTTTTTAACTACCACTTAGTAGTTTCACTATTAATCAAAAATTGAAGTTTTGTAGAACAATGCAAAAATTTTACCCTAGGCTATAATTGATATTCCGAATTCAAAAATAACATCTATTTTACAAAATTCCAAACATAAAAGTTTCATTAATTAATTTTATAATTAATTCCCGCTGTCACAACAAATAGCGTGTTTTTAAGAAACAATATATATCAAAAGATTGACAATTGTTTATGTCCAATTTCAAAGTGAAATTAATTCTAATGAACACCATTGGATAAAAAGGTTAAAATATATTTTAATTATACTTTAAAACCACTCAAATTCATAATTTAACACTATTAATTATTTTGATTAAAAAAGTTGTTTTTAATTAAAATTTAGTAATTTTCACTATTCATCAAAATAATAAAGTTATCTGAAAAGTACCAAAATTTCACCTTAGGATAAATTCGATACTCCAAATCCAAAAATGAAGTCCATTTTGAGAGATAAAATTTCTAAAATTATAAAAAGTAGGTATTACTATTCATAACGGCTAGTTTGATTAGTTGTGGTGTGTTAGAATCTCAAAGTTGCGTACAATGCATGCCATTGCATTATTCAAAGGGAAACGTACCGTGGAAGCTTGGGGTGTTACATTCTCCCCTCCTTCAATAAATTTTGTCCTTGCAATTTTTAAAATAGTGCTTGGGAATATAATGGAAAGTCCCACATCAGAAAAAGAGTCAATAAAACTATCAATTTAAAAGAAAGAAAGGGAGTTATAAAGATCAACCAAGATAACCCATACTCGGATTCCATGTAGGAAAACATGGATATGGATGATAAACTAAGTGTCACGTTCTGATGGAGAGGGATAGAAATCTTGATCAGGAGAATGTTAACAATAAGAAAACCACAAACTTGTGTTGGGACAAACAGCCATTAGTCTCTTAGTAGGAAAGTAAACAGACAACATTTTTTTGTTTTAAGTTACATTACATAAGGATGAGGAATTAATTTATGATATTGACTAAGAATATAAAGATATATACTTACATTTTAAGTAGAGTTTCATTATTTAATAAATTTCCACCACTAACTCATTCTTTTTAAACGATGAGTATTCAAGAAGACTTGGTCACACTGGAAGAGCTAGAATAAACTTCTATAGAATCACATGATCCATGCAAGATGAACTATATATTTACATTGTCTTTAGAGATTAATCCAAACCAAAATGGTTTTTAAAAGATCTAATGATCCCCCAAAAGGATATTCCTTGAGAGAAATAAACACTAATTTTAATTTCCAAAATTAAACCAACAATACCCCAAAGTTAAATAAATACCATTCAATAATCAATTGTCCTTAAAATCCTTCAATATAATCAAAACTAATATTGAAAACCAAAACTTATTAAGAATGTAGTCTTCCATGTTAAATTGTATCTCCAAATGACATTAATTACTCTTAAAGTCACATACTTAAAAGTAATTAACCTAATCAATTCCATAAATAACCCAAATCAATATAAATACACAATAAAAACAAAGTTAAAAATCCACCATTACTCCTCAAATAGAATCCCATACTATTCTATTTTCCTTGGGAATATAGTGTTCACACCAAAGCGAACAACTTCTAAAATAACATTTATCACTTAATCACCAAATCATTTTCCTATACTAGGGGTATTCATTTGATAAGAAATAAGATCCCAAATCAAATTATTATTGATCAATAAAATCATTTAACTAAAAATAATAGTCACACTAACCAGTTACTTCACGTAGTCCAGTGGTAGGTGATAAATCCCAATCACACTTTGGTTGTGGGTTCGATTTCCATGACTTTGTCCGACGCGATAGGTTGTCACACGGTCTACGTGTTGTGATTTTTCAAAAACTATATTTTATAACATTACCAAAATGAGATGAATTCCTCAAAATAACCATAACATAATTTAACAACAAATGTTATCTCATACCTTTCATTTTAATCCCAAATTATAATAATTTGTAATTTCCTCAAACCCAATGATCATATAAAACCAAATGGTTATTTATAACTATATCCACAAGGGAAAAGATAATTCTTCCATAAATATCATTCTCACATGGCAAATGTTAGGGTTACAAATACAAGCGAAAATTATTCCAAAGTAAACCCTTCAACAAGGATCACTAATAATTTTTAAACATTTATCCAACCATTTATTTCCACATAGCTTTTTCTCTGACCAAGAAAATATCCTATAGAATAGGACATTCACTCGGGTAATGGCCAGGTCCCCTACATTTATGGAAAATGACTGTAAATGGATTCTTGGGACCATTTTTATCTTCTTCCATAGTACTCTTCATTTTTCTTCAGCAATTCTTCACATTATGTCCTTCCTTCCAACACGTAAATCATTTTTTTGTCCCATTGAGACACTTTCCTGGATGTCTCCTTCCACATTTCCTGCATGATAGAAATTGAGGATTTCTTTCTCCATGGTCTCCACTACTGGAGCTCTTATCTTTCATCACCTTTCTCTTCTTTGTTGAGTCTAGTAATTGGTTAATATATATATTGTTGATCATATTTTTGGAAAATTGATTTGGCATAAAGACGATATCTTTTACGCCTATCAATATTCCATTTTGTTGCTCATTGCCACCATTGTTCCCACCTTGTACATCATTCTCAAAGTCACTATGACTTCCTTGGAATCCAGCCATTGACTAAAACCAGAAAGCATTGTGTGAGTAATAGTAGTCATACAATCATTTAGAGATTAACATGTCACCATATTCTCAATTTGAAACACATTAGGATTAACCAAGGTCATTTACATTCATCTTATATATATAATACTTTAAATCGGTTTGTAAAGAAAATGTAAATTATCCTAAGAATATCCCCTGGGAGTGTTGTAACCAAGAGTGCAGCAAGGGCCGTTGTCGTGCACCAGTTCCTGTTCGAGTCTAGCTCAAAGCGGTGTTTTCGGGTTTTACACCTAGGTACATCTGTGCTAGAGCCGCCTCTACCTGCTCGTATCCAGACAGGGATATATTTCTCGGAAAACTCACAAAATCTCTACAATACCAAAATTCTAGGAAGTTATTATATACTAATCCTCAATGTTCATCTTAGGTCTACGTGCTCTAATCAGAGTTTATCTAAATCTAGCTTCCAAGGTTTGTACTAAACTTCCTCTGATACCAACTGTAACGCCCCAGCCCCAGTTACATAGAGTCGGTGCATTATTACATAACATTGCCATGATCACAAGAAATATCAAATCTCGAAAGACCTATTGGTTTAGTATCCTTGGAAACACTAGATATATTCATAAAGTTTTACATTGCATCATAAAGTGAAAAACTACTACAACAACATAGTCTCCATATCCCACCCTCATATCCCCACATACTATCCCTGAAGGTCATTAATAAATTACTTCTTCACATCCAGGGAAAAATAAAACATAGAAAATTGGTGAGCTCAAATTCCCAGTAAGGATAATAATATAGTCGAAACTTTCATAAATAAGAATAAACATTTAAGGCAATGTATAACTTAAAACAAAAGCCATTTAAACGTGAACTTCAACATAGTATGGAAAAAATAAAATGAAATAATGTCATTTACTTATTCACATGGATATTCTACTAATCTAATAATCACATGCAATATCAATTACCACTTTCATAATGATGGAATGCATAATGCCAGACTATCATAACCACATAGCCAAGGCCTCGTGCCAAGACTACAAATAAGATTTTGTCAAGGCCCTATGCCAAGACACTAGTTTGTCTCATGAGACCTACCGATGCATCGAGGAGATATAACGGGCTCCACCTGTCACTTATTAAGTCCAATTCATTCCTCATATGAAAAGGTTTAAACATAACATAAACATTCGTATTAAAACTAGCATACGAAATGCCAACACTTTAACCACAAACCATGAATGGTATAAAAATAGTGCATCCACATTAAAACATAACTCATTTGATACAATATGGAAGATTGTATTGTATCACATTAACCTCAATAAAAAATAATGATGGATGTTGACATAGATGAAAAAAATCATCAAAACTATTTGAGATAAATATCCCCCTTTTTCTTGAAATCATTTAAAAGTCACACTATTTGTCAAAAATCCATTTAAAAATAGATTTTTGAATCAAAGTGTCCCATACCACTTTGAAACATTTTAAAAGGAGTTTTAATTTTAAAAATTTAATGTCCATATAAATAAATCCTTAAAACCACTTTTAAAACATGGATATTAATGTGAACGATTTAGATGAATAAGTCTTTAAAACATTTAAAAAAGGTATTTTAGTTAAAGATTCTAACCAAAAGAGACACACTTGAATACAAATAATTGAGGTAATAAAAACTTTTTAATATCATGAGAATGAAGGAATTCATGATATACTATGTCAAAGTACATTATATACACCACATAAAAGTGATTTGGTGTATAACAAAAAATAAGTCTCAATGGAATGTAAATTGAGATGAAATATCTCATAAAGGCCGTATCCTTATGTTAAGGATAAATGAATGACATAATTATGTGTGAAAAATATAAATACACTAAATATTATTGGATATTCAGTGTAAAACAATCAAAGGACATTCACACATATTCTTGTAAAAACCACACCAACTAATTGGATGTTTAACTCAACAAATGGAGAATGAGTTAAAATTACTCTTATCAAATTCATATCAATGACTTGAGAAATTATCAATGGAGTTATTATGTGTATCAAAAGTTTATCCACAAGACGGGGAGTGGAAATTATGACATAATCAAATGAATAGTGATTCCACACATAATCCTGGGGTAATATAATCAATGAAATATGCGTAAGCCAAATTAGTGGAAATTAAAATTTCGAATTCCCTAATCAAATAGGTAACATACGAAAAATACACCCATGAAAGAACTACCATACAATGATGGTGTAAATACCCATAAATTAAAGTATAATACACAATGAATACAATTATGGGTAGTACACATACACCACATGCAATAAATAAGTGGTGAACAATGGAATTCTCACAAAATTAAGAATGAGATAAGAAACCGCTTACCACGTTGTAATCAACTGAGTCGTATGACCAGAAGTTAATAACCACCAAATGATTTACAGAATAACATGAATATAAAGAGAATAATGATAATATATATCAAATGGCAGTACACAATATAAAACTTTCAATAAATTAGTGGCGAACAATGGAAATCTCACAGAATTGAAAGTGAGATAAGAAAATCTCTTACCTTGTACTTTTCCTTGGTTGGGGGTAGGTTAACCTCCTTTATAATGTTGAAATAATTGTTATTAAATTATTCATGAATCATATACATTAATATGATATCATATATGATATTTTAACATTGCTTTGTTAATAATATCTTAGAATTATCGTCGTTTCAGGTGTTAACTTACTCATTTTCTTTTATATGTTTTGTTACGTAAGCCATGTTTGTCATGGATAGGTTTTATCATATTCATATCCAGAATTATATCAAGTCCTCAAAAATTATTTTTAAATCATCTAATGATAATTATACTTGAATGGATACGATAGAGAATTAATCTCATCGCGTTCGTGGAGATGGTAGTCCGTACATACGTACGAGCGACAATATCATTCTTTTGATATTAAAATAATATATAATTGGATGGTATATCATATATAAATAATAAGTATCATGTTATATTTATTATTTTCATGAGTTACACATCATTATTATACCCACCCAAATAATAATATATTGAATAACAATTACACCACGACGTGGAGACGGTAAGCTGTACGTACACACGTATGGTGACATGTTATTCAAAGGGTGGATAGAATACTGAATATGGTTGTACCATATTTATAATAACATAACATTATATATAAGATACTGGAGTTATTATTTTAGAATGTTAATAACAAATAAAGAAGAAGTGGAAGAAGAAAGGAACTTGAATAGGGGGTGGTGAAAACATTACCTCTTCTTCGGGTTCTTCATTGATTTGATCAAAAGGGCTCCATAGGATGGATTTATGATCAAACTAAGGCCTCTAGGTTGTAGTTAGGTAAGTTGAGAGAGTATTTGGTCAGGGTTTGGCCGAACCAAAAGTCTTTTAAGGTGTTATGAAATGAGAAGGAGGAGTGCCCTTTTATAAGAGGGGTGAGGGGCACCTTTGGAAAAGCTAAAAATATTAATTTATAATAAATTCATATTCAGTTTTTAATGGCTCAAAAGTTGATTATTAAAAGTTTAAGGTGGGTATAGGTCTAAAACTATTCAAACAATAGAATTTATACAGGTTGGGGTCACTATATTAACCTTATCATTTAGTTTTAACTCTTAGTTAATTAGTTTGACATTTACCATGTCACTTTGTATTTTTATATTATATAGTTAATAAACTTACTATATACATCCAGGTAACCCCCAAGTGGTCCATTAATAATATACCTATCATGATATAAGTCTCTTGGAAGAAAATTATATTTTTAGGAATTTAATATCAATTAATAATATCATATTTGTTTTAAAAAACTCTTTTCTGCCAATTTTGACACTATTCAATAGTTGATTTTTTTGAAACTCATAACAGGATGATTACTTCGAAAAAGGTCCATTAAATCAATCCTAATATGTCATATTATCCTAGTAAAATAGTGTAATTAATTAAAAGTCTTAAATTATATTTCTTTGGGTATTTATACTATCAATAATTGTAATTTTGCACTGTTATGGTAATTAATGCATCATCATTGTGTCATAAATATATTAACATATTTAATGTCTGAAAACTATAAAGAAATTATCATTTTGTAGGAACATTTATTAGATTTCTAATGAATATTTACAATCGAATTTATATTATTTAAAACCCTATTTTAAAAAAAAAATAGTAAATAAACTTTGATTTTAACTCTTTTAACTCTTCATTGAATTAAATAATAATAAATGTCCTAATCTAATCCAAGTGGACCTAAATAATAATATTTTATTCCTATGGTTTTTTTGGTCGAGATAAACTTGTCCAATAGAATTAGGACATGTGTTATGGTAATATTAATATCATTTTTACCCTTAATTACTCTATTTACATTTAACTGTGGTAAATAAAAGTAAAAAGTTACTATTCACCAAAAATTATTTTCATATCATTGAACCACATTTTACTCCTTAAAATTTACCGTGTCACTCGGATTTTTGAAATTCCAATCACAGAAGCGGTAAAATTAAGTTTTATGAAAAATTCAGTTTTTTAACTACCACTTAGTATTTTCACTATTCATCAAAAATTGAAGTTTTGCAGAACAATGCCAAAATTTCACCCTAGGCTATAATTGATATTCTGAATTCAAAAATGATTTCTATTTTACAAAATTCCAAACATAAAAGTTGAATTAATTAATTTTATAATTAATTCCCGTTGTCACAACAAATAGCGTGTTTTTAAGAAACAATATATATCAAAAGATTGACAATTGTTTATGTCCAATTTCAAAGTGAAATTAATTCTAATTAACACCATTGGATAAAAAGGTAAAAATATAATCTAATTATACTTTAAAACCACTCAAATTCATAATTTATCACTACTAATTATTTTGATTAAAAAATTTGTTTTTAATTAAAATTTAGTAATTTTCACTATTCATCAAAATATTAAAGTTATCCAAAAAGTACCAAAATTTCACCTTAGGCTAAATTTGATACTCCAAATCCAAAAATGAAGTCCATTTTGAGAGATAAAATTTCTGAAATTTTAAAAAGTAGGTATTACTATTCATAATGGCTAGTTTGATTGGTTGTGGTGTGTTAGAATCTCGATGTTGCGTACAATGCACACCATTGCATTATTCGAAGGGAAATGTACCGTGGAAGCTTGGGGTGTTACATTTTATGCATGGCATGGTTAAAATAAAATAAGATAGAAACCTCATTTTATTTTTGGTTGGGTTGTGTGGAGATTTTGGGGGAAAAAGATCTTGAGTTGTGAAGAGCCCTTCATCTCCTTCGTTGAAGAACACCTAAACCTCCGGCGAGGAACGACACACCCTTCCTTGAAGGACGACGATGCACCCTTCATCCACTTCTTCTTGTGACAAGAGAGGAGACGTCAATTCTTCTTCGGGTGCACTTCTACAATGACGAAAACGACGAACACCAACGACCATCGTCACTCTCTGATCTTTCTTCACAACGTCGTTCTACCATGACGTTTGACTTCTGTGAATCGACGACATGCGACGTCAATTTTATGGTAGGGGTTAATTGCTTTTGTTCATGAGTTATCCTTTTACGTTATTCATCTATATATTTGGGGTACTTGATATCAACTTAACGGAAGGAGGTCGAACCGCACGAACACGACTGACTCTCCTCCCCCATTTGTTGTTGTGATGTTGCGGTTGAAAGAACGCAGCGCGGTGCAAAGGCATGGCGCGAAATCCTCGAGAAATACGACAAGGATGTGCGGCACCGTCGCACCGCGCCATTGAGGCCGAAGAAAACCACGGCCGGATTCGGGTCCGTGGAGGCAGTTCGAATACTCTGTTGGTTGATCGTTGTGCAAGGAATGACGGGCGACGAAAAACAGGGCCGCAAAGTCATTTTGAAGCCTCCGCAGTTAAAGTCGGGTATCAGGCCGCCGCGTCGGCGGCGCACCGCCGGAACGGAACCGCCGCAGCTGAGCCGCGACGGCGGGCCAAACCGAAACAGCTAAGCCATTCCAGAGGCTGTGCAGTGCAGCTTTATGCCCGCCGGTTTCGTCGAACGCAGGGGGTTGTAACCCCCCCCCCCCCCCCCCCCCCCCCCCCCGCACTGACTGGCCACGCTGGTGTCGTGCCAGGCCTGGCCGGGACGTGCCCAGGCCGGGCTGGGCCTCACCGGCAGGGTCGGGCCATGCCCACCAGGCCGGGCCAGGCCCTAATGGGCCGAACTCAGACCCGGTTCAGGTCGACCTGATTCGGGCCGACCCAGGGGGGTATCGGGCCGGGTCGGACCGGGCCCGAACCCCCTATTTTTGGGCAGTTTCCATTCAAATGCCCATAACATGTGCTAAAAACCTCCGATCGATGCACCGTCAGTTGACATAAAATCCTTGGATCAAGATGGGCGTTTCGGTATATTACACTCAAGGTTTCGGAGAACATTGGGTATGGCCGGGTTGGTTCGAACCCGAAACCAACCGGGCCCTCGGAGTGGAAACACTTATAACTTGAGCTTCGGACGTCCGATTGACATGCCGTCGAATTTATTGGATTCCTCTTGATGAGATAGAACTTTTGGAATAATTTTCCTGAGGTTTGGCTGTAGTTGGATAGTGGCTGGGTTGGATTGTACCCGAAATCCAACTGATCCCGTGGAACAGAAAAAGCTGATAACTTTCAGACCGAACGTTCGTATGAAGAACCATCAGTGGTGTTGGTGATCTCGTTGAGAAACGGTCCTTTTGAATATACCCTATGAGAGTTCGGGGTACATTTGAGATATGGACAGGTTGGTTCGCACACGAAACCAACCAGGGCCCTAGGACGAAAAGGCTAATAACACACAGATCGGGCGCCCGATTGACGCGTCGTCTATTGTGTTGAGACTCCTTTGACGAGGCAGTCCTTTGAGATACTTCTTCATGGGACTTTGTGATACTTGGAGTATCAACTTGAAGCTCGTGGAGTGGACCCTCCTGGAGACGAGTGTACAGATTATGGAGACATTGTAGCCTGCTGAGACTTGACGACTGCTTGACCGACTCGACTTGGAGTGAGTCGACAAGCCCAGAGGGAGGAGCACTACTTTGTTTGGATGCAGAACCATGGCGGACGGAGCACTACTGAGTTTGGGTGCAGACCCACGGTACTCGTCCAGAGAGTACCTCTGCAGGCTATTAGGGGGGATGCACTACTGTGTATGGGTGGCAGACCCAGGTGGGAAGCACTACTGTGTTTGGGTGGCTGACCCGCGGTACTCGAACAGAGGAGTACCTCTGCAGTCTTAGGTTAGTGAGAAGTACCTCGGAGTTGTGACAGGATCACTGTACTCAACAGAGATGGGGCTCTTCAGCAGTTACAGTTTCGATAATGAAAATCCTGGTTTGTGCTGAGTCTATGACCTTTGTGTTTACCCCATGATTGAGATGGGTCACTTGATAACTTAGGTATCTGTATGGGAATATACCTGGGTAGTGGTTATCCACTGATTTCATAATCTTTATGTTTCCTCATGATTGAGATGGATTACTTGATAACTTAGGTATATGTATGAGCATATACCTAAGTAGAGGTTATCGGTTGAGATCTTATTTGTGGTTATCCTTGTTGGATTTAGTGAGAACATGAGGGTCTCAGGGTCCCTACTGAGTATCGTTATACTCACCCCTGCACGGACTATGCCCGCACCTCGTTGTGTTGGTTGCAGACGATGGGCAACGTTGATAGAGGCTGAGTGTTCGAGGACTGGACGGTACCCGGAGGTGGATCTCTTGACAAGTCAGTATAAGGAGGTGGACTTCACGACATGAAAATAATCAGAGGAGGTTGATGGGCAAGAGCGTTGTGGAGGCTTTCTGTACCTACCCTTCAGGTAGGATCCGCGGTGGACGATCCAGGAGCTGCTTTATCTGTACCTAACCTTCAGGTAGGATCCTTGGTGGATGATCCAGTAGCTGCTTGTCACCTTCCGGCTGTTTTATCTTTTTTCCATGTAATTTATAGTTGGGCTTGTATTTCCGGCCCCTTTACTTTCAGCACAGCTTGTTTCAGTTTTACTTAGTGTTTACTTCTGCTTGTACTCTGTGATGTTTTGTATACTTTTATAAAGACAATGCCTTCCCAGTTCTTGGAATTTTCGCCTTTGGTGCTAGTCGCCAGCCCCTGGCCTATGAAAGGCGGGCTTGGGGTAGTCACGACACGGGCCCTGAGGATGGGTCGTGACAACCTGAGCGGTGCAGTTTATACTAATAATGAGGACAAGTCGTTTTTCATCAAAAACTCAAGCTCTAGGATTTGTACATGCTTATAATATCCTTTTTTCCAATGTGACACCACTCAAAACTCCCATAATTATAAAATCAAATAATTAAACTTAATTTAAAATGGTTTCATACATGATATAAAATCTAGGTTCTTACATACTACATGTACTCTTTAATGGTTGTTTTTCATCAATGATAATTTAAAAGATTATAAAAATTTTCTATTTATTTATATGAAACAAAAATACGTGTTTTATCGTGAGACATTATTATGTCTATTTAATTATTTTAAAAGGAATATTTTTTTACACTTTTTAATGATATAAGTTTCCATAATGTTATTTTAAAATATCATGAAGGATTTTCCTTCCAAAACCATACCTTTTATCTTACATACTATATTTATTGACTTATCTATTATTTCAATTCAAGTATTAATTATTTTTATTTATTTAAAGTGGTATTTTTAAAAGGTTTGCAAGATATATTATAAAAAATGTATTCCAAAACTGTCTGATAACTTCATCATTTTACAACAAATATAGAAGTTTCTATAAAATATTTTTCGGTTTTAATTCCATGTTTCCTCCCATTATCTAAGGGAAATAACTCCTATGATGTTATGTTTCATGTATCACCCTATAAAGCATATAATGAAATAACCCTTTTGGGTGATTTATGTTTTGGTTTCAAACTATTTAATTCTTGATGAAATACTATTTATTACCATTTATGAAACCCATTTTTATTAAACAAGATTTTATGATGTGATATATGATGCATTTCATATGGACCACATGTGCATAGATATTGATGGTATGGGTCATGTATCCCCATCCAATGTATTATTTAATGTCATATATGCTAAGAGATAAAAATCGGTTTTGATTTATAATGCACTATCCGGTAATGGGAAATGAGATATGATGTTTGAGCCACAAATGGGTACCATGAAGTGATGCATACACCACCTTATAATAATTCCCATAGTATGGTTTCATGAACCACTATTTATGGGTTTTTATTATTATATTTGTTTCAGAGTTACTTTTTAGGATATACATCATTTTAAGGTTTTATTCAAATTGTTATGATTTAGGTATCTTGTTAATTTTCTAATATTTTTGAAGACTTTTATACCACAGAATTTGTTTTTTCATTTGATATTACAAATCATTTTAAATTGAAATTTGTAAAATTATTATTATTCATTGTTGTTTTAATCAAATAATTATTTCATCTTCTTGATTTATCATATGATTATGATTGATCCATTTAATGATACAATGATATGTTTCCCGTGTATTTATTTGAGCATAAAAAATTTTATTCTCCTTTTACCCAAAAATGTATAAGAATTATTATGTGTAAAAGGAATTCATATGTATAAAAGTTTTGGGAGATATTGAAGAATTGGTTTAAAATATGCATGATCTCAATATAGCTAATATCTAATGACAATAAACCTTGAAGTTGTCGGTTTTCCTGACTATTTGTGAGATGTATTATTTTAATTATGAAAATTATGTGAGAAATATACAAGTTTATCTTGAATAATATTTGTTATTGATGAAGAGTGTCTCATGGATATCTTATTAAAAAATATTTGAGCCTGAGATGACTGCTGAGAAATAGTGGGACTTGGTTTGTATACGGATAGAAGGTTATTTTTTAATTTTCTCGTTTTATGGGCCTATTTTGTGTGAAAATGGTGAGTGAATATTATTCATAATTTAGTGGATTTATTTTAGCTTTATTTATTAATGATATAGGTATTTTTATGAAAAAAAACAATGGGTTAGGACAATAAATGATTGACATAGTAAGAGTAAAGGGGATAAAAATAAAAAAAATTATTTGAACTAATGATTTACATGGTTTGGGAATAATCTCTAAATCAATGGAGAGGTAAAATAATTTCACTAATTTTAATATCATGATTATAAGGTAATTTTGGAGAATACATGAACTAAGGGCCAAACAATTTTTATAATGAAATGCATCTCTAGAGTAAACATAATTTATATGGTGACATAAACCACAATGTAATTTTATTTTTCTATATTAATTTTTTGATGAAAGTCCATGGAGATATAATGACCGGTCATTGTTACCAATCAAATGTTGTGAATGTATCCTATTTACGTCCACACTATTATAGAGCCATATCAGTGTCGTCAATCAGTAATGCTACTATGAGTAAACATTTTTATAGTTCCCCAAAATTTGGGCTTGTGGCCTTCAACCTCTATACCATTAAATAGGGGCTAACTTCTCCCAAAACCCCCTAAAACCTCATCATCGGGGATTTAAAATGAGATTTTCAATTAGTTGTCTACTTTGGGCCACTAGATGTTGGTCCCAATTTTACTAAGAATATCAAGATAAACCATTCCTATATGTTTAACAAAAAATATCCCATATATATCATATTAAATAAATATTTTAATTGCTTCCACTCATATATATATCTCTCTCTAATAAAAAAATATATCATCAATCACCTTCAACATGTTTTTTCAGCTAGAATAATGAAATCCAATAATCAAAAAATCTCTTAATATTTTATATACTAGTGGCAAGACATATCGAATCACTCTTATATTTTCTATATGGTCACTATAAAAGGATAATAAGTAAAGCTAAGTAGATCTTGTGTGAAAATTTGAGATTGATATATTAATAATTCAAAATAAAAGATTATAATAAATCTATTACTAAATAAAACACATAAAAATTTAACTAAATAATAAAAATATAATGATCATCAAAGAAAATAATTCATTGATATGGGATGGGAATAATATCCTTAGTGAAACTAATAATGTCGTAATGTGCCATTACTAGAGAGATTACAACAAAATAAATTAAATCAAATGATCGTAGTATCATATTAGTATTTTTACAGATATCTTCCCTCCTTTTAGTTAAAAATATCCTTTATATAGAAGTGTTATAGTGTTTATCATGTCATTTATCCTTTCAACTCCCACATAAATATCACATGTTTTTTGTTCTCCCTTGGGTGATCATTGTGTCTCTAAAATATTCCATGTTTTTAGTTACACAGCTCCCAATTCTTCAATAGCCACCATGTTCATAATTTAGGGGTGTAGGTTCTTAATTTAATGAAACTCTAAAATATTCTCCTTAGGTTGGTGTACTAGTCTTGATCTTCACATTCACTATGAACTGAATAGATATTATTTGGAATTTTATAGTATTTAATTCATTATTTTGGATGACTAAATAAATGGGATTTTGATTTTAGGTTGATGTTGACCAATTTGAATATTTTAATTTACCTTCACATAGGTTCCCATATGTGTTTTATACATCTTTGAGGTGTACGTTACATAGTGGATTTCAAGGTTACATAAACCTAATTTATTGTTAATAACCAATATACTGTATTACATAGTGATCTAATTATATTTTCACATGTGTTAGAGATATAGAAGCTACCATTACTCAACTCCCTTTGCCTTTATATTACGGCATTACGAATTCATTCATATTTTTATAAGGGAAGTCTCACACATTGAATGGTTCCAATAAAAGATAATCTAACAAATTTGCACATATGATTGACCTATTTAGCCCATATACTATCATCACACTAACAATGGTATCATATGGCACCTATGTCGATATAAATATTCCATATTTAACATTCCTGAACCATAAAATGTTGATGAATGAGACACACACAAGGAATAAAATGTCACCTAATGTGGTATTCCTTTTTTATTTATCAGATCTGACTTGCACAGAATGATAACCAAATTATATGTAAATCATGTTTATATTAACTAAAAAATAGATAAAAATCATTAAAATCAAAGAAATTTTCCCATTATCAGATAAATTTTATCATTAAAATAAATGTATTTAATTTCATTAATTATATGAAATGAATAAAAATTTTAAATGTAATTATTTAATCCATTTGAAATTTTAATACAAGATTAACTAGATTAAAAAATAGAGGAATTTATCTGGAATTAAACTAATTATTGGGTTGTTTTTATTGGAGGATGATTAGAAATTGGGGTGAATTTAATCTCATAACTCCCCCAAACATACATAATTTAACTACATGGAAATAAATTGAAAGACAATTAATTAATTTTTTTTTACAACATAGACTAAAATTCCAGATCTACCAAAGACAAAATTGAGATTCATTCATTTTTTTAATTATCATGAATCCTTCATGAATTTAACACATTGAATCCCTTAAATGCATTCATAAGTTTGAATTATTTTGTTCTAAATATAATAAATTTAAATGGAATCAAGATTTTATCAATTGAAATATTTCAAAATTATAGTACCATATTATTTCTTTTCTAAAGATCATTTTCACACCTCCATGGTACTTTATAAATAACGTTGAAATATTACATGTTCCACTTCTTTATTCATGTTAATAATTACTCAAAATATATTCCTTCCCTTTTCTAATTACCAAACATTTAATTTTTCCCATCCATTAATTTTCAATGTAATAATTATATGAGTATAGTTAAACCTATAATAAAACCATCACAAGACAATATGAATCCAATTATACTAATTGTGAATATCAAGTAGTAGAATGAACACATTTTAAAGCTACATATTATGTCACTATAACTCTTATTTTTTGATAACACACATATAATCACACATAAATAATCATATACTGATTTAATCAAACTTTCGGATGAGTTCCCATTGGATATTTGGAATCAAATTCATATGATCTGTCCAAAAAAATATGGAGTCTCTCTGAAGGGTTTGTAAATCACTATGGTAGGTATCCTAAGTTTATGTACATTGATCCAGTTTCTTCATGATATGATTTTTATTAAAATATTTACCTTTTCATTAATATTATACTTCATAATTATAAACAAAAAACATCCAAAAAGCATATTACGTTCATTAATAAATCATGAAATTGGACCCATTTTAGAACCAATAACCCCCCTATAATAGTGAATCTTCATAGAAAGTATAAAATTAGGGATCATTTTTTTATCTAAAAAATCCAAATATATATAAAAAAGAAGTGAACGATAAAAATATTTTTAAAAAATCATTGTTAAATGAATTTTTTCCTTCATTTCAAGAAATAACATACAAAAATAGGGGGAAAATAGATCAACATATTTATATCCATTAAAACATTATCCTATACCTAAAATTTATCTCTGAAAATTTATTAAATAATTTTAGAATATATTTATAGTGGAAAAATATTCATATAAATAAATATGTATATTAGTGTGAAGGAGAGGGAACAACTTAGTATCCCTAATTCATTGATATTTGGGAGGATCTTGGACTCCTCCTTTGGTTTCTTCCAAAATCTTTCATGATTATAATTCAACTATTTTCAATTTGCATTAATGGGGAATTTTAATTAAACTCCACTAATATTATCTCCACAAAATTAAAGTGTAATAGTTATTAAAAATGGATCATTACATTTGAAACAAATATTACCTTTAATGAGATTCATCCTAGACGAGAAGAAAAACACATTATCTCTAAATTTAAATTCAATTTTATATATAATAATTTCATGGATATTTTTTCATGTGACATTGTAAATTTTTTATTTCCCAAAAATATATGTCCAAATATCCTCTAGTTCCATCAATTAGAGCTTCCTTTTATCTATAGACTCACTAAACTCAAGGTTCACTAACATCAAATCATAGTTAGACATGTGATTTAGCTCAAGTGGTAAGTGAAAATACATTAAAAAATTTATATTAGGTGATATAACTAAGGGAGTTCTAAATATTTCCATTATTTATAAATTGAATCTTCATGTTTTTTACTCAATTCATTTTGGTTAGGGTTTACTATATTTTCCAAAATTTATTTGTATCTCTCTCTTAGAGACATCAGCATGACATTATTTTTGGGTGAGATACAGTTGAGTTCATATGGTAAACTCCATATATCTTCAGGATCAATTTTATACTCTTCTTATAAAATACATTCCAATGGTCGTTGATTATGGATCGAGTCTTTTCAATCCCATAAAAAAAATTTGTTCTCAAAATATAATTGACAACCTTTGAATCATTAGAGAGGGTTTATTTTTCTCCAGTACATTTGGAAGCACCTTTCACTAATAAAATGGATATATTAAAAACCAATAGATACATGATATAACCCCATGGAATCTTACACCATAAAGAAAATAATTTACAAAAAAATATGTTTATTTTTGGAACTTTTTTCCATTAGTATGTTCCTATGGTAAATTGAAATTTGGGAACTTCTACAAAAAACTAATGAGAGTATGTGAAAATTTATGGTCGAATAAATACATCCCCCAAATCTTTTATGACTTTTTGTTGAGGTCTATAATAGACCACACATGAAATTATGTGAACAATGAAATTAAAGACTTAATATCTTCTTTAGGGACTCACATTTTAATTATATTGTCATTGTGTATCATCCATAAATAAATATCATTGTAGACATAAAAATTTATCTCTGATCATAATTAAAATGGTAAGTTCTTAGTAAATGAGTGTTACCTTATGTAACCAAACAATTCATCATGTCAGCATACTAGGGAATTGGATGAATTTTTAAATGTGATCACCAGGGACAGAATAATTTATGTTTGTCTTAGTTAGTGTTTCTAACTCATTGTTATGGGGAAACCTACTATTGTGGTCTTCTATAATATTATTAAATCCATTTTTAAAATTGATCTCTATATTTATTTCTTGTAAATGAAACATCCTTTTCATCAATCTTGGAATTCCATTAAACTTACTGACTATATACATGAGTTATGCATGGTCAGATTTAATTGTAACATTATTTTTAAGAAAATATAAAAACAAATTATCAAAATAAATAATAATAACCAAAAAAACTTTCTCTCTTACTATATATTTAATTTTTGATTTTTGTAGGGTCTGTGAAGTGTTTGATATCAAATTTTAATTCCCATTAATCGTTTCAGACAACACAACTCTTATATCTTGGTTTTAGGCACCACATAACACATTAAAGTTGTCCTCTCAACATAGTGGAATGATCATATAGTTTACAACCATACTCTCCTAATGATTTTAAAATGAATTCCTGTATGAATACTATAATCAAAAATAATTTTCTATTTATAAATTCTTATTCAAGGATTGGTAAACGTTGAAAATATTATAATTAAACTTCTTATAAAATAATTCATAAGTAAAAATAAAATAATATGTCTTACAAAGTTTGGGGTAAGGTAGTTTGGAAATAATTTCAACCATGGGATTCTGTACATTAATTCCATCCATAAAAATTATGTGGACAATAACATTTCTCTTCCACACTATTAAACGACACTTTAAAAATTTTTAAACCATGATTTTGTTAATTTATATATTTTAAAAAATCCTATAGATTTAATATAGATTTCAAATTGTGTAACATAAAAATTAAAATCTTCAATAAATACCACCTAGAATATTTAAATAATGTATAAAATGAAACATTAAATGAACATTTGAAATTTAAATGGCTAATTTAACAACCTAATGGTAATCCTTTGGTTATAAAATTTGTCAATGAATAATGTAAATGTTGTTTTATCTTATTGAAAAGAAGATATGAGGACACGAAAATATCCTGATAATTCATCTAGAAAATAGTAATGAACTTTACTTGATAACTACACTAACATTAGGTCTATAAAATGTATAGGGAAATTATATTTTTGTATTTCATGAAGTAATCTTATATGGTAAATTCAAATGATCAAACTATTCAAAATCCCAATGGATCAATAATGCTATCATAATTTTCACAATGGTGGATCTAGTATTCTTAGGTAAAATCAAAATGATACCCAAAGTATGGGGGTCTGAGATGTAGTATTTGATTAGGAATCTTAAAATTCTCTAAAATTGAATTTTTTTTACAAATTCAATGAGGGCCATATTGGTCATTTTTTGGATTCTAAAACTATTTGCGGCTCATGTTATCATGAAAAATAGGTGTATGAATTTTGTAGGGATAATCCCTAGGCCATCTCCAAATAAACATCCTATATCATTAAAATTTTGTTTCTAAATTCTTATTATTTTAAAATACTTATAGGGTTTTAATTGGAATTAAATTAGTAACAATTTTTTAAATTTTATTTAAGAAAATAATATTTAATATTGGTTGGTGGGAAAACTAGTTCAAATTAAATTGGATTATATACTTATATTTTTATCTCAATATTCTCCAGTATAGAAACATGCACACGTATTCCAAAAGATCTAGTACTGGATTTGTTTAATACATCAAACTATTTTCATCTAGTTACTCAATCTATTTTGGAAATTTATTAATTTCTAGATTTAACACATTTTTCAAAATCATATTCATAAAAAATATGTTTATTCTAGAGATTATCTATGCCAAATTATTTCCTCAAACATTTAAAGTTTATCATCAGATAATACTTAAATTTATAATTATAAGGGCCCAACCTTAAACCTTACATAATATTGAATTAAATGAATAATTCATGTTGATGATCATTTCAGGTTTAGAGTTTTAGAGAGTTAGGCCATAACTATTAAATTTCAAAATATTACATGGTAGAAACTTCTACTCAGTTTCCATTTTTTTAACAAAACATAAACTCTTGAAAAAAATGATTCAGGTCTAGTTCCATGTTTTAGATGGCATGACATTTCCTTGATCCCATCTTTGACCCTATTTCACTTTATGTCCCGTGAAAAACATTTCAAAACGTGGGATGAGCATAAAAAGATCAGTAAGGGATACACAAATAAATAAAAGATTTAGTTTTTCAAAACAACATGTAAACCATGAATACTTTAACATAAGTAATACTTTTCACCTTTATGAAGTAGTAAATACTATTCACCAAATAAAAGATCATTACTTAACCTTTTGTAACCAAAATAATACCATATAACCCATATAAAGAACACATAACATATAAAGGTAACTTGGGACATAAACATACTTAAATGGAATAACCATATGGTCAACTTACACATATATCACTAAATGGAATATAAATACAGCTGACTTCCATACCCAATGCATTGGAGGTTATAATGTAATCACCCATCCTGGTATTCACAGCACCACCCATCATTGGGTTTATCACGTAACCACATGTCAAATGTCCATGTACCAATATAAAATCATAACACAGACAACAAATATAAAGGATAGAAAAAAATTCAACATTTCAATCACAATATATCACTTAAATATATTGAAATAACAAATCCATTATCAAAACCTTTTTCAATACCAAAATACATAAAAGAGTATATGGTATTTATTTTCTTTAAAAAAACATTACAGCTTGTTGAGGAAGCCAAATATCAAATAATACTCGCGGTGGCAGAAAAGGTCATTGTCACCGCTTATGTAAAAAAGAACCATAATTTTTTGTCGTTTAGTAAAATGATTCATAGAAAAATATTCCCTTTGAAAATTCAAGGGTGTTTATATAGCATATAAAATAATGTCGTGTATTAAAATACAATATGCCTCAATGAAAGGAGATTGAGACGAAGTCGCTTACCTCATGTCCGACTTGGCTTGATCGTTCTTTAATATCCTGAATAATAAACTAAAGTTATTTTCAACTTTCTTAAGAACCTTTTTCAAGTTTATTATTCCTTCTATATAACTTATTACCATGTTATAATCATTATGTAATCATTTAAGTTAATAACGTTCATTTTGTCGATATCTGGTACTTAAGTCAAAAATGGACTTCTTATAATTACATGTTGTAAATGTAGTCAAATATCCATTATATACAGAATAATAATCATGATGTATGTATCATATATATCATATATATCCAGTATATACATGTATTTATAATAGTAATAACATTTGAAGGTAATAAATGAAATGCACCGTTCATGGAGACGGTAAGTCGTATGTACGCATGAATGCTACTTTCATTTATATTTCTTGTTTTAATGGAATTAAAACATAATGATACATTGGTATATTATAATAATAGTATAATATCATATATAATATCATTAACTCTATCCTTTATACATCCCACATAAGGAATTGACGAATCAAATCACTTTGAGGGGGCGGTAGTCCGCACTTCCTCAAATGAGATTATCATATTTACCCACCAAGGAAACCATAAATGCATGCTATAAAAAGGGAAGTACAGAAGCATAAGGAAATAATAAACATAATATATATCATATATAAATACAGTTCCATCCTAATGTCCACCGTGAGAGGTGGTAAGATGTAATTGAACAATCATCGTTTCGTGAGGCCTTAGTTTGCCATCCACAAAAACATTATGTTCTTCATCTATGAAATGGAGGTGTGTGTAAGTGTAGTTATAATAATTATCATAACAACATTATAGTATATTGAGGATATTAGTGTAGTTACAAAAGAATGGAAATATAAATAACTTAGGGGTTGGAGAAGTAAAATAAAAGAAAACAATTTAAGAGAAATGGTTACCTTTAATTTGGGTAACTCTCTTTGGTTTGAACCAAAGGACTTCTTGAAGGGCCTTATGCCTAAGTTAAGACTTCTAATAGGATTATAGGGATGTTGAGAGCTTAATTGGGCAGAGGTTGGATGAGCCAAATGGCTTGAGACGTGTGAGGAATTGTTTAGAAGTGGTCTCCTTTTATAATGGGAGGAGGGGCTATTTAGGAAAGTTTGAAACTATTATTTTATTATATAATGATATTCAGTTTCTAATGGACAAAAAATCATTATAGTCGAAGCTAAGATGAGTCATGGTCGAAATAAAATTATCCAATCATAATTGGACATGTTTTAGATAATATTTTAATAATTATAATCTTATTTATTTAAATGATTTATTAATGAGGTAAATACTGCATCATTATTATGTCATAAATAATTTAATTTTTTTTGTCTAAAAATTATAAAACAATACCATGATATAGGAAATCTTTTTTATCTTTCCAAATAATATTTATAGTCTAAAATAGGACTTAAATAACACCATATAAAAATTAATTACTAAAAGATTTTTGTTTATGTCATTTTGGACTTTACTTTAAATTAATTAATCTAAATTCTTATTATCACTTCCAAAATAGACCCAAATATTCCCATGGTTGTTAATGACTCAACCAATAGGGTTAGGAAAAGTTTTAAGGTAATTTTTAATTATTATAATATTCTTTTAACATTAAATTGCCTTATTTACCTTTAACCGCGGTAAGTAAAAGTCAAAAGTTGCTATTCGCCAAAAATTATTTTCATCTTAATGAACCACATTTTACTTCTTGATAACAACCATGTATGTCGGATTTTAGAAATTCAATTCACAGAAGTGGTAAAATTTCATTTAGGTGAAAAAGTCTGTTTTTTTAACTACCACTAAGTGGTGTCACTATTCATCAAAAATTTAAGTTTTTCAGAAAAATACCAAATATTCAGCCTAAGAATTATTTGATATTACAAATTCAAAATTGAAATCTATTTTTCCAAATTCAAAACATATAAGTGGCATTAATTAATTTAAAAATTGATTCCCATTGTTAAAACAAATAGCGTGTTTTTAAGAAACAATAGCTATCAAAAGATTGATACTATTATATGTATAATTTCAAAGTGAAATTAATTCCAATAACAAAAATTGGATTAGATGGTAAAAATATATTTTAATTTCACTTTAAAACATAATAAGAAGATAATCTAACCATTAAAATAAATTAGATTAAAAGTCACTTTTGAATTAAAATGCAATACTTTTCACTATTCATTAAAAAAATGAACTTTAACATAAAAATACCAATAAATTACCCAAAGTACAATTCGATGTCCCCAATATAAATAAGGATTTTATTTGGTCAATTAGAATGTATTATTGTGACCAAATCTAGAATTAAAAAGGGTTCTCCATTAAAAGGTGGTAAATCGGCCTTTTAATGTAAATTATGCTTAAAATTAGATTCATTCATATTTTAACCCTATAAATTTTTATTTGATTAATGTAAATACATTTAACTATCATGTATAATCATATTGTAGTTATTTTCATTCATTCCTGCCAATACAACGGCTAGGAGTTAACTACAATTTAGAATAATAATATTATATTATTAGTGTGCAACGTAAGATTCCAAAGAAACTCATTGTTGCATATCGGGTTCACTATCGAACATAGAAAACCCTTTAAATTAAAATTAAAATTTAATTCACAAATATTAATAAATATGAAAATCTCTTATTTTTCATTTACCTGGAATGTTACATCCTTCCCCCCTTTTGGGAATTGCATCCTCGCAATTTTTATTCACTAATAAAAATAAGTGGGGGTAATTATCCCTCATAGCATTTTCAGATTCCCACATTGCCTCTTCCACCATATGGTTTTTTCACAAAACCTTTCCCTGATGAATTACCTTATTCCGCAACACTTTCTCTCTACGGTCAAGAATATGAACTACTTGTTCTTCATAAGAGAGACTCCCTTCCAACTAAACTACCTCTGGGCTCAAAACAAGAGACGGATCTGGCATATACTTTCTCAACATCAAAACTTGAAAAACATTGTGTACCTGGGATAAACATGGAGGTAAATCCACTCTTTACGCAACTGATCCAACTTTCTCCAGAATTTCATAAGGTCTAATGAACCTCGGACTCAACTTTCCCTTCTTACCAAAACACATCATACATTTCCATCGAGAAACTTAGAGAAATACATGATCACCTACCTCAAAAGGAAGATCCTTCCTCTAGTTATCCGCATAACTTTTCTGTCTGCTCTGAGCAGTTCTCATGTCCTTCTGAATCAAATGAACTTTCTCTACCATCTCTTCTACCAATTCTTTTCCCATAAGCATCCTTTCAACTACTTCATCCCTAAAAGCTGGAGTTTGACAACGATTTTCATATAATGCCTCAAATGGAGCCATCTGTATATTGGAATGAAAACTATTATTATAAGAGAATTAAACCAAGGAAAGATGTTGGTCCCAACTTCCTTGATAATCCATCGAGAAAGAACGTAACATATCCTCCAAGGTCTAAATCATTCGTTCTGACTGCCCATCTGATTGAGGAAGAAAAGCTGTACTAAAATTTAATTCAGTACCCAATGACTTTTGAAGGACTTTCCAAAAGTTAGAAGTGAACCTGGGAAGGAAATGAGAAGATTTAGTCAATCAGTCAACAACAACCTAGATTGCATTATTACCTAGAGATGTCTTTGGTAATCCCACAAAAAAGTCCATGGATATATTTTCCCATTTCCATTCTGGCACCGGTAAAGACTGAAGCATCCCTTTCGGTAACTGTCGATCTGCATTTACCTACTGACAAGTCAAACACTTCACAGTAAAATCAGAAATATCTCTTTCCATTCCATCCCACAAGTAATACTCTCAAAGATCTATGTACATCTTAGTACTACCAGGATGAGATGAAAATGGAGAACTATGAGTTTCACATAACAACTCATTCTTCAACTGTGAATCACTAGGTATATATAATCTCTTCCCAAATCTCAAAACACAATCATTATCAATGCTAAATTATGGCAACATACCCTTCTGAACCAACTCTACCTTTTCCTGCAACTCACTATCTTCTTTCTGCACTTGCTTAATTCTGTCTGATAGAGATTATTTTGCTGACACATGAATCAAAACAGAAGAATTTCCTGCAACAACAACTTCTATACCAAAGTTCATCAAATCAAAAACCAAAGGATCTTCTTCCAAATGTAGCATGTCTAATGAGACATTACTTTTTAAACTCAAAGCATCGACCACTTTATTTGATTTTCCCGAATGGTAATGGATCATGCAGTCATAATCCTTGATTAATTCCAACAATCTCCTATATCTCATTTTCAATTCTTTCTGAGTAAATATATAATTCAAACTTTTGTGATCAGTATATATTTCACACTTCACTCATTACAAATGATGCCTCTAAAATTTTAAAGCAAAAACAACAGCAGGTAATTCCAAACCAGGTGTAGGGTAATTTAACTCATGTGGTTTCAACTGACATGAAGCATAAGAAATTACCTGATCATTCTGCATTAGGACACATCCCAGTTCTTTCAATGAAGCATCACTATCGATAACAAACTCACCATTTCTAGATGGTAGTACCAAAACTGGAGCATTCACTAATCTTCTTTTCAATTCCTAAAAACAATAATCACATTATTTTTTCTAGATGAACTTAACTACTTTTCGAGTTAACTTAGTCATTGGACTAGATAACCATGAAAAATTTTCAACAAACCTCCAGTAATAACCTGCCAAACCAAGAAAACTACGAATCTAGGTTATATTTTTTGTTCTTGGCCATTCTTCAACAATTTTTGATTTAGCAGGTTCAACAGTTATGCCATTTCTTGAAACAATGTGACCAAGGAATGAAATTTGTTGTAACCAAAACTCAAACTTGCTGAATTTCCCATAATGTTTATTTTCTTTTAAGGTTTTCAAGACAACCATTAAATGACTTTCATGTTCCTCTTTACTTTTGGAATAAACCAAAATAACATCAATGTACACAACCACAAACTTATCCAAGAACTCACGGAAAATTCTATTCATAAGATCCATGAATACAGCAGGTGCATTGGTTAACTCAAAAGGCATAACTAAAATTTCATAATGGCCATATCTAGTACAAAATGTGGTCTTCGGAACGTCCACTTCATTTAATTTCAACTAATGGTACACCGACCTCATGTCAATCTTCAAAAAATACTGAGCTCCCTGGAGCTAATCATACAAATCGTCGATATGATGAAAAGGATACTTATTCTTAATAGTGATGTTATTCAATGCTCTATAATCAATGCAAAGTCTCATTGAACCATCTTTCTTTTTAACATACAAGACAAGAGCACCCCATGGTGACATACTAGGTCGAATGAAACCATTATCTAATAACTCCAGCAATTGCTTCTTTAACTCTAAAATTTCAATTTGAGCCATTCGATAAGGGGGTTTTGAAATTGGCTTAGCATCAAGAACTATGTCAACAGTAAATTCAACTTCTCGATCAGTTATAATACCAGGAAACTCATCAGGAAAAACATCAAGGTACTCATTTACCACTGGCACATCATTAATATGAATAGTTTGTTTATTTTCAACAATATGTGCAAGGTAACATTCATTTCCATCTTTTACTAGTTTCTGAGCTTCCTGATATGTTATCAAAACAAAGGGTTCATTCATGTGCACGAATTGTAAATCTTTCTAAAAATAAACCTCTTTATCTCTACAATCAATCTTAGCATGATAAACAGAAAGCCAATCCATGCCCAAAACGACATCAAACTCTAAAAGAGGAAAAACAATAAGGTCTGTACGTAGATTCTTTCTGCACACAAGGACATGAATGTTCTTATGTTTTCTTTTTGTCTCAACATTTCCTCCAGGAGTTTTTACCGTAAGTTCTATATTCATATCATGAGATGGAATTCCCAATTTACTAGAAAACTTATCATAAATGAATATTGTGTAGACCCTGAATCAAACAACACATTTGCATAATCTGAACAAACAAACAGTGTACCTGATACAACTTCATTTGATGTCCCAACATTTGTTGATGTATTTGAAAATGATTTCGCCACCCCATTCTGCTTGTAGTCTGGCTACTTTCCCTCAGTTGAGTTCTTATCTAGACACTCATTTTCATAATGAACCATTTAATTACAATTAAAACATCTTACCGATGGATTTTTATTGCCTGCTTGTTCATCTTCCTTACAGTTACGAGTAATATGACCAGACTTACCACACCGGAAGCACTTTCCAGTCTTTGATAAACATTCTCCAGGATGATTTTTACCACACTTCTCACAAGATGGATATATAGGTTTCTTAACTCCATGCCTCTTTGATGAATTCTTCCCCTTTTCCAACCAACTGGACCTCTTATTCTGTTGTTTCCCAAATAACACTTGTTCATCGGAAAACTCCATTTCCACCTTATCCACACATCGAACAACCTTTTCATAAATTTTGAACACTCGAGAAGATAAAGCCCTTCAATATCGTGGCTTCAGTCTTGAGTAAAATTGATTTATCTTACTATAAATATCTCAGATGAAATTTCAAGCATACCTTTCCAGTCGAGGGAAATTTTCTTCGTAAGAAGCCACCGATTCATCCTCCTTCCTCAATTCCAGGAATTGTTTTTCCATTATAAGACGAACCACCTTAGGAAAATATTTCTTAAGAAACTTACCTTTGAATTCATCCCAATCAAGAGAATCAATATCCTCACTATCCCAGATATTTTTCACCATCGACCACCACTGATCAGATTTAACATCAAAATAGTAAATAGAAAGACTAACCATTTGATGTTCTAAACAACCCATGAAATCAAAAATCTTTTCCAGTGATTTAATCCACCCTTCAGCTATAACAGGGTTAGATGATCCTCTAAATTATGGGGGATGTTTCCTCATGAAATGCTACACTACTGACATGTTCCTTTATGGTTGATATGGATGATCTTGTACATGGATACCACCACAATTTATAGCCTGATTCAATTGTTCCATCACTGCAACAAACTGTTCAGTTCCGATTCCGACCATATGAGGTTGCTGATTTAGAAGGTTGTCTTCCTCTTGATGTCGTCCCAACATAGCTGCCTTATTCCCTCTGTAGAAAACCATTCTGAACATAGAAATATCTTAGATGAAGCAACATGGTAATCTGTAAATGCTATATGATTTCAATATTAACATAAATTACTTTATGGATATTACATTAACAATTCCCTAACACCTAAAGTTATCAAAACAGAACATTGATACTAACTATAAGGACCCAACCTTAAACCTTACATAATATTGAATTAAATTAATAATTCCCTATGAGGATCTTTTTAGGTTTAGAGTTTTAGTGAGTTAGGCCATAACTATTACATTTCAAAATATTACAAAGTAGACACATCTACTCAGTTTCCATTTTTTTACAAAACATGAACTCTTGAAAAAAAAAAGAGTCATGTCTAGTCCATGTTTTAGGTGGCATAACTTTTCCTTGAACCCATCCTTGACCCTATTCCACTTTATGTCCTGTGAAAAACATTTCAAAACATGGGATGATAATAAAAAGCTCAGTAAAGGATACACAAAGAAATAAAACAGATAGTTTTTCAAAACAACAAGTAAACCATGAATACTTTAACATAAGTAATACTTTTCACCTTAATGAAGTAATAAATACTCTTCACTGAATAAAAGATCATTACTTACCCTTTTGTAACCAAATGATTACCATAAAACCCATTTAAATAACACATAACATATAAAGGTAACTTGGGACATAAACATACTTAAATAGAATAACCATACGGTCGACTTCCATATATATCACTAAATGGAATAGCCATACGACAGACTTACATACCCAATGCATTGGAAGTTATAATATAACCACCCGTCATGGTATTCACGGCACCACCCATCATTTGATTTATCTTGTGACCACCCATCAAATGTCCATGTACGAATATAAAATAATAACACATAAAACAAATATAGTGGAAAGAAAACATTTCCACATTTCAATCACAATATATCACTTAAATATATTGACATAAAAAATACATTATCAAAACCATTTTCAATACCAAAATACATAAAAGAGTATATGGTATTTATTTTCTTCTAAACAAACATTATGGCTTGTTGAGGAATCCAAAGATCAAATAATACTCACGGCGGTGAAAAAGTTCGTTGTCACCACTTACATTAAAAAGAAACACACTTTTTTGCCATTTAGTAAAATACTTCGTAGAAAAAGATTCCCTTTGAAAATTCAAGGGTGTTTATACAGCGTATAAAAGAAAGTCATCTACTAAAATACAATATACCTCAATGAAAGCAGATTGAGATAAAGTCCCTTACCTCGTGTCTGACTTGACTCGATTGTTCTTTAATCTCTTGAATAATAAACTAAAGTTAATTTCATCTTGCTTAAGAACCTTTTTCATGTTTATTATTCCTTTTATATCACTTATTACCATGTTATAATCATTATTTAATCATTTAAGTTAATAAGGTTCATTTTGTCGATATATGGTACTTGAGTCAAAAATGGACTTCTTATAATTACATGTTGTAAATGTAGTAAAATATCGATTATCTCTAGAAATATAATCATTATTTATATATCTTATATATCATATATATCCAGTATATACATGTATTTATAATATTAAATTATATTTGGAGGTAAGAAATGAAATCCACCATTCATGGAGACGGTAAGTCGTACATACACATGAACGCTACTTTCATTTCTATTTCTTATTTTAATGGAATTAAAACATAATTATATATAGGTATATAATAATTCGAGTATAATATCATATATTATATCATTAACTCTATCCTTTATACATCCCACATAAGGAATTAACGAATCAAATCACTTTGAGGGGGCGGTAGTCCGCACATCCTCAAATGAGATTATTGTATTTACCCACTATTGAAACCATAAAGGCGTGCTATAAAAAGGGAAGTATATAAGAATAAGGAAATAATGAACATAATATATGTCATATATAAATACAGTATAATCATATTGGCAACCATGATAGGTGGAAAGATGTAATTGAACAATCATCGTTTCGTGAGGCCTTAGTTTTCCATCCACAGAAACATTATGTTCTTCATCCATTTGATGAAGGTTTGTGTTTGTGTAGTTCAAATAATTCTTATAAAAACATCCTAGTATATTTATAATACTGGTGTTGTTACAAAAAAAGGAAATAAAAAGAGTCTAGGGGTTGGAAAAGTTAAATAAAATAAAACAATTTAAGAGAAACTGTTACATTTAATTTGGGTAACTCCCTTTTGTTTGAACCGAAGGACCTCTTAAAGGGCCTTCTTCCTAAGGTAAGGCTTCTAAGAGGAGGAGAGGGAAGTTTAGATCTTTATTGGGCAGATTTTGGATGAGACAAATGGCTTGAGAGTTGTGAGGAATTGGATATAAGTTGTCTCCTTTTATAATGGGGAGAAGGTGCTCATTCAAAAAGTGTGAAAATATTATTTTATTATATAATGATAATTGGTTTCTAATGGTCCAAAAATCATTATAGTCGAAGATACGATGATTCAGGGTTGAAATAAAATCATCCAATCAGAATTGGACATGTTTTGGATAATAGTTTAATCATTATAATCTTACTTATTTAAATGATTTATTAATGAGGTAAATACAGCATCATTATTATTTCATAAATAATTTAATTCATTTTTTGTATAATAATTATAAAACAAATACCATGATATAGGAAATAACTTTATCTTTCCAAAGAATATTTAGAGTTGGAAATAGGACTTATATTACACCATATAAAAATTAATTACTAAAATATTTTTGTTTATGTCATTTTGGCCTTTACTTTAAATTAATTAATCTAAATTGTCATTATCACTTCCAAGTGGATCAAAGGGGTCCAAAAAATAGACCCAAATATGACCATGGTAGTTAATGACTCAAAAAATAAGTTTATGAAAAGTTTTAAGGTAATTTTGAATTATTATAATTCTCTTTTAACCTTAAATTACTTTATTTACCTTTAACCGTGGTAAATAAAAGTCAAAAGTTAATATTCACAAAAGATTATTTTCATCTTAATGAACCACATTTTACTTCTTGATAACAAAAATGTATGTAGGATTTTTGAAATTCAATTCATAGAAGTATTAAAATTTCATTTAAATGAAAAATTCAGTTTTTTTAACTACCACTAAGTGGTTTCACTATTCATCAAAAATTGAAGTTTTTCAGAAAAATACCAAAAACTCAGCTTAAGCATTATTTTATATTACAAATTCAAAATTGATGTCTATTTTCCCAAATTAAAAACATAGAAGTGGCATTAATTAATTTAAAAATTAATTCCCATTTTTAAAACAAATAGCGTATTAATAAGAAACAATAACTATCAAAAGATTGATACTTGTTTATGTCTAATTTCAAAGTGAAATTAATTACAATGACAAAAATTGGATTAAATGGTAAAAATATATTTTAATTTCACTTTAAAACCAACTAAAAAGATAATCTAACCATATAAATAAATTAGATTAAAAGGCACTTTTGAATTAAAATGCAATATTTTTCACTATTCATTAAAAAATGAACTTTATCAGAAAAATACCAAAAAAGTACCCAAAGTAAAATTTGATGTCCCCAATATAAATAAGGATTATAGTTAGTCAATTATAATGTATTAAAGTGACTAAATCTATATTTAAAAAGGGTTCGCCATTAAAAGGTGGTAAATCGGCCTTTTAATGTAAATTATGCTTAAAATTATAGTCATGCATATTTTAAGCCTATAACTTTTTATTGGATTAATGTAAATACATTTAACAATCATGTATAATCATATTGTAGTTATTTTCTTCATTCCCACCAATACAATGGCTAGGAGTTAACTACAATTTAAAATAATAATATTATATTATTAGTGTGCAACGTAAGATTCCAAAGAAACTCATTGTTGTGTATCAGGTATGATATCGAACATAGAAACCCATTTAAAGTAAAATTAATATTTAATTCAAAAATATTAATAAAAATGAAAATATATTATTCTTCATTTACCTGGGATGTTACAAGAATAGTCTTGAGAAAAAATAGAATGCTCATCATTAGGTTATGTCATTGATAATAAATGGATATTATTCACTTTATCTTCACTAAATTCGGTTGAATATTTTATTTTAATCAATAATTATTATTATTTTAGAGGTTTAAATAATTTTCCTACATAAAATGATTGGTGAATAGTATTAAAATATCTATTGTTCTATATTTACAATGTAAAATTCAGTGGGGGAACAATATTTCTTACTCTTACTATATTATCCTCTATAAATAAAATAGGTAGGTAATGGTTCAATTTACTAGTTTTACAACCACCCTAGTTAGCTTGAGATCCCTTATTTAGAAGGAAGAATACACTAATCAAGTCATGACAGTAATTGATGATCCCATGTTACATAACTCATTTGATAAATTAATATTTGTTATGGTGGAATGGATAGTGAAAGTCAACGTGACAAGATATTTCTTGGGTAATTATGTGGTTATAAGGGATGAATCATTTCTTCCTAAATTTATGTTTTCATGTCCTTAAAGATTTATCTTGATAGTAAATCTCCTATATAAACCTTTCATACATTGTGATTTAGTATAATAAGTCAACTTATCACTACTATCTTGAATATTTTTAACACTTCATATTTTAATTATTCTTAATTGGTATGATAGGGTTGTTTTGTTCTTGTAGAAATGATAACTTGCTGTTAATTAATACTTCTAACAAGCCTTTACCTTAAATATAGTCACTAGCTATATTCCTAAGGGGATTGACTCGTTATGATTCTTTTTAAGGATAAAATATTCTTATTAGCCAAGCTTTTTACATCCATAATTAGATCTTAGTGATATGTTTTCATCACATTTCTCTAATTTGAAACCCCCAAAAGAAATAGAACTAATATTTCCAATTTTGGTAAGAATTTAATGGGTAGGAAGGTTACCTAAACCTTGGTTTCCCAAGTTATTTCGAGTGGATATGTTCTTGATAAAATACCATGTTAGGTCATTTATAGTTGAACCATGAGTGTTGAGGATAGACTATTGATAGGTTTGAGACTATACCTACTATTTTAACATGTATTTCATTGAGTTTTTTTTTCAGGATTTGATTCTATTTATATCATCTAAAATGATATTAACAGTGTCTTTTAAATGGTGGTGTTTTGAAAATTCATTGAAAAACATGTTGGAAAGGTAAATATTCAGGTCGTTGCTGTCCAAAACTATGAGTTGTAGAATACAACAGGAATCCTGTAATTCTAGATGATTTTCATTGATACTTCCTTTGGTACATAACATTTCACCTCTATTTTACATGAAGGAATCAGTTAGTGTAATGATCAAGAGAATGGAAAATTTATTGAACTATTTGAGGTTGTTATGGTGATTCTTCCTAAACCATATTCAATTATAACTAATTCACAGGATAAGTTAGTTCATTAATTTTATTTTTAAGTAAATACGAGTTCTAAATCCTTACCTCTTATAAACATCTATTTATGAATACTATAAAAAATTTATATGAGTTTTGGAAAATATTTTCTAGTATCTATGAAGCTTTATCATATGAATTTTTAATCATGGATCTTATATAAGAAGCATAAAAAATATTCTTGTCAATATCTAATAGTCATTGGTAAAATAATTCTATGAAATAGTTATTTTTATGGGATTGTGAGGTAAATATGATTTATTCTTCTTGAATCACTCCCCGATATCATATTGAATTTTCCCACCTTATTTCTTCATCACATTGATATCCATTCATAGTTTAGTTCTCATATATATAAGAATGAATTTATATTGGAATTACCTAAAAATTTCATCCCATTAAGGGACCCCTACATGTTGTAATTTTAATATCCATTCCTTCATTAATTATTATTAGGGGAAGGTTATTTCCTTCTAGTTGATTTGAGTCTCATGGAATCCTTTAGGATTAATGTTTTTCACACATCAGGAAATTAATTAAAATCATGGACATGCTCCATTACTGATATAAAATGAAATTTAGTCAATAATTGTATTATTGTTTATCCACATTGTCAATCTTATTCTTTATTTAATTTTATTAAAGGTTGTTATTTTTTAAATTAGGTTCTATCTAAGGGTACTAATTAATTTATCCCAATTCTTATCCATATTATCTCTCCCAAAGTTGGATCTACTAGAATAATAATAACAAGAATAAGAAGGAAGTTTAATCAACTGAATCCATAAAATTTATATCTCTCCAGTTCCTTAGTGATTTTAATGATCCTAAATCTTGGAAGAGTAGTTATTTAGAAAACATCATCAAAACAAATGTGGTTATTTTAGTGATACCTATCAAAACCATTTTGAATAAAAATAATTAAAAACAAAAACACAATAGTTTCCTCCACGGAAATTGTGCACATTTGAAGAGTAGTAACACTTTAAGATCTTATTAAACAATTTTGAACATAAGTTGAATGTTTTAAAATTGTTGGAATAGATTTGAATCCAAAGAGGATGGTGCATTTAATTTATTTTCTCTTGATATAATGGTTTGGTGTGTTTTAACATAGTTAATAAATGTTTATTATTATAAAAATGGATTTTTTTAATATTAGTTTTAAAATATAGTGTTCTAATATCATATTATACCATTAATATCATACTATACATTTATAAAAAAAAATTTGAACATCCCCATCCTAAATACACCATGAGAGTATTTTGGAAAGCTCCACCTCCAGGTTGTATTAAAATCAATGTTGATGGGGCTTCTAAAGGCAACCCAGGCCCCACAGGATGTGGTTCCATCTTTAGAAACCATCTGTACTAGGTTCTAGGCTGTTTCAATGGCTCCTACAACTTTACTTCTTCCCTAGATGCTTAGATGATGAGTGTGATTAACGCTACATCTTTTTCTAAGCTGCATAACCGGAACAACATTTGGATCGAGAGAGACTCAACTACAATAGTCCAGGCCATTTGGAATGGCGTCGTTCACCAATATTGGACTCTCTCCCCCGCTGGATAGACTATTTACACTCTCTGTCAGATCTCAACTTCATTTCCACCCATACCCATTAGGAAGCAAACAAGCTCACTGATGGACTTTCCAACATGTGAGTTAATCACAAGGTCTCCTGGAGGGATGACCTTCCTCCTGAGTTACTCCCTCTTTATATCGGGGATGTTAAAACAATTCTCTATTTTAGACTCATGTAATCCTCTATTGTTCTTTCATGTATAATAAAAAAAAATTGGGTCTTTGACCAGAACACCACCTCGAAAAAAATTCATCAAGAACATTTCCTAGGATTTATCTCTAATAAAATGATATCTCATTGATCACCTTCAGTTTGTTTTATAGGATTAAATAATTCAATAAAATAAGCAATATGTCCCATATTATTTCCTATCTCTGTGATTGAATATCTTTATTCACTCAAAAATTAAACCACTACTCATCATCACTAGTAGTTAATTAAATATAATTGTGATTTAAATTAAAATTTGATAATTATAGAGAATAATAATAAAATTATTGAAATAAATATCCTATTTATTAAGCTATCAGAAAAAATCTAGATAAATAATTTAAAATTATGTATAATTGGAATATAGAAATTGTTAACAAGAAATGTAAAGAATCTATATTGTATGAATACTAATGGTTTAGTGTGATATCACTATAATAATTAAAAAAATTAATGAAAGAAAATAATATCAGTAGTAGATCAGCTCAGTCAGTGGAAGCCCCCCTCTTTTAAGGGAATAATATCTTTCTTATAAAATGTAGTCCTCGGTTCCTCTCATGTTTTAGTATCTATATATTCTACATGAAATAGTGGGATTATTCTTCACCCTTGGGATATATTATTGTCTCTAGAATCTTCTTCGTATTCAAGGCCTCATCACCCATTTCTTCGATAGAAGCCTCATGAACAATTGAGGATCAGTATTCCTCCACTAATTTCAATATAAGATATTACATTTGGATTGGTTTCCTTATCATGAACATCCTCATATTTATTAAATATATGTGTTAAATATGGAAAATAAGAATATTATTATTTGATTTGGGTTATCTATGGAATGGGATTTGGATTTTATCTTGAGCTTTATCTTTTTGGGAAATTTAGATTACATTCACATAGGATCCCTTGTGTAACTTTACCTTCCTTGCATTATACTTTCCATAGCGTCTTCTAGGGTAAAGTTACATTACCCATGTATTTAATCATTGTATGGAATATTATTTAGCACTCTTATTACCTTTACATAGGTCATGGATATGTTCCTGGTACCCTTAGATAGATCCTATCACCATTACATATCAGAAGTAGGACCTTATTCATTTTTTGAAAAGGGAGAGGATCACATACATGATAGTAACTATATTAGCTATATTGATTAATTTACCCATATACTATACAAAGATAAAACTAACGTTGTACATCATAACAATTATGAATGTTTTGAATGACACAATTGTTGGTAATAATTTTCCAAATTCTTCCTTTAGTACACATAAATTTTTACTTGGTGACATATGTAAAGAGAATGAAAGGATAGTTGCACTAGAAATATTCCATTTTTAATCACAAACCAGTATATAACAAAAAATTAAATAAATATAAAATATGTTTATATTATATACATAATTAGTAAAAAAATTAAAAATCACTAAAATGAGTCTATTAAAAGATTAAACTCACCATTTTATCCATTTTATCATGTTAAATTAATTATAAGAAAATAGTATAATATTTTAGACTCATTATTTAATCCATTTCCATTTTAATTCATTATTCGCTAAAATAGAAAAATAAGAAAATTCCCCTATGTTGAAATTAATTGTGGGTATAGTTCTATATAAAAGATAATGGTTTGGGAATTAATATCCATTGTAAATTGTTATTATAAAAGAGTTTAGTTATTTTTTGGGATTAATTTAGTTATTTATGTAGACTAAAACTAGATAAAACTAATGAAAACTCTATGAAAAATTCTAAATATATAAAAAAAATTAAAAATTATGTACAGGTCAGAGTGTTTGAAATACAATAATGAAATCCCTATATGGATTAAAATAATCAACTGTATGATTTTATATATATAACCCATAGGTTAATAATACTTGAAAATGGTTAGTTTGGTATTATATCTATATTCACTTAGTGTACAATAAGTGATATTAATTGTACACTATGTTTAACACCCCATAGGGATATTCTTTGATGATTCAAAAACAAATTAAGAACTCTTATGAGTGATTTATATGGATTTTGATGAAATAAAATGTAAGTAGTTAGGTTTGAGAACCTAATAGGAATATAATCATGTAAATCCAACGTTAAACTAAATGAGTTATATGTTAATGTAATAAAATAATGGTTGAACTACTATTAAAATATGTTGAAATTAAGGATTCATAAGATAATTCATATTAGGATTTAGTACTCATAATTATATGATCATTCACTCTGATTTAATGGATTTTAAAATAAAAACATTGAATTTATTATTTAGTTCGAAACAAGATCACGAAAATGAAGTTATGAAAGGAATATATCTAGAAACACCAGAAGAAACATCTTTTAAAAAAATAGTTTCATAGTCATACCATACATAATTATCTTTAAATATCTTTATAAATTATATCATGAGAAACTTCTATATTATAAATAACATTTTCTAATTTCATTAGTCGATGAAAATAAAAATTAGGATGAAAAATTATCTAATGTGGTTGAATGAGAGACCATGAATGTTAGGAAAAAATAAAAATCCTAAAAAAATATATATATAATTTATATGATTATTAAAATACTTTTTCTTGACTATGAATAAACTCGTACAAGAAATTAATTAAGCAAACAATTAATTTACTCATAATGGATTATTACAATAAAATTACACGAAATGAAGTAGTTTATTCAATAGATTATTAAATATCATAGATAATTATATCCATTAAAAGTGTTTTTGTTAAAAGGGATAATAAATATAAAATAATAATATCTATAAATGTGTAAAAACCCAATGATACTCATCTCCCATGAAAATCAAAGATTAGTAAAACTAACCGTACAAGGTGAATGGACAACACCAAAAGAGAAATTATTATAAAAAATCTATGATAAACATTAAATGAATGAGAAGTGTAATTTAAGATGTTAAAATAGAATATATTTATAGAATATAATTTGGAAATATATAAATTATAAAGTGAAATTTGGTCATTTGAAATATGCTTATTATAAATACATATATCTGATAGGTATAATGAATTGGTGTATTATTAACAACAAATTTAAAACATTACAATTCAAAAATTACAAAGAAGAAAACAAAAATAAAATTTTAATAATAATTATTATTATTATGAATTTCATATTATTCTTAATGAGCTATGATATGATATATTTATAAAATTAAAATAAATATTTTCATTTTTAAAAATAATTTTTTAATAAAAATAATTTCTTTTAATGGTATTTAGTGAATATTGTTAAATTTCAAAGTGCAATATTTCAAATAATTTTCTTTTGAATCTTTAATTATTTTTATTAGTATATAATAATGAATTATTTTAATAAAATGTGTTGATAATATATCCTCTATTTATTTCAAAGAGTTTAATAAGAATAAATTTATATTATGTATAAAATATATATTCTTCGAAGAATGTTTTCTATGACTACAATTTTATATAAAAATTTATTTCTAAGAATTTTTTAAATTAAATAAAGTAAAAATAATTTCATATTTGGAGTTTATATATACAAATTAGATAAGAAATTAATTTTCATTTTTTACCAAGATAAATTTTAGTTGCCATATTAAAATAGTTACTTCGTTGATGAATTTAATTTTTCTTATCTATTGTGTATTTTACATTAACTAATTCAATCGATAACTTCTAAATGATCAATATAATATAATATTTAAATTCATAAACTCAATTATTTACACTTATTTATCTACTAATTGATAGGAAATAATAATTATGGAAGTTAATGTTTTAGATGAATGTTTTTACAAAAACAAATTCTATAGATATATGTTATGTTTTAATTTAAAATATAAGTTTTTCATAATTAGAAATAGGATTATATTTAATAGTTTCCAAATTTGGAATCATAATGTTGAGATTTTTTAATATGATTCATCTTATATTTTCTTAAAAAATCATATTTCCAATAATATATATTTAATCAAGGTTAAACTGTAAAAATGAGGTAAACTACAATAAATCAAATTTTACTAAATAAACATAAAACTATTATCATCTAAAAAGAATTTTTAGTGGGAATATTATACCCACATGTTTCTCCAACATGTAGTCTTGAAAATAGACTATTTTCCACATGATTCAATCTCCCCCCTAAAATTAGTTTCCACGAAAATGTGCCTCTTTTAAATATAAATTGATCTCACTTCCAAAAAACTTATAGGCACACTAATCTTCATAAACTCATTTCAAATATTATAATTTTACCACTAATATATCAATTTTATTTGTTTTAAAATTTATATCCCATTAGGAAACCAAAATCATCCCTTTCCATAGAATATTTCAAGAGGACATTCAATATCGCAATGTAATTTTTATTGACTTTCAAACCATTTATTCTTATTTTTTTCTAATAAAAACTCTCCCAAAACCTATTATAAACATATATATATAATTAAATTAATATCCTTAATACATTGAAATGATGTTATAATAATGTAAAATCCATTATTTATCTCACTCTTTATCCAATGTACAAAAAGGAGTTGTCATTATTGTTGTGTGTGGAATACTGCCTCTATGAATGATGTAGTTAATTTTTCATAAACACATAATATAAATGGTTATAATAATGTATAAAAAATATATTTATTATAATATTGATATCCTATAATGTTAATATTAATATTTAAACATGTTATTAAAAATCCACTATTTGTTCGAAAAAATGAATCGAAATAATATTTCCACCCATTTAAATTACAAAAAAATTACTAAAACTATAATGGAATAAAATTATAACATTGAAAATCATTAAATATATGTGGATTTAGTAACTAAAATAAAATATTAATGATGAACTTGGTTCTAAATAATGAATATTGACATTGATATTACAAATCATGTGTCAAATAATCAAAATCACTACAATCTAATAATGAAAATAACTAATAAGAAATATAAAATGATTATAAATAAATAGTAGAAATGGAAATAAATTTTAATAATTATATAAATATAATTTATTATAACTGAAATTTTTATTATACATGAGGTTAAAGTGATTTTATAAAATTATATTGAAATTTAAATTTGTTTTTTACATAAAATATTTCTCATTGAGTTTTAGTTTTCTTCCACTAAGAATGTGTTTATATGTATCATAAATTTTACCATTTATTTATTTCATATATTAATTTCTATTTTTCTCTCAAGGTAATTTTTATTGAAAAAATAAAATCCTATTTTATGATAGATTCATTCTTCTTAAAAGATAATGTTGAGATGAATAATTATTATATTCTATACTGACTATTTTGTTTTTCTAACTTCATATTATTTCTTTAAAAAAATCAGTTTTTATTATGAAACACAAACATGTGTTATATCATGTGACTAATATATATCTATTTACTTATATTTTAGATAATGTTTATTACAATTTTAAAGGTTGTGTGCACTATAAAAAATTATCTGTTTACCAAAAGGTTATATCTGTTGGAAAAAGTGAATTATACGCAGATAAAGAGTTTAAAAAAATTTGTATTGTTGCTAAATTGTTTATCAAAACCCTATTGTTAATTGTTATTATGATAGATTAAATAGTTCTATTGTAATTATAATAATACAAATAGATAATATATATTTTTTTTTATCATTTTTAGCAACAGAATCATATGATATAATTATCTATTGATAATATTATTACCAACATTTATATTTCAATTAGTAATATTATAATAAATACTGAAAATTAATATCTAGTTAAAAATTATTTTTTAAATAAAATAATATCCATGTATATTCCAAAAATTATTGATAAAATATTATATTATATATATAAATCGATATATATATATAATAGTTATTATATATTATTTAAATATAATTTTCATTTTATGTATATAAACATTACAACCACAAAACTATCAATAAAATGTCATGTGGATTTCCAAAATCCAATACCATAAAATCTACAGTATGTTCGAGAAAGGGGTAAAATTTAAACAATTATGAAGATTAAAAGGATCAAAATCAGGACCTACTCAATAAACCCGCATAGATATAGTAGCGATGAAACAACTAAATTGTGCCTTATGGGATGAAATAAATAAAATAAAAAAGCTTACAAATAGTAAAAAGTGTAACCATTATAAAATTTATTAATGGTCAGTAGTATTCTGACATCAACTCCCATTTTCTCTCCCAATGAAGTAGCTTATTCACCCTGTAATTCTATATTACAACATTCACATCCATTCTAGGCCTTTTCCACTTTAAACACCATTTTATAGTTGACCATTTTCCAATCAATCAACATTCTCAACAAAAATACTAATAGTGTCATCAGCCTCCCCATATAAAATCACTACCTCCCTTGAAGAGTGAACATTTTATACATTTATTCCATCCACAACCTGAATTTTATTAGAAATTTCATCACTATAGGTAACCATCTTATCTCAATCATCATTAATAGAAAGATCCAAAATAGTGAAAGGATGGACATTGTTTGATTCACCTGATACCTGAAAACAAAACCATTCATCACATTCCCCATCCTCTACCTATATCATAACAGTTTTATCATAGTTTAATGAGAATAAAACATCAATAACTGGGTTTTATTGATCCATCTTAAAAGATACACTTTAAAGAATCCTTGATCATGGGAATGGTCATACCTATTGTTACCATAAATTGGATCATTAATTAGTGAATCAATTCTAAAACCCTAGATGATGTTGTAAGATCATGGATAGGTTGATAATGGTTCAAAACTATAATCCTTGAACATGTGAACCTTTATATGACATGTTTTGTAGTTCATAGGTGAACCTGTATATTGGAAGTTGTAAACATGTAACCTATAATCATGATAATCAGAAAACCTTAATTAGAAAACATTTAAATTTATAAAATTGTATACATAATATAAAAAATTATTAAAACTTTAAACCACTAATCAATAATATTTTCAGTAAAAACATATAAACCAATAATAATGGAACCTTCAATCCCATAACAAAAAAAACTACCAAAACTAAAACCTACAAACATTTAAATTCTAACTATATAACATAAAAACTAGAAAACATGTAATTTGTAACCAATGACATGGTGATCAACAACCAACCAAAATATAATCTTGAAATACTTTTTTGTACAAAGTAAAAACTACTGAAAAAAAAACATAAAATCTTGTAAACTCACAACCTTCAATTTATAAACCTATAACCTGAATCTTGGAAACCTGTACCATCAAAGTTACTAAAACAATAAATCTTGAAACCATTAACATTATAACATAAAAACATTAAAATATATAAACATTGAAACATTTGAATCTCTATCACACATACCTAAAAAGTAATTTCCCATCTAATCATCCACATAATTATAACAAATAATGTTTTTTTGTTTTCTTCCTCTAAGATTAGATACCCTAATAAATAATAACGGATAAAATGAGATAAGAGGACGTATTTAAGAGGAAAATACTAAAATATATTTTTGTATAAAAATATCTAAATAATTCAAAAATACGTTATTATAAAAAAAACATATACGAACATAAATTAAACATTACACATGAACAAATCCCTGTCATTTTATTATTGTTAGTATTATTATAATTTTATGAAAATACTTTATTTAAATCTAGATATACTTATTATAAGTATATGGAATCATTGTGTGTTTGATTTAGTAGTTATTTTCCATTTGAAATACTTATTAATATTCTTTCAACTTTAAATATTTTTTACCTTATAAAAAAAATAAACAATGAGATAATATAACCTATAATCCCCCTATTCTAGTTAGTAATGTATTGGATTGATATATGTACCTAGTTTCTCACTCATGGTGGATTGAAATTACCTTTATTACCTTGACATGTACAAGGTCTTGTTTTGAGTTGAAATTTTTAAAATGATTTGGTTTTTATAGTCATTATATTATATTCATTTTTTCTATACATTATTTGTTCTTTGGGAGGTCAATTACAATTGGATTTTATGTCACTTTGTGATTATTTTTTTATAATGGAAACTAATTTGGTCAATTTGAATCTCAGGTAGCAATTACAGCTAAAACATTGTTGGTTCTAAGGTGTAGTTGGCTGATGGGATGGCTATGGGGGTGAAAAAATTTCATTTTTAAACTGGTGTGTGAGAATGCAACCAAAAATTCCATGATGGATTGTGATCTTCATTGGTAATTTCAAATTGATTATTCCAAAAGAATAGATATTTAAATAATAATAAAAAATATAAATCAAAAAGAAAAGAATAGATGTAACTTTTTTAATATAAAAAATGAATTTTTCTTAATATAGTTACTATACAACACATTGATCATTAAAAATCATGATTTGGGAATAAAATGTGAATAAAAAATATGAAATATATGGTTAGCCATCCAGATAAATCATTAAAGAAAGTGTTAATTGTGAATTTGGTTTTAGAATTTTATTTTTCTACTTTAATTTTCTAAGTGTATTTTAAAATGTGTTGGATTATATAAATAGATAAAAAAATTATAAATTGAAATAAAAAATAAAAATAGTTTATATCACAAAACACACCCAAAATAATTATATTTCCAACTACTGGGTGGTAATTTTGATAAGAAAGTGGATGAAAGAGAGATGTAATAAACCCCAAAAGATTACATCTAAAGAGTTTCATAGGTAATTGTATTAACCAAAAAATGATGACAAATAACCTAACATGCACTCTTATATCGTCACAAGAAACAACCATTATGGATTGGAAGCATGCAAGTAACATTTTTATAACTATGGGAAAATACTATAATATGGAACTATTTAATGACACTTATTTAGAAAATACTTATGGTTATCTTAAGATAAGAAGGTAAAATATTTAAGTGGTGTTTGATTCGTTTTTTGAAAACAACACATTACACTTATATTCTAGGATAAGGCCACTAAAATAAGGGTAAATGGAAAATTTCAGAAAATAATTCTGGAAATACATATAAAAATCTCTTTTTATAGCCTATAAAAATTATAAGAATATAATGTTGTTTGAAAACACTTTTTTGAAAATTAATATATAACATAAATTTGGATAATTCATAAATGCTAGGATTATTTCTTAATTACTGGTGTCCGATAACTATTATTTCAGAACCAAGGGATGAAAACTATATTATGGATCTATTTGACAAAAATTATTTAGAAACACATATAAAAAGTCACATATCATGAATGATAGTTATTATGAGAATTTATTAATTAGTGGTGTTTGAAAATATATATTTTTAGAACCGTGGGAACTAAATATATTATGGTAATTTTTGAAAACTGTTGTTCAGAAACTATATCATGTATCTATTTGAAAACAATTATCTAGTAAATCTTATGAAAAATAACTTTACCTATGTAATAAGTATTTTGAGAATTTCTCAATTATTGGTGTTTGAAGACACGTAATTTTAAATTTATATACAAAATCACTTGTCATAAGTAATAAGTGATATGAACATATCCCAATCAGTGTTGATGGGAAACTTATAAACCACTGAAATCCATTTATAAAAATAATAATAATAATAATAATACACTAAAAAAGTGTAACGTACTTTTTGTAAATAATAAAAAATAATAATACTATAATACCTTATTAGACAATAATGGAGATATCACTAACAACATGATTTATATCTCTAAAAATCCATAAAAAGTAGATTGATTCCAGGAGATATCTAAATTAGTGAGGTATTGATTTATTTTAATTTTATTCATTAATTTATACATTTTATTAGTGAACATAATGATAGAATATGTAAATACATTTACAAAAATATAAAATTACCTGATAACCTAGCTGATTTCAATATTTTCTAGGATTCAACTTTCAATCATAATGAAATTATTGTAATATTTTGGCATCCAATCCAACAAAAAGAAAAAACAAACAAGTCTAACATTTTTGGAAAATTCAAAACCGTTATCCAAATATAGATAGCTTGTTTTAGGATCTGTCTAATAGTACATCAAACAATTCCCTTATTAGATAACATCTACCTGATAATACTCATTAATATGTCCCTATATATACATAATTCAATAACTTTTAATGAAAATGTATTTTATGAAACTTATTTAAGTGATTTTCATATGTAATTTATGTGTACGTAGTTTTCAGGAATAGAAAAAACACCATATATTATTTTATGCATCATACCATGAGTGATGAGTGTTAAATTTTTTTCATAATGTGATATTTAACAAAACCTCATAGAAATTATGTTTGAATATTCATTTTAACATGTCGTTTTCTTTTGATATGAAAGGGTAAATATTTTTTACAAAATGGAACAAAAGTGACCTATTTTTTAAAATAATTAATAATCTGATTAGAGTTATAAACACGTAGATAATAATATATATTCACACCAATGATCTATCATAGGTTTGAGAAAATAGCATAGATGAGGAAATTAATAAAAAAATATTTCTATTTCTTCGTATAATTATAATAAATAACAAAGATAAAATCTATAGAAGAAAACATTTTCACTAAATGTTTATACGTAAACCAATTTTAAAGGAGTTATAACTATTGTTTTCTAATGATCAAATTCTCATACATCCCCTGATTTTATATACTATTAACTTTTATAACATATAATAGTATATTTTAAATCAAAGAAAGAAAATTGGTTTAAATCATTTAAATGGATTCGTAATAAATATATATATAAAACTATCAGAAAAAATAATAGAATGTTATGGGGAAACAAAATCCTGAACAATGATAACTGAGCAATAGGCTTAGGATCACAAAACATGACCCTAATATTTGGACCCAAACTTCTCAACAATGAACAATTAGTTCCAAACTCACCAATGAAGCATGATTTAACCTTGGTGAAAAAAACTTATTCAATAATAAATTTTCTAAATACATTTATATAATCACTTATCATAAGTTAAAAGTGTAATAAGTATATTTAAAAAAATAATGGATCCTTACAAAAAACAAAAATGATTAAAAATAATGAAATCCAATATGATAATTTATAATATAAGATATATTAATGATTTAGAAAATTTCCTTCAAATATAAAGTTCATGTGATGTAATAAAATAAGTAATCAACTGTATAGATCACTAATACAATTAATAAGAGAACGAAGTTCTTATATAGGGGCATGCAATCAATTTTGGAACTAATGTAATACAAATATTTATAAAAAATTACAATCCAAGACCAATTTAAAAATATTACTCTAAAAACTTCCTTGATAATCAATTGGTTTTCTGTTTTGGTGAATTCTTGGTTTTCTTGAAAATTATTTTTCACTTGCTTTAAGAGCCTCCAAGTCACTCTTTGATGAATATTGATTTAAATATGGACAGATTAACTAGGAACAAAAGGTTAAAAATTTTCATAAAAAAATAACTTGAATTGGATTAACCTATTCACTACAAATAAATATTACCTCTAGATAAGTATAAATTTTGAGGGGAAGGTATAGGAGGGGACCATTGGGGGTTTTCGAGATGAGTAAAAATGGTAGATGAAGAAGGGGTGATGAACCTTGGCATTTATGAACTATGAGGCATTGGAAAGATGATCCTAGATGTTGTTGATAATTGTTAGTGGATTCATGGAGCTATATAGTGATATGATGTTTGATGAATCTTCAAAGAGATTGTAGGTAGATGATCAGACCTTCAACTAATGCTAGATGGATATAGTGTGGTGTTGGTGTTCTGTTTGGTGGTGATGGCTCACTGGAGTCTTTTCAAATGGAGGTGTTCTATCGTGTAGTGATGGGGACAACTGAAGTTTTTCAACTAGGGTTTCTATGTAACCAGATTCGGCTTTATCCATGGTATATCATCTTAATTTTTGAATGTTACCTTATAGGGTTTCCAGCTATTATATTAGTGGATCTTTGATCCATCTGCGTGAAATTATATGATTAGGTTCATGTATCTTTACAATTTTTTGGTTTTTCTAATCCTTTATGAAATTCCTTTTTTGGTTTTTTTCCATGGAATTGGTTCCCAATCAACCCAATCGAAAAGAATTCAATTTTTCATTTATTTTAATAAATGAGGTTAACACCAACTTCTTTCGACTCAACTATTTTATGAGACATTACAATTATTTCCTTATTTATATTATTCTATCAGTAATTTTATATTATATATATATATATATATTATTTTAAAGAATAATATTAAATAATAAATAATAACTGTTTTAATTCAACAACATAATATATATATTTATATATTATTTCATGAAACCATATTAAATATTAAGTATCTTAGTTGAACACATAATCATATAATGTTTTTGATAAATGATATATGAGTAACAATTGAGGAATATATTTATATCAATTTTTTTTATTAAATATTCATTTTCATTGAATGATTTATTACAAAAAAATTTATAACCATGAGAGGAGTTTTAGTATTGTTAAGTAATTATAATATATTCAATTGTTGGTAAAACATGTGTTAGTGTTAATATTGTTTAAGAACTGATTTAGTTGTTGATAAGATATCTTTGGGTATTAAAAAATAATTATGATAAACATATTATTTGGTATATAAAACTATTTTTTCTATAATTAATAATATAAAAACATAATATATGATAGGAATTAATCATTTTTACCAAGATATAAATTATCTGTAACTATATTTCTATTGGTATATTTCTTTTTTCTATAGTGGGGTTTCAATAAAAATGTTATAAAATACTAAAAATCCATTTTATTTAATGATCATACTAATTAAATCCCAATCCACATTTTTTTCATTATCTTTAATTTCATTTTAGGATCTTGTTTTGGGATTTGATTTAATTAGGTGGTTTAAAAAATCATGTTACATTATTGAAATTTTCTTTTTTAAGAACACTCATAACTTTTTCTTTTTTACAAAAGGATGAAAATATTTTACAAAATCTCTATTTATGATATAACGTAAATATAAATATCTACCTCTAATATAACTATCTACTATACTGTTATTATTCAGGAATCACCCTATAAAATCATATATTAATTTCTTCTTTTGGGTGATAGATTTTTTGGTATCAAAGGATTAAATTCAATATGTCATTTTATTTGAAACAATTCAAAAATCTTATAACGAACATTTTCTATCCATAACTTTTTCATGATATGATATATGATTGATTTCAAATCACAAACATGTGTACAAATGTTTATGTTTGAGGCCTCAAGTTTATCTCCAAATCAATGGTTAATGTTTATATCATATGAGATAAGAAATAGGCCATGATTTTTGATTCATGTTCCAATAATGGGAAATGATTTATGATTCTTGAGCCCCCAATGGTTTTTATGAAATTATGTTAGATATACTGTGTAATGGGTCACATGACTGTTATGCCTAAACTAATATGAAATGTTTCATATTTTTAATTTTTTTCCATAGTACCCTTTCTTTATACACCATAAATTCAGGTTTTATAGATATTATTATGATCCATAGAACATGGTTATTATACCTTATTTACAGAACCTTATACCATGGTATATTTATTCCATTTTAGATTACATGTCATTCTTTCTTGACTTATAGAAAATCTTTTTTGTCTTCTTCTTTTAAAAAGATATTTCTAAAATTATTTTTTTTCTCGTATGCTTATGATCTAATCCATTTATGACTAATTGATAAGTTTCCCTTACTAATCATTTCAGTTGTTATCTTATTATTTTTCCCCTATTCCAGAAACATTATTTACTATATTGTGTATATATATTGTTATAGATAGTTAATAAATTATAAAAAAATTACTAACCTCGAATGACATTAAAACATTACAATTTGGGGTTGTACCAATGTTTGTGAGATGATATGTTTAAATTACAAAAATTACGCCAAATATATGCATTTTTAGAATGGGTTGTCTCATGTTTCTTGAGATAAACTATAATCTTTGATTAATACCGATTTGTCATAAAAAATTAGTTTTTAGTCATGGTTTTTACATTTTTTTTAAAAAAAAAATACATTAGTCACTCTATTGATATGGTTTTATGAACTATAATACCACTGTATACTGCCAATTTCTATAGTTTTAGTGAATCAAGGAAACATGGGGACCTCTAAGTATGATATTATGTACCATGAGAATATGTATCACATTTTTTCTATATTAACGTATAATTATAATAATAGTTATAAATTAGTTATAAATAATTAAATAAAATACTAATAAATTATAAATAATCCATAATTATAGAGACCCATACTTTTTATACATAGATATTTCAACTTATTGGAAGAATATTAATTACATGAAATTATGATCCACAGAATAATCACATGGTTCATGCATATTTGGAATCAATAATACATAAACCAGTAGGTCATAAGTTAATGACATAATCTCTTACTATGTTCTTCATATATAGGATCCTACTCAGAAATTCCTTTCATAAAACCTTTTTTATACCATGCCAAAAGGAAACATATGAAAGGGTGAGATTTATTTATCTATAAGGATAAAAAAGAGAGATATAAATGATAACATACGAATAACATGCGAATAAGGGAATAAGAATATAAGATTATAATTTTAAAATCATTCCCTGTATATCATAGATTATAATATATAGCCATAGCATAATTCATAGTATTTTATAAGACATGAATTGATAATTAATCAAAGTAAATCATTCATGAGGGAATAATATTATCATAAGATAGATGTCTGTGAAATATACATTGGCATAATAAATAATTTACATAGTTTTCATGTATTATTGAAACTCCTATCATAGTGGATTATGATCACTCCCCAACCCATCGCAGTAGACACAATTTACTCCCAAGACTATCATTGTGGACAAAGTCCTTTATTAAAATTATTTCTTTCCCCATTACATTTCTATTTATCTCATGAGATATCCAACTTTAGCCAATTAATTGGAAGGATATATAATTTTTGACCCAACCATAATTAAATTAAAATCATTCACATGTGTTCTAGAATATCCAAAAATAGTCATTATAATAATCCATGTAAATGAAATGGATTTCATAAATTTTTATTCATAGTATAACACATATAAAAGAAATGGATTTTATAAGCATTTTATTATTTCAACATAGAATAACCCATGGAAAAGAAAACGGTTTCAAAAAACTATTTTCCTCATAACAATAAAAAATCTAGATAAAAGTTAAGGATGGTATGATCATATCATAATCGAACTAGATAATTGGTAACATCAATGGATGTTGTCAAAAATGAAAATTTCATAAAAGGTTACTTGGAATATTTAATGAGGAAAAGTCTTTTTTCATTTTAAAATCACGTATTGAAAATATAAAAATTTCACAAATATTAAGGAAATAATTTTATTTTAAAATAAAATTTTAAAATATCAATAGAATATCAAACAAAATTGAGTGTGTATGCTCTGTTAATGTGGTATAATGTAGAAGAACACATTTTCACACTATTTTTTTTCTAGTCAAAATGTATATTGTTAGAAATACAAGAAAATATATTTCTTTTCAACAAATATGTAAAAAATAAATCAGGGATAAATATTACTTTTAATAATCATATGATAATATTAAAACAATATTTATTTTTCTAGAAAAATTGATATTGAAGTAAACAAATTTTCCACTTATGAGACAAATAAGGTCAGTTTACCTTAAAAATATTATTTCAGAATCTAGAGTTTATAAAGATGGAAAAATGGAAGGAAAAAATATTATATAAATAGATATTTAGAGAATAAGGAAATTCATGTGTTTATTTATATATATAATATAATATTTCATCATTATAACTTAATTATAAATAATCCTAATAATTAATGATTTTGTAACACAAAACCCTTACCTAGAGGTTTACTTGCATTGAACGTGACATACCCTCCTTTAAATTATTTTATATTTATTATTATTATTTAGTACATTAATTTACATAATTATAAAATCATATATTGTTTCATGTATAATATTTCAACACCCACATATTTATAATTTCTTACTAAAATCATCATTTTCAGGTGTTAACAGTTTCATTTTTTCTGGGAGTTTCAGTTCTATTGTTCCAGTTCAGGTACATTGATTATGGTTCCATCATCTTATGAATTTTAATAATGATATTAAATTATAATATTATATATATATATATATATATCTTTAAAATATATAGATATATAAATGAATTATACCATTCATGGAGATGGAAAGTCTTATGTCTGAATGAATATTATTTTCACTTTTTGACAAATAGAATGAAAGAAAGATAAACATTAATTTAACTTTATAGAATATTTATTATATCATATTTATAGTATATATTAATTATATAGATATTTATTATAGTCCCTGAAAATTAGATTTTGAACATGATTAAAATCACTTCATGGAGGTGTTAGTCCACATGTATGCACGAATGACGTTATCATTTTTCAATAAATGGAAAGGTAAAACAAAATATGAAATATTATTTAAATATAAAATATATTTATTTATTATGTAATATATATATATATATATTTGATCCATAATTATATTATTCCATGGGGGTGGTGATGGAAAATGAATTACATCGGTCCTTGAGGGTATAGTACTCTATATACTAAAATGAAGGTTTCATTTACCATTTTATGGAAGAGGATATGGATATAGGGTATTAAATTAACATGAAAACAACTTAGTGTATGTAATACACTATTTTTTATCATTATGTAAGAATTTTTTTAAGTTGGTGTAAGAATAACTAAATGAAAATGCATTGTTTATAACTATACCACTTCTTTAGATAACCCATTTAGGTTTATACCAAAGGCCATAATATGATATTTTTCTGATAAAAAATGACACTATTACAAGGGGATGTAAGTAAAGAATTTACTTTTGTATGTATTTTCTGAATAATAATTCTCTTTAAAGGAGGATTATATAGTAGAGTGGTGTCCTTTAATAATTGGTGGAGAGGACACACTTTGAATTTTAAATAATAATAAAATATAATAATTTATTACTCAAGACAAATGGATCCATGTTACACCATTTATAAATATTATAGGACATTAGTTATAAATATGAACATAAAATAGAAATTTCACATATTCTTAACTCATTTTAACCCTAATCACTTTACTTTATTCCCCTGATTAACAAGTTTTAACATTATCTACAGTGATCAGTTCTCATTGTTTTCAATATTCATTATGAACAAAAATGAAAGTGCACCCATTAAGAAATTTTGAAATTGTGATTCCAAATACTAAAATCATTCAATAAAATTCTATTACAAAAATTTGAAGAAATTAATATTAAAATAAACTCACAAAACTCAGTGAAGAACAGTTTTTATAGAAAAAATGTTTTCTTAAGTATAAAAATATATTTTACAAAATACATATTAAATGAGTGAGAATTACCATAATTGAATTATTAATAATATTAATGAAACATTTATACTTATTAATCCAATTTATAATAGATTAATTATTTTTAAAGGACCTAAATGAATGGAATGTCTTCAATTAAAATCTCTATTTGTAATATTCATTGAAAAGATTATCCTTTTTTGAAAATTCAAAAGAAATAATGGTAAGATAATTTTTACATATTATTTCAAATATTATGTTCATTTTTTCAAATACATTAAATAAATTTGTAATAAGTCATTTATATTATTTTCACTAAAATTAATGAGAACCATTTTGGAGGAAAAATGCATTTTTAAGACATGTGAATAATTTCTTAAAAATAGGATTTTTTAATATATATTTTTATATAAAAAATTATACATATATTTGAAATTTTGTTATTATTATCCATTCCTCCAATTTAATAGAATGTTTATATTGGTATAATAATTTACAATTTAATTAGACTTGGTTTTGTGTGCATCACAACCTATCGAAGAAATCTATTTCAATAGAAATATATTATTAAATTAAACGGTATTATATTCTACCTATTTAAATTAATTTCCCCCATTAAATTATATCAATCTGAGAAAAATAATATAAGATATGTCTACCTCATCACATCTTAATGTTCCAATATAGTGTCCAAAATTTTGTGGTTTTGCCACAAAACATGTACCAGGTGAGTGGTCATGTTTCCCATCACAATCTCTCAATTATCTAAAATTACAACCGGTACTTCATCATAAGAGATATCTTGACCCATTTGCATGTAATATGAGTTTAGTAAATGTTATGGATCATATATAGACTTCCTCCGGAGAAATACATGGAACACATCATGAAACTGAGGTTGATTCAGTGGAATCTAAATATCTATAAGCTACCATCCAGATATGATCAAAATTTTTGAAGGGATTGATATACCAAGGGCATAATAATCCCTTATTTCCAAATAAAATGAAATAATTATAGAGATATATTCATAAAGATACCATATCACCAATTCTAAACTATAAATATTTCTGATGACTATTAACATAACTTTTTTGATGTTGAGATACACTTTTATGAAGTTCAATGTGTATAAATTTATTTTTTATTTCCGCGGCTAGATAATATACAAATAGATTTATTTCTCCATTTTCATTCAATTATAATATATTTAATTCAATTCATTTCATGGGTAATATAACACTTATTTATATGAATTCAAGAGTGAAATCTATTTTTGTAATAAAATTTTAGGAAAGGAAAGAATTAATCCCAACCACCATTATATTACATAGAGCAAGGTCTCAAAATTTATTATAGAGTTTGAATAGTCATATTATATTGAAAATATATATGAGGCTAATAAATATTACAGAAAATCAACTCTATAACCATATCCTACTGAAGTGATCTCTCGAACATCTATGTAATCCTCAGTTGCTAATCAAATACAATTGAGAGTGGTACTCAAGGAATTCTTTCCACTTCCATAATTTATAACTAAATAATGTGATTAATATATAAATATTCTCAAACATAAATGAATTGTTCTTAATTTTTAATGAGATTAACTGTATCCCATATAACATTTCGACCATTAGCCATTTTGGGGGGTCAAATAACCAAATACTTTCTATTTTGGAATTGTTAAAGGTCATAACATACCTTACATTTATATCTATCAATCATAACTTGCCAACATACCAATATTCAAGATAAATTATTTTATTTTTCTCTATTCATGTTGTCTCGACTGAAATAATATTTCAAATGGATATATATTATTGTAATTCTAGGGTGACTAGATAATTAATAACTATGTTATTAATTCAATATCATATTCTTAAAATACGGTACCAATGAGGCACATACATAGTTCATGAACATTTTTATTCGATCAAAAAAATCCATGAACATAGGAACATATATCCTCTTGTTTTGTAGTTCCAAATATTTCTTATACAACTCTTTAATATTCACCTAAATAGATGATTAAACACTCATTTGAGTAAGAAATGTTTTCCCCTTATTTAAGATTTCCATATCCATCCTTTTAAAAGATATATATATATATATATTGTATATTTTTTTCATCTTCATCATAGATAAGAATGCATTATCCTTTCGAATCAGATCATCTACCCTTTGTCAGCTTTCCCATGGTGGTAATGTGTTGATTATTCATAATCTTTAATCAACTCCAAAAATCATATCTTGTACAAATTAATCTCTTCTAATTAAATATATGATTAATACTTTTTGGATCATTATATATGTCACTTTTTTTTATAAAGATAGTAGTTTGATATATTTAATGAAAAAAGTACCGTAGATAACTCCAAATCATTAGTTGGGTTATTTCACTCATGAAACGTCAATTAGTGGGAGGCATAAGTTAGCACCATACTATTATACATGAGGATGCATCCTAGTCCCTTATTAGAAGAATCGATAAAAATTGAACACACTTCTACATTATAGGGTAGTGTAATTATAGGTTCACTGGCTGACATTAACATTAGTATCATGATTGTTCAACTACATTCATCTATCTAAAGGAAATTTTTCAATTCCGAGTTAACTTAGTGCGTGGATTGGAGAGTCATGAGAAATTTTCTAAATTGAATTAATAATATCCATCCAAACCCATAAAACTAACAATATCTGTCATCATATATTGTCTGTACCTATGTTAAATAACATTTTTCATTAATGATTCTATAGGTATTGCCTCACATGAGATTATTTGACCGAAAAAAGAAAGATCTCATACACAATTTCACAAGTTGAATTTTTTTCAAACCACTTCCACTTCATTATGGTATTTAAAAAAAATCCTAAAATGATCTTAATTCTCTACTTTATTTATCAAATGTCTAAGAATATCAAATACAAATGCTACCAAAAAATGATCAAGTTAATCAATAATGACTTTATTCATTAAATTCAAAATTATAGTTGGGGAACTGATAATAATAAATTTCATTACTATAACTACATTGGGCCTATACCTTGTATAGAATAATATCTTATGTATATCCACCTTGTTTACCCTTAAGTGATGATATTATTAATGGATTTAAATTTTTGGAATGTATTTACCTCCACATATTTGATCAAACATGCCATATATATATGTTAAATGATGTATATTCTTGATTATGAATTTTTAATATTTCATGTAAGAATTATAGAGTAACATTTATCTGTATTCATTATTAACAAAAAGATTAGTTTCACCCCAAGGTGACGCATATGGCCATATAAATCCCATTTAAAGATTCTCTTAAAGTTGCTTTGTTAATTCCTACAACTTAATCCGGACCATTCTATGTGGAGTACTTTAAATGGGTGTAGCAAAAAGTACATGTTCTTTTAAAAAATCAACTTCAAAAATTAAAGTATAACATGGAAATTCATTTAAGAAGACATCAAAAAGTTATCGTACAATATGAATTTCCTTGATGTTAAGTATCTCCCAAATTATTTGAAATAAACTCCCCATTTTAATATGAATTAATAAACATATAAAAGATGTGATTCACATCAGAAGGTAAAATATATCATCTCAATGATAAATGGTCATAAGTTTATTTATAACATCAAATATGACTCACCTTCCTAAATAATTGATTTTGGTTTTATAAAAACAATGCCAGCAAATTCTCAATATAATGTTAAATTCAACCCAAGGGAGAATAACGATATTTTTATAAAACATGTTCGCATAATCACCTACCAGAGAAGAGTGATAATATTGATATGAGACCATCATACCATTGGGAGTTTTCTCTATTAATTGGACAACAAATTATTGATGTGGTATTGTGACACCCTTATAAAATTATTCAGATATATAAAAGATGGTGAATCTAAAATCAAATATGACAATAGTACTTCTAGAGTGGATGTAAATGTACCTTTTACACATCTTTACCATACCTCACATTGATAGTAGTTATCACATGATATTTTCCATAGTCTCTGGGATGAATAGGTTTTTAATTTCAATCACCATCAATATCCTTCTCATTTAAGTACAGTTATCAGAACTCACATTATCCTTATATTTTAAATGATGGAGTGCTGGTTGTGAATTCTATGGTCATTTTTTCTTCATCATTATATAACCTATCTATCCCATAGCTTCAAAATTAAATTTCATGACAAAATTCCTTTTTAAAATTGATTCATTTACATGTTCCCCTAATGAAATCCCCTCCATGTTCTCTCCCACACATTTAGCATAATGGAAGGCTCATCATCTTATCTCCATGGATTTTATAATTTCCATTTAATTCTATATTTTTTCTCCTCAAATCCATGAAATTTATTGGTTAACCCAATATTATTAACCACCAAAATTTCGCACTGAATGATTTATTCATATCTCTCAATGTCTCTTATGGATAATTCCCTATAGAGATGTGGGTTTCTGTCACTGTATAATTAATCAACCATACTTTTAGGTTAGATGATAATATCACAAGAACGCCTCCCTTGTATTGTAATGTATTCCTCATGGGTACAAACATATTTTCCAACAATCTAACTTATCTCAAGGAATTACTTCCTCATTTTCATATGAATAATATGAGGGATGTATGTATTGAAAAATAATCTCTTAATCTCATCCAAATCCTTTCTATAAATTTCTTCCTATTGCCTCATGTTCATGATAAGAGTACAATATTGATCAGCTTCACCTTCCAAATAATAAACATTCAAAATTAATTTTTCATCTTCTGAACACTGGGGATAAGAAAATATATTTTTAATGGAAATGATCTATTTCATATATAACAGTGGATAACTATTCCCACAAAAATTATGTGGGAGTATACTCATAAATGACTCAATATAATGTTTTTCCATCCTTTCCTCATTTTGAATCTCAACATGACTCCTAGCTTGAGAATATTCATTAAGAATAAAAATTATATTTTCATTCCAACATCCATTACCTTTGATTTCTCAGGAGGATATTTTTTAAATTTTATATTCTATTTATCATTATCATGATTCCATTGGTGTCCAACCATTGACTAAAACCAAAAAAAACACTATCTTAGAAATAATATTCATTGTGGGAAACCAAATAATATTGACAAATCATTTATTGGATGTCTAAATAAAGGAACATAATTTTCAATCTATGAAACCTTAGGTTGAAAAATGGAAATCCATGATCATTAAAAATCTCTATGATTATTTCCAATAAATTTTCTTTTCACCAGAGTTCTTAATAATCTTTTCTCATACTAATTTACAAAAAAAACCAATCCCTTCTTTAATACCAACTATGAAAACACATATATTTCATATATATATATATATATATATTACCTATTTTTATATGAATATTCATTTAATTAAATTAAAATAGACACTATAATTATATAAATCTAGTATAATTTATAACATCGAAACATAATCAATAGGTTTATATGTAAACTACACCATCTCCCACTATGTACTTAATATACATAACCATATATTGTAATTTCATATATAAAACCATTCCTCATAAACTAGGGAAAGTAAAACTAAGAAAGGTTGAAATAGAATGATATATAAGGGTAAACAATGGAAATATTAATGATCAAATAATAATAACATGAGCATAAGAGTATGAGAACAAGTGAATAAGACCTGAAAATCATACCCATATTACCATAGATCATACTCATGTTTTATTATGTAAATATTGGTAGTTCATAAGACATAAATCAAAAAATAATTAAAGGACATGAGTCAAGAGATCATAATATTTTCATAACCCATAAGTTTTGGAAATTGAAATAAATATAGAATATCTTTTCATTAGTAGTCAATGATCATTCCAAAGACTATAATTATGGATTTAATTCACTCCCCAACACATATAATATTTCAAGGTTAAATCAAAATAATATCATGGTTGAAAAATTCCCTTACTAAATGTCCTTTACTCTCTATTCCAATCTTTCTATCTCAAGAGATATCCAAATTTACCAAAATATTTAGAGGGTTATATAATTTCAGACCAACTAGTCACTTAATGAAAATAAAACATATGGTTGCCTCATGATAAAAAAATCATCATATCATCACCCATTAAAATGAAATAGGTGTCATAAAAATTTAATCATAGAATGAAAATTTTAAAATAAATGGTTTCTAAAAACATTTACTCATTTCACCATAACATAACCTATGGAAAAAATGAGTTTCATAAAAAAAAATTTAACATAATCATAAACAATATAGAAAATTAATTTGGATGGTTGTAATGGATTATATACCCAATAGATTATAATTAATATCAGTGGATATTATCATTGATAGAATTTTCTTAAAAATATTACTTGGTTTATTGAATGAGGAAATTACCCTTTTCACATTGAAATACGTTCATTAAAACAAACAAATACCAAATTTTAATGAAAACATTTTATTTTAAAATAACCTTGGAATGTTGTGTATGAATCATCAAAACATTGAGTAGAAATTATTATGATAAATTCCAGACATAGATTATAACTTAAGGAAAAACATTCGTTTAACACTTTTCCAAAAAATTAAAAAATTACTATGTTGGGAAAATAAAAATAAGATTCCTTTTAAATCGTTTTATAAAAATTGAATCTACTGGATAATGAAATTAAAAATGCATAAGAGAACTATAAAAAAAATTTGAAAGTAATTTTTTAAAACATAGATATGGAAGAAATTGTATATTCGTCCATAGAGAGAAATAATGTAGGGTTTCTTTAAAATAATTGTTTTAGTCTCTTGAGTTAGTAAATAGAGTTAAATTAAAATAAATCATGTAATATTTATATATAATCAGTGTACAAAACATTTCATGAGATTATTGATAGTTATAGGTTATTATTTCACCATCATAAACTAATAAGAAAAAATCCATTTAAATAAATAGAATATAATATAAAAACATACCATGAGTTCGACTTTGTTTGAATGTGATTTAACCCCATGAATAATATACTTTTATTAGATATAATTTTATACCAGAATAATTTACATAATTATAAAATCATATATTATTTCATGTATAATATTTCAACAACCATTTATTAATAATTCCATATTAAAATTATAATTTTTAGGTATTAACTGTATCATTTTTCATTAGTGTTTTGGTTTGATAGATCCAGTTCATGTACATTGATTATGTTTCCATAATCTTCATAATGTTAATCATGAAAAGAAATTGTTATATAATACTTATATATATGTATATTTACATATTATTCATCAATAAATTACAGAGATATAAAAAATTAGTACACTCTTCATAGAGACGGTAACCTGTAAGTACACATGAAAGTTATAACTACTATTTTCTTTATTTCATATTTAAACATGATTTATTACATTAACATTCACTTGATACAACCCATAAGATAAATAGGTATAGTTTATTTTGTGGTTAGAAACCATACATGATAACTTAAGACATAAAATATAACATCTTTATTGAAAACTTCTTTTATATGACCACTACATTCCATCTTACTTAGCATTGCATGGGATAACCTAATGACATAAATAAGAAAGGGGTAAGATATAAATATCAGTAAGAAAGTAAAAAAGGAATAACATGAAGAATACAATAAAAATTATGAACCAGACATATCAATGAAGAACAATAGAAACCTGAACATAAAGGCATGATATACCATGATCATCATAACATGGGAATATGGAATCAAATTAAGACGTTGCATCATAAACATAAAGGAATCTTGTAAAACCTATCCCAACATGGTAGGAAAATTTCCTAAAAGGAATCAGGTAAACCCCTATAACAACATGATGTATCATGATACTAAAAATCACCCAATGAATTATAGTACTATCAAGGAGCACCCTTCATAATAATTTCAATGTCATGTTTAAACGTGCCACATAGATCCTAAAACATGCATTCTTTATTCATCATAATTAATTTCATGATCATAGATTTTGAAATAAATATGATTTAAGTCCTCAATAAAAAGTTTATATGTCCATAATGTTTAATAACCGTGATAGAGGAATTGGTATTGTATTCACTAAATGATGATTTTGGCATGGAAAATCACGGTGCAATTTTGGAAACATCGTGACACGACATAAAAATTCAAAAAAATAGTTGATGATAGATAAAGGTTTATCTCATCAGATATACATAAAATTTTATGTTATAGGGTCATATAAATAAATGCTGTAAAATAAGTATTTTGTATATTTAAAGAATAGAAAAATAAGCGAACTTGAAGAAAGATGAGTGAAATAAATCTTTTGAAATTTCAACATGGTAATGGGTGTACATGGGAAGCATTAATGAGGGAGAAAGTTGTATATAATCATTAAAACATAACAGGGGAAGTATGGAGAAGGTTATAAAAGATACCAAATCATTTTTAATTGAAAATAAAAGGGCTTAAAAATATAAAGAAACATGGTTAAGAATGAGAAAAGAAGGAAACCTTACATGAGTGTGTGAATTAAAAACCATTAAGAGGGGCTTCATAAGATATTTGAGAACCTTGATAGAATTATAGAGAGGTTATTATAGAGTATAAATGTTCTCCATGTATTTTTAGTGAAGATAAGTGGGATCATGGGTGGGTTTATAAATTAAATGATAGCGGAATTCTTTAATATTTCACAAACATAGGTTTTGGAATCAACATAATAAATTATTCTAAACCAAAAAACACCCAATGATTTTTTTCCAATGGTTTTTTCCAAAAGGTATTGGAAAAAATTATTTTATATGTACATGGGCCGAATATATTAAAATATCATCCTTTATTATGTGTAGGTGTGTAACAAAGTTAAAGAAATTATCTTGAAATTGTCAAATATGTTATACATTTTGGAGGATTCACTACGGAATTAAAAATTAAATAAAATAAATCTAAAATTCCATTATTATAAATTTGAATCATATATTTGGTCGAATATCCCTTTAATGGTATTGACTATATCACTATTGGGTCATTATGATGTCGTAAAACACACTATATACTTATATATTATTTAATTTTTACCCAAAAATTCGGCTATCTTTGAACTGTATTAATAATTAATAGTTGGATAATTTATACATCCAAATTAAAAAATTAATATTCATTTTATATAAATATTTTTCTAAATATTTTTATTTTAACTATTAAAATGAGAACATACATTTAATAAAAATTGACGAGTTTTGATAAAACTAGTTTTTAAAACCTTAATCAATAACTACATTTGACTTTATAAAATTTTTATAATCATTTATTATTAATAAAAGTAATTTTATAAAAATATTTTATTAAAATATTAATTATTTCAAAAATTCATTAATTCCTTAAAATAAATTTATTTAAAATATACTATTTGTTTTATCGTATAAAAATATAACTCTTATCATACTGATTACCAAAAAATTTATAAATAAGGAACTAATATAATCATCATTTATAAGAATTGATTTTATAATATTCTTAATAAAAAATATAGTTAAATATAATAATTCATATCTTTTTGAAATGTACCAATTTTACCTGAAATATCAATATATCAAATTAATAATTTTTTAAGAAATACTACTTTCATAAAGGAATTGATGGAATAAAGCTTTTATTTATAGAAAGATATTACACAATAAGTAACACATACCTGGTTAAATAACCCCTTATAACACCCACATATTTCCTAACAGTAAGTTGTGCGATGGTGACAGGCTCTTAGGAGGATTAGATAACATTGCCTGAGTTTTAATCTATATTAACTTGAACTTATCCCATAGGTGATTCTATTCAAGAATAACGTGTTGAAACTCATCATGGTATTGGACAAGAGTAAAGACCAGTCACACTAACTCCTATCCAAGATCTAAAAAATGAACTTCGTATGGCCCAAGTATACTGGATGAGGCCATTATATACATTGTTTGTGTTGAAAGGATTTTTTAAAACATGATATTTATATTAGTTGTGTGATAATTGTTCACCGGATATATCATCAATGATAATGATACTTATCAATCATTTAAACCAAATAATAAAAAACATGCATGTGTTTTCAATATCCATAAGGCATTATATAAAAGGAAATTTTATTCGTAAATGTTCGGGTCATTACATCCTTCCCCCCTAAAAACATTTCACCCTCAAAATTTACTTTTCCCAAAGTGAATATAATGAGAGTGACTATTCCTAATCACTTCCTCTAGTAATGTTGTTTCTTTTTCAAACTTGTGGTTTCTACAAAAAACTTTGACAAGGGGAATTGTTTTATTTCGTAGAACATTTTCCCTATGATCTAAGATCTTCACCAGCTTCTGTTCATAGAAGAGGTCATTATCCAATGGTACCACCTATGGATTGATTTCATGTGATGGGTTTGGTATGTACTTCCTTAAGAGTGATACATGGAACACATCATGTACTTGATACAAGTTTGGTGGGGGTTCTATTCGATAGGTCACTATTCCAATGAGATTAAGGATCTCAAAAGAGATGAGGTACCTTGGACTTAGATTTCTCTTCTTCCAAAACCTCATAAATCCCTTCCATAGTGACATACGGAGGAAAACCATATCTCCAAATTCAAACTCTAGGTCTCATAAGCAGTTGTATACATTGCTCTTTTGTCAAGTCTTAACATATTTTATGTGCTCCTGGATGGACGTAAACTTATCCACCATTTTTCGACGATTTCTGGACCTAGAAATTCTCACTCCACAACTTTATCACAACATGTCGGTGTTCTACACATCTTCCCAAAATGGGATTCATAAAGATCCATTTGGATTCATAATTAGAAACTTTTGTTATAGGAGAACTCAACCTGAGGATTATGTTGATCTCATCCTCCATTTAAGTCCATTAAACATGCTCTCAACATGTCCTTGAGTGTTTGGAGACTCTGTTTTGATTGGTCATCAGTTTAAAGGTGATATGATTTATGAAAGATCAAATGAGTATTCAAAAATTATTGGAGGCTCTACCAGAACATAGAGGTGAATATTAGATCTCAATTGAATAAAATCAATTTTGGTACACCATATAGCCATACCAATTATATGATATATATATTTTCATGTTGAACTAATGATAAATCCACACAAATCACAATGAAGTGTGAATTATTTGTAAGACAATCCACCACAACATAGATAGAACTGTTTCCTTTCTATGTATTCATATGTCCGATGAAAAATTCCATGGTCATGTTCTCCCATTTCCATGTTTGTATGGGTAATGGTTGTATCATCCCCTAAGACTTGTTCTTTTTAGACGTCACATGCTGACATACCTTGAACATTGATGTTTATTCAGCGATCTACTTATTCCTGTTATCCCACCAATAATGCTCTTGGATATCTCGATACATCATTGTGTTTCCTAGGTTAATGGAGATATTCTAACTATGCACACCTTCCAAAAGATATTTAATTAACTCTGTATTTGAAGGAAAACATAGTTTTTACCCCAATCTCACAATTCCTTCATCATTGACATTGAATTATAATGATTTCCCTTTTTTATAACTTCCAGTTTTTCTGAATTCCCACATCATCTTTTTGAGCATCCTTTAACCATTCCATAAGAGAAGGTTGAGCAATAATTTGTGAAATTATTTAGGATTTTCCCTTCTTTCAGATTCCCATGACCATATTCATCATATCTAAGAAGATTGGATCCTTTTCAATTCTCATCAATGATATAATCATTTGGTCCTTTCTACTTAGAGAAACTACCACCTTGTTCTCTTTTCCAGGGTGGTAATGGATTGAGTATTCCTAATTCATGATGTTCTCTAACAATATCCCTTAGCGCATGTTCAGCACTTCCTATGTGACTATATATCTCAGAAATTTCTGATTCGTATATATTTCACACATTTCTCCAAAAAGATAATACTACAATATTTTTAATGCAAAGATCACAGCTGATAACTCTTGATTTTGCGTGGAATACTTTTTCCCATGAATATTCAACATTATTTAGTCTTAGGCGATGAATTTGTAATTCTGCATCAATAAACAGCCCCGGACCTTCATCAAATAATCACGTAAGATTACGAAAGGCTCCCTACATATGGGTAGTGTGATAAAAGGTTCAGTGATAAGCCTCTTCTTCATTTCCTTGAAACCTTATTCAAATTCATCTTTCAATGAAAACATGACTCCATTCTGAGTTATCATAGTAAAAGGGTTTTACAATCGTGAAACATTTCTCACAAATTTTTGATAATATCTAGATAACCCCTAGAAGCTATGGATATCCTTTATAGATGTTGGAATCGTCCATCACTTAAACTATTTTGTTTTGGAAGGATCCACAGATATCTCATTTATTGTGATGATATTCCCCAATAATGAGACATCAACCATACTCACACTTGTTATACATTTCATAGATCTTTACTATTCACAAGGTCTATAGTATAGTGCCTAGATGCTCCTCATTCTCATATTGTTTTTGTAGTATATTAAAATATTTTCTATAAATACTGTAACAAATTTTTCGATGTAATCTCTAAAGACTCTATTCATCAAGTCTATGAATATTTTTGGAAAATGTTTTAGTCGTAAATGCATTACTATGAATTCTTAGTGCTCGTACCTTGTATGAAAGTTATTCTTGAGGATGTCCTTTTTCATCACCCTTAATTGGTAATATCTTGACCGCATATCCACCTTGGAGAAGTATTGTGATCTATATAGTTGATCGAACAAGTCATCATTTTGGGCAAAGGATACTTGTTCTTTATCATTTTTGTGTTGTGCTAATGATAATCAGTGAAAATAATCATTGACCCATCCATCTTCATGACTAAGAGGACTGGAGCACTCCATGATTAAGCACATGTGCATATAAGCCCATTATCTAGATTCTCCTATTTTTGTTTTTATAGCTCCTCAATCTCCACAATAGCCCTTATATATAGAGTCTTTGATATTAGTAATTCCACTGGTATAAGATCAATCTAAAATTCAACGTCTCTTCTAAAAAGAAGAAAAAGAAATTCCTCAGGATACACATCAGCGAATTCCCTCACAATAGGCATGTATTCCTGGATGGTTACGTCCAAGACTCAATCATATGAGATAGAAACATGTGCTCATGGGGAATTAATATCTATGATTGAGATTACAGTTGTAATGGAGATTAATCATCCTCATTTCACTTGTAAATAATTAGGAGTAGATTCACCAAATCGAGAGTGATTTCTATCTCACGGTAATTTTAGTTTTCTCTATGTAAGAAAATCTAATACATGACAAGAATTGAATCAAATTTTATTAAGGTAAGTATGATGAGATTTGATGTAAAGTTCAATAAACAATTTTTTACAAGGGATGAGTTATATTTATGGGATGATATAATTGCCCCAATTTCCATTCTGACTAACATATCTACTCCCATGATTTGTGGTGGTGTTTGGATTGTTATAATAAACATCCGGGATATAAAATAATTCATAGAAGAAAAATGTAACACCCCAACCCTAGTTACCCAGAGTCGGTGCATTATTACATAACATTGGCATGATCACAAGGAAATCATGTCTCAAAAGACCGATCAGTTTAGTATTATTGGAAACAAGATTCATACATATGTTCAACTTTACAACTTGAAGATAAATACTACACAAATATATTTCATTAGGAATATCCATCCTCCTAGATTATGCATGCAGGTCACTCAAAACTAACTTCTTCATATCTTGGGAAAATGAAACATAAGAAAGGGGTGAGCTCAAACACTCAGTAAGGGTAAGTAATACAATGGAAAATGACAAAAATATTAAGCATGGTGAATAACTGAAACCACATGACTTTACCAATAATAAACATGAATACTTTTATGGAAAGAATATGATCTGATTAAATAATGCCATAATAAAACACAATCATGGGTATTATACTAGTCTAATGACCACATGAACCATCTATATTATTTCCATAATGAGGGAATGTATAATGCCGGAGATTCTGAAACATTTTGTCAAGGCCTCGGCCAAGACGTCTAAAAATGATTAAGGCCTCGAGCAAAACCATAAGTCAAATTGGGAAAGGGCCTCAGCCAATTCCACGTCTAGTGGTCTCATGATACCTACCGATTCATTGAGGATCTATAGCGGGCTCCACCCATCACATACTAAGTCCAATGCATTCCCCATATGAAAAGTTTTAAACATATCATAAACATTCATATTAAAACTAGCATACGAAATTTCAAAACATTAACCATAATCCATGAATGGTATAAAAATAGCACATCCACAGTAAAACATATCACAAAGACTTCAATACAATATGGATTTTTTGTATCATAATAAATCAACTTCAAACAAAAGTAAAATCCCTCAAAGGATATTGACATAGATGATATCAAAACCCGTTTTAGAGAAATATCTCTTTCTATTTTGATATAATTTAAGAGTCACATAATTATAATTAAAACATTTATTTTTGAAATATTCTTATAATATTTTAATGGAAGCTTTGATGATGTTATAATGGTGAAAAATAGTTGCACCCACCATATATGTTAAAAAAACATTCTTACCTTAAATTTGTTGAAATGGTAAAAAAGGATCTTGTTTGGAAAACGACAGAAAAATTCCATTATAAACTTCTTATAAAAATTAAAACAAGGGTATAAATTAATTTTACCAATATTCTGTAAAATAGTAAGAATGTTTTGAAATACATTTTTAAGAAACATGTATGTGGATGATAAAGAGGTCCCAATAGTTAATTATGTATAAACAACCTCAGATAATGAAGAGATTGTGTCATAATCCATTACCTTGTACGTTTCCTTGGTTGAGGATAGGTTAACCTCCTTTATAATGGTGAAATACTTTTTATTAAATTATACAATAATCATATACATTAATATGATATCATATATGATCTTTAAACATTGATTGTTAGTAATATCATAGTATTATCATCCTTTCGGGTGTTAACGAATTCATTTTCCTTTATATTATTTGTTATGTGAGCCATATTTGTAATGGATGGGATGTATATTATTCATATCCATAATGATATCATGTCTCTAAATATTATTTTTAATCGTCAAATGAGAATTATACTTGAATGGATACAATGGGGAATGAATCTCATCGCGTTCGTGGAGACGGTAGTCCGTACGTACGCACGTATGGTGACATGTCATTCAAAGGATGGATAGAATAATGAATATGGTTTTACCATTTTTATAATAACATCACAGTATATAGAAGATATTGGAGTTATTATTTTAGAATGGAAACAACAATGAAATAAGAAGTTGATGAAGAAAGGAACTTGAAAAAGGGTGGTGAAAACATTACCTCATTTTCAGGTTCTTCCTTTTCATTTGATCAAAAGGGATCAATAGGGTGTCTTTCTGACTAAAGGAAGGCCTCTAGGATTGAAGTAGTATAGTTTAGAGGGTATTTGGGCAGAGTTTGGCTGAACCAAAAGGCTTTGAAGGTATGAATAATTGGTTAGAAGTGGTGTCCTTTTATAAGGGGGAGGAGGGGCCCTTTAGGAAAAACATAAAGTATTAATTTATAATAAATTCATTTTCGGTTTCTAATTGCTCCAAAGTAGATTATTCAAATTATAATGTGGTTATGGGTCTAAATACTTTCAACCAATATATTTTAGACAGGTTTGGGTCACGAAATTAACATTATCATTTATATTTAACTCTTAGTTAAATAGTTTGACATTTACCACGTCTCTTTGTATTTTTATATTATATGGTAAATAAACATACCATATATATCCAATCAAACCAAAATTGGTTGATTAATGATACACCTATCATTATATAAGTCTCTTGGCCAAACCGTAGATTTTTAGAAATTTAATATCAATTAATAATATAATATTTGTTTTAAGAACTCTTTTATGTCAATTGTGACACTATTTGGTATTTGATTTTTGTGAAAATCATAACATCCTTATTACTTCAAAAAAACATAATTAAATCAATACTAACATGCCATATTAACCTATAAAATTATTTTAATTCATAAAAAGTCTCAAATTACATATATTTGGGTATTTATATTATCAATTATTATAATATTTCATTAATTAGGTAATTATTGCATAACCATTGTGTCATAAATAAATTAACTTATTTAATGTATAAAAATTATAAATAAAATACCAATATTTAGGAAAGTTTTTATATTTCTAATTAATATTTATAATCAGATTTATCTTATGTATAACTCTGTACTAAAAAAATTTTAGTTATTAAACTTTGATTTTAACTCTTTTAACTCTACTTTGAATTAAATAATAATAAATGTCCTAATCTAATCCAAGTGGACCTAAATGATAATATTGTATTCCTAAGGTTGTTTTTGGAATATATAAACTTGTGAAATAGAATTAAAACATGTGTTAGGGTAATATTAATATCATTTTTACCCTTAATTACCCTATTTACTTTTTACCGTGGTAAATAAAAGTAAAAAGTTACTATTCAAAAAAATTATTTTTTTCTTATTGAACCACATTTTACTCCTTGATATTAACCATTTCTCTCATATTTTAGAAATTCCACTCACAGAAGTGGTAAAATTATGTTTTATGTGAATTTATAAATTCTCCTAGGAGGTGGGTAAAAGACGGTGAAAGGTTCAATAAAATTTTTATATATCTAAAATTATTATAAAATAACTCCAATTAATTACATTGAACTTTTATATATATTATGTATCTATTTTGACCTTAATAAAATTTAAATAAAATAAATAATTATTTAAATAAAAATTCGGTTTTAAACTATAACTCAGTGTTTTTTTCACTATTCATAAAAAATTGAATGTTTTCCAAAAATACCAAAAATTCACCCTAAGATAATTTTGATATTTCGAATCCAAAAATCAAGTCCATTTTGAAAGATAAAATGTATAAAATTTCAAAAAGTGGGTATTACTATTTATAACGGTTAGTTTGATTGGTTGTGGTTTGTGTTAGAACTCGAAGTTGTGTACAACACATGCTACTATATTATCCAAAGAGAAGTGTACCGTGTAATCTTGGGGTGTTACATTATCCCCTCCTTCAAATAATTTCATCCTAGAAATTTCTTGAATATTATTGCATAAAAAGACTCGGGTGGTTCTTAATCATAAGTTCCTCAGGTTCCCACGTTGCCTCTTCCATCATATGGATTCTCCAAAGTACTTTTACAATAGGAGTCGTCTAGTTTCTCAGCACTTGTTCTCTTGTATCAAGAATCCAGATGGCCTCCCCGCAATAAGACATATCAGGTTCCAGTTCTAATTCCTCGTAAGTGATTACATGCATTGGGTCAGGCATGTATTTTCTCATCAGTGATACGTGCAACACATCATGAACTTTGGAGAGACTTGGCTGTATTGACAAACGATAAGCTACAGCCCCAATTTGTTCTATAATTTCGAAAGGTCCTATGTACCTGGGACTCAATTTACCTTTATTAATGAAGCGTATAACTCCCTTCCAGGGAAATATCTTTAATAAAACATGATCTCCTACCTAAAATTCAAAATCCTTCCTTCGGTTATCAGTATAGCTCTTCTGCATACTTTGAGCTTCATTGATGTGGTTTTTGATTACCTTAACCTTTTCCATCATTTTCTCCACCAGCTCTGGGCCTACAAGTTTTCTTTCACCAACATCATCCCAACAGGTTGGTGTGCAACATCTCTTTCTGTATAATGCTTCTTATGGTGCCATATAAATACTCGAATGGAAGCTATTGTTATAAAAAATTCTACCAGAGGTAAATATTGATACCACATACCCTGAATGTCAAGTGATCATGATCTTAACAATTATTCTAAGGTTTTAATAGTCCATTCTGATAGTCCATCAGTTTGGGGGTGGTAAGTAGTGCTCAAATGAAGTTCAGTATCAAGGGCTTTCTGAAGTCTTTTCCAGAATATTAAAGTAAAACAGGGATCACGATCAGAAACAATCGATAGCGGTACTCCATGAAGTCTCACAACTTAATTAGTATATAGTCTCTCTAGGCGTTCGAGTGGTAAATCTTCCCTTAAAGTAAGAAAATTTGTTGACTTGGTAATATGATCAACAATGAACCATATTGCATCGTTCTTTCTAGGAGTCTTTAGTAGTCCCGTGATAAAGTCCATTGTAATGTTATCCCATTTCCACTCAGGTATGGGAAGAGGTTGCATGAATCCTCTAGGTTGTTGCCTTCCATCTCTCACTTGTTGACAAACCATACATCTTGACACAAAATCAGAAATCTCCCTCTTCATGTTGTCCCACCAAAAATGTTCCTTCAAATCTCTATACATTTTGGTTCTCCCAAGGTGTGTAGAGAAATTGGAACTATGAGAATCATCCAGTAACTCTCTTTTTAGATCAAGTATATTGGGAACATAAATTCTCTTCCCAAATACCAAAATTCCATCTTCATATACAAAGTCACTCAATCTCCCATCATTCATAGCTTTAATCGTCTTTTGAAACTCTTCATCACCGGTTTGAGCTTTCTAGTAATGATGGTTCGGCAACCATTTGAAAAAGTATTGAGGTTTTACCTTCCATTGTGATTCCCATATCTAACTTTACTAGATCCATGTATATAGGATACTTTTCAACTCTCATCTTGTTCAAAACTCCGTGATCCTTTCTACTCAAAGAATCCTCCACCTTGTTAGCCTTCCCCGGGTGGTTGTGTATCATACAATCATAATCCTTGAGTAGTTAAATCCATCTCCTTTGCCTCATGTTGAGTTCTTTCTATGAGAAACTATACTTCAAACTCCTGTGATTAGTATAAATATCACATTTTTCACCATAGAGATAGTGTCTCAAAATCATCAAACAAAGATTACAGCAGCTAACTCAAGATCATGAGTAGGATAGTTTGGATCATGAATTTTTAGTTATCGTGATTCATAGGCAATAACTCTATCATTCTGCATAAGGAAACAACCATATCCTTTCTTCGATGCATCACTATAAATAACAAACTCGCCAATTCATGATGGTAGAGTCAAAATAGGAGCATTGACTAATCTCCTCTTCAGTTCTTCAAAAACTTCTTCACACTCTTTTGTCCAAACAAATTTAATCCCTTTACGTGTGAGCTCCATTAATGGGTTAGCGAATCAAGAAAATTTCTAGAAAAAACGTCGATAACAACCTGCTAAACCAATAAAACTGTGTACCTCAGTTATACGAATCGGTGTAGGCCATTAATGGATTTCCTTGGTCTTAGAAGGATAAACATAGATTCCATATTTAGAGACAATATGGCCAATAAAAGAAATCTCTTGAAACCAGAATCCACACTTGCTAAACTTCCCATATAATTCATGCCTTCTTAGAGTCTTCACGATAATGCGCAAGTGATTTTCATGATCTTCGTAGCTTTTGGAATATACCAAGATATCATCAATAAATACCACCACAAAATCATCGAGATATTCCTTGATAACTCTATTAATTAAATCCATGAATACAGCGGGTGAATTAGTCAATCCAAAAGCCATTACTATAAACTCTTAATGCACGTGCTTGGTTCGAAATAATGTATTCGAAATGTCTTCCTTCTTCATGCACAACTGATGGTATCCAGATCGAAGGTCAATATTTGAAAAGTATTAAGCTCTAAGATGTTGATCAAATAAATCTTCAATGCGAGGTAGGGGATACTTGTTCTTTATTGTTATAGCATTGATTTCCCTATAGTCGATACATAACCTCATAGATCCATCTTTTTTCTTAACAAAAAGGATAGGGGCTCCCCATAGAGAAATACTAGGGCGAATAAATCCCTTATTACTCAATTCATATAGTTGTTTCTTTAGTTCAACAAATTCCACAGTGGAAATTCTATAAGGGGTCTTTGATATAGGCCTTGAACCAGGAATTAAATCAATGGAAAACTCAATTTCCCGTTCTGGAGGATGTCCAGGTAAATCATCCGGAAACACATCACCATATTCTGTCACAATAGGTACATACTCTATTTGATCATTCCTTTCCTCACCCACAGCTATTTCATTCTCTTCTTCCCTAATAATTGAATTCAGTTGAGCTACTGGGGGTGGATCTAGATAAGAATCAGGTGGTAAAGATTCTGCCCTAAGGATAAGGTGTTCTTTATCATCATCATCAAAAATCATAACCTCCTTCTTATTACAATATATTTTCGCATCATGGTTTGAAATCCAATCCATACCGAGTATTATATCAAATTAAGTCATGGGTGTGACGATGAGATTAGCAGATAAAGAAAATTTATATGCCTTAATGGGAACGGATCCATAGAATATTTTAGCAATGATACTTCCCTTAGGAGTTTTAAGTGACAACTCCCTTGTTAAATAAAATTTGAGATATCTAATTTTCTTTACAAACTGGGAGGATATGAAACAATGTGATGATCCAGAATCAAATAAAGAATTTTATAAACTTGAGGAAACCATTAAATTACCTTCCATAACGTCTTTCGGGGCTTCATCCTCAGTAGTAGTGATTTCATAAGATTGGCCTTGATCCCTTGGCCTTTTCTGAGGTACGTTTCCCTGATTCTTAAGAAATTTAATTTCATAATGACCCATCTCCCTAAAATTGTAGCATTAAATATTGGTAGCATCTTTCTTTCCATTACAATCAACAGCTACATGGTCTTTCTATCCAAATTTGTTGCATACTCGTTTTCCTTTTAGACAGGCACTACGGTGATTCCATCCACAATTATCATGAGGTGGAAATTCAATTCTACCCTTCTTCCATGTTTCATTATTTCCTTTCCCAAAGTGTTCAGCAGCTCTATTCTTCTCTTGCTTTGATTTAAAGTCATAAGACTTAGATAATTCCTTGTCTTTCTTGATAGCACGCAATACAATATCTTCGTATGATGAGAAGGATTGTGATACTAATGATTGATGGAGAAATGGTTTTAAACCATCAAAGAAACGATCAATCTTACTTCTTGGGTTACATATATAATCTATAGCATGCCTCGCTAACCTTGTAAAGTTAGCCTCATACTTTGTAACATTCTCGTCATCCTTTTTCCTCAGACTCAGAAATTGTCTTTCCATATCTGCTCAATGGTTATGAGGAAAATATTTTTCTAAGAAAATTTCATTAAATTCCATCCATTCCATATTTGATACTTCCTCTTCATCCTTTTTTTTGAATCAAGGACCACCATTGATTAGCATCTCCACTGAGGCAATAAACTACATTTAAAACCTTTTCCCTTTCGCTACTCCCCAATGTTTGGAATATTTTCTCTTTGGATTTTATCCATTTCCCATCCATTAATGGATTTTTACTCCCATTTAATGTTGGCGGTTCTTGCATCATGAAGCGATCTAACATTGATCCTCCACGATGTGGGTCTGGGTGCTCCATACGGGTAACGTTATTATTCATAACCTGAGTGAGTTGTCCCAATATGGTTATTAGCTGTTCAGCACCAGTTATATCACTAGCTCTACTATAGTTATCTTGAGCAAAAGGGAAATCCCTACATGGAGTGTGGGCATTGATACGGTTTCCATTCCTTCCACTAGGCGCCATTTCAAAACAATGGCATAAACTAGATTAGTTTGTGAATAGAAATACCTAATCCCAAACTTGTAAAACACATAACATAAATTAAACAGTTTATGGATATAATCCATAATAGTAAAAATGTCTTCTTTGAGGATGTATATACTCATAAACCCTACATAATGGTTTGTAATGAAAATGAGAATTATCCTAAGCATATCCCCCGGGAGTGTCGTAACCTAGACTGTAGCAAGGCCCGTTGTCGTGCACCAGTTCTGATTCGAGTCTCGATCAAAGCGGTGTTTTTCGGGTTTACCCCTAGGTACATCTGTGCCAGATCCACCTCTACCTGCTCGTATCCAGACAGTGATGTATTACTCGGAAAACTCATAAAATATTTACAATACCAAAATTCTAGGAAGTTCTTCTATACTAATCCTCAAAGTCTATCTTAGGACTATGTGCTCTAATCAGAGTTTATGTAAATCTAGTTTCCAAGGATTATACTAAACTTCCTCTGATACCAACTGTAATGCCCCGACCCTAGTTACCCAGAGTCAGAGCATTATTACATAACATCGGCATGATCAGAAGGAAATCATGTCTTGAAAGACCGATCAGTTTAGTATTATTGGAAACAAGATTCATACATATGTTCAACTTTACAACTTAAAGAGAAATACAACACAAATATATTTCATTAGGAACATCTAAGCCTCCAAGATTATTCTTGCAGGTCACTCATAACTTACTTCTTCATAACCTGGGAAAATCAAAAATAGGAAAGGGGTGAGCTCAAATGCTCAGTAAGGGTAAGTAATACAGTGGCAAATGACATAAATATTAAGCATGGTGAATAATTGAAGCCACATGACTTTACCATTAATAAACATGAATACTTTTTTGGAAAGAAAATGAGCTGAGTAAATAATTCCATAATAAAACATAATCATGGGTATTCTACTAGTCTAATGACCACATGAACCATCAATACTATTTCTATAATGAGGGAATGTATAATGTTAAACATTCTGAAACATTTTGTCAAGGCCTTGGCCAAGACGTCTAAAAATGATTAAGGCCTCGGCCAAAACCATAATTCAAATTGAGAAATGGCCCTAGAGAATTCCGCGTCTAGTTGTCTCATGAGACCTACCAAAGCATCGAGGTGATATAGCAGGATCCACCCATCACTTACTATGTCCAATACATTGCTCATATGAAAAGTTTTAAACATATCATAAACATTCGTATTAAAACTGAATACGAAATGTCAATACTTTAACCATAAACCATGAATTTTATAAAAATAGAACATCCACAATCAAACATATCACAAATCATTCAATACAATATAAATGTTTTGTATCATAATAAATCAACTTCAAATAAACATAAAATCCATCAAAGGATGTTGACATAGATGAAATCAAAATCCTTTTTAGAGAAATATCTCTTTCTATTTTGAAATAATTTAAGATTAACTTAATTATAATGAAAACATTTATTTTGGAAATATTATTATAATATTTTAATGGACTTTTTGATGATGTTATATTGATGGAAAATAGCTGCACCCACCGTATAAGTTGAGAAAACATTCTTACCGTAAATTTGTCGAAAATGTCAAAAAGGACCTTGTTTGGAAAACGACGAAAATATTCTTTTATAATCATCTTATAAAAATTCAAACAAGGCTATAAATTAATTTATCCCATATTCTATAAAATAGAAAGAATGTTTTGAAATACATTTTTAAGAAACATGGATGTGGATGACAAAGAGGTCCCAGTAGTTAATTATGTTCAAACAACCTCAGATAATGAAGAGATTGTTAAATAAACCCTTACCTTGTACATTTCCTTGGTTGAGGGTAGGTTAAACTCCTGTATAATGGTGAAATAATTATTATTAAATTATACAAGAATCATATACAACAATATGAAATCATATATGATCTTTAAACATTGATTGTTAGTAATATCTTAGTATTATCATCGTTTCGGGTGTTAACGAATTCATTTTCCTTTATATTCTTTGTTATGTGAGACAAATTTGTTATGGATGGGATGTATAGTATTCATATACAAAATGATATCATGTCTCTAAAAATTATTTTTAATCATCAAATGAGAATTAGACTTGAATGGATACTATGGGGAGTGAATCTCATCACGTTCGTGGAGAAGGTAGTCCATAGGTACGCACATATGGTGACATGTCATTCAAAGGATGGATAGAATACTTAATATGGTTGTACCATATTTATAAAAAAATCACAGTATATAGAATATACTGGTGTTATTATTATAGAGTTGAAACAACAAATAAAGAAGAAGTTAAAGAAGAAAATATATTGAAAAAGGGGGGTGAAAACATTACCTCTTCTTCGGGTTTGTCCTTTTAATTTGATCAAAAGGGATCCTTAGGTTGACTTTATGACTAAAGTAAGGCCTCTAGGATTAATGGATGATAGTTGATAGGGTCTTTGAGCAGAGGTTGGCTGAACCCAAAGGCTTGGAAGGTATGAATAATTGGTTAGAAGTGGTATTCTTTTATAAGGGGGAGGAGGGGCTCTTTATGAAAAACTTAAAGTACTAATTTATAATAAATTAATATTCCATTTATAATGGATCAAAAGTGGATTATTCAAATTAAAATGTGGAGATGGGTAGAAAAAATTTCAACAAATAGATTTTAGATAGTTTTGGGTTACTAAATTAACCTTATCATTTATATTTAACTCTTGGTTAAATAGTTTGACATTCACCATGTCTCTTTGTATGTTTGTATTGAATGGTTAATAAACAAACCACATACATACAAGAGAACCCCATGTGGTTCATTAATGATACACTTTTAATTATGTAAGTCTCTTTGTTGAACCTTATATTTTTATGAATTGAAGATCAATTAATAATAAAATATATGTTTTAAAAACTCTTTTATGTCAATTTTGACACTATTTTGTATTTGATTTTTGTGAAACTCATAACAGCATGATTACTTCGAAAAAACATAATTAAATCAATACTAACATGTCATATTAACCTATACAATTAGTGTAATTCATTAAAAGTCTCAAATTACATTTATGTGGGTATTTATATTATCAATTATTTTAATATTTCATTAATTAGGTAATTACTGCATCATCATTGTTTCATAAAAAAATTAAATTATTTAATGTCTAAAAATTATAACTAAAATACCATTATGTTGGAAATCGTTTTAGCTTTCTAATTAATATTTATAATCAGATTTATTTTATGTATAACTATATATTAAAAATGCTTTAGTTAATAAACATTGATTTCAACTCTTTTAACTCTTTTTTGAATTAAATAATAATAAATGTTTTAATTTAATCCAAGTGGACCTAAATGATAATATTTTATTCCTAAGGTTGTTTTTGGTTGAGATACACTTGTCAAATGAAATTAGGACATGTTTTAGTGTAATAATTAATATCATTTTTACCCTTAATTACCCTATTTATTTTTAACCGTGCTAAATAAATGTAAAAAGTTACTATTCACCAAAAATTATTTTTATCTTATTGAACCACATTTTACTCCTTGATATTAACCGTGTCTCTCGGATTTTCGAAATTCCACTCAGAGAAGCGGTAAAATTATGTGTTTAGTGAATTTCCAAATTCTCCTAGGAGGTGGGTAAAACACGGTGAAAAGTTCAATAAAAGTTTTATATATCTAAAATAATTCTAAAATAACTCCAATGAATTATATTGAACATATATATGTATTACGTATATATTTAAACCTTAATTAAATTTAAATAAAATAAATAATTATTTAAATAAAAATTTGGTTTTAAACTATAATTCAGTGTTTTTTTCCACTATTAATCAAAAATTGATTATTTTCAGAAAAATACCAAAAAATCACCTGAAGATAATTTCGATTTCCAAATCCAAAAATGAAGCCCATTTTGAAAGATAAAATGTATAAACTTTCAAAAGGTGGGTATTACTTTTCATAACGGCTAGTTTGATTGGTTGTGGTGTGTGTTAGAACTCGAAGTTGTGTACAACACACACTACTGTATTATTCAAAGAGAAGTGTACCGTGTATGCTTGGGGTGTTACAAAAAAATCCAAAAGTATGTTAGCTATTCTTGAATGAATAACTGGTGTAGCTATAACCACTTTATTTTCAGTATTCTCTTTGGCTATAGGGATAGAAAAATCTCTCCATTGATGCATTGGAGGTTGTTGGATGCCTTCGAAAACCCTTCATTTAGGTAACTGGTCTGAAAAGTGCCATGGTTCTTTGAAGTTGTACAAATAAACAATGTATTGAGGATAGAAAATAGCATTCCTCTCTTCAATCATAGTTGTGGGTTTTCTTGTCAAAAATATCTGGCACGGTGCCCTTCCATCCCTCACCTAAAGCATTTCCTCATCCCCTTCATGAAATTTTCAGGGTGCCTCTTTCTACACCATTGGTAATTTGGATGTTGTAATTTCATAAAACCATTTGATTAATCAATCAAACCTTCATAATTAAAGTCCACTTTCTCCTTAATTTTCAAATGATACACATAGAATCACCGATCTCCATCAAGACATTGAGGGAACATTGGAAAATATTCTCAAATCATTCAAAGTCTTAAATCCACAAGGATTTTTTAGGCGATGTTTTAGCCTGACAAATAAATGTGAAACCTTGAATTTAGGGGTAACAACCAGACTAGAGGTGCATTATGAATGTTTGTTGAATTTTTTCTTATACTCCCCAAAATATTCATCATTCATTTTCTTAATTTTATGGAAATATCATTCCATCTTAAGATGTAGGGTGCAGGGAAAATATTTATCAAATTTGTTTTTCTTAGAAACCTTCCATCCCACCACCTCGATTTCTTATTTAGGCTTAGTATTTTTTGTTAAGGGGAACCATTATTCAGCTTTACCCTCTATATGATAACCAGCCATAAGAACCTTCTTTTGTTCATAAAATTGAAGGATGGAGAAGATCTTCTCAATGGAGTTGATCCTTTGTTTGGCGATTGAGGGAATATATGATTTTTTCAAAGGAGGAGGCACTTATCTCATAATGTATTCGATTGAAACATGTTATTTGGGGGGGTATTACATTCATCTTGAACCATATATCTATTAAAAAAATGAGATAATAGAGAGAGTATCATGACAATGTTTTTGATTCACAATCCCATCGAATTGGGAATCGCATTAAAATAGTCATCACTTTGATCTCCACATCAGTTATTAGCCCAATTCCTCCTATTACCAAACATTAGGTAGATTAAATATAAAATTAAGGGTAATTATTATAAACTATTAACCAAATAAAGTGTAATACAATGAAAAAAAGTGATAACTTATAAATTACATTTATTTCTTCACTTATGAATTTCTGGACTTCAATCTAAGTGATCCATGATCTGTTTCCTAAAGTATATTCTTATGGGATTTTTTTCTTGCTCCCATAATAATGGTTTATAATAAGATAATGAATTTAACAAATCATATACCATGGGAGTGTCGAACCAAGAGTGAAGCAGGGACCAATATTGTTCACCGGTTCCTATTCGAGTCCAGCTCATTATGGTGTTTTCATGTTTTACCCCCAAGATACATCTGTGCTAGAGCCACCTCTTCTTGTTCATATCCAGACATGGATATATTTTTATAATAATCTACTTACAATATACTCACCAAATTTTAGGTTCTTTTTTCTCATACTTATTCTTATCCCTAAGGCTTTCACCATGGTTTTCTATTCCTAATCCCAAAAATAACTAAACCTATCATTTGATGAAAACTATAACAAAACTACTCTAAATTGCATATTTAAATATGATTTATTACATAAAATTTCACTTAATACAACCCATATGATTTGGAGGTCTAGTGGATTTGTTTATTAGGAACATTACATGACAACATAAGATATAATATAAAACATCTTTATTGAAAACATTTTTACCCGACCACAACATTGCCTCGTACTTAGCATTGCATTGGATAACCTGAGGACATGCATAAAAAAGGTGAGTAATATATCCTAGTAAGGGATTAAAAAATGAATAACATGAATAATAAAATACATTTTATGCAATAGGCATATCAATGGAGCATAAAAGAAACATGAAAATAAAGCTTTGATATTGCATGATCATCATAACATGGATATGTGGGAACAACATAAAACACTGCATCATAAAACTAAAGGAACTAGTTAACCCCTATATTAACATGGTAGAAAAATATCATAAAATTAATCTGGTAAACCCTTGTCCCAACATGATGTATCTTGATACTAAACATTTCCCAATGCATTAGAGTGCTAACAGGGTGAACCCTTCATAATCATTTCAATCTCATGCTTAAGTGTGCCACAGAGATTATAAAACAAGGTTTAATACTACCTAATAATTTATTCTATGATCACATAGTGTGGAATAAATACATTTAATTCCTACATTAAAAATTTATATGTTCATAAATGTGAATACCCTTGATAGATGAATAGATATGGTATTCACTACAAGACGATTTTGGCCTAGAAAATCACTGCGCAATTTTGGCTGCACAACAATGTGACATAAAAATTCATAAAAAAAGTTGATTAGAGATAAAGGGGTATCTCATAATATATAAACTAAATATTAAATAATAATTTCTTATAAATACATGTTCAAAAATAAAGAAGTTTAAAATATAAAGCACAACATAATAAGGAAACTTGAAGGAATGGGATGAATGAAATAACTCTAACGAACTTTTGGCATTGTAACCGGTATAAAAGGGAAGTATTAATGAGAGATAAAGGGGTAAATCATCATTAAAACATAATAATTCAAGTATGGGGTAGTTTTTGAAACATACTATATCATTTGTAATTGAAAATAAATGGGTGTAACAATATTTGGAAACTTCGATAAAAATGAGAATGGAAGGAAACCCTTACTTGTGTGTGCGAATTACAAAGCATTAAGAGGGTCATCTTGAGAGATTGGGAAACATTTTGAGGATTATAAAGATGGTAGTACATATTAAGTATGTTATACAAGGATTTTTAGTGAATAGTAGTGGAAGATTAGTGGGTTAATATAGGAAATGAGAGGGAAATTCTTTAATATTTCACAAACATAAGATTTAGAATCTATAAAATTAAATATTAAAACCCCCAAACCATATTTTTGGATTCTATCAATGGTTATATCCAAATAATAGTGGAAAAACATATTTTATAAGTCCATGGTCTGAGGATATTAAAATATTAGCCTTTCTTATGTGGAGGTGAGTTATATTATTAAAGAAATGAACTTAAAATCATAAAACACGTTATACATTTTGGAAGATTCACTAAGGCAATATCAAATAAGTCAAATAAATATAAAATAACATAATTTTAATTTCAAAAAATATATTTGGTCTAAAATACCTTTTATGGTATTTATTACATCACCATTGGTTCATTATTATGTCATAAAACACACAATATTAATATATATTATTTAATTTTTACCCAAAAAATTGACTATCTCAGAAAATTTATGAAAAATAACAATTAGATAATTTTGACATAATTATTCCAAAAATATTTTTCATTATACCTAATTAATTTCATAAATATGTGAATTTTCACTTTTAAAATCAGAACCAACATTTATTTAAAATTGACGATTTTTGACAAAAAACAGTTTTTAAACCATAATAAAAATTAATTTGACATAAGAAAATTTATATACTCATTTATTATTATTTAAATTAATTTTATAACAATATTTTCTTAAAATATTCATAATTTCAAAAATTAATTAACTCCTTAAAATAAATTCCTTGAAGACACACTTTCTATTTTATCGTATAAAATTATCACTCCTATCAAAATGATTATCTAATCATTAATAGATATAAATCCTATGTAACCATAATTTATAATAATTTTTGATATTATTATTAATAAAAACATATTTAAATATGAAAATTCATATATTTCTCAAAATTACCATTTTTTACCTGAAAAAATAATTTATCAAATTCATCATTTTTTAAGAAAGACTACTCTCATAAATGAATTGATGGAATAAGAATTTTATTTATAGAAATGGATTAAACAATGTGTATCTAATACCTTGATACATAACCCCTTATAAAACCCTCATAAGGCTTTAGGCTAAGGCATGTGATGGTGACAAACTCTTGGTGAGGCTTAGATAACATCACCCAGGTGGTAATCTATATTGACTTGAACTTTTCCCATAGGAGATTCCATTAAAGATTAATATATTGAAGATCGGATTGCTCTTGTACAAGATCAAATCCTACTGATTATAAATCCTTTCTAGGATCCAACAAATGAGCTTTGTAAGTTCTGAGTCTACTATATGAGGCCATCATCTCCTTTTACTTTGTCAAAAGGAACTGTTAAAACCTTACACTTATATTAGGTGTGTGATCACTGTTCAATGACTATATCATCAATTATAATGATACCTAATGGTGATTTAAACTCAATAATAGTAAAATGTCCATGTTTTTTCTATATCTATAAGAAATTAAATGAAAGGGAATTTATTTTGAAATGTTTGGATCGTTATAAACGTGTTTTTTACATTTTCAAAGATGGAATTAAAAATGTAAATATTAATTAATCATCAATGAATTATTATAATATCATATATATGATATAAATATACTCTTTATATTTTCCATTATTACCATCCATGTAATGTGGAGTCAAAAAAATGAATCACATCACTTTATGGAGGTCATAGTCTACATATACGCCAAAATGACATCATCATTTTTCAATGAATAGAAAGGTTAAAAAATATATTATATAGTTTTTCTATAGAATGATAATTAAATCATAGATATCATATATATAACCATTAAATACATCATTATATCCATCATTGTAAGGTCATTATGGAAAAATAATTAGATCAATTCATGAAGCAGTAGTCTAACATACACACGAACGACAATTTCATTTCCCATTTAATTGAAGAGGATAATGATATGAGGTATTCCATTAACCTATATGAATTTTATAATTTTTAATATATGATTTTTATTTTTGTATAATGGTTGAATAAATTTTTTTAGGTGTTAGAAAAAATAAAATGAAAATGGGTGGTTAGAACTACGCCTCTTCTTCATACAACCTCATTAGGTTTATAACAAAATCCATCCATAGAATATTAATAATAAAAAATCCAATATGATATGGTTAGTGATGTAATGAAGGTACATGAGTAGGTATTTTCAAAACCCAAATTTTAATAATGTGAGGATAGGAGATGATAGGGTGTCTCCTTTTATAAGTGAGCGAGAGGATACAATTGGAATATTTAGAAAGAATAAAATTTATTTTCATTTCAATAAATCCATATGGTTCTGAATGGACCGTGTAAAATTCTTAGATGATATAGGATAAAATATCTCCATAAAAAATAAATTAGGAATGTTTTTAGGTCATTTTATTCTTATATCTTCAGCTTAGCCCTTAAAAAACAAGTTTCTTCATTAATTGTGGGGAATTTTTTATTCTTTTTATGGTTCATTATGAAAAAATTAATGTGGGGTGATTAAAAAATTTAAAAATTATGATTCCATCTATGTAAACCAATTTATAAAGCTATATCTCTTAATGTTTCATAAATTAGTTTTAAAATAAACTCTCAAAACTTGAAAAAAACGGTTTTTAAGGAAAAAATGATTTTAGAATAACAACCTATTCTTATAAAAAATAAACATAAAATTAATTACAATGACCATAATTGGATTATTAATAATATAAATATTGTAATTTTAATTTTATAAACATTTTAGAAAAAAAAAATTCAAATTTATTAAGAAAATGGAAGTTTTCAATTAAATTCAATATTTTTCACCATTCATAGAAAAATAATACATTTAGGAAAATTATAAAAAAAACTTATTTCTAAGATAATTATAGTTTTTTTAAATAAAGTTAATTTTTTCAAATAAACTTTCTAAAATTTGAAACATTTACTTATATAATTTTATCACATAAATAAAAAATCATTTTTAAGAAAAAATATATTTCTAAGACATCTAATGACTTGATTAAAAATTCAATAAATATTTATATATATTTTTTATTTATATAAGACCTTTAAACCTATTTTTTTCTAAATTTTGGTTATTCAAATTCATATGTAAAATATAATGACAACGTTATAAAATTATATTATATTACCGTTCAACTAGATTTAGAGTTGTGTCCTTCACAATATATTAAATAAATATACATAAATAGAAATAAGTTAAAAATATTACGGTGTTGTATTAGTGGAATAATATATTTTATTCTACTTATTCATGTATGTTATGTGTTCAAAATCTCAAAAATAATTTTTTGGGAATTATAAAAGGATTTTCATGGTTCAAAAAACATATTCATATATTCCATGTTTGCACAATTTTCAAATCATGGAAATGGAGTAGAAAAAATTCCACATTTATTTCCATGGTTTCTAAAGGACCATGGTAATTGTAACATTTCTATGTAATCTATGAGCTTAGTTACCAAAACTAAGAAAAATGGATATTCCCATGCTTTTGGAACATATTTAGATGGATTTAAAGAATAATAATTACAAATTTTTGTTAGAGTTTCTAGATTAGACTTTCTATATCACAACCGTTACCATATAATTATTCTCTTATAATTGTTACATATATAATGAAGAGTTATAAAAAAATATTTTCATGCATCATATTATCTCTCCAAAATTTTATATCTTCTTGAGCATCCTCCCTCTCTACTTTGATATCTATAAAGCCCATAATTTCAATGTCATATTCTTCATTATTCTCAGGATTTTGGGATTTAATAGTGAAATCCAATAAAAATTGTCCACTGTGATCGGTCATGAATCAATCAATTTTACTTCTATTTTATTTGGACAATAATCTTTATATAATATAAAATTACTCCTTTTAAAATTATTATTTTTTATATTAGTATTTATATACACATGTCTAATGGATTTTTTATTAGTGTATCCTCATCCCCATTATCAAAGAACCTCTTTGGATACTTTAAAAATATGTGTCTAACATTTCCTCATCGAAAAAAGTAAAAATAATCTTCACACAAAACATTAATCATCCCTTTTGAAGTCTCTATAAAGGACTAAAATGGATTCATCACCATTATTATAGTTTGTTTATCCTCCAAGGTATGTTATTACATATCCTATGACATTATATACCTTGATGTTTCATTTAATGTATGATTATCCCTATTTATCCTCACCTTATATATTATGAGGAAGTTTTATAAATAATATATTTATTTCATCTCTGGATGTTATTCCTTATTCTGGGATACATACAAATTAAAAGGTATAGTTATCGTTCAAATTATACAGTTCTAGGTATCAACATATTCATGAATATTTCCAAGTCCACACTTGTCCACCCTAATTATGTTCACTAAATTAAATATTGAGTAGTCAATTTTGATCATGTGAATCCTACAGTCTTTATATATTTTTACATAGAACATAGATCATATCCTATTTCACCTTTTAATCTCTTTGATAGGCATGAAGAAAATTATTCTAAATATACATTGATGATTTACATGCAAAAACCTTCATGTAAACTATGATTGAAAATAATATTCTCACAAAATTTATTCATTTAGAATTAAAATCTAAATAATTTATACCACTTTGATTGAGGAATACACATTCCATGTCAGTCAAAATTTCATCTATGAATGTGTTTGCACAATTTCCTTTTATTTTTTCAAAAATATTATTGTAGTCGATTAATATATGATTAATAATTAAATATATTAAAGATGAATCCACCCTTATGGTTTATTATGAATACCATGTTATATATATAGAGGAATTGTTTTGGTAAATGACTGTTACATTCGGTACCAATTGTTAGAACCACTGGGGAATATACCCTAGAAGGGGTGAATTGGGGTATGGATATTAAAAAACATCACATTAAATAATCTTATTACATTAATTAAAGGGGAAAATTCCCTCATTATATATATATATATGAATGTGATATATAATATGTGAAATTTTATTTTATTTTGATCACATGCATTAGTCTATATCCATGGAGAACACAATGATGATGTTTGATAAACCAAATCAACTAATTTACAATATTGTTTATGGGTTTTTTATAATCATCATATGATCATTAAAGTGTAAGAAACTCACAATATCATAAAATATCATTAGATTAACAACTTTTGGTATTAATAACATAAAATATAAACTTTTATGCCAAATATGAATCAAGAGCTATATTTTTTGAACTTGTCAGTTTTTTTTAATGGAGATCATCATGAGATAAAATAAGGATTATTGCATCCTCTAGGATGATATCATCTAATTGAATCTGCATTCATAACTAAAGGACCACATGATCTCCTATGGTGTTCTAGCATCACGTCTGTGATGAAAAAGGAGTACTACAAATAATAGAGTATCTATTATGGCTTCTGAGAGTCACACACATCTAACAAGTGGGTCTATACCCCTTATATTGGATCCCTTCCTTCAATAAAGGGATTTGAGTGTCAACTTCCATCGCATTGCAGTCAACATGCATTTCAAAAATACATGACTTATTATTACATCATAATTATTTGAATGTTTTATTTGATAATCAATATTATATAGAGCCATAAATAATCAAAACCATCGATTCATAACTTGAGGAAACATTGGAGTATATTTATCAGTGTCTACAGATATAGTATTCCACTTAATCTATAATTGCGACATTGAATACCTTATATTACAATAGAGTATCATAATATGTGATAAAAATCACTTTCATAACATAGTATAAGGCTTATGTTTATCTTGTAATATAATATACTTTATTTTATAATGTATCCAACAATCAACGACTTTTAATAAAATATCATTATGGATTTTTAAATAAAAATAGAAACTCTTTGAATCCTTCTAAACCATTTTAGATATTATTTATCAAATTATCTTCATCATGTAACAATCTATTTTTTCAGAAAATAAATCATATTCTATGGCCTAAATTCTGGACCTTACTGGACATCTCAATGTTGAAAACAAATATGAAATCTTAATTTCATAAATGAATGAAAAGTGGGGCCTATAGAAATACATAAATTCTTATCTATCTATAAAAGGGTCCGGTGTGATCTCAATTAAACATTCCAAATTTTCTATAAGATCATATAATCCCCAAGATATATTATATTAATTATATGTATACCTATATAACCCCTTTTCTGTGACGTAGAGTGAGAAATAGACATGTAACATGTCAATTTAATATAGGTCAACTCACATATTCATGTTTCTTGGATAAAATACAGACCCATATTAATTAATATAACACATTTCATTCATCCAGGTAGTGAAGCACATCATATTATTCTCAGAAAATCATATCCACCGATTTTATTAGTTTAATTTAATTAATGGATCCATTATAATTAACAAACTATATGAGTGGAAAATCAAATCATGGTTGATCTCTAACCAATTAAATAATAAATAATTTTACCAACAACCCCCTAATTAGATAATTCACTGGGCTTCTGTAACAAAAGTTATCAAAGTACAATGGTTCTCTTGTAATATTTCTCTTTAACCTCAGGTAACATATATTCATAAAAAAATACCCACATAAATATATCAATGATCATTTAAAATTATATGTTATATATTTTGGGGTGTTAGTATGAATAATAAGTCTCAACATATTACCTTTTCAGTTTATTCATTATATCATGAATAAATATATATATATAAAAAGTAAAAGATTTTACTCATGCTAATATTAACATATAATTGCAACCAATAATAAATTATAATAATCATTGATTTGGGAAAAATCAATGTCTTACTTTAATGTTATATTATTATTAAACTAATACATGTTATATTAATATATCACACATGAAAGAATGATAAATAAATAATGAATTTATAATAAAATTATGATATATTTTTTAACCATTACATATTATTTCTAATTTTTATATGTCTGAAAGGTTTTACATAGTCCTCAAACATTTTCTTCACTGAGGTTTATGTTAATATATATCCTAAATTTTCTTATATATCCACAAATAAATTATATACACCACACCTCTCAATGATCTCTCAAATTTTATGGTACTTGTGAAATATGTGTTTAATACTTTGGTGAGATCATTGTCATTTAGCCATAGTAATAGTAACATTATTTTCACAGTATATCTAGATTGATCCCATTTTTTGGACACAACCTCATGATTAGAAATAAACCTCATTATCTAACAAGTTTCCTTAAATGAATCTGATATAGATATTTTCCTAACACAGCTGTCAAGTTTACTATGGTTTCTTGTTTGGAAAATTTCTAATAGATAAATCCAAATTTAATGGAAAATAAAAACTATATTGAGTTCTCATATCATATTTAATGGTCTTGGAACTAGAATCAATGTAACCTTATAATCAATGCTCATTATCACCTCTATTTACCAAGGAAAATCCTTACATATGAATAAGTAAATAAATATGTTATTGATAAAAAATTTATTACACTCACATGGATTGTATTTGTATATATATCTAATTCTAAATGAATAAGTAAAATTAGTTCTTGTATACAACATGGAATACATAATAAATACTATATCAGATGATTAAAACATCATATCCATACATTATAACACATAATAAGGATATGGAATCTTTTTATTATTCATTCTATGTAACATTGATGAAGACTTTATTTTGGTGTTTTCTATACTAAAATTCATTAAAATCGTTCTAATATATTTGTTCTAAATTTTCTAACCAACCTCTTAGATCTGTCTATGTAGACCATAATATCTATTATAAATTCTGCATCACCCACGTATTTCCATGAAAAAAATTTAGATAGCCACAAATTTATAAATAGTAAATTTGAGTTATCATTTTTGACATGAAGTATCTCATATACACAAATTATACAAAATTCCACCATACTCAACCAAATTTTATTTTATATAAAAGAAAAATCTGGTTTTTTATGAATACAAATCTTTTATTGCTTTATAATACAATATATTCTAACTCTAAGGGGATTTCTACAAACCAAAAATTAATTTTTGCAACATGAAAATATCAAAAGAATCATTTGGAACATCAAAACCTTCGTGTTGTATCACATACATATCAATTATTAAATACACATTCATAAAACAATTTTTGATATTTGACTGATATAAATCTTAAAAAAAATAACTATAATGACATTGGATATATAAATTGACCTTATCATAGAAACTAGTGAAAATATCTCTTCATATTCTACATTATGAATTTATTAATAACCGTGTACCAAGTAGAAGGATATATTAGTAGACACTCTACCATGAATGTTAAATTTTCAATAGAAAATATAATTTTCACCCAATGGGCCTCCCCACCTTAGGAGAATCTACCCTATAATATAATATTCAAAAATACATGGAGTTTATTTCATTTTCAATTACATTTATCCATCTCTTAGAATGAGAACTCTCAGTTGAAACTTATTCGGTAGTAGATTTATCACCTATAAACAATACATCATCATAATTTACCAAAATAAATCCATAAATATTAATATTATACAAAATAATAATGTAACATCAATGATCCTATGAAACCTAACTTTTTAAAATTGTGTAACTATTTGTGGAACCAACACAAATTCCCTCTCAATAACACTTCATGTTTGTTGGTCTTGATCTTATCAAAGTTCATGTTTCCTCCTAATGACCCAATGATTGAAATATTAATTCCCAATGAATGTGTAAAATTGAACTAAAAACAATTTTTTCTTTGTAGTATTATTGAAATAATATACCTTAGTTTACTTGGGATAATAAAAAATTGTTATTTCTTTAAAATATGTTTAATTTTATCAGAATCCAACTGTAGTTTGTATCGTTCAATACCCTAAATATTAAAAAAATACATTTTAATTATACTTCTCAATCCATATATAATATTGGAAATTTTTTTCTAATTTCAATGGAACACTATAAATCAGATATATAGCAGTCTCTAGAGCATGTCCCAAAATGGAATAGAGAAGCCACATATATTCATCATTAACCAAACCATGTTGAATAGGGTATTATTCCTCCCCTTAGACATGTTATTCCACTTTGTATTCCTAGATTACTGGGTTCTATAATAGTTCATAGATCATATGATCAATATATTCATAGATAATGTATTTACAAACCTGGTCTAGTTGAATAATCATAATAATTTCCCAATTAATTCTATATATCATTATGAATATTTTTAAAATTTTCATACATTTCATAATTTTATATCATTAAAAACAGAAAAAGAAACTGACTAAATTCATCAGAAAAGGTTATGAAGTACTTAAACATGCAACAATATGATGTAATAATTGGTCTACAAAGATCACTATGTATGATTTTCAATAGTGAACTACTACTTTCATCATTTCTACTAAAATGGGATTTTTCCATTTTTACAAATAAACAATATTCTCAATTTTGAAATGATTCATAGTAAAAGGATTATAAAACTCTATTTATAGAGTCATTGAATGTGAGTCAAATTTATATATCCTTTTAGAAAATGTAAAATGTATTATAAGTTAATATAATCCTTGGCCTTCCTATTCTGGATATTATTTTTTCAATTATACATATCTAGAATTTATAACCCATCTTGATTACAGAAATTATTTCATATATATATATATATATATATATATAACATTCATCAAAATAATTAATAAAAATAAATAGTTTTATAAATAATATACAAAAACAAAATATCTATTTTTTGTAGGATCATAATAACATTTTTCTAGTCCAAAATCAAATCCACTTTATAGACATCGATCTTAATTTTTGACCTGTAGTACAATAACTCTGGTGAAGTTCCCTTCAAATGAAGTTGTTTTTTGTTCAATTTTATTTATTTTAATTATCCATGTAGTGAATAAAATATTATATCATTCATTATTTATTGATTATTCACACAATGGATAATGTAGAGTTTCTTCCAATGTGAATACACAAAAAAATATATTATATATGTTTTCAGACAGCTGGTCTTCATGTTAGAATAAGTGATATTGAATTTTAATGAAAAATAATTTATAGAAACAACATTTAGAAAAGTTATAAAAATATGTGTAATTTTATTACTATTTAATATTAACAAACTAGATTGTATTTATGTTAATTAAAAGACTAAATGATTTTCAATGTTTTTAGGGGAGATGGCAGAATTTGGAGGAATCATCTTTGGAGTTCATAGAATATTGGTTTCTACGATTAATGTGAAAATACCTTGGATAATGTTAGAAGAATTGAATATAATACATAGGTATATTGGAATTAATTTTAAAACCATTTGAATAAACCATCAGTTTTAGAGTTTAATTTAGAAATATTAAAAAATGTCAGATCATATATAAGATACAAACTTTTTAAAGAGGAATGGATATTTTTATTTTTAGTTAAAATATTTTATTTTATTTCAATGGGAATTCCATATGTGGTTATGGAGGTTTTGGTAGCAATAAGGCTCGGTCCTAGGCTTAGATCACCTATTTTGGGAGAAAAAGTAGGACACATGCTATTTGTGCATAGTTATATGTAATTTTGTAGCTCAACCATGTGGTCCAAAATGAATTTCCACGATCAGTTTAACCATGAGCGGGAGTGGTATTCCCATGGGAAACCATCTATTTATTGAGGATATATTTATCATGGCTTGTGAATGGTTAGTAGTAACTATTTTACAAGTTGTGTGGATGTGTTTCACTAGTAAGGTATACGAATATTGTGTACACACAATTTTTTGAACAGTGTGAAAAGACCTTTCAAGGTTTGGGTCTCCAAGAGAGTGTGAGTCGCATGACTGTAATATGGTTTGGATCATCGTGTAGCCAAACCATGTGCCCATTTAAAATGTTTTAATTTTCCATTTCCCTAAAACCCATATAACCCTCACCACTCATTATTCTTCCTTCTCATGAAAAACATCCCTCTGTTGAAATTTCTTCCATTCTATCCACCTAGGATTTGAAGGATATCCTCTATCTGAGATTAGAATCAAGTGTCATATATCTCATTCAATGGAAATCAATTAATCTATTCTTCCACTTAATTATTTTATAATTTTCTCTTCCCTTCTTCTATGTTATTCTTATATAAGCTAATATTCCTTATTTTCAAGTAAATTGTTTATTGTTTCATTTTCCCTCATTCTAGCTCGAATCTGAAGAGAATATCTGATGAGGATTTATCCATTAGTCTAAGTTATGTGGTCATATTTTATTCCCATAATGCCTTGATGTCCACATATTGTGTCATTGTACAGAACTCTATAAATTTATTGTGTTTCCTCTAAAATGTGAATCTAATTAAATAAATTGTTATCACCTGGAATTAGATAATACACTCACCTTAAACTACATAATTATAGGTTGATAACCTCGAATTAAACTACACATTATGGTGTTTGGATTATATTCCATTATCATTACACCTTGTTAATAAGGATTAAACTCCCCCTTCAGTTCCTTTATATAATTCCATGATTATACTTATTTATTTATGTAATTAAACTCCATTAAGGTGGTTCAATTATATATCAAATTGGATGGTTTAATAAATTAAAAGAAATGAGAATGGTAAGACCATGTCACTTATCACACTTGAATACTGATAACTTTATGATGGGTTTTACCTTTTGATTGGAATGGATAAAAGGAATGGAGTATTACTAAATTTCAAAGGAGATACCTAGATTTCAAAATAGAATATGTGGTATGGGATACTAGGGAATGTTGGGTTAAATAAATTATTGTTGGATTTATATTAGAAAATGGTTGAATCATGGATTTCAACAAAGAATACCTTAGATGGCCTCACCATGAAGATATATTTATATCATACCTCAACAAATAATTTAGTTCCTTACACACTATTCCTTGGACATTCTCATAGGTAAAATGAATTTTTTATCATGCCTTGGCAGACACTTGGGTTACTATTTAGAATTCCTTGAATAAGCTCATAGGGTATTGGTTTTATTGCCTGCCTTGAGAGATACCAAGATTAAATATGTTGTGTCACTTAAAAACAAATCCTATATTATAAAATGGTAACTACACAAATATATTTTATCTTATTCTAAATTAGGTTGTATTGGGAAGGTATCGTGTGGGTGGAACCGTCAAACATAGATATTATGTAGTTCATTTAGTGCTTTATTTTTTTTACCTACACATTAATTTATTGAATATTTAGGGGATGGAATGAATTATAAATTATTTGTGATTACCTACAATGTTCTAATAAACCCATATTTAATCCTCTAATTTATATTTTGATTTATTTCTTGGATTTTGGTTTAGATAAGGGAAAACTGACCCATGTGTAATTGTTATTTTTCTATAAATAAATGAAGTACGGTTGAAAATGACCGATTTAACACCCCATGTTTTTAAAAAATAAATTGAAATGCATGAATCTTTTGTATGTATATATTTATAACTATCATTTAAACATAATTTTTCAGATTTTATGATTTGAACATCAGAAAATGGTCATCTACGGTTGTGATCAGTATGTTATTTGGAGTCTGATAGAACCAACTTGTTTTTTTGATGAATAGTTACATACTCTTATGAATAGTAATATGAATGGTAATATGACCCTTATGAATAATAAATCATATTATTATTTTATTTTCTTAAGTATATAAGATAATGAGATGTTGATTAATTTTTCAAGGTATTAAAAAATGAGTTATTGATTTAAAATTGAAATTTTAGAATAAACTATGATTTTATATAAAAATTAAATTAATAATATTAGGAATAATATTTTTAGAAAATGGTGTTCATTTCTCAATTATACATGTCAAAAAATGGTTAGGGTCAATTTTTGGGGTTTTTCTAAAATACATGAATTTTTATGAATTTTAAAAATGATGTTTTGAGTTTTCAGTATGTTTAATGACATCATAATGATATAATAATTAGTATAAAATGATGGTAGATTTTTTGACACTAAAATATGACATAAGGTATCCCATGTGGCTAATATCGTGTTCAAAAACCATGGTAAAGCCAATAGTTTTGGAAAAAACACTGATGAGGTGTCCTTTGAAATTAATAAAAAAAACTCCCTCTCATTTCAATTAAATACCCACTCATTCCTTCATTTTAATTCATTCTAAGATAATTATCCCTAAAGATCTGATATTTTTACCTCACTATTATTCCCCCCAAGGTTTTATCAATCCCATAGGCTCCCAACCTTCATGTTATAGGAGTTACTCTATAAGGTAAGGGAATCCACCGCCCTTGACTTTTTCAATCTTTCATTCTATTTAATTATTTTTTAATTTTAATTGAATTATGTCAGGATATGTCATTCCATTTCTCCCATACATTCCACATTATGTAATAATTATTAGATACCCATTTTCACTCATCAAAATATTTTATTGACTTTTAAGCGACGTTGTTAGGCTGCCAAATTTTCATAAGGGATTTATCAACTTTTATTTTATTTTGAAATTCGTTTATTTTCATTTTGTTTCCTAACCTCCTTTAATAAAAAATTATTATTACTATAGTACCTTAAATTTATTGAAATGTTTTTGTGATAATGTAATAATTTTTCATCATCTCTCCTTTTCCATTCTTTTATACTAAATATGAAAACACTATCTGTGATGTGCTAATTTACCACATTCATGGATGGTGGGTTTTCAATTTCTATTACCATCGTAAATTCTAGTCATGAAACAATTATTTATGGTTTAAATAGATTATAATTTATGTATTATATCTTATATGAGGTTCTTAAATCATGTTTTACGTAGTATATTAATTTATTAAATTAAATGTGTTCATTATGATAGAAGAATCGCCAAAATGACCTAAATAAATATCAATAATGATTTAACATATGAATCATCCTCATGTCAGAATTCAAAATGATAAATGGTATAATTTATGGTTATATAAATATTTAAATACCATTTAATTCCAATTCAAAAGTTACACGTCCAATATACAAGAATATCCATCATGAACCTATCATGAAAATCATGTTAGGAACTCACCCGAAAAAATGGAATGAACAAAATACTAACAATTAAAGGGAAATGAGGTATTTTAATAGTCATATAAGGCATTATAATGATGAATATTTTTCTGTTGGATATTATAAAATCTATTTTAACCATTATACAAGCGTATTAAACATGATTTATGTAAGACAACCCAGAATTAAGGGAAATCGTAACCCAATTTCCATTCTATGGGTTAAAATTCTAATTCATTAATTGTGTGGTTTTAAGATCATTTATGTCCGAATTTTTTTTATTATGTTGAATTATGTGAATTTACAGTTTATACACATATTATTATGACTCTATGGATTCTCATGTCAATTATATAATTTTAGTAAGTGGATTTTCTTTTCCAATCCTCTTTTAAAAATCTGTTTTACAAAATTCAAAATCAATGTTTTTATGAAATTATTGATGTTGTATGATTATGTTCTTATTCTTGAAAATTGTTAATGATGAATTATAGGACCAATATTTTCCTCTAATTCATTTTTTATGCGCATGTTGGAGGTCGGTCATACGTTTACTCCAAGTCTAACTACGATGGTTACATAATAAGGTAGTTGTGAGGGTTACATTGTAAGGGAGTCATGAGGGTTGGAAATTATAATGTAGATGAGATGGTTAAAATATTATGTATATAATACCACATAATACCTTTACAGTTCTATTTTTATTATATATTATTTGTGTAACTATCTTGGAAATCTCAATTTTCAAAACGTAAGATTACATGGTTTACAAGTTTGTCTTTTTTAACATGATTTCATGCATTTAAAAGTATTCATGGACTAATGTTTTTTTCTTTTTTTATAACCCTTACTGAGATTTTTGTGATCATCCCAAGTTTTTAAATGATTTTCATAGGTAATAAGGTTTTATAAGACAAATAATGAATCTAAGTTAAATGTTATGATGATTTTCAAGGAAATCATGTGTTATTTGAAAAGTATTATATTTTGGAAGAAATTGATATTGTTTATGTGTTATCTTCTCTATATGAATGTGGAATTTTATATTTGTATTATACCATGATTATATAAAACTATAAATCTTAAAAGTCTCTCAATATGAATGGAAGATATTTCATTACTGAAATTTAAAACTATGTAATGTAATAAGGTTGGGTCCTAATAGTTTGTATTAGAGGATGGATTTTATAAATTTGGGGGATACGATGATTTTAATAGAATAACATAAATGACTTTTACTCTATGATTAAATTGAAATTATATTTCATTTAAATGTTACTATTTTTCTTTGACTCGGATAGGTTTGTTCATAATAGTTTTCTGCAGAAGAAACAAGTAAACTAAATAGGAGATGCACTAATAGAATGATATTCTTCCAAATATATAGCATGGAATGGTAGGTATCGGAACCGAACAGTTTTTGTTAGTAATGGCTCAGCTATCATAGGTAATAAACATTGGTGGAATACATGCAATAGAATAACCATAGGTACCACAAAGAAACATGATGATAGTGGAACATTTTATGAGACAACACCCTCCTGCTTTCAAAGGATATTCTTACTTAGTGGCAGCTGAAGGATGGATTAAGGCCCTTGAAAATATATTCTATTTTATGGGTTGTTCAGATAATCAAATTTTAAGCCTTCATATTTATTGTTTTGAAGTTGAATCTGATCAGTGGTGCTCAATGGTCAAGAATATCAGGGATATAGAGTATATTGATGCCTTATAGTGGGATAAATTTAAAAGTCATTTCCTTGAAAATTATTTGCCTAAGGTGATAGAACTTAGAATGGAGAATAAATTCTTTGAATTGATGTAAAAAGAGGAAGATTCAGTGGTCGTGTATGAAGAGAACTTCACCTAGATGGTGAGGTATGATCCAAATATTATTCTGGATCTTGATAGCAAAATCAACTGCTTATACTCTGGAATAAAGAAAATGTATTGAAGGGAAAATTCCACCTGTGGATTCAAAAGTTATGAGAAACTTTTCTGATGTGATAAGAGGGTAGAGATAGATTTTTTTTTGATGATTATGTGACTTTCACAATAAATAGAATAAGATTTCAAGAAGGAAAGTGATGGGAATGAAACTATAAAAGATATTTGATGGTTAGAAAGTCCAACATCCAGTTTCTGAAAAGTGTGGAAAATTGCAACTTGGAGAATTCCTTACCAAAACACTGAAGTCTTTATTTGTGGTATGTCTGAACATATGGATTGAGATTATAATGAAAATGATCATAATACTAATTATGATAATAAAACTGTTTAGTGTTCTCAATGTCGATAGATGGGTCATTATGAAAATGTCTGTGCAAAGAGAGATCTGAATGATGCAAAGAATCTGGACTATAAGAAGAAAGGTATAGTGAGATCATTTTAGACTATGTAAGTAGATGTTAAGACATCCAATGAAGTGTTATTAGGTACCTTGTATGTTTACTCAGATTTGTTGAATGTTTTTTTTGATACGGGGCCATCTCATATATTTATTTCTGAGGAATTTTCTGCTAAATTGGAAATACCACATCAATAAATGAGACTAGAACATATTTTCAAAATACTGGGGGGAAATATTATAGAAAATATGAATTATGAAAATCAATATATTGTGGTCTATAGAAATAATGTACCTTCTAATCTTGTTTTTTTCCTTAGTATAGTTTTATATCATTTGAGGAATGGATTGGATTTCTGTTTATCATGCTAAGATTAACTGTAGAGCTAAAGAAGTTGGTTTTCAGAAAAAGATTCAATTTTTTTACAAGAAAAAACCCATAAATCGATACAATATTAGAAATATAAGAATCTTATTAATGATGGAATTGAATTTAATATGGCTTGTATTGTTGAAAATAAGGGAACTGTTCAGATTAATGACGTACGATTGGTAAATGAATACCTTGAAGTTTTTTCTGATGAGTTTCTTGTTTTCATACCTAATAGGGAAGTTTAATTCACAATTAATGTTGTTCGTGATCCAAATTCAATTTCACAACACCTTTACTGAATGGATCAAATGGAACTTTAAGAGTTGGAAAATCAGTTGTAGGATTTTCATGATAAAGGCTTCATTCTTCCTAGAACTTCACCATGGGGTGCTCCTGTTTCTTTTTCAATAAAAATAAATATAGTTCCATGAGACATTGCATTGATTATAGAGCCTAGAATTACATATCTATAAAAAACATGTATATTTTTCCTCACATCGGTGACAAGTTTGATTAGAACTAGGGAGCTCAGTACTTTTCAAACATTGACTTGAGATCCAGATATTATCAGTTGAAGGTTAAGGAGGTTGACATCCCAAAAACAGCATTTCGTGCTAGATATGGGCATTAAGAATTTTTTTTATGCCATTTGGGTCAACTAATTCACCGGTTTTATTAATGGATATTATGAATAGAATATTTCATGATTTCATTGATAAGTTTTTGGTTGTTTTTATTGATGAAATTATTGTATTTTATATGAGTAAAGAAGAGCCTGAAAGATATCTAAGGGTTGTTTTGAAAAACATGATGGAAAAGAAAATGTGAGGAAAATTCAGCAAATGTGATTTTGGTTTGAAACCGATTTTGTTTCATGGGAACATTGTAAATAAGGATGGAATAACAGTTAATCCTACCAAAAACATTGTTGATGAATGGACAAAACCTAAAAATGTTAGAGAGATTTGTAGTTATATTGGATTACCAGGTTATTACGGATGGTTTTTTAATAACTTTTCATAGTTATCTTGCATGATGACTAAGTTAACGTGAAAAGGGATTAAATTTATTTGTACTTGAGAATGTGATGTTTGTTTTCAAGAACTGAATAAGATATTATTGAATAATCCAGTTCTGGTCTTTCCTTCCCGAAATGGTGAGTTTTTCACCAATAGGGACAAATCATTAAAGGTCCATTGATTTTTTTTGATGCAGAATGTTTTGGGAATTGATTATTCTTTGATAAAACAAAAACCTCGCGAGTTAAATTATCCAACATATTATTTGGAATTAGATGGTGTGGTTTTTCACTTTGAAAATTTGGACGCATCGTTTATACGGAGCCAAATGGCAAATATATGATGACCATAAAAGTGTGAAGTATATAATTCACTCAGAAAAAACTAAAAATGAGGAAGATAATATGTCTTGAACTTATAATGGATCCTTATTACATGATCAATTACCATCGAGTAAAATCAAAAAAGGTGGTGAATTCCTTGAGTTTAAAACATAATGCATCATAAACCATGTTACCTTTGGAAGAAGATCCATTGATTAATGATTTGATTAATTTTGGCTTCGAAGTTATTGTGGTAGGTAATACCTCTATTGTGTTTCAGGTTTCAATGTTTTCAACATTATCAGAAAAAATTAAAGAATCCTAGAAGGAAGACTATGAGCTATAGGGAACGGTATAATTGGTTAAAATGGGTAAGTTTCTTGAATTTAACCTTGATAATGATTGTGTTTTGTGATATGGTAAATATTTGGGTGTTCCTTGTGATTCCCTGTTGAAGAAACAATTGTTGTTTGAATATCATAGTTCTCCATTTTCAGTTCATCCGAGAAGTAATAATATGTATAGAGACCATCAGGAATATTACTGGTTGGATAGAATGAAAATAGATATTGGCGCTTTTACTATGAAATGTTTGAAATGTCAACAGGTTAAACTGTAATGGAAGTTACTGAAGGGGATGCTTCTGCATTTTCCAGTGCTAGAGTTGAAATGAGAGAATATATCCACGGACTTTGTAGTTGGACTACCTAAGACATCTCAAGTTACCAATACAATATGGTTTATTGTTGATCATATGACTAAATATACATATTTTCACTCTATTCGAAATGAAATTTCATTAGATCAACTTTCTCAACTATACCTTAATGTTATTTTCAGGTTACATGGAGTTCATCATTCCATTGCATCTGAACAAGATCATAGGTTCACTACTAACTTTTGAAGGGCCTTCAAAAGTTGTTGGGCACATAATTAATTTTTAGTGCCTCTTTTCATCCTGAATCATATGGTCTATTAGAATGAATGATTCAGACTTTGTAGGGTATGCTTCAAGTTTGTTCAATAGACTAACAGGGATGTTGGGACCAATATCTTTCTTTATTTTAATTTTATTATAATAAAAGTTTCCATTCCAGTATACAGAAGTATCATTTCGAGTCTTTGTAAGGAAAGAGGTGTGGAAGTCAAACTGTTTGGGATGAATTTGAGGGAAGGAAGTGGCTAAGAAAGTGAAGATGGTCTAGCAACACGTGAGGAAAGTTCAGAGCAGGCAGAAAAGTTATGCAGACAGTAATAGGAAATACTTTTCTTTTGAGGTAGGTGATCATGTTTTTCATAGAATCTCACCATGGAAAAGTGTTATGTGTTTTTTAAGAAATTGAATATAACTCCATGGTTTATTAGACCTTATGAAATTCAAGTGGAAGTTGGTTCAGTGAGCAGTGTCTTTGCCTCTGATTTCATCTCAGATACACAATGTTTTTCATGTTTCAATGTTGAGAAACTATGTTCTAGATTGATCTCATGTTTTGATCCTAGAAGCATTTCAGCTGGAAGAGAACCATTCTTATGGAAGGAAACCTATTCAGATTCTTGATCGAAATAAATAAGTACTGATGAAAAAGGTAATCTACCATGTAATGGTTTTAGGGAGAAACAACATGGTTAATGAAGCAACATGGAAATATTAATATGATATAAGGGAATGATACCCTCACTTGTTCAATTTGTAAATAAAATTTGGAGGATGCAATTTCCAGAATGTGGGGATAATGTAACACCACAAGTTTTTAAAAAATAAATTGAAATGAGTGAAACATTGTTTTCTGTAAATTTTTTTAACTATCCTTTAAAAAAAAGTTTTCCTCTTCTATGATTTGAATTTCAAAAAACGGCCATCTACAGCTGTGGTCACTAAGTTATTTTGAGTCTGATAGAACCAAATTGTATTTTGGTGAATAGTAACATACCCTTATGAATAGTAATATCAATAGTAATATGACCCTTATGAATAATAAATCATATTATTATTTTATTTTCATAACTATATAAGATAATGAAATGTTGATTAATTTTTCACGGTGTTAAAAAATGAGTTATAGATTTAAAATTGTTATATTTGAATTAATAATATTAATAAAATTACATTAAAAAAATGGAGTTTATTTTTAAATTATAAATGAAGAAAAACATTTAGGGTGAATTTTTGGGATTTTCCTAAAATACATGAATTTTTGTGGATATTAAAAATATTGTTTCCAGTTTTTGGTCAGTTTAATAATATCATAATGATATAACAAATAATATAAAATTTTGTTAGACTTTTGTACACTAAAATATAAAATTATGTGTCCTAAGTGGCTATTACCATGGGAAAATACAAAGGGAAATCCCATGGTTTTTTAAAAACCACTAATGAGGTGTCCTTTGAAATTAATAAAAACCTTCCTCTCATTTACTATAAACACCCACTCATTCATTCATTTTAATTCATTAAAAACTCATAATCATTGAATATCTAGTATTTTTACCTCCCTAGGATTCCTCCCAAGGTATCATCAATCCCCCAAGCTCCCTTCCATCATGTTCTAGAAGTCACTCTACAAGGTAAGGGAATCCACCACCCTTCTCTTTTTCAAGCTTTCATTTTATGTTATTATTTTTAATTTCAATTGGCTTATGATGGGATATGTCATTAAATAGCCCTATTAATATCCATATTAGGTATGATTTATGAGAGACCCATTTTTTCTCATCAAAATATTTTATTAAAAATTAAGCGATGTTGTTAGGCTATCGAATTTTCATAAGGGATTTGTCAACTTTTCTTTTATTTCAAGATTCCTTTTTTTATTTTTCTTTCCTAACCTACTGTCATAAAAATGTTATGATAACTATATTACATTAAATTTACCTCAATTTTGTTTTTATTATGTTATAATTCTTAATCATCTCTCATTTCCTATTCTTTTATACTAAAAATGAAAACACCATCCTTGATGTACTAATTTACCACATTCATGGAATATGTGTTTTTCATTTCTTTTACCATATACTATTCTATTCATGAAACCATTTTTATAGTTAAACCAAATTATTATTTATTTATTATATCTAATAGAAGGTTCTAGAATATTTTTGTACACATTTTTTTAATTTATAAAATAAAATGACTTTATTGTGATCAAAGAATCGCCAAACCGACCAAAACAAATATCAATAATGTTTTAACTTATGAATCATCCACATGTCAGAATTCAAAATGATAAGTTGTATATTTTATGGTTTTGGAAATATGTAAATACCATTCCATTATATTTCTGGATTTTCACTTCCAATTTACAAGAATATCAATCATGAACTGATCATCAAAATCACGTAAAGAATGCAGCCAAAACAATGGAAGGAACAAAATACTAACAATTAAATGGACAATTGATGTAATGAAATGATTATATAAGGTATTATAAACGTGAAAATTATTCTGTATGGTTTTAATAACTATATTATAACCATTATAAATGAGTTTTAAATGAGTTAGAAGTAACACAACACGGAGGTAAAGGAATTCTTAACCCAACTTCCATTCATTGTGTTAACCTTCTAAATCATTAATAGTGTGGTTTTATGATCATTTGTTTCATTAATTTTTGTATATATTATTTTTTATTATGTTTATTTATAGTTTATACACATATTACTATTTTTCTATTGATTCTCATATCAATTATACAATATTAGTAAGAGGGTTTTCTTTTTTAAATCCTCTTTTAGAATTCGGTTTTACAAAATTAAAAGGTGTTGTTTTTATGCAATTATTCATGTTGTATTATTATTTTTTGGTTCTTGGGTATTATTTATGATGAATGGTGGGACATATATTTCCCTCCAATTCATTGGATATGTGTAATTTTGAGGTTTATCATATGGTTACTCCAAATGTAACTACGATGGTTACACATTAAGGTAGCCGTGAGGGTTATTTTGTAAGGTAGTTGTGAGGGTCACAAATTATAAGGTAGGAGTGATGGTTAAGAGATTATGTATGTAATTACACAAGATATCATTATTGTTCTATGTTTTCAATATTATTTGTGGAAATATCATTGAAATATCATGTTTCACAAAGTATCTGTTAATGGGTAACAAGTATGTCTTTTTTGAAAATGATTTCAAGCGTTTACAAGTATTCATGTACTGATGATTTATTTAATTCTCTTTATATCCCTTACAGAGATTTTTTTGTTCATCCCATGTTTTTATATTATTTTCATAGGTTATATGGATTTTGAAGATAAATATGGAAGCTAAGCTAATAGTTATGAATATTTTTCAAGGAAATCATGTTTTATTTGAAAAGTATTATATTTTGGATTAAATGGATATTGTTTATGTTGTATCTTATCTATATGAATGTGGAATGTTATATATGTATTATATCCCACATTCCTAAAACTATAAACTTGAAAATATTCTCAATATGAATTGAACAATGTTCTTGATTATTTTGAACTTTGATTCATTTTTTATACACGTATTAATACTTCCATTTTTCCATATTCTTCTTTTTTGTATAAAATCCTGACATTATCTTCTATATATGATATTTATTATGGCTTCTCACTATTATTATCATCTTTATTTTTACTTATGTTGTTCATTGTTAATATATTTCAAATTTTGATTTTCATATTATACCACTAATTCATGTTACTCTGATAAAGAGGGTATTATCTCCCCATTATACCATCATTGATCCTCACTTGTAGTTAGCAGCCTCTAGAATACAGGGATGTTTTCTTGAGGCTATGTTTCTAATTATGTTCGATTACTTATGTGTCAACGTGTCTGCGATGCCTAAAAGTGTAACTACATATTCTTTTTTTAAGATTCACACTACCTGAGAATGATATACAGGAGACTAAGATGTGTCAAAATTATGTAATAAGTCATTTTTGGGTGTGGGTAACACATGTTCAGGATAAAAGATGAGTTACTAGGGATAAGGTATTTTAGTATGGATTATACCTTTTAATGTTGCAATATTTTTACCATTGGGTAAAAATCATGCCTTGTGATGTAATATTTTAGGAATATTCAATATTTTCCTATTATGAAAAGGAATTATTGTCTCATAAAATATCATAGAAATATAACGATTAACAATCCATTCTTATTTCATGCCATGTGGACTATATTACAAGACTTCTTAATACTACATGTATGTTCCTTGCATGTTAAAATTATATATGTACTAATTTTTCCGTTAGAAAAGTGAGTAAAATAACTTGTTACATGAAGTGTATGCATTAACCTAGAGAGGTATTTTTCACATATAATAATGGTTTCATCTTAACTAACCAATTATGACATCTTTGATCCAAGGAATTTTATTTAAATGGGATAAAATTCTAGTGTTTTAAATTAAAAAGGATACCACATTCAACTTATAAAGATTGTGTACATATATAAATTGGTAATGGTGATTCATATAAATTTACCATCATAAAAGGCTTGTTATAATGACAAGAAAATTTCAATTATAACTTATAAAGTAGAGAAATTTATAACATGGGAATGACATATGCATATCACTAAACCATTATATATATATAATGATAAAAATGAAATTATTATAGAACATGGTTACCATTAAATAGTTATTTCAATTTAAATTTAAAAGTTTTCTCACCTTAATTAAATGGAATGAACACTCTATAAAGGACCATTAAAATTAACAATAATGAATTTCACCACTATCACGGCCTTAGTAATGGGTAGTGCATTAGTATTTCGTTAAGAAGTTTATATATTGTTTCCAACACTTTTTATAATCAATATAATTTTGTTATGTATCCCATTTTGAGTCTTGTTCATGTAATTTCAGATTTATTTCACTAATATGTCCTTGATTTGACTATCAAGAAGGTGGTTACAACCATGATCATGGTGTGGTGGGACCAAAACCACCAGTACTACTACTCATGACCCCACCTCCAGTAGTACAATTTCTTAATCCTAAACTATAAATATATTCTCATTATAGAGAGGGTTTTATATGACTATTTAAATCCATTTAGGGAGTTCCATAGATTAGAAAAACATTTTTATAATTGACTTCGGAATTCCAACAATATGATCCACATATTTTCTCAAGTGACGCTGGAACCTAGGTTGTTGGTTCATTCCGAGAGGATATAATTTCCTTCATTGAGTATCTAGATATTCCTCCAAAATGAAGGTTGAAAATCATGATTTATGTAATTCATAGATCCTCCATGAATTAGTGGGATATTCTAAATTAGGAATATAATAATTAGGGTATAGTCTAGAGGGACTTCCAAACTTTTTTTTATGATTACATCTATCTAGAGATGTTAAAATCCAAACATCCTAAGGAATGTCAGTTTCTATATTTGGTTACTCTTCCCATTATGTATTATCTAACTCATTTCACAGATCTCTAGCTACCCATTAATATTCGTGATGGTGATTAATTTACTAGAGATATGTTATTTGAGGATTGGAATACCATGCCAACCAATCATGGAGTATAATATGAGGGAAGATGAGGGGTGGGTAATAGTAGTTCAATTCCTAGATAGGTATTCAATTCATTTAATGGTAGAAAGTATCATATTGAGATTTCTCATAGGGGAATTACTTATTAGAGTGTGCTCCCAGATAGCTATGTGTTATGCCATCAACATGGTATGTTGAGACACATGAATCCCCAATGTATTAAAGACCTAGTATAGTGTTAGGATTATAGTAAGAAAGATCATATTTAGAGGTTTCTTATGAATATTCATCATGTAATTAGTGAGAGAGGGACTGTACAGGTTGTTGGTTTTGAAGTGGGATCAACAGCTCCACGTCTGTCATGGAGCTAATATGCCATTTAGTCCAAGGTTGCGGCTAAGGTTGAGGAATCCATACATCTGATGAACAATTATAAAAAAGATGAAATTCTTAGGTAATTTATGTCATCGCATTGAGCTATAGAAAACGTTATATATACATAGTATAACCAAACATTGAGGATAAGAGTTATGATATATCCACAGTTCAAGGTAAAATTTTATTATCATTTAATTTAGTATATGCTTTATTTGATATAGGTTCTTCGTAATAGTTTATATATGTCAAACTATTGTATATAATTTTTCATGAAATTGAGTATTCATATGGATTGATGAATCTTGATACTTCTTTTGGAGTAGATCAGATTGGGTGAACCTATTAAAAGAGTTTTTCCTAAAGGTAAGTTTTTGTCATTTCTTATGGAACCCTTTCCTCCTTGAGATGAATTTTTTTTATAATTCTATATATGGTTTGGTTAGTCCCGTATCATGGTTATATGGAATTATATTACTAAATTGTGTCATATTAATTACCTAAGGGTGGTGGATATGATTAAAAAGTTAAATGGTATGTCTTCGTATGTCATGATGGACCTTATCATCATTCATGGTGTGTAGTGTTGGCCCAAATTTCCAATTTTTTTCAATTATCAAAGAGTATGAAAGGTTGATTTTCCTCCATTGTTGGATCAATTTTCAGATCTATTATTTTAAAAAAAACAGATTACAGCACGTGAGAGAGTTATAGTTAACAATGGAGCTTGTTCAATGATAATCACTAATTTATAATCCACCATAAATTGTGGATCCTATAGTGATTTTGGAGATCATCATGCAGATAGAGGAACTAGAAGCCAAAAGGTTTATATATACCAGTAATCCTCCCATGGGTTTCACCCATGATTTTAACCAATTATGTGGATGGGGTGTCAGATTGTGTCTAGATTAATGATGGTTGAGTCATGTAATAATTAAGAATAAGTTCTCAATTCTGCATATATATGATCTAATTGACCAGCTCTGATGACCTCAAGGTTTATCAAAGATTGATTTGAGATCAGGATATCATCATTGATGTATTATACCCTAATATATACTAAATACATCATTCTATAATAGATATGGATTTTCCAAGTATTTAGGTATATTTTTTAGTCTTATGAACACACCACCTATTTTCATGGCCTTGACATATCATGTTTTACACCTGTGTAAAAATCCAATTGTGGTAGATTTTGAGGATGATATCATTTTGTATTCCCAAAATCAACATGATCTTGTAAAACAACATGAAAACTTATTAAATAAACTAGGACATCATTGACTATATTCTATGAAAACAAAATTCCATTTATGCATTAATAATGTTCACCTCCTAAGATACATTATATAAAAATTGTGGGTATAAGATGATCTATAAAAGGTGAGATCCATTATTTCCTAAGATAATCCCAAAAATAACATTGATATTAAGAGTTTTTTGGGGTTATCTAGTAACTATAAGAATATTATTCAGTATTTATCATTCCATTGAGCACCGTATACTGGCTTAACAAAGAAAGGAATCAAGTTTTTATGGTCTGAAGAATATGGTAAAGTGTTTAAGGATTTGAAACAAAGGCTAACCAAAGTATCAATATAGATTTTACCAATGAATGGAAAATGCTACATTGTGTAATGTGATGCATCATGGATTGATCTATGAGAAAATTTAATATAAGGAAAATGTGTCTTGTTTTATGATTCTCTTTACTTATTGTCTCATGGGAATAATTTCTCAATGAATGATCTCAATTTAGTGGTTTTTCTTCACACTTTATGCTTTAGGTGGCATTATTTTCTAGGAGAGTGGTTAATGTATTACACAGACCATAAAAGTTTTAAACACATATTCACTCTGCATTATTTCATCCTCAGAAAATTATTATGTGTTGAATGCATTCATTATTTGAATTTTTTTCTTTATCATATTCTTTTTATATGAAATTAAATGGATGATTATAGGATTTGGAATGCTCAAAATAAATGGTTCAGGAGGCCATTCATGAAAGGTTGTTGATATATCTCTTTTCATATGTGTATATTTAATATTGAGAGTGTCATGGGAAACCAATTCTTCTGAAATTATCATTGAACGTATCACTTGTATGATAACTTAAAATTATAAAACCTCCTAATCCTGAAGGATTTTTCATATGGGAAGTAGTTTCGAGTGAGTACCCATTATCGCCTTGTGTTGTTGTTGATGATGATAAATTGTGTATACATATATGTGTTTGGGTTACTGTATGCGTGAAAGAGGATATGATGTGATAATTTCATGATTCATGTTGGTCAGTACATCATAAACATTAAAAAGATATATTGTGACCAATGCTCATAGTATTGGTGCCAAAAAATGAAAAGGTATATTTCATTATTTGTTACTCAGTGTTCCACATGTCAGCTATTGAAGGCATAACACCAAAAACATGTAAGGACGTTATAGCCATTACCTATTCCTAAGTGGAAGTGTGATGAAAAACATTGGATTTTGTGATGGTTTTACTATGACCCACTTGAGGCAGGGACATAATATGGGTAATTATGGATAGGATAAAAAAATCTACAGTTTATTTCATATTTGAGATACCTTCACAATAGCATAACATGAAATGATTTATTTTCATGAGATCATACACATTTATAGGGTTCCATATAATATTGGATCAGACTAAGATAATCAGTTCTCCTCTCGATTATGGTAGGGGCTATAGGGATCTCTTAGATCATAGGTACATATAAGTACAAAATATCACATGAAGATTGAAATTCATTCCAATTATACTATATAGGTGTAAGAGGACATGTTACAATAATTTTCCTCTGATTTTAGAGACTCTTGGGAGAAAAACTTAAATATTTATGAGTTGTATTACCATAACATTTTCCAAGATAGTTTTCATATAAATCATAACATGGGACTTTATGGTAGTTTGCTTTGTTCACTTGTATAATAGTTAGTGGAAGGGGGACATGCTACTGGGACCACATCTCGTTCAGGAGACATAGGAGTTGGTATAAATAATTAGAATGTGTGAGGATACTACTTATTATAGGTAAATGTTATATAATTTTCATTAACTCTAACCTCTAGAGTTTGAGGTGGTATATTTGTTCTGATTGATTGTTTCATGAGGATTAGTCTGTCAATAAATTCATCAAAAAGGGAATATTTCAACAAGATTCATTTTATTTTTCCAGATCTTGGATGGATCCTAGTTGATGCCCGATTAGATAGATCATCCTCAGTGGTACTAGGATATCCATGAAGTTTTCCATGTTTCTAAAAATATCCATTATCACTCCAAATCATCTCATTTTGTTATCCTAGGGATATTGAGATGGAGTTTGATGCTTCTTTTGTGGAGTATCCATTTCATATTATTGATTATAGAATGAATGTACATTATGGTAGGGAATTTTAATTTTTTTGGTTTTTATGGAAGAAAAACCATATATAATATGAGATATGGGAGTGAATATATGATATACATGTTTGGTTTCTAGAATCACTCCCATATGTTGATCAACCACCATTTGAGAAACATGAGAACAATTTGTTTTTGGGAGGTGATGTTCTAAGATATTGGACAATCATAGAAGATTGAATCCTTTTTTTTAGTTTAAATATTTCATTTTAACAAAATTAAAATTTCTAATTAGTTCATGAGGATTTTGAGAATATTTGGGCTTAGCTTGGGGAACATAGCATTGGGTGTTTTGAAAAATGGTATAAAGTTCACTATTTGAACATGTTAAGCTACAATTGTATGGAACAAAATGAAGGTCCAGGGTTGGTTTAACCATGAAAGGGAGGAAAAACATCCTTGAAAAGCTATAAATTTATTTCATGTGTATTTTTCTTGGCCTGTTTATAGTTATTATTACAAATGTTCCCATCTATGTGGGTTGTTTATCCTAGGTAAGTGTCAAGTGAATGGTGTGTGTGTGTGGTTATTCAAACCATGCACATAGACCAAGAAAGGTGTGTGCCTCATGGCTTGTGTGAACCACATAGATTGTGAATTATTTTAAAAAACCATGAATCCAAAGCATATACCCCTTTAAAATTTTAATTTACCATTTTACCTTAAATAATTCTAGAAATCTACCCTCCTTATCCTTATTTTTTACACTTTGAAACCCACCTCTTTGAGAGATCTCTAATCTTATCCACCAAGGATATGAAAGATATCTTCTATCTATGTCATGAATTTAATGTTTTTGGTCATATTGGGAAACCCTTAGTTAGTATATCCTTCCTATTACTTGTTTTCTATATTTATATTTTTATCTTGGATGTCATTTCCTTGAAAGATGTAATATCCTATTTTTATGGTGTTTTTATGGTTTTCCATTTTCTCAGATTCTATCTCAGATTTAATGTTGATTCCAACTGAAGAGTCACATATTGACCAATGGTAGGTAGTATAATACATTTCCATTAAATTTTTGATTTATATATCATGTTTTTTGTGACGTGCATCAAACTATCCATATATTTTCTCTAACATGTGAAACTAATTAAAAAACAATATTTTCCCTAAATTAGTTAGTTCATTCTACCCAAATAGCATCATTACAAATTTTCAACCTCAAATCGCACACCCACCTAAAGTATATGACTTATATATTTTGATTGTTATACACTTTTTATAAGGATTGAACTCCCCTCAAGGTGATTTTATAAAATTGAACAACTATAATACAATTTTTGAAAAATTAATCCCCCTTGAGGAATGTTGAATTATTTATTAAAGAGGGAAGTCTAAATAATTAAATGATGTTTTATTGGTAAGACCATGTCACTTCATCCCTTTAATACTAATCACATTATAACAGGATATCACTTTTTTGTGGAATTAAAAAAATGATTAGAATGATATTATATTCCTTGGGAGGTATTAGGATTCCAAACAAAAATTACTGGGATAGACTCATTAGAAATATTGAATTAATTAATTTTTATTCCTACTTCAGCTTACAGAATGTGATTAATTAGATTCCTTCATTGAATAACATTAAAATGGTCACTCAGAAGATAGATTTATTTTATTACATGATTGATACATGGGTTTCTTATATAGAATGTTATCAATGAGCTCAATGAAAAAAATGAAATTATACCATTCCTTGGGAGACACTTGGGTTTTAATTTTGATTACCTTGTACGGGATCATAGGGTAATGGGATTATGGAATATATTTATTTATAATTCGATTACAAATTTGGGATTCCATAGATGAGATAAGTATACCAACTAACTCAACGATGAGTCTAGAAAGTCAAATAAGCCACTTGGATTCTGTAAATAATTTCAATTCATGTATTCCATAGTTTTATTTTCACTTCTAAGTCATAAATTCCATTATATATTTTGATCCCTTATATCTATATCAGTATGAATAGAACCCTTGGTTGTGTGCCACATGTTTCGATCATATATTATAAAATTAATACTACTCGTGTAAGGATTAGTTAAACTATGATATATATTTCATGCCATGATTACTGGTGTATTTGGTTTTTGTGCTTTCAAAAAAATTAAATAATATCCATTGAGTTTTTTGAGTATTGAATATGTTTATTTTTACTATGATATAATGTAAGTTTCAATAATTCTATATATTTATTGATAAAAAATAAATGTATGTTGTGAAAATTATATAAGATAATGTGACATCTGTAATTATCCCATATTTTTGAATTTAGAAGAAGATACCAAGAGGTCATGTATGACAAAAAATTATTAATTGATAATTTGAATTTTTTTGGCAGCCTTGATATAGAATGAAAAATTATATTTTTAGTAAAGTAAAAATGATGTGTATTTTAATATTTCTTCCTATATAAGAAAAAAATATAGAATAAAGAAAAATATGTAAATATTAGTAAAATACATTTAATCATGGAGGTTAGTGGGAAAATAGACACCACATCTGTGTACATGAGAAAATGAGTAAGGATGAATAAGAAGAATGGGTGCCTAATTTAGATGTTGAGAGAGATGAGAAAATATTTATAATTTATATTTCTATGTTAAATAGAATATAATGAAGTTCATTGAGCCATTTGTTTTTCATATAAATTTTTTTTTCCTGATCTTAAAGTACTGAGTCATCGAAGAGGAAAAAGATACACTCCTGGGGATATATAAGCTATAGAATCTATTGGATATTGTATAAAATGAAAATAAAGAGTCTAATAAAGTATTTAATTGAAACAATTTGGGTTTTTATGAGTAACATATGATTTTAGTGATCTAAAACTTGTAAACTCTCAAATAAATATAATTAAGAATGAGATAAGCGTTGTATACCTTATGTAGTACTCCATACCATGATAAAGAATAAAATTAGTTTATTTAGTAAGTTAATCACTAAGAAATATATTTAGAATCTATTAATTTATTTGGATACTAATTTGGTAAGATATTTTATGGGATTCATTCTATATATTTTAAATTGTGAGAGGAAAAAATTGTTTCTATATAAAATCTTGGATTTGAAAAGAGAAAAAGAGTCTGAGTTTAATAATTAGTTGTTGAATAAATGAAGGTAGATAAAGTCTCTATGTTACAAAGAAATAAGATAATTCTTTTTGTATATACATCTGTGGATATCTTATTGGTTATCTTTAATGAAAAAAGTAATCTAAGAGGAATTTTGGGTTTGATTCCAATTTTATGAGTATGAAATATAGTATAAATACCAATTCAATTATGTAATATAGTACATGCATTAGAAATATGTAGTATAGTTAATCGTGTTTCAAGATAATCCTTATCAAACTATTGAATTTTCTAAAAATATAGTGGATAATTTGTTTCTATACAGAAGTTAAACATTGTAAGTGTTATGTTTCCCACATCAGGGATAAACAATGTAAAAATACCAAATACGGACTTTATATTTATAATTTTCAATGTGTGTTGTTTTATATAGTTTGTTAAATGATTAAAAAATGAATTTATTTCTTAATAATCCATATAGGTTTATAATTACAATGGTTTGGATAGAACATCAAAGAAGAAATAAGTTTTTTGGTAAAATTGGCCACACATGATTACCACACCCTAAGTGTGTTTTCATCCATCTAATAACAGAAACATATTAAACAATTTATAGCATGTAAATATAGTTCAATCATTTCCAATACCTATATATCAATATGATTTTTATTATTAGTACAAATATGTTTTATATTCCAAATATTAAATATCCATGAGTCATAGTTTTAGAAATAGTTCTTTATAGCATTCATTTTTATTTGATTAAAATTATTCTCTTTTCAAACACTTCATAACCATAGTTACCAATTTACAATAGTTTAATTTTTCATGCCAGCAAGATATCTCAAAATGATAAACCTGATTCATGTTACATTTTTCAAAAAAAGTACTTATAAGTGATCATCATGTTTTGTATCATATCAACATTTAATTGTAATGAAGGACTCCAACTTAAATTTAAAATGTTAAAAACATATCTATATAGGGAGAAAAGTAATATATTTCACATAGAATAAATTTTGATTTAGAAATCCTCTCACAGAATATTTATTTTGGTATCAAATCATCCCAATAATATTATATATTGATCTTGTATATTTGAGTTTAAAACTATTTCAACAAATCCATAATGTGGATGAAAAATCATATTTATTCCTATAGTAACAAAACTCTAAGGGTTTCTCAGCTATGTGAAACCCAAATCTAACAAGGTGATATTTTTACATAACATTTAGGGTTATGCATTTTCATTGTTCCTTCATCAAGATAATCCCTTCAAATCCTTATTTTGAAAAACTTACTCAATATGGTGATTGAGGTCTTCACATTTGTTTTCTTGGGAAGGAATATCACATTTCCTATTTTTTGGTTTTCTTTCAATGAATAATTAATTAAATATAAATAACAGTCAAATTAACATCATAAATATTATACCTCATGAAATCCTAATTTTCTAATGGTTTATTCCCTCTTGTATGCATGATTCAAATGTTTTTTGTGAATCAATTTTACATCCACTAAATTTTTATTTTTAAACAACATTAATTTATAACTCTTTACACAACTAATTATTTATGTTACGCATAAGAAAATAGAATCAAAAAATCTACACATATTTAAATTTATCATATTAATAATGTATTTGATATTTTCTTATAATGGTTTAGAATTATATAAAATTAGCAATCTACTATTGAGTAAGAATGGATCCATATATAGAAAAACCCTATATTCCTATAATAAGGAATAAGCCCCTAGACCGAAAGGTTTTCTAGCTTAATGCCCCTAAACATTGTAATAATTTACTCATGTGAAAATTTAATTAATAATAACATAAAAAAAATATGTCAAAACTATATTATATAACTTAATTTTAGCTGATAACTTTAATTACAAACTATGTAACAGTAGATGTAGAACAAAACTTATATTTTCATACCTATAATCTAATATAATAAATGAAAATTTATAATAATTAATTTATCAAACAAATTAAATAATAAATTATATCCACATTTCATTATATAAATATATATATTCATATGGAATGCACGAATAAATAGATAATTTATTTTTTCTTCCAAACATTTGATAGTAATATAAATAATTTATATTTCAATTATGCATGAATATATTCCGGTATAAATATTTATAACATATCATTTATATATAATTTATATACAATAGTGAAATTAGAAAAATTATTAATATAAAATAATTTAATATTATGTTGTAATTTAAAATTGAATAGGTAGACTATGAATCATAATATTCTATTTTAATTGCATTTTACCCATAAATATCAGTTCTATTAAAAGGTAAAGAGTTCCATTGGTGTAACCCTTATACATGAAACCTCTAATCGTGTAACCCTTATCCTTCAATTCTACAATGAAGGAGAAAAATCCAAAAGCGTATCCCATATACATAGAACCCTAATGTGTGGAAAAGTGACCCATATATATCATTTTTGTGGAAAAATAAATCATAAAGTGTGGTGAATTAAGGTTACATATTGTAAAAAAAGAATACATAAGAGTTTCTCACTATGGAAAGGAATACATAAAGGTTAACATTGCAGCAACCCTTACACATAGACATAATTGAGAAACAACCTATGGTCTCTCACATACATAGGGATAACACTGTCAAATGGAAACCTCTTTCATAATGTGAGTATTAATCAATCTCCTGTAGTGTGATAGAACCTTCACTACAAAGACAAAATGGGAAAAAGGGACCATTGATTATATCTTATGAGAGTCACATAAATCCAATAGGAGGGTCTCAGCCCATTACATAAACCCTTCATTTAATTAAATGATTCATGCATTATCAACCTTCACTTGATTCTTGACATGAATGATGATAACAAAGGGTCTATCAGTGATTAATAATCATCTGAATGTTTCAAATGATTATAAAATGTTTTTTTATCATAAATTATTAAACACATTGAGTTATAACTTAATAAAATGGTACGACCGGGTTGGTTCGAACCTGAAACCAATTAGGCCCTCAGAGCTGAAACACTTATAACTTGAGCTCTGGACGTCCGATTGACGTGCCATCGACTTTTTTGGATTACTCTTGATGAGAAGGAACTTTTGGAATACTTCACCTAAGATTTGGATGCAGTTTGATAGTGGCCGGGATGGATTGTACCCAAAATCCAACCGGGCCCCTGGAATAGAAAAACCTGATAACTTTCAGACCAGACGTCCGTCTGACGAACCGTCAGTGGCTTTGGTGAACTCGTTGAGAAACGGTCCCTATGAATATACCATATGAGAGTTCAGGGTATAGTTGAGATACATCCGGGTTGGTTCATACACGAAACCAACCGGGCCCCTCAGATGAAAAGGCTAATAACTCACAGATCGGGCGCCCGATTGACATGTTGTGTGTTGTGTTGAGACCCCTATGACGAGGCGGTCCTTTGAGATACTTCTTCGTGGGACTTTGAGATACTTGGAGTATCAACCAGTAGCTCGTGGAGCGGACCCTCCAAAAGATGAGCATACGGAGTACGGAGACCGTGTAGCCAGCTGAGACCTGACGACTGCTTGACCGACTCGACTTAGAGTGAGTCGACTAGCCTAGGGGACGGAGCACTACTTATTTTGGGTGCAGATCCATGGCGGACGGAGCACTACTGAGTTTGTATGCAGACCCACGGTACTCATCCGGAGACTACCTATGTAGGCTGTTAGGGGGGATTCACTGCTGTGTTTGGGTGGCAGACCCTGATGGGAAGCACTAATGTGTTTGGGTGGCTAACCCGCGATACTAGACAGGAGGAGTACCTCAGCAGTCTTAGGTTAGTGACCAGTACCTCAGAGTCATGACATGATCAATGTACTCGACAGAGACAGGGCTCTTCAGCAGTTACAGTTTCGATAATGAAAATCCTGGTTTGAGCTAAGTCTATGACCTTTGTGTTTACCCCATGATTGAGATAGGTCACTTAATAACATAGGTATATGTATGGGCATATACATGGGTAGTGGTTATCCATTGATTTCATAATATTTGTGTCTCCACATGATTGAGATGGGTTACCTGATAACTTAGGTATATGTATGGGAATATACCTAAGTAGAGGTTATTTGTTGAGATCTTCTTTTTGGTTATCATTGTTGGATTTAGTGAAACCCTGAGGGTATTGGGGTCCCTACTGAGTATCGTTATACTCACCCCTGCACGAGCTATGCCCGCACCTCGTTGTATTGGTTGCAGATGACGGGTAGCACTGACAGAGGCCGAGTGTTCGAGGACTGGATAGTACCCAGAGGTGGATCTCACAACGAGTCAGTATCCAGAGGTGGACTTCATGACGTGACGATACTCGGAGGAGGTTGACGGGCGAGAGCGTTGTAGAGGCTATCTGTACCTACCCTTCAGGTAGGATCCGTGGTGGACGATCTAGGAGCTTCTCTATCTATACCTACCCTTCAGGTAGGATCCTTGGTGGATGATCCAGGAGCTGCTTGTCACCTTCCAGCTGTTTTATCTTTTTCCTTGTACTTTACAGTTGGGCTTGTATTTCCGGCCCCTTTACTTTTAGCACAACTTGTTTCAGTTTTACATAGTGTTTACTTCTGCTTGTACTCTATGATGTTTGGTATACTTTTATAAATGAAATGCCTTCCAAGTTATTGGAATTTGCGACTTTGGTGCTAGTCACCAGCCCCTGGCCTATGGAAGGTGGGCTTGGGGTAGTCACAACACGGTCCCCGAGGACAGGTCATGGCAAATTGGTATCAAAGGATTCGGTTCTACCGTAGGACTTATAACTCTGATATTTTATTTTCTGTGAAGCAATAGTGTTAAGGGTACCGAGTGTGGTCCTCAGTTCAGGGAGTCCAGTGTTGGTGCAGCGGCCGACGTATCCATACACCAGGACCCTGACTACTGGTTTCCGACTTTGGGGACGGAAACACTAATTGCGTGTGTGTTTCCAAAAAGTTTTAATGTCAGCTCAACTAGGTTATCTCACCGGGTATAAATCATTGATTGTGCGGCATCTGTTCAGGATGTATCCATGTAGACAGTCAGTTTGAGTTTCCGAGAGAGTACTCGAGGACAGCTCACCGAGCGATGAGGCTCTGGTGCAGGGCCCTCTTTCTATGTTGGCACCCTCAGGTGGTGTACCAGTAGCACCACCACCTATTGGGCAGTAGATTCCACCAGTCGTACTAGTGGATGGTGCACGCTGGCAGAGTGTGATGCATGAGTTCTAGTAGTAGAGGCCTTCGAGGTTACGAGGCGAGGAAGATTCCCAGACTGCAGAGGACTGGCTGGGGGCGATTGCTAGAGTTTTCCGCCTTGCTGAGACACCAGTGGAGTGGATGGTAGACTTGGATACTAGTGTTTTATAGTGAGTGACCATGAGTATGGTCCACTTAGTGATGAGGCTTCGGTACGTGGATCGATCCCTGAGATAGTGCCTTCGGGTAGTGTGTCAGCTATACATCAATACCTGTTGGTCAGCAGTTACAACCGGCGGTACTAGTATGTGAAACTTGTAGACTCACTTCCTTACATATATTCCAACATCAGATACCCTCAAGTTCTGAGGCGAGCCTGACTCACAGGCGGCTGAGGACTGGCTTGAGGAAGTGGATGAGAGTTTTCTAAAGCTTATACAGCTTCGGCAGGATGACATGTCGGTAGCCGAGAATTCATTGGGGCGTACCGATCATTCATGGTACTTGATGAATATGATATGATCAGTTCTTTAGATCTTGGACCTCAGAGCGAGGTGTGATTAAAAGATATCCAAGTAAGCACTCTTTCCTCTATACATTCCTACTTATGTTAGGGTGCTAGAGAGAACCTTTATGGTTGAATGTTCTTTGGATGATCGGTTATAGCCAGTGATTGTTAGCAGTGGGAAGATGCGAATTGGCGTCAGTCACAGATACTTAGAAGTGTAAAATGTTTCAAGAAGAGGAAGTGTAAAGGAAAGATGAATCTGCAGAGCAGCAGACATGGAACCAGAGCTAGGAGAGCAGCATGGGGTGGTGTAGTTTTCGACATGTTACAATCACCCGCCTTTGTAGTCCCCGCTAGGATCTGGGAGCTGGAGGGCAGTGGAAGATATTAGCTACATGCGGTTCAGGAGTGTGACCCAATGGCTCTAAGAATGATCCTAGGGACAGTCTGTGTCCACTACTAGATGTCGTAGTAACAGATGTAGATATGAATCATTCCTTCCTTCCATGAATCTTGTCCCAGACCTAGAGTTTCTGGTAAGCCGTAGACATGACCCTCACGTCTGGAGATACTATGGGAGGACACTCGATAATCAAACATACGCTGACAGTGTGATCTGGCCAACGAGGCGAGAGTTTCTGTTGGAATCTCTTGGTGGCAGTGTCGATGCCTTACGATGTTGGTCTGAGTATGGATTAGATCCATAGTTCATACATGGATTGACTGTATTAGGCAAAAAGGTTGTGGTTTATCTACAATGTTGGGATGGGGTTTTCCTTGGTCTACGAAAAGGAAAACCCAGGTAGCACAGGATATAATCATGCATAGGAAGGTGTAGCCGATCACTCTTGAGTCAGCCAACTTCACCCACGTGGCAGCAGGAGTTTTGAGTATCAGTTCTAATCAGGAAAAGGAGACCTCTAGAGTTCTAGGATGACAATTACGACCTTATACGTGTCTCACCTTGACGAGTTTTATGTAGATGTAGCTGAGGCAGCGAGATATCTCCAAGGTTCAACGAACCTTTCTAGGTCCTCAGCTGGGTAGGCGAGGTGGTTTACCGCCTGACCATTCCACCTCAGTTGCACTGGGTGCACGATGTCTTCCACGTATCTCAACTCGGTAGATACGTGCTTGATCTGATGCATATCATCAACCATGGATGGCTGGACTTTGGCGATGGGGTGACTTTTGAGGGGTTCCGGTAGAGGTTGAGGATCGACAGGAGCGGGTCCTACGAGGACAGTCGATTCCTCTTATGCGCTTTAGTTGGCAGTGCGGGAACCTCCAGGGGAGCACTTGGGAGCGGAAGGATCAGATGCGTGCTCAGTACCACTTTTGTATCCCTAGTTTGTGTTAAAGCTTTACGGGGACGTAAATCCTTGAGGTGGGAGTAATGTAAGGACCCGAAAATTTCAAGGAAATTTTTTTCATAATTTCTTTGGGATTTTACAAGAACGCAGTTTCTCACGGCACCTGATTTCGAGGACCGGTGTGCCCGGAATAAATTTCCGAATTTCATCTCGGGTACGTTCAGTAAACGAACGAGCGGATTTTTCTAACTTTTGAACAGGTGCTCGGAATCGGAATCCGAGGGCACCGATTAACTCACAGTGCCGATAATTGCTTAAGGGGACCTTAAGCGCAGATGCGTTTTGTCGTATGAGGTGGTTAATTTTTGGGGATTCGATAAGTCTAAAATTAATTGTAGTGTTACAATTTATTTTTAGTAGAAGTTAATATCTCCATAGAGAAGTTGAAGGTGGGGCCACACCCCACCTAACTTCCCAAGAGAGGGTATGACCAAGGGTGGCGGGGTCCGCACAAAACCCCAACCCTTCACCTTCCCATTAACTCCCACGAGCTTTCCCATTTAACACCCCTTGTGTTAATTTGTATAACTCCCAAACCCCCCCCCCCCCCCATTATTTGGGTAACTCTTTCTCACTCTCTATTCCTCATAACTCATACCAACTCACACTATAATTAAGTTGTTGAAACTCTTAATCAATGGAGTGTTTGAAATTTGAACTTTTTATGTAACGCCCCTACCCCAGTTACCTAGAGTCGGTGCATTATTACATAACATTGGCATGATCACAAGAAAGATCAAATCTCAAAAGACCGATTGGTTTAGTAGCCTTGGAAACACTAGATATATTCATAATTTTTTACATTACATCATAAAGTCAACATCTACTACAATAACATAGTCTCCATATCCCACCCTCATATCCCCACATACTATCCCTGCAGGTCATTCATAAGTTACTTCTTCACATCCTGGGAAAAATAAAACATAGAAAAGGGGTAAGCTCAAATTCCCAATAAGGATAACAATATAGTGGAAACTTTCATAAATAAGAATAAACATTTAAGGCAATGTATAACATAAAAAAAGCCTTTTAAACTTGAACTTCAACATAGTATTGCAAAAATAAAATGAAATAATGCCATTTACATATTCACAAGGATATTCTACTAATAGAATAATCACATGCAATATCAATTACCACTTTCATAATGACGGAATGCATAATGCCATACTATCATAACCACATAGCCAAGGCCTCATGCCAAGACTACAAATAAGATTTTGTCAAGGCCTTGTTCTCAGACACTAGTTTGTCTCATGAGACCTACCGATGCATTGAGGAGCTATAGTGGGTTCCACCCGTCACTTATTAAGTCCAATGAATTCCTCATATGAACAGGTTTAAACATAACATAAACATTCGTATTAAAACTAGCATACGAAATGTCAATACTTTAACCACAAACCACGAATGGTATAAAAATAGCACATACACAGTCAAACATAACTCATTTGATACAATATGGAAGATTGTATTGTATCACATTAACCTCAATCAAAAATAATGAAGATGTTGACATGGATGAAAATAATCATCAAAATTATTTGAGAGAAATATCCACCTTTTTATTGAAATCATTTAAAAGTCACGTTATTTGTCAAAAAGCCATTTAAAAATAGATTTTTGAATCAAAGTGTCCCATACCACTTTGAAACTTTTTAAAATGAGTTTTAATTTTAAAACTTTAATGTCCATATAAATAAATCCTTAAAACCATTTGTAAAACATGGACATTAATGAGAAAGATTTTTATGAATAAGTCTTTAAAACATTTAAAAAATGGTATTTTAGTTAGAGATTCTAACCAAAAGAGAGACACTTGAATAAAAATAATTGAGGTAATCAAAACTTTTTAATATCATGAGAATGAAGGAATTCATGATATACTATGTCAAATTAAATTATATACACCACATAAAAGTGATTTGGTGTATAACAACAACGAAGTCTCAATGGAATGTAAATTGAGATGAAATCTCTCATAAAGGTCGTATCCTTAGGTCAAGGATAAATCAATGACATAATTATGTGTGAAAAATATAAATACACTAAATATGATTGGATATTCTGTGTAAAACAATAAAAGGACATTCACACGTATTCTTGTAGAAACAACACCAACTAATTGGATGTTTAACTCAACAAATGGAGAATGAGTTAAAATTACTCTTATCAAATTCATATCAATGACTTGAGAAATTATCAATGGAGTGATTATGTGTATCAAAAGTATATCCACAGGAAGGGGAGTGGAAATTATGACATAATCAAATGAATAGTGATTCCACACATAATCTTGGGGTAATATAATCAATGAAATATGCATAAAGCCAAATGAGTGGAAATTGAAATTTCGAATTCCCTAATCGATTAGGTAACATACGAAACATACACCCATGAAAGAATTATCATACAATGATGATGTAAATAACCATAAATTAAAGTATAATACACAATGAATAAAGTTATGGGTAGTACACATACAGCACATGCAATAAATAAGTGGTGAACAATTGAATTCTCACGAAATTAAGAATGAGATAAGAAACCCCGTACCACGTTGTAATCCACTAAGTCGTTTGACCAAAATTTAATAACCACCAAATTATTTATAGAATAACATGAATATAAAGAGAATAATGATAATATATATCAAATTGAAGTACACAATATACCACTTTCAATAAATTAGTGGCGAACAATGGAAATCTCATGGAATTGAAAGTGAGATAAGAAAATCCCTTACCTTGTACTTTTCCTTGGTTGGAGGTAGGTTAACCTCCTGTATAATGTTGAAATAATTGTTATTAAATTATTCATGAATCATATACATTAACATGATATCATATATGATCTTTTAACATTGCTTTGTTAATAATATCTTAGAATTATCGTCGTTTCAGGTGTCAACTTACTCGTTTTCTTCTATATGTTTTGTTATGTAAGCCATGTTTGTCATGGATAGGTTGTATCATATTCATATCCATAATGATATCAAGTCCTTAAAAATTATTTTTAAATCATCAAATGATAATTATACTTGAATGGATACGGTAGAGAATGAATCTCATCGCGTTCGTGGAGACGGTAGTCCGTACGTACGCACGAGCGACAATATCATTCTTTTGATATTAAAATAATATATAATTGGATGGTATATCATATATACAAAATCATTATCATGTTATATTTATTATTTTCATGAGTTACACATCATTATTATACCCACCCAAATAATAATATATTGAATAACAATTACACCACGACGTGGAGACGGTAAGCCGTACGTACGCACGTATGGTGACATGTTATTCAAAGGTTGGATAGAATACTGAATATGGTTGTACCATTTTTATAATAACATCACAGTATATATAATATACGGGAGTTATTATTTTAGAATGTTAATAACAAATAAAGACGAAGTGGAAGAAGAAAGGAACTTGAAAAGGGGGTCGTGAAAACATTACCTCTTCTTCGGGTTCTTCCTTTTGATTTGATCAAAAGGGCTCCTTAGGATGGCTTTCTGATCAAACTAAGGCCTATAGGTTGTAATGAGGGTAGTTCAGAGAGTATTTGGGCAGGGTTTTGCCTAACCAAAAGGCTTTGAAGGTGTGAAGAAATGAGAAGTAGGAGTTCCCTTTTATATGATGGGTGAGGTGCACCTTTGGAAAAGCTAAACATATTAATTTATAATAAATTCATATTCAGTTTCTAATGGCTCAAAAGTTAATTATTAAAAGGTTAAGGTGGTTATAGTTAGAAAACCATTCAACTAATAGAATTTATATAGGTTTGGGTCACTATATATACCTTATCGTTTAGTTTTAACTCTTAGTTAATTAGTTTGACATTTACCATGTCACTTTGTATTTTTATATTATATAAGAAATAAACTTACTATATACATCCAAGCGACCCCCAAGTGGTCCATTAATAATATACCTATCATTATATAAGTCTCTTGGCCGATCCTTAGATTTTTAGGAATTTAATATCAATTAATAATTTAATATTTGTTTTAAAAACCTCTTTTATGTCAATTTTGACACTATTCAATAGTTGATTTTTGTGAAACTTATAACAGAATGATTACTTAGAAAAAAGTCTATTAAATAACTCCTAATATGTCATATTATCCTATAAAATTAGTTTAAATCATTAAAAGTCTGAAATTATATTTATTTAGGTATTTATAATATCAATTATTTTAATTTTTCACTATTAATGTAATTACTGCATCATCATTGTTTCATAAATATATTAAATTATTTAATGTCTAAAAATTATAAATAAATTATCATTATGTAGGAAATATTATTAGCGTTCTAAATAATATTTACAATCAAATTTATCTTATGTATAACACTATTTTAAAAAATGATTTAGTAAATAATCTTTGATTTTAACTCTTTTAACTCTTCTTTGAATTAAATAATAATAAATGTCCTAATCTAATCCAAGTGGACCTAAATGATAATATTTTATTCCTAAGGTTTTTTTGGTCTAGATACACTTGTCCAATAGAATTAGGACATGTGTTATGGTAATATTAATATCATTTTTACCCTTAATTACCCTATTTACTTTTAACCGTGGTAAATAAAAGTAAAAAGTTACTATTCACCAAAAATTATTTTCATCTCATTAAACCAAATTTTACTCCTTGATATTAATTTTGTCTCTTGGATTTTCGAAATTCCAATCACAGAAGTGGTAAAATTACGTTTTATGAAAAATTCTGTTTTTTAACTGCCACTTAGTAGTTTCACTATTCATCAAAAATTGATGTTTTGCAGAACAATGCCAAAATTTCACCCTAAGCTATAATTGATATTCCGTATTCAAAAATTATGTCTATTTTACAAAATTACAAACATAAAAGTTTCATTAATTAATTTTATATTTAATTCCCGCTGTCACAACAAATAGCATGTTTTTAAGAAACAATATATATCAAAAGACTGATAATTGTTTATGTCCAATTTCAAATTGAAATTAATTCTAATGAACACCATTGGATAAAAAGGGTAAAATATATTCTAATTATACTTTAAAACCACTCAAATTCATAATTTATCACTATTAATTATTTTGATTAAAAAAATTGTTTTTAATTAAAATTTAGTAATTTTCACTATTCATCGAAATATTAAAGTTATCCGAAAAGTACCAAAATTTCACCTTATGCTAAATTCGATACTCCAAATCCAAAAATGAAGTCCATTTTGAGAGGTAAATTTCGAAAATTTTAAAAAGTAGGTATTACTATTCATAACGGCTGGTTTGATTGGTTGTGGTGTGTTAGAATCTCGAAGTTGCGTACAATGCACGCCATTGCATTATTCGAAGAGAAACGTACCGTGGAAGCATGGGGTGTTACATTCTCCCCTCCTTAAATAAATTGAATCCTCAAATTTTTTAAAATTTTGTTTGGGAATATAATGGAAAGTCCCACATCGGAAAAAGAGTCAATAAAACTATCACTTTAAAAGAAAGAAAGAGAGGTATAAAGATCAACCAAGATAACCCATACTCGGATTCCATGTAGATAAACATAGATATGGATGATAAACTAAGTGTCAAGTTCTTATGGAGAGGGATAGAAATCATGATCAGGAGAAAGTTAACAATAAGAAAACCACAAACTTGTGTTGGGACAAACGACCATTAGTCTCCTAGTAGGAAAGTAAACTGACAACATTTTTTTTTAAAGTTACATTACATAATGATGAAGAATTCATTTAAGATATTGACTAAGAATATAAAGATATATACTTACATTTTAAGTAAAGTTTCATTCTTTAATAAATTTTCACCACTAACACATTTTTTTTAAAACGATGAGTATTCAAGAAGACTTGGTCACACGGGAAGAGCTAGAATAAACTTTTATAGAATCACATGATCCATGCAGGATGAACTATATATTTACATTGTCTTTAGAGATTAATCAAAACCAAAATGGTTAGTACAAGATCTAACGATCCCCCAAAAGGATATTCCTTGAGAGAAATAAACACTAATTTTAATTTCCAAAATTAAACCAACAATACCCCAAAGTTAAATAAATACCATTCAATAATTAATTGTCCTCAAAATCCTTCAATATAATCTAAACTAATATTGAAAACCAAAACTTATTCAGAATGTAGTCTTCCATGTTAAATTGTATCTCCAAATGACATTAATTACTCTTAAAGTCGCATACTCAAAAGTAATTAACCTAATCATTTCCATAAATAACCCAAATAATTATAAATCCACAATAAAAACATAGATAAAAATCCACCATTACTCCTAAAATGAAATCACATACTATTCTATTTTCCTTGGGCATATAGTGATCACACCAAAGCGAACAACTTCCAAAATAACATTTATCACTTAATCACCAAATCATTTTCCTATACTAAGGGTATTCATTTGATAAGACATAAGATCCCAAATCAAATTATTATTGATCAATAAAATCATTTAACTAAAAATAATAGTCACACTAACCAGTGACTTCACATAGTCCAGTGGTTGGTGATAAATCCCAATCGCACTTTGGTTGTGGGTTTGATTCCCATGGCTTTGTCCGATGCGACGGGTTGTCACACAGTCTATGTGTTGTCCTTTATCAAAAACTATATTTTATAACATTACCAAAATGAGATAAATTCCTCAAAATAACCATAACATAATTTAACCACAAATGTTATCTCATACCATGCATTTTCATCCCAAATTATAATAATTTGTAATTGCCTCAAACCCAATGATCATATAAAACCAAATGGTTATTTATAACTATATCAACAAGAGAAAAGATAATTCTTCCATAAATATCATTCTCACATGGCAAACGTTAGGGTTACAAATACAAGAAAAAATTATTCCAAAGTAAACCCTTCAACAAGGATTACTAATAATTTTTAAACATTTATCCAACCATTTATTTCCACATAGCTTCATCTCTGACCAAGAAAATATTCTATAGAATTGGACATTCACTCGGGTAATGGCCAGGTCCCCTACATTTACGGCAAATGACTGTAAATGGATTCTTGGGAACATTTTTATCTTCTTCCATAGTACTCTTCATTTTTCTTCGGCAATTCTTCACTTTATGTCCTTCCTTCCCGCACGTAAATCATTTCTTTGTCCCATTGAGACACTTTCCTGGGAGTCTCCTTCCACATTTCTTGCATGATGTAAATTGAGGATTTCTTTCTCCATGGTCTCCACTACTGGAGCTCTTATCATTCATCAACTTTCTCTTCTTTGTTGAGTCCGGTAATTGGTTAATATATATATTATTGATCATATTTTTGGAAAATTGATTTGGCATAAAGATGATATCTTTTACGCCTATCAACATTCCATTTTGTTTCTCATTGCCACCATCGTTCCCACCTTGTACATCATTCTCTAAGTCACTATGACTTCCTTGGAATCCAGCCATTGACTAAAACCAGAAAGCATTGTGTGAGTATTAGTAGTCATACAATCATTTAGAGATTAACATGTCACCATATTCTCAATTTGAAACACATTATGATTAACCAAGGTCATTTACTCTCATCTTATATATATAATACTTTAAATTGGTTTGTAAAGAAAATGTAAATTATCGTAAGCATATCCCCCGGGAGTGTCGTAACCAAGAGTGCAGCAAGGCCCGTTTTCGTGCACCAGTTCCAGTTCGAGTCTAGCTCAAAGCGGTGTTTTTGGGTTTTACCCCTAGGTACATCTGTGCCAAAGCCACCTCTACCTGCCCGTATCCAGATAGGGATGTATTGCTCAGAAAACTCACAAAATATCTACAATACCAAATTTCTAGGATGTTCTTCTATACTAATCCTCAAAGTTCATCTTAGGTCTACGTGCTCTAATCAGAGTTTATCTAAATCTAGCTTCCAAGGTTTGTACTAACCTTCCTTTGATACCAACTGTAACGCCCCGACCCCAGTTACCTAGAGTTGGTGCATTATTACATAACATTGGCATGATCACAAGAAAGATCAAATCTTGAAAGGCCGATTGGTTTAGTAGCCTTGGAAACACTAGATATATTCATAAAGTTTTACATTACATCATAATGTGAAAAACTAATAGAACAACATAGTCTCCATATCCCACCCTCATATCCCCACATACTATCCCTGCAGGTCATTCATAAATTACTTCTTCACATCCAGGAAAAAATAAAACAAAGAAAAGCGGTGAGCTCAAATTCCCAGTAAGGATAACAATATAGTGGAAACTTTCATAAATAAGAATAAACATTTAAGGCAATGTATAACTTAAAACAAAAGCCTTTTAAACTTGAACTTTAACATAGTATGGCAAAAATAAAATGAAATAATGTCATTTACTTATTTACATGGATATTCTACTAATTGAATAATCACATGCAATATCAATTACTACTTTCATAATGATGGAATGCATAATGCCAGACTATCATAACCACATAGCCAAGGCCTCGTGCCAAGACTACAAATAAGATTTTGTCAAGGCCTTGTGACAAGACACTAGTTTGTCTCATGATACCTACCGATGCATCGAGGAGCTATAGCAGGCTCCACCCGTCACTTATTAAGTCCAATTCATTCCACATATGAATAGGTTTAAACATAACATAAACATTCGTATTAAAACTAGCATACGAAATTCCAATACTTTAACCACAAACCATGAATGGTATAAAAATAGCACATCCACAGTCAAACATAACTCATTTGATACAATATAAAAGATTGTATTGTATCACATTAACCTCAATAAAAAATAATGAAGGATGTTGACATAGATGAAAATAATCATCAAAACTATTTGAGAGAAATATCCCCCTTTTCTGGAAATCATTTAAAAGTCACACTATTTTTCAAAAATCCATTTAAAAATTGATTTTTGAATCAAAGTGTCCCATACCACTTTGAAACTTTTTAAAAGGAGTTTTAATTTTATAACTTTAATGTACATATAAATAAATCCTTAAAACCATTTTTAAAACATGGACATTAATGAGAAATATTTAGATGAATAAGTCTTTAAAACATTTAAAAATGGTATTTTAGTTAGAGATTCTATCCAAAAGAGAGACACTTGAATACAAATAATTGAGGTAATCAAAACATTGTAATATCATGAGAATGAAGGAATTCATGATATACAATGTCAAAGTACATTATATACACCACATAAAAGTGATTTGGTTTATAATAATAATGAAGTCTCAATGGAATGTAAATTGAGATGAAATCTCTCATAAAGGCCGTATCCTTAGGTTAAGGATAAATCAAAGACATAATTATGTGTGACAAATATAAATACACTAAATATGATTGGATATTCAGTGTAAAACAATCAAAGGACATTCACACATATTCTTGTAAGAACAACACCAACGAATTGGATGTTTAACTCAACAAATGGAGAATGAGTTAAAATTACTCTTATCAAATTCATATCAATGAATTGAGAAATTATCAATGGAGTGATTATGTGTATCAAACGTATATCCACAGGAAAGGGAGTGGAAATTATGAAATAATCAAATGAATATTGATTCCACACATAATCTGGGGGTAATATAATCAATGAAATATGCGTAAAGCCAAATGAGTGGAAATTGAAATTTCGAATTCCCTAATCGATTAGATAACAAAAGAAACATACACCCATGAAAGAAATATCATACAATGATGATGTAAATACCAATAAATTAAAGTATAATACACAATGAATACAATTATGGGTAGTACACATACACCACATGTAATAAATAAGTGGTGAACAATGGAATTCTCATGAAATTAAGAATGAGATAAGAAACCCCTTACCACGTTGTAATCAACTGAGTCGTATGACCAAAAGTTAATAACCACCAAATTATTTACAGAATAACATGAATATAAAGAGAATAATGATAATATATATCAAATGGCAGTACAAAATATACAAATTTCAATAAATTAGTGGCGAACAATGGAAATCTCACAGAATTGAAAGTGACATAAGAAAATCCCTTACCTTGTACTTTTCCTTGGTTGGGGGTAGTTTAAACTCCTGTATAATGTTTAAATAATTGTTATTAAATTATTCATGAATCATATACATTAATATAATATCATATATGATCTTTTAACATTGCTGTGTTAATAATATCTTAGAATTATCGTCGTTTCAGGTGTTAACTTACTCGTTTTCTTTTATATGTTTTGTTACGTAAGCCATGTTTGTCATGGATAGGTTGTATCAAATTCATATCCAGAATGATATCAAGTCCTTAAAAATTATTTTTAAATCATCAAATGATAATTATACTTGAATTGATACGATAGAGAATGAATCTCATCGCGTTCGTGGAGACGGTAGTCCGTACGTATGCATGAGCGACAATATCATTCTTTTGATATTAAAATAATATATAATTGGACGGTATATCATATATAAAGAATAATTATCATGTTATATTTATTATTTTCATAAGTTACACATCATTGTTATACCCACCCAAATAATAATATTTTGAATAACAATTATACCACGACGTGGAGACGGTAAGCCGTACGTACGCACGTATGGTGACATGTTATTCAATGGGTGGATAGAATACTGAATATGGTTTTAACATATTTATAATAACATCACAGTATATATAAGATACTAGAGTTATTATTTTAGAATGTTAATAACAATGAAAGACGAAGTGGAAGAAGAAAGGAACTTGAAAAGGGGGTGGTGAAAACATTACCTCTTCTTCGGGTTCTTCCTTTTGATTTGATCAAAAGGGATCCTTAGGTTGTCTTTATGATCAAACTAAGGCCTCTAGGTTGTAGTGAGGGAAGTTCAGAAAGTATTTTCGTAGGGTTTGTCTGAACCAAATGTCTTTGAAGGTGTGAAGAAATGAGAAGGAAGAGCGTCTTTTTATAAGAGGGGTGAGGGGCACCTTTGGAAAAGCTAAAAATATTAATTTATAATAAATTCATATTCAGTTTATAATGGCTCCAAAGTTGATTATTCAAATGTTAAAGTGGGGATAGGTCGAAAACCATTCATCCAATAGAATTTAGACAGGTTTGGGTCACTATATTAACCTTATCTTTTAGTTTTAACTCTTAGTTAATTAGTTTGACATTTACTATGTCACTTTGTATTTTTATAGTTTATAGTTAATAAACTTACTATATACATCCAAGAGACCCCCAAGTGGTCCTTTAATAATATACCTATCATGATATAAGTATCTTGGCCGAACCTTAGATTTTTAAGAATTTAATATCAATTAATAATATAATATTTGTTTTATAAAACTCTTTTATGTCAATTTTGACACTATTCAATAGTTGATTTTTTTGAAACTCATAACAGAATGATTACTTCGAAACAAATCCATTAAATCAATCCTAATATGTCATATTATCCTAGAAAATTAGTGTAATTCATAAAAAGGTTTAAATTAAATTTATTTGGGTATTTATAATATCAATTCTTTTAAGTTTTCACTATTATGGTAATTACTGTATCATCATTGTGTCATAAATATATTAAATTATTTAATGTATAAAAATTATAAATAAATTATCATTATGTATTAAATATTATTATCTTTCTAATGAATATTTACAATCGAATTTATCTTATGTATAACCCTATTTTAAAAAATGTTTTAGTAAATAAACATTGATTTTAACTCTTTTAACTCTTCTTTGAATTAAATAATAATAAATGTCCTAATCTAATCCAAGTGGACCTAAATGATAATATTTTATTCCTAAAGTTGTTTTTGGTCGAGATACACTTGTCCAATAGAATTAGAACATGTGTTATGGTAATATTAATATCATTTTTACCCTTAATTACCATATTTACTTTTAACCGTGGTAAATAAAAGTAAAAAGTTACTATTCACCAAAAATTATTTTCATCTCATTGAACCACATTTTACTCCTTGATATTAATTGTGTCTCTCATATTTTTTAAATTTCAATCACAGAAGCGGTAAAATTAAGTTTTATGAAAAATTCAGTTTTTTAACTACCACTTAGTAGTTTCACTATTGATCAAAAAATTGATGTTTTGCAGAACAATGCCAAAATTTCTCCCTAGGCTATAATTGATATTACGAATTCAAAAATGATGTCTATTTTACAAAATTCCAAACATAAAAGTTTCATTAATTAATTTTATAATTAATTCCCGCTGTCACAACAAATAGGGTGTTTTTAAGAAACAATATATATCAAAAGATTGACAATTGTTTATGTCCAATTTCAAAGTGAAATTAATTCTAATGAACACCATTGGATAAAAAGGTAAAAATATATTCTAATTATACTTTAAAACCACTCAAATTCATAATTTATCACTATTAATTATTTTGATTAAAAAAATTATTTTTAATTAAAATTTAGTAATTTTCACTATTCATCAAAATATTAAAGTTATCCGAAAAGTACCAAAATTTCACCTTAGGCTAAATTCGATACTCCGAATCCAAAAATGAAGTCTATTTTGAGAGATAAAATTTCTAAAATTTTAAAAAGTAGGTATTACTATTCATAATGGCTAGTTTGATCGGTTGTGGTGTGTTAGAATCTCGAAGTTGCGTACAATGCACGCCATTTCATTATTTGAAGGGAAACGTACCGTGGAAGCTTGGGGTGTTACATTTAATGCATTCCATGGTTAAAATAAAATAAGAGAGAAACCTCGTTTTATTTTTGGTTGGGTTGTGTAGAGATTTTGGGGGAAAAAGATCTTGAGTTGTGAAGAGCACTTCATCTCCTTCGTTGAAGAACACTTAAACCTCTGGCGAGGAACGATACACCCTTCCTTGAAGGAAGACGATGCACCCTTCATCCACTTCTTCTTGTGACAAGAGAGGAGATGTCAATTCTTCTTCGGGTGCACTTCTACAATGACGAAAGCGACGAACACCAACGACCGTCATCACTCTCTGTTCTTTCTTCGCAACGTCGTTCTACCGTGACATTCGACTTCCACGACTCGATGACGTGCGACGTCAATTTCAAGGTAGGGGTTAATTTCTTTTGTTCATGAGTTATCCTTTTCCATTATTCATCTATATATTTGGGCCACTTGATATCAACTTAACAGAAGGAGGTCGGACCGCACGAACAGGACCGACTCTCCTCCCCCATTTGTTATTTTGATGTTACAGTTGAAAGAACACGGCGTGGTGCAAAGGCATAGCGTGAAATCCTGGAGAAATACGGCAAGGATGCGCGGCACCGTCGCGCCGCGCCGCTGAGGCCGAACAAAACCGCGACTGGAGTCGGGGCCGCGGAGGCAATTCGAATACTCCGCTGGCTGATCGTTGTGCGCGGAATGACGGGAGATGAAAAAAGGGCCGCAAAGTCATTTTGAAGACTCCGTAGTGAATGTTGGGTATCGGGAGGACCGTTGGCGAAGGCGGCAAGCAAAACGGACCACCGGAGCATGTCTGGTGGTCCGCGGAAGGCGGCGGCGGCACGGCCCACCGGCGCGCCGCCGGAACGGAACTGCCGCGGCTGAGTCGCGGCGGCGGGCCGAACCGGAATAGCTAATCCGTTCCAGAGGCTGAGCAGCACGACTTTAAGCCCGCCGGTTTCGTCGAACGTTGGGGGTTGTAACCCCCCCCCCCCCCCCCCGCACCCGCTGGCCACGCGGGTGTCGCGCCAGGCCGGGTCGGGCTGCACCCAGGCTGGGAGGGGCCGCGCCGGCAGGGCCCGTCCATGCCCACCGGGCCGGGCCATGCCCTAATGGGCCGAACCCGGACCCAGTTCGGGTCAACCCGATTCGGGCCGACCCGGGGGTATCGGGCCGGGTCGGACCGGGCCCGAACCCCCTATTTTCGGGCAGTTTCAGTTCAAACGCCCATAACTTGGGCTACATACCTCTGATCGATGCACCGTCAGTTGACATGCGATCCTTGGATCGAGATGGGCATTTCGGTATATTACATTCAAGGTTTCGGAGAACTTTGGGTATGGCCGGGTTGGTTCGAACCCGAAACCAACCGGGCCCTCGGAGCGGAAACGCTTATAACTTGAGCTTCGGATGTCCGATTGACGTGCCGTCGAATTCGTTGGATTCCTCTTGATGAGACAAAACATTTGGAATACTTCACCTGAGTTTAGGATGTAGTTGGAGAGTGGTCTTGTTGGATTGTACCCGAAATCCAACCGGGCCCCTAGAACAGAAAAAGCTGATAACTTTCAGACCGAACATTCGTTTGATGAACCGTCAGCGGTGTTGGAGATCTCGTTGAGAAATAGTCCATATGAATATACCCTATGAGAGTTCGGGGTACAGCTGAGATACGGCCAGGTTTGTTCGCACACGAAACCAACCGGGGCCCTGCGACGAAAAGGCAAATAACTCACAGATCGGGTGCCCGATTGATGCGTCGTCTATTGTGTTGAGACCCCTTTGACGAGGCAGTCCTTTGAGATACTTCTTCATGGGACTTTTTGATACTTGGAGTATCAACCAGTAGCTCGTGGAGCGGACCCTCCCAGAGACGAGCGTACGGAGTATGGAGACCGTGTAGCCGGCTGAGACCTGACGACTGCTTGACCGACTCGACATGGAGTGAGTCGACTAGCCTAGTGGACGGAGCACTACGTTGTTTGGGTGAAGACCCATGGCAGACAGAGCACTACTGAGTTTGGGTGCAAACCCGCGGTACTCGTTCGGGGAGTACCTCAGCAGGCTATTAGGGGGGATGCACTACTGTGTTTGGGTGGCAGACCCCGGTGGGAAGCACTACTGTGTTTGGATGGCTGACCCGCGGTACTCGACAGGAGGAGTACCTCAGCAGTCTTAGGTTAGTGAGCAGTACCTCGGAGTCGTGACAGGATCACTGTACTTGACAGAGACGGGGCTCTTCAGCAGTTACGGTTTCGATAATGAAAATCCTGGTTTGAGCTGATTCTATGACCTTTGTGTTTACCCCATGATTGAGATGGGTCACTTGATAACTTAGGTATATGTATGGGCATATACCTGGGTAGTAGTTATCCGTTGATTTCATAATCTTTATGTTTCCTCATCATTGAGATGGATTACTTGATAACTTAGGTATATGTATGAGCATATACCTAAGTAGAGGTTATCTTTTGAGATCATATTTGTGTTTATCCTTGTTGGATTTAGTGAGACCTTGAGGGTATCGATGTCCCTACTGAGTATCGTTATACTCACCCCTGCACGGGCTATGCCCACACCTCGTTGTATTGGTTGTAGACGATGGGTAGCGCTGACATAGGTCTAGTGTTCTAGGACTGGACGATACACAAAGGTGGATCTCATGAAGAGTCAGTATCCGAAGGTGGACTTCACGACGTGAAAATACTCAGAGGAGGTTGACGGGAAAGAGCGTTTTGGAGGCTATCTGTACCTACCCTTCAGGTAGGATCCGCAGTGGATGATCCAGGAGTTGTGCTATCTGTACCTAACCTTCGGGTAGGATCCTTCGTGGACGATCCAGGACCTTCTTGTCAACTTCCAGCTGTTTTGTCTTTTTTCCTTGTACTTTACAGTTAGGCTTGTATTTCCGGCACCTTTACTTTCAGTATAGCTTGTTTCAGTTTTACTTAGTGTTTACTTCCGCTTGTACTCTGTGATGTTTTGTATACTTTTATAAAGGAAATTCCTTCCCAGTTATTAGAATTTTCGCCTTTGGTGCTAGTTGCCAAACCCTGGCCTATGGAAGGCGGGCTTGGGGTAGTCACGACATGGGCCCTAAGGACGGTTCGTGACAACCTAGGTGGTGCAGTTTATACTAATAATGAGGGCCAGTATTTTTTCATCAAAAACTCAGGCTCTAGGATTTGTACATGCTTAGAATATCCTTTTTCCAATGTGACACCACTCAAAACTCCCATAAGTATAAAATCAAATAATTAAACTTAATTTAAAATGGTTTCATACCTGCTATAAAATCTAAGTTCTTACATACTACATATACTCTTTAATGGTTGTTTTTCATCAATGATAATTTCAAAGATTATGAAAATTTACCATTTATTTATATGAAAAAAAATACGTGTTTTATCATGAGACATTATTGTGTATATTTAATTATTTTAAAAGTAATATTTGTTACAATTTTTAATGATATATGTTTCCATAATGTTATTTTAAAATATCAGGAAGGATTTTCCTTCCAAAACCATACCTTTTATCTTGCATACTATATTTATTGACTTATCTATTATTTTAATTCAAGTATTAAATATTTTTATTTATTTAAAGTGGTATTTTTAAAAGGTTTGCAAGATATATTATAAAAAATGTATTCCAGAACTGTCTGATAGCTTCATCATTTTACAACAAATATAGAAGTTTCTATAAAATATTTTTTGGTTTTAATTCCATGTTTCCTCCCTTTATCTAATGGAACTAACTCCTCTGATGTTATGTTTCATGTATCACCTTATAAATCATATAATGAAATAACACTTTCGGTTGATTTATGTTTTGGTATCAAACTATTTAATTCTTGATGAAATAATATTTATTAATATTTATGAAACCCATTTTTATTAAACAAGATTTTATGATATGATATATGATGCATTTTATATGGACCACATGTGCATAGATATTGATGGTATGGGTCATGTATCCTCATCCAATGTATTATTTAATGTCATATATCTCAAGAGATAAAAATGGGTTTTGATTTATAATGCTCTATCCAGTAATGGGAAATGAGATATGATGTTTGAGCCACTAATGCGTACCATGAAGTGATGCATGCACCACCTTATAATAGTTCCCATGGTAGGGTTTCATGAACCACTATTTATGGTTTTTTATTATTATATTTGTTTCAGAGTTACTTTTTATGATATATATCATTTTAAGGTTATATTCAAATTGTTATGATTTATGTATCTTGTTAATTTTATAATATTTTTGAACACTTTAATACCACAGAATGTGTTTTTTCATTTGATATTACATATCCCTTAAAATTGAAATTTGTAAAATTATTATTATTCATTGTCGTTTTAATCGAATAATTATTTCATCCTCTTGATTTATCATATGATTATGATTGATCCATTTAATGATACAATGATATGTTTCCCATGTTTTTTATTTGAGAATAAAAAATTTTATTCTCCTTTTACCCAAAAATTTATAAGAATTATTATGTGTAAAATGAATTCATATTTATAAATGTTGTGAGAGATATTGATGAATTGGTTTAAAATATGATCTCAATATAGCTAATATCTAATGACACTAAACCTTGGAGTTGTGGGTTTGCATGACTATTTGTGAGATGTATTATTTTAATTTTGAAAATTATGTGAGAAATATACAAGTTTATCTTGAATAATATTTGTTAGTGATGAATAGTGTCTCATGGATATCTTATTAAAAACTATTTGAGCCCGAGATGACTGTAGACAAATAGCAGGACTTGGTTTTTATATGGATAGAAGGTTATTTTTTAATTTTCTCCTTTTATGGGCCTATTTTCTGTGAAAATGGTGAGTGAATCTTATTCATAATTCAGTGGATTTATTTTAGCTTTATTTTTTAATGATATAGGTATTTTTATGAAAAAACCACAATGGGTTATGACAATAAATGATACACATAGTAAGAGTAAAGGGGATAAAAATAAAAAAAGAATTATTTGAGCTAATGATTTACATGGTTTGGGAATAATCTCTACATCAATAGAGAGGTAAAATAATTTCACTAATTTCAATATCATGATTATAAGGTAATTTCGGAGAATACATGAACCAAGGGCCAAACAATTTTTATACTAAAATGCATCTCTATAGTAAACATAATATATATGGTGACATAAACCACAATGTAATTTTATTTTTCTATATTAATTTTTGGATGAAAGTCCATGGAGATATAATGACTGGTCAATGTTACCAATCAAATGTTGTCGTAGTATCCTATTTATGTCCACACTATTATAGAGCCATATCAGTGTCGTCAATCAGTAATGCTACTGTGAGTAAACATTTTTATAGTTCCCCAAAATTTGGGCTCGTGGCCTTCAACCTCTATACCATTAAATAGGGGATAACTTCCCCCAAAACCCCCTAAAACCTCACCATCGAGGATTTAAAATGAGATTTTCAATTAGTTGCATACTTTGGGCCACTAGATGTCGGTCCCAATTTTACTAAGAATATCAAGATAAACCATTCCTATAGGTTTAACAAAAAATATCCCATATATATCCTATTAAATAAATATTTTAATTACTTCCACTCATATATATCTCTCTCTCTAATAAAAAATATATCATCAATCACCTTCAACTTGTTTTTTCAGCTAGAATAATGAAATCCAATAATCAAAATATCTCTTAATATTTTATAGACTAGCGATAAGACATCTCCAATCACTCTTATATTTTCTATATGGTCACCATAAAATGAAAAATAAGTAAATCTAAGTAGATCTTGTGTGAAAATTTGAGATTGATATATTAATAATTCAATATAGAAGATTATAATAAATCTATTACTAAATAAAAAACATAAACATTTAACTAAATAATAAAAATATAATGATCATCAAAGGAAACAATTCATTGATATGGGATGGGAATACTATCCTTAGTGAAACTAATAATGTCGTAATGTGCCATTACTAGAGAGATTACAACAACATAAATTAAATCAAATGATCGTAGTATCGTATTAGTATTTTTACAGATATCTTCCTTCCTTTTAGTTAAAAATATCCTTTATATATAAGTGTTATAGTGTTTATCATGTCATTTAGCTTTTCAACTCCCACATAAATATCACATGTTTTTGTTCTCCGTTGGGTGATCATTGTGTCTCTAAAATATTCCATGTTTTTAGTTACACAGCTTCCAATTCTTCAATAGCCACCATGTTCATAATTTAGGGGTTTATGTTCTTCAGTTGATGAAACTCTAAAATATTCCCCTTAGGTTGGTGTACCAGTCTTGATCTTCACATTCACCATGAACTGAATAGATATTATTTGGAATTTTATAGTTTTTCATTCATTATTTAGGATGACTAAATAAATGGGATTTCGATTTTAGGTTGATGTTAACCATTTGGAAAAATTCAATTTACCTTCACATAGGTTCCATATGTATTTTATACATCTATGAGGTATACGTTACATAGTGGATTTCAAGGTTACATAAACTTAATTTATTATTAATAACCAATATACTGTATTATATAGTGCTCTAATTATATTTTCATATGTGTTTGAGATATAGAAGCTACCCTTACTCAAATCCATTTGCCTTTATATTACGACATTACGAATTCATTCACATTTTTATAAGGGGAGTCTCACACATTGAATGGTTCCAATAAAAGATAATCTAAGAAATTAGCACATATGATTGACCTATTTAGCTGATATCCTAACCGTCATCACACCAACAAAGGTATCATATGACACCTATGTCGATATAAATTTTCCATATTTAACATTCCTGAACCATAAAATGTTGATGAATGAGACACAGACAAGGAATAAAATGTCACCTAATGTGGTATTCCTTTTCTATTTATCAGATCTAACTTGCACAGAATGATAACCAAATTATATGTAAATCATGTTTATATTAACTAAAAAATAGATAAAAGCATTAAAATCAAAGAAATATTCCCATTATTAGATAAATTTAATCATTAAAAGAAATGTAATTAATTTCATTAATTATATGAAATGAATAGAAAATTTAAATGTAATCATTTAATCCATTTGAAATTTTTATACGAGATTAACTAGATTAAAAAATAGAGGAATTTATCTGGAATTAAACTAATTGTTGGGTTATTTTTATTAGAGGATAATTAGAAATTGGGGTGAATTTAATCTCATAACTCCCCCAAACATACATAATTTAACTAAAGGGAAATGAATTGAAATACAATTAATTAATTTTTTTTACAACATAGACTTAAATTCCGGATCTACCAAAGAAAAAATTGAGATTAATTCATTTTTTTAATTATCATGAATCCTTCATGAATTTAACACATTGAATCCCTTAAATGAATGCATAGCTTTTAATTATTTTATTCTAAATAGAATAAATTTAAATGGAATCAAGATTTTATCAATTGACATATTTCAAAATTATAGTACCCTATTATTTCTTTTCCAAAGATCATTTTCACACCTCCATGATACTTTATAAATAACTTCGAAATATTTCATGTTCCCCTTCTTTATTCATGTTAATAATTCCTCAAAATATATTCATTCGCTTTTCTCATTACCACACATGTAATTTTTCCAATCCATTAATTTTCAATGTACTAATTATATGAGTCTAGTTAAACCTATAATATAACCATCACAAGACAATATGAATCAAATTATACTAATTGTGAATATCAAGTAGTAGAATGAACACATTTTGAAGCTACATATTATGTCACTATAAATCTTATTTTTTGATAACACACATATAATCACACAAAAATAATCATATACTGAATTAATCAAACTTTTGGATGAGTTCCCATTGGATATTTGGAATCAAATTCATATGATCTGTCCAAAAAAATATGGAGTCTCTCTAAAGGGTTTGTAAATCACTATGGTAGGTATCCTATGTTTATGTACATTGATCCAGTTTCTTCATGATATGATTTTTATCAAAATATTTACCTTTTCATTAATATTATACTTCATAATTATAAACAAAAAAACATCCAAAAAAATCATGTTACGTTCATTAATAAATCATGAAATTGGACCCATTTTAGAACCAATAACCCCCCTATAAGAGTGAATCTTCATAGAAAGTATAAAATTAAGGATCATTTTTGTATCTAAAAAATCCAAATATATATAAAATAGAAGTGAACGATAAGAATATTTTGAAAAAATCATTGTTAAATGAATTTTTTCCTTCATTTCAAGAAATAACATACAAAAATAGGGAAAAATTAGATCAATATATTTATATCCTTTAAAACATTATCCTATACCTAAAATTTATCTCTGAAAATTTATTAAATGATTTTAGAATATATTTATATTGGAAAAATATTCATATAAATAAATGTGTATATCAGTGTGAAGGAGAGGGAACAACTTAGTATCCCTAATTCATGGATATTTCGGAGGATCTTGGAATACTCCTTTGGTTTCTTCCAAAATCTGTCATGATTATAATTCAACTAGTTTCAATTTACATTAATGGGGAATTTTAATTAAACTACACTAATATAATCTCCATAAAATTGAAGTGTAATAGTTATTAAAATGGATCATTACATTTGAAACAAATATTACCTTTAATGAGCTTCATCCTAGAAGTGAATAAAAACACATTATCTCTAAATTTAAATTCACTTTTATATATAATAATTTCATGGATATTTTTTCATGTGACATTGTAAATTTTTTAACTCCCAAAAACATATTTCCACATCTCCTCTAGTTCCATCAATTAGAGATTCCTTTTATCTATGGACTCAATAAACTCAAGGTTCACTAACATCAAAGCATAGTTAGACATGTGATGTAGGTCAAGTGGTAAGTGAAAATACATTAAAAAATTTATATTAGGTGATATAACTAAGGGGGTTTTAAAATATTTCCATAATTTATAAATTGAATCCTCATGTTTTTTACTCAATTCATTTTGGTTAGGGTTTACTATGTTTTCCAAAATTTATTTGTATCTCTCTCTTAGAGACATCAGCATGCCAGTTTTTTTCAGTGAGATACAGTTGAGTTTATATGGTAAACTCCATATCTCTTCAGGATCAATTTTATACTCTTGTTACAAAATACATTCCAATGGTCGCTGATTATGGATCAAGTCTTTTCAATCCCATAAAAAAAATTTGTTCTCAAAATATAATTGACAACCTTTGAATCATTAGAGAGGGTTTCTTTTTCTCCAGTACATTTGGAAGCACATTTCACTAATAAAATTGATATATTAAAAACCAATAGATACATGATATAACCCCATGAAATATTACACCATAAAGAAAATAATTTACAAAAAAATATGTTTATATTTGGAAAGTTTTTTCATTAGGATGTTCCTATGGTAAATTTATATTTGGGAACTTCTACAAAAACAATAATGAGAGTCTGTGAAAATTGATGGTCGAATAAATACATCCCCTAAATCTTTTATGACTTTTTGTTGAGGTCTATGATAGACAACACATGAAATTATGTGAACAATGAAATTAAAGACTTAATCTCTTCTTTAGGGACTCACATTTTAATTATATTTTCACTATGTATTATCCATAAATAAATATCATTGTAGGCATAAAAATTTATCTCTGATAATAATTAAAATGGTTAGTGCTTAGTAAATGAGTGTTACCTTATGTAACCAAAAAATTCATCATGTCAGCATACTAGGGAAATGGATGAATTTTTAAAGGTGATCACCAGGGAGAGAGTAATCTATGTTTGTCTTAGTTAGTGTTTCTGACTCATTGGTATAGGGAAACCTACTATTGTGGTCTTCTATAATATTATTAAATCCATTTTTAAAATTGATCTCTATATTTATTTCTTGTAAATGCAGCATCCTTTTCATCAATCTTGGAATTCCATTAAACTTACTGACTATATACATGAGTGATGCATGGTCAAATTTAATTGTAACATTATTTTTAAGAAAATATAAAAACAAATTATAAAAATAAATAATAAAAACCAAAAACTCTTTCTCTATTACTATATATTTTAATTTTGATTTTTGTAGGGTCTGTGAAGTGTGTGATATCAAATTTTAATTCCCATTAATCGTTTCAGACAACACAACTCTTATATCTTGGTTTGAGGCACCACATAACACATTAAAGTGGTCCTCCCAACTTAGTGGAATGATCATAGAGTTTACAACCATACTCTCCTAATGATTTTAAAATGAATTCTTGTATGAATACGATAATCAAAAATCATTTTCAATTTTTAAATTATTATTCAATGATTGGTAAAAGTTGAAAATATTATAATTAAACCTCTTATAAAATCATTCATAAGTAAAAATAAAATAATATGTCTTACAATGTTTGGGGTAAGGTAGTTTGGAAATAATTTGAACCATGGGATTATGTACTTTAATTCCATCCATCAAAATTATGTGGACAATAACGTTTCTCTTCCACACTATTAAATGACACTTAAAATTTTTAAACCATGATTTTGTTAATTTATATATTTTAAAAAATCCTATAATTTTAATATAGATTTCAAATCTTGTAAAATAACAATTAAAATCTTCAATAAATACCCCCTAGAATATTTAAATAAGGTATAAAATGAAACATTAATTGAACATTTGAAATTTAAATGGATAATTTAACTACCTAATGGTAATCCTTTAGTTATAAAATATGTCAAGGAATAATGTAAATGTTGTTTTATCTTATTGAAAAGAAGATATGAAGACATGAAAATATCCTGATAATTCATCTAGAAAATAGTAATGAACTTTACTTAATAACTACACTAACATTAGGTATATAAAAGGTATGGGGAAATGATATTTTTGTATTTCATGAAGTAATCTTATATGGTAAATTCAAATGCTCAAACTATTCAAAATCCAAATGGATCAATAATGCTATCATAATTTTCACAATGGTGAATCTAGTATTCTTAGGTAAAATCAAAATGATACCCAAAGTATGGGGGTCTGAGATGTAGTATTTGATTATGAATCTGAAAATTATCTAAAATTACTTTTTTTACAAATTCAATGAGGGCCATATTGGTCCTTTTTTGGATTCTAAAACTATTTGTGACTCACGTTATCATGAAAAATAGGTGTATGAATTTTGTAAGGATAATCCCCAGGTCATCTCCAAATGAACATCCTATATCATTGAAATTTTGTTTCAAAATTATTATTATTTTAAAATACTTATAGTGTTTTAATTGGAATTAAATTAGTACCAATTTTTTAAATTTTATTTTAGAAAATAATATTTAATATTGGTGGGTGGGAAAACCAGTTCGAATTAAATTGGTTTATATAGTTTATTTTTATCTCAATATTCTCCAGTATTGAAACATGCACATGTATTCCAAAAGATCTAGTACAGTATTTGTTTAATACATCAAACTATTTTCATATAGTTACTCAATATATTTTGGAAATTTATTAATATCTAGATTTAACACATTTTTCAAAATCATATTCATAAAAAATAAGTTGATTCTAGAGATTATCTATGCCAAATTATTTCCTCAAACATTTCAAGTTTATCGTCAGATAATAATTAATTTTAGAATTATAAGGACCCAACCTTAAAAATTACATAATATTGAATTAAATGAATAATTCATGTTGACGATCATTTCAGGTTTAGAGTTTTAGAGAGTTAGGCCATAACTATTAAATTTCAAAATATTACAAAGTAGACACTTGTACTCAGTTTCCATTTTTTTTACAAAACATAAACTCTTGAAAAAAAGATTCAGGACTAGTTCCATGTTTTAGATGGCATGACTTTTCCTTGATCCCATCCTTGACCATATTTCACTTTATGTCCTGTGAAAAACATTTCAAAACGTGGTATGAGCATAAAAAGATTAGTAAGGGATACACAAATAAATAAAAGAGTTAGTTTTTCAAAACAACAATTAAACTATGAATACTTTAACATAAGTAATACTTTTCACCTTTATGAAGTAGTAAATAATATTCACTGAATAAAAGATCATTACTTACCCTTTTGTAACCAAAATAATACCATATAACCCATATAAAGAACACATAACATATAAATGTAACTTGGTACATAAACATACTTAAATGGAATAACCATATGGTCGACTTACACATATATCACTAAATAGAATAGCAATATAGCCAACTTCCATACCCAATGCATTGGAGGTTATAATGTAACCACCCGTCCTGGTATTCACGGCACCACCCATCATTTGGTTTATCATGTAACCACCCGTCAAATGTCCAAGTACCAATATAAAATCATAACACATACAACAAATATAAAGGATAGAAAAAATTTCAACATTTCAATAACAATATATCACTTAAATATATTTACATAAAAAATCCATTATCAAAACCATTTTCAATACCAAAATACATAAAAGAGTATATGGTATTTATTTTCTTTTAAAAAACATTACAGCTTGTTGAGGAAGCCAAATATCAAATAATACTCGCGGTGGCGGAAAAGGTCATTGTCACCGCTTATGTTAAAAAAAACCATAATTTTTTTCATTTAGTAAAACACTTCATAGAATAATATTCCCTTTGAAAATTCAAGGGTGTTTATAAAGCGTATAAAATAATGTCGTTTATTAAAATACAATATTCCTTAATGATAGGAGATTGAGATGAAGTCCCTTACCTCATGTCCGACTTGACTTGATCGTTCTTTAATATCCTGAATAATAAAATAAAGTTATTTTCTACTTTCTTAAGAACCTTTTTCAAGTTTATTATTCCTTCTATATCACTTATTACCATGTTATAATCATTATGTAATCATTTAAGTTAATAACGTTCATTTTGTCGATATCTGGTACTTGAGTCAAAAATGGACTTCTTATAATTACATGTTGTAAATGTAGTCAAATATCCATTATATCAAAAATGATAATCATGATGTATATATCATATATATCATATATATCCATTATATACATGTATTTATAATAGTAATAACATTTGGAGGTAAGAAATGAAATGCACCATTCATGGAGACGGTAAGTTGTATGTACGCATGAACGCTACTTTCATTTCTATTTCTTATTTTATGGAATTAAAACATATTGATACATAGGTATATTAAAATTCTAGTATAATATCATATATAATATCATTAACTCTATCCTTTATACATCCCACATAAGGAAATGATGAATCAAATCACTTTTAGGGGGCGGTAGTCCGCACTTCCTCAAATGAGATAATCATATTTACCCTCTATGGAAACCATAAATGAATGCTATAAAAAGGGAATTACAGAACAATAAAGAAATAATAAACATAATATATATCATATATAAATATAGTTCCATCATAATGGCCACCATGAGAGGCGGTAATACGTAATTGAATAATCGTCGTTTCATGAGGCCTTAGTTTGCCATCCACAGATTCATTATGTTCTTCATCTATTAGATAGAGGTGTGTGTAAGTGTTGCTAGAATAATTATCTTAACAAAATTATAGTATATTTAGGATATCAGGGTTGTTACAAAATAAAGGAAGTAGAAATATTTTAGGGGTTGGGGAAGTAAAATAAAAGAAAACAATTTAAGAGAAATTGTTACCTTTAATTTGGGTAACTCCCTTTGGTTTGAACCAAAGGACTTCTTGAAGGGCCTTATGCCTAAGTTAAGACTTATAATAGGATGATAGGGATTTGGAGAGCTTAATTTGGTAGTGGTTGGACTAGCCAAATGGCTTGAGAGGTGTGAGGAATTGGTTAGAAGTGGTCTCCTTTTATAAGGGGAGGAGGGGCTATTTAGGAAAGTGTGAAACTATTATTTTATTATATAATGATATTTGGTTTCAAATGGTCCAAAAATCATTATAGTCTAAGATAAGATGAGTCATGGTCGAAATAAAATTATCCAATCATAATTGGACATTTTATAGATAATATTTTAATAATTATAATCTTATTTATTTAAATGATTTATTAATGACGTAAATACTGCATCATTATTATGTCATAAATAATTTAATTTTTTTGTTGTCTAAAAATTATAAAACAATACCATGATATAGGAAATATTTTTATCCTTCAAAATAATATTTATAGTCGAAAATAGGACTTAAATAACACCACATAAAAATTAATTACTAAAAGATTTTTGTTTATGTCATTTTGGCCTTTACTTTAACTTAATTAATCTAAATTGTTATTATCACTTCCAAGTGGATCAAATGGGTCCCAAAATAGACCCAAAGATTCCCATGGTCGTTAATTACTCAACCAATATGGTTAGGACAAGTGTTAAGGTAATTTTTAATTATTATAATATTCTGTTAACATTGAATTGCCTTATTTACCTTTAACCGCGGTAAATAAAAGTCAAAAGTTACTATTCACCAAAAATTATTTTCATCTTAATGAACCAAATTTTAATTCTTGATAACAACCATGTCTGTCAGATTTTAGATATTCAATTCACAGATGTGGTAAAATTTCATTTAAGTGAAAAAGTATGTTTTTTAACTACCACTAAGTGGTATCACTATTCATCAAAAATTGAAGTTTTTCAGAAAAATACCAAAAATTCAGCCTAAGAATTATTTGATATTACAAATTTAAAATTGACATCTATTTTTCCAAATTCAAAACATATAAGTGGCATTAATTAATTTAAAAATTAATTCACGTTGTAAAAACAAATATCGTGTTTTTAAGAAACAATAACTATCAAAAGATTGATACTTGTTTATGTCAAATTTCAAAGTGAAATTAATTCCAATAACAAACATTGGATTAGATGGTAAAAATATATTTTAATTTCACTTTAAAACATAATAAGAAGATAATCGAACCATATAAATAAATTATATTAAAAGGCACTTTTGAATTAAAATGCAATATTTTTCACTATTCATCAAAAAATGAACTTTATCAGAAAAATACCAAAAAATTACCCAAAGTAAAAGTTGATGTCCCCATTATAAAGAAGGATTTTATTTGGTCAATTAGAATGTATTAATGTGACCAAAACTAGAATTAAAAAGGGTTCGTCATTAAAAGGTGGTAAATCGGCCTTTTAATATAAATTATTCTTAAAATTAGATTCATTCATATTTTAAGCCTATAAAGTTTTATTTGATTAATGTAAATACATTTAACTATCATGTATAATCATATTTTAGTTATTCTCATTCATTCCTGACAATACAACGGCTATGAGTTAACTACAATTTAAAATAATAATATTATATTATTAGTGTGCAACGTAAGATTCCAAAGAAACTCATTGTTGCATATCGGGTTCACTATCGAACATAGAAAACCCTTTAAATTAAAATTAATATTTAATTCACAAATATTAATAAATATGAAAATCTCTTATTTTTCATTTACCTGGGATGTTACATCCTTCCCCCCTTTTGGGAATTGCGTCCTCGCAATTTTTATTCAGTTATCAAAATAAGTGGGGGTATTTATCCCTCATAGAATTTTCAGATTACAATGTTGCCTCTCCCACCATATGGTTTTTTCACAAAACCTTTACCTGATGAATTACCTTATTCCCCAACACTTTCTCTCTACGGTCAAGAATCTGAACTAGTTGTTCTTCATAAGAGAGATTCCCTTCCAACTGAACTACCTCTGGGCTCAAAACATGAGACGGATCTGGCATATACTTTCTCAACATCGAAACATGAAAAACATTGTGTACCTGGGATAAACATGGAGGTAACGCCACTCTTTACTCAACTGATCCAACTTTCTCCAGAATTTCATAAGGTTTAATGAACTTCGTACTCAACTTTCCCTTCTTACCAAAACGCATCACACTTTTCCATGGAGAAACGTTGAGAAAGACATGATCACCTACCTCAAAAGGAAGATCCTTCCTCCGGTTATCCGCATAACTTTCTTGTCCACTCTGAGCAGTTCTCATGTCCTTCTGAATCAAATGAACTTTCTCTACCATCTCTTCTACCAATTCTTTTCCCATAATCTTCCTTTCATCTACTTCATCCCAAAAAGCTGGAGTTTGACAACGATTTTCATATAATTCCTCAAATGGAGCCATCTGTATATTGGAATGAAAACTGTTACTATAAGAAAATTCAACCAAATAAAGATGTTGGTCCCAACTTCCATGATAATCCATCGAGAAATCAAATAACATATCCTCCAACTTCCCATCTGATTGAGGAAGAAAAGCTGTACTAAAATTTAATTCAGTACCCAATGACTTTTGAAGGACTTTCCAAAAGTTAGAAGTGAACCTGGGAACACAATCAGATACAATGGAGAGGGGAACTCTATGCAACCTGACTATCTCATTGGCATACAACCGAGAAAGTTGATCTAGAGACAAAGTATCTCTAGTAGGAAGGAAATTAGAATATTTATTTAATCAGAAAACTATAACCTAGATTGCATTATTACCTCGAGATGTCTTTGGTAATCCCACAAAAAAGTCCATGGATATATTTTCCCATTTCCATTCTGGCACCGGTAAAGACTGAAGCATCCCTTTCGGTAACTATCGATCTGCTTCAACCTACTGAAAAGTCATACACTTCACAGTAAAATCAAAAATATCTCTTTTCATTCCATCCCACCAGTAATACTCTCGAAGATTTATGTACATCTTAGTACTACCAGGATGAGCTGAAAACAGAGAACTATGAGTTTCTCATAACAACTCATTCTTCAACTGTGAATCACTAGGTATAAATAATCTCTTCCCAAATCTCAAAAACACAATCATTATCAATGCTAAATTCCGGCAACATACCCTTCTAAACCAACTCTACCTTTTCCTGCAACTCACTGTCTTCATTCTTCACTTGCTTAATTCTGTCTGATAGAGATGATTTTGCTGACACCTGAAACAAAATTGAATAATTTCCTACAACAACAACTTCTATGCCGAAGTTTGTCAAATCCAAAACCAAAGGATCTTGTTCCAAACGTAGCATGGCTAATGAGACATTACTTTTTCAACTTAAAGCATATACCACTTTATTTGCTTTTCCCAAATGGTAATGGATCATGCAGTCATAATCCTTGATTAATTCCAACCGTCACCTCTATCTCATTTTCAATTCTTTCTGAGTGAATATATAATTCAAACTTTTGTGATCAGTATATATTTCACACTTCACTCTATACAAATGATGCCACCAGAAATTTAAAGCAAAAACAACAGCAGCTAATTCCAAATCTTGTGTAGGGTAATTTAACTCACGTGGTTTCAACTGACATAAAGCATAAGCAATTACCTAATCATTATGCATTAGGACACATCCCAGTCCTTTCAACGAAGCATAATTATAGATAACAAACTCACCATTGCTAGATGGCAGTTCCAAAACTGGAGCATTCACTAATCTTCTTTTCAATTCCTAAAAACAATCATCACGTTATTTTTTCAAGATGAACTTAACTACTTTTCGAGTTAACTTAGTCATTGGACTAGATAACCGTGAAACATTTTCAACAAACCTCCAGTAATAACCTGTCAAACCAAGAAAACTACGAATCTAGGTTATATTTGTTGGTCTTGGCCATTCTTCAACAACTTTTGATTTAGGAGGATCAACAGTTATGCCATTTTTTGAAACAATGTGACCAAGGAATGAAATTTGTTGTAACCAAAACTCAAACTTGCTGAATTTCCCATAATGATTATTTTCTTTTAAGGTTTTCAAGACAACCCTTAAATGACTTTCATGTTCCTCTTTACTTTTGGAATAAACCAAAATAACATCAATGAACACAACCAAAAACTTATCCAAGAACTCATGGAAAATTCTATTCATAAGATCCATGAATACAGCAGGTGCATTGGTTAACTCAAAAGGCATAACTACAAATTCATAATGGCCAAATCTAGTAAAAAATGCGGTCTTCGGAACGTCCGCTTCCTTTAATTTCAACTAATGGTACTGCGACCTCAAGTCAATCTTCAAAAAATACTGAGCTCCATGGAGCTGATCAAACAAATCATCGATATGATGCATAGGATACTTATTCTTAATAGTGATGTTATTCAATGCTCCATAATCAATGCAAAGTCTCATTGAACCATCTTTCTTTTTAACAAACAAGAAAAGGGCACCCCATGGTGACGTGCTAGGTCGAATGAAACCTTTAGCTAATAACTCCTGAAATTGCTTCTTTAACTCTAAAATTTCAATTTGAGCCATTCGATAAGGGGGTTTTGAAATTGGCTTAGCATAAGGAACTAAGGCAACAGTAAATTCAACTTCTCGATTAGGTATAATACCAGAAAACTCATCAGGAAAAACATCAAGGTACTCATTTACCACCAGCACATCATTAATATGAATAGTTCGTTTATTTTCAACAACATGTGCAAGGTAAGATTCATTTCCATCTTTTACTAGTTTCTCAGCTTCCTGATATGTTATCAAAACAAAGGGTTCATTATAGAACAAAAATTGTAAATATTTCTAAAAATAAACCTCTTATTCTATGCAATCAATCTTAGCATGATAAACAGAAATCCAATCCATGCCCAAAACGACATCAAACTCTAAAAGAGGCAAAACAATATGGTCTGTACGTAGATTCTTTCTGCACACAAGGACATGAATGTTCTTATGTTTTCTTTTTGTCTCAACATTTCCTCCATGTGTTTTTACCATAAGTTCTATATTTATATCATGAGATGGAATTCCCAATTTACTAGAAAACTTCTCAGAAATGAAAGAGTGTGTAGACCCTGAATCAAACAACACATTGGCATAATCTGAACAAAAAAACAGTGTACCTGATACAACTTCATTTGATGGCCCAACATTTGTTGAAGTAGCTGCAAATGATTTCGCCGCCCCTTTCTACTTGTAGTCTGGATGCTTTCCCTCAGTTGAGTTCTTATCTGGACACTCATTTTTATAATGACCCATTTAATTACAATTAAAACATCTTACCGATGGATTTTTATTGCCTGCTTGTTCATCTTCTTTACAGTTACGAGCAATATGACCAGAAATACCACACTGGAAGCACTTTCCAGTCTTTGATAAACATTCTCCAGGATGATTTTTAGCACACTTCTCACAAGATGGATATATAGGTTTCTTACCTCCAGGCCTCTTTGATGAATTCTTCCCCTTTTCCTGCCATCAAGACCTCTTATTCTGTTGTTTGCCAAAGAACATTTGTTCATCGGCAAACTCCATTTCCACCTTATCCGCACATTGAAAAACTTTTTCATAACTTTTGAACTCACGAGAAGCTAAAGCCCTTCAATATTGTGGCTTCAGTCCTGAGTAAAATCAATTTATCTTACTATCAAGATCTCAGATAAAATTTCAAGCATACCTTTCCAGTCAAGTGAAATTTTCTTCATATGCAGCCACTGATTCATCCTCCTTCTTCAATTCCAGGATTTTTTTCCATTCTAAGACGAACCACATTAGGAAAATATTTCTCAAGAAACTTACCTTTCAATTCACCCCAATCAAGACAATCAATCTCCTCACTATCCCTGATATTTTTCACCATCGGCCACCACTGATCAGCTTCAACTTCAAAATAGTAAACAGCAAGACTAACCATTTTATGTTCTAAACAACCCATGACATCGAAAATCTTTTCCAGTGCCTTAATCCACCCTTCAGCTATCACAGGGTCAGATGATCCACTGAATTATGGGGGATGTTTCCTCATGAAATGCTACACTACTGACATGTTCCTCTGTGGTTGATCTGGCTGATCTCGTACATGGATACCACCACCATTTATAGCCTGAGTCAACTGTTTTATCACTGCAACAAACTTTTCAGTTCCGATTCCGACCATATCAGGTTGGTGATTTAGAAGGTTGTCTTCCTCTTGATGTCGTCCCAACATAGCTACCCTATTTCCTCTACAGAAAACCATTCTGAACATAGAAATATCTTAGGTGAAGCAACATGGTAATCTGGAAATGCTATATGATTTCAATATTAACATAAATTACTCTATGGATATTACTTTAACAATTCCCTAACACCTAAAGTTATCTAAACTAACCTATAATACTAACTATAAGGACCCGACCTTAAACCTTACATAATATTGAATTAAATTAATAATTCACATTGAGGATCTTGTCAGGTTTAGAGTTTTAATGAGTTAGGCCATAACTATTACATTTCAAAATATTACAAAGTCGACACATCTACTCAGTTTCCATTTTTTTACAAAACATGAACTCTTGAAAAAAATGAGTCATGTCTAGTTCCATGTTTTAGATGGCATGACATTTCCTTGATCCCATCCTTGACCCTATTCCACATTATGTCCTGTGAAAAAATTTTCAAAACATGGGATGAGCATAAAAAGCTCAGTAAAGGATACACAAAGAATTAAAACAGATAGTTTTTCAAAACAACAAGTAAACCACGAATACTTTAACATAAGTAATACTTTTCACCTTAATGAAGTAATAAATACTCTTCACTGAATAAAAGATCATTACTTACCCTTTTGTAACCAAATTATTACCACAAAACCCATATAATTACCACATAACATATAAAGGTAACTTGGGACGTAAATATACTTAAATGGAATAACCATACAGTCGACATCCACATATATCACTAAATGGAATAGCCATACGACCAACTTACATACCCAATGCATTGGAGGTTATAATGTAACCACCCGTCCTGGTATTCACGGCACCACCCATCATTTGATTTAACTTGTGACCACCCGTCAAATGTCCATGTACGAATATAAAATCATAACACATAAAACAAATATAGAGGAAAGAAAACATTTCTACATTTCAATCACAATATATCACTTAAATATATTGACATAACAAATCCATTATCAAAACCATTTTCAATACCAAAATACATAAAAGAGTATATGGTATTTATTTTCTTTTAAAAAAACATTACTGCTTGTTGAGGAATCCAAAGATCAAATAATACTCACGGCAGTGGAAAGTTTCGTTGTTACCGCTTAAATTAAAAAGAAACACACTTTTTTTCGTTTAGTAAAATGCTTCGTAGAAAAATATTCCCTTTGAAAATTCAAGGGTGTTTATGCATAAAATAAAGTCGTGTACTAAAATACAATATGCCTCAATGAAAGCAGATTGAGATAAAGTCCCTTACCTCGTGTCTGACTTGACTCGATCGTTCTTTAATCTCCTGAATAATAAACTAAAGTTAATTTCTTCTTGCTTAAGAACATTTTTCAAGTTTATTATTCCATTTATATCACTTATTACCATGTTATAATCATTATGTAATCATTTAAGTTAATAAGGTTCATTTTGTCGATATCTGGTACTTGAGTCAAAAATGGACTTCTTATAATTACATGTTGTAAATGTAGTCAAATATCCATTATCTCCAGAATGATAATCATGATTTATATATCATATATATCATATATATTCAGTATATACACGTATTTATGATATTACATAACATTTGGAGGTAAGAAATAAAATCTACCGTTCATGGAGACGGTAAGTCGTACATACGCATGAACGCTACTTTCATTTCAATTTCTTATTTTAATGGAATTAAAACATAATTATATATAGGTATATTATAATTCCAGTATAATATCATATATAATATCATTAACTCTATCCTGTATACATCCCCCATAAGGCATTAACGAATCAAATCACTTTGAGGGGGCGGTAGTCCGCACTTCCTCAAATGAGATTATCATATTTACCAACTATGGAAACCATAAAGGCGTGCTATAAAAAAAGAAGTACATAAGAATAAGGAAATAATGAGCATAATATATATCATATATAAATACAGTGCCATTATAATGGCAACCATGATAGGTGGTAAGATGTAATTGAACAATCATCGTTTCGTGAGGCCTTAGTTTGGCATCCTCAGAAACATTATGTTCTTCATCCATTAGATGGAGGTTTGTGTATGTGTATTTCAAATAATTCTCATACAAACATCCTAGTATATTTATAATACTGGTTTTGTTACAAAAAAAAGAAAATAAAAATATTCTAGGGGTTGGAGAAGTAAAATAAAAGAAAACAATTTAAGAGAAACTGTTACATTTAATTTGGGTAACTCCCTTTGGTTTTAACCGAAGGACTTCTTAAAGGGCCTTTTGCCTAAGGTAAGGCTTCAAATAGGAGGAGAGGGATGTTGAGATATTTATTGGGAATATGTTGGACTAGCCAAATGGCTTGAGAGTTGTGAGGAATTGGATATAAGTGGTCTCCTTTTATAAGGGGGAGGAGGGGCTCATTCGGAAAGTGTGAAAATATTATTTTATTATATAATGATAATTGGTTTCTAATGGTCCAAAAATCATTATAGTCGAAGATACGATGATTCAGGGTCGAAATAAAATCATCCAATCAGAATTGGACATGTTTTGGATAATAGTTTAATGATTATAATCTTACTTATTTAAATAATTTATTAATGAGGTAAATACAGCATCATTATTATTTCATAAATAATTTAATTCATTTTTTGTATAATAATTATAAAAAAAATACCATGATATAGGAAATAACATTATCTTTCCAAATAATATTTATAGTTGAAAATAGGACTTATATAACACCATATAAAAATTAATTAATAAAATATTTTTGTTTATGTCATTTTGGCCTTTACTATAAATTAATTAATCTAAATTGTCATTTTCACTTCCAAGTGGATCAAAGGGGTCCAAAAATAGACCCAAATAAGACCATGGTCGTTAATGACTCAAAAAATAAGTTTATGACAAGTGTTAAGGTAATTTTGAATTATTATAATTTTCTTTGAACCTTAAATAACCTTATTTACCTTTAACTGTGGTAAATAAGAGTCAAAAGTTACTGTTCACAAAAAATTATTTTCATCTTAATGAACAACATTTTACTTCTTGATAACAAACATGTATGTAGGATTTTTGAAATTCAATTCACAGAAGTAGTAAAATTTCATTTAAATGAAAAATTCAGTTTTTTTAACTACCACTAAGTGGTTTCACTATTCATCAAAACTTGATGTTTTTCAGAAAAATACCAATAAATCATCTTAATAATTATTTGACATTCCAAATTCAAAATTGATGTTTATTTTTCCAAATAAAAAACATATAAGTGGCATTAATTAATTTAAAAATTAATTCCCGTTGTTAAAACAAATAGCGTGTTTTTAAGAAACGATAACTATCAAAAGATTGATACTTGTTTATGTCTAATTTCAAAGTGGAATTAATTTCAATGAAAAACATTGGATTAAATGGTTAAAATACATTTTAATTTCACTTTAAAACCAACTAAAAAGATAATCTAACCATATAAATAAACTAGATTAAAAGTCACTTTTGAATTAAAATGCAATATTTTTCCTATTCATTAAAAAATGAACTTTATCAGAAAAATACCAAAAAATTACCCAAAGTAAAATTTGATGTCCCCAATATAAATAAGGATTATATTTAGTCAATTAGAATGTATTAATGTGACCAAAACTATATTTAAAAAGGGTTCGTCATTAAAATGTGGTAAATCGGCCTTTTTAGGTAAATTATGCTTAAAATTAGAGTCATGCATATTTTAAGCCTATAAATTTTTATTGGATTAATGTAAATACATTAAACAATCATGTATAATCATATTGTAGTTATTTTCATTCATTCCCACCAATACAATGGCTAGGAGTTAACTACAATTTAAAATAATAATATTATATTATTAGTGTGCAACGTAAGATTCCAAAGTAACTCATTGTTGCGTATCAGGTACGCTATCGAACATAGAAACCCCTTTAAAGTAAAATTAAGATTTAATTCACAAATATTAATAAAAATGAAAATATATTATTCTTCATTTACCTGGGATGTTACAAGAATAGTCTTGACAAAAAATAGAATATTCATCATGAGGTTATATCATTGATAATAAATGGATATTAATCACTTTATCTTCACTAAATTCAGTTGAATATTTTATTTTCATCAATAATTATTATGATTTTAGAGGTTTAAATAATTTTCCTATATAAAATGATAGGCGAATAGTATTAAAATATATCTTGTTCTATATTTACAATGTAAAATTCAGTGGGGGAACAATATTTCTTACTCTTACTGTATTATCTTCTATAAATACAAATAGGTAGGTAATGGTTCAATTTACTAGTTTTACAACCACCCTAGTTATATTGAGATCTCTTATTTACAAGGAAGAATACACTAAGCAAGTCATGACAGTAATTGATGATCCCATGTTACATAACTCATTTGATAAATTAATATCTGTTATAGTGGAATGGATAGTGAAAGTCAACGTGACAAGATATTTCTTGGGTAATTATGTGTTTATAAGGGATGAAACATTTCTTCCTAACTTTATGTTTTCATGTCTGTAAAGATTTATCTCGATAGTAAATCTCCTATATAAACCTTTCATACATTTTGATTTAGTAGAAGAACTCAACTTATCTCTACTATCTTGAATATTTTTAACACTTCTTATTTTAATTATTCATCATTGGTATGATAGGGTTGTTTTGTTCTTGTAGAAATGATAACTTGGTGTTAATTAAGACATCTAACAAGCCTTTCCCTTATAAATAGTCACTTTCTGTATTCCTAAGGGGATTTACTCTTTATGATTCTTTTTAAGGATAAAATATTCTTATTATTCATGATTTCTACATCCATAATTAGATCTTAGTGATATGTTTTCATTACGTTTCTCTAATTTGAAACCCCCAAAAGAAATAGAACTAATATTTACAATTTTGGTAAGAATTTAATGGGTAAGAAGGTTACCTAAACCTTGGTTTTCCAAGTTATTTCGAATGGATATGTTCTTGATAAAATACCATATTAGGTCATTTATTGTTGAACCATGAGTGTTGAGGATAGACTATTGATTGGTTTGAGACTATATGTACTATTTTAACATGTATTTCATTGAGTTTTTTTTCAGGATTTGATTCTATTTATATCATCTAAAATGATATTAACAGTGTCTTTGAAATGGTGGTGTTTTGAAAATTTATTGAAAAACATGTTGGAAAGGTAAATATTCAGGTCATTGCTGTCCAAAACTATGAGTTCTAGAATACAACAGGAATCCTGTATTTCTAGATGATTTTCATTGATACTTCCTTTGGTACATGACATTTCACCTCTATTTTACATGAAGGAGACAATTAGTGTAATGATCAAGAGAATGGAAAATTTATTGAACTATTTGAGGTTGTTATGGTGATTCTTCCTAAACAATATTCAATTATAACTATTTCACAGGATAAGTTAGTTCATTAATTTTATTTTTAAGTAAATACGAGTTCTAAATCCTTACCTCTTATAAACATCTATTTATGAATACTATAAAAAATTTATATGAGTTTTGGAAGATATTTTCTAGTATCTATGAAGCTTCAGCATATGAAATTTTAATCATGGATATTATATAAGAAGCATACAAAATATTATTGTCAATATCTAATAGTCATTGGTAAAATAATTCTCTGAAATAGTCATTTTTATGGGATTGTGGGGTAAATATGTTTTATGCTTCTTGAATCACTCCCCAATATCATGTTGAGTTTCCCCACTTTATTTCTTCATCACATTGATATCCCTTCATAGTTGAGTTCTCATATATATAAGAATGAATATATATTGGAATTACCTCAAAATTTCAACCCATTAAGGGACCCCTACAGGTTGTAATTTTAATATCCATTCCTTCATTAATTATTATTAGGGGAAGGGTATTTCCTTCTAGTTGATTTGAGTCTCATGGAATCCTTTAGGATTAATGTTTTTCACACATCGGGAAATTAAATAAAATCATGGCCATGCTCCATTACTGATATACAATGAAATTTAGTCAATAATTGTATTAATTTTTATCCACATTGTCAATCTTATTGATTATTAAATTTTATTAAAGGTTGTTATTTTTTAAATTATGTTCTATATAAGGGTACTAATTAATTTATCCCAATTCTTATCTATATTATCTCTCCCCAAGTTGGATCTACTAGAATAATAATAAGAAGAATAAGAAGTAAGGTTAATCAGCAGAATCCATAAAAATTATATCTCTCTAGTTCCTTAGTGATTTTAATGATCCTAAATCTTGGAAGAGTAGTTATTTAGAAAATATCATCAAAACAAATGTGGTTATTTTAGTGATACCTATCAAAACCATTTTGAATAAAAGTAATTAAAAACAAAAACACAATAGTTTCCTCCAAAGAAATTGTGCACATTTGAAGAGTAGTAACACTTTAAGATCTTATTAATCAATTTTGAACATAATTTGAATGTTTTAAAATTGTTGGAATATATTTAAATCCAAATAGGATGTTGTATTTAATTTATTTTTTCTTGATATAATGGTTTTGAGTGTTTTAACATAGTGAATAAAAGTTTATTATTATAAAAATAAATTTTTTTTAATATTAGTTTTAAAATATAGTGTTCTAACATAATATTATACCATTAATCTCTTACTAGACATTTATAAAAAATGTTTTGAACATCCCCATCTTAAATAAACCATGGGGGTATTTTGGAAAGCTCCACCTCCATGTTGTATTAAAATCAATTTTTATGGGGATTCTAAAGGCAACCCAGGCCCCGCGGTATGTGGTTCCATATTTAGAAACCATCTGGACTAGGTTCTAGGCTGTTTCAATAGCTCCTGCAGCTTTACTTCTTCCCTGGATGCTTAGATGATGAGTGTGAATTACGCTACATCTTTTTCTAAGCTGCATAACTGGAACAACATCTAGATCGAGAGAGACTCAACTACAACATTCCAGGCCAGTTGGAATGGTGTCGTTCACCAAGATTGGACTCTCTCCCCCGCTGGATGGAATATTTGCACTCTCTGTCAGATCTCAACTTCATTGCCACCCATACCCATTAGGAAGCAAACAAGCTCGCTGATGGACTTGCCAACATGGGAGTTAATCACGACGTATCCTGGAGGGATGACCTTCCTCCTGAGTTACTCCCTCTTTATGTTAGGGATGTTAAAAAATTTCTCTATTTTAGACTCATGTAATCCTCTCTTGTTCTTTCATGTATAATAAAAAATGGTCTTTGACCAGATTACCACCTCGAAAAAAATTCATCAAGAGCATTTCCTATGATTTATCTCTAATAAAATGATATCTCATTGATCACCTTCAGTTTGTTTTATATGATTAAATAATTCAATAAAATAAGAAATATATCCCATATTATTTCCTATCTATGTGATTGAATATATTTATTCACTCTTAAATTAAACCACTACTCATCATCACTAGTAGTTAATTAAATATAATTGTGATTTTAATTAAAATTTGATAATTATAGAGAATAATAATAAAATTATTGAAATAAATATCCTATTTATTAAGCAATCAAAAAAATCTAGATAAATAATTTAAAATGATGTATAATTGAAATATAGAAATTGTTAACAAGAAATGTGAAGAATCTATATTGTATGAATACTAATGTTTTAGTGTGATATCACTATAGTAATTAAACAAATTAATGAAAGAAAATAATATCAGTAGTAGATCAACTTAGTCAGTGGAAGCCCCCCTCTTTTAAGGGAACAATATCTTTCTTATAAATTGTAGTCCTCGATTCCTCTCATGTTTTAGTATCTATATATTCTACATGAAATAATGGGATCATTATTCACCCATGGGATATATTATTGTCTCTAGAATCTTCTTCATATTCAAGGCCTCATCACCCATTTCTTCGATAGAAACCTCATGAACAATTGAGGATCAGTATTCCTCAACTAATTTCAATATAAGATATTCCATTTGGATTGGTTTCCTTATCATGACCATCATCATATTTATTAAATATATGTGTTAAATATGGAAAATCAGAATATTCTTGTTTGATTTGGGTTATCTATTGAATGGGATTTGGATTTTATCTTGAGCTTTATCTTTTTGGGAAATTTATATTACATTTACACAGGTTCCCTTGTGTAACTTCACCTTCCATGCGGTATACTTTCCATAGAGTCTTCTAGGGTAAAGTAATATTACTCATGTATTGAATCATTGTATGGAATGTTATTTAGCACTCTTATTACCTTTACATAGGTCATGGATATGTTCTTCGTACCCTTAGATAGATCCTATCACCATTACATATAAGAAGTAGGACCTTATTCATTTTTTTAAAGGGAGAGGATCACATACATGATAGTAACTATGTTAGCTATATTGATTAATATACCCATATACTATACAAAGATAAAACTAACATTGTACATCATAACAATTATGAATGTTTTGAATGACACAATTGTTGGTAATAAGTTTCCAAATTCTTCCTTTAGTAAACCTAAATTATTACTTGGTGACATATGTAAAGAGAATGAAAAGATAGTTGCACTAGAAATATTCCATTTTTAATCACTAACCAGTATATAATAAAAAATTAAATAAATATAAAAGATGTTTATATTATATACATAATTAGTAAAAAATTTAAAAATCACTAAAATGAGTCTATTAAAAGATTAAACTCACCATTTAATCCATTTTGTCATGTTAAATTAATTATAAGAAAATAGTATAACGTTTTAGACTCATTATTTAATCCATTTCCATTTTAATTCATTATTCTCTAAAATAGAAAAATAATAAAATTCCCCTATATTGAAATTAATTGTGGGTATAGTTCTATATAAATGATAATGGTTTGGGAATAAATATCCATTGTAAATTGGTATTATAAAAGAGTTTAGTAATTTTTTGGGATTAATATAGTTATTTATGTAGACTAAAACTAGATAAAACTAATGAAAACTCTATGAAAAATCCTAAATATATAAAAAAATTAAAAAATTATGTACAGGTCAGAGTGTTTGAAATACAATAATGAAATCCCTATATGGATTAAAATAATCAATTGTAGGATTTTATATATATAACCCATAGGTTAATAATACTTGAAAATGGTTAGTTTGGTATTATATCTATATTCACTCAGTGTGCAATAAGTGATATTAATTGTACACTGTGTTTAACACCCCATAAGGATATTCTCTGATGATTCAAAAACTAATTAAGAACTATTATGAATGATTTAAATGGATTTTGTTGACATAAAATGTAAGTATTTAGGGTTGAGAACCTAATGGGAATATGATCATGTAAATCCAATTTTAAACTGAATGAGTTATATGTTAATGTAATCAAATAATAGTTGAACTACAAATAAAATATGTTGAAATTAAGGTTTCATAAGATAATTCATATTAGGATTTATTACTCATAATTATATGATCATTCACTCTGATTTAGTGGATTTTAAAATAAAAACATTCAATTTATTATTTAGTTCAAAACAAGATCAGGAAAATGAAGTAATGAAAGGAATATATCTAGAAACACCAGAAGAAACATCTTTTGGAAAAATAGTTTCACAGTCATACCATACATAGTTATCTTTAAATATCTTTATAAATTATATCATGAGAAACTTTTATATTATAGATAACATTTTCTAATTTCATTAGTTGATGAAAATAAAAATTACGATGAAAAATTATCTAATGTGGTTGAATGAGAGACCATGAATGTTGGAAAAAATTAAAAATCCAAAAAAATTATATATATAATTTATATGATTATTAAAATATTTTTTCTTGACTATGATAAACTCGTACAAGAAATTAATTAAACAAACAATTAATTTACTCATAATGGAATATTACAATAAAATTACACGAAATCAAGTAGTTTATTCAATGGATTATTAAATATCATAGATAATTATATCCATTAAAAGTGATTTTGTTAAAAGGGATAATAAATATAAAATAATAATATCTATAAATTTTTAAAAACCCAATGATACTCATCTCCCATGAAAATCAAAGATTAGTAAAACTAACCGTACAAGGTGAATGGACAACACAAAAAGAGAAATTATTATAAAAATCTATGATGAAAATTAAATGAACGAGAAGTGTAATTTAAGATGTTAATATAGAATATATTTATACAATATAATTTGGAAATATATAAATTATAAACGGAAATGTGGTCATTTTAAATATGCTTATTATAAATACATATATCTGATAGGTATAATGAATTGGTGTATTATTAACAACAAATTTAAAACATTACAATTCAAAAATTATAAAGAAGAAAACAAAAATAAAATTTTAATTATTATTATTATTATTATGAATTTCATATTATTCTTAATGAGCTATGATATGATATATTTATAAAATTAAAATAAATATTTTAATTTTTAAATATAATTTTTTTAATAAAAATAATTTCTTTTAATGTTATTTAGTGAATATTGTTAAATTTCTAAGTGCAATATTTCAAATAATTTTCTTTTGAATCGTTAATTATTTTTAATTAATATATAATAATGAATTATTTTAATAAAAAATTTTGATAATATATCCTCTATTTATTTCAAGGCGTTTAACAAGAATAAATTTATATTATGCATAAAATATATATTCTTCCAAGAATGTTTTCTGTGACTAGAATTTTATATAAAAATTTATTTCTAAGTATTTTTTACATTAAATAACGTAAAAATAATTTCATATTTAGAGTTTATATATACAAATTAGATAACATATTAATTTTTATTTTTTACCAAGTTAAATTTTAGTTACCATATTAAAATAGTTACTTCGTTGATGAATTTAATTTTTTTGCCTATTGTGTATTTTACATTAACTAATTCAATCGATAACTTTTAAATGATCAATAGAATATAATATTTAAATTCATACACACAATTATTTACACTTATTTATCTACTAATAGATAGGAAATAATAGTTATGGAAGATAATGTTTTAGATGAATGTTTTTACAAAAAACAAATTCTATAGATATATATTATATTTTAATTTAAAATAAAAGTTTTTCATAATTAGAAACAGGATTATAATTAAATAGTTTACAAATTTGTAATCATAATGTTGATATTTTTTAATATGAGTCATCTTATATTTTCTTAAAAAATCATATTTCTAATAATATATATTTAATCAAGGTTAAACTGTAAAAATGAGGTAAACTAAAATAGATCAAATTTTACTAAATAAACTTAAAACTTTTATCATCTAAAAAGAATTTTTAGTGGGAATTTTATACCCACATGTTTCTCCAACATGTAGTCATGAAAATAGACTATCATCCACATCATTCAATCTCCGCCCCTAAAATTAGTTTCCATGAAAATGTGCCTCTTTTAAATATAAATGGATCTCACTTCCACAAACATATAGGCACACTAATCTTCATAAACTCATTTCAAATATTATAATTTTACCCCTACTATATCAATTTTATTTGTTTTAAAATTTATATCCCATTAAGAAACCCAAATATTCCCTTTCCATAGAATGTTTCAAGAGGACATTCAATCTCGCAATGTAATTTTTATCGACTTTGAAACCATTTATTCTTCTTTTTTTCTAATCAAAACTCACCCAAAACCTATTATAAACATATATATATAATTAAATTAATATCCTTCATACATTGAAATGTTATTATAATAATGTAAAATCCATTATTTATCTCACTCTTATCCAATGTACAAAAAGGAGTTGTCATTCTTGTTGTGTGTGGAATACTGCCTCTATAAATGATGTAGTTAATTTTTCATAAACACATAATATAAATAGTTATAATAATGTATAAAAAATATATTTATTATAATATTGATATCCTATAATGTTAATATTATTATTTAAACATGTTATTAAAAATCCACTATTTGATTGAAAAAATGAATCGAAATAATATTTCCACCCATTTTAATTACAAAAACAAATAACTACAACTATAATGGAATAGAATAATGACATTTAAAATCATTAAATATATGTGGATTTAGTAACTAAAATAAAATATTAATGATGCACTTGGTTCTAAATAATGAATATTGACATCGATATTACAAATCATGTGTCAAATAATCAAAATCACTAAAATCTAATAATGAAAATAAATAATAAGAAATAAAAAATGATTATAAATAAATAGTAGAAAAGGAAATAAAATTTAATAATTATATAAATATAATTTATTATAACTGAAATTTTTATTATACATGAGGTTAAAGTGATTTTATAAAAGTATATTGAAATTTAAATTGGTTTTTTACATAAAATATTTCTCATTGAGTTTTAGTTTTCTTCCTCTAAGAATGTGTTTATATGTTTCATAAATTTTACCATTTATTTATTTCATATGGTAATTTCTATTTTTCTCACAAGGTAATTTTTATTGAAAAATTAAAATCCTATTTTATAATAGATTCATTCTTCTTAAAGGATAATGTTGAGAGGAATAATTATTATCTTCTATACTGACTATTGTTTTTCTATCTTCATATTATTTCTTTAAAAAAATTAGTTTTTATTATGAAACACAAACATGTGTTATATCATGTGACTAATATATATCTATTTAATTTTATTTGAAACAATGTTTATTAAATTTTTAAGGTATTATGCACTATAAAAAATTTTCTATTTACCACAAGGTTATATCTGTTGGAAAAAGTGAATTTTACGTAGTTAAAGAGTTTAAAAAAATTTGTATTGTTGCTAAATTGTTTATAAAAAATAATAATAGTATCATCAACTCCCATTTTCTCTCCCAATGAAGTAGCTTATTCACCCTGTAATTCCATATTAAAACATTCACAACCATTCTAGGCCTTTTCCACTTTAAACACCATTTTATAATTGACCATTCTCCAATCAATCAACATTCTCAACAAAAATACTAATAGTATCATCAGCCTCCCCATATAAAATCACTACCTCCCTTGAAGAGTGAACATATTATACATTTATGCCATCCACAACCTGAATTTTATTAGAAATTTCATCACTATAGGTAACCATCTTATCTCGATCAGCATTAAAAGAAAGATCCAAAATAGTGAAAGGATGGACATTGTTTGATTCACCTGATACCTGAAAACAAAACCAATCATCACATTCCCCATCCTCTACCTATATCATAACAGTACTATCATAGTTTAAATAGAATAAAACATCAATAACTGGGTTCCATTGATCCATCTTAGAAGATACACATTAAAGAATCCTTGATCATGGGAATGGTCATACCTATTGTTACCATAAATTGGATCATTAATTAGTGAATCAATTCTAAAAACCTAGATGATGTTGTAAGATCATGGATAGGTTTATAATGGTTCACAATTATAATCCTTGAACATGTGAACCTTTATATGACATGTTTTGTAGTTCATAGGTGAACCTGTATATTGGAAGTTGTAAACATGTAACCTATAATCCTGATAATCAGAAAAACATAATTAGAAAACATTTTAATTTATAAAATTGTATACATAATATAAAAAATTATTAAAACTTTAAACCACTGATCAATAATATTTTCAGTAAAAACATGTAAACCAATAATAATGTAACCTTCAAACCCATAACAAAAAAAACTACCAAAACTAAAACCTACAAACATTTAAATTCTAACTATATAACATAAAAACTAGAAAACCTGTAATTTCTAACCAATGAAATGGTGATAAACAACCAACCAAAATATAATCTTGAAATACTTTTTGTACAAACTAAAAACTACAGAACAAAAAAACATAAAATCATGTAAACTCACAACCTTTAATTTATAAACCTATAACCTGAATCCTGGAAACCTGTACTATCAAAGTTAGTAAAATAATCAATCTTGAAACCTTTAACATTATAACATAAATACAATAAAATATATAAACATTGAAACATTTGAATCTCTATCACACGTACCTAAAAAGTAATTTCCCATCTAATCATCCATATAATTCTACCAGAAAATGTTTTTTTATTTTCTTCCTAATAAGCTTAGATACCCTAATAAATAATAAGGGATAAAATGAGATAAGAGGAAGTATGTAAGAGGAAAACACTAAAATATATTTTTGTATAAAAATATCTAAATAATTAAAAACACATGTTTATAAAAAAACATATACGAACATAAATTTAAAATTACACATGAACAAATCCCCATAATTTTATTATTGTTAGTATTATTATAATTTTATGAAAAAACATTATTTAAATCTAGATAGACTTATTATAAGTATATGGGATCATTGTGTTTTTGATTTAGTAGTTATTTTCCATTTGAAATACTTATTAATATTCTTTCAACTTCAAATATTTTTTACCTTATAAAAAAATACACAATGAGATAAACTAACCTATAATCCCCTTATTCTAGTTTGTAATGTATTGGATTGATATATGTACCTAGTTTCTCACTCATTGTGGATTGAAATTTCCTTGATTACCTTGACACGTACAAGGTCTTGTTTTGAGATGAAATTTGGAAAATGATTTGGTTTTTATAGTCATTATATTATATTGATTTTTTCTATACATTATTTATTCTTTGGGAGGTCAATTACAATTGGATTTTATGTCACTTTGTGATCATTTTTGTATAATGGAAACATCTTTGGTAAATGTGAATCTCAGGTAGCAATTAAAGCTAAAACATTATTTGTGGTAAGGTGTGGTTGGCTGATGGGATGGCTATGGGGGTGAAAAAATTTCATTTTTAAACTGGTGTGTGAGAATGTAACCAAAAATGACATGATGGATTGTGATCTTCATTAGGAATTTCAAATTGATTATGCCGAAATAATAGATATTGAAATAATAATAAAAAATATAAATCAAAAAGAAAAGAATATATGCAACTTTTTTTCATATAAAAAATGAATTTTGCTTAATATAGTTACTATACAACACATTGATCATTAAAACTCATGATTTGGGAATAAAATTTAAATAAAAAAATGAAATAGATGGTTAGCCATCCAGATAAATCATTAAAGAATGTGTTAATTGTGAATTTGGTTTTAGAATTTTAATTTTCTATTTTAATTTTCTAAGTGTATTTTAAAATGTGTTTTATTATATAAATAGATAAAAAAGTTATAAATTGAAATAAAAAATAAAAATAGTTTATATCACCAAACACACCCAGAATAACTATATTTCCAACTACTGGGTGGTAATTTTGATAAGAAAGTGGATGAAAGAGAGATGTAATAAACCCCCATAGATTACATCTAAAGAGTTTTATAGGTACTAGAATTAACCAAAAAATGATGAGAAATAACCTAACATGCACTTTTATATCGTCACAAGAAACCACCATTATGGATTGGATGCATGCAAGTAACATTTTTAGAACTATGGGAAAATACTACAATATAGAACTATTTAACGACACTTATTTAGAAAACACTTATGGTTATCTTATGATAATAAGGTAAAATACTTAAGTGGTGTTTGATTCATTTTTTCAAAACAACACACATTACACTTATATTCTAGGAGAAGGCCACTAAAATAAGGGTAAATGGAAAATTTCAAAAAATAATTCTGGAAATACATATAAAAATCTCTTTTTATAGCCTATAATAATTATACGAATGTAATGTTCTTTGAAAAAACTTTTTTTAAAATTAATATATAATATAAATTTGGATAATTAATAAATGCTAGGAGTATTTCTTAATTAGTGGTGTCTGATAACTATTATTTCAGAACCATGGGAAGAAAACTATATTATGGATCTATTTGACAAAAATTATTTAGAAACACATATAAAAAGTCACATATCATGAATGATAATTGTTATGAGAATTTATTAATTAGTGGTGATTGAAAATATATATTTTTAGAACCATGGGAACAAAATATATTATGGTAATTTTTGAAAACTGTTGTTCAGAAACTATATCATGGATCTATTTGAAAACAATTATCTAGTAAATCTTATGAAAAATAACTTCACTTATGTAATAAGTATTTTGAGAATTTCTCAATTATTGGTGTTTGAAGACACTTAATTTTAAATTTATATACAAAATCACTTATCATAAGTAATAAGTGATATGAACATATCCCAATCAGTGTTGATGGGAAACTTATAAACCACTGAAATTCATTTATAACAAAAATAATAATAATAATAATAATACACTAAAGAAGTGTAACGTACGTTTTGTAAATAATAAAAAACAATAATACTAGAATAACTTATTAGGAAATAATGGAGATATCACTAACAACATGATTTATATCTCTAAACATCCATAAAAAGTAGGTTTATCCCAATAGATATCAAAATTAGTGAGGTATTCATTTATTTTAATTTTTTTCATTAATTTATACATTTTATTAGTTAACATAATGATAGAATATGTAAATACATTTAAAACAATATAAAATTACCTGATACCCTAGCTGATTTCAATATTTTCCAGGATTCAAATTTCAATCATAATGAAATTATTGTAATATTTTGCCATCTGTTCCAACAAGAATAAAAAACAAACAAGTCTAACATTTTAGGAAAATTCAAAACCGTTATCCAAATATATATAGCTTGTTTTAGGATCTCTCTAATAGTACATCAAACAAATCCCTTATTAGATAACATCTACTTGATAATACTCATTAATATGTTACTATATATACACAATTCAATAACTTTTAATGAAAATGTATTTTATTAAACTTATTTATGTGATTTTCATATGTAATTTATGTGTACGTAGTTTTCAGGAATAGAAAAAACACCATATATTATTTTATGCATCATACCATGACTGATGAGTGCTATAAAATTTTTCATAATGTGATATTTAACAAAACCTCATAGAAATTATGTTTGAATATTCATTTTAACATGTCATTTTCTTTTAAAATGAAAGGGTAAATATTTTTTACAAAATGGAATAAAATTCGCCTATTTTTTAAAATATTTAATAATCTGATTAGAGTTATAAACACTTATATAATAATATATATGCACACCAATGATCTATCATAGGTTTGAGAAAATGGCATAGATGAAGAAATTAATAAAAACATATTTCTATTTCTTCATATAATTATAATAAATAACAAAGATAAAATCTATAGAAAAAAAACATTTTCACTAAATGTTTATACGTAAACCAATTTTAAAGGAGTTATAACTATTGTTTTCTAATGATCAAATACTCATACATCCCCTGATTTTATATACTATAAACTTTTATAATATATAATAGTATATTTGAAATCATAGGGAGAAAATTGGTATGAATAATTTAAATGGATTCTTAATAAATATATATAAAAAACTATAGGGAAAAATAATAGAATGTTATGGGGAAACAAAATCCTAAACAATGAAAACTGAGAAATAGGCTTAGGATCACAAAACATGACCCTAATTTTTGGACCCCAACTTCTCAACAATGAACAATTAGTTCCAAACTCACAAATGAAGCATGATTTAACCTTGGTGAAAAAAACTTATTCAATAATAAATTTTCTAAATACATTTATATAATCACATATCATAAGTTAAAAGTGTAATAAGTAGATTTAAAAAAAATAAATGGATCCTTACAAAAAACAAAAATGATTAAAAATAATGAAATCCAATATGATAATTAATAATATAAGATATGTTAATGATTTAGAAAATTTCCTTCAAATATAAAGTTCATGTGAGGTAATAAAATAAGTAATAAACTGTACAGATCACTAACACTATTAATAAGAGAATGATGTTCTTATGTAGGGGCATGCAATAAATTTTGAAACTAATGTAATACTAATATTTATAAAAAATTACAGTCCAAGACCAATTTAAAAAAATTACTCTAAAAACTTTCTTGATAATCAATTGGTTTTCTCTTTTGGTGAATTCTTGGTTTTCTTGAAAATTATTTTTCACTTGCTTTAAGAGCCTCCAAGTCACTCTTTGATGAATAGTGATTTAAATATGGACTGATTAACTGGGAACAAAAGGTTAAAAATTTTCATTAAAAATAACTTGTATTGGATAAACCTATTCACTACAAATAAATTTTACAACTAGATAAATATAAATTTTGAGGGGAAGGTATAAGAGGGGACCATTGGGGGTGTTTGAGACGATGAAAAATGGTAGATGAAGAAGGGGTGATGAACCTTGGCATTTATGAACTATGAGGCATTGGAAATATGATCCTAGATGCTATTGATAATGGTTAGTGGATTCATGGAGCTATATAGTGCTACCATGTTTTATGAATCTTCAAAGAGATTGTAAGTAGATGATCAGACCTTCAACTAATGTTAGATGGATCTAGTGTGGTGTTGGTGTTCAGTTTGGTGGTGATGGCTCCCTGGAGTCTTTTCAGATGGAGGTGTGTCATCGTGCAGTGATAAGGACAACAGCATTTTTTTAACTAGGGTTTCTATGTAACCAGATTGGGCTTTATCCATGGTATATCGTTTTCATTTTTGAATGTTACCTTATAGGGTTTTGAGCTATTATCTTATTGGATCTTCGATCCATCTACTTGAAATTATATGATTAGGTTCATGTACCTTTAAAAAATTTCGGTTTTTCTAATCCTTTATGAAATTCCTTTTTTGGTGTTTTTCCATGGAATGGGTTCCCAATCAACCCAATAAAAAAGAATTCAATTTTTCATTTATTTTAATAAATGAGGTTAACACCAACTTCTTTCGCCTCAACTATTTTATGAGACATTAAAATTATTTCCTTATTTATATTATTCTATTAGTAATTTTATATTATTATATATATATATATATATTATTTTAGATAATAATATTAAATAATAAATAATAACTGTTTTAATTCAACAACATAATATATATATTTATATATTATTTCATGAAACCATATTAAATATTAAGTATCATAGTTGAACACATAATCATATAATGTTTTTGATAAATGATATATCAGTAACAATTGAGGAATATATTGATATCAATTGTTTTTATTAAATATTCATTTTCATTGAAAGATTTATTACCAACAATTTTATAATCATGAGAGGAGTTTTAGTATTGTTAAGTAATTATTATATATTCAATTGTTGGTAAAACATGTGTTACTGTTAATATTGTTTAAGAACTGATTTAGTTGTTGATAAGATATCTTTGGGTATTAAAAAATAATTATGATAAATATATTATTTGGTATATATAACTATTTTTTCTATAATTAATAATATAAAAACATAATATATGATAGGAATTAATCATTTTTACCAATATATAAATTATCTGTAACTATATTTCTATTGGTATATTTCTTTTTTCTATAGCGGGGTTTCAATAAAAATGTTATATAATACTAAAAATTCATTTTATGCAATGATCATACTAATTAAATCCCAATACACATTTTTTTCATTATCTTTAACTTCATTTTAGGATCTTGTATTGGGATTTGATTTAATTAGGTGGTTTAAAAAATCATGTTACATTCTTGAAATTTTATTTTTTAGGGACACTCATAACTTTTTCTTTTTAACAAAAAGGATGAAAATATTTTACAAAATCTCTATTTATGACATAACTTAAATATAAATATCTGTCTCTAATATAAATATCTACTATACTATTATTATTTAGGAATCACCCTATAAAATCATATATTAATTGCTTCTTTTGGGTGATATATTTTTTGGTATCAAAGGATTAAATTCAATATGTCATTTTATTTGAAACAATTCAAAAATCTTATAAAGAACATTTTCTATCCACAACATTTTCATGATATGATATATGATTGATTTCAAATGACAAACATGTGTACAAATGTTTATGTTGCAGGCCTCAAAGTTATCTCCAAATCAATGGTTAATTTTTTATATCACATTAGATAAGAAAGAGGCCCTGATGTTTGATTCAAGTGCCAATAATGGTAAATGGTTTATGATTATTGAGCCCCCAATGGTTTTTATGAAATTATGTTAGATGTACTGTGTAATGGGTCACATGACTGTTATGCCTAAACTAATATGAAATGTTTCATATTTTTAATTTTTTTCATAGCACCCTTTCTTTATACACCATAAATTCAGGTTTTATGGATATTATTATGATCCACAGAACATGGTTATTATACCTCATTTATAGATCCTTATACCATGGTATATTTATTCCATTTCAGATTACATGTCCTTCTTTCTTGACTTATAGAAAATCTTTTTTGTCTTCTTCTTTTAAAGAGATATTTCTAAAATTATTTTTTTTCTCGTATGCTTATGATCTAATCCATTTATGACTAATTGATAAGTTTCCCTTACTAATCATTTCAGTTGGTATATTATTATGTTTCCCCTATTCCAGAAACATTATTTACTATATTGTGTATATATATTGTTATAGATAGTTAATAAATTATAAAAAAAATTACTAACCTCGAAAGACATTAAAACATTTGAATTTGGGGTTGTACCAATGTTTGTGAGAAGATATGTTTAAATTACAAAAATTACACCAAATATATGCATTTTTATATTGGGCTGTCTCATTTTTCTTGAGATAAACTATAATGTTAGATTAATACCGATTCATTATAAAAAAATTAGTTTTTAGTCATGGTTTTTACATTTTCTTAAAAAAAATATTAGTCCCTCTATTGATATGGTTTTGTGAACTATAATACCATTGTCTACCGCCAATTTCTATAGTTTTAGTGAATCAAGGAAACATGGGGACCTGCAAGTATGATATTATGTACCATGAGAATATGTATCACATCTTTTCTATATTAACATATAATAATAATAGTTATAAATTAATTATAAATAAGTAAATAAAATACTAATAAATTAGAAATAATCCTTAATTATAGAGACACATACTGTTCATACATAGATATTTCAACTTATTGGAAGAATATTAAATACATGAAATTATGATCCACAGAAGAATCACATAGTTCATGCATATTTGGAATCAATAATACATAAACCAGTAGGTCATAAGGTAATGACATCATCTCTTACTATGTTCTTCATATATAGCATCCTACTTAGAAATTCCTTACATAAAACCTTTTTTGATACCATGCCAAAATGAAACATATGAAAGGGTGAGATTTATTTCTCTATAAGGATAAACAAGAGAGATATAAATGATAACATATGAATAACATGCGAATAAGGGAATATGAATATAAGATTATCATTTTAAAATCATTCCCTGCATATCATAGATTATAATATATAGCCATACCATAATTCATAGTAGTTTATAACACATGAATTGATAATTAATCAAAGTAAATCATCCATGAGGGAATAATGTTATCATAAGATAGAAGTCTGTGAAATATACATTGGCATAATAAATAATTTACATAGTTGTCATGTATTATTGAAACTCCTATCATAGTGGATTATGTTGACTCCCTAACCCATCGCAGTAGACATAATTTACTCCCAAGACTATCATTGTGGACAAGGTCCCTTATTAAAATGATTTATTTCCCCATTACATTTCTATTTATCTCATGAGATATCCAAATTTAGCCAATGAATTGGAAGGATATATAATTTTTGACCCACCCATAATTAAATTAAAATCATTCACATGTGTTCTAGAATATCTAAAAATAGTCATTATATATAATCCATGTAAATGAAATAGATTTCATAAATATTTATTCATAGTATAACACATATAAAAGAAATGGATTTTATAAACATTTTATTATTTCAACATAGAAGAACCCATGGAAAAGAAAATGGTTTCAAAAAACTATTTTCCTCATAACCATAAACAATCTAGATAAAAGTTAAGGATGGTATGATCAGATCATAATCTTACTAGATAATTGGTAACATCAATGGATGTTATCAAAAATGAAAATTTTATAAACTGTTCTTGGAATATTTAATGAGGAAAAGTCTTTTTCCATTTTAAAATCACATATTGAAAATATAAAAATTTGACAAATATTAAGGAAATAATTTTATTTTAAAATAAAATTTGAAAATATCAATGGAATATTAAAAAAAGAGTGTGTTTGCTCTGTTTATGTGGTATAAGTTAGAAGAACACATTTTCACACTATTTGTTTGCTAGTCAAAATGTATATTGTTAGAAATACAAGAAAATATATTTCTTTTCAACAAATATGTAAAAAATAAATCAGGGTTTAATATTACTTTTAATAATCATATGATAATATTAAAACAATATTTATTTTTCTAGAAAAATTGATATTGAAGTAAACAATTTTTCCACTTATGAGACAAATAAGGTCAGTTTACCTTAAAAATATTATTTCAGACTCTAGAGTTCATGAAGATGGAAAAATGAAAGGAAAAAATATTATATAAAGAGTTATTTAGATAGTAAGGAAATTAATTTGTTTATTTATATATATACTATAATATTTCATCATTATAACTTAATTATAAATAATCCTGATAAATAATGATTTTGTAACACAAAACCCTTATCCGAAGATTTACTTGCATTGAACATGGCATACCCTCCTTTAAAATAATTTTCTATTTATTATTATTATTTAATGGATTATTATACATTATTATAAAATCATATATTGTTTCATGTATAATATTTCAACACCCACATATTTATAATTTCTTAATAAAATCATCGTTTTTAGGTGTTAACAGTTTCATTTTTTCTGGGAGTTTCAGTTCTATTGTTCCAGTTCAGGTACATTGATTATGGTTCCATCATCTTATAAATTTTAATAATGATATTAATTTATAATATTATATATATATATATATATATATCTTTAAAATATATAGATATATAAATGAATTATACCATTCATGGAGATGGAAAGTCTTATGTCTGCATGAATATTATTTTCATTTTTTGACGAATAGAATGAATGAAAGATAAACATTAATTTAACATTATAGAATATTTATTATATCATATTTATAGTATATATTAATTATATAGATCCTTATTATAGTCCATGAAAATTAGAATTTGAACATGATTCAAATCACTTCATGGAGGTGATAGTCCACATGTATGCACGAATGACGTTATCATTTTTCAATAAATAGAAAGGTAAAACAAAATATGAAATATTATTTAAATATAAAAAATATTTATCTATTAAGTAATATATATATATATATTATCCATAATTATATTATTCCATGGGGGTGGTGATGGAAAATGAATTCTATCGGTCCTTGAGGGTATAGTACTCCATATACTCAAATGAAGGTTTCATTTACCATTTTATAGATAAGGATATGGATATAGGGTATTAAATTAACATGAAAACAATATAGTGTATGTAATACACTATTTTTTATAATTATGTAGGATTTTTTTTAAGTTGGTGTAAGAATAACTAAATGAAAATGCATTGTTTAGAACTATACCACTTCTTCAGATAACCTATTTTGGTTTATACCAAAGGCCATAATATGATATTTTTCTGATAAAAAATGACACTATTACAAGGTGATGTAAGTAAAGAATTTACTTTTGTATGTATTGTCTGAATATTAATGCTCTTTAAAGGAGGATGATATAGTAGAGTGGTGTCCATTAATAATTGGTGGAGAGGACACACTTTGAATTTTAAATAATAATAAAATATAATAATTTATTACTGAGGAAAAATGGATCCATGTTACACCATTTATAAATATTATAGGACATTAGGTATAAATATGAACATAAAATAGAAATTTCACATATTTTTAACTCATTTTAACCCTAATCGCTTTACTTTAATCCCCTGATTAACCGGTTTTAACATTATCTACAGTGATCAGTTTTCATTGTTTTCAATATTCATTATGAACAAAAATGAAGGTGCATCCATTAAGAAATTTTGAAATTGTGATTCCAAATACTAAAATCATTCAATAAAATTCGATTACAAAAATTTGAAGACATTAATATTAAAATAAACTCACAAAACTCAGTGAAGAACTGTTTTCATAGAAAAAATGTTTTCTAAGTATAAAAATTTATTTTACAAAATACATATTAAATGAGTGATAATTACCATAATTGAATTATTAATAATATTAATGAAACATTTATACTTATAAAACCATTTTATAATTGATTAATTATTTTTAAAGGACCTAAATGAATGGAATGTCTTCAATTAAAATCTCTATTTGTAATATTCATTGAAAAGATTATCCTTTTTTGAAAATTCAACAAAAATAATGGTAGATAATTTTTACATATTTATTTCAAATATTATGTTCATTTTTTCAAATACATTAAATAAAATTGTAATAAGGTATTTATATTATTTTCACTAAAATTAATGAGAACCATTTTTGAGGAAAAATTCATTTTTAAGACATGTGAATAATTTCTTAAAAATAGGATTTTCTTAATATATATTTTTATATAAAAAATTATACATATATTTGAAATTTTGTTATTCTTATCCATTCCTCCAATTTAACAGAATGGATATATTGGTATAATAATTTACAATTTAATTAGACTTGGTTTTGTGTGCATCATAACCTATCAAATAAATCTATTTCAATAGAAATATATTATTCAATTAAACGGTGTTATATTCTAACTATTTAAGTTAATTTCCCCCATAAAATTATATCAATGTGAGAAAAATAATATAAGATATGTCTACCTCATCACATCCTAATGTTCCAATATAGTGTCCAAAATTTTATGGTTTTGCCACCAAACTTGTACCAGGTGAGTGGTCATGTTTCCCATCACAATCTCTCAATTATCTTAAATTGCAACCGGTACTTCTTCATAAGAGATATCTTGACCCATTTTCAGGTAATATGAGTTTAGTATATGTTATGGATCATATATACACTTCCTCCAGAGAAATACATGGAACACATCATAAAACTGAGGTTGATTCGGTGGAGTCTAAATATTTATAAGCTACCATCCATATATGATCAAAATTTTTGAAGGGATTGATATACCAAGGGCATAACAATCCCTTATTTCCAAATAAAATGAAATTATTATATAGATATATTCATAAAAATACCATATGACCAATTCTAAACTATAAATATTTCTGATGACTGTTAACATAACTTTTTTGATGTTGAGATACACTTTTATGAAGTTCAATGAGTATAAATTTATCTTCTATTTCCGCGGCTAGATAATATACAAATAGATTTATTTCTCCATTTTCATTCCATTATAATATATTTCATTCAATTCATGTCATGGGTAATATAACACTTATTTATATGAATTCATGAGTGAAATCTATTTTTGTAATAAAATTTTATGAAAGGAAGTAATTAATCCCAACCACCATTATAATACATAGAGCAAGGTCTCAAAATTTATTATAGAGTTTGAATAGTCATATTATATTGAAAATATGTATGAGGCTAATAAATATTACATAAAATCAACTATATAACCATATCCTACTGAAGTGATCTCTCGAACATCTATGTAATCCTCAGTTGCTAATCAGATACAATTGAGAGTGGTACTCCAGGAAATCTTTCCACTTCCATAATTTATAACTAAATAACGTGATTAATATATAAATATTCTCAAATATAAATGAATTGTTCTTAATTTTTAATGAGATTAACTATAACCCATATAACTTTTCGACCATTACCCATTTTGCGGGGTCTAATAACCAAACACTTTCTATTTTGGTATTTTTAATTGTCATAACATACCTTACATTTATATATATCAACCATAACTTTCCATCATACCAATATTCGAGATAAATTATTTTATTTTTCTCTATTCATGTTGTCTCAACTGAAATAATATTTCAAATGGCTATATATTATTGTAATTCTAGGGTGACTAGAGAATTAATAACTATGTTATTAATTCAACATCATATTCTTAAAATATGGTACAAATGAGGCACATACATAGTTCTTGAACGTTTTTATTCGATCATAAAAATCCATGAACATAGGAACATATATCCCCTTGTTTTTTAGTTCCAAATATTCCTTATACACCTCTTTAATATTCACCTAAATAGATGATTAAACACTCATTTGAGTAAGAAATGTTTTCCCCTTATTTAAGATTTCCATATCCAACTTTTTAAAAGATATATATATTGTATATTTTTTCATCTTCATCATAGATAAGAATTCATTATCCTTTCGAATCAGATTATCTACCCCCTTGTCAATTATCCCATGGTGGTAATGTATTGATTATTCATAATCTTTAATCAACTCCAAAAATCATATCTTGTACAATTTAATCTCTTCTAATTAAATATGTGATTAATACTTTTTGGATCATTATATATGTCACATTTTTTCTATAAAGTTAGTAGTTTGATATATTTAATGAAAAAAGTACCGTAGATAACTCCAAATCATTAGTTGGGTTATTTGACTCATGAAACGTCAATTAGTGGGAGTCATAAGTTAGCACCATACTATTATACATGAGGATGCATCCTAGTCCCTTATTAGAAGAATAGTTAAAAATTGAACACACTTCTACATTATAGGGTAGTGTAAGTATAGGTTCACTGGTTGACCCTAACATTAGTATCATGATTGTTCAACTACATTCATCTATCTAAAGGACATTTTTCAATTCCGAGTTAACTTAGTGCGTTGATTGGAGAGTCATGATAAATTTTCTAAATTGAATCAATAATATCCATCCAAACCAATAAAACTAACAATATCAGTCAACATGGATTGTCTGGACCTATGTTAAATAACATTTTTCATTGATGATTCTATAGGTTTTGCCTCACATGAGATTATTTGACCGAAAAAAGAAAGATCTCATACACAATTTCACAAGTCGAATTTTTTTCAAACCACTTCCACTTCATTATGGTATTTAAAAAAATCCTCAAATGATCTTAATTCTCTACTTTATTTATCAAATGTCTAAGAATATCAAATACACATGCTACCAAAAAATGATCAAGTTAATCAATAATGACTTTATTCATTAAATTCAAAATTATAGTTGGGGAACTGATAATAAAAAATTTCATTATTATAACTACATTGGTCCTATACCTTGTATAGAATAATATCTTATGTATATCCACCTTGTTTACCCTCAATTGATGATATTATTAATGGATTTAAATTTTTGGAATGTATTTACCACCACATATTTGATTAAACATTCCATAAATATATGTTAAATGATGTATATTCTTGATTATGAATTTGTAATATTTCATGTAAGAATTATAGAGTAACATTGATCTGTATTCATTATTAACAAAAAGATTAGTTTCACCCCAAGGTGACGCATATGGCCATATAAATCCCATTTCAAGATTCTCTTAAAGTTGCTGTGTTAATTCCTGCAACTTAATCTGGACCATTCTATGTGGAGTACTTTAAATGGGCATAGCACAAAGTACATGTTCTCTTAAAAAATCAACTTCAAAAATTAAATTATAACTTGGAAATTCATCTGAGAAGACATCAAAAAGTTATCGTACAATATGAATTTCATTGATGTTAAGTTTCTCCCCTGTTATTTGAAATAAACTCCCCATTTTAATATGAATTAGTAAACATATAAAAGATGTGATTCCCATCAGAAGGTAATATATATCATCTCAATGATAAATGGTCATAAGTTTATTTATAACATCAAATATGACTCACCTTCCTAAATAATAGATTTTTGTTTTATAAAAACAATGCCAAAAAATTCTCAATATAATGTTACATTCAACCCAAGGGAGAATAACGATATTTTTATGAAACATGTTCGCATAATCACCTACCAGAGAAGAGTGATAATATTGATATGATACCATCACACCATTGGGAGTTTTCACTATTAATTGAACAACAAATTATTTATGTGGTATTGTGACACCCTTATAAAATTATTCAGATATATAAAAGATGGTGAATCTAAAATCAAATACGACAATAGTACTTCTAGAGTGGATGTAAATATACCTTTTACACATCTTTACTATACCTCACATTGATAGTAGTTATCACATGAGATTTACCATAGTCTCTGGGATGAATAGGTTTTTAATTTCAATCATCTTCAATATCCTTCTCACTTAAGTACCAGTGATCACAACTCACATTATCCTTATATTTGAAATGATGGAGTGCTGGTTGTGCATTCTATGGTCATTTTTTCTTCGTCATTATATAACCTATCTATCCCATCACTTCAAAATTAAATTTCATGATAAACTTCCGTTTTAAAATTGATTCATTTATATGTTCCCCTAATGAAATTCCCTCCATGTTCTCTCCCACACATTTATCATAATGGAAGGCTCATCATCTTATCTCCATGGATTTTATTATTTCCATTTAATTCCATATTTTTTCTCTTCAAAGCCATGAAATTTATTGGTTAACCAAATATTATTAACCGCCAAAATTTCCCATTGAATGATTTATTCATATCTATCGATGTCTTTTATGGATAAATCCCTATAAAGATGTGGGTTTCTGTCACTGAAGAATTAATCAACCATACATTCAGGTTAGATGATAATATCACAAGCACACCTCCCTTGTATTGTAATGTATTCCTCATGGGTACAAACATATTTTCCAACAAACTAACTTATCTCAATGAATTACATCCTCATTTTCATATGAATAATATGAGGGATGTATGTATTGAAAAATAAGCTCTTAATCTCATCCCAATCATTCCTATAAATTTCTTCCTATTGCCTCATGTTCTTGATAAGAGTACAATATTGATCAGCTTCACCTTCCAAATAATAAATATTCAAAAATAATTTTTCATCTTCTGAACACTGGAGATTAGAAAATATATTTTTAATGGAAATGATCTATTTTATATAAAATAGTGGATAACTATTCCCACAAAAATTATGTGGGAGTATACTCATAAATGACTCAATATAATGTTTTTCCATACTTTCCTCATTTTGAATCTAAACATGGCTCCTAGCTTGAGAATATTCATTAAGAATAAAAATTATATTTTAATTCCAACATCCATTACCTTTGATTTATCCTGAGGATATTTATTTAATTTTATATTATATTCAGCATTATCATGATTCCATTGGTGTCCAACCATTGACTAAAACCAAAAAACACTATCTTAGAAATAATATTCATTGTGGGAAACCAAATAATATTGAAAAATCATTTATTGGATGTCTAAATCAAGGAACCAACTTTTCAATCTATGAAACCTTAGGTTCAAAAATGGAAATCCATGATCATTAAAAAACTCTATGATTATTTCCAATGAATATTCTTATCACCAGGGTTCTCAATAACGTTTTCTCATACTAATTTTTCAAAAAAACCAATCCTTTCTTTAATACCAACTATGAAAACACATATATTTCATATATATATATATATATATTACCTATTTTTAGATGAATATTCATTTAATTAAATTAAAATAGACACTATAATTATATAAATCTAGTATATTTTATAACATAGAAACATAATCAATAGGTCTATATGTAAACTACACCATCTCCTACTATGTACTTAATATATATAACCATATAATGTAACTTCATATATAAAACCATTCTTCATAAACTAGCAAAAGTAAAACTATGAAATGTTGAAATAGAATGATATATAAGGGTAAAAAATGGAAATATTAATGATCAAATAACAATAACATGAGCATAAGAGTATGAGAACATGTGATTAAGACATGCAAATCATACCCATAATACCATAGATCATACTCATGTTTTATTATGTAAATTTTGGTAGTTCATAAGACATAAATCAAAAAATAAATAAAGAACATGATTTAAGAGATCATAATATTTGCATAACTCATATGTTTTGGAAATAGAAATAAGTATAGAATATCATATCATTAGTAGTCAATGATCATTCCAAAGACTATAATTATGGATTTAATTCACTCCCCAACACATATAATATTTCAAGGTTAAATAAAAATAATATCATGGTTGAAAAATTCCCTTACTAAATGGCCTTTACTCCCTATTCCAATATTTCTATCTCAAGAGATATCCAAATTTACCCAAATATTTAGAGGGTTATATAATTTCAGACCAACTTGTCACATAATGAAAATAAAACATATGTTTGCCTCATGATGAAAAAATCATCATATCATCACCCATGAAAATGAAATAGGTGTCATAAAAATTTAATCATATAATGACAATTTTAAAAGAAATGGTTTCTAAAAACATTTACTCATTTCACCATAACATAACCTATGGAAAAGAAATGAGTTTCATAAACAAATTTTTAACATAATCATAAACAATATAGAAAATTAATTTGGATGGTTGTAATGGATTATATACCTAATAGATTATAATTAATATCAGTGGATATTATCATTAATAGAATTTTCTTAAAAATATTACTTGGATTATTGAATGAGGAAATTACCCTTTTCACATTGAAATACGTTCATTAAAACAAAAAAAATACCAAATTTTAATGAAAACATTTTATTTTAAAATAACCTTGGAATGTTGTGTAAGAATCATCAAAACATTGAGTGGACATTATTATGATAAATTCCACACATTGACTATAACTTAAGGAAAAACATTCATTTAACACTTTTCCAAAAAATTAAAAAATTACCATGTTGGGAAAATAAAAATAAGATTCCTTTTAAATCGTTTTATAAAAATTGAATCAGATGGAAAATGAAATTAAAAATTCATAAGAGAACCTTAAAAAAATTTGAGAATAATTTTTTAAAACATATATATATGGAAGAAATTGTATATTCAACCATAGAGAGAAATAATGTAGGGTTTCTTTAAAATAATTGTTTTAGTCTCTTGAGTAAGTAAATATAGTTAAATTAAAATAAAACTTGTAATATTTAGATATAATCAGTGTACAATAAATTTCATGAGTTTATTGATAGTTATAGGTTATGATTTCACCATCATAACCTAATAAGAAAAAATCCCTTTAAATAAACAGAATATAATATAAAAACATACCATGAGTTTGACTTTGTTTGAATGTGATTTAACCCCATGAATAATATACTTTTATTAGACATAATTTTATAACAGAATAATTTACATATTTATAAAATAATATATGATTTCATGTATAATATTTCAACAACTATTTATTAATAATTCCATATTAAAATTATCATTTTTAGGTATTAACTGTATAATTTTTCATGAGTGTTTTGGTTCGGTAGATCCAGTTCATGTACATTGATTATGTTTCCATAATCTTCATAATGTTAATCACAAAAAACAATTATTATATATTACTTTTATATATGTATATTTACATATTATTAATCAATAAATTACGGAGATATAAAAAATTAGTACACTCTACATAGAGACGGTAAACTGTAAGTACACATGAAAGTTATAACTACTATTTTCTTTATTTCATATTTAAACATGATTTATTACATAAACATTCACTTGATACAACCCATAAGATAAATAATTATAGTTTATTTTGTGGTTAGAAATCATACATGATAACTTAAGACATAAAATATGACATCTTTATTGAAAACTTCTTTTATATGACCACTACATTTTTTCTTACTTAGCATTGCATGGGATAACCTAATGACATACATAAGAAAGGGGTAAGATATAAATATCAGTAAAAAAGTAAAAAAGTAATAACATGAAGAATACAATAAAAGTCATGAACCATACATATCAATGAAGAATAATAGAAACCTGAATATAAAGGCATGATATATCATGATCATCATAACATGGGAATGTGGAATCAAATTAAGATGTTACATCATAAACACAAAGGAATCTAGTAAACCCTATCCCAAAATGGTAGGAAAATATCCTAAAAGGAATTAGGTAAACCCCTATAACAACATGACGTATCATGGTACTAAAAATCACCCAATGAATTATAGTACTATCAGGGAGCACCCTTCATAATAATTTCAATGTCATGCTTAAACGTGCCACATAGATCCTAAAACATGCATTCTTTATTCTTCATAATTAATTAAATGATAAAATATTTTGAAATAATTACGGTGTGAGTCCTCAATAAAAATTTTATACATCCATAATGTTTAATAACCTTGATAGAGGAATTGGTATTGTATTCACTAAATGATGATTTTGGCATGGAAAATCATGGTGCAGTTTTGGAAACATCGCGACATGACATAAAAATTCATAAAAAGAGTTGATGAGAGATAAAGGGGTATCTCATCATATATACATAAAATTTTATTTTATAGGGTCATATAAACACATGCTCCAAAATATGTATTTTGTATATTCAAAGAATAGAAAAATAAGGTAACTTGAAGAAAGATGAGTGAAATAAATCTTTTGAAATTTCAACATGGTAATGGGTGTACATGGGAAGCATTAATGAGGGAGAAAGTTGTATATAATCATTAAAAAATAATAGGGGAATTATGGAGAATGTTATAAAAGATACCAAATCATTTTTAATTGAAAATAAAAGGGCTTAAAAATATAAGGAAACATGGTTAAGAATGAGAAAGGAAGGAAACCTTACAAGAGTGTGTGAATTAAAAAGCATTAAGAGGGGCTTCATAAGATATTTGGGAACCTTGATAGAATTATAGAGAGGTTATTATAGAGTATAAATGTGATCCATGTATTTTTAGTGAAGATTCGTGGGAGCATGGGTGGGTTTCTAAATTAATTGATAGTGGAATTCTTTAATAATTCACAAACATAGGTTTTGGAATCTATATAATAAATTATTCTAAACCAAAAAACACCCAATGATTTTTTTTCCAATGGTTTTTTCCAAAGAGGATTGGAAAAAATTATTTTTTATGTACATGGTCCAAATATATTAAATCATTATCCTTTATTATGTGTAGGTGTGTAACAAAGTTAAAGAATTTATCTTCAAATCGTAAAATATGTTATACATTTTGGAGGATTCACTATAGAATTAAAAAATAATTAAAATAAATCTAAAATTTCATTATTATAAATTTGAAACATATATTTGGTTGAATATCCCTTTAATGGTATTGACTATATCACTATTGGGTCATTATGATGTCGTAAAACACACTATATACTTATATATTATTTAATTTTTACCCAAAAATTCGACTATCTTTGAAATGTATTAGTAATTAATAGTTGGATAATTTATACATCCTGATTAAAAAATTAATATTCATTTAATATAAATATTTTTCTAAATATTTTTATTTTAACTATTAAAATGAGAACATACATTTAATAAAAATTGACAAGTTTTGATAAAACCAGTTTTTAAAACCTTAATGAATAACTACATTTGACTTTATAAAATTTTTATAATCATTTATTATTAATAAAAGTAATTTTATAACAATATTTTATTTAAATATTAATTATTTCAAAAATTCATTAATTCCTTAAAATAAATTTATTGAAAATATACTATTTGTTTTATCGTATAAAAATATAACTCTTATCATACTGATTGCCAAAATATTTATAAATAAGGAACTAATATAATCATCATTTATAATAATTGATTTTATAATATTATTAATAAAAAATATATTTAAATATAATAATTCATATCTTTTTGAAATGTACCAATTTTACACAAAAAATCAATATATCAAATTAATCATTTTTTAAGAAATACTACTTTCATAATGGAATTGATGGAATAAAGCTTTTATTTATAGAAAGATATTACACAATAAGTAAGTAATACCTGGTTAAATAACCCCTTATAACACCCACATATTTCCTAACGGTAAGTTGTGCGATGGTGACAGACTCTTGGGAGGATTAGATAACATTGCCTGAGTTGTAATCTATATTAACTTGAACTTATCCCATAGGTGATTCTATTCAAGAATAACGTGTTGAAACTCATCATGGTATTGGACAAGAGTAAAGACCAGTCACCCTAACTCCTATCCAAGATCTAAAAAATGAACTTTGTATGGCCCGAGTATACTGGATGAGGCCATTATATACATTGTTTGTGCTGAAAGGATTTTTTAAAACATGATATTTATATTAGTTGTGTGATAATTGTTCAACGACTTTATCATCAATGATAATGATACTTATCAGTCATTTAAACCAAATAATAAAAAACATGCATGTGTTTTCAATATCCATAAGGCATTATATGAAAGGAAATTTTATTCGTAAATGTTCGGGTCATTACATCCTTCCCCCCTAAAAACATTTCACCCTCAAAATTTACTTTTCCCAAAGTGAATATAATGAGCATGACTATTCCTAATCACTTCCTCTAGTAATGATGTTTCTTTATCAAACTTTTGGTTTCTACAACAAAATTTGACAAGGGGAACTGTTTTATTTTGTAGAACATTTTCCCTATGATCTAAGATCTTCACCAGCTTCTGTTCATAGAAGCGGTCATTCTCCAATCGTACCAACTATGGATTGATTTCATGTGATGGTTTTGGTATGTACTTCCTTAAGAGTGATATATGGAACATGTCATGTACTTTATACAAGTTTGGTGGGGGTTCTATTCGATAGGTCATTATTCCAATGAGATCAAGGATCTCAAAAGAGCTGATGTACCTTGGACTTAGATTTCTCTTCTTCCAAAACCTCATAAATCCCTTCTATAGTGACCTATGGAGGAAAAACATATCTCCAAATTCAAACTCTGGGTCTCATCAGTAGTTGTATACATTTTTCTTTTGTCAAGTATTAACATATTTGATGTGCTGCTAGATGTTCATAACCTTATCCACCATTTTTCGACCATTTCTAGTCCTAGAAAGTTTCACTCCCCAACATTATCCCAACATGTCGGTGTTCTACAGCTCTTCCCAAAATGGGATTCATAAATATCCATTTGGATTCATAATTAGAAACGTTTGTTGTAGGAGAACTCAACCCGAGGATTATGTTGATCCCATCCTCCATTTAAGTCCATTAAACATGCTCTTAGCATGTCCTCGAGTGTTTAGATAGTCTGTTCTGATTGTTCATCAGTTTAAAGGTGATATGATTTATGAAAGTTTAAATGAGTATTCAAAAATTGTTGGAGACTCCACCAGAACATAGAGGTGAATCTTAGATCTCGATCGAATAAAATCGATTTTGGTACACCATATAGCCATACCAATTATCTGATATATATATTTTCAAGTTGAACTAATGATAAATCCACACAAATCACAATGAAGTGTGAATTATTTGTAAGACAAACCACCACAACAAAGATAGAACTGTTTCCTTTCTATGTCTTCATATGTCCGATGACAAATTCCATTGTGATGTTCTCCCATTTCCATGTTTGTATGGGTAATGGTTGTATCATCCCATAAGACTTGTTCTTTTTAGACATCACAGGCTGACATACCATGAACATTGATGTTTATTCAGCGATCTACTTATTCCTGTTATCCCACCAATAATGCTCTTGGAGATCTTGATACATCATTGTGTTTCCTATGTTAATGGAGATATTCTAGCTATGCACACCTTCCAAAAGTTCTTTCACTAACTCTGGATTTGAAGGAAAACATAGTTTTTACCCCAATCTCACAATTCCTTCTTCATTGACATTGAATTTTAAGGATTTCCCTTTTTTATAACTTCCAGTTTTTCTGAATTCCCACATCATCTTTTTGAGCATCCTTTATCCATTCCATAAGAGAAGGTTGAGCAATAATTTGTGAAATTATTTAGGATTTTCCCTTCTTTGTGATTCCCATGACCATATTCATCATATCTAAGAATATTGGATCATTTTCAATTCTCATCAATGATATAATCATTTGGTCCTTTATACTTAAAGAAACTACCACCTTGTTCTCTTTTCTAGGGTGGTAATGGATTGAGTATTCGTAATTCATGATGTTCTCTAACAATATCCCTTAGAGCATGTTCAGCACTTCCTATGTCACTATATATCTGAGATATTTATGATTCTTATATATTTCACACATTTCCCAAAAAAGATAATACTACAATATTTTAAATGCAAAGATCACAGCTGATAACTGTACATTTTTCGTGGTATACTTTTTCCCATGAACATTCAACATTATTTAGTCTTAGGCGATGAATTTGTAATTCTGCATCAATAAATAGCCTAGACCTTCAGCAAATAATCACTTAAGATTATGAAAGGCTCCCTACATATGGGTAGTGTGATAAAAGGTTCAGTGATAAGCCTCTTTTTCATTTCCTTGAAACCTTATTCAAATTCATCATTCAATGAAAACATGACTCCCTTATGAGTTATCATAGTAAAAGGGTTTTACAATCATGAAAAATTTCTCACAAATTATTGATAATATCTAGATAACCCCTAAAAGCTATAGATATCTTTTATAGATGTTGGAATCAGCCATCACTTAAACTATTTTGTTTTGGAAGGATCCACAGATATCTCATTGCTTGTGATGATATTCCCCAATAATGAGACTTCAACCATACTCACACTTGTTATACATTTCATAGATCTTTTCCTTTCACAAGGTCTATAGTATGGTGCCTAGATGCTCCTCATTCTCATATTTGTTTTGTAGTATATTAAAATATTTTCTATAAATAATTTAAAAAAATTTATCGATGAAATCTCTAAAGACTCTATTCATCAAGACTATGAATATTTTTGGAAAATGTTTTAGTCGTAAAGGCATTACTATGAATTCTTAGTGCTCGTACCTTGTACGAAAGTTATTCTTGAGGATGTACTTTTTCATCACCCTTAATTGGTAATATCCTGACCGCATATCCACCTTGGAGAAGTATTGTGATCTATATAGTTGATCGATCAAGTCATCATTTTGGGGAAAATGATACTTGTTCTTTATCATTTTTTTTGTGCTAATGATAATCAATAAAAATAATCATTAACCCATCCATCTTTATGACTAAGAGGATAGGTGCACTCCATGATTAAGCACATGTGCATATAAACCCTTTATCTAGATTCTCCTATTTTTGTTTCTTTAGCTCCTTTAGCTCCACAATAGCCCTTATATATAGAGTCTTTGATATTAGTAATTCCACTGGTATAAGATCAATCTAAAATTCAATGTCTCTTCTAAAAGGAAGAAAAATAAATTCCTCAGGATACACATTAGCAAATTTCCTCACAATAGGCATGTCTTCATTGATGGTTACATCCAAGACTCAATCATATGAGAAAGAAACATGTGCTCATGGGGAAGTAATATCCATTATTGATATTACAGTTGTAATAGAGATTAATCATCCTCATTTCACTTGTAAATAATCAAGAGTAGATTCACCAAATTGAGAGTGATTTGTATCTCACGGTAATTTTAGTTTTCTCTATGTATGAAAATATAATACATGACAAGAATTGAATCAAATTTTATTAAGTTAAGTATGATGAGATTTGATGTAAATTTCAATAAAAAATTTGTTACAAGGGATGAGTTATATTTATGGGATGATAAAATTTCCCCAATTTCCATTCTGACTAACATCTCTACTCCCATGATTTGTGGTGGTGTTTGGATTGTTATACTAAACATCTGGGATATAAAATAATTCATAGAAGAAAAATGTAACGCCCCGACCCTAGTTACACAGAGTCGGTGCATTATTACATAACATTGTCATGATCACAAGGAAATCATGTCTCAAAAGACCAATCAGTTTAGTATTATTGGAAACAAGATTCATACATATGTTCAACTTTACAACTTGAAGAGAAATACAACACAAATATATTTCATTAGGAATATCCATCCTCCTAGATTATGCATGCAGGTCACTCAAAACTAACTTCTTCATATCTTGGGAAAATGAAACATAAGAAAGGGTTGAGCTCAAACGCTCAGTAAGGGTAAGTAATACAATGGAAAATGGCATAAATATTAAGATTGGTGAATAACTGAAACCACATGCCTTTACCAATAATAAACATGAATAATTTTATGGAAAGAATATGATCTGAGTAAATAATGCCATAATAAAACACAATCATGGGTATTATACTAGTCTAATGACCACATGAACCATCAATATTATTTCCATAATGAGGGAATGTATAATACCAGAGATTCTGAAACATTTTGTCAAGGCCTCAGCCAAGACGTCTAAAAATGATTAAGGCCTCGACCAAAACCATAAATCAAATTGGGAAAGGGCCTCAGCCAATTCCATGTATAGTGGTCTCATGAGAACTACCGATGCATCGAGGATCTATATCGGGCTCCACCCATCACTTACTAAGTCCAATGCATTCCTCATATGAATAGTTTTAAACATATCATAAACATTCGTATTAAAACTAGCATACGAACTATCAAAACATTAACCATAATCCATGAATGGTATAAAAATAGCACATCCACAGTAAAACATATCACAAAGACTTCAATATAATATGGATGTTTTGTATCATAATAAATCAACTTCAAACAAACTGAAAATCCCTCAAAGGATATTGACATAGATAATATCAAAACCCTTTTTAGAGAAATATCTCTTTCTATTTTGATATAATTTAATAGTCAGATAATTATAATTAAAACATGTATGTTTGAAATATTCTTATAACAATGTAATGGAATCTTTGAAGATGTTATAATGGTGAAAAATAGCCGCACCCACCGTATAAGTTAAAAAAACATTCTTACCTTAAATTTGTTGAAAAGGTCAAAAAGGACCTTGTTTGGAAAATGATAGAAAAATTCCATTATAAAATTCTGTAAAATAGTAAGAATGTTTTGAAATACATTTTTAAGAAACATGTATGTGGATGATAAAGAGGTCCCAATAGTTAATTATATATAAACAACCTCTGATAATGAAGAGATTATGACATAAACCCTTACCCTGTACTTTTCCTTGGTTGAGGGTAGGTTAACCTCCTTTATAATGGTGAAATAATTTTTATTAAATTATAAAATAATCATATACATTAATATGATATCATATATGATCTTTAAACATTGATTGTTAGTAATATCTTAGTATTATCATCGTTTCGGGTGTTAACGAATTCATTTTCCTTTATATTATCTATTATGTGAGCCGTATTTGTTATGGATGGGATGTTTATTATTCATATCCATAATGATATCATGTCTTTAAAAATTATTTTTAATCATCAAATGATAATTAGACTTGAATGGATATGATGGGGAATGAATCTCATCGCGTTCGTGGAGACGGTAGTCCGTACGTACGCACGTATGGTGACATGTCATTCAAAGGATGGATTGAATACTGAATATGGTTTTACCATTTTTATAATAACATCGCAGTATATAGAAGATATCGGAGTTATTATTTTAGAATGGAAACAACAAAGAAAGAATAAGTTGATGAAGAAAGAAACTTGAAAAAGGGTGGTGAAAAGATTACCTCTTTTTCTGGTTCTTCCTTTTCATTTGATCAAAAGGGATCCTTAGGTTGGATTTCTGACTAATGGAAGGCCTCTAGGATTAATTTAGTATAGTTTAAGGGGTATTTGGGCAAAGTTGGGCTGAACCAAAAGGCTTTGAAGGTATGAATAATTGGTCAGAAGTGGTGTCCTTTTATAAAGGGGAGGAGGGGCCCTTTAGGAAAAACATAAAGTATTAATTTATAATAAATTCATTTTCGGTTTATACTGGCTCCAAAGTGGATTATTCAAATTATAATGTGGGTATGGGTCTAAATACTTTCAACCAATATATTTTAGACAGGTTTGGGTCTCTAAATTAACCTTATCATTTATATTTAACTCTTAGTTAAATAGTATGACATTTTCCACATCTCTTTGTATTTTTATATTATATGGTTAATAAACATACCATATACATCCAATAGAACCCCAAGTGGTTCATTAATGATACACCTATCATTATATAAGTCTCTTGGTCAAGCCTTATATTTTTAGAAATTGAATATCAATTAATAATATACTATTGTTTTTAAAAACTATTTTATGTCAATTGTGACACTATTTGGTATTTGATTTTTATGAAAATCATAAAATCCTGATTACTTCTAAAACAAATAATTAAATCAATACTAACATGTCATATTAACCTATAAAATTATTGTAATTCATAAAAAGACTAAAATTACATTTATTTGGGTATTTATATTATCAATTATTATAATATTTCATTAATTAGGTAATTATTGCATCACCATTGTGTCATAAATAAATTAACTTATTTAATGTCTAAAAATTATAAATAAAATACCAATATTTAGGAAAGTTTTTTATATTTCTATGTAATATTTATAATCGGATTTATCTTATATATAACCCTATACTAAAAATTTTTTAGTTAATAAACTTTGATTTTAACTCTTTTAACTCTTCTTTGAATTAAATAATAATAAATGTCCTAATCTAATCCATGTGGACCTAAATGATAATATTTTATTCCTAAGGTTGTTTTTGGTCAATATAAACTTGTGAAATAGAATTAAAACATGTGTTAGGGTAATATTAATATCATTTTTACCCTTAATTGCCATATTTACTTTTTACCGCGGTAAATAGAAGTAAAAAGTTACTATTCAAAAAAATTATTTTTATATTATTGAACCACATTTTACTCATTCATATTAACCGTTTCTCTCATATTTTAGAAATTCCACTCACAGAAGTGGTAAAATTAAGTTTTATGTGAATTTCTAAATTCTCCTAGGAGGTGGGTAAAAGACAGTGAAAAGTTCAGTAACATTTTTATATATCTAAAATTATTATAAACTAACTCTAATGAATTACATTGAACTTTTATATGTATTATGTATCTATTTTAACCTTAATTAAATTTACATAAAATAAAAAATTATTTAAATAAAAATTCGGTTTTAAACTATAACTCAGTGTTTTTTCACTATTCATAAAAAATTGAATGTTTTCAGAAAAATACCAAAAACTCACCCTAAGATAATTTTGATATTCCGAATCCAAAAATCAAGTCCATTTTGAAATATAAAATGTATAAAATTTAAAAAATTGGGTATTACTATTCATAACAGTTAGTTTGATTGGTTGTGGTGTGTGTTAGAACTCGAAGTTGTGTACAACACATGCTACTATATTATTCAAAGAGAAGTGTACCATGTAATCTTTGGGTGTTACATTATCCCCTCCTTCAACTAATTTCATCCTAGAAATTTCTAGAATATTATTGCATAAAAAGACTCGGGTGGTTCTTAATCATAAGTTCCTCGGGTTCCCACGTTGCCTCTTCCATCTTATGGATTCTCCATAGAACTTTTACAAGACGAGTCGTCTGGTTTCTCAGCACTTGTTCTCTTGTATCAAGAATCCTGATGGGCTCCCCGCAATAAGACATATCGGGTTCCAGTTCTAATTCCTCGTAAGTGATTCTATGCGTTGGGTCAGGCATGTATTTTCTCGTCAGTGATGCGTGCAACACATCATGAACTTTGGAGAGACTTGGCGGTATTGACAAACGGTAAGCTACAGCCCTAATTTGTTCTATAATTTTGAAAGTTTCTATGTACCTGGGACTCAATTTACCTTTATTACTGAAACGTATAACTCCCTTCCATGGAAATATCTTCAATAAAACATGATCTCCTACCTAAAATTCAAAATCCATCCTTCGGTTATCAGCATAGCTCTTCTGCCTACTTTGAGCTGCTTTGATGTGGTTTTGGATTACCTTCACCTTTTCCATCGTTTCCTCCACCAGCTTTGGGCCTACAAGTTTTCTTTCACCAACATCATCCCAACAGGTTGGTGTGAAACATCTCTTTCTGTATAACTCTTCATATGGTGTCATTTAAATACTTGAATGGAATCTATTGTTATAGGAAAATTCTACCAGAGGTAAATATTGATACCACATACCCTGAATGTCAAGTGAGCATGATCTTACCAAGTCTTCTAAGTTTTTAATAGTCCATTTTGATTGTCCATCAGTTTGGGGGTGGTAAGTAGTGCTCAAACGAAGTTCAGTATCCAGTGATTTCTGAAGTCTTTTCCATAATATTGAAGTAAAACGGGGATCATGATCAGAAACAATCGATAGGGGTACTCCATGAAGTCTCACAACTTAATTAATATATAGTCTCACTAGGCATTCGAGTGGTAAATCTTCCCTTATAACAAGAAAATGTTCTGACTTGGTAAGACGATCAACAATGACCCATATTGCATCGTTCTTTCTAGGATTCTTTGGTAGTCCCATGATAAATTCCATCGTAATGTTATCCCATTTACACTCAGGTATGGGAAGAGGTTGCATGACTCCTCCAGGTTGTTGCCTTCCAGCTCTCACTTGTTGACAAACCATATATCTTGACACAAAATCAGCAGTCTCCCTCTTCATGTTGTCCCACCAAAAATGTTCTTTCAAATCTCTATACATTTTGGTTCTCCCAAGGTGTATAGAGAAATTTGAACTATGAGCATCATCCAATAACTCTCTTTTTAGATCAGGTATATTGGGAATATAAATTCTCTTCCCAAATACCAAAATTCCATCTTCATACACAAAGTCACTCAATCTCCCATCATTCATAGCTTTAATCATCTTTTGAAACTCTTCATCACTGGTTTGAGCTTTCTAGTAATGATGGTTCGGAAACCATTTGAAAAAGTATTGAGGTTTCACCTTCCATGGTGATTCCCATATCCAAATTTACTAGATCCATGTATATAGGATCCTTTTCAACTCTCATCTTGTTCAAAACTCCATGATCCTTTATACTCAAAGCATCCTCCACCTTATTAGCCTTCCCAGGGTGGTTGTGTATCGTACAATCATAATCCTTGAGTATTTCAATCCATCTCCTTTTCCTCATGTTGAGTTCTTTCTGTGAGAAAATATACTTCAAACTCCTGTGATTAGTATAAATATAACATTTTTCACCAGAGAGATAGTGTCTCCAAATCATAAAACAAATATTACCGTAGCTAACTCAAGATAATGAGTAGGATAGTTTGGCTCATGAATTTTTAGTTATCGTGATGCATAGGCAATAACTCTATCATTCTTCATAAATAAACAACCAAGTCCATTCTTCGATGCATCACTATAAATAAAAAACTTGTCAATTCCTAATGGTAGAGTCAAAATAAGAGCATTGACTAAATTTCTCATCAGTTCTTCAAAACATTCTTCACACTCTTTTTTCCAAACAAATTTAACTCCTTTACGTGTGAGCTTCATTAATGGGTTAGCCAATTTGGCAAAGTTCTAGAAAAAACGTCGATAACAACCTGCTAAACCAATAAAACTCTGTACCTCAGTTATACTAATCGGTGTAGGCCATTCATGGATTGCCTTGGTCTTAGAAGGATAAACATAGATTCCATCTTTTGAGACAATATGGCCAAGAAAAGAAATCTCTTGAAGCCAGAATCCACACTTTCTAAACTTCCCATATAATTCATGTCTTCTTAGAGTCTTCACGATAATGCGCAAGTGATTTTCATGATCTTCGTATGTTTTGGAATATAACAAGATATCATCAATAAATACCACCACAAAATAATCAAGATATTCATTGATAACTCTATTAATTAAATCCATGAATACAGAGGGTGAATTAGTCAATCCAAAAGGCATTACTGTAAACTCGTAATGCCCGTACCTGGTTCGAAATACTGTATTCGAAATGTCTTCCTTCTTCATACACAACTGATGGTATCCAGATCGAAGTTCAATCTTTGAAAAGTATTAAGCTCTAAGAAGTTGATCAAATAAATCTTCAATGCGAGGTAGGGGATACTTGTTCTTTATTGTTATAGCATTGATTTCCCTATAGTCGATACATAACCTCATATATCCATCTTTCTTCTTAACAAAAAGGACAGGGGATCCCCATAGAGAAACACTAGGGTGAATAAATCCCTTATTACTCAGTTCCTATAGTTGTTTATTTAGTTCAACTAATTCCACAGTGGAAATTCTATAAGGGGTCTTCGATATAGGCCTTGAACCAGGAATTAAATCAATGGAAAACTCAATTTCCCTTTCTGGAGGATGTCCAGGTAAATCATCTGGAAACACATCATGATATTCTATCACAATAGGTACATACTCTATTTGATCATTACTTTCCTCACCCACAATTATTTCATTCTCTTCTTCCCTGATAATTGAATTTAGTTGAGCTACTGGGAGTGGATCTAGATAAGAATTAGGTGGCGAAGATTCTGCCCTAAGGATAAGGTGTTCTTTATCATCATCATCAAAAATCAAAACCTCCTTCTTCTTATAATATATTTTCGCATCATGGTTTGAAAGCCAATCCAAATCGAGTATTATATCAAATTAAGTCATGGGTATGACGATGAGATTAGCAGATAAAGAACATTTATATGCCCTAATGGGAACGGATCCATAGAATGTTTTAGCAATGATACCTCCCTTAGGAGTTTTAACTGACAACTCCTTGTTAAATAAAATTTTAGATATCTAATTTTCTTTACAAACTGGGAAGATATGAAACAATTTGATGATACAGAATCAAATAAAGAATTTTCTAAACTTGAGGAAACCATTAAATTACCTTCCACAACGTCTTTCGGGGCTTCATCCTTAGCAGTAGTGATTGCATAAGATTGGCCTTGATCCCTTGGCCGTTTCTGAGGTACGATTCCCCAATTCTTAGGACATTTAATTTCATAATGACCCATCTCCCTATAATTGTAGCATTAAATATTGTTAGCGTCTTTCTTTCCTTTACAATCACCAGCTACATGGCCTTTCTATCCAAATTTGTTGCATACTCGTTTTCCTTTTAGACAGGCACTAGGGTGATTCCATCCACAATTATCATAGGGTGGAAATTCAATTCTACCCTTCATCCATGTTTCCTTATTTCCTTTCCCAAAGCTTTCAACAACTCTCTTCTTCTCTTGCTTTGATTTAAAGTCATAAGACTTAGAGAATTCCTTTTTTGTCTTGATAGCACACAATACAATATCTTCGTATGATGATAAGGACTGGGATACTAATTCTTGATGGAGAAATGGTTTTAACCCATCAAATAAACGATCAATTTTACTTCTTGGGTTACATATATAATCTGCAGCATCCCTCGCTAACCTTGTAAAGTAAGCCTCGTACTTTGCAACATTCTCATCATCCTTTTTCCTCAGACTCAGAAATTGACTTTCCATATCTGGTCAATGGTCATGAGGAAAGTATTTTTCTAAGAAAATTTATTTAAATTCCCTCCATTCCATATTTGATACTTCCTCGTCATCCTTTGTGTTTTGAATCAAGGACCACCATTGATTAGCATCTCCACTAAGGCAATAAACTAAATTGAAAACTTTTTCCCTTTCACTACTCCCCAAAGTTTGGAATATTTTCTCTATGGATTTTATCCATTTCTCATCCACTAATGGATTTGTACTCCCATTTAATGTTGGTGGTTTTTGCCTCATGAAGCGATCTAACATTGATCCTCCATGATGTGGGTCTGGGTGCTCCATACAGGTAACGTTATTATTCATAACCTGAGTGATTTGTCCCAATATGGTTATTAGTTTTTCAGCACCATTTACATCACTAGCTCCACTATAGTTATCTTGAGAAAAAATGAAATCCCTACATGGAGTGTTGGCATTGATACGGTTTCCATTCCTTCCACTAGGCACCATTTCTAAACAATGGCATAAACTAGATTAGTTTGTGAATAGAAATACCTAATCCCAAACTTGTAAAACACATAACATAAATTAAACAGTTTATGGATATAATCCATAATAATAAAAATGTCTTCTTTAAGGATGTATGTACGCATAAAACCTTCATAATGGTTTATAATGAAAATGAGAATTATCCTAAGAATATCCCCCGGGAGTGTTGTAACCAAGAGTGCAGCAAGGCCCGTTGTCGTGCACCAGTTCTCATTCGAATCTAGATCAAAGTGGTGTTTTGGGGGTTTACCCCTAGGTACATCTATGCCAGAGCCACCTCTACCTGTTCGTATCCAGACAGTGATGTATTACTCTGAAAACTCACAAAATCTCTACAATACCAAAATTATAGGAAGTTCTTCCATACTATTCCTCAAAGTCTATCTTAGGACTATGTGCTCTAATCAGAGTTTATCTAAATCTAGTTTCCAAGGTTTATACTAAACTTCCCTTGATACCAACTGTAATGCCCCGACCCTAGTTACCCAGAGTTGGTGCATTATTACATAACATCGGCATGATCACAAGGAAATCGTGTCTTGAAAGACCGATCAGTTTAGTATTATTGGAAACAAGATTCATACATATGTTCAACTTTACAACTTGAAGAGAAATACAACACAAATATATTTCATTAGGAACATCTAAGCCTCCTAGATTATTCTTGCAAGTCACTCATAACTTACTTCTTCATAACCTGGGAAAATGAAAAATAAGAAAGGGGTGAGCTCAAACACTCAGTAAGGGTGAGTAATACAGTGGAAAATGACATAAATATTAAGCATGGTGAATAATTGAATCCACATGACTTTACCATTAATAAACATGAATACTTTTATGGAATGAATATGAGATGAGTTAATAATTCCATAATAAAACATAATCATGGGTATTCTACTAGTCGAATGACCACATGAACCATCAATATTATTTCCATAATGAGGGAATGTATAATGTTGGACATCTTGAAACATGTTTTCAAGGCCTTTGCCAAGACGTCTAAAAATGATTAAGGCCTCGGCCAAAACCATAAATCAAATTGAGAAATCGCCTTGGAGAATTCCACATCTAGTTGTCTCATGAGACCTACCGAAGCATCGAGGCGCTATAGCAGGCTCCACCCGTAACTTACTAAGTCCAATACATTCCTCATATGAAAATTTTTAAACATATCATAAACATTCGTATTAAAACTGGAATACGAAATGTCAATACTTTAACCATAAACCATGAATTTTATAAAAATAGCACATCCACAATCAAACATATCACAAATCCTTCAATAAAATATATATGTTTTGTATCATAATAAATCAACTTCAAATACACATAAAATCCATCAAAGGATGTTGACATAGATGAAATCAAAACCCTTTTTAGAGAAATATCTCTTTCTATTTTGAAATAATTTAAGTGTCACATAATTATAATGAAAAACTTTATTTTGGAAATATTCTTATAAGACTTTAATGGACTCTTTGATGATGTTATAATGATGGAAAATAGGTTCACCCACCGTATAAGTTGAAAAAACATTCTTACCTTAAATTTTTCGAAAATGTCAAGAAGGAACTTGTTTGGAAAATGACGGAAAGATTCCTTTATAAACTTATTATAAAAAGTCAAACAAGGTTATAAATGACTTTATCCCATATTCTATAAAATAGTAAGAATGTTTTGAAATACATTTTTAAGAAACATGGATGTGGATGACAAAGAGGTCCCAGTAGTTAGTTATGCTTAAACAACCTCGGATAATGAAGAGATTGTTAAATAAACCCTTACCTTGTACATTTCCTTGGTTTAGGGTAGGTTAACCTCCTGTATAATGGTGAAATAATTGTTATTAAACTATACAATAATCATATACAATAATATGAAATCATATATGATCTTTAAACATTGATTGTTAGTAATATCTTAGTATTATCATCGTTTCAGGTGTTAACGAATTCATTTTCCTTTATATTATTTGTTATGTGAGACAAATTTGTTATAAATGGGATGTATATTATTCATATACAGAATGATATCATGTCTATAAAAATTATTTTTAATCATCAAACGACAATTAGACTTGAATGGATACGATGGGGAATGAATCTCATCGTGTTCGTGGAGACGGTAGTTCGTACGTACGCACGTATGGTGACATGTCATTAAAAGGATAGATATAATACTTAATATGGTTTTACCATATTTATAATAACATCATAGTATATAGAAGATACTGGTGTTATTATTATAGAATTGAAACAACAAATAAAGAAGAAGTTGAAGAAGAAAGGAACTTGAAAAAGGGTGGTGAAAACATTACCTCTTCTTCGGGTTCTTCCTTTTGATTTGATCAAAAGGGGTCCTTAGGTTGACTTTATGACTAAAGTAAGGCCTCTAGGATTAATGGATGATAGTTTAGAGGTTCTTTGGGAAGAGGTTGGCCAAACCCAAAGGCTTTGAAGGTATGAAGAATTGGTTAGAAGTGGTATCCTTTTATAAGGGGGAGGAGGGGCTCTTTAGGAAAAACATAAAGTACTAATTTATAATAAATTAATATTCCATTTATAATGGCTCAAAAGTGGATTATTCAAATTAAAATGTGGCTATGGGTAGAAAGACTTTAAAACAATAGATTTTTGATAGTTTTGGTTCACTAAATTAACCTTATCATTTATATTTAACTCTTAGTTAAATAGTTTGACATTCACCATGTCTCTTTGTATGTTTGTATTATATGGTTAATAAACAAACCATATACATCCAAGAGAACCCCAAATGGTTCATTAATGATGCACCTATAATTATTTAAGTCTCTTGGCCGAACCTTAGATTTTTAAGAATTGGATATCAACTAATAATAAAATATTTGTTTTAAAAACTATTTTATGTCAATTTTGACACTATTTTGTATTTGATTTGTTTGAAACTTATAAAAGCATGATTACTTCGATCATACATAATTAAATCAATACTAACATGTCATATTAACCTAAAAAATTAATTCAATTCATTAAAAGTCTCAAATTACATTTATTTGGGTATTTATATTATCAATAGTTTCAATATTTCATTAATTAGGTAATTACTTCATCATTATTGTGTCATAAAAAATAATTTATTTAATGTCTAATAATTATAAATAAAATACCATTATGTTTTAAATAGTTTTAGCTTTCTAATTAATATTTAAAATCAGATTTATCTTATGTATAACTATATATTAAAAAAAAATTAGTTAATAAACGTTGATTTTAACTCTTTTAACTCTTCTTTGAATTGAATAATAATAAATGTTTTAATCTAATCCAAGTGGACCTAAATGATAATATTTTATTCCTAAGGTTGTTTTTGGTCGATGTAAACTTGTCAATGGAAATTATTACATGTTTTAGTTTAATATTAATATCATTTTTCCCTTAATTACCCTATTTATTTTTAACCGTGGTAAATAAAAGTAAAATGTTACTATTCACCAAAAATTATTTTTATCTTATTGAACCACATTTTACTCCTTGATATTAACCGTGTCTCTTGGATTTTTGAAATTACACTCATAGAAGCGATAAAATTATGTGTTTAATGAATTTCCAAATTCTCCTAGGAGGTGGGTAAAACACGGTGAAAAGTTCAATAAAAGTTTTATATATCTAAAATAATTCTAAAATAACTCGAATGAATTACAGTTAACTTATATATGTATTATGTATATACTTTGACCTTAATTAAATTTAAATAAAATAAATAATTATTTAAAATAAAATTTGGTTTTAAACTATAACTCAGTGTTTTTTTTCACGATTCATCAAAAATTGAATGTTTTCAGAAAAATACCAAAAATTCACCCTAAGATAATTTCAATATTCCAAATCCAAAAATGAAGTCCATTTTGAATGATAAAATGTATAAACTTTCAAACATTGGGTATTACTATTCATAACGGCTAGTTTGATTGGTTGTTGTGTGTGTTAGAACTCGAAGTTGTGTACAACTCACGCTACTGTATTATTCAAAGAGAAGTGTACCGTGTAAGCTTGGGGTGTTACACAAAATCAAAAATTATGTTCTCTATTCTTGAATGAATAACTAGTGTAGCTATCGCCACTTTATTTTCAGTATTCTCTTTAGCTATAGTGATAGAAAAATCTCTCCATTGATGCATTGGAGGTTGTTGGATGCCTTCGAAAACCCATCATTTAGGTAACTGGTCCGAAAAGTGCCATGGATCTTTGAAGTTGTACAAATGAACAATGTATTGAGGATAGAAAATAGAATTCCTCTCCTCAATCATAGTTGTGGGGTTTTCTTGTCAAAAATTTTGTGTATGGTTCCCTTCCTTCCCTCACCAAAAACATTTCCTCATCCCCTTCAAGCAATTTCCAGGGTGTCTCTTTCTACAACATTGGCAATTTGGATGTTCTAATTTCATAAAACCATTTGATTAATCAATAAAACCTCCATAAATAAAGTCCAATTTCACCTTAATTTTCAAATGATACACTTAGAATCACCAATATCTATTGAGACATTGAGGGAACATTGGAAAATCTTCTCAAATCCTTCAAAGTCTTAAATACACAAGCATTTTTTAGGCGATGTTTTAGCCTGACAAATAAATGTACAACCTTGCATTTAGGGGTAAAAACCTGACCAGAGGTGCATCATGAATGTTTGTTGAATTTTTCCTTATACTCCCCAAAATATTCATCATTCATTTTCTTAATTTTATGGAAATATCATTCCATATTAAGACGTAATGTGCAGGGAAAATATTTATCAAATTTGTTTTTCTTAGAATCCTTCCATCCCACAACCTCAATTTCTTATTTAGGATTTTTATTTCTTATTAAGGTGAACCATTATTCAGTTTCACCCTCTATATGATAGCCATCCATAAGAACCTTCTTTGTTTCATAAAATTGAAGGATGGAGAAGATCTTCTCAATGGAGTTGATCCTTTGTTTGGCGATTGAGGGAATAAATGATTATTTCAAAGGAGGAGGAATTTATCTCATGATTCATTCGATTGATACATGTTATTTGTGGGGCTAGTACATTCATCTTGAACCATATTTCTATTAAAAACATGAGATAATAGAGAGAGTATCATGACAATGTTTTTGATTCCCAATCCCATCGAATTGAGAATCGCATTAAAATAGTCGGCACTTTGATCTCCACATCAGTTATTAGCCCAATTCCTCCTATTACCAAAAATTAGCTAGATTAAATAGAAAATTAAGGGTAATTATTATAAACTATTTACCAAATAAAGTGTAATACAATGAAAAAAAGGGATAACTTATAAATTACATTTATTTCTTCACTTATGAATTAATGGACTTCAATCTAAGTGATCTATGATCTGTTTCCTAAAGTATATTATTATGTGATTTTTTTTGCTCCCATAATAATGGTTTATAATAAGATAATGAATTTAAAAAATAATATACCATGGGAGTGTCGAACCAAGAGTGAATCAGGGACCATTATTGTTAATCGGTTCCTATTCGAGTCCAGCTCATTATGGTGTTTTCAGGTTTTACCCCCAAGATACATCTATTCTAGAGCCACCTCTTCTTGTTCATATCCAGACATGGATATATTTTTATAATAAGCTACTTACATTATACTCACCAGAATGTAGGGTCTTTTTTCTCATACTTATTCTTATCCCTAAGGCTTTCACCATGGTTTTCTATTCCTAATCCCAAAAATAATTAAACCAATCATTTGATGAAAACTATAACAAAACTACTCTTAATTTCATATTTAAACATGATTTATTACATAAAATTTCACTTAATACAACCCATATGATTTGGAGGCCTAGTGGATTTGTGTATTAGGAACATTACATGACAACATAAGACATAATATAAAACATATTTATTCAAAACATATTTTACCCGACCACAACATTGCCTCGTACTTAGCATTGCATTGGGTAACCTGAGGACATGCATAAAAAAATGTGAGTAATATATCCTAGTAAGGGAGTAAAAAATGAATAACATGAATAATAAAATACCTTTTATGCAATAGTCATATCAATGGAGCATAAAATAAACGTGAAAATAAAGCCTTGATATTGCATTATCATCATAACATAGATATGTGGCAATAACATAAAACACTGCATCATAAAACTAAAGGAACTAGTTAACCCCTATATTAACATGGTCCAAAAATATCATAAAATTAATCTGGTAAACCCTTGTGCCAAAATGATGTATCTTGATACTAAACATTTCCCAATGCATTAGAGCGCTATCAGGGCAAACCCTTCATAATCATTTCAATCTCATGCTTAAGTGTGCCAGAGAGATTATAAAACAAGGATTAATACTTCCTAATAATTTATTCAATGATCAAGTAGTGTGGAATAAATACATGTAATTCCTACATTAAAAATTTATATGTTCATAAATGTGAATACCCTTGATAGAGGAATAGGTATGGTATTCACTACATGACGATTTTGTCCTGGAAAATCACTGCACAATTTTGGCTTCACAACAATGTGACATAAAAATTTATAAAAAAGGTTGATGAGAGATAAATGGGTATCTCATAATATATAAACTAAATATTAACTAATAATATCTTATAAATACAAGTTAAAACATAAGGAATTTCAAAATATAAAGCACAACATAATAAGGAAACTTGAAGGAATAGGATGAATGAAATAACTCTAATGAACTTTTCGCATTGTAACGGGTATAAAAGGGAAGTATTAATGAGAGATAAAGGGGTAAATCATCATTAAAACATAATAATTCAAGTATGGGGTAGTTTTTAAAACATACTACATCATTTGTAATTGAAAATAAATGGGTGTAACAATATTTGGAAACTTCGATAAAAATGAGAATAGAAGGAAACCCTTACTTGAGTGTGTGAATTACAAAGCATTAAGAGGGAAATCTTGAGATCTTGGGAAACATTTTGAGGATTATAAATATGGTAGTACATATTAAGTATGTTATCCAAGGAATTTTAGTGAATAGTATTGGGAGATTAAGTGGGTTTATATAGGAAATGAGAGGGAAATTCTTTAATATTTCACAAACATAAGATTTAGAATCTATATAATTAAATATTAAAAACCCCAAACCATATTTTTGGTTTCTATCAATGGTTATATCCAAATAATAGTGGAAAAATTATTTTATAAGTCCATGGTCTGAGGATATTAAAATATTAGCCTTTCTTATGTGGAGGTGAGTTACATTATTAAAGAAATGAACTTAAAATCATAAAACATGTTATACATTTTGGAAGATTCACTAAGGCAATATCAAATAAGTCAAATAAATATAAAATAACATAATTTTAATTTCAAAACATATATTTGGTCTAAAATACATTTTATTGTATTTATTACATCATCATTGGTTCATTATGATGTCATAAAACACAAAATATAAATATATATTATTTAATTTTTACCCAAAAATTTTACTATCTCAAAAAAATTATGAAAAAATAACAATTAGATAATTTTGACATAATTATTCCAAAAATATTTTTCATTATACCTAAATAATTTCATAAATATGTGAATTTTCACTTTTAAAATGAGAACCAACATTTATTGAAAATTGACAAGTTTTGACAAAAACAGTTTTAAAACCATAATAAAAATTAATTGGACATAAGTAAATTTATATACTCATTTATTATTATTTAAATTAATTTTATAACAATATTTTATTAAAATATTCATAATTTCAAAAATTATTTAACTCCTTAAAATAAATTCCTTGAAAACAAACTTTCTATTTTATCGTATAAAAATATAACTCCTATCAAAATGATTATCTAATCATTAATAGATAAAAATCCTATGTAACCATGATTTATAATAATTTTTTATATTATTATTAATAAAAACAAATTTAAATATAAAACTTCATATATTTCTCAGAAGTACCATTTTTTACCTGAAAAAATAATTTATCAAATTCATCATTTTTCAAGAAAGAATACTCTCATAAATGAATTGATGGAATAAGATTTTTATTTATAGAAATGGAATAAAAAATGTGTAGCTAATACTTTGATACATAACCCCTTATAAAACCCTCAAAAGTCTTTAGGCTAAGGCATGTGATGGTGACAAACTCTTGGCGAGGCTTAGATAACATCACCCAGGTGGTAATCTATATTGACTTGAACTTTTCCCATAAAAGATTCCATTAAAGATTAATATATTGAAGATCGGATTGCTCTTGTACAGATCGAATCCTAGTGATTCTAAATCCTTTCTCGGATCCGACAAATGAGCTTTGTAAGTCCTGAGTCTAATGGATGAGGTCATTATCTCCTTTTACTTTGTCGAAAGGAACTGTTAAAACCTTATACTTATATTAGTTTTGTGATCATTGTTCAATGACTATATCATCAACTATAATGATACCTAATGGTGATTTAAACTCAATAATAATAAAATGTTCATGTTGTTTCTATATCTATAAGAAATTAAATGAAAGGGAATTTATTTTTAAATGTTTGGATCGTTATAAACGTGTTTTTCACATTTTCAAAGATGGAATAAAAAATGTAATTATTAATTAATCATTAATAAATTATTATAATATCATATATATGATATAAATATACTCCCTATATTTTTCATTATTACCATCCATGTAATTTGGAGTCAAAAAAATGAATCACATCACTTTGTGGAGGTCATAGTCCACATATACGCCTGAATGACATCATCATTTTTCAATGAATGGAAAGGTTAAAAAATATATGATATAGTTTTTCTATATAATGATAATTAAATCAGGGATGTCATATATATAATCATTAAATACATCATTATATCCATCATTGTAAGGTCGTGATGGAAAAATAATTAGATCAATTCATGATGCGGTAGTCTAACATACACACGAACGACAATTTCATTTCCCATTTAATGGAAGAGGATAATGATATGAGGTATTCCATTAACCTATACGAATTTTATAATTTTTAATATATGATTTTTATTTTTTTATATTGGTTGAGTAAATTTTTTTAGGTGTTAGAAAAGATAAAATGAAAATGGGTGGTTAGAACTACACCTCTTCTTCATACAACCTCATTAGGTTTATAACAAAATCCATCCATCGAATATTAATAATAAAAAATACTATAGGATATGGTTAGTGATGTAATGAAGGTACATGGGTAGGTATTTTCAAAACCCAAATTTTAATAATGTGAGGATAGGAGATGATAGGGTGTCTCCTTTTATAAGTGAGCGAGAGGATACAATTGGAATATTTAGAATGAATAAAATTTATTTTCATTTCAATAAATCCATATGGTTCTAAATGGACCGTGTACAATTCTTAGATGATATAGGATAAAATATATCCATAAAAAATAAATTAGGAATGTTTTTAGGTAATTTTATTCTTATATCTTCAGCTTAACCCTTGAAAAACAAGTTTCTTCATTAATTGTGGGGAATTTTTTATTGTTTTTATGATTCATTATGAAAAACTTAAAGTGGAGTGATTAAAAAATTTAAAAATTATGATTCCATCTATGTAAACTAATTTATAAAACTATATCTCTTAAAGTTTCATAAATTAGTTTTAAAATAAACTCACAAAACTTGAAAAAAACGGTTTTTAAGAAAAAATGTTTTCAGAATAACAAACTATTCTTATAAAAAATTAACATAAAATTAATTTCAATGACCATAATTGGATTATTAATAATATAAATAATTTAATTTCAATTTTATAACCATTTTAGAAAAAAAAATATTTTCAAATTTATTAAGAAAATGGAATTTTTCAATTAAATTCAATATTTTTCACCATTCATTGAAAAATTATACATTTAGGAAAATTATAAATAAAAATTATTTCTAACATAATTATAGTTTTTTAAAATAATGTAAATTTTTTCAAATAAACTTTCTAAAATTTGAAAAATTTACTTATATAATTTTATCACACAAATAAAAAATCATTTTTAAGAAAAAATATATTTCTAAGACATCTAATGACTTGATTAAAAATTCTATAATTATTTATAAATATTTTTGATTTATATAAGACCTTTCAATGTATTTTTTTCTAAATTTTGATTATTCAAATTCATATGTAAAATTTAATGACAAGGTTATAAAATTATATTATATTACCGTTCAATTAGATTTAGAGTTTTGTCCTTCACAATATATTAAATAAATATACTTAAATAGAAATAAGTTAAAAACATTAGGGTGTTGTATTAGTGGAATAATTTATTCTATTCTACTTATTCTTGTATGTTAGGTGTTCAAAATCCAAAAATAATTTTTTGGGAATTATAAAAGGATTTCCATGGTTCCAAAAACATATTCATATAGTCCATGTTTGCACAATTTTCGAATCATGGAAATGTAGTAGAAAAAATTCCACATTTATTTCCATGGTTTCTAAAGGACCATGGTAATTGGAACATTTCTATGTAATCTATGATCTTGGTTACCAAAACTGAGAGAATTGGATATTCCCATGCTTTTGGAACATATTTAGATGGATTTAAAGAATAATAATTACAAATTTTTATTAGAGTTTTTAGATTAGACTTTCTATATCACAACCTTTACCATATAATTATTCTCTTATAATTGTTATATATATAATGAAGAGTTATAAAAAAATATTTTCATGCATCATATTATCTCTCCAAAATTTTATATCTTCTTGAGAATCCTCCCTCACTACTTTGATATCTATAAATCCCATAATTTCAATGTCATATTCTTCATTATTCTCAGGATTTTGGGGATTTAATAGTGAAATCCAATAAAAAATGTCTAGTGTGATCCGGTCATGAATCGATCAATTTTACTTCTATTTTATTTGGATAATAATCATTATATAATATAAAATTACACCATTAAAAAATATTATTTTTTATATTAGTATTTATATTCACATGTCTAATGGATTTTTTATTAGTGTATCCTCATCCCCGTTATCAAAGAACCTCTATGGATACTTTAAAAATATGTGTCTAACATTTCCTCATCGAAAAAAGTAAAAAGAATATTCAAACAAAACATTTATCTTCCCTTTTTAAGTCTCTATAAAGGATGAAAATGGATTCATCACCATTATTATAGTTGGATAATCCTCCAAGGTATGTCATTTCATATCCTATGACATTATATACCTTGATGTTTCATTTAATGTATGATTGTCCCTATTTATCCTCACATTATATATTATGAGGAAGTTTTATAAATAATATATTGATTTCATCATTGGATGTTTTTCCTTATTCTGGGATACATACAAATTAAAAGGTAGAGTTATCGTTCAAATTATACAGTTCGAGGTATCAACATATTCATGCATATTTCCAAGTCCACACTTGTCCACCCTAATTATGTTAACTAAATTAAATATTGAGTAGTTAATTTTGATCATGTGAATCCTAAAGTATTTATATATTTTTACATAGAACATAGATCATAGCCTATTTCACCTTTTAATCTCTTTGATAGGCATGATGAACATTATTCTAAATATACATTGATGATTTACATGCAAAAACCTTCATGTAAACTATGATTGAAAATACTATTCTCACAAAATTTATTCATTTAGAATTAAAATCTAAATAATTTATACCACTTTTATTGAGGAATACACATTCCATGTCAGTCAAAATTTCACCTATGAATGTGTTTGCACAATTTCATTTTATTTTTTCAAAAATATTATTGTAGTCGATTAATATATGATTGATAATTAAATATATTAAATATCAATAAACCCTTATGGTTTATTATGAATTCCATGTTATATATATAGTGGAATTGTTTTGGTAAATGACTATTATATTCGGTACCAATTGTTAGAACCACTTGGGAATATACCCTAGAGGGGGTGAATTGGGGTATGGATATTAAAAAACATCACATTCAATAATCTTATTCCGTTAATTAAAGGGGAAAATTGCCGCATTATATATATATATATATGAATGTGATATATAATGTGTGAAATTTTATTTTATTGTGATCACATGAATTTTTCTATATCCATGGAGAACACAATGATGATGTTTGATAAACCAAATCAACTAATTTACAATATTGTTTATGGGTTTGTTATAATCATCATATGATCATTAAAGTGGAAGAAAACCACAATATCATAAAATATCATTAGATTAACAACCTTTGGTATTAATAACATAAAATATAAACTTTCATGAAAAATATGATTCAGGAGCTATAATTTTTGAACTTGTCAGTGTTTTTTTAGTGGAGATCATCATGAGATAAAATAAGGATTATTGCATCCTCTAGGATGATATCATCTAATTGAATCCACATTCATAACTAGAGGACCACATGATCTCCTATGTTGTTCTAACATCACGTCTGTGATGAAAAAGGAGTACTATAAATAATAGAGTATCTATTATGGATTATGAGAGTCACACAAATCTAACAAGTGATTATATTGGTTCCCTTCCTTCAATAAAGGGATTTGAGTGTCAACTTCCATCGCATTGCAGTCAACATGCATTTCAAAAATACATGACTTTTTATTACATCATAATTATTTGAATGTTTTATGTGATAATTAATATTATATAAAGCCATTAAAAATCAAAACCATCGATTCAAAACTTGAGGAAACATTGGAGTATATTTAGCAGTGTCTACAGATATAGTATTCCACTTAATCTATAATTGCGACATTGAATACCTTCTATTACAATAGAGTATCATAATATGTGATAAAAATAACTTTCATAACATAGTATAAGGCTTATGTTTATCTTGTAATATAATATACTTTTTTTATAATGTATCCAACAATCAACGAATTTTACTAAAATATCATAATGGATTTATAAATAAAAATCGCAACTCTTTGAATCCTTCTAAACCATTTTAGATATTATTTATAAAATTATCTATATCATGGAACAATATATTTTTTAAGAAAATAAAACATATTCTTTGGCCAAAATTTTGGACCTTACTAGACATCTCAACGTTGAAAACAAATATGAAATCTTAATTTCATAAATGAAGGAAAAGCGGGGCCTATATAAATACATAAATTCTTATCTGTCTATAAAAGGGTCCGGAGTGATCTCAATTAGTCATTCCAAATTTTCTATAAGATCATATAATCCCCAAAATATATTATATTAAATTTATTTATACCTATATAACCCCTTTTCTGTGATGTAGAGTGAGAAATAAACATGTAACATGTCAATTTAATATAGGTCAACTCACATATTCATGTTTCTTGTATAAAATACATACCCATATTAATTAATATAACACATTTCATTCATCCAGGTAGTCAAGAACATCATATTATTCTCAAAAAATCATATCCACCGATTCTATTAGTTTAATTTAATTAATGGATCCATTATAATTAACATACTATATGAGTGGAAAATCAAATCATGGTTGATCTCTAACCAATTAAATAATAAATAATTTGACCAATGACCCCCTAATTAGATAATTCACTAGGCTTGTGTAACAAAAGTTATCAAAGTATAATGGTTCTCTTTTAATATTTCTCTTTAACCTCAGGTAACATATATTCATAAAAAAATACCCACATAAATATAACAATGATCAATTAAAATTACATGTGATATATTTTGGGGTGTCAGTATGAATTATAAGTATCAACATATTACCTTTTTAGTTTATTCATTATATCATGAATAAATATATATATAAAAAGAGAAATATTTTACTCATGCTAATATTAACATATAATTGCAACCAATAATAAATTATAATGATCATTGATTTGGGAAAAATCAATTCCTTACTTTCAAGTTATATTATTATTCAACTAATACATGTTATATTAATATATCACACATGAAAGAATGATAAATAAATAATTAATTTATAATAAAATTATGATATATTTTTTAACCATTACATATTATTTCTAATTTTTATAAGTCTGAAAGATTTTACATAGTCCTCAAACATTTTCTTCACTAAGGTTTATGTTAATATATATCCTAAATTTTCTTCTATATCCACAAATAAATTATATACACCACACCTCTCAATAATCTCTCAAATTTTATGGTACTTGTGAAACATGTGTTTAATACTTTGGTGAGATCATTGTCATTTAGCCATAGTAATAGCAACATTATTTTCACATTACATCTAGATTGATCCCATTTTTTGGACACAACATCATGATTAGAAATAAACCTCATTATCTAACCAGATTCTTTAAATGAATATGATATAGATATTTTCCTAACACTGCTGTCAACTTTACTATGGTTTCTTGATTGGAAAATTTCCAATAGATAAATCCAAATTTAATGGAAAATAAAAACTATATTGAGTTCTCATATCATATTTAATGGTCTGGGAACTAGAATCAATGTAAACTTATAATAAATGCTCATTATCACCTCCAATTACCAAGAGAAATCCTTACATATGAATAAGTAAATAAATATGTTATTGATAAAAAATTTATTACACTCACATGGATTGTATTTGTATATACATCTCATTCTCAATGAATAAGTAAAATTAGTTCTTGTATACAACATGGAATACATAATAAATCCTATATCAGATGATTGAAACATCATATCGATACATTATAACACATAATAAGGACATGGAATCTTTTTATTATTCATTCTATATAACATTGGTGAAGACTTCATTTTGGTGTTTGCTATAGTAAAATTCATTAAAACCGTTCTAATATATTTGTTCTAAGTTTTCTAACCAACCTCTTATATCTATCTTTATAGACCATAATATCTATTATAAAGTCTATATCACCCATGTATTTCCATGAGAAAAATTTAGATAGCCACAAATTTATAAATAGTAAATTTGAGTTATCATTTTTGACATGAAGTATCTCATATAGAAAAATTATACAAAATTCCACCATACTCAACCAAATTTTATTTTATATAAAAGACTAATCTGGTTTCTTATGAATAAAAATCTTTTATTGCTTCATAAAATAATATATTCTAACTCTAAGAGGATTTCTACAAACCAAAAATTAATTATTGCAACTTGAAAATATCAAAAGAGTCATTTGGAACATCAAAACCTTCTTGTTGTATCACATACATATCAATTATTAAATACACATTTATAAAAAAAATTGATATTTGATTGATATAAATCTTAAAAAATAACTATAACGATATTGGATATATAAATTGACCTTATCATAGAAACTAGTGAAAATATCTCTTCATATTCTACATTATGAATTTATTAATAACCTTGTACCAAGTAAAAGGATATATTAGTAGACACTCTACCATGAATGTTAAATTTTCAATAGAAAATATAATTTTCACATAATGGGCCTCCCCCCTTTAGGATAATCTACCCTATAATAGTATATTAAAAAATACATGGTGTTTATTTCATTTTCTATTTCATTTATCCATCTCTTAGAATGAGAACACTTAGTTGAAACTTATTCGGTAGTAGATTTATCACCTATATACAATACATCATCATAATTTTCCAAAATAAATCCATAAATATTAATATTATACAAAATAATAATGTAACATCAATGATCCTATGAAACCTAACATTTTTATAATTGTGTAACTATTTATGGAACCAACACAAATTCCCTCTCAATAACACTTCATGTTTTTTGGTCTTGATCTTATCAAAGTTCATATTTCCTCCTAATGACCCAATAACTGAAATATTTCTTCCCAATGAATGTGTAAAATTGAATTGAAAACAATTTTTTCTTTGTAGTATTGTTGAAATAATATACCTTAATTTACTTGGGATAATAAAAAATTGTCATTTCTTTATAATATGTTTAATTTTATCAGAATCCAACTATAGTTTGTATCATTCAATACCCTAAATATTAAAAAAAACATTTTAATTATACTTCTCAATCCATATATAATATTGGAAATTTTTTTCTAATTTCAATGGAACACTATAAATCAGATATATAGCAGTCTCTAGAGCATGTCCCAAAGTGGAATAGAGAAGCTACATATATTCATCATTAATCAAACCATGTTGAATAGGGTATGATTCCTCCCCTTAGAAATATTATTCCACTTTGTATTCCTAGATTACTGGGTTCTATAATAGTTCATAGATCATATGATCAATGTATTCATAGATAATGTATTTACAAACCTGGTCTAGTTGAATAATCATAATAATTTCCCAATTAATTCTATATTTCATTATGAATATTTTTATAATTTTGATACATTTCATAATTTTATATCATTAGAAATAGAAAAAGAAACTGACTAAATTCATCAGAAAAGGTTATGAAGTACCTGAACATGCAACAATATGATGTAATAATTGGTCTGCATAGATCACTATGTATGATTTTCAATAGTGAACTACTACTTTCATCATTTCTACTAAAATGGGATTTTTCCATTTTTACTAATAAAAAATATTCTCAATTTTGAAATGATTCATAGTCAAAGGATTATAAAACTCTATTTATAGAGTCATTGAATGTGAGTCAAATTTATATGTCATTTTAGAAAATTTAAAATGTATTATAAGTTAATATAATCCTTGGCCTTCTTATTCTGGATATTATTTTTTCAATTATACATACCCAGAATTTATAACCCATCTTGATTACAGAAATTATTTGATATATTTATATATATATATAACTTTTATCAAAATAATTAATAAAAATAAATTGTTTTATAAATAATATACAAAAACAAAATATCTATTTTTTTAGGATCATAATAACATTTTTCTAGTCCAAAATCTTATCCACTTTATAGACATCGATCATAATTTTTGACCTGTAGTACAATAACTCTGGTGAAGTTCCCTTCAGACAAAGTTGTTTTTTGTTCAATTTTATATATTTTAATTATCCATGTAATGAATAAAATATTATATCATGCATTATTTATTGATTATTCACACAATGGATAATTTAGAGTTTCTTCCAATGTGAATACACAAAGAGTATATTATATATGTTTTTAGACAGCTGGTATTCATGTTAGAATAAGTGATATTGAATTTTAATGAAAAATAATTTATAGAAACAACATTTGGAAAAGTTATAAAAATATGTGGAATTTTATTACTATTTAATATTAAAAAACTAGATTGTATTGATGTTAATTAAAAGACTATGTTATTTTCAATGTTTTTAGGGGAGATGGCAGAATTTGGAGGAATCATCTTTAGAATTCATAGAATATTGGTTTCTATGATTAATGTGAAAATACCTTGGATAATGTTTGAAGAATTAAATATAATACATAGGGAAATTGGAATTCATTTTAAAACCATTTGAATAAACCATGAGTTTTAGAGTTTAATTTAGAAATATTAAAAAATACCAGATCATATATAAGATACAAACTTTTTAAAGAGTAATGGGTATTTTTATTTTCAGTTAAAATATTTTAGTTTATTTCAATGGGAATTCCATATGTGGTTATGGAGGTTTTGGTAGCAATAAGGCTCGGTCCTAGGCTTAGATCACCTATTTTGGGAGAAAAAGTAGGACACATGCTATTGGTGCATAGTTATCTGTAATTTTGTAGCTCAACCATGTGGTCCAAAATGAATTTCCACGATCAGTTTAACCATGAGAGGGAGTGGTGTTCCCAGGGGAAACCATCTATTTATTGAGGATATATTTATCATGGCATGTGAATGGTTATTAGTAACTATGTTACAATTTGTGTGGATGTGTTTCATTAGTAAGGTATATTCATATTGTGTACACACAATTTTTTGAACAGTGTGAAAAGACCATTCAAGGTCTGGGTCTCCAAGAGCGTGTGAGTCGCATGACTGTAATATGGTTTGGATAATCTTGTATCCAAACCATGTGCCCATTTAAAATGTTTTAATTTTCCATTTCCCTAAAACCCATATAACCCTCACCACTCATTATTCTTCCTTCTCATGAAAAACATCCCTCTGTTGAAATTTCTTCCATTCTATCCACCTAGGATTTGAAGGATATCCTCTATCTGAGATTAGAATCAAGTGTCAAATATCACATTCAATGGAAATCAATTAATCATCTCTTCCACTTAATTATTTTATCATTTTCTCTTCCCTTATTCTATGTTATTCTTATATAAGATAATATTCCTTATTTTCAAGTAAATTGTTTATTGTTTCATTTTCCCTCATTCTAGCTTGAATCTGAAGCTAATATCGGATGAAGATTTATCCATTAGTCTAAGTTATGTGGTCGTATTCCATTCCCATAATGCATTGATGTCCACATCTTGTGTCATTGTACAGAACACCATAAATTTATTGTGTTTCCTCTAAAATGTTAATCTAATTAAATAAATTGTTATCATCTGGAATTAGATAATACACTCGCCTTAAACTATATAATTATAGGTTGATGACCTCTAATTGAACCACACATTATGGTGTATGGATTATAATCCATTATCATTACACCTTGTTAATAAGGATCAAACTCCCCCTTGGGTTCCTTTATATAATTCCATGATTATACTTATTTATTTATTTAATTAAAATCCATTAAGGTGGTTCAATTATCTATCAAATGGGATGGTTTAATAAATTAAAATAAATGAAAATGGCAAGACCATGTCACTTATCACCCTTGAATACTGATAACTTTATGATGGGTTTTACCTTTTGATTGGAATGGATAAAAGGAATGGATTATTACTATAATTTCATAGGAGATACCTAGATTTCAAAACAGAATATGTGGTATGGGATACTTGGGAATGTTGGGTTAAATAAATTGTTGTTGGATTTATATTAGAAAATGGTTGAATCATGGATTTCAACAAATAATACCTTAGATGGCCTCACCGTGAAGATATATTTATTTCATACCTCAACAAATAATTCAGTTCCTTACACACTATTCCTTGGATATTCACATTGGTAAAATGAATTTTTTATCATGCCTTGGCTGACACTTGGGTTACTATTTATAATTCCTTGAATGAGCTCATAGGGTATTGGTTTTATTGCCTGCCTTGAGAGATACCAAGATTAAATATGTTGTGTCACTTCAAAAAAAAATCCTATATTATAAAATGGTAACTACACAAATATATTTCATCTTATTCTAAAGTAGGTAGTATTGGGAAGGTATCGTGTGGGTGGAACCGTCAAACATAGATATTATGTAGTTCATTTAGTGCTTTATTTTTTTACCTACACATTAATTTATTGAATATTCAGGGGATGGAATGTATTATAAATTATTGGTGATTACCTACTAAGTTCTAATCAAACCATATTTAATCCTCTAATTTATATTTTGATTTATTTATTGGATTTAGGTTTTGATAAGGGAAATCTGACCCATGTGTAATTGTTATTTTTCTATAAATAAATGAAGTACGGTAGAAAATGACCAATTTAACACCTCATGTTTTTAAAAAATAAATTAAAATGCATGAAAAGTTTGTATGTATATATTTATAACTATCATTTAAACATAATATTTCATCTTTTTTGATTTGAACATCAGAAAATGGTCATCTACGGTTGTGATCAGTATGTTATTTGGAGTCTGATAGAACCAACTTGTTTTTTTGATGAATATTTACATACTCTTATGAATAGTAATATGAATGGTAATATGACCCTTATGAATAGTAAATCATATTATTATTTTATTTTCTTAAGTATATAAGATAATGAGATGTTGATTAATTTTTCAAGGTATTAAAAAATTAGTTATTGATTTAGAATTGCAATTTTAGAATAAACTATGATTTTATATAAAAATTAAATTAATAGTATTAGGAATATTATTTTTAGAAAATGGTGTTCATTTCTCAATTATACATGTCAAAAAATGGTTAGGGTCAATTTTGGTGGTTTTTCTAAAATACTTGAATTTTTATAAATTTTAAAAATGATGTTTTGAGTTTTCAGTATGTTTATTGACATCATAATGATATAATAATTAATATAAAATGATGGTAGAATTTTTGACACTAAAATATGACATAAGGTATCCCGTGTGGCTAATATCGTGTTCAAAAACCATGGTAAAGCCAATAATTTTGGAAAAAACACTAATGAGGTGTCCTTAGAAATTAATAAAAAAAACTCCCTCTCATTTAAATTAAATACCCACTCATTCCTTCATTTTAATTCATTCTAAGATAATTATCCCTAAAGATCTGGTATTTTTACCTCACTATGATTCCCCCCAAGGTTTTATCAATCCCATAGGCTCCCAAACTTCATGTTATAGGAGTTACTCTATAAGGTAAGGGAATCCACCACCCTTCTCTTTTTCAATCTTTCATTTTATTTAATTATTTTTTAATTTTAATTGAATTATGTCCGGATATGTCAATCAATTTCTCCCATACATTCCAAATTATGTAATAATTATTATATAACCCTTTTCACTCATAAAAATATTTTATTGACTTTTAAGCGACGTTCTTAGGCTGCCCAATTTTCATACAGGATTTCTTAACTTTTATTTTATTTTGAAATTCGTTTATTTTTATTTTGTTTCCTAACCTCCTTTAATAAAAACATTATTATTACTATAGTACCTTACATGTATTGTAATGTTTTTGTGATAATGTTATAATTCTTCATCATCTCTCCTTTTCCATTCATTTATACTAAATATGAAAACACTATCTCTGATGTGCTAATTTACCACATTCATGGATGGTGCGTTTTCAATTTCTATTACCATCGTAAATTCTAGTCATGAAAAAATTATTTATGGTTTAAATAGATTATAATTTATGTATTATATCTTATATAAGGTTCTTAAATCATTTTTTACATAGTATATTAATTTATAAAATTAAATGAGTTCATTATGATAGAAGAATCGCCAAAATGACCTAAAAAAATTTCAATAATGATTTATCATATGAATCATCCTCATGTCATAATTAAAAATGATAAATGGTATAATTTATGGTTATATAAATATTTAAATACCATTTAATTCCAATTCTAAAGTTACACTTCCAATATACAAGAATATCCATCATGAACCTATCATGGAAATCATGTAAGGAACTCACCCAAAAAAATGGAATGAACAAAATACTAACAATTAAAGGGAAATGGGGTATTTTAATAGTCATATAAGGCATTATAACGATGAATATTTTTCTGTTGGATATTAATAAAACTATTTTAACCATTATACAAGAGTATTAAACATGATTTATGTAAGACAACCCAGAAGTAAGGGAAATCTTAGCCCAATTTCCATTCTATGGGTTAAAATTCTAATACATTAATTGTGTGGTTTTAAGATCATATATGTCCTAATTTTTATTATTATGTTGAATTATGTGTATTTACAATTTATACACATATTATTATCAATATATTTATTCTCATATCAATTATACAATTTTAGTAAGTGGATTTTCTTTTCAAATCCTCTTTTAAAAATCTGTTTTACAAAATTCAAAATCAATGTTTCCATGAAATTATTGATGTTGTATGATTATGTTCTTATTCAAGATAATTTTTTATGATGAATATTAGGACCAATATTTTCCTCTAATTCATTTTTTATGTGTATTTTGGAGGTAGGTCGTACGGTTACTCCATGTCTAACTACGATGGTTACATAATAAGGTAGTTGTGAGGGTTACATTGTAAGAGAGTCATGATGGTTACAAATTATAATTCTACATATGGTTTGGTTAGTCCCGTATCATGGTTATATGGAAATATCTCACTAAATTGTGTCATATTAATTACCTAAGGGTGGTGGATATGATTAAAAAGTTAAATGGGATGTCTTGGTATGTCATGCTAGACCTGATCATTATTCATGGTGTGTAGTGATGGCCCAGATTTCCAATTATTTTTCAATTATCAAAGAGTATGAAAGGTTGATTTTCCTCCATTGTTGGATCAATTTTGGGATGTATTATTTTAAAAAAAAAATCTAGATTACAGCATGTGAGAGAGTTGTAGTTAACAATGGAGCTTGTTCAATGATAATGACTAATTTATAATCCACCATAAATTATGGATCCTATAGTGATTTTGGAGATCATCATGCAGATAGAGGAACAAAAAGCCAAGAGGTTTATATATACCAGTAATCCTCCCATGGGTTTCACCAATGATTTTAACCAATTATGTGGATGGGGTGTCAGATTATGTCTGGATTAATGATTGTTGAGTCATGTAACAATTAAGAATAAGTTCCCAATTCTACATATATATGATCTAATTGACCAGCTCTGATGACCTCAAGGTTTATTAAAGATTGATTTGAGATCAGGATATCATCATTGATGTATTATACCCTAATATATACTAAATACATCATTCTATAATAGATATGGATTTTTAAAATATTTAGGTATATTTTAGTCTTATGAACACACCACCTATTTTCATGGCCTTGACATATCATGTTTTACACCTGTGTAAAAATCCAATTGTGGTAGAGTTTTAGGATGATATCATTGTGTATTCCCAAAATCAACATGATCTTGTAAAAATACATGAAAACATATTAAATAAACTAAGACATCATAGACTATATTTTAAGAAAACAAAATTCTACTTATGGATTAATAATGTTCACCTCCTAAGATATATTATATAAAAATTGTGGGTATAAGAAGATCTAGAAGAGATGAGATCCATTATTTCCTAGGATCATCCCAAAAATAACATTGATATTAAGAGTTTTTTGGGGTTCTCTAGTAACTATAGGAATATTATTCAGTATTTATCATTCCATTGAGCACCTTATACTGGATTAACAAAGAAAGGAATCAAGTTTTTATGGTCTAAAGAATATGAGAAAGTGTTTAAGGATTTGAAACAAAGGCTAACCAAAGTATCAATATAGATTTTACCAATGAATGAAAAATTCTACATTGTGAAATGTGATGCATCATGGATTGATCTATGAGGAAATTTAATATAAGGAAAATGTGTCTTGATTTATGAGTCTAGTTATTTATTGTCTCATGGGAATAATTTCTCAATGAATGATCTCAATTTAGTGGTTTTTCTTCACACATTATGCTTTAGGTGGAATTATTTTCTAGGAGAGTGGTTAATGTCTTACACAGACCATAAAATTTTTAAACACATATTCACTCTGCATTATTTCATCATTAGAAAATTATTATGTGTTGAATGCCTTCATTATTTTGATTTTTTTCTTTATTATATTCTTGTTAAATGAAATGAAATGCATGATTATAGGATTTGGAATGCTCAAAATAAATGGTTTAGGAGGCCATTCATGAATGGTTGTTGATATATCTCTTTTCATATGTGTATATTTAATTTTGAGAGTGTCATGGGAAACCAATTCTTCTGAAATTATCATTGAACTTATCACTTATATGCTAACTTAAAATTATAAAACCTCCTAATCCTGAAGGATTTTTCATATGGGAAGTAGTTTCGAGTGAGTACCCATTATCGCCTTGGGTTGTTGTTGATGATGATAAATTGTGTATACATATATGTGTTTGGGTTATTGTATGTGTGAAAGAGGAGATGATGTGATAATTTCATGATTCATGTTGGACAGTACATCATAAACTTTAAAAAGATATATTGTGACCAATGCTCCCAGTATTGGTGCCGAAAAATGAAAAGGTATATTTCATTATTTGTTACTCAGTGTTCCACATGTCAGCTGGTGAAGGCATAACACCAAAAACATGTAAGGACTTTATAGCTATTACCTATTCCTAAGTGGAAGTGTGATGAAAAACATTGGATTTTGTGATGGTTTTACTATGGCCCGCTTGAGGCAGGGACATAATATGGGTAATTATGGATAGGATAAAAAAATCTATAGTTTATTTCATATTTGGGATACCTTCCCAATGGCATAACATGAAATGATTTATTTTCATGAGATCATACACATTTATAGGGTTCCATATAATATTGGATCAGACTAAGATGATCAGTTCTCCTATCGATTATGGTAGGGGCTATACGGATCTCTTAGATCATAGGTACATATAAGTAAAAAATATCACATGAAGATTAAGATTCATTCCAATTATACTATATAGGTATAATAGGACATGTTACAATCATTTTCCTCTGAATTTAGTCACTCTTGGGAGAAACACTGAAATATTTATGAGTTCTATTACTATAACATTTTCCAAGATAGTTTTCATATAAATCATAACTTGGGACTTTATGGTAGTTCGCTTAGTTCACTTGTATAATAGTTAGTGGAAGGGGGACATGCTACTGGGACCACATCTCATTCAGGAGACATAGGAGTTGGTATAACTAATTAGAATGTGTTAGGATACTACTTATTATAGGTAGATGTTATATAATTGTCGTTAACTCTAACCTCTAGAGTTTGAGGTGGTATATTTGTTTTGATTGATTGTTTCATGAGGATTAGTCTGTCAATAAATTTATCAAAAAGGGAATATTTCACCTAGATTAATTTTATTTTTCATGATCATGGATGGATCCTGGTTGATGCCCGATTAGATAGATCATCCTCAGTGGTACTAGGATATGCATGAAGTTTTCCATGTTTCTAAAAATTTCCATTATCACACCAAATCATCCCATTTTTTTTATCATGGGGATATTGAGATGGAGTTTGATGCTTATTTTGTGGAGTATCCATTTCATATTATTGATTATAGAATGAATGTACATTATGGTAGGGAATTTTAATTTTTTTGGTTTTTATGGAAGAAAAACCATATATAATACAAGATATGGGAGTGAATATAAGATATACATGTTTGGTTTCTAGAATCACTCCCAGATGTTGATCAACAACCCTTTGACAAACTTGAGAACAATTTGTTTTTGGGAGGCGATGTTCTAAGATATTGGACAATCATAAAAGATTGAATCCTTTTGTTTTTAGTTTAAATATTTCATTTTAACAAAATTAAAATTTCTAATTAGTTCATGAGGATTTTGAGAATATTTGGGCTTAGCTTGGGGAACATAGCATTGGGTGTTTTGATAAATGGTATAAGGTTCACTTTTTGAACATGTTAAGCTGCAATTTTATGGAACAAAATGAAGGTTCAGGGTTAGTTTAACCATTAAAGGGAGGAAAAACATCCTTGAAAAGCTATAAATTTACTTCATGTGTATTTTTCTTGGCCTGTTTATAGTTATTATTACCAGTGTTCCCAGCCATGTGGGTTGTTTATCATAGGTAAGTTTCAAGTGAATGGTGTGTGTGTGTGGTTATTCAAACCATGCACATAGACCAAGAAAGGTGTGTGCCTCATGGCTTGTGTGAACCACATAGATTTTGAATTATTTAAAAAAACCATGAATCCAAACCATATACCCCTTTAAAATTTTAATTTACCATTTTTACCTTAAATAATTCTAGAAATCACCCCTCCTTATGCTTATTTTTTACACTTTGAAACCCACCTCTTTGAGAGATCTCTCATCTTATCCACCTAGGATATGAAAGATATCTTCTATCTATGTCATGAATTTAATGTTTTTGGTCATATTGGGAAACCCTTAGTTAGTATATCCTTCCTATTACTTGTTTTCTATATTTATATTTTTATCTTGGATGTTATTTCCTTGCAAGATATAATAGCCTATTTTTATGGTGTTTTTATGGTTTTCCACTTTCTCATATTCTTTCTCAGATTTAATGCTGATTCCAACAGAAGAGTCACATATTGACTAATGGTAGGTAGTATAATACATTTCCAATAAATTTTTGATTTATACATCATGTTTTTTGTGACGTGCATCAAACTATCCATATATTTTCTCTAACATGTGATACTAATTAAAAAACAATATTTTCCTTAAATTAGTTAGTTCATTCAACCCAAATAGAATCATTACAAATTTTCAACCTCAAATCGCACACCCACCTAAAGTGTATGACTTATATATTTTGATTGTTATACACTGTTTATAAAGATGGAACTCCCCTTAAGGTGAGTTTATAAAATTGAACAACTATAATAGTATTTTTGAAAAATTAAACCCCCTTGAGGTATGTTGAATTGTTTATTAAAGAGGGAAGTATAAATATTTAAATGATGTTTTATTGGTAAGACCATGTCACTTCACCACTTTACTACTAATAACATTATAACAAGATATCACTTTTTTGTGGAATTACATAAATGATTAGAATGATATTATAGTTCCTTGGGAGGTATTCGGATTCCGAAAAAAATTACTGGGATAGACTCATTAGAAATATTGAATTAATTAATTTTTATTCCTACTTCAGTTTACAGAATATGATTAATTAGATTCCAACATGGAATAACGTTAACATGGTCACTCAGAAGATAGATTTATTTTATTCCACGATTGATACTTGGGTTTCTTATATGGAATGTTATCAATGAGCTCAGTGAAAAAAATGAAATTATACCATGCCTTGGGAGACACTTGGGTTCTAATTTTGATTATCTTGGATGGGATCATAGGGTAATGGGATTATAGAATATATTGATTTATAATTCGATTACAAATTTGGGATTCCATAGATGAGATAAATATACAAACTAACTCAATGATGAGTCTACAATATCAAATAATCCACTTGGATTCAGTAAATAATTTCGATTCATGTATTCCTTAGTTTCATTTTCACTGCTAAGTCATAAATTCCATTATATATTTGGATCTCTTATATCTATATCAGTATGAATGGAACCCTTAGTTATGTGCCACATGTTTGGAACATATATAATAAAATTAAAACTACTCGTGGAAAGATTAGTTAAGCTATGATATATATTTCATGCCATGATTACTGGCCTGTTTGGTTTTTGTGATTTCAAAAAAATTAAATAATATCAATTGAGTTTTTTGAGTATTGAATATGTCAATTTTTACTATGATATAATGTAAGTCTCAATAATTCTATTTATTTATGTATAAAAATTAAATTTATTTTGTGAAAATTATATAAGATAATGTGACATCTGTAATTATCCCATATTTTTTAATTTAGAAGAAGATACCAAGAGGTCATGGATGACAAAAAAATTATTAATTGATAATTTGAATTTTTTTGGCAGCCATGAATAGAATGAAAAATTATATTTTTAGTAAAGTAAAAATGATTTGTATTTTAATATTTCTTCCTATATAAGAAAAAAAAATATAGAAGAAAGAAAAATATGTAAATATTAGTAAAATACATTTAATCGTGGAGGTTAGTGGGAAAATAGACACCACATCTGTGTACATGAGAAAATGAGTAAGGATGAATAAGAAGAATGGGTGCCTAATTTAGATGTTGAAAGAGATGAGAAAATATTTATAACTTATATTTCTATGTTAAATAGAACAGAATGAAGTTCATTGAGCCATGTTTTTTTTCACATAAAAATATTTTTTTCCTGATCTTAAAGTACTGAGTCATGTAGGAGGAAAAAGATACTCTCCTGGGGATATATAAGCTATATAATCTATTGGATATTGTATAAAATGAAAATAAAGAATCTAATAAATTATTTAATTGAAACAATTTGGCTTTTTATGAGTAACATATGATTTTAGTGATCTAAAACTTGTAAACTCTCAAATAAATATAATGAAGAATGAGATAAGAGTTGTATACCTTATGTAGTACTCCATACCATGATAAAGAATAAAATTAGTTTATTTAGTAAGTTAATCACCAAGAAATATATTTAGAATCTATTAATTTATTTTGATACTCATGTGGTAAGATATTTTATGGGATTCATTCTATATCTTTTAAATTGTGAGAGGAAAAAAATTGTTTTTATATAAAATCTTGGATTTGAAAAGAGAAAAGGAGTCTGAGTTTAATAATTAGTTGTTGAATAAATGAAGGAAGATAAAGTCTCTATGTTACAAAGAAATAAGATAATTCTTTTTGTATATACGTCTGTGGATATCTTATTGATTATCTTTAATGAAATAAGTAATCTAAGAGGAATTTTGGGTTTGATTCCAATTTTATGAGTATGAAATATAGTATAAATACCAATTCAAATATGTAATATAGTACATGCATTAGAAATATGTAGTATAGTTAATCATGTTTCAAGATAATCATTATCCAACTATTGAATTTTTTGAAAATACAGTGGATAATTTGTTTCTATACAGAAGTTAAACATTGTAAGTGTTATGTTTCCCACATCAGGGATAAACCATGTAAAAATACCAAATACGGACTTCATATTTATATTTTTCAATGTGTGTTGTTTTATATAGTTTGGTAAATGATTAAACAATGAATTTATTTCTTAATAATCCATATAGGTTTATAATTACAAAGGTTTGGATAGAACATCAAAGAAGAAATATGTTTTTTTTGTAAAATTGGCCACACATGATTACCACACCCTAAGTGTTTTTTCATCCATCTACTAATATAAATATATTAAAAAATTTATAGCATGTAAATATAGTTCAATCATTTACAATACCTTTATATCAATATGATTTTGATTATTAGTACAAATATGTTTTATATTCCAAATATTAAATATCCATGAGTCATAGTTTTAGAAATATATCTTTATAGCATTCATTTTTATTTAATTAAAATTATTCTTTTTTCAAACACTTCATAACCATAGTTACCAATTTACAATAGTTTAATTTTTCAGACCAGCAAGATATCTCAAAATGAAAAACCCGATTCATGTTACAATTTTCAAAAAACGTACTTATAAGTGATCATCATGTTTCATATCCTATCAACATTTAATTGTAATGAAGGACTCCAACTTAAATTTAAAATGTTAAAATCATATCCATATAGGGAGAAAAGTTGTATATTTCACATAGAATAAATTTTGATTTAGAAATCCTCTCACAGAATATTTATTTTGGTAGCAAATCAACCAAATAATATTATATATTGATCATGTATATTTGTGTTTAAAACTATTTCAAAAAATCCATAATGTGGATGAAAACTCATATTTATTCCTCTAGTATCCAAACTTTAAGGGTTTCTCAGCTACGTGAAACCCAAATCTAACAAGGTGATATTTTTATATAACATTTAGGGTTATCCATTTTCATTGCTCCTTCATCAACATAATCCCTGGAAATCCTTATTTTGAAAAACTTACTCAATGTGGTGATTGAGATCTTCACATGTGTTTTCTTGGGAAGGAATATCACATTCCCTATTTTCTGGGTTTCTTTCAGTGCATCACTAATTAAATATAAATAACATTCACATTAACATCATAAATATTCTACCTCATGAAATCTTAATTTTCTAATGGTTTATTCCCTCTTATGCATGATTAAAATTATTTTTTTGAATCAATTTTACATCCACTAAAGTAGTATTTTTAAACAACATTAATTTATAACTCTTTACACAACTAATTATTTATGTTACGCATAAGAAAATAGAATCAAATAATCTACACATATTTAAATTTATCATATTAATAATGTATTTGATATTTTCTTATAATGGTTTAGAATTATATAAAATTAGCAATCTACTATTTAGTAAGAATGGATCCATATATAGAAAAACCCTATATTCCTATAATAAGGCATAAGCCCCTAGTCCAAAAGGTTTTCTAGCTCAATGCCCCTAAACATTTTAATAATTTACTCATGTGAAAATTTAATTAATAATAACATTAAGAAAAATATGTCAAAACTATATTATGTAACTTAATTTTAGCTGATAACTTTAATTACAAACTATGTAACAGTAGATGTAGAACAAAACTTATATTTTCATACCTATAATCAAATATAATAAATGAAAATTTATAATAAGTAATTTATCAAACAAATTAAATAATAAATTATATCCACATTTCATTATATAAATATATATATTTAGATGGAATACACAAATAAATTGATAATTTATTTTTTCTTCCAAACATTTGATAGTAATATAAATAATTTATATTTCAATTATGCATGAATATATTCCGGTATCAATATTTATAACATATCATTTATATATAATTTATAAACAATAGTGAAATTAGAAAAATTATTAATATAAAATAATTTAATCTTATGTTGTATTTTAAAATTGAATAGGTAGAATATGAATCATAATATTCTATTTTAATTTCATTTTACCCATAAATATCAGTTCTATTAAAAGGTAAAGATTTCCATTGGTGTAACCCTTATACATGAAACCTTTAATCGTGTAACCCTTATCTTTCAATTCTACAATGAAGGAGAAAAATCCAATAGCGTATCCCATATACATAGAACCCTAATTTGTGGAAACGTGACCCATATATATCATTTTTGTGGAAAATTAAATCATAAAGTATGGTGAATTAAGGTTACATATAGTAAAAAAAGAATACATAAGGGTTTCTCACTATGGAAAGGAATACATAAAGGTTAACATTGCAGCAACCCTTACACATAGACATAATTGAGAAACAACCTATGGTCTCTCACATACATAGGGATAACACTGTCAAATGGAAACCTCTTTCATAATGTGAGTATTAATCAATCTCCTATGGTGTGCTATAACCTTCACTACAAAGACAAAATGAGAAAAAGGGGTCATCGATTATATCTTATGAGAGTTACATAAATCTAATAGGAGGGTCTCATCCCATTACATAGACCCTTCATTTAATTAAATGATTCATGCATTATCAACCATCACTTGATTATTGACATGAATGATGATAACAAAGGGTCTATCGGTGCTTCATAATCATCTGAATGTTTCAAATGATTATAAAATGTATGTTTATCATAAATTATTCAACACATTGAGTTATAACTTAATAAAATGGTATGGTAGTCATAGTTGTGTCCATTCTCTCAATATCCCATATCATAATTATATTATAAGCAATAGTAGAGGCATAAAAATCTTTTATGATATAAGGGTGTTGTAATCTATGATATGAATCAAATTCATAGTGAAGTTTAGCATAAGTATATCATAAAATATGATATACCTAATTTTAGTGAATACCTCACAATAGTAACAATTTTTAAATATAACTCTCTATTTATTCATGTTTACAAATGTAAAGACCCGAAGCCTGACGTACATGGACATTACATTACTTTTGCGGAATACTTAGTACATAACAAAAACACACACACAAGGACCCTAATAGTTTAGTGTCTTTGGAAACTCGGAATATAATCTTCTAATCGTGGTGAAAGATCTTCAAAATCTCCCATAAAGATCTTCTTTTTTTTAAACCTAAATCCTTTCTTTATGTCCTGGGGAAAAGAAAAAATAAAAGGGTGATCTCAAATTCTCAGTAATGGTAAACAAAATAAATATCAATCACGTCATATTCATAAGAACATATCTTTTGGAAATCTTAACCTGCAAATGAGATCATAATTTCATAACATGGGATAAATCATAGAAGTGAAATGTAATCCCAATAATCATAACTTAAAACATGAAACTTTGTGGCATACACACATAATCATATAGAATCATTTCTTATTAGTCAAGACTCATTGCCAAGACTATCTTAGTGGAAAGAGTCCATTTCTGAACCGAGTTCACTCCTCGTTTCAGTCCTGTTTCACTGAACCGGTATAACCTACCATTCCAGCCATGTCTATCTCATGAGATATAAAATCTTTTCCCAATGCATTGGAGGGAGATATAGGTCCCACCCATATCATAATGATACCATTCTTATGTGTGCCACAAAATCATAAATCATACATCATTGCATAACCCATGTAATAAAAATGGGAATCTTAAACATCACGACATCATAAAACAATTCATATAAGATAAATGAATTCATTAAAGTAATTCCATCAAAACATAATCAAATCAATGTAATAATAGGGATAAAAATAGAACACTTTATTAACTTAGATGGAAAATAATTTTGATAAAACACTTGAACTCCATTCTTGAGAAAAATATCCTTTCTACTTCAAAAACACTTTTCCTTTCTTAACGTGTCATGAAATTAAAAAATAAAAGAAGTTGATGAAAAATAAACTTGAAAACTTGTAAAGAAATCTTTTTGGAAATAATGTTTTAAAAATCCATTCATGTCGTATAAGTTAAAAAAACATTCTTCTCGTACTTTTGTCTGGAAAGTCAAAAAGTACCTTGTTCCTTTCATATCTTTTACTAAAAACTCACCGAAGGTTAAAATTGGATATAGACTATTGTATAATGATTTAAATATTACATATTGAGTAAACATGGATGTGGATGATAAAATACACCCCAGTAAATTCCAAAGTATAAACAATCTCGGAAAAAAATGAGATTGTGATATTTCCCTTACCTTATGTCCGATATGCTTTTTACGTATCCGAACCTCCTGTATAATGATTTAAATAGTGTCATTAACTTATTACATAATCATATTCATTGTTATGATATCATATATCATTCACTTATGACTTTATATTACCCGTTCTTTTGTAAATTCCATGTTAAAGAAGCGTTTGGGTAAAATCGTTTCATTTATCGTAGGTGTTTGGACTTGTTGTTCTTGACATTATTATTACTTATATCATGATTTAATTACTTCCAGAATATAAAATATGATTTATATATCATATATATTCAGTATATATATATATATATAATAGATAGATAAATGAAATGAAACACACCGTTCATGGAGACGGTAGTCCGTACGTACGCATGAACGATGTTTTCCTTTCCTTATTGTCTTGAATGAAAGTAAGTAGATGACATATATATACATAAATCCAGTATATTTACCATGTCATATATTTCATTATTATTCATTATATATACTTTATAATCATTCTAGAATGGTTAACATGGATAATGAATCTCATCGTGTCGTGGAGACGGTAGTCCGTACGTACGCAAGAGTGATGATATCGTTCCCATGGTCGAGGAATTGTGTTGAAGTGTATGTATACTATATCAGTATCAATATCACTTTATTATAATCATATATAGTTACTCATTACACCATTATACCCATCCAATTAAGGTGGTGGCGAAAAATAGATTACACCACGGCGTGGAGACGGTATTCCATATGTACGCACGCGCGGTGATTTCCTTTTTCCGTAGGATGGATAGAAGGTTAATTAGAGTTGTTTAATATTTATAATAACATATCAGTATATAAGAAATACTGATGTTATTACTTTATCATGAAACAACTAAATAATAAGAAGTTGAAGAAGAAAGAAATTAAAAAAGATTGGTAACAGATATTACCTCTTTTTGACGCGCCTTCACTTAACCTCCACTTAAAGAACTAAGGATGGTCTTTGAAGAAGACCAGGACCTATAGGATGATACTAGGGAAGTGGAGAAGAGATTTTGGTAGGGTTTTTCCGAGCATGAATGCTCAAATTGGTGTGAGGAGGAGAGGGAGGAGGTGCCCTTTTATAAGGGAGGAGAGGGGCACCTTAGGAAAATCTCAAAATATTATTTTATATTAAGGTAAAATTCGGTTTATAATGGTTCCAAACGGTCTTATTTTGAAGCTAAAGTGGGTATGGGTCGCAATCCTCTCATCCAATAGGATTTAGACAAGTTTAGGTTATTATTTTAACCTTATCAATTAGATTTAACTCTAAGTTAAATAATTTAACTTTTACTGTGTCTTTTTGTTTTCTTACATTATATGGTTGATAAACTTACTATAACAAGCCCAAAGAACCCCAAGTTTTTTATTATTAATATATCTATCCTTATATAAGTCATTTGGCGGAACCTTAGATTTTTAGGAATTAAATAACAATTAATAATATAATATTTGTTTTAGAAACTAATTTATGTCAATTTTGACACTATTTGGTACATGATTTTTATGAAATTCATAACAGAATTATAAGTTCTAACCAAGTTACTTATATCAACAATAACATGTCATATTAACCTATAAAATTAATTTAAGTCATAAAAAGTCTCAAATTACATTTATTTGGGCATTTATAACATCAATTATGTCAATATTTCATTAATAAGACAATTACTGCATCATCTTTGTGTCATAAAAAATGATAATTATTTAATCCCTAAAAATTCTAAATAAATTCCTATGATGTAGATAATTGTATTAGAGTTATGGAGACTATTCATGTTTTAAGTTTCAGGAATGTTATCACTAAATTAAAATTATTATACTTATAGGCTTTAAGAGAGTGACATGTTGTCACATTCTTTGGATTTAATAATAATTAAATTATTTTCATGGACAAAAGTCCATAAAATGAATCTAATCCGACCCTTAGGTTATATGGGTCTACTTTTATCCATCCAATAGGATTTTTACAAGTGTTAGGGTAGTTTTATAATCTTATATTTACCATTAATTACCCGATTTACCTTTAACTATAGTAAATAAAATTTACTGTAGTTACTATTCAAAATGCCCAAAAATAAAAAGTAGCTTATTAACATAATTTGGACCCACTGATTCCAAATATGGAATCAATTTTTCAAAATTCAATACACCAAAGATGCAGAAATTAAATTAAAATTAATCCCGTTGTCGAAAGAAAACGGGTTTTTCTTTAAAACATTGCAAAAGATTGAATTGATTTAACCTACGAATTCAAGGTAAAATCAATGGTAATGACATACATTATATTAAATGGTAAAAATATATTCTATTTATACTTTAAAACCATTCAATATTATAATTTAACCACATAAGATATTACGATGAAAAAAGTTGTTTTTAATTAAAATATAGCGTGTTTTTACTATTCATTAAAATATGAAAGTTATCGGAAAAATATCAAAACTTTATCTAATGTAAATTTTTATATCCTGATTCAAAATAATAATTTTATTTTGTCAAATTAAACTTATAAACATTTCAAAAACTAGATTTAAAGTGGGTGCGCCATCAAAAGGCGGCAAAACTGCATTTTTTGAAAAATACTTATTTTACCCGAAAAATTTATTTTGTTCTTATACCATGTTCTAGAAATGTGTAAGATGAATAATAATGTTATAAAATTAAAATTTTAGTTAACACTATTCATAACGGCTAGTTCATAACAATATTATAATAATATATCATTGTTTAGTAAAACCCGGTGTTGCGTACAACACATGCTATCGAGGAAGGTCGTGATTGCGTATAATGCAAGCCAAGTCAGGGTTGTGTGTAGTGAACAACTCCTTTGTTGTTGCATATAACATAATCCAACCATATTTTATTTATACATTGAATATATATATATATATATACACTCAATGTTGCGTAGAATAACTTCTATCAAACGAACTTGAAATTGTGTGTAACAAGAGCCAAGAAAAGTGTTGCGTATACTGCAAGCTAATACAGTGTTGTGTATAGCGCAAGATAATCTTGGGGTGTTTTACAATAGAAGTTATGAATGAAATTAAGAAGAATTCATCTTATAAAATCTCGGGTTGTTACATTCGACCCCCCTTAAAATGAATTTCGCCCTCGAAATTCGTCGGTGTTTTAAATCGTTTACTATTCATAAAAACCCACATCGTAAAAAGAAATACCAAAACTGAACTTTAAAAACTAAAGTATGAAATATAATGGTTACCCAAATGAACTCCTCACTGGGTTTCCATATAAGAGAATATATGGACATGGAAGATAAATTTGACCGTCATGTTCTAATGGAGAGTGGTAGAGAGCATGGCTATGAAAAAACCAACAATCACAAAGCTATTTATTTGTAGTGATCTAAGGTACCATCTGATTCATCTTATATAAGGGCAGTAGAACAACATTTTTTGTTTTTCAAGATCATTTCCCTAAAGTTGATGAAATTGGAATTAGAAGAAATACATTCGTGATTTTGGTATAGTCTCACCGTTTGTCATTCTTTGGACAATTTCCACTTCATCTCTTAAAGAAATGAAGTTGAATTTGTCATTTGTGATGTATTAGCAGATCATGTGATAGAATGATGGGTCATTCCATCTGTCTCAAACAAAAGGTTATAAAATTTATCAAAAAAAAATACATAAGTCCATCTATAGTGAGATTAATCTTATATAGTTCCTAAAATGGACTTATACTGCTTAATATAATAAAACTAGTTTCTACTAAACATGGACATCCTGTAGGCCAGTGGTAGGCGAAAAAGGTCAGTCGCACTTCGGTTGTGGGTTCAATTCTCACAGTCTTGCCCGACGCGATGGGTTGTCGCCCGTCCTACAGGTTGTCCTTTTTATAAAACTACATTACTATAAAATATCATCAGTAATATCGAAAAAAAGTTCTATCCTTAAACAATACTTAGCATATGTCCAACATAATCCATTCCAATATTTAGGCTTATCTAAAATACTTCGGTCCAAGCTCATAGTATAAAGAAAATGATTACTTGAAATTTCATCAACCAAGCATGTGAATACCATCATTTATCCCCCATATATATATATATATATATTGTTGGTCACATTCCAATCATGTGAATACCTTAATCATGTATTCTCTTGAAAAAATGAATACCCATTGAACCATAGTGAAAACATGAATACAGTTAAAAGTTAACACATTCCACATACCAAAATCCTCAAAATTCTATATACTCAAACCATGATATCACTTAGTCCTTATATCAATCATGAGCTCATGAATACTGTTAAACATTTCATTTTCTCGTTTTCCCTTCATTATGCTCATATCATCTTATTTTCAAAAATATCTCAATCACTTTGAATACCACATTAGACCAATACATAAATATTCCAATACTCCATGATACAACATCATTTTGGAATCCCATTACATAAACACTTAATCATTCCACCACATTGTATTCATATTCAACATTGCCAATAGTGATCGCATGTGACATTCCTTTGTCCTTTGCCTTAAGCGGTTGCTCATGTCGATCATCACTCACCCTTGGATTAGGGCATTTATTGGCATAATGTCGCATCTCCTTGCACTTGAAACATTGAAGTGTTGGTGGTGCGTTCTCTGCAGTCTTTTCTTTATTCACATCATTAGAAACCCTTTTTCCATTACTTCGACACCCAGCTGCTCGATGACCTTCTTTTCCACAATTAAAACATTTTCTAGTCCCTTTAAGACAATCTCCACCATGATTCTTTCCACATATTGAGCATAAGGAAACATTCATCTTCTTTTAACCATTATTCTGAGATTTCTCCTTGAACTCCATCTTTCGTTTCTTGTCAAAACTATGAGATGGATAAGTAACACCAACTTCCATTTCTACCTTGATAGCGCAACGCACAATTTCTTCATAGCTACTGAAGTCTCTTATAGCTAATGCCCTTCGAAGATTTGTTTTCAAGCCACTGAAGAATCGATCAACTTATTTTTAGGTTGGATGATAATGCCAGATGCATACCTTGCAAGTCTTGTAAAATTCACTTCGTATATACCAAAAGATTCATCATCCTTCTACTTCAGCACAAGAAACTCATTTTCCATCTTTGTTCGAAGAATAAGAGGGAATTACTTACTGAAAAACAATTTCCTGAACTCATCCCATTCCATGGACTCAATTTCATCTCTTGGCCTCGTATTCTTGATAAGATTCCACCAATGATCAGCTTCACCTTCCAAACGACATACTGTTAAGATGACTTTATCATGTTCAGAACATTGAAGAACTGAAAATATATTTTCTGTGGTACTGATCCATTGTTCAGCAACAAGTGGATCGGAAGACCCACTGAAAGAATATGGACGTTTCCTCATGAAGGACTCAATAGAATATTGCTCCCTTCTCTGCTCATTTGGAAGTCCAGAATGATTCATAGCTTGTGTAAGTATCACAATATGATTTTGCACTCCATCTCTCATAAGACTTGTTTGTTCAGGAGGACAATCATTGCATTGTCCATTACAGTGATCAACATGGTTTCTTTGGGTTCCAGCCATCGTCTAAAACCCAAAAAGAATAGTGGGAGAGGCAAAAATAATGCTAGGGAAAACAATATAATAAAGGGAGAGTACCTTCAATATCTAACATCTTATGTTAAATTCTAATATCGTTACCATAGTTCTAGTACTATATCCTATATGTATACTTATCCTTAGGGACATCCCTATACATACCTTAGAAATATCTCTAGGGATCTTACTAACGTTTTTGCATCCTAGTTTCCAAAGGTTGACTAAACCTTTCCTCTGATACCAAATGTAAAGACCCGAAGCCTGACGTACATGGACATTACATTACTTTTGAAGAATACTTAGTACATAACAAAAACACACACACAAGGACAGTAATAGTTTAGTGTCTTTGGAAACTCGGAATATAATCTTCTAATCGTGGTGAAAGATCTTCAACATCTCCCATAAAGATCTTCTTTTTTTTAAACCTAAATCCTTTCTTTATGTCCTGGGGAAAAGAAAACATAAATGGGTGAGCTCAAATGCTCAGTAAGGGTAAACAAAAGAAATATCAATCACGTCATATTCATAAGAACATATATTTTGGAAATCTTAACCTGCAAAAGAGATCATAACTTTATAACATGGGATAAATCATACTAGTGAAATGTAATCCCAATAATCATAACTTAAAACATGAAACTTTGTGGCATACACACATAATCATAGATAATCATTTCTTATTAGTCAAGACTCATTACCAAGACTATCTTAGTGGACAGAGTCCATTTCTGAACCGAGTTTACTCCTCGTTTCAGTCTTGTTTCACTGAACCCGTACAACCTACCATTCCACCCATGTCTATCTCATGAGATATAAAAACTTTACCCAATGCATTGGAGGGAGATATAGGTCCCACCCATCTCATAATGATACCATTCTTATGTGTGCCACAAAATCATAAATCCTACATCATTGCATAACCCATGTAATAAAAATGGGAATCTTAAACATCATGACATCATAAAACAATTCATATAAGATAAATGAATTCATAAAAATAATTCCATCAAAACATAATCAAATCAATGTAATAATAGGGATAAAAACAGAACACATTATTATCTTAGATGGAAAATAATTTTGATAAAACACTTGACCTCCATTCTTGAGGAAACTATCCTTTCTACTTCAAAAACACTTTTCCTTTCTTAACGTGTCATGAAATTATAAAATAAAATAAGTTGATGAAAAATAAACTTGAAAACTTATAATGGAAGCTTTTTGGAAATAATGTTTTAAAAATCCATTCATGCCGTATAAGTTAAAAAAACATTCTTCTCGTACTTTTGTCGGAAAAGTCAAAAAGTACCTTGTACGAAAAATGACAAAAGATTCCTTTCATATCTTTTACTAAAAACTCACTGAAGGGGAAAATTGGATATAAACTATTGTATATTGATGCAAATATTACATATTGAGGAAACATGGATGTGGATGATAAAATACACCCCAGTAAATTCCAAAGTATAAACAATCTCGGAAAAAAATGAGATTGTGATATTTCCCTTACCTTATGTCCGATATGCTTTGTACGTATCCTAACCTCCTTTATAATGATTTTAATTGTGTCATTAACTTATTACAGAATCATATTCACTTTTATGATATCATATATGGTTCACTTATGACTTTATATTACCCGTTCTTTTGTAAATTCCATGTTAAAGAAGCGTTTTGGGTAAAATCGTTTCAGTTATCGTAGGTGTTTGGACTTGTTGTTCTTGACATTATTATTACTTATATCATGATTTACTTACTTCCAGAATATAAAATATTATTTATATATCATATATATTCAGTATATATATATATAGTAGATAGATAAATGAAATGAAACACATCGTTCATGGAGACGGTAGTCCGTACGTAGGCATGAACGATGTTTTCCTTTCCTTATTGTCTTGAATAGAAGTAAGTAGATGACATATATATAAATAAATCCAGTAGATTTAACATGTTATATATTTCATTATTATTCATTATATATACTTTATAATCATTCTGGAATGGTTAACATGGATAATGAATCTCATCGCATCGTGGAGATGGTAGTCTGTACGTACGCACGAGCGATGATATCATTCCCATGGTCGTGGAATTGTGTTGAAGTGTATGTATACTATTTTAGTATAAATATCACTTTATAATAATCATAAATAGTTACTCATTACGCCATTATACCCATCCAATTAAGGTGGTGGCGGAAAATAGATTGCCCCATGGCGTGGAGACGGTATTCCGTACGTACGCACGCGCGGTGATTTTCTTTTTCCGTAGGATGGATAGAAGGTTAATTAGAGTTGTTTTATATTTATAATAACATATCAGTATATAAGAAATAATGATTTTATTACTTTATCATGAAATAACTAAATAAGAAGAAGTTGAAGAAGAAAGAAATTGAAAAAGATCGGTAAGGGATATTACCTCTTTTTGACGCGCCTTCACTTAACCTCCACTTAAAGAACTAAGGATGGTCTTTGAAGAAGACCAGGACCTCTAGGATGATACTAGGGAAGTGGAGAAGAGATTTTGGCAGGGTGTGGCCCAGCATGAATCCTCAAATTGGTGTGAGGAGGAGAGGGAGGAGGTTCCCTTTTATAAGGGAGGAGAGGGGCACCTTAGGAAAATCTCAAAATATTATTTTATTTTAAGGTCAAATTCGGTTTATAATGGTTTCAAAGGGTCTTATTTTGAAGATAAAGTGGGGATGGGTTGAAATCCTCTTATCCAATAGGATTTAGACAAGTTTATATTATTATTTTAACCTTATCAATTAGATTTAACTCTAAGTTAAATAATTTAACTTTTACCGTGTCTTTTTGTTTGCTTACACTATATGGTTGATAAACATACCATAACAAGCCAAAAGAACCCCAAGTTGTTTATTATTAATATATCTATCCTTATATAAGTCATGTGGCCGAATTTTAGATTCTTAGGAATTAAATAGCAATTAATAATATAATATTTGTTTTAAAAACTAATTTATGTCAATTTTGACACTATTTGGTACATGATTTTTATGAAATTCATAATTGAATTATAAGTTCGAACCAAGTTACTTATATCAACAATAACATGTCATATTAACCTAGAAAATTAATATAAGTCATAAAAAGTCTCAAATTACATTTATTTGGGCATTTATAACATCTATTATGTCAATATTTCATTAATAAGACAATTACTACATCATCTTTGTGTCATAATAAATGATAATTAATTAATCCTTAAAAATTCTAAATAAATTTCTATGATGTAGATAATTGTATTAGATTTCTGTAGACTATTAATGTTCTAAGTTTCATGAAGTTTGTCACTAATGTAAAATTATTATACTTATAAGATTTAAGAAAGTGACATGTTGTCACATTCTTTGGTTTTAATAATAATTAATTTATTTTCATGGACAAAAGTCCATAAAATGAATCTAATCCGACCCTTAGGTTATATGGGTATACTTTTATCCATCCAATAGGATTTTTACAAGTGTTAGTGTAGTTTTATAATCTTATATTTACCCTTAATTACCCGATTTACCTTTAACTATAGTAAATAAAATTTACCGTAGTTACTATTCACAATGCCCAAAAATAAAAAGTAGCTTATTAACATAATTTGGACCCACTGATTCCAAATATGGAATCAATATTTCCAAATTCAATACACCAAAGATACAGAAATTAAATTAAAATTAATCCCGTTGTCGAAAGAAAACGGGTTTTTCTTTAAAACATTGCAAAAGATTGAATTGATTTAACCTACGAATTCAAGGTAAAATCAATGCTAATGACATACATTATATTAAATGGTAAAAATATATTATATTTATACTTTAAAACCATTCAATATTATAATTTAACCACATAAGATATTACGATGAAAAAAGTTGTTTTTAATTAAAATATAGCATGTTTTTACTATTCATTAAAATATGAAAGTTATCGGAAAAATATCAAAACATTATCTAATGTAAATTTTTATATCCTGATTCAAAAGAAGAATTTTATTTTGTCAAATTTAACTTATAAACATGTCAAAAATTAGATTTAAAGTGGGTGCGCCATCAAAAGGCCGCAAAACTGCATTTTTTTAAAAATACTTATTTTACCTGAAAAATTTATTTTGTTCTTATACCATGTTCTAGAAATCTGTAAGATGAAAAATAATGTTATAAAATTCAAATTTTAATTAACACTATTCATAACGGCTAGTTCATAACAATATTATAATAATATATCATTGTTTAGTAAAACCCGGTATTGCGTACAACACAAGCTATCGAGGAAGGTCGTGATTGCGTGTAATGCAAGCCCAGTCAGGGTTGCGTGTAGTGAATAACTCCTTTGTTGTTGCGTATAACAGAATCCAAGCATATTTTATTTATACATTGAATATATATATATATACACTCAATGTTGCGTAGAATAACTTCTATCAAACGAACTTGAAATTGTGTGTAACAAGAGCCAAGAAAAGTGTTGCGTATACTGCAAGCTAATATAGTCCTGCATATAGTGAAAGATAATCTTGGTGTGTCGTACAGTAGAATATATGAATGAAATTAAAAATAATGTATCTTATAAAATCTCGGGTTGTTACAACAAACATTAATATTCAAATATCGCTACTACATTCAGTAATTATGAAGCATCCTCAATTAAAATTGAAAACGAAGTTATCAAAAATAATATAATAACTACAACAATGATGTTGGTATATTAGTGATATACATCTTATTTAAAAAAGGTACTCTATATCCAACTTCCTCCATTGGGAATAAATATCAAAAAATTTCCCATCTAAATATATTCTTATTCTTATAACAATGTACTATATGATTATTTATATAAAACCTTAACCAAGTTCCACATTAAAATAAAAATCCTATTTCATTCTAATGATTCATATCTTCACTACTCAATTGGTGGTTTATATATACTAACTAAATAGTTATTAAATATTTGAATTAATAATCCAATTAATTTCATTCTCATTCATCTTTTAATAAGATATGAATATTTTTATTTAAACTAGGGACATTAAAATAAGGAATTTTTTATACACCATTTCATGGTTTCTTTAGTCAACTATTTACTCTCAAAACCAAGTTGTAAAATATTTTTTCTTCTAATTTTTTACTTATTTTCCTATTTCATAATTCTTATCTTGCAAAAACTATGATGTGGACATCTAACATTCATGGTGAGGTTTTTTTAGAAAAACTACAATAGATTGATCCAGTGAAATATCTGACTCTAATTTAGTATCCAAGATATCTTAAATTTTTAAACAATGATTCTTTATAACAAAAATATAATATTATCATTTACCGTGATGTGTGTTCTTTTAAAAATTCATATAAAATAGTAACGTTTTTATAAAATATATTGAAAATCCCAGTCCCCCATGATTTAGTCAAGCAGTCTTCCCTATTTTTCATCAGTCCTTAAAACATTATTCTCACGTATAGACAAGAAACTTACTTATTATGATTTTAATATGTATCTTTTGAACTCGTACATAAATCATGAGGTGTACCTTGACATGTTTTCATGTCCTGGTAGATATTAGATTCATCAAATTATCTCAAAAACCATTAAAAGAATTATTCTATAATTTATTTTAGTTTTTTCAAACCAAAGAGATAACCATGATGTAGTTTGACTAACCTATATAGGTGTAACTTTCCCTACCCAAGTAGCTTGGAGATAATATCATCTTTTTTTACATTAGTATAAAATATAAAGAATCAAATATGAAGGACCAAATAGTTTTTTAGTCTTGGTAAAAAAGATACATACATGATTCCCATATTACAGTTGAATACTCAAATTACAACATGTGTTTTTAGGAACATCATTATTACCTCTAGAATATCCTTTCATATCATTTATTGTACACTTTATGGATTCCTGGGAAAGAAAAAAAATGATGACCTAAAATGCTCATTAAGGATTAAGTACAATAGAAACACTTCTAAATATATATGTATAGTCAATATGGAAGGATAAATAACACAAATTACATTTAATCAATAACATTATTATTGTGATTATCTAATGGGTAATATATATTTAAAGCTACATAACAAAAAACACTTTCCATTTTACCCATAAAATTAGAATGACATTCATCCAGATATAATATTATTTTGAAAATATCATGTCCAATAAAAAATGAATTATGGATGAAAAAATTTTAATTATTAGAAATCATGGTATTAGGAATCATGATACCTCTACTTTCAAGACCATTCAGAAGATAGTTTAAAACTAAAGGGTAGGTATAAACCAAAAACCACTTTAACTAATGTTATCCAAATGATTTATCTCATGAGACTACCAATGCATTGAGGGGATATCTATAACTGGGACCTACCAAACACTTCTTTTACAAAACATTATTCATATATTGAATACAATATTTAATTCTTAAACAACGTGTCTTCTCATCAAATATATTAATTGAGTAATGAATATGGATTTATCAATATTTCCAATGATAAAATAATTACTTTAAAACTAAAAATCATTTGTAAAAATGGTATATGGTTTATCCATTAATCATATTTGTGATATTTATAATATTTAAATTTTAGAAAAAATTAATATCCAATGAAAAATGATTATAAGAAAGTGATCATCTCAAGAGAATGTTAACAATAACCAAATTAAACAATAAATGAGAGGTAAAGGTGGATTCATTAGTATAAAGGTTTTATAATAAAATAATGAATAAATTTTTAGTCTAGTAAAATAAATTTAATTGGTAGTATATACACCACATAAAAGTGAATAGGTTCATAATAAAAAATATGTCTCAATGAAATAGAAAATGGGATGAAATCCCTTACCAATTGATAAGGTTATTATAAAATCCCCTTGGGTGAAATAATTATAATAGAAACATAAAATAACATGAAATATTAAGGTTTCAAGGTATTACATGTAAAATGGGTAGTATGTTCACTGTATAAAATAAATTCGGTTCACAATAATAAATTATATCATAATAAAGGGAAATTGAGATGAAGCCCCTAACCTCATGCTTATTTTCTATTGAACATGATTCAACCACATTTATAATGGTTCTTAAAATTTTATTAATTTATACCAGAACTATATTTATATTTAAAATATTATATTTTACTCCTTTATAATATTTTACCACCAATTTGTAAATATTATTTATTTATTTTTATTGTTTCGGGAGATAATTACATGGTTGTATCATACATTTTTTTGTCATGATAGTCTTAGTTATTATTAATAAGATATAGTTAAAATTTTCAATCTAATTATAATATTTTTATGAAAATAATATTTACTCATTATATATGTTTTTATAATATTTCATTAAATGTGGACAATGAAAATGATTCACATCACTTCATGGTGATGGTTTGTTGTACGTACACACAAGTGATGATATCATTCCATTAACGAGTGAAAGGTTGTGGAATTGGATGGTACATTAATTTTAAATAATATGTATAGTTTTATAGATATATCACATATATTAATTATATTTATCTTTTTTAACTACCATGTAAAGAGTAAGTGAAAAATGAATCACATCACTTCGTGTGGTGGTAGTCCACCATACACACGAGCAACACTATTATATTTTTAATCAGTGTGGAAAGTAAGAAGGTAAATGGGATATTATAATAAAATTAATAAAAAAATTATAAATATTATATGTACACAATATATTCCTAATAATATATAATAGTGATATTTTTCATGGAAAACATGTTTCATAGGCTCCCTAGGTGATAGTCTAACGTACACATGATCAATGATTTCATTACCAATTTTATAGAAGAAGATATTGATAGATATTATTCTACTAACATAATAAAATCATAGTATATGGGAGATACTGGTGTTATCATTTTTTTTGATTTAATAAATTGTCAAATGTAGAAAGATAATAAAGAAAATGAAAGATCTCTATTAAGACAATTACCTTCTCTTAGAGAAACATTTTGTGGATCTCCTATTAAAGACAATAGGGTTGGTGGTTTTATACGATCAGTATCACTATAATTTTTATAAGGATATATGGAATATATTTTTCTAATTTTGGTTGAGGAAGACTGGTTTAGATGTGTGACGAAGTGAATTGATAGATTGTCATTTTATAAGTGGGGTAGTGCACACAATGAATTAATGAAAAGAATAAAATGCAACCACATTTTTTACAAAAACAAAAATCCAAAATGGTGCATTATAAATCCGTATAGTTTTTAATGTAGAAATAAGACCAACCAGTGTGGTTTTGATATGTTTTAGTACATTGTAACCCCTATATTTATAGTTTAACACCATAGTAAACCCATTTTAATCTTAGCAACAATAATTAATTTTCACTAATTTTACTATTCATAATGGGTAAAAATTTAGATCACCTTATTAGATAATTGAATTTTTTTTGATTCAAAATTTTGAATACATTTTTCAATATTATATTCACAGAAGTTGTTGAATTTAATTTTAAATAAAACCCACAGGTTCGTCCAAAAAATTGTTTTCCTAAAGATAATTTTTCATGGTTAAAATGTTTTTATAATAGAGATAAATATGAAATTGATTATAATAACCTAAATTAGTTTTATTTTAATATTATTGAGCCATTTTTTATTAAAATAATTTTAAAATTTAATTTATCTTTGTAAATATTTTAAAGGTAAATGATTTTTTCAATAAATATCCATATTTTTCACTATTAATCAAAAAATTATTTGTTTCATAAAATATTCAAAAATTTAACCAAGGATAATTTTTACATTTAAATTTATGAAATTATTTTTATTTTTTCATATACATTTTTTAAAATTCATTAAAATTGTTTTTAAATTATGTTTACAACTCATGACTAAATCGCCTTTTAGAAAAATACAGTTTTGGAGAAACTATTTCCGTTTTTTCTAATTATTCTTATTTTATATCTAATCAATAGATAACAAATGAATTTTTTACACCTTTCTAAACCATATGATAAAATTATATTTACTCAAGGTTATTGCCCATTATTTTTTGTTTTAAATTCTTTTAAACAGAACTAATAAATATTACTAAATTGTTAAAGGATCTCTCAAGTGCGTCTAGGGATCTTTCAAAGCCCAGAGGTCTAAAGTAGAGAGAGGTAGACTGGGCCACATGGTTAGTAGAAACAATGCTGCTTAGCCCGCATGGTTTCCCTAAACCATGAAGTAGTGTACATAGGGGTGCAGTGGGTCGCATAGTTTTTCTGAAACCGTGAAACCCGAGGAAAATGCCCATGAAACCACCAACAGGTTTTGGAAGGTGAGGTTCTGTATTGTTTTTTCATTGTTAGATATACTGTGTGTGTAGCCATGTGGTACCACCCTTTGAAGAAACAACAGTCACATGGGTGGTGCATAGTTTTGATAACCATGCAGTCAAACAATGCACTTATATTGTGTTGATATATCCACAATACACCTCTTTTATGTTTTTAAACCTCTTTTCTTTCTTCCCCCATACATTCCAGTAGATTTCTATTCCCTTACCATGTGTGGAGCTCCATCTTCTACTCCACCATAGGTTTTTTTCTTTCATCCTCCAAAAATGTCTCAATCACTCACCTTCAGAATAATTAGTTCCATCTCAGTAAGATCTACATTACTCACAAACCAATTTCAAGATTCCTCTTTATCTATTGCGCTAATTTGTTTCAATTTTTTTCTCATATTTTTATGGATTTTGAAAAATCATTTTTATAATCCATTATAGGTAAAATAAAGACTTTTTAAGTGATGATTGGAGGTCTTCAAAATCATGGAAGGTGTTCTATGTACTTTTAAATTGTTTCATCACATTTTAAATGATGCTCCATCTGGTCACTCACCAGACCCTTCCAGTGACACTTTGTTTTTTTATAAAATATTAATTAAAATTGTTTTCCATTTCTGTTATGACCCAACCATGTAGTGGAACCCATATGTGGGTTGTTTTCCTTATTTTTGGTCACCGCATTTTGGGTGTCCCAATTTAAATGGAAAATTTTCCAATGCCTTGATTTATAGACCACCATGTATAAAAGTAACATATTGATGAAATGTTTTAAACAAAAAATTGAATTAAGATAAATTTTTGGAAAGGATATTAGATTTTGAGCTTTATTCCTCACACATTATATTTAAATTCTAATTCCCTATGATCTATATTTAATTCTATATGTATCAAATCTAAATTCATTTGAAATTTTGGGAATTCCTATTCTTTATTGAATATACCCCTGCTTTCCCATATTCTATGCTTGGTCAAGCTTGTGATCTTGTGATATTGAAATTTCATTGATGAAATGTGATTATAAATAAGAAAAGACTTATTTCATATGCCTCATGTATAATGACCCTAACATTTTACATATAAAATTACATGATTTTAAACATAATTAAGCATCAAAGTACAATCCAAGGATTATAATATCTAGTCTCTTTGAATACTAGGAACAAAAAACTGAAAACATGGATCAAAATAAATCATTTTTTTGTTTAATATTAAAATTGAGCTCCTAATTTCCATTTTTCTCAAACATATGCATATGGTACCCTTGGGAACACCTAAACAAAGGGATGAGTTAAATATCCTAGTAAGGGAATAACCATATGAACAAAGCATTAGCACATGTCATAGAAGGCATGACATGATGATATAAAAAGGAATGTAACATATTGAATCATAACATATAAACATGGAATCATAAAAACATGGAGTCATAATAATGTGGAAGCAATATAAAAAATTTCTTTATCATGAGTCAATTCTAACATCCAATACTGTTTCACATGGTATCTTAAGCCAAGGCTAACCACCAAGACCGTCGCAAATGGTTGCACAAGCCAAGGCTAATTGCCAAGACTATAATATATAATGAATCATGAGACTCAAAATTACCCAATGAATTGGAGAAATATCTGGGTGCACCCATATAAACCTTTCATTAATATGTTTTCCACATAAATAATCATACATAATTTGTATTAGATAAACATAAGGGTTGCCCATGGAATGAACTGGGAACCATAATCATGTTATTAGGCAAGACAAATGGGCTTATCATAAAAGTGTCCATGGAGAAAGGAACTAATATTAAAATGGATATTAATAAGAGAAAATAGGCATATATAATGGTATGTGATTTCAATTAGAATTGAAAACATGTAAGAAAAGTATTTAATAAATTTTTTCATTTAATCATTTTTGTGCGGCTTTAAGGAAAATAATATAGAGCCTTTAAAATATAAAATGGAACACTCATTTTTTTAAAACCAGAAGTTAAAAAATTGGTTTTTCATAAAAAAGAATGATTTTAAAAATAAAATAGTGGATTAAAATAGAATATAAAGTTCACTCGATATCGGGTAAAAATTTGGTAAGTTCCCTCAAAACAGGTTTCTTATCATGAAGTATTGTGGAGGGAATCACTTAAAAACATGTATATCCCTGAAAGAGAATAATGAAATGGTATTTGAAAATGACTTTGGTACATGTAAAATGAATTTATAATATGCACATAAAAAGGTAATATAGCTTCATTTTGGAAAAATAATGATAAGTAAACCCGAAGGAACAAAGGTGGTTCGGGTGGAATCCCTTACAGATTATCGTTATTGTATCATGTGTACTTAATAGGGATTAATGAGAGAGAAATGGGTTTATAATCTCTTATACATCAAGAAGGATGTATGGGGGAGGTGAGAAATTATACCCCATAATTAGGGATTAGACATAAAAGGGAATAACATAGAGTTCATTCGTGACTAAAAGTGAATTAGAGAGGATCCCTTCCCTTTAGTCTGATGGTGGCCTTCATTTGATATTAATTACATGAATAATAAAATTAGGCTCATTAATTAATAATTAAATAACCTCTTATATAATTAAAATATTTATTATAATATTTTTATGATCATTCATGACCTTTTTTATGGGTAAAGTGGTTCAATTTTATAGTTCGGGTCCGTTAGTTTTCTTGATTTTTACGATCTGTTTACTTATTTTTGTAAATGGAGAAACCTATAAAATGGGGATGGTTTTCCAGAATTTGTGTTATATTTTATTATTGAACATCCATAAGTTTACATGGTTATATATTTAATTGTGTTACTTGGAGTGGAGTTAAATCATTATATAAAACATTAATGATAAACACATTGATTAATTTGGTGAGTTTGTTCATAATTAACTTGTTTTGTGTTATTATTTTACATATTCTGTGAAGAGGTATTAAATAAAATCACATAATAAAAAATAAATATTAAATAATATTTTTCAAACAAAAAAATGGTTTAATTAAAAGAATTGAATATTGTAAATCAAATTTATAAACTGTCGTCCATGAATGTGATAAATCAAGAGATCTCAATCGGTCTTTTCATTTACATTATAAAATTTGGGGGAAGGAGAGATTATGTAAAACTATCCTATTATCATAATATAATTCTAGTACATGTATGTTACTGGATTTATCATACAATTTGGGTAAAGGTATGTGAAGAAAGAAAAAAAGAAAAGAAAATAACTTGCAAGAAAATAAAAGAATTGAAAAGATGAATTTACCTCTAGAGTTTATCTCCTTTGAGAGCCTCTTAAGAAGAGAGGATTTTGAATTTTGAGGAGAAAAAAGGCTGATGGAGGTGGGTTAGGAACTTTTGGATGGATTTACATATAATTTATGGAAGGCACATGGCTTGAGAGGAGTGAATAGAAGAGGGGAGTGTGGGTGGTTATTATAGTGGAGTGGAGGAGGGTTTTCTTAAAATTTTAATCATTAGTTTATTATTTTTCAATAAGATAAAAAATGACCAAGAATTGTAATAATATCATGTTAGTTCGAGATTTGGGTTCATAAATAATTTATTATATTAGGCATAGTATATTTAAATTATAATATATTTATATGGTAAATTAATGTATTTAACTATTCACCAAAAATTCAAGTATTTCAGAAAACACCAAAAAGTTAACTCTAAAACTATTTGTATGTGTATAATCTATACATGAACACCATTTTTCAATAATAAGTTTCTAAATATGAATAATTAAAATTTTAATTAGAATCAAAATTTATTTGAAAAATATGGATTTTAAATCTATAACTAATTTTATAATGTTTTCCAAAATTACATAAGGTCTTATAAAATTATGTTAAAACTAGAATAAAAAAATTAATTTATTATCACCTTTTAGGAAATATATTTTCTTTTAAATTAATCAATTAACCGCAATTAATTATTTATGACTTACAAAAATTCAAATATACTTTTACTATAGTAATATTATCACTTATAAAATGCTTACATTTTATTTATACATTCCCAGGTAATGTTACTATTCGTTTGGATGATTTACTATTCAGAAGGGTCATATTAGTATTTATAAGGGTGGGTAACTATTAATAATGGTATTTTACTATTCACCAAAAATTAAGTTTGTTCCGTCAGACCCAAAAAAACATGAAGAATATAACCGTGTATGTTAAAGTTTTTAAATTAAAAACATATGAGTGTAAAAATTATGTCTAAAGGTCACATAGTACTTACTAGTTATTTGTGGTGTAATTTCATGTGATTATATTACATAATTATAAGTAAGGAATTCCATTGATAAAACATTATGTCATTACATTATTCCCCCCTTATGTAATTTCACCATCGAAATTTCATTATACATTCTATGCCATAAATTGGTGTGGGTACATTTCCTTAATTTCCTACACAAGTTCTCATGTTGGCTCTTCTTACTAACGATTCTGCCACAGTACCTTGACTAGGTGATTAGTATTATAACATAGAACTTTATCTCTACAATCCAAAATCTTTATTGGATTCTCCTCGTAAGAAAGATCAATTTCTAACTGTACCACCTCTAAAGAGAGTATATGTGAAGGGTCTGGTATGTACTTTCTTAAGAAGGATACATGGAAGACATAGTGTACTTTCGACATGGTTGGTGGAATTTTCAGTCGATAATCCACATCACTAACTCAATCAAAGATCTCTAAGTGGTTGATATACCTAGGACTTAGCATTCATTTCTTCCCAAACCTCAATACCTTATTTTATAGAGATATACGTAGTAATACCATGTCTCTAACTTTGAACTCAAGGTCTCGTTGATGATTTTCTTCAAAACTCTTTTGATTAACTTTGGCTACCTTGATATGGTGGTGAATGTTTTTCACCTTCTCCACAATTTATTCAACCATTTCTTGTCCTATCAGCATACACTCACCAACTTCATCCCAACACACCAATGTTATTCACCTTTTCCCATAGAGGGCTTTGTATGGTTCCATTAAAATAATTGAGTGGAAACTATTATTGTAAGAGAATTCGACTAGTGGAAGATGTTAGTACCGTCCTCTTTTAAAAACAATAGAACAATATCTCAGAATATATTCTAATTTCTAAATAGTTCACTCAGATTGGCCATCAGTTTGAGGATGATAGGTCGTACTGAAGTTCAGTTCTATTCTTAGATTATGTTGGATACTTTTCTAGAACATTGAGGTGAATCTCAGATTTTGATCAGATACAATAGATAGTGTTACTCTCTATATTCTTAACACTTCATTGATATATATCCATGAATTTTGATCTAATGTGAACTCCTCTCTAATCATGATAAATTAAGTTATCTTTGTAAGATGATCCACAATTACCCATATAAATTGTTTACTATGGATTTCCTTAGAGGTCTAGTGACAATGTCCATGGTGATGTTATCCCACTTCCATGTTGGTATGGGCAGTATTTGCACCATCCCCTTAGATTTATGCCTTTAATCCTTCACTTGTTGACATAACAGTAACTTTTATATATATTTATCAATCATCTTCTTCATATTGTCTCAGAAAAAGTTCTCTCAGAGATCTCGATACATTTTTGTGCTCTTTTGTTGAATAGATACATTTGAACTGTGTGTTTCATTCAAAAGAACCTTATTTATCTCTACATAGGATGGTACACATAATCATGAACCAAATATTACAATTCCTTTCCTCATCAATCATGAACTTAGAGTATTTCTCATTTCTAATTGATTCCACCAGTCACTAAATTCACACATATTTTCATTGAGCATCCTTTATTTTTTCGAAAATGGATGGTTGAGTAATAATTTGAGAAAGGATTGGTGATATTACTCCCTTAATGATTCCCATTTCCATCCTATGAAAATATAAGATTATTGGATCCTTTTAAATTCTCATCATTGATAAAGATGCAAGATGCTTTCTCCTTAGAGAATCTAACACCTTGATTTCCTTACAAGGATGGTAGTGGATTGAGAATTCTTAATCCTTGATGAGATCTATCCATCATTGATGATGAATATTAAGTTCTTTATTTGTGAATATATATTTGAGACTCTAGGGATCAATATATTTCTCACACTTCTCCCTATAGAGATAATGTCTCCATATTTTTAATGCAAAGATCACAACTGCAAACTTCATATAATGTGTAGGATAGTACTGCTCGTGGATTTTTAGCTTCCATGAGGCGTAGGCTATCACATTATCATTTTTCATTATTTAATAGCATAATATATTCTTTGAATAATCACTGTACACCACAAATAGTTCTCCACTTGTTGGAAGTGTGGGTACTGGCACAGTGATTATCCTATTTTTCAACTACTTAAAGGAGTCTTCACATTGTTGAGTCTAGAAAAACATTACTCCCTTCCATTAAATCTAGGTCATTGGGTTCGACAATCATGAAATATTCTTCACAAATCATCAGTAATACTTGGATAGACCCAGAATGCTACGAATCTCTATTATAGATGTTTGTCTACGCCACTCTTTAATTGCCTTTGTCTTGGAAGGTTCTGCAGATATCCCTTTGATGTTGATAACATTCCCAAATAATGATACTTCCTCCATCTAGAACTCACATTTTGTGTACATTTTATATATCTTATACCTTCAAAAAGTCTTTATCATATAATTCAAAGGCTCCTCATATTCCACCTTTCACATAGAGTATATCAGAATATCATCGATAAATACTACAACAAATTTGTCGATGTAATATCTAAAAAATCTATTCATTAAATCCATGAAAAATACTAGATCATTAGTGATTCCAAAGGGAATCACTATGAACTCAAAGATTCTATACCCCCATTTTAATGGTAGTTTTGGGAATATCATATTTCTTCTCCTTTAATTGGTGATATCCCGATCGAAGGTCCACCTTAGAGAAATAACTGACCCCCCGAAGTTGATTAGACAATTTATCAATCAATTGAAAGGGATACTTATTCCATATCATTATTGTATTTAGCTCACGATAATCAATGTAGAGGTGCATTGATCCATAATTCTTCTTGATGAGGAGGAATGATATACCCCATGGTGAAGCACTCAGGTGTATAAAATCCTTCTCTATATTCTCCTGTAACTACTTCTTCAGCTCTTTCATCTCTATGGTGGACATTATATAAGGTTTCTTGGATATAGGTAGAGATCCAGGAATATGTTAATTGAGAACTCAACCTCTCGATCAGTAGGAATACCAAGAAACTCTTTGGGTAATACATCATTGTAATCCCTCGTAATGGTCATGTATTTGAGTGAGATTCACTCCTTTGTCTCAATCAATTGAGCTAGAAATTATTTCTCATAAATAATTAATATCCAAACATGATACAATCATTCTAATGAAGATTAAACTTCCTCCTTAAACTTGTAAATAATTGGAGGATGCATCAAGATTTTAAGAGTGGTCACTTTTTTTAGACAGTTGATGTTTGGATTGTATAAATATTGCCAATCCATCCCCAAGATAACATCGAACCCCACTGAAGGAAGTATGTGAATTTTTTCTGGGAGATTCAGTCCATAATAATTAACCTGGAAGGATTTATAAACCATGGATGCAATAAGTTTCCCACTCATTATTCTCACAGATAACCATTCCTCCAAATTTTGAGGTGGTGTTTGAATAGTTTACTAAAATTTCAAGAGATAAAAGAATTTATAGAACCGTAATCAAATACTATATCATCAATTCCTAGCTTAATAACTAGAATACCTATCACCATATCATTTTCTATATCCTCCTCAGTAGTAGTGATAGAAAAATCCCTTCCTTATTTCCATGGAAGTTGTTATTGATTGCCTCTGAAAACCCTCTACTTATGACAATTGTTTACATAATTACTATACTCCTTGTAGTTGTAACACTACAATACAAGATAAGTGTTGACCTAAACCTTCATTTATTCTTCCACATTAGTGGGATTTAACATATCTTGTCGGTAGTTTTTAGAAAGATGTCCCAACTTTCCACATTTGAAGCAATTCCTATTTCCCTTTAGATAGTTCCCAAGAAGATTCTTCCCATAATTTTTTAATGTTTGATGGTCAAGTTTTTTTTCCATTAAGGAATTTATTTGTAGGACTAATCACATGATTTTTAATATTCATATTCTTATCAGTGGTCCCACAATACAGCTGAGAGTATCTAATATCCACTTCAACCTTTAGGTCACAACGAACAATCTTCTCATAGCTGTAAAAGTCTCAAATCGCCAAAGCTTTTCATGGACTCGTATTTAGTCTAATAAAGAAGTGACCCACCTTGATTTAAATGTTCATAAATAATCCATATGAATAACTTTAAAGCACTGTAAATATGTATTCATATGCCCCGATTGACTCATCTTCCTTCTTTTTGAGTTTGAGGAACTCTCTTTCCATCTTGAGATGGAGGGTTCAGGGAAAATATTTATTAAAAAACATTCTCTTGAATTCCCCCCAATCCATGGAATCAATTTCCTCATGGGGATTTTTATTCTTTATCATTCCCAAAATTGATCGTATTCCTCATCAAAATGATAGACCATTAGTATGAAATTATCTTCTTTTGAGTACTGGAGGACAAATAACAACATTTCAATGGAGTTAATCCACTATTCCGTGATGTGGGGATCAGAAGATCCCCTAAACATGGGAGTCCTTTTTTGTATGAGGTAATCAATGAAAAATTGCTATTACCGTGTAGGAGGAGGGTGTTCCACATGATTCAATTTTTTATTAATAACTTGAGCTAGCAAAGCATGTACTGTCATGAGGTTTTGAGCACTCATTCCCATCATATCAGTAATATCATTAGGGAAATCATCACATTTCCTATCAAATTTATTTTTTTAACGTTTTCATCTATTTCCCTCTATTATCTATGAAAAAATATTCTACAATTAGTGGGATTGAATACATATCTATTGTTCCTAAAATGAAACATTGAACATAAAAGGATAAACATGTAAATGATAATTATATCCTAACATTTTATACCCTATATTTCAATCTAGGTTATCATTGATCTATTTTAAAACATATATTCTTATGGGATTTTTTCATTCCATTAATAATGTTTTATACCAATATCATGAATTGACCAAATCATATCCCCTGGGAGTGTCAACCGAAGATTACAGCACAAACAGTTGTCGTGCACCAGTTCCAGTTCATGTCTTTTTCAAAGTGGGGTTTTAGGGTTTTACACCTAGATACATCTGTTCCAGAGCCACCTCTACCTATTTTTATCCAGACAGGGATTTATTTTCTTTATAAACCACTTACTTAGTACTTACCAAAATTTATGGGTGTTCTCTTATACTTAGTCTTATCTTTAAGGTTCTTACTAAAGTTCTCTATTACTAATCACCAAAAATAACCAGACCATCGTCTAATACCAACTATAGAGACCCTAGAATTTTACATATAACATTACATGATTTTAAGAATAAGTATACATCAGGGTACAATAAAAAATTCGTAAATTCTAGTATCTTAGAAGACTAGGTACATAAAACTGAAAAAATGGACCTAAATAAAACATTTTATTATATAATATTCAAATTGTGCTCTGAAATTCCATTTTTCTTGGAAATTTTCATAGGGTACCTTGGGGAACACATGAACAAATTGAAAAGCTAAATATCCCAGTAAGGTAATAACTATAAGAACCAAGCATTAGATCTTGGAATATAAGTCATGACATGATGATATACAATGGAATGCAACATATCGAATCATAACATATAAACATGGAATCATATAAACATGGAGTCATAATAATGTGGTAGTAATGTAAAACATGTCTTTAGAACGAGTCATGGAAAACTTCCAAGACCGTTTCACGTGGTAGCACAATCCAAGGCTAACCACCAAGACCATCACAAATGGTAGAACAAACCAATGCAAACTGCCAAGACCGTCGCACATAACATCTCATGAGAATTTACTTTACCCAATGCATTGGATCTCTATCTGGGCACACGAATCTTAATTTTTCATGAATATATATTCCATATAATAAATCATACATAATCAATATTACATAAACATAAAGCTAACCCATAGAAAGAACTGGGTACCATAATCACATCATTAAGCATAACTAATGGGCCTATCATAAAATTGCCCATGAATAATGGAACTAAAATATACACGGGAATTCATAACATTAAATAGATGTGTATTATGGTAAGTTATGTCAATTATAACATAAAAAATGTAATAAAACTATTTATAATATTTTAGCATTAAAACATTTTTGTGCGGTTTTAATGAAAAAACTCTAGAGCCTTTATAATTAAAAAGATAAAATCCTTTCTATAAAAACAGAAGTGAAGAAAGGGGGTTATAAAAAATGTATTATTTTATAAAGAGAATGGTGGATTAAAATAGAAATATAGGGCACCTGAAATCGAGTAATAATTCAGGAATTTCCCTCAAAACAGGTTTTCTTACTAGGAAGTATTGAGAAGGGAATCACATAAAAACATGTATATCCCCAAAAAGAGAATGATGAAAGGGTATTAATAAATGCATTTGGTAAATTTAAACACAATTTAGAATATTCACATAAAAAGGTAAGATAACATCATTTTTGTAAAATAATGATAAGGAAACCCAAAGGAATAAAGGAGGTTCGGGTGGAATCGCTTCCAGATTATCGGCATGGTATTAGGTGTACATAAGAGGGAATAATGAGAGGGAAATGGGTTTATTATCACTTATAAATCATGATTAAAGTATGGGGATGTGATAAATTATACCCTATCATTAGGAATTTCACATAAAAGGGCATAAACTAGAGGTAATTCGTGAATAAAAATGAAATAGAGAGGATCCCTTACCTTAAGTCTGATAGTGTTCTTTGCTTGATATTAATGACCTGAATAATAAAATTGGGTTCATTAATTAATAATTATAAAACCTATTTTATAATTTAAATAATTATTATATCCTTTTTAAGTTCATTCATGACCTTTTTGATGGGTTAAGTGATCTATTTGTTTTGTTTGGGTTTATTTGTTTTCTTGGTTTTTACTTCCTGTTTACTTTTTTTATGAACAGAGAGCCATGTAAAATGGGGATGGTTGTCTAGAATTAGTGTTATATTTTTATTATTGAACATAAATAAGGTTAAATTTTTTTAAATTTAATTTTCTTACTTGGAGTGAAGTTGAATAATTTTATAAAACATTAATGATAAACACTTTGATTAATTGTGCAATTTTGGTCATAATTAACTTGTTCTGTATTATTATTTGACATATTGCATGAAAAAGGATTCAAAAATATCACATAAGATAAAATAATTATTTAATATTCTAGATCGATGATAATAATGGTTTCATTTCCATAATTGAATATAGTAAAAGAAATTTACAAACATTCTTCCTTGAATGTGACAAATCAACATATCCCGGATGGTTTTTTCATTTATAGTATAAAAGGAAGGGGAAGAAAAGATTATGTTAAAATATCCCATTATAATAATATAATTCTAGTACATGTATGTTACTGGAGTTATAATAACATTTGTGTGAAGGGAGGTGAGGAAAGAAAAAATAAAATAAAATAACTTGAAAGAAAATAAAAGAATCAGAAATAGGAATTTTCTTCTAGATTTTATCTCTTTTGAGAGCCTATTAAGGGGAGAGGATTTCGTGCATTGAGGAGACCAAAGGATTATAAACGTGGGTAGGATATTTGGGAGAGATTTTGAATGAATTTTTGGAAATCACAAGGCTTGAGAGGAGTGAAGAGAATAGGGGAGTGTATGTGGTTTTCATAGTGGAGGGGAGGAGGGTTTTCTTATTATTTTAATCATTACTTTATTATTTTTCCATAAGTCAATGAATAGTGATGATTTCATGACCAAGAATAGTAATAAGAGCATTTGAGTTCAAAATGTATGTGCATACATCACTTAGGATGTTAGGAATAGTGGATTTAAATTATAATGTATTTATATGGTAAATTAATGTATTTTGTTATTAACAAAAAATTCTTGTATTTCAGAAAAATCCAAAAAAATCACCCCGACAATTTTTCAACATGTACAATCCAAAATTGATCTACATTTTTTAAAAATAAGTTCATTAATAATATTAATTAAATTCTGAATTCAATTGAAAAATATGGATTTTAAAATTTTAACTGATTTTATAATGTTTTTAGAAATTACATGAGGTATTATAAAATTTTCTTAAAACTAAAAGACATAAAATTGGTAATTTAGGAACACATTTTAGGAAAATAAATTTTCTTTTAAATAAAAAAATTGATTTTAATTAATTTTTTATGAGTTACAAAAATACAAATACTTTTACTATGGTCATATTATCACTAGTAAGATGCCAAAATTTTATTTATACATTCCTGGGTAATGTTACTATTCATTTGGACAATTTACTATTCATAAGAGTCATATTACTATTCATAAGAGTGGATTACTAATCATAATAGTTGGTTACTATTCACCTAAAATTATGTTTGTTCCATCAGACCCCAAAAAAACATCCTGAACACAATCGTGTATGTCAGATTTTTGAAATTCAAAACATAGTAGTGTCAAAATTTTGTTTAAAGGTCACATAGTACTTAGTATTTCTTTGTGTTGTGATTTCATGTAATTATATGACATAATTATATGAAATTAATTCCATTTATAAAAAATTGGGTCATTAAATCATTCCCATTCCTTGAACACATTAAATATCTTGGGTCCTTATCCATAAAGAAATTGTTCCATGTTTGTTTAGATTTATGTTTATAGTTGGTAAGATGAAGAGCGTGTGATTTTGAGATATTCATTGATGGAATGTTATTGTATAAATTATATTCCACGTGATGCATGCTTGGTTTATATGGATCAATTTCTTGGTTCGAGAGAGAACATGGGACCAAATTTAAGGATTCTATGGATGGACTCATCGTGCTATATTGGATCTACTTGACACACCAAGAGTGACAAATTGGATTTCTATCTATGAGACCATTGGGAGGATTATGTATACTCATGAGTAAAATTGTTTCCATAGGTGTGTAACCAATTATAGACCCATTTTAAAAGATATATATTTTATGACTCGAGGGATACTCAATATCCTATGTGAGATACTTTGTATGGACTCATAGTCACCCTTCCATGAGTGATACACGGGATTCCTATATGGGTTGCACTGGGAGAAATCGTTGGAATTGTTTCTATTATAGAAACCTGTTGTCATCCATATGAGTGTTTTTAGATAACCATCGATGAGTTTGAGACTCCTTCCATGAATTTTAAGGACTTATTTCTTGTCCTATATGTATTGAGTCATAATTATATTGGATCATGTTTTTATGATGACCTGAAAAGGATACGCCAAGACAAAGAATAAGCTTAGGGGTATAAATTACATAGTTTCTTTCATAACATTTTCCTTGCTTAAATATTATGACTTTCACAAGTTCCTCCTTTTATGACATGAAACATAGGCTGAAGTAGGTGGTATTGGTCAGGTGTCCATTTAGGAACTCAAACAGAGGTTTATTATTTATTTATTAATTCCCTATATTTTCTTTATTATCCTGGAAAACAACTCTTTTATTTGTTGAACAAAATGGATTGGCCAAGACACATTCAGTGGTTCCCTACTGAGATTGTATCTCACACCCTGTTTGGTCCATCGTTTCAAACCAAGCATATTGTTTGGTCATGAGTGTAGATAAATGGTAGAATGTAGCTTCTGATGCTTGATTTTTTTAAATGTTTTGGATATAACATGGGGAAGAAAACTGAAAACTATGATCTAAATGCTTATAGTAGTAGATTTGTCATTTCTATATTTTTTTCCATTATTTAGTATATTCTTGTATCTTTATCACCCCATTTTCACATTTTAATAAACATATGACATACCATCACAATCATTTTGTATATATGTTTCCAAATTTTTTCTGCTAGTTATCTATTTCTCTTTCATGTTTTATTACCATATTTTCACCAATGTCTATTTATACTTATACATCCATTATTTATTATCTATCATTTTCCATTATTCATTCTATGATATATGATGGCATAGCCTCTCCAAAGACACACACTATTACCTAACTACTATTTAGTAGACTCTAGTATTCTGGGAGATGTGCTTGAGGTCGTTGGACACCTTCCTAGGTCACAGTTCTGTGGAACTCATGGAAGGACAGAAAAATGTGGTATCAAAGCTTATTTTCCATTTTCATGCTATTTGGGTATTAGATAGAAGACTAGGTCAATGAAATTTGGATGTTACTATGTTCTTTGAAATAGCTAACCTGTGTACAAGGATATCCCAAATTGTCAGAGATGGGGAATTATAATTGTTTATTAAGCCATTTATGGTTGATAAAACTTCACCATTGGGTGAAACACTTATATTATGGTGTAATTAATATTGGTATTTTTGAAATGATGATTCTTTTATTTCAACCAAATAAAATTAGGGCACTACATTGAATGCATCATATTAGGAACCGTAGGATTTAAATTACACGCATTATACCTGTCCATATCTACTTTCAGCATGAATTTCATGTTTTCATGTTATTTCTATTGTGAATTATGGTTCTAGGATTGTTAGTTTTATAACAATGTGACAATTAAAATTAAAGGCAAATGATTTTACTTGGATTTAGTGGACTCATAATGTAGAGACCCTAAGCTTGACGTACATTGACATTACATTAAATTTGCGGAATACTTAGTACATAACAAAAACACACACACACGGATCGTAATAGTTTAGTGTCTTTAGAAACTCGGAATATAATCTTCTAATCCTGGTGAAAGTTCTTCAATATCTCCCATAAAGATCTTCATATTTTTTTTATACCTAAAACCTTTCTTTATTTCCTGGGGAAAAGAAAACATAAAAGGGTAAGCTCAAATGCTCAGTAAGGGTAAACAAAATAAATATCAACCACATTGTATACACAAGCACATAACTTTTGGAAATCTTAACCTGCAAAAGAGATCATAATTTCATAACATGGGATAAATCATGGCAGTGAAATGTAATCACAATAATCATAACTTAAAACATTAAACTTTGTGGCATGCACACATAATCATAGAAAATCATTTCTTGTTAGTCAAGACTCATTGCCAAGACTATCTTAGTGGACAAAGTCCCTTTCTGAATCGAGTAACCCTCGTTCCAGTCCTGTTTCACTGAACCGGTATAACCTACCGTTCCAGCCATGTCTATCTCATGAGATATAAACTCTTTACCCAATGCATTGGAGGGAGATATAGGTCCCACCCATCTCATAATGATACCATTCTTATGTGTGCCACAAAATCATAAATCATACATCATTGCATAACCCATGTAATAAAAATGGGATTCTTGAAACATCATGACATCATAAATCACTTCATATAAGATAAAGGAATTCATAAAAATGTTTCCATCATAACATAATCAAATCCATGTAATAATAGGGATAAAAACAGAACCCTTTTATTATTTTAGATGGAAAATAATTTTGATAAAATACTTGAACTCCATTCTTGAGGAAAATATCCTTTCTACTTCAAAAACATTTTTCCTTTCATAACATGTCATACGACATTAAAATAAAAGAATTTGATTAAAAATAAACTTGAAAACTTGTAAAGGAAGATTTTTGGAAATAATGTTTTAAAAATCCATTCATTCCATATAAGTTAAAAAAAACATTCTTTCGTACTTTTGTCGGAAAAGTCAAAAAGTACCTCGTACGAAAAAAAAGACAAAAGATTCCTTTCATATTCTTTACTAAAAACTCACCGAAGGGTAAAATTGGATTTAAACTATTGTAAGTGGATGGAAACAATATTACATTATGAGGGAACATGGATGTGGATGATAAAATACACCCCAGTAAATACTTACGAATAAACAATATCGGATAAAAATGAGATTGTGGTATCTCCCTTACCTTAGGTCCGATTTTCTTCGTATGTGTCCGAACCTCCTGTATAATGATTTAAATAATGTCATTGACTTATTACGGAATCATATTAATTTTTATTATATCATATATTGTTAAATTATGACTTTATATTACCCGTTTTTTTTAATTCATGTTAAAGTAGCGTTTTGGTTAAATCGTCTCATTTGTCGTTCGTGTTTTAACTTGTAATTATTCATATGATTACTTAGATCATGATTACTTAATTCCAGAATATAAAACATGATTTATATATATAATATATATATTCAGAATATACATATATATAATGGATCGATAAATGGAATGAAATACACCGTTCATGGAGACGGTAGGTCGTACGTACGCATGAACGCTGTTTTCGTTTCCTTATTGAATTGAGTGGAATTAAGTAGATGACATACATGTATATACACATAAATCCAGTAGCTTTATAATGTCGTATATTTCATTATTATTGCTTATATATACTTTATAATCATTCTTAAATGGTTAACATGGAGAATGAATCTCATCGCGTCGTGGAGACGGTAGTCCGTACGTACGCACGAGCGATGATATCATTTCCATAATTATTGAATTGAATTGGAGTGGATGATACAATATATCAGAATCATTATGATGTTATAATAACTATGTATAGTTATTATTTACACCATAATACCCATCCATGTAAGGTGTTGGTGGAAAAACAGATTACACCACGACGTGGAGACGGTATTCCGTACGTACGCACGCGCGGTGATTTCGTTTTCCGTAGGATGGATAGATGGTGAAATAGGGATGTTTCATACTTATAATAACATATCAGTATATGAGTGATACTTATGTTATTACATCATAATGAAACAACCTAAGAAGAAGAAGTGGAAGAAGAAATAAAGTTGAAAGAATTGGTAACGGAAATTACCTTTTCTTTGAAGCACCTCTTTGAGATCTCCTTTTAGGGCACTAAAATTGGTCTTTTAGGAAGACCAGAACCTCTAGGATGTTTCTAGGGAAGTGGAGAAGAGAATTTTGCAGGGTTTGGCCGAGCTTGAAGGCTCAAAGTTGTGTGAGGAGGAGGGGGAGGAGGTGTCCTTTTATAAGGGAAGAGAGGGGCACCTTAGGAATATCTCAAAATATTATTTTATATTAAAGTCAAAATCGGTTTATAATGGTTCCAAAGGGTCTTATTTCGATGCTAAAGTGGGGATGGGTCGAAATCCTATCAACCAATAGGATTTAGACAAGTTTAGGGTATTATTTGGACCTTATCAATTAGATTTAACTCTAAGTTAAATAATTTAACTTTTACCGTGTCTTTTTGTGTTCTTTCACTATATGGTTAATACACTTACTATAACATGCCAAACGAACCCCAAATTGTTTATTATTAATATATATATCCTTATCTAAGTCATTTGGCCGAACCTTAGATTTTTAGGAATAAAATAACAATTAATAATATAATATTTGATTTAAAAACTATTTTGTGTCAATTTTGACACTATTTGATATATGATTTTTGTGAAAGTCATAACAGAATTATATGTTCGAAAAAAGTTGATTAAATAAACATTAATATATCATAGTAACCTATAAAATTAGTGGAATTCATAAAAATTCTCAAATTACATTTATTTTTGTGTTTATAACATCAATTATGTCAATATTTAATTAATAAGATAATTACTGCATCATCATTGTGTCATAAATAATCTAAATTATTTAATGTCTAAAATTTACAAATAAAATACCATTATTTAGGAAATCCTTTTATCTTTCTAATGAATATTTATAGTCGAATTTATCGTATGTATAACCCCATATTAAAGATCATTTACTTATTAAACTTTGATTTTAACTATTTTAACCCTTCTTTAAATAAATTAATAATAAATGTCCTAATCTAACCCAAGTGGGCCTAAATGGTCATATTATATTCATAAGGCTGTTTTTGGTCGAATTACACTTATAAAATAGAATTAGGACATGTGTTAGGGTAATTGTAATATCATATTTACCCTTAGTTACCCTATTTACTATTAACCGCGGTAAAAAAAAGTAAAAAGTTACTATTCACCAAAAAATTATTTTTATCTCATTGAACCACATTTTACTTACTGATACCAACCGTGTTTGTTGGATTTTCGAAATTCCATTCACAGAAGCGGTAAATTTAAGTTTTATGCAAAATTCAGTTTTTAACCTACCACTTAGTGGTTTCACTATTCATCAAAAATTGAAAGTTTTCAGAAAAATACCAAAATTTCACCCTAAGCTAATTTCGATATTCTGAGTCCAAAAATGAAGTCCATTTTGAAAAATAAAATTTATAAAATTTCAAAAAGTGGTTATTACTATTCATAATGGCTAGTTTTAATAATATTTTAATAGCATATCGTTGTTTAGTGAAACTCGGTATTGCGTACTACACATGCTATCGATGAAGGTTGCGATTGATGGATGCGTGTTGTGCAAGCTCCTTTTGGTGTAGCATACAACACAAGACATTAATAAAATTAAAAAGAATAGTTTTCATAAAATCTCGGGCTGTTACATTCTACCCCCCTTAAAATGAATTTCACCCTCGAAATTCGTCGGGGTTATAAATAGTTTACTATTCGAAAGTTTCTTTAATAGAAACCCACATCGTAAAAAGGAATTCCAAAACTTGGCTTTAAAAACTAAAGTATGAAATGTAACGATTACCCAAATAAACTAATCACTGGGTTTCCACATAGGTGAAAATATGGATATTGAAGAGAAATATAACCCTCATGTTCTGATGGAGAGTGGTAGAGAACATGGCTATGGAAAAGCCAGTAATCACAAATCCATAGATTTGTGATGATATAAGGTACCATCTGATTCATCAGGTATAAGATCACTGGGACAACATTTTTGGTTTTCAAGATCATTTCCCTAAAGTTGAAAATTTGGAATAAATACATACTTTATTTTGGTACAATCTCACTGTTGTTCGTGCCTTGAACAATTTCCACTTCATCTCTTAAATAAATGAAGTTGAATTTGTTATTCGTGAAGTGTTAGCAGATCATGTGATAGAATGACAGGTCATTCCATCTGTCTCAAACAAAAGGTTAGCAAAAATTATATACATAAGACGATCTATAGTGGGATTAATCATATATGGTTCCTAAAATGGACTTATACTTCATATATCGTACTGCTTAATAAAATAAAACTAGTTTCTACTAAAGAGGGACTTCCTGTAGGCCAGTGGTAGGCGATAAAGGCCAGTCGCACTTCGGTTGTGGGTTCGATTCCCATAGCCTTGTCCGACGCGATGGGTTGTCGCCCGTCCTACCGGTTGTCCTTTTTCTAAAACTATATTACTATAACATCCCATCAATAATATCGAAAAAACTTCTATCCTTAAACAATACTAATTTATGTCCAACATAATCCATTCCAATCTTTAGGCTTATCAATAATACTACAGTCCGCTCTCATAACACAGTGAAGACGATTACAAGAGATTTAATACCATCGTTGATCCCCATATATCATAAGATATGTTTTGTTGGTCACATTCCAAACATTCAAAGGCCTTAATCATGTATTCTCTTGAATACCCATCGAACCTTAGTAAAAACTTGAATGCAGTTAAAAGTTAACACTTTCCACATACCAAAATCCTCAAAATTATTTATACTCAAACCATGATATCACTTAGTCCTTATATCAATCATGAGCTCATGAATACAATCAAACATCTCATTATCTTCTTATCCTTTCATTATGCACTTATCATCTACTTTCGAAAAGTATCTGAATAACCTTTCATGGTCACTGGTACCATTCATCATACACTTTCAAAACTTAAGGAAGGACAACAGTGTAACAATCCTTAGATGTCTCCTTATTCCATGAGATTACTTATACAACATTACACATGATAAACATGTAATCATTCCACTACATTCTTAGACCATTGACTGAGCTTCAACATTTCTTTCATCTCACATATCATTTGTAGTTTCTTCATCATCATCAACATAAATACTTCCCATATGACCATACTAATTCTCTTTATGAGACTTTCCCTTAGGGCATTGGTTTGCATAATGCCCGTACATTCCACATTTAAAGCATTTAACCATTGTTGATGTCGTAGCAATACCATTATCCTCATCCATGGTGTTAACTGAACCTTTTCCTTTGCACTTACTTGCTTTGTGTCCTTCTTTTCCACACCCAAAGCATCTTCCAGTTCCTTTGAAACATTCTCCTTGATGCCTCTTCCCACATGATTTACAAAGGGGAAATTGAACTTTCTTTCCTCTATGATCATCATGAAACTCTATCTTTCTCTTATTAGCCGAGTCAGGAAACTTACCAAATTTTACTTTATTGATCATATTATGAGATTGCTAATTCGGCATAATAATGATGTTTGGATTTCCAAATCCCATTTCATTATGAAGAATATCATTCCATTGTCCATCATATCCTCCATTATTATGAATCATCTTGTTTCCAGCCATTTTCTAAAACCCAAAAAGAATAGTGTGAGAGGCAAAAATCATGCTAGGGAAAAAAACATAGTAAAGGGGGAGTACCATTAATATCTAACATCTTAGGTTAAATTCTATGATCGTTACCGTAGTTCTAGGACTATATCCTATACGTATACTTATCCTTAGGGACATCCCTAGACATACCTTATAAATATCTCTAGGGATCTCACTAAAGTTCTCGCATCCTAGTTTCCAAAGGTTGACTAAACCTTTCCTCTGATACCAACTGTAGAGACCCTAAGCTTGACGTACATTGACATTACATTAAATTTGCGGAATACTTAGTACATAACAAAAACACACACACAAGGATTGTAATAGTTTAGTGTCTTTAGAAACTCGGAATATAATCTTCTAATCCTGGTGAAAGTTCTTCAATATCTCCCATAAAGATCTTCATATTTTTTTTATACCCAAAACCTTTCTTTATTTCCTGGGGAAAAGAAAACATAAAAGGGTGAGCTTAAATGCTCAGTAAGGGTAAACAAAATAAATATCAACCACATTGTATACACAAGAACATAACTTTTGGAAATCTTAACCTGCAAAAGAGATCATAATTTCATAACATGGGATAAATCATGGCAGTGAAATGTAATCACAATAATCATAACTTAAAACATTAAACTTTGTGGCATGCACACATAATCATATAAAATCATTTCTTGTTAGTCAAGACTCATTGCCAAGACTATCTTAGTGGACAAAGTCCCTTTCTGAATCGAGTAACCCTCGTTCCAGTCCTGTTTCACTGAACTGGTATAACCTACCGTTCCAGCCATGTCTATCTCATGAGATATAAAATCTTAACCCAATTCATTGGAGGGAGATATAGGTCCCACCCATCTCATAATGATACCATTCTTATGTGTGCCACAAAATCATAAATCATACATCATTGCATAACCCATGTAATAAAAATGGGATTCTTGAAACATCATGACATCATAAATCAATTCATATAAGATAAAGGAATTCATAAAAATGTTTCCATCACAACATAATCAAATCCATGTAATAATAGGGATAAAAACAGAACCCTTTTATTATCTTAGATGGAAAATAATTTTGATAAAATACTTGAACTCCATTCTTGAGGAAAATATCCTTTCTACTTCAAAAACATTTTTCCTTTCATAACATGTCATACGACATTAAAATAAAATAAGTTGATTAAAAATAAACTTGAAAACTTGTAAAGGAAGATTTTTGGAAATAATGTTTTAAAAATCCATTCATGCCATATAAGTTAAAAAAACATTCTTTCGTACTTTTGTCGGAAAAGTCAAAAAGTACCTCGTACGAAAAAAAAGACAAAAGATTCCTTTCATATTCTTTACTAAAAACTCACCGAAGGGTAAAATTGGATTTAAACTATTGTAAGTGGATGGAAACAATATTAAATTATGAGGGAACATGGATGTGGATGATAAAATACACCCCAGTAAATACTTACGAATAAACAATCTCGGATAAAAATGAGATTGTGGTATCTCCCTTACCTTTGGTCCGATTTTCTTCGTATGTGTCCAAACCTCCTGTATAATGATTTAAATAATGTCATTGACTTATTACAGAATCATATTCATTGTTATTATATCATATATTGTTCAATTATGACTTTATATTACACATTTTTTTGTAAATTCATGTTAAAGTAGCATTTTGGTTAAATCGTCTCATTTGTCGTTCGTGTTTTAACTTGTAATTATTCATATGATTACTTAGATCATGATTACTTAATTACAGAATATAAAACATGATTTATATATATAATATATATTCAGAATATAAATATATATAATGGATCGATAAATGGAACGAAATACACCGTTCATGGAGACGGTAGACCGTACGTACGCATGAACGCTGTTTTCGTTTCCTTATTGAATTGAGTGGAATTAAGTAGATGACATACATGTATATACACATAAATCGAGTAGCTTTATAATGTCATATATTTCATTATTATTGCTTATATATACTTTATAATCATTCTTAAATGGTTAACATGGAGAATGAATCTCATCGCGTCGTGGAGACGGTAGTCCGTACGTACGCACGAGCGATGATATCATTTCCATAATTATTGAATTGAATTGGAGTGGATGATACAATATATCAGAATCATTATCATGTTATAATAACTATGTATAGTTATTCTTTACACCATAATACCCATCCATGTAAGGTGTTGGTGGAAAAACAGATTACACCACGACGTGGAGACGGTATTCCGTACGTACGCACGCGCGGTGATTTCGTTTTCCGTAGGATGGATAGATGGTGAAATAGGGATGTTTCATACTTATAATAACATATCAGTATATGAGTGATACTGATGTTATTACATCATAATGAAACAACCTAAGAAGAAGAAGTGGAAGAAGAAATAAAGTTGAAAGAATCGGTAACGGAAATTACCTCTTCTTTGAAGCACCTCTTTGAGATCTCCTTTTAGGGCACTAAAATTGGTCTTTTAGGAAGACCAGAACCTCTAGGATGTTTCTAGGGAAATGTAGAAGAGAAGTTGGCAGGGGTTGCCCGAGCTTGAAGGCTCAAAGTTGTGTGAGGAGGAGGGGGAGGAGGTGTCCTTTTATTAGGGAAGAGAGGGGCACCTTAGGAATATCTCAAAATATTATTTTATATTAAAGTCAAAATCGGTTTATAATGGTTCCAAAGGGTCTTATTTAGAAGCTAAAGTGGGGATGGGTCGAAATCCTATCAAGCAATAGGATTTAGACAAGTTTAGGGTATTATTTTGACCTTATCAATTAGATTTAACTCTAAGTTAAATAATTTAACTTTTACCCTGTCTTTTTATGTTCTTTCACTATATGGTTAATACACTTACTATAACATGCCAAACGAACCCCAAATTGTTTATTATTAATATATATATCCTTATCTAAGTCATTTGGCCGAACCTTAGATTTTTAGGAATAAAATAACAATTAATAATATAATATTTGATTTAAAAACTATTTTGTGTCAATTTTGACACTATTTGATATATGATTTTTGTGAAAGTCATAACAGAATTATATGTTCGAAAAAAGTTGATTAAATCAACATTAATATATCATAGTAACCTATAAAATTAGTGTAATTCATAAAAATTCTCAAATTACATTTATTTTGGTGTTTATAACATCAATTATGTCAATATTTCATTAATAAGATAATTACTGCATCATTATTGTGTCATAAATAATCTAAATTATTTAATGTCTAAAATTTACAAATAAAATACCATTATGTAGGAAATACTTTTAGATTTCTAATGAATACTTATAGTCGAATTTATCTTATGTATAACCCCATATTAAAAATCATTTACTTATTAAACTTTGATTTTAACTATTTTAACCCTTCTTTAAATATATTAATAATAAATGTCCTAATCTAACCCAAGTGGGCCTAAATAGTCATATTATATTCATAAGGTTGTTTTTGGTCGAATTACACTTATCAAATAGAATTAGGACATGTGTTAGGGTAATAGTAATATCATATTTACCCTTAGTTACCCTATTTACTATTAACCGCGGTAAAAAAAAGTAAAAAGTTACTATTCACCAAAAAAATTATTTTTATCTCATTGAACCACATTTTACTTATTGATACCAACCGTGTCTGTCGGATTTTCGAAATTCCATTCACAGAAGCGGTAAATTTATGTTTTATGCAAAATTCAGTTTTTAACCTACCACTTAGTGGTTTCACTATTCATCAAAAATTGAAAGTTTTCAGAAAAATACCAAAATTTCACCCTAAGCTAATTTCGATATTCTGAGTCCAAAAATGAAGTCCATTTTGAAAAATAAAATTTATAAAATTTCAAAAAGTGGTTATTACTATTCATAACGGCTAGTTTAATAATATTTTAATAGCATATCGTTGTTTAGTGAAACTCGGTATTGCGTACTACACACGCTATCGATGAAGGTTGCGATTGTGTGTAATGCAAGGCAAGTCATGGATGCGTGTTGTGCAAGCTCCTTTTGGTGTAGCGTACAACACAAGACATTAATAAAATTAAAAAGAATAGTTTTCATAAAATCTCAGGCTGTTACACATAATTTCAATATATAAGGTGTATGTGCCCTTATTAATTTGGATGGTGATCTACCTAATTCAACATTTAAAAGAAATTTTGGTACATATATGTGTTAAAATGAAATGAAAACATTATATAATAAATATGATACTTTGACCTATATCAACCATACCAATGAGCAATATGCTATTTTTCTCGTGTTCTTAGTGGTCCTTCTGTGTGTTTACTGTCACCTAGAACTATCTCTAAGAGCATGTTATGAGTTCTATCATGTTCTAGGGAGGCCTTATACCTTCCCTTATTTTTCACATTCCTTAATTTCATTTAATTTATATTTAAAACCATGTATTAGGAGTGCACTTGGCATTGTATATATACTCCACTATGAATTCCTCACTCTATACACCAGAAAGTGGTGATGATCATACATCAGAGGTAGTGGTCCCTATGACACCTGTGGTACACCCTATAGTTCCTCCTATGGAGCCACCTACTGATCTTACATTAGGTTTTGATGATCAGTTTAAAGATAGTTTCCTATTATTCATAAATTCTGGTCAGGGTGTTGCCCATCATGTCCCTATAATGGTAAAGATTACTCGATACTTCCAATAGTATCATCCTCCGTCCTTCTCGCGGAATGGAGGACCTCGGGCAGCTAAGTCATGGTTAGAATCCATAGAATCTATATTTGATCATCTTGATACATATACAGAGTAGAGGGTCAAGTTGTCTACATACATATTTCATGAATCCTCCAAGCATTGGTGGGATGTCGTTTCTCTATCTGAGTGTAATCGAGGTATTGTATGGGTAAACATCCAGACAGCCTTCCACAATCACTTTTATTAGTAGACTCTAAGATTGGATCCTTACTAAGGGTTTATGCATCTTTATAATGGCTCTATGACATTGCATAAATATTCTGATTACTTCACAAAGCTTCCTAATCTCACTCTATCTATGACCAATGATGAGCTAATGACTGTGAAGTGTTTTGAGGATGACCATGGTTATAGATTCCACATGTAAGTGAATGTCTTTTTATGGACCATCGTTATAGAGATGGTAAACCAAGACCTAGTTATAGAATGAAATCTTAGAGAGGGTGGAAATGTAAGACAGGGGTTTATTGTTCTGTGGAAGGGTGATAGTCTGTAGAATAGTTAGAAGCACTATTTTTAGGGAACACAAAGGGGGAGGTGAAAACCAAGTGACATGCACTGACCATAGTGTGTCACTAGTACAGTAGTCCAGTCCATAAGAATCCCCAGTTCACAAGGAACCCAATTTTGTTTTGAGCTTTTAGTCTTATGGGTAACCTTCATTTCTTCTACTATTCCTTTCCTCCAGTATCCAAGGAGAGGGGATCTCTACTGACACCTACATCATGTATGGGATCTTCAACTACATTTCTATCTAATAGTTATCCTTCCACTGTCCGATGATGAAAAGGTGGTAGTGGTAGTTCTTGGGGAAATCAGACCCCAGAGCTTCATGATTGGCAGAGTGGATCTTCTTAGGCTAGTCAGGTTGCATCATTGGTACATAGTTTATGCCTTATTTATGCAGTGCATCCTATGCCTGAGGAGAATATTCAATGTCTATATATGGTTATAGTTACTATTATAGTAACATCTACTTTAGTTTATTCCATTTTTGATAAAGCTTCATCACACGCTTTCAAATATCTCATGGTTGTGGATGGACTTGGTCTTTCAATAGAGTACATATGTCACATAATGTCTATCAACATGCCATTAGGGGTTAGGATAGATGGAAAATTCCAGTTTCAAGAGTTCCCCTTTAGTTAGGTGGGTTTCTTTTATTCTAAAGTATCTTCAACCTTGATATAATCGGCATTGACATCATTCTCAGTATGGATGGGCTTTTACCTTATTATTCCCAAGTTAATTTTTATCACAACCAAGTGTTTTTTACATCATCTGAGGGAAACACATATATCCATAATGTTTAATTGGAAAACCGAGGAGATCAAACTGAAACCAATCATACTATTCATAGAAGAGTGAAATCTCTATTGGTGAGTCTTTTTATGATTGATCAAGTCCTGTAGTTAGTAGTCTTCCCTCCTATAGTGGACCATTTCAAGGACATTTTCCTTAGAAATTAATTTATCTTACCTCCTGAGAGAGATGTTGAGTTCACTATTGAGCATGTTCCATTTGAGGCATGAGTGCTCATTCCTCCATTTTGGATGGATCCTACAGTGGTCCAAGAAATCAAGAAATATCTTGAAGATATTTTGGATAAGGGTTTTATTAGACCTAACACATCACCATGAGGTTCACCAGTCCTTTTTACAAGATGTTGGATGGAACACATATATTGTGCATGGATTATTTTTTATTATACTAACACACTGTGGAGAAGCGATATTCCTAACCTCATATGGATGACATATTCAAAAATATTAGAGGAGTGGATATTTTCTCAATGATCTATTTGAGGTTTTTCTACCATTAAATTCATGTGAGGCCCTTGTACATAACACGTACAACATTTTGGAGTAGTTATGGCCTATATAAGAATCTGTTTATGCAATTTTTTATGAAAAACATGCTGGAAAACTTCATGGATCTAATGAATTGGTTTTTTCACCTATACCATTATTCCTTCATGGTAGGATTCATATAGTATATCCTAGTGTACTCATGTACTAGACACAACCATGGAAAAATATTCATATCATGATGAGTACACTGAGAGAGCGTTGGCTATATGTGAATCTAAGAAAATTTCACTTTTGGATTAGTGAAGTTCACTTCATGGGTTATATAATATCTGAGGTAGGCGTATCGGTTTACCTAGAGAAGGCAGTTGCCATAGTTTCCTAGGGGAAACCAATGAATGTGTTCAATATACGTAGCTTCTTAGGCGTAGTTGGATCTTACAGGCGATTCATTCAGGATTCTACTGCTTAGAAGTTCCTCTTATGGGCCTAGCTATGAGAGGTGTGAAATTACTATTTTCTAAAACTTGTGAAGAATGTTTTAAGAAGTTAAATTTAATACTCACATCAACACTAATCATGATTCTTACAGATATGTGAAAGAGTTATATAGTCTATTGTGATGCTTCAAGAATTATGTTTGGTGTGGTTCTAATGAAGGGTGATCGATCCATGAAATATGGGTCCCACCAACTGAGGCCACATGAGGGGAGTTACCTGCTGTACTACTTGGATCTTGTAGTGGTGGTTCATTTTCTAATCTATTAGAGGCACTAATTGTTGGGTAATCATTTTTTTGTCTACACAGATCATAAAAGTCTCAAATATATCACCACACAGCGAGAATTGAATTTGAGGAAGTAAAGGTTGGTGGAATACTTGGATTCCTTTGACATTGAGCTTATTTAAACACCCAGAAAGGGAAATGTCATAGAAGATTCCTTGATCCGAAAGACTCATATTTAATCCATCAATGTGTATTGTACTGAGTTACAGCTGATGAAACTATTTTCTATGATGCACATTGAGGTTCATGAATATCACAAGAAACCAGTTCTAGCATCTCTAGTTGTGATTTCCTCTCTTCTAGAGTGAGTTTTAATGAAATAGTTGTCTATTTATGAGGGACTCATTTTGAGGTAGATCATCAGAGGGGAGAACCTGCATCCTTTTTGAGATGTTGATGGAAGTGAACCAATGCTCTTCTATGGCCATGTATGAGTGTATGTGGATATATAGTAAGAGATGATGAATGAATCACATGACTTTGAATAAGATGTTCATCCTGGGAATACCAAGATGAATAGATATATACATTATTAGTTTAGGTGTCTAGTTATAAAGAGGGATATATTAGGTTTCATTACTCGATGATCCTCTTATCAATGGTGAAGAAAGAGAACTAGTGACCTACTTGAATTTTGTAGCCTCTATCCATTCATTAGTGGAAGTAAAACAATGTCACCATGTATTTTATGACAGGCTTAATAGGATCCCGTTGAGGTAGTGATGTGGTATATGTGATCATCGATAGGATAACCAAGGTCACATACTTTCTACATATCTGGGAGACCCAATATATTGATGAGTTAGTAAGGATATACATTAGGGATGTATTTTGATTTCATGGAATACCCCATTCTATCATTTCATAATGATATGACCACTTCACTTTATGGTCATTGCAAGGGTTGAAAATAGAACTTGGTACACTAGTTCTCATGACTACTACATATCACCCTCAGAATGATGAGTAGTCTAAGAAGACCATAAGGGTGTTGGAGGATATGCTACTGGCCAGTATTCTTGATTTTGGAGGCTCATGGGAAAATAATTTTCCTCTGTTTGATTTTTCCTAAAATAATAGCTTTTGGAAACAATTCATATGTATCCATATGTGGAAATAAATGATAGAGGATATTGTTCACATTTTTATTGGCTAGAGGCAAGTGAGGGAGTGATACTGGGTCCTTGTCTCATTCAATAGACATTAGAGAAATTCTAGTTGATTTAGAAGAATATGGATATAGCTTAGTCAAGGAATAAAACCTATAATGATCATCATTTTAGACCTCTAGAGTTTAATGTTGGACATTGGGCCTTTTGTGTGTATCATCTTGACTGGGTCAAAGATGAATCAAGATACGAGGAAAGTTAACATCTTGTTTTCTCAGGCCTTTCGAGATAGTGGAGATGGTTGTGATGGTACCATATAAGTTGTTGTTACCTTAAAAGTACCATGTCACGCATGACATATTCCATGAGTCTTGGTTTATAAAATATAATTCCAAGCCATATCACTCTTTTAATCCTGATGAGATAGAGTTGGAAGCATATGTGTATTTCAAGGAGCATCTGATATGCATAGTTGATCATAGCACAAAGGCTCTCAGTGGGAGGTCTGTTCCATTAATCTGGGTGCTATCGCAGCATGAACATGTACATGATGAAACGTAGGAGTGGGAGGTTGATGTATGTGTGCAGTCGTTAGAAATATTTTCAGATGAGGTTGTACCACCCTTGTAATGGAAACATGGGAATGAGTTGTCTTAATTATGGGAGGTTGTAACATCCTAGATTTACTCAATGGTACATACAATTATTTTTTATTTAAATTAATCCGGTGGTCCCTAATGAAGATGAATAAATATTTAAAGGATGTATCATGTGCATCTAAGTCTCATTCGGAACCTAGAGTCCCAAAATGGGGAGAGGTAGACTTGGATGCATGGTTAGAGGAAACTATGTGTTTGTAGATATAGGGGTGAAGAGGGCCACACAATTTTCCTGAAATCATAGTATAACACCCCAAGCCTCCACGTTACGCTTCTCTTTGAATAATACAGTAGCGTGTGTTGTACACAACATCGAGTTCTAACACACCACAACCAATCAAACTAGCAGTTATGAATAGTAATACCCAGTTTTTGAAATTTTATAAATTTTATCTTTCAAAATGGATTTCATTTTGGGATTCGTAATATCAAAATTAGCTTAGGGTGAATTTTTGGTATTTTTCTGAAAACATTCCATTTTTGATGAATAGTGAAAAACACTGAGTTATAGTTTAAAACCGAATTTTTATTTAAATAATTATTTATTTTATTTAAATTTAACTAAGGTCTAAATAGATACATAATACCTATATAAGTTCAATGTAATTCATTGGAGTTAGTTTAGAATATTTTTAGATATATAAAATGTTTATTGAACTTTTCACAGTCTTTTACCCACCTCCTAGGAGAATTTGTAAATTCACATAAAACATAGTTTAACTGCTTCTGTGAGTGGAATTTCAAAAATCAGAGAGACACGGTTAATATAAAGGAGTAAAATGTGGTTCAATAAGATAAAAATAATTTTTGGTGAATAGTAACTTTTTTCTTTTATTTACCACGGTTAAAAATAAATAGGGTAATTACGGGTAAAAATGATATTAATATTACCCTAACACATGTCCTAATTCTATTGGACATGTGTGTCTCGACCAAAAACAACCTTAGGAATAAAATATTATCATTTAGGTCCACTTGGATTAGATTAGGAGATTTATTATTATTTAATTCAAAGAAGAGTTAAAAGAGTTAAAATCAATGTTTAATAACTAAAATATTTTTAATATAGGGTTATAGATAAGATAAATTAGATTATAAGAATTCATTATAAATATAAAAATATTTCCTACAAAATTTTATTTTATTTATACTTTTTAGACATTAAATAATTTAATTTATTTATTACACAATGGTGATGTGGTAATTACCTAATTAATGAACTATTAAAATAATTGATATTAAAAATATCAAAATAAATGTAATTTGAGAATTTTTATGAATTACAGTAATTTTATAGGTTACTATGACATGTTAGTATTGATTTAATTGTGTTTTTTCGAAGTAATCATGTTGTTATGATTTTCACAAAAATCAAATACCAAATAGTGTCAAAATTGACATAAAAGAGTTTTTAAAACAAATATTATATTATTAATTGATATTCAATTCCTAAAAATCTAAGGATCAGACAAGAGACTTATATAATGATATTTGTATCATTACTGAACCACTTGGGGTTCTCTTGGATGTATATGGTAAGTTTAGTAACCATATAATATAAAAATACAAAGAGACATGGTAAATGTCAAACTATATAACTAAGAGTTAAATATAAATGTTAAGGTTAATTTAGTGACCCAAACCTGTCAAAAATCTATTGGTTGAAAGGATTTTGACCCACACCCACCTTATCCTCGAAATAAGTCTCTTTAGATCCATTATAAACCGAATATGAATTTATTATAAATTAATACTTTAAGTTTTTCCTAAAAAGACCCTCCTCCCCCTTATTAAAGGACACCACTTCTAACCAATTATTCACTCCTTCAAAGCCTTTTTTTCATCCAACCCCTGCCAAAATATTCTCTCAACTTCCCTCACTTCAACCTATAGGCCTTATTTTGATCCGAAATCCAACTTAAAGAGCCCTTTTGATCAAATCAAAAGGAAGAACCCGAAGAAGAGGTAATATTTTCACCACCATTTTTCAAGTTCCTTTCTTCTTCAACTTCTTATTTCTTTGTTATTTACATTATAAAATACTAAATCCAATATATTTTATATACTGTGATGTTATTATAAATATGTTAAAACCATATTCAGTATTCTATCCATTATTTGAATGACATGTCATCATACGTGCGTGCGTACGGCTTACCGTCTCCACGTCGTGGTGTAATTGTTATTCAAAACATTCTTATTTGGATGGGTATGATAATGATATGTAATTTATGTAAATAAAAAATATAACATAATAATGATTCTGTATATATGATATAACATCCAATTATATATTATTTTAATATCAAAATAATGATATTGTTGCTCGTGCGTACGTACGGACTACCGTCTCCACGAACGCGATTAAATTCATTCCACATCCTATCCATTCAAGAATAATTTTCATTTGATGATTAAAAATAATGTTTAAGGACTTGATATCATTCTGGATATGAATATGATATAGCCTATCCATAACAAACACGGATTACGTAACAAAGGAGATAATTGAAAATGAATCAGTTAACACCTGAAACGATGATAATACTAAGATATTATTAACAAAGCAATGTTAAAAGATCATATATGATATCATATTAATGTATATGATTCTTTTATAATTTAATATCAATAATTTCACCATTATACAGGAGGTTAACCTACCCTCGTCAAAGGAAAAGTACAAGGTAAGGGTTTATTTCATAATCTCTTCATTATCAGAGGTTGTTTATACGTAATTATCTACTGGGACCTCTTTAGCATCCACATACATGTTTCTGAAAAATGTATTTCAAATCATTCTTACTATTTTACAGACTATGGAAAGTCATTTATACCCTTTTTGACTTTTTATAATATGTTTATAATGAAATCATTCTGTCATTTTCCAAACAATGTAATTTTTAACCTTTTAGACAGAATTAAGGTAAGAATGTCTTTTTTAACTTATACGGCGGGTGCGGCTATAATCCAACGTTATAAAATCATCAAAGCTTCCCTTAAAAGCTAATAAGGATATTTTCAATGTAATTTTTTTCATATATGATTATGAGACTTTTAAATTATTTCAAAAAAAGAGAGATATTTCTCTCAAATAGTTTTGATTTCACCTATGTCAACATCGTTTGATGGTTTTTAAGCTTATTTGATGTTGATTTATTATGATAAAAAACTTCCATGTTGTATTGAATGTTTTGTGATATGTATGACTGTGAATGTGTTATTTTCATACCATTCATGGTTTATAGATAAAGTATTGACATTTCATATGCTATCTTTAATACGAATTTTTATGTTATGTTTAAACCTATTCATATGAGGAATGCATTGGACTTATTAAGTGATGGGTGGAGCCCACTCTAGATCCTCGATACATCGGTAGGTCTCATGATAAAAACTAGTGTCTTGGCACAAGGCCTTGATAAAATATTACTTGTAGTCTTGGTACAAGGCCTCGACTATGTGGTTATGATAGTCCGACATTATGCATTTCATCATTATGAAAGTGGTTATTGATATTTCAGGTGGTTATTCAACTAGTAGAATATCCATTTGAATAAGTAAATGGAATTATTTCATTTTATCTATTCCATATGATTCTGAAGTTCAAGTTTTAAATGCTTTTGTTTTAGTTATACATTGCCTTAAATGTTTATGCTTATTTATGAAAGTTTCTGCTGTATTATTATCCTTACTAAGCATCTGAGCTCACCCCTTTCAATGTTTTATTTTTTCTAGGATGTGAAGAAGTAATTTATGAAAGACCTATAGGAATAGTATTAGGGGGTATAAAGAAAACATGTTGTTTTAGTTTTTTTACTTTATGATTTAATGTAAACATTATGAATGTATCTAGTGATTCCAAGACAACTAAACTAATCGGTATTTCGAGACATGATCTTTTGTGATCATGCCAATGTTATGTCATATTTCACCAACTATGGGTAACTGTGGTTGGGGCGTTATAGTTGGTATCAGAGGAAGTTTAGTACAAACTTTCGAAGCTAAATTTAGATAAACTCTGATTAGATCACATAGCCCTAAGATTGACTTGGAGGATTAGTAAAGAAGAACTTCCTTGAATTATGGTATTGTAGAGATTTTGTGTTTTTTCAGAGAAATACATCCCAGTCTGGATATGATTAGGTAGAGGTGGATCTAGCATAGATGTACCTATGGGTAAAACCTGAAAACACCGCTTTGAGCTAGACTCGAACGGGAACTGCTGCACGATAACGGGCCTTGCTACACTCTTGGTTACGACACTCTCGGGGGATATGCTTAGGATAATTCTCATTTTCCTTACAAATAATTATGAAGGGTTTATGAGTATATACTTCCTCAAATAAAACATTTTTTTATGATTATGGATTATATCCATAAATAGTTCAATTTATGTTAAGTATTTTACAAGTTTGGAATTATGTATTTTGATTCATAAACTAATATAGTTTATGCCATTGTTTAGAAATGGAACCTAGTGGAAGGAATGGAAACTGTATCAATGCACGCACTCCATGTAGGGATTTCCCTCTTACTCAAGATAATTATATTGGAGCCGGTGATGCAATTGGTGTTGATCAGCTAATCACCATACTGGGAAAACTCACTCAGGTTATGAATAATAACCTTACCCGTATGGAGTACCCTAATCCACAGCGTGGAGGATCAATGTAAGACCACTTCATGAGTCAAAAACCACCAGCATTCAATGGGAGTAAAAATCCCTTAGTAGCTGAACAATGGATACATTCCTTAGAGAAAATATTCCACGCCTTGGGGAGTAGTGAAAGGGAAAAATTTATCATGACAGTTTACCGCCTCATTGGAGATACTGATCAATGGTGGTTATTGATTAAAAAAAAGGAAGATGATGAAGTATCAAATATGGAATAGAAAGAGTTCAATGATATTTTCTTAGAAAAATACTTATCTCATGAACATCGAGCAGATATGGAAAGGCAATTTCTGAGTCTGACACAAAAGGAGGATGAGAATGTCGCAAAGTATGAGGCTAACATTACAAGGTTACCAAGGCATGAAATAGATTATATATGTAACCCAGGGAGTAAGATTTATCGTTTCTTTGATGGGTTAAAACCATTTCTCAGTCGAGCATTGGTCTCACAATCCTTATCATTATACAAAGATATTGTCTCGTGTGTTATCAAGACGGAAAATGAATTCTCTATGTCTTATGACTTAAAAGCAAAGTAATAGAAGAAGATGTTTACTGATCAATCTGGGATTGGAAATAAGGGGAAGAAGGAAAAAGATGAATATCAATCCTCTAGTAAATGTGGGAAGAAACACCCTGGTACTTGCTTGAAGGGAATGGGTTTCTATTACAAGTGTGGTGAAAAAGAACACCAAGCTCGTGATTTCAAAAGGAACAAAGAAGCTACCAATGTTCCGTGCTACAATTGTAGGGAGATGGGACATTATGAAAATTAATTTCCTATGTGTCAGGGGAACTTACCTCAGAAAAGGCCAAGGGATCAAGGCCAAGCTTATGTTATCACTACTGCTGAGGTAGAACCTCTGAAAGACGTGGTGGCAGGTAATATAATGGTTTCCTCAAGTTTAGAAAATGCATTATTTTATTTTGGATCATCGCGTTGCTTAACATCTTCCTAGTTATCTAAGAAAATTATATATTTCCATTTTGATCTAATGAGGGAGATGTTTGTTAAAACTCCTTAGGGAAATATCATTGCTACAAAGTTCTATGGATCCATCCCCATTAGGGCATATAAATGTTCTTTATCTTCTGATCTCATCGTCATACCCATGATTGAATTTGATATAATCCTCGCTATAGATTGGCTTTCGGACCATGATCCGAAAATTTATGTAAGAAAATGGAGGTTACGATTTTTGATGATGATGATAAAGAACACCTTATCTTTAGAGCAGATTTGTCACCACCAGATTCTTATCTAGATCCACCATCAATAGCTCAACTAAATTCAATTATCGGGGAGGAAGAGAATGAAATAACTATGGGTGAGGAAAGGAATGTTCAAATAGAGGATGTACCTATCGTGAAAGAATATGTAGATGTGTTTCCAAAAGATTTACCTAGACATCCTCCAGAATAAGAAATTGAGTTTTACATTGATTTAATTCCTGGTTCAAGTCCTATATCAAAGACCCATTACAGAATGGCCACAGTGGAATTAGTTGAACTAAAGAAACAACTAGAGGAATTGAGTAATATGGGATTTATTCTCCCAAGCGTTTCTCTATGGGGATCCCCTATCCTTTTTGTTAAGAATAAATATGGATCTATGAGGTTATGTGTCGACTACATGTAAATAAATCCAACAACAATAAAGAACAAGTATCCCCTACCTCACATTGATGATTTATTTGACCAACTGCATAGAGCTTAATACTTTTCTAATATTTACCTTTGATCTGGATACCATCAGTTGTGTGTGAAGAAGTAATACATTCCGAAGATAGCGTTTTGAACCAGGTATGGGCATTATGAGTTTACAGTAATTCCTTTTGGGCTGACTAATGCACCCTATGTTTTCATGGATCTAATGAATAGAGTTTTCAAGGAATATCTCGTTGATTTTGTAGTGGTATTTATTGATGATATCTTTTTATACTCTAAAAGCTATGAAGATCATGAGAATCACTTGCATATTATATTGAAGACTCTGAGACGACATGAATTATATGGGATGATTAGCAAGTGTGAATTTTGGATTCAAAAGATTTCCTTTCTTGGACATATTTTCTCTAAAGATGGAATATCTGTTGATCCTTCTAAGACAAGAGCAATCCAAGAATGGCCAGCACCGATAAGTATAACTGAGGTATGCAGTTTTATTGGTTTAGCAGGTTATTATCGAATTTTTGTCCAGAATGTTGCTCGACTGGCTAACCCTTTAACAGAGCTCACATGTAAAGGGGTTAAATTTGTTTGGACAAAAGAGTGGGAAGAATTTTTTGAAGAACTGAAGAGAAGATTAGTCAATGCTCCTATATTGACTCTACCATCGGGGAATGAAGGGTTCGTTATTTATAGTGATACATCGAAGAAAGGAATTGGTTTTTTCATTATGCATAAAGATAGAGTTATTTCCTATGCGTCACAACAGCTGAAAATTAATGAGAAAAACTATTCTACTCATGATCTTCAGTTAGCTGCTGTAATCTTTTCTTTGAAGATAAGGAGACATTATCTCTATGGTGAAAAATTTGAGATTTATACTGATCACAAGAGTTTGAAGTATATTTTCTCACAGAAAGAACTAAACATGAGGCAAAGAAGATGGCTTGAACTACTCAAGGATCATGATTGCATGATACACTACCACCTGGGAATGGAAAATAAGGTTGCAGATGCTTTGAGTAGAAAAGATCATGGAGATTGGAACAAGATGGGAGTTGAAAAGGATCCTATATACATAGATCTAGTAATGATGGATATGGGAATCACCATGGAAGGTGAAACTTCAATACTTTTTTAAATGGTTTCCAAACCATCTTTACTAGAAAGGATAAAGAGTTCTCAGACCAATGATGAAGAATTTCAAAAGAAGATTAAAGCTATGAATGATGGGAGATTGAGTGACTTTATATATGGGGATGGTATTTTCAAATTTGGGAAGAGACTTTGTTTTCCTGATATACCCGATCTAAAAAGCGAATTGTTAGATGATGCTCATAGTTCCAATTTCTCTATACACCCTGGGAGCACCAAAATGTATAGAGATTTGAAGGAACATTTTTTGTGGGAAAACATGAAGATGGAGATTGCAGATTTTGTGTCAAGATGTATGGTTTTTCAACAAGTGAAAATTGGAAGGCAACAGCCTGGAGGATTCATGCAACCTCTTCCCATACCTAAGTGGAAATGGAATAATATCACGATGGACTTTGTCATGGGACTACCAAAGACTCCTAGAAGGAATGATGCAATATGGGTCATTATTGATCATCTTACAAAGTCAGCACATTTTCTTTCTATAAGGGAAGATTTACCACATTAATGTCTAGAAAGGATATATATTATTGAAGTAGTGAGACTTCAAGGAGTACCTCTATTGATTGTTTCTGATCGTGATCCCTGTTTTACTTCAAGATTCTGGAAGAGTCTTCAGAAGGCCTTGGATACTGAATTTTTTTTAGCACTGCCTGCCACCCTCAAAGAGATGGACAATCAGAACAGACTATAAAAACCTTATAAGACATGTTGAGATCTTTCTCACATGAGTTTAAGGGTATGTGGGATCAATATTGACCTCTGGTGGAATTTTCCTATAACAATAGCTTCCATTCGAGTATTCATATGGCACCATATAAAGCGTTATATAGAAAGAGATGTCGCACACCAACCTGTTGGAATGATGTTGGTGAAAGAAAACTTGTAGGCCCAGAACTGGTAGAGGAAACTATAGAGAATTTGAAGGTAATTGAAAACCACATCAAAGCAGCTTAAAGTAGGCAGAAGAGCTATGCTGACAATCGAAGGAATGATTTTGAATTTTAGGTGGGAGATCATATTTTCTTGAAGGTATCTCCATGGAAAGGAGTTATAAATTTCCTTAAGAAAGGTAAATTGAGTCCCAGGTACATCGGACCTTTCAAAATTCTAGAACAAATTGGGGTTGTAGCTTTCTGTCTGCAAATGCCGCCAAATCTCTCCAAAGTTCACGATGTGTTCCACGTATCATAGTTGATAAAATACATGCCTGACCCAACACATTTACTTACTTACGAGGAATTAGAACTGGAACCTGATCTATCTTATTGCGAAGAGCCTGTCAAGATTCTTGACACAAGAGAACAAGTGCTGAGAAATCGGACAACTCGTCCGGAAAATGTTCTATGGAGAAACCATAAGATGGAAGAGGCAACGTGGGAACCCGAGGATCTTATGATGAAGAACCACTTGAGTCTTTTCATATGGTAGTATTCTTGAAATTTCGAGAATGAAATTATTTGAAGGAGGGGAGAATGTAACACCTCATGCTTCCCCGGTACGTTTCTCTTTGAATAATACAGTACCGTGTGTTGTACGCAACATCGAGTTCTAACACACAACAACCAATCAAACTAGCCGTTATGAATAGTAATACCCACTTTTTGAAATTTTATAAATTTTATGATTAAAAATTAACTTCTAATATAAATTTGGAATATCGAAATTATATTAGGGTGAATTTTTGGTATTTTTCTAAAACTTTTCAATTTTTGATGAATAGTGAAAACCACTGAGTTATAGTTTAAAACGGAATTTTTATTAAAATAATTATCTATTTTATTTAAATTTAATTAAGGTCAAAATAGATACATAATAGGTATATATATTCAATGTAATTAATTAGAGTTAGTTTAGAATAATTTTTGATATATAAAAATTTTATTGAACTTTTCACCGTCTTTTACCCACCTCCTAGGAGATTTTGAAAATTCACATAAAACATACTTTTACCTCTTCATTGAGTGGAATTTTGAAAATCTGATAGACACGGTTAAAATCAAGGAGTAAAATTTGGTTCAATAAGATAAAAATAATTTTTGGTGAATAGTAACTTTTTACTTTTATTTACTAGAGTTAAAATTAAATAGGGTAATTAAGGGTAAAAATGATATTAATATTACCCTAACACATGTCCTAATTCTATTGGACAAGTATATATTGACCAAAAACAACCTTAGGAATAAAATATTATCATTTAGGTCCACTATTATAAGATTAAGACATTTATTATTATTTAATTCAAAGAAGAGTTAAAAGAGTTAAAATCAAATTTTAATAACTAAAACATTTTTAATATAGGGTTATAGATAAGATAAATTCGATTATAAATATGAATTAGAAACCAAAAATATTTCCTACATAATGGTATTTTATTTATAATTTTTAGACATTAAATAATTTAATTTATTTATGACACAATGGTGACGCAGTAATTACCTAATTAATGAAATATTAAAATAAATGATACTATAAATATCAAAATAAATGTAATTTGAGACTTTTTATGAATTCTACTAATTTTATAGTTTAATATGACCTGTTATAATTGATTTAATTATGTTTATTTGAAGTGATCATGCTGTTATTATTTTTACAAAAAATCAAATACCAAATAGTGTCTAAATTGACATAAAATAGTTTTTGAAACAAATATTATATTATTAATTGATATTCAATTCCTAAAAATATAATAATTGTACAAGAGACTTATATAATTATAGGTGTCTCATTAATAATCCACGTTGGGTTCGATTGGATGTATATGGTAGGTTTATTAACCATATAATATAAAATTACAAAGAGACATGGTAAATGTCAAACTATTTAACCAAGAGTTAAATATAAATGATAAGGTTAATTTAGTGACTCAAACCTATCTAAAATCTATTGGTTAAAGTATTTCGACACATACCCACCTTATCCTAGAAATAAGTCTCTTTTGAGCCATTATAAACTGATTATGAATATATTATAAATTAATAATTTAAGTTTTTCCTAAAAAGACCATCCTCCCCCTTATAAAAGGACACCACTTCTAACCTATTCTTCACACCTCCAAAGACTTTTGGTTCGGTCAAACTCTGCCTAAATATTCTCTCAGCTTCCCTCACTTAAACCTAGAGGCCATAGTTTTATCATAAATCCAACCTAAGGATCCCTTTTGATCAAATCAAAAGGAAGAACCCGAAGAAGAGGTAGTATTTTCACCACCTTTTTTCAAGTTCTTTTCTTCTTTAACTACTTCTTTCTTTGTTATTTTTATTCTAAAATAATAACTCTAGAATATTCTATATACTATGATGTTATTTTAAATATGGTACAACCATATTCAGTATTCTATCCATCCTTTGAATGACATGTCATCATATCTGCGTGCATACGGCTTACCGTCTCCACGTCGTGTGTAATTGTTATTCAAAACATTATTATTTGTATGGCTATGATAATTATATGTAATTTATGTAAATAATAAATATAACATGATGATTATTCTGTATATATGATATAACATCCAATTATGTGTTATTTTAATATCAAAATAATGATATTTTGGCTCGTGTGTACGTACAGACTACTATCTCCATGAACGCGATGAAATTCATTCCCCATAGTATCCATTCAAGACTAATTTTTATTTGATGATTAAAAATAATGTTTAAGGACTTGATATAATTTTGTATATTAATAATATACAACCTATCCATAACAAACACAGCTTACTTAACAAAGCATATAATGGAAAACGAATCAGTTAACACCCGAAACGATGATAATACTAAGATATTATTAACAAGGAAATGTTAAAAGATCATATATGATATCATATTAATGTATATGATTATTTTATAATTTAATTAAAATCATTTCACCATTATACAGGAGGTTAACCTACCCTTGTCGAAGGAAAAGTACAAGTTAAGGGAGTATTTGACAATCTCTTCATTATCCGAGGTTGTTTATACATAATTATCTACTGGGACCTCTTTAGCATCCACATCCATTTTTCTTAAAAATGTATTCCAAATCATTATTCATATTTTACAGACTATGGGTTATAGTAATTTATACCCTTTTAGGCTTTTTATAAGAAGTTTATAAAGGAATATTTCTGTCTTTTTCCAAAAAAAGGTCCTTTTTAACCTTTTCGACAGAATTATGGTAAGAATGTCTTTTTTAACTTACACGGCGGGTACGACTATTTTCCACTGTTATAAAATCATCTAAGCTTCCCTTACAATATTATAAGAATATTTTCAAAGTAAATGTTTTCTTTGATGATTATGTGACTTTTAAATGATTTCAAAAAAATATATATTTCTCTCAAAGAGTTTTGATTTCATCTATGTCAACATCCTTTGATGGATTTTAAGCTTATTTGAAGTTGATTTATTATGATAAAAAACTTCCATATTATATTAAAGGTTTTATGATTTGTTTGACTGTGGATGCATTATTTTCATAAAATTCATGGTTTATGGATAGAGTATTTACATTTCTTATGCTAGTTTTAATATGAATGTTTATGTTCTGTTTAAACCTGTTCATATGAGGAATGCATTGGACTTAATAAGTGACTGGTGGAGCCCGCTATAGATCCTCGATGAATCAGTGGGTATCATGAGAAAAACTAGGGTCTTGTCAAAAGGATTTTACAAAATCTTATTTGTAGTCTTGGTACAAGGCCTTGACTATGTGGTTATGATAGTCCGACATTATGCATTCCATCATTATGAAAGTGGTTATTGATATTTCATGTGGTTATTCGACTAGTGGAATATCCATGTGAATAATTAAATGGAATTAGTTCTTTTTATATTTTTCATATTATGCTAAAGTTCAAGCTTAAAATTATTTTGTTTTAGTTATACATTGCCTTAAATGTTTATGCTTATTTATGAAAGTTTCCACTATATTGTTATCGTTACTGAGCATCTGAGCTCACCCCTTTCAATGTTTTATTTTTCCCTGGATGTGAAGAAGTAATTTATGAATGACCTGCAGGAATAGTTTGAGGGGATATGAAGAAAATATGTTGTTGTAGTTTTTTTTACTTTATGATTTAATGTAAACTTTATGAATGTATCTAGTGATTCCAAGACTACTAAACTAATCGGTCTTTCGAGACTTGAACTTTTGTGATCATGCCAATGTTATGTAATAATGCACCGACTCTAGGTAACTGGGGTTAGAGCGTTACACATATGACCTGATGAAGACACCCTTGAAACAACCTATAGGTTTTGGATATTGAGGTTCTTTACGGTTTGTGCATGATTTGATAAATTGCGCACCTAATCATCTGGTACCCTCATTTGGTGCAGTAGAAAGTGCACAATTGGCTCACTATTTGACCAACCATGTGTCCAAACCATTCACAATGTGATTTTGGGAGATATATCTAAAATAACCATCTTTAATGTTTTTAAAAAACTATTTCCTTCCCTCTTCATTCCAAAATACTTATCCTCCGTTCCCCTGTGTGGGGATCCATATTCTCCTCCTCCTGTTGCTTTGTGTTATCTTCCACTACTTATGTCTAAATCACCCTCCATCACAATCATTGAATCTGTATTGGTAACGTCTATATTCCTCTCTAATATATTTCAAGGTTTGTCTTCCATCCTTTCAACAAATTTCTGCAATGTATTTTTTCCAATTTTAGGGGGTTTGAGAAATCCTTAAATTTCTTCCATTATAGGTCAAATTTAGCATCGATGAAGGATGAGTGGAGTGATACTACATCAAGGTAGGTCGTCAAGTTCCTTCTAGATTGTTTTGTCACATTTTAAATTATTTTTCATCATCCAACTCACCAAACCCTTATAGTGAAACTTCATTCTTTTTTAATGAATTAATTAAAATGGTTTTCCTTTTCTGTTATGACCCTACCATGTGGTGAAACCCATCTGTGGGTAGTTCTTCTTGTTGTTGGTCACCACCTTTTTGGTGTGATGCCTTAAATAGAAAATTTCATAAGGACTTGAGTTGTGTACAATCATTTATGTGAGTTAAATATTGATTAAATTCCATAATTTATAATTGGAAATAAAATAAATGGTTGTCCATGAGGTTGGACCTTGAGTTTCATGACTCAAAAGTTATATTTAAATGCTAATTCTTGATGATTCATATTGAATTCCCTATGTCTCAATTATGAATTCTTATATAAACTGTTTAATTATTATGCTTCATTCCACATTCCATTGATTTCTCTTATTATATGATTTGTTAATCTTGTTAACTTGTGATATTGAAATTTCCTTAGTGACATATGAATATAAATATGAAATTCCTTGTTGCTTTTGCCTCATTCCCATGACTTGATCATGTTTAATGACTTGATCCCTTATCGATATAAAAAACATCCCTTGTTTTTTTGGCATTATTTGTGTAGTAGGTTAGATAATGAGAATGTGGTTTTGAGATGTCCCTTGATGGAATGTGGTTATATAAATTATATTACTTGTGATATATGTTTGGTTACAATGGATCGCTTTCTATTGGTCGCAAGAGAACATGAGTCCCAATTTAAAGATTCCATGGATGGACTCATCATGCTCAGCTGGATGAACTCGACACACCGGGAGATATACTTTCCCACACCAAGTACGGGCCCTATGGTTGGATTACATATAGTCATGAGTGACACTAGCTCCCTATGGGAGGAACCGTTGTTGGAAACATTTTGAAATATGGCTACACTATGACTCATGTGATACCAGGTCCCTAATGTGAGATAGTGGTCATGGAATCAGAGTCACCATTTCGTGAGTGATACAAGGGATTATTATATTGGTTGTATGGGAAAGACTCGGTTGCATTGGTTCTTTTAGAGAAACCTATAAGTACCCTTGGGATTCTGTTTAGATCACCTTCGATGGGCTTGGGACACTACCCATGGATTTGGCAGTCTTTTTTCTTGTTATATATGTATTGCATCATAATTATATTGGATCATGTTTTTATGGTGACATTAAAATGAGACCCCAAGACAAAGAACAAGCTTGGGGGTATTCCTTAGTTAAATCTTTACAGGTCATTATGTACATATTTTTACATTCACATATACCTCCTTTTAGACATCTAGCATAGGCTGATATTGGTGGTATCAACCAGGATTCTATTTTGGAACCTAAACTGAGGTGTTTATTCTTTATTTATTCATCGCTTTGAATTTTTTTATCATGGACCACAAATATTTTAATTATTGCATGAAATATATTATCATAAACACTGTGGATGTAGGCCAACTAGGATTGTAATTCACACCCTTATTGGGCTTCCATTATCACCCAACCTAATTTTATGATCACATGTATGGATAAAGGGAAGCATGCTACTTATGAATCTTGATTTTTTAACAACATTAATATAGAGCACGGGGCAGAGGACCAAGCCTATGTTTGAGATTCTTGTAGTATCAGTTTTTTCCATTTTGTATATTTTTTCATCATGTAGTATATGCTTGTTTCCCTAGATCCCCATTCACACATTTTGTATAGATGTGTTTCATACCATAACTATCATTCAATATATATATTTTATATTCTTTTATTCTAGTTATATATTTATAATGTATGGATTATTTCCCTATTTTTACTAATGACTCCTTAAACTTATGCTTCCTCTATTTTTAAACTATCATTTATCATTGTGAATACTCTGATCAACAAGGTAATAGTCTCCCCATAAACACGTCCTAGGCACTAGTTTCTACTCATAATCCTATGGCATTTGGGGAGGTGCATATGAGGTCTTGTGGCTGCTGTCTCAGGGTACAGTTCAGTGGAACTTAGGTCAAGACACCACACCATATACATTTTGTAATTTAGTTATGAATATTCACACCAACCATCTTAATATCTAGGTTATAACCTTCCCATTTAAATAATATTATTTTAATAGAGTATTGTGTTTTGTTTAAACTCAATAATGCATGCATAATAATTTATCAAAGATAGTGAATTTATTAAAAAATAAGTATTTCCTCACTTCTTGTGGTGTTACTTTCTCATATAAGATTAGTGTCACATTTTATATACACTATCAAAACCAATTTAATTCTTTTAAAATATCGTTGTTCTATAACATTGCTTTTGGTTCTCCAACCAAGCCTCCTAGATATTCAATTTAACATTACATAACTCCATGTGATGATTTATTAATATCAATATAATTCATTTTAAAGGTCAACACATACCATTTTCAATAAATATATCACAGAAATACACTATTTTTTTACATGAACATAAAAACATGTTAAATGGTTTTAAAAATTTTGAAATATATTATCTATCCTATAAAATAAAAGATAATAGGTTCAAATTAGATGAAAATAATACAGAGAACATTTTGAATTTTTACAATGGTCATACAAATGATAAATGAATTAAAATACTCCATAGATATAGTTTGTATATATAATTTGATAATATATCATTTGATAGATGTGTATATTGTTTATTAATAATAAAAAATCTAGGATGTTTTAATAGAAAATGATAGAATAACAATATACTATATGATCTTATACATAGACACATATCTATCAGTTGGTACATAATAGAGAAGTGGGTATAGGTACTTAATTACATTTACTAATGACCTATATTTATATTATTACATGTTTTTGGTGTGATAGAATTTTGAATATTTTAAAAATACAATGGAACTAAAAAAAATAATTATATATTAAACCAGGAAAATTAAGTAAGAATCTTGAACAAGTTATGGTAGGAAATAATTGAGCAATTAATTTAATATTCACATGTGAGATTAATAAATGGTTTGAAATCTCAGTATACATGGATTACCATTGTGAAAATATGTATCTATGGGATAGAATCATATCATATTGAAAATTTCATTATCAATGTTGAGTTAGTGAGACCACCATACATAATTTTAGAGATATTCTCGATATAGAAAATGTTTTATTTAAATTTTTTTCCAATAAAGGTAGTTATAAAGACACCATATGATGTATAGAATGAGAGATATCCCAATTCTTATTTTATAATTATTTGAGGTTTTTAAACATATAAAATGTGTAATTATATATATTAAATTGACTTGAAATCATATAAATTTCATTTTTATTTACCCCTATGTTTTTTTGGGATATTAATTTTATAATTTAGTGGAACTCAGAGTGTTTTTGCTCGTATTTGGTTTATTACTTGAGAGAGAACATTTTATTTGGGGGTCATATGGGAGAAATATTTTACTTAGATAATCTCATGACTAATAAATATGAATTGTTTATTATATTTAATGTTATTTGGTTCAGAAGATTAATTAAAAACTGATTTAACTTGGGTTATGAAATAAATGTTTTTTTGGTATGATTCATTAGTGTAATGACCTCTAAATTTTAAGGAATATTTTTCTGTTTATTTTAAACCACTAATTGAATATTATTCATTATACATAGGTTTTGGAATATCTGAAGGTTTTTGGAGGATAAAAAGTCAATAATGGGGGGAATTCTTCAATAGTTTATTATAATGATCCATCAGGGTACTCTATGCAAAATTACAACTACTGTAACCCCTAGAGAACCAAATCTAAATAATAAATCCTATATTAGGGGACTAATAAAGAACTGGGTACACGGTTAAAGTTTATAAGGATCTTAGTGGTATATATGTAGAAATCACTTTAATATTTTTTTGGTAACTCTCTAATAGTATTGAAAAACAATATATTAGAGAATGTAATTTTTCAATTAATTTCACAAGTTATTTTTTAGGTAACCCAAGATTTACATAAATAAATATTATATAATTATATATGAATACTAAATATATACCATAATAATACATTCTTTATAACTATATTTGTTTAGTGTATTTATAGAATAGATACAAAATCTACTTATTACATAAATTTTCTTGAAAATTTCACACGAAGTTCTTTTCACACCCTTTTTATACATATCTTATTTAATACCATTTTTTATAACCTATGTAAAATGGAACAAAAAAAGGGTGATATTCAATTCTTATTATAGAAAAACATAGCATATATCATTAAAATATCACAATTGAGTAGTATATGATAATAAGGGTATGATAACATTATTATACATTATAAAATTTATGCCCAATCTATCAAATATTAATAATTGTGAGTCATCGAATGAATATTTTTCTTAATAAAGAAAATACTCATAATTGTGTGGAATAATCAATAATTATTCATGAGACATGAGAACATATAATAACATTCAAATATGTAATGAATCCCACATCATTTTCCATGATCACAACAATAAAAATCATATTGAAAAACACCAATTGTAGATTGGGTTTACTCCTCATTCCTATAATTTTCTTAGGCATTGATGACTGCCAGGACAATCATATGGAACAAATTCCCATACATAACATCTCTCAGTCCCAATTAAAATTCATATCATCTCATGACATATCAAACATTATCAAATTCAATGGAGGGAAATATAATCCTAGCCGTACCAATCACATAATGAAAACCATTAATAAGGGTTCTATAAGATTATAATAACATACATTATTTCATCCATTCAGAATTAACCTATGGGAAAAAGTTGCTTTTATGCAATCATTATTGAAAAATCATCATCATAAACATTAAATATAATGGAAGTGGATAGTATTATAAGATAATATACCCACTGAAGAATAAATACCCTTAAATTATTTTTACATAAATTAAAATATCTTTTTTAAAGGTAGTTAAATAAGCTTTTAAAATAAAGAAACAAACCCTTTTCTTGTGGAAAAATTTAAAACTAACATCCTCAAAAATTTGAATATGTTCTTATTTTTAAAAAAAAATTATATTTTTAATTTATTATTCATGAAGATTAAATTATATTATGGTGGAAAAATTAATTCATGCCTACAAACTTAAAAGGGAACATTTTTTTCACACATTGGTAAAAATTCCGAAATGATTCATATGAAATTTTTTAAAGAAGATTAATTTAATCATATTTAATAATGTAAATGGGGGTAAAAATAACCTCTCTAAAATAATTATTTATATAAATAAACATTTATAATTTTTTTAAATAACATGGACATGGAGGAGAAATATTCCATACCCAACGTGAAGAAAAAATGTCTAATTTTGTAAAAAAACATTTTGACAATGCTTTTTAGTAAAAAAGTGTTGAGATTTGTAAAAATATGTGAAAATACTAGATATAAATAGAAATTAATAAAATATATTTCGTTTAAAATATCATGATCATATAATTTTCCACATCTTAAATTTAAATAGAAAATCATATAATAAATATAGACTTTAACAAAAGCCTTTATCTGAATTCCCATATTGATTTATAAATTTTTGAATATGATATAAAATAAATATAAATTTATAATATATATATATATATATATATTACATAACCATACTACCTTATACAACACTATATACAATTCCCTTAATATTTCCATTTACACTTTTATTAACATATCATCATTAAAATCATGATTCGGGTGAAGAGTGGCATGTTTTCCACTCATTATTAAATTCGATAGTTCCAGAACAATAAAATTGTACAATGTTTATTCATATATATATAATATTATTTAGTCCATAAAAATCATATTTATTCATTATATAAAAAAAATTCATAGTTTTTGTGATAAAAAATGAATTAAATAATATTGTGTAGAGGATTGTGCATACATACACAAAATTATTGCTATCACTTTTTTATGAATCAGAAAAAATAAAGGTAAAAATCATATTAATATAATAATATTTATATAATAAATATAATAAATTTTCATTAAATATATTACCATACATGTAAAATGAAAATGGGTAATGAATCATGTCACCTGATGGAGGTGGTTGTCCACACATTTGTACATGTGATGTTATCATTTATCAATAAATGAATGGGTAAGAAGTAATATATAATATAATATTTATATAATCATAATAATGTTATAAATACTATATAAATATATTATATTCATAAATATAACCATCTGTGAGAGATGATAATGAAAAATAAAACACATTGCTCCATGGAAATGATAGTTCGTATGTATTTGTGAGATATGTTTACATTTCTTATTAAATGGAATATAGAAAATGGATATAAAACTGACATGAAAATGTTTATGTAAATTAAATAAAATGATATAATCATATTAATATTTTTTATAGATTACTTGGATGAGGTTTAAAGAGAATGAATCACGAAGGAGGTTGGTAAGAACATATAAAACTTTTTCTCATATCGTCCGTCAAAAATAAACTTAAGGAATCATAAATGCATATTTATTTAAAGAATAACACCATAAATTCATGGATAATATGGTTGAGATGGTATCTTATCATAGATTATTTTATCTAAAGTACTTATGTGGTGTAGATAAGTGAAAAGTGAAAATTCCTTTTTATATGTTGGGTGGATGGATATAAAGAAAATTCGTAAAAATATTATATATAGTATATGTGTTATTCAGGTCATGTGAATCCAAATGTAAAATATTTTTTAGATACATTTAAGTCCAAAATAAAATCAAATAATAAAATTATTTAAAAATTTGTGATTTTTTAAACCATATCTCTCAAATTAACTCATGTTTTATCCCATTTAACCCTTATCAGGGTAAAAGATTTTTACCAAGGTATATATTAATTTTGGGAAATTTTAAGTTAAAATTATTACATAATGATAACTATTACAATTCAAAACATGAAATATATTTTACTGGATTGAATTTTTAATATTGGATGAAATTAATTGGAATAATCATCCCCAAAATGCGTAAAACCCATTTTTAGGGAAAATTTATTTTTAATCATAAATATGATTTTATTCTCATTAAATTACATGTTAAAATTTTTGACAAATGTTAATATATTTAATTTAATATATGATATGAACATCAAATTAAAATTATTCATCAATATTTTTTAATTTCATTTACTAAGACAAAAAAATTAATCTTGCACATACAAATAGTTTTTTAAAAAATAAATAATTTTTTACATCAAATAATTTTATCTTCACTTATAAAATTTTATAATAAAATTAAGGCTAGTTATTAATTATTTTACCTTTCATAAAAATAATAGTTCATTAGTTATCCTGATACATAATATAGAATGAGAAAATACATTTGAAAAATTAAAAGAATTATATTGTTTTTAAATTTTAATTTTAAATACAAAATTCCAACTAATTAATCAAAACGATTTTATTAAGTAAAATTTCTGTACATATTTTTTCATTAATTATTTACTCCTTTTAATTCCCAAAAATACAATGATTATGTGATTGTAGGGACATCTATAATCATACTTCATTAGTATAACTTGGATTATTTAAGATCATGGTTGTGTATCATAGAAGCTATAAAACACTATTAATTTAGTCAAATGGGAAATATATAATAAAATATTGGGTTGTAACATTTTATACCCTATATGAGATGAACATACATGAAATTACATTACTCTGATAAAAAATGATGATATTGTTGACACATCACATCCTTGGGGTCCCACATATCTTCCACAAATTTATGCTTCCCCCATAAAACATTGACAAGGTTAGTGGTCATGTTTCATATAACATTATTTATTCGATTGAGAATCCATAAAAATGTTCCTTAAAAGAAATATAATGCTCTTCTGGTATGACCTATGAATTCATTACATGTTAATGATCATGTAAATAATTCCTCAAAATTAATACATATAAATAATAAATAAGAGAGAGATTATGTTAAAGGAACAAGAAATAAGAAACCATATCTATACGATAATGATGATATATTAAGGGATTAACATTAACTTCATTGAAAATACCCCTACCTTATTTAAATGATATATTCATAGGAAGACCTTGTTTCCAAATTCAAACTCTAGATATCAATGTTCACTTTTAGCATAAAATTGTTTCAACTCAATATACTATGATGTTATACAAAATTGATCTATCCTCCTTATATATTTCCTTTTATAAATCTAGTCCCTATAGCATTCATTATGTAACTTTATCCTAAAAATATGAAGTTCATGACTTCCTATCATAGAGGTATTTATAATGATCCATTTGAATTCTTGGGTGAAATATATTGTTGTATAAAATTTCAATTAGAGGAATGTATTCACCATAAAACACCTTTGAAAAATATATATCAAGATCATATATTATGTTTTATAATTTAATCGGTCCTACCAATATGACCATATTTATTAGGATTATATGAAATGATAATGTCTAATTTCATATTCAAATATTTCAAAATACTTATCTAGAACCTCAAGGTAAACCTTGGATCCAAATTGGATAATATAGAATGTGTACCCCATGAAACCTAACCACATATTTAATGTATATCCTAGAACATTGATGAAGGATAAAATATTATCTAATATAAATGAAATTTTCTGACTGTGTAAGGTGGACAACTATAACTGAAATGAGATTTTCTACCTTATATTTATTGGGGATTCCAATGAAAAAATACATTGTAATGTATTCTGATTTCTATTATAGTATGGTTAATGGTCATAACATCCCATTTTACTTATCTATATTATCCATAATATTTTTAATTATCTGGAATAGAGATATAGGTTCTACAATATCCCATGTTATGTTACTCCAATAAAATTAATCCTTCAAAACTCTATATATCATTGAACTTCTAGTATGGATAGAGAATGATAAACACACAGCTTGATCCAAAAAAGCCTTCTTCAATTTTTCTTATTGATAGGAAAAAAATTCAATTGATAAACCTGGTCATTCAACTAAAATAATGGTTAAAATCTAGAATAATACTCACCTTCTTCTATAATTCCACATCCTCCTTCGGCATAAATTTAATCCTCACTCTGATGGTTTTTGGATCATTTATCTGAGAAATAGAAGCTTTGTCCCCTTCAATCTGGATTTCTAGATCCATAATCTCAAAATTCATATGTATTATATCACTTTTGGTACTCAATAGGTGAAACTAATATAGTCTTTACAATACAAAGAATCATCCACTTTGTTCGTCTTCTTAGGTTGATAATATATTAATAATTCAATATCTTTTATCAAATCCAACAATCTCTTTAGGAAAATATTCATCCCTTTATGGTTGAATACTTACTTAAATATTTTATAATCAGTATATATATCATACCTTTTACGATATATTTAATTCTTATACTTATTCAATGAAACAATTACCTCTTCTATATAAAAAACATGAGTTAGGTAATTGCTATCATAAACCATAAATTGGAATAAGCCATAAGCTACCAATGTATCTTTATTCATGAGAACACATCCCATCCCAATATTTGATGCATCCAAATAGATCACTAACCCCTCTCCACAACTAGGTAGAGTGAGTACATGAACAATAAACAACCATCATTTTAGCTTCATGATAGTTTCCTCAATTTAATTTTTGAAACTTAATTTTTCTCTCTTCCATGACGAATTTATTATTCAATAATATACAAATGATAATTTTTTCAAAAAGAATCAGTACAATCCATCTGACCAAAAAAAACTAAAGATGTTTATTTTTTTCATTAAACTAGGATATTTTTCAATTACAGTTATCTTTGAAGGATCCAATGATGTACCCTAACATGAGATTATATGACCCAATAATGAAACATTATATTTCCAATCTTCACACATGGTAAATTTAGTATACATTTTAACTTTCCCCATGGTCTTCAACACAATAATAAATTTATTTTAATATTCTTCCATAATCTTTGAATATATAATAATAACATCTACAAAGATAACCAAATAAGGACCATGGAAATCCCTGAAGACTCTATTAACTATTTCATTGAATACAGATGAGAAATTGGTAAGTCTAAATGGAATCACCATAGATTCATAATGAACATAACTTATAAATTTTTTTTTCTTAGGTATATATTCCTATTTTATAGTCAATTTATGATATCCAAATTTAATTTCAATCTTATAAAGGAATTTATTTTTTAATAGTGCATCGAAAAAGACATCAGAATGTGGTCGATGATAGATTTTATCAATACTAATCCTATTATGTTCATGATAATCAAGGAAATGACAAATTGACCCATATATTTTCTAAACAGAAAGAACAAGTACACACATTAGTGATAACCATAACCAAAAGAATCCAATTTCTATATTTTCATGGATTTTCTTATTTGATTTTTTTCTACACAAATAGGGTTATTATATTCTGAGTCCTTGAAATATGTGTATCTCTAGGTATGAGGTTTATTGAAAACTTAACATCATGATTTAGGGTAAGACATGGAAAGTATTTTTTAAGTGAGTAAACATATTTATGAATAATAGGTATATAATCAATATTGAGTTTCTTCCAAAAACAATTAGATAAATATCTCTCATAAATATGTAGTAAGAACCAAAAAAATGATGTAATTTCCCTTGCATGTTCAAATCCATCCTCTCATTAATAAAAAATCATACGTTGGTTTGTAATATTAAATGTGAAATGTGGTTTCCCAAATATTTCATACATGAATATTTTGACCTTTTAAATTAATATTAAATACATATAACAAAATTACATTCCCCAAATTTGTAAAGTTATAGTTTTTATAGAGAATAAATACATAAAAATATTATTTATGTAATATCTTCATCATATATAACATAATTTTTTACATAAGGTACCTTTCTAGACTCATCATAATAAGTTTACTTTATTATAAACTGGGGAAAATTAAAAAATTAGATGGGGTGAGCTCAGACATCCACTATGGGTAAATATGGGAGATATCAATCAATGATCATTAGAAATAATATCAGGAGATGAAAAAAATGTGAACTTGTGATTATCAATAGATAATAAAAACAAACAATTTCATGGATCAAAATAGTGAGTCATGGAATAAAACAATTTCATGTTACAAGATTTGGGAATCATAAAAAAATCAATTATGATCCATGAGTTAAAATTATAAGCATACCAATATTTTATAAGATCTTTTCACCATCAATGGAATATAATTCATATGATATATAAACATTAAATAAAGATAAAATCATATAATAGGGGATCAAACATAAACACATGTTTCCCATAACATAGTGGATTTTTAATCACCACTTATTTCCTATATGATAGTGAATCATGTATCCCTACATGTTTAACATAATGGATTGAACACATAAAATCATTTCCAATAATTATCTAAAGATATATAAGGCTACATCCAATGCATTTGAAGGATATATTGGAACCACATATAACATAATGAAAACAATACAAACTTGTCACAAAATACCATAAACCATTCATCACATCAGCACATCATAACCTAGGGAAAATAAACATGTTTTGTGAAGATATTCATAACATAAATAACCTATGGGAATTAAATGAGTTTCCAAATGATCTTATCTGAACTAATTTAACCCACATGAAAATTTTGATTTTCATAGGACCTTCAATTTCATTATCTATCCAATGAAATTGTACGGTATCATAAGAGAATAACCCCAGTAAAGAATAAAAATACTTAAATGATGTTTACATATTTAAAATACCTTTAAGAGATCATTTTAAACATTCTTTGAAAATATGATAAAATGAAATTATCTTTTGATAAAATTTTAACTAAAATTTTCCAAAAATATTGAGAAAATTATTTTATTTCATAATAACCACTAAAAAGTTAAATGAAACTTCCATTAAGATTACTATTAAGATAGTGTTAAAATCTGTTCATATAGAATATTTTGAATGATATAATCCCACTCACATTTTTCTAAAAAATCAATAAAACATATTTTTTTGGAAAATATTCATAAAGATGTAAACCTTTGTAAATAAATTAAAAATTATGGAAACATACCATTTTCAAAGTTTTTATGTATAGTAACCAAGTTTTATTAACAAATATTTAAGCGTATTGACCTAGAAGAGAATGTATGATGACCAAAGAGGAAATAAGGTCATATTTTTCGAAAAAAACATTTATCGATCAATTTAAGTACCAAAGAGAGAAAAATGTCACAAATATGTTAAAATTACATGAAAAATAAATGTTTAATAAAATATATTATGTTTTAAGGATAAGGAAAATATAATTTCCCTCACGGAAAATTTCTCAAAGATAATCCGAAAAAAATTATATTGTATCATAAATAGTTATCTCAATTATTTTCTTACAACATATACATTCAATCCTCTTATATAATGAATATTAATTTATTATATGTCTAATTTAGAACCATGTTTATATATATAATATATTATATTATCTAATTAATACAACTTATCGACTATTTGTTATATGTTTTTATTGAAATTGTTGTTCCATGTGATAACGAAATCAGTTTTCATGCACGTATAACTTCAGAAGTTTTAGTCCTTGTACATTGATATTGGTTACATCATCTCTAGAATGTTAATGATTTCATGAGTATTATATTTAATTATTATATAAAATTTTATATTAAATTATATAAATGTAGTGATGAAAAAGTAATTACATCACTTCATGGAGATGATAGTCCACATATACACACAGTTGAAGCTTCAACTTTTCAACAGACATAATAAAAGATACTTAAATAATAATTTAAAATTCAATAATTATAATAATAACATAAATATCAATAATATTTATGAAATCCATTATTATAACCATCATGATAAAGAGGTGGTGAAAAAACAAATGCATTGATTTGTGGGGCTGGTTGTCCATAGGTATTCATGAGCAATGTTATCTTTACCCATGGGATGTAATTTTAGTGGATAATGTTTAATCCATCATAATAATAATATTTAATTATATTTAATATACTAAAGAAATTATTTCAGAATTGATACCATAGATTTCTAGGTGGTATAATAACAAACCAAATTGAGAGTACTTTGTTAAGTGTTTTGCCACATCGCTGAGAAATATCCTTTAGCATACACCTTAATCCCTCAATATAAGGTATTTTGGTAATAAAAATATTTATATGTAATGGGGAATAAATATTTTCTTTGTTGAATTTTTTGTTTTCTGATCCATTAATCTCAATATGTTTTAATAAATCACTATAGATGTTTCTCTTTTATAAGTGAGGGTAAGGACGCATTCATAATTTCTAAAAATATGAAATTATATATATATATATATATATATATCATAATAATGTAATGTGGAACCAATAAACCCTAAATCTGAATATAATATGTTATATTATAGAACTAAACTCTAAAATTCACATTTGAATAAGTTTGGGATAAATTTTCATCCATATATCACTAATAAATGTCTTTAAACCAATTTTATCCTTAACCATGGTAACATAATTATATGGCCAAAAATAGAAGTTGAATTATAAAATGTGCAAATAATAATTCTAAATTTTTAATCCATTTTATAATAATGAATTTCAATAATTTTTGGAGATTTCATTTTATATTAAAAAACCAAAATCAGGAAAAACAGTTTCTTGGAAAATATTGAATTTTACATTTAAAATAATTTTACATTTAAATCATGTAAAATAATGTTTTTCATGATTTTTTTTATTTAATAAATATTTAAATAATTTTATTCTTTTTTAAAAATACTAAACCAAATGGAACCTTCCAACCATTCCAATAAATGAAAAGATGCAAAAAAATTGAAGAAAATATAATTTATCTTTACAAAAGTCATGATTAGATTCCCAAATAAAAATTATTTTTGAAAATAAATTATTTAACTCTATAAAAATATATTTTGTGGAGAAACACTCATCCAGTATGATAAATTCAAGTGTTAGATATACTTTAATTATTTTCCCCAATGTTTTAATAAATTTTTACATGTTTTACACTTACAACAGTGTAAAATATTTACCACAGTTACCAATCTGTATGACCAAAAATATGGTTCAATTATATACCAAATTTTAACCAAATAAATAAAAAAGAAACTAAATTTTTAAAATCCAAATTTCCTAATTTTTTATAAACTCATTTTTGAATAAACATGGATAACTTAATGAAAACCTATATTTTGGAAAATAAATTTTTATGAATAAAATTAGATTTAATTTAATACCATGCCTAATAAACACCATTATATTAATTTAAATAAAAAATTTTTAACGAATAATTAATAAAATTCAGTAAAATAATTCCTTAGTAATGAATAATTAATTTATTATGATAAAGCACATTGTGTACATAAATACTATTTTCTAGAAAAAAAACTCTTTTATATTCAAATGAATTCATTTTCATTTAGAATCAATTTATAACAAAATAATTATATTTATACATGTATTAAAAAAAATTCCAATAATTTGATTAGTCTTATTAATATCCACTAATCAAACTGTTAGGTTATAACTTCAAGATTATATATTAATATTTCAATAGTATAATAGGGTTTTTTTAAATTGAGTGTTTCGTGTAAAGAAACCTATATAATAAATAATAATTATTTATAGATAAATATAAAAGAAAATATTTGGGAGTTAAATTATACCCCATCATGAAAATTTCACCCTTTAAATTTCATCAGTCTGATACAAACAACTGTGAATACTTCTTCAACATAACATCCTTGGGTTCCCACTTAGCATCCTGTAAATTATTATTTTAAATAAAACATTAACTAGGTGTGTGGGTATTTATAAATTTTTTGTCTACATTATAGACTCTCCACTAGTTTTCCCTTATAATAGATTTATTTATCTAGTCATATAACCGCTGATTCCAGTACATGGTAAGGATAAGTTATGTAATTATTTAAGAAAGATATATGGAACACATAATGAACATAATAGAGATTTGATGGATGTTCTAAATGATAAGCTACCATCCTCATGAGATCAATAATTTTAATGGGACTAATATATCATGGGATCAATTTTCCCTTCTTTCGAAGTATCATAAACTACTTAGAATGAGATATTTATAGGAATACATTGTCATCCATTTCAAACTCAAGATCTAATTTCTGATTATTATAGTAACTTTTATTATGACTCTAATCTTCTCTAACATGTTTTAGAAAAGATCTAACATCCCATAAAATTCCAATATCTAGTTCAGGTCCCAATATATTTCTTTGCCCGACATCATCCCAAATATGTGAGATTTTTTAATTTTTTGTCATAGTAAGATTCAAAAGGATCCATCCAAATACTCAAGTAAAATATATTATTATATGAAAACTTGACTAGCGAAAGGAGTTGATCCCAAAGACACTTGAAATATGTTGAAAATACAATAAACATAAATTCTGGGGTTAAGATTTTACTCTCAGACTCACTATATGTATGATGATGAAAAGAACTTCTAAATATTAACATCATATTAAAATTGTACTATAGACTACTCCTGAACATCAAAATAATCATAATATCCAGATCAGATACAATTGAATGTGGTATTCCATAAAACCTTATAAATTTCTAGATGTATATCCTTGTAAGTTGGTCAAGAGATAAATCTTCTCTATTTAAAATTATGTATGCTAATTTCGTAAGGGGATTGATTAAAACCCACTAATATTATTGCCTATTGATTGTTTTTGGATTATAATGATGAAATCCATGGTAATGATTTCCCATTTTCATTCTGGTATTGGTAGTGGTTTTAACATATCATTATAATTATATCTCTTAGCTTTAACTTATTGACATATCTGGATTTGAGATACATAATAGGAAATATTTATTTTCAATTTTTCTCACCATAAATACTCTTTAATATTTATATATATCTTCATTAAAAAATGATGAATATAGAATTACAGACTAGGAGCTTCATCTAATGGTTAACTATTTAATTATGGTATTAATTGGACACATACTCTATTCCTGAAACATATCATTCCATCATAATCATGGATTAACTCAAGAAAATTACTCACTTTGTTCTATAGTAATACATAATTCTTATGTTCCTCTTTAATCCTTAAATAGATGGATGGTTGGACATTCACATGCAAAATATAGAATCTTTTCCCTTTCATTATGATTACCATTTCCACATTCCTAAACTTCATAAGTATTGGATCTGTTTTAATCCTCGTCAGGTACAAACACGAATGTTCATTTTGACTCAACGCATCATCCGCTTTGTTTTCATTCCCATTTTCATAATATATTAATAAGTCATAATCTATAATAATCTTCAACCAAGTTGAATTAAACCTATTCAACTTCTTCTATGTGAATATATACTTCATTATTTTATGATCTATGTACACATAACACCTTTCACCATAAATAAAATTCCTCTATATCTTTAACACAAAACATGCTACTATCATCTCCAAATCATGAGTCAAGTAATTTGTATCATATATTTTCATTTGGAGAGAGTCATATGATATAACCATATCATCTTTTATACAGAAACATCCCAATCCTTTTTTTTTGATGAATTACTATTGATCATACACTATTATCCACTATACTGTATTTTGAGACTAAATTCACTAACCAAACTTCGCTATATTTAAATAAAATTATATTCAAATTAATATATTAAAAGAACATAACCCCCTTTTGAGTAAAATTTATTAGTGGGTTTGATATTTATGAGACATCTATCACACATCATCGGTAGTATATAGCTAATAAAACTACAGATCACTGTTAGTGTGGTTTTAATAAACCATTTCTCAATAACATTAATATTTGAAAAATACACTAATATTTCCTAATTTGATATTATATTACAAAAAAACGAAACTTTTTGAGTCTAAAAATCACACTTGGTAAATTTATCATACAACTTCTCCTTCCTTGGGGTCTTTATAAACATTACCAAATTATCTTCTTGTTATTCTGTGAACCATGAAAAATCAAGAATATCATATTTAAAGACTACAAAACACTAATAAAATTAATATATAAATACTACATTCATGAAGTCCATGTAGATAACAGTGGAGTTATTAAGTCCAAAAGGTGTCACTATATATTCATAATGCACATACCTCATATAGAAGGATTTATCGGGTATATCCTCCTTCGTTACCCTCAATTAATGTTATCTTCAATGAAGGAAAATATTGTAAAACTAATAATATCATCATAACTTTCAAACAAATCATTGTTATGGGTTACATAATACATATTCTAGATAATGATCATGGTATGTTCCAGAAAATCAATGCAAAGATGCATTTACCCATATTCATTGTTAATAAAAAGAACAAATTCACCATAAGGTGACACACTAGGGTATATGAATCCCATAACAATATTATCTTATAGTTTCTTACTCAATTCCTACAACTCAATTAGGGAAATTTTATATTGATTCATTAAAATATGTATAACATTATGTATAAATTCTATTAAAAACACAGTTTTTAAATTCAAAGGAAGACTGGGAAAATCTTATAGAAAGACATCAACAAACTCCCCAAAATATTAATTTCATAAATTTATATTTTCTCCCTAACTATATAAGGTAAATATCGATTATGACATGTAATTATGACATGTGTCATAGAAGTAATTTTTGTTGGATTTTTGTATTTATCCTCTCATTGAAAAATGAGAATAGGTTCATTTGGAATATAAAAGGTTACTTTCATTCATTATAAATTGATGTGGTATCCTTATAATTAAAGGTAATCATTTCCTAAAAAAATCTAGTTCAATTATAGGGAGGATAACATGACTTGTATAAATCACATTTCTAAAAATGTTAATTGGAGAGGAGCTATGGAACTGAGTTGTGATCATTGTAGCATTGGTATTTTTCATAGCTAACTCGTCATCAAATAGGTGTTGTGGTAATTTGGTGCCTCTATAAAATTCATTAGATATTAAATATTGGCTAGCACATAATAAAATATGACTTAATATATTCTATCATGGATGATAAGTCCACCTTTCACCCCCTCATTACAATAACCCACTTTGGTTGTTGTTATTGCATAATATTTCACATGGTATTTGGGTATAAAATAATTTTTATGTCAATAATAATCATTATCCTTCATATTCCATCACTAGTTGGTTGAATTGCCATAATAATTTCATTTTATTCTTTAGATAATGGGTGTTTAATTTGTTATCATCTTCCTTTACTCCATTGTATTACCGACCTCCCTATCATTATTTAACATTCATGGGATTTATGACCATCCCTTATATATTTAAAGAACCTCCTGGTTAAATTCATGTATTATATTGATTTTTTCTCCCACATTTGAAGCATGTAGGTGTGTGGTATTTCTTTCATCAATGTGATTTATTTTATTTTTCATTGTAATCCAACATAGAATTCATTTCAATGGCATATGAATAAATGGAATCTGAAATTTCAATTTCTACCTTGATATCACTAAGAATGACTTCTTCAATGAAACTAAATTCTCTTATATATGAATCATTTTAGAGTATTAGTGTAAATACCACAAATAATAAATCAATTATTTTTTACTGATGATTAAACCATGAGTTTTCGCAACATGTCTTGTAACATTTAAATCGTAGGTTCCAATGGATTAATCATCCTTCTAGTAATATTAAGGAATTCCCTCACCATTTCCATGTGTATAATATAAGTAATTTATATACTGAAATTTTTCCTATTAAACATATATTATTCCATGGATTCAATTTCTTCCTCATTTCTCATAATCATAATAATATTTCACCATCAATATGATTCGAAGTACAAACATATAAATAACTAAGATAAAAATTTCATGTTCTTAGAACTGCACAAATGATTTCCTTAGGAGCACAAATCAATCACTAAACCACTATCTGATGACATGTATCACTAAAATAATATGATTTTTTAATCAATAAAGACTTTATAGTGTTTTGTTACCTCCTTTTATAATTCAAAATCTCAACACGATTCATGTCCTGAGAAATTTGTGTGAGTATAGAGACATGATTCTATATATGTTATCCCATAACATTCGTTTAATAATGAGTATAATCATTTTGTTTTTAATCAAATTTATTATTTGTAATATTAATTCTATATCAATCCATTGAATAAAAAATAAAATAATATTGTATGCATCAAGCTGCAATAATCAAATTGATAAATCATATAATCTTGAAAAACCGTTCATATATTTTTTTAATCATGAAACCTTATTTTGGATTTATTTCACCATAGGATTGACCTAGTTCATCCCTAGTATTTATCTTTTTTAATAATTCAGAATTGATCTTAGTAAAAATGTATGATACCCCAAGAATATCCCCTTAGAGCATCAAACTAGGTTTGTTGTAATGGTCCATTCGCCATTAACCAGAATAGTGGAAGTGGAATACTCAACTAACTGTTTTTAGGGATAGTACACCTACATGAATATTATCCAAACCACATTCACATATATTCTTTATATAGGGTTGTATTTTTAGGAAAACCACATAATATCAACCTTACAAAAATATTTGGATATTAATATATAAAAATGATTATCCTTAAGGTTTTCACCAATGTTCCCTAATCAAAGTCTCCAATAACTACTAAAACCATATCTAAAACCAACTAAGGTGACACATAAATATTATACATACATATTACATCATTTTAGATAAATAATCAATAAATAAAATAACATTACGAGCCCTAAAACCATATTATTTTAGTTTAATTGGTGATTTGATATATAAATATGTCATTTAAGTGGAGTCTTTTTTATCTCTAATATAATTCATTACATAGGGTACCCTTGTATACACATCATACTTAGTTCACTAATTCATATTCTTGGAAACAATTAAAACATTATAGGGGGTGAGATAAGATTCTCAGTAAGGATATACATGGAAGTTATCAATAAATAGTCATATGAAATCATATAATGAGAATAAGTGTATTTGAACCTATCATTATCAAAGGATTATCATACACAAAAATTTTAAATATCATAGTCATCAGTCATGGAATAAATCATTAACATGTACCAATATTGGGGAATAATACAAAATTAATTGTGAGCTATGAGTTCAAAACATAATCATAACAACATGTCATAAGAGTTTGGAACCATCATAGAGAAAACTAATATTATATGTCAAGGTTAAATACTATGATAATCATATCATATAAAATCAAGAGTCACCACCCATTTACCATATCATCATGGATTAGGTATTACTGTTGGTTTTTGATATCATTGTGGATAAAGTATCCCTACCTATTTCCCATCATGGATTGAAAGCATTAACTCATTTCCCATAATTATCTATTGAGATATAAGCATTCTACCAACGCATTAGAGGTATATAATGGAACCACCAATATCATAATTAAAACCAAAAATATTTCCTCCAAAAGATAATTAAACAACCATCATTTCAATATATCATAAACCATAGAAAATAAATAGGTTTCACAATTATCTAATCACAATATAATTAACATATGGAAAATAAATGTGTTTAAAGAAGATCCTTTCATAAGTACATTTACCCTTGGTAAAGAAAATGATTTCAAAGATTCATCATTATCATAATACATCAAAAAAAAGTGGATAGTATCCTAACATAAAGACTATATTTATTTATAACAGACCTTAATATATTTTTACATGGATAAAAATACCGTTATAATACAATGAAAACCTTTCTTTGAAAAATATGAAAACTATAAAAAAATATTATTAAATTTTAACAAACAATTCCCATAATATTATGAAAATAATTGTTTGTGAAAATAAACATGGAAATGTGTGAAGGAATCATTAAATAAAAGAATATTCATTATGGTGGGAAAATTCATTCATGAATTATACATTAAAATAATATATTATTTTAACACATGTATAAAAAGTAGAAAAAATGACTTGTTCGATCAAAATTTAGAAATATTCTTTTTAGAAAATTGTGAATAAGTTCAATGGAGTGAAAAAAAACATTTTTAGCTGATTTCAATTTTAGGAAAGATTTTTTATAAAATAATTTTTCATATTTTTTAGATGGAATAAAAAGTTCATTTACCAAAGAAGAAATACGATAACCAATTATGTAATAAAATTTCTTGTTCAGTAAAAGATTAATTGAAATAAAAAATTAACAAATACTTAAATATTCAAAAAATAACAATTGTATAATAGAATATTTGTTGTTTAAAAGATAATAATCATATACTTTCACTGATTGGAATTTTTTTATAATCCCAAAAAGAAATTAAATTGTAACATAAGACCTGACCTTAAGTATCATCATTCTTTATACATGTATGAACCTACTCAAAAATAAATATAAATTTATTATAAATCTCAACATACTCATATATATCATATCATATATTATTTAAAACTAACATATTATCTTCTTTTTTAAACAATTCTTTATTGAAAACATTATTTTATATGATAAGTGATTCATTTTTCATTTTTGTTTGAGTTCAGGGGTCCCAGTCCCTATACAATGTTCATTGTTTTTGTGACACCCTACGTTATTATTAATTATTTTTTTATTAAATAAAAACTAATTTTTATTTTTTGTTATATGCAATGCCATGATTAGCTTATGTTACACATGACACATGGATTTAACAAACTATCAAATATTATTATTTCCATATGAACATTATAATGTGACCATTTAACATAGAAATATGAATAGTAATAAATAATTTTAAAATATTATGTATAATTGTTTTACATAATTAAATCATATTGTCAAAAAGTACAATTTTTTTGGTAAATTCATTATTTATTTGAAAAATATTATTTTCTAAAACACGTGTTCATTTCAATTTGTCAGAAATAATATAAGTAATTTATACCAATTTTAGAAAATTAACTTCATAAAATTAAAATAATTTTTTAAATCATCATATCATTAAAATATTTTGGTCAACTGTTTGGATTTTGTTATGAAATGATTAATTTTTTGATTAATACTGAAAATACTTGTTTTACTGAATACTCTATTTTCATTTAAAGAATATATAAGGATAATTTTATTTTTAAAATAGTTTGAAAAGTAAAATTTGTTAATATATATATATATATTAATCTAATTTTGGTCATTGTAATCAATTTCAACTTGGATTTTGATATTAAATAAATAATATACTTGTGAAATTATTCTCATTGGAAACTCACTTTCACATCACATTTAAGTGTATAATTTGAAATTAAATTCATCCATTTATATGAGTATAATTTGGAAAAATGGATTCTATATTTTGAATAAACATAATCTATGTTATCTAATAAGGTAAAATTAATTTATCATCAAAATTAATAGTGAAAAATTAAAAATTATTTATCATGGTTAGGGTAAAATGGTTATACCTAGGGTTAAACTTAAATGATAATGGTTTCAAATAAACGATAGCATGTACAGAACTCATTTTATGGACACATTTGGACCATATCACGTCTATTTTTCTATAATTACCCATTTTTTAGCTTTTTTCATATAAAAAACATGCACAAACTATTCTTTTAAAAAATAACAAGTGATTCCCCTCCCCAAATAATAAAAGGCCATCCCAATCCTATCCTCATCACACTTCCAAAACCTTATATTTAAGCAAAGACTATAAATCCCTAATATTTTGTGAAATATTTATTTTAATTTAATTTCACCTTCTTTATATTTTCATTTCACATGACAGTGAATATACTTTTTTATATAAAAAATAACTATGATTGGCTGGCGTTATACACAACCACATGTTAACATTACACTAGATGCAACAATTATATTAACTTTCTCTAAATAAAACACTGTGTTTGTCTTTTATTACACACATTACTTAGTAACATCAACATGTTTTAATACATACAAGGAAAAGTTTTTACTAAACTAAAATATACTATGATTATTAAAATATTATTATACCAACCACTAATCCTTTGGAATTTATATTATGAATAATCTTAAGTAAATTTTTAAAATATTATTTAAACAATTATATAAAATTAATACTTGTTTATCAATTATTATTAGTGAATGAAATAAATATTAGTAAATAAAGAAATTACTTTTCTATGAAAATTATTTATCTATGAACAAACAGTATTTTTCTCAACAATATAAAAAAACACTTTCCTTTAATTTTTTCAACCAAATTAATATATTATATATTCAATCAAAAAAATTATACTCATCCAATATATTTTATTGGTATAAGATAAGAATAAATCAAATTGTATTGATAAACCTTGTATATTTCTAATGGTTATTTTTCCGCCTTTTAATAGAGAACTTATTTTAAATTTTGTTTTTGAAAATTTAATATATTTTTCTAAAAAAAATATTAATTTTCAAAAATGGAACATTAAAATTTACATTGGGTAAAATTTTTGGTATTTTTCAATAATGTTCCATTTTTTGAAGTGTAGTGAAAAATATTGAATTTTAATTCAAAAATCCTTTTTCTCGTTATTTATTTATATAGTTAAATTATATTTAAACTTGGCTTTAAATTTTAATTACACCAATTTTAAATAAATAATTCTGATTTAGGTATTTGTAAATAATTTCACATTTAAATTTTATATACAAACGCTTAAAACGTTCAAACATTTTCTCTTAAAAACCTATTGACATGACAGATCTATGATATTAATTTTAAATTATTTTCTTCAAAATAATTTATTTTAATTTGAATAATGTATTGAAAATTTTAAGTAATAATAGTTTTCAATTTATAATAGGGTCAAATTATTTTTTTAAAAAAAATTGATGAAAATGATTAAAATTAATTATAATAATTAAGAGAAAAATAGTTGATCAAATGAATAAAACTTATTCTTAAGGGATTTTTCCAAAATGAATTTTCAGTTCACATTTATACCCCATACTCTGTTTTATAAAATTTTAACCATTATAGGATACAATTGATATGGGAATAATTTGGGTCGAATTCTATTTTCCAAAATTTACAAGAATGTCACTCCTCATCCACTGTAATAAGACACTCATCCCTCCTACTTATTCACACCTTTTAAGAAATTTGAATCACCAAAATTATACTAAAATAATATCAAAAACTCTCTCCCTTAATTTTATAACCCTACCTTTTCGTTATAATCTTTGTAAGGAATCCCTTTGGTGAAAAAATGGTAGTTTCCCAAAGAATAAGTAACATCCTTACTCAAGATCCTTTTGTTTTATACTCACTCTCCACCACCTCAATTATTATTATTTCATTATTATATAATAACATAATTATCCTAAATATGATGATATTTTTTATTATGCGGTTTATACCTACGCATACACAAACTTCTACTGAATGGGTAATGAACATACAGTTCTTGTGTACGGCGCACTACCACCTACCAAAACAATGTTGTTCATTTATCCTTTACCACCTCTCTTTGTTGGTGATTAAGAAGGAAACAATGTTTTTATATTATATATATGATATATATTATATATATTATATATTTACTCTTATTTAATAACTATAAAATTCATACCTTCATTTCCATTTATTATAAATATGAGAACTTTGTTTCTAGACGTGTGGACTACCGCCTCCCCAAAGCGATGTGATCCATTCATACATTACATGGAATATATTTAGGATTGGTTTGGTAAAAATATATTATTTATGTGAAAAAATGATTCTACAATAATTAAATTATATATATAAACATTTATAATTTAGTTTCAATTTTCAATATGACAGTAAAATGGAAACAACGTTCATGCATACTTACAGCCTACCGCCTCCATGAATGATGTATTCTATTTCATATTTCTATATATTAAATATTATTAAAAATTAATATATTTAATAATCATATAATATATTTATATAAATTTTTAATCATTTAAATAAGTAAATCATGATCTAAGTATGATAATCGAGACTAAAAATCCAAATCATTGATGAAAAACAAAGAGTATATTATCTAAAATGTAACATTAACATGGAGTTGTTAATAAATAGGTAATATAAAGTCATAAAAATATTATATTTATTTACATATAATAATATGTTTCAATTTTATATTTATAATAAACTTATATTTATTATATATAATTTTTTAATGTGTATGAAGTAATTGAAAACGTAAGTGTAGAGAATTTCATCTCACTTTTTATATTCATGAGATAAATGCCACATTCAACACTCACTTATTTTGTGTGCTATATATACTACCATATGAAATTTTATATAATTAATTTCCAGTATTTAATTATATTCAAAGCTTTAATTTATGATATGCTTTCATGGGGATCCCGATTTTAAAATTACTCACGTAGTAAGGGTTTTATCATCTCACTTTTATTTTTGTGAGTGTAACACCCCAAGATTTTATGAAAAATATTCTTTTTAATTTCATTAATATCTTGTGTTGTACGCTACACCAAAATAAGCTTGCATACCACGCATCCTTGACTTGCCATGCATTACACGCAATCACGACCTTCCTCGATAGCGTGTGTAGTACGCAATACCGAGTTTCACTAAACAACGATATGCTATTAAAATATTATTAAAACTAGTCGTTATGAATAGTAATAACCACCTTTTAAAATTTTAGAAATTTTATCTCTCAAAATGGACTTCATTTTTGGATTCGGAGTATCGAATTTAGCCTAAGGTGAAATTTTGGTACTTTTCGGATAACTTTTATATTCTGATGAATAGTGAAAATTACTAAATTTTAATTAAAAACAACTTTTTTAATCAAAATAAATAATAGTGATACATTATTGATTTGAGTGGTTTTAAAGTTTATTTAGAATATATTTTCACAATTTAAGACAATGTTGGTCATTGGATGTAATTTCACATTTAAACCAGTTATAAACAAGTGTCAAACTTTTGATAGTTATTATCTCTTAAAAACACGCCATTTGTTTTGACGACGGGAATTAATTTTTAAATTAGTTAATGTAACTGATATGTTTTGAATTTGGTAAAATAGACATCATTTTTGAGTTCATAATATCAAATATATCTTAGGCCTAATTTTTGGTATTTTTCTGGAAACTTTCATTTTTTGATGAATAGTGAAACCACTAAGTGGTAGTAAAAAAATGAATTTTTCATAAAACTTAATTTTACCGCTTCTGTGAGTGGAATTTCAAAAATCCAAGAGACACGGTTAATATCAAGGACTAAAATATGATTCAATGAGATGAAAATAATTTTTGGTGAATAGTAACTTTTTACTTTTTTTACCACGGTTAAGAGTAAATTGGGTAATTAAGGGTTAAAATGATATTATTATTACCCTAACACATGTTCTAATTCTATTGTATAAGTGTAATTCGACCTAAAATAACCTTAGGAATAAATTATGACCATTTAGTCCCACTTGGATTAGATTAGGACATTTATTATTAATTTATTTAAAGAAGGGTTAAAATAGTTAAAATCAACGTTTAATAAGTAAATAATTTTTAATATAGGGTAATACATAAGATAAATTCGACTATAAATATTCATTAGAACTCTAAAAATATTTCCTACATAATGATATTTTATTTGTAATTTTTAGACATTAAATAAGTTAATTTATTTATGACACAATGATGATGCAGTAATTATCTTATTAATGAAATATTGACATAATTGATATTTTAAATACCCAAATAAATATAATTTGAGACTTTTTATGAATTCCACTAATTTTATAGGTTAATATGGCATGTTAGTATTTATTTAATTAACGTTTTTCGAACTAATCATTCTGTTATGATTTTCACAAAAATCAATTACTAAATAGTGTCAAAATTGACATAAAATAGTTTTTTAAAAAAATATTATATTATTAATTGTTATTTTATTCCTAAAAATCTACGGTTCGGCAAAATGACTTATCTAAGGTTATATATATTAATAATAAACAACTTGGGATTCGTTTGGCTTATTATAGTATGTTTATTAACCTTATAGTATAAGAACACAAGAAGACATGGTAAAAGTAAAATTACTTAACTTAATGTTAAATCTAAATGATAAGGTTAAAATAGGAACCTAAACTTGTATAAATTCTATTTTATGAGAGGATTTCGACCCATACCCACCTTATCTTCTAAATAAATCAATTTGGAGCTATTTAATACTGAACTTGACTTTATAATAAAATAATATTTTTAGTTTTCCAAAGGTGCCCCTCTCCTCCCTTATAAAAGGGCACTTACTCCCTCTCTTACTCACACCACATTGAGCCTTCATGCTCGGCCACCCCTACGAATTCCTCCTCTCCACTTCCCTGGAGACATCCTAGAGGTCCTGTTCTTCTTCAAAGACCAATTTTAGTGCCCTAAAAGAAGGTCTCAAAGAAGCACTTCAAAGAAGAGTTAATCTCCGTTATCGATTCTTTCATCTTTATTTCTTCTTCCACTTCTTCTTATTTAGTTGTTTCATTATGAAGTAATAACATCAGTATCAATCATATACTTATATGTTATTATAAGTATTAAACAACCCTATTTCACCATCTATCCATCCTACGGAAAAAGAAATCACCGCGCGTGTGTACGTACGGAATACCGTCTCCACGCCGTGGTGTAATCTATTTTCCACCACCACCTTACATGGATGGGTATAATGGTGTAAATAATGACTATATATGACTATTATAAATTGATACTGATTCTGAAATAGTATACATACACTCCAATACAATTCCACGATCATAGGAATGATATCATCACTCGTGCGTACGTAAGGAATACCGTCTCCACGATGTGATGCGACTCGTTCTACATGATCTTCATTTCATAATGATTATATAAATGAATTTAATGAATGAATATGATATATATTACACTAATACCATTCTGGAAAGAGGTATTTATAACCTAAAGATAAGAATAAGAATTTATTCGACAAAACACGCATAAGAACAAAAAGTTATAAACACCCGAATAACAAGTAGCAATGAAATATTACTACTAAGAAGCTAAGAAAATGACCATATATGATATCATAAAAAAATATGTATGATTCTGGAATAATTCAATAACATTATTTAAATCATTATACAGGAGGTTCGGACACTTACGAAGCAAAACGGACCTAAGGTAAGGGAAATATCACAATCTCATTTTTATCCGAGATTGTTTATACTTTGGTATTTACTGGGGTGTATTTTAACATCCACATCAATGTTTCCTCAATATGTAATATTTATATCCTTCTAAAATAGTTTATATTAAAATTTACCCTTCGGTGAGTTTTTATTAAAAGATATGAAAGGAATATTTTGTCGTTTTCGTACGAGGTACCTTTTGACTTTTCCGACAAAAGTACGAGAAGAATGTTTTCTTTTAACTTATACGGTATGAATGGATTTTTAAAACATTATTTCCAAGAAGATTCCCTTACAAGTTTTCAAGTTTATTTTTAATCAACTTCTTTTAGTTTAGAATTTTATGACATGTTAAGAAAGGAAAAGTTTTTTTGAAGTAGAAAGGATATTTTCCCCAAGAATGGAGTTCAAATGTTTTATCAAAATTATTTTCCATATAAGATAATAAAGTGTTCTATTTCTATCCCTATTTTTACATTGATTTGATTATGTTATGATGGAATTATTTTTATGATGTCCTTTTATCTTATATGGATTATGTTATGATGGCATGATGTTTAAGATTCCCATTTTTATTACATGGGTTATGCAATAATGTATGAATTATGATTTTGTGGCACACAAAAGAATGGTATCATTATTATATGGGTGGGACCTATATCTCCCTCCAATGCATTGGGTAAATATTTTTTATCTCATGAGATAGAGATGGCTGGAATGGTAGGTTATACCGGTTTAGTGAAACAGGACTGAAACAAGGAATGAACTCAGTTCAGAAAGGGACTTTGTCCACTAAGATAATCTTGGAAATGAGTCTTGACTAATAAGAAATGATTCTCTATGATTATGTGTGTATGCCACAATGTTTCATGTTTTATGTTATGATTATTGGGATTACATTTCACTACTATGATTTATCCCATGTTATGAAATTATGATCTCTTTTGCAGGTTAAGATTTCCAAAAGATATGTTCTTATGAATATGATGTGATTGATATTTCTTTTGTTTACCCTTACTGAGCATTTTAGCTCACCCTTTTATGTTTTCTTTTCCCCAGTATATAAAGAAAGGATTTAGGTTTAAAAAAAAGAAGATCTTTATGGGAGATGCTGAAGATCTTTCACAACGATTAGAAGATTATATTCCGAGTTTCCAAAGACACTAAACTATTACAGTCCTTGTGTGTGTGTTTTTGTTATGTATTAAGTATTCCGCAAAAGTAATGTAATGTTCATGTATGTCAGGCTTCGGGTCTCTACAGTTTGTATTAGAGGAAAGGTTTAGTCAACCTTTGGAAATTAGGATGCGAAAACGTTTGTGAGATCCCTAGATATATTTCTAAGGTATGTCTAGGGATGTCCCTAAGGATAAGTTTACGTATAGGATACAGTCCTAGAATTATGGTAACGATCATAGAATTTAACCTAAGATGTTATATATTGAGGATACTCCCCCTTTACTATGTTGTTTTCTCTAACATGATTTTTGCCTCTCACAAGATTCTTTTTGTGTTTTAGTTAGTGGAGGGAACCAGAAGGAATTCGGTTAACATTAAATCCAATGGACAAATTGGTGACTATGAGCAACAAAATTGTGTAATTACTAGAGAGAAAGATATTGTGATTATGCCGAATCAGTCATCGCGATATATGATTAACAAGGTGAAATTTAGTGGTATGCCTAATTCATCAAAGAAGAGGAAGATAAACTATTATGCATGTTCTCATGTTGAGGAGCATAAAGAAAGAAAGATTGAGATTTCTAAATAATGGAAGAAGAACCTTGAGGAATACCTCAAATGGAGGGACTGATGTTATCTGTGTGGAGAAAAGGGTCATAGAGTGACAGACTGTTATGGAGTTCAATGTATTATTTGTGGAGAACATGGGAATTACCCAACTCAATGCCCTCACCTAAAAAGTTACTTCTAAATCAAGGAAGGACTTATTCCAGGACAATAATTGAAGAGGATGGATTGAAGTGTTTATGTATTGGTATTCAAGAATAATGTTATTGAGGTACTTTTATTGTGTATTAGAATATTTTTGTATTATTCTATTGTGGTTTTCAATAACTTTAAGGTACTGGTAACCATGAAAAGTGATGATATGCGCATAATGAAGGGATAAAAAGAAAATGAAATGTTTGATAGTATTCATGAGCTCATGATTGATATAAGGACTAAGTGATATCATGGTTTGAGTATATAGAATTTTGAGGATTTTGGTATGTGGAAAGTGTTAACTTTTAACTGTATTAATGTTTTCCCTAAGGTTCAATGGGTATTCATTTTTCAAGAGAATACATGATTAAGGCCTTCGAATTTTTGGAATGTGACCAACAAGACATATCTCATGATATACGGGGATAAACGATGGTATTAACATGCTTGTTATATGAACTCTTTGGTAATCGTTTTCACTATAATATGAGATTGGACAAGCCTAAAGATTGGAAATGATTATGTTGGACATAAGTTAATATTGTTTAAGGATGGAACTTTTTTTCGATATTATTGATGGGATGTTATAGTAATGTAGTTTTAGAAAAAGGACAACCTGCAGGACGGGTGACAGCTCATCGCGTCGGACAAGGCCGTGGGAATCAAACCCACAACCGAAGTGCGACTGGCCTTTATTGCCTACCACTGGCCTACAGGAAGTCCTTGTTTAGTAGATACTAGTTTTATTATATTAAGCAGTATGATATATGAAATATAAGTCCATTTTAGGAACCATATATGATTAATCTCACTATAGATGGACTTATGTAAGTTTTGATAACTTTTCTAACCTTTTTATTTCAGACAACTGGAATGACCCATCATTCTATCACATGATCTGCTAACACATCACGAATAACAAATTCAACTTCATTTCTTTAAGGGATGATGTGTAAATTGTTCAATTCACGAACAACAGTGAGATTGTACCAAAATCAAGCTAGTATTTCTTCTAATTCAAAATTTTCAACATTAGGGAAATGATATTGAAAACCAAAAATGTTGTCCTAGAGCCCTTATATCCGATGAATCAGATGGTACCTCAGATCATCACAAATTTATGGCTTTGTGATTGCTGTCTTATCCATATCCATGTTCTCTACCACTCTCCATCAGAACATGATGGTTAGATTTCTCTTCCATATCCATTTTTTCACCTATGTGGAAACCCAGTGATGAGTTAATTTGGGTAACCGTTACGTTTCATACTTTTGTTTTTAAAGATTGGTTTTGGTATTACTTTTTACGATGTGGGTTTCTATCAAAGAAACTTTCGAATAGTAAACCATTTATAACCCCGACGAATTTTGAGGCAGAAATTCATTTTAAGGGGGGTAGAATGTAACACCCCGAGATTTTCTGAAAAATATTCTTTTTAATTTCATTAATGTATTTTGTTGTACGCTACACCAAAGGAAGCTTGCACAACACGCATCCTTGACTTGTCATGCATTACACTCAATCACGACCTTCCTCGATAGTGTGTGTAGTATGCAATACCGAGTTTCACTAAACAACGATATGCTATTAAAATATTGTTAAAACTAGCCGTTATGAATAGTAATAACCACCTTTTAAAATTTTAGAAATGTTATCTCTCAAAATAGACTTCATTTTTGGATTCAGAGTATCGAATTTAGCCTAAGGTGAAATTTTGGTACTTTTCGGATAACTTTCACATTCTGATGAATAGTGAAAATTACTAAATTTTAATTAAAGACAACTTTTTTAATCAAAATAATTAATAGTGAAAAATTATTAATTTGAGTGGTTTTAAAGTATATTTAGAATAATTTTTTACAATTTAATACAATGTTGATCATTGGATTTAATTTCACATTTAAACCAGTTATAAACAAGTGTCAAACTTTTGATAGTTATTATCTCTTAAAAACAGGCCATTTGTTTTGACGACGGGAATTAATTTTTAAATTAGTTAATGTAACTGGTATGTTTTGAATTTGGTAAAATAGACATCATTTTTGAGTTCATAATATCAATTATATCTTAGGCCTATTATTTGGTATTTTTCTGGAAACTTTCATTTTTTGATGAATAGTGAAACCACTAAGTGGTAGTAAAAAAATGAATTTTTCATAAAACTTAATTTTACCGCTTCTGTGAGTGGAATTTCGAAAATCCGAGAGACACGGTTAATATCAAGGACTAAAATGCGATTCAATGAGATGAAAATAATTTTTGGTGAATAGTAACTTTTTACTTTTTTTTACCACGGTTAAAAGTAAATAGGGTAATTGAGGATAAAAATGATTTTATTATTACACTAACACATATCCTAATTTTATTGGATAAGTGTAATTTGACCAAAAACAACCTTAGGAATAACATATGACCATTTAGGCCCACTTGGATTAGATTAGGACATTTATTATTAATTTACTTAAAGAAGGGTTAAAATAGTTGAAATCAACATTTAATAAGTAAATAATTTTTAATATAGGGTTATACATAAGATAAATTCGACTATAAATATTCATTAGAAAGCTAAAAATATTTCCTACATAATGATATTTTATTTGTAATTTTTAGACATTATATAAGTTAATTTATTTATGACACAACGATGATGCAGTAATTATCTTATTAATGAAATATTGACATAATTGATATTATAAATACCCAAATAAATATAATTTGAGACTTTTTATGAATTCCACTAATTTAATAGGTTAATATGACATGTTACTATTGATTTAATTAACTTTTTTCTAACTAATCATTCTGTTATGATTTTCACAAAAAATCAATTACTAAATAGTGTCAAAATTGACATAAAATAGTTTTTAAAACAAATATTATATTATTAATTGTTATTTTATTCCTAAAAATCTACGGTTCGGCCAAATGACTTATATAAGGTTATATATATTAATAATAAACAACTAGGGGTTCGTTTGGCTTTTTATAGTAAGTTTATTGACCTTATAGTATAAGAACACAAGAAGACACGGTAAAAGTAAAATTATTTAACTTAATGTTAAATCTAAATGATAAGGTTAAAATAGGAACCTAAAACTGTCTAAATTATATTGGATGAGAGGATTTCTACCCATCCCCACCTTAGCTTCGAAATAAATCAATTTGGAGCTATTTAAAACCGAACTTGACTTTATAATAAAATAATATTTTTAGTTTTCCAAAGGTGCCCCTCTCCTCCCTTATAAAAGGGCACTTCCTCCCTCTCTTCCTCACACAACACTGAGCCTACATGCTCGGCCAAATCCAGCCAATTCCTCCTCTCCACTTCCCTAGAGACATCCTAGAGGTCCTGGTCTTCTTTAAAGACCAATTTTAGTGCCCTAAAAGAAGGTCTAAAAGAAGAACTTCAAAGAAGAGGTAATGTCCGTTACCGATTCTTTCATCTTTATTTCTTCTTCCACTTCTTCTTCTTTAGTTGTTTCATTATGAAGTAATAACATCAGTGTCACTCATATACTGATATGTTATTATAAGTATTAAACAATCCTATTTCACCATCTATCCATCCTATGGAAAAAGAAATCACTACGCATGCGTACGTACGGAATACCGTCTCCACACCGCGGTGTAATCTATTTTCCACCACCACCTTCTTTGGATGGGTATAATGGTGTAAATAATGACTATATATGACTATTATAAATTGATACTAATTCTGAAATAGTATACATATACTCTAATACAATTCCATGATCATAGGAACGATATCATCACTCGTGCGTACGTACGGAATACCGTCTCCATGATGTGATGCGACTCGTTCTACATGATCTTCATTTCATAATGATTATATAAATGAATTGAATGAATGAATATGATATATATTACACTAATACCATTCTGGGAATGAGGTATCTGTAACCTAAAGATAATAATAAGAATTTATTCGACAAAACACGCATAAGAACAAAAAGTTATAAACACCCGAATAACAAGTAGCAATGAAATATTACTACTAAGAAGCTAAGAAACTGACCATATATGATATCATAAAAAATAGGTATGATTCTGTAATAAGTCAATAACATTATTTAAATCATTATACAGTAGGTTCGGACACTTACGAAGCAAAACGGACCTAAGGTAAGGGAAATATCACAATCTCATTTTTATCCGAGATTGTTTACACTTTGGTATTTACTGGGGTGTATTTTATCATCCACATCAATTTTTCCTCAATATGTAATATTTATATCCTTCTACAATAGTTCATATTCAATTTTACCCTTCGGTGAGTTTTTATTAAAAGATATAAAAGGAATAGTTTGTTGTTTTTCGTACGAGGAATTTTTTGACTTTTCTGACAAAAGTACGAGAAGAATGTTTTCTTTTAACTTATACGGCATGAATGGATTTTTAAAATATTATTTCCAAGAAGATTCCCTTACAAGTTTTCAAGTTTATTTTTAATCAACTTCTTTTAGTTTAGAATTTTCTGACATGTTAAGAAAGGAAAAGTGTTTTTGAAGTAGAAAGGATATTTTCCTCAAGAATGGAGTTCAAGTGTTTTATCAAAATTATTTTCCATCTAAGATAATAAAGGGTTCTATTTCTATCCCTATTTTTACATTGATTTGATTATGTTATGATGGAATTATTTTTATGATGTCCTTTTATCTTATATGGATTATGTTATGATGGCATGATGTTTAAGATTCCCATTTTTATTACATGGGTTATGAAATGATGTATGATTTATGATTGTGTGGCACACATAATAATGGTATCACTATGAGATGGGTGGGACCTATATCTCCCTCCAATGCATTGGGTAAAGATTTTATATCTCATGAGATAGACATGGATGTAACGTTAGGTTATACCGGTTCAGTGAAACAGGACTGAAACAAGGAATGAACTCGGTTCAGAAAGGGACTTTGTCCACTAAGATAGTATTGGCAATGAGTCTTGACTAATAAGAAATGATTCTCTATGATTATGTGTGTATGCCACAAAGTTTCATGTTTTATGTTATGATTATTGGGATTACATTTCACTACTATGATTTATCCCATGTTATGAAATTATGATCTCTTTTGCAGGTTAAGATTTCCAAAAGATATGTTCTTATGAATATGATGTGATTGATATTTCTTTTGTTTACCCTTACTGAGCATTTGAGCTCACCCTTTTATGTTTTCTTTTCACCAGGATATAAAGAAAGGATTTAGGTTTAAAAAAAAGAAGATCTTTATGGGAGATGCTGAAGATCTTTCACCACAATTAGAAGATTATATTCCGAGTTTCCAAAGACACTAAACTATTATGGTCCTTGTGTGTGTGTTTTTGTTATGTATTATGTATTCCGCAAAAGTAATGTAATGTTCATGTACGTCAGGCTTTGGGTCTCTACAGTGAGCCTTATGCATTATTCACCATTTATATATTTTGTGTGGTGTATATAATTTTGATGAATGTTTTCTATAATTATTATACATAAATTTTTGTTATTTAAATATCCATTTTATGAACTTTATTTCCTCGGGTTTATGGTTCAAAAGTTACCAAATTTGTAACGTAGTTTTTTCTTAATTTTCCTTCTTTGAGATACTTTCCATTATATCATTCTATGAGGTCTGTATAATATACATTGACATGCTATATCATGAATATTATTACTTTCATGATATTATAATCTTCATTTATTGTTATTATTCCATAGGGATTATGATTTAAAGTTACAAATGTGTAATGAGTTTATTGCTTCACTCCCATCGTTAATCAATATTGTTTAAGATTATACTTCCATTGATGAAATATTATAATCCATATCATAAAAAATATAATTAATTTTATTATTTTGTAATTATTAATGTTATATCCTTGTAATAGTCCATTTTTCAACACTTTTCTAATTAATATATATAGAAAAATGATTTTATAAAAATCTGACAATCTTTCACCTTTCGGTCGAATATTTGTATTCTTTCAAAACCTTGTTTTTATAAAATGTTTTCAAAAATGACTTAGTATTATCCTATAAAGTTTAGAAGAAATTTATACCAATTTTTTAACTTTTTAAAAATTGGTTTTAAAAGGTATTTTCTTTGTGATAACCAATCAAGGGTCTTGTCTAAACTTTTAAGGTGAAAAATGAATGTTCAGCATTTAAGGACATAAACACTGTTATGACCATAATATCCATGAACATTCTTTTGAATGTTTATAGGGATATTTTTAATTAAATGTTTATCCTAATACTCTGAATATTTATGTATTTCATAGTTTTCCTAAAAGAATAATGAATTCAAAAATGGCATATGTTTAAAAAGTGTTTTAAATTATTTTTAATGTTTCTTTTTAATGTTTTTATAAGGTTACTTTCAAATATTAGGGTTTCCAAAATGATTTCAAACCTTATATTAGGTTTTCAATTTATTTTGAAATGTATTTTTTCTCAACAAATTTTCAATCTTTCACTTTGATTTTTCATTATGTTTTCAAATAAAATATTTTCATAATATTTTTAAGTATCCATTATAAGTTATCGAATCTATTTTTAAAGAAAAAGTGTCTCAAAATGATTTACGTTTTATAAATAATTATTAAAAGAATAAAATTTATTTTACTCAAGAAATGTTTCAGATGATATTATGAAGTTTTATTTATAAGAAAAATATTTTTCATGTTGTTTTACGAGTAGGATTTTCAATGAAAAGTTATTTTCTATATGAAATATTTTCTGTGATCTTTCAAAATACTTCCCCATCTATGATGACATAATTTATTATAGTTTATGATATTTTGATAATATGATCCAAGAATAACATTCATATTATTTCATGAATGCTATATTTTTTTAATGAATATTGTTTATGGATCTAATTTCTCTTCCATGGGTCATATTCTTTTTAAACCCACTTCGTTTCATGGGTTATGATTTGTGAAATGATTATGAGACCTATATGTTTTCCATAGGTAATGGTACAATTAAATTTTTATGATACCCATTTCATCTCATGGGTGATGATATGATATTTTTGAAACCCATCTCTTTTTACAGGCCACAATATAATGAATGTTTTGTTATCTTGTGGTACATGTTTGTATAATTTTATTATATGATAGGTGGAACCTATATCTCTCTTAAATGCATTGGGTAATGATTTATATATCTTGATATAATTATGGTAAAACCTAATACACTATTGGATGAGGGGAAACCCATCCACTATTGGAATATGGGGGAACATTCTCCACTATGGGATAATGGGGACACCCAATCCACTATGGGATGATGGGGAAACTCGATCCCTTACAAGGAGTATACTACAAATAGGGATGGTGATGTGTCCAACCTAGTAGGTTTAGACCCTATAATATTCCTTTATATGTTTTGGAAATTATTCTTGACTTATGGGGAATGTTTTTGTTTTTGTTTATTTTTGTTCCACAAGTTTATGACTTATGATAATTTTATGCTCTCACCACTCATGTTCGTTGAATTCCTTATGATTCATGTCTTATGAACTGCCAATAATCATGGCATGACTCATGATTATGATCTTTGATATGCAGGGTATGATCTCTTATTATTAAGATCATGTTATCTATCCCTTATTCTCATGTTATGATTACCTTTATCCCTTCTTTACCCTTAATGAATATATGATCTCGCCCCTTTCTAATGTTTCATTTCACAAGGTTATGAAGAAAGGTTTTAATTTGGATTACTAATGGGGAATATATTTATGGAAAATTTTGAATACATTTCACCAGGTTATAAGATTAAGTTTTTATGTTTCCAAATATAATATACTATTACAGTCATTGGGATATTTTTCATATTAAATTTTAATATAAAAGATATTTCCAACCTTTGCACATTTTCACATTAAAATCTCTTAATCTTACACCATGTATGGGATAAATGTTAAGTTGATTTTATCCACTTATGTGTAATGAATATTGAAAAAAAGATTCTTTTTTTAATAATAAGTTAAAAATGTAATAAATAGGATCCTTTAATTTTTTGACAATAGGATTTGTAAAATTAGTAATTGATAAATTGAGTAATTAAGTGTAAAATAGTATTATAAAAACTAAAAAATTACTCAAAAACAAGTAATATTTTTATTTTATGATTTAGTGTTGACTAAAAACATCCTTGAGCCAAATTTATTACATCTTGGATCCACTTATATGTTCTTAATTCCCTTGTATTACTTTATTTTATGAATAGTCAAACTTTACACTCTAATGTTTTTTAATAAGTATAAAATTTGAAATATTTGTTCTTCCAGAAGATATCATAGATCATAAATACTACTTAGAAATATAAATTTTTTTTATTCATCAAAGTATTTTTTTTATTTTTTAGTGAAGAAATAAATACCTTAAATGCCTTCACAATAGTGATCCAAAATTATTCATTTAATTAAATAATTAAAATAATGATATTAAAAAAATTAAATAATTATAATTGGTATCATTTAATTTTATCCACGAATTTTATAGAATAATTTGAAATATTAGTGATGTTTTATGGGTTTTGGTTTGAATTTATCTACTTTTGTTTATATTTTTAAAAAATTTATGTAATGAATAGTGTGAAAATTGACATTAATGATATTTTAAAATAAATAATATTTTATTAAATGATATAAAACTCTTAAAAATCATGAATATGAAAAAATAATTAGGATAAGGTTTAAAATTTCATTAATTACCCATTTATTTATAATTTTACATTTTATAGTAGTTATATTAACCCTTGTAGAGTAAAAATACTTAATGTCATGGAAGGGGTTAAAGTGGATAAATTAGGGGTAAACCCAAAAGATAAAGGTGTAATTTTAGTCAAAAAATTTCCAAATTTTGTTTTATGAATGAATTTAAACATATAATCATATTATATTTTAAAAAAAGTTCTTAGGATTCATTTGGAGTTAAAAATTAATTAACATTAAATTAATATTTTGAGAAATTCAAAGAGTTCCCCTCCCCTATCTTATAAAAGAGAACCTCTTCTTCTCTTTTATTCACTCTTAAAAACTTATTTCATCCATAAAAATACTATTCAAATATCCTCCCAAATTCCTGTACATAATCCTAGCATCTTTACTTTTTGATGAAATACAGCCAAGGAAGACCTTTTGTGAAAACTAAATGGAGATACCCAATTAAGGGGGAACGTTTATCAACGATGGTTTTTGTTTTATTTCTTCCAAAACCCCCTTTAATTATTTTTATTTCATGTTTATATAATAAAATCAGTATATTAAATATAATGTTATTTTTTTTGTTTTCGTATTATAATCAATATCCTTGCACACTTTTGTCAAATGGGATATGCAATCCTCATTTGTGTTTTTCTAGGATTACTATCTCTCTAATTGATATCATTTGTTCTTCCATTACCACCATTAAATATTGGTAATAATGATGTAATTATACTATAAATATTATTTATATTATTTTTCTGATGTTATTATTCTTCTGTAATTTTTATATCACACATACCTTCATGGTTTGCATTTTGTGGGACTATTATAAATTCATTTGTGTGTATGGAGTACTACTACCTCATGAAGCGATGTGATTCGTGCCCCCTTTACATAGAATTTATTAAGGTTTTTTTAATAAAATTATATATTATATATGATATAAAAAATATTATTTAGTGATAAAATAATATATTATGGTCTTTCTTTAATATGATAATAAAATGAAAACAACATTCATTCATACATATGGCATATCATATCCATGAACAGTGGATTTTATTTTCAACCTATATCATTTATGAATCACCATAAATTAATATATGGTGAATATATATAATATTTATATCATGATTATCATTTTTTTTATATGATTAAATAATGATCTACTTAATAATACCAAGACTAAAATTTCAAAACATCTATGAAAAACAAAACAGTTATTAACTAAAACAAAACATTAATAAGGAATTATTAATAAAATAGTAATATAAAGTCCTAAGTAAATCATATATGGTATTATATATATTAATATGGTTCTGAATTATATTTATAATAATCATATATTTATTATAAAATATATTTTTACATGTAATAATGAATTTAAGACTTAACGTTAGTGGAATTCTAGTCTCAGTTTTATTTCTATGAGACTCATGCCATATTCACCACTCATTTATTTTGGGTGATATATATAATTATCGTGAATTTATTCTATGATACTAATCCTAAAATTTATGGTTATTAACATATACATTTTATGATATATCATTCATAGGGATTATGGTTCAAAAGTTACCAAAATAGGTGAGATAATTTTGTCTCGAATTTACTGTTATGCACCTATATTATTTTACAATGTATATATAATTCCCAATTACATACTGTATCATGGATAAAATTAATTTCATGATATTTTATGCTTCATGTAATTTTATTCTCCCAGAGAGTTTAGGATTCAATTTAACCATCGTGGTAAGATTTTAATACTACAATCTTATCATTTATTGGGGTTGTTTATGTTTATCCTTACATTGATGAAATATTATGATCCATATCTCAATAATTATCATGAATTTTATTATCCTATGGTTATTAATGATATATTCAACTAGTGGTACAATTGTTCCACCCTTTGGTACAAAAGATAATTGAGAAGGTGTTTTTAATAATATCCTACCTTGTTTCTATTTTTGTTTGTGAATTGTGTTTATTAAAAAAACATCTTTTCTAAATATGTTCTCATCAAAAAATTTAAAATTAATTTTAAATTAATTTTTATGTAAAAGTATATAAATGATGTTTTATGTTATAAATGTTTTTAAAATGGTTTTCAAATATTATTTTTTAGGTTTTCATGGTTATTTTAAAAAAAATGTTTGCATAATGTTTTATGATTTAAAAAATAATATTTAAAGAATATTGTTTATTTCCCTCAAAAAAAACATAAAGGATATTTAATAATTAATTTCCATATAAGATGAAATTGTTTGGTTTCACTCATGCTTAATTAGTGATATGTAATATGGGTAACATTCAAATTTTGTTTATGAATTGTTAATGTTTTGATGGCGTGATTTTTATGAAAACTGTTTCTCTTCCATGGGTTATATACATATGAAAGCTACTTCTTTTTAGGGGGTATTATTTTATAAGGAAAACTATATATTTTTTCACATGTTAAGATATTATGAAAAGATTTTTACACAAATTTCATTACATGGGTTATGATATGATGAATACTTATGATCTTATGGAATATGTAAATATGATTTCATTATGAGATGGGTGGTAGATGTATCTTTGTCTAATGCATTAAGTGATGATTTAAATCTCAGGATATAGAAATGGATAAAAAGGAGAGTGAGCCTTGCTCAGTAAAAGATTCTTTTCCACCAAGATCATCATAGAAGTAAACCTTTACTTCATAGATGGTTTGGGGAGTGGACACATTCATATAAGATGGCCTTGGAAGTAATCCATGAGTATTATGGAAATAATTTTATATGTTTATTTGTCTTCCAAAATTTAAATTCATATTCCCATCGTATGATTTTTTGGATAATGATCATTAATCCATTGCGATTCATGTCTTATGAATTGTAAATCATTAATCCATGATTCATGTATATGATCTTTGACATGCAGGGTATTTTCTTCAAATGTTATTCTTATGTTCTCATACCATTATTTACATGTTATAGTTAGGTATCTCCCTTGTTTACCTTTAATTGTCATATCATATCTCCCCTTGTAATGACCCAAAGTTTCATTAATGGAAAATACCTCTTGATCCAGTTAAATGTTTATTTATGAAAAATGTTTTTATAAGATGTCAACTTCTTTGGTTTTATGTTAAGAATTTTGATCATTGTTAATATAGTCGTTCAAAAGTGATAACATGATTAGTATAAATATAAGGCTTTAACGAACCCAATTTTTACTCATACAAAGGAAGCGATGGCCTCATCCAGTAGAATTGCCCCATACGAAGCCCATTTTTCGGAGCTCGGAAAAGATTTGGTGTCTTTGGGCTTCGCCCATGACCAAGCCCAAGCTGAGCATCATTATGTCAAGATCGAACATGACCATCTATGGGAAAAGTGGAAGTTGATTGAAATTACCACTCGAGCGATGTTATCTGAGCCACCCCAAGAGTCTGTCACCATCACACACCTTAACCTTACGTCTTATGCGGTTGTTTTAAGAGGTTATGTAACAAATAAGTAGTACTATGTTCATGTACATTATTTTTGTATATAATAATGAATATAATTTCTAGTCATTTTTAAAACATTGTAAATAGTTTTTAAAGTACAAATGGTGTTTTTAGTTATTATTTAATTAAGAAATCTATTTTATTAAATTAAGGGATTTTTTAATTAAATAATATTTTAATAAAATAATAATATTATTATTAAATTAATTAAATATAAATGATCTTATAAATTTATGAATGCAATTAAAATGTTATATTAAGGTTTGAAATCCATTTCTATCAAAACCCGTGAATTTTCGATAAATGTTGGTTTTTATTTTAAAAGTGAAAATTAAGATATTAAGAAAAAAAATTAGATAAAATAAATGTCATTTCTGGAATCAGGACATCTAAATTATCCAACGGTGAATTTTTCATAATTTTTTGAGACAGTCAAATTTTTGGGTAAAAAATAAATACCGTTTAAATATATAATGTGTTTTATGACATTATAATGACCCAATGGTGATGTAATAAAATACTATAATCCTTATGTTCGGAAAATATATGTTTTACAATTAAAATAAAGTGATTTTGGGTTTGTTTGACTTACTTTTCAAAGCATTAATGAACCCCTCAAGACTTATTCAACACTTTGCCTTTTTAAATTAATTTCCATGGGAGTGTGACTCACCTCCACATAAGCAATCTTATTATTTTAATAAGTTCAAACAATGTCATTGTAAAATATTCTTTTCCTCTTTCCTTTTCCAGAAACCATGGGCAAAAACCATGGTATGGTTTGTGGTTTGGATTAGTTTAATATAAGGGGTCCAAAACATAAATAATAAAGAATTATCTCGCCTTTCCTATATAAACCCACCCAAGCTCCCACTTCCTCCTCACTAAAATCCTTTGGAGTTCGTCCAAAATCTACCCTACTCTCTCTAGAATCCTCACAAGGTGTCCCAAGCTCCCAAGAAGCCTCTCACAAGCCTCTCTCTAGCCTTTGGAAGCACACTTCCAAGTAAGGGTTTTTTCTTCCTTTCTCATTTTTGTCAATTTTCTTTAAGTTGTATTGCCCTTTTAATTTCAATTATTAATGTTGGGGTATGGTTTCTCACCTCCCCCATACTGCCCTATTATTGTTTGATTGATGGGAGACCCCTTTCTCTCTCATTAAATGCCTCCCATGTACACCCGTTACTATGCCGAAATTCTGAAAGGAACTTCTCTCTCTTCTTTTACATTCAAGCAATACTTTTGTATCATGAATCTAAATTCCTTTTCAATTGATGGGACATGTATCTATATGAACTACTTACTTTCCATTACATGTAAATTTTATGAGAAACCCCTTTCTCTCTCATCAACCATTTTTATGAATTCTTATGTCACGCCTTTACGCTGCCGAAATCGCACCAATTTTCTAAGCCAATGTCATTGTGTAGTGAATACCATGCCCATTTCTCCATAAAGGGTATTCACCTTTATGCACATTTACTTATTGATTATAATGTTTCATGTATGAATTCCACATTACTTTATCGTGGAATAAATGATTATGTTTTATGAATCCATGTTTTATGATCCATGTGGCACACTTATGAATGAAATGAAATGTTTAAGAAGGGTGCGCCCTTATAGCGCTCCAATGCATTGGGTAAAGTATAGTATCATTATACATCATGTACAATGAGTGTTGACTCATGCTAATTCAAGTGAAATGAGGGTTTACTCGTGCTTCATGTGCAATGAGGGTTTACTCATGCTCCATGTGCAATGAGCATTGGCTCAAGCTAATTCAATGTTAAGTGTTGTTGCCACATTTCCATGTTATGATTATCATGCTTTATCATGCCTTTATGTTCATGTTTCTTTTATTCTCTATTGATATGCCAATTGTCTAACATTTATTGTACTCCTCATGTTATTCCATGTGTACTCCCTTACAGGGCTTTATAGCTCACCCTTTTCTTATGCATGTCCTCAGGTTATCCCATGCAATGCTAAGTATGAGAGAATGTAGTGGTCATATAAAGGAAGTTTTCAATAAAGATGTTGTATTTCATGTTTTAAGTTTTTATGTAATGATCCTAAGCCCCAAATACACTAAACCACTCGATCTTCTTTGTTGTATCAAGTGAAGTTTTATGTAATGAATCATATTTAAGTTGTAATAAAAAGCAGGGTTGTCATACCCCTTTATTATGTTTTATTTACTAAGCTTATGAAGAGTGGTTTTTAAGTATAATTATTAATGGGTAATATCTTTGTGGGAGTTATTGAAGATCCTTCACCAGAATATTAGTTTTTGGCCAATGTTTCCAAAGGAACTAAACTATTATGGTCCTCAATCTCGCGTTTTGTGTAAGGTAATGAATATTTATCTAAAAATATGTAATATCCATGTATGAAATACATGGAACATTATTTAAGATATCATAGGAATGGTTTAGTGAACCATTGGAATCTAGGTTTAGAAATTCTTAATAAGAAACATAAGTGTAAATATAGATTACAATACTTGAGTTTTTTTATTTTCCATTAATAGACTAGGATTAAACCTAAGGTTTCATTGATTGAAATTTTATAGGTAATTTCTCTTGATTATGTGGTTTTTCTCTAAAACAATTGTTTCTTTAACTATTATTTCTGGTTTTAGTCAATGGAATTAACCAGAAAGAACTGGGTTAACATTGGATGTGATGGAAACTTTTTTAATAAGAAGTTAACTAGAATGCTAAATGGAGAAAAAGACATTGTGATTGTGCCAAATGTTTCTTCATGAAACATGATAAACAATGTATACCTTAATCATCTCTCAGACTTTCTAAATAAGATAAGGGTAGAATCCGCTATGAGTTCAGGTAGTAGAGACCATGGAGAAAAGAATATTATGTTTCATACATGTCTTAAATGTGATAATAAACACATAAGTGGATTCCCTTGGGGAAAAGGAAGACGTTATGAAAATGAAAAATTGGGACACAAAGAATGTAACAGCTAAGTAAAAATGAAGTGTTATTTTATATTAATGGATGGGAATATTGTTCTTTCTAAGGTATTATCAATATATGAATTATTGAAATGTTAAAATTATGAGAATTATGAAAATCGATGTCTTTGGGGGAATGTTGTTTATAAAAATTAGATAGGTGGAATGATTAATGGTCATATTGAGACTAAACATTACATGGGAAATGAAATAATCTATTAAGGGATAAGATGAAAATTCATTTTTAATTATTTGAGATGGGTGTAGAAAAAATAAAGTATTTACGACCTTTAATTGAATGATTATGTTATACGATTCATGAAATATATGGGAATTGCTTGGAATAAGTTTTTCATTAAGGATTTTAAATTATATTTTCAGTGATACTGATGAACTATAAAAGTGATTAAATTGTAAGGATATATTTTTGAGAATACATGATCAGGGGAAGGATATACATTAATATGTTCATGATGTTGTGATAGTAAGATAAAGATATGTTTAACTGTGACAAAATAAATTGGATAGTCTTGATGACCCTAGAACTGATTAGAAATTTTATGATTAGGATGTTTATAATATCATTGATTTATTTTATAGAATTTTTGGTTTTAAGGTTTGTGGAAAGAGTTATTTTTTAAAATTATTCATATATTCAGAAAGGTTTTATGGTAATTTGGGTTATTACATTATTTCATGATAATACATGATAATGGTCTTTACATTCTTGGTGTGTAACAATTAATAGCTATGAAAAGATTTTTGGGGGATAAATGGTAAGTCAATTCTGTAAATTTAGATTCATTATTTTGAATTTTTTTGAAATTAATCTATTAAGAAGTATCATATGGGTATACATTTATGAAATATTTTACATTGACCTTAGGATGAGGTTTCAGAGATTAATGTATTACCTATCCATATGAAAATTTATACATTTTGAATAATTTCTATAAATCATCTTTTATGATGATAACTGGAGATAATATAAATGAATTTTCATCCCATTATGGATCTTATGATCCAATAGTTTTTTAGGTAATACAATTTCAACTTTATTTCTTAGAGTATTAAATGACGTCAATATTGATCAAGGAATAACCAAATAGTGGCATTGTACTTATGAGATGAAATGAAGTATTTATTTCTCATCAAATGATATTTAAATAACATTTGATCCTATGATAAAAAAATTTTATGATATCAAAGAATTTTTCCCTACCTATTTGGATTTTTGATTTGTGGTCACTAACCATTTAGTGAGTATATTATCTATCATTCTATATCAGAACTTTATAGCTCGAATTATCTTAATTATCCATTTTTTGACTTTCTGATAATGTAATCCTAATAAAAATCACAGTTATGTAGTGATCTTCCCATTTTACCTTACCTCTTCTTAAGAGGAACTTTTCCAGACCCTTTTTACAATGTAGATTTCTAATGATGTAATTTTCAAAAAACCAACTTTTATTTTCAAAGTTTTTTTTAAAATTCCATGGATGACAGTTTCTTTATATTATTTTTTTATTGGGATGGTTTTTTATCAATTGGTTCTTCCATATAACCTCTCCCAAGTCCAGGATGAGTTCCATGTATCTCTCATGAGGACATATATACTTGACCCTTCATGTGTACTGAACTCAGAGGTCATACTGCTGGATAAAGATCTTTCTTATGAGGAACAACCAATTAAAATTATGAATCATATGGAGAATGTTCTATGAAACAAGACCACACTCCTGGTAATTGTTTTTTATGAGATAACCAATTTGAAGAAACTTCAAGGGATATTGAGGTTATGATGAGGCAGATATACCATCATTTTTTAATATTACAGTGATAAATTGTGAGTGAAATGTTTATTTTATGGGTGGTATAATGCAAAACCATGAGTTTTTTGAAATGATTATTCCTTTTAAAATAAATTAAATTTCATTAATGTCTTTAATTTAACACTAGAAAATATAATATTTCATTATATTATACACCAACTTAATCTTTTGGTACATGGAACACTATCTTAACTTCCATTTCATGAAACACTATGTTTCAATGAAATAGCACTTACTTATTATAATTATTGATTGAAAACAATTATAACCTAGCAGTTATAATGGAAGGTATGAATATTATTAATTTAATTGGGAAAATTTGGTTTACACAAGTATGTATAGTTAATTCTTTGGTGACCAATTAATTATAATTTAAAATAAAACCTTTTGATAATAAAATTAAATCTTTTTCTGATAAACTATTTAATGCACACAAGACTGTTTTATACAAATAAAATAAACAAATAAATATTTTATGATTATATTAATGAAATATATATATGTTTGTGTGTTGAATATAATGTTTATAATTCATCCTATGTGTTATTTAGATAGGATATAAAAAGAAATAGAGTTTTATGTTTAAAAATTATTAGGTTCTAAAAGGTTGTCTTATCACCTTTTAATGGTGCACTTGATTTAAAACTAAATTTTGAAACATTCAAAAATTAAAAATTAAAAAATAAAATTATTTTTTAGTCAGCATATAAAAATTAACTTTATTTAAATTTTTTGGAATTTTTTATAAGTTTAATTTTTTGATGAATAGTGAAAAATACTTTATTTTAATTGAAAACTGAATTTTCTTCTAAATAATTTATAATTTCAAATTGTATATAAAGATAATTTAGATCAATTATACAAAAATTAATCAAATTTAAGTCATTTTAATCTTTATCATATTAAATTTTGATATATAGAAAATTCACACATTTGAACATTTTCACATTAAAACCCCATCTTTCTCGCCCAGTCAACAAGATTAATTTTAAATTAATTTTATCAACTTTTTTGTTTTTAATTTTTAAAAATTAATTCCATAATTTTAATCATAAGTTAAATTTTTTTTAGCTAGTTCCATTTTTTAAAAAAATTTCAATAACAAATTTTGTGATTTTGTTAACATGGTTATGGGTAAAACAGATAATTAAGGTTAAAAATAATATTTCTAAATATTAGAAAATTATTGTACAACCTTTCATAATTTTTTTCAATGACTCTTATTCATCTGAAATAATCCTTTGGACTAATTTATGACCTCTTGGAACCACTTTTTTGACTTGAATCCACTTTTATTATTTTATTTTAAGAAAGATCAAACTTGTCACTCTAATGTTTTTCATATGTATAACATTCATAGTATGTGGTCATAAAAAATACATATAAGACAATAAGTAGTTTTTGGAAATATTGAATATATAGCCTCATCGAGGAAATTTATTTTTTATTAAATAAATAATTACCATAAAGGATTTCAGAAGAGTGACATAGTAATTATTCGATTAATTAAACAATCAAATAAATGATATTAAAAATATTGAAATAAATATAATTTGAATTAATTATGACCTTAAACGAATTTAATATATTTATACCACATTTTAGTAATGTGCTTTATGTTTTTTTAAGATATGTAGTTTTGTTTTTATTTTTTAATATCAAAATAATTAATAGTATCAAAATTAACATTAATGATATCTTAAAAATAAATAATATTTTTTAAATGATATAAAACTATTTAAAACATAAAATTATGAAAAATTATTATTATATGGTTCTAAATGTCATCCATTATCCACTTATTGCTAATTTGTAATTTTATAGTAAATATATTAACCTTAAAATATAAAAAATACATATTGTAATTTTAAGAGTTAAAGAAGTTAAATAAGGTTTAAAACAAAATGATAACGATATAATTAGTAAAAACTTATAAAAATATTATTGGATGTGGTTATTCAGACCAATAATCATATTATATTTGAAATTTATCAATTTTAATTAATTATCAATGGAAAGTTAATTTAAATTAATTTAATAGTTTGAGAAATTCCAATGGTGACCCTCCCCTGTCTTATAAAAGGGAACCTCTTCTTCTCTTTTCATCATAATTCAAAATCTATTTAGATCAGAAAAACAATGTTCAAATATCCTCTAAAATTACCTTTCTTCCTTATAGAGGACTTATTTTGTGAAAAAAAATCAATACAAGTACTTTTGTGCACATGAAAAGAAGATTCTAGAAGAAGAGATAAAGTTACTAAAAACATTTTAGTTTAATTTAATTCTTAAACCCATTAAATTATTTTTATTTAATGTTTAAATAATTATCTTACTATCTTAAAGATACTAATATTTTTTATGTTATGGTTGTAATATATGTCCTCACACACTTCCATCAAATGGGATATGCAATCATCATTTCTGTGTAGGACGGATTATCGCCTTGCAAACTGATATCATTCATTATTCCATTATAACCATTAATTTTTGGTAATAATGATTCATTTATAGTTCATATATGAAATATATTATTTTCCTTATTTTAGTATGATTCTAAAATTTGTATATCATAAATAACATCATCCTTTCCATTTTTTTTAATATGATATCATCATTCATGTGTACGGCAGACAACCGCCTCGCGAAGTGAAGTGATTCATTCAAGCTTTACATTGAATAATTTATGAATTGTTTTAATAAAATTATGTGATATATGTGACATAAAAATTATTCTTTAATTATAATATATCATATAAATTTATTATATTAATCTAATAATAAAATGAAAATAATGTCCATGTGTACGTACAACCTACCATCTCCATGAACGCTGTATTTTATTTTGCACCTCTATCATTTATGAATGACCATAAAAACATATACAGTGGATATATATTATATTTATATCATGGTATTAATTATATATATGATTAAACAATTATCTAATAACAATACAAAGAATGAAAATTCAAAACATGTATGGAAAATAAATGTAGTTATTACCCAAAAGATAACTTTAACATGGAATTATTAATAAGATAGTAATATAAATTCCTAAGTAAATCATATCTAGAATTATATATATTCATATTATTTTGAGGTTGATTTATAATAAACTTATATTTCTTATACGTGAGTTTTTAATGTCAATTAAATAATTCAAAAGTGAAGGTAAGGGGAATTCTAGTATCACTTTTATTCTTTGAGGCTTATGAAATATTCATCACTAATTTATTTTGTGTGTTGTATATATGTCACATGAATTTATTATATGATACTTATACACAAATTTATGGGTATTTAATTATCCATTTTATGATCTCTCTTTCAATAGTTTTACGCTTCAAAAGTAACCAAATCGGTAAGCTAATTTTATTTCAATTTTCCATCTTCGAGACACTTGTTATGTTATGTACCAATATTGTTTTATGATGTATATATTCCTCCCCAAGACATGTGGTATAATGAATATAATTATTTTCTTTATATTTTAATCTTCAAGTAATTTTATTCTCTTATGGGGTTTATGGTTCTAGGTTACCAAAGTGGTAAGTCTTTATTGCTACAATCTCATCATTTGTGAGGATTATTTATGTTTATACTTCAATTGATAAAGTCTTATGATCCATATCTCTAAAATTATCATAACAGTTATTCTAATTTTGTTTTTTTTGATATTTTCAAGCAATGGTACCATTTTTTTACTCTTTGGTACTTAATAGAATATAAAAATTATTTTAATGAAAATATGACCTTATTTCACTCATTGTCATGATATTTTTTGTGTTAAAAGACCATTTTTCTATATATGTTTTCAAAGAATGTTTTTAAATTATTCTTTAATCTAATTTTAATTGAACAGGTTATAAAATATTTTTTATTTTTAAAAAATTATTTCAAATGGTTTTGAAAGCAGCATTTACAAGTTTTCAAGTTTATTTTCAAAAAAAAATGTTTCCTAAATGTTTTATGATTTAAAAAGTGATTTTTAAAGAAGAAATGATATTTTACTCAAGAAATGTTTTTAAAATATAATTAAAAGTTATTTTCTATATAAGATGAAATCTATGGGTGTTACTCATTCCTTTCTAGAGATAAGTTCTAGTTCACCATTGAGATTCTTTCTCATAATTATTTATGTTTTGTGGGCATGATATTAATGAAACTCAATTATCTTTCATGGGTTATATGCTTATGAAACCCTCTTATTTCCATGGGTTATTATATGATTATGAAATATATTTCTTTTCCATATGTTAAGATTTTTAAAAAATTTATGAAACCCATTTTATTTCCTGGGTTATTATATGATTAATTTTTCCGATCTTATGGGACATGTATGCATGATTTCATAATGAGAAGGGTGTGAACTATATATATCCAATGAATTGGGTAAATATGTATATCCCATTAGATATAAATGGATAAAATGGGGAGTTAACCCCATTCAGTAATGTAATTTGTCCACTAAGATGGTCTGCGGTGTGAATATTGACTACTAAAAAGGTTTGTTAATTGAACCTATTCCACTAAGATGGCATTGAAATTAATACTTGAATACTATGGATATCATTTTATATTATTATGTCGATACAAAAATTCAATGTCTTATTCCTATGTTATGTTTTTATTGATTATGATCTTGACTTTCTTATTATTAATCTCTTATGAACTACCAATATTTTTTCCACGAAACATGTATCCGTTATTTAAAATGCATGGTATTATCTTCAAATGTTATTCTTATGTTCTCATACACCTATGTTTATGTTATGGTTACGTATCTCTTTTATTTACCCTTAATGAGCATCTAGGATAACCCCATTATTACATTTCCTTTCACTTAGTTATGAATAAAGGTTTTATGTGGGATTAATAAATGAGAGAATATTTTTGGGAAACATTAGATATTTATCACTAGACTATTTGTTTGTGTTACAAGTTTCCAAAGGCACTAAACTATTATGGTCTTCAGACATGTATTTCTATAATTTAATTAATATTCATTTAAAATATGTAATATACAGGTATGAAAATCCTATTTCCTTATATATGAACTAAATATACATAGATACATATATTTTATATCTTAATCATGGCTAAAATTAGAGAGATGATAGAACCATGATCAATATAAGGGGTCTAATAATAAAAAACAAATCATACATGAAAAAAAATGTTATTACATGAAATGTAATTTTAATATGTAATCGTTAACAAATGGGTAATAAAAGGTTATAAGTACACAATATATGATATGATATATATGCATATGGCCCTCTAATATATTTATAATGAATTTATATTTGTTTTACAAAAGTATATAGTGATTTATAGGTAACATGAACTCAATTTAAGAGTTTTTTTTCTCAAATTTCCTTCTTTGAGACATATGTTATGTTATATACTAAGCTAATTTTATGAGGTGTATATATATATACATTGAAATTAAATATCATGAAATTATTTATTATCATGATATTGTATGTTTAATTTTATTTTATTCTTTCATGGGATGTAAGATTCAATGTTACCAAAGTGGTAAGGGTTTACTGATACAATCTAATCATTTATTAGGATTGATTTTGATTATGTTTTGGATGACGAAATATTATTATCCATATATCATGAAACTCTTGAATTTTATTAACTTCTGGTTATTTCATGATAATACATTTTTCCCTCCATTGTCCTCTCTTATGTATTCAAGAGTTCAAAAGCATTTTTTTAAGAAAAATCATATTTGTTTTTCTCTTTGGTCGAAAACTAGTTTTCTATAAAAAAATATTTCTGAAAATTTCATAATTTTTTTTTAAAATTCTATAAATTAATTATCAAATAATTTTTTTTAATTTTTTTATTTTTAAAAAATTAATAGAATCTTAAATTCATTTTTCATACAACTCTTGTCTGGATCTTACTAAAAATATGAAAGAAATATTTGTTTTAACATGTAGGACATTTATGAAATTTCTCGCCGTCTTGACCACACAATGATTTAAGTATTATTTTATATTTTTTATTTTTTATTTTTAATGAAAAATATTTTAAAAATATTTTATTAATTTTTAGTTATAAAAATTGAATTTCAAAAAAAAACATTTCCCGAAAAATGTTCAAAGTGATCCTTGAAAAACATTTTCCATCAAAGATGACATAATGTGATGTTAATTATTACCTTATGGAGATATGATCCAAGGTTTTCATTATTATTCGTTATCTAGATGGTTGTTTCCTTCAGAATATGTGGTTTGGTACCCCAATTGTTAGATACGGGGTTCTCAATTCCAATAATGAGTTAGTTATTCTATCATTTCATGATTTTGCTCTCATTTCCCCATTTTTTGTTTACATAAGAAGGATATGGTATCTTAGAAATTATTGGGGGGGTTCATGTAGGGTTAAAAAGGAATTCACATCATGTATACGATTATCATTTTCATTGGAACTCCCATTTTTTCGCACATCTATAACAAGGCACACTCCATATTTCTAAGGGAAGGTGGTTGTTTGGGGTTTCCAACCCATTGACACTTGGGAACTCACACTAGTTTAAGGGATGATAATTCAGGATCATTGCACCCATTTTTGGTGAAATTATTACCTATTCTTTTAATCTATTATAAATTTCTGATATTTTCATGAATCGCTTCCAAATCCTGATACAAGATTTGTTACCCTAATCAATCTACTGGGTTTTGAATACATATATGTGTATAGGGGGTTATATTGATGATACCATCTTTATATATCCAAGGTTCTCCACCCACTTCCATGTACTTCATAAAAATGGGTAGTTTCTTATATTTTGATGTCATATAACAGACATAATAGAGTTTGTATCCTTCTATAAAGAAAATTGGTGTCTTGGGGATGGGACCGAAACATTATGAGGCATCCTAAATATCCAAATTATACTAGTAAAAAAATCATAATAGTTCACTTAAATCTAATATGTTCATTTTAATAATATGTGGTAAAGACATAAATGAGTTTACTTTATCACTAGGTATAGAGCTCAGGCCTTATGATGGCATCCTACATATCATATTTGTAGTAAGAATCGAATTCCTCATAGCTCGATATTCACTCTAACCACTATGGGTGGTGACCTAAAATTGATGCCCATGAGGGTTATTTCCCTAGGGTTTACAAATATGTGAATTCCTTTGGGATTTACCTTTATATGGATTCCCTTGTATGGGGGTAGTCATATCATGGCATGGAATAGTTATTACACACTACAGTTTTCAAGAATAGGTTTTTTATTCTAGTGAAATGATAGTGGTAAGTCACTAAGCACGTGTGATCCGTGTTCGATGTAAGAAATAAGAGAAAGTATTTTATCAGAATCACCGCATATTGATATGAGACATAGGAACTAGGTAATCCCAATAGGGGTATTTGATAAGGATTTTGGGCCTTATTACAACATCTTATATTCCAATTTTGATAAAAATGAGATTCATTAAGGTTTAATTAGTTTCTCAATCCACTGATGGATGAGGAAGAATAATAAACCCATAATAGAGTTTACATCCCATTAGTTATAGTAACTGAATCATGTAGGGGCTTACACCAAGTTCCATGCCCAGTTAGATCGTGGTCCATTACATAGAATCCTATGTATCATGTTTGGGTAGGAATAAAAGTTCTTGTAGTTTAATATGTGGTATGTCCAAGTGTGTCCACTGAAGAAGGTTATCGTATCTCGATGTTTTTTCCTAAAATGATTGAAATGTATGGTATGTTTGATGGAAATGTATTATTTGTCTTCCTAACGAGTATAACAATGTCTAGACAAGTACTGGTGTGTTATCTTCATGATCCATCTGACTTTTCCAAGGCCACCGCATGGAAAGAATGATTTATACAAGGTGCTTCGCATGATTGAAGAATATATATCATAAAGATTTCATGTAACTAAACTATTATATATGGGGGCCTTAGAGTGATTAATGTAGAAATTTCCAAGGGTTTCTCGTGATCAAGGATTCTATTTCAAATGTATACTACATGATTGAAACAAACATGTCCAAGGGTGTCTCATGATCAAGGATGACATGTCATAGGGAATCTATGCGATCTGGATAACATGTTTTGAGAATTTAATATTACATTGAAGATATGGTAAGGTCATGTGACATGATTCTTTTAGGTCACATGAATCTCATGACACCTTCATATAAAAATCAGTGTATTTTTTATAGTGTATGTATTTTATCTTTTTAAGCCATTATGCATATATGCGTCGATGTTTTTCAAGAATTTTCTTATTGAGGTTTCACATGAACAAATCAACAAATAAAAATATCGCATAGTATGGTTAATGAACTATATTTACTTTATGAGATCAATAGGGTGATGACCTGAAGAATAAATAAATTCTATATAACCCTTAATTCATTCATCTAGTTTACTTAGTGGAAGACCATTGTGATTGTGTACCATTGCACTTAGAGAAGTCCTCTCTCACTTATGCTCTCCTATGTGGGTATCACCACTTTCATTTATACATGGTGGTGGACTTTATAATACTTTTCACCTCAGTTCTAGGTTTCCAATCATGGAATGTATATCTAATATATAGTCATCTGTTACTGGAGCATCACATGTTTTTCATGAAATAATCATGGGTCATCCATGACGTCATCCTTTTTCCACGAAAAACATTATAACTACAAGATCACTCTATCATTTACATGTTTATCAAAAATGTTCCTTTCCAATGTGACTTTTCAAATTCAAATTGAAATGTCAAAGTTCCTTGAAAATACTAGGCTGACATGTCATGGATTCATCGAAAGATCAAGAATCCTATGAAAGAGGTATTCATGTGATCAAGGTATACATGTCTTATTTATTTCAAGAGATTAAATTAGTATATTAGAGGCATTTTGTGAAATAATATTCTCATTTCTAAGGGACTTTACATGATCATTGAGCTAATCACACGGGGAGCATAACCCCCTTCTCATGAAAAAATATTGTATCTTTTTATCACATGAGGGAACCTTCTTTTTTATCTTTAATTCTTTATTTTATATGATTTTCATCATTTCCACTTTGATTAAACATAAGGGGTTTGCATGTATAATTATAGATATTGGGATGTCACATGATCATTTTTCTGGATTTTCACTCCACTTCTTTTTAGTGAATAGCATGATTGAATGAACATGTTTGAGGGCCATTATAAGATGATGGTTACATACCCAAAAGAATTTCATGAAACACTACTGAAATGATTCTATGGATATTTTCTTATCATTTAAAGAATCATTTGATTCATATAATATATTTTTCATGAAAATCAACATAAATTCCATAGAATTATGCTTTTTCATTTTCATCTTCTATTTTATAATGGGGTTGGGTGGTTTTCATGTATTTGTCGGTTGAAATGTCACATGATTGGAGGAACTCTTCGGGTAGCCTTTGAATATTCATGAGATCTTGTCAGAGGACCTTCACATGATCATCCACAGATCATGATAAGAGCATGATTGGTCTACATGATGTTCCCAGGTTCATGTGATTTGACATATTCTTGATGTCCATGAAATCGATTTTTCCTAGATGTATTATCATCATGAATCCATGCTTCTCATTTTATTATTTTTCAAGGAAACGTATACCTATAATTAGAGAATTTATTAGATATTTAACATTTAAATGATAATTTGGTAGGTGTCAAAAAATACCCCCAGTCAGAAGTGAGGTCCATAGGGATAAGGACAAAGTTATAATGAATGTAAATTCCCTCCTGATTCTACAAGGCTTCTATTATTAGGTGTCCTGATATGATTTTGGTTTTTCATGTGACCTTTTATATTCCATGATACACTATATAATTAGGGGTGTGAGGAGACATTCATTTTAACATTGATCCAGACTTCAATAGGTCTTGGGATCAATTACCTCTCAGGACACTTCCCCACAAGACCACACTATAAGAACCATTTCTGAGATCCAATCCCATGGTCCTACACTATTATCATTTCACTTAATCGTATATCCTTAATGAACTATGTTCCAAATTTTCTTTATGATCAATGGTAATTTGGTTGAAATGTTATATATCAAATGGTCATAGGGTATCTTCTCATGCTTCATGTGATATTAGTGGTTTTCCCATGATCACCCAACCATTATGTGATTTATATGACCTTTATCTAGTCAAGTGATCTCAGGTTTTTAAATAGATCATGATATTGTGAAATGTTACATGGGTAACACGCATGAAACCATTGGAGGGTTATGTTATTGAAAACCCTTATATGGGTCATGTAATTTTTGTGATACTTCATGAGTTATGCATGATTCATTTAACTAATTCCCCTTTTAGGATTTTATTACTTATCTTTTATTATTCATACTCCTGTGCATATGGATTCTAGTTCATAGAAATATCTTAATGTGGTCAATCAGAGGGATATGATTTTCATAAATTTCAATTTCAATCTTTGATACCATGTTTTCTCTGAAAATTAGTTTTCATGGGTATTCTCCCAACAAAACATTATAACTACCCTCTTCCACACAAACAAATTTTGTATGGATTCTATATTTTAGATGATACCTCCATACCATCATCCAAATATAGTCTTTCATCTCATTAGTTGACTTATTATATTGATTTTATTGAAACAAAAATTTATAAATATATAATATTTGTTTAATCACCACTCTAGTGTCCATATTATTTTTTGGATAACTCCCCTCAGGGTATAAATGGTTTTGATCTCATCCACAAACCAATTACACAGACATATTAAACTAAATTAATATTCATTGAATAATATGAGAAGTTGTTAGTGCTCAAAGTGGGACATATGACTAAGAGATAACTTATCTTATGATTGGGTATGGTCTTTGGGTGTTAGGTATAGTTTATAAGAGTTCCCCAGTAATTTACACACTATTAATATTAACAATGTGACTTGGACATCACAGTTTTTTATTTACCATCAATCGAAACTCCTCTAAGAGTTTATTGGCCATTGTTGTCCTAGCACTGACTCCATTAATCTATCTCATGGCTAGGTCTATATAATCCTATATGATATTTACCATTTTGGAGTAATAAATCATTATGGGGAGATGTATGATTAATTCTTTCTTGCTACAGATGTTTAGTATGACACACCACAAACTCCAACCTTGGAAAGGGAGATGATCTCAATTACGAAGGAGATTTTGAATAAGTTCATGAAAATTTGAATGTTTTTTCATTAAAGATGTTGATAAAATATTTTTATATCATATATTGACTCATACTACCACTATACACCCTTATAGATACCTTTATAGACAATTTTAATATAGAATAGGTTAGTATTAGTTCATTCGAAAACTAGAGAGAAAACCTCTTGGGGGAATCATGTGAGATAAAAGGTTTCCCCATGAAATCCTTTAGTAGGTATTTGTCCATTTTATGAATTGATATATTTTCCAATTTAGGGATTCAATCTTAGAAATTTTATTAGGTATATTAGTGACGAAATCCAGATTGGAAGAGGGATGGCCTCATAATCTATTCATGCTAACTATTTAATGTCTTTATTATCTCCTTAGTCTTATTAAACAAGGAAACACCCCCTATTATATTAGTGTCCCATTACAATTCTTATTTATCAGTATAGAAGGGAATTAAAAGTTTTAAAATTATTAAAAAACTTTTGATATTCCTCGTACTTTATTTTGTACCATGATGGAGAATGTGTCCTGGATTGATCCAATACCATTATGCCCTGATGAGGTTATAGAAATGTTGATATTTCATGAACATTTCAACTTAATTTCCTATACAACATATACATATTAATATTGAAAATTGGAGTGACTATATTAATGAGTGGTTATATAAAATCTATCTCCATTGTGGGGTTCTTGAAGATCACGTAGATGATATGATTATTCAAGAGCATATTCCCGTTACTATTTTGTTAACTAGTTTTATTATATTTAGACCGTTTCCAATCATCACTTAGTAGGCATATTGAGAGAAAAAAATCATACGATCAATAAATAATTTTGGATTATGTTGGATTGTGAATATACAACCGATGATATTATCCATCTTCATGTTGATTTCCTTGTCTTCCTTTCATACAACTATGCATAAGCATGGGTGGGAGAATACTCGAGTAGTATATTGGATTGACCGATCCATCAAGTGGATAAGCCATGTGATTTCCCGAGACCCTTATCTATGGTTTCAGTGAGTTGATTCTAGATTTGGGGGAGCCTCTAAGGAATCACTCTCATCCTAGTGATGATCTTACCATTAGACGAACAATGTTCATTTAGAAGGTCAACCCTTAAATTCATGTGATAGATGATTTACCGGTTTGGGGAGAAATTTCTAAGACTCTTTCTCTTTTTTTCTCATTTACTTGGTTGATCAAATATTTAGTGTAGTTGACACCACAGTGGATAATTTGGAATAAAATCCACACTCTGATTATTTAGACTCCCTTAGAGATCATTCATGGCCAAGAAGAATGTCTTCATAAACACTTACTTGAATTGGGTGTTGTTGGATTTTATTTACTGTAATTACATGATTTCATGCATTGATTATACTAATTCATAAAAATTTGGACAATGATGAGGACTAAATTCAAATTTTTGATGATGTGACTCTTCTAGTCGAATTAATAAACGATTCTTCAGTGGTTCTTGAATAGATACAACATAAGGTATCTCAGCTACATGTCTAGATGGATGCCTTGACTACACATATATAATAACAGCAAGTAATGAGAGCTCATGAAGTGTTCCATATTTTGATTTCCTCATCCATATTATTTAACAATTATAAAAAATATTAATATTGGTTTCTCTTTGATCAAGACTTATCGTCCTCAGGTGGTGGCTAAAGAAATTATGTGATCCGCACTAAAGTGCTTGATCAGTACATCCCTCCAATCTCTTGATAATTTAGGAAGCTCAATTGATCATATTTTATTTTAATACATCCATAGATGTTTTTTTCATTTCTTTTGGATGGAATATTATAAATACACTAGAATGGGGATATTCCCCTTCATCCCTCCAAATTGTCTATGATAAAACCTTTTCAAACATTTTACATCAGTTTTAGGATTTCTTTTATACATTATTTTCATGAAATTTCATATGTTTAATTTCATATATATCATCAAATATAATCATACATTGTATAATACCATGTAATCCCAAATGTATTTCTTTTAATACTTTAATCATAGTATATTTCTTCTGATAATATCTCATGATAGACCACTATCATAAGATTTCTCATTAATGTATATTCTCCTATTGTCTTGGGATTACCTACTTTTAAAGGATAACTTGGGAAAAGATATCCCTGAGGGATGGTTCCCTAATTTCTTCCTATGTTAGTGGAATTAGAAATCCTAACATGATTTTTTTCTACAGACAAATAATGATACCCACAAGTTTGTATTTTTTTATTTCCCTATAATTTTTGATGTTTTATGTGGGAAAATTATAGTGGGTGTTGAAATTTCTCGTTCTTAGGAAAACCTTCTCCAATTTCTCAACCTAAAAGGTTTTATTAACTTAACATTATATAAGTGATAAATATTTTCTTGATCACCCAATTTACTTGTCGAGTGAGTAGTGACTCGACTATTTCCCAGGGTTCCCTATTCAGGTTATTAACCTAGAGAGTATTATTTCACATTCAATTGGTTGTTTTGTAGTCTTTAAAACTGGACTATTGTTGTTGTATAGTTTAGGGTCTTCCATTTCAGACTATCTGATGTTGTATTTTAAATTCATCTAGAACAAACCATTTTTTACTATAGTTTATGGTATTTTATTTAAAACAATTTATTTTTTTAGTTTATGGTATTCTATCTCGAATCATTTATTATTTTAGATTGATGTATTTGAGATAAAACAAACTGTTTATATTGTTTAGGATATTCTAGCTCGGTTCATATTTTTTTTACTTTAGGGACATCTTCTTTAGACCATATATTATAATAGATTGTGGTCTAAAATTTTTGACCATCTATTTCTATAGTTTTTGGTCTTTTAACTCATACCCTATATTACTATTGTATAAGGTATTTTTGATTGGGCCTTTTATTGTTTTACATTGGGGTGTTTTATCTTGTACGTTCTATTTTTTTAGTTTATGTTCTTTTAGATTGGAAATTTTATTTATGGTAGTAAAGTATGGGTATTCATGAAGGGTTTGATAATCATAGATTTTTTATGGGATTTTTAAGAATGATTGTTCATGAAGGGTTCAGATACCATGCATTATTAATTTATATTAGGAAGAATTTAAGTTCATAAAGGGTTCTAGAACATTTTATTTCATTAGAAAACCTAATTTATGGATGTCCATGATGGGTGCCGACACCGTACATCCTCACTAAGATTAAGTTTTATGTGTGGGGAAATATTTGGGATTTCGATTCCACTTAGATAGTTGGAATATTGGTAGTGTAAATAATATCCCAACTGTTTGAACTTCTGGTTATGTAATGGGGAAGACATATCGATGATTACTGCAAAACACCCTATGTTGTTGAGTTATGTTGTGGTGTTGATAGGGATCAAATGGATTGGAGGTCCTTCTTGCAAGTAGGAGAAACCTCTAGTTGGTGGGTTAGAGGGACTTATGCATGATCTCATGGAGTATATATGCATAGTCAAGAAAAAGGGGTCACCCTATTTTATAAGGTCTATTAAAGATTATTGTATATTTTATAAGTTTTGATGATGAATTGGGGTATTGAAAAGAGATATCTGAGAAGGGTTATAGAACCCTATGGAAGTTTAGTTCCTGGTTGGGAATCTTTGGCCTTATAATATGTGGTTTCAAGTCACTTGGTTATGGAAATAAAAAGGTTTTGGAATGGAATATCATATTACATCCTTGATAAAAGGAAAAATACATGGTGATGTTACATCGAGGATCTTTAATCCACATAAATAGTCTTGTTATTGGGTTACTAAATTATGCTATAGAATTATGTGATGTAACTGTAGATGGAAAATGATGGTTACAAGTCAACCATTGATAATGGTTGAAGCCCATATTCCATGAGGTTAGGATAACAACTCATGTACTTAATGGCGGCCTCTCCCCTAGGACCGAACATCCTCTAGGAACTTGATCTTTAGTAAGTCTTCAATTATCCAGTATGTCCTGGTGGGTTCATTTTGGATTATCTATTCCCTATTAGTTATTTTCTACAGGGGAGAACTAGGTGAAGGGGAGGCCAAGGTCCATCGGGTTTCATGAGAAGAAGATAAACTCATGAAATTGGTTGTTATAATATCAATATTCAAAGATAATAAGGTGGATTGTGGAAAATGTATTGATTAAGAATGGTACAAGCACCCTAAAATTTATGTCTTTTTATTGTGAACAAATAATCATTGTGAGGAGGTGTTAAAAATCATTGATCTAACTTTTTCCTAAACTTAGAGGTTCCATTGAGAATAGATCAAATTTTACAAGTTCTATAAAGAGGACCCAATGATATTTATTCCATGTTTAGTTGAGATCTAACTTTTTCCTAAACCCTAGAGATTATTTTTTAAGCGATTGGAGACTTGATTTTGTTAGACCATCTTTTGAATGTTTTTAATCTGACTAGTTTTATGTCTCTTCCAATAATATTTTAGGGTCTTGCATTTTGGACCATTAAAGGATAACATTTATGATCATATATCTTTGACCAAAGTATATGTAGTTTATGTTCATGATGCATGTGGACTTGGTATTATTAGATTATTACAAAAAATCAAAATAAGGATTCCTAATGTCAATAGTAATTCAACATCCTTTTGAGAAGAAGATCGTATTATTGTAAATCAAGGATCAAGGTTATCAAATCATTATTATTATTTTGGGAGAATCATGTCAAGGATGATCTTGATTATATCTATAGTGAAACAATCCACTAAAATGATTCTAATTATCACAAGGCTCAAAATACCATTTTGAAAGGAAAATCTACCTTTGGTTAATGACTAGAAGCTCATATATAGGATCCAAGGCTATACAAGAATATCTAAAAAATATCCCCTTGAAGCTAGGTGACTTTTCAAAGGGCCATGGAAGGTTCATGGAAATTCAAGACATGAAGTGTGATTTATATATTGTGATTCTCTACAAGATGATTGAAGAAACTAAAACATCAGTTGACTATGGTCAGACACTTGTGGTTCTTTCACTGACAATTAATATTTTTATTGATTTTGGAAAGGAAAAAAGCCTTAGTACAAGAAAAAACATTACGGAGGTCTAAAGTAATGCAGGACAGGAGCATCATTCAAAACAAACTTCAACCCCTCGCTAGGAAAGAACCAAGACTAAGAAAAGACATTATTTGATGAGGAGATGCATAGATATGAATTATATGTAGGATGAGAAAGTATGTATGACTTTCCCCTTTTTAAAATAGGTATACAAAATTTATTAAGGCTAGGATTCCCTAGGTTTCCCTATGAATATTATAAGTTCCCTTATATAGATATCTCTATATAATTCTAACTCTTATTTTTTTGATATGGGTATTATATTTTCTTTACTTAGTGAATATCAACTTCAATTTTGGATAAGGTTTCCTCTACATGTATCGAGCTCAATTTTAGTGATAGTGAATTTCTATAACTCATTTGGGTATAGAGGTGAAAATTCACCCAGAGAAAAGATTCATGGATTGGATACCCCACTTTAAGAAATTTTATTTCTTGTGGGATGGACCATTTTCCAAGTATTATGTTTTTCATGTGAATAGTAGATTATCATGTAATTTAAAACCATGAAAATATGAAATATTTTCTTGATGGATAACCAACCTAGGTAAAGTAGGTCTTTACAAAATATATATACTCTAAATGTTAGGGTAAAAGGATATGATGTCATAATCAATCTTTGGATACCAGTATGATGTAAAAATATGTACCATTAATATTATCTTATTCTACTAGAATAGTAGGGATATCAAAGGAGTAAATCATAACCCAAGAATATATGGGTTAACTGGAGATGGAAACTAGTGGGCATAGGTCAAACATTGATAATGGAAGAATCCTATATTCCATGTTTTGAAGACAATAAATCTGATTTTTAAGTGGTGCCACTCTTCAGGGACAAAACGTCTTCTAAGTATGATCTCTTTGGAAGGTTTTTAATAATATAGATAATCCATGTGGGGTCCCTTTGGATTATCCAATCCATATAACCCATTTTCTATAAGGAATAACTTGGAGAAAGGGAGCTGAAGGTCCATGGGGTTACAAGATATAGAGATAAACCTAAGTAATTGGTTTTAATCAGCTCAAATATTAAATAAATGAAGTGTTTTTTAAATAATGTAATATTCAACATGGGTTCGAGCACACTAAAGGTTAAATGGGCTTGTATTGAACACATCTCGGGGTCAAGGGATAAAACTTGTAATTCATGAGTACGCAATCATCGGGGGGATGATCCATTCAATATAATGACCTATTTTCATGAAGTTTAATGTCATGAGACTAGAACATGGTCATGAAGTTTAACTTCATTCAACTGGGACATTGTCATGTAGTGTAGTTTCATGTGACTATGAAGTATCACCGAGTGGAATAACCAACTTATGAAAAATGGGTATTCTTAAAGGATGTTTACTTAAAATGGAAGGGTATAAGAATACAATGTAATATTCTTTATTTGATAATTTATATTATGCACATACATTTAACATTGAGAGTATACAAATTATGTTAAATTGTTAGATTATGAATAGTGTAAATCATAACAAAAGAATAACTGAGATAACAGGTGGTGGAAACCGGTGGATATAGGTCAACAATTGATAATTGTGGAAGCCCATATTCCATGGGGTTAGGACAAAAAATCCTTTATTTAAGGGGGGAATATCCCTTTAGACCAACATTATATAAGAACAGAATCTTTGGTATGGTTTCAATTCTACAATGAATCCAAGAGGTATCCGCTTGGATTAGTTGGTCCTTGTTACCAATTTGCTATACGGAATAACTTGGAGAAATGGATCCCAAGGTCCATGGGGTTACAATATATAAACATTAAATCAAGTAACTGTTTTGTATAAACATAGATATAGATAATATGAATTTGTTTCATAGAGAACATAAGATTCAAGAAGTGTTTGAGAACCCGATACTCAGTGTGAGAAACAAGGGATAACTACATAGTCGATTTTGCGGAATGGGAGTATATGATGAAGAAATTTTGGTGGTATTCAAAATTTTGTATGGACAGTGATATTTAAAAGGATATAACTCCAATGGGGGTATGTGAATGATAATTATAAAACTCATGAATGGGCCCAAAATGGAGGATCCATGTGTCACTATGTATCTTGTGATAGTAGGAATCAAGTCACACATAGATATCATATGGTTCCCTCCATAGTTTCATCCCATACATAGGGAAGAGTTCATTTTTTATACATATTATGTCTAGACCTAGAATTTGAGGTCTCAGAATCTCTACATATCTTGTGATGGAAGGAATCAAACCACAGGTAGTTCTTGAACTGAAAACACTCCACACTGGTATTAAAAATACATAAAGGAGGGTATGTTATCTGTTTATGTAGTAGATGGATCCCAAATTTGAAATCTGGGTGTCATTATGTATCTTGTGAAGGAAATAATCAAGATACAGAAAATTCTTGATTGGAAAACTCTCCACACAGGTCTAAACCATACTTATAGGAGGGTATGCTTTTTTTATGTTCAGGTCAGTCCTAGTATTTGATATATGTCTATCACTACATATCCAATACAATAAATACTTTAAACATGTGTAGTTATTTAATGTAAAACTCTCCATTCGGAACTAACCCAGAGGTATAGGTGTTAGATTTTATCATTTTTGATGTGGTTGGACCCAGGATTTGAGATCTTGACACCACTTCATATCTTATGTTGGAAGGAATCAAGTCGTATGTAGTTATTGAATATAAAAATATCCACACAAGTATTATCCTTATACATATGAGGTATTTGTTCCTTTTTTTGTCCAGAACTAGGATTTGAGATATTGGCATCACTACATCTCTCATGATGGAAGGAATCAGGCCACACATAGTTCTTCAGTAGAAAATTCTCAACAAAAGTCAGACCCATGTGCATATAGGTGAATTATTTCAATTTATGTTGTATATGGACCAATATTTTTATATTTGGGCATCACTATATATCATGTGATGAAAATAATCAATCAAGATTTTGTTCTTGAATGGAAAACTCTCCATATTGGTCTGACCCATAAGTAAAGGTGGTGTTTTTTCTATTTATGTTTCACTGCGCCTAGGATTTCATATCTGGGAATCAATATGTTTAATGTGATGATATAAATAATGTGAAGCATAGATGTTGATTGGTATACTCTCCACACAAATCTGAACCATGTCATGTGGGGTAAATTTTTCCATTTATGTTGCGGCTAAACAAATGGTTTGAGATCTAAGTGTCACTATAGATATATTAATTGCCAGAATCAAGCCACATATAGTTCTTAAATGGAATACTCTCCATGCAGGTCTGATTCGTATAATAAGGGGGTCATTTTTTCATTTTTATTGTGGATATACCTAGAATTTTATATTTGGGTGTCACATCATATTTTGTGATGGTAGGAATCTAGAACCAGAATTTTCATGAATGGAAAACTCTCTATTATAGTCTAAACCGCATGAATAGGGGAAAGTTTTTTAAATTATGATGTGACTAGACCCATGATTTGAGATCTGGGAATCAATACATAATCTTTGATAGTAGGAAACAATACTCATGTATTTTATAAATGGATTCATTCCCTATGTGAATATAACTCTCACATAGGGATGTGAGTACTTTATTTTTCTTTCACATGGATCTAACTCATCATCACTGAAACAGATGTGAGGTAAAATTATCTATGAAGTTTAATGTCATCTGGCAAGGATATATTATGATGTTTTGATTCATTCTGTGAGGAAATATGAATCCATCCAACTGTATTTATTTCTTCAAGAACACAAGATGCTTAACAGAAGTTATGAAAAGTTCTTTTTTGAGAAACCTTTCATTTTTGGGGAGCTTAACTCATTCCCCATCCATCATAACCAATGGGTAATCTCCATTGGGATAGAATTTATGTGTGATATAAAACCATCACCAATTGGTTTTCATTTTTAGAGGTTTAATTCCTTGTATCAAATGGGTTCTAATAAACAATACTAGTTCTCCTTGAAGGGATGAGAATTGGAAAACCTTTTTATTCAAGGGTTACATGATTTGATTTTTATTAACGTTGAGGTTTTTCAGTGTATAAAACTTTCTCTCATTGATCCACACTAACTCATCCATACTCTATTTTATTGTTCATTATCTGAGAGTTTCTAAAAATTGAAATATGGAGAAAGGGAAACTGGACATCAAGGGTAGACACTACTTCGGTTCTATACACCAAACAATATGCAGTCATGTGTATGGTAGCGTTCATGGTGGAATGGTAGGCCCATAACATTTGAAGGATCTTGTTTGACCATGAACTATTTTCTTTTCCCCCAATTTTCTATATTATATTTAATATATTCTTATTACAGGCCTATATTTTTTCATTTTCCACTACATTATAGTGGCATGAATGGTTGGATTTCATATTGTATTCCTGGTATAATTTATTAAATTCGGTATAATAGAAGTTGTTTTCATTTTCCATCATTATCAGGTGATGGAATCTGAATCGGGTGATGATATTTGAATTTATGAAGTTAATGATATTATTCATACCAACTTCCATGAGATGTATATCCTATTTCCCTTTCAAAACAATTATGGTAGTTGTAAGGATATACATAAACTAATTATCTATAGTTGGGGTTATGGCCCCACAACTTCCATTCCCCATATATAAAATGGTAATGAATATTTATTTTTATATCAAAACTCTGGGTATTGATGGATGATATTTTAATAAATATATCTTGTATGAAATTTCCTAGTAAATTCCACATCAACCTATATCATTGTTTTATAGTAGTAAACAATAATCCTAATGTGATGGGATAGCCTAGTTGCATACAGGTGATTATCACAGGTACCTATATGGAATTAATCCATGATGGAGAGAATCTATTCATCCACTATGAATATGAGGTGGATTTCATAAAATCCTATTTTTTAGAGGGATTTGTACTCATTTTTCTCATACATAATGGTGAATTTCAGTTTTCGGTATGAAATATGTTCCCTTTTAGATTGATATGATGGGAGGGTCCCATTTTGGAGGCAATCGAACATAGGCTTCATCGATCCAGGGATGGATATCAATTCAACACTCTCTAGGGTAGTGTTGTTCAAATTTATTTCCTTTATTTAATAAGTTATGGGTGATGATAACATCAGTTAGTGCATGATGTGATAAACCCACTTCATCCTTGTCGGGGTTGGCTAAGAAAGTAGACTCATTTCCTAGTGCATCAGAATGAGTGTTTTGTGATTATTTTATGTAATGAAATTTTTTTTCAAAAGGGAAACATTCCATAAATACTTATAAAAAACTTATGAGAGGATCCAATTATTACTTCTTGATGGAACAATCACCATTGATTATATTGACCACTAGATCTTAGTCCCCATTGATTTTCAAGTAAACTATCTTTAGCTATAGGGATAGTTCTAAGTCCATAATGAGGGCTTGGTATTCTACCTCATTACTATTATAGCCTCCAGATAGTGAGAAAGAATAGGAAAAAATTTTACATAGAAAAAAGTACAATCCCTAGAAAAACCTGGTTGATCATTGGGGTTTTTAACCTCTTTTCTATAGTACTCATGATGCACCATCAAAATATATCTTTAATTTTTTGATGAGTTTCATGGACATAAAAAATATTTTCCTCAAGAAGTTTAGTGTCCACTGGTGTGATTTTCAAGGTGGAATGTCTCTCAAGGAAATATTTCTAGCCATTCCCTTTAGCATCCTTCTCTAACATGAATTGGATGTGATATTATTATAGAATGACCACCCATCAGACCAAACACCCAGTTAGTATTGGGAGGTCAAGGATATACTACATTGGAACAACACGAGAGACCAAGTGGATTTAATGATTCTATAATTAATGTATCAACTATTGAACCAAAAATATAATTGTTAGGTAGTTATTATTCATTTCATAATATTCAGTCTCAGTACCTATAATCATTCAACTCAGATGGTAAAGGTTTTTTCATTACTCACATCATTTCTCTATGCAAGGAGAGCACAGAGTTATCAGTCCATGGTGGAAAAATATAATATATGTGACTCGCCTTCCATTAGATGTATCAAAAATGGTGTGTTCTCTAAGTAAATATTGAGACAATCAAATGATTCTTATATGTCCACATCCCATGTGTTGGAAACTCCATTCTTCATCCACATTGTGGAGGTGATAGATTTTTCATATATGATTTCTATGATATACCAAATATATGTGTGGTATCCTTGGACCACACATAGATCTTTAAAATTCCATGTGGTGAAATTACTAGTTTTGTAAAAGTATTTTCTAGGTTGACCTCAATGATGTGGTTCCATACCATAAATCCATGAAATTCCCTTGATGTTAATCTGAAATCACACTCCATAGGATTTGTCTTCAAACTATGCTACTGTATCTTCTTGAATATTGTTTAATGATCTATGAAGTGATTACATATCTATCGATATTTGACTACCAGTTCATCAACAAAAAAATCTAATTTTATTCAAAAAATAGATTAAATATATGATTTGTGGTGTATTGGTAAGTATCACCAACATTCCTTAATCAAAATAGAATGACATGATATAAAAATATCCCCAGAGGTTCTCCAGATTACAGCGGACTCCTCATCTTTAGGGGACATCGTTATCTAATTATAACTAGAATACATATCCACAAAGGAAAGGTCTTGTAAGCCAACTTTTTTATTTATTAAAGGTTCTATAATTGGAAATCAGAAAATGTTCTTTAGGTATTATTGATTATCGTCTCTAAAAATGATACAATCCTTGACCTTCCTATTTTATTTCTTGATGCTGGTGATGTTAGAAAGTAATTTTGGGTACCTAAATTACTAAAAGAAATTGGATTTGAACAAATTTTCAAATTTTTATTCTAAATTAGTGGAATGAGAGGGGTGTATCGTCCTAACAACCTACTTTAAACCTCAATGGGCATGAGGTAAGCTTAGGTGGCATGTAGAGACATCAATGTTCATCCCCATAATTTTAATATAATTAAAAGTTAACACATTTTGAGAATACATTTGAAACTAAATTTACATATCTTTCTCCAAAATAGGAAAGGAAGAAATAATCAACATACGTAGTCGGTCTTTTTATTTTCCCAGAATTACATGCTTGAGTTCATCGATGGTGGTGGAGACGGCTTCCTTAAATATGGGAGTATAATTCATAATATCACCCTCTTCATCACAAATTTATGAGTCTATAGAGGAATTTTTAAATATGATGGGTAATATGAGGACATCTCATTCTCTTTTAGGGTAATAGAGTCTATGGGAAAAGATATTATCTTTCTGTACATCTAGAGTCCTTTTTGAGATATTCTACAGATGCTTATTTTATTTTATTTTCCCACAAGGGGTGGGAGGATTCTTGGAATCATGAGTTCCTGAGAATTCCTTGGGCTATCATTAACATTCTTATATTACATTAGGTAATATTTGAATTTTGATTTAGCATTAGTCTTTTACCGTTTTAAAGAATCCACCTTAGCTGATGCGACCGGAATCACAAGAACATAAACAAATGAAGTTTTCATTTCACATTGACATAATGGGATTAAGTCTTCTACCACAATCAGGATTATGGGTAGCACATAATCATTTTTGAGGATGATCTATGGATTTGTATTAGTGGTCCCTAATCTATTGGGGGATATAGCATGCATATCATCATCTGCCATTGGTTTTTTTCCTTCTTTTAAAAACCCGCATCAGTATATAGGGATTTTCAAGACTCAATGGGGGGATTTTCACTTTGTAGTATTCAAACCATCCCATTGATGGATTATTTCAAGAATTGATTAAATTTTGAATTTACCACTATATATCTATAAGGATATATTCTTCCAATCAGGACATTCTATTCTATTCGTCACTTGATAACCATGAACTCATGGTTTGATGTGATGTCCCCAAACTAATCCTTGAGGTTGATCTTCCAGAGAGGCCTTTTCACTCTCTTTATCAAACCATTAAATGGTTATCTTTAGTGGAGATATATCCCCTCACATATCCTAAACATCACTAAATGAAAATTAGGACAAAGTTTCTCATAGAGATTTTTTCAATGAGATACCTTCATATGTTGAAATTATTAGGTTTTCCTAAAACATAAAAAGGTATGATATGCCCATTTATAAATATTCCCTATTGTGGTTTTGTAAACGAGATGATGAAATAGAATTATGATGGAATGGTCTCCACTCACTAAACCTCGACTATAGAAAATTATGTCTTGAAGTATATTGGACTATAGAGGGATTCAAAGAGTACATCAATGTGTTATTTGGAATGATGGATACCATCTAGGATTGAGATTTTGGCTGGAACAACATCCAATTATGATATAAAGTCTTACATTTTAGATAGAGTAATGTTCTTTCCATGGTTGGGTATATCCTTATTATGTGACTTAGGAGTATCTTTTTTGTGGTGGACAAGCCTAGTGCGTGAAAAAAGGTTGAAGGATTTGTTGAAATTGGTGTAGGTCGCACTGGTCTTAACCATTTTCTTAGATGATCATAGAGTCACACAACCTCCAGTTAGTGTTGTAAAATGACTCATAATGAATGAATACTAGATGTATATGAGGTATCTCTATGATTTTTATGGGATTTATGGAGTTCTATCTCATAGGAATCGTCTTCATATATGATTAATTGAGGATGTTACTACAATATTGGGTTCAACCACACATGCACCATCCCTTTAATCCTAAACTTCTGCATCCTCAGCCTCTATCTCTCCAGTATGGTATTGGGAACCCATACTCAAAGGATTATTCATAATTATAGAAGTGATATATTTAATCCTTTCATGTTATTTAATTATCGATCTTATATTCACACCTAGCCTGAACATCTTTCTAGTAACCCTATTATTTGAGTGGAGTGATCTTTATATGGGTCATCTTTGTCAAGGCCTTCCATAGAATCACCTATCTAGAATCTACCATGCACTGGAGGATTTATTTGAAGAAAAATGTTACCTATATAGTGTGACCCAACCTCTTATATAAAGTAAAATAGATATAAAATTATTTATGTTGACCTTGTTGGGTATCCTGGGCTTCGATAGCCTGATTAGGTCACCTTCCATATCTTTATGGAAATAAATAGTGACGTACTCATTTCATAAAGAGTATTATTTATTAATATATTCCATAAATTTTAGGTGATCATGATCTCTTATAACATATGGGAGAGGTCAATTTTGTTTATGCTACCACTCTATGGGAGGATTAAGACAATTTAGGGCCTTCTTGGGGTGATTTATTGGGAACTGGTATACGTTTGAGGGTTAAAAAGATATTTTTTTCCTTACAAAGTATTTTTACCTTTGTAGAGATCATGGGATGATATATATCCCCAGTCCACTAAATAACATGCTCTAGGAATTGATCCATCCTTGCATACTCATTGAATAACAGGGATACTTCATTGGGATAAATGTTTTTTGTAGCTTATCTAGAATATTTTCATCATAGAGTTCTATTAATTGTTATTAGAAGATAGGGATGCTTAGTGAATAGGTTTAACCTTTCCATATAGTGATGTAGTAAGAAATCCTCTTTTTTATGTGTTTTCTATAATTTGTGATGACAATAATTTTCATTTTCATTAATCTGTAGAAAAACTTATGAAGTTATAAATGAAGAATGTATTCCCATCCAGCAACACATCTTGCTAGAAGGCTGTAATACTAAATGAAGGCGGTCCTATCATAGTTTATACAAACAATCTCAGTTTATCCACTTTCTATTGATTACAAGGGATCATCCTCAGGATACATTAGTAAATGAAGTGTGTGAGATATTGTTCTTGATCTTTTTCACAGTGAAAGGTTGAGAAGATAGGATTTCCAAAATTGGGTGGGGGAATGTTTTAGCCACCCTTCCAAGATATATCGTTTTCTAATGTTACAAGAATGTGCATCACCCTTTTATAGAATTCATTTGGGCTGCCAAAGATTCAATGATGTTAAGGAAATATTTAGGTAGTACTATCTAAACCACCTCTTATATACAGGGAGTGTGTGAGGCATGATGTAGTGTCTATGTTTTCATGTCCCACTATTTCTTGATCAATTTTAGGACTGAATGATCACCTTGATAGGGGAGTGTCTTCTGCCCTAGTATATAAAATTTGTGAAAATATTTAAATTACTCATTTATTAATACTAACAGTATGGATCCAAATCTGGAATGATACTTAGATTCTTCTCTTGTAAGAGGATTATCTTTCTTCTGATATGGTGGAGGAGTTTTTTATGTCTCTATTTGAGGTTGATACCCAATAAGAATGTTTCCCATTAGTATTTACTCATTTATTTAATGTGATTTTGTATATAATTATCACCTTTATAGTCATTCCACCTTGGAGTGAAATTTTACTCCTTTTGGTGGTGAGTGGGATCTATCCACTCCTTTCTCGTTATCCTCGCTAGTGTTCCACTCTAGAGGTGGTAATTCATCCTTCAAAGGATCTAAGTTCTTGTTCTCTCTCAAATTCTCAGTATGTGCATTCTTATTTTGTGCATACATGTCTCCTACTTCTCAAGGAATGACCTCTTCATGAAATAAATCTACATTTATGTATTGTTATACATCATCTTCTATATTTATGGTTACAAAATTCAATGAGGTGTATCAAAAAATGGTATTTATCCCATTCCACTCTACATAAAAGGGTGATTATTCACCACTTACTCATCCTTCAAGTGTTGCATCAGGGTTATTTCTCTGACCTCTATCCATATTGGTATATTCTTTCTTACACCCCTTGTAAGGTGTTTATTCATTTTCCAAACATTTCTCCAATGTTTTTTGTGGATAGTGACATTGATGGAGGATTTAATTTTTTTCTGAATGATCCGCAAATAGGAAATGTGTTTCTTATAAGGATAAGAACAAATGGGATTCCATCCATCAATATTTATCTCCAATCCTAGAAAAGGAAAATTCTTTTCGTGGTGACGATAATGGTGAAATTTCCCCCAACCCTGTAGGATGGGGGTGATATAGGGCCACTATTAAAAAAATTTGATCCTTTTGTTGAGGATATGAAGGATCATAAGAAATAAATTGAGATATAAATTCCCCCATCCATATGATCTAGGGTCTATTTGGAACAACTGATAATTTTTTTAGGACCCTCATGTAGTGTGCTAAACTTAGTGATAGTGATTGAGATAAAAATTCCCACATCCCTATGGGATGGGGTTGTTTTTCAGTTGTCATGGATATTTTCTAGATCCTATTAGGGTATGATGAACTGAAGGGTACAGGAAGTGATAAAAATTTCACCATCCTTGTGTTATGGGTTAGATCCAATATTTTTTATATTCATGATGTTATTATGATCCATTTAATTTGGTGCAATTGTTCTTGTGAATGAACACGGTGCAATGACTGGATATGATGGGATTCATTTTTTATTTGAATCTTCTAGGTAGTCCACAAATTTTGTTTCCATTTCTAAAATGAAAACAATTTTTTTCTAGGGGCACAGCTTAGAAGTATATTGGGATCCCTCTTCTTCTATTCATGATGTCTATGTAATTTAAAGTGGGGGAGTCTCACTGTATTGACCAACTTTCTTGTGCATTACCTGGTCCCCTGATTTCCCATATGGATATGAAATTATATGATGTACTATCTAGGAAGTTATACTACCCTAGGGGTTTAGTGAAGTGAAACTCTCCATACTTTCCCCATCCTCATATATAGAAATCAGATGAGGACTTAGTGTTCAGTTGCAGAAGTGTTGTGGGGAAATAGAGGAAAGCATGGAGTATATTATCATTGTGCTTTTATGATATTGGGTTCCAAGAAATGGAGATAGAATACAGTCCCATTTGAAAATATATTATGATTATGGTGAAAAGGTGACCCTCGTATCTTATATTGAAGTGGTGTCTTTCATTTAAACACTGATGAGTCACCCATATGTTTTGGAATAGGAAAGGAATATAATCCTTCTCGAAATCATCTGGGATATCATTGTTAGAAGTGGAAATGGGACATAACATGGGTAAAAGGCTATTCTCATAAAACTCTCTCTATATATCCATGCCAGCCTCTTCTTAATCAAATTGATATTCCTCCACCTGGTTATACCACAAAGGATGCATCCTCGGGTCACATGTTGGTCTTTGTGAAGTGTTGTTTATAGTTTATGCATCACTATATATGGTTAAAACCGTTTATTCAAAAACCAATCTATATGAAGGTATATAACTTTTGATCACCACTCTCTATGAAGGTGTCGGGGAAAGGGGATGATTTTCTTTATCTAAGAGGGATATCATCATGGGGAGGTTGACCACAACAGATATAAGGAGTAGAGTCCATGTGATCTATCTCTTCCCTACTATGAGGTGGAATATTGAGGTAATTATTTTCTTCTACTTCGTTTGAATAGTTGATGGATATTTGAGTTGTAGTGGATATGTGTTCAATGGCCTCAAGTACACTGGCCTTCATATGATCAGGGATATGAGCCACATTATACATTATGGATGGAATATTCTGACCTACCTTTTAGGGTTGATCATGTATATGATCCTGCTACATGATTTTTTCAAGAATATGTTGATAAAAGTTTTGTTATAGTGGGATATTATTATGTTTCTATAAAGCTATTGGAGTATTCTTCTTAGCATATGTATTGTCAGTATGAATATGATATTTCTTATAGGTGGATTTTGTAATATTCCTATAAATCCTTATTGAAGTAGGGGTATGATCCTGATGAAAATATACATTCATCATCATAATATTATACAATACATGTAGGATGGTATAGAGGATATGATCCATAACTTGAATAGCCATTAATGGATGTTGATGTGGTCGTCCGTCGGTGGAATTGAAATAGAGACGATGGGACCTTGTTGAAATAGGGATATAAACCTGATCATATGCCATTGTATTTTTCTAATGGTCTCTTCATTAGGAATGTGATCTTGTTCCAAGGCATGTTCCAAACTGTGTGGGTGACCTCCATTAGAAGAAGGATACCATCTTGTTCTTATGACTCATCCATTACTATAACATACCTATAATCGATTTGTATGGGACAGAGAATGTGTTATTTCTATAAAGGATACACCTATTCATACTGATCAAGTTGATATGATTTTGTGGATTTATGGATAGGAATATGTGCATGTCCTAGTATCTGTACCTATTTTGGAATCTACTTTTAGATCTCAACTGTTATTTTTAGAACGTAGTGACACTTTAAAAAAGGGTATGTTATAATGTAGTCCTGCAAATTCATAGTCTCCAAGACATAATGGTATATATATTTGATTTATGTGGGGATGTAATCCCATTCTTTTCCTCATCGTGATATGGGAATATGATGATGTGATACATGCATGTGGGAAAATCTATGTTCCTCCCCCATGATTTCTATAGAAAATGTATAGAGACTTTTTTAAAGGTACTAGGGATATGATCCCTCTCGCTAGATACCACTAGAATATTTTGATGAACTTCATCAGATAAAGAATATATATGATACCACATATTTTTTTATGCACCTTTCCACACCCATAAATATCTCCTTAGTACCCATTCATGAGTTTATTGGGTGATAATTTATTGGTTGGTTCCCTATACAGGTGACAGAGGGGAATCAACAAGATGACTCTATTGATGGCAGTTGATAGGAGCCCTCCTAGAAATCTCTTGAACTAGGATTTAGACATAGTTGACTCCCTGGTCCACCTTTCAATTATTTGTAAGGTGATTATTTATGTACTCTGAGGATAATTTTCTAATGTGATTAGTGGTGGTGAATGCTTCCACTTGTTTCATTACAACGTTTATAGAATGATATGTAATTTTTAGATTCAATTTTTAGACACCTCTACAAGTAGACTCAAGGGTTGATATTGTACTATGTCATTGGTATTCGGGAATTATTACATTTTCCACTTAAAGATAATGGTTTTTGGTGGGTGAGGTTATTTTGTGAACCTTGGAGGTTACTGTGGTGGATGAGGTCTGCAAACATTATCTTGTTGAATTCATGATCTTTGTTAAATAAATCTAAGAGATTAGTTTTTGTAGTCACAAAGAAAATAGGGAACAAGGCGACCAAGGAGTGAATCTTCACAAGATTGAAGCTTTCGTAATAAGATATAATGGGTAACATAATTACCCATTCCTATTACAGATTTGGACATTTTTATGATGTGGAATTTTCACAATGATAATAGACTATTTCATGGTAATCCCGATCTCATTTTATTATATAAGGATGTAATGTCTGGAATAATATTCTCATTTACAAAGAATATGCAACACAAAATGGTCTATTTCATGGTAAACTAATCTTTTTATTATTTTACAGATTCATATAGGGTTCAATAATTTTTTTGCATTCAAAATATGTTCGTTGGTTCCCCAAGTATTGGATACCAGATAGTTAATTCCTATAATGATTTAGTTATTATTCCATGTCATTCTTTTTAATTGGGATTATTTTTTATCATTCAATAGATATGTTGTCTAACGATTTTTTTGTGGGGTTAAATTATGGTTGCATAGTCATTTACATCGGGTTTACCATTTTAATATTTTATATAAACTCCCAACAATTCTAAAATCCATAACAAGGCACAAACATTATTTCCAAACGTAGGTGGTCATTTGGGCAACAAAACTCAATGATGATTTGAAACTCTCAATGGTTGATAGGTTGGTATATTGAGCTCATAGAGACTTTTTAGGTTGAAATTATCACCTATTTTGGGACACTTATTGATTTATGATATGTTCTTTAATTCTTCCAAATCCAAATATATGATTGGTTACCAAAATAAAATGATCAAGTGTAGAATCCTTATGTGTGTAAAGGGGGTTATTTTTATGATATTATCTATATATATTCATAGATTTCCATATATGACCCATTATTATTTAACATTGGGTAATTTATTATATCCTTATGCTATATAACAATGAAATCTAGAGTTTACAGCCATCTGTTAAGAAAATTGGTGTCATAGTGATTATATTGAAGCATCATGAGGAATCCTACATGTCCTATTTGTAACAGGAGTCAAAACCCTTGTAGTTTTTTAAGTCCACATCATGCAGATTGATATCATATAGGAAGAACATATTTTTGGGAACATAGGAACCATCTATAGAGCATGGTCCTTAAGAAGGAATCCTATGTACACATCTTATATCAGGAATCAGAGTCATCATTTTTCGATCTTCAGCCAACCCAATGATAGGGGATGACTGATAATTGATATCCATGAGGATTATTTTTCCAGAGATTACCAATATAAAAATTCCTTCAGTACATACCTCCGGGTGTATTACACTATATGAGGGTTGTTGCATCATGCCCCTAAATGGGGATTACACACGGAGGTTCCCATGGATGGAGGAAATTTATGATTATAGTGATATGATTATTATAAATCCTTAAGCTCATGTAATTCATGATAAGTGTAAGAAACAAGGATAGAATGTGATTAGACTCACCACATATATATTTGAGACTTATACACTAGGAAAACCTTAATGGGGAATTTGATACATATCTTAGGACTTATAAAGGTGTCCTATGTATCCTTTTCAGATATGAATCAGAGTCATTGTAAATCAACTAGCTTCTAAATCCACTGATTGATGTGGAAGAAAAATAATATCATGGGAGTGTTTTAGTCCCATGGGATAGAGTGTCTAAAATATGGGTTACTTATACTGAGGTGGATTACTAATTAGAGATCAGGTCTTTGATCAGAATCCTACATATCCATTTTGGATAGAAATTAGAGTCCACAAAGTTCAATATGGTTTATTCCTGAGTGTGTCTACCAGAAAAAGTTTTCATTTCCAAGGGTTTCTTCCTGGTATGATTTACATGTTTGGGATGTCTGTTAGACAAGTCCTAGGTATTTTCCTAACATGTATAAGGATGTATATACATTTCTGGGGATGTATTATCCATGGTTCAAACATATTTTTCTCTGGCCTCCGAATGAAATGGATGATATATCCAAGGTTCATTGCATGTTTGAAGCAATTATGTTTTAGGCATATCACATGATTCAACTGACTAGTCTCTGGGATCTTACAGGGTCAACATAGAAACATACAAGGGAATTGGGTGATAAATGATGAAATATTAGAGAGTTTCAGCATGATCAATGCACAAATGTCCAAGGGTGTCGCATGATCTTGGATAACATGTTGTAGGGTTGTTGCATGATCTGAATGCCATATATTTAGGAAATCGCATTACTAGGATGACTTTCCTGGGTGTTGTCACATAATGTATATAGTCCATGTGAATCAAATGACACCTTCACACAAAAATTAGTGCATTATTAATCATGTAAGGATTCTGTCTCTCACATCGATTATTGTATATATGCCTCAATGTTTGCCAATAATTTTCTTGTTGAGGTTTCACATGACCAAGATGACATGAGGAAACTCCTTCGTATAGTCTTTCTAGTGAATCGTAAGTCCTTTTTGAGATCAATAGAGAGATCACACAAATTATATATGCATTAGATGTTACCCTTTAGAAATTCCCTAGGTTTACTTGGTGGAAGAACCAAACAGCCACATGGGTATCTGCTTAGATAATTCTACTCTTGATTATATGCTCATTTGTGTGTCTTTTCTCCTTTCTCTTGTGTTTAGGGGTGGGATTCCTAAGACTCGCTAACTTGGTTCTAAAATTATAAACATGGAATTTATATCACATATATGTGGATGAGTGAATGGGTAATCACGCATTTTTTATGAAACAGTCATGGGTTATCAATGACGTCATTCATTTGTCGTGTAATAAATATTGATCGCAAGATCACTCTATCATTGGAATTTTTATTGATCCCATATAATTCCAAAATAAATTCACATAATAAAATTGACAACTCAAAGTGACTTTTCAAGACCATCTTAACATATTTTTGAGTCTTCATGAGATGAAGATTCTTATCAAATATGATTTCTTCGGATAAAGGGAGACTTTTCTAGGGGCCTTCATGAGATCTAATCGGCCAGTCATAGGCCCTCAATGAGATCATGATGGATTTTCCAAGGGATTTTACATGATTTATGAGATGAACACATAAGTCACATAGAAACCTTAACACTAATGAAATTGTAACATTTATTTACTTGAGGTTACCTCCTTTTTCATCCATAATTATTTATTTTACTATACTTTAAGAATTTTCCCCTGAAGTTTTGTCAGGGTATTGTGTGATTTGTAATAGATCCCCCTATTTCATATAAAAATTGTAATTTATTGACTCCCTACTTGTCTTTTATGCATAAAATGATCAAATGGACATATTTGAGGGCATTCACATGATGATGGTGAGATTCATAAAGTATTTCATGTGGTATGAATGATATACCAATATGGATACCACATGATTGTTGAACTGGGCATAAAATGATCAAATGGACATATATGAGGGCCTTCACATGATGATGGTGACATACCCAAAGGTTTCCATGTGGTATAAATGACATACCAAAATGGATATCACATGGTTGTTGAACTAATAATGTGGGAAATATGATCCCTTGTAGTGAAAATAATCATAAATTTCATCGCAAGAACCTTCCTCCCATTTCATTTTTTATTCCATAAGGGGAATTGGGTTTTTTTAGTAATACATTGGTTGACATGTTGGGTGAATAGAGGAACTCTTAGGGTATCCTTCACATGATCATGAGGTCTTGTCTGAGGGGATTCACATTATCATTGGGTAGTCCTCATGCATCTATCAATTGAAATCTCATATAATTAGAGGAACTCATCTAGTATCCTTTGCAAGATTTTTCAATGAGACATTCCTAGGGTCATATAATCACAAGTCTTCGGGCAGTCACTCGATCAACGTATCCTAACCTCCAAATCTATATTTTTTTGTTTTTGATTCTATTATTTTATGGAGAAAACAATACTTTTGAATTCTGTATTTCTTCAATCTGGAAATATTTTATGCTCATTTTTTGAGTGTCACCAATTTTATATGATTACTATGATAAGATGTTTATGAAACATATTTATCTTCTATGGTTTAGACTATGATAAAATTATTATTAAACCAATTTCTTTTCCCATGGGATATTCTTTGAAGAAACGATTTTGAAAATTTTTTCTTTTCCATAGGTTATTTTATGATGAAATTTTTATGAAGCCCATTTATTTTCAAGGGATATAATATGATGAATGTTTTATGATATTATGGAACACATATATATTATTTTCATTATGTGATGGGAGGGACCTATATCTTGATCCAATTAATTGATTAATGATTTATATCTCATGAGATAAACAAAACTAGAATGGGGAGGGAACATAGATTCATAAAAGACTCTATAAAATATCATATTCATAGGAGTGAACCTTGACTACTAAAATGGTTTGGGGAGAGAAAAAATTCCACTAACATAGTTTTTTTTATGGGACATAATCTACTAAGTAAGTGGTTTTCTTTTATTATGTGCATACCACAAATATAAACCTTGTCCCAAAGTTATGTTCTCAAGGTTCATGTTATATTATTACATTATGATAAATTATTTATGAACGTGCATGATTTATTCCACAAATCAATTTTAAAATCTATAATATGAAAGGTATAGTTTTCACATGTTATTATCAATTTATTATACCTTTATACTTGTGATATGTTGATATTTTTGTTGTTTACCCTTAGTGAGCATCTGAGATCATCATTTATTATGTTTTTTACCCAAGTTATGATCAAAAGGTATTATATATGATATGTTTAATAAGGTTGATAGTTATGAAGAACATAGTGGGAGATGGCATAGATCACTTATGGACATGTTTTTTATGTGTCCAGGTTTCCACAGACTCTTTACCTAAATGGTTATTATATGGATAATTATATTTTAAATTGAATATTAATATATTGAGATGTAATTTTTATTTATTAGATGATTATGTGTTTACATTTAGTATCAGATCAAGTCGTATTAAACATTTGGAAACTAGGATGAGAATCATTATTGAGATATCTAAGTGTATGTTTAAGGATATGTTTTATGACGAATCAAAGAACAGAAAACTGTCCTAAAATTTTGATAATGGATAGAGATAGTGGTATCCATGAAATTAAATCCCAGTCTAGATACTACAAGTAGATGTTTATCTAGAACAAACTTACTGATGGGTAATAACATTGAAAAAGACACATGGGGTTGGGCTCGATCTTCACCTAGTGCAAGACAACATGCCTTGTTGCAAGATTATTTTGAAACTCCTCATAGATATTATTTTGAAATTCAAAATATCTTAATAGACCATCATGAAGGATTTAAATAGATAATGAAAATAAATTACCTAGGATAAACCTAAGGTGAAATTTATTAAACAAAATATTTCATGAGTTAGACACCCTATAAATTATTTCTTATAATTACCTGTTTCCCCACTATGACTATTATTTCTTTAACTATTCCTTTTTTGTTTTATTCAATGGATGGAACCCAAAGAAACAATTTTAATGTTGTGTGTAATGGAAAATGTAATGGTTGTTCTCCCATTGGTAGGAAAATGTTATGAGAGATAGATTAAAACATACAATTTATATTCTCCCAAAATATTCTAAACCCATGAATTGTGATGAACATTAAAATGAGCAATGGAGGGGACAATGTTATGCTGAGTTATTCATGATGAAATATCCACCATATTTTAGTGGTTCTTTTATTCAATTAGTTACTGAACAATGGATCAGTACCACTAAAATTATATCTTCTTTTATCTTATGTTTAGAACATTAAAAAATCATTTTAGTTGTAAATTATTTGGAAGTAGAATCATATTAATGGTATAATCTCCTAAAGAATACAAGGTAATACCATGAAAGTGACTCTATTGAGTGGGATGAGTTTAAGAACTAATTTTTCAATAAATAGTTACCACATATTCTTGGTAATAAAAATGGAAATAAATTACATTAACATAAACCATAAGTATGATGAATCAATTGGTACCTATAATGAAACTTTTATAATATATGTGATTTTTTCTTATAGAATTATCATCCAACCTAAATGTAAGATTGATCAATTATTTAGTGTCATAAAACAAAGTATCAGAAAGGTGTTATCTATAAGGGACTTTAATAACTATTTATTAATAATTAGATGTGTTCTGAAGGTTGAAATGGAGATCCTAGTTACTCATTAAACTCATGGTTTTTTAAATAAAATGATATATAGTTCAAAAGATACTATAAATGTCCTAGATATAAGAAGATTATCTATCTTTCATGCATAAAGTGTAAAAGCAAAAAATGGTGAAAATTATCTTAATGGGATAGGTAAATGTTTTAAGAGAGTAATGGATGGTAATATTGTAATTGAGTGCTGAAGTGATGGGAATAAGTTAACTAATGATGAGAATAGATAGAAATCTCCACAAAATGAACCACCCACACTCATGTGATTCAAATAAAAAGGGTATATGATTTATTCTAACAAGTTCCCAACTATGAAGGATAATGATGATAATAAATGTTAGAAACCTATTAATCTGATACAAAAGGGGGAATCTCATGTGGTCAATATTTATGTTAAGGGGTATAGTAACGATGTGGTAAAAGGTACACATACCATCTACTCTAAAACTTTAAATGTCTTATTAGACTCTGGATCTACCCATAATTTCATATCTGAATATTTTTCTAAGGGTATCAATATTACACCCAAATTATTATATGTAGACTTATCAATAAAAAACCCTAACGGTATGATGATCACATATAAAATATATGATTCATCTTTATTTGATATTTCATAAAATGTGCTTCATGAAAAACATATCAATATTCCCCTTGTAGAATTTTAGGTTATCTCCGGAATTAGTTGAATTTCACTGTATAAATCCCAATTTAATTGCTATGTAAGGTATTCGACATTTTTTATTCAAAACCAACCCACTATCATCTATTAGTGAAATTATAAATCTATACTACCAATGTAAATCACATATATTTTTTTATCTTGGATTCCTCTTCAATATGGGATTTTATTACAGATGGTTAGGTAGAAACTCAAAATTGATGATATAACTGTTTTATAGGAGTTTTTTAAAGTCTTTATAGAATAGTTTCCTATACTTTAACTAAGACATGAAGATAGTTTCTAAATAGAACTCACACATGGTGACATAATTATTTCAATAACTCCCTATAGAATAGCCCCAATTGAATTGAAGTAATTGAAAAAGAAACTCCATGGGAACCATTATAAGGGATATATTCAGCTAACTATGTCATCCTAGTGTGAATATGTTCATTTTGATAAAATGAATAATGGATCGATGTTACTCTGAATTAATTATTGAAATCTTAAAATGATCATGATCAAGAAAAAGTATCATCTACCTCGTATTAATGACATATTTGATCAACTATTAAAAGATTGATACTTTTCCAAGATTGGCCATCATTCTAGATATCATTAGTTGAGGTACATGAAATAGGATGTACCGAACACCAAATTCTATAAAAGGTATAAACACTATGAATGTATAATTATTACATTTGGTCTTACTAATTCCCCCACTATATTTATGGATTTAATGAATATAGTCTTTAATGATTACGTAGATATGTTTGTGGTAGTATTCATATATGATATTCTTATCAATTAAAAGATCATTAAGATCACTTTAGAATATCACTAAGTACCATTATAAAGGAGAAACTATATAAAAAATGTAAAAAATTTGAATTTCGGCTCAAAATGGCTTCATTTTTTGGTCATATAATCTCTAGATAATCTATTTGAGTAGATCAATCAAAGAATGATTCTATTTAATGTTGTCTTAGACCAACCACGGTTATTGAGATCCATAGTTTTTTGGGATAGCTGGATATTATAAATAGTTTATGGATAATTTCTCATGGCTATTTCTTCTAATCACCATGTTAAGTCAGAAGGTATCTATGTTCCTATAGAATGATGAGTATAAGGAAATTTTCAAGGAACTGGAGAAATATTACATAGTGCACATGTTCCTACGTTACCCTACACTGTAGAAGGTTTTTTAATCTATAGTGACACATCCATGAATGGGTTAGGAATCATTCTTTTTCTGAATGAAATAGTTATTTCTTATGACTCATGAAAACTAAATGTTCATGAGAAAAATTACCCAACTCATGATTTTAAAGTTAGTTGTGGTAATTTTATCATTAATTATATTGTAGCATTATCTTTATGGGGAAAAGTGTGATATATATATGCAGATCAAAAAAATATAAAGTATAAATTCACACAGAGGGAGTTTAATACATTCTAGAGAATATTGTTAGAGATGATTAAAGAAAATGACTAATCAATACATTACCATCCTTTTAATTTGTACAAGGTGAATAATGATTTGAGTTGAAAGAATCATGATTTATTATCTAGTATATGGATCAGAAAAGATACAATATTCCTATATTTTCAAAGGATGTATCTAAATATTCCCCACGAAGGGGAGAAATATTATATTTATGAATTGAATGTTCCACCATCTATCAAAGTGAAGATTAAAGTGCCACATAATGAATATTTAGAGATGTACTACAATGTTAAAAATGTTCTTGAGTCTAATCATATTCATGGTGGGATGAATATGTCTATGAACCATGTATGTGTTCCATCCATAATGTATTTTGAGAAGGAGTTATTGGAGGAATATCCTTCAGGTGGGATGGCATGAAGAGATATATTGTGGAGTTTGTATCTTAGTACTTGGTATGTCTATAAGTTAAGGCTGAGAGGAAAAATTCAGATTGGTTGTTACCTCCATTAACCATAATAGAAAATAAATTGTAAAACCTCACCATGGAATTTTTCATCTGACTCCCCAAAATGTTTAAAATCAATAATGATATAGGAATTTAAGTAGATCGGATTATAAATTCAGAACACTTCATCAGTATAAGATAATGTTTATCTAAGGATCAAGTTTCCAGGATATAACTTAATTAAGTTGTAAAATTATATGAAGTGCCACATTATAATATATTTAATAGGGATATGAGGTTTACCATGATGGTATATTGAAGTCTTAATCATTATCTAGATACATATTTATGTTTATGCACTACATACCATCCAACCAAAAATGGTCATTCTAAGAGAACAGCTCAAATCTTTGAGAATATGTTGATATATTTTTCTCTATAATTTAAAGGTTTTTTGGATCAACCCATTACTCTATTTGAGTTTTTATACAACAATAGTTTTAACACGAGCATTCATTTGTCTCTTTATTAATCCCTCTATTGAAAGTGGTTTAGAACTCCAGTTTTCTGGAATGAATTTGGAGAATGAAATCTATTAAGGCTTGATCAAGTTGATCAAATTGAAGATAAGGATAGAGATATTTAGAATCAAATTAAGGCATATAATATTCAGTAGAAAAAATATAATATCAATATCTAGTGTGATCTATAATTTGACATTAGTGATAATTTATTTCTTTGAATATCTCTCTAGAAGAATATTATGGGGTATGGAAAGAATTTAAAGTTAAAACCTAGTCACATTGGTCCCTTTTATATTTTTCAGTGTATTAGGATAGTGGTTTATCATTTTTTTCTACCTCTAAATCTCTATTTTTTTCATGAGGGGTTCCAAGTATCTCTCCTGGGGAGGTATATCTCTAATACTTCACATGTACTAAACTCAAAGCTAATACCACAAGAGTATGATCTTTATTATAAGGAATATAGAGTGGAGATTATGGTTTGTAGAGAGAAAGAAATGTGAAATATGACAACTCACCCAATTAAATTTTTATGGTGAAACCACCAGTTTGAAGAAGCTAAATAGGAACCAGAAGAAATGATGAGGTAAAACTATCCTCATATTTTTGTGTCACAGTGATGAATTTCAAGGGAAAAACAATTTAATGGTGGTAGAATGTAACACCATGAGTTTTTATGAATTATTTGTTTTATTAATAGTTTAAATTTTTTTGATATCTTACATTATGTGAAACATTGTATATATTTTTTTTACAGATAATAGTATGTTTTATCAAACTATGGTATATTACAATTTTAATGTTACTATTATAAACTAGACATTAAAGATAGTGATATAAATATTAATAAATATTTTTTGAAGAAAAAGTATAAAGGATTTATATAAATAAAACATACTGATAAAAGTGTTCATAATTTTTGTTAATGAATTTATATGTTTCAAAAATAGTATTTTACAAAAAAAACATTTTTATTGTATTTTGTGAAAAAATAATAAAATTAATTTTTAAAAATTTTATCGAATTAATTTTTATAAAATAAACTTTAATATTGAAATTAGAATGTGAAAATTATCTTATGGTGAATGTTTTTATATTTTCTGATAAGGATTATTTTTTTTAATTATTGAAAAATAATAGGTTTTATTGAAAAGAGTTTTTTTATTTAAAGGAAATATATGATTCAATTTTTTTTAATGGGTTTAAAAGTAAAATTAGTTCAATTATATATCTATTATACAAATTTATTTCATTGATAGAAATTCCATATTCGGTTTTTCTATTAAAACATTCTCTGCTTATGAGATGTTTCTCTTTAAATACCTTCTTTCCCATTACATCTGTGGATTTAATTTAAAAATTAATTCTTCCACTACTATGATTGGAATTTGGAAAAATAGATTTTTTTTTGTAATGATCATAATTATAATTTTCTAACAATATTGACTTAATTTTTTACCAAAATGAATAGTAAAATAGTAAAAATTATTTATCGTGGTTAAGGTAAAAATATGTTTATCAGTGTTTAAAATAAAAAGATCAGCATTACAAGTGACCCAAATCTTATCCACCACCAATTTTGTAGAAATATATAGACCTTATAATATATAATGATCAATAATTATAAACCTTTGGGAATATTAACTTATTTAAAAAGTGATACACATTATTCTTTTCAAAAGTACCAACTATGTTCTCTCCACCACTTATAAAAGGCCCCCCATATCTTCTCCTCTACAAAATTCCAAAACCCTTTAGATCAAACAATAACTAAAAAAATACCATCTTTAATTTTCATTTATCATCACATAAGATTTAATTTGATCATAAATCCAACCTAGTGTTTATTTTGGTGCAAACCTGAGGAGGTTACCTGAAGAAGGGGTAACGTTCTTCAATGAGATATTTTATTTTCTTTTTTCCTCCTCCTACTTAAAATATTAATAATAATTGTCATTATAATAACAAATATATATATATATATATATATATATATTTCATTATGATATATTCATGACCTACATCTATCACCTCTTCCCCCAAATGAGATACAACTACACCACTCGTGTGTACCGTGGACTACTGCCTCACAAACTGATGTGAAACATTTTCCATGAACACCTACAATGGATGGGTATGATGAATTATATAATTCATATGTATGATATTTTTAAAATAAATATAATTCTATAAATATAGTATATCATATAACCTTTTTTACATTCCATTCCATGGGGGATATGATAAGGTTGATTGTTTATAAGGCTGACTACCGACTCACGAAGTGATGTGATTATTGTTTCACATACATTTTACAAGTAAGGTGATAATAAAAAATTTAATTCATATATGTCATATATATATATATCTACTATTAATTATTCATATAATCTAATAAATTATTAACCTTTTTTCTCTTCGTTTGTTGAGAACATAGAAACAATGGTAACGCATACATATAGCCAACAGTCTGCATGAATGGTGCACTTCATTTTCAATCTATAACATTTATGGATTGATATAAATACATATATAATGAATATATAAGATATTTATATCAATTTTAACATTTAGGATGTCATATAACTATTACAAAATTAAGAGTACCACTAATAGAAAATCAAAACATATGTTAAAAGCGAAGCGGTTATTACTCGAAACATAATTTTAATAGGGAATTGTTAATAACTGGGTAATAAAAGGGTATAAGCTCAAAATATAGGATATTATATATATTACTATTTCCCTCAAATATATATATATATATATATATTATACTCGAGACTAGAGTGATTTTTGAGTTTATAGTAACTCATTATAATGTATGTTTATCTCAATTTTACTTCTTTCATACATATATTATGTTATGTGCCTATCTTCTTTTATGATGTGTATATATAGCCCCCAGAAATGTAACATAATTAATTTAATTATTTTCATCATTTTATGAGTTTCATTTAATTTTATTCTTCCATGGGGCTTATGATTCAATGTTTCCAAATTAGTAATGTTTTTATGATACAATATCAATGTTTATCAGTATATTATAAAATTTTATTTCAAATTATGGAATATCAAAATCTATATCTCATGAATTACATGATATTCTTATACTCTGTTTGTGACATGTGAATAATTTTTTTCATTTCATTTTCCTCTCTTTAGGTACTCAAGAGTTAAAAATATATTTTTTTAATAAAAATCTTCTTTATTTATTTCTTCGATCAAAAACCTTTTTTCTTCCAAAAACATGTTTTTTAAAAATATATTAAAAATGTTTTTATAATTATTAAAAAGATTTATTAAATACATTTTTAACCATTTTTTTACATTTTTTAAAAAATTAAAGGAATCATCATGTCATTTTCCTGAAATTTCATGTTTTGGTTTTACTAAACTTGTGAAAGATATCATTGTTTTAATTTTTAAGGAATGTATATAAATTCTTGAGGTCATAAGAACACAATTTTTTATGATTTTTTTAATTATTCATGTTTATTTTCAAATAAAAATGATTTATAAAATATTTTTTAAAATTTTATATCATTTTTCTTCTAATATGACACCATTTTATTATACTTACTCTTTACTATGTAAATTGTCTAAGGGAACCATTATTATTCATTATTTGGATGTTTCATTTATATGAGTACTAGTCGTTTATGAAACCTATACCACTTCCATGGGTTATACCATGATAAAATGGTTATAAAACATGATTTCTTTTCCAAGGGATACTATTTTATGAAAGGATGAACTTATTATGAAACCTGTTTATTATAAATTTTTTAGGTTATGATAATTTTTTTATAAAACCCATTTATTTTAATGAGTTTTGATATGATGAAATTTTTGTGATATTTTGGAAGAAATATATATGATTTTCATATTATGTAGGATGTGGTCTATATCTTCCTCCATTGAATTTTGTAAATATTTATATCTCCTGAGATAAACTGGACTAGAATGGAAAGTGCACCCAATTCTGTAAGGGAATATATAAACCATTATATTCTTGGGAGTGATCCATAACTACTATAATGGATTGGGGAGTGAAATAATTACTTTATTATAGTATTTTCAATGATCCTTGAAATACTAAAAAAAAATTATGTATTTTTATGTGTATTCTATAAATATATTCCTTAAGACAATATTATGTTCTTATTGTTCATGTTCATTTATTACATTATGGTTCATGTATTATGAACTACCAAGATTTATAGAATGAAACAATTTGATGATATATTGCCTAAAGGGTATGGTTATCAAATGTAATTATCATGCTCTCAAGCCTTATTCTCGTGATATGTTAATATATCCATTGTTCTCCATTACTAACCATTTGAGCTCATTGTTTCTTATTTTTCCTTTCCCTGGGTTATGATGAAATATATTATGTATGATATTTCTAATAAAATTGATAGTTATGAATAACATAGTGGGAGATGACATAGATCACCTATAAGTCAGTTTTTTATGTGCCCAAATTTCCAAATGCACTAGGGAAAAATTATTCCAGCTTGTATCATTACATTAATTAATAAATATTAATCTATTCAAATGTAATATTTATTTATTTTATGTTTTTTTCTTTAAAGTAACATCATATTCAGAATATTTATCATTTATTTAGTATCATATATAATCATTATATACACTTTTATAACTATCCATATATGTTTTTGTGAAAAAATTAATTACATCACTCTATAGAGGTGGTAGACCATACATGGCAATGAGTTATGTTTCCACTATTCAATGGATGAAATAAAACTAAATTAAATTATAATTCAACATTATAGAACTATAATAATATCATATATATTTTTTAAATACATTTTTATAACCATTAATGTGAATTAGTTATGAAAACATAAATGAATCTCTCTGTGGTTGTGGTAGTCAAAATTTATACATAATATATATTTTCTCCTCTCATAGGATTAAAAATATGTGAATAGAGGTTATTAGATAACAATAATAAATATTCATTATATTTTATATACTGAAGTAATTATTTTTTATTGGATTTTATTGGTTTAGAGAAGGTAGAAACTGGAATAAAATTGAGAGTACTCATTTGAGAGTTACAACTCTTTATTGAGAAACCAAATGTGGGATAAACTTTACAACAATAAAGATGGTATTTTTGGAATGAAAAAAATCCCTTTGAAAAGGGTAAAGAATATAGTATTGAATCTGGTACTTTCCAAGCTATAAGGATCAAACATTATCAACAAATAATAATTGGAGGTCACATTTTAATGGTTATGTTATCTATTATAGGGTTTAATGTGTTGTTGTTTTGGTTTGTTGGGGTTTGTTATGGATTGGGTGTGGAATGTTGGAGTAGTTTGTGATCGTGAAATTTTTTGAGGGTTCTCACTCAACAAAAAACGTAAACTTCTCTAAAATCCAAATATTGGCATTGTGGTAACTAAAAAAGATGATTTAAATTAATATTATTGTTATTTAATATAAATTTAAGTCATTTAGGAATTTTTATACATCCATAACCCAATGTCCCCTTCAATAAAAACCATTAAATGGAAAGACTCAAAAATAATTTATAAACCATTTTTAGAAAAATTTCTTATAAGTGGAATAAATTTATTTTGAAATAAATGTGAAAATTTTAATATAAACCATTTTTAGAAAAATATGTTTCTATGCCAAAAACTAGATTTATTTTTATAACATTCCTAATAAGAACCAATATATTAATATTAAAAAAATATTGAATATATAATCTATGAATTTCTTTAAAATCATTAATCAGTAGTTATTAAATTTATTTATTATAAAAAATAAATATTATATACATTAAAATAATTTTTTTATAAACAAATATCTTTCACTATAAAATGATATTATTTTCATTTCTAAGAAAATAATAAAAAGTATTTCTTTTTATACATGAGTAAAAAATAATTTTTCATAATTTATTTATCCATATTAATACCCACCAATCCAAAGGTTTGGTGATAACTACCACATTAAATAATAATACTTCTATATTATATCATAGTTTGTTTAAGATCAGTGTTTCGTGTAAATAAATCTATCAACGAAATAATATTTACTTAAAGAAAAGTATATCATAAAATATTAGGGTTTTTCATGAATTAAATTTTTTATAAATTAATATTTCATCTAGGTAAATAAATATAATACTTTTCTAAAACAAAATCAAATTAAACTAGAGGAAGAATGAGATGATTTACAAAAAGGACATTCCCACAAAAGATAATTGGATTGGAGCTATTGAGTTTATATATGATAATATTACCATTATAAAGTTTTCTTGATAAATCAATATCAAATCGTGTATAAAGTGACGTGATACCCATTTAAAATTATTCAAATATAAAATAATGGGAAAATATGAATTCAAATAAGACATTTTTATTTATAGAGAACATGGTAAGTGTACCTTTCCACACATAATTCTCATGACCCACCTCATTAGTTGGGATCACTTGAGTATTCCTTTTATCCACTTAGTTTAATAAGTTTATAGTTATCACTTACATCAATAAAACATAAATTGGAGAACTTATTTTCATAATGTTCATACGCCTTGGAATTATATCATTGGAGTGTGGGTGACACGTTCAATTAAGATTTCTCTATGTTTATTTTATTTGCTAAATTATTCATATCACTTTTTAAATCCTTTTCATAATAAAATTATTTTCCACACAAAAATATATTAACCAAACCCCTTTAATGTAATTTCCTCATGCTTCCTTCCACACTTTGAGTGGTAAGGATAATTAATTTCTTTCCCCATGGGTTGTGTCATTGCAATTTCCAAAAAAGAATACGTTTCTATTCTTATCCACAAATCTATGATATTAATGAGTGTTTCTGATCTATATTTATATCTTGAGATTACATCAAACTAATTATTCATTATGATCAACATATCTTACTACAAATATATTTTGGAGAAATGGACTTATATAACTAAACTATATATCAAATTTTTTACGGTTTATAATAAAATAATAAATGCACCTCAAAATCAGTATAAATTTTTCCAAATAGTTACTAATGAACTCAACTTCCATCTTCTTTAGTTCATGAAATTATATCATCTTTTTAGTTTGAATATATTAAAGAAAATACTTATTTAAAATTATTATTTAAATCTCTTCTGATGCCCTAATGTGTATTTCCTCCTCTTTTCTTGTGTTCTTGATAAGATTCCACCTTTGGTATTTTTCACCATACAAATGATACACATCAAGAATAACCTTCTAATGGTTTACACACTATATAATGTAGAATATATTTTCAATATAATTTAATTATTAATTAATAGTAAGTGGATCATAAAAACCACTGAAGTATGGTGGATGTTTCTACATAGAAGACCTAATAGTGAGTTATTCCTTCATTTATCAATTTGAATGTACATTCTGATAAATATTACCATTAATTTTTTAAAGAGAATGGTGAGAATAGCTTTGATAATTCCCAACCCGACTCCCATTTCATTTGGTTTCTCATTATAATGGTCCTTTCATTGTATTTCACAATCATTTTTATAATATTCCTCCTAATACTAGATATTGACTAAAATAAGAAATCTTATTTCGAGTAAAAACATCAGTAATTAGAATATGGAATCATATGATTAGGAAAATCATTCTTCTGACATCATAAATCATGAAACCCTCTTTTATTCATTGATACTTGAAGTTAATCCCATATCTCATTGGTTTGTCATGGTTTTTCATACATTCTATCCTCCCATTCATTATAAAATTTCATAAAGATAATGTGAATTAACATAATCTCATCCCCTAAGTGGGTCAAACTTGGTGTGCAGTTTGGCCAATAATTTAGGAATTAGTAGATGATTGACTTAACACCCAACTATAATTTTTAGGGTTATTAACCCTAGGAGTATCTCTTCCAGATCTTATTTCCAATTATTTGAATCAAGATACATATTTCATTTATAAAAACTATAAAATCTATTATTTAACCAAAATTCAGGATATCATTCTATACTTAAACATATTCCAATGGGATTCACCAAATATTTATTTTATTAATATCAAATAATAATTAAAACCTTATCTCATACCAAATGAGTTGAATCAAACATTACATATATAAATTTTATTCCATTTAGATAAATATTTAGTACATCCCATAAGAATAAACACTCCATAACCTTAAATGAATAGTGTATTTTGATACTAGATACCTAATAAACTTATTTTATGAATGATCTTAAACATCTCCCACAAAGTTATTTTAACATAGAACCCTTTCTGGACATTACCTATTGAAAGTAATTTTTTAAAACCTAAGGAAAACGAAATATAAGAAATGGTGAGATCATATGATTAGTAATGGTAAAAATATGAGGCATCAATAAATAATTGTAATTAATAATAATATAATCATAAGTGTATGATAATAGAATAATTACATTTTAGAGTCATAATAAATCAGTCAATGCTCATTAAACATGATTCGTGGCATATGTATTTTCTATAAAAAATGACATAATTCATAAGAGCGTTGAGTCATAAACAATCAATGAAGATCTTTGAGAACATATTATAAGAATAATACATAAATTTTTGGTAGGAACATAAGCATAGAAAATAATTTTTTAATTTGAGATCAATGGATATATTTTCATAGTGGACAAAGTCCCATAGTGGATTTGGTTCACTCATCAATCCTATTATTTCCTTAGTCAAGGAACACTTCTATTAATATCATAATATATATAGTTCCTTATTGAACTAGGTTTATTCCCTATTAAAATTTATATTATCTCATGAGAAATCTTATTTACCAACCATATTATGGGGATATATAATTCTGGAACAATAATCCCCATAATGAAAACCATACATAAGTGTTTCAAAATATCTCAAAAACACTCATCCCTTTATCAAAACATAATTAACAAATTGGAAAAAAATTTGTTCCATGATGTTATCCTAGAAAAATCCTAATAAAATGTTATCATGAAAATTAATGTGGATGGTATCATAAGATCATATCCCCATAGAATCATATCAATCCATAAAGTTTCTAGACATATTTTAAAAATATACTTTATAAAACATATAAATTACACATTTAAAATTAATATAAATTAAAAAAATTGTTTTGGTAAATTTAAAAATAAACAACCAAGAAAAGTAATAGTAATTTTTTTAAACAATTGAGAAATTTAAAAAAATAATCATGTTTAATTAATTAAATTAAGGTATTAATATCCATTTATTTTGTATAAATTAAATGCGAATATTCTTTTCGCATTTTTTTAAAAGGTAAAAAGTGAGTTGTATGAAAATAATTTTCAATGATTCATTTTAATAATTTATAAAAAAAATTAATTGGTGATAAAAAATGGAATTTAATTAGACATTATGTGTATTTAAAAAAATTAATCTCTTTTAAGATCCTAGATGTGGATGAGAAATATTTCTAACCCAAAATGAATAAATAAGCACAACGTTTCGTAATAACAAATTTATAAGTCATCTTGATTACCAATGATAGGATAATGGTATAAGAACTTTAAAACCCAAGAAATAACTATAGTTAAATGAAATTGATTATTTTTAGAAGTTAAATATCATATAATTTTCCTTAAAGTAAATTTAATATATAAAATCCTGAATTTTAAATTAAGACAATCCCAAATTGAAAAGTAATTATAACATAAACTCATACCTCAAGTAACATATTGCTTCATATGAATTACAAATTACATTAAAATACCTATAAATTTATTACAAATCTTATATATAAAAATATTAAAACATATATTTCAATATATCATTCCTTCATAATATATAACTTCCCTTTTATTAATAATTCCTCGTTAAAATTATTATTCCGGCGAAAAGTTTTTTGTTTTCCATGAATGTTTATATTCTTCGATTCTAGTCCTTGTTCCCTTTTATTGGTTTCATAATCTCTATAATATTAATCATTTAATATCTATAATATTTATTCAATATATACACTTTTATAACTTTCCATATAGGGTGGTCATAATAAATTAATAACATCACTTCATGGAGATTATAGTATGTGTGTATGCATGAGTGATGTCTTAATTTTTGCTAGATGGAACAAATGAATGGTAAATAATAATTACCATTTATATAATCATAATTATATCATATATATATATATATATCATATATATTTATTAAATATATCATTATTTAATTCTATAAAAAATACAAATAAAAATAATAATCAAATCGCTTCATGAATGTGGTTATCGACACGTATGCACAAGTTACTTTATCATTTTAAAACAGATGTGTGGTTATTGATGTAGGAAATGTAATATATATATATATATAGAATTATAATTTGTTATATTAAACTTATATATAAATTTAATTCATCTGTAGTACCAACTATGGGAGATAGTGATAAAAAATAAAATACATTTTTTATAGATATGGTAGTCTTTGCACACACATGAGCAATGTTTTAATTTCCCAAAAGATAAAAGGAGATTGAAAATAGAAATAACATTAAAATATAAAACATTAGTTTATTTTAAATATTTAAATTTCATCATTTTAATATGATTATGGATTATTTTTAAGAGTTTTAAGTAGAAATAAACATAAAAAATGTTTGTAATAACATATAACTCTTCTCTCAGAATCTACCTTTGAAAATATCCTTATGGATTATTGGATGGGAATTTTGTGGATAAAATGTCTTCAATGTCATGGTGGTGGTTTTTTTTGTTTTTTTATAATAACGGTCTCAAGTTTTGTGGATAAGTGAGAAAAGGATGTGTTCTTTTATAAGTGAGGTGGTGGAGAATTTATAAATACTTGAATTATTATTTTATAATATATATATTTCTCTAGTAAAGTGGATAGAAATGGAAAAATATTTAAATATAATAAGGGTAAAGTGAAAATAAATTGAACCAATAACATTAAAAAAAGTGATATGTGATATTTTAAACTTTTTCTCTTTGGTTTACCCCACTTATAACCCTTTTAACCCCTATCATGGTAACAAAATTTTTATCATGGTTACAATTAATTATTGAAAAAAATAAGTTGAACCTATTACCTAATATTAATTATGATGATTAAAAATATTGAATCAGTTTTTCTAGATTTAATTTTTAAAATTTTAAGAAATTACTTATAATATCAACACATCGAACATGTAAAAATCATTTTTTGAAAAATGTATTTTTAGGCATAAAAATGATTTTATTATCATTAATTAAAAGTAACAGCCATTATATGAATTTTAATTTATTTAATTGAATATATTATCTTTAATTAACATTAAAATCACTCATCAATACCGATTAATTTAGTTTACTAATACATAAATAAATTGTGCACATAAAAATAACATTATGAAAAATAATTAGGTTTACATTCAAATGATTTTATATTCACTTATAAAAAATTAATAATCCATGTATGAATGATTATTCATTTTTTATATGAATGAAAAATATATTATATCAAAATACAATTTCATTAATTATCAAGATATATAATATATAACAGTGAATTACATTAAAATAATTGGAAAATGATCTTATTTTTTACATTTAAAATTGAGTATTTTACTCTAATGAATTATTAAGTAATTTTTCATTTGTTAAAATTATTAAATATATTTTTTATGATTTAGTTAGTTTTATTCATATCCTCTAATTCAATTTTTATGTTATATAAGTTTCATTTAATAATAATATTTCTGTAGTATATTATAAACCATTTAATGTCAACATTTCTTATAAAGAAAACAATCAAATAATTTGGATTTATTTTAATAAGAAATATATTCTAAACTCTTGGTGTGTAATAGTTTTGGTTGAAACATCAGTAAATATATATTTTTTATTTATTAAAAATAATGGAAAAAATTATCGGGGGTTAAAAATCATTGTTAATATAAGAGACGGATGGCTCTTTATAACCTCCACTAATCACTTTTATTAGTGGTCTCTTATATCCCTAAATTGTTTTTATCAATTTTATTAATATATAGATTATATATTTAGCGAATATTATACCAAAAACATCACTCCATTAATATTTAGTAGTGGTTTTTTTATAAACACAACAAAATATAAAATCTATTTATTGGGAAGAAATAAAATTAAAATTAGCGGGGGTTATAAGCCCTTTCTAATCTCTTATATTCATGGGGGTTTATAATCACCACTATTTTTTTGTTTTTCTTAATCTATATAATATTAATAAATATGGTATGTAATTATATAATTACACACAGAGAGACAACTATATGTGTATAGGTATTTAAAAATGACAACCAAACACACATACACAAAAATATGTGTCGAAAACTATATCTAATATTGTGTAGTTAAATAAATAGATTTCATAATAACAATAATAATGATCATTATTATTATTTTCATCATCATATAAACACATTAGGTAAACTTATTTATGAATTTTGGTATATACATGTTTCATAAAATTTTAATTAAAATTAAATTTATTAAAAATATATAAATACAATACATATATATATAAATACATTATATAAAAATGTGATATACTTATAGTTATGAATTATGGATGTAAATATACAAAAAACAAATTTTATATGTTCTATTAATTTATCAATATAAATATTTTTTTGTGTAAACAATATATATATAAATAAAGTATGAATACCATATAGGTGGTTGCATCTGTTTTTTATTGTTGAAAATTTTGTATTTCGAACAACATCTATCACAAATTCTCATCCCTAACATGAAAAACAACCATCAACTATCATATTAATCCCATATTTGTATACCTTTAATGATATTTGCATCCCACATTATATAGTATTGAGGCCATGAAAGGATTTATAAGCCCTTTAATCTCTCTCTTTCCTCTGAATACCACATCCTTATTCCAATGTAATACCCACGACACCTTGTCCTTATAAAATAAACATATTGTTCATTTCAAGAAGATTCACCAAAAAATTTAAGATGTAGAAGAGACATGAATGGGACCATTAACAAAGGGTTTTTTGGGGTATAAGATTATAAGGATTTGGTGCAATAGAGGCACACGAGTCTAAAAAAATAATTTTATATTGGACTATTACAAACATGTTTTCAACCAACCGTAACTGTTTTCTTCAATAAATTATATATAGTTACAAGACCACCAGTATCGTTATATTTTTTAAAAAATAAATATATATATTTTAAAAAATGATATTTTTCCCTTTTTAAAATGTGTAATATTCTCAAAAAACATAATCGCTACTAAAATATTCAATTTACCAAAGCATACAGATGATCGTTGATAATAGTAGTTGGAAACCTAATTTGTGACATATTTTTAAACCCATATCAAATTAATTTATAAATATTTATAACATCTATTAATGAAAAACATAACCCCCATTAAATTAACTATTTTTGTATTGTTTCTTCCCTTATCCCTCGAAACATTTTTTCATGTTGGATTCAATTGTCATAAAGCATGATATTACATTTTTGTATGGATACTCCTCATTAATATAAAATATAAGTTTCATTCCATTGTGACTTTATCCTCTATCTCAGATCCCTAATTTTTAGGGGATATGTTAGATATTAAAATTTTACTAATTTGGGTTTTAATCACGTGATATATTTCTTTTGTATTTCTCATTAAGGTTAAAGGAAGGTAGTACATAACATTCCCTGATGATTGGAAGGTTGTAATTCATTTTCCTTGAAGGTGGGTTGTGTGGGTGATTGTTTTAAGTCTTCAGAGTATACAAATGTACTTGTATTGACATGGTGTGGTGGTAAATACCCTAATGTAATATTTCTAGATCATTTCACTAGGTTAGATCCTAATTAATTGTCTTTAAAGGGTTAGCTATATAGGGTTTCCCCAATGAATTAGGTAAATCCAAGATGTGTTTTTATAGTTAGAAAGTTTAATATGTGTTCATGTCTTAACCATTGGTTTTAGTTATAGTATTACATCATGTGTAAAGAAGGAATAGCTTCATAGACCCATTATTTTCTTTAATTTGGGATTGTTTTTGATATATGACTTATGAAAAGGGATATAATTTATAGTAAGAGGAGATTAAGGTACATTTATAGTATTATCAGGATAATATTTGTCATAGGAAATATTTTCGGTAGATTCATGAGGCCATAATGTTATATATGATGTACAAAATTCAACTATTCATATTATTTAATCTTGGACTACAATATTTTCAATTGGATTGATGAATTAATTGTAAATTTTTATTATGTCTTGTCGATATAGGAGACAAATTTAGGATCACATCATTCTTTAATGTACATTAAATTGTGATAAAAATAGGGTAATAGTAAGTGGATTAGGTATTCCTAAGGTGAATATTTTTCTTACCAGGACAGACATGATTAGCTCTTCCTCACTATTTGGATAAATATTTCATTCAATAGATTAAAGTATTTGACTTGAGAGTCATTTCCCACCACGTTTATTGTTATTTTCCAAGGGATTGGATATGATTAGGTCTTTACCATTATATGGAAGGTATTTTAATTAGTGTAATATAGGACTGTGTCATATATCCTTATTATGTTGTTTATAATATTCCTCTAGTGTGGGATGATTCCATCAATGGGTATTGGTTGAAGTAGGGCCAGGATCCATGGTATCTTGGTTATCAAACGATGGTACAAAATTCAGGTATATTTTTATCTATTTATTTATTATCAAATATATATATATATATGTATTTGTGTTATTTGTCAATTGGTGTTGTATTAAAAGGTTTTATAGACACAGCTTGAATGGGAAACTTGGTGTTTTTCCAGTTTTGAGAGTCATAGTTCTAGTGAAGGGGAAATCACATGGATCATATGTTCAAGCAAGTAGAAAATTTTAAAGAGATTTAAGTGGTGATAAGACATGGTATTAAACATTTTTAAATAAGATACTATTATATTTATCTATAATTTTTTTATTACCTGTTTTTATAAAGTCTACTGCATATGGGAAACACTCTTTTGATGAGGATGATAAATGGTATTTTCATGGGTTTAATATATTATTACAAGTGATTGTTATGGTTTTCTTGTATCTATGAGCCAAGATTTTATTTTTTACTATTATATTATTTGTATCATTCATTTATTATTTGGTAATGATATTATGCTTATATTCTTCCAACTATGTGGACTTGCCCTCGCTGTTAGTCGGTAACCATTAGTATATGTGGAGATGAACATAAGGCTATGAAATTTTCCATATTAGGCCAAGAAACCCATTATATGGCATTACAAAATGGTTTTATATATCCTTATTTTATTTAATTGTGATTTCCAATATTGTTATATTATATATGGGATGGTTGGGACATCAGTTTGATGCTTTGAGGATGCACAAATATAGTGGATTCCCACATCAATATGGTTCTAGGATTAATACTATTAAATTTGATGGTTAAGGTATCCTATATTTTACTATGAAGTGATTTTTTAGTCATGCTTTATTCATTTACATTTTGGTTGGGGAAGAATTATGGAATGATTTCATGCATAATATTTTGAATATAGGTTTGAATGAGATTTTTTTCTTTGTGAAATTGTAAAAAAAAATTTCAAAAGACGATTTAATTAACTAATTACCAACAATGAATCAGCTAGTGTTTTCTAGAACAATTTTTTAATGTTTTTTTATTAATTAAAACCTAAATTGTTTTATTTTTATATGATTAAAACTTTTATATAACTATGATTTGTATAAGTATATATAATATGAATTAAGCCTTATGTAAAGATAGGATCTAGTGACCCTTTTCTATTAATGGTGAAAAAATTAGTCGGTGCTTGTAAGGGTAACCATGGATTATGTAGGGTATGTGATTATTTAGTGGATTATTGATTTTATTATTGGGAGAGTGTTTAAATAAGTTTCAATATGATTTGATTAAATATATTGTGAAATTATTAATGTTTTATTACATTATTTCAGAATTTCACAAAAAATATACTTGATAATGTCTTATAGATTAATATTGGAATAGGGTTAATGAAACACCTACGGTACCTTCAACTGATCTAGAAGGAGGATAAAATCATGATGCTAGGTCTATTCTAGATGTTCTTATTGGTCAATATTTTTAAGTTGCAGCATTCCATATAATACTAGTAGTGTGCATAAGTATACAAAGAGGTGAGTCCAATATGGAGTAATTCACTTAAGTCTTACTAATACAACCTTCTCCCAAGTTCTAGGAGCATTGGAGGTCCATAGGTCATACGGCATTGGTTCAATATAATCCAAATAATTTCAAATTAAATTAATACACTTAGTGATAAATGAGTGACATTTTATTACATAATGATTTAAGGTACTGTCAAGATATAATGGGTTATGATTGTTTGCCTATGAATCATGAGGTTCTGATATGTAAGGTATTTATGAAAATAATGTTCATGGATTTATTTTATGATATAATCAAGAAGTGTAACACCCCAAGATTTCATAGTGTGTTATTTCTTCAAATTAATTCAATAACTTGCACTACATGCAACACCGAGTTCAAGCGCACCATGACTTACTAAACAAGACGTTCAAAAGAGGTTATGAATAGTATTAACTAAATTTTAAACTTTATATAATCCTTATAATTTTAGAATCCATATTATGAGTTTCTTAGACATAATGTAAGAACAAATTCATTTTCAGTATTGCACTTTTACAAACTTTTAATAGTGAACCCTTTTTAAATCCAATATTTTAAACTTTTATATATTCAATTTGACTAAATAAATTTACTTTTTAGAATGGGGACATCAAAAAAAATTACAATGAAACATCCCAAGCTTCCACGGTACACTTTCCTTTGAATAATACAGTAGTGTGTGTTGTACGCAACTTCGAGTTCTAACACACACCACAACCAATCAAACTAGACATTATGAATAGTAATACTTACTTTTTGAAATTTTATAAATTTTATCTCTCAAAATGGACTTCATTTTTGTATTCTAAATATCTAATTTAGCCTAAGGTAAAATTTTGAAACTTTTTTGATAACATTTATATTTTGATGAAAAGTGAACATTACTAAATTTTAATTAAAAACAACTTTTTTAATCAAAATAATTTATATTGATAAATTATTAATTTTAGTGGTTTTAAAGTATATTTAGAATATATTTTTACCATTTAATACAATGTTGGTCATTGTACATAATTTCACAATTAAACCGGACATAAACAAGTGTCAATCTTTTGATAGTTATTATCTCTTAAAAACACGCTATTTGTTTTGACGACGGGAATTAATTTTTAAATTAATTAATGCAACTGATATGTTTTGAATTTTGTAAAATAGAGATCATTTTTGAATTCATAATATCAAATATAGCTTAGGCCTAATTTTTGGAATTTTTCTGGAAACTTTCATTTTTTGATGAATAGTAAAACCACAAAGTGGTAGTCAAAAAACTGAATTTTTCATAAAACTTAACTTTACCGCTTCTGTGAGTGGAATTTCGAAAATCCAAGAGACACGGTTAATATCAAGGAGTAAAATTTGGTTCAATTAGATGAAATTAATTTTTGGTGAATAGTAACTTTTTACATTTATTTACCACGGTTAAAAGTGAATAAGGTAATTAAGGGTAAAAATGATATTAATATTACCCTAACACATGTCCTAATTCTGTTGGACAAGTGTATCTTGACAAGAAACAACCTTAGGAGTAAAATATTATCATTTAGGTCCACTTATATTAGATTAGGACATTTATTATTATTTAATTCAAAGAAGAGTTGAAAGAGTTAAAATCAAAGTTTATTTACTAAAATATTTTTAATATAGAGTTATACATAGGATAAATTAGATTGTAAATATTAATTAGAAATATAAAACGATTTCCTACATAATGGTATTTTATTTATAATTTTTATACATTAAATAATTTAATTTCTTTATGATACAATGGTGATGCAGTAATTACTTAATTAATGAAACATTAGAATAATTGATATTATAAATACCCAAATAAATGAAATTTGAGACTTTTTATAAATACCAATAATTTTATAGGTTAATAAGACATTTTAGGATTGATTTAATTAACGTTTTTCGAAGTAATCATTTTGTTATGATTTTTAAAAAAAATAAATTATTGAATAGTGTAAAAATTGACATAAAAGAGTTTTTAAAACATATATTATATTATTAATCGATATTAAATTCTTAAAAATATAAGGTTCAGCCAAAGGACTTATATCATGATAGGTGTATCATTAATGGACCACTTGGGGGTCTCCTGGATGTATATAGTAATTTTATTAACCATATAATATAAAAATACAAAGAGACATTGTAAAAGTGAAACTAATTAACTAAGAGTTAATACTTAAAGATAATGTTAATATAATAACCCAAACCTATCTAAATTATATTGGTTGAGTGGTTTTGGACTCATCCCCACCTTAAACTTTAAATAATCCACTTTGGAGCCATTAGAAACTGAATATGAATTTATTATAAAATAATATTTCTTGCTTTTCCAAAGGTGCCTCTCAACCCTCTTATAAAAGGGCACTCCCCCTTCTCATTAATTCACACCTTCAAATCCTTTTGGCTCAGCCAACTCCTACTCAAATACTCTCTGAACTTCCCTAACTACAACGTAGAGGCCTTAGTTTGATCAGAAAGACAACCTAAGGAGCCCTTTTGGTCAAATCAAAAGGAAGAACCCGAAGAAGATGTAATGTTTTCACCACCCTTTTTCAAATTCATTTCTTCTTCAACTTCTTCTTTATTTGTTATTGTCATTATAAAATAATGAATCCAGTATCTCCTATATACTTCAATATTATTGTAAATATGGTACAACCATATTCAGTATTATATCCATCCTTTGAATGACATGTCACCATACGTGCGTACGTACGGCTTACCGTCTCCACGTCGTGGTGTAATTGTTATTCAATATATTATTATTTGGATGGGTATAATAATGATATTTAATTCATGTAAATAATATGTATAACATGATAATGATTCTGTATATAAGATATACCATCCAATTGAATATTATTTTAATATCAAAAGAATGATATTGTCGCTCGTCCGTACGTACGGACTACCGTCTCCACGAACGCGATGAGATTCATTCTCCATAGTATCCATTCAAGTATAATTATCATTTGATGATTTAAAAATAACGTTTAAGGACTTAATATCATTCTGGATGTGAATAATATACAACCTATCCATGACAAACATGTCTTACTTAACAAAACATATAAAAGAAAGCAAGTAAGTTAACACCCAAAATGACGATAATACTAAGATATTATTAACAAAGTAATGTTAAAAGATCAAATATGATAACATAATAATGTATATGATTCTTGTATAATTTAATAACAATTATTTGACCATTATACAGGAGTTTAACCTAACCCCAACCAAGGAAAATTACAAGGTAAGGGTTTATTTTGCAATCTCGTCATTATCCGAGGTTGTTTATACGTAATAACCTACTGGGATCTCTTTATCATCCACATCCATGTTTCTTAAAAATGTATTTCAAAACATTTTTACTATTTAAAATAATATGGTTTAAAGTCATTTATACCCTTGTTTGACTTTTTATAAGAGGTTTATAAAGGAATATTTCCGTCATTTTCCAAACAAGGTGCTTTTTAACCTTTTTGACAGAATTAAGGTAAAAATGTTTTTTTAACTTATATGGCGGGTACGGCTATTTTCCGCCGTTATAAAATCGTTGAAGCTTCCCTTACATTCTTATAAGAATATTTTCAAAGAAAATGTTTTGTTTTATAAATATATGACTCTTAAATGATTTCAAAATAAAAATATATATTTCTCTAAAAATAGTTTTGATTTCATCTATGTCAACATCCTTTGATGGATTTTACGCTTATTTGAAGTAGATTTATTATGATACAAAGCTTATATATTGTATTGAAGGTTTTTTGATATGTTTGGCTATGGATGTGTTATTTTTATACCATTCATGGTTTATGGATGAAGTATTTACATTTCTTATGCTATTTTTAATACGAATGTTTATGTTATGTTTAAAACTTTTCATATGAGAATACATTGGACTTAATATGTGACGGGTGGATCCCACTATAGCTCCTTGATGCATCCGTAGGTCTCATGAGACAAACTACTGTCTTGGCACAAGGCCTTGGAAAAATCTTATTTATAGTCTTGGCACGAGGCCTTGGCTATGTGGTTATGATAGTCTGGCATTATGCATTCCATCATTATGAAAGGGGTTATTGATATTGAATGTGATTATTCGATTAGTAGAATATCAATGTGAATAAGTAAATGGAATTATTTCATTTTATTTTTTCCATACTATGTTGAAGTAAAAGTTTAAAAGGCTTTTGTTTTAGTTATACATTGCCTTAAATGTTTATTCTTATTTATGAAAGTTTCTGCTATATTGTTATCCTTACTGGGAATTTGAGCTCACCCCTTTTTCTATGTTTTATTTTTCCCATGATGTGAAGAAATATTTTATGAATGACCTGCAGGGATAGTATGAGGGGATATGAAGACAATATATTGTTGTAGTTTTTCACTTATTGATGTAATGTAATCTTTATGAATATATCTAGTGTTTCCAAGGCTACTAAACTAATCGGTCTTTCGAGACTTGACCTTTTGCGATCATGCCAATGTTATGTAATAATGCACCGACTTTGGGTAACTAGGGTCGGGGCATTACAGTTGGTATCAGAGGAAGTTTAGTACAAACCTTGGAAGCTAGATTTAGATAAACTTTGATTAGAGCACATAGATCTAATATGGACTTTGAGGATTAGTATAGAAGAACTTCCTAGAATTTTGGTATTGTAGAAATTTTGTGATTTTTCCGAGCAATACATCCCTGTCTGGATACGAGCAGATATAGGCGGATCTGGCACAGATTTTCCTAGGGGTAAAACCCGAAAACACCACTTTGAGCTAGACTCGAACGAGAACTGGTGCACAATAATGGGCCTTGCTGCACTCTTGGTTACGACACTCCCGGGGGATATGCTTAGGATAATTCTCATTTTCTTTACAAACCATTATGAAGGGTTTATGAGTATATACTTCCTCAAAGGATACATTTTTATGATTATTGATTATATCCATAAACTATTTAATTTATGTTATGTGTTTTACAAGTTTGGGATTAGGTATTGTTATTCATAAACTAATCTAGTGTATGTCATTGTTTAGAAATGCGCACAGTAGAAGGAATGAGAACTCCAGCAATGCACATGATCCAAAGAGAAAGAAGGATCATATCTTTCATGGTGTTAAGCCAGAATTTGTAAGATAAATAGTCTCCCATGTATTATCATCATATGAAGAAATAATATCATTCATTGATAAGATAAGTAAAGAGTTTACTAAGTCTTATGGCTTTGAAGGGAAGCAAGAGAAGAAAAGGATGGAAGAGAAAAAGATGGATAAAGGGAAGAGGGAAAAGAAGAATTTTTCCATATGTGATAACTATGGGAAGAAACACCCTGGAACTTTCCTGAAAGGAATGGGAGTTTGTTATAAGTGTGGAGGAAAAGGTCACAAAGTACATGACTGCAAGGGTAAGAAACTGGTTTCAAATGTACAATGCTTCACTTGCAAGGAGTTTGGACACTACGCGAACCTATGTCCCAGTCATCAAACTATGACGCAAATGATGCTATTGGATAATAATCAAGTTATGATACTACCACAGATGAAGAGGAATGATTAGAGTTATTATGTTGATTATGTCATTTGAGTGTTGTATCAACAATGTACTTGTTTTAATAATTATGGAGTATATAAGGATTGTACTGCAGTACTATTTCATTAAGGACTTGAGATTGTGTGGATAAAGAAAAGTGACTCAATAGCAGGTTAAATGTTTTGGAAAATATATGGTTGAGAGAAAGATAAACCATAATATGGTTCTGATACTGAGGTAGTAATTTTAGAATAATACATGATTGATTTGGATAAATTATATTGGATATTCATGACTACCTTGAAACTGATTAATGATTTGTATATTCCATCATTGTTGGGGTTTACAACATTTTTGGATTGAAGGAGTATATCTATTATTCTGTAAGTAATAAGGGATCATGAATGTAATCAATAAGGTTTTATGGTAATTCAGGATGTTGCAGTATTTTAAAACAATACATGATGAAGGTGTTCACATGTTATTACGTGGAAAAAAGGATCTTCATTCTGTTTACCTTCCTTATAAATTTTGGAGTGAAATATTTTGGATAGTTCTAGTTTGGATTATTTTTTATTTCCATAAAAGGACAACCGGGAGGTCGGGCAGCAACCCGTCGCATCCGGCAAGGCTGCGAGACTTGAACCCACAACTTAAGGGTAACAAGGGTGTATCACCTACCACTGACCCACATGATGTCCTGGATTGAATAATGTCATTTTTTTAATGGTTCTACTAGATGAATTTTAAATTCATTTTTTTAACCCTATACGAATAGGATAAATAGAATATTATTTTTAAGTTCTATTATCTTTTAGAGTGAAAGATGAGTTTTTGGTAGAACTTGGTTAAAGGATGAGACTCTACTTTTCAAGTATATATTTTTCTTCTTCTCTTATTCAATGAAGAAATTAATTCTTATACTTCAGTGAAGGGATCTTAAAACTAAAAAAATGTGTTATCCTAATACCATATGTTTTCCTAAACCGATGGTATTTTAAATCATCATAGATTGATGAATTTAAGGCCCTCAATTTTAGACTTGTTTGTGATTGATGACCTCAATCACTGCCTATAAATATTTACGGTTTTCCGCCAATTATATGTCTCTAATTGCCACCAATATTCTCTGAATAGAGATCATAATTTGGTGGTGACCCTTTCATTTCTCTTTTCCTCTTATTAAGACTAAATTTTATTAACCCAATTTTCGATGTGGGTTTTCCCACAAATATATTTTCTATATTCAACCTTTTGTTTTCGAAGAACAATTTCAAATTGTGAGGACGCAATTTATTGAATGAGGGGAGAATGTAACACCCCAATATTTCATAGTGTGTTATTTCTTCATATTAATTCAATAATTTGCACTACACGCAACACTGAGTTCAAGCGCACCATGACTTACGAAACAAGCCATTCAAAAGAGGTTATGAATAGTATTAACTAAATTTTAAACTTTATATAATCCTTATAATTTTAGAATCCATATTATGAGTTTCTTAGACATAATGTAAGAACAAATTCATTTTCAGTGCAGCACTTTTACCAACTTTTAATAGTGAACCCTTTTTAAATCCTATATTTTAAACTTTTATATATTAAATTTGACTAAATAAATTTACTTTTTTGAATGGGGACATCAAAAGAAAATTACAATGAAACATACCAAGCTTCCACGGTACGCTTTCCTTTGAATAATACAGTAGTGTGTGTTGTACGCAACTTCGAGTTCTAACACACACCACAACCAATCAAACTAGCCGTTATGAATAGTAATGCCTAATTTTTGAAATTTTATAAATTTTATCTCTCAAAATGGACTTCATTTTTTGTATTCGTAATATCAAATTTAGCCTAAGGTGAAATTTTGGAACTTTTCGGATAACATTTATATTTTGATGAATAGTGAAAATTACTAAATTTTAATTAAAAACAAATTTTTTAATCGAAATAATTTATATTGATAAATTATGAATTTGAGTAGTTTTAAAGTATATTTAGAATATATTTTTACTATTTAATACAATGTTGGTCATTGTACATAATTTCACAATTAAACCGGACATAAACAAGTGTCAATCTTTTGATAGTTATTATCTCTTAAAAACACGCTATTTGTTTTGACGACAAGAATTATTTTTTAAATTAATTAATGAAACTGATATGTTTTTAATTTGGTAAAATAGACATAATTTTTGAATTCATAATATCAAATATATCTTAGGCCTAATTTTTGGTATTTTTCTGGAAACTTTCATTTTTTTGATGAATAGTAAAACCACTAAGTGATAGTTAAAAAACTGAATTTTTCATAAAACATAATTTTACCCCTTCTGTGAGTGGAATTTAGAAAATCCAAGAGAAACAGTTAATATCAAGTAGTAAAATGTGGTTCAATGAGATTAAAATAATTTTTGGTGAATAGTAAATTTTTAATTTTATTTACCACGGTTAAAAGTGAATAGGGAAATTGAGGGTAAAAATGTTATTAATATTTCCCTAAAACATGTCCTAATTCTATTGGACAAGTGTATCTCGACCAAAAACAACCTTAGGAGTAAAATATTATAATTTAGGTCCACTTGTATTAGATTATGACATTTATTATTATTTAATTCAAGGAAGAGTTAAAAGAGTTAAAATCAAAGTTTATTTACTAAAAAATTTTTAATATAGGGTTATACATAAGATATATTTGATTGTAAATATTAATTAGAAAGATAAAACAATTTCATACATAATGGTAGTTTATTTATAATTTTTAGAAATTAAATAATTTAATTTATTTATGACACAATGGTGATGCAGTAATTACCTAATTAATGAAAAATTAGAATAATTGATATTATAAATACCCAAATAAAGGTAATTTGAGACTTTTTATAAATAAAAATAATTTTATAGGTTAATATGACATGTTAGTATTTATTTAATTAACGTTTTTCGAAGTAATCATTATTTTATTATTTTTAAAAAAATCAATTATTGAATAGTGACAAAATTGACATAAAAGAGTTTTTAAAACAAATATTATATTATTAATTGATATTAAATTACTAGAAATATAGGGTTCGTCCAAGAGACTTATATCATGATAGGTGTATCATTAATGGACAAATTGGGGGTCTCTTGGATGTATATAGTAATTTTATTAACCTTATAATATAAAAATACAAAAAGACATTGTAAAAGTGAAACTAATTAACTAAGAGTTAATACTTAAAGATGAGGTTAATAGAATAACCCAAACCCGTCTAAATTCTATTGGTTGAGTGTTTTTCTACCCATACCCACCTTAACCTTTAAATAATACACTTTGTAGACATTAGAAATCGAATAAGAATTTATTATAAAATAATATTTCAAGCTTTTCCAAAGGTGCCCCTCACCCCTCTTATAAAAGGGCACTCCCCCTTCTAATTAATTCACACCTTCAAAGCCTTTTGGTTCAGCCAAACCCTACCCAAATACTCTCTCAACTTCCCTAACTACAACCTAGAGGCCTTATTTTGATCAAAAAGCCAACCTAAGGATCCCTTTTGATCAAATCAAAAGGAAGAACCCGAAGAAGAGGTAATGTTTTCACCACCCTTTTTCAAATTCCTTTCTTCTTCAACTTCTTCTTTATTTGTTATTGTCATTATAAAATAATTAATCCAGTATATACTATATACTGTAATATTATTATAAATATGGTACAACCATATTCAGTATTCTATCCATCCTTTTAATGACATGTCACCATACGTGCGTACGTACGGATTACCGTCTCCACGTCGTGGTGTAATTGTTATTCAATATATTATTATTTGGATGGGTATAATAATGATGTGTAATTCATGTAAATAATAAATATAACATGATAATGATTCTATATATAATATATACCATCCAATTAAATATTATTTTAATATCAAAAGAATGATATTTTTGCTCGTGCGTACGTACGAACTACCGTCTCCACGAGCGCGGTGAGATTCATTCTCCATTGTATCCATTCAAGTATAATTATCATTTGATGATTTAAAAATAATGTTTAAGGACTTAATATCATTCTGGATATGAATAATATACAACCTATCCATGAAAAACATGGATTACGTAACAAAACATATAAAAGAAAACGAGTAAGTTAACACCCGAAACGACGATAATACTAAGATATTATTAACAAAGCAATGTTAAAAGATCATATATGATAACATAATAATGTATATGATTCTTTTATAATTTAATAAAAATTATTTCACCATTATACAGGAGTTTAACCTACCCCCAACAAAGGAAAAGTATAAGGTAAGGGTTTATTTCGCAATCTCTTCATTATCCGAGGTTGTTTATACGTAATAATCTACTGAGATCTCTTTATCATCCACATCCATGTTTCTTAAAAATGTATTTCAAAACATTTTTACTATTTAAAATAATATGGGTTAAAGTAATTTATACCCTTGTTTTACTTTTTATAAGAGTTTTATAAAGGAATCTTTCCGTATTTTTCCAAACAAGGTGCTTTTTAACCTTTTTGACAGAATTAAGGTAAGAATGTTTTTTTAACTTATACGGCCGATGCGGCTATTTTCCAATGTTATAAAATCATCGAAGCTTCCCTTACAATCTTATAAGAATATTTTCAAAGAAAATGTTTTATTTTATAAATATATGACTCTTAAATGATTTCAAAATAAACAGAGATATTTCTCTAAAAAGAGTTTTGATTTCATCTATGTCAACATCCTTTGATGGATTTTACGCTTATTTGAAGTTGACTTATTATGATACAAAACTTATATATTGTATTGAATGTTTTGTGATATGTTTGACTGTGGATGTGTTATTTTTATACCATTCATGGTTTATGGATGAAGTATTTACATTTCTTATGCTAGTTTTAATACGAATGTTTATGTTATGTTTAAACCTTTTCATATGGGAATGAATTGGACTTAATATGTGACGGGTGGAGCCCGCTATAGCTCCTCGATGCATCGGTAGGTCTCATGAGACAAACTAGTGTCTTGGCACAAGGCCTTGGAAAAATCATATTTTTAGTCTTGGCACGAGGCCTTGGCTATGTGGTTGTGATAGTCTGGCATTATGCATTCCATCATTATGAAAGGGGTTATTGATATTGCATGTGATTATTAGATTAGTAGAATATCCATGTGAATAAGTAAATAGAATTATTTCATTTTATTTTTTCCATACTATGTTTAAGTTCAAGTTTAAAAGGATTTTGTTTTAGTTATACATTGTCTTAAATGTTTATTCTTATTTATGAAAGTTTATGCTATATTGTTATCCTTACTGGGCATTTGAGCTAACCCGTTTTTTCTATGTTTTATTTTTCCCAGGATGTGAAGAAGTATTTTATGAATGACCTGTAGGGATAGTATTAGGTTATATGAAGACAATATATTGTTGTAGTTTTTCACTTATTGATGTCATGTAAACTTTATGAATATATCTTGGGTTTCCAAGGCTACTAAACTAATCGGTCTTTCGAGACTTGATCTTTTGTGATCATGCCAATGTTATGTAATAATGCACCGACTTTGGGTAATTGGGGTCGGGGAATTACAAGAAATATAAAGTATAACCATTTTATAGAGAGAGGGATTTGGGCGATAGTTTATTTTTCCTGATTCTCAAGGATTATTCTGGTTTCATCATCTATAACAGTAAATGTGTTTTAGAAAGCCAATAGTTTTTACATAGCCTTGTGTGTAAGATTTATCTAGTAGGTGAGGAGGTTTAATATAGAATCTTATTCTTAGGTTGTTCATAAGGATATCCCTATTTATAAGGTCCTTGTTCATATTTGTGAGGTATGAATATTTCCTCGCTTTATTTAGCTAAGTGGTACATCTTCCACTAATAAGAATGGGTGGGATTATGAGACACATCAGGTCAAATATATTCATTGTATTCAAGGTTAAGAATCCTTACTACAAATTTGAAAAGAATCTCATACTATATGTATCCTTTTTGGGATGTCAATTAAGGATCTTGGACATGGTTGAAGTGTGATAAATTAGTAATTTGAAAAATATAGTCAAATATTTTCTTCGAAAAGTAGATCTTATATAGCTGGATTTGTTTAATAAAAGGACTATATAAAAATAATTTTAAGAATAAAAAATAAAAAAAACATTACCCTATTAATTAAATAAGTCCCTAAAATGTACACTTGATTATATATCATCATATATTATAGGATATAATTAAGAACCCCTATATTATCCACCACTACACTAAATATCCTTGTTTATCATTCTATGATCTTCATGTTCAAGGAATGTTGAACTGATTGCTTTACAATGTAAGTTTGATTGTTGGAAAATCAGATGATTGGAATGAGAAATTGGATTGATTTTTCATGATCTACCATTTGGTTTCACTATTTAATACATGAAATTGAATGAAAAGTATTTTTTTAAAATAAATTTTATGGAAAAAGATGGAAGCCTCATATGTTCAAACCAAAAAATCAGTGAGCAACACAAGAAATTATAAAATAATTTAATGTTTGTTTGAGGTTACTGAAAACATTATCCCTATGTAATCTCCATTAAAGTGCATTGACCTTTATATTCTAGTCATCAATGATATGATCTTCAAAATGATAGTCCATCTTGTCCCATGTCTGAGTATACTCCTACAAGTTTATTTTCTTAATTTGAAACATCATGTTCACATAAAATCTTTCTAATTGATACACACACACTAATCCTTATTGGTCTCAACATGAATCATTTTCTCAGCCATCCCATTATAATCATCTTGTAAAAAAATAATTTCAAATCCTCATCAAGTAATACATATTCAGAGTGAATAATAGGATCCAAGGATTTTTCATTTTTTTCGGCCTCCTAACATGCCAAAAAAATCCATAGTGGGCCAAATAGTTCAGTGATAGTAGTACTGATATTTTCATCCACATCCATAAAGTCTCCCTACATCTAATTCAAATCTTTCATCTTGCAATCAGCCTGCTCTTGTGCCTTAGAATCACCACACTCAACCATTTTACTTTCACATTTACATTTCAAACTATTCTTACATTCTTGGTCATGTGAAATGGGTTCACAATCCATCTCCATGGACCCTATATATTTTAGGACCTTATTTCCATAATTTTAGGTAAGTTAGAGTAATCTTTATTCTATTTATATTTATTCCCCTTAAGCATAATTTATATCCCAAAATCATGGATTCCCTTTTACCCCTTCTTCCTCCTCATGTAATAAAGTACTCTACCATGTAGTCCATCATAATTGTCTACTGATAATGGACTAAAGATATCATCACATGAATCTACATCAAATATGCCTTGTTTATCAGTGATGTTCTCCACTGCTATTGAGGTTGGGTTTCCCAATATTCCCATTTTGATTCATGTTGTTCAATAACGGGTCTTTCAGCTTTCATACCATTAAAGAGGTTCAATAGATTAATAGGTAAAATGGTCCTTCTTGGAATCAACATATTTTCTCCATTCACTCATCCCCTATTAATAGCTAGTGTGACCTTTGATGCTACCACACATGCCTTTTGCATCACCCCCTCATGTGTTGATCCATCACCAATTTTCACTACCTCCGCATAGGATGAATACATTGATATCTTAATTATTGGTTTCAAAGTACCTGTTACATGCACCCCCCATCAATCCTCTCTAACCCATATAGTGAAAGTAATACTTTTTGTGTTAAATGAAATCATGTCTCAAACTACCAAAGATATCCCCAAACATCTGATAAATATTCATGGATCTTACTTCTTTCTAGATTGGCTCATTATTTTTTGTATCATTCATACCCAACTGGTCAACTGTGAGGGAAGCATAAGGCTTTGTCCTGATTGACTATCGAGTTACAGAATCAATAACACCATTAAAATTCTTGTGACCATACCGGCATATGGAAAAAAAATTCCCATAAATTTAAAATAAAAATAGAAATATATCCAAGACTAGAAGACCAATGATTTCTTGCAATTAAATTATTCCCCATCTGCCCTCCAAAACAACTACACCAGTGTTTTTGAGACATTAACTTTGATAAAAATACGAGGGGATATTATGTGACAAATATAATTTGTTCTACTATCTAAAACATGATCTAATGAAATTTCCTTGAATATAAATAATAGATATATTCTGGAAAGTCAGTGGAATTTTATGGAAATATTAACCACATCACCACAGTAGGATCATTACATTTCATGAAAAAATCATCATACCATCGAAATAGGTTGATATAGAACCCTTTATAGGTCCAAGGATTTATGGACCCAGCATGGATCAATTCATCTACTAAAAAAATTAATTATGATTTAATGTTTGTTAAGAATGAAAACACTCACCCATTCTTATAAACACCATAATCTGAAAATAATTCTATTGAATAATTTAGCTGATAGCTGATAATATCTATTCAACCCAAAAAAGTTCATATTCATGTGGCCCAAATCGTCTATGAACTCCAATGTTGAAACCGTAAGATGATATGATCTGTTTAATAGATATGAAACATTCGGGAAGATCATGATAAAAGAAAATAGGGGGAAGAAACCCAGGATAGGTAATGGATTAAAGGAATACGACTGAGCTTCTGAAGAAGATTTATGGTGAGATCCCCCTTCCAATAGAGGGGGGACAAGAGCCATGCCCATTTACACATAGGGAATCACATAGAGGAAAAGGGTAGAGCACATTAAATCTCCCTATTTAATAAATTATAGAATAAAAGTGAGGATAGATAATTAATTCAATAGATTTGATACCATGTTTTGGTGTTTAAAATGAACTTTTATTCCCATTTTAAACATTTAAAAATTTCATTTTTTGGTTCTCATGAATTTAATGCAAGAAAATAGACCCAAATTCCATCAATGAAAATTTTAACTTACCTTAAATTTTATTTATATTTTAACAATAACATATGAAACTATCATATTTTCATAATATTATATGAGCCATTATATCAGCACAATTTTCACACATATATTTTACAAACACAAATTTAAAATATTCATTTGAAATATAATTTTTTTTATTTAACTATTTAAACTTCAATAAATTGTGAATATAGTGATAAATAAATTTATTTCATAAAATTTTTAATTTTAATAATATAAAAATTAATTTAAAAATTAATTTTATTATAAACATAAAAATATAAACATTTACTAGGCCACAGATATATGTTCCACTTCTTCATAAATTTTAATTGATCAAAATTGGTGGAACATATAGATACACTTTGTGTGTAACACTAAAGTAACATATCCCAATAGTAGCAAGTCATACTCATAGACTCATACTAGATCTAAAAATACATCATGGAACTTATATAAATAATAATAATTTGTAGATTGAAAACACCATACTAATACTTATTGTGTGATATAATCATTTTTCTATTGATATCTTATAAAACATGATGCATAAACTACTTCATCATCTTTTAGTGATTTATTTATCTTGGTATAAATGTATTATTTTAAATTAACTTCATCAATAATGGATATGGATTTAGTTAAGCCACTACCATCCAAGTGAATTAAGAAATTATATCTTCAGACTATATTCAGAAGCAAAAAATATAATAAAACTCATTCAATCAATTTCATAACACCAATGAAATGCCTGATGAAGGCTACTAGACCACAAAATTAAACTATTAGAGTATTCATCATGCATTATTGTATATGATAAAATGATTCAATTTGACATTGATCTCATATAAATAGACCAAAACACAAGTTAATGAATGGGAAATTTTAATGGAACACGAAACATATTAGTGGGCCATTTCTCAGTATATTTATTACTTTACATCCCAAACTCTAACATTCATAAGAAGAGGTCTCGATTTTTATGATCCCTAATAACCTAAGAGTCATAAATAAAATGTTATCTATAATATAATATTTCTAAACCATACAAAAATATGTTAATTATTAATATCAATGTATTGAAAGGTTCAAATTATAATATGGAATGACTATAACCTTTTGATATCAGAAATAATCCAAGTACATTACAATATAAATAATATACATAGAAGTAATAAAACTATTATGGTAAGAATAAGTAATTTATAAATATTCATAAATTTAATATGTTAATTAAAAATTACTACTCTTGTTAGGTCTAGGTAACCCAGTGTCATAGAAATTTAGACATATGTTAACTGATTTTCAATGTCTACTGATGGATTACTATGATTATAGAATGGTTGACTATCTATAGTGTTATTCTGTGAGGATGGTGTAATAAGGTTTGGGTGAGTTATTATATATTCTTATTATTTTATATCTTTGTTAAGGGGTCTCTGTAAATAGAAAACTATATATAATTTGATGTTATATGATAAAACAAATTAGTGGGGGCCTATGGTGAAATAAAAACTAGTGACTCATGGAAAAATATTGAAGGTCATTCAGAGATCCTTAGCGTAGAGTCATAGATCATAAATATGAATAATCTTTAAACTAGAGAATGATCCAACAGATGTGGGAAATGGACCCTTAATAGTTAAGGGTATTGTTATTTTTTACTTCTACTAGGTTTGAGTCTTTATTTGACACTAGGGTGACCTACTATTTTATTTCATCATCATAACAGAAGAATTTTGTTCTCGTGTATGAGAAATATATTGTGTTATTCACACACACACACATTTGGAGAATATTAAATAATATTATGAGGCACCATGTGTGTTACATGGTTGGTAGTTATGTCTACATATGGTATTTCTTCATTTTGGACATGTCTAGAATAGATATAGTTTTTTTAGTTTATTGAATAGTGTACTTTTGTGCCCTTATATATTTCTACAAAATTTGTGTGTTATTCACTTATCCTATAGAGTATGACCATACATTCACCATTTAATGGGTTTTTAGGTAAGTCTATAGGAACCTAACCTTATGAGGTTTGAATTGATCAAATAAATTATGATAATTGTTGTTCCCAAATAGGATCAGGACTAATGAGAGGGGTTAATTAGTGGTTAATTTTTATTTTATAAGAATGTTTCTTAACTACATTAGAAAAATTTCGCAAGCTCTAAAAATTTTAAATTTATGGTCTTCCCAAACAAAACTTATTAGCCTTACCTTTCATAAGCAACAAATGTAAAGATAAGAAAACACATGATATTGAGAGGGTTTAGTACAAACTCATACTCCTTTCCTTTTCAGATAGTCCCAATAACATAGATTAATTTACTATAATTCTATCTACAGTATAGAGGGACAAGTAGAAACTAGTTCTACATCCTAGTACAAACATTTCATTTACTTTTAGTTATACACCGCAATAACCCTTTTCATATCTACTTCCCTCCCACAATAGGTTATACACCCCATCTAACAACAAGACTTTTCAGTAACTGGTAAATATCCACAGTTAAAAGTATATATTTACATATTATTTTATATTCAACTATGAATGGTTATTCACTTCCTCCACAGGTAAGATAGATCAATATCACCTATGTAAAATTTGGAAAAAGTTAGTCTGATCAGCCTCCATATAGTATCCTCAGTCTGATGGTTTCTATCCAATTTTATTCCATCTGATTATACTTCTACTCATCTTACATAAATTGAGTAAAACCCATATAGAAACACACAATTTATCCATTTTATGGGCCTCCATATGATGGACCACACTCTTTTGGATGTCTCTTTCATTGACTTCCCTTCAATTGTCTTAATCTGGTGGAACACCATCTGATGGAATCGCTCCAATGAAACGTCATTTGATGGAACTAGCTCTGATAGGGTATTGTCTGATTATATATCACTCTAATGTACCATATTCACCTTCAACCTAAAATAAAAATTTCAGTTGGAATCCCAATACATGTCCCACAAATTTTAATGTATTAACTTCTACATAAGTTAATAGTACCAAGATTGAATGTACTATGATTTCACTTTATATGTATCTCAGAAAGGTAAAGGTAGAAACAACAATTCTTGTTCCCACTCAATGAAATTATCAAATTCCAAATTACATATCCATTTATGTCTTAATATTATACTTCTTTAACTCTACTAAATAATTTTGGGATCTTCTTAAATCATCTAAATTTTCCTTAAAAAATTCATATATGTTTTAATTTAAAAACAACTCTATTTCTGGTTATTTATGTCTCTCTAATATATGTTTTGTGACTCTGGTTGATTTTTCTTCCTCATTGTCAGTCAGATGGAATTTCTTATAGAAAGTGAATTTGATAGACCATAGCTTCATTACTCTGAATTCTTTCCTCTTGAACTAACAACTTCACTACTATTTACATTGATCGTCTAGAAAAAACAATATATTTATTGTTTTATTCGATATATAATGTCAATTAAAAATAGATGAATACATTTTTGAACAAAATAGTTCCAACTTCTAAAGATTTGTTACACCTCAATCCATTCTAGGGAAACCCGACTATTTCTAACATTTTAAATTGATTCCTTATAATAATATAACTCTTTAGACATTTTTTCATACTAATTGAGTGATTCTGATTACAAAAATTAAACAGACCCTTTGATCATACTCTGGTAAATAAATCGGTGTCATCATCTCTGGAAAATATGACGTTATGCACCAAATATCTTTTTGGGGTCAAACCTTATCTGCTGAACTGGTGTCTTCTTCATATCTTATGGATTGATATAAATTTCATATCAATGGATTAGAATTTTTTTACCATTTTATCTATCAATTTCGATATCCCCTTCGATAAATCGATGGCATGCCATGTTTTATAGACTAGTGTCATCTGACAAATCAAACCATATAACAATCTATTTTCGGTGGATTACTGGTCTAACTGAAATACATCATCTTCATCCAACTCATGTTTTACAAACTCTATAATTTCCTTTTCAACATCATTAATTATTTAAAATATGTTATCAGGAGAATTTTCATATTTTTTGAGAACTTTATGATCAGAAAAGTATTATCGGGTTTTCTTTAGGAGTTATATGAATTCCCATGTCCTCTTTCAAACCTCAATAACTATCATAATTGGAACAATAATTATGTCTTCCAATGTATTATATCATTATATTGAGAACCCAATCCTATATATTGTATCCAATGGGTCACGCCAATTTAATGAGTCTGATGGAGCATCAAATACAATACATCTTCTTCTTTTAATGGGTGTCTAATAGAAAACATTACCAAAAATAATTATCCATATGGAATTTAAGAAACTTCTCATTACTATCAAAACATCCATTCTAGACATAAAATATAATAAAACTATATATAAACAAATATAACATCTATTGACAATACACACAACCAAAACAAATATTGATCATAATAATCTCACTTTTTGTGTTTGTTTTCAATATTTATGTCTTCCCAGTCTTATCCCCCTCAACTCTGCTCCCCCTATTTTTATTCCTTAATCCCCTAAATATCTTTTAACCCTATTAAATGTTCGCTCCCTATTGTTAAAATACTCAATGGGGCCACTCATGATAGTTTTTATTTATATCAAAATTTTTATACATTTAATTTGGACAATGTAAGTATCATGTGAGTTTCTTAACAAAGAGCCTTTAATTAAAACATTCTAAGTCAATGTGGGTGAACTGAGTGTAGAAACAAAATGAATGTATAATGAAGGTTATAAATGTTGTCACTAACACAACTTCCATATAATATATTTTCATTATTATTCCATCATTCTCATATTTGGGACACTTTGACTGTGTTTTGTAAAGATATGAACAACCTGCACCAATATCAACAAACAAATCATAAATTTCATGTGTGAAAAAAAAACTTTCCCAAATAATTATTTTTCATATCCTCTTTTATTTATTTTGTAAGAGAATTATGAAACTAAATATTTATCTTCTTTACTTCTACTCCTTTAATTCCCTAAAATTTATCACAAACATATAAATATTTTGTGAATTATGAATAACCTCAATTGTTTCACTGAAGCAACAATCAGACTGAGAGCCCTCTCTAAATCATAAATTTATATTCATCTTATGGGATTTTGAATTGGATGTAAATTATTACTTTTTTCAACCATATCAGATTTTGTAACATGTTTCTTTTCGTATACATATTCATTAGATGGAGGTGTCATGTTTTCATCAGTTTTAGTATTTTTTTTATTATATTGATCTTATAAATACTTATTCATGCCTTTCTCCTATTATATAAAGACAGTCATACAACTTTTAGTGACATTTTATTCTTACTCAAATCTCTTGAACCATTTTCAATTTATAAAATCGTAGTATTTTTATATCTTTTTATCAAATTTTATCTCAACATTATAAATATTTTTATTCCCTTTTTCTTTAGATTATTGTTTTTAATTTTTTATGTTTCTATACATGTCAATATTTATTTTCTAAAATCTTAAGAATTATTTATTTTTGGACTCCATATGTTTAATTTTATCAACATCTAAACATATTCATCTTTCTTCAGTTTCTAATTCATCGTTTTTAATTCTTCAACATTCCTTACATTCAAAGTTTCCTTTTTTAGTTCCAATAATTGCTTAGAAAATTTTAGTCATATTTTCTCTCCTTAACTCTCCCTGGATTCAAACATTTTTTCTAATTGAGACATGTTTTACCAACATCAATAGGATCTATGTCCAAAAATTACACAACACCAACATTGTCCTCTAAATGATTATATTTCATAATGATAGTAAATAAATTAATACTATATTGGTTTTCACATCATAAGTTGTGGGATTCTTTTCTCCGGAGGTTACTTCTCAGATTAATTCCTTTCATTCTACAAGAAAGATTTTTTTTCACTAATATAATTTTATAGACCCTTCTATTCAATTTCTTTATTAGTTTCACCCTTTACCTCAATTTCATTGATAAAATTGTCACTTATCATTCTCAATTAACTTTGTGTTGTAAGAATCATGGATTTTGTTTTAGAAATTTTTTTATATTTTTCATCCAACCTATTTTTAAGAACATCTATTATTTTTTTAGATTTATCTATCTTTAATATTTTATTCTTACTTTCTTTATTAAGAGTTTATTCAATCATGATGATATTCTCATTTCCATTGGATTTTTCTTCACTAAGTTTTAATATTATTTCAAGATAACCAATATCAATTTTATAATCTCCAATAAAAGTCATATTTTTATCTTCATTATTCATCTAATTACCATTCAAAAAATCTATACTATTAATGAATTTCTTTAACATCCTTCTTTCATTCTTGAGTTGAGTGTTCTGTTTAATTTCTTTATCCAATTTGTTTTATGAATCTATTACATATCATTAATCTATTCACCATCATAATCATTATATGAATATTTTCTTTTCTTTCTAACATTAAAAATAAAGTTAATTTGATGATCAGAACCATGATTGGATGAGAAATTATCCTACTTTCATCTTCTAAAATATATTCTCTTCTTTATGTTATAAGGAACCATTTCATTATGTCTATTCCACTTATGATTTTGAAATTTCTTATCAACTTCTTGATACTCATACAAATATACTTTTTTTCATTGAAAAATCTTGTGAAAAATTTCCTTTTCTTCCTATGCATTTGAATAACATGATTCTTTTTAAATTTATTTATCGATTTTACCCTTTTAACATTTATTTTAAGGCCATTTCATTCTCAACCATTTTCTTGTAATCAATGGATTTTATCATTTTATATGGTACAAGAAAATTCTGATTTTCATCCAAGATAAATCGTCATGATCTAAAAATACTAAAAAAATTCCTCGAATCTATCTAGAATGTTTCTCATATATTTCTTAACAATTATATAGTCTTATATATTCTCAAAAACATAACTCATGTTTCTCAAAATCTCATTTACTCTTATAAATTATCCAACAGTACTTTAATCGTCAGCTATTTTAAAATCCTAAAATCTATTTCTCCATATTTGTAACATGACTTCCTTTACTTTTTAATTTCATTCATAACTACTTTTCAACATATCCCACATTTGTGTTGATTTTGTAATCCCCATAATATACACATATAAATTATCATTAAGGGACATCAACAAATAATTTTAATATTTTTCATCATCCTCTAAACATATCCTATTGATATGAGTCATAAAAGATTCTTTGATGGGAGGAAATACCATTATTATGTCATATCAAACTTTAAGGCCAAGAGAAAGAAAATTGGGTATCATCCAGTTCTTTTAACTGTGATTTTCCTTTCCATAAAAATAGGAACATTCCTATTGTACAATGAATTTAAATTATCTTTTCTTAGAGTTCGATATGTTAATGTGAACCTCTCTCTGACACCAATTATTGATCAAAAATTGGATCCTGACCACTAATATGGGTGGTGAATTAGAAGCTCCTTTTTCTTTTATAATAATGTTTCTTAACTACCTTATAAACATTTCTATATAGTGAAACTTTTTGGAGTTATTATCTACTCAAATAAATATTTTCAACCTTATCTTTTGTATACAACAAAGGTAAAGATAAAGAAACCCCTCATATTTAAAGGTTTGGTGCAAAGATTGAATCCTTTTCATGTTAGATATTCCCACCAACATGGATTCCTTTAATATCTTTTTTTATGGTGTTAAAGGTCATTAAAAACAGAAAAATATACAGCCAAGTTGAAAATTTTGTTCTATAGTTGGTTAAACCCCCGAAATATCATTTTTGTATCCACTTCCTTCCCATAACTAGTTATACATCCCTACCAACAAAAAATATTTCAATAACTAGTAAGGATTCATAGTTATAAGATTCACTTTTCATCTACTTTTTTTATCCACAGCATAATGTTTTTAACTTCCCCTAGAAGTATGCTAGATTAACTTCACCTATGTACAATTTGGAAAAAGTATGTCCAATCATCCATCATTTGGTAACCTCAGTCTGATGGTATCCCTATGATTGTATTTAGAACGATTCTACTTCTTATCATACTATTTCAACTACTTAAACATTTAATTGGAAACATAGTTTTTCTCCATCCTATAGACAACCATACAATGGACCTTGCTCCAATGGATGTCTCTTTGATGAACATCACTCCAATAGATGTGCTCAGGTAGAACTCAATCCTATGGACTCACTAGGATGAAACATCATATAATAGTACATGTTATATAAGGATAACATCTGATTAGATATCACTCTGATGGATATCCCTCAACTTCAAACTAAAACACTAACTTCGGTTGGTATCTCCATACATATCCTAGAAATTTCATAGATTCAAATTCTGGACATAAAAATATTTTAATGAATGAATGTACTATTGTTACTCTTTATAGGTCTCTCGGAATGGTATAGGTTGAAAAAATACCTTTTCTCACTCAATAAAATTCACAACTTATAAATTATATATTAATTTATGTCTTCATATTTGACTTATTTAACTATTCTCAATACATCTGGGAGCTTCTTAGAGCTTCTTAGTTTTTCTCAAGAAATTTAGACTTCTTCAAATTTATAGAACATTCGTTGTCTGATTATCTAAGTCTCTTCATTATTTATTTGGTGATTGTGGTTGATGTTCCTACTTCTTTGTCAGTCTGATGGAAAATCTTGTAGAACATGTGTCAGATAGACCATATATCAAATAATTATAATTCATTCATTATAACCCAACAACTATAAAACTTTTTCCCTTGACCCACTATTGAATAAAAATAATCAGGTGATTTTTTTCTTATGTATATCGATTCGATTAAAAATGGTTTAATACATTATTGAATAACATAGTCATAATATATAAATATTTCATTCACCATCAACCATTCTAGAGAAACTCAATAATTTCTCAAATTTTTAATTACATTATTATTATGATAGAACTAATCATACATTTTCTCATACCTGTTAATTGATTTCAATTACAATACTTAAGTACACCTATGATCATGCTCATTTAAATAAATTAGTGTTTCGGCTCTGGTCAATATGATGCGATGCACCTAATGTTTTATCGGTGTCAAACATAATCTAATAAACCAATGTCTTCTTCCCATTATATAGATCAGAATCAATGTCATATCGATGGATCAATATCTAATTCTCATATCATATATCTATTTTAGGATACCATCCAATTAATCGATGGAATACCATGTCTGATGGACTAGTTTTGTCTAATGAATCAGGCCATTCGATGATTTATTTATTATGTCTGGTTGGTCTGACTGAAAACCATAATCTTTATGCTAATCATGATTTGAAAACTCGAAAATATATTTTTCAACATCCTCAACTCCTTAAAATATTTTTTCATGAGAACTTTAATTATTTTTTATAACTCTAAGATCAATAAATAGTCATTAGATTTACTTTTCAGTTCTTTGACTTTCAAGATTCACTTTCAAACATCAAAAACTATCAGACATGGATCAATACTTATGTCTTACAGACAATTATGAATTTCTATGTAGATACCAATACAATGAATATTATCCAAGGATCCTGAATATGGAATAAGTCTGATGGTGAATCCAATTGAAAACATATTCTATGTCCTATGGGGGTCCAATATAGATATTTCAAAAACTATTTCTACATCCATAAATTCAAGAACTTCTCATTACCCTCAAAATTTTCATTTTGAACTCAAAGTGTGCTAAAAAATTAAATAACTATAACATCTAATAAATAAGTATGATTTCCTCCAAGGAGATAGATCTAGTTATCCATTGATCTCATTTTAATTTTAGATTCCATTTCCATACCCTTATATCATATTACACAATATGATCTTATAGAGATAAAGATTCATCTCCAAGACATTGAGTTAAAGGGTCTTATATAACTCAACACATCTTATAGGAGTGATCTATTATTGTTCATATAGAATGTAGATATTATATTTATATTTTTCATACATCATAGGTTGATGAATTAAGTCACCATGAATAACATATGTTGGTTACATTTTATAGATGAGTTGTTTTATCAATTTAGGGAAGCCCAGTGGTTTACTAACTTTTATCCATGATTGTTAAATCATCAATTAGGATTTATGATATAGGATATACCATATAAAACATCTTAGAATAGAAATGTTCTATATAAGTTTATACTGACTATATTTTTCTTGATGAAAGGGATAATGTAGTTTATTTCTCTAATGATCATTATTTTCAATCCTTACCCAGAATCCTTCATCATTGTCTTCCTTGATGATATTCTAGTATACTTATAGAGTTAATAGATACATGGGTGTAACTTGGAGTACTTATATTTAATTTTTTTGAGTGTATTGAATTTTTAAAAATATCTTCTAGTGTTATTTTTAGATTCCAGAATTTCATTTTATCAGGAATGTTATATATGATTATTTGATTTTAGATGATCTAAAAAAGTTTGAGTGTTCGAAATATTTGGAAATAACCAAGTATTGAGTCGAGATTAAAATTTATTTTCGGAACTATTTTTATATGATACTCCATATGTGTAAGTACAAAAGAAATGATCTAATGTTAAATACAATAGTTAACTATTTAATGTTTATTCCCTATGGATAAATATTTATAGTCTCAAAAGGCTATAAAAGTATGATATATAACTTATTTTTAATGGATTTAAAAATAGAATCTATGAATATATTAATACTTCATCTAATGGATGAATTATATAGAAATATAACACGCCAATAACTACTTGAATTGGATAATGATATATATAATAAATGAAAAGAAGATACATTGTAAACATGTTGTAGTAAAAAAAAGGAAATATAACATCTTTCTCATGATTTAAAAGGATCATCAAAGTAATTCAAAGTATTTACCTCCTCATAAAGTATCTACAGTCTAAGATGAATTGCATGTCATGCATGAGGTATCCATATCTTCTCTATGGAATGTTATCACCTCAAGAAGTATAGGTAGAATATGAATAAATTGTAGTGTTATAAGTAGTTTTATACATAAATAGACTAACCCATTTCCATCACGTGGCCATGGGATTTCATAAAACCCTTTAGGATTCTCTTATAGTGTTCATATAGGCATTATATATGCTGTTTCTAATTATAGTGTTAATACTTTAGGAAATACATGCATCGTATGCATGAAATAAAGGAACTCCACCTTATTACATCTCATATAATAGATCCATAAATAATAACCACCATATAATATCCTTGTGAACTTAAACTCTAAAAATATAGATTCCAAAAAGGTTTTTTCAGATCCAAATTAATCATATCATATTATTTCTAGAAAGGTAGTATCATGAGAAAAAATCTCATATACATTGTGACACATCTCCAAACATAGAGTACAATATATATAGGCATTACATATGATAACACTTTTCATTTCACTATATTATGTTCCTTATCACTTGAAAATACTTATATATGAATCTCATTCATGTATATTATATAACCATTATGATTTTTTTCAAATCATAAAATACTTTTGGATTTATAGAATATGTTTCATTGAATCACAAACATTCACTAAATCCTAAAATACATAGGTTCCATTTCACCTTATATCATATCATATATTTTTATGAAATAATATCTAACATTATTTTTAAGATGTTATAAAATAATTTTTAAAGAAATCTTTAACTTCATCTTGTATTACATCATATGTATTACATTGTGAATACCTATCCAAAAATACTTTCAGATTAACCCAAAAAAACTTTTATGGAATCTTTATAAGTAAAAATAAATCCATATTCAATAAACTACAATGTGTGACCTCACATACATATATTTAATAAAAAATATATTTAAATCTTTATAAACATATATTTAATAAAATAATCCTCTTGAAAAAAATTATCCTACATAATATATAAATGGATAAGTAATTATTTCAATTATACACTTATATCTTTATACTTGTGTCCACCAGACACATCACATGCTAAAATGAATTCCCATATGTTCCATTTATCTAAGACATCAGGAAACCAAGGGACAATTTTTATGTCAATCCAATTGTGAAAACTCATATATTCTCAATACTCTGTGTATATGTTGACTTGGTAAAAAAATACATCATATATCATTCATCTAAATGAAGGAATGTATCAAATTCCTGTAATATTAATAGATAAGAATGTCATATGTACAATATAGGTATAGTAACACACTACCTAGTCTTTCTCAATCAAGATACTAGAAGTCATACTTATCATACAAGGGGAAAATCCAATCTTGGTTAAGCTCCAACTGATGGAATGATCAAAAACGTACTCGACCACCCCCTGACTAATTGAGATACAATGGATTTCAAAAGAATGTTATCAATGTAAATATTTTCCCATGTTAGGTATCTCACAAAAATTAGGTATTGGGGACCAAATATCATACATTCGCACATAGTATACCAAAGAGATAGAGTATGACACTCTATGTGGTTTACATAGTGGGACATAAAATAAACACAAGGGATCATTTACTTTGTTTTTGTACCAAATTGGAATATTATGTACCTCATATAATAATTCTAATCACACTAAACATAACTTTTCATCATAAACTGTAATTCTCCATGATGAACATCAATTCAAGAAAAACTCAATGTTGTACTTTTAGAATTTTATTATCATTATATTTCAAATATATATATATTTATATATATTTATACATCCAATTTATGAGTATGATAAACCATAAATTTCATTGTATATGATCTAATTTATATTCTTAAAACCCTATTAAAAATATTTAACAAGTCTTGGGATAAGAAAGTTTATATCATATCATTTATGAAAATATATAAGATCAAACTTATTTCTACCATGGGTAATGGTATTCTTATTTCATTGAAATATAATTCCCACCACATCTCTATATGTCTATCTGATAGATCCCTCACAACATACTCTTTAGTTTGTAATATATTTAAATAATTCAATGTTAAATAATGGTAGGATTTAGGAATAATATTATAAATAATCAACTCATTGAACATATTAAAACTCTAAGACTTCATGACATCAAATGGTACAATGTTAACTCATTGTTGTCTACTTAAAACAATTTCTATGTTGAAAAACATCATCCTTATAACTATATTAAATCATAAAAGTTCCCTAAAATAGTTCAACATTTTTACATTTCTTTAATAGTATATATTAAACTCTATTAAAATGAAGGGAAATTCAAATTGACTATCATAAGCCATTAAAAAGAGTGAAATTGAGTTTTCACAATAACTAAATATAAATCAAATATTTTTCATTTTTTTACCTATATCCTAAAATGTTTTTCATATTAAGTAAAAATCACATAGTTTGGGCTGGTATAATCATATAATTGTTGTCATATAACTTTTCTATGGTCAAACATACCCCCACTAGCCTCTTAGAAAAAATATTCTAATAACAATATATGGCTAAAATTCAAAAACTCTATATTTTCCAGTGATAACACTTATTTCCTTTATTTGGAAAATTTAACAAATAAGATAATGAATCCATATCTCATATGAATTTCAATGCGATAATTTAATTTTCCTCAAAAAATAATATTTTATTAAAATATTCCCTTAAAGGTTGGCTAGAGTATCTTTCATTATTTTTTTAACAAATTGGATAAACTATTTGTCCTAAACAAACCATTTCTATCCTAATCTTTTTCTAATAACATGTTATAGAATCTGATGAACCATAAATCATTCTTATTTAGTTAATCACATCATTTTATTCATAATAACTCTTTGTTATCTAATAACTTATTTATCGTATAATGGAATGAGATGAAGATACACATTTTTTTTATATACACCTGAGATTTATAATAACCTTTACATTGAAATACTTGATGTATAAACCAGGAAATTATCACTTGAATAAAAAATATATCAACTATCAACACATCCATTAATTTTTAATTCCTACATATATTCAATACTTGAGAATTATATATATTTAGTTATATACATTTTAAAACTAAAAAACAACATATATAAGACACCGATACCTGACGCGGATTCAAAAAAATTCAAAAACAATTGTAGGGATCCCAAAAATTTATATCTTATGTAATTATTAGACCTCCTTCATAATTTTGTCTTTATTTTTCCATGACCTAATGTAAATACATGAGAAAATTTCTATGGAATCACTAACAAAAATTTCTTCTTATATTTTAGACAGTTACCCACTCTTAATGTTTATACACAACACAGATCAAAGACATCACATGCCATATTTATTTCTTCCCAATACTTAAAACATCATGAAATCATTTCTCAAATACATTCAACTTTTTATAACATTTACATTGATAATAATATGATGAATTAATTAACAAAGACAATCCTTTAAGGAATTTTTAATCCCCCTCAAATTATTAATATATTTGATTATATTGAAAATATATTCAAAAACATAATTACATAGTTTATTTTTCATATAATTAATCTAAAAAATTAAAGTTATCATTCTATTATTCACAAACTTATAGACATGTATGTTAAATAAAATCAATAATTGCTTACTCAATAATGTATTGCTCTAGTACAAGGAACTTTTCATTATATTTAATAATTTTCTCAAGACACCAATCTAAGGAGTTTCTTAAAATGCGATTATTCACTCTAAAGATTAATATCATGAAAGTGTTTGTAAATAATGATATATCTATCTATAACAAAATATTTTTTTCATATGAGTATCATGTTTAATTACTATTAATTAGGACATTTATTTAATGAGATCCCACTAAAATGATAACCCCTTTTGAATAAATCTATTTTATTTCTAAGACATTATCCATATTTCATTATAAAATACCTCAATTCACTCTTAAAAATAATCGAAGACTGCATCTAATAGAAAATAATTTTAAATCATATCATATATGAGTCATAGATAGTTAAGTGAAAAACCCATTATTTAATCCATTGTATAGATAAAAAAACAATATTCTTATAATATCATCACTATTAGGGTTTCCAATATAGTATAACCATAAGAAAAATCCGAGAACAAGAAACCTAACTGTTAGTGTCACCTCATTACTTTATTTCCTAAAAAAATGGAATTCATGGTATCCTAACTATTAGGTTCACTTATACTAAATTATAGAGGTCCTGTCAAATTTTTCATTTAATGGAATATAAAAAATAGTATTTTGAATGAATTTTAATGTATCTAATCACATGATATTCCCTTTAAATAGTCATGCATCTCTTAAAAATAAAAATTTAAAATCCATTTTGATTTGTAACTATTAATACAACACATAACAATTTTTACTCACCGAAATAATGTACTCAAAAATATCTAAACAAAAAAAACTTATATCATGTATATGTTACATGAACTCTAAATTTAATGGTTTATTATTATATGATGTTGAAAATCTCAATAAGAGTAAGACTAGATCCATATATATCCAGCCACTGCCTTTCTAAAACAAGGCACAATCCTCCATGCTTGTGGAATATCTAACTCAATGTCCCTCTACCCTGGGATAATTTACTCAAGATAGTATTTGAGTCATCATATATTTAAATCTAGTTTATATAATATTTTTATAATAACTAAAATCAAGATAAAAATTTTGAAATAAAAATTGATGTCAAGGGAGATGAAAAATAAATATTATGTGTTCTTTCCATGCAAGTAATTTATGACTTTAAAATTTATAAGTGTCATTTTAACAACATAAAACTATAGAATATAATCATTAAATATATATATATATAAACAATTTACAATACTGAATTGTAAAAAACCATGTAACCAATACATAAATTATAATTACTTAAATTTAAACATGAAATAAATAAATATAAAAAATTCAACAACCAAACTATTGAGATCTCTTTTTGACTTATATTTGTTGTCAATAAGATAAGTTCTTCTTATATGTCAATGTGTTGAGGAATAAATTGAAGTGATAGACAAGCTTGGATGTTTTATAATGATAGTGATGATAAGTTATTAATTGTGACTTGATGAATAATATATGATTTTTTGTATAAGTTTGTTTTTTTATTCTTGAACTAGTTTTTAGTGAAAACATATCAAGGAATGAGAGACCATAATGAAAGTATAAATATAAAAGTTGACATCATTACATGTTATTTATACCATTCCATGGAAGTGAAGGGGAAAAGAGGATTAAAATGTAGCATATTTAATACCCAATGGATTTTATTAATTAGAAAATGGGACAGAAAATGGTATATAATACATCACACAACATAGTGAGTGACCATGTTGTATGGAAGACAGGAGCAAAGATCCCCATGCCACAGTGAAACTAGTTTCCTCACTAAATGAATCAAATTATGGTCTTACACATTGTAAGAGCATGAAAATATATATTGGAGTGTAGGGATTAATTTTGGATGATCTAGAAATTTTGTGACCTCTATGCAGTAATAGATAGCCTATGTAGTACTAGATATAGAAATGAGGTACTACACAAAAAGAACGAGGATAACGTCACAATAGACTTTTGAGGATATTTTCACGGGATTAGACATTGGAAGACCTACTTGATGGATATTGTACACCAAAACACAAAGGATTGTGTGGGTTTGGATTAAAAGTCTGTATAAACTGATGGATATATGATAGTTATATTCATCTTTCTAGAGTTCCAGTCCTCATGCTGCGTAATTGGTGGTCACGCCATAGAAGTAGTTTTCATTGTATATTCTTTCTGGTATGAAGATATATTATGATGTGGATTATTTTATGTGTTTTGGTGGTTATTATAGGAAATTATTACTAAAAATACAATTACTTGTTGATGATCAAATGAAATATGAACCTAGTGATGATACAGAAGTAGTCGATGAAATTTTTGTGTTTTAATTATAATTTAAAAATAAAATTCGATGCATTATTTGAATACAATTGTGTATATTTCTAAAATATGTGAGAAGTATAAAACTTGAGAAAAAACTAGGTTAGTAAAGATGAATGTTTGATAATATTTATATTATTCTTAATAAAGTGGATCATTCATAAATAGATAAACTCTATTTCATAAGTATTTTGAAGATTGAGCATCTAGATCATTTAGAATCTAGTTTATGTTTCATGACCAGTGGGTTGAGAACCCTGATTAAATATTAAATATATTAGTGGAATAAATATGAAGGGTCTTCCAATATATCATTTCATAGAGTAAAATTATATTCTCAAGTGGTGAAATAGTAATTGAGGGGAAGTATAACTCATTTCTTTATTGGATGATATTTTTTAGAGATTTTTATCTTTCAATGGATTCTGGAAGTACTAAAAGATAATTGATCCTATATTTTCAAATGTTTATTGTATAGTGTGGACAATCCAAGTAGAGTGGAATAACTAATATGGGAAGAGGTATTATTGGGATCTGAACATTATAAATTTATATGTGATTAACCTTCATCATATTTTTACACATAGGGAGGTTCTGAGACTATATTTAGTGGATCACTAACATTAAAAGGTTCAATATATTGGATTAAAAATGGGATTTCTCAAAAATATTTTACATGTGATTCAATACTCCCTGAATCAGTTGTTCTAAATACATCATTGGAAGCTTCAATTGGTATCAATGTGTTGGGTCCCTCTTTAGATCCAAGAAGAATGGAAGATATCATTTCTATGAACAGGTTATAATTCCCTACCTTTTATGCAATAATCTATCAAGTAGGTGGAATGATATTATGACCTACCTTCTTTCACAGAGTCTTGAGGTCAGAGATGATGCTATTGTGGTATTTCAAATCATTCTATTAAATTATCATATGAAATATACTGATTAAATGAATTTATAGATGGAAGGAAAGGGAAAAAAGAATTATTCCATTATAAAAGAAGTATTACACTAATGTAATGTATCTTGAAAAATCAAAATAAATAAGGGGAAAATTTAGAATTAGCTATGAATGAAACATCAAGGTGAAGGAATCCAATATACAGGTCTAGAGAAGAAATTTCAAATATATTAAAATGGATAATTATGATAATTTATTTCACTATTTCATTATGGTGAAAGAAATATTAACCAATATTATAGGACTTAGGGAAAATCCATAGGACTCACCTATTTTAAAAAAATCTTATTATGAATTTTTTGGACATATTTAATCCTATAGTTTTATCTTTGGTAGATGGGGAGGATTTGTCTTTTAATGAGCTTCACAACATTTTCATACTATATAAAATGATGAATTTTCGAGTTTTCAAGAAAAAAAGGAATATGGTATTTAATTTAAGGAAATTATAAAATCGAAAAACAAGGAGATTGGAGATTATTGTGATTCAAATAATGAGGCTAATGAAGATATCAACCATATTATTTTATCTTGTCAAAGAGAATTAGGAAGTTAAAATAGAAAGGAAAAGGTAATAAAATTTTTAAATGTTTCTACCAAAATGATATTTTTCATATTTAAATGTTCTTCCTCTTGAATTAGGATGGGTAATAGGATTCAAATAAGTATTAATAAAGTCTATAAAAAAGAAAGAAGTTAAGAGGATGAATAAATCCAGTTCCAAAAGAATAAAATCTTTTAGAAAAAAAATAATGATTTATCTAGTGAATCAATAAATGAAATCACATTATTTAATTAATAAAATAAATTTTTTCATTCATAAATCAATGATGATTATGAATAAAAGTGAATAGATCATTATTTGGAATTGAAATGTATGTTTTAATATTTTCTTACAAAGATCTCACAACTCAAGAAAGATAAGAAATAGCTAGATAAAAGGAATAAGAAAAGTTCCACTCAATTGAATAAGTAAAAACTATTGTGATGGTAAAAATTAAGATCTTCTTAATAAGGGGTCATCCTCTAATTAGGAAGTCAAGAAACACAAGTTGAATATTTATGAACAAGGAAAAATGATTTGTCATCTTAAAAATAAATTGTATGCTATAAAAGACTAGTACTTCAAAACACAACCCATATGTTTTATAAAAAAATTAAGTTGAATATATAAATATAAGACTTTAAAAAATCAATATTTTTTAATGGTTAATATTCTCAATGAATTGAGATGAAAGGATACAAAAATATGATAAATTTGAGCACATTTATATCAAAAATGGGTTCTTCCATCACTAAAAGTGTGGGTATGAATACAAATATTGTATAGTTGTATACCATGAAGGACGTTGATTTGAATTTTTTTCATCAAAGGAATTGATAATTCCAAGAAAAATAAGTCCCAAAATGTAAATAATGTCTTATAATTTAGGAGGATGGAAATAAACAATTCATGAAAAATCTACAATCAATCAAGATGATTTCAATTAAAATGGTGTTATTTGTATTGTGGCAGATATATGGGTTTATTTAATATTTTTTAATATATATGTGGAAATTACTAATGGAAAATTTTTTGGGGGGAAAACAAGGATGAGAAATTAAAAAATATGTTGTAATAGAAGAAAAATTACACATTTCATGAGAATTCATCCAAAAGTTATGTTTTGAAAACATAGTTGGTTTTTGAAAGATGGAGAAAGATGTACATGATTCAAAGTATTTTATAATTATCCAACCATCCCAATAAGAGGATTATATAAGTCTAATAAATTTAACTGAGGTGAATAATACATCAATACATAAGGAAGATTTTAATGATAGGAAATAAGACTAACAACCTTTTCAGAATAATGATAAGAGATTGGAACTTGAGATTGGAAGAAAAGAGAGAAATATAGTTGGAGTATACTCTAAGATTGAGTGTTTATTTTGGGTAAAAAAATATATTCCCTCTTTATTCCCTTAATCTATAATATATTATTTTATCTTGTAGGAAATTGAATTATACATTTTAGGATTTCATGTCTGTGCAACATATTAGATTATTTTTACAAAGAGTACTACTCCATTATGAATATGAAGGCATGAATCACTTGATGGGGAGAACAATTTGATAATATTTTATCATGTAGTGATTATTTAAAATCTAGACCGATCCATGAAATATATAATTGAGGTATTAGAATAACACATTTAATATATTTTTTATGAATATATTCAATTTATTTATCTAGTGTTGGTGTTGGTTTCTCAACAGATGATAAATAGGGGATTTTTTGACTTGAGCCTTAATTATTATGATGTGTTAATTAAATTATGTGTAGGTTTATTCTTTAAATTTTTAATATTATTTTGAGTGTCCCATTTGTTTAGATTCTAATAATATTATCACATGAATAATTTTAGTGGAAATAATAGATAATATTGATTAAATACCACCTTTTCTATATTGTGGTATCCCATGTAAACATAGAGTGAATTAATCCAAGGTTATTTTATAAGGAACCATGTTATATCACCCCTCTATTCAAAATATCAAAATGTATGAGAAAAAATAAGAGGTTATAAGTTTCCCCACACATTCATTTTGTATTTTTTATCAATAAGGCCTGTAAAACATTATCTAAGAGATATATATATTTATGTATTATTGATAAGATTATAATAAAACAATAAAAGGGGGATTAGTGATATCATTATGTGAGTTATGTTTTCATTCAAGAAGATAAGGTCATTATAGATGTCTAATTGTTGAAGATGAATGTGACATTATAAAAAAACCGGATATTGTATGAAGATGGTGAGGATTATGTATTGATTGTTACTTGATGAGTAATCTAATATTGTAGGTATATGTTATTCTTACTGTTCTTGAATATATCTTTAGTGTAAAAATATCATATATGGAGAGACCATGTTGTAATAATATAGATGTAGGTTCAGACCACCCTACAAGATATATACCACACCCTTGAAATAAAGGTTAAAGGAGGATCACACCAAAACATATTATTCACATAGTGTATGAGATGAATTAACTAGGTGAATGAAAAATTGTCTCCAGGACCTCATACCATAGAGTGAGTAACCTCACTATATGGGATTATTGATGAAATATATCCATAAAAGAGTGAAATCAATTGTGAAACAGTGAAACTAGTTTCATTTCATGCAGAATAGAAATGAAGTGTTATATAACGTAGGATAATTTTATGCCATACTAGAGGACTTTGTCAAATTTTGTAAAATATATATATTTTTGGACCATCACACTATATTGGATGATCTACTCTATAGTGTATGTTTAAATGAGGTGTTATACTATACAAGAAATATCATGTCATAAGAGAAGTTTCATCATAATTCCAAGATATTGGAATTTGGATGACCTCTACACTACAACATATGGACTACATTGTAAAGAGTTATATTAGTTGATAAGAAACTAAGGAAAAATCATATGGTTACACCACAGTGATATTCAGTGTGTTTTAGTTCTAGTCCTCTCACTAATGAATTGGTTTCCAATATTTATAATTGGTTTTATAGACCTATTTTGGATAGACCATAGATCCAATCTTACGTGGAATCATTTTAGTGATTTAGTGGTCATTCACACCTATTACAACTAGTAATTCAAATTATATTCTTACTAAAGAGAATAGGGTTGGATTTACCACTGAAAGGGGATGGGTGAATGTAACATCCTGAGTTTTATGAAAGGAACACTATATTCAATAGCATACATGAAATGTTGCATCGAGCATTAACAAACAACTAAATACAATTATTTGAATGTTACTATTATAACATATCTATTCAAATGGTGGGAATGAATTTTATCAACTGAATTATTAAAATATAGATTACATAGGTTTAAATAATGAACCATTGGTTACCAAATTTATTGGAAATGGAAAAAGAAACTAATTGCATATAGAGGATGTGTTTTTATGAAAACATATTTAAAAAGAAATTAATTCTATTTATAAAATCCTATCACACATTATGTATTTTTAATTAAATAAAAATATAGTTCATATATATTTAATTTAATGTTTTAAATTAATCTTATGTATTTTTTGGATATGATATAAGAAAAAAATCAATTTTTTCGATAAAAGAAATTTTTTCTAAAAATATAGTTTTACCGCCTTTTGATGAAGAAAACTTTTTAAATTTAGTTTTTGATACCATTATATGTTATATTATAAAAAATAAACATCTTATTTTGAATCAGGACATCCAAATTTACTTTGGATTAATTTTTTATATTTTTTTGATAACTATAATCTTTTGATAAATAGTAAAAATATGCTAAATTTTAATTGAAAAATGTTTTTTCCATTGAGATAATTTATATGGTTAAATAATATTATTTAATGGATTTAAAGTATAAATAGAATATATTTTTATCCTTTATTATAAGTTAGTTCATTTTTATTAATTCTATATTGAATTCAGATATAAAAACATTTCAATCATTCACAATGTTTTATCTTTTAATAACTCGCTTTATGGTTTTGAGAGCGGGGATTAATTTTAAATTAATTACTGAAAATTATATGTTTTAAATTTGAAAAAATATATTGCATATTAGGAATCATAGTTTATTTTTTTTTAAATGTTTCCCTTTTAATTTATGGACTTTATGAATATTAACTTCGTAATTATATTTATTTGCCATGGTTAATTGATAAATCATGTAAATAAAGGAAAAATAATATTATAATAATATAAAACTACCATAAAATGTATCCTAATATTATTAGAATAGATATTTCTGACCATGATCATCCTTAGGAATAAATTTTGTCATTTGGGATCCACTTGGGTGTCAAAATGACAATTTATAATATTTAATTTAAAGAAAAAGGAAATATATCATAAATAAGTATCTTATACTAAACAAATTTTAATATAGGGTTATAAAACGAATATCAATGACTGTAAATATTAATTATAAATATAAAAATATTTAATACTTCATTTAATTTTATTTTTAATTTTTGGAAATTAAATATATAATTTATTTATGACACAATGATGATATAGTGATTACATAATTAATGAAAGATTAAAATAAATGAAATTATAAATATTAAAATAAATGTTATTCATACTTTTTTATTCCATCCAAGGATTTTCTGGATAATTAGGACTTATTATCTTTGAGTTAATGCTTTTGGTCTGAAGGCATCATATTTTTATGACTAACAAAAATCGATTACTAAATATGATCAAAAGTGACATAAATGAGTTTTTAAAACAAATAAAATGTTTTTAGATGATATAATTGTCCTGAAAATATAAGATTAAAAAAAACATAAATAATTTTAAAAATGTCATTACTTATTTACTTTGTTTCTCTTTTCATTTTATAGTTACTATAGTAACTATATATTATGAAAACACAATAAGACATGGTAAGAGTTAATGTTTTTAACTAAGGGTTAAATCCAAAAGATAAGGTTGATTTTGTGAAATAAAATTTTCTAGAACATATTTGTTGGGATAATTTCGACCCATACTCATATTATCCTCGAATTATATCACATTGGACCAATTATAATTCAAAAATAAATTGTTAATAAAATAGTATTTCAAGACATTCCTAAAGTGCCCCTCCCCCCTCTTAAAAAAGGCTACTACCTCTACCCACTTACTCACACCTCTCAATCCCATTGTCTAATCCATGTTTTTATAAAATAATCTCCCAAAATACATAAATTCATCATAGAGGCCACAATTTGGGCAGAAATCCATCCTAGGGAGACCTTTTGTGAAAATCAAAAGGATGTGCTCGATAAAAGAGGTATTTCTTTTATCACCTCTTTCAAAATTCTTTTCTTCTTATACTACCTCATCATATATCTTTCAATAAAAAATTAATAAATAAATTATATTCTAAATTATTATATGTTATTATAAATATTAAACAAACTTAAACCACCTTTTATCCATCCCACGAATAACAATATCTCCATGCGTGTGTACATATGGTTTACCGTCTCCACACCGTGGTGTAATTTTTATTCAACAAGAAATAATTTTGATGGGTATAATGATGAGTATAATGGATCTAAATAATGAATATAAAATTATAATTATTAAATATAATTAACATATCATCCAATTACATATCTTTTATCCATTAAGTGAATGATATCGCCGCTCGTGCGTACGTACGACATACTGTCTTCACAATGTGATGTGATTAATTCTACATGATATTAATTAAACCACTATTATATATTTGAATGGAATGAATAAATATGATATATATTATATTTATATAGACTCTATACTTATGTAATTTTTATTTACAACAATCCTTTATGCTTTCCATAATGTGTAAATACGATGATTTCATTTGGGGAAGTGTGGACTACCACCCCCTCAACGTGAAATGACTAGTTGAAGATATATGTTGAATGTATAAAGGATGGTTTTAATGAAATTTTGTAACATATATAACATATATATTATACTATAATTATTATATACCTTTGTATTGTTTAGTATTCATTCCTTTAGTATGATAAGAAAATGAAAGTAGCGTTCATGCATACGTAAGGTCTACAATCTCCCCGAATGGTGAATTTATATTGTTATCTCAAAATGTTATAGATTTTTTATATAAATATATACTGGATATATATTATATTTAAATCATGAATAATATTCTGGAGATTATAGACTTTTGACCACATGGACATGTTACCTCAAAACAAGTTCATTATCCACTCAAGTGCCGAATATCGACAAAACGACTGATATGAACTTAAATAATGATGTAATTTGTATAACATGTTAATAAGTGATATAAAAGGAATAATAAACTAGAAAAAAAATTCAATTTATTTTATAAATTAAACAAAGTTTGTTATTCTATATCCTAACAGTTGTACATGACGAGTCAGACTCAAGGTAAGGGAACTTCTTAACTCATTTTCCATTCTTTCAGTTGATCTTCTACTTCTTAATTATGTCGAGTTATGATTATGTGAGAAATAAATTTTGATATCATATATTTTATTTATACATTATTTATGTTTATTTATAGTTAATACACATAATATATTTATTTTACTAACAAAATGATCTTTGTATGGGAATTTCTAAACTCAATTTCCACCTAGTGGGTATTACGCACACTTCGTTGATTGTATTATGCCAAGATTATGTGTGGAATAACTATATATTTATTTATGCTTTAATTTCCACTTCCCTCTTTGTGGATATAAAATTTCTATACATAATAACCTCATTGATAAATTCTTACATCATTTATACGAACTTTTTAAGGGAAATCTTAACTCAATATCCATTCATTGAGTTAAATATCCAGGTCATTGGTTTTGTATTTCCAATAATATGTGTAAATGGCCTATGATTGTTTTACAATGAATATCCACTTATATTATTCATATTTATATTTTTCAAACATGATTATTACATTGATTTAACCTTAATCTAAGGATTGATCTTTGTAAGGGACATATTCTCAATCTCCTTTCATTGTGACATTTCATGATGATATGCACCTTTATTTCTTTATAAAGTGTATATACATCCCCTTTTACATTACTTATCCATATTATATCAATAATAATGATATATAATGTCTTCTAAAATGTTATACTTTCATCTGGAGTATAATATTAATGTTCAAAATTGGAAATTACTTTTTATCTAAAACATCATTTTAAATGTTTTAATGATTTAATCTTCTAAATCCTTCTCTTTCAGGTCCATGTTTTCAAATTAATTTTAAGGACTTATTTATATGGACATGAATTTTTTTTTAAGTGTAAATTCCATTTAAATTTTTAAATGTGTAATGGGACACTTGGATTCAAAAATATTCTTTTAAAATGTTTTAATTTTCTTTTAAAAGGGGGTGGATTATTTCAATAATTTGAATTTTTTTATATATACGCCATGAATGGAATTTATCATTTTTATGTAAATATTATGTATTGATGTTTACTATAAAGGTTTACCATTTTATTTTAAAATAATTTTTTTTCATTTATGAGTGTGCATCTTGTAAATATGAAATGTGATTTCAAAGTAGAAACATTATTTTTCTTTTACCCTTACTTTAAGTGTTATGATTATGTTGTGATTATTGGGAATTTCATTCATTATAAACCAATTGCGAGTTATCCCATGACATCTCTCCAATGAATTAGGTAACATGATGGAGGTAAAATGTCACAACACATCCCCCAGGGCCCGTTCCGTGACTACCCCAAGCCCGAATTCCGTAGGCCAGGGGATGGCGACTAGAACTAAAGGCGTAATTCTCTAAATATGGGAAGGCATTGCCTTTATAACTATAAACACACACAATAGAACAAACAGATGGATAGAAAACACTAAGAAAAAATGTATAACAAGAGAGTGCAAAAATGTAAAGGGGCCAAAAATACAATCCCAACTGTAAAGTACAAGTACAATTGAAAAGGGACAAAAGAGCTGAAAGATGAAAAACAGCTCCTGGATCATCCACCACAGATCCTACCTGAAGGGTAGGTATAGATATCCTCCTCAACACTCCATGTCTGACATTCTCTTCTAGGTACCGATTCATCGTGAGGTCCACCTCTGGGCACCGTCCAGTCCTAGTACACTCGGCCTCGGTCATCGTTGTCCGTTGTATGCATCCAACACAACGAGGTATGGGCATAGCCCGTGTAGGGGTGAGTATAATGATACTCAGTAGGGACCTCGAGACCCTCATGGTCTCACAAAATCTAAAAAGGATAAACCACAAGGTATGAAACCAACAAATAACCCTACTTAGGTATATGCCCACATATATACCTAAGTTACCAAGTAATCCATCTCTATCATAAGAAAAACACAAAGTTACTGACTCATCTCTCACAGGTATACAAATTATGTAGAGAGATAGAGATGATCAGATGTAGCCACTGAATCATCTATTCTGTCAAACACACACAGGATCTAGGAACAGAAATCCGAACTGTCAAACCCACACAGGATCTAGGAACAGTAAACGGAGCTGTCGAACCCACATAGGATCCAGGAACATTCGTTGAAGTTTTCGAACCCATGGAGGATCCCAGAATAGTCTTCAGTACTATAGAACTCACACATGATCTAGGAACAATTGTCAATTCTATCGAACACACATAGGATCCAGGAACAATCGTCAGTGCACAGCCTACCACAGGGTTCCGCAAAAAGCATACTTGATTCTGGGAGGGTCTGATCCTCAAGACAAGAGTCAATACATAAAATTCCATGAAGTCCCAAGTTGATGTATCCAAAATATCCATCTTTCCATAATAAACTCAATGCGGAAGATGGTGCGCCAATCAGACGCATGGTCTGAGAGTTATTGGAATTTCTGTTCCAAGGGCCTGGTTGGATTTACGTTCGATCCAACCCGTCCGTAGCACAAACATCTCCAAACCTCGAGTTAAGTATAAAAAAATAACCATCACCTTCCAAGGTTTTTGTCGCCACATATGGTTTTTCAATCAGATACTCGTAGCTCACGTTATGGGCAAAAGAGTAGAAACAGGTCAAATGGGTCCGGGTCCGACCCGATCCGTGGGTCCGACCCGGTCCGTCGGTCCGACCAGGTCTACGGGGGTGGCCCGGCCGGTGAGGGCGGGCCGACCAGTGTTGGGTCCACCCTAGCTACATTCAGGGGGAAGTTCGCACCCCCTGGAAATCTCGAACGTCTTAACCATTCAGGTGAAAGTCAAACCGGCTCCACGTGGCGCCAGTCTAAGTCACGTGTGACCCAGCGATGGGTCCCACTCCTCCTGGCTGGCCGAGTGGCTAGCCGCCACCCATATGGAACATTTTCACTGTGCCTCCTCTAGAGACTCGGTGACTCGGTCCACCGGTCTTCCTCAAGGCCGGCCTTGCGCCGACTGCCGATGCACCACTGATGTCATGCCCCCCCCCCTTTTGCTCCACTGCACGGTGCAGTTGTGTCGCGCCTTCTCCGATGGCTTGGACCACCAAGTTTCTTCACAGACGGGCTTCCGTTGGCCTCCCTTTCACTTTAGTGGCCCATAAACTGTGGGTTCCTTCTCCATTGGCACATTTGCGCCGCCGGCTTCCATGTCGTGACGGTTATCGCTCCATCTGTTGGCAAACATTCTGCGGGTCACCGGACGAGTTCTGGTGGCTCGATTCTTATTCCAGAAGTAGCTGCGCATTCCTCAAGACTCCGCCTCTGATCCTCAATCAAATGTGATGATAATCTCTCATCCTGGTATCATGTTGCATTTAGTGTCAAATTCCACGAAGAAGGCAGAGGGGTCAGGGTTGTTTGTTCGGCCCACACCCTCTGTGTTAGGGTGATATCATGTGGCTTCGAATTATAATCCTTGACTGAAAAAAAAGAACATACAATAATTAACAAAGCTTGTACCCCTACCTTTGTTCATTGGTCATTGAAAAGGTTGCAAAAAGGCAGACATCGATTCATTTTAGAAGAACGTGTCCTACATCGAGGAGGTTCTAAGGAAGCAAGTCTATGTCATAATCAAGGTCGATGTTCTTCATCAGTTGAAGCGTTCTTCCTCGGTGGAACACGTTCTTCGCTGGGATCCTTCTCCCATTTTCTCCCCTCTCCCAAGTTCCACCCAAAAGACAAATTCTAACCAAAATAATAGATTTTCCTTACCTACTATTTAATCATTGACACATAATTCAAAAAGATTCAAATTAATAATTGATGTGCTCGATTAATTAATTGAGAGGGTTTGACACTATAAAGTGGGGTGCTCAAGAGGTTTCTCTCCACTTAATGTGGAGTTCAAGAGGATTTAACCTCAGGTGGTCCCTAGTATATTAAATATGAAGAGGAGATTAGGTTCGGGTGAGCCCCACCACCATAACCTCTCATTGGAGGTTAAGGTGTGGTGTTCCCACCTCCAACATCCTTATGGAGGTTTTAACCAACGAATAAAAATAAATCCACACACTTTATTTTCATTTAAAACATTCTCTAAAAACCCCAAAACTATCTTTTATTCTCGACCAACTGTTATCGAGGTGAAAGTCTTCTTAAGCGAATACCGGCACTACAGTTCAATGGTTTCCTCGAATTTCAATTCTGAGAACCGGATCAAAAGTTATAAAAAACCTGCTTGTACATTTACTAAACTTACTGGAACAAACATCAGAAATTGATTTTGAGCACATCGGGCCTCGAAATCATGCACCGTCAGTTTTTTCGAACTCGTAAAATTCCCATGTATTTAAAAAAATCCATGGAAATTCTGAGTCTTTACATTCTCCCCACCTCAGGTCTTTACATCCCCGTAAGCTACAACTCAAACTAAGGGAACAAGTGGGCATACTGAGCATGCATCTGAGCCTCCCACTCCCAAGTTCTCTCATGGAGGTTCTCGTGCTACCAATGAACACGCACCAAAGGTATCGACCGTCCACAAAGTACCCACTCCTATCGATCCTCAATCTCCCCTGGAACCTCCGTAAAAGTCGCCACATCATCGATGTCCAACTCTCCATGGTCAATGATGTGAGAAGTGTTGTGTACTTATATTCTTATCTAGGATACATGAATGACGTCATGCACCTGGTGCAACTGAGGTGGAAGAGATAAGCGGTATTACACCTCGCTAACTCTAATGAGGACCTGAAAAGGTCCAATGAAATTCCGAGATAACTTTACACCTCGGCCAAATCTTCATAATCCACATCGAGGTGAGACCTGTAAAAAGATATGGTCACCATCCTCGAACTCTAGAGGTCTCTGTCTTCTATCAGTATATGAATTTTTTCTGCTCTGTGCAGTCTACATCCGCTCCTGGATGATCTGCACCTTTTCTGTGGTAGCTCGTACCATCTCTGGTCCCACTAGTGCTGACTCCCCGGGGTCAGTCCAGCACAAGGGTGATCTGCAAGGCCGCCAGTATAATGCCTCAAAAGGTTCCATCCCTATGGTTGAGTGATAACTATTGTTGTATGAAAACTCCACAAAATGTAAGTGATCTTCCCAGCTGCGATAGAAGTCGAGGACACAAACACGCAGCATGTCCTCGAGGGTCTGAATTGTCCGCTCAGTCTAGCCATTCGGTTGAGGATGGAAGGCGGTGCTTAGACAAAGTTGCATCTCGAAAGCCTCCTGTAACCCCTTACATAACCAGGAAGTAAACCGTGCATCACAATAGTAGACAATAGAAGAAGGTACTCCATGTAGACGCACAATCTCCTGCACGTAGAGGCATCCCAAGCTCTCTACTGAAGCCTGCTCTCTGATTAGTAGGAAGTGGGATGACTTGGTGATTTGGTCAATGATCACCCAAATCGAGTCATGAACCTTGGATGTATGAGGAATTCCTAACACGATGTCAATGTATATACCATCCCACTTCCACTATGGGACATCTAAAGGTTGAACCAAGCCTGTTGGTACCTAATTCTCCGCCTTTACTAGCTGATAAGTGGGGCATAGAGAGACAAAATCCACTACTTCCTTCTTCATACCTGGCCACCAGTGCTGTCGTCATAGGTCCTGGTACATCTTAACCACTCTTGGATGTACTGCTAAAGTGGATGTGTGGAACTCCCTCAACACTTCCTTCTGAAGTGACACTAGTACCATAGTACGTCCTTTGAAGTGGATGACATGCTCCCCACCATCAAAAACTTCATCATGTGCTACCCTATGGATATCTGAGCACGTTGTGTCTCAAAGTTAGTGTCCCCACGTTGCGCCTCCCTGACTCGCTGAAGAAGTAGGGGAGTGACTATAAGGAAATGAAGGAAAGATGCTCAATCTCTATCCACAAAGCATATCTGCAAAGCGGCCAGCTGCTCTGTCGCCTCACCTAGCAGTTGTATACCAGTTCTTCTGCAAAGTGCATCAGTAACAATATTCCCCTTCCCAAGAGTATAGACTATCTCAATGTCATATTCCTAGAAGAACTCAATCCAATATCACTATCTCAGGTTAAGGTCCTTCTGAGAGAAGATATACCTGAGACTCTGGTGGTCAGAGTAGACTGTGAAACGCTTGCCCATCAGATAGTACCGCCACATCTTCAAGGCAAAAACCACTATTGCGAACTCCAGTTTAGGGGTGGTGTAGTTATTATCATGTCATCTCTACTGAAGATAACTATAAGTTATCACAGTTCTCTCCTATATTAAGACACATCCGAGTCTGGTCCCTGATGTGTCACAGTAAACTACGTACCCTACGCCTTCCTCTGGAAGCCTCAATATGGGGGCACTAGTCATCCTCTACCTCAGCTCTTGAAAGCCATGTTGGCATCTCTCCGACCACACGAAGGGTTGCTCCTTCTTCATCAAGGCTGATAGTGGTTCTGTAACTCTGGAGAAGTCTGGTACGAACCTCTGTTAATAACCATCCAAAACTAGGAAACTTTGTACCTCCGGCACACACCTGGGTGGCTCCCAAGCATGTACCACCTCAATCTTCACTAGATCTACAGAAACTCCAGCCTCCAAGATGACTTGTCCCAAAATGTGAACCTCATGGATCCAAAACTGGCACTTTGAGAGCTTACCATAAAGCTGGTTATCTCGAAGTGTGTCCAGTACTACCTGCAAATGGTAGGCATGCTCCTCCTCAGTAGTCGAGTAGATCAGAATGTCATCGATGAAGAATAAGACAAAGATATCAAGGTATGGCTGGAAAATCCTATTTATGAGTCCCATGAACATTTATGTAGAATTTTTTATGTTGAAATGCATAACCAAGAACTCGTAGTGGTCGTACCGACATCTGAAGGCTGTCTTCTGCACATCCTCATCTCGAACTCTAAGCTGGTGATAGCCTAATCTGAGGTCTATCTTCGAGAACCATTGTGCTCCATTCAGCTGATCAAAGAGGTCACCAATATTTTGGAGCGGGTACTTATTCTTCACGGTCACCTGGTTTAGGTGACGGTAGTAGACATAAAGCCTCAAGCTCCCATCCACCTTCTTGGTGAACAAAATTGGGGCTGCCCAGGGAGAAACACTGGTCCGGATGAATACCTTCCATTGCAAGTCCTCTAGCTATACCCATATCTCACGAAGCTCATCGGGAGCCATCCCTTATTATGGTGTAGATATAGGTGTCGTACTGTAGTATAGGTCAGTGTAAAAGTCCACCTCTCTGTGAGGAGCTAGACCTGGAACATCATCAGGGAAAACATCCGCGTACTGGTCCACCACTATAGGATAGATCGGACTCTCCACATCAACTGCTCTGAGGGTAAGGCGGGCCAACTGATGAGTAATTGGATGCACCATCCTCCGAGTAAGTCCTTCTTGTGCTGCAAAGGCTCCCTTCTCGCTGGTGAAGGTGAACTCGGTCCCATCCGTGTGGACACACCTCACTTTGCGCCTAATACAGTCAATCTGATCATGGAGTGTAGATAACTAGTCCATATACAAGATGATGTCGTAAGGCCTCAACGCCACTACATGGAGATCATAGCCGATGATATCGCCTCCTAGTGTAAGATCAGACTACCAAAAGCCAGTGGGTGATCGTTGAGTCTGCTCCCATAGGAGCCTCTAGCTGTAAGGATCGAGCCAATGGTTCTGTCGGAATCTCCGAGCTCCGAACAAAGGCAGTGGAAATGAAATACTGACTGGCACCCATGTCTATACAAACTACAACTGTTGTGGAGTAGACAGATATCATACCTCGAATCATCTATGGAGTGCCATGATCGTATACCTTAGCTACCTGGAGCTGAGGTCTCCCCTGTCCACCTTCTCCCTGGGGTCGGGGTGGACCTCCTGGTGGTGGTGGTGGTGGTAACACCTTGTAACATTGTCCACCGCCAGTTGCATGACCAACTTCTATGTCAAGTCCGCTTGTGCCCTGAGGATCACCTCGAACAAACCTATGCCTCTGCCTAGGAGGTCCCTCAACTATCTGCTGATCATCCGAATGGCAGGTCTGACAGTCATGAGACTTGTGGCCCTGCCTGTTGCATGTGAAACACTGCTTGTTCCTCAAATGACTGGCTCTGTCTCGTGTGCCTCATACAACCGAACTTGTGTTCTGAGGTCATCCACCAGATGGTCTGGTTCGCTTGGACCTCTATGACATATGTCTAATACCTGCTGCGAAAGACACCGCTACATGATGTCTGGTGGCGGGTCTTGCTGCGGGTGACTACTCAGCAAAGAAACTCTTCACTAATTGGGCTCATTCCAACACCCCCTCCTATGTCGGGATGCTGAGGGAGATCATTGAAACCATGATCTATTACCTGAGCCCTTTCTTGAAGGTTCAGGCCTTGATGAATGGGTCTCGAACCATATGTGTGGAGTAGCGTGAGAGGTTAGTAAACCTCACTGTGTACTGTGCCACCATAGTGCTACCCTATTGTAGATGAAGTATCTCATGTATCTGCACTACTCAAAGGGTGGCTGGGACAAACTCCACCTGAAACAGGCTCTCAAAGTCTGCCCCGAGTAGTGTCTCCACGTCATGAACCTGGAGCATCAGGCTCCATCATCTGCCTACTTCTGCCTAATGGAGACTCGTGGAAAGGATCACCATAAGGTTTGGTGGTGTCCTTAAGAGTCTGACGACTCTCACCATAGCCTCCAGAAAATCCTCAGCTGCCTGCAGGTCCATCTCACCTCTGTACCTCGGTGGCCTCTAGCACAGGAACTCGTGCAACGCGCTCAAGCAGTGTGCACTCTTTCCTATTGGGCCTGGTGGCATCGGTGGCCCAATGGGTAGTGGTACTGCTAGTGCCTCTACTGTGATAGGTCCCTCCACCAAGGCCTCATCGCTCGGTGGGCTTCCATCTCGTACAAAGCCCGGAACCCTGCCTAGCTGTCTGCATGGAGGCATCCTGAGAAGAAATAGGTGTGCCATGGTCAAAAATTTAAACCTAGTGAGCTGACTCAAATGGATCACAATGAAACTCCTCAAAACGCACACACAATCAGTGTTTTCATGCATTGAGTTAGAAATCAGAAGTCAGGTTCATGGTGTATGGATACGTCGGCCGCCGCACAACACTGGACTCCCTGAACTGAAAACCACACTCAGTACCCTTAGCACTATTGATTCATAGAAAAGATCAGAGTCCTAAGTTTTGCGGTAGAACTGAATCCACAGATACCAATTTGTCACGACCTATCCCCTGGGGCCCGTTCCGTGACTACCCAAGCCCGACATCCATAGGCCAGGGGTTGGAGACTATCACCAAAGGCATAATTCCCTAAATATGGGAAGGCATTGCCTTTATAACTATAAACACATACAACAAATCAAAAGTTTGGATACAAAACACTAAGAAAAACTGTATAATAAGAGAGTGATAAAATGTAAAGGGGCTAGTGGTAGAGCGCTATCGTGGGCGCCCTCAAATGATTAGTGTGATTTTGGGGTACTTAGGTGCAGCAGAGTGGCTGACCAAGGTCATCTCTCAAAGGAGGAAGTGAATTAAAACAATTTTTAGAGGTATTCTAGAAATAAAATAAAAGAGAATAAAAACACTACTTGAAAGGATGTTGGTTGTTGTTTATAGTTTATGAATCTAGAAGAAGTTTGCTGGAAGAAGAATATATTTTTTTTGTTTTTAGTTTTGAAATGAAGTTTGATTAAAATGACACAACAAAAACATTTTTGTTCAGACAATATTTAAAAGACGTAATCGATCTAACTATACATATTCAATAATTTATTAATCAATATCATTTAAATTAATATTCACTTAATTATGATCCCTTAATTTGTTAAATCCCAAACCCTACGAGAATTAACTTTACCACAAAGATTGAAGTGAATTTAACCTTAGGCTAACTTCGGAACATGCAATCGCAACACCCTGCTTTGATTGATGTTCTAAAATTAGCTTATGGTCAGTGGTAAATTAAGGCACATAACCACTCTAGAAATGAGGATTAATTGACTTTAGGGATTATATTTGAACTCTACAAATTGATCCCGTGTGGTTTTGAGTTACCGGTTAAGGTTGCGCTCTCACAGTTCACACAATTCCCGACCTCGCGTGTTTTGTGTTAACTATTCAATTGCTTGCTTAGTTTCATTTAAATTAAAAACTCAATTAATAGATCATAATATGTGAATTATAGTAGCTCATTTATTCAAAATAAATGAATGAAGAAGGATAGAGGTCTATTAATTACTAAAAAGAACTACTCTTTCGTGGGTGGTGTAGTCATCGTGGAGACGTTTTGCATAAGCAAAGGATTAAAAGGGTAGAACCGAATCTTGTCTCCACTCTTGATTCCAACCAAATTAAGAAGATTAATAGAAGAAGAAGAGGTATTAACACATAAGATTATTTGAAGAAAAATTCAAGAAACAAAAATGAAAGAAAATAAATACAAAGAAGAGGTTGGAGAGGAGAGCCTTTTTGGAAGAGAGGTTTGCACAAATGATTACTTCTTCCAAGAGTTGTAAGGGGCTCCCAAGAGACACCCTTTTGGACACACCTTCCCAAAGCCTCTACCATCCCTCTCAAAGAGTTAAAACCCCCTTTAAATAGAGTTTATGAGGTCTAGGGATACATAACTTTTTAAGTGTGAAATGAAAAGCTCGGCCAAATATTTTATTCCAAGTTGCACCGCCTAGTTGACCTCCAAAACGCGTGAATTGACTGGCCTTCAAGACATATTATTTGTGCCAAATCATTTCCCCGAGCTTTCCTCAACCTTTGGGCTCAATCAAATCCCGGATGTAGAAGATATGGCCCAAATACAGAACCCATATCCATTCTGCCGAGTCCAGCCCACCATTGGATTAATGGCCCATTTACTCCATTCAAATGCACTCTTTAGCTCTAGTGTCCTTAATGATAGTTGTAGAAAATTAAGTTAGGAACACTGTTACAAAATGTCAAATTCAAATAATAAATATAAAAATATTTATCTTTGAAATACTATAGTGCACTATTAAGGGTAAAACGGGAATTTTCACCAAATTTTCAAATGAATGATCAAATCCCAAATATTTTATAAATAAACATATTAAACACAATGTGAGGAAATTTTATCATTTATTATTAATAAAATATTCAAAAAAATAGTGTTTTATCAACTCCCCCACACTTACCCTTTTGCACTCCTGAGCAAAACCTCATATCAAGTAAACATCAATATCAAATCAAAACCAATTTTAAAACACAAATCCTTGAGATCAATCAATTTCACACCAAGAATCAAAAGATATCATGCCTCATAAAAAACCTTATTTCAAGTTCTCCATTTATATCATTCAATATATTTCCACTTCATTTATCCTCTCATGCACAAAACACTTACCTCGCTTGAATTTTCTCTTATCAAACAAATGTCATTTTTTTGCAATGTCTTTCTCATCCAAACTCATACAAGGGTCACCATAGGCTTGATAGATTCCTACATCACTACCCGATGTGAGTCAAGTACATATTTTTATCATGAGTACTTTCCAGGGTTGTTCTGTGGCTTTCAGTTGGTTGGATTTAGATGTGAAAAAAATTCTGAGGCTGAATGAGGAGGGCTTGACTCTTTTTGAAGCAAAATTGCATTAATCTAATTTTCACTTAAATATGGTATTCTCCTCAATACCTATAGTATCAATTCAGCTCCATCATCATGAAAAGTCATGAAACGTTTACACCATTCATCATTTCAGCATCAAAAATTTCAATCTTCTCAAACATGATTTTCTTGAAAGCTCCAGATGGGCACAGCTTTCCACCTCAATTAGAAGCTCCAGAAAAGGCACAGCTTCACTTGTCATGAAAGCTCCAGAAAAGGAAAAACTTTCAATATAATGAATTTCTTCAGTAAAAAACACATCTCTTCAGAATTTAATTTTCCACCCAAAGTATCACAAAATGTGGCGGCACAACACAAGATAGATTCCCCCACACTTAAGCTCAACTAGATTATGCAATTTCACTTCAAGAGTTGGTTGGATAGGGAAAATTGGCTTGTAATGTGGCTGACCTAACAGGTTGTACATGGCTTCTAAGGGATACAAAGATTAAATATTCAAGGTAGGCCATTATAAAAAAAAGGATTCTTTGAAATAGGGGCTTTAATACCAAACAAATGCCTCAATCATTTAAACATATGTACCTCAAACCCTCAATTTTTGATAGGAATAGATAAAATTCTAGTTAAATCAAGCATGGTTTGGTTCTCTCAAGAAGTGAGGTGAATGTAAAGAATATGAAAATAATGGTTCAGAATCCTCACAAGAAAGTGGTTTCAAATATAAAGACAGTGAGATGTGGCAAGGGATTCAAAATTCAGTGTACTTTTTAGTAAATTACTAAATATTTGAACTTGAAACAAAGTCATTTCAGCATTCATTTAAGCTCAGTTTCATGGGATAAATTGTTTCACTCATTTATATGCATTTCAAAATTGTGATGAGAATCATTTTAGCTCAAAAATTTCAAAAACACAAAGAAATTTGAAAAAATAAACACACAAAATTTAAAAAACACACAAATTGTTTTTTGGTTTTTTGTTTAAAATTGGAAAATAGGAAAACAATTTAAATTACTAAACTAAAAGGTTCCCTCCCCCACACTTAAAATATTGCATTGTCCTCAATGTGAACCCATGAGATGATATACGCACATGAAATGCAGAATTTTTAAATAGGACAAATAATATAAAAGTGAAAGGGTTAGGAACAGCCTGATGTGATCAAGTGATGATGGGGTCATGCAGTGTGATAACATCCACTACATCAGTAGGAATTACCTCAATGTATCTCTTCAAATGTTGACCATCGACTGTAAAGCTCCTTCCAGTGTCCTCTTGTGTGATCTCCACTGCACCATAAGGAAAAACATTAGTCACAATATAAGGACCTAACCATCTGGAACGCAACTTACCAGGCATCAGCTTGAGTCGTGAACTATAGAGAAGGACTTTCTCTCCAACATGAAACTCCCTTTGTTGGATCATTTTGTCATGAGCTGCTTTTGATCTTTCCTTGTAGAGCCTTGAGTTCTCATATGATGACAGTCGAATCTCCTCAAGATCTTGAATTTGCAACTTCCTTTGTATTCCACCTTGGGCCAAATCCTTGTTGCATTTCTTTATAGCCCAATATGCTTGATGATCGACTTCCACTGGGAGTTGACATGCTTTCCCAAAAACAATCCTAAATGGGGACATACCAATGGGTGTCTTGTATGCTGTCCTATAAGCCCACAATGCATCATCCAAGCGCTTGCTCCAATCCTTCCTATCTGGCTGCACAGTTTTCTCTAATATTTGTTCCAGCTCATGATTTGAAACCTCAACCTGGCCATTTGTTTGGGGGTGGTATGGTGTTGGTGTTTTGTATATCACCCCATACTTCCGAAGGAGGGAAGGAAAATTCCTATTGCAAAAGTGTGTCCCTTGGTCATTAATGATGGCCTTTGGTACTCCAAACCTGCAAAAAATATGTGCTTTGAAAAATTCCACAACAACATGAGAATCATCAGTCCTGGTGGCCTTGGCCTCCACCCATTTGCTCACATAATCAACAGCAACCAAAATATACAAGAAACCATATGAACTTGGAAAAGGACCCATAAAATCAATGCCACATACATCAAAAATCTCACAAAATAGTATGGGTTGTTGGGGAATCTCATGTCTCCTACAAATGTTCCCAGTGTGTTGGCAATGAGAGCATGACTTACAAAACACATGGGCATCATGGAATAAGCTAGCCCAATATAATCCAGAGTCCAAAACCTTCCTAGCTGTCCGTTGGGGTCCAAAGTGTCCACCACAAGCAAGTGTATGACAGAAATGCAAAACAGAATCAAACTCATGATCGGGAACACATCTCCTAATGACTTGGTCACTACACATGCGCCAGAGGTAAGGATCATCCCACACATAAAACCTAGACTCGCTTTTTAATTTTTAGACTTGATGTTTCTTTAAATTTGCAGGGATTTCAGAGGCAACAATGTAGTTAACTAAATCTGCATACCAAGGATGCGTACCTGAAATGGAATAAAGATGCTCATCGGGGAAAGTGTCCTGAAGTGGTACATGGTCCAAGGTGTCTTCCTCTAGTGTGTGAGTAAGCCTATTCATGTGTTCTGCCACCAAATTCTCTGATCCCTTCTTGTCCATTATCTCGATGTCAAACTCTTGAAGAAGAAGCATCCAATGGGTAAGTCGTGGCTTTGCATCTGGATTCTTCAAGAGGTACCTCAGAGCTGCATGGTCAGAAAAAACAACTACTTTAGAGGCCAATAAATATGAACGTAATTTATCTAAAGCAAATATGACAGCAAGAAACTCTTTTTCTGTGGTAGTGTAGTTTGATTGGGCTGAATCCAATGTACTTGATGCAAAGGCAATCACATGTGAATGTCCTTCCACCCTCTGAGATAAGACTTCTCTAACCGCGAAGTTGGAGGCATCGCACATAATCTCAAAAGGAATCTCCCACCGTGGGGGCTGGATGATAGGTGCAGTGCTAAGACACTTATTTATCTCATCAAAGGAAGTCCTACAAGAATTGTCAAACACAAAATCAGAATCTTTTTGAAGTAATCGTGACATAGGAAGAGCGATCTTACTAAAATCTTTGATGAAGCGCCGCTAAAATCATGCATGCCCTAGGAAAGATCTAACATCACGCACACATGAAGGATAGGGTAAGGATGAAATAATGTCTACCTTAGATCTATCAACCTCTATCCCATGTTTTGACACTACATGACCTAAGACAATGCCATGCTCTACCATGAAATGACACTTTTCAAAGTTCAGGACCAGATTTTTCTCAATAAAACGATTCAACACCTTTCCCAAAATAATTAGACATTCATTAAATAAAGACCCATACACTGTAAAATCATCCATAAATACCTCCATGCAGGTCTCAATAAAATCAGAAAAAATACTCACCATGCATCTCTGGAAGGTACCTGGGGTGTTGCAAAGTCTAAATGGCATCCTCCGGTAAGCAAAGGTACCGAATGGGCAGGTGAATGTCGTCTTATCCTAGTCCTCCGGAGCTATAAGAACCTGAAAATATCCAGAAAATCCATCCAAGAAACAATAGTGTGTCTTCCCAGCTAGTCTCTCAAGCATCTGATCAATAAACAGGAGGGGGAAATGGTCCTTACGAGTGGAATGATTTAGTTTCCTATAATCAATACACACACGCCAACTGTTTATCACCCTCATTGGAACTAACTCATCTTTCTCATTTTTAACAACAGTAACACCACTTTTCTTAGGCACTACCTGAATAGGACTTACCCACTAAGAATCTGAAATGGGAAAGATTATACCTACCTCGAGCAATTTCTCAACTTCTTTTTTAACAACTTCCTGGAGGGTGGGATTGAGTCTCCTTTTTGGTTGTCTCACCGGTTTAGCCCCATACTCCAAGAGAATCCTATGCATGCAAATGGAGGGGCTAATACCTGATATGTCAGCCAAGGTCCACCCAATTGCCCCGATGTTCTCCCTCAAAATATTCAAAAGCTTTTCTTCATGTTCAAAAGGGATATTGTTAGCAATGATAACAGATAATCTCTCACCACTCAACAAGTATGAGTATTTCAGATTTGGTGGCAATGGCTTGAGTTCTAATGAAGGAGGGTGTAGTATGGATGGTGACATTGAAGGAACTGAAATATGTTCACAAAGAGCATCGGTATCAGAATATACATCATAAAAATCAGAGAATAAAGCATCAAATCCATCAGCATACTCTATAGACATGTCATAATCAGAGTTCACATGATTAAAATCAGAATATGATTCCATTTCAAAATCAAATCTTAGAGAGTCTTGTTCCTTATAAATGGGTGTGGAAGTACTTTTAGACATCAAACTAAAACCAATACTCATAATCCCCCTAAGAATAGGACAATCCAATTCTATGGTGTTTTTACTTGGTGGTTCAAAATGGGAGATAACAAATGCAGAATGATCCTATGAGGGGTACTTCATGGAATCCATAACATTAAATATTACAACTTCATCCCCAAATTCCATGGAAAGTGTGCCCTCATTGACATTTATGATAGTTTTGCAGTTTTGAGGAAGGGTCTACCTAAGATAATGGGGGCTTGAGAACTTACCTGATTGTCCTCCATGTTAAGCACATAGAAATCTGCTAGGAAGATCATGTCTCTTACCCGGACAAGTACATCCTCAAGGACTCCCACTGGATATGCCGTAGCTCTATTGGCCAATTGCACCACTACTCTTGTTGGCTTCAACTCACCAACCTGCAAGGAAGTGAATACAGAGTGAGGCATCACATTTATTGAAGCTCCTAAATCACAAAGAGTATCATAGAAGTGAAACTCCCCTATGGTACATGGGATGGTGAATGTCCCGGGATCCTTGCACTTTGTTGGCATTGCTATATTTGGCGTAATGAGTGCCGAGAAATTCCTTCCAAGGTTGATCCTCTCATTTCCCTTGAGCCCTCTTCGATTGGTGCAGAGTTCTTTTAAGAATTTAGCATACCTTGGTATTTGCTTAATGGCTTCAAGTAGAGGAATGTTGATCTCCACACGCTTGAATGTGTCCAAAATCTCCTTTTGCATTGCTTCTTCAGCCATCTTCTTGGTTTGAACAACCCTGTTTGGAAAGGGAAGGGGTTTAGGAGGAACATCATAAATCTTTTTCTTACCTTTATCTTTCTCATTGGATTACTCATCAATTGGTATGAAATGCGGCTTCTCTGGAGTTGAGGTGAATCCCGGTGGAATGATAAATACAGATGTATTGTTCATTTGCTTCCCACTTCTCAAGGTGATGGAACTAACATTCCCCTTTGGATTTGGAGTGGGTTGGGAAGGTAGATTTCTGAAATTCTTACTTACAAGTTCATGGAGGGCGGTGGAAATCTGGCTCATTTGAGTCATTAACTCCCTCAGCTCCGAACTTTGACTCTTCAGCTCATTATGTTGATTAAGAACAATTTGCTTCAAAAGATCATCAGTATTAGAATCTACCTTTGGTGGGGGATTCCCTTGTTGTTGGTTTGTTGATGCTTGGGCTTTAAATCTCCTTTGGGGTTGTTGGAAACCCTGCTGGTAAGGCGGAGGCTGCTGGAAGTTTTGTTGAGAGGGTGGCCTTTGTTATTTTCCAGAGACATACCTCATGTCCGGTTGATCTTTTCACCCTTGGTTGTATGTTGGAGCAAATGAATCAAACTTCTTTTTGGGATATGGTTGTTGTTGCTGCTGAAATGGTCTCCCTGGGAATACTGATGCGCAATCCTCTGTCTCTTGTAGTTGTGGGCAACAGTCAGTAGGGTGGCTTCTCTCAGTGCAAATGCCACAAGACCTTGAAGGAGGGTGTAGAGATTTCTTTTGTGCCAAATAAATTTGCCTCACCATATTTTTCAATTCTTCTAACTTAGTATCAATCAAATTACTCTCACGAGAAGAAGGACTTACCTGATGTACTCCCCTGATATGTGGTGTACCTCGATCACCAAATTGTTGGGAATTTTGGGCCATCTTGTCGATCAATGCATGTGTGGCTGCTGGTGTCTTGTCCACCAATGCTCCTCCACCTGCAGCATTTACCATGCTCCTCTCCATGGTTGTGAGTCCTTCGTAGAAGTATTGGATGAGGAGTTGCTCACTAATTTGGTGATGCGGACAGCTTGCGCACAACTTCTTGAATCTCTCCCAATACTCATACATTTACTCCCCTTGTGCTTGCTTGATCCCCGAGATCTCATTACGAATGGAAGTGGTCCTTGATGATGGAAAAAATCTTTGTAAGAAAAGACGTTTCAAATCGTTCCAACAAGTTACATCTTCAGGTTGTAAATAATACATCCAATCTTTCGCAGCTCCATCAAGTGAGAATGGGAATGCTCTTAATTTGATTTGGTCTTCAGATACATTTCTTGGTTTCAAGGTTGAGAAAACCACATTAAATTCTTTAAAGTGTTTGTTGGGATCCTCACCAGATAAGCCATGAAACTTTGGAAGAAGGTGAATTAATCCAGATTTCAATTCAAAGTCCGATTCGAGATTTGGGTATGCAATAGAATTTGGTTGATAGTTAATATCTGGTGCATCCAATTCTCGAATGGTTCTATTAAGTTCATTTCCATTATTTCTAGCCATTGGTTCCTCTTTTATGTTTGAATTTGAATTGCTTCCAATTTCAATGTTTCCAGAAGAGAGGAATTCACCAACTAGTTGAATATTGAAACTTCCTGTAGGCTGAGAATGTCTGATTCGATCCCTAAGGCTACGTTCAATCTCAGGGTCAAGATCTAAGAGATCTTTGGGATTAGTTCGTGTCATCAATCAATGAAAGATTAAAAGAAGGAAATTGTACCATATTAAAATAAAAATTAGAAGTTTGAGTTGATGGTCTAAAAAGAAGTAGAAGGAAATAAAAGGAGAAAAAAATCAGATTGGGTAAAGACGGAAGAAAGAAGAGAGGAAAAGAATAAAATGTAAAACAAAATAAATACCTATAATTAGTTGAAATAATTACTTGTCTGCCCGGCAACGATGACAATTCGGTAGAGCGCTGTCGTGGGTGCCCTCAAATGATTAGTGTGATTTTGGGGTACTTAGGTGCAGCAGAGTGGCTGACCAAGGTCGTCTCTCAAAGGAGGAAGTGAATTAAAACAATTTTTAGAGTTATTCTAGAAATAAAATAAAAGAGAATAAAAACACTACTTGAAAGGATGGGGGTGGTTGTTTATAGTTTATGAATCTAGAATAAGTTTGCTGGAAGAAGATTGTATTTTTTTTTGTTTTTAGTTTTGAAATGAAGTTTGATTAAAATGACACAACAAAAAGATGTTTGTTTAGAAAATATTTAAAAGACGTAATCGATCTAACTCTACCTCTTCAATCATTTATTAATCATTATCATTTAAATTAATATTCACTTAATTATGATCCCTTAATTTGTTAAATCCCAAACCCTATGAGAATTAACTTTACCACAAAGATTGAAGTGAATTTAATCATAGGCTAACTTCAGAACATGCAATCGCAACACCCTGATTTGATTGATGTTATAAAATTAGATTATGGTTAGTGGTAAATTAAGGCACATAACCACTCTATAAATGAGGATTAATTTAGTTTCGGGATTATATTTGAACTCTACAAATTGTTCTCATGTGGTTTTGAATTACCGGTTATGGTTGTGCTCTCACAGTTCACACAATTCCCGACCTCGCGTGTTTTGTGTTAACTATTCAATTGATTGCTTAGTTTCATTTAAATTAAGAACTCAATTAATAGATCATAATATGTGAATTAAAGTAGGTCATTGATTCAAAATAAATGAATGAAGAAAGATAGAGGTCAATCGATTACTAAAAAGAACTACTCTTCCATGGGTGGTGTAGTCATCGTGGAGACGTTTTGCATAAGCAAAGGATTAAAAGGGTAGAACCCAATCATGTATCCACTATTGATTCCAAACAAATTAAGAAGATTAAGAGAAGAAGAAGAAGTATGAACACAGAAGATTATTTGAAGAAAAATTCAAGAAACAAACATGAAAGAAAAGAAATACAAAGAAGAGGTGGGAGAGGAGAGCCTTTTTGGAAGAGAGGTTTGCACAAATGCTTACTTCTTCCAAGAGTTGTAAGGGGATACCAAGAGACACCCTTTCTGAAAAACCTTCCCAAATCCTCGAAAAGCCCTCCCAAAGTGTTAAAACCCCCTTTAAATAGAGTTTGTGAGGGCTAGGGATACATAACTTTTTAAGTGTGAAATGAAAAACTCGGCCAAATATTTTAATCAACATTTCACCGCCTAGTTGACCTCCAAAACTCGTGAATTGATCGACCTTTCATAAGGCTTCTTTGTTCCAAATCATGTCCCGAAGCTTTGCTCAAACTTTGGGCTCAATCCAAGCCCGGATGTAGAGGATATGGCCCAAATACATAACTCATGTCAATTCTGCCGAGTCCAGCCCACCATTGGATTAATGGCCCATTTATTCCATCCAAATGCACTCTTTAGCTCTAGTGTCCTGAATAAAAGTTGTAGAATATTAAGTTAGTAACACTGTTAAAAAAATTTAAATTAAATAATAAATATAAAAATATTTATCTTCGAAATACTACAGTGCACTATTAAGGGTAAAACTGGAACTTTCACCAAATTTTCAAATAAATGATCAAATCCCAAATATTTTATAAATAAACATATTAAACACAATGTGAGGAAATTATATCATTTATTATAAATAAAATATTCAACTAAATAGTGTTTTATCAGTTAGAAATACAATCCCAACTGTAAAGTACAAGTACAAATGAAAAGGGAAAAACAACTGAAAGATGAAAAGCAGATCCTGGATCATCCACCATGGATCCTACCTGAAGGGTAGGTACAGATAGCCTCCTCAGTACTCCACGTCCATCAGTCTCCTCCGGGTACTGACTCATCGTTAGGTCCACCTCTGGGCACTGTCCAGTCCTAGTACACTCAGCCTTGGTCAGCGCTATTCATCGTCTGCATCCAACACGATGATGTGCAGGCATAGACCGTGCAGAGGTAAGTATAAAGATACTAAATAGGGACTCCAAAACCCTCAAGGTATCACAAAATCCAACCAAGATAAACCACGAGGTATGAAATCAACAGATAACCCTACTTAGGTATATTCCCTTACATATACCCAAGTTATCAAGTAATTCATCTCAATAATGAGGAGAACACAAAGTTACAGACTCAGCTCTCATAGGTATACAACTTATGTAGAGAGATAGAGATGATTTGATGTAGCCATTCAATCATCTATTCTATCGAACCCACATAGGATCTAGGTACATAAATGAGAATTGTCGAACCCACATAGGATCCAGGAATAGTAAACGGAGCTATCGAACCCACACAGGATCCAGGAATAGTCATCAGTGCGCAGCCTGCCATAGGGTTCCGCACAAAGCATGCTTGATTTCGGGAGGGTTCGCTCCACAATCCAGGATTCAATAAATAAACTGCCACGAAGTCCCATGTTAATTTATCCAAAAGATTCTTCTTTCCATAAGAAACTCAACATGAAAGACGGTGTGTCAATCGGACGCTTGGTCTGAGAGTTATTGGCATTTCCGTTCTGAGGGCCTAGTTGGATTTACGTTTGATCCATCCCGGCCTTACTCTAACTGTGTCTAAACCTCGAGTGGGTTATACCAAAAGAACCGTCTCTTTCCAAGGTTTCTGTCACCGTAGAAGGTTCGTCAATCAGATTATCATAGCTCACGTTACGAGAAAAAGAGTGGAAATGGGCCAAACGAGTCCCGGTCTGGTTTGGCCCAGTCAGCCCAACCCGGGTCCGAACTGCGGTCTGACCCAGTCTGCAGGTCCGACCCGGTCTGCGGGTCCGACCCGACCCGCGGGGGCGGTGCGGCCCGGGCTGGGTTTGGATCGTGTGGATGGCAGCCCATGGGGTCCACCCTAGCCACGTCCATGGGGTAGGCCACGCCCCATGGAAATCCCGTATGGCTTATCTATTCGGGTGGAATTCAAACCGGCACCACGTGGAGCCAGTCCGCATCCTGCGGGACTCAGCAACGGGTCCCGCTCCTCTCAGATGTTCGAGCGGCTAGCAACCTCCCGTGTGGCATTGTTGCACCTCACCTCCTCTAGCGACCCGGCGGCTCAGGCCGCTGGTCTTTCTCACTGTCATCCTTGCACAGGCCTCCTTGCATCATCGCGGCCAACCCCCCCCCCCCCCCCTGTTTGCTCCACCACAGGGCGTGGTTGCGTCGCGCCTTTTCTGGCGACCCAGCGACTCAGGCCGCCAGTTTTCCTCATGATCGGGATTACGCCAGATGCCCCTGCACTGCTGCAGCCTGTCGACCACGGGATACTCCTCCAGCAGCATGATTGTGTCGCCGCCTTCCATGCGGTGATGGTTGCCGCTCCATCCGTCGGTGTACTTTTCATGGGTCACTAGACGAGTTCCGGTGGCCCGATTTGTTAGGCGGAGAAAGAAAGGAGTGATGGCAAGAGGGGGGGTGAATTGCCTTTTAAAAAATAATTAACAATTTAAAATCAAAGTAAAGATGCAGTGGAAATAAAAGAGGCAAGACACACAGAATTGATAACGGAGTTCGGCCTAAAACCCGGCCTACGTCTCCGCTCCCAACTCAACTGTTGAGAGATTTACTACCGCTTACTTTTCAATGGTTTTAGCAAGAAACCCACTAGCCTTTTTACAGGTGAAGGCTATCTCACCTATTACAGCTTGCTTTTTAATGGTTTGAGCAAGAAACCCACTAGCCTTTTTAACGGGTGAAGGCTAGCTCACCGATGACTCAAGCCTTTTAAAGGGAAAGGCTTGACTAACCTCTTCACACCTTAAAGGTGGTGTGAAAACCCAAATGAAAGGGAGATGAGAAAGAGATGGGGTTTGTAGGCACAAACCCAAAATGATGCTCAAAAATGATGGCAAGAGGGGGGGTGAATTGCCTTTTAAAAAATAATTAACAATTTAAAATCAAAGTAAAGATGCAGCGGAAATAAAAGAGGCAAGACACACAGAATTGATAACGGAGTTCGGCCAAAAACCCGGCCTACGTCTCCGCTCCCAACTCAACCGTTGAGAGATTTACTACCGCTTGCTTTTCAATGGTTTTAGCAAGAAACCCACTAGCCTTTTTACAGGTGAAGGCTAGCTCACCTATTACAGCTTGCTTTTTAATGGTTTGAGCAAGAAACCCACTAGCCTTTTTAACGGGTGAAGGCTAGCTCACCGATGACTCAAGCCTTTTAAAGGGAAAGGCTTGACTAACCCCTTCACACCTTAAAGGTGGTGTGAAAACCCAAATGAAAGGGAGATGAGAAAGAGATGGGGTTTGTTGGCACAAACCCAAAATGATGCTCAAAAATGATAAACAAGAAAAACAGTAATGAGGAAGTCTTGGGCGTCAATGGATTGATGGAGCTGATGTAGGGCACTCCCAAGCTTCTTTGGTGGTTCTCCTTGGATGTGGAATTGAGTTTGAGCTATTGGAGTTCCTTGGAGGAATGCGCCGGAGGTTCGCCAAATGATGAACAATTGTTCCCGTGGGCTTCTGTGGCTTGATTATGGTTCCGGTATGGTTCCTTTGGCTTCCGGGGGTTCCAAGTCCTTTATTTATAGAGGGGGAACCCTCATATGGCCGTTAGAGGCCTTTGGAGCCGTTGGAGAGGCTTTCGGAGCCGTTGGAGGCCAAGTGGACAGGCTGGTCAAAAGCCCAATGGCTAGTTTGACTGCCTCCACCGGCTGACCGGTACAGGGCCACCGGTTGGCCGGTGTTTGGAAAATGGAAGAGGGCTCGGGCTCAGGCTCCACCGGCTGGCCGGTGCTGAGGCCACCGGTTGGCCGGTGTTGAGGCAGTAGCAAACACTGTTCGATTGGGTGCCACCGGCTGGCCGGTGCTGAGGCCACCGGTTGGCCGGTGCTGAGGCAGTAGCTTCCTCTTCTGCCCAGGCACTACCGGCTAACCGGTGCTGAGGCCACCGGTTGGCCGGTGGACATGAAAACAGTCCACTTTTCTTTCTTTGCCACTTCTTGCTCCTGAAATCATTCCTATTAACAAAAACACTTGAAAACAAGATTAGAAAACAAAGGAAGTGATTGTGATCATGAAAATTAAACCACGAGGGGTTCGAGAGGTACAACAATCTCCCCCTATTTTGATGATCACAATCACTAAAACAAGCAATGTAAAAGATTTGAAAAGTAAAGCATGAGAGAAATATTTTTCCCCCAATCAACCAAGAATTTCTCCCCCTTTGTGATTATCAAAATAGCACGGGGCATAAAACTTGATTGAGGGAAAAGAGATTTTTAAACCAATTGAAATTTTAAAATTTTAATTGAAAGTTTTGAATCAAAAATTGAATAACAGTTTGAATTGAAAGTTTGAAAATGGAAAAAAATGAATAGAAAATTTTGAATTGAAAAATTTAATACCAAGAGTTGAAATTGAAAGATTGAATTGAAAAATGAATAGAATTGAAAGTTTGAAAACTCTTAAACTATCCTAACTCCCCCTAAATAAAAACAATAAATCACCGGGGAGAGGTTTTTGAAACCGAGACAAATTTTGGCCCGGTGAGACTCGCTAGAAGGGATTTTTCAATCCATACTTGTCTAGTGGCGGGTCTTCTCCTAAAAAATTCATCATTTAAGAAAACAGATTTGGGCCTTCCATACCGGGAATTTTTGCAATTGCACTCATAAATTAAGTGCCCGGGTTTTTTACAATAATTGCAATATTTAAATTGGGAGCTCCCCCTTACAAAAATAGTGGGTGCATGGGAGGAGGAAGCTTGCTTGGAATAGCCAAGCCCTTCGGTGGTTCTAGATATGCGTTGGGAACCAAGGAGTTGGTTAAGATTTTTTTCACCTTGGGTGAACTTGGCTAGGGATTCCCTTAGATCTTTGATAGTTGATTCCATGGAATCAACATCGGGAAAGTTTTGGATTTTGAGGGTCAACTCTTCCTTCTCTTTGAGAAGTTGTTCTTTTTCAGAAGAGAGTTTTTTGAAATTCTTTTTTAAAGCAACAAATTTGGAAGAAAGTTCGTGAAAACCTTCTTCCAATTGATCTCTAGCATATTGGAGATCCTCATAGGATAAATGATTGAAAGAATTTGAATTTGAAGAACTAGAGGATGAGGAGTCGGAAGAGGTTACCTCGTGAAATGCCATTAGGCATTTGTTACCGTTGTCACTCGAAGAGGAGGATGTGGAGCTATCACTCCATGTCGCCTTGAATGCCTTCTTCTTTTCCTTTTGCTTGGACTTTTTCTTGTTGAGTGGGCAATCGGGCTTTTAATGGCCTTTCTTGCCACACCCATAACATGTTACCTCGGGCTCGGATTTTTCGGTGGGTTGAGCCTTGCGGGATTTCTTCTTTTTGTGCTTCTTCATGAATTTGTGCATCTTGCGGGCAAGATTCTCCATTTCGGAATCGCCGCTAGAAGAGGAAGATGATGATGAGGAGGAGCTTTCTTATTTTTGTACTTTGAAGGTGATGTTCTTTGGAACTTTGATCGGTTTGCCTTCCTTTTCAGCTTGCCTCCTCATGGTGATCTCATAGGTCATGAGGGATCCGATGAGCTCTTCGACCGGCATGTTCTTAATGTCTTTTGCTTCTTGAATAGCCGTGACCTTCGGTGCCCATGAGCTCGGTAGGATCCAAAGGATCTTCTTGACCATAGTTTCTGCAGAAATATTATCTCCAAGAGATTTTCTACCATTGCAAACGTCAGTAAAGCGTGTAAACATTTCAGAAATAGATTCGGATGGATGCATGGAAAAAGACTCAAAATCTTGACGATACATGTCCAATCGAGTATCCTTAACTTTGTTGGTCCCCTCATGGGTAACCTCCAATAGTTTCCAGATTTCATGAGATGTGGTACATTTGGAAACTCGATTAAATTCATTACGATCAAGGCCGCAATGTAGAGCGTTCATGGCTTTGCCATCAAGCTCGAAATTCTTAATATCGGCTTGAGTCCATTTGGATTCATCGGGAGAGGAAAGAGTGTAACCATGCATGACAATTTTATAAATAGGATAACCTATACTTCTAAGAAAAGTGGTCATGCGGGTTTTCCAATAATTATAGTCGGTTCCATCAAAAAATGGAGCTCGACCCAAAGAATAGCCTTCGGGGGCGAAAGAGGTTGAGGCCATCACAATGGATCTTGAATTTGAAACCGGTTAGGGTATTACTCAAATTTTCCTCTGATACCAATTGTTAGGAGGATAAAGAAAGGAGTGATGGCAAGAGGGGGGTGAATTGCCTTTTAAAAAATAATTAACAATTTAAAATCAAAGTAAAGATGCAGCGGAAATAAAAGAGGCAAGACACACAGAATTGATAACGGAGTTCGGCCTAAAACCCGGCCTACGTCTCCGCTCCCAACTCAACCATTGAGAGATTTACTACCGCTTTCTTTTCAATGGTTTTAGCAAGAAACCCACTAGCCTTTTTATAGGTGAAGGCTAGCTCATCTATTACAGCTTGCTTTTTAATGGTTTGAGCAAGAAACCCACTAGCCTTTTTAACGGGTGAAGGCTAGCTCACCGATGACTCAAGCCTTTTAAAGGGAAAGGCTTGAATAACCTCTTCACACCTTAAAGGTGGTGTGAAAACCCAAATGAAAGGGAGATGAGAAAGAGATGGGGTTTGTAGGCACAAACCCAAAATGATGCTCAAAAATGATAAACAAGAAAAACCGTAATGAGGAAGTCTTGGGCGCCAATGGATTGATGGAGCGGATGTAGGGCACTCCCAAGCTTCTTTGGTGGTTCTCCTTGGATGTGGAATTGAGTTGGAGCTATTGGAGTTCCTTGGAGGAATGCGCCGGAGGTTCGCCAAATGATGAACAATTGTTCCCGTGGGCTTCCGTGGCTTGATTATGGTTCCGGTATGGTTCCTTTGGCTTCCAGGGGTTCCAAGTCCTTTATTTATAGAGGGGGAACACTCATATGGCCGTTAGAGGCCTTTGGAGCCGTTGGAGAGGCTTTCGGAGCCGTTGGAGGCCAAGTGGACAGGCTGGTCAAAAGCCCAACGGCTAGTTTGACTGCCTCCACCGGCTGACCGGTACAGGGCCACCGGTTGGCCGGTGTTTGGAAAATGGAAGAGGGCTCGGGCTCAGACTCCACCGGCTGGCCGGTGCTGAGGCCACCGGTTGGCCGGTGCTGAGGCAGTAGCAAACACTGTTCGATTGGGTGCCACCGGCTGGCCGGTGCTGAGGCCACCGGTTGGCCGGTGCTGAGGCAGTAGCTTCCTCTTCTGCCCAGGCACTACCGGCTGACCGGTGCTGAGGCCACCGGTTGGCCGGTGGACATGAAAACAGTCCACTTTTCTTCCTTTGCCACTTCTTGCTCCTGAAATCATGCCTATTAACAAAAACACTTGAAAACAAGATTAGAAAACAAAGGAAGTGATTGTGATCATGAAAATTAAACCACGAGGGGTTCGAGAGGTACAACACGATTATCATTCTGGAAGTAGTTGTGCATCCCTCGGGACGTCACCTTCGATCCACAATCAATTTTGATGAGAATCGCTCATCTCAGTCTCATGTCGCGTTTAGCGACAAATTCCACATAGAAGGCAGAGGGGTCGGGCCGTGTTTGTTTGGTCCACACCCTCCACGTTATGGTGATATCATGCGGCTTTAAATTATAATCCTCGATGGAAAATGAAGAACATGCAACAATTAACAAAGCTTTAACCCCTACCTTTGTTCTTTGGTCGTTGATGAAGTCACAGAATGGTGGACGTCAATTCATTGTAGACGAACGCATCCTACATCGAGGAGGTTTGGAGGAAGGAAGTCGATGTCATAATCGAGGTCGATGTTCTTCGTCGGTTGAAGCGTTCTTCATCGGTGGAACACGTTCTTCACTGGGATCCTTCTCTCAAGTTCTCCCCTCTCCCAAGTTCCACCCAAATGAAAAATGCCAACCAAAATAATAGATTATATATACCTACTATTTAATCTTAGGCACATAATTCGAAAAGATTAAAATTAATTAATTGATGTGCTCAATTAATTAATCGAGAGGATTTGACACCATAAAGTGGGGAGTTCAAGAGGTATAACCTCAGGTGGTCCCCGCCATATTAAATAGGAAGAAGAGGTTAGGTTTGGGTGGGCCCCACCACCATAACCTCTCATGGGAGGCTAAGGTGTGGTTATCCCACCTCCAACTTTCATGTGGAGGTTTTAACCAATGAATAAAAATAAATCCACACACTTAATTTGTATTTAACACATTCTCTAAAAACCCCAAAACTGTCGTTTTTTCTCAACCAACTGTCGTTGAGGTGAAAGTCTTCTTAAACGAATACTAGCGCTACGAGTTCAACGGTGTCCTTTAATTTCAATTCCGAGCACCGGTTCAAAAGATATAAAAAAAACCGCTCGTACATTTACTGAACGTACCCGAACAAACTTCATAAATTGATTCCGGGCACACCGGGCCTCAGAGTCATGCACCGTCAGTTTTCGCGGACTCGTAAAATTCCCATGTATTTAAGAAAAAAAATTCCACAGATATTCCGTGTCTTTACATAAAATTTAAGGTTTCTCCTATGATATTTAGGGAATATACTATGGTGAGTATTCCAAACATAACCATAAAGGTTATGAAGGATCAGTGCTTGCAATGGAAGCCCTAAAAGGTGGGGTTTTAAAAAAGTTCACCAAAAATTGACGTGAACTCGTTGACGTAAGAGAATAGATGCTCGGTGATTGCCGAGTATCTCACATGTAGAGTTTTAAGAAGAAACTAAACCTTAAAATAACTGGGTTAATTCAAAGTTTTGCATGACGTCTGCTCGTCGTTGGTGATCCATGCTCAATGAATCTGAAGCTAAATTCATCTAGATCATCCAAATTCACTTCAAGTAATCTAGAGGAGAACCGATCACCATAATCTAGGTGTTATTGTAAATCTATAACGACTCCTTAGACACTCTGATTATCAACGCATCGCCTCTCTTGTGATGCTACACAGAGCTCCATCCGAGATCCTTTGATCCAGAGCCCATCTCTCTAGGTTGTGGGAGAGAGAAGAGGATATAGAGAGAGGAAGTGAATTATATATGTGAAAGTTCTCTGCCCCTCTATTTATAGAGTGAAATAAAATTACCCAGAAATGTCGGACCAACCACCGAACAATTAATCAAACTGTAAATAATATTTCGATTAATATATTAAGTCAGAAATAGTATTCCACATTATTATCACTTTCAGGTAATACATTAAATATATTATGTGATAATAATTAATCCATTAACTTAGCTCTTACTCCCACAAATATTAATTGAACATTGAATATATTAATATTCATTAAAATAATTTTTTCATGTATTTACTTAATCCTTATAAATACAATTAATAAATAAATTCAATACCCATTATTCATATGTTGAATAATATGAATTTATTAATTTTATTGGTGATCATTTAACTATGGAAAAATCCCGAGCACCAGTTTTGAGGCCCACCATGTCTAAATATTCTATTAAACTGAATAGGGAAGATTCTTGAATACACTATAGTGTGTGACCCTCTGGGCCCTTATCTTGATACTAGTGAATACTATTCACAAACCAAGAGTGGGATCTAGAAACCCATCATGGCCCCTAAAGAGAAATATTTTCATGGCAGTGACAACTAACCTATGAACACGTACTGTGTAATATAATCTCTTGGTTTGTAATATCTCATAAAGAAAGACGCACTCACTTGTCATCACACTTTTCTTTATTTATTCTTTCTTGATCTAACAAGCTAGATTTTCCATCGATTGTAACACCCCAAGCTTCCACGGTACGTTTCCCTTCGAATAATGCAATGGCGTGCATTGTACGCAACTTCGAGATTCTAACACACCACAACCAATCAAACTAGCCGTTATGAATAGTAATACCTACTTTTTAAAATTTTAGAATTTTTATCTCTCAAAATGGACTTCATTTTTGGATTTGGAGTATCTAATTTAGCTTAAGGTGAAATTTTGGTACTTTTCGGATAAATTTAATATTTTGATGAATAGTCAAAATTACTAAATTTTAATTAAAAACAACTTTTTTAATCAAAATAATTAATAGTGATAAATTATGAATTTGAGTGGTTTAAAAGTATAATTAGAATATATTTTTACCTTTTTATCCAATGGTGTTCATTAAAATTAATTTCACTTTGAAATTGGACATAAACAATTGTCAATCTTTTGATATATATTGTTTCTTAACAACACGCTATTTGTTGTGACAGCGGGAATTAATTATAAAATTAATTAATGCAACCTTTATGTTTGGAATTTTTTAAAATAGACATCATTTTTGAATTCGGAATATCAATTATAGCCTAGGGTGAAATTTTGGCATTGTTCTGCAAAACTTCAATTTTTGATGAATAGTGAAACTACTAAGTGGTAGTTAAAAAACTGAATTTTTCATAAAACTTAATTTTACTGCTTCTGTGATTGGAATTTCAAAAATCCGAGAGACACGGTTAATATCAAGGAGTAAAATGTGGTTCAATGAGATGAAAATAATTTTTGGTGAATAGTAACTTTTTACTTTAATTTACCACGGTTAAAAGTAAATAGGGTAATTAAGGGTAAAAATGATATTAATATTACCATAACACATGTCCTAATTCTATTGGACAAGTGTATCTCGACCAAAAACAACCTTAGAAATAAAATATTATCATTTAGGTCCACTTGGATTAGATTAGGACATTTATTTAATTCAAAGAAGAGTTAAAAGAGTTAAAATCAAAGTTTATTTACTAAAACATTTTTTAAAATAGGGTTATACATAAGATAAATTCTATTGTAAATATTCATTAGAAAGCTAATAAGCTTTCCTACATAATGATAATTTATTTATAATTTTTAGACATTAAATAATTTAATATATTTATGACACAATGTTGATGCAGTAATTACCATAATAGTGAAAAATTAAAATAATTGATATTATAAATACCCAAATAAATATAATTTAAGACTTTTAATGAATAATCTAATTTTCTAGGATAATATGACATATTAGGATTGATTTAATGGACTTTGTTCTAAGTAATCATTCTGTTATGAGTTTCACAAAAATCAACTATTGAATAGTGTCAAAATTGACATAAAAGAGTTTTCAAAACAAATATTATATTATTAATTGATATTAAATTCTTAAAAATCTAAGGTTTGGACAAGAGACTTATATCATGATAGGTATATTATTAATGGACCACTTGGGGGTCTCGTGGATGTATATAGTATGTTTATTAACTATATAATATAAAAATACAAAGTGACATGGTAAATGTCAAACTAATTAACTAAGAGTTAAAAATAAACGATAAGGTTAATATAGTGACCCAAACCTATCTAAATTCTATTGGTTGAATGGTTTTCGACCTATACCCACACTAACCGTTGAATAATAAACTTTGGAGCCATTAGAAACCGAAAATGAATTTATTATAAATTAATATTTTTAGCTTTTCCAAAGGTGCCACTCACCCCTTTTATAAAAGGGAACTCCTCCTTCTCATTTCTTCACACCTTAAAAGGCTTTTGGTTCGGCAAAAACCAACCCAAATACCCTCTAAACATCTCTCACTACAACCTAGAGGCCTTAGTTTGATCAGAAAGCCAACCTAAGGATCCCTTTTGATCATATCAAAAGGAAGAACCCGAAGAAGAGGTAATGTTTTCACCACCCCCTTTTCAAGTTCCTTTCTTCTTCCATGTCTTATTTCTTTGTTATTAAAATTCTAAAATAATAACTCCAGTATCTTATATATACTATGATGTTATTATAAATATGGTACAACCATATTCAGTATTCTATCCACCCATTGAATAACATGTCACCATATGTGCGTACGTACGGCTTACCGTCTCCACGTCGTGGTGTAATTGTTATTGAATATATTATTATTTGGGTGGGTATAATAATGATGTGTAACTCATGAAAATAATAAATATAACATGATAATGATTCTGTATATATTATATACTATCCAATTATATATTATTTTAATATCAAAAGAATGATATTGTCGCTCGTGCGTACGTACGGACTACCGTCTCCACAAACGTGATGAGATTCATTCTCTATCATATCCATTCAAGTATAATTATCATTTGATGATTTAAAAATAATTTTTAAGGACTTGATATCATTCTGTATATGAATATGATACAACATATCCATGACAAACATGGCTTATGTAACAAAACAAATAAAAGAAAACGAGTAAGTTAACACCTGAAACGACGATAATTCTAAGATATTATTAACAAAGCAATGTTAAAAGATCATATATGATATCATATTAATGTATATTATTCATGAATAATTTAATAAAAATTATTTCAACATTATACATGAGGTTAACCTACCCCCAACCAAGGAAAAGTACAAGGTAAGGGATTTTCTTATCTCACTTTCAATTCCGTGAGATTTCCATTGTTTGCCACTAATTTATCGAAAGTGGTATATTGTGTACTTCCAGTTGATATATATTATCATTATTCTCTTTATATTCATGTTATTCTATAACAAATTTGGTGGTTTTTAACTTTTTGTCATACGACTCAGTTGATTACAACGTGGTAAGGGGTTTCTTATCTCATTCTTAATTTCGTGACAATTCCATTGTTCACCACTTATTTATTGCATGTGGTGTAAGTGTACTACCCATAATTGTATTCATTGTGTATTATACTTTAATTTATGGGTATTTACATCATCATTGTGTGATTGTTCTTTCATGGGTGAATGTTTCGTATGTTACCTAATCGATAAGGGAATTCGAAATTTCAATTTCCACTCATTTGGCTTTACGCATATTTCATTGATTATATTACCCCAAGATTATGTGTGGAAATCACTATTCATTTGATTATGTCATAATTTCCACTCCCCTTCCTGTGGATATACTTTTGATACACATAATAACTCCATTGATAATTTCTCAAGTCATTGATATGAATTTGATAAGTGTAATTTTAACTCATTCTCCATTTGTTGAGTTAAACATCCAATTCGTTGGTGTTGTTTTTACAAGAATATGTGTGAATATCCTTTGATTGTTTTACACTGAATATCCAATAATATTTAGTGTATTTATATTTGTCACACATAATTATGTCGTTGATTTATCCTTAACGTAAGGATACGGCCTTTATGAGAGATTTCATCTCAATTTACATTCCATTGAAACTTCTTTATTGTTATACACCAAATCACTTTTATGTGGTGTATATAATGTACTTTGACATAGTATATCATGAATTCCTTCATTATCATGATATTACAAAGTTTTGATTACCTCAATTATTTGTATTCAAGTGTCTCTCTTTTGGTTAGAATCTCTAACTAAAATACCATTTTTTAAATGTTTTAAAGACTTATTCATCTAAATCTTTCTCATTAATGTCCATGTTTTAAAAATGGGTTTAAGGATTTATTTATATAGACATTAAAGTTTTAAAATTAAAACTACTTTTAAAAAGTTTCAAAGTGGTATGGGACACTTTGATTTAAAAATCTATTTTTAAATGGCTTTTTGACAAATAGTGTGACTTTTAAATGATTTCAAGAAAAAGGGGGATATTTCTCTCAAATAGTTTTGATGATTATTTTCATCTATGTCAACATCCTTCATTTTTCTTGATTGAGGTTAATGTGATACAATAAAATCTTCCATATTGTATCAAATTAGTTATGTCTGACTATGGATGTGCTATTTTTATACCATTCATGGTTTGTGGTTAACGTATTGGCATTTCATATGCTAGTATTAATACAAATGTTTATGTTATGTTTAAACCTGTTCATATGAGGAATGCATTGGACTTAATAAGTGACGGGTGGAGCCCGCTATAGCTCCTCGATGCATCGGTAGGTCTCATGAGACAAACTAGTGTCTTGGCACAAGGCCTTGACAAAATCTTATTTGTAGTCTTGGCACGAGGCCTTGGCTATGTGGTTATGATAGTCTGGAATTATGCATTCCATCATTATAAAAGTGGTAATTGACATTGCATGTGATTATTCGATTAGTAGAATATCCATGTGAATAAGTAAATGGCATTATTTCATTTTATTTTTGCCATACTATGTTGAAGTTCAAGTTCAAAAGGCTTTTGTTTTAAGTTATACATTGCCTTAAATGTTTATTCTTATTTATGAAAGTTTCCGCTATATGGTTATCCTTACTGGGTATTTGAGCTCACCCCTTTTTTATGTTTTATTTTTCCCAGGATGTGAAGAAGTAATTTATGAATGACCTGCAGGGATAGTATGTGGGGATATTAGGGTGGGATATGGAGACTATGTTGTTGTAGTAGTTTTTCACTTTATGATGTAATGTAAAACTTTATGAATATATCTAGTGTTTCCAAGGCTACTAAACCAATCGGTCTTTCAAGATCTGATCTTTCTTGTGATCATGCCAATGTTATGTAATAATGCACTGACTCTAGGTAACTGGGGTCGGGGCGTTACAGTTGGTATCAGAGGAAGTTTAGTACAAAACTTGGAAGTTAGATTTAGATAAACTCTGATTAGAGCACATAGACCTAAGATGAACTTTGAGGATTAGTATAGAAGAACTTCAAAAAATTTGGTATTGTAGAGATTTTGTGAGTTTTCCGAGAAATACATCCCTGTCTGGATACGAGCAGGTAGAGGCGGCTCTGGCACAGATGTACCTGGGGGTAAAACCCAAAAACACCGCTTTGAGCAAGACTCGAACGGGAACTGGTGCACGACAACAGGCCTTGCTGCACTCTTGGTTATGACACTCTCGGGGGATATGCTTAGGATAATTTACATTTTCTTTACAACCCGATTTAAAGTATTATATATATAAGATGAGAGTAAATGAACTTGGTTAATCCTAATGTGTTTCAAATTGAGAATATGGTGACATGTTAATCTCTAAATGATTGTATAACTACTATTACTCACACAATGCTTTCTGGTTTTAGCCAATGGCTGGATTCCAAGGAAGTCATAGTGACTTTGATAATGGTGTACAAGGTGGGAACGGTGGTGGCAATGAGCAACAAAATGGAATGTTGATAGGCGTAAAATATATCATCTTTATGCCAAATCAATTTTCCAAAAATATGATCAACAATATATATATTAACCAATTACCGGACACAACAAATAAGAGAAAGGTGATGAAAGATAAGAGCTCCAGTAGTGGAGACCATGGAGAAAGAAATCCTCAATTCCCATCATGCAGGAAATGTGGAAGGAGACACCCAGGAAAGTGTCTCAATGGGACAAAGAAATGATTTACGTGCGGGAAGGAAGGACATAAAGTGAAGAATTGCCGAAGAAAAATAAATAGTACTATGGAAGAAGATAAAAATGGCCACAAGAATCCATTTACAGTCATTTGCCGTAAATGTACGGGACCTGGCCATTACCCGAGTGAATGTCCTATTCTATAGGATATTTTCTTGGTTAGAGAAGAAGCTATGTGGAAATAAATGGTTGGATAAATGTTTAAAAATTATTAGTGATCCTTTTTGAAGGGTTTACTTTGGAATAATTTTCACTTGTATTTGTAACCCTAACGTTTTCCATGTGAGAATGATATTTATGGAAGAATTATCTTTTCTCTTGTGGATATAGTTATAAATAACCATTTGGTTTTATATGATCATTGGGTTTGAGGAAATTACAAATTATTATAATTTGGGATGAAAATGTAAGGTATGAGATAACATTTGTGGTTAAATTATGTTATGGTTATTTTGAGGAATTTATCTCATTTTGGTAATGTTATAAAATATAGTTTTTGAAAAAAGGACAACATGTAGACCGTATGACAACCCGTCGCGTCAGACAAAGCTGTGGGAATTGAACCCACAACCAAGGTGCGATTGGGATTTATTGCCTACCACTGGACTACGTGAAGACCCTGGTTAGTGTGACTATTATTTTTAGTTTAATTATTTTATTGATCAATAATAATTTGATTTGGGATCTTATGTCTTATAAAATGAATAACCATAGTATAGGAAAATGATTTGGTGATTGAGTGATAAATGTTATTTTGGAAGTTGTTCGCTTTGGTGTGAACACTATATGCCCAAGGAAAATAGAATAGTATGGGATTTCATTTGAGGAGTAATGGTGGATTTTTATCTATGTTTTTATTGTGGATTTATAATGATTTGGGTTATTTATGGAAATGATTAGGTTAATTACTTTTAAGTATGTGACTTTAAGAGTAATTAATGTCATTTGGAGATAAAATTTAACGTGGAAGACTATATTCTTAATAAGTTTTGGTTTTCAATATTAGTTTTGATTATATTGAAGGATTTTAAGGAAAATTTATTATTGAATGGTATTTATTTAACTTTGGGTTATTGTTGGTTTAATTTTGGAAATTAATATTAGTGTTTATTTCTCTCAAGGAATATCCTTTTGGGGGATCATTAGATCTTGTACTAACCATTTTGGTTTTGATTAATCTCTAAAGACAATGTAAATATATAGTTCATCCTGCATGGATCATGTGATTCTATAGAAGTTTATTCTAGCTCTTCCAGTGTGACCAACTCTTCTTGAATACTCATCGTTTAAAAAAATGAGTTAGTGGTTGAAATTTATTAATGAATGAAACTCTACTTAAAATGTAAGTATATATCTTTATATTCGTAGTCAATATCATAAATGAATTCCTCATCCTTATGTAATGTAACTTAAAACAAAAAAAATATTGTCCGTTTACTTTCCTACTAGGAGACTAATGGTCGTTTGTCCCAACATAAGTTTGTGGTTTTCTTATTGTTAAATTCTCTTGATCATGATTTCTATCTCTCTCCATCAAAACTTGACACTTAGTTTATCATCCATATCCATGTTTTCCTACATGGAATCCGAGTATGGGTTATCTTGGTTGATCTTTATACCTCTCTTTCTTTCTTTTAAAGTGATAGTTTTATTGACTCTTTTTCTGATGTGGGACTTTCCATTATATTCCCCATCACAATTTTAAAAATTGTGAGGATGCAATTTATTGAAGGAGGGGAGAATGTAACACCCCAAGCTTCCACGGTACGTTTCCCTTCGAATAATGCAATGGCGTGCAATGTACGCAACTTCGAGATTCTAACATACCACAACCAATCAAACTATCCATTATGAATAGTAATACCTACTTTTTCAAATTTTGTAAATTTTATCTCTCAAAATGGACTTCATTTTTAGATTTGGGGTATTGAATTTAGCCTAAGGTGAAATTTTGGTACTTTTCGGATAACTTTAATATTTTGATGAATAGTGAAAATTAATAACTTTTAATTAAAAACAACTTTTTTAATCAAAATAATTAATAGTGATAAATTGTGAATTTGAGTGGTTTTAAAGTATAATTAAAATATATTTTTACCTTTTTATCCAATGGTGTTCATTAGAATTAATTTCACTTTGAAATTGGACATAAACAATTGTCAATCTTTTGATATATATTGTTTCTTAAAAACACGCTATTTGTTGTGACAGCGGGAATTAATTATAAAATTAATTAATGCAACTTTTATGTTTGGAATTTTGTAAAATAGACATAATTTTTTAATTTGGAATATCAATTATATCCTAGGGTGAAAGTTTGGCATTGTTCTGCAAAACTTCAATTTTTGATGAATAGTGAAACTACTAAGTGGTAGTTAAAAAACTAAATTTTTCATAAAACTTAATTTTACCGCTTCTGTGATTGGAATTTCGAAAATCTGAGAGACACGGTTAATATCAAGGAGTAAAATTTGGTTCAATGAGATGAAAATAATTTTTCGTGAATAGTAACTTTTTACTTTTATTTACCACGGTTAAAAGTAAATAGGTTAATTAAGGGTAAAAATGATATTAATATTATCATAACACATGTCCTAATTCTATTGGACAAGTGTATCTCGACCAAAAACAACCTTAGGAATAAAATATTATCATTTAACTCCACTTGGATTAGATTAGGACATTTATTATTATTTAATTCAAAGAAGAGTTAAAAGAGTTAAAATCAAAGTTTGTTTACTAAAACATTTTTTAAAATAGGGTTATACATAAGATAAATTCGATTTTAAATATTAATTAGAAAGCTAATACGATTTCCTACAAAATGATAATTTATTTATAATTTTTAGACATTAAATAATTTAATATATTTATGACACAATGATGATGCAGTAATTACCATAATAGTGAAAAATTAAACTAATTGATATTATAAATACCCAAATAAATATAATTTAAGACTTTTAATGAATTACACTAATTTTCTAGGATACTATGACATATTATTATTGACTTAATGGACTTTTTTCGTAGTAATCATTCTGTTATGAGTTTCACAAAAATCAACTATTGAATAGTGTCAAAATTGACATAAAAGAGTTTTTAAAACAAATATTATATTATTAATTGATATTAAATTTATAAAAATCTAAGGGTCGTCCAAGAGACTTATATAATGATAGATATATTATTAATTGACCACTTGGGGGTCTCTTGGATGTATATAGTAAGTTTATTAACTATATAATCTAAAAATACAAAGTGACATGGTAAATGTCAAACTATTTAACTAAGAGTTAAAACTAAAAGATAAGGTTAATATAGTGACCCAAACCTGTATAAATTATATTGGTTGAATGGTTTTCGACCTATCCCCACCTTAACCTTTTAATAATCATCTTTGGAGTGATTATAAACCGAATATGAATTTATTATATATTAATATTTTTAGCTTTTCCAAAGGTGCCCCTCACCCCTCTTATAAAAGAGCACTCCTCCTTCTCATTTCTTCACACCTTCAAAGCCTTTTGGTTCGGCCAATCCCTCCCCAAATACTCTCTCAACTTCCCTCACTACAACCTAGAGGCCTTATTTTGATCAGAAAGCCAACCTAAGAGCCCTTTTGATCAAATTAAAAGGAAGAACCTGAAGAAGAGGTAATGTTTTCACCACCCCCTTTTCAAGTTCCTTTCTTCTTCCACTTATTCTTTATTTGTTAATAACATTCTAAAATAATAACTCCAGTATCTTATATATACTGTGATGTTATTATAAATATGGTACAACCATATTCAGTATTCTATCCACCCTTTGAATAACATGTCACCATATGTGCGTACGTATGGCTTACCGTCTCCACTTCAAGGTGTAATTGTTATTCAATATATTATTATTTTGGTGGGTATAATAATGATGTGTAACTCATGAAAATAATAAATATAACATTATAATGATTCTGTATATATGATATACCATACAATTATATATTATTTTAATATCAAAAGAATGATATTGTCGCTCGTGCGTACGTACAGACTACCGTCTCCACAAACGCGATGAGATTCATTCTCTATCGCATCCATTCAAGTATAATTGTCATTTGATGATTTAAAAATACTTTTTAAGGACTTTATATCATTCTGGATATGAATATGATAAAACCTATCCATGACAAACATGGCTTACGTAACAAAACATATAAAAGAAAACGAGTAAGTTAACACCTGAAACGACGATAATTCTAAGATATTATTGACAAAGCAATGTTAAAAGATCATATATGATATCATATTAATGTATATGATTCATGAATAATTTAATAACAATTGTTTCAACATTATACAGGAGGTTAACCTACCCCCAACCAAGGAAAAGTACAAGGTAAGGGATTTTCTTATCTCACTTTCAATTCCGTGAGATTTCCATTGTTCGCCACTAATTAATTGAAAGTGGTATGTTGTGTACTGCCATTTGATATATATTATCAATATTCTGTTTATATTCATGTTATTCTGTAAATAATTTGGTTGTTATTAACTTTTGGTCATACGACTTAGTTGATTACAACGTGGTAAGGGGTTTCTTATTTCATTCTTAATTTCGTGAGAATTCCATTGTTCACCACTTATTTATTGCATGTGGTGTATGTGTACTACCCATAATTGTATTAATTGTGTATTATACTTTAATTTATGGTTATTCACATCATCATTGTATGATCGTTCATTCATGGGTGTATGTTTCATACGTTACCTAATCGATAAGGGAATTCGAAATTTCAATTTCCACTCATTTGGCTTTATGAATATTTCATTGATTATATTACCCCAAGATTACGTGTGGAATAACTATTCATTGGATTATGTCATAATTTCCACTCCCCTTCCTGTGGATATACTTTTGATACACATAATCACTCCATTGATAATTTCTCAAGTCATTGATATGAAGTTGATAAGAGTAATTTTAACTCATTCTCCATTTGTTGAGTTAAACATCCAATTCGTTGGTGTTGTTTTTACAAGAATATGTGTGAATGTCCTTTTATTGTTTTACACTGAATATCCAATCATATTTAGTGTATTTATATTTGTCACACCTAATTATGTCGTTGATTTATCCTTAACCTAAGGATATAGCCTTTATGAGAGATTTCATCTCAATTTACATTCCATTGAGACTTCTTTGTTGTTATACACCAGATCACTTTTATGTGGTGTATATAATGTACTTTGACATAGTATATCATGAATTCCTTCATTCTCATGATATTACAAAGTTTTGATTACCTCAATTATTTGTATTCAAGTGTCTCTCTTTTGGTTAGAATCTCTAACTAAAATACCATTTTTTAAATGTTTTAAAGACTTATTCATCTAAATCTTTCTCATTAATGTCTATGTTTTAAAAATGGTTTAAGGATTTATTTATATGGACATTAAATTTTTAAAATTAAAACTCCTTTTAAAAAGTTTCAAAGTGGTATGGGACACTTTGATTCAAAAATCTATTTTTAAATGGCTTTTTGACAGATAATGTGACTTTTAAATGATTTCAAGAAAAAGGGGGATATTTCTCTCAAATAGTTTTGATGATTATTTTCATCTCTGTCAACATCCTTCATTATTCTTGATTTAAGTTAATGTGATACAATACAATATTCCATATTGTATCAAATGAGTTATGTTTGACTGTGGATGTGCTATTTTTATACCATTCATGGATTGTGGTTAAAGTATTGGCATTTCATATGCTAGTTTTAATACGAATGTTTATGTTATGTTTAAACCTGTTCATATGAGGAATGCATTGGACTTAATAAGTGACAGGTGGAGCCCACTATAGCTCCTCGATGCATCGGTAGGTCTCATGAGACAAACTAGTGTCTTGGCACAAGGCCTTCACCAAATCTTATTTGTAGTCTTGGCATGAGGCCTTGGCTATGTGGTTATGATTGTCTGGAATTATGCATTCCATCATTATGAAAGTGGTAATTGATATTGTATGTGATTATTCGATTAGTAGAATATCCATGTGAATAAGTAAATGGCATTATTTTATTTTATTTTTTCCATACTATGTTGAAGTTCAAGTTTAAAAGGCTTTTGTTTTAAGTTATACATTGCCTTAATTGTTTATTCTTATTTATGAACGTTTCCGCTATATTGTTATCCTTACTGGGCATTTGAGCTCACCCCTTTTCTATGTTTTATTTTTCCCAGGATGTGAAGAAGTAATTTATGAATGACCTGCAGGGATAGTATGTGGGGATATGAGGATGGGATATGGAGACTATGTTGTTGTAGTAGTTTTTCACTTTATAATGTAATGTAAAACTTTATGAATATATCTAGTGTTTCCAAGGATACTAAATCAATCGGTCTTTCGAGATTTGATCTTTCTTGTGATCATGCCAATGTTATGTAATAATGCACCGACTCTAGGTAACTGGGGTCGGGGCGTTACATTGACTGCCATGGCCATGGTCTTATAAAGTTATTTCCATCCTTATAAACATGGCATGAGATATATTACTTCCATAACTCTGAAGCATCAAATCATATCTTAAACATTCATCCAATGACATGCCACCAATGACGCACCCAACACAAACTACCTCTTCATGACTTCATTGTCATGGTTTTTGTCTTGCATAAAAGTACGCAATTAAATGGCATAAATTGGTAGTGGTATCAATTCGTGAGAACATTACACATGATCGTAGATCGGAATATCCAATGACACCCAAAACATGTGGTTTTTCTATTGCTTGGTCTTTCCTCATGATATCACTAATCAATATCACCAAGTGCGAACATCATGACAAGAAGTCTCAATGCTTATGAGCCCCTAGGACCTGATAGTCAAATATCTACTTTTTCCAATCAATAAGAGTTATCTATACTATAGAACATATATTTAAGATTAATTTCATAGTACCTGGAGGTTTTCATTATATCTAGAGATCTACTAAAACCTTTCGATATGACAATTAATCATTGAACATTACCATATCAACAATGGACACTAAAAAGTGTACACTATAATGGTAAGATGAAATCATGTGTAGCTAACTTTATACACGATACAATAATCAAAAACATTGAATATTGGTGTCTATGTAACCCTCTATTTCAACACTCCCAGTTTCACTAGAACCAACTTGTTAACCAAACATTTTTAGCTACTCACATGATAAAGATTGTGTTTCTTCTAGGTAATGGCTTTAGCTACTGGGCCAGCCAAAGTTCCACCATGTGGAAATTTTTCTATAGCTACCTAGTCTCCTGGAGTAAAACTTCTTTAGAGATATTATCTCGAGTATATACCACTTTTACACTATCATAACTTGACGTCATGGCTAGTAAGAATATCATAATTGAAATTATGATAATACTTTTCTAACCAGGTGAGATTCCAAGAATAGAAACAAATCACCGCATTTAATAACTGCTTCTTAGCTGCCTCAGAAGCTGCAACGTACTTGGACTTTCTAGGTATGGCTACCACTGACTGATATGAACTTGACTCACTCATCTTCTTTAGCCTAACTATGATAGTAGATCACATTGATATATGGAGACCAGTTTGTATACCCAAAAACTAGTGTCCTTTCTTCTCTACTTACCATGTACATATCTTTGTACATTTCGAAGTATAATTAGATAGTACGGACTATATACCTTATAGTTCTCTTTGATATAATTGATATTTTTCTACTCTAAAATATACATTGTAAATATCAGTTCTTTTATATATCATGGAATACATGATTGATCCCTCTCTTCAACCTATGGATTTAAATCATCACATTTATCTTCTCCTATGTCTCAAACATGTCAACCTGTAGAGATTATTCCTTGTGACATAGGAAACAATTCATCCCTTGAATTGTTCCAACATATATTTTTCAATATAATGTCACTATATATATGATGGACTAGGTCCAAGAAACATATAGATCTTCCTCAGTAGATCCAATTCCCTAGAACATAGGTTTCCAATTTAAGTCAATCACTGTAGAAAAAGTTTCATCTTGGTCTTAATTAATTTAAAGACCAATGTCTATTTTCTATATGTTATCAAACATACTTTTCTTTGAAAATAGTGGCACTCCCACTATCCTTTTTTAGACACATGGCAATCATTTATTTAAAATGTATATTCTATGATAATTTTTCTTACATTAATGCTAAACTAGATTACATTAACTTGCATCCTTTATTATAATTCTTGGTTGTGACCATCCCTTTTTGGTTGCATCGTATAGACACCGCCCATGATTGGAGTTCATGACATCATATGATAAATAAAATAATCTTGTAAATTAGCTATGAAAAGTAAAATTCTAATTGATTTATTCATAATGACTTGGTGAAACCAATTAGACCTTATCGGTACAACACTTTTACCATCCATGTTTTAACTCACTTGAATACCCACCACAGTATTTAAAATAATAAGCCCCTCTTCACTTTGATACATGGAATCCATTAATTTATTTTTAGTTGGTCTTATCAATTTTATCTAATTTCAATACACTTATTACTTGTATGAAATATTTTTCACATTGAATAATATATCACGGACCATGTTTAATATAAAGAAACCATCACCATGGTTTTGTCCTTCCTACACAGTATGTGTCTCTAGAACATACTATGTTCAACATGTGCTTGTGGAACTAGTTCCAATGCCAACTATTTGTGCATCTTGAGCATTGACTAAAAACAATTCAATATAGCTCCCATTATCTCTAGTAGATATGTTGACCCTTATATAGATGTGTAGTCAATTACTTGACTACTTAATTTTAAATCTTAGTGTTTTATGAAATATCTTAAACAGTCATTAGGATTATTACACTAAATGAACAATGTGTTTATCTTGATGCAAGTTTGTTTATGTCCTAACAAATTCATTTCATCCAAACACATTTCCGTATGATATAATGGATTTACATCATACTATGACTTTTATGATACTCATTTTACATTTATATTTGGCATATGGTTATGGGATTACATTTTTATTTACGAATCATGTCATGAAATATAATGGATGTTTCTGCAAGTTGCAACATTGGTACTACATACATCCAAATTTTGATGTATAACACATGTGTTTAGGAATTACTTCATGCTATATTTTTATTGGTCCATGTTGATATGTAAGACTTCATCATCAATCATCCTCATTAACATCATGGTTTTTATGTTTATAAGTTACTCTATGTTTAAGAATTACTCCATGATACATTATTATGATTGACAATTACACTTTCAAGATATTCTTCAACATGATGGGTTGAAGTAGCTCATATCTTTTGACCATGAACTTACATCATTTTAACATTCCTTAATTACATAAAGGAATATTATGATGTATATATATACCTATATCGTATTCTTAGAATATTTTACTTTCCCATGTTGAACTATTTCCAAAATCATTATGACTTACCATTATTTCTAAAGGTTTCTTTGTCCACTAGTGGAAATACGGGATTTAACATTGACATAATAACGTCAGTTTTTTTATAAATCGATGCCAATAGTTTGTGCAGGAACTTATGGGAATCGGTTTTCAGTAAAACATATTCCAAAACCCATTTATTGATGATTTTTTGAGTCAGTTTTTGTTAAAACCGACGTGAAAATTAATTAAAAATGTTTTGGAGTCGGTTTTAGGGAAAACCAATGCCAAAAATCAAAAAATAACTTTTTGTGTCGGTTTTAGAGAAACCGATGCTATATAATTAATTTTGCGTGTCGGTTTTCCCAAAAATCAATGCCAAAATCAAAAAAATAGTAGCCTTTGGGCGTCGGTTTTTACCAAAACCGACGCCGAAAAGTTTTTTTAATTTTCGAAATCGGTTTTGGTAAAAACTGATGCTGAAAGTCTTTTATAAAATTTCAGGATTGTGAAACCCTCATTTTTCATGGATCTTCAAAATCAAAACCTGCGGCAGTGCTTCTGACTCACAACGACTTCAAAGCCATATTTGTGATCTTTGACAGCCATTGTTAATGGATTTCTTCCATTTTCAAGTTTTGCGGTTTTCGTTCTTCTTTATCCTCCCTTGATTTATCTACCACGATTTATTTCTTCTTCCTTAACCCTATTTTGCATGATTATTAACTGTTTTTTTATTTTAGTTGTTGTTTATCATTATTTTTTTGTTTGTTTTATCAATGTTGGTATAGATTTTGTAGTGTTTGTTTTTCCAAGTCATTATACAGACAAAGTTTGGATAGAGGATTTCTATTTGGGTTAAACATAAAATTTTGTAAGTTTCTTTATTAACTTTTTAGATAAATTATTTATCATTTAATTTTGTTATTTATTTGCTTCAATTATTAGTTTATATTTGTCACGACCCATCCTCGGGGCCCGTGCCATGACTACCCCAAGCCCGCCTTCCATAGGCCGTGGCTGGCGACTAGCACCAAGGCGTAAATCCCGGTAAAAAGGGAAGGCATTGCCTTTGTAAAGTAAACAAGCACAACAGAGTAAGCAAGCGGAAAAGTAAACACTAAGTAAAAACTGGTACAACAGTAAGTGCAGAAAGTAAAGGGGGCCGGAAATACAAGCCCAACTGTAAAGTACAACTGAAAGGGGAAAAACAACAACTGAAAAGTAAAGTCGCAGCATCGTGTCGTCCACTGGAAGTCCCACCTGAAGGGTGAGTACAGAAAGCCTCCACTGCTCCTCGGGTCCAGCCTACCGCTCCGAGTACACCCCGCCCAGTGGTCCACCTCCAAGTACCGTCCTACTCCACAAGCCTCCACCACGATCAGCGTTGTCCATCGTCTGCAACCAACACAACGTAGTGCGGGCATAGCCCGTGCAGGGGTGAGTATAAGCTACTCAGTAGGGACCCCGAGACCCCCGAAGGTCTCCCAGAATCCACAAAGGATAATCCACAAAGGAAAGATACAATCACGAAGTAACATCCGACACGGCTTAGGTATATGCCCATACATATACCTAAGTCATCAATTCTCGCTCGGCTCCAACATCCGAACTCAAGTACAACCCAGTCCGCACAGGAAAGCAAAACGTGAAATCCACACAGGATAGCTCAACACAATCCACAAAGGAAAGTAAAACGTAAATCCCTACAGGATAGCACAACACAATCCACAACGGAAAGTAAAACAGAGTTCCAACTCACATAGGTATACTTCTTCAAATGATGATAGAGATGATCACTAATCCATCTAAGTCATCGGACCCACAAAGGATCGATAGGTACTAACCCCCGCAATGACCCAAAAAGGATCTGACCCACAAAGGATCGATAGGTAACTAACCCCCGCAAAGACCCACACAGGATCTGGCCCACACAGGACCTGTAGGAGCTGGACCACACAGGACCGCTGAGCGCTGACCCACACAGGATCGGACCCACACAGTATCGGTGGCACTGACACACAAAGGATCGTTGAGTGCTGTAGTCGTCGCCGTCTAATACACTGAGGATATATGTATAGTCGTCGTCGTCATAGTAGCAGTCGCAGTCAGCTCTAGGGTTCCCGCAAACAGCAAGCTCGTTCGGGAGGGTCCGCTCCACGATCCGAGAGGCTGATACATCAACTGACACATAGTCCAGAGTTGATGTATCCAAAATGTTCCGTATCGTCAACAGGAACTCATCGTCACAGACGGCGCGTCAATCGGACGCCCGGTCTGAGAGTTATTGGCTTTTTCGTCTCAGGGCCACGGTTGGTTTTTAAGGAAAAACCAACCGGACCGTACTCCACCTCCGTCCAAACCTCAGGCGGAGTATGCCAAAAGATCCGCCTCACTTAGAGGAATTCAACGAAGTCGACGGCATGTCGATCGGACGTCCAAAGCTCAAGATATTAGCGTTTTCGCTCCGAGGTCCCGGTTGGTTTCGTGTACGAACCAACCTGGCCGAACCCAAAGTATTCTGAAACCTTGAGTGTGATATACCAAAACAACCGTCTCGATCCAAGGATCGCATCTCCGCTGACGGCGCATCATTCGGAGGCCTGTAGCTCAAGATACGGGTAAAAGACTGAAAACGGTCTGAAGACGTGGGGGTCTGGGCCCGGACCGACCCGGCCCGACCCCCCCTGGGTCGGCCCGAACTGGGTCGACCCGACCCGGGTCCGGGTTGGACCCGGTTCGGCGTGACCCGGCCCGGCCAGGGCGTGACCCGGCCGGTCGGGCCGGCCCGGCTCGGCTCGGCCGAACGGCCGAGCGAGGGAGTCGCGGGGCGCTGCCCCCGCGGGATGAAAGTGACGCGGCCCCGCGGGGGGCCGCGTTGGATCAGTGGACGTGGCTTTGCCACGTCATGTGAGTCATCGGACCCGCGCGGCTGCGGGTCCGCTGGTGCCATCGCGGCCGCGGCTTCAGTCATGGCGGCTCTGTCTGGCGGCGCGCCGGGGCGCCGCCGCCTCCTACCGCCGGCGCCGCCGCGCTGGTGACCCGCACCGCCGGTGGTTTCCGCAGGCTACCAGAGTTGCTCCGGTGGTCCGATTCCACTCCCGTCTTCGCCGTAGCTCCTCCCGGGTCCCGTTCTTCACTACGGAATCAACGAATCACCCCTGCGGCATGTTTTATCGTCGCCCACCAATCCACACAACAACGAAGAACTGCGGAGGGTTGTCGGGCCATGTTTGTTTGGCCCGCACCCTCCGCGTTAGGTGATAACAATCAGGAATAAAATATTCAAAACATGAATAACAAGCAAGGCACAATTTTAATAGAATTAAAATTGAACTTGATTCTGGTTCTTTGTTTTTGGAGGAAGCATCCACGGAAATATAAAAATACAAACAAACCCCTACCTCATCATGTCGTCGCACGCGCGTTCTTCGCGGAATTGATCGCCGTGGAAGGAAGCGATCGTCACGTCACGGAAGGGCGTCACATCGTCACGGAATACGGTGCCGCGTCGACGAACTCCGGGGTTCAAGAACAAGTAGATTTAATTAATAATAATTAAATCCATATGTTGTTAAAAAAATAAATAATTTAAAAGGAGCGCAACCCCCTACCTTGTCATTGTCGATCGAAGGATGTCGCGGGATTGGATTGTCGCGGAAGATCATCACAGAAGAAGAATTGCCAGTGTGGCGGTACATGGCGTTGCGTCGTCGATCTTCGAGGGCTCGGCGTTCTTCGTCGCCCTTCGTCGAAGGCCAGCGTTCTTCGTGTTCTTCGCGTTCTTCGCGTTCTTCGCGAATGAGGATGAAGAACTTGAGGTTTCTGTCAAATCCTCTCAACGAACAACACTCAAGAAGTCGTGCGTTGGTCTTATTTTATTATTACACCAATGGATTGTAAACAGGTTAAGAAACGATTAAATTAATTCAGAGAATTAATTCAATGAATAAAACCACCCAATTAATTGGTGCGTTAAGAATTTATGAAAACGCGTCAGTTGACTTTCATAATGACGGGTTTTCGCGGGGGCGTTACTTAGCGGAAAAGAAATGGTGGGGATCGTGCGGGCCCCACTCACAAATATCCTACCAAGAGGGTAGGATATTTTTGGATAGCAGCCTATCCGCATCAACTCAGCTTAAGCAGCTTTAAGTGGCTTTCAAGTGTCTTTAAGTGAAATAAAATAAAGTTTGTCGTACAAATTATTTTATTTCTTAACTTTAAGCCCAAAAATTAAAACCCACACCCGAGCAAACGCAACTCCGGAAGAGGCATTTCTAAGCAAATACCGGCGCTGCGATTCCATCGATGCCCTCAGAATTCGATTCCGAGCACCAGTTCAAAAGTTAGCAAAACCCACTCATCCGTTCACTGAACGTACCCGAGCCAAACTTCGGAAAATGATTTCGGGCACACCGGGCCTCAGAATTAGGTGCCGTCAGAAACCGCGTTCTTGTAAAAATCCAAAAAAAATTAAGAAAAAAATTTCCTTGAATTTTTCGGGTCTTTACATCACTCCCACCTCAGGGCTTTACGTCCCCGTAAAGATACATCATAAACTAGGGAAACAAATGTGGGTACTGAGCACGCATCTGAGCCTCCCGCTCCCAAGTGCTCTCCTGGAGGTTCTCGTGTTGCCATCTGATGCGCACAAGAGGAATCGATCATCCACGTATGACCCGCTCCTATCGATCTTAGATCTCCACCGGGACCTCCGCAAAAGTCTCCCCATCATCCACATCTAGCTCCCCATGGTCAATGATACGCGTCGGGTCGTGCACGTATCTCCTCAGTTGGGATACGTGGAAGACGTCGTGCACCCGGTGCAACTGAGGTGGTAGAGCCAGGCGATAAGCCACCTCGCCAATCCTGCTGAGGACCTAGAATGGTCCAATGAAGCGTGGAGACAACTTTCCGCCTCGGCCAAATCTCCGTAATCCACGTCAAGGTGAGACACGCAAGAAGACGTGGTCGCCATCCTCGAACTCTAGTGGCCTCTCCCTCCTGTCAGCGTAAGACTTCTGTCGGCTCTGAGCTATCCTCATCCGCTCCTGGATGACCTGGACCTTCTCTGTCATTGTAACAGCCCAAGATTTTATAAAAAATATTCTTTTTAATTTTATTAATGTCTTGTGTTGTACGCTACTCCAAAAGGAGCTTACACAACACGCATCCTTGACTTGCCTTGCATTACACGCAATCGCGACCTTCCTCGATAGCGTGTGTAATACGCAATACCGAGTTTCACTAAACAACGATATGCTATTAAAATATTATTAAAACTAGCCGTTATGAATAGTAATAACAACTTTTTGAAAATTCTGTAAATCTTATTTTTCAAAATGAACTTCATTTTGGATTCGGAGTATCGAATTTAGCCTAAAGTGAAATTTTGGTACTTTTCGGATAACTTTCATATTCTGAAGAATAGTGAAAATTACTAAATTATAATTAAAATATTTAATAGTGACAAATTATTAATTTTAGTGGTTTTAAAGTATATTTAGAATATATTTTTACAATTTAATACAATGTTGGTCATTGGATGTAATTTCACATTTAAACCAGACATAATCAAGTGTCAATCTTTTGATAGATATTGTTTCTTAAAAACACGCTATTTGTTTTAACAGCGGGATTTGATTATAAAATTAATTAATGCAATTTCTATGTTATGAATTTGGTAAAATAGACTTCATTTTTTAATTCGGAATATGAAATATAGCTTAGGATGAAATTTTGGCATTTTTCTGAAAAACTTCAATTTTTGATGAATAGTGAAACTACTAAGTGGTAGTTAAAAAAACAGAATTTTTCATAAAACTTAATTTTACCGCTTCTGTGAATGGAATTTCAAAAATCAGAGAGACACGATTGATTTCAGTAAGTAAAATGTGGTTCAATGAGATGAAAATAATTTTTGGTGAATAGTAACTTTTTACTTTTTTTACCACGGTTAATAGTAAATAGGGTAACTAAGGGTAAATATGATATTACTATTACCCTAACACATGTCCTAATTCTATTGGATAAGTGTAATTCGACCAAAAACAACCTTATGAACATAATATGATAATTTATGTCCACTTGGATTAGATTATGACATTTAATATTATTTTATTTAATGAATAGTTAAAATAGTTAAAATCAAAGTTTAATAACTAAAACATTTTTAATATGGGGTTATACATAAGATAAATTCGACTATAAATATTCATTAGAAAGATAAAAAGATTTCCTACATAATTATATTTTATTTATAATTTTTAGACTTTAAATAAATTAATTTATTTATGACACAACGATGATGCAGTAATTACCCTTTTAAGGAAAAATTAACATAATTGATGTTATAAATGCTCAAATGAATGTAATTTGAGACTTTTTATGACTTAAACAAATTTTCTAGGTTACTATGATATCTTAGTGTTGATTTAATCAACTTGGTTCGAACATATAATTCTGTTATGACTTTCACAAAAATCATATATCAAATAGTGTAAAAATTGACACAAAATAGTTTTTAAATCAAATATTATATTATTAATTGTTATTTTATTCCTAAAAATCTAAGGTTCGGCCAAATGACTTAGATAAGGATATATTTATTAATAATATACAATTTGGGGTTCTTTTGGCATGTTATAGTAAGTGTATTAACCATATAGGGAAAGAAAACAAAAAGACACGGTAAAAGTTAAATTATTTAACTTAGAGTTAAATCTAATTGATAAGGTTAAAATAATAACCTAAACTTGTCTAAATCCTATTGGTTGATAGGATTTCGACCCATCCCCACTTTAGATTCGATATAAGACCCTTTGGAACCATTATAAACCGATTTTGACTTTAATATAAAATAATATTTTGAGATATTCCTAAGGTGCCCCTCTCCTCCCTTATAAAAGGACACCTCCTCCCCCTCCTCCTCACACCAATTTGAGCACTCAATATCGTCCAACCCCTGCCAAAATCTCTTCTCCACTTCCCTAGCAACATCCTAGAGGTTCTGGTCTTCCTCAAAGACCAATTTTAGTGCCCTAAGAGGAGGTCTCAAAGAGGCGCTTCAAAGAAGAGGTAATTACCGTTACCAATTCTTTCATCTTTATTTCTTCTTCCACTACTTCTTCTTAGGTTGTTTCTTTATGAAGTAATAACATCAGTATCACTCATATACTGATATATTATTATAAGTATGAAACAACCCTATTTCACCATCTATCCATCCTACGGAAAAAGAAATCACCACGCGTGCGTACGTACGGAATACCGTCTCCACGCCGTGGTGTAATCTATTTTGCACCACCACCTTACATGGATGGGTATAATGGTGTAAAGAATAACTATACATAGTTATTAAAACATCATATTGATTCTGATATATTGTATAATCCACTCCAATTCAATTCAATATTTATGGAAATGATATCATCGCTCGTGCGTACGTACGGACTACCATCTCCACGACGCGATGAGATTCATTCTCCATGTTAACCATTTAAGAATGATTATAAAGTATATATAAGAAATAATAATGAAATATATGACATTATAAAGCTACTGGATTTATGTATATATATATATATATATATATATGTATTTCATCTACTTACTTCCATTTCAAGACAATAAGGAATGGAAAACAGCGTTCATGCGTACGTACGGACTACCGTCTCCATGAACGGTGTTTTTCATTTTATTTATATATCTATTATATATATATATATACTGAATATATATGATATATAAATCATATTTTATATTCTGGAAGTAAGTAAATCATGATATAAGTAATAATAATGTCAAGAACAACAAGTCAAAACACCTACGATAAATGAAACGATTTTACCCAAAACGCTTCTTTAACATGGAATTTACAAAAGAACGGGTAATATAATGTAATAAGTGAACCATATATGATATCATAACAATGAATATGATTCTGTAATAAGTCAATGACATTATTTAAATCATTATACAGGAGGTTTGGACACATACGAAGCAAATCGGACCTAAGGTAAGGGAAATATCACAATCTCATTTTTATCCGAGATTGTTTATTCGTAAGTATTTACTGGGGTGTATTTTATCATCCACATCCATGTTTCATCAATATGTAATATTATTTCCATCCACCTACAATTGTTTAAATCCAATTTGACCCTTCGGTGAGTTTTTAGTAAAGAATATGAAAGGAATCTTTTGTCATTTTTTCGTACGAGGTACATTTTGACTTTTCCGACAAAAGTACGAAGAATGTTTTTTTAACTTATACGACATGAATGGATTTTTAAAACATTATTTCCAAGAAACTTCCTTTACAAGTTTTCAAGTTTATTTTTAATCAACTTCTTTTATTTTAAAGTCGTATGACATGTTATGAAAGGAAAAAAAAATTTGAAGTAGAAAGGATATTTTCCTCAAGAATGGAGTTCAAGTATTTTATCAAAATTGTTTTCCATCTAAGATAATAAAAGGGTTCTATTTTTATCCCTATTATTACATTGGTTTGATTATGTTGTGATGGAAATATTTTTATGAATTCCTTTATCTTATATGATTTTTTTTATGATGTCATGATGTTTCAAGAATCCCATTTTTATTACATGTGTTATGCGATGATGTATGATTTATGATTATGTGGCACACATAAGAAAGGATTAATTATAAGATGGTTGGGACCTATATCTCCCTCCAATGCATTGGGTAAAGATTTTATATCTCATGAGATAGACATGGCTGAAATGGTAGGTTATACCGGTTCAGTGAAACAGGACTGAAATGAGGGTTACTTGATTCAGAAAGGGAATTTATCCACTAAGATAGTCTTGGCAATGAGTCTTGACTAACAAGAAATGATTTTCTATGATTATGTGCGTATGCCACAAAGTTTCATGTTTTATGTTATGATTATTGGGATTTCATTTCACTACTATGATTTATCCCATGTTATGAAATTATGCTCTCTTTTGCAGGTTAAGATTTCCAAAAGTTATGTTCTTATGAATATGATGTGATTGATTTTTCTTTTGTTTACCCTTACTGAGCATTTGAGCTCACCCTTTTATGTTTTCTTTTCCCCAGGATGTAAAGAAAGGTTTTAGGTAAAAAAAAGGGGAAGATCTTTATGGGAGATATTGAAGATCTTTCACCACGATTAGAAGATTACGTTCCGAGTTTCCAAAGACACTAAACTATTATGATCCTTGTGTGTGTGTTTTTGTTATGTACTAAGTATTCCACAAAAGTAATGTAATGTCCATGTACGATAAGCTTCGGGTATCTACAGTCATGGCCCGGACCATCTCTGGTCCCACAAGTGCTGACTCCCCAGGGTCCGTCCAGCACAAAGGAGATCTGCAAGGTCTTCCGTACAACACCTCATATGGTGTCATCCTGATGATGGAGTGGTAGCTGTTGTTGTACGTGAACTCCACCAAGGGTAGGTGGTCCTCCCAGCTGCGACCAAAGTCGAGGACACATGCACGGAGCATGTCCTCGAGAGTCTGAATGGTCCTCTCCATCTAACCATCCATCTGAGGGTGAAAGGCAGTGCTCAGACGTAGCTGCATCCCAAACACCTCCTGCAACCCCTTCCAAAGCCGGGAAGTAAAGCGAGTATCTCGATCGGAGATGATAGATGATGGCACACTGTGAAGCCGTACAGTCTCCTGAACGTAGAGACGTCCCAAGCACTCCATTGAGCTCTGCTCTCTGATGGGTAATAAGTGAGCCGACTTGGTGAGTCGATCGACAATCACTCAGATAGAGTCATGACCTCTGGAAGTGCGTGGAAGTCCAGTCACGAAGTCCATAGATATGCCATCCCACTTCCACTCCGGGACCTCCAAGGGTTGTACCAAGCCTGCTTGTACCTGATGCTCTACCTTCACCTGCTGGCAGGTGAGCCATCGAGAAACGAACTCTGCCACAGCCTTCTTCATGCCTGGCCACCAGTGTTGTCGTCTGAGATCCTGGTACATCTTCTTCACTCCAGGATGTACCGCCAAAGAAGAAGTGTGAAACTCTCTCAGCACCTCCTCTCGTAAATCAACTGGTACCAAGGTACGTCCTCTAAAAAGGATGTCGTGCTCTGCCCCAAAGGAGAAGCCATCAGGTGCCTGTCCTGAGGATATCTGTGCACGCCGCGTCTCACAGTCAGCGTCCCCACGTTGTGCCTCTCTGACCCGCTGCAGTAGTAGAGGAGAGACTGTGAGAGACTGAAGGAAGGATGCTCCATCCCTATCCACGAATGATATCTGCAAAGCGGCTAGCTGCTCCGTCGCCTCCTCAAGTAACTGAATGTCCATCCTCCTGCTGAGAGCATCGGCTACCACGTTCCCCTTCCTAGGAGTATAGACTATCTCAAAGTCATAGTCCTGGAGGAACTCGAGCCATCGCCACTGTCTCAGGTTCAGGTCCTTCTGTGAGAAGATGTACCTGAGACTCTGATGGTCAGAAAAGACTATAAAGCACTCGCCCATCAGATAGTGTCGCCATGTCTTCAGAGCGAAGACCACTGCTGCTAACTCCAGGTCAAGGGTAGCGTAGTTATGCTCATGCGGCCTCAACTGATGTGATCCATAGGTGTTCACTTCCCACTCCTGCATCAGGACACATCTGAGTCCGGTCCCTGATGCATCGCAATAGACTACGTACCCTACTCCCTCCTCAGGAAACCTCAAGATAGGTGCGCTGGTCAATCTCTGTCTCAGCTCCTGGAAGCTCTGTTGACATCTGTCTGACCACACAAAGGGTTTCCCCTTCTTCGTCAATGCTGAGAGTGGTGCCACAACTCTGGAGAAGTCTGGCACGAATTTCCGGTAGTATCCAGCTAGTCCCAAGAAACTCCGCACCTCCGTCACGCTCCTGGGTGGCTCCCAAGCTAGCACTGCCTCGATCTTCACAGGATCCACTGCAACTCCCGCCTCAGAGATGATGTGTCCCAAGAAGTGGACCTCACGTATCCATAACTGACACTTCGAGAGCTTGCCATAAAGCTAGTGCTCTTGGTGTGTGTCTAGTACAACCCACAAGTGATAGGCGTGCTCCTCCTCAGTCGTCGAGTATATCAAAATTTCGTCGATGAGGACCACGACAAATCGATCGAGGTATGGCTGAAAGATCCTGTTCATGAGGCCCATGAACACCGCTGGAGCATTGGTTATGCCGAATGGCATAACAAAGAACTCATAGTGGCCATACCGACATCTGAAGGCCGTCTTCTGCACGTCCTCGTCTCAAACTCTGAGCTAATGATAGCCTGACTTGAGGTCTATCTTTGAGAACCATCGTGCTCCCTTGAGCTGATCGAAGAGGTCATCAATCCTCAGTAGTGGATACTTGTTCCTCACTGTCACCTAGTTCAGGCGACGATAGTTGACACACAGTCGCAAGCTCTCATTCGCCTTCTTGGCGAACAATATCGGGGAAGCCCAGGGTGAAACACTGGGTCGGATGAAACCCTTGCCCTGCAAGTCCTCCCACTATACTCGTAGCTCTCGAAGCTCAGCGGGGGCCATCCGATATGCTGGAGTGGATATCGGGGTTGTCCCGGGGTATAGATCAATATGAAAGTCTACCTATCTGTGAGGAGGTAGCCCTGGAACGTCATCGGGAAAGACGTCCGCATACCGATCCACCACTGTAGGAAAACTAGGACTTTGTACGTCAACAGCTCCTAGGATGAGGCTAGCCAACTGATGAGTGATGGGCTATCCTCACCTCTGCGGAAGTCCATCCTGTGCTTCGAAAGATCCCTTCTCGCCGGTGAAGGTGAACCTGCTCCCTTCGGTGCGTACACATCACACCTTGCGCCTAATACAGTCAATCTGTTCATGGACTGTAGATAACCAATCCATGCCCAAGATGACGTCGTAAGGCCTCGACGCTGCTACAAGAAGATCCCAGCTAAAGCTCTCGCTTCCTAGAGTAAGCTCACACTACCGGCACCATTGTGTAATCGTCGAGTCTACTCCCGTAGGAGTCTCTAGCCGTAAGGATCGAGCCAATGGCTCTGTCAGAATCTCCGAGCTCCGAACAAGGGCAGCGTCTATGAAAGTGTGACTCGCTCCTGTGTCTATAAGAACTGCAGCAAGGGTGGAATAGACACAAATCGTACCTCAAATCATCTCGGGCATGCCGTGGTCATAGGCCTCCGCTGCTTGGAGCTGTGCCTGTCTCTGCCCGCCAGCTCCCTTTGGTTGGGGCGGGCCTCCTGGTGGTGGTGGTGGTGGTAGAGCCTCAAAGCGTCACCCACCACCTGCTGCTCAGCCAGCTCCTCTGCCTCGTCCGCCTCCTCCCTACGGACCGCCACGGTTGACCCTCTGCCTCTACCTGGGTGGCCCCTCAACTGTCTTCTGCTCCTCGGCACGGTGGGTCGGGCAATCACGAGCCATGTGACCCTGGCCGCCGTAAGTGTTGCACTGCCTGCCTCTCGAAAGACTGGCTCCATGTTGTGTGCCCCGCACTGCTGAGCCAGTGTCCTGAGGTCGTCTGCGTGAGGGTCTGGTCTGCCTAGACCCCTGAGTCATTCGTCGACTGCCTACTGCGGAAGACTCTGCTACGTGCTGCCCCGCGGTAGGTCTCGTCGCAGGAGAAGTCTCAGCAAGAAAACTCTCGATCAAGAGGGCTCGCTCCAATACTCCTGCCTGAGTCAGAATGCTGAGGGAGATCAGCGATGCCCTGATCTCGTGTCTCAATCCCTGCTTAAAGGTCTCGGCCCGGAAGAACGGGTCCCGTACCATGTCGATCGAGTAGCGAGAGAGATCTGTGAATCTCATCGAGTACTGGGCGACCGTCAAGCTGCCCTGCCGTAGCTGAAGAAGCTCCTGGATGCGCACCACAAGGCGGGTGGTCGGGACGATCTCGGAGAGGAAGAGGCCCTCAAATTCTATCCAGATGATAGAGGCATCATCGTGAACCTAGAGCATCAAGCTCCACCATCTGCCTGTTTCCGCATGCAGTAGGCTCGCAGCGAGGATCACCATGTGGTCTGCTGGTGTCCTCACTAGCCGGAAAACTCGTACCACTGCCTCCAGCAAGTCCTCGGCTACTTGGGGGTCCGTCTCCCGGTGGAACCTGGGTGGTCGCTGGCGCTGGAACTCATGCAGTGCACTGAGGTGACGTGCATCGTCAGCGGCTGGTGCTAGAAGTATCGGTGGCTCGGTGGGTAGAGGTATCGCCGGTGCCTCTGCTGCAAAAGGGCCCTCTACCGAGGCCTCGTCGCTCGGTGGGCTGTCGTCACGTACGACTCTCGGAACCCTAGCTGGCTGCCATCGTGGGGCCATCCTGAAAAGGAAACAGGTGCGCCACGGTCAGAATAGTATACCTGGTGAGCCGACATAAAGTAATCACAAAGAAAACTTGAAACACACATGCAATCAATGTTTTCGTGCATTAAGTCGGAAATCAGAAGTCAGGGTCCTGGTGTACGGATACGTTAGACACCGCACCAACACTGGCCTCCCTGGACTGATAACCACACTCAATACACTTAACACTGTTGCTTCACATAGAAGAGAGATCAGAGTCTACATTAGAACCGAACTCCTCTAATACCAATTTGTCACGACCCGTCCTCGGGGCCCGTACCGTGACTACCCCAAGCCCGCCTTCCATAGGCCAGGGGCTGGCGACTAGCACCAAGGCATAAATCCCGGTAAAAAGGGAAGGCATTGCCTTTGTAAAGTAAACAAGCACCACAGAGTAAGCAAGAATAAAAGTAAACACTAAGTAAAAACTGGTACAACAGTAAGTGTAGAAAGTAAAGGGGGCTGGAAATACAAGCCCAACTATAAAGTACAACTGAAAGGGGGAAACCAGCAACTGAAAAGTAAAGCCGCAGTGTCGTGTCATCCACTGGAAGTCCCACCTGAAGGGTGAGTACAGAAAGCCTCCACTGCTCCTCGGGTCCAGCCTACCGCTCCGAGTACACCCCGCCCAGTGGTCCACCTCCAGGTACCGTCCTGCTCCGCAAGCCTCCACCACGATCAGCGTTGTCCATCGTCTGCAACCAACATAATGTAGTGCAGGCATAGCCCATGCAGGGGTGAGTATAAGCTACTTAGTAGGGACCCCGAGACCCCCGATGGTCTCCCAGAATCCACAAAGGATAATCCACAAAGGAAAGATACAATCACGAAGTAACATCCGACACGGCTTAGGTATATGCCCATACATATACCTAAGTCATCAATTCTCGCTCGGCTCCATAATCCGAACTCAAGTACAACCCAATCCACACAGGAAAGCAAAACGTGAAATCCACACAGGATAGCTCAACACAATCCACAAAGGAAAGTAAAATGTAAATCCACACAGGATAGCACAACACAATCCACAAAGTAAAGTAACACAGAGTTCCAGCTCACACAGGTATACTTCTTCAAATGATGATAGAGACGATCACTGATCCATCTAAGTCGTCGGACCCACAAAGGATCGATAGGTACTAACCCCCGCAATGACCCACAAAGGATCTAACCCACAAAGGATCGATAGGTAACTAACCCCCGCAAAGACCCACACAGGATCGGGCCCTTGTAGGACCTGTAGGTGCTAGCCCAAACAGGACCGCTGAGCGCTGACCCACACAGGATCGGACCCACACAGGATCGGTAGCACTGACCCACAAAGGATCTCTGAGTGCTGTAGTCGTCGTCGTCGAATCCACTGAGGATCTCTGCACAGTCGTCGTCGTCACAATAGCAGTCGCAGCGAGCTCTAGGGTTCCCGCACACAGCAAGCTCATTCGGGAGGGTCCGCTCCACGAGCCGAGAGATTGATACATCAACTAACACATAGTCTAGAGTTGATGTATCCAAAAGTTCTGTATCGTCAACAGGAACTCATCATCGCAGATGGTGCTTCAATCGGACGCCCGGTCTGAGAGTTATTGGTTTTTTTGTCCTTGGGGCCCGGTTGGTTTTTAAGGCAAAACCAACCCGACAATACTCCACCTGCGTCCAAACCTCGGGCGGAGTATGCCAAAATATCCGCCTCACTTAGAGGAATTCAACGAAGTCGACGGCACGTCGATGGGACGTCCGAAGCTCAAGATATGAGCGTTTCTGCTCCGAGGGCCCGGTTGGTTTCGTGTACGAACAAACCCAGCCGAACCCAAAGTATTCCGAAACCTTGAGTGTGATATACCGAAACGACCGTCTCGATCCAAGGATCGCATCGCCGCTGACGACACATCGTTCGGAGGCTCGTAGCTCATGATATGGGTAAAAGACCGAAAACGGTCTGAAGACGGGGGGGTATGGGCCCGGACCGACCCGGCCCGACCCCCCCTGGGTCCGCCAGAACTAGGTCGACCCGACCCGGGTTCGGGTCGGACCCGGTTCGGCGCGGCCCGGCCCGGCCAGGGCGTGACCCAGCCGGTCAGGCTGGCCCGGCTCAGCTCGGCCGAACGGCCGAGCAAGGGAGCCGCGTGGCGCTGCCCCCGCGGGATGAAAGTGTTGCGGCCCCGCGTGGGGCCGCGCTGGATCAGTGGACGCGGCTTTGCTGCGTCCCGTGAGTCACCGGACCCGTGCGGCCGCAGGTCCGCTGGTGCCGTAGCCGCCGCGGCGGCTCTGTCCGGCGGCGCGCCGGGGCGCCCCCGCCTCCGGCCGCCGGCGCCGCCGCGCTGGCGACCCCGCCACCGGTGGTTTTCGCGGGCCATCGGAGTTGCTTCAGTGGTCCAATTCCACTCCCGTCTGCGCCGTAGCTCCTCCTGGGTCCCGTTCTTCACTGTGGAATCAACAAATCACCCCTGCGGCATGTTTTGTCATCGCCCGCCAATCCGCACAACAACGAAGAACTGCAGAGGGTTGTCGGGCAGTGTTTGTTTGGCCCGCACCCTCTGCGTTAGGTGATAACAATCGGGAATAAAATATTCAAAACATGAATAACAAGAAAGGCACAATTTTAATAGAATTAAAATTGAACTTGATTCTGGTTCTTTGTTTTTGGAGGAAGCATCCATGGAAATATAAAAATACAAACAAACCCCTACCTCGTCAAGTCGTCGCACGCGCATTCTTCGTGGAATTGATCGTCGCAGAAGGAGGTGATCGTCGCGTCGAGGAAGGACGTCGCGTCGTCGCAGAATACGGTGCCGCGTCGACGAACTCCGGGGTTCAAGAACAAGTAGATTTAATTAATAATAATTAAATCCATATGTTGTTAAAAAAACACAAAGAATTTAAAAGGAGCGCAACCCCCTACCTTGTCGTTGTCGATCGAAGGTTGTCGCGGGGTTGGATTGTCACGGAAGATCGTCAAGGAAGAAGAATCATCAGCGTCGCGGTACTTGGCGTCGCATCGTCGATCTCTGAGGGCTCGGCGTTCTTCGTCGCCCTTCGTTGAAGGCCGGCATTCTTCGCTTTCTTCGCGTTCTTCACGTTCTTCGGGTTCTTCGTGAAGGAGGATGAAGAACTTGAGGTTTCTGTCAAATCCTCTCAACGAACAACACTCAAGAAGTCGTGCGTTGGTCTTATTTTATTATTACACCAACGGATTGTAAATAGGTTAAGAAACGATTAAATTAATTCATAGAATTAATTCAACGAATAAAACCGCCCAATTAATTGGTGCGTTAAGAATTTAAGAAAACGCGTCAGTTGACTTTCATAATGAAGGGTTTTTGCGGGGGCGTTACTTAGCGGAAAAGAAATGGTGGGGCTCGTGGGGGCCCCACTCACAAATATCCTACCAAGAGGGTAGGATATTTTTGGATAGCACCCTATCCGCATTAACTCAGCTTAAGAAGCTTTAAGTGGATTTCAAGTGGCTTTAAGTGAAATAAAATAAAGTTTGTCGTACAAATGATTTTATTTCTTAACTTTAAGCCCAAAAATTAAAACCCACACCCAAGAAAACGCAACTCTGGAAGAGGCGTTTCTAAGCAAATACCGGCACTGTGATTCCATCGGTGCCCTCATAATTCGATTCCGAGCACCGGTTCAAAAGTTAGAAAAACCCGCTCGTCCTTTCACTGAACGTACCCGAGCCAAACTTCAGAAAATGATTCTGGGCACACCGGGCCTCGGAATCAGGTGCCGTCAGAAACTGAGTTCTTGTAAAAATACAAAGAAAATTAAGAAAAAAATTCCCTTGAATTTTTCGGGTCTTTACAATATTTTATTTTAAATGAGTTGGGACATGGTTCAATATTCTGTCAACAAACATTCTTAAATATCCTGTTAACAAATTGCATAATTTTACATTGACTCCAACTTACCAGACCTAACACATGTGATAATTCTAATCAAACACTTGTACCCACCCCCACATCATTTTCCAATCCCAAATTAATGTGCCTCTGCAGTCTAAGAAAATCACAAGCATGTTAGTATCCAAAATGACACAGTCAATGGATCGTAAATGTGTTTCATATCTGATGTTTTCTATCAGATTATCAATAGTTTTTATTAAATGTGTTTTTGTTTACAATTTATATGATATATATTTAAATGTTCATATTTTTTAATATATTCACCAATTATAATATGATATAATTTATTTAATGGATCATAATTGGATTCATTTTCTAAGAACCACTACTGAATATGAAAAAGGAGTTGATCATTTTTTTGTAAATTTTAAAACACCGTCATCAAAACATTGATTTGATTTTCGGTCCATGTGTGAAGTGTTTAAATATGAGAAAGTTTAAATCCTGACCAATCAAGGATCATCTCATTTGTTATTATTTTAGCTTTAATTATACATGTTGGATCTAGAATGGTGAAAGAACTGAAAATTTAACATCCAATGTTGATGACTGTAACACCCTGAGTTTTAGGAGAAATATTTTTTTTTCTTATGTTATATTCAACACCATAGGAATCTTTCAGTACATGCAACGCTGGCTTGACTTGCGTTACACGCAAGAGCAACCTTCCTCAATAGCTTGCGTTGTACGTAATATCGAGTTTCACTAAACAATGATATGTTATTAAAATATTATATAAACTAGCCTTCATAAAGATTAGTAACCACATTTTGAATTTTATATAACATTAAAATTAAACTTACATATTATTTGAGTAAAAATCAATTTTTTGGATAAAAGAATTATTTTTTTCAAAAATGCAGTTTTTCCGCCTTTTGATGGCGCGCCCTTTTTAAATATAATTTTTTAAAATTTATGAGTTAAATTTGAAAAAATAAACTTCTTCCTTTGAATCGGGATATAAAAATTTACATTGGATAAATTTTTCATACTTTTCTGATAACTTTTATATTTTGATGAATAGTAAAAATACGCTAAATTTTTCTTAAAAACAACTTTTTTCATCAAGATAATTTATATGGTTAAATTATAAAATTTAATGGTTTCAAAGTATATATAGAATATAGTTTTAACATTTAATATAATTTATGTCATTATCATTAATTTTACATTGAATTCATAGCTATAAACATTTCAATCTTTTGCAATGTTTTAAATTTTAAAACTCGTTTTCTCAACAAGAGGATTGATTTTTAAATTAAATTCTGCAAATTTTGTGTACTGAATTTGGAAAAATGGATTCCATATTTGGAATCAGTAGGTACAAATTATGTTAATATGCTAATTTTTTTTGGGCATTATTAATAGTAAATACAGTAAATTTTATTTACCACAGTTAAAGGTAAATCAGGAAATTATGGGTAAAAATAATATTATAAAATTATCATAACACCTTAAAAAATTATATTGGATGAATATAAGTCGACCCATATCACCCAAGGGTTGGAATAGATTCATTTCATGAAATTTTGACAATGAAAATGATGTAATTATTATTAAAACCAAAGAAAGTGACAACATGTCACTCTCTTATATCTTAATAGTGTAATAATTTTAATTTGGTGATAAATATCATAAAACATCGAACATAAAGAGTCTCCAGAAATAAAATAAAATTATCTACATCATGTGAATTTATTTATAATTTTTAGGGATTAAATAATTATCATTAATGATGACACAACAGTGATGTTGAAATTATTTTATTGATTGAAATATAAAATTAATGGTTTTAAAAATATTAAAATAAATATTATAGGAACTATTTAATGTTATCCATGAATTTTATAGATAAATATTACATTCTATGAATCTATTAAATATTTTTGTTCGAATATATTCTCTGTGCGGGTTTTATTTAAATTCAAATAAATGAATAGTGTGAAAATTGACACTATTGTTATTTTATAAAAATAACATATTATTAAATTTTTTAAATATCACAAAAAATATTTAAAAATTATAAATTTATATTTATTTGGTGGAAAATTTCATAAAGTATCCAATTATGGAAAGTTCACAACACATAAGTAATTATTTATTACAATTTAAAATTTAGAATATTATTACCACAAATAAAATTAAATATATTAAATATGGATAAATCAAGTTGATAAGGTTTAAAAGAAATTCCCACCATGTCTAAATTTTATTGTATGATGAGATTAAAACCCCATCTCATCTCATCTTTGAATTTGAGTCATTTTGGAAGTTTTTATGTTGGTTTTGGGTTTATTATAAATTAATATTTTACAGGTTTCCAAAAGTGCCCCTCTCCTCTCAAATAAAAGGTTACCTCCTCCCTCTCCTCTTAACAAAATTTTGAGCCTTCAAGCTCAGAAAAACCCTATCTATTTCCCCCATCCACTTCCCTATAAACATACTAGATGTATTTTTCCTCTTCAAATACTAACTTTAGTTCCCTAAGAGGAGGTTTAGAAGAGGCGCGTCAAAGAAGAGGTAATATCCTTTACCGATTCTTTGAAATTTATTTCTTCTTATACTTCTTATTATTTATTTGTTTCATTATAAATTAATAACATAAGTATCAATAATATACTTATATGTTATTATATATATGAGAAAACCCCATTTCACCTTCTATCCATCCTATGGAAAACAAAATCACCACGTGTGCGTACGTACGGAATACCGTCTCCACGCCGTGGTGTAATCTATTTTTCCACCACCACCTTACTTGAAAGGGTATAATGGTGTAAAGAATAACTATATATGGTAATTATAACATGATAATAATTATTATATATTCTATCATCCACTCCAATACCATTCAATAATTATGGGAATGATATCTTTGCTTGTGCGTACGTACAGCTTACAATCTCCACGGTGCAATGAGATTTGTTCTACATGATCTTCATTAAACCATGATTATATAAAAAAATTGAATTAATAAATATGATATATATTATACTAATACCATTATGTAAATGATATAACTATAACCTAAAAATAGGAATATGAACTTATACGACAAAACATGCGGATGAAAATAAAGCAATTAATACCCAAACAACGAGTAACAATGAAATGTTACTAAAAAACGGTTGAAAATATTATCATAAATGTTATCATAAAAATTATTATGATTCTTTAATAGATCCATAACATTATTTAAATCATTATAAAGGAGGTTTGGATACACATGAAGCATAGCGGACCTAAGTTAAGGGATAATTATTCCCATCTCATTCTTAACAGAGATTGTTTATTCGTAAGTATTTATTGGGGTTATATTTATCAGCCATGTCCATGTTTTATAAAAATGTTTTCATGTATTTCTAAATTATGTTTTACCTATTTTTTATTTCACTACATGGTATGTAAGGAATATTTATTTTGTTTACTATACGAGGTACTTTTTGACTTTTTTGGCAAAAGTATGAGGAGAATGTTTTTTAACTTATATGGAATGAATGGATTTTTACGTTTTTATAACGCCTTATTTATATGAAGCTTCCTATGCACTATTTCATGTTTATTTTCAGTAAAAATTCATTTCTTTTAAAATTGTATGTCATTTTTAGAAAAGATAATAATTATGAAGAAGAAATGATATTCTCCCCAAGAACTGAGTTCAAGTGTTTTATCAAAATTATTTTCCATCCAAGATGATATAGGGTTAGGTTTATATCCCTATTATTACATTGATTTGATTATGTTATGATGGAATTATTTTTATGAAGTACTTTATCTTATATGGATTAGGTTATGATGACATGATGTTTAAGAATCCCATTTTTATTGCATGGGTTATGCTATGACGTATTATTTATGATTTTGTGGCACACATAAAATTGGTTTCATTATGAGATGGGTGGTATCTATATCTACCTCCAATGAATTGGGTAAAGATTTATATCTCATGAGATAGACATGGCTGGAACGGCAAGTTAAACTGGTTCAGTGATACGGGACTGGAATGAGGAGTGAACTCGGTTAAGTAATGGACTTTCTCTACTATGAAGGTCTTGGAAATTAGTCTTGAATAATATAAATGATTTTCTATGATTATGTGTTTATTCCAAAAAGTTTCATGTCTTATGTTATGATTATTGGGATTACATTTCCCTACTATGACTTATCCCATGTCATTATATTATGATCTCTTTTGTAGGAGAATATTTTCAAAATGTTATGTTCTTATTAATATGATATGATTGATATTTCCTTTGTATTCCCTTATTGAGAATTTGAGCTCACCCTTTGTATGTTTTGTTTTCCCCAGGTCAGGAAGAAGGGTATTAAGTAAGATATGCCAAAAGGGACTCTAGATATGATGAAATGAATGGGAGACAATGTAGATGATTTATGAACCAGTTGTTTATATTTCTTAGTTTCTAAAGACACTATACCTATACGGTCTTACCATGGTTCTGTTATATGTTGTAATAAATATGATTCGATTATGAGGTAATTACAATATATGTAAAGTATGGGTCGTTATAGATGGTATCAGAGAAAAGTTATAGTCAACCTTTGGAAACTAGGATGTGAAAGCCTTAGTAAGAACCCTAAGGATATATCTAAGCATAGGACACAATATTATTGTTTTAGAAATGGACATGAATAACCTATGATAAGACCTAATGTGTGCAATTTTATTAATTATTATGTGGTTTTCCAGTTATGATTAGTGTTTCTAACTCTATGCTTCTTGGTTTTATTCAATGGCTAGAACCCGAAGGAACCTTGTTAATTCTGAATGTGATGGGCATTGTAATGATTTTCCCCCTGAGTAACCAAATATTAAAGGAGCTGGAATGAAAAATCTTGTAGCCATACTCACACAACTTTTTCAATGTATGAATCAGGTTGGCCTTCCAAACGAGAAAAGTAAAGAGAAACATTTTGTTTAATCCTTCATGAGGCAACATCCACCTTCATTCATTTGTTCTACTGATCCATTAGTGGCTGAACAATGGACCAGTACCACTGAAAAGATATTTTCAGTCCTCCAATTTTCTGAACATGATAAATTCATCATTGTAGAATATCATTTGGAAGGTGAAGCTGATTAATGGTGGAATATTGTCAAGAATATAAGGAAAAGGGATGAAATTGAGTCCATCGAATGGGACGAGTTCAAAAACATATTTTTCAATAAGTAATTCTGTTTTATTCTTCGGACAAAGATGGAGAAGGAGTTTCTTGAACCTAATCAAAAGGATGATGAATTTGTTGGTACCTACAAAGCAAATTTTACAATACTTTTAAGGTACGCTTCTGGGATTATTATCCAACATGAGAGTAAGATCGATCGATTCTTTTGTAGATTAAAACCATGTCTCCAAAGGGAATTATCCCTAAGGGAATTCAATAGCTATGATGAAATTATCTGATGTGCTCTCAAGGTTGAGATGGAGATTGGAGTAACCCATCAGTTATATGAGTTTGATAAGAAGAGGAAAATGGAATTCAATGGAAAATCTAAAGACCACACTAAAAATAAGATGAGTTTTCCTTTATGATCAAAGTGTGGAAAGAAACATGGAGGGAATTGTCTTAAAGGGACAAGTAAATGTTTTTAGTGTGTAAAAGAAGGTCATCGGGCAATTGAATGTCGAAGTACTGAGAAGAAGATGTCTAATGATGAAAACAAAGAAATGAATACACAGAATGCACCTCCTACACTTCAATGTTACATGTTCAAAGAAATGGGGCATTATTATAATCAATGACCTCTTCCAAGGGTTAGGGATGATGATCAACGTCAATGAACTCTTAAGGACAAAGAAAAAGAAAAGTCACATGCAATTACTATCGGTGATTTGGAGTATGATAATGAAGTGGTGAAAGGTAGACATACCATCCACTCTAAAGTAGAAAATGTTTTATTTGATTTTGGATCCACCAAATCTATTATTTCTAAAGAATTTTCTAAGGGTATCGCTATATTACCTCAGCAATTAGATATTGAGTTAGCTGTGACAACTCCAAATGGCACAACAGTCACATCAAAAGTTTACAATTCTTCTCCAATTGAAGTTTGTGGGAAATTTCTTCCTTCATATCTTGTGATCCTTATTATAGTAGAATTTGATGTGATTCTTGGCATGGATTGTCTTTCATTATATTGAGCACATATCAATTTCAAAATAAGGGAAGTCACATTTCATACTCCTGATCAATCTATGATCATTTATCAATGCAAGGAAGAATATAACCTTCCAGTGGAAATTTATTCCATCTTATGGGTCTTGATTCCAATAAATGAAGGTTATTTATCTCAAATGGTTGGAGAGAAACTCATGATTAATAATATTCCCATTATATGGGAGTTTGATGACATCTTTCTAGAGGAAATTACAGGTCTTCCACCAAATCATGAAGTTGAGTTTTCAATAGAACTCATACCAGGTGCTATGCACATTTCAAAGACACCTTAAAGATTTTCCCCAATTGAGTTGCAAGATTTAAAGAAGTAACTCCAAGATAATCTTGATAAGGGATTCATACGCCCCAGTGCATCACCTTGGGGAGCACCTGTTCTGTTTGTTAAGAAGAAATATGGATAAATGAGACTTTGCATTGATTATCGAGAACTTAACAAGATCATTATCAAGAACAAATATCCTCTCTCGTGTGTTGATGATTTATTTGACCAACTATGCGGAGCTCAATACTTTTCCATGATTGATCTTCATTCAGGATACCATCAACTAAGGGTCAAAAGAAGGATATACCAAAGACATCATTCCGTACATGGTATGGACTCTATGAATTTATAGTGATGCCATTTGGTCTTACTAATTCCCCTGCTATCTTCTTGGATATAATGAATAGAGTCTTTAGAGACTATCTTGATCAGTTTGTTGTAGTCTTTATAGATGATATTTTTATATGTTGAAAGAGCAAGGAAGAACATGAAGATCACTTGATAATTGTATTGAATACCTTGATAAAGGAGAATCTTTATGCCAAATTTACCATGTGTGAATTTTAGCTTCAAAAAGTTTCATTTTTGGGTCACATAATCTAAAAAGAGGGGATATCAGTGGATCCAGCAAAAATGGAGGTTATTGAATGATGTTTGAGACTAACAATAGTAACTAAAATCCGAAGTTTTCTTCGTTTAGATGGGTATTATCGATGTTTTGTGAAAGATTTTTCAAGATTATCTAACCCACTCACCAAATTGACTTGGAACGTAGTTAAGTTTGTTTGGATGGAGGAATGTGAAGAGAATTTCAAAGAGCTAAAAAGAAGGCTATCCAGTGCACCTATGCTCACATAGCCTTGTAGTGTAGAAAGGCTTATGATATACAGTGATGCATCCAAGAAGGGGCTGGGGTGTGTTCTCATGAAAAATTATATGGTAATTGCTTATGCCTCACGATAGTTGAAAATACATGATCAAAATTACCCAACTCATGATTTGGAGTTAGCTGTGGTAATCTTTGCATTAACGATTTGGAGGCATTATCTTTATTTTGAAAAGTGTGTTATTTATACTGATCATAAAAGTTAAAAGTATATTTTCACATAAAAGGAGGTGAATATGCACCAAAGAAGATGGTTGGAGCTGATTAAGGATAACGACTACACAATTCATTACCACCCTGGGAAAGCAAACAAGTTGGAAGACGTGTTAAGACGACAATGCCATGCTAGCTTATCCATGATGAGGATCACAAAAGATCCAATATTTATAGATTTACAAAGTATGGATCTTGGAATTTTAATTAAAGGGGATATATATTATCTTTCTCACATGAATGTTCAACCATCTATTCAACTGAAGATTAAAGAGGTGTAGAAGGAGGATGTTGGGATACAAAAGAAGTGAGAAATGTTCCTGGATTCAATATTGATTGTGATGGGATAATAAGATTCAGAGACTGTGTCTGTATTCCTTCCATACAAGAATTAAATAAGTATCTACTGGATGAGTCTTATAGTTCTTCATTCTCTATTCATCCTGGAAGTACAAATATGTACAGGGACCTAAAAGACTACTTTTGGTGGGATGGCATGAAAAGAGATATCGTTGAATATGTCTCTCGATGATTGGTTTGTCAGCAAGTTAAAGCTGAGAGACAAAAGTCTAAGGGGATGTTACCACCATTACCCATAACAAAATGGAAATGGAAAAACATCACTATGGACTTTTTCATCGGACTTCCCAAAACATCCAAAGGCAATAATGTTATCTGGGTTATAGTTGATCGTCTTATGAAGTCGGAACACTTCATTACTATTAGAAAATATTTCTCTCTTGACCAGATTGTCAATAAATATGTAATAGAAGTGGAAATATTTCATGGAGTACCACTTTCCATTATATCTGATCGGGATTCGAGGTTAACCTCGATTTTCTGGAGAAGTCTTCAGCATGCTCTGGACACATAGTTATGTTTTAGCACAGCCTATCATCCTCAGATAGATGGTCAGTCTGAGAGGACAATTCAAACATTGGTAGACATGTTGAGATATTTCTCTATGGATTTCAAAGGTGGTTGGGATCAACCCCTACCTTTGGTGTAATTTTCTTATAATAATAACTTTCACTCCAGTATTCAGATAGCTCCTTATGATCCTCTCTATGGAAAGAAATGCAAAACTCCAACTTGATGGGATGAAGTTTGGGAAAGAAAGCTATTAGGACTTGATCTTGTTGATGAGATGGAAGAAAAGGTCAGATCTATTCAACAACACATAAAAGCAGCTCAGAGTCGACAAAAAAGTTAAGTCGTCAATCGAAGAAAAGACCTAGAGTTTAAATTGGGGGATAACGTGTTTTTACGAATAACTCTATAGAAGAGAGTAATGATATTTTGAGAGAAGGGAAAGCTGAGCCCCTGGTATATTGGTCCTTTCGAAATACTGGATCGTGTTTGGAAGGTAGCTTACCGATTGGAACTTCCACCAAATCTTCTCAAGTTCATGATGTGTTCCATGTATCTCTCCTGAGAAAGTACATGGTTGATCCATCAAATGTACTATGATCAGAAGTTGTACCGCTGGAGCAAGATCTTTCTTATGAAGAACAGTCGAAAGAGATTCTAGATCATAGCAAAAAAGTTCTACGAAACAAGACCAATCTCTTGGTAAAAGTTTTGTGGAGGAACCACCAATTAGAAGAAGCTACATGTGAACTGGAGGATATGATAAGGGAGATGTATCCTCTTCTGTTTGTTATGAAGTGACGTATTTTGAGGGGAAAAAATCATTTTAAGGGGGGTAGAATGTAACACATTGAGATTTTGTGAGAAATATTTTTTTTGTCTTATGTTATACGCAACACCAAATGAATCTCTCACTACATGCAACACTGGCTTGGCATGCGTTACATGCAAGAGCAACCTTCCGCGATAGCTTACGTTGTACGCAATACCGAGTTTCACTAAACAATGATATGTTAGTAAAATATTATATAAACTAGCCGATAAAATTTTTTCCAAACACATTTTGAATTTTATTTAACGTTAGAATTCATATTACATTTGATATGAGAAAAAAAATCAATTTTTCGGATAAAATAATTGTTTTTTTCAAAAATGTAGTTTTTCCGACTTTTGATGGCGCACCCATTTTAAATATAATTTTTTAAATGTTTATGTGTTGAATTTGAAAAAATAAACTTCTTTTGAATCAGGATATAAAAATTTACATTGGATACATTTTTGATACTTTTCTCATACCTTTCATATTTTGATGAATAGTAAAAATACGCTAAATTTTTCTTAAAATCAACTTTTTTCCTCAATATAATTTATATGGTTAACTTATAAAATTTGATGTTTTTAAAGTATAAATAGAATATATTTTTACCATTTAATATAATGTATGTCATTAGAATTAATTTTACATTGAATTCATAGGTATAAACATTTCAATCTTTCGCAATGTTTTAAATTTTAGAACTCGTTTTCTCAACAACATGATTAATTTTTAAATTAATTTCTAGAACTTTTGTATATTGAATTTGGAAGAATGGATCCCATATTTGGAATCAGTAGATCCAAATTATTTTAATAGGCTAATTTTTTTTGGGCATTATAAATAGTAATTATGGTAAATTTTATTTACCACAGTTAAAGGTATGTCAGGAAATTAAGGGTAAATATAATATTAAAAAACTATCCTAACACATGAATAAATTAAATTGGATGGATAGAAGTAGACCCATATCACCTAAGGGTCGTAATAGATTCATTTCATGGTCTTTTGACCATGAAAATGATGTTATTATTATTAAAACCAAAGAAAGTGCCAACATGTCACTCTCTTATATCTTGTAAGTGTAATAATTTTAATTTGGTGATAAACTTCATAAAACATCAAACATAAATAGTATCCAGAAATCCAATAATATTATCTACATGATGTAAATTTATTTACAATTTTTAGGTATTAAATAATTACCATTAATGAGGACACAATAGTGATGTAGAAATTATTTTATTAATTGAAATATCAAATAAATGGTTTTAAAAATATTAAACTAAATATTATATGAACTATTTAATGTGATCCACAAATTTTCTAGATAAATATTACTTGTTATGAATATATTAATTTTTTTTGAATATATCCTCTGTGTGGGTTTTATTTAAATTCAAATAAATGAATAGTTTTAAAATTGACACTATTGTTATTTTATAAAAGTAACTTATAATTAAATTGTTTAAAAATCATAAAAATATTTAAAAATTATAAATTGAAATTTACATGGTCTAAAATGTCATAAAGTATCCAATTATGGACAATTCACAACACATAAGTAATTATTTATAAAAATTTAAAATTTAGAATATTATTACCACAAATAAAATTAAATAGATTAAATAAGGATAAATAAAGTTCATATGGTTTAGAATAAATGCCCGATATGCCTAAATTTTATTGGATGATGAGATTACAACCATATATCATCTCATCTTTTAATATGAATCGTTTTGGAAGTTTTTAAATGGGGTTTGGGTTTATTATAAATTAATATTTTAGAGGATTCCAAAAGTGCCCCTCTCCTCTCATAAATGGGCACCTCCTCCCTCTCCTCTTCACAAAATTTTTAGCCTTAAAGCTCAGCCAAACCCGGTCCATTTCTCTTCTCCAATTCCCTAGAAACATACTAGAGGTCCTGGTCTTTTTCAAAGACCATCTTTAGTGCCCTAAGAGGAGGTTTAGAAGAGGCGCGTCAAAGAAGAAGTAATATCCTTTACCGGTTCTTTCAAATTTATTTCTTCTTCTACTTATTCTTCTTTATTTGTTTCATTATAAAGTAATAACATAAGTATCACTAATATACTGATATGTTATTATAAATATGAAACAATCCCATTTTACCTTCTATCCATCCTACGGAAAACGAAATCACCGCGCATGCGTACGTACAGAATACAAACTCCACGCTGTGGTGTAATCTGTTTTTCCACCACCGCCTTACATGGATGGGTATAATGGTATCAAGAATAACTATATATGTTTATTATAACATGATACTCATTTTGAGATATTCTATCATCTACTCCATTACCATTCAATGATTATGGGAATGATATCGTTGCTCATGCGTACGTACGGCTTACCGTCTCCACGGTGCGATGAGATTCGTTCTACATGATCTTCATTAAACCATGGTTATCTAATTGAATTGAATGAGTAAATATGATATATATTATACTAATACCATTATGTAAATTATATAACTATAACCTAAAAAGTGTAATATGAATTTATCTGACAAAACATACGTATGAAAATAAAGCAGTTAATGCCCAAACAACAAGTAACAATGAAATGTTACTAACAAACGAATGAAAATAGGATCATAAATGTTATCATAAAAATAATTATGATTATTTAATAGATCCATAACATTATTTAAATCATTATACAGGAGGTTCGGATACACAAAAATCATAACAGACCTAAGGTAAGTGATAATTATTCCAATCTTATTCTTAACCGAGATTGTTTATTCGTAAGTATTTTATGGGGTTATATTTATCATCCATGTCCATGTTTTCTAAAAAAAATCATGTATGTTTAAAGTCCTTTTTACAAACTTTTGACTTTCACTACATGGTATGTAAGTAATCATTATTTTTTTTACCATATGAGGTACTTTTTGACTTTTTTGGAAAAAGTACAAGGAGAATGTTTTTTTAACTTATACGGCATGAATGGATTTTTACGGTTTCATAACGCCTTATTTTCATAAAGAATCCTATGCACTATTTCATGTTTATTCACAACAAAAATTCATTTCTTTTAAAATTATATGTCATTTTTAGAAAACAAAATGATTAAGAAGAAGAAAGGATATTTTCCTCAAGAACTGAGTTCAAGTGTTTTATCAAAATTATTTTCCATCTAATATGATATAGGGTTCATTTTCTATCCCTATTATTACATTGATTTGATTATGTTATGATGGAATTATTTTTATGAAGTCCTTTATTTTATTTGTATTAGGTTATGATGACATGTTGTTTAAGAATCTCATTTTTATTACATGGGTTATGCTATGATGTATGATTTATGATTTTGTGGAACACATGTGAGGACCCGACTCCAGAAACCCAGGAGATGGTGCCTTCTGAACATGATGTGTGTATTGGAATAAAAACATGCATTGAAAGATACACATCATGTCCCATACAGAGGAACGAGTGTGGCTCAGGATCTGGGAAACTAGTAACTTCTGAAACGGTTCATCTTTTAAAAGCTGTTACCAGAAAATTTAAAATCAAAACGTAGGGTGAGCATTGAAATACTCAGTAAGGGGTTTTAAAAAAATAAAAATAGTGTGACTTTTGAAAACATTTGTTTAGAAATTACCCGTGGAACATTCTCTTAAGGAGAACTGTAACACATAACATCAATGTGCTCAATCAAGATTTTCAAGGAACATATGAAATGATTATGACATTTCTCAAAGGAGTAATAATGGTCTTCATAAACAAGTACGACATGTGATAATTAAGTATAAAATTAAACAGTTAAGAGTAATGCATAATCAGAGTTGCGCATAAAGGAAACAACTTCAATTTTATTTGATGGTTACTATCTTACTAAGTGATAAACACAAATCATGCTCCAAACTTATACTAGGGAAATAAGAACTTTATAAAAACACAAAGGCAATGGTAATGAAAGAATAGGCATATTATCTTGAAAAGAACATGTAACATTACTTGAATTATGTGGCATCAACATTTAACTTAGAAAATCATTTCTGTATCACCATGGTCCATCCCCAAGGTGTCATTAAAAATTACCAAGGTCTATCCCCAAGGTATCGTTAAACTGGTCATATCTAGAGATTAAGACTTTACCCAATGCATTGGAGTACATTCAGGGCGCACCATTAAATTTTCTTTACTATCATGTGAGCCACATATTTCATACTGTACTTAAATGGTTTGTATATTCAAGATGTCTCATACCACCTTGAATAACTCATTCATTTTCATATTAACCAAGGTGTCCCATACCACTTTGGGTAATCTAATTTCTTAGTTCATTATCGTGACATTTCAAAGGCCTGCATTATGTACAATAATAACTAAACTAAAAAATGAACCATTACACATTTTGGTAGTACATGATAAGACAGCTAACATTATAAAAATATGCCAATAACTAATCAAAGGCATACATAGTTTAGTAAACATTATTTGCACACAAGCTAATTACTAAAGAATATAAAAGGATGATTTAATAAATGATGAATCTTTGAAATTATTATTTCATGGAAATGAAATGCTTAAAGAAATTACTTGCCATTAGTTATGGTGATAAACAGGTCATTGAACTTGCAAATAAATTAAACCATTACTTAATTAACCAATAACATTTACCAAAGCATGTTTATTGTATAATAAAAAAATAAATGAACGCAACATGATATCATGATCCAATAAATCTGAAATCCTATAATATATTTTAATCAGGCCAAAATACATACTTTATCATAAAAATAATCATGTGTAATATCAAATAAACTTCTTTATTAAAACATTCTCACTTGTGTGCACATATATACAAAATACTTTTTGGTTTAGCAAACACCAAAATTACCTTTTATTAAATCTCACATGTATCAAAAGAACAAATTATGTCCTGGTAATTATTACTAAAAAAACTTTGGAAATGACACCTATAAATACAAATACGTATGACCATTAATTGAAATTAGGGTTTCAGAAATTATCCTCATATACACCAAGAATATATATATGGGTTGTCTTTTTTTTACACAAAATAAACAAGGCCATTAAATTTTTTTGAGTTATGAAAACCTCTAGTTACTTATCAATTATTTAGTTGAAAATCAAAACCTTATAGGGTTTTAATGTTCATGAAACTATAATTACATAATTATATAACAACTTTGGTTTTAAAATTTAACATAATTGTATCTAAACCAAAGGCCTAGCTTGCATTTTAAAAAATTTCATTCAAAGATAGTTATTCATTCCTTAAAACCATAACTGTATCGTTTTGAAAATACATAAACTTATATAAATTATATAGTTATACATATGCAATGTTTATACAAATAATATACATGTTAAGAGTAGGATTCAAAAGTAACCTTTATAAACCTATATTACCTAGTATAACATACTGAATAATTTTGGATACCCTAAAACAGATTGGATTTGAGTTATAAATATATATACTTATATATAAAAAACTGTGTATACACAATATACGTAGATATAAGTTTAGGTTTTTTTGTAAAACTGGATCATTAAAACATTAAAAGGATTATTATATATATATCTCTTATGGTAACGTGATGGAAAACTCTCTTGTTAGCATTACAAACCGAAGGGTTTGAGTTATATACATATATATATAAACTACATATACTGAGTATATAATAATATAGGTTTCTCCAAACGAAAACAAAACATGAAAGCACCCTTACCTTGCTTGAGGAGGAAGTTCGGAACAGGGGTGTAGGGTGTTTCACAAATTCAAAACACTTGACCCTAGGTGGATGGCTCTACTCATACCATTGGTGCTGAGTACATGTGTTGTGGTTCTGTCTATTATGTTTTTCACACTGACGGACCAAGATGATGAATACTATTCGATTACTTGAGTTTTGATTCTTAGCAGTCTTGTTGTGGCCATGTTAAGTCTTGCACATGGTGTTCTTGGTTAGTTTGGGTCTTGTAGAAATATAACATTTTAATGTATATTACTTTTCTTTATTCCCCTTGTTTTTCACCTTTTTAGTTTCAATCCCTTCATTGGTACCAAAAACAAACCATGTAAAACAATAATATAATCATAAAACATAACACTGTTGAATTAGTCAAGTTCAAAAATCTGTGGGCGTCACATTATCCCCCCTTAAAAGAATTGCATCCTCACAATTCCTTTCATACAAACTCACTAAGAGGAAACTCCCAGTTGATTCTACCATATTCCCCATCTTGGGAAATCATCAGGTGTGCTCTGTGGAAGGCCCACATTGTCTCTCAGCTCCTCAAGTTCTCTGATCCAGATACACATGGGGCAGAAGGGGTTGAACTCATGTGCTGAACACTTGGGCTTCCAGAGGGAGGTTCGAACAGTACAGAGTTTGAAAATGTCCATATGGACCAACGTACAGAGAACTCGTCGAATTATGTCCCGTTCTAGAATATCTAAATAATTGACATTGTCATACAGGCTAACACTAAGGAGTTGGTACATATAGGTTGCACAAACATTGACCTCTAAGGCACCCTCTTGAAATTTTACTCTGGACGTGTAGTTTCGGCCTAGGGTGAAACACAGGAAGATTCCTTCGTTGTACTTCCCCCTTGGCTCACACTCGGCCAATTGTGTTGAGCCTATGCGGTAGAAGATGGAAGCGTTCCCTTAACAGGTGCGGAGAATCTCCAGACCATTTTTCACCTTGAACTACTGTTTGCACGTTCCTCACAGGTTTGCGAAGGGACGATACTCGTCTTCACATGTTTTGATCGCAATGCTCTCTAATATCTCAATAGGAAGAGATAGCATGTGATTTTTTCCTTCCATATGAAAGTTTAAGATGAGAGTTCAATCACTTAAAAGCCATTCAATGGTATAAACAAAGCTACGATATGAAGGAGAAGGTAAAATTTAAATAAACATAAGTTTATTATTACTCTTCAGTGCTTGAGTTTCCCCTAGTGACTTACTACATGAAATCCATACAAAGAGGCAAAACTCCCTATCTCCTCAAACCAATCACAGGCTAAGCATTCAGGGTTAAACTCATGGGGCCACCTGTGACGTCTCCCGAGTTTAGCATGAGGGGTATAAAGTTGGGAGACATTAGAATACACTTTTTGTCTACAAGATAGTCGGGTGGACTCATATTCTAACATTCCGAAGTTCAACAACTCACCCCAGATGCTGTAGTTCATGATTCGACAGAGGTAGGTCGCTCGGAGGTCACCGATAGCAGCAGCCTCTTGAAAGGAATCGAGGGTCATAAAGGAAAAGTCCTCACCTACCGTGAACATCTAGAAAAGTCCCTCATGGTACCTTCCCCAACGTACATAGGAGGGAAACTTGGTCATTATCATGAGGAGGTAATCCATTCCTAACCCTCGGTGTATCTGGAGCACCCGAGGTGAGTTAGACACGTCGTAAAGGTGTTTTCATGTCATGCGGATATGGGATATGTTTAGAAAATTCTCTCGGATAGCTAAAGACACAATGGACTCTAGGGCCTCAGTGTAGAGAGACAAAAGATCAGTACCTTAGTTTTCCATATGAAAATTAAGAAAACTCATTTTTAGTAATACTGAAGTATATTTTTCCTTGTTTCAGTTCTGGTTTCCCAGAGTTATCCAAACCGAACATCTGATACCAACTGTGAGGACCCGACTCCAGAAACCCAGGAGACGGTACCTTCTGAACATCATGTGTGTATTGAAATAAAAGCATGCATTGAAAAACACACATTATGTCCCATAAAGAAAAACGAGTGCGGCTCAGGCTCTGGGAAACTGGAAACTTCTGAAACGGTTCATCTTTTAAAAGCTGTTACTGTAAATTTAAAATCAAAACGTAGGGTGATCATTGAAATACTCAGTAAGGGGTTTAAAAAAAACAGTGTGACTCTTGAAAACATTCGTTTAGAAATTACATGTGGAACATTCTCTTAAAGATAACTGTAACACATAACATCAATGTGCTCAATCAAGATTTTCAAGGAACATATGAAATAATTATGACATTTCTCAAAGGAGTGTAATGGTCTTCATAAACAAGTATGACATGTGATACTTAAGTATAAAATTAAACAGTTAAGGGTAATGCATAATCATAGTTCGCATAAAGGAAACAACATCAATTTCATTTTCTACTTACTATCTTACTAAGTGATAAACATAAATCATGCTCCAAACTTATACTAGTGAAATAAGAACTTTATAAAAACATAAAGGCAATGGTCATGAAATAATAGGCCTATTATCTTGAAAAGAACTTGTAACATAACTTGAATTATGTGGCATCAATATTTAACTTAGACAATCATTTTCATATCACCAAGGTCCATCTCCAAGGTGTCATTAAAATTTACCAAGGTCCATCCCCAAGGTATCGTTAAACTCGTCATCTCTACAGATTAATTATTTACCCAATGCATTGGAGCATAATCAGGGTACACCCTTAAATTTGTCTTTATTATCATGTGATCCACATCTTTCATACTTTACTTAAACGATTTTTATATTCAAGATGTCCCATACCACCTTGAATAACTCATTCATTTTCATATTACCCAAGGTGTCCCATACCACTTTGGGTAATCTAATTTCTTAGTTCATTATCGTGACATGTCAAAGGCCTGCATTATGTACAATAATAATTAAAATAAATAATGAACCATTACACATTTTTCTAGTACATGATATGACAGATAACATTACAAAAATAAGCCAATAACTAATCAAAGGCATACATAGTTTAGTAAAAATTATTTGCACACAAGCTAATTACTAAAGCATATAAAAGGATGATTTAATAAATGATAAATCTTTAAAATTATTATTTCATGGAAATTAAATGCTTAAAGAAATTACTTTCCATTAGTTATGGTGATAAACAGGTCATTGAACTTGCAAATAAATTAAACCATCACTTAATTAACCAATAACATTTACCAAAGCATGTTCATTGTATAATAAGACAATAAATGAACGCAACATGATATCATGATCCAATAAATCTGAAATCCTCTAATATATTTTATTCAAGACAAAATACACACTTTATAATAAAACACATCATGTGTAATATCAAATAAACTTCTTTAGTAAAACATGCTCACTTGTGTGTACATATATACAAAATACTTGTTGGTTTTGCAAACACCAAAATTACCTTTTATTAAATCTCACATGTATCAAAGAACAAATTAAGTCCTAGTAATTATTACTAAAAAAACTTTGGAAATTACACTTATAAATAAAAATACGTATGACCATTAATTAGAATTAGGGTTTTATAAATTATCCTCATATACACTAAGAATATATATATATGGGTTGTCTTTTTTTTACACAAAATAAACAAGGCCATTAATATTTTTTGAGTTCTGAAAACATCTAGTTACTTATCAATTATTTAGTTGAAAATCCAAACCTTATGGGGTTTTAATGTTCATGAAACTATAATTACATAATTATATAACAACATTGGTTTTAATATATAACATAATTGCATCTAAACCAAAGACCTAGTTTGCATTTAAAAAAATATCATTCAAAGATAGGTATTCATTCCATAAAACCATAACTATCTCATTTTAAAAATACATAAACTTATATAAATTATATAGTTATACATATAAAAGGTTTATACAAATAATATACATGTTAAGAGTTGGATTCAAAAGTAACCTTTATAAACCTATATTACCTAGTATAATATACTGAATACTTTTGGACACCCTAAAACAGTTTGGGTTTGAGTTATAAATATATATAATTATATATACAAAACTATATATACACAATATACGTAGATATAAGTTTAGGTTTGTTTTTTGTAAAACTGGATTGTTAGAAAATTAAAAGGATTCTTATATATATATCTCTTCTAGTAACGCGATGGAAAATGCCCTTGTTAGCATTACAAACCGAAGGGTTTGTGTTATATACATACATATATAAACTGTATATACTAAGTATATAATAATATAGGTTTCTCCAAACGAAAACAAAACATGAAAGCACCCTTACCTTGCTTGAGGAGGAAGCTCGGAACAGTGGTGTAGGGTGTTTCACAAATTCAAAACACTTGACCCTAGGTGGATGGCTCTCCTCATTCCATTGGTGTTTAGTATGTGTGTCGTGGTTCTGGCTATTATGTTTTTCACACTGATGGACCCAGAAGATGAATACTATCCTATTACTTGAGTTGTGATTCTTAGCAGTATTGTTGTGGCCATGTTAAGTCTTACACATGGTGTTCTTGGTTAGTTTGGGTCTTTGTAGCAATGTAACATTTTAATATATACCAGTTTTCTTTATTCCCCTTGTTTTTCATCTTTTTATTTTCAATCCCTTTATTGGTACCAAAAACAAACCATGTAAAACAAGAACATCATCATAAAATATATCATTGTTCACTTAGTCAAGTTCGAAAATCTTGGGGCATCACAACACATAAGAATGGTTTAATTATGAGATGGGTGGGACCTATATCTCCCTCTAATGCATTGGGTAATGATTTATATCCCATGAGATATACATGGCTGGAATGGAAAGTTAATTCAGTTCAGTGATACAGGATTGGAACGAGGAGTGAACTCAGTTCAGTAATGGACTTTGTCTGCTATGATGGTCTTGGCATTGAGTCTAGACTAATATGAAATGATTTTCTATTATTATGTGTGTATGACACACAGTTTCAAGTATTATGTTATGATTATTTGGATTAAATTTCACTATTATGACTTATCCCATGTCATGATATAATGATCTATTTTGCAGGATAATATTTTCAAAATGTTATGTTCTTATGAGTATTATATGGTTGATATTTCCTTTGTTTTCCCTTACTGAGAATTTGAGCTCACCCTTTGTATGTTTTCTTTTCCCCAGTTCAGGAAGAAGGGTATTAAGTAGGATATGCCAAAAGGGACTCTAGATATGATGAAATAAACGGGAGACAATGTTGATGATTTATGAACCAGTTGTTTATGTTTCATAGTTTATAAAGACACTATACCTATACTATCATATCATGGTTCTGTTATATGTTTTAATAAATATGATTCAATTCTGAAGTGATAACAATTTACATAAATTATGGGTCGTTATAATGACATTATTCAAAATGAGACAGAGGATCATATTGAGAAATTAATTCATGATTAAGTTGTTGAAACAAAAAAAACACCAACTGTTGAACGATTGTATGGAGATTCCAAGAAACCATTATTCCCAGGTTGTAGTAAATATACATTGTTATCAGCAGTTTTGAGATTATTTAACTTAAAAGCAAAAAATGGATGGATTGATAAAAGTTTCTCCATCTTACTTGAGCTTTTAAAAGAGCTACTTCCAAAAAGGAAAAGAGCTTCCAGATTCCAATTATTAGGTGAAGAAAATATTATTCCCAATAGGATTGGGGTAAAAAAAGATACATGCTTTCCCCAATGATTGTGTACTGTATAGGAGAGAAAATGAATATTTATCAAGTTGTCCTACATGTGGAACATCATGCTATAAGATAGATGGGAAAGTCAACTCAGATTCATTCTCAAGTGGTGTCATCTAACGTCATGAAAAATCAATTTTGACCTTTCCAATGATATCATCCAATATTTTTTGTGTACAATTCTGATAATTCAATTCTGATTCATTTTTAGGTACTAGAATCAAAACTCCTACTAAAGAAATTTGGTACCTTCCAATAATTCCTCTTTTGAAGCGTTTATTTGCAAATTAAATTAATGTAAAAAGGTTAATATGGCATTCAGATGAGCGCATCTCTAATGGTAACATACATCACCCTACTTATTCACCACAGTGGAAGAGTTTTGATAAAAAAAATCATGATTTTGGAAGTGATGTTAGAAATCTCATAATGGGATTGTATACTGATGGAATGAATCAATATCAGAGCCTCAATAGCCAACATAGTCCACAGACTATTTTGCTGGTAGTTTACAATTTCTCCTTACATCCATGTATGAAGGAAAAATATGTTATGATGGTATTTATGATTTCTGGACCAAAACAACTGGGAAATGATATTGATGTGTATCTTTCACCATTGATTGATGATTTGAAACGCCTATGGGTGGAAGGTGTTCAAGTTTTCGATGCATACAAGAAAGAATATTTTCTTTTGCATGCTATGATAATGTTCACTATAAATGACTTTCCTACATATGGAAACTTATCTGGATATAGTTTTAAGGGATATAAATTTTGTCCAATTTGTGAAGAATAAACTTCATATTATCAATTGTAGAATGGAATAAAGTCAGTGTACATGGGACATCGAATATTTTTGTGAATTGATCATCCTTATCAGAGATTGAAAAAATCATTTAATGGTTTACAAGAATATAACCTTCCCCCTCAACCATTGTCACTTGAAGAATATTATGACAGTGTGAAAGATATTGATTCGACATTTGGAAAGAGAAGATGTTATGGTTTTCAAAGAAATGTCTAGAAGAATAAGTCTATTTTTTTCAAACTACCTTATTGGAGTTTTTTAGAGATAAAACATAATTTCGGTTTTATGAATGTTGAGAAAAACATATGTGATAGTTTTATTGGAACTTTTTTAGACATTAAAGGAAAGACAAAAGATGGATTTCATGATAGATTGTAATTGATATTAATTAGAATACATTTGGAGTTAGCTCCCACTGTGGAAGGAATCATGACATATTTACCTCTGGCTTGTCACGCATTATGTAGGATTGAAAAGATGAATTTTTGTCAGTGTCTTCATGGTATTAAAGTACCCAATGGGTTTTCTTCAAATGTGAATAGTTTTGAGTCATTGAAGGATTGTTAATTAATAGTTATGAAATCTCATGATTTTCATGTGTTGATGCAACAACTTCTACTAGTAGCAGTGTGTGGTATTTTGCCGAAAGCTGTTAGAAAGACTATCATCGGGTTATGTAATTTCTTCAAAGACATTTGTAGAAAAGTCGTTGATCCAAATTTGTAATATGTGTTGGAGAATGAAGCAACGCCAATTCTTTGTCAACTAGAAATGTATTTCCCACCCACTTTTTTAGATATAATAGTTTATCTTCTAATTCATTTAGTGCGTGAGATAAGAATATGTGGGCCTGTTTATTTAATATGGATGTATCCTTTTGAAAGATATATGAAAAATTTCAAAGGATATGTTGAAAGTCCTTATCGACCAGAGGCCTCTGTTGTTAAACAAATATGTATCAGAAGAGTTTATAGAGTTATATACTAATTATTTATATGAGGTGGGGAATATTGGTCTCCATGTATTTTGATATATGACATTTTATAGTGAAGGTAGAGGGGTTTCAGGCTTAAAGGTAAAGTTCATTCCACATGATGAAGTGATGCAGGCACATTTATACATTTTGAACAACACAGATGAGGTTCAATCATATATATCCTTACATATTACTGAATTAAAGTTACAATATCAAAAAATAAACGAAAAATTATTAATTATTGAGCATAAGAAGACATTTGTTTCATGGTTTAAAGAGAAATTCACCCAAGATATTTCTGCATCAGAAACATTGAAGTGGTTATCAGGGGGTCATCTTTTAATGTGATCACATGGTCTAGTTTTGATATAAATGGCTACACATTTTATACAAAAAACCTGGATGACAAGAGTACCATTTAGAATAGTGGTGTGATGGTTTTCGATGAAGCAATGCATTTTTCAAGTGCCAAAGATAAAAACCCAATTTCTGCATCAATGTCATATTTGGGAGTTCTGGAGACATATGGGAAATTGATTATATTAAATTTTGAGTCACTGTTTTTATGTGTAATTGGGTTGATAGTAATATTGGTGAGAACCATGATGAATATGCATTTAAACTGGTTGATTTGAAAAGATTTAATTACAATGAGGAACCATTTATCATGTCGACACATGAAAAACATGTATTTTATGTCATTGATCCATCAAATGATTAGTTTTTAGTTGTTTTTCAAGGAAAAAAGATAACGTTTTTGTAATGAGGAGGATAATGACGATGTTAGTGATTTATATGAACCTTATTCATCTATTATGCAATTTTTAGATGATTACAATGAGTATAAGACAAAGATAGTACATGCAGTACATAATGATCATGATGAAGGAATGTCGGAAAAAAATAAATTAGCCTCATAATTTTTCTGGTAAATATTTATATTTTTTCTTTTTTTGAAACATACAAATGCATGCCACTTTTTTTACGTACTTATTTTTGTCTTCCTTGTTTCTAATTATTCAGTTTTCTAATGATATGAAGGAACTCAAAATTTCATTACACTTTCTAGTTTAAATTTTAGATATAGATAGAGAGGAGTAGTTACTGAGGTATATCTATTTTGACATATTATTATTTATTCAGTAATATACTTATTTAATTAAATAAAACTGTTAATTTACAAAAAAAATCGCAGGACTACTTATGCATCCTTGGCAGAGGCGAATTCTCCAGTTACTACTAAAAATTCAAGTTCATAGGTTGGAAAACGTGGTATTACACGTTTAACAAAACTATCATAGGCTCGTGATGATGACATAGTAAACATCTGTTTTGATGATGATAATAACGTAGTTGGCCCATCTGTAGTTCAGTTTTTCAGTTATATAGCGATGCAGAACTGTTGCAGGATAAGTATTTTATATCCTTACTGGAATTCAATGGATAGGATGGCGAAGCAACAGGTTTGAGAGGCCATGATGGTAAAATATCTTTATTTATTTATTTTATCTCATTTTTTGAATATTATATATTTTAAATGAAATATTTATTTTATTCAATTACAGATGACATTCAATTTTGAGGACACCAAAGAAATTAAGAAAATACATCTCTATTTAGTGGTGGTTCGATGGAGATATTTTAAAACAAAAATGAAAACAAAAATTATGTTTTTGGAAGGAGAAGGTTTGAAAGCCCATGCCTTAAGTATCCGTTTATAGATGAAGATAAAGGGAAGCGATTTGTTGATAACTGTCAGGAAGAAAAATTCCAGGTATGATAATTATTTTACATTGGAAATTTTATGATATATTATTCTTATGACTTATTAGTTTATTTTTATATAATAGGAATCTTGGAGATCTCATCAGGAGATCCAATTGAAAAATGTATACCCTCATACTTTATCACGTGGAGGGTATTCTTATTTGGAGCAGAAAATTATTGAAGAAAAATTTGAAGCATTAAGAGCTCGATCAAGCAGTGGTTCAGAAGAGGTCCAGTTTGGTCCTCCATCTCCTCCCACTCGCCATGAAAAATGGAAACAAGAAAGAAGAATGAAAAATGAACAATATCTTACAGAAGAAGCTAAGAAAGTAGATGATAAATTGTAAGTAAAAATTATTTATTTATAAACAATTTTTTTATTTTTTAAATTATAAAAACTAATATAAATTTTTTATTTTTCATTTCAGGATGAACTTCAGAGGAAAGAGACACAAGGATCTTTTATCCCCGAGGGTAGGATGGACATCCTAGCCACTGATTTGGGAAAGGAAGAACACCCCGACCATGTTAGCGGATATCAGGCGGGTGTTAGTTTTCAGAAGGTTTTTTATAAGAGTAAGGAATCAAAAGACCCAGATATAGAATCCTTAAAAGAAGAGCTAAAAGATATGAAACAGTCTATGGGTGATCAAATTCAAGCAGCAGTGCAGAATGATTTGTTAGAACACTTGGCATGACAATCACAGTCTGTGCAGCCTTCTCATGCATATTATTTATTTGTAATCAATTTTTTTTTATAAATTATAATCACTAATATAACTTTTTTATTTTTAATCCTTCCCAGTCTGCTCACCCGGAATACCCTGCCCCATCTTCTTACCCTGCCTCATCTGTGCAGCCTTTCTAGTTATATTATTTATATGTCTTCAATTTTTCTATTTTGTAAATTATAAACATTAATATAACTTTTTCATTTTTGAGCCTTCTCAGCCTACTCAATGGACAACCCTATCCTATCTTCTTACCCGGCCCCATCTGCGGAACCTTTCGAGGTATATTATTTTATATTCATTAATTTTTCTATTTTATAAATTATAAACACTAATATACCTTTTTCATTTTTGTGTCTTCTCAGCCTACTCACCCGGACTACCCTGCCCCATCTACTTACCATGCCCCGTCTACGCATCATTTAGAGGTATATTATTTTATTTTCATCAATTTTTCTATTTTATAAATTATAAACACTAATATACCTTTTTCATTTTTCTGCCTTCTCAGCCTACTCACCCAGACTACCCTGCCCCATTTGCTTACTTTGATCCTCCACCTCCTCGCTCGGATCAAGCCTTATATTGTGAGTTGATTATTGGGTATCCTCATGTACATATTGTTGCGTTAGGACATGTGCATTTTTTTGGGGACTCAGTACATCATCAGCCTTTGCAGATAGGTCAGGTTATAGTATTAGTACATGATATTATAGATCCTAATTTTCTACTACTATTTCTTACTATGGAGATCACATGTGTTGGAGATTGTCTGAACAATTTTTTACTTTGGCCAACAGGTCTCCAACGTTATATTTCATATGAGGTATGCATTTTTTAAATATTAATTACAAATTATTCAAAATTACTTATAATGTTATCTAACATTTATCTTATATAGGAATATCTAAAAGCAAATGAAACTTCCCAAATGAAAAAAATGTTCCAGAACAGTCGACTGTAGAACCTTCTAATATTTCTTCTGGGTTACAAACATTATATCAGGATTTTTCTTCCTTGAATAATATCTATGAGTTTTAGATGAAGCTCGATATATGTGGAAGAAGTTATCCATTGAGAATAATGAAATAATATATCATGCATTTAGTTGATTTTGAAGAGCTCAGTCTGAGTATGGTGCAATTGTTTTCCATGTAAGTAAATTGATGTTTGAATTGATATTTCTTTAATAAAAGATGGTTTTAAATTGAATAACTATATTTTCTTTTTAATTTAGGTATCTACACAAGCTTATTTTATAAAATTAATGTACAAGAATGTACAGTTTTATAGATTCAGAGTACATTTCCTTGGACGTTATAACTATGAAGAATGATGATAGAGTCCAATATATTTTTGAGAGATTATCATAGACAGAGATTAAATGCTGGTATTTTCTATTTCTTGAAAATTAAGAACATAATCATAATTATGAAATAATGATCATTATAATGACAATAATTGTGAACTTTTTTTATTGTAAGGGACATTGGATGTTAGGTGTATTTTACCCAAGTGAATGATCCTTATATTGGTTTTTCTCTTTATTAGGAACAGTTCGTAAACCATTTTTCACCTTATCAAACAAGTAAGTTTTTTTATAATCTCATTATGTTTAATTTTCATTGTTTAGACATGTATTATTAGTTCATATATATGAAAATGCAGTTCATGGAAACAATTTTACAAGGAATGCATGTCAGTAAAGAAACCAAAGAAAATCAAATATGTGGAAGTACAGGTATTTAGTTTTTATATTATATATTTTTTTTATGAATTTATTTTTATATATTGTATTTATTATTAGTTTATTGTTTTATAACTGTAGTATCATTGTCAAAATGAAAATTTTGAATGTGGTTATTATATTTTATGATTCAAGTACGAGATAATCACAACTGGGGAAACTACTGGATTTCATAAGGTTTGTCGTATTAATTTTTTTATATTTTATACCATATTATTTTATTTTTCAATCTCATATCATTCAATATTATTGTAGGTATTCAATGATCCACAATCTTATTCCAAATCTAATATGACCCATATTCGATCTAATTTTGAGACTATTTGTAAAGTCTGATTATAATTTGAGGTATGTATATTCTAATATTTATAAATAATAACACATATGGGTTCAAAAAACTAACTCTTTTGATATATTAGGTGTTTGAACCTACCAATAATCAAATGAATTCTTTAACAATAACCAACAATTAGCCTGTTGTAAATTTCAGGTACGTGTATTCTAAATTATATTTTTTTAACTTTCAACATTGGTTTTTTGTTTATGCTTGGTATATGTAAGTTATAGGTTTTTATTGAATGATAAATATTGTTTGACTGCTACTATATTTTTTTTTTCTTACAGGGGTTTTGATATTTGTAGAAGTGTATTTTTCTTATTTTTCAAAAAAAAATGTCTAATTTACGGCGTTGGTTATTTTAAAAACCGACGCTGAAAAGTTCGTTAAAACAAATTGGGGTTTCCGCATTGGTTTTATCTTAAACCGACACTGAAAACTGGGCTTTGGCGTCGATTATAGAAAAAACCGATGCTGAAACCCTTAACGAAAATAATTTTCGATGCTGGTTTTCTAATAATCGATGCCGAAAATCATATTTTTTTATGTCGCTTTATAAACATATGTTAAAACCCGACGTCAAAAATAAAAAAAACTAACGTTAAATTGTGTTTTTTCACTAGTGGTCCAAACTAAAGACATTGATAATACCAAAAGTATTTAGTTGTGTCGAGCCTAAATATCATACATAGTATATTCATGATGTCCACTTTTACAATTACTTAAAAAAGAATTATCTTGTCACAACTGGGTATAAGTCTTACATTTATATTCATCACTAATTGTTTATGATTCATGTATTATTGAACTAGTGATTATGTTTTAAATAAAAAAACAACATTCATTCCAAAACCTGAAAGAATGTCTCCTAGAATCCAAGGACACGTGAGATTAATGTTTGTGGTTATATGTAATAATAGTTCCACATGAATCTTTCACTTAGAAATTAAGAAGTCATGTTCTTTTCACCACTAGCCTAGGTATCACCCTTTCACAGCCACTTGGAGAATACACCTGACTTCTAGTAAAGTTTCTACACTTACGTGGTTACCATATTAGAATACCCATATGTCACCAACATATTGTATTAAATTTTCATATAGTAAAACTACAACATTATATTGTTGAATATCTCTTAAGAAGAAGCAGGTAACTTGATTCGTTAATTCAGTTTATTTCTATTAAACTTCCATTGTTTCATTTTATAATATACAATGAAAATAACCTTAGTTAATACAACATTCCTTAAAGGAAGTTGTTAATGTGTCATTGGAATTACATTCCTTTTGGCCTTTTTTCGTATTGTATTTCAATTTATTCACCATAAGAATTAAAGATGAAATTATATTTTATATTCTTATTATCTTGGAGAACATTACCTAAATTGGTAATGCATCATTTACTCAATACCTATTCGTTTCTTAAATTAAAATGAGACATGAGTAAAGTGTTGAAAATGATGTGAGAAAGGGATACATTTAAATATCATGATCAATCATTCAATTTACACATGCCGATGTAACATCGCCTTATTCATATCATTGCTTCGCTTTGTTCTTACAAACTACTCAGAGACGAGACTTCATGTTATATCTTCCATGTCTTGGTGTAGCGACCGCAACTTACACGAAACGTTGATGAAAACATAATGATATAACTATCATATACTTTTTGCATTAGTCTCTTGTATGAAATTTCACCCTCACTACTTGAGGTAGTTTAACAGTGTTGGGGTCATCAACACATTGCGTTTCCTATATCATATTACTTTGCACACAAACTTATACTATTCATGGATACTTGTGTCAGTGAGGAAGTTTAATGTCTCCAAAATTTATCATAGTTTTAAACATGTGGTTTAACACTTCTTTTTTTACAAAATTAAACTTTACCAGATTAGTGCCTTTTATCTGGTTACAAAATTTGACATTTTGATTAAATAATTAATTAAATGTCTCCCACTATTTTATCGTATTCTAGGAACCCTATGTGCTAGAATCAGAATACTTTATCGCTTGAGTATTCTAGTGGCAAAGATCCTAGAACCACTCATCATAGTCTACAAGCTATGGCTACACCACTACCTGGAGGGTTCAAGGTGGGCTTTTGGCTGGCCAACGACTTTATCTTTTGGTTCCTTCATCTATTGAGTGAATTCCCAGCTTCTAAAATTAAAAATAGATTTACTCAACACTTGACTCTAAAATTATAGGAAGTTAGCTATGGATAATCCTTACTAGAACTTTGGTTAATTCAACCCATCGTTACTTTTAGGAATCACGGGTAGTAAGAGGCACCCTTAGTTATGGCATGACCGCCACCTCAAACAACCAGTTGTGTCCAAATTTGAATGACAGATTGTTGTTATGACATAATATATCTTTGACGGTTTTATTATTTTTAATGTGATGAAAGAAATCATTTTCTATTTTAATAAGCATGTACGATGTGATCGCACTCACAACTGACCATGCAAGAAATATAAATCTTCATCACGTGACATGTTCATTTTATCTTGCATGCTTGTTTATTATTATACTATATGGTCACACATTAACTACACATTCACAAAAATAATAAACCATGAAAAAGTAAAATGAAAAACCTGATCAGGAGTCAGTATTATTGGTTTATCTGTTGAGTAAATAACGGACCAATCGAAACTATAAGGGTAAGTACCTTAAGTTTTGTGGCATGCAACTCCAATTGTTGTGTATGTCCCTCCAATGCATCCAACTCTTATCTTGTGTGTCGCCCGGACTCGGCACGAACTGCGTTACACCTTACCTCATCATTATACAATGATACTTGCATACATGTGATGGGATCTTGGGAGTAAAATGTAACACTCGGAGAAGTGGACACACATGCCCTTATACATATAATGACACTGAAATGATATGCATATCGTCATTTATTTAACTAAAATAATTATTACAAAATTGCATACAATAATTAATTAAATAAACTATTAAATAGAAAATCAAGCACTGGACATGAATTGGTCGGTTTCCAGCTCATGATCTGTATATGCATTAACTCGCGTATATAAACTAAATAGAAAATAAAAATTGAACTTTCATTAAAATAAATTATGAGGGAATTATTTATTGAATTTAAATTTGACACTAATTTTAATTCAATATAAACATGTCATTCTGTCCCGTTTAATTAATTTAATTTTAAAAATACAAATTATATTAAATAAATAATTTAATTAAACTCCAAATTAAATTAATCATGCCACAGTAATTATTAAACAAAAAATTAATATTTAATTAATTTTATATTAAACTAAAATTAAATCAATTGTTTTAAATATTTGTTGATTAAATTAAATAATCTGGGTCCATAAAACATTGGGCATGGCATATGCTGGTTGGGAAGAACTTGTGCAGACCCAATCCGGGAGGTGCTGACCCCATGAAGAGGGGTACTGTATTGGGATGATCTGCCCAAGCCTGTTAGAGGCTGGGCAAACCCGGTCGGACCCATCTCAGGGCAAACCCAGTATCTACAGACCAAAACAAACACGAAAAAGGGTACTCACAGTGGTCGGCCTACTGAGCAGAAGGAAGGCAACCGGTGTGAGGTGTCAGTATGGTCGGACGAGGTGCACTGGATGAGGGTATCAATAACAATAGCATGGTTAGACAAGGAGGACCAGTGGCGGTGGTTCTCGCCATTAATGGGGAACCGACAGAGCGGCGGTCTTTGAAGGCAATGGGAGTCGCAGGCACCGGGAACTCAACGATGGGGATCTTCTCACGCCAGGGTAAGATCGGCTCAGGAAGGGGTTCACGGAAAGGAAATTTGTGGGTCCGGAAGGGGCATCCAAGGATGGTGTAGAAATCCGGGACCGGTGCGGGGTTCACCAGGCGCAGTCTTACCACTAGTTGCCGGTCCGGCGTGTACAAACGGTGGTCTGCCTAGTCAGTTTCATGGTCGTCCAAGGGTGGAGGCGGGTGGCTGGGGTGTCCGGCACCTAATACACAGCGGGCAGTGCGCCACTGCAGTGGGTGACGCTGTGGGAGTGGCGGCCTGAAGGGCACTACTGCGGTTTAGCAGGGAGGAGGCGCCGGTGGTGGCAGCTGGTCCGCCGTGTGCAGGAGGGAGGCGGTGCGGGATGTTCCTTGGGAGAAGGGAAGAGGAGGCAGACTGGGTGGCTGGGGTCGCGGTTTGGGCACCGACCAGAAGTGGTGCGGCCACCGGCGGAGGCGCAGGGGGTCCTTGGTTCAGTTCCTGGTGCACCGCGCGACGTGCTAAGGGGGAAGACATGGGGGAGCCGATAAGCCACCCCCGAACTAACCTTTTTTTTGACTGACTAGATACCTACTTTGCAGGTCTCCCCAACATTAATTTTTTTTTTTAATTAGTATATTTATCAAAGTCTCCTCTCTTTTCCTCTCTTTTTTTAAACATTATCCACAATAGTGGGTCATCTCACCTTTTTAAATGTTTTTTTCCTAAAACATATATAGGTTTAGGAAAATAATAATATTATTATAATATTAAAATATTATTATAATAAAATTATTATATTAATTCAATTATTATTATAATAAAACTATTATCATTGTAATAATATTATTATAACAATAATAATTAATAATCCTCGTCGATAAATAACTGGTCTCGAAAAACACTATTTTGGCAACTAGAATTCCACCGGGGAGGATGAATACATCTGATTTTAATACTTTGGATGACTACAGATTGGCCAACCGATATCGGTTTCAGAATTAGTCAATGGTGTTGGGACCATATTGATAACATCTCTCAAACTTAATAAAAATTTAATTTATTTGACTTAAAATTGACATGTGTTCCCTCTGATGCCACATGAAGGAAACAGGCATGCAGCCGAAGCCACTAAATGTGGGATTTTAAAATTTTTCTCCGACGAAGGATGTGAACTTGTCGGCGTCGGCGAATAGCTACCCAATCAAAGCTTAGGATCTCGCGTGAAGATTTTGAAGCACAAAAATAAACCTTAAAATTCATTGTTTAATTGGAAGCCACGCACGACGTCAACTCGTTGTTGGTGATCGTTGTTCGAAAGAATATGAAGTTGAATTCCTATAGACCATCCACACACATTTCATGGAATCCACAAGAGCATCGATCTTCATAATCTGGGTACAAGCGTGGAGCGAAAACGACTCTTATAACACTTCGACAATCACTGCATCTCACGGCTTGCGATTCTAGAGAGTTCTCCATCCAAGCTCCTTGGATCTAGAGCCTCTCTCCCTATGTTGTGGGAGAGAGAAGAGGACAAAGAGGGGTAGTGAATATTATATGTAAAAATCCACTCCACTATTTAAAGAGTGCAATGCAATTACCCAAAAATGCCATACCGGCCCCCGAACAATTAATCACACTATAAATAATATTTCGACTACTATACTGAGTCAGAAATATTATTCAACATTTTTTTCACTTTCTTTAAATACATTAAATATATTACATGATAATAATTAAGAAATTAACATGGCTCTTACACCCACAAATATTAATTTAATCGTGAATATATTAATATTCGCTAAAATAATTTTTTCATGTATTTAATTAGAACTTGTAGATACAATTAATAAATAAATTTAATACCCATTATTTATAAGTTGAATAATATGAATTTATTTATTTCATTGGTGATCGTTTAACCTTGGAAAAATCTCAGGCCCCATTGGTGGGTCCCACAATGTCCAAATCTCCTATTCAACTAAAAAGGGAAGACTCTCAAATATGCTATTGTGTGTGACCTTCTAGGACCTTATCTCAATTGTATTTAATAGCATTCAGGGACCAAAAGTGAGATCTAGAAACTCATCATGGGCCCTAAAGAGATAAGGATTGTCATAGCAGTGACAACCAACCTACAAACATGTATTGTATAATATAATCTCTTTTCTGTAATATCTCAAAAAGTAGGATGCACTAACGTGTCATTTCACCTTTCATGCTTTATTATTTGTTCATCTAACGGGATGAATTTACCCTCGAATGCCATGGCCATGGTCTTATAATGGTACTGCCATCCTTGTCAACATGTCCTGAGATATATTACTTCCATAACCCATAAGAGAATAATCCTTTATTGACAATTAAACCAATGTCATGCCACAAATGAAGCAACCAACACATACTACCACGCCATGACATCATTTCTGTGATTTTTTTCTTGCATCAAAGTACACAATTAAATGAAATACATTAGTAATGATCTCAAGTCCGGAGACCATTACACATTATCGTAGATATGAACATCCAATGACACCCAAATCATATGGTGTTCCTATTGGCGGGTCTGTCCACATGATCTCACTACTAAAGATCACCAAGTGAGAACATCATGAGAAGAAGACTCAATGATTATGAGACCCCAAAACCATATACTCAAACATCTACTATGTCTAATTAGTAAAATGTATCTAGACCATAGAATATATATTTAAGATTAATTTCATAGTATCTAGAGGTTCTTATTATAGTCTGAGATCTTCTATAACCATTGGATACAACAATTAATTTTTGGACATTATAATTTTAATACTGGATGAAGAAAAGTATACACTATAATTGTAATATGAAATCATGTATAGATAATTGTATACATGATATGGTAATCAAAAGCACTGAATAGTTGGGTCTAGGGAACCAACTATTTCAACATGTTTCCCTCTATGTAGTTTTGAAAACTATAATGGAAGTATGTTATGGATGCCACAATTTACCTTTATGATTTATTATTTCTATTATTTATTCATAAATCTTATGATTTCTTGAGGTATTCTAAAGATCTTATGTTTGACGAGGGAAAAGTATTATTTCATTGATTTGTATGTATTCATGGACTACTGTTTTCTTTTCTTATTTTATATCCCTTACTAATCTTTTTATACTCATCCCATGTTTTTGAAATGTTTTTCAAAGAGTATAAGGAAGTGTAAGAGAAAAGTAAGATTCAAGAATATTTTTATCAAGAAAATAATTCATGTTTTATTTAAGGAGTTTTATTATTGTGAAAAAAGTGATGGAGTATAAGTGTCTACTTTGTAATATTTGAGATGTTATGCAGTTGTTGTGGCCTAATTCTCGAAAAATCTAAACCCGAAAAGACATTTGAAGTGAATTAAAGTCAAATGTTTACTTAAATCAAGATTAAGTAGTGTTTATGGTTGGAACCTTATAGTTGGTATCACAAGATGCTTTAGACAACTTTAGGGATTATTAGTTTAGGATAACCACATTGTAAGTCCATATGTCTATTCTTTTTGTTAAATCCTTGTCCTATAACTTTTTTAGATCAAGGAATGTTGGTTACAAATGGAAAAAGGAGGATATCAACCAAAATTCCAATCTATTCTTAATGACATGCTTGCAATAATTATTTCAATGTCATGTTCAGATGATTGTTAACATTTTTCTAGCATAAAACTAACTTGCAAACTATAGTTTGAGATATCAAACACCTCCACTATACCCTGATACCATCGTGGACCATGAGTTGTATTTAATCAAATCCTATTTTCTCAATATTATATTATTTTTGAGAAAGGTAAATATTATCAAGGAATTTTCCAATATTTCACCTTATCACAAGATCTTGAAGCATATTGTGATTTGAAAAAATGTGTTGAAGAAGGAGACCCTTTAAAACCCAATTTATATTTTCTTTTAAAATATATTCTTTCACCACATACTTATGGTATATTAAAAGAACCATTTATTGAAAGTTTCAACTCAAACTCAGTCCAACTATTTTATAAAAATCATGTTTCATGAGATGTTTTGAAATTATATGTCATATATGATTATTTTCCAAAATTATTTTTCTATGAAAACCTATATGACCCAAGTTCTACAAGGTGTATTTGAAAAAATGAAGAAAATGATTTTTAAGGATCTCTAAATAATTGTTTCAATTCCTGGGCCTTCTATCTATGTGTACTAGATAACGATGAAACTAGGTGGACACAATGATCATGGTATGTTGTTATTTCTTTGGGAATAGTATTATTTTATCATATGGAGGTGAAATAAAAAAATCAATATAAATAAGACTCTTTGAATTAACATATTGAGGTCAATATATGTTGGGATAAAAATGAAAGGTATAATACAAACATTGAGGTTAGAACATGTTAGGGTTATTTTTTAATTTTATAAAAGGGACAACCCGCAAGATGGGTGAAAACATTTCGCGTCCCGAAAGGCCACGATAATCAATGTATGATTTATTCTTTTTAGTTAAATGATTTTATTGATCATAGATAAGTTGATTTTTCAAACTTATGTTTTATCAAATAGATATCCTTATTATAGGAAAATTATATGGTGATTATGTGGTAAATGTTATTTTAGAATATGTTCGCTCATTCGGGAACATTATATGCATAAGGAAGGAAGAATAAAATGTGATTTAATTTGAGGAGTAATGGTTGAATTATATTTTAGAAGAATACATGTTTTTATTATGAATTTATATAGATTGGGGTTATTTATGGAAATGAGTAACCTATCATTGAGAATATGTTATTAGGTTAATTACTTTTAAGTATGAGACATTAAGAGTAGTTGATGTTATTTAGAGATAAATGTAAATATTTATCATGGAAGACTATGTGATCAAATCCTTCTAAATTCTAGGATTCAATTTTAGTTTGGATTATTTTGAATAATCTTAAGAACAATTGTTTATTGAGTGGTCGTTGTTGATCTTTGGGTATTTTTTGTTGAAATTTGGAGATTAAGAGTGGTATTTATTTTTATAAAGGATTATTATTTTTGGGGTATTATCTGATCTTTTATTAACAATTTTTGTTTTTGGTAAATTTCTAAAGACATGGGAATATATTGTTCATCTTTTCTCTATTATGATATTCTCTAGAAGTTGATAATAGTGTTTTAGGTGTGACTATGTCATCTTGAATACTCATCATTTAGAGAAACGATGAGTTTGTGGTAGATATTTATTAAAGTATGAAACTCTACTTGATAAGTAAGTATGTTAGATTATGTTCTCATTCTAATTATTAAACTAATACCTCAAAATTAGGAAAAGGATATCAAAAAAAAATATTTTCCATTTACGTTTCCTACTGTGAAATCAATGAATGTTTATCCCATCACATTTTTTCCATTTTCTGATTGTTAACATTCTCCTATTCATGTTTTCTATCACACTCCATCAGAAAAAAATTATCATTTTTTCTTCCATATCTAGGTTTTCCTACATATAATCTTAGTATGTGTTATCTTGGGTGACCTTTGTACTTATCGTTCTTTCTTTTAAAGTGATAGTTTTATTGACTCTTTTTTTGATGTGGGATTTTCAATGAATTTACGAAGGAAAATTTTATAATTGAGAGTACAAAATTTCCAAAATATGGAATGATGTAACATCCTGGGTTTTAATAAAGAAACAATATGTTCAATAGCCTACATGATATGCTACATCGAGCTTAAATGAACAACTAAATATTATTATAAAAATGTTACAGTTATAAGCTATATGTTTTAATGGATGGAAAGAATAGGTTCAAATAAATTATGAAAATACGGTTTACACATGTATAAATAATTATTCATTTTTTACCAAATTTATTATAAATTGAAGTAAAAAAAAATTGAAAATAAATGATGTGTTTTTATAAAAACAAATTTAAAAATAGACTAATTATGTTTATAAGATCATATAAATATTTATGGATTTTTATTTAATTGAAAATTATATATATATATATATATATAATGTAATATTTTTAAGTCATCATATATGTTTTCTAGATATGATATAAGAACAAATTGAATTTCTTGGATAAAAGAAGTAATTTTCTAAAAATGCAGTTTTCCCATCTTTTGATGGAGAACCCTTTTTAAATTCATTTTTTTACACCTTTATATGTTTTATATGAAAAAATGAACTTCTTATTTAGAATAAAGACATCATAATTTACTTTTTATAATTTTTTGACATTTTTCTGATAACTATCATGTTTTTATGAATAGTAAAATTATGCTAGATTTTAAGTGATAACAACTTTTCCATCAATATAATTTACATAGTTAAATAATATTATTTAAATGTTTTAAAGTATAAATATAATATATTTTTTATCATTTATTATAAATTAGTTAATTATTATTAATTCTATATTGAATTCATATGTAAAAACATTTCAATATTTTGCAATGTTTTAATGCATAAAACACGCTTTCTGGTTTTGACAATGGGAATTAATTGTAAATTAATTACTGAATCTTATATGTTTTTAATTTTGAAAAATGGATTCCATATTTTTAATCAAGAGTTCAAAATTACTTAAATATGTCCCTTATATTTTTTTGACTTTGTGAATAGTAACATTAGTAATTATTTTTATTTACCATGCTTAAAGGAGAAATTAGGTAAATAAGGGTAAAAAATAATCTTATAATATTATAAAGCTACCATAAAATGTGTCCTAATACTAATGTATGATATATTTCCAACATGGAAAATCCTTAGGATGTTCTTCTAGCATTTGGGATCCACTTTGGTGTGAAAATGACATTTTATAATATTTAATTAAAAGAAAAGAGAAATATAACGTAAACATGCATCTTTTACAAAAACAATTTTAATATAGGGTTATATAACTTATATATTTGACTATAAAGAGTAATTATACTGATAAAAATGTTACCTAGATATTTTACTTCATTTACATATTTTATACATTAAATAAATAAATTTATTTATGACACAATTATGATGCATTGATTACCTTATTAATAAAAGATTAAAATAAATTATATTATAAATAATAAAATAAACGTAATTTGAACATTTTGATTACAATAATGAATTTTCTAGAATATTATTACACATTACCTTTTATTTAATGCATTGGGTTCAAATGAATCATATTTTTACGACTTCAACATAAAACAATTACTAAATAGTGTCAAAATTGACATAAATGGGTTTTTAAAACAAATAAAATTTTATTAAATGATATAATAGTCCTCGAAATCTAAGATTATACCAACATAGTTATATGATGTTCCAACTTTAATTATGTATCCAATATTGTTTCTCTTGGAATTTTATAGTAACTATAGTAACCATGTATTATGAAAATACAATAATACATGGTAAGAGTCAATGTTTTTAACAAAGGGTTAAAGCCAAAAGATAGGGTTAATTTTATGACCTAAACATGACTAAAACCTATTGATTGAGATTATTTAGAACCATTTTCATTTTATTCTAGAATTATATCACTTTTTAGCTATAATAATTCTAAAATTATTTTTTTAAAAAAATTATATTTCAAGACTTTCCTAAAGTGACCCTCCTCCCTCTTATAAAAGGCCACCACCTATACCCACTTAGTCAAACCACCCAATCCCATTGTATCCCAAAAATTATGCTAAAATAATATCCCAAAATCCATATCTTACTTCTATAGGACACACTTTGGGCATAAATCCATCATAATAAGACATATTTTGAAAGTCAAAATGAGATACTCGAAAAAGAGGTATTTGTTTTATCACCTCTTTCAAAATTATTTTCTTCTTCTACATCCTATTCTTATGTTGTTTCCATAATAAAGTAATAAAACCAGTATATTATACATAATTATATGTAATTATAATTATAAGACAGCCTTATACCTCTTTGTATCCATCCTATGAATAACAATATCAACACGCGTGTGTGCGTACGACTTACCATCTACATGTCATGGTGTAAATTGTTATTCAACAAGACATAACATAAATGGGTATAATTATGAGTATAATGGATTTAAATAATGAATATAACATGGTAATTATTCTGTATTATATATATATATACCATCCAATTCTATACCTTTTAACGATTAAGTGAATGATATTGTCACTCGTACGTACGTACGACTTACCTTCTCCATAATGCGATGCGATTTATTCTACATGATCTTAATTAATCCAAGATTATATAGATAAATGGAATGAATAAATATGATATATATTATATTTATATTGACTCTATTATTCTTAAATCATTATTTACAACATACATTTATGTTATCTATAATGTGTAAATATGATAATTTCATTTAAGGAAGTGTGCACTGCCGCCCCCTCAAAGTGATATGAATCATTCATGCCATACATTGAACCTATAAATGATGGAGTTAATGAAATTGTTTAAAAAATATATTATACAATAATTATAATATACCTATATATCATTTAGTCTTCATTATTTTAATATGAAAAAGAAATTAATGTATCTTTAATGTGTATGTACGGCATGCCATCTCCATGAACAGTGAAACTATTTTCTTATCTCCAAATGTTATGGATATTATAAATACATATATACTAGAAATATATGATATTTAAATCATGAATAATGTTTTTTAGATTATCTAAATTTTACCACATGGACAATTTACATCAAAAGAGGTTCATTTTCGACAAAAGTATCGAATATCAAAAAAAAACGACAGATATGCACATAAATAATTATGTAATTTCCATAACATGGTAATAATATATATAAAAGGAATAATAAAATGTAAAATGGTTCACAATAAATTTAAAATAAACCTAGGTTTATTATTTAGGAACATAACTATTTTACGTGACAAGTCGAACACAGGTTAAGGGAACTTCTTAACCCAATTTCCCTTCTTTGGGTTGATCTTCTACTTCTTGATTATGTCATGATATAATTATGTGAGAAATAAATTTTGATTTACAATTTTTTATTTAAACTTTATATATGTTTATTTATAGTTAATAGACATAATCAATCTATTTTATTAACAAAATGATCTTTATAAGGGAATTACTAAACTCAATTTCCACTCATTGGGTTTAACGCAAACTTTGAATACATAATGCCAAGATTATCTGTGGAATAACTATTTATTTATTCAGGTTGTAATTTCCACTTCCCTTTTTTGGAATATACTGTTTCTATACATAATCACCCAATTTATAAATTATTACCTTATTTATATGAACATTGGAAGGGAAATATTAACTTAATCTCCATTCATCAAGTTAAATATCAATGTCATTGGTTTTGTTTTTACAAGAATATGTCTGAATAACCTATGATAGTTTTAAAATCAATATCCATATATATTGGGTTTAATTATATTTTTCACACAAAATTAGGTAATTTATTTTTCCTTAATCTAGGTATACTATCTTTGTAAGGGACTTCATCCCAATCTCCTTTCATTGAGACGTTTTGTGATGATATGCACCTTTATTTATTTATAAAGTGTATATACAAACCCTTTAACAATACTTATCCATATTATATCTATAATCATTATATTTAATGTCTGGTAAAATTTTCTTATTTCATATTGCATATAATTTAAATTTTATAAATTGTAAATTACTCTTTATCTAAAACATCATTTTAAATGTTTAAGATATTTAATCTTGTAAATCGTCCTCTTTCATGTCCATGTTTTCAAAAATGATTTTAAATACCTATTCATATAGACATGAATGTTTTTATGTTTAAATTTATTTAAAATGTTTCAAATTGGTATGGAACACATTAATTCAAAAATAATATTTTAAAATGTTTTAATCGTCTTTTGAAAGGGGATGGATTATTTAAATAACATTGATTGTTTATTATATATATTTCATGAATGGAATTTCTCTCCATTATGTTTATATTATATATTTATATTTAATTTATAATATTACCATATTATTTTAAAATAACTTGTTTTCATTTATGAGTGTGTGCGTTGTAAAGATGAATTGTGATTTCAAAGTGGAAATGATATTTTTCCTTTATTTTTGTTTTATGTGTTTTGAATATATTATGTTTCTTGGTAATTGGTTATGTATATGTGTGGTTCTGTGAAAAACTTAGGTTAGGTGAGCCCATGATAGCTCACTAATTCATTGAGTAACATGATTGAGTTAAATGTTATGGTTTCTCTTAATAGATTTATGGAATATACTTTGATGGGTATTCCAAGCATAACTATGAAGGTGACTCCCTATGAAGCCTTGAAATCTACATTGTAAGTATGTTATAGAGGCCGCAAGTTACCTTTATGATTCATTATTTTCATTAGTTATTCATAAATCTTATGATTTCATGAGTTATGTTAAAGAGGTTATGTTTTATGAGTGAAATGTACGATTTCATTGATTTGTATGTATTTATAGACTAATGCTTTTTTCCTTATTTTATATCCCTTAATGAGATTTCTATTACCATCCCATGTTGTTGAAATGTTTTTATAGGATATAAGTAAGGGTAAGTGATAGTAAGAATTCAAGAATATTTTTTATCAAGAAAAGAATTATTGTTTATTTAAGGAGTTTTATTATTGTGAAAAAATTGGATAGAGTATAAGTGTCTACTTTTTAATATTTGAGATGTTATGAAATAGTTATGGCCTAATTATCTAAAAATCTAAACCTAAAAAGATCCTCAAAGTGAATTAATGTCAATTGTTGACTTATCTCAAGATTATGCAATATTTATGTTCGGGGCCTAGTATTGAATTATTGTTTTCTTTTTTCTTTTATAAATTATTTATTTTCAATTAAGCCTTTATAGATGATTAAAGCATCGATATACTCTTCTTGTTTCTCTCATCCATACCTTGAATAATATAGTTTAAAAAAATGGCACAAAATAGAATGATTTATATGTTTAGATACAAATACCAACTTCTTTATATATTAGTTATTCCCCATAACATGTATTATCCACTATAATATTTATTTTCAATTATATTGTTCAATACACAATCAAAATGTATATCTCATGAATTAATATAAAAGGTTCATTATAATACATCCCACAATGTTAGTAGAATCCACACTAGCCTGCTCCATAATCCACACAAGTGACTTCTTCACTAGAATCACACAAGATACTTCTTGATCTACCTCCAAATGAATACATTCACATTTCTTCATGGTTGATCCACTTTAGAAAGATCTATTGATTTTACTCCACAAGCATTATAAATCAAAATATCTTATGTACCTATTAAAGTAAATTTTCAAAACATGTTTTTATTTCTCAAATGATTATGATTACCTATATATAATCAGATGTCTCAGTGAAACCAAGCTTGGGAAAAAAATTCCTTCAAAAAATTTCCAACCAGACTTTTATAAGTGAAAGTGTTTAAAAAATTTCCCCACTAATATTTTATGAAACATTAACTATTTCACAATTTCAAATTACCTCCCCTTGATTTCTAAGTTCTTTAAAACATCCTGAAAGGATTTCATGGAATCTAAAACCTTGGTTCAGGTATCTCAAGTATATTCATGAAAGTGTATGAACTTCCTTGATTCCTTGCTTCCTTCTCCCTTTGTTTATTCTAGGTTTATCTTAGTTGTATCAAATATTTAAATATAAAAGGAAATTCCCATGAACTCTTAACATTTAAAAATCCATTTGATGATAATGATGATCACAACCCTTCTCATATAACAATTTCATGTACATCATGCACTGTAGATTTTTTTATTTCATTGTGTGAACCAACCATTCATGAAAAAGATATGCACACACACATTAACTTTCATATTATCTGAAATAAACATCATGAAATACACTTCTCTTTGTATACTAGGTGCATAGGGATAACTCCTTTTCACCTATGAATAAGATAGTGTTCATATACACTAATTTGAAGTGCCTCTGTTTTGTTCTCACAAATAGGAGGATAACATGTAAGGGTTATCACACTTACCCAAATTAATTGAGAAAATCAGTTCTTTAAAAAGATACTTTGAGAGTTTTGAACACTTGTGAAGGGTTTCAGATTCTTTATCCTTCAAGCATGAAGAAACTATGTGGAACTCTCTTCCCATTGTGAACCAGTGAGGATTGGAGTGCACTGTTTCTATGTAAATGAGATAAACTCTTAATATCAGTAACAATATTCTTAGTATATGTATTATTATTTTATAGGTGATGAGATCTATGACTCACACATATTTAGATCCACATTTCAAGCTATATTGAAAACTCATTTAGATATTTGAATTGAATGTCGTGCATGGTAAGCCTGATACATTCTAGTATTTTAAAAAGTACACAATAAAACTTAGCATATTCACATATCTATTTTATGGTGAATTCCTCCCATGAATGTGATGATTATCATAGGATTCTTCTCTTAAATGACCACATAGATCTTCCCATACTCTAATGTATTCTTTAACTATTGTTTTCATTCATTAAATTATAGGTCTTAAATTTATCGCACACATAAAAGAAAAAGATTTCATCTGGGGAGTTCATTCATCTCAACTCCTCACAAACATGGCCATAAGACATTCATACCAGCCTCTAGATCATTTGATGGAGGTTATATCATCAAAAATATTGTATTGGGACCATTTTACATCAAAGAGGTCAAAGGTGATGAGCAAGAAGGAATAGAGGGCCATGATCAACTACATCGTGAATCCCATGTTCTTTCCATCATTTTTATGATGGATGAATAGTGGCTGAACATCATTCTTCCCACATCAATTCCACGTTACACCTCCCTTTTGGTTTATCATTTAATATATGACTGCTGCTCCCCAATATGGATATTATAGATCCAAACCGGTTACACACGCACACTACACATCATCACATGCCTCATCCCACCATACATACAGGTCTCACAAAAACCAACATACATTATAGGCCTACACAACTCAAGCATTTCTTATAGATGATCATACACTTCAGCCTCTATGTTTACTTTTAATGGAAGGATTTACCATAGTGGATAACCCACTAGGACATTCTCTGTGTGGTTGAGGGTTATCCTTGGTTTCTCCTATGGGTTGGGCCATATTTTTTTAGGAAGGCCCCCTTTAATATTACATATAAAAATATTATTTTCAATTGAAATAAAACCTTCCTTAATTAAAATTCCAGTACAAACAATCCCAATTTAATTCATGAAAAATAATATTTTTCATGATAATCACATTAAAGAATCATTTTGAAAACTCAATTTCACATGTATTCAATCATTACAGATTAGTTTAACAATCATCATATATATCCAAGGATTATTGTCCAATCATGACATCCAATTTCACTAGATAAATCCATAACAACTATCTAGGAATCACCACTTCATCTAATCACACCAAACACATATTTAAACATAATTTAAATAAAATTCAACATTTTATCCAAAAATATCCCACTTGATATATATTTTTTCAATAACTCTTTAGAACACTTTGTAAGTGTAAATATGTGAGCTCAAATGTTTCTCCCCCTTATTGGAAATCAAAAGAAAAGGAAAATTGCGTATTTTTATAATAACATGTTTTCCTCGCTATGAATATTATTTATTGAATACCATAGAGAGTGGGATGATATATAATGCTTCTATTAATAGATATCATTTAGTTAATCAACACTATTTATATATAGGATAACATGTTGTATAAAACAAGAGATATATGACCAAGGTTTACAATGATTTACATAAATAACCATGCAAGTGAAATCAAGCTCTTAATGTCTCAATTATCATACAAGGGGTTGTAAATAATCATATTTATCAATGAAATACCAAATCCACAACAAACTTCAACAAAAAAATCATAAATTTCAAGTGAAAAGATAAATATCACCTTTATCCAATTTTTTCATCAACCAAGAACTCCCCTTTAAGGGATGTACTCATTCCTTACATTTCATTGAAGGTAGTAGAATACATGAAAGACAATATTTTCTTGTTTTCTTGTGGTGATAGCCTCAAACATATTCTTAATTTACCTACATATTATCCTAAAACACATAAAATAATAAGGAATAAGGAGGTACAAATTGGTTTCTTAGAAATAAAATTTAGACCGAGAGCTTCCTCCCAATATGGAATTATTCTTCTTATTAGATTCCTTGGAATGTGGGATTGATCTTTCCCCTTTATTTGACATTTTTGATAAAAATTTACTTTCCTTTTTAGCATTATATTCATTATTTCTACATCCCATACCTTCATAATTATCTCTTCTTTAAATGTGTGTGGAATACTTTTTTCAACCTCATATTTTGTAAAAACATCATTTACTTTAAATTGAGCATGTTTTTCAAATTACTCCAATTTATTAACCAATTTTAGTTGATTAGGAAATGGAATAATTAATTATTTCTTGAATTGTTCTTTCTTATTAGAATATCCATAAGTCTTTCCATTGTCTTTATATTGAATCATTTTTCATTTCAAAGAAAACAGAATATCTTCTGACAATCTTGTCAGGAATTTATCATCATTGTGAAATTCATAACCACGTATTCTATAAAATATTATCAAAATTTAAAATTTGTTTTTTATAGTTTTGATGATTTCTTGGTCACAATCCTCTTTTTCTGATAATCTGATCTCATTTTTTCACTATCCCCCCCATTTATTCATTCCTCACTCCTAGTAATTTCATGTTATACCAACATTAATAAGATTTATGAACATTCACTCCACACCATCAAAAATATCCTCTAAACTGTGGTATTCCATAATGATAATAATTCTACTCTGAATATTTTTCATAACACCCCAATATTTTATGGTATGTATCTTCTTAAATAAATTCAATTTCTTTGATAGTATATGTTGCACACAACACCAAACTTAAACAAATAACTATATAGTAAAACATAATATTATTTTAGCACTATCCCAAAAGTTATAGATTTATAATAGGATTAAATTAAAAGGGAAAATATATTTTACACATTTAAATAAAATTAATTCATTGGAAATTAAAATAAAAAACCAATTGAATATAAAGGATGTGTTTTTATTAAAAAAATATTTTTATGCCCACAATGGTATTTTATAAGAATAAATTAAATTAATAACTATTAATGAATTATATTAATGAAATATATATGTTATAAATTCACAAAATATTTTAAATTCACCCAATAAGTTTGGTAGACTTACGATTATAATAAAACAAATTTTAAGCATTATAGGCTATATTTTTTCTAAAGGGACTTTTGCCGCCATTTTATAGTGCACATGTTTTAAATAAAATAGTTTAAAAGTTAAATAATTCAACTCTAAAAAATTCTTCTTTTAATTTGGAGTATTAATATTTTCTTTGGTTGAATATTTGATAATTTTCTGACAATTTTCATGTTTGATGAATAGTGAAAAAATATTTCATTCTATTTGAAGACATCTTTTTTGTCAGAAAAATTTATGTTTCTAAGTTATATTTTTTATTAGTTTTAATATTTAATTAGATTATTATTTTTTTCATTTTATATAATTGAGGTCATTGGAATCAATTTCACATTTAGTTTGGATATAAAAACAATTCAATATTTTAAACATTTTCACTTTAAAACATCATTTTTCATTCCTTCAAAGAGATTAATTTTAAATTAATTTTAGCCAATTATGTTTTCAATTTTGAAAAATAAATTCCATATTTGTAATCATAATGTCCAATTTTAGTAAATAGGTCCCTTTTATTTTTGGGCAATATGATTAGTAACTATATTATTTTTTAAATTTCCACGTTTAAAGGAAAATCATGTAATTAGGGGTAAAAATACTATTATAAGTATTATAAAAATACCCTAACACTTGTCATAATATTATTGGATGGGTTTTTATCAACTAAAATCACCCTTGTGATGATTTTATGGCCTCTTGGATCCACTTGGATGATGTAATGCCTTCTATGGTATTTTATTCTACAGAAACTCAAATATATCATTACCATGTTTTTAATAAGTGTTACATTTTTTATATAATATTATTCATAATATAACATAAAATAAAGATATTAATGTGATTGACAAAATGTGTTTATTCATTTTGATAATTAATTTTTATTTTTTATGAAAAATATAATTAAATTAAATGCATGCCCAATGATGATGCAGTAATTATTTAATTAATAGACATATCAAATAAATGTTATTAAAAATATTAAAAAACTATAATTGGGTATAATTAAATTCATAAAAGAATTTTATATATGTAATATTCATATTATGGATTTATTAATGGTTTTTTTGAATTTATCATGTTATAATTGTTTTAAAAAGTCAAGTAATGTATAGTTTCAAAATTTACACTAATGTTATTTTGAAATGAATATTAATTTTTTAAATGATATAAAATTCATAAAAAATATATAATTCAGAAACATGATTGGTATGAAGTTAAAAATGTCTTCCATTACTCATTTAAGGATTTTTATAATTTTATAGTAACTATATTAACCTTCAAACAGTGAAAACACATGTTTCATGGTAAGAGTAAATCATTTCAAATATGGTTTAAAAACAAAGGATAAGGGTAATAATGTGAAAAAAATTTCTAAAATTTATTTTTTAGAGGATTTATACCAATAATAATCCTATATTCTATAAAAATCACTTCTTATCAATTTGAAATTGAAAATTAATTTATATTAATTTAACATTTTGTGAGTTTCAAAAAGTGCCCCTCACCTCAATTATAAAATGGTGCATACTCCCTCACTTCATCACACCACTATGAGCCTTCTATCCAGACCAAGATCTACCAATTACCCCTAATAACATCCCTATACATGTATATGTGGTCCTGGTCATCCTAAAATACCAACTCTAGATCCATTACTAAGAGACTAATGATGTTCACAAAATAAGTGGTAATCATCTTTATCAAAACTTTCAACTTCATTTATTATTATACTTCCTCATAATGTGTTTTTCTATACTAAAGTATTCAATTCAGTATCATTTATATTCTGAGATATTATTATGATAATTGGACAACCATATTTGATGATTTATCCATCCTATGAAAAATGAAAACACTACGTGTTCGTACGTATGACTTACTGAATCCACACCAGGGTGTATTCTTTAGTTTTCCTCACCAAATTACATGGATGGTTATAATGATGGAAAAAATTAATATATGTTATAATTATGAAATTATATTCATTCCAGAAAAATTAATTTATCATCCACTTCATTACTCGTTCACCTGATACTGGTGCTCATGCATATGTAGGGCCTACCGTCTCCACAATGCGATGTGGTACATTTTCCATGTTAACCATTAAAGAATGATTATAGAAATAAATTTAATGATTAAATATAATATTTATTACATTTATATTATTACATATTATATATATATATCTTATTCTAGAGAACCGAGATCGTCAAGTCAATTCAAGTATGAGAAAACATGGAAATTAACACTTGAAATAGTAAAATGAGTAAACTATTTTTAATAAAAGGGTGGTAAATTCTATATGGGGATAATATATGAAATTATAAATATTATTATGATTCTTGTATTAGTTAATAATATGTTTAAAACCACTATAAATGATTTTTGGACATGTACAGGGGAAATCATACCTAAAGTAAGGGATTTTTGTCTCACTTTTATTTATATGGGATACATACCTTATTTCTTTCATGAAACATAAGATTATATTGATTATAAATGGGTAAGGGGTAATTTCAAAATATCATTATTTTTTACGATTCATTATGTATAAGGCCCCGGCCTTAAACATTACTTAATATTGAATTAAATGAATAATTCACATTGAGGATCTTTTCAGGTTTAGAGTTTTAGAGAATTAGGACATAACTATTACATCTCAAAAGATTACAAAGTAGACACTTCTACTATGATTCCATAAAATAAAAACTCTTAAAAAGAAACATGTCTAGTTCCATGTTTTAGATATCCTGACTTTCCCTTGATCCCATCCTTGACCCTAATCCACATTAAGTCTTGTGAAAAACATTTCAAAAAAACTTGGGGTGAGCATAAAAAGCTCAGTAAGGGATACACAGACAATGAAAACTGTTAGTTTTTCAAACATCAAGTAAACCATGTATACTTTATCAAAGTAATACCTTCACCTTCATGAAGTAGTAAAAATTCTTCACTGAATAAAATATCATTACTTACCCTTTTGTAACCAAAAGATTACCATAAAACCCATATAAAGAACACATAACATATAAAGGTAACTTGGGACATAAACATACTTAAGTGGAATAACCATATGGTCGACTTCCACACATATCACTTAATGGAACAACCATACGGCCGACTTCCACACAATACTTAATGGAATATCCATACAGCCGACTTCCATACCCAATGCATTGGAGGTTATAATGTAAAAACCCATCTTGGTATTCACGGCACCACCCATCATATGGTTTATCACGTAACCACCCGTCAAATGTCCAAGTACCATTATAAAAATCATAAGACATAAAAGAAATATAATAGAAAGAAAACATTTCCACACTTTGATCACAATATATGACTTAAATATATTGACATAACAAATTCATTATAAAAACCATTTTCAATACCGAAATACATAAAAGAGTATATGGTATATATTTCATTTGAAAAAACATTACGACTTGTTCAGGAATCCAAAGACCAAGTAATACTCGCGGTGGCGGAAAAGGTCGTTGTCACCGCGTACATTAAAAGAAACATTATTTTTTGTCGTTTAGTAAAACGCTTCATAGAAAAAGATTCCTTTTGTATAAAATTAAAATTCAAAGGGGTTTATACACCTTATAAAAGATAGTTGTGTATAAAACGAAATATACCACACTGAAAGGAGATTGAGATGAAGTCCCTTACCTCGGGTCCGACTTGACTCGATCGTTCTTTAACGTTCTGAATAATAAACTTGAGTTAATTTATATTTGCTTAAGAACAGTTTTCGAGTTCATTATTCCTTTTATATCACTTATTTCCATGTTATAAACATTATGTAATCATTTAAGTTAATAATGTTTGTTTTGTCAATATTTGGTCCTTAAGTCGAAAGTGGACTACTTACAATTACATGTTGTTCGTGTGGTCAAAGGTTCATTATACCCAGAATGAAATTCCTGATTTGGATATCATATATATCATATATATCTAGAATATATATGTATTTATAATATCACATAATCATTTATAGATAAGAAATAAAATGCACCATTCATGGAGACGGTAAGCCGTACGTACGCATGAACGTTACTTTCATTTCTATGTCATATTAATGGCATTAAAACTAAATGAGAGGTATGTATATTTTAATTCCAAAATTATATTAATCATTTAGATGTAACATACATCATATATATCCATTATATATATGTACTTATAATTGTACATTACATTTGGGGATAAGAAATGAAATGCACCGTTCATGGAGACGGTAAGCCGTACGTACGCATGAACGCTACTTTCATTTCTATCTCATACATTAATGGAAAGAAATAATAATGATATAGAGGTATATTATAATTCCAGTATAACATCATATATAATAACTTTAAATCCATCCTTTATACATCCCACATATGTCATTAACGAATCAAATCACTTTGAGGGGGCGGTAGTCCGCACTTCCTAAAATGAAGATATCACGTATACCCATAATGAGAGCCATAAAGGTATGCCACAAATGAAAAATACATAAGCTTAAGTAAAACATAAAAATATTATATATCATATATAAACATAGTGACATCTTAATGGCCACCTTTTAAGGTGTTATATGAGTGTTGAACAATCATCGTTTCGTGAGGTAGAAATTCGCCATCCACAGAAACAATATGTTCTTTAACCATTAGATGAAGGTGTGTGTAATTTTAGCTCGAATACTTATTATAAAAACATCAAAGTACATTGAAGATACTGGATTTGTTACAAAATAAATTAATAAAAAGAGTTTAGGGGGTTGGAGAAGCAAAATAAAACAAAAGAGCACAAGTGAAGACGTTTCCTTAAAATCGGGTAACTCCCATTGGTTTGAACCAAAAGGGTTTCTTGAAGAGCTTCCTGCCTAAGTTAAGGCTTATAGGATGAGGATTGGGATGGGGAGAGGCAAAATGATCAGAACTTGGTCGAACCAAAGGCTTGAGAGGTGTGGGTAATGTGGTAGAGGTGAGGGCCTTTTATAAGAGGAGAGGAGGGCCACTCTTGGAAAGTAAAGAAATGTTCCATTATTTTAAAATGAGTTTCGGATTTAAAAGGTCCCACATTGATATAATTCGAGGATAAGGTGATAAGGGTTATAAAGATACCCATCCAATAGGTTTTGGACATGTGTAGGTCTTAGATTTTACATTATCTTTCCATTTTATTTAAATCGTTAAATAATGAGGTAATCGCTGCATCATCATGGTGTCATAAATAATTTAATTTATATAATGTCTAAAAATTATAAAACAAATACTATGATGTAGTAAATCTTTTTATCTTTCCAATTAACATTTATAGTCAAACATCTGACTTGTATAACCCCATGTAAAAATTGGTTTAGTAAAACATCTCATGTTTGTGTCATTTTTACTTTAACTTTAAATAAAAGGCATAAACGTCATTATCATACCCAAGTGGCTCCATGGGGTTCCGAAAATCGACCCATGGGTTGTCTTGGTCGGCCATAACTCATCCAATAGGTTTAGGACAAGTTTCAAGATATTTTCATTTTATTATAATATAATTTTTACCTTAAACTACACTAATTACCTTTAATCGCGATTAATAAAACATAAAAGTTACTATTCACCAAAATTTATTTTAATCCCATTGAACCACATTTTACTTAATAATGAAAATCATTTAAATTGTATTTTTGAGATTAAAAACACATAAGTGGTAAAGTCCCATTTAAACGAAAAATCAAATTTTGTAACCACCACTTTGCGGTTTCACTATTCATCAAAAATTGAAGTTTTTCAGAAAAAACCAAAACTTCACCCCAAGCTATATTTGATATTCCGAATTCAAAAATGATGTATATTTTAAAAAATTCAAAACATATAAGTTTCATTAATTAATTTAATAATTAATTCCCGCTGTCAAAACAAATAGCGTGTTTTTATAAAACAATAAGTATCAAAAGATTGACACCAGTTTAAGTCCAATTTCAAAGTGAAATTAATTCCAACGACCACTATTGGATTAAATGGTAAAAATATATTCTAATTGAACTTAAAAACCAATTCAAAATATTATCTAATAATCTTAATAAATTAGATTAAAAAGTGGTTTTGAATTAAAATACAACATTTTCACTATTCATTAAAAAAATGAACTTTATCCGAAAAAATACCAAAAAATTACACAAAGTAAAATTTGATGTCCCGATTCTAAAGAAGAGTATTATTTGGTCCAATAGAATGTATAAGAGTGACCAAAACTATATTTAATGACGGTTCACCATCAAATGTTGATAAGTGGACCTTTCGTGAAAATTAGATTATATAAGCCTAAAATTGAATTCTTTTAGTATTTTAAGCCTTTATCCTTTATTAGATAAATGTAAAAACATTTAACAAACATATATAATAATATTTTAGTTATTTCTATCCATTCCCACCAGTACAACGGCTACGTGCTAACTAACATTTAAAATAATATTATTTTATTACTAGTGTGCAACGTACGATTTCAAAGAAACTCTTTGTTGCGTATTGGGTACGCTATCGAACATAGAAACCCCTTTAAAGTAAAATTAATATTTAATTCGCAAATATTAATAAATATGAAAATGTATTATTCTTTATTTACCTGGGATGTTACATCCTTCCCCCCTTTTGGGAATTGCATCCTCACAATTTTATTCACTTATCAAAATAAGTGGGGGTATTTATCCCTCATAGCATTTTCAGATTCCCACGGTGCCTCTTCAACCATATGGTTTTTCCACAAAACCTTTACCTGGTGAATTACCTTATTTTGCAATACTTTCTCTCTTCGGTCAAGAATCTGGACCGGTTGTTCTTCATAAGAGAGATTCTCTTCCAACTGAACTACCTCTGGGCACAAAACATGAGATGGATCTGGCATATACTTTCTTAACATCGAAACATGAAAAACATTGTGTACCTGAGATAAACTCGGAGATAAAGATACTCGGTAAGCAACTGATCCAACTTTATCCAGAATTTCATACGGTCCAATGAACCTTGGACTCAGCATTCCTTTCTTACCAAATCTCATCACACTTTTCCATGGAGAAACCTTGAGAAAAACATGATCACCTACCTCAAAAGATAGATCCTTCCTCTGGTTATCTGCATAACTTTTCTGTCTGCTCTGAGCTGTTTTCATGTGTTTCTGAATCAACTGAACTTTTTCTGCCATCTCTTCTACCAATTCTGGTCCCATCAGCTTCCTTTCACCCACTTCATCCCAAAATGCTGGAGTTCGACACCGCTTCCCATATAATGCCTCAAATGGTGCCATCTGTATACTGGAATGAAAACTTTTATTATAAGAAAACTCAACCAAAGAAAGATGTTGGTCCCAACTTCCCTGATAATCCATCGAACAGGATCGTAGCATATCCTCCAAGGTCTGAATTGTTCGTTCTGACTTCCCATTTGATTGCGAATGAAAAGCTGTACTAAAATTTAATTCAGTACCCAACGACTTCTGAAGGCCTTTCCAAAAGTTATAAGTAAACCTAGGATCACGGTCAGATACAATGGAGAGAGGAAATCCATGTAACCTGACTATCTCTTTAAGATACAAACGGGAAAGTTGATCTAGGGAAAAATTATCTCGTATAGGAAAGGAAATGAGCAGATTTAGTCAAGCGATCAACAATAACTCAGATTGCATTATTACCTCGAGATGTATTCGGTAATCCCACAACAAAGTCCATGGATATATTCTCCCATTTCCACTCTAGCACTGGTAGAGGCTGAAGCATCCCTTTCGGTAACTGTCACTCTAATTTAACCTGCTGACAAGTCAAACACTTCACAGTAAAATCAGCAATATCTCTTTTCATTCCATCCCACCAGTAATACTCCCGTAGATCTCTGTACATCTTAGTACTGCCAAGATGAACTGAAAATGGAGAACTATGAGCTTCACATAACAACTCTCTCTTCAACCGTGAATCACAAGGAACACACAATCTCTTCCCAAATCTCAAAACACAATCACTATCAATGTTGAATTCATGCAACTTACCTTTCTGAACTAGCTCTACCATTTTCTGCAACTCACTATCTTGCTTCTGTGCTTGCTTGATTCTGTCTAATAGAGAAGATCTCACTGATACCTGAAACAAAACAGAAGGACATCCTATACCAACAACTTCTATGCCAAATTTCATCAAATCCTTAACCAAAGGATCAAGTTCCAAAACGCAACATCGTTGATGAAGCATTACTTTTTCGACTCAGAGCATCATCAACTTTATTGGCTTTTCCCAGATGGTAGGGAATTGTACAATCATAATCCTTGATTAATTCCAGCCATCTCCTCTATCTCATGTTCAATTCTTTCTGAGTGAATATATACTTTAAACTTTTGTGATCAGTATATATTTCACACTTTACTCCATACAAATGATGCCTCCAAATTTTTAATGCAAAAACAATAGCAGCTAATTCCAAATCATGTGTAGGGTAATTTACCTCCTGAGTGTTCAACTGACGTGAAGCATATGCAATAACCAGATCATTCTGCATAAGGACACAACCAAGTCCCTTCAACGAAGCATCACTGTATATAACAAAATCACCACTCCTGGAAGGAAGTGCCAAAACTGGAGCATTCACCAATCTTCTTTTCAACTCCTAAAAACAAACATCACATTCTTTTGTCCAGATAAACGTAACACCCTTCAGAGTTAGCTTAGTCATTGGACTAGATAACTGTGAAAAATTTTCAACAAACCTTCTGTAGTAACCTGCCAAACCAAGAAACTACGGATCTCGGTTACATTTGTGGGTCTCGGCCATTCTTCAACAACTTTTTTTTTAGCAGGATCAACAGTTATGCCATCTTTTGAAACAATGTGACCCAAGAAAGAAATTTGTTGTAACCAAAACTCACACTTGCTGAATTTTCCATATAGTTTCTTTTCTTTTAAGGTTTGCAAGATAACCCTTAAATGAATTTCATGCTCCTCTTTACTTTTAGAAAACACCAAAATATAATCGATGAAAACAACCAAAAAATTATCCAAGAACTCATGGAAAATTCTATTCATAAGGTCCATGAATATAGCAGGTGCATTAGTTAACCCAAAAGGCATAACTACAAATTCATAATGGCCATATCTAGTACGGAATGCAGTCTTCAGAACGTCTTCTTCTTTTACTTTCAACTGATGGTACCCCGACCTCAAGTCAATCTTCGAAAAATACTGAGCTCCCTGGAGCTGATCAAACAAATCATCGATATGAGGCAAAGGATACTTGTTCTTAATAGTAATATTATTCAAGGCTCTATAATCAATGCAAAGTCTCATTGAGCCATCTTTCTTTTTAACAAACAAGACAGGATCACCCCATGGTGATGTGCTAGGTCGAATGAAACCTTTATCTAATAACTCATTCAATTGTTTCTTTAACTCTAAAAGTTCAACTTGAGCCATTCGATAAAGGGGTTTTGAAATTGGCTTAGAATCAGGAACTAAGTCAACAGTAAATTCAACTTCCCGGTCATGAATAATACCAGGAAACTCATCAGAAAAAACATCAAGATACTCATTTACCAATGGCACATCATTAATATGAACAGTTCCTTTATTTTCAACAATATGTGCAAGGTAACATTCATTTCTATCTTTTACTAGTTTCTCAACTTCCTGATATGTTATCAAAATCAAGGGTTCATTCTTGTACACAAACTGAAAATCTTTCTAAAAAGAAACCATTTTAGCTCTGCAGTCAATCTTAGCATGATAAATAGAAATCCAATCCATGCCCAAAATAACATCAAACTCTACTAGAGGTAAAACAATAAGGTTTGCTGGTAGATTCTTTCCACACACAAGGATAGGAAGGTTCTTATAATTCCTTTTTGTCTCAACGTTCCCTCCGGGTGTTTTTACCATAAGTTCAGGATTCATATCTTGAGATGGAATTTCCAATTTACTATAAAACTTCTCAGAAATGAAAGAGTGTGTAGACCTTGAATCAAACAACACATTGGCATAATCTGAACAAACAAACATTGTACCTGATACCACTTCATTCGATGGCCCAACATCTGCTGAAGTTGTTGCAAAGGATTTCACCACCCCTTTCTTCTTGTATTCTGGCTGCTTTCCCCCAGTCGATTTCTTCGTTAGACACTCATTTGCATAATGAACCATTTCATTACACTTAAAACATCTTACCGCTGGCTTTTCATTGCCTGCTTGATCATCTTCCTTACAGTTACGAGCAATATGACCAAACTTACCACATCGAAATCACTTACCAGACTTGAATAAACATTTTCCAGGATGCATTTTACCACACTTCTCAAAGGATGGATATTTGTTTTTCTTACCTCCTTGCTTCTTTGATGAATTCTTCCCCTTTGCCTACCAACTGGACCTCTTATTCCGCTGTTTGTCATAGAACACCTGATCATCGACAAACTCCATTTCCACCTTCTCCGCACATCGAACAAGTTTTTCATAACATTTGAACTCACGAGAATCTAAAGCCCTTCGATACTTTGGCTTTAACCCTGAGTAAAAACAGTTTATTTTACTATCAAGATCTCGTATGAAGTTTGGAGCATACCTTTCCAATCGAGTGAACTTTGCTTCATAAGCAGCCACAGAATCATCCTCCTGCCTCAATTCTAGGAACTATTTTTCCATCCTAAGACGAACCACCTTAGGAAAATATTTCTCAAGAAACATACCTTTGAATTTGTCCCAGTGAAGATCCTCAATCTCATCACTATCCCTGATATTTTTTACCATCGACCACCACTGATCACCTTCACCTTCAAAATGGTAAACAACAAGAATAACCTTTTGATGTTCTGAACACCCCAAGACATCAAAAATCTTCTCCGGTGCTTTAATCCACCCTTCAGCTTGCACGGGGTCAGATGATCCTCTGAATGATGGGGGATGTTGCCTCATGAAATGTTCCACCATTGACATATTCTTCTACGGTTGATCTGGCTGATCTCATGCATGGATACCACCACCATTTATAGCCTGAGTCAACTATGCCATCACTGCAACAAACTGTTCAGTTCCAATTCCGACCATCTCAGGTTGCTGATTTGGAAGGATGTCTTCCTCCTGATGTCGTCCCAACATAGCTGCTTTGTTTCCTCTGCAGAAAACCATTCTGAACACAGAAATATCTTAGGCGAAGCAACATGGTAATCTTTAAATGCTATATCATTTCAGTCATACCATAAATTAACTTATAATTTAACAATTTTCTAACTCCTAAAGTTTTCTAAACTAACCTCTGATACCAACTATAAGGCCCCGACCTTAAACATTACTTAATATTGAATTAAATGAATAATTCACATTGAGGATCTTTTCAGGTTTAGAGTTTTAGAGAATTAGGACATAACTATTACATCTCAAAAGATTACAAAGTAGACACTTCTACTATGATTCCATAAAATAAAAACTCTTAAAAAGAAACATGTCTAGTTCCATGTTTTAGATAGCCTGACTTTCCCTTGATCCCATCCTTGACCCTAATCCACATTAAGTCCTGTGAAAAAAATTTCAAAAGAATTTGGGGTGAGCATAAAAAGCTCAGTAAGGGATACACAAACAATGAAAACTGTTAGTTTTTCAAATATCAAGTAAACCATGTATACTTTATCAAAGTAATACATTCACCTTCATGAAGTAGTAAAAATTCTTCACTGAATAAAATATCATTACTTACCCTTTTGTAACCAAAAGATTACCATAAAACCCATATAAAGAACACATAACATATAAAGGTAACTTGGGACATAAACATACTTAAGTGGAATAACCATACGGTCGACTTCCACACATATCACTTAATGGAATAGCCATACGGCCGACTTCCACACATACTTAATGGAATAGCCATAAGGCCGACTTCCATACCCAATGCATTGGAGGTTATAATGTAACCACCCGTCCTGGTATTCACGACACCACCCGTCATATGGTTTATCACGTAACCACCCGTCAAATGTCCAAGTACCATTATAAAAATCATAAGACATAAAACAAATATAATGGAAAGAAAACATTTCCACACTTTGATCACAATATATCACTTAAATATATTTACATAAAAAATCCATTATAAAATCCATTTTCAATACCGAAATACATAAAAAGATTATATGGTATATATTTCATTTGAAAAAACATTACAGCTTGTTTAGGAAGCCAAAGACCAAATAATACTCGCGGCGGCAGAAAAGGTCGTTGTCACCGTGTACGTTAAAAGAAACATTCCTTTTTGTCGTTTAGTAAAACGCTTCGTAGAAAAAGATTTCTTTTGTATAAAATTAAAAGTCAAAGGGTTTTATACACCGTATAAAAGATAGTTTTGTATAAAAAGAAATATACCTCAATGAAAGGAGATTGAGACGAAGTCCCTTACCTCGGGTCTGACTTGACTCGATCGTTCTTTAACGTCCAGAATAATAAACTTGAGTTAATTTCTATTTGCTTAAGAACCTTTTTCGAGTTCATTATTCCTTTTATATCACTTATTGCCATGTTATAAACATTATTTAATCATTTAAGTTAATAATGTTTGTTTTGTCGATATTTGGTCCTTAAGTCGAAAGTGGACTTCTTACAATTACATGTTGTTCGTGTGGTCAAAGGTTCATTATATCTAGAATGAAATTCCTGATTTGGATATCATATATATCATATATATCTAGCATATAAATTTATTTATAATATCACATAATCATTTAGAGGTAAGAAATGAAATGCACCGTTCACGGAGACGGTAAGCCGTATGTACGCATGAACGCTACTTTCATTTCTATGTCATATTAATGGAATTAAAACTAAATGAGAGGTATGTATATTTTAATTTCCAGAATTATATTAATTATTTAGATATAACATACATCATATATATCTGTTATATATATGTACTTATAATAGTACATTACATTTGGGGATAAGAAATGAAAATCACCGTTCATGGAGACGGTAAGCCGTACGTACGCATGAACGCTACTTTCATTTCTATCTCATACATTAATGGAAAGAAATAATAATGATATAGAGGTATATTATAATTCCAGTATAACATCATATATAATAACTTTAAATCCATCATTTATACATCCCACGTATGGCATTAACGAATCAAATAACTTTGAGGGGGCGGTAGTTCGCACTTTATAAAATGAAGATATCGCGTATACCCATAATGGGAGCCATAAAGGTATGCCACAAATGAAAAATACATAAGCTTAAGTAAAACATAAAAATATTATATATCATATATAAACATAGTGACATCTTAATGGCCACCTTTTAAGGTGTTATATGAGTGTTGAACAATCATCGTTTCGTGAGGCAGAAATTCACCATCCACAGAAACAGTATGTTCTTTAACAATTAGATGATGGTGTGTGTAAGTGTAGCTAGAATAATTATTATAAAAACATCCTAGTATATTGAAGATACTGGAGTTGTTACAAAAGAAATGAATAAAAAGAGTTTAGGGGGTTGGAGAAGCAAAATAAAACAAAAGAGCACAAGTGAAGACGTTACCTTAAAATCGGGTAACTCCCTTTGGTTTGAACCAAAAGGGTTTCTTGAAGAGATTCCTGCCTAAGTTAAGGCTTCTAGGATGAGGAGAGGGATTTGGAGAGACAAAATGATCAGATATTGGTCGAACCAAAGGCTTGAGAGGTGTGGGTAAGGTGGTAGAGGTGGGGGCCTTTTATAAGAGGAGAGGAGGGGCACTCTTGGAAAGTAAAGAAATGTTCCATTATTTTAAAATGAGTTTCGGATTTAAAAGGTCCCACATTGATATAATTAGAGGCTAAAGTGATAAGGGTTCGAAATATACCCATCTAATAGGTTTTGGACATGTGTAGGTCTTAGATTTTACATTATCTTTCTGTTTTATTTAAATCGTTAAATAATGAGGTAATCGCTGCATCATCATGGTGTCATAAATAATTTAATTTATTTAATGTCTAAAAATTATAAAAAAATACTATGATGTATGAAATATTTTTAGATTTCCAATGAATATTTATAGTAAAAAATCTGACTTGTATAACCCCATGTAAAAATTGGATGAGTAAAACATCTCATGTTTGTGTCATTTTTACTTTAACTTTAAATAAAAGGCATAAATGTCATTATCATACCCAAGTGGCTCCATGGGGTACCAAAAATCAACCCATGGGTTGTCTTGGTCGGCCATAACTCATCCAATAGGGTTAGGAAAAGTTTCAAGATATTTTCATTTTATTATAATATCATTTTTACCTTAAATTACACTAATTACCTTTAACCGCAATTAATAAAACATAAAAGTTACTATTCACCAAAATTTATTTTAATCCCATTGAACCATATTTTAATTAATAATGAAAATCATTTAAATTGGATTTTTGAGATTCAAAACACAGAATTGGTAAAGTCCCATTTAAATGAAAAATCAAATTTTGTAACCACCACTTTACGGTTTCACTATTCATCGAAAATTGAAGTTTTTCAGAAAAAACCAAAACTTCACCCTAAGCTATATTTGATATTCCGAATTCAAAAATGATATCTATTTTACTAAATTAAAAACATATAATTTTCATTAATTAATTTAATAATTAATTCCCGCTGTCAAAACAAATAGCGTGTTTTTATGAAACAATAAGTATCAAAAGATTGACACCAGTTTAAGTCCAATTTCAAAGTGAAATTAATTCCAACGACCACTATTGGATTAAATGGTAAAAATATATTCTAATTTAACTTAAAAACCTATTCAAAAGATTATCTAATCATCTTAATAAATTAGATTAAAAAGAGGTTTTGAATTAAAATACAACATTTTTCACTATTCATTAAAAAAATGAACTTTATCGGAAAAAATACCAAAAAATTACACAAAGTAAAATTGATGTCCTGATTCTAAAGAAGAGTTTTATTTGGTCCAATAGAATGTATAAGAGTGACCAAAACTATATTTAATGACGGTTCACCATCAAATGTTGATAAGTGGACCTTTCGTGAAAATTAGAGTATATAAGCCTAAAATTGAATTCTTTTCGTATTTTAAGCTTATATCCTTTATTAGATAAATGTAAAAACATTTAACAAACATATATAATCATATTTTAGTTATTTCTATCCATTCCCCGCCAGTACAATGGCTACGTGCTAACTAACATTTAAAAGAATATTATTTTATTACTAGTGTGCAACGTACGATTTCAAAGAAACTCTTTGTTGCGTATCGGTTACGCTATCGAACATAGAAACCCCTTTAAAGTAAAATTAATATTTAATTCTCAAATATTAATAAATATGAAAATGTATTATTCTTTATTTACCTAGGATGTTACATTATGAGTATGTATCTTCTAGGAAAAATTTATCATCCATGTAAAAGTTTAAAAAAAATTCAAAAAGGATTTTACTATTATCCTACAAATGATTAATGTATTTTTACCCACGTTCTATTTTTTAAAATGGGTTTAAAGGAATATTTTTTCATTTTATAAAATAGTTAATTTATGTACTTTTTGGGAAAAAATATGGACATATTGTTTTTTTAAATAATATGAAATGAGCGACTTTTTCTGCGGTCATAATACCTTAATTTATTGAAGATTACTTTAAATATTTATAATATTCTTTTGAATTAAAATTCTTTGTTTTGAAATTACATGGCCTTTAAATAAATGATTTCAAATTAAAAAATGTTTTATTTCTCTGAAATTTTTTTTAATGGTTTTCATAAATTATTTTCATCTATGTCAACATCCTTTGTTGGATCTTATGAGTTGTTGAGGTTGAAATGTTATGATATAAGTTACCATATTTCATTAAATAGTTTATGATTATTCTTGACTATGGATGTGATATTTTGATACCTTTAAATGTTTATGGTTAATGTATTCAAATTTTTATTCTAGTTTTTATATTAATGTTTATATTTCATGCTTTTCATAAGAGGAATTAATTTGTCTTAGTTTGTGTCGAGTGGGGCCTACTATAGACCCTCGATGCATCAATAGGTATCCTATGACAAACTGGTTTTGTTTTTGGATAATGTCTTACCCAATTTTTTATCGTTTCTTTGAAGAGGCCTTTAATTTATGTTTATTATGTCCCACTTTTTGCATTACTTAAATATGAGATTAGTTATTGATATTCCATGTGATTATTTGACTAGTAGAATATCCAAGGTTATGTTCCATTCTCATGTGGTTATGGAAACGTTCATTACTTCTATATTATGATCATTTTACTAATTTAATGGAATGTGTTTCAGTTCATCACATTACCATAATTTTTTATGATTGTTTAGGATTTTTTATTCTATATACCCTTACTCAGCATCTAATCTCACCCATTTCATATGTTTCATTTTACCACAGGATTCCCAGAAGTTTATTAAGGCTAATTATGTAGTGTTACTAAAATTTGGAATAAAGGAAGGCTCTATGAAATTATTTGTGTATTTTATGTTTTAAAATTTAATGTGAATTTTTAGTATTCATCTGGTTTACCAAGATGACTATACCATTCGGTTCTTTGAGATGTGATCACTTTTATCTTATGCCAAATTAAAGAAAAGGAATTGGAAGTAGGATACTGGGGTCCAGGTTGCTACATTTTGTATCAAATGATGTTTTTTTAGAAACCTTGGAAAATATATTTTGGAAAATATATAATAGAAAATATATCCCTATGACTAATTTTGAGGATAAGTTGAAGTATATGATATCATCCAAAATATTTGTTAATACCATGGATGACCTATGTTAATCCAATGGACTCATATATTTAGAAGAATATGTGATGATTTAGACATCTTATAAATGGTTCTTCATGAATATATCATTATGATTAGAATTGGTCACACTATGATTTTTTGATTTTTTTTGGTTTACAGATTTTTATTATTTAAGAAATATACAAGAGATTTTATTATTAAAAGATTACATGTTTCAATTGATGTTTAAATGTTATCAATTTATTCCTATATTTTTTATGTGACAATATGATATATATAATGTTATTTGGGAAATCTAATTTTATGATGTTTAGGTAAATTTAGTGACTTTCCCTCAAAATTTTGGACAATGAATGTGGACAAAAGTATTTCTAATGAGTCTTGAGGAAACTACATATAGAAGGGATTAAGATGAAACTTAGCTATTATTTCTTGTGGTTAATGTCTGATTTATAATATTGGATAAAATTTGATAAAACTTTTGGTTTTGAAAATATTTAAAAGTCAGAGGAATGACTTATGGATCTTTTGATAAAGGTTCTTTAGGCATAAAATTCTTATTGAATATCTTTATGAGGGGATAAGAAATGAAATGGAAATAGATCAAAGGACAACCAAATGACAAGATTATACTCGTATCATGGAAAGTAATCAAGTAAGTTAATTTTATTGAGTTATTTATAAAGATAGTAAAATAATCCTTCAAGTCTAGGAAAATTATTTTTAAACAAAAACATTATCCATTTACATTTCATATTAAGAAATCAATGGTATTTTAAATGATCACAATATATTTAGTTTTGTGCAGGTTAACTTTTTAATGACCATTTTCTCTTACAATATTCATCAGAACATGATAGTTTTATTTCTACTCCATATACCTTTTTTCACTTTCCACTAATTTTATCCTATTCTAAAGCCTAATTTTTAGTAACCCTCACATTTCTCATTCACTCTTATAAAGTGGATGTTTTATTAACCCTATTTCTAATGTGGGTTTCTAATAATAGAATTTTAATGTATCAAATTTTGATTTTTGTAGTGCAATTTCAAATTTACAAGACACTATTTATTAAATGAGGGGATAATTTAATACCTCAAAATTTTATGGTATGTATCTTCTTAAATAAATTATATTTCATCAATACTATATGTTGCACGCAACACCGAACTTAAATGAACCACGATATAGTAATAAATATTATTATTTTAACTCTAGATGTTAAATTGAAGATTGTGATTAAGATTATTTAAATTATGAAAATATATTTCGCACATGTTTATAAAATGTTTTCATTGGAATTGAAAATAAAAACCAATTTAGTATAAAGGTTGTGTTTTTATTTGGAAACTATTTTTTATGACACAATGGTATTTTATCATAATAAATAAAATTAATCACTATTAGTGTAAGATATTATTTAAATACATATATTATTTATTGAATCAAATATTTTTAAATTTATCCAATGAGTTTTACAGACTTAATATAATAATGAAACCAATTTTAAGCATAAAAGGTTGTACATTTCCAAAGGGAGATTTTCCACCTTTTGATGTCCAATTTGTTTTAAATGTAGTCTCTGACATATTTATAAATTATACATAACAATATATACTTCTTAATTTAATGTTTAATATAAAAATTTAATTTCCTTGACATTTGGTATTTTTCTAACAGGATTCAATTTTTTATGAATAGTAAAAAATATTGCATTTTAATTTAAAATGGTTTTTTTCGAAATTATTTATGGTGTAACTTTATATTTTTTTAAATAGTTAAATGTATAATTAAATCATTTTTATAATTTAAACTAATACATTTCATTTGAATAAATTTTACAATGAATTAGGATAAAAAAACTTTTCAATCTTTGGAACATTTTTACTTTAAAAACTCATTTTTTCGTTCTTTTAATAGGATTAATTTTAAATTTATTTTTTCAAATTATGTGATTTGAGTATTAAAAAATGGATTCCATATTTTGAATCTAAGAGTCCAAATTTAGTAAACAGGTTCCCTTTATTTTTGTTTCAGAATATGAATATTAACATTATTTTTTTAAATTACAATGGTTAAGGGTAAATCGGGTAATTAAAAGTAAAAATAATATTATCATTATTTTATAATTACCCTAAAACTTGTAATAATTTTATTGGATGATTTTTTGTTGACCATAACCACACTTGGGCAGATTTTATTGACTCTTTGGTTCACTTGGATGACTTTATACATTTTATAGTATTTTATTATAAGGAATGTGAAATATGTCATACCCATATTTTTAACTAGTTTTACCTTTTTAATATTTGGTAATTCAGAAGATAACCCTGAATATAAATATTAATATCAAATATCAAATGATAATATTCATCATTATTATTTATATTTAATTTTTAGCAATGAAATAATTTAATTAAAGACTTACACAATGATGATGTCATAATTATTTAATTAATGGACATATCTAAACATTGTTATTAAAAATATTAAAATAAATATAATTTGATACAATTAATGGCATACACAAATTTTATGGATGAACTAGAAATATTATGGATGTATTAAATGTTTTTGGATTTCATCTTGTTATGATATTTTACCAAAGATATTTAATGAATAGTGTCAAAATTGACAATAATGATATTTTAAAATTAATAATATTTTCTTAAATGATATAAAATTCATAAAAAATATATAATTCAGATAAACCATTTTAATAATGCTAAAAATTTAATCCATGACCCATTTAAGGTTCTGTTTTCATTATAAAGTAATTATATTAACCTTCGAAGAGATGAAACACATGTTGTCAGAGTAAGAGTTAAAGGGTTTAAATAAGGGTTAAAACAAAAATGTAAGAGTAATAGTGAGACCTATAAGTGTATAAAAATTATATTTTTATATTATTTAGACCAATAATCATCTTATATTTAAAATATTTCACTTTTGATCCATTATTAATTGAAAATTAATTTATATCAATTTAATATTTTTATAGTTATCAAAAGTTCCCCTCTCCTCAATTATAAAATAGAACCTCATCACTCACTTATTTACACCACTTTGAAACTTCTATATCAATAAAACCTTTACCACATATCCTCATATAATCTATATCAATGTTATTTAGGCCCTATTATTCCAAAAATACCAACTACAGATCCCTTATGAATAGATTAAGGAAGTTCGCCAAATATGAGGTAACCATCTTTATCGATAATTTCATGTTCATTTCTTCAATTAATACATATTCAAGTGTTCATTACATAACAAATTAATAAATATATTATCATTTATATTTGGATATTTTATTATGATAATGTGAAATCTTAATCCATGATTTATGCATACTATAAAAAATGAAAACATTGTGCGTTCGTATGTATTTCTAACCATCTCTACGCCATGGTGTAATCTGATTCTCAACACCAGTTTACATTGATTTGTATAATTATGGAAATAATGGATTTATATATATGATAACTAGGAAATTATATTTATTCTGGAAAAATTAATTTTCCATTCACTTCCTTACTCTTTCACCATTAAGATAATTCTATTGTCCCTCGTGCGTATATACAACCTATTGTCTTGACGATGCGATGTGATTAATTTTCTATATTGATCATTCAATAATGATTATAAAAATTTATTTAATGATTGAATATGATATTTATGACATTAATATGATTTATTATTATTTGGATATATATATTATTCAACAGAACCAGGACATTCAAGATAAAATAATCAGGAGAAAACATGGAAATTAACACCCAAAACAATAAAATGAATAAAATATTATTAATAAATGAGTGGTAAAATATCATAAGGGGATCATATATGATATAATAAATATTATTATGATTCTGGTATAAGTCAATAATATATTGAAAAACACTATACATTAGTTTTGGACATGTATGCAATAAATCAGACAGAAGGTAAGGGATTTGTGTCTCACTTTTATTTATATGGGGCACATACCTAATACACTACATGTTTATTTTTTTCAGTGTATATAAAACTAATTAATTTATTTGATTAGTATTATTCTGAAGATTATGGTATTTTCAAATCCATATAATTTTATTTCTTTCATTATGTCTACGATTCTACTAATTATAACGTGGTTAGGGTTAATTTCACAATCTCATTATTATTGAAGATTATTTAAACTCAAGTATCTACTATGGAACATTTATCATCCATGTATATTTTTTTATAAAAAAAAATAAAAAATTATTTTAATATTATCCTATAAATTTTTAAATTATTTTACCTATGTTCTACTTTGTATAAAACGTTTCTAATGGAATCTTTTTTGTTATATTCTAAATAAGGTACTTTATGATTTTTTCAACAAAAATACGGAAGGAATGTTTTTAGCTCATATTATATGAGATTCATTTTATAATTTCCTAACACCTTAATGTCTTTAAGAATACACTAAAATTTTACAAGATTATTTTCAATGGAAATTTTTTCATTTAAAATTACATGACCTTTCAAATAAATGATTTCAACGTAAAAAATATTTATTTTTTTGAAGAAATCATTAATGATTTTATTAGAGTATTTTCATCTCTGCTAACATCTTTTTTTGGAACTTATTATTGATTGAAATTTATTTATTATGATATCATTTACCATATTTCATTGAATTTTTTATGATATATATTGACTATGGATGTTCTATTTTGATACCATTCAAAGTTTATGGTTAAAGTATTCACATTTCGTATACTCATTTTAATACAAATGTTTATGTTTCAAAATTTTCATAATCATAATGAATTGGACTTAATAAGTGTCATGTGGGGCTCACTATAGCCCCTTGATGCATCAATATGTCTTTGGAGAATAATTTTTTTGGGTTATGGCTAATGTGTTACCCAATTATTTGTGGTGTCTTTGTAGAAGCATTAACGGTATGTTTATGATGTACCACATTATGAATTCTACCAAATTGAGATTAATTATTGATATTACATTTGATTAATCAACTATTATAATATCCATGGTTAAATTTTATTATTATGTGATTATGGAAACCATAATTCCTTCCATATTATGATCAGGTTATTGATTAAATGGCATCTGATTCCATTCACCACTAGTCCATAATCATTTATGCATGTTTATGTTTTCTTCAACTATATACCCTTATTGAGATTCTGATATCACCCCTTTCATATGTTTTTTCCACATTATTACAATAAGTGTTTTATAAATAATTTTCTAGGGTTACACAAAGGGGGTATAAAGGAAGACTCAATGAAATTCTTTTTGTATTTTATGTTTAAAAATGTAATGTGAGTTTCTAGTATGTATCTAGTTTAACAGGACTACTGAACCATTCGTTCATTTGGGATGTGATTTCTTGTATCTTTTGTTAATATAATAATGTAAGGCACTAAATCTAGGATAGTGGGGTTAGGATTTTTATACTTTTTTTTTCTATTCATAGATCATCGGTGTTTCATCATAGGAGGAAACCATCGAGCGCAATTAGTCAAGTCTTCAATATTATTATATCTATCATACTTACATAGTATAATAAAGTAAATACAAAGGCACATAACATAAGGATTTACATGGTTTGGTACAAAGACCTACTCCTTGTCGTATTGGTTATCCCCCCCCCCCAACATAGATTATCTACTATAATATTCTTTTTTAATTACAGTGGTCAATATAAAATCACAATATAGATCTCATGAATCCACACATAAGGTTTTTTAAAATTCATCCAAAATTGTAACCATAATCCACAATACCCTGATCCAGAATCCACTCTAGAGAAGTTTTCTCTTGAATCGCAATAGAGACTTCTTTCTCTCATTACAACCAAATAATTTCTCCTTTATTTAATGTTGATCCACTTCAGAAAGACCTGATAATATTACTATAAAATAATGATGAATTAAACTTTATTTTTTATCTATTGAAGTAACTTTTCAAATATTTTTTTAATTCTAAAATAATTCTAATCACATGTAGATAATTAGTTACCTTAGTGAAACCATATTGGGAAATTGTTACTTAATCTGAAGTCTCAACCTCATTTATATTTTTGAAATGGTGCATACATATCATTAACTAATATTTTATGAAATAATAACTCATTCAAAATATAAAATTACTTATCCTTTATTTCTCAATTCAGGTTCACTTCATTCAAGGAATACATCGAATCAGAATCCTTGGTTCAAGTATCTCATGTATATGAATGTGCCTTTATATATGAATGCAAGTGTACGAATTTATCCTCTATCTTATCTCTTAATATTTTAGGTTTCTCAAAGTTATCTCATTGATTTATTTATTAATTTACATACACACACATATTTTTTACATTTAAAAACCCCCTTCACACAAATGATGATCAACACCCTTTATGCATAACAGTTTCATGTACTTCTTGAACCGTTACATTTATTATTTTCTTGTGTCCACTAAAAAATCAAACATCGTATATTCAGACACACAATATTTTATTTTATGTAAAATATGTTTCATTCAAGGTTATTTTTTTATTGAAAAAGTGAACTTGGATAACTCCCTTTAACCTTCATATAAGATAGTGTTGGAATGCGTTTATTCAAAGATCCCTCTATTGTGTTTTCACAAATAAGAGAAGAATGTGTCAAGGTTATCAAGCTTCATTAAATGCTTCATGGAACTCAGTTCTTCACTAATATCCCTCAATAAAGATGGACACTTGTCGAAGGGTCATGTATTCCTCCTTCTCACAAGATGAAGATACATAGAACTCTTTTCTATTCATGAACTAGTGAGTAAAACAATGCTATGTTTCTTTAGAAATGAGAGAAGCTCTTAATATCATTAGCACCATTCTTAGTTGAGGAATTCTTCATTTATATAGGATGAAAAAAGTTCCTCTCACCACCTTAGATCCACATTCAATGTTGGGTTGATGAATCATTCAATTCTCCACTTTATATGACATGGATGGAAAGCCCATGTCACTCATATATTTCCCAAATAACTCTTAAAATAATGGTTTATTTTCATATCTCATTTTTGGTGAGTTCCACTATTGAATATGATAAGGATCAAATTATTCATATCTTATGAGATCTTTAAGAACATCCCCTTCTATTATTATTCTATAATAATCATTTACATACATCCAATTATAGTTCTTCGACTTGTTGCATGCATGAAAGATGAAGATTGCTTATATGGAGTTGCCTTATCTCATCTCCTTGAAAACATGACCATATAACATTCACAGAATCTTATTGTTTATTTTATAGAGGTATGATCATCAACATTAGTGTATTGGGATCATCATACGTCGAAGAGGTCAGAGATGATAATATATAAGTGGCATATGGCCATGATCAGCCCCGTCGTGTGGACCATATTATTTCAATCATTTTAATGATGAAAGAAAAGTGACTGAATATCTTGAATCACACATAATTTATGTGTAGAACCTCCCACATGGTTTATCATTAAATATTTAATTATCTCTCCTTGATCTGGATTCTAGGGATTAGCACTGTTTACACTTGCACTTTACATTATCACCAGATTCATCCCAACATCACATCTAGACCCACACCATTCACCCACATACACAGCTTTCCTATATAGCCCAAGTGTTCCATATACTTGGGTGTGTACTCCAAAATCGTTATGGTATTATAATAAAAATCATTGTAATAGGGGTTTTCCTCTTGGTCCCCCTCTTACATGTGGTTAAATATTATCCTTGGAGTCTCTCATGTGTTGGCCCATATATTTAGAAAGGAAACCATAAAAATTACTTATAAAAATATAAGTTTCAATTGAAATACCACCTTCTTAAATTAAATGTCCAAGAAAACCAGTATTCATTTCCATCATGAAAAATCAATATTTTTTGTATCTTCACTTGTAGTAAACATTTTGTATACTTCTTATCACATGTATTTAATCATTAAAGATCATTTACACAATAATAAAAATTATCCACGTAAACTTTTTCTAGCATGACATAGAATTCAATTAGATGAATCAATAAGAATTATACATACATCACCAATTTATCCTAACATATGAACACATGATTGAAAAAAAGGTATCATTGATCCCAATAGAGATGATAAATTATGAACTGATTCTATCATTGAAGAGGATTTTTTTGAATGAAATTGAGTGTTTGAATTTGAAATTGAAATTCAATCAAAGATTATTTTAAATATGATCTTCATATTTATTCAATATGTTAGAAATGAGAAACCTAAGAATAAAACAACTCATTATGTAAGATCTTGTGAAAATATTGAATTGAGTCTAAATCTGAGAGATTATTCATCATCAAAAAGGACTTATTTCATCTGTATTTATACAAAATAGAACCTTGATCATTTAAAATTTGGGGCAACTTTCAACACTATCAGTTTTATCAACATCATAAACTATTTATAATCATGAAGGAGTGGGCATGCAGGATTAGTAATCCTGATTCTCATAAAATAAAATTATATTATCTAGTCATTGAAGATCTATAAAGGAGTATAATAACATATTTATTCATTAGATCATCTTTTTTGTAGGGAGTAGTATCTTTATTGGATTTTGGATGGTGGGACATAGTGGATTATAGGTTTTTAAATTTACATTAGTGATAGTATAAAGTTCATGTTGGGTGGAATAAAAAACATGTAAAGGAGATAGATTTCAAGGAAGTCATTGAAAATTTATGTATCCTTTCATTTCTTTGTATTTCAACCCATGTTCAGGATGTTATACTATATTGACTATATCATGACAATTAATAGCTTTTATAGGTAGTATTAATGAGAATTTGTGAAGGGATTTTACCACTTATTCAACCGCTAGTGGAAAAATATATATCTTCGTAGTATTCATAAATATTAACTAAAAAATATTAAATTTTATATTTTTTTAGTATGTACATTCCACAATATTTAATAAAAAACTCTTTATACTCAGTTTATAATAAACACGTTTTATATTTACAATTATATTGAAATTTACATTAAATATATTATATTTATATAAATTACACTCATTTTATAATTCAATTATGTAAAATATTTACATTATATTAACCTTCAAATAATTTAACATTATTTAAACTAATATCATATTGATCATCAAAACACTTGTTGATGAGGTTTAAATAATTTTCAAATTATTATATTTAATTTGAATAATTAAAATTAATTAATTATGAACAATTCATAATTTAAATATATAAACCTTGTATTTTACCTTATCTTGAAATCTATAAACTCTTTATAAAATACATTTATAATTAAAAAAATTGTTTGATAGACTATTCATACCATATAATTAAATATAATGTATTTAAATATTAATTTTTAACATTAAGGAAAATTTATTAATTAATGTTTCATAAACATGTAGTTAATTATCTATAAATTACATTGTAATTAATTAATTTATAAACTCTTTATAAATTAATAATTATCCCTAAATCATAATCTATCATTATTTATAAACAATTAATAAATTCATAAATCAATTTATAATTGAATATTATGTAAAATAAAATTAATCTACCCTGATCATATTTTATGATTAAAGCCACATCTTATGCTTTGATAAATCAGTTCTAGAATTCATATCACATCCTCTTACATACCTTGGCCCATATAGATGATATTTTATTATTCATATCATATATTTTATATGATTAGATGCTCTATTTTTTATAACTAGGATTTTCAGTCTTTTCTAATGATAAGGAGTATGTCGTATTCTATAAACAAAGGAAATATAAGGATTTAAATTATTTCAATGATTATGATATACCATATCATATTCTATGAAATAAAACACAAATAATAACTTTCCAATTTAATTTACATAACTCAACTAGAATAAATTAACCTTTGATGCCACTAAATAGAATCTGTACATATATTTATGCTTAAACTAAGGGATGATTCACATAAAAATCTTACAACCCAAGAACTAAAAAGTTTCTAAAATTTGAAATATATAAAAACTTGAAATGGATAATCATTATAAATGTGTAATAATCACTAAATATCCACCAAAACATCTTCATCGTGACTATTTAAAATCACAAATGGAAATCAAATGACTCCCCTATCAATAACATATCCATGGGATAAGATGAATCGTATGTCATTAATGTTGGATGCATCTCCTCACCATGATGTGCTAGTGCCTCAAATAATAAAGGTTGAAAATTAAGATATAACATGGTTTTAAGTATTTCCATCCAAATATCCATACAACCACTATTATCCCATGGTTTGGAGTTTTCATATAACCCTTCAGGATGATCCTCTATTGTTCATACATTCATTTACTCTTGATATTATAATTTATGAGTTAATCCTTCTACCAACACATTCATATTTCATATGAAATTGATACATTCCATTACATTACATATCATTAAAGTATTAGAATCCTATCAAGGTAGGTACATTATATCAAATATCAAATCCCTTGTGAGACATACCCAATGGTAGAGTATGATCCATATATATAGTAGCTATTAAAACACATTTCTTGCCTCTATATGATATTACATATCATTTGATATGACTTAGCCATGTACCTCATGCATGAAAAATAAATTGCATTTATAGTTAATTTCCATTCATATAATATGATTTTATTTAGTGAATGTGTTTACTTGAATAGGAACCTATAATAGATATTTTGGGGAGATTACATACAAATACATAATTTTGAGAACAAATATTCCCCAGGGTAGGTGAATGTCTTGAAATATAGACTTTGAAAGATGAACCAGGAACATATTTTATTGAGATCAATCGTGGAATGAAATTTTATGGGCATATTGATGGAATATAAACTGAACATTCCAATGGAGTCGGGGAGGTGAATTATAATCCTCTAAAGAGTTTATATTCATTATTTGACTGAGTGGAATCCAACCAAGAATTGGACACATATTATTTTTTGATACAGAATATTCTCTATGTCACAAAGACTATTACAATATATATGTAGTTGGAGGATGTATTTCTTTATGTACATGGTTGAGTGATAGTATCTACTTCCATAAAAGAGGTGTCGTTGAGGGAATCACACACATATTTATGGGTAATTCATCAGGAACTATAAAAGATTTACCATGATATATGACACTAATTTTGGTGTACATTAATGTAGAGGGATATTATAGGCTATGAATCCTAATGTATCACCTATTATATGGTGAGGATATATCACGAGAGGCTAGTCAACTTACTCCTTCAACTTCTATTTCCCACTTGTAAGTGGTATGAGATTACCATGGATTTAATTAAGGTATTTTTGAGATGAAAAAATGTTTATGACTTGGTATGGGTTGTATTAGTCTAACGGATGAAGGTATTATACATTCTACCTTCTAGAAAGACCAAATCCATGGGTGAACTAGGATGATTGTTTATACAAGAGACTATTCATTTGCACAATATACACCTGAGTTTTATATCAAATAGATATTCTTATTTTACATAACATTTATTACAGGGGTTTCAGGAGGCCATGGTGGATTATAAAAAGATAAGAAAAACTTATCACCCTTACAAAGATGGGTAGTTTGATAAAATACTCTATATAATCTAAGACATTATTCCAGAATTTGTGAAATATTTTAGTGGATCATAGTATAAAAATATATTATTATCAAAATTTCTATAAAAAACTATTAGTCTATAATACAAATAATTCTATAGTAGATATTTATATTTTAAACCATCTATCAAAACTTAATGTTTTTTACAGGAAGGTGTGTTTGTAATCACAATGTTGAGACTGGTGTAGTAGATATCATAGTGTGGAAAATATTTGAGGAAGTGGATATTTTTCACTCAAGGTGGAGAGTGTTCATATACCAACCTAAGGTGATGACCCATAAATATTATCATTGGTGGAATGGTGTTTATATGGGTATTTCCTCGATTTGGTCTTCATCGGTTGAGGAATAGAGGGAAGTAAGAGTAATATTAATTTATTTTATGATAATAGACTAGATTATGATTTTTCCATAACAAATATAACTTCCACCTAGAAATTAGTATATACATTTCATATTACACATGTAATAGTTTTAGAGGTATCAATTGAACAAAAAAACCCATGACTGATAGTGGAGATATTGAACTAGAGGTGGATACATAATTTGATGACTGACCAACGTGGGTTATAAACTAGAGTGACAATGTTATTTGAAAAAATATGGTTCATCTAGTATACGTATAGTGGAATTACGACATCATTTTATAGGATATGTTGGAGTGTGAATTCAAAATAAGATATGAGTTACAGGGAAATTTAATGTGTTTTATTAGGCATGATTCTCAAGGATTAGGATCCCAATGAGGTGTGGTTAACAAATAAAAAATGTTGAGGTTTATTTTAGATTTAATTTTTAACCATTCATTAAATTAATTTGGCATGAAATTTATGGGTTTGGGAATTTTTAAATGTTGGTGGAGGATTTGTGGTTAGGAATGGGGCCTTGTAGCCACAATTAAGAATTTGGATCTACCAAGTACTTGATGTAGGGGGAGCAGGTACCATGCGATAAATTCTCGGGGCATTAGTCCTTAATGGTTTGTCGATTAGCCAATGAGGCATGCACCGTATGCCAAGTAAAGTACATAGTAGTTTGTACAAGTCTAATCGGTGCCCAATGGTTAGTTTGAAAACCCACCTATAAGGAAATTTTGATAACTATCGTAAAATTATAATTATAAACCTAATTTTTCCCCAAGAACTCTAACCATTACCAACCCTGCAACATCATTTCCACCTTGTATCCTTTTGATCCACAATCCCTGATTCATGTTCAATTCAAGCACCATAATGTTTGATATTTCTCTTTTGGTATGATTAATCATCCTCAAGATATAATCTATACTTTCTTTCATAGTTACTTCATCATCCATTTTAAATAGCAATTGTAGGGATTTTCTATCATATATTTGGATTATTATTAATTGTGATTTAATAGATTGACAATCTTCCATGGGATTTCTTATCAAGATTAAATAGAGATGGTCTTTAATACTATCTGACATTTATATGGACATACATTATCTAACTTGATTGGTGGTTCTCGATGTGAGTATTTTAACACATCATAGTATACTAAGGTAGCCAAATTTACATGGTGAAGTGGTAATAACCCTTAAGATCTTTTTTTTCTGAAGTTCAAATATATTTAAACCTATTTATATTCATTTGCAGTGTTATATATTTGGTTCAGTAATTATATGAATTGTAACTCATTTTTAGGTATTTAAGTTTGTAATGGTTTGGAAAGGGTTCTTATTTTAACCTTTCTCCTTAGGTAGATTCTTCTATCATGTCTGAGGAATCAAGATCCAGATGAACTTCTTATTTGGCATAATTTTTTACTATTGTGATATTTGAGTTATCTAGTAGGATATGAGTCATAGAAAAAGTAGATTTAAATATTATTTGATTATTTATATGAAGTTTCCTAACGTATATAACTGATTGGGTTTAGTATCATGGGACTATAAGGTTATATGATATGCTTGATTAGTATCATGTGGGAATATTAAAGAACCATTAGAGTTTGAGGAAGACAGTGAGTGAAAAATAACATTATTATTTTAATTTGAAAAGGAGGATTTTTGAATTGATATACTCAATTGAGAAATGTTCAGTGCTGATTAAATATTACACTAAGATTTGGAGTAATCTCACAAACACAATTATATCATATCATGTGGTGTTTAGATCAATTTTATATTGGAATCATGCTATGAAACGTTTCTTGAGATAATTATTTCTTCTGTTGTGGAAGTTTTTTCATGTCATATTTTATGAATACATAATCATAAATAATGTATACGATTTTTTATATGAGTTTAATTCAATGTAACATTTAAATTTGATGAAGTAACTGGCCACACGACAGAACATTTGAAAATTATCCTTTTGTTTCCTAAAACATTTTGTGAAGATAAAATTGTGAAATGGTTTTTTAAGTCTCCATTTTATTTCTCTAAGGCCTTGAACCATGATTAATTCAAGAGTTGACTTCCTATAACATAAGGTATTATCATATGTGTCTATATATGTGCATGATAGAGAGACCCAAAATAGGTGTTTTGGGTGTTCTGTTCAACCATGGAAATTATAATACATAGTAGGTGTGGTGCCCTATTTTTAACCATGAGTACATTATATAAGAGATAAGTTCCACCATATGGAGAACATATAGATATAGTCATGCTGGATCCTATTTCGAATGAAACTAATTTCTATTTAAAATATTTTATAGCAAAAAAATAATATTGTATAACTATTTTAGATCATAATTGGGAATACCAGGACATAAAACCGTATTTCACATAGCATGGTGTACATGGGGGATGGTGAGGTGGATAACATGGAGAGAAATGGATGTTTTGATTAGAATTGTGACTTGTGTTTATTTATAAAAACAACCTAATGGAAATTGGGAGATGGAATGAGATATTTATGAGACTTTTTAAAATGGATAATGTTATCTCAAAATGATAATTTTAGAGGCCTCTATTTTCTAGTGACCCTAGAATAATAAATAATTGATGAAAATTATCTATCAATTCTTGATTAGATTAAAAAATTTAAGGTTTTATTTCAACCATTCCTAGGAGAATCCCAATAGGGTTGTGGATGGTAATTAAGGAGAAGAAAGGGTGTGCACGCATGATCCAAATTTTAATGGATATTTAGGGTTGGGGAAGTGAATATCCTCTGATTTGTTTACATTCATCATTATTTCTTGTACATGTGAGTTTAGGTCAATATCATCATTTTTTTATTAGTTCTTATTTATAATAAAAATATTGGGATATTTACTGTTGATCCATGAGGATTATACACATTACTATATGAGTTGGTGAACCTTGTATTTCACCTTGTGTCATGTGTGTTATTTCTCACTAAAAATCTCTTCATTATATCAAAAATATAAAAATATCATCACACTAATCGATGATGGTAATACTGTGGATTAATAATGGGTTTTTTTGAAACCATTGATTCACCCCCCCCATAGTGGTGGTTTACCATCTTTTAATCCATTCTATGGTTTTTCATCTTGGATAATTTTAGGCTTTGAGTGCCATTTTTTCCAATGTATTGATTTCTTATTTGTCATGTATGGTTATATATTCTTGAGAGGGGAGATATGGTTGAGATATCTTAATTATTTTTATTCACTACCCATAATGATGGATGTAAGAAAATGGGAAAAAATCAATCTTCCCATTGTTACTATATTTCCTATTATTTTGCACATGATTAGGCCTTACACGTTATTTAAATGCACATTATCATTCAAATAAATGTAAGGGATAAGTTCTATAGTTATTTTCCACTATGTATGTTATTAATTCCCATGGTATTTGATATGATTATTACATTACCATTATTAATAATACAACCTAATTCTTAGGATACAAGATTTTATATTTTACTCCTATTATGAGATATATAATAATCATAAATTATATGATTAATCCATCTACCATCATTGGCCATAGAAGGTAAGGTTGGGATTCATGGAAGTCTAGTTAGTGCATGATGACCCAAAATTCATGTGTTTTATTTATTTATTTATATATTATACATCTCATGAACACACACATATTATTTTATTTATGTTGAGGTCTCATTGGTTATGTTTTTCTGACTTTTATACTCACTCCCTACACATTCACATTGGTTTGTGTATACATTTCACTCTTAAGGATCTAGGTTTTGAGAAAGTCCCTATATCAAGCGGCTGAGAATGATGATCTTGGTAAGGATATAGATGTGGTACCATGAAATGGACGTTGAACTTTTTGTATAAAATCCAACTATATTATTTAGTTTTTTATTTTCCAAGTATACAATCTACCACCTATGGGGTTCACTCTTTTGGTGGATGGTGCTTGATTATATTGTTCATGTTTAATTAAATTTGATAATTTTTTTTATTTTCACGTGACTATGATCCCACATTTTATGGATGATTTTTATATGATCATTATAATTTTTTTGTAGTAGTGGGTACTATAGAATCACTATTTCCTTGCAGCAGTGCATGTACAGTAGAGGGGCAGAGCAACAGTAGTACAATTAATCCTAAATTGTCTCTTAGGACATAAAAAATGGGAATTTAGGCTATAGGGAATTTAATTCATAGGGAATTTGTTCCAAAAAACAATGTTGACCATATTACTGGATCATCCCCAAAAGGATAGATCATAGTAGAAGAAGTCACCAAGTAGGAGCCAACTGAACCCATGGATTGATGGATAGAAATGGTGGTTACACCATCATCCCTTGAAGCACTATATATGGTAACTGGAAGATAATAGAAACTTTATAGTGGTGGGATTCATGTAGACACTAAAAATACATGGTAGGGGTTCTTTCAATGTAGTTGGGTCATTAAATAGATGTAAGGGATGTTACATCTAGGCCTCCAATCCATTTTTATTTTTGATTTTTGTCTCTGGGCCTCTGTTTTATGTATGTTTCTCTCTCAACCTAATTAAATAAAAGTGGATAATACATAAATAAAAATGAAAATATAAAGCCTTCTAGAAATTAATTCCTTACATCATTATTCTTATATTATTTGATAATGATATTGATGGAATAGTCACACCACTGTTTTTTTGGGAAGGGCATTCCATGGAACCATCAAAATATGGATTTTTAATACACTAAAATGTCACATGTTCCATAGGGAATGCATCATGGAATTAAAACCACCATTAATTGTAACTCGGTATTGTGTACCATAAGATAGAAAGACTAGATAAATCACACACCAATTTAATCCATAATACTCTCAGACATTCCAAAAAATTTACACACAACATTTAAGAAAACAGCGAAATATCAAAATTAATGTGGATGTATAAATTTTATGGGTTTATAACATTCATCACATATATAAGGTAGAACACTACAAACTTTTATATTACCATAAAAATAATGGTTACTAATATAATAACTAAATTGATAGTAATTAAACTTTAGTTCATCATACTTATAAATTGGCGGTACACTAATTTTATAGTGTTTTGAAGGTGGTGGATTTGGTTTCACCACCATATTATTTTTTTGGTCAATGCATCATTAGATTTGTCCAACCCAAAATTCCCTATACCTTTCACCACCTCAACCATTTATTATAGAAACAATTTTATTTATAAATCACTCATCAGAATTTCATTATCTTATAGTAAACAAACATTCAATAATAATTCATAAGCTTCCACTACCCTAAAAAAAGTGACATGATCTACTAGAGTTTCCTCCTTCCTGAAAACTAAACACATTAACTTAAAGTTTATCTATAATCCCAACAATATCATACCTAATAAATAATTGAAGCATAAATTTGGTATACCCTGACACTTGTGAAAAAATCAACATTTTTCCTCATGAAAATATTTCCCTCCATCAGTTTTTGTTCCCCAGAGTCTAACAGAGGTATTTTTTTACCACATATATTCTTAGACTAAAACCATTAATAATATGTTGAATATACTTTCCTTCCTAGTTATCCACTATATCCCCAATCCTTTTCTTCTATTTTATTCTCGATGAAATATAATTTCATGTCAATGAGTTTCATTCTTATATGAAACTATTGATTCTTTGAAAGGTGAATTTATCTATACGTGTCATAGAATATCACTCCACCTTTTATTTCATTAAATATCTCTAAAAATGTTCATTAAATATAATAAATACTCTCTAGATTCAATAGATTCTACATATTTTTCTTCTTTTGTATAAAAAGTAACCAATGTCTTTAGATGAGACATCCAAGTGATCAATTTTCTACAAAATGTAAACATATATATTATCCAGATCTTCTTAGTATCTAATTCATTATTGAAATCCATAACCATGAATCCTTTTAGATTATTATATTCCCCCAAAATTACAATTGTTTCTTATAATCCCTTTAATTATATAATAATCTACATTATAGCATTTTAGTTACCCCTTTCACGGTTTGACATAAACTGAACTCTATTTCCCAATGAAAAGTAAATTTATGGATGTGTACAAACTATCACATACATCATTCTTCTTATATGTGATGCGGTTCATAATTTCACCATGTACTATTATCCATCATCTAAGTTCGGTTCCTTTTTCGTGGATAACATATATTTTTTGATAAGGTGGTTTGTGATAGAACTAAATTTTTTATCTCAAATATTTCAAAACTATTCCATTTCTATTCATTCTATGATAACACCAACATACCAACTTTTTTACCCCTCTGTATTCTCATCACTATTATTTTATTATCTTGGTAAGGATTCATCATTTTAAAGATTCTAGATAACATACACTTCAACTCTTGAATCAGTGAACTCTCTAGACCTCGAAATAATATGTCGTCAATATAAAATAGGATTATGATATATGTCCCATAATTTAATGTAATATGATAATAGTATTTATTTTATTCATATTGTGTGAAAACTTCCTTAGTCACGATGGTTTCAAACATCTAGTTCTACTTTCAAGGATCCTATTTTAAGCCATAGAGGATTTACTTGAATTTAAATAGAACTACCTCCTATCACTGATCATCCAAACCATTAGGATATTCAATGTAGATATCCTCTTCCATGTTACCATGAGAAATTTAATTATTGAAATAAAATTTCATGAAGTGTATATTTTCATAATATACTAAATTTAGCACTATATGTATTATTATATATGAAACTACCAGTAAACATATTTTGGAAAATTGACTCCTTCCATATTTTGGAATCCTTTCACCACTAGTTGTGACTTATATCATCTTCATCACTAAGTTTGTTACTTTAAAGAAAAACCCCATTTTTTCTATAATAATTTTATGTCATGTAGTAGACCAAATGGATAAAAATTGTGGTTGAAATTCAAGGAATTTATTTCTTATGTTATAGCTAACTCCCTCTATTTTGTGTCACTAAGTTCCACATCCTCTAATGGGAATTAGGGTTCCCAAAAATAAATTAGAAGTAATAAATTAAATCAATTCCATATCTAAGAACTATTCACCTAGACCCAAAATGTTTTCTCAACTATTCATAGGACTATAATCTTTTTAAATTCTATTTCTAGATCCCTGACATCTAACAAACTGATTATAGATAGCTCCATATCTGGATATTTCCTTCAGGCTTCAGCAACCCTTCGAAAATTTAGCACATCTACTAATTTTCCAACTTCTTGTGAACTAGTATTGATATTTATGGATTCATTGAAACATGAAATACTATGGTTTATTCATCCATATCAACTTTCAATTCAGTTATTTTTTTCCTCTTAAACTTCCGATTTATAAAAGTTAGGATGCTTCCATATGATCTTCTCATTCAAAAGAAAATTTTATCTTTTTAGGACTTAGTTAATTTTTTCATTTGATAGTCTAAAACCAATTTTTTCATTCTCAGAACGCATAAAAAATTTGTATTTGGAATTTCTCTCCAGCTTATCTATATATTTTGATGAATAAAAATATAGGATAAACTACAAAAGACATTAGGGTATATAAATTCTTATAACATAGTAGATTGTAACCCCTATAATAGACTACATAACATAAAAAATAGAGGAATTCTATTATAAAATTATTTAATAGTATTTTTTTTCTTTTACTAAAATTATATTATTAATTCTATAGTACACACACAATCATATTTCCTTCTTAGTAAAATTTCATGTCATTCTCTCTGCCAGACTATTTTTTATGTTGTTACAGGAAATATCCTTTTGGTTTTGGTCCCTCTATTCCTATATATATTTTAGAAGTTGTTATCATCTTACTATCCACAATTATATGATTTTGGGAATTTGTACTTCTATACACAATACCTTTCTTCCTTGGATTTCTGTTATAAAAAATGATTGAAACCATTAAACTTAGGCTAAGGGAAATATACTCAACCCTTTCTTATCACCTCATTGATAAATCTGATAAAGTAAAGAGTTTCCACATGAGCCTATACTAGATTTGGACCCACTATAGTTGAGTGAACATGATCTATCTTCACGATTATGGGACTCTAACCATTCAATTGGAATGAATCCCTCTTTTTTCTCCCCATCACAAAACTCTCAAAAAAAAATCATGCTTAAGGGATCGGTGTTTAGTGTGTCTTTCCACATGAGAACATTCATATTAAATTTAATGAGTTGAATGAGTTTTTAATTAAAATCATCTTGATCATATTAAGTTGAAATTATATACATTACATATCAATCAAAAATTATAATGATTTAGAGTGTCTCAAACTTTAATCCTCACACCACAATGATGGACAATTGAGTCACATTATAGGATCTTTTGGAATAGGTAGATCCATTCCAAATATCATCTAAATACCCCTATACATATGAGATTCTTACATATTCCTATAATTTTTCTCATAACCTTTAATTTTAGGAAACACCCATTCTACATCCTGATATTTACATTCCCTTTCTCCAGACTTATAAACCTTCAACATCTATTAGATGATGTTTTACAAATATTCAAGATACATGAATGAATATGTATATATGATATTCCATTGAGTTGAATTATATCTCAATGTTAATCTACAAGACTCAAAAAGAATATTAATGTTGAGTAAAAAAAATTATAAGGTTTTGTTAATGGAATTTAATCATTCAGTAGCTGTCATACTAGTAAGATTTCATCTATTTACAAAATTCTTTTAGATGATACCATACTTCCAACAATTATAAATGGTAATTCAAAGGCTGATAAACCTTCAATGAATCATCTCTATTGATTTATCTTCAAACTAATGATGATTACCTCTTTGAGGTGGGTATTGAAAATCAATGAAAATATTTGTTTTATGTATTAATAGAATTGTTTCCTTTTTCTACTTTTAGTATTTTTTTTGTTCCATGCTTGGGTGAAGGTTTTAGATCATGGAGAATCTTTTGGATGCATAACTGTGATTTTTTTATTTTATATGAAAAACTAGAAACACTAAAACCTGGTTTAAGCTGTGGAGTCCACTGTGTGTTCCTTGATGGAAAATTGAAATGGGAAATTGTTAGCCATTCCATTTTCAAGACATGGTTCTTGGGTAAGACTCTTTTTGATTCACGTCATGAGAAACCACACCATTTCCATTTTAGAGGGTTTGTAAGGGAAAACACCTTAGATCCACAAGAAAAATTATAGGGTATTTGTTTTGATCATGTTGTGTTCAAGAACACCATGACCATGTCAAGGCTATTGTGAAATGAAATTCATTATTGTGAAATTTTGAAATAGCTAAAACACCATCCTCACATCTTGAATATTGGATAAACTAATTTCAAAACACATAGGTATTAATTGTGGGATATTTTAGAAGTTTATTAATTGATTCATAGACCCTGTTAATTAAATTGACACCCTTATTTAACTATTTCTTCTTTATCGAGTGCTTTGGGATGAAACATGCAAACCCCTTTTGAATATTGAGTTCTTGATCTGTTAATATTTTTCTTTATTTAGGCTAATATTTTCCCCCTTCCTCAATTTAAGTAATGAGATCATACTTCTTCACTGGTGCTTCTAGATTTTGGTGATTCAGTAAAGGTATTCGGTAAGACTTCTTATAGGGAGAAATAGAATATCATTTTTCATAATCGATCATAAAGTGATTTATTTATGTATTAGATGATAATTCCTTTTGTTTTCAATAATGATAATTCAAATATTGTATTATCAAAAACCTTATTAGTGATATATAGAGTTTTAAAACCTCTTAGTGGTGTTCTCTTGGTGACATCTCTTATCACTATCCAAGATCAGTGGTGTCTAGTTCCTTTAACCAGGCATGGATTATACCATTGACAGTGGTTATTGTTGGTTATGTTTAGTTCTACATCATGGATTTTTATTCTTTATTTCATGCTTTTTAAACTATTTTATTTTTGGTGAAATCTATTCCAATAGTTCTTTGAAAGAGATCTTATATCTATTGGTTTGAGAACATGGTTTGGGAGGCAAAACCCAAAAAAACCATGACATTTCTATTTAAACATTTAGGTGAGAAATTACTTCACATTTTAGGTTCTCATATACACTTTCCACTATGGAGTGAGTCTTTTAATGGCATTATTTATTTATTATTCATTATAGAGACAACATTTGTCTATGTATGTAGGTGGTGAGACCTGTTCATGTTGATTGATTCCATGGATTTTCTTAAAATTAATTTACCAAGTTTCATGTTGTTCACATATATTGTATGATGCTTCTATTTTTTCATGATTGTATATTATTATTTTCTCTATATAATCTACCCTTATATTTGTGTTACCATGCCTCCGGTTGGTATTATTGGTACCTAGGATAGGCTGACCATCATATTATTATTATCCCTTAGAGGGAGAGTGTGCACGACTTGTAATGATGGACCTAAGAATAGGTTTGGAGTGTGATGGAATCAAGGTCTTACCTGAGGTAGTGGAATTAGGGGCATAAGATCTTGGAGGCATGACCCCTGCAAGAGACTGGGTATGAAATCCTAGAGGCCTCACTCATGATGGATCCATGATGTGATGGTTTGGTGTCCTATTTGACACAATGTATTCAGGATGTTGAGAGACATGTTCACTAGCCCTGGTACTAGTTTTCATCACCTATGAAATCATATTAGTATCCTTATGGTATGGATTTGATGTAGGTATGATAAGGGGATTTATGAATATTCGTTAGTGTATAACCACTTGGTATGTGATTGAATGATTGTTATACATTTTTAATTTATTATCATCATGGAATATTTATATTATACATTTTCAAAACAATTAAGAATGCATTGATTATTTCCAACTAGTTTTATTAATGACATACTACATGTGAATTTCAATGTTCATGTAGAAATAATTTGTAGGGATCTAGGAAAGGGAAAGGATCCCATGGAAGACAACTAATTGATGAATCATAGAGGTGGTAGTGGACTAGGATTTACTCTGGAGGACTCTGCAATGTTTTTTTATCTTCATTCAGTTATACTTTTTTTGGATATCCACTCTCTAAGAAAATTTATTTATTATATGACTTGTATTCCATGTGATATTATTTACATCCTTCTTGTTTACTCTATGTTAATATATTTTAATTAACTGTCCAAGGATATGATTCCAATGGTATAGTCTCATCGCTAATAGTGTTCTGACCCTATCTACTAGTTAACAACTTATTACATATGGTTACGCACATTTGAGGTTTTATTTCTCTCTTGGTTAGACCCAGTGTTTTAGGTAAGGATGTTAAAATGGTATCATGGTATAGTTTTCTTCTTTTATTTTGACTAATCTTGGACATGTTGAAAAGGAGATAGGATTTTTGGGACTCAGGGTAGGGAGTTAACATGTGTCTAGTGAGCTCAGGTGTAAAAACATTTGAGATAACATTAATGTGATTCTTGTTATAATTTTATGGGTTTTTTACTGAATATATGAATTATTAATTAGAATTTAGGACCCCATTACATACATATACTTGTTTTGGTACTGATTAATGGTTATTTATTTTAATGTATTGCATTTTTCTATCTGTTAAGGATAAAAATTTATTATCTATTGTGTGATATATATATTTCCATGTGACTATGATATATCTATATTTTAATTAGTTGGTAGAACCTATGAATACTATTATTTTTTTATATATACACCTCTAACTAAGATGAAGGGATGAAAAACCATTGTTAGATCTAGGAGCGATATACCTTTTTCCATGGGTATCCCCCTTGGGAATACTCTGTGAGATCCCATTGATTTACTAAGATCTATCCTAATGTTATTTGTGTTTTATAAGTGTTTATTTCATATTTAATATGATTTCACCATGAAGGACACTGATGGGACCACCAACTGATGTGGGTCGAGGTGATACATCTTTGAAGGACACCCCATTTCCACTACCTATTGTGTAGGATGTTGTAGTAAAGAACAGTCATGTACATACTCCTATAGTATATGAAAGTGTAAAACCCCATCTGGGAGTTCCTATGATTGTTCATGTTATAAGAATTAGGTCTTTGAGGTTCATGTTTGAAAGAACCTGAGACTTCCAGCTCTAGAATACACCGGAAAATCGGGGAACAAGTAGTCTATTGGATTCAAAGGACTTGGTAAACATCACCAAGGGTGTCCTTAATAATATTGAGACACCGAAAGATAGTAACTTGAAGCTGATTATGTTAATACTTTGACACTCACTAGGGGTATATGGTCATGATCATACAGGAAATCCAATGCGAGGGTCTCAGCTTGGACATTTTTAAGAACCTTTTATATGAGAAATTATTCTCTAACATTCTATAGTTATTGTGAGAAATTATTTTCATATAACTATAGTGGGCTTCCATATTGATATCCTGATAATCTGATCATTTCACCGAGCTACTTTTATTTGATTATATTTTCTCTAGAAATGAGGTACAAAAGGCTAGAAAGTTTAAGATCGAACTCCATATCTGTATAAATAAAATGAGTCGGATTTAATCCTAGAGTCATACCCAGAGGTCCTACACAAATACTCGACTATTGAGAAGTTCCTAGAGGATAATCGAGTTGCTGGTATTCTTCTACCCTTCAGTTCTAATGCAGCCAGACCTTCTACAGTTGTGATGAGTACATTGCTAGTTACATGAGGAAGTCTCAACATATGAATCAGAGAATTGGTATAAAGATAGATTTCAGTATGGATTATTTATCACCCTTATGAGGAGATCAAATGTGATTCCACCATGGAATGATTTTACATTACCATAGGTTCTTCACAACACCTCATAGAAAGTGTTGGTAATGTGTCAAGGTCAGAAAAATTACAAAATTATTTCACAGTGACTTGAATCATAGTTACTATAAGGGATCGAGGTAGAAAGGTTTATAGAACCAAGAATCCAGTTATGTTCCTCAGTAGAAATATCTGACAATAATGACTTTGGTGAGTCATGTACCTTGGGGATATAGTTGTGGAGCCAAGTTAGAGAATGTTTGTGTAGTGGATCATAATCCAGTGGATTGTGATAAGGGTCCATCTATTATACATGCTTTGACCTTGATCACCAATACTTCTTCTACTACACTGTTTGATATGAGTGCTTCTCATTATTTTTTTTTGCTCAATTTGTTGTGGGAGTTGATGTAGTAATAAGGTTACCTTATAAGTTTATTTGCATCAACACATTGTTGGGTATTGTAGAGACCCGAAGCTTGACGTACATGAACATTACATTACTTTTGCGGAATACTTAATACATAACAAAAACAGACACACAAGGATCGTAATAGTTTAGTGTCTTTGGAAACTCGGAATATAATCTTCTAATCGTGGTGAAAGATCTTCAACATCTCCCATAAAGATATTTCCCTTTTTTTTCTTACCTAAAACTTTTATTTATATCCTGGGGAAAAGAAAACATAAAAAGGGTGAGCTCAAATGCTCAGTAAGGGTAAGCATGGATAAAATAAAACATACCATATACATTTGAACTTAAAAACATGAACATAATGTTTAAACATCAAAAGCTTGGGAAATGACATAAAACATGGAAGTACGTAAGACATAGATCATAAAGAAACATTAAGAATGAAAAAATAGCATGGGAATAAAACATGTAATTGTAGAAACCATTAAGCACATGATATGATTTCCATATTAGCCAAGGCATTGCTGCAAAGACCATCTTAGTGGACAAAGTCCCTTTCTGAATCGAGTTCTCTCCTCGTTCCAGTCCTATATTACTGAACCGGTTTAACTTTCCGTTCCAGCCATGTCTATCTCATGAGATATAAATCTTTACCCAATGCATTGGAGGGAGATATAGGTCCCACCCATCTCATAGTGAAATCATTCTTACTTGTGCCACAAAATAAAATGGGTTTCATAACCCAAAGAATAAAATGGGTTTCATAAACATCATCCCATCATTTCATAATCCATATAAAACAAATGGACATTTCATACTAAAAATTGAACCATGTAAATCATGGAGACATTAAACTTGAAACATACACATATCGAACAATGTCATCTTAGATGGAAAATGGTTTTGATAAAACATTTGAAATGAATTCTTGAGGAAAATATCCTTTCTTCGTCAAAATCATTTTCTATTCAAAAAATGCCATGAACTTTTAAAATAAAAGTATTTTATTGAAAATAGTCATACAATCATGTAGAGTAAGATTAATGAAAATGAGGCATTATGAAACGGTAAAAATCCATTCATGCCGTATAAGTTAAAAATAACATTCTCCTCGTACTTTTGTCAGAAAAGTCAAAAAGGTACCTAGTAACGTAAAAAAAGAAAGATTCTTTACATTGTAGTAAAATTAAAAAATGGTTAAGAAGGACTTTAAACATACATTAATACACTTTTATAAAACATGGACAAGGATGATAGCAATAACCCCAGTAAATACTTACGAATAAGCAATCTCGGATAAAAATGAGATTTGCAAAATTTATCCCTTACCTTATGTCCGATATGCTTCGTACATATCCAAAACTCCTGTATAATGATTTAAATAATGTTATTAAATTATTACAGAATCATATTAATTGTTATGATATCATATATGGTTCACTTATGACTTTATATTACCCGTTCTTTTGTAAATTCCATGTTAAAGAGCGTTTTAGGTAAAATCGTTTCATTTGTCGTCCGTGTTTTGACTTGTAATTATTCATATGATTACTTAGATCAAGATTACATAATTCATGAATATAAAACATGATTTATATATAATATATATTCAGAATATACATATATATAATAGATCAATAAATGGAAAGAAATATACAAATCATGGAGATGGTAGGCCGTACGTACGCATGAACGCTGTTTTCATTTCCTTATTGAGTTGAATGGAATTAAGTAAATGACATACATATATACATAAATCCAGTATCTTTATAATGTCATATATTTCATTATTATTGCTTATATATACTTTATAATCATTCTTAAATGGTTAACATGGAGAATGAATCTCATCGCGTCGTGGAGATGGTAGTCCGTACGTATGCACGAGCGATGATATCATTTCCATAATTATTGAATTGAATTGGAGTGGATGATAAAATATATAAGAATCAGTATTATGTTATAATAACTATGTATAGTTATTATTTACACCATTATACCCATCCATGTAAGGTGTTGGTGGAAAAACAGATTACACCACGGCGTGGAGACGGTATTCCGTACGTACGCACGCGCGGTGATTTTGTTTTCCGTAGGATGGATAGAAGGTGAAATGGGGTTGTTTCATATTTATAATAATAAATCAGTATATTAGTTATACTTATTTTATTACTTTATTATGAAACAACTAAATAAGAAGAAGTTAAAGAAGAAAGAAGCTTGAAAGAATCGGGAGAAGAAATTACCTCTTCTTCGATACGCCTCTTTGAAACCTCCTCTTAGGGCACTAAGATTGGTCTTTAAAGTAGACCAGAAACTCTAGGATGTTTCTAGGGAAGTGGGGAAGATAATTTGTCAGGGGTTGGACGAGCTTGAAGGCTCAAATTGGTGTGAGGAGGAGAGGGAGGAGGTTCCCTTTTATAAGGGATGAGAGGGGCACCTTTGGAATTCTTAAAAATATTAATTTATAATAAATCTAACCCCACTTAAAAACCTCCAAAAATGACTCATATTCAAAGATTAGATGAGATAGGGTTGTATTCTCATCAAAAAATCAAATTTAGACATGTTTGGATCTTATTTTAAACCTTATCATTTTGATTTATCCTTACTTAATCTATTTAAGTTTATTTGTGGTAATAAAATTCTAAATTTTAAATTATAACAAATAATTACTTATTTTTTTTGAATTTTCCATAATTGTTTACTTTATAACATTATAGACCATATAAAGTTAAATTTATAATATTTAAATATTTTTGTGATTTTTAAACAATTTTATAATATGTTATTTTTATAAAATAACAATAGTGCCAATTTTGACACTATTCATTTATTTGAATTTGAATAAAATATATACCGAAGATATGTTCGAACTAAAAGCTTAAATATATTCATAAAAGGTCATATGTATATATAAAATTAGTGGATCACATTAAATAGTTCATATAATATTTATTTTATTATTGTTAAAACCATTTATTTGGTTTATCTCTTAATAAAATAATTACTACAACATTTATGTATAATTATTTAATATACTAATTTGTTGCATAAAAATTTAAACTAAAATCCTATGATGAAGATAAATCTATTAACTTTCACAATAATACTTTTACTCGAATTTATCATCTTAAAATCACAATATTTAAATTGTTATATTCATTAAATTATGAAGGTGACAACTTTGGCATCATTTAAAATAAAATAATATAAGTGTCATAATTGCTTGTATAAGACTCAAAATGGTCCAATATTCGACCATTTGATGAATATAGTTTACATTTACATGACCAATAAGTTTTGGTCAGGGTTTTGTTCCTTTTATGGTCACTATTAGTTTAATAAAAACTATATTCTTGATTTTTCACTAGATTAATAATTTCTGCATCACTATTATGTCACAATTAATGATAATTATTTAATCCCAAAAAATTCTAAATAAATTCTCATGATGTGTATAATTTTGTTATATTTCTGTAGACTATTAATGTTCTAAGTTTCATGAAGTTTATCACTAACTTAAAATTATTATACTTATAGTATTTAAGAGAGTGACATGTTGTCACTTTCTTTGGTTTTAATAATAATTAAATTATTTTCATGGAAAAAAGTCCATTAAATGAATCTAATCCGACCCTTAGGTGATATGGGTCGACTTTTAGTCATCCAATAGGATTTTTCCAAGTGTTAGGGTAATTTTATAATCTTATATTTCCCATTAATTACCCGATTTACCTTTAACTATAGTAAATAAAATTTACCGTAGTTACTATTCACAATACCCAAAAATAAAAAGTAGCTTATTAAAATAATTTGGACCCACTGATTCCAAATATGGAATCCATTTTTCCAAATTAAATACACAAAAGTTTCAGAAATTAAATTAAAATTAATCCCGTTGTCGAAAGAAAATGGGTTTTTCTTTAAAACATTGCAAAAGATTGAATTGATTTAACCTATGAATTCAAGGTAAAATCAATTCTAATGACATACATTATATTAAATGGTAAAAATATATTCTATTAATACTTTGAAACCATTAAATATTATAATTTAACCACATAAGATATTACGATGAAAAAAGTTGTTTTTAATTAAAATATAGCATGTTTTTACTATTCATTAAAATATGAAAGTCATCAGAATAAAATGAAAAATTTATCCAAAGTAAATTTTTATTTTCTGATTACAAAGAATAATTTTATTTTTTCAAATGGAAATTATAAACATGTCAAAAACTAGATTTAAAGTGGGTGCACCATCAAAAGGTGACAAAACTGTATTTTTTGAAAACAACTTATTTTACCCAAAACATTTATTTTTTTCTTATACCATGTTCTAGAAAATGTGTAAGATGAATAATAATGTTATAAAATTCAAAATTTAGTTAATACTATTCATAACGTATAGTTCATAATAATATTATAATAATATATTGTTGTTTAGTAAAACCCGGTATTGCATACAACACACGCTATCGAGGAAGGTCGCGATTGCGTGTAATACAAGCCCAGTCAGGGTTGCGTGTTGTGCAAGAATCCTTCGTTTTTTCGTATAACAGAATCAAACCATATTTTATTTATACATTAAATATATATATATATATATATAAGCACACTCAATGTTGTATAGAATGACTATTATAAAACAAACTTGAAATTGTGTGTAACACGATCCAAGAATAGCGTTGCGTATACTGCAAGATAATACGGTGTTGCGTATAGTACAAGCTAAACTTGGTGTGGTGTATAATAGAAGACATCAATGAAATTAAAAGAATATTTTTCATAAAATCTCGGGGTGTTACATTCTACCCCCCTTAAAATGAATTTCTCCCTCAAAATTCGTCGGGGTTATAAATGGTTTGCTACATGAAAATTTCTTTAATAGAAACCCACATCGTAAAAAGGAATACCAAAACTTATATTTATAAACTAAAGTATGAAACGTAACAGTTACCCAAATAAACTAATAATTGGGTTTCCACATAGGATAACATAGGTGAAAGTATGTATATGGATGAGAAATCTAACCATCATGCTCTGATAGAGAGTGGTAGAGAACATGGCTATGAAAAAGCCAGCAATCACAAAGCCATAGATTTGTGATGATCTAAGGTACCATCTTATTCATTGGATATAAGGTCACTAAGACAACATTTTTGGTTTTCATGATCATTTCCCTAAATTTGATGAATTAAAAGAAATACTTTCATGATTTTGGTACAATCTTACTGTTGTTCGTGAATTGAACAATTTCCACTTTATCCCTTAATGAAATGAAGTTGAATTTGTTATTCGTGATGTGTTAGCAGATCATGTGATAGAATGATGGGTCATTCCATCTATTTTAAACAAAAGGTTAGAAAAAGTTATAAGTCCATCTTATGGTTAGATTAATCATATATGGTTCCAAAAATGAACTTATACTTCATATATCATACCGCTTAATAAAATAAAACTAGTTTTACTAACCAGGGACTTCCTATAGGCCAGTGGTAGGCGATAAAGGCCAGTCGCACTTCGGTTGTGGGTTCAATTCCCACAGCCTTGTCCGACGCGATGGGCTGTTGCTCGTCCTGCAGGTTGTCCTTTTTCTAAAACTACATTACTATATCATCCCATCAATAATATCGAAAAAAGGTTCTATACATAAACAATACTAACTTATGTCCAACATAATCCATTCTAATCTTTAGGCTTATCCATAATATTGCAGTCCATTGTCATATTATAGTGAAAACAATTACCAGAGATTTCATATAACAAGCATGTTAATACCATCGTTGATCCCCATATATCATAAGATATTTCTTGTTGGTCACATTCCAAACGTTCGAAGGCCTTAATCACGTATTCTCTTGAAAAACTGAATACCCATTGAACCTTAGTGAAAACATGAGTGCTGTAAAAAGTTAACTCTTTCCATATACCAAAACCCCAAAATTTTATACACTCAAACCATGACATAACTATTTCCTTATATCAGTCATGAGCTCATGAATACTATCAAACATTTAATTTTCTCCTTATCCCTTCATTATGCGCATATCATCTACTTTCCAAAAATATCTGAATAACCTTTCATGGTTACTGGTACCATTCATCATACACTTTCAAAACTTAAGGAAAGACAACAGTGTAACAATCCTTAGATGTCTCTTTATTCCATAGTACCATGAGATTACTTATACAACATTACACTTGATAAACATGTAATCATTCCACTACCTTCTTAAACCATTGATCGAGTTTCAACAATTATTTCAACTCACATATCATTTGTAGTCTCTTCATCATCATCAACATAAATACTACCCATACGACCAAACTGATTCTCTTCATGAGACTTCCCCTTAGGGAATTGGTTTATATAATGCCCGTACATTCCACATTTAAAACATTTAACCATTGTTGATGTCGTAGCAATACCATTATCCTCATCCTTGGTGTTAACTGAACCTTTTCCTTTGCTCTTACTGGCTTTGTGTCCTTCTTTTCCACACCCAAATAATCTTCCAGTTCCTTTGAAACATTGTCCTTGATGCCTCTTCCCACATGATTTACATAGGGGAAATTGAACTTTCTTTCCTCTATGATCATCATGAAACTCCATCTTTCTCTTATTAGCCAAGTCTGGAAACTTACCAAATTTGAGTTTATTGATCATATTATGAGATTGCTGATTCGGCATAATAATGATGTTTGGACTTCCAAATCCCATTTCATTTGGTTTCTCATGAAGAATATTATTCCATTGTCCATCATATCCTCCATTATCGTGAATCATCTTGTTTCCAGCCATTTTCTAAAACCCAAAAGAATAGTGTGAGAAGAAAAAATCACGCTAGGGAAAACAATATAATAAATGGGGAGTACCTTAAATATCTAACATCATGGGTTACCGTAATCCTAGTACTATAACCTATACTTATGCTTAACCTTAGGGACATCCCTAGACATACTTTAGAAATACCTCTAGGGATCTCACTAAAGTTATCACATCCTAGTTTCCAAAGGTTGACTAAACCTTTCCTCTGATACCAACTATAGAGACCCGAAGCTTGACGTACATGAACATTACATTACTTTTGCAGAATACTTAATACATAACAAAAACAGACACACAAGGATCATAATAGTTTAGTGTCTTTGGAAATTCGGAATATAATCTTCTAATCGTGGTGAAAGATATTCAACGTCTCCCATAAAGATCTTTCCCTTTTTTTTCTTACCTAAAACCTTTCTTTATATCCTGGGGAAAAGAAAACATAAAAAGGGTGAGCACAAATGCTCAGTAAGGGTAAGCATGGATAAAATAAAACATACCATATACATTTGAAATTAAAAACATGAACATAATGTTTAAACATCAAAAGCTTGAGAAATGAAATAAAACATGGAAGTACGTAAGACATAGATCATAAAGAAACATTAAGAATGACAAAATAGCATGGGAATAAAACATGTAATTGTGGAAACTATTAAGCACATGATATGATTTCCATATTATCCAAGGCATTGCTGCCAAGACCATCTTAGTGGACAAAGTCCCTTTCTGAATCGAGTTCTCTCCTCGTTCGAGTCCTGTATTACTGAACCTGTTTAACTTGACGTTCCATCCATGTCTATCTCATGAGATATAAATCTTTACCTAATGAATTGGAGGGAGATATAGGTCCCACCCATCTCATAGTGAAATCATTCTTACTTGTGCTACAAAATAAACTTAAAACATTCATCATAACCCAAAGAATAAAATGGGTTTCATAAACATCTTACCATCATTTCATAATCCATATAAAACAAATGGAAATTTCATCATAAAAAGTGAACCATGTAAATCATGGAGACAATAAACTTGAAACATACACATATCAAATAATGTCATCTTAGATGGAAAATGGTTTTGATAAAACATTTGAAATGAATTCTTGGGGAAAATATCCTTTTCTTCGTCAAAATTATTTTCTATTCAAAAAATGCCATGAACTTTTAAAATAAAAGTATTTTGATGAAAATAGTCATAAAATCATGTAGAGTAAGATTCATGAAAATGATGCATTATGAAACCGTAAAAATCCGTTCACACCGTATAAGTTAAAAATAACATTCTCCTCGTACTTTTGTCGAAAAAGTCAAAAAAGTACCTCGTAACTTAAACAAAAGAAAGATTCCTTACATACCATGTAGTAAAATTCAAAAATGGGTAAAAATGAATTTAAAAATACATGAATACACTTTTATAAAACATGGACAAGGATGATAGCAATAACCCCAGTAAATACTTACGAATAAGAAATCTCGGATAAAAATGAGATTTGCAAAATTTATCCCTTACCTTATGTCTGATATGCTTCGTACGTATCTGAACCTCCTGTATAATAATTTAAATAATATTATTGACTAATTACAGAATCATATTAATTGTTATGATATCATATATGGTTCACTTATGACTTTATATTACCCGTTCTTTTGTAAATTCCATGTTAAAGAGCGTTTTGGGTAAAATCATTTCATTTGTCGTCTGTGTTTTGACTTGTAATTATTCATATGATTACTTAGATCACGATTACATAATTCCTGAATATAAAACATGATTTATATATAATATATCTTCAGAATATACATATATATAATAGATCGATAAATGGAAAGAAATACACCGTTCATGGAGACGGTAGGCCATACGTAGGCATGAACGCTGTTTTCGTTTCCTTATTGAGTTGAATGGAATTAAGTAGATGAAATACATATATACATAAATCCAGTAGCTTTATAATGTCATATATTTCATTATTATTGCTTATATATACTTTATAATCATTCTTAAATGGTTAACATGGAGAATGAATCTCATCGCATCGTGGAGACAGTAGTCCGTATGTACGCACGAGCGATGATATCGTTTCCATAATTATTGAATTGAATTGGAGTGGATGATACAATATATCAGAATCAGTATGATGTTATAATAACTATTTATAGTTATTCTTTACACCATTATACCCATCCATGTAAGGTGTTGGTTGAAAAACAGATTACACCACAGCGTGGAGACGGTATTCCGTACGTATGCACAGGCAGTGATTTTGTTTTCTGTAGGATGGATAGAAGGTGAAATGGGGTTGTTTCATATTTATAATAATAAATCAGTATATTAGTGATACTGATTTTATTACTTTATAATGAAACAACTAAAGAAGAAGAAGTTGAAGAAGAAAGAAGCTTGAAAGAATCGGGAGAAGAAATTACCTCTTCTTCGATACGCCTCTTTGAAACCTCCTCTTAGGGCACTAAGATTGGTCTTTAAAGTAGACCAGAACCTCTAGGATGTTTCTAGGGAAGTGGAGAAGATAATTTTTCAGGGGTTGGCCGAGCTTGAAGGCTCAAATTGGTGTGAGGAGGAGAGGGAGGAGGTGCCCTTTTATAAGGGAGGAGAGGGGCACCTTTGGAATTCTTAAAAATATTAATTTATAATAAATCTAACCCCACTTAAAAACCTCCAAAAATGACTCATATTCGAAGATTAGATGAGATAGGGTTGTAATCTCATTAACCAATCAAATTTAGACATGTTTGGATTTTATTTTAAACCTTATCATTTTGATTTATCCTTATTTAATCTATTTAAGTTTATTTGTGGTAATAAAATTCTAAATTTTAAATTATAACAAATAAATAGTTATTTGTTGTGAATTTTCCATAATTGTTTACTTTATAACATTATAGACCATATAAATTTAAATTTATAATTTTTAAATATTTTTGTGATTTTTAAACAATTTTATAATATGTTATTTTTATAATATGTTATTTTTATAAAATAACAATAGTGTCAATTTTGACACTATTCATTTATTTGAATTTAAATAAAATATATACAGAAGATATGTTCGAACTAAAAGCTTTAATAGATTCATAAAAGGTCATATGTATCTATAAAATTAGTGGATCACATTAAATAGTTCATATAATATTTATTTTATTTTTTTTAAAACCATTTATTTGGTTTATCTCTTAATAAAATAATTACTACAACATTTTTGTATAATTATTTAATATACTAATTTTTTGCATAACAATTTAAAATAAAATCCTATGATGAAGATAAATCTATTACCTTTCTCAATAATACTTGTACTCTAATTTATCATCTTAAAATCACAATATTTTTATTGTTATATTCATTAAATTATGAAGGTGACAACTTTGGCATCATTTAAAATAAAATAATATAAGTGTCATAATTGCTTGTATAAGACTCCAAATGGTCAAATATTAGACGATTTGATGAATATAGTTTAAATTTACATTAACAATAAGTTTTGGTCAGGGTTTTGTGCCTTTTATGGTCACTATTAGTTTAATAAAAACTATATTCTTTATTTTTCACTAGATAAATAATTTCTGCATCACTATTGTGTCACAATTAATGATAATTATTTAATCCCAAAAAATTCTAAATAAATTCTCATGATGTATATAATTTTGTTATATTTCTGTAGACTATTAATGTTTGAAGTTTCATGAAGTTTATCACTAACTTAAAATTATTATACATATAGTATTTAAGAGAGTGACATGTTGTCACTTTCTTTGGTTTTAATAATAATTAAATTATTTTCAGGGAAAAAAGTCCATTAAATGAATCTAATCCGACCCTTAGGTGATATGGGTCGACTTTTAGTCATCCAATAGGATTTTTCCAAGTGTTAGGGTAATTTTATAATCTTATATTTCCCCTTAATTACCCGATTATTTTTAACTATAGTAAATAAAATTTACCGTAGTTACTATTCACAATACCCAAAAATAAAAAGTATCTTATTAACATAATTTGGACCTACTGATTCCAAATATGGAATCCATTTTTCCAAATTCAATACACAAAAGTTGCAGAAATTAAATTAAAATTAATCCCGTTGTCAAAAGAAAACGGGTTTTTCTTTAAAACATTGCAAAAGATTGAATTGATTTAACCTACGAATTCAAGGTAAAAGCAATTCTAATGACATAAATTATATTAAATGGTAAAAATATATTCTATTTATACTATAAAACCATTCAATATTATAATTTAACCACATAAGATATTACGATGAAAAAAGTTGTTTTTAATTAAAATATACCGTGTTTTTACTATTCATTAAAATATGAAAGTCATCAGAATAAAATGAAAGATTTATCCAAAGTAAATTTTTATTTCTTGATTTCAAAGAATAATTTTATTTTGACAAATGGAACTTATAAACATGTCAAAAACTAGATTTAAAGTGGGTGCACCATCAAAAGGTGGCAAAACTGCATTTTTTGAAAAATTCTTATTTTACCCGAAAAATTTATTTTGTTCTTATACCATGATCTAGAAAATGTGTAAGATGAATAATAATGATATAAAATTCAAAATTTAGTTAATACTATTCAAAACGGCTAGTTCATAATAATATTATAATAATATATCGTTGTTTAGTAAAACCCAGTATTGCGTACAACCCACGCTATCGAGGAAGGTCGTGATTGCGTGTAATGCAAGCCAGGTCAGCGTTGCGTGTTGTGCAAGAATCCTTCGTTGTTTCATATAACAGAATCCAACCATATTTTATTTATACATTGAATATATATATATATATATATATATATATAAGCACACTCAATGTTGCGTAGAATGACTATTATAAAACGAACTTGAAATTGTGTGTAACACGATCCAAGAATAGTGTTGCGTATACTGCAAGCTAATACAGTGTTGCATATAGTACAAGATAAACTTGGTGTGGTGTATAATAGAAGACATAAATGAAATTAAAAGAATATTTTTCATAAAATCTCGAGGTGTTACAGGTATAAAAGTTGACTGTATTTAGTGATTACAAGATTTTACTATAGTAATAACTAGTTATGTATGGCTATGGAACTTTAGGTGTCTGGAGATGAAGATCTTCAAATTGATTCTTAGAATATACTGGATGGAAAGTTTTAGATATCACGTTGAATCCCATTAGATATAAGAATAATTTACATCACCCAAGGGAGAAAATTTCATGGTGATTAGTGATTGAGAGTTTGGATTATGTCGAGATGGTTCTGATATGATTCTTATTGGGCTGATAACAATATAGATTTTGGGATTGTCTCTTTTAATAGGGTTAGTGGTACACCCCTCGTCTATATCTCTTGTTGTTTATCTATATTATAGGAACTATTTCAAGATAATTTCACAGTACTCCTCAGTTTAGAGGAGATGAATTGGAGATAAAACTTAGGATATTAAATGAACCCATTTCGATACACCCTTATTATATTACATCAATTGAGTTAATTTATCACAAGGTCTATATTGGGGACTTAAAACAAAAGGAATTTATTAGGACATGTACTTTACCATGGGGTGAACCTTTTTTGTTTTCCAATAAAGAGGATGGTAGTCTTTGAAATTGAATATATTACCAAAAAATGAACTGGGTGACCGTGAAAAATTGATATACTTTTCATATTATTGATGATCTCTTTGATCAATTTCAAAGACCACTATAGTCCTAAAGTTTTATTTTTGATCAATCTATCACCAGTTGTGAGTTGAGTAGAGGAAATCATGGTGGTGGAATTTTAGAGAGTTATGGGCTATAATATTTTGTGGGGATTTTTTTTGGACTTATGAATGATTTGGATGTGTTCATGGTTCTCATGAATAATATTTCCATCTATATATAGGCTCATTCATCATTGTGTTCATTGAAAATAACCTCATTTTATCACTGACCCCATATATTTGTTCAATAAATCATAAAATAGTGTTGAGTACAATTCAAGAACATCATATTTATTCCAATTTATCAAAGTGTAACTTTTCATATTTCCCATCTAGTATGAATGTACCACTGAGAGGGGGGGGGGATGGGGTGAATCATTGATACATATTACTTTTAAGTTTACTTTCTTTAGAAACAACCTTGGATTTGCCGAAAATAAAAAAATACACATCTATATGAACACAAGAATTTACACTGTTTAATACTCAAGAAGAGTTGCTACATAGTTGGCATGGTTTTGAAAAACTCCAATACAACACAATCCTGTAAAAAAATAACCTTTTCTGTCGATATAAACAAGTGGGATATACCCTTACCCTTGTGTAACATTATGATCAATACAACAGTAAATGTGATTCATCTTGCACAAATGGTGTAATACAAGTTTGTATAACTAGTTACAAAAAATTTCACCAATAGATTAAAAACATGTTATTGTGTTGCCTTATCAACTTTCACTTTCGATAATTATAAAAAAAATATATTCACTTTCCTACGCAGTAGTAGGTAGAAACTTCTTTGGCATTCTTAAGGATACTCAACCCGATTGATCGTTCCCATTCCATAGCCTGATTGATCAATCTAGAAAACATAAGTCTACAAGAATACCTCAGAAACAATTATAAACCACCTTCAAACTCTGTCCATAATTTTTTTTAGATTGCATGGTCTGATCTACTAATGACTGTGCACGATCTTATTCTTTTTCTGTCAAGAAAAACCCATCAGGAAAACTCAATCTGGAATCCTCTTCTCTCCCAAAAATTTCATCACTTTTGCCTTCTCTCTACACAAAAGAATTGTATGGGCATTAGAAAGCACAATTTAATTCAAACTATATATCGGTTTTCCAAAATTGGTTTTGGTGGGAATCTGAAAATGTTTTCCCACTTAACAAAATTACCTGAAACATGAATTTCCCATTCATTTTGGCACCATATTTAACTTATTATAATATTATTGATTCTTATCATAACATATCAAATCTTCTCAAAACATCAGTTGGCTTCAATCCTTCCAACCATTACTCAGTCTGATTCTAATTAACATTCAGATTTCATCATTACGATGAAGACATATGAATGACTTCAGACTGAAAATTATTTATTTTATTATAAAACGCTTTTAAGGAAAAAGTGAGAAACCATGAAGTCCCTCATGACAGAAAAAAACAACCCACATGGGGAAAAATCCCAAAAAAAACTATTAGATCTGCCCCTCCCTAGTTGCTGCTCCATGGCGGCAAGTCTTCACCAAAGCAGGACACTTCAGCAAGCAGTCTTATATAGAAGTGCACGGGCATGGAACCATTGGAGAAGCCACACCATATCAAGCATCCAAATCCAAAAGGCCGGTACTGGTGAAGACTTAATGCTCTGATCCTCATCTGAATCAGATCCAAGTAGAATTTTAGAAATGAAGCTCCAAACGTCACAAGAGCACTGAACAAAGAGGAATCCAGAAGTAGAGACATCATGACCAGTATTCCTCTCAGCTAGCCAACAAAAACCACTAACTTAACCAAAGTCATGAAAGATTTACTTTATATTACCTGATTCTGTTTCCCTAAACAATTTACTGGACCAAGATGAGATCTGAGTGGTAGGTGCATCCGTAAGAAGCTCTTCTAATCGGAGGGACAACTTGTCCCAGGAATGGATGTACTCCTCATGATTGATCTTCCCATTATTAAAACACCCAACTAATATCGAGTCATGCATGTCTATCTAGGTATATTGGTTTTATATCACATGGTGAACATATAACTTTGAAAACATTATTCCATAATCATTATTGAATATTTTTAAGCAATCAAAACTCATTTCGACAAACACTTCCACAAAACACTTCAAATTGATCCCTGTTTTTCTATTCCTCATACCAATGTTCTTGTGTTTGATAAAGTTATTGATGTCATCCTGAATCTAATGGATCAGTCTTTATCTCACTATGATTGATTAGTATCAACTCGAGTCTCATGAATCTTGACCAAACTAACAAATAGGTTTCATCTCATTTTCCTCTTGACCCAAATGTAATATAATTAAATATGATGTAAATGGAACACTACATTGTTCTCTATCATCCAGTTGATCATCCTTTGTCTTTATTACATGCATCTATCCCAACAAACTCCACTTTCTTAATCACAATACCTAACAATCTCTGCATAAAATTTTCATCAGAAATCTTTTCTTCCTAAGATGAATTGGTGGAATGTCGTGTATGATAGATCAGTGTCAGTAGCAACTTCCTTCCCTTTCTTGATTATGATATATACAATATTGCATCTTTAACTAACTTCATTATATATGGATTCACATATTGTAACTTATTGGTCTGATTAAAAACCAACATCTTCATCTTCTAATGTTTCAAAAAAAACATCAGATCTTTCAAAAAAAATTTCATCTAGTGATCCTCAAACCAATGAAGTGAGACCGAAAGACATCAACCTCATAAAATTTCTTCTTCCAAAAACATAATCTTATATTATGAAATCCAAATGAATTTTCAAACATTAGGATTTGAATATAATTTTTTCTCTTTTATTGGAGTGTTTTATAACTTCCAATCCTTTCATCACCTTTTATCTTTTCAAAAAAAAAACCATAAACTAGTTGAAAGCACTAGTTCCCCCCTTCCCTTCAAAAGGATAACATCAGAAGTTTTCAAGAAGACATATGATAAATGATAAATACAGGATCAGAAAATAATCATTATATTTAATGGATCCATTTAGACTCTAATACATCTTCCCATACTAATTCAAACATTCATTGCTGGCCTAAGGTGAGTCCAATTAACAACATCACTTGTAAAACCTCTCCAGCACATAAAAATAAAATAGAGAAACTTTCTTATAAAAAGTGCATCTGATTCTAATATTACTATTAATACTTATGTACCAATCTTTTGATAACCAAATCTTAAAATTTTAGGTGATATCTTTCTATTTTCAAAAAAATACAACAAGCTGTAAAAAATTCAGTACAAACGACTTTCGGATATCAAATACACTTCTATCCAATATTGTCCCAACAATCACCCACATTGGATTTTTTTTCAACAAAGGTTCATAAATCACTGAAATTTTGAACCTCAAAACATGTATTAATTATGTAAAATTATACTATTGTGTGATCTAAAACATTTTAGTAAACAATAATTATTCACATAAAAATCATTTTTCCAAAATTAGTGACTCATGATACTTCTTCAACTTTTCAAACATTCTCCTTCAAATTTCCAACTTTTATTTACACATTTCTTCACTTCTTTCACATCCCTATAATCACAAGTTTCCTACAAAAAATAACCTTTCATTACTTATTTCACTTCCCTATAATCACAATTTTTATACAACCACTCCAAAAAAATGATATAACAGTTTACACACTCGTATTCTTATATCACAGCTTACCCACAACTCCCCTACATACTTTATTATTTAATAGGTTTAGCACATATCAATGGATAAATTTATAAAAAATTCTATTATCCCCATTTATAAAAACAACCAAAGACTATATGAGACAAAGGAAAAACACACAAACCTTATCCCTATTGAGAAAGAGGTTGGACACACATGTTCAACCTCATCTTGAAAATGATTCATTTAGATAATGTTTGGTGAATATTCTAGAAACATGTTCCAATGTTGGAAAATACTCCAACATCAATTCATTATTTTCCCAATTCTCTTTGATGAAATGATATTTTATATCAATAATTTTTGAATGATAATGTTGTATTGGGTTTCTCATAAGGTTTATGGCTCTCTATTTCTCACAACCTAAGATAAAGGGTAACTTCACATCAATAAGTAATTCTTCCAACTGAGTCATCATCCAAGTAAGTTGTGTAACATATTCATTAAAAGAAACATACTCATCTTCATCTATTCTAAGAGTTATTGAATTTTGTTTCTTAGTATGCCAACTTACACGAATTTCCCTTGAGAAATAAAACTCTACCATATGAGGAACTTCATTCATCAATACTTTCTACCAACTCAGCATTTATATAGAAAAAAATATTCAATAATTTATACGCTATTATACATGATTCTGAAATCTATTGTGCATTATATAAATATGATAATTTTTTCATCCAACAGATGTGATTATTTTGTAGAACTTTGGCATCTTTCACATAATTTAATATTATAAAATTTCTTTCTATTGAGGTAATAAAATATAAAAAATATCCAATAAACTGATAAAACTCTTTATACTCAACTTCTATAACTTCTCTATCATTATTCATCTTTATTACCACTAAAATTTGTGCAGAAAAAGGTTTCAAATTTTCCATTACAAAATCTTTAATAATTTTCTTTGCATGATTTCATTGTAAAATAAATATGGGTTTCTTCTTCTGTTAGATTGGTAACCCAAGAAAGTACTTAATTTCACCAAGAATTGACATCTTGAACAACTTTTTCATATATTCATAAAATTATTTATAGGATCTTTCATCATTCCAAACAATGATAATGTAATCAAAGTATACAATTACAATAAGGGAAGTCTCCTAACATTCTTTGCTATGAAGATTACTACCAACCCTTATTTTCTGTAAATTCAACATTCTTAGGAACATATCCAATTGTGAATATCATTCACTTGGATATTTATATACCCCATAAAAGGATTTATTTATCTTGAACACATATCTTCCATCCTTCCAAATAATATATAAACAAGTTTTTTCAATATAAACTTCTTCATCATGTTTTCTATTCCAAAAATTCAAACTTCACATCCATTTGTAATATTTTTTAAATTCATTATGAATCAAAATAAAAAACGATTATAATTGTTTCTAACCTTTCAAACAGAGAAAATTTATCATCATATTAAATTCCTTCTATATGTGATTGACATTATCAAACTAATCTTTCTTTGTTTCTTATCACTTCACCATCATAATTCAACTTGTTTCAGAACACCCACATTGTAAAAATATATTTTTTGTCATTTATTTTGTGTACAAGTTCCCAAGTATCATTATTCCAAATTTATTCCAACCCTTCATTCATATTCTGAATCCATTCTTGATGTTAAAAGTTGCATTCACATATTTTGGTTCAATTTTGAATACAAAAAAGTATGTGAAATAAAATTTTATGTTATTATTGTTTGAACCTTCTGATGTTGATCACTAATTATGTTTTGAGATTTCACATTCCTCCTTAGCCTCAGATGAGATGTTAGAGATTATTCCTCACCACTAGAAATCATTGAGTTAGATTCACCTTCTTATATAGGGTTATAATTTTTTATTTCCTTTTCATAACTCTTAAGTAAAACCCTTTCATCCTTTTCATATTTCTTTTTTTCATTATGTTTTTTCATCTTCCTCATCTTTTTCAATAAATTTCACATCAATAGAGTCAAATAATCTTCCTATATATTTATTAAAAAAAATTATTTTCTTCATTCTAGAGAATAACCATGAGATATTCCATATTCACTTCTCAGATCAAACATTCCATGTTTTCCACCTTTGTTAATTATGATAAAGGTACTCCAAAAAACCCTTCAGTTCTTAAAACATAAAGTCCTATCATAAAATAGTTCATTAGAAGTAATATCAAAATATGACCTATAGAAACATCAGTTCTGAATATAAATAGTTGTGTTCATGGATTTCCTCTAAAAGTAAGAAGTGAATCCATGTTCATGTAACATAGTACACCCCATTTCAACCAAAATTCTATTTTTTTCCTTCAGCAACACTATTTTGTTGTGATGTGTTTTCTGTACTGAAATCATGATGAAATCCATGATTCTTTAGATAAATTTTGAACTCTTAATTATTATATTAATCAATGTATCCATTCTCAACTTCTACATTGAATATTCACATTATTTCTTACTTTTATATTTAAACTTATAAATATATTTAGAGAGTATGAATAATTTTTCAAATACATAACACAAGTAATTCGAAAGAATCATCAATAAAAGTAATGAATTGTTTATCTACATGAGTTTATTGTTGTCAAATTGACAAAAAAATATGATAATGGATATGTTATAGGGGTTGATTTGAATGAATATAAACTTTTTGTGCACTGATTTTATTATCTTTCCATTCTGACAAACAAAAAAACACCAATCTCTTCTTATTTCCATATCAAAAATTCCATTTATAGTGTCTTGATGTAATAAATTTCTCATATTTATCTATCACATTTGTAAAAACCTTTTATGACACAACATATTTTCTTCCATCATTTTTAAGTAACAATATTTTTAAACTTCACTAACTTGAAACAAGTGACCCTTTTTACGTTGGCCTCTTGTCACAACATTTCCATCTTCATCCATTGTCACAAAAAAACATAGAAATTTATAAACAAAAATTTATTTCCATAATTACAATGTTGTGGAACACTTTGTAATATGTGTTTTAGACTATATAAATACTAATATTTCATGTATATTAAATTTTCTTACACAGTGATGGCTAATCAAACTCCTTTAATTATAATTGATTCATAATTCCCAAATATTACTATTACTTATTTGAAATATTTCACATTCATCAAAAATTTATAAAGTCATATCATTTTGAAAGAACACTCACTATTTAATATATAAGGACATTTCCTTTTGCATCTTTGAGTGCGGTTTCTACAACAAGAGCCTTTTCTTTCCCTTTGTCCTTATTCACCTCTGGCATTTTAGAAATGTTGGAAACCTTATTTTGTATTGTCAACAAAACAAAGAACCCATTTTCAAGATATACATGTTGTTCAAAAATTTCACAAATGGATTCTAATGGTTGTAATCTATTTTCAAATTTTAGATCACCCATCTCAATTTTCATGTAAACCTCCTTCTCGCAATTCTTCCCTTCAATGCATTGACCCACCCAATCACATTATTTAATCGATGAAGTTTTATTAATGTTATTATTTAAACATAACCATATTTTTCATATTCCCAAATCCTCCACAATACCAGAAGTAACTATATATGTAATGCTTTTTTTGTAACTTTCATACTGCCCGGAGTTGTGAACATGTTTCTAACCAACATTATAATTATTGAAATTGTTTGGGGGAAATCCATTAAGGTTTAATTTCATCTCTTACCATTTAAAATTCATATGTGACATCATTAACATCATCATCATCACTGACTCTTAAATGTGGGGTGTCGTCATCGATACTCATGTCTCTTTGTAAAAAAGATTGATTTTGAGTACTCTCTTGAAAAACTTCAATTCTTTGCACATTAGTGAAAGCACATTCACTTTGACTAAACTGATTGTCTTGAATTTTGATTTTTATTATACTCCACCAATCAGTCAAGTATCTTGATGTAGCACAGTACTTTGCGTAATAAACTTGATGTGCCTGTTGAGCCAATAAGAATGGTTCATTTACTGCGAGAACACTTTTATATTTAATATCGATGATTCCATGAGTCGGATGAACATGCACGCCTCTCTCTGTATCCAACCACCTACATTTGAACATGGTTATGTAATGTTGTCCAAGATAACAAAGTTCAATGATTTCATCAAGTATGCCATAAAAGTCAAATTCATTTTCTCGATTATGAGACCCTCTCAAGCTAACTCCACTGTTAATTGTTTTTTTGATTCCCTATATGCATGTGTATGAAATCGAAATCCATTCACCACATATGCATTATAAGTTTTAACAAGTTTGGAAGGTGGGTTGCTCAATATACACAGTCGTTTGTCAATTTTATCAGCATGTCGAGACACCTGAAAATTTGTGAAATAATTATCAATATAGTAAACTATACATTGAATGAGTTGCTAAAAGATAAAGAATTTATGTTACCAGTTTTTGAAACCACTGAGAGAAATTTTTCTGTCGGCGTTCTTCGAGAGCAGCTACTGTAATTTGTGGAATTTGTTTCTTGATATGATTATTATACAACCTATAAAAAACAAAGTTATTTACTATAACATAAATGATAGAATAAGTGATATAAACACTTACAGTACAAATGATGTCATCTCTTCATAGTTGAGCAGAACATACGTATGACCTCTATGATGTTCATCATCCGAAAGCCAGTGTTCATAAACTCCACCAAAACCAAGCTCTGGCTGGTTGAAAACAGATAATTGATTGTAGATTTCATCAATATTCCTCTCGTTCCATCCCATTCGGTTGTGTTTTGAAGGATACTCAGATTCAAAATAATGGGAGTAGAAAAAAGATATTTCCTCTTGCAAATAAGCTTCTGCAATAGATCCTTCAACAGATGCTTTGTTACGTACTTTTTTTTCAATTTTTGTATGCATCTTTCAAATGGGTACATCCATCGAAACTATACTGGACCTCCACATTTGGCTTCATATGGAAAATGTAACATCAAATGTTCCATTGAGTCGAAGAAAGATGGCGGAAATATTTTTTTCAGTTTACATATAATTAAAACAACATCTTCTTCAAGTTTGCATAGAGCATCATAATCTGTTGTGGCTGCACAAATGTCCCGAAAAAAATGAGACATGTCTGTTATGGAATCCAAAATCACAGAATTCAACAGACCTCTTAATCCAATGGGTAGAAGTCTTTCCATTATAACATGACAATCATGACTTTTTAATCCAGTAATATGACAATTCTTTACACATCTACCCAAATTGGAAGCACAGCCATTTGGATGTCTCAAATCTGCAATCCACTGACAAAATAATAAACGGTTCTCTTTAGAAAGTGTATAAGATGCTTTTGGTTTCAGTAATGTTTCTGTTCTGACATTCTCAAACAGTTCCAGTTCTGGACACCTGCAAATTTGGGAAAGATCTAAACATGCATTTACATTGTCTTTGCTCTTTCCTGGCGTATCCAAAACTGTATGAAACAAATTATCAAAATAGTTCTTCTCAATATGCATAACATCCAACATGTGGCGGACCAACAAATCAGACCAATATGGCAAATCCCAAAATATGCTACGTTTAATCCAATTGTGTTCTTTCCCAAAACCATAAATTTTCTGTGGGTTTATTATGGGACCAAAAGTGATGGGAGGTAATGAAAATACAACTGATTTTAACTCCGAACCTGATAGCATTTTTGGTGGTCCATCACTTTCAACTGTTCCTTTTCTAAAATGAGATATGTTTCTGCGAAAAGGATGATCAGATGGAAGAAATATGTGATGATAGTCAAAATAACAAGGTTTCTATCCATGAATGAGCATAAATGCTTTGTTCTCTCCCATACAGTAAGGACATGATTTCTGACCATGTGTACTCCAGTCAGATAACATCCCATAAGTCAGGAAGTCACTAATTGTCCACATCAATGTTGCTCTCAGTATGAAATTCTGTTTCGTAGCAACATCATATGTACTGACACCAGTACTCCACAATAAACTTAATTCATCAATCAATGGTTTCAAATAAACATCAATATTCTTCTTCAGATGTCCTGGAATTAGTAAGGTCAAAAAGATATATGGATCCTTCATCAACATCCATGGATATAAATTGTACAGAGTTAAAAAAACAGGCCAACATGAATATTGACTACCATAAGATCCGAACGGACAGAAACCATTAGTGGAAAGGCCCAATCGAACATTTCTAGCTTCTAAAGCAAATGATGGATGCACTCTATCAAAATGTTTCCATGAATCACCATCGACTGGATGATTCAAGCTTTTATCGGTTGAAATATTCTCTTTATGCAATGACATCATTGTCGCTATATTCTTAGACATGAATAAACGTTGAATTTTGGATGTAAGCGGAAAATATCTCAACTATTTTACAGGAATCAAATCAGACTTCCCATGTTGCCCTTCTTTATATCTCAGTTGCCCACATGTGGGACAACAATCCAACGACTCATTTTCCCCAGAATATAAAATGCAGTCATTTGAACATGCATGAATATTCTGACAAGTAAGTCCCAAATTTCGAACCAGCCTCTTACTCTCATTGTAATTTACAGGAAAAACATTTCCTTCGGGTAACAATGTTTTAAGCAAATAAAATATCTGGTCAAAACAGGTGTTTGACATTTTGTTATCTGATTTGATAGCCATAATTTTTGCAACTGCTTCTAATTTGCTCATCTTGCAGCCAGGATATAATGCATCCTCAGCAGACCTCAACAACTCATAAAATTCAGACGGTGCCAACTCAAGATTTGAAGCTATATCAGCCGAAGTTTCTGTATGTTGAAAAGATGAACCTGCAATATCATGTACTAAATCTTAAAACCGGGATGGATCCATAATCAAGTTGGTATCACCTACTCTGGAACTGCATTCACCGTGTTGATACCAAAAAACATAATCTGGTTGAAAACCAAAACGCAAGAGATGTCTCCCCACTTTGTCAAACATGTCAAACGTTCTCAATGCACATTTTCTACAAGGTAATTTTATTTTGCCTTCTGAAACAAATTCTGGATTTGATACCGCAAATGATAAAAAAGTCTCCACACCCTCTATATATACTGGATTTAAACCAGAACCGTTTGGATTTCTACATTGATTTATCCATATGCGGTTATCTAATAATGACTGTTGATGACCTCGTTGTTCCATATTTTTCTATAAAATACAAAAGCATTTCTGGTTTTGAATAATTTGTTAGAAAAAACACTCAAGCAAGGATAATTATAGAGTTTACATCAGACACGACTGATGCAAACTTTTTATTGAGATAGACCTAAAAATTTACCCTTTAAGAATTGAATATGTTGAGCATAAAGCAAAACCTGTTACAAATATTGATAATTTTAATATTATATAAATTTTTTATTATTTTAATAATACTAATATTATTTTTTCATAAATATTAAATATATAATAATAACATTATTACATTATTATTATATTTTATTATTAATATTAAAATAATATAATTTTTTATATTATATACAATTCTCCTTTCATCTGTGTGTTTAACATTCTGTCTCCACATGTAATATTTGCATTCACTTTCACCTCTCCATTGGTGAGTAGGTTGATAATTTTGAAAAAGAATGCAAATATTACATGTGGAGACAGAAAACACACAGATGAAAGGAGAATTCTATATAATATAGAAAATTATATTATTTTAATATTAATAATAAAATATACTAATAATGTAATAATGTTATTATACCTAATTATTGGTAATTATTCCTAATTATTGGCAATTATTCTTAATTATTTGTAATTATTAGTAATTATTGGTAAATATTGGTAAATATTGGTAACTATTGGTAATTATTGGTAATTATTGGTAATTATTACTAATTATTGGTAATTATTAGTAATTATTGCTAATTATTCCTAATTATTGGTAATTATTCCTAATTATTGGTAATTATTGTTAATTATTGGTAATTACTGTTAATTATTGGTAATTATTGGTAATTATTGGTAATTATTGGTAATTATTGGTAATTATTGGTAATTATTGGTAATTATTGGTAATTATTCCTAATTATTGGTAATTATTCCTAATTATTAGTAATTATTCCTAATTATTGGTAATTATTCCTAATTATTGGTAATTATTCCTAATTATTGGTAATTATTACTAATTATTCCTAATTATTAGTAATTATTCCAAATTATTGGTAAATATTCCTAACTATTGGTAAATATTGACAAGTATTGGGAATTATTGGTAATATCGACACTATTGGAAATTATTGGTAATTATTACTAATTATTACTAATTATTCCTAATTATTGGTAATTATTAATAATTATTGGTAATTATTACTAATTATTACTAATTATTGGAAATTATTGGTAATTATTGGTAATTATTACAAATTATTGGTAATTATTGGAAATTATTTCTTATTATTGAAATTATTACTAATTATTACTAATTATTACTAATTATTACTAATTATTACTAATTATTATTAATTATTACTTATTATTAATAATTATTGGTAATTATTGGTAATTATTAGTAATTATTACTAGTTATTGGTAATTTTTGTTAATTATTACTAATTGTTTGTAATTATTACTAATTATTACTAATTATTACTAATTATTACTAATTATTACTAATTATTACTAATTATTATTAATTATTTGTAATTATTGGTAATTATTGGTAATTATTACTAACTATTGGTAATTATTACTAATTATTACTAATTATTACTAATTATTACTAATTATTACTAATTATTGGTAATTATTCCTAATTGTTATGAATTATTACTAATTATTGGTAATTATTACTAATTATTGGTAATTATTACTAATTATTGGTAATTATTGGTAATTATTGGTAATTATAAGTAATTATTGGTAATTATTGGTAATTATTACTAATTATTACTAATTATTACTAATTATTACTAATTATTACTAATTATTACTAATTATTACAAATTATTGCGAATTATTCCTAATTATTGGTAATTATTCCTAATTATTACGAATTGTTACTAATTATTGGTAATTATTGGTAATTATTTGTAATTATCACTAATTATTCGTAATTATTGGTAATTATTGGTAATTATTAATAATTAATGCTAATTATTGGTAATTATTTCTAATTAATGGTAATTATTGGTAATTATTTCTAATTATTACTAATTATTGGTAATTATTACTAATTATTGGTAATTATTGGTAATTATTACTAATTATTGGTAATTATTGGTAATTATTACTAATTATTACTAATTATTACTAATTATTCCTAATTATTCCTAATTATTCCTAATTATTACTAATTATTACTAATTATTACTAATTATTACCAATTATTACTAATTATTATGAATTATTACTAATTATTACTAATTATTACTAATTATTGATAATTATTACTAATTATTACTAATTATTACTAATTATTGGTAATTATTGGTAATTATTACTGATTATTACAAATTATTGGTAATTATTACTAATTATTGGTAATTATTGGTAATTATTATTAATTATTACTAATTATTGGTAATTATTGGTAATTATTTCTAATTATTACTAATTATTGGTAATTAGTGATAATTATTACTAAGTATTACTAATTATTTGTAATTATTGGTAATTATTAGTAATTAGGGTTAATTATTGGTAATTATTACTAATTATTTGTAATTATTGGTAATTATTACTAATTATTGGTAATTATTACTAATTATTGCTAATTATTGGTAATTATTTCTAATTATTACTAATTATTGTTAATTATTGGTAATTATTACTAATTATTGATAATTATTGGTAATTATTACTAATTATTACTATTTATTAATAATTATTGGTATTTATTACTAATTATTGCAAATTATTACTAATTATTGGAAATTATTACTAATTATTTGTAATTATTACTAATTATTGGTAATCATTATGAATTATTGGTAATCATTACGAATTATTAATAATTATTTGTAATTATTCCTAATTATTGGTAATTATTTCTAATTATTGGTAATTATTCCTAATTATTGGTAATTATTCCTAATTATTGGTAATTATTCCTAATTATTGGTAGTTATTCCTAATTATTGGTAATTATTCCTAATTATTGGTAATTATTCCTAATTATTGGTAATTATTCTTAATTAGTGGTAATTATTTCTAATTATTGGTAAATATTGACAAGTATTTGCAATTATTGGTAAATATTGGTAATTATTGGAAAAAATTGACAAATATTGACAAATATTGGCAATTATTGAATATTGGGAATTATTAGTAATTATTACTAATTATTAGTAATTATTACTAATTATTGGTAATTATTATAAATTATTACTAATTAATGTTAATTATTTCAAATTATTATTAATTAATTCAAATTAATTTTATTTTTTTATAATTACTGCTAATTAATTGTAATTACAGCTAACTATTTTAAATTCATTAGTGTTTAATTGTCTCTAATTACTGTTAATTATTAATACTTATTCATAATTATTTCTAATTAGAAATCAGAAAAAAAATTCTAAAAATTTAAACTAAATAAATATAATAAATAAAATAAATATTAAATTAAAATTCAGATAAAAACCATAAACTTGATGTCAATGTCGAGCCGCTGTAATTGTAGAACACCACCAACTGAATCCTCGAAGTCGGAAAATTTTTTTTACAACTGAAAGTCGTAAAAGATTCAGAATGGAAAAATTAGAACAGTTGAGAGTTGAGAGTGAGAAAATTGTAATAGTTGGCAGTATTTATAGGTTAGGTTAATTGCAACTGGCTTATTTGCGACGGGACCCGTCGCAAATAACCTTGGCCGCATTTAATTATGGGCGGCATTAAAAGAGTTATTTGTGACGGGCCCCGTCGCAAATAACCCTTGCCGCCGGGGTATTTGCGACGGGACTGCAACCCCGTCGCAAATAGTCTTTAACCGCCGCCGTTTATTTGCGACGGGGATAGAACCCCGTCGCAAATAACCCTGACCGCATTTAATTATGGGCGGCATTAAAAACTGTTATTTGCGACGGGACCCATCGCAAATAACCCCTGCCGCCGGGGTATTTGCAATGGGACTACAGTCCCATCACAAATAGTCTTTAACCGCCACCGGTTATTTGCGACGGGGATAGAACTCCGTCACAGATAAACTTCGCACGGTTTCGCGCGCATTTCGTGCCAAACTATTTGCGACGGGTAAAAAAACCCGTCGCAAATAACAGATTATTTGCGACAGGAATAGTTGCCTGTCGCAAATACTCCTTTGCGAAAGGTATTTGCGACGGGAATAATTCCCGTCGCAAATACACCGTCGCTATTAACCATTTTTCCCGTAGTGGAGGCGCAATACTATACGGTCTGTAAAGCACACTATGTAGACCTCATAGGGGAAATTGGTCACTGTAGGCTCACAATTCACAGGATTATTGTCGATTATGGAATGGAGTTGGTGATTTTAGAGCTAAAAATGATTCTTTTCTATGAAATACATCAGCCGCCAGGAAGTATCATGGCGATATGCGGACCTTATAACACAGTTCACGGTGAATGTTGTACCACATCGATGTTTTAGGTAATTCAGATTATCCGGATTTGTGGATCTATTTTCATATATAAAGACGCCTAATAAGATGTTTAGGCAGAGAAAAAATTAAATTATAACATTATCGATGCGAGAAGAATTCATCAAGGCATGAAGTGGTTTTGGGGAAAACAATTCGACAAAGGAAAATAGGTTTGAGGGGGAGGTTATCATGAAAGGAGAAGTGTTCCGCAAAACAGTTCAAGAAAGGGGTTTTGTAGGGATTGTTGCCCTGCAAAAGAATGGGGACTACAATGTAGGGGGTGGCCTATAGGGCATCATCCATATGCAGAATAAGCATGGGTGATTTGAAGAAGAAGAAGAGGGAGTCTGTAGAAGAAGAGGTGGTCTGTGGAGCACTCAATCCATGAGGTTCAATACAGTATGCAGAAGAATCAAGAAATTCACGTAGTTTTCAAGGAAGTTTACAAAGGCATTAATACAGTTTGTGAAATCTATTTCCACAAACTAATAGTTCATGGATAAGCATGGCTTCAACATAGAATCTACCTACAATTGTGGATTTGTTCATTTATGAAAATGAAGTGACCTAGAAGTCCATAAACTATGTGGGTATCCCTTTCAAAGTAGTGAGAAAAGGAAGAGGAATATAGTTATCCTTTCCATATACAACAATATATAGAAAGAGACTTGTGAGTGACCCTTGGTAGAATAGTGAGTTGACCCTAATCCTTGTAATAGGAGTGGACCTAGGCATAGAAGTGATCTAGTCTGAACCTTGTAATTTGGAAGTGAGCTTTAGTGGATTTGTTATGTCATCAAATAATTGTTCTATGCTTCCTGTACATAACCCATTGAGGTTGAACTAGGTAAAATTGATGTGTCATGTGCATGATTTGAATTTTGTTCATACATAGTTATGGGAAAGAGAGATAATAGTGCTTTTTTTACGACGAAACAAGATCCAAAGGGGAAGTAGTTTTAATCAGCATTACCCTGATTCGCCCCCCTTATTAGGGTATTTAAAGTATCCCATTCTTTAAATAAACTAATATTACATAAATTTTAGGAATATATACAACATTACATAAACATATTCTTGAAAATTGTACTAATCTAGTGCCTTAGGAAACATGGAAACATAATCATTGGTATATAAATGAGCTGCATTACCTCACATTTGTTTCTTCTTAACAAGAACCCTTCTTAGACACATAAAAAATAATACATATCTCTATAACATGTGGAAGGAAACATTAAAAGGGATGATCTCTAATTCTCAATAAAGGTAAACAAGGGTGAAACATAAGCATAATCAAGAGCACAAGGTTATGAGAACATGCTCCAAAAAAGAGAATATCACACCATACATATCAAATATTACATACATGAATCATGGAATAAATCTGGGTAGTTCTTAAGATATGAATCATAATAAAATAAATAACAAAATCCATGAAAGCATAAATTATGAATGAAACATGGAATTGTGGCATACACATAAGAATATAATATGATTTCTATTGTTTCCAAGGCATCTCTGAAAATACTATCTTGGTAGTATAGGTTCACTCTCTATACAATCATGGTTTTCATGGTTCACTCCCATGTCTATCTGGGTAGCATGATTTCACTACTCGTACCATCTTGGTAGTCATGGTTCACTCCTATAGCGATGTTAGTATTCAAGGTTAATTCCTAATGCCATCTTAGTTTGTCTCATCATATATAAATCCTTACCCAATTCATTAGAGGGATATATAGGTCTAAACCATCTCATAATGAAATCATACATACATATGCCACAAGATCATAAATAAAAATATCAGAACCCATGACACGAAATGGGTATTATAAACATGTAATCATATCATAACATGTGGAAAGATAAATGTTTCATATTCATTTCACCGTAAACATAACCCATGGTGAGAACTGGGTTTCAGAAGCATATAACATGTAAATGTGAAATAGGTTCCATGAACATCATACCATCAAAAAATAATCCATTGAGATAATGAATATGAATATAAAAATTGAAAAATATCCCCATAAATTCTTGAGTAACACTAATAGATGTTATCTTATATGGGAAATAATTTTGAAAGATCATTTAAAAACATTTCTTTTGGAAAATATCATTTCTTCTTTGAAAGATTGCTTTTTATAATGTAAAGCCTTTTCAAAAACCGTTTCTTTGAAAATATATTTGGAACATATAAACTAATATTTGAAAACAATAAAACATTAAATTTAAATTCTTTTTACATGGAAATTATCTCCATGGATCTTTGGAAAAGAATTTCTTAAACAATTTCAAAAACATTTTTTTAATACAATTGATTTCCGACTGAAGAGAAAGACTAGACAATTTTAATTAAAAATATTATCCTAAGTAACCAAGAGTGGGAAAATCATATTAAAACATGAGGATATATGGAATAAATATATGTAAAGTAAACTCATGAGTGTTATTTAGATATGGATTATAATATTTTATTAAAGATGCATAGTCATTAACAATCTCGAAAAGCGAGGAGATGGTTTCAATAAAATCATACAAGTTGGTTACTTGGGACCATAATCTTCATATAGTAATATGAAATTACTTTAAGCTTAAAATATCATGAAAATAATGACATTTGTGATATAACATGTAAGTATATACACCTCTAAATGGATTTTAGGTGTATAATAGTATATGAGTCTCAAAGAAGGCAATTCGAGACAAAACATTTTTACTGATTTATTATCTTTAAAAACATAAACCCCATGAAATAAATTTCATAAAATGGATATGTTAATAGGAATAAATATAAAAAAAATATAAATATAATAAAATCATTTTTATTACATACACCACAAAAAATAAAGAGTGAAGAACATAATGTGTATCTCATGAAAATAAAAAGTGACTGGAAATCCCCTTACCTTGTACCTTGACGCTCGTTATACTCATTAAAATCAGCACAATAATAAATATAAATGAATTAAAAATCATTAATTGAAACATATATATATATATATATATATATATATAATACTTTATATTTTTTGATTATGAACTTATATTACCCTCTTTTTAACGATCATATTTCAACGTTTCACTTCGGGTATTATTCGCTTTGTTCATCGCATATGTATTAATTTCTTATATTATTGGTCATTATAGTTGTATAATAATTTAAATAATGGAAACTATGATATAAATATCCTTTATATACATTATATTTTTTTAAAAACCTATATAGTTTATAGGTATGAAATAGAATACATCGTTTATGGAGTCGATAAACTATACGTACGCATGAACTTTGCTTTCGTTTTTATTATCATATCGAAAGAATGTATGAAAATGACATGTTTAAATAAATATATATATAATTACTAAATTATAATAATTATATCATACTTTTCAAATAATTTCACCGGAACCATCCTTAATACATTCCTTGTGGTGTGTGAACGAATCATATTGCTTTGAGGGAGCAGTAGATCACACTTCCTCAAATGATATTATCATATTAACAAAAAATGGAAAGTAAAAGGTATATGTTTTTAAAATTAATAAATAAGATTAAATAAAAAATAATTATCAAATATAACATGTATAAATATATTTTCTATCATAATGGTCACCATCAGAGGCGGAATGTAAAATGGATCAATCATTGTTTAGTGAGCTGGTAGTTCATATCATACACATAAACAGTATGTTTCTCATTCCTTATATGTAGGTGTGTGTAATTTTAGTTTTAATAATTAGCATACAAATATCCTAGTATACAGAAGATACAGGTTTATTTATTCAATCATGGTAAAAAATAAAGTGAAGGGGTGGAGAAAGAAAATAAAGGAAAGCACTTGAGAGAAGACGTTACCACTTGATCGTATAACTCCTTTTAGTTTGTGCCAAAAGTATTACTTGAAAGAATTTTTAAAAAATGGGAGGCCTAAATGAGGAAGGTAAGAAATACGAGAGATTATATAAGAATTTTTGGGGTGAGACAAGGGTCTTGAGAGGTTTGAAGATTAGGAAGTGGTGGTGTCCTTTTATGGGGAAGGAAAAGGACTCACTTGGAATTTTTGAAAACAAGTTACATGTACACATGTTCTTGTCTAAGAAAAGTCATACCAAACCAACATAAATTATTAATGGAATGTGTATGGAAGAAATATGTACAGAAATATTTTATTACAGGTGTATATGTCATTAGGGATCCAAATTTTAAATTTTAAACCCTAATTAACTTAATTTGACCTTAATCGTTAGGATTAATTTTAATCATTTTTACTAATATTTTTGGTAAAAAATTTTGTTTATATTATTATAATTTAAATATTATACTTATTAAAATATTATTTTAGTTTTTATAAATTAGAATCACATAAGAGTGAAAATTTAGATTAATGCTAATCCCACAAACGTGGTGATAAAGCGGGTTTTAAAAGAAAAATGTTCAAAAGATTGCTAAAATTTTATATTCAATTTCAAAGTGAAATTGATTATAGTGAATTAAATTGTATTAATAGATGTAATATTTATCTAATTTGACCTTAAAACAGATTTATAATATCATTTAACATTAAAAAATTAATTTAACAAAGAGGCTGTTTTTAAATAAAATCAATATTTTTCACTATTCATAAAAAATGGAAGTTTCTCACAAAACTCCCAAAAATTAACCCTAATCTAGTTTAAGTGTTCTAAATTCTAAAATTTATATTATTTTATCAAATTCCATTGTTATATTTTTCAAAAGAAATATTTTTATTTTTTTATAGAAGGACATGAAGCGTAGATCTTTTGTGAAAATAGTATTTTTAAACATATAAGGATTTTACAAAAAATTGAATTCATTATTAATATGTTTTATATAAAACCATTATAACCGGTATCTAAAATATTTTTTTAAATATTTATATTACTAATTTTAACTGATAATTTTTAATATTTTTTTTAAATAATTTTATCAATAAAATGATGTTTCGTAGGAAACATTAGTGTTACCTGTAACGTGTGCCAAGTCGGTGTTGCGAGTAGTGAAAGACAAGTATGCATTGCATGTAACGTAAGCCAAGTTGGTATTGCATGTAGAATAAGCCAAGTCAATATTGCATATAGTGCAAGACAAGTTGGTATTGTGTGTAGCACAATCCAAGTCAGTTCCATGTGAAAGGAATGTTTGATTTAATGTTTTTCATATATATATAAGTACTATTTATAGTTCCACATTAAATGAAAAAATATAAAAAATATAATATAATTCAAAAAAGAATATTTCACAAAATCTCGAGGTTTTACATTCTACCCCCCTTAAAATTAATTTCTCCCTCTATGTTTGTCTGGCTTATCAAAGGTTTAATACTTGAAAATCTCATTCATAAAAACCCACATTGTAAAAATGAATACTAAAACATATCTTAGAAATGGGAATTCAGAACCATCATGGCTACCTATAGTAACTCATAATGAGGTTCCCACAAAGAAAAACATATGTGGGAAGTGAAAACATAGACATGGAAGAGAAATCACACTAGAAAGTTCTGATGGAGATTTATATAGAACAAGGTGAGGAAAAAGTTAAAAATCACAAAGCCATAAATCTATGATAACCTAAGGGACCTTCTTATTCATTAGAAACTAAGGGCACTAGGACACCATTTTTATAATGAAGATCCTTCTTCTTAAAGTTAATTATTTTTGAAAATATATCTTTGAATTATTTCAGAACAACATCACGCTTTGTATTTTATTTATCCACTTACCCTATTTCTCTAAAAAGGAAGGTGAATTTTTTTTAATTAATAAAGTAATAAAAGATCATGATACCCATGATATGTCATCCCATCAGTTATCATCAACACAATGTTGTTTGAACATGATATCAAATATTCCTAAATTCTTATATGGAAAGATAACACTTTAATCTTACAAACTTCATATGTAGTTTAACTAAAAATTTCCATAAATGGTTAACCATGTAAACTATACAAAATATAAATCACAATTCATTACTTAAATAAGCTCTTATATTAAACCAAAAAAAATTATATTAAAAAATCGGGTCTATTATTTTACCGATATAATCTCACATGTGACCTTATTAATCCATAATCCATGTAGGGAAAGATAATAACGGGAAATATCACCACATGATGAACAATAATACTTTCATATAGATTATTTGTATAAAATAGAACATAACATTCTAAATAATGATGGATGGATAAGTATTTATTAATTATCTTGGTTCATTTCATCCATTATAATTTCACAATCTTTCCCTTTTTCCTTTGCCTTCAGAGGTTTTTGTGGATTATCATTCAAATTAGGCCTTGGATTGGGGAACTTGTTAGAGTAATGTCCAAACTCCATGCAATTAAAACACTGAAGTGTGGGAGGTGTATTCAATGTAGATTTATCATTATTTTCAGAATTATATTACTTCCTCCCATCAGTTCGACATTCAACTACTCAATGACCTTCCCTTTTACACTTAAAACAATTAGTTTCCCCCTTAAGACAATTCCCTCCATGTTTATTATCTCAAATTGTGCTTAACAAAAGGATCATTTCCTTTTCTCCATGTTTATTATATTTTCCTTTGATGTCCATATTCCTTTTTTTTAAAACTATTATATTGATAAGTAACACCAACCTACATTTCAACTTTGATTTCAAAATTTACAATCTCTTAATAGCTACTAATGTCTTTTATGGAAAATGTCCTTTTGAGAGTTGTCATTAATCCACTTAAGATCATATCTCTTTTATGTTTAGGTTGGATGACAATACCAAAAGCATACCTCACAAGTCTTCTAAAATTATCCTCATTGGTACTGAAATATTCATCATCCTTTTTCTTCAAGACAAGTAACTAGTTTTACATATTTTTACAAAGAACGTGAGGAAGGTACTTATAGATAAATAAGTTTATGAACTAATAAAAATCAATGGATTTAATCTCATATTTCTTCCTTATATTCTTGATTATAGTCTACCACTAGTCTGATTCACCTTCTAACTCATAAACAACCAAAATGACTTTCTCATTATCTAGTCACTTGATAAAGGATAATATATTTTAAATGGTACTGATCTAGTGTTTGGAAACATGTGGATTCGATGACCAGTTGAAATAATTTGGATGATGTCATGACCCATCCCCCGTGGCCCATGTCATGACTACCCCAAGCTCACCTTCCATAGTTCAGGGGATGGTGACTAGTATTGAAAGGCGTATTCCCTAAAACTTGGAAGGCATTGACTTTATAATCTGTAGACTCACAAAACTAAGCACAAAGAATGATTCAAGCCCAAAGTGAAACTATATAGTTAACAGGGTGTGTTTAGAAAGAAAAAAAGGGGCCAGAATACAAGCCCAAATATAATGTACATGTAAACTAAAAAGTACAAGTAAAACTGAAAGCAGCTCTAGTGAACACCCGCCAAGGATCATACCTAAAGGGTAGATATAGTTCTCGAACAGTCGTCCCTATGGTATGCCTCATCAAATGTCCACCTCCGAGCTACCTTTAGTCTTGGTACCCTCGTCCTCAGTTAGTCTTGTCCATCATCTTCACCAAACACAACAAGGTGAGGGCATAGATTGTGCAGGGGTGAGTATAATGATACTCAATAGGGACCCCAAGACCCTCAAGGTCTCACAAAATCCACAAAGGATAAACCATAAAGCATGTAAACAACTGACAACCCTACTTAGGTATATGGATATAAATATACCTAAGTTATCAAGTATAACCATCTAATTCATGAGGAAACACAAGGCCCAAATCCAAAGTCCAAAGCTCAACTATTCCATGGAAGAATGATTACCACAAAGGTAACACCCCAAGGTAAGTACCACAAAGGTAAATCCACATAGAAGTATACCATAAAGGTATCACCAAGATGGTATGTACCACAAAGGTATCTCCACACAGAAGAATACCACAAGGGTATCACCACAAATGTAAGTACCAAAAAGGTAACGCCACATAGAATAATACCACAAAGATAAGGACTCATCTCACACCAGGTATAACTTAGGTACAATAGTAAATATTATTAGATGCAACTGCTGAATCATTTTACACTATTGAGAGGCAGACCCACGTAGGATCCTAAATCATCAGACCCACGTTGGATCCTAAATCATCAAACCCATATAGGATCCTAGTACAAATGACCCACATAGGATCCTATAGTAGTCTCACGTGGATTCCTAGAGTGTATCCAGGTGGGATCCTCAAACACAGACCCATGCAGGATCCCATGGCACAGACCCACATAGGATCCCTTTCTCATGTTACATCCAGCTATAGGGTTCCCACACTAAGCTTGCTTGATTCCGGGAGAGTCCTGTAACTCCTTGAGATTTTATGAGAAATATGTTTTTATGTCTTATATTATACACAACACAAAATGAATCTTTCACTACATGCAACACTGGCTTGGCTAGCGTTATATGCAAGCGCAACCTTCCTCGATAGCTTGCGTTGTACACAATACCGAGTTTCACTAAACAATAATTGTTATTAAAATATTATATAAACTAGCCGTTATAAATAGTATTAACCACATTTTAAATTTTATATAACATTATAATTCATCTTATATATGATATGAGAAAAAATCAATTTTTTCGATAAAAGGATTATTTTTAAAAAATTCAGTTTTTCCGCCTTTTGATGGCGCACCCATTTTAAATATTATTTTTGAAACTTTTATGAGTTTAATTGGATAAAATAAAATTATTCTTTTGAATAAGAATATAAAAATTTACATTGGATAAATTTTTGATACTTTTCTAATAACTTTCATATTTTGATGAATAGTAAAAATACGCTAAATTTTTCTTAAAAACAACTTTTTTCATCAAGATAATTTAAATGGTGAAATTATAAAATTTAATGGTTTTAAAATATTAATAGAATATATTTTTTCCATTTAATATAATGTATGTCATTAGCATTAATTTTACATTGAATTCATAGGTATTAACATTTCAATCTTTTGCAATGTTTTAAATTTTAAAAATCATTTTCTCAAAAACGAGATTAATTTTTAAATTAATTTCTGCAAATTTTGTGTATTGAATTTAGAAAAATGGATTCTATATTTGTAATGAGTAGGTTCAAATTATTTTAATAGACTGCTTTTTTGGCATTATAAATAGTAACTATGGTAAATTTTATTTACCACAGTTAAAGATAAATCAGGAAATTAAGAGTAAACTTAATATTATAAAATTATCCTAACACCTGCCAAAATTCTATTGGATAAATATAAGTTGACTCATATCACCTAAGGGTCAGAATAGACTCATTTCAGGGACTTTTGACAATGGAAATAATGTATTTATTATTAAAACCAAGGAAAGTGACAACAAGTCACTCTCTTATATCTTATAAGTGTAATAATTTTAATTTGATGATAAAATTCATACAACATCCAATATAAATAGTCTCCAGAAATACAATAAAAATTATCTAAATCATGTTAATTTATTTATAATTTTTAGGGATTAAATAATTATTATTAATGATGACACAATAGTGATGTAGAAATTATTTTATTGATTGAAATATCTACTAAATGGTTTTAAAAATATTAAAATAAATATTATATGAACTATTTAATGAGCTCCAAGAATTTTCTAGAGATATATGAAAAGTTATGAACCTATTAAATATTTGGTTTTGAATATATCCTCTATGCGGGTTTTATTTAAATTCAAATAATTGAACAGTTTCAAAATTGACACTATTGTTATTTTATAAAAATAACATATTATTAAATTGATTTAAAATCCCAAAAATATTTAAAAATTATAAATTGAAATTTATATGGTCTAAAATGTCATAAAGTATCCAATTATGGACAATTCACAACACATAAGTAATTATTTATAACAATTTAAAATTTAGAATTTTATTACAACAAATAAAATTAAATAAACTAAATAAGGATAAATCTAGTTGATAAGGTTTAAAATAAATTCCCAACATGTATAAATTTTATTGTATGATGATATTACAACCCTATATCATCTAATATTTTAATTTGAGTCATTTTGGAAGTTTTTATGTCAGATTTGGGTTTATTATAAATTAATATGTTAGAGGTTTCCAAAAGTGCCCCTCTCCTATCTTATAAAAAGGGCACCTCCTCCCTCTCCTCTTCACAACATTTTGAGCCTTTAATATCAGAGAAACCCTATCAATTTATATCCTCCACATACCTATAAACTTACTATAGGTCTTGGTATTATTCAAAGACTAACTTTAGTGCCCTAAGAGGAGGTTTAGAAGAGGCGTGTAAAAGAAGAGGTAATATCCTTTACCGATTCTTTCAAATTTATTTCTTATTCTACTTCCCCTTATTTATTTGATTAATTATAAAGTAATATCATCAGTATCACTCATATACTGATATGTTATTATAAATATAAAAAAAATCCCATTTCACATTCTATCCATCCTATGGAAAATGAAATCATCGCGCGTGCGTACATACGGAATACCATCTCCACACCATGATGTAATTTGATTTTCGCCACCACCTTACATGGATGGGTATAATGGTATAGAGAATAAATATATATGGTTATTATAACATGATAATAATTCTGATATATTCTATCATCTACTCCAATACCATACAATAATTATGGGAATGATATCGTCGCTCGTGCGTACGTACAACTTACCATCTCCACAGTGCAATGAGATTTGTTCTACCTGATCTTCATTAAAACATGATTATATAAACGAATTGAATGAATAAATATGATATATATTATATGGATACTATTCTTTAAATGATATAACTATAACCTAAAAAGAGGAATGTGAACTTATCCAACAAAACATACGTATGAAAATAAAGTAGTTAATACCCAAACAACGGGTAAAAATGAAATGTTTCTAACAAACGAATGCAAATATGATCATAAATGTTATCATAAAAATAATTATGATTCATTAATATATCTTTAAAATTATTATATCATTATACAAGAGTTTTAGATACACACGAAGCATATCAGACCTAAGGTAAGAGATAATTATTCCAATCTCATTCTTAACCGAGATTGTTTATTCATAAGTATTTACTGGGGTTAAAATTATCATACATGTCCATGTTTTCTAGAAATCTTTTCATGTATGTTTAAAGTCCTTTTTAAATTTTTTTGACTCTCACTGCATGGTTTGTATGGAATCTTTCTTTTGTTTATCATATGATGTACTTTTTGATTTTTCCGGCAAAAGTATGAGGATAATGTTTTTTAACTTATACGGCATGAATGGATTTTTATGGTTTCATAACTACTTATTTCCATGAATCTTCCCATGCACGATATCATGTTTATTTTCAAAAAAAATCATTTCGTTTAAAATTGTATGTCATTTTGAGAAAATAAAATGATTAAGAAGAAAAAAGTATATTTTCCTCAAGAACTGAGTTCAATTGTTTTATCAAAATTATTTTCCTTCTAAGATGATATAGGGTTAGTTTTATATCCCTATTATTACATTTATTTGATTATGTTATGATGGAATTATTTTTATGAAGTCCTTTATCTTATATGGATTAGGTTATGATGGCATAATGTTTAAGAATACCATTTTTATTACATGGGTTATGATATGATGTATGATTTATGATTTTATGGCACACATAAGAATGGTTTCATTATGAAATGGGTGGGACCTATATCTCCCTCCAATTCATTGGGTAAATATTTTTATCTCATGAGATAAACATGGCTGGAATGGAAAGTTAATCTGGTTCAGTGATACGGGACTAGAACGAGGAGTGAACTCAGTTCAGTAATGGACTTTTTCCGCTATAATGGTCTTGGAAATGAGTCTTGACTAATATGAAATGATTTTATATGATTATGTGTGTATTACACAAAGTTTCATGTCTTATGTTATGATTATTGGGATTATATTTCACTATTATGACTTATCCCATGTCATGATATTATGATCTCTTTTGCAGGAAAAGATTTTCAAAATGTTATGTTCTTATGAATATGATATGATTGATATTTCCTTTTTTTCCTTTAATGAGAATTTGAGCTCACCCGTTGTATGTTTTATTTTCCCCAGGTCATGAAGAAGTGTATTAAGTAGGATATTCCAAAAGGCACTCTAGATATGATTAAATAAACGGGAGACAATGTAGATGATTTAGGAAATAGTTGTTTATGTTTCCCAGTTTCTAAAGACACTATACCTATATGGTCCTATCATGGTTCTGTTATATGTTGTAATAAATATGATTTAATTCTGAAGTAATAACAATGTTTGTAAAGTATGGGTCATTATAGTTGGTATCCGAGGAAAGGTATAGTCAATTTTTGGAAACTAGGATGTGAAAACCTTAGTAAGAACCCTAAGGATATGTCTAAGCAAAGGAAACAATCTTAGTGTTTTATAAATGGCCATGAATAAACAATGATAAGACCTAAAGTGTAAAATTTTATTATTGATTATGTGTTTTTCCTGTTATGATTAGTGTTTCTCACACTATGCTTCTTGGTTTTAGTCAATGGCTAGAACCCAAAGAAACCTTGTTAATTATAAATGTGATGGGAAATGCAATGATTATCCCCCTGAGCAACCAAACGTTATGGGAGTTGGAATGAAAAATCTTGTATCCATGCTCACACAACTTTCTCAAGCTATGAATCAGGCAGGCCTTCCAGACAAGCAAAGGAAAGGGAAACATTCTGTTGAATCCTTCATGAGGCAGCGCCCACCTTCATTCAGTGGTTCTTCTAATCCATTAGTGGCTGAACAATGGATCAGTACAACTAAAAAGATATTTTCAGTCATGCAATGTTCTGAACATGATAAAGTAATATTAACAGTATATCCTTTCGAAGGTGAAGCTAATCAATGGTGGAATCTTGTCAAGAATACAAGGTAAAGGGATGAAATTGAGTCCATGGAATGGGATGAGTTCAAGAACTTATATTTCAATAAGTACTTCCCTCGTATTCATCAAACAAAGATGGAGAAGGAGTTTCTTGAACTAAAGCAAAAGGATGATGAATCTATTGGCACCTATGTAGAAAATTTTACAAGACATGAATGTTACACTTCTAGGATTATTATCCAACCTGAGAGTAAGATCAATCAATTCTTTAGTGTCTTAAAATCAAGTCTCTGAATGTCATTATCCATAAGGGACTTCAATAACTATGAAGAAATTGCTCGATGTGCTCTCAAAGTTGAGATGGAGATTGGAGTAACCCCTCAGTTATATGGGTTTGATAAGAAGAGGAAAAATGAATTCAAAGGAAAATATAAAGACCACACTAAAAAGAAGATGAGTTTTCCTTTATACTCAAAGTGTGGGAAGAAAACTAGAGGGAATTGTCTTAAAGGGACAAGAAAATGTTTTAAGTGTGGAAAAGAAAGTCATCAGGCAATTGAATGTTGGAGTAATGGGAAGAAGATGTCTAATGATGCGAACAAAGAAAGGGATACATAGAATGCACCTCATACACTTCAGTGTTACAAGTGTAAGGAAATGGGGCATTATGCTAATCAATTCCCTAATCCAATGTTTATGGATTATGATCAACGTCAACAAAATCTCAAGGCCAAAGACAAATTAAAGTCACATAAAATTACTATCAGCGATTTGGAGTAAGATAATGAAGTCGTGAAAGGTATAATTACCATCCACTCTAAAGTAGCAAATGTTTTATTTGATTCAGGATCCACCCAATCTTTTATTTATGAAGAATTATCTAAGGGTATCCCCAAATTTCCTCAGCAATTAGATATTGAGTTAGCTATGACAACTCCTAATGGCATAACAGTTGCATCAAAAGTTTACAATTCTTCTCCGATTTAATTTTTTGGGAAAGTGCTTCCTACAAATCTTATGATCCTTCTTATAGTATAATTTGATGTTATTATTGTCATGGATTGGCTTTCTTTATATGGAGCTCATATAAATTTCCAAAGCAGAGAAGTCCCATTTCATATTCCTGGTCAATCTATGATCATTTATCAATGCAAGGATAAATGTAACCTTCTAGTGGAAATTTCTTCCATCTTATGGGTCTTGATTCCAATAAATGAAGGTTATTTATCTCAAATGGTTGGAGATAAACTCAAGATTAATAATTTTCATATTGTACAAGAGTTTTATGATGTCTTTCCAGAGGAATTTCCAGGTATTCCACCAAATCTTGAAGTTGAGTTTTCAATAGAATACATACCGGGTGCTATTCCCATTTCAAAGACACCTTATAGAATGGCCCCAATTGAATTGTAGGAATTAAAGAAGAAAATTCAAGAGAATCTTAATAAGGCATTCATACACCCTAGTGCGTCATCTTGGGGATCACCTGTTCTATTTGTTAAGAAGAAATATGTATCAAGGTGACTTTTCATTGATTATTGAGAACATAACAAGATCACTGTCAAGAAAAAATATCCTCTCCCGTGCATTGATGACTTATTTGACCAACTATACGAAGCTCAATATTTTTCCAAGACTGATCTTCATTTAGGATACCATAAACTAAGGGTCAGAAAGGTGGATATACCAAAGACAACATTCCGTACAAGGTATGGACACTATGAATTTACATTGATGCCTTTTGGTCTTACTAATGACCCTGCTATCTTCATGGATCTAATGAATAGAGTCTTTAGAGACTATCTTGATCAGTTTGTGGTAGTCTTTATAAACGAAATTCTTGTATATTCAAATAGAAAGGAAGAACATGAAGATCATTTGAGAATAGTATTGAAGACCCTGAGAAAGGAGAAGCTTTATGCCAAATTTACCAAGTGTGAATTTTTGCTTCAAAAAGTTTCATTTTTGCGTCACATAATCTCAAAAGAGGGGATATTTGTGGATCTGGAAAAAATGGATTGTAATGACCTGAAATTTTGAATAAATTTTGATTCCTAACTTTGTGTGTTGTTTTATTGTATACTCAATAAAACTATTTCATTTAATAAAATGGGTATAATTAAAATGATATCGTTGGGTTTTGACTGTTATATGACCGTTGGTCAATATGACCGTTGGTTAATATGACCGTTGGAAACTAAATGTTGTGATAATTGTCGATAAATACAAGTGATCCTGGTTAATTAATATAGAAAGAATATTTGATGGCCTCATCCAGTAGTCTCGGCTGATCGAAGCCCATCTGACAGAAATTGGGAAGAAGGTAGAACCTTTGGGCTTTTCTCTAGACCAAACCCAAGCTGAACTTCATCGTGTGAAGCTGTAACGGAATCTACTTCATGAGAAGTTCAAGCTGATAGAAATCACTACTCAGGAAATGTTGTCCGAGACGCCCCATGATTCTATCACCATAGCACACCTTACACTTAGGTCCTATGCTGGTGTCATAAGGGGATATGTAACGAGACCTTAACTGCTTTATAAAATCCTCTGAGATAAATAAATTGTCATTTTTTCTTATGGTGAAATTTGTGAATCTCAAGTATCCAGATAAATATGGGATGTATATTATTGATGAATTTTTGAAAAAGGATATTTTAAAATATTTATGTAAACCATAAATAATTGAAAATGTGTACTGATTTTCAAAAAATGGTCTTCTACTATTATGCTCAGTAAGAAATGTACAGTCTAATAAGATCAACTTATTTTTTGATGAATAATAAATTATGAATAGTGATTTTACACTTACGATTAGTAATGTGATCAAATGGATTATGTAACCTCACTTAAGAAAGTATTAATATAATTTAGGCACCTTGATTAAGTAATGTGATTCAATAATGTAGGTAGATAACTGTTTCAGAAATTATTGGTTAAGTATTAGTTTTTTTGGGTGAATAGTGTTTTTTATTTAAAAATTAAATTAAAAATTTCTAGAAAATTATTTTCATAAAATGGAGGTCATTTTTGAAATCAGAGCATTGATTTTTGGTTAATGTGAATTTTTGGGATTTTTCTGAAACAGTTGAATTTTTAGTGAATAGTGTTTTATTTAAAAATTAAATTAAAAAAATTTAGAAAATTATTTTCATAAAATGGAGTTCGTTTTTGAAATCAGAGCATCGATATTAGGTTAATTTTATTTTTGGGGACTTTTTTTGAAAAAGTTGAATTTTCGGTGAATAGTGAAAATACAGTTTTTTGTTTCGGGTGTTTAATGATATCATTAAGGATGTAATAATTATATAATCTTTTTAGTAAACCTTTGAATAGTAAGATAAGGTATGAGGTGTCCCAAGTGGCCAATACCATGAGAAAATACCATGGGCACGCCCATGGTTTTTCCAATACCACTGATGAGGTATCCCTTGGCCATTAATGACTTGTCCCCTCACTTCTCATATAACTACCAAGCCATTACCTCATTCATTTCATTTTCAAATCCTCCCAAACTAATTTCCAGTCTCTTTAACTCCCAAGGAGTCCTCCCAAGGTTCCCTCAAGCCTCCCAAGGTCCCGACCATCAAGCTTTCGAAGTTACTCTTCAAGGTAAGGGATCCTCTCACCCTCCCCTTTTAAGTCATGACTTTCTTTATGTTGTGTCTTATAATTTACATCTCTTTATGTTGAAGGTATGTTCTTATATGTTCTCATTTCTGTCCATTTCATGTCTAATTATGGAGAGACCTTTTTTGCTCTCATCAATTTATTTTCTGAATTTTTAAGTGACACCATTAGGCTGCTGAATTTCTCATAAAATAAATCGCATCTTCTCTTTTCATTCATGTGTCCTTTTCATGTGGTATGTCATTCAAATACCCATATTATGATCTTAATAAGTACCCATACTGTATTATGAATTATTTATGAGTGGGTGACCCTTGTCCCCTCTCTTTTAAAAGTTTTCAAAAACCATGTTATAAAGTCGTTATGCTGCAGAAATTTCATCTCAAAATTTTCTCTTTTTCTCTCAAGAAATTATATTGCTCATTTATATGAATTTCCAAACTTATTCTATTTCCATGGGGTTCCATAAATATTTAAATATGATATATTTTATTTCAGAATTGACATACATATAACCCTCACTCCCTTTCCAGGGGTTATAAATGACATAATGATCTTATTTTTTAAGCTCTTTTTAAACATCACGATTTTGATATGAAACCCATTTCTTTCATTCTCTTTGTGTTATTTATGAAATGTTTTATTAAGATCTATGTGGCTCACATAAAATTTAATACATATTAAGGGTGATCCCTGATAGCTCTCCAATGCATTTTGTAAATAATTAATCTCTACAGATGACATGTTTCACGATACCTTGATGAATAGCCTTGGTAATATTTACGACACCATGGGGATGGACCTTGGTGATATGTTCATGAATGTCTAAATGAAATGTTGGTTCCACATATTCAAGTTATGTTCCAATTTATTTTCATTATGATATGCCTATTATTCTATTTCTCATGTCTTTATGTTTTTATTCAAGTTCTTATTGATATCAAAAGTATATTGATTCCTTTATTTACCCTTACTAGGCCTTCTGCTCACTCTTTCCATTGATGAATGTCTCCAGGATATGAGATGTAGTAAATGAACATAGGATGAACCAATGATGAAGCCTTACAAGTGGTTTAGAAGAATGTTTTATGTTGTTTTCATGTATTATGTTACTGATTTCTAAGACACTAGAATTTAAAGATCCTCTGTATGTAAAATGTAATGAAATGTTATGTATTAAAAAGGAGGGATTCCATATGGATGTTATTGAAATATGGTTGAGACAAACAAAAGTAACTGAAATACGAAGTTTTCTTGGTTTATCTGGGAATTATCGTCGTTTTTTGAAATATTTTTCAAGATTATCTAACCCACTCACAAAATTGACTTGGAAAGGAGTTAAGATTGTTTAGATGGAGGAATGTGAAGAGAATTTCAATGATCTAAAACGAAGGTTAGCCAGTTCACCTGTGCTCACACTGGCTTGTTGTGTAGAAAGGTTTGTGATCTACAGTGATGAATCCAAGAAGGTACTGGAGTGTGTTCTCATGAAAATTTATATGGTGATAGCTTATGCCTCACAACAGTTGAAAATCCATGAGCAAAATTACCAAATTCATGATTTGGAGTTAGCTGTGGTAATATTTGCATTAAAGATTTGGAGGCATTGTCTTTATGGTGAAAGGTGTGATATTTATATTGATCATAAAATTTTAAAGTATATTTTCACACACAAGGATCTGAATATGCACCAAAGAAGATGGTTGGAGATAATTAAGGATTATGACTGCTCAATTCATTACCACCCTGGGAAAGCAAACAATGTGCCAGACACAATAAGTCAACAAGACCATGATAGCTTATCCATGATAAGGATCAAAAAGGATCCAATATTTATGGATTTACAAAGGATAAATCTTGGAGTTTTAATGAAAGGGGAGATATCTTATCTTTTTTAAATTAATGTTCAACCATCTATACAAGTGAAGATTAAGAGGCGCAGAAAGAGGATGTTGGGATTCAAAAAAGGATAGAAATGTTCCTGGATTGAACCTTGATTATGATGGGATAACAAGGTTTAGTAACTGTGGCTGTATTCCTCCTATACAATAATTAAAGAAGGAGTTGCTGGATGGGGCTCATAGTTCTTCATTTTCTATTCATCCTGGAAGTACAAAGATGTACAGGGACCTAAAAGAGTATTTTTGGTGGGATGACACGAAAATAGATATTGTAGAATATGACTCTTGATTCTTGGTTTGTTATAAAGTTAAATCTAAGTGACAAAAGTATAAGGGGTTGTTATAACCATTACACATACCAGAATGGAAATGGGAAAACATCACTATGGACTTTGTCATCAGACTTCCCAAAACATCCAAAGGCAAAATTCTATCTGGGTTATAGTTGATCGTCTTATGAAGTCAGCAAACTTCAATGCTATTAGAGAAGATTTCTCTCTTGATCAACTTTCCAAGATATATGTAAAGGAAGTGATAAGATTGCATGGAGTACCACTTTACATTATATCTAATTGGGATCTGAGGTTTACCTCAAAGTTCTGGCGAAGCCTTCAGCATGCTCTGGATACAGAGTTATGTTTCAGCACTGCCTATCATCATCAAACAGACGGTCAGTCTGAGAGGACAATTAAAACTTTGGAAGACATGTTGAGAGCTTGATCTATGGATTTCAAAGGTGGTTGGGATCAACACCTACCTTTGGTGGAATTTCCTTATAATAATAGCATTCACTCCATTATTCAGATGGCTCCTTATAAAGCTCTCTATGGAAAGAAATGCAGAACTCCAACTTGCTGGGATGAAGTTGGGGAAACAATGCTATTAGGACCAGATCTTATTGATGTAAAGGCCAAAAAGGTCAGCTCTATTCAACAACACATAAGATCAACTTAGAGTCGACAAAAAAGTTATGCTGAAAACTATAGAAAAGACCTAGAGTTTGAAGTAGGTGATAAAGTGTTCTTACGAATATCTCCCTGGAAGAGAGTAATGAGATTTAAAAAGAAGGGAAAGCTTAGCCTGAGGTATATCGGTCCTTTAAATATACTGGATCATGTTGGGAAGGTATCTTACCAATTGGCACTTCCACCAAATCTCTCTCAAGTTCATGATGCATTCCATGTATCTCTCCTGAGAAAGTACATACCCGATCCTTCACATGTACTAAGCTCAGAAGTTTTACTGCTGGAGTAAGATCTTTATTATGAAGAACATATGATAGATATTATGTATTGTAGTGAAAGAGTTATAGGAAACAAGACCACTCACTTGGTTAATGTTTTATGGAGGAACCACCAATTAGAAGAAGTTACATGGGAACTTGAGGATATGATGAGGGAGAGGTATCCTCATCTATTTGTTACAAAGTGACAAATTTCAAGGGAGAAGTTCAGTTTGAGGGGGGTAGAATGTAACACCATGAGATATTATGAGAAATATTTTTTATGTATTATGTTATACGCAACACCAAAGGAAGCTTTCACTACACGCAACATTGGGTTGGCTTGCGTTACATGCAAGAGTAACATTCCTCGATAGCTTGTGTTGTACGCAATACCGACTTTTACTAAACAATGATATGTTATTAAAATATGATATAAAATATTTTTTATAAATAGTATTAACCATATTTTTACTTTTATATAACATTAGAATTCATCTTACATATGATATGTGAAAAAAATCAATTTTTCGGATAAAAGAATTATTTTTTTAAAATGCAGTTTTTCCGCCTTTTGATGGAACACCCATTTTAAATATAATTTTTGAAACGGTTATGAGTTAAATTTGAAAAAATAAACTTCTTCTTTTAAATTAGGATATAAAAATTTACATTGGATAAATTTTTGATATTTTTCTGATAACTTTAATATTTTGATGAATAGTAAAAATACGCTAAATTTTTCTTAAAAACAACTTTTTTCATCAAGATAACTTTATGGTTAAATTATAAAATTTAATTGTGTTAAAATATAAATAAAATAAATTTTTACCATTTAATATAATGTATGTCATTATCATTAATTTTACATTGAATTCATAGGTATAAATATTTCAATCTTATGCAATGTATTAAATTTTAAAACCAATTTTCTCAACAATGGGATTAATATTTTAATTGATTTCTTCAAATTTTGTTTATTGAATTTGGAAAAATGGATTCTATATTTGGAATCAGTAGATCCCAATTAGGTTAATAGGTTACTTTTTATTTTTGGGCATTATAAATAGTAACTACAGTATATTTTATTTACCACAGTTAAAGATAAATCAGACAATTAAGGGTAAAAATAATATTATAAAATTATCCTAACACCTTCCAAAATTATATTGGATGCATAGAAGTCGACCCATATCACCTAAGGGTTGGAATAGATTCATTTCATGGACTTCTGACCATGAAAATGATGTAATTATTATTAAAACCAAAGAAAGGGACAACTTGTCACTCTCTTATATCTTATAAGTGTAATAATTTTAATTTGGTGATAAACTTCATAAATCATCGAACATAAATAGTCTACAAAAATACTATAAACTTATCTACATCATGTGAATTTATTTAGAATTTTTATGGATTAAATACTGATTACCAATGATGACACAATAGTGATATAGATGTTATTTTATTCATTCAATTTTCAAATAAATGGTTTTAAAAATATTGAAATAAATATTACATGAACAATTTAATATGAAACACAAATTTTCTAGATACATATGACATTTTATGAATCTATTAAATATTTTCCTTCGAATATATCCTCTTTTTGGGTTTTATTTAAATTCAAATAAATAAATAGTGTCAAAATTGAAACTATTGTTATTTTATAAAAATAACATATTATTAAATTGTTTAAAAATTACAAAAAATATTTAAAAATTATAAATTGAAATTTATATGGTTGAAAATGACATAAAGTATCCAATTATTTAAAATTCACAACACATATGTAATTATTTATAACAATTTAAAACTGATAATATTATTACCACAAATAAAATTAAATAGATTAAATAAGGATAAATCAAGTTGATAAGGTTTAAAATAAATTCCCAACATATTTAAATTTTATTGGATGATTCGATTACAACCCTATATCATCTCAGATTCAAATTTGAATCATTTTGGATGTTTTTTAGTGGGGTTTTGGTTTATTATAAATTAATATTTTAGAGGTTTCTAAAAGTGCCCCTCTCATCTTTTATAAAACGGGCCCCTCCTCCCTCTCCTCTTCACAACATTTTGAGCCTTTATGCTCAGCCAAAACCTATCAATTTCTGTTCTACACTACCCTATAAATATACTAGAGGTCCTGATATTCTTCAAAGACCATCTTTAGTGCCCTAAGATGAGGTTTAGAATAGGCTCGTCAAAGAAGAGGTAATATCCTTTACCGATTCCTTTAAATTTATTTCTTCTTCTACTTACTCATATTTATTTGTTTAATTAAAAAGTAATAAAATAAATATCAATCATACACTAATATGTTATTATAAATATGAAACATCCCCATTTTACCTTCTATCCATCCTATAGAAAATGAAATCACTGCGTGTGCTTATGTAAGGAATACCATCTCGATGCCGTGGTGTAATCTATTATCCACCACCACCTTACTTAGATGGGTATAATGGTGTGAATAATATCTATATATTGTTTTTATAAAATGATACTAATTCTGAGATATTCTATCTTCCACTCCAATACCAATAAATAATTAGGAGAACGATATCGTCGCTCGTGCGTTCGTACGGTTTACCGTCTCCATAGTGTAATGAGATTTGTTCTACATGATCTCCATTAAAAAATGACTATATAAACGAATTGAATGAATAAATATGATATATATTATACTAATACCATTCTATAAATGATATAACTATAACCTAAAAATAGGAATATGAACTTATCTGACAAAACATACGTATGAAAATGAAGCAGTTAATACCCAAACAACGAGTAACAATGAAGTGTTACTAAAAAATGGATGAAAATACGATCCAAAATATTATCAGAAAAATAATTATGATTCATTAATATATCTGTGACATTATTTAAATCATTATACTGGAGGTTCGGATACACACAAAGCATATTATACCTAAGGTAAGAGATAATTATTCCAATATCGTTCTTAACCGAAATTATTTATTCATAAGTATTTACTGGGGTAATACTTATCAATAATGTCCATGTTTTCTAACAATGTTTTCATGTTTGCGTAAAGTCCTTTTTTCCAATTTTTGACTTTCACTACATGGTACGTAAGGAATATTTTTTTTGTTTACCATATAAAGTACTTTGTGACTTTTCCGGAAAAAGTACGAGGAGAATGTTTTTTTAACTTATACAGCATGAATGGATTTTTACGGTTTCATAATGCCTTATTTACATGAAAATTCCTATACCTGATTTCATGTTTATTTTCAAAAAAAATTACTTGTTTTAAAATTGTATGTCAATTTGAGAAAAGAAAATGATTAAGTTGAAAAAATGATATTTTTCTCAAGAACTGAGTTCAAGTGTTTTATCAAAATTATTTTCCATCTAAGATGATATAGGGTTAGATTTCTATCCCTACTATTACATTTATTTGATTATGTTATGATGGAATTATTTTTATGAAGTCTTTAATCTTATATGGATTAGGTTATGATGGCATGATGTTTAAGAATCCCATTTTTATTACATGGGTTATGCAATGATGTATGATTTATGATTATGTGGCACACATAAGAATGGTTTCATTATGAGATGGGTGGGACTTATATCTCCCTTCAATGCATTGGGTCAAGATTTATATCTCATGAGATAGACATGGTCGGAATGGAAAGTTAATTTGACTCAGTGATACAGGACTGGAACGAGGAGTGAACTCGGTTCATTAATTGACTTTGTCTGCTATGATGGTATTGGAAATGAGTATTGACTAATATGAAATGATTTTCTATGATTATGTGTGTATTCCATAAAGTTTCATTTCTTATGTTATAATTATTGTGATTACATTTCACTAATATAACTTTTCCCATGTCATGATATTATGATCTCTTTTGCAGGATAAGATTTTCAAAATGTTATGTTCTTATGAATATGAGATGATTGATATTTTCTTTGTTTTCCCTTACTGAGCATTTGAACTCACCATTTTTATGTTCTCTTTTCCCCAGGTCGGGAAGAAGGGTATTATGTATGATATGAAAAAAGGACTCTAGATATGATGAAATAAACAGGAGAAAATGTAGATAATTTATGAACATGTTGTTTATGTTTCCTAGTTTCTAAAGACACAATACCAATACGGTTCTATCATGGTTCTGTTATATGTTATAATAAATATGATTCAATTCTGATGTAATAACGATGTACTTAAAGTATGGGTTGTTATAGGTCCAATCCTCAAGCCACAGGTCAATACTACAACTTTCACAAAGTCCTATCTATATGTATCCCAAAGGAACTCCATGTAAAAGGGGTCTCAACACAATAGACATTAAGTCAATTAGACGCACAGACTATAAGTTATTGGACTTTTAGTCCCAAGGGCCCAGTTGGATTCGTGTTTGATCCAACCCAGTGATACGCCAACATTATCCAAATCTTAAGTGGTGTATACTAAAAGGACCACCTCGATCTAAGGTTTCTGGAACCACAGACGGTTCTTCAAATGGACACCCGTAGCTCAAGTTATAGACGAAAGAGTAAAAAGGGGTTGAAGCTAGTTCAGGTCCGGTCTGACACGATCGGACTGACCCGTCCCGACCCTGGTCCGACCCTAGGTCCGACCTAGCCCTTGGGATCCGACCTGGCCCACTGGGTCCAGCCCAGCCCACTAGGAGGCTCGCTACTAGCCCACGGCTGGGTGGCCCCGTTGTGGGGTCCGCCCTAGCCGCCATCCTAGGAGAGGAACCCCTTGGGTACCCAGAATGGTTGGGCTGTCTAGGATGGGTGACCGACCGGCTGGTGCCATGTGGTGCTGGTATCTTGCACGTGGGACCCGAGGTCTCGCTCGGCTACCCGGATGACCGAATGGCCAACACTCCTCCACGGTGCGATCACGCGCCGCACCACCCCCGACGGTCGACAGCGAGCTGGCCACCCTCCTTTGCCGCTGCAGCCTCGTGTCGTAGCTCCCGCTCGCCTTGCGACGTGGTCGTGCTGTAGAGACCCGAATCTTGACGTACATTAACATTACATCACTTTTGTGGAATACTTAGTACATAACAAAAACAGACACACAAGGATCGTAATAGTTTAGTGTCTTTGGAAACTTGGAACGTAATCTTCTAATTGTGGTGAAAGATCTTCAACATCTCCCATTAAGATCTTCCTTTTTTTTGTTTTCTTACCTAAAACATTTCTTTATATCCTGGGGAAAGGAAAACATAAAAAGGGTGAGCTCAAATGCTTAGTAAGTGTAAGCATGGATAAAATAAAACATGCCATATACATTTGAACTTAAAAACATGAACATAATGTTTAAACATCAAAAGCTTGAGCAATGTCATAAAACATGGAAGTACGTAAGGCATAGATCATAATGAAACATTAAGAATGATAAAATAGCATGGGAATAAAACATGTAATTATGACAACCATTAAGCATATGATATGATTTCCATAGTAGCCAAGACATTGCTGCCAAGACCATCTTAGTGGACAAAGTCCCTTTCTGAATCTAGTTCACTCCTCGATCCAGTCCTGTATTATTGAACCAGTTTAACTTGCCATTCCAGCCATGTCTATATCATGAGATATAAATCTTTACCCAATGCATTGTAGGGAGATATAGGTCCCACCCATCTCATAATGAAATCATTCGTACTTGTGCCACAAAATAAACATACATCATTCATAATAACCCAACATATAAAATGGGTTTCATAAACATCATCCCATCATCACATAATCCATATAAAAGAAATGGATATCATAATCATAGAGAAAGTATACATGAAACATACACATATGAAATAATGTCATCTTAGGTGGAAAATGGTTTTGATAAAACACTTGAAATGAATTCTTGAGGAAAATATCCTTTCTTATTCAAAATCATTTTCTTTTCACAAAGTGTCATGAAATTTTAAAAGAATAGGATTTTGTTTAAAATAGTCATGAAATATTTTGGAGGAAGCTTCATGAAAATAAGGATTTATAAAACTGTAAAAATCCGTTCACACCTTATAAGTTAAAAATAACATTCTCCTTGTACTTTTGTCGGAAAAGTCAAAAAAGTACCTCGTAACGTAAATAAAATAAAGATTCCATACATACCATGTAGTAAAAGTCAAAAATGGGTAAAAAGGAATTTAAACATATATGAAAACACTTTTATAAAACATTGACATGATAGAAATAGCCCTAGTAAATACTTACAAATAAGCAACCTCGAATAAAAATGAGATTTGCAAAATTATCCCTTACCTTAGGTCTGATATGCTTCGTACGTATCCGAACCTCCTGTATAATGATTTAAATAATGTCATTGACTTATTACAGAATCATATTCATTGTTATGATATCATATATGGTTCACTTATGACTTTATATGACCCATTATTTTGTAAATTAATGTTAAAGTAGCATTCTGGGTAAAATCATCTTATTTATCGTACGTGTTTGGACTTGTTGTTATTGATGTTATTATTACTTATATCATGATTTACTTACTTCCAAAATGAAAGTCATGATTTATATATCATATAAATTCATTATATATCCAGCATATACAAGCATTTATAATAGTACATAACATATGGAAGTAAGAAATCAAACACACCGTTCATGGAGATGGTAAGCCGTACGTACGCATGAACGCTATTTTCATTTCTATTTCTTATTTTAATGGAATTAAAACATAATGATACATAGGTATATTATAATTCCAGTATAATATCATATATAATATCATTAACCACATCTTTTATACATCCCATATAAGGTATTAACGAATCACATCACTTTGAGGGGGCGGTAGTCCGCACTTCCTCAAATGAGATTATCGTATTTACCGACTATGGAAACCGTAAAGGCTTGATATAATTGGGAAGTAAATAAGCCTAAGGAAATCATAAACATGATATATATTATATATAAATACTGTGCCATCATAATGGCCACCATGAGAGGCAGTAGGAGAAAATCGAACAATCATCGTTTCATGAGTCGTTAGTTTGCCATCACAGAAACATTATGTTCTTCATCCATTTGATGGAGGTGTGTGTAAGTGTAGTTAGAATCATTCTAATAAAAACATAATAGTATTTTGAGGATACTGGTGTTGTCACAAAAGAAGGGATTAAAAAGATTTTAGGGGTCGGAGAAGTAGAATAAAAGAAAACAACTTAAGAGAAACTGTTACCTTTAATTTTGGTAACTTCCTTTGGTTTGAACCAAAAGGAATTCTTGGAGAGTCTTCTGCCTAATGTAAGGCTTCAAGGGGGAGGTGAGGGATGTAGGGAGCTTATTTGGGCAGAGTTTGGACGAGCCAAAATACTTGAGAGGTGTGAGGAATTTCATAGAAGTGGTCTCCCTTTATAAGGGAGTGGAGGGGCTCTTTAGAAAAGTGTGAAAACATTATTTTATTAAAAACTTATCTTCAGTTTCAAGAGGTCCAAAACACATTAATGTCGAAGATAAGATGACTCATATTCGAAATAAAATCATACAATAGGAATTGGACAGGTTTTGGATGATATTTTAATCATTTTAATCTTATTTATTTAAATCATTTATTAATGAGGTAAATACTGCATCATTATTGTGTCATAAATAATTTAATTTATCTGATGTCTAAAAATTATAAAACAAAATACAAACATGTAGGAAATTGTTTTATATTTCCAATGAATATTTATAGTCTAAATTATAATTTATATAGCCCCTTATAAAAATTAATTACTAAATGATTTTTGTTAATTCCAATTTTATCTTTACATTAAATTAATTAATCTAATGTGTCATTGTCTTTCATAAGTGGCTCCATGGGGTCCCAAAATCGACCCAAGGATACCCATGGTCGGCCAATACTCATCCAATAAGGTTAGGACAAGTTTCAAGGTAATTTTTGAATATTATAATATTCTTTTAACCTTGAATTACCCTATTTACCTTTAACCGTAGTAAATAAAAATTACCGTAGTTACTATTCATAATAAAAAAAATAAATGTAACCTTTTAACATAACTTGGACCCACTGATTACAAATATGGAATCCATTTTTCAAAATTCAAAACACAAAAGTTGCAGTAATTAATTTAAAATTAATCCCGTTGTTAAGCAAACGGGTTTTAAAAGTTAAAACATTGCCAAAGATTGAATTTATTTAACCTACGAATTCAATGTAAAATCAAGGATAATGACATAAATTATATTAAATGGTAAAAATATATTCTATTTATACTTTAAAACCATTACATATTATTATTTAACCACATAATTTATTACGATGAAAAAAGTTGTTTTTAATTAAAATATAACGTGTTTTTACTATTCATTAAAATATGAAAGTTATCAGAATAATATGAAAAATTTATCCAAGGTAAAATTTTATATCCTGATTCCAAATAATAATTTTATTTTCTAAAATTGAACTTATAAACATGTCAAAAACTAGATTTAAAGTGGGTGCGCCATCAAAAGGCGGCAAAACTGCATTTTTTGAAAAATAATTATTTTACCCAAAAAATTTATTTTGTTCTTATACCATGTTCTAGAAAATGTGTAAGATGAATAATAATGTTATAAAATTCAAAATTTAGTTAATACTATTCATAACGTCTAGTTCATAATAATATTATAATAATATATCGTTGTTTAGTAAAACCCGGTATTGCGTACAACACACGCTATCGAGGAAGGTCGCGATTGCGTGTAATGCAAGCCAAGTCAGGGTTGCATGTTGTGCAAGAATCCTTCATTGTTTCTTATAACATAATCTAACCATATTTAATTTATACGTTGAATATATATATATATATACACACACTCAATGTTGCGTAGAATAACTATTATAAAACGAACATGAAATTGTGTGTAACACGATCCAAGAATAGTGTTGCGTATACTGCAAGCTAATAAGGTGTTGTGTATAGTACAAGATAAACTTGGTGTGCTATATAATAGAAGACATCAGTGAAATTAAAAGAATATGTTTCATAAAATCTCAGGGTGTTACATTCTAGCCCCCTTAAAATGAATTTCACCCTCGAAATTCATCGGGGTTATAAATCGTTTACTATTCATAGAAACCCACATCGTAAAAAGGAATACTAAAACTTAATTTTAAAAAACTAAAGTATGAAATGCAACGATTAACCAAAGTAACTCATCATTGGGTTTCCATATAGGAGAAAATAGGTGGAAATATGGATATGGAAGAAAAATCTAACCATCAAGTTATGATGGAGAGTGGTAGAGGACATGGATATGAAAAAGCCAAAAATCACAAAGCCAGAAATTTGTGATGATCTAAGGTACCATCTGATTTATCGGATATAAGAGCACTAGGATAACATTTTGGGTTTTCAAGATCATTTCCCTAAAGTTGAAAATTTTGAATTAGAAGAAATACTTGCTTAATTTTGGTACAATCTCACTATTGTTCATGCTTTGAACAATTTCCACTTCATATTTTAAAGAAATGAAGTTGAATCTGTTATTTGTGAAGTGTTAACAGATCATGTGATAGAATGATGGGTCATTCCATCTGTTTCAAACAAAAGGTTAGCAAAAGTTATCAAATATAATAAGTCCATCTATGGTGAGGTTAATCGTATACGATTCCAAAAATGAACTTATACTTCATATATCATACCGCTTAATAAAATAAAACTAGTTTCTACTAACTAGGGACTTCCTGTAGGCCAGTGGTATGCGATAAAGGCTAGTCACACTTCAGTTGTGGGTTTGATTCCCACAGCCTTGTCCGGCGTGATGGGCTGTCGCCCGTCCTACAGGTTGTCTTTTTTCTAAGACTACATTACTATAACATCCCATCAATAATATCGAAAAAACTTCTATCCATAAACAATACTAACTTATGTCCAACGTAATCCATTCCAATCTTTAGGCTTTTCCATAATACTACAGTCCACTCTCATATTATAGTGAAAACGATTACTATAGATTTCATATAACAAGCATGTTAATACCATCGTTGATCCCCATATATCATAAGATATGTCTTGTGGCTCACATTCCAAACATTCGAAGGCCTTAATCATGTATTCTCTTGAAAAATTAATACCCATTGAATATTAGTGAAAACATGAGTGCTGTCAAAAGTTAACTCTTTCCACGTACCAAAACCCCAAAATTATATATACTCAAACCATGATATAACTATTTCCTTATATCAGTCATGAGCTCATGAATACTGTCAAACATTTCATTTTCTCCTTATCCCTTCAATATGCGCATATCATCTTCTTTCCAAAAATATCTCAATCACTTTCCATGGTTACCAGTACCATAAAATTATTGAAAACCACAATAGACCAATACATAAATATTCCAATATTCCACGATACTATACACAACATTATTCTGGAATCCATTAAATAAACACTTACCCATTCCACTACATCATTGTCATATTCAACATCGCCAATAATGATCGCATGTGACTTCTCTTTGTCCTTTGCCTTAAGTGGTTGCTCATGTCGATCATCACTAACCCTTGGATTAGGGAATTGATTAGCATAATGCCCCATTTCATTGCACTTGAAGCATTGAAGTGTTGGTGGTGTTCTCTCTACAGTCTTTTCTTTATTCACATCATTAGCAACCCTTTTTCCATTACTTCGACACTCAGCTGCTCGATGACCTTCTTTTACACACTTAAAACATTTTCTAGTACCTTTTAGGCAATCTCCACCATGCTTCTTTCCACACTTTGAGCATAAAGAAACACTCATCTTTTTTTTTTCACCATTGTTATAAGATTTCTCCTTGAACTCCATCTTTCGTTTCTTGTCAAAACCATGAGATGGATATGTTACACCAACTTCCAGTTCTACCTTGATAGCACAACGCACAATTTCTTCATAGCTACTGAAGTCTCTTATAGCTAATTCCCTTATAAGACTTGGTTTTAAGCCACTGAAAAATTGATCAACTTTACTTTCAGGTTGGATGATTAAGCTAGATGCATAACTTGAAAGCCTGGTAAAATTTGCTTCGTATACACCAACTGATTCATCATCCTTATTCTTAAGCTCAAGAAACTCCTTCTCCATCTTTGTTCGAAGAATACGAGGGAAGTAATTATTGAAAAATAAGTTCTTGAACTCATCCTATTCCATGGACTCAATTTCATCTCTTGGCATCGTATTCTTAATAAGATTCCACCATTGATCAGCTTCACCTTCCAGACGATATACTGCTAAGATGACTTTATCATGTTCAGAACATTGAAGAACTGCAAATATCTTTTTAGTGGTACTAATCCACTGTTCAGCAACAAGTGGATCAGAAGACCCACTGAAGGAAGGCGGACGTTGCCTCATGAAGGACTCAATTGAATATTGTTCCCTTCTCTGCTCATTTGGAAGTCCAGAATAATTCATAGCTTGTGTAAGTATAGCAATAAGATTTTGCACTCCATCTCCCATAACATTTGTTTGTTTAGGAGGAAAATCATTGCATCATCTATTACATTGATCAACACGGTTCCTTCGGGTTCTATCCATCGTCTAAAACCCAAAAAGAATAGTGTGAGAGGCAAAAATCATGCTAGGAAAACAACATAATAAAGGGGGAGTACCTTCAATATCTAACATCTTAGGTTTAATCTAATATCATTACCATAATTCTAGGACTATAACCTATACTTATACTTAACCTTAGGGACATCCCTAGACATACCTTAGAAATATCTCTAGGGATCTCACTAAAGTTCTCACATCCTAGTTTCCAAAGGTTGACTAAACCTTTCATCTGATACCAAATGTAGAGACCTGAAGCTGGACATACATGAACATTACATTACTTTTGCGGAATACTTAGTATATAACAAAAAAAGACACAGAAGGATCGTAATAGATTAGTGTCTTTGGAAACTTGGAATATAATCTTCTAATCATGGTGAAAGATCTTCAACATCTCCCATTAAGATCTTCCTTTTTTTGTTTTCTTACCTAAAACATTTCTTTATATCCTTGGGAAAAGAAAACATAAAAAGGGTGAGCTCAAATGCTCAGTAATGGATAGCATGGATAAAATAAAACATTCCATATACATTTGAACTTAAAAACATGAACATAATGTTTAAACATCAAAAGCTTGAGCAATGTCATAAAACATGGAAGTACGTAAGGCATAGATCATAAAGAAACATTAATAATGATAAAATAGCATGGGAATAAAACATTTAATTGTGGCAACCATTAAGCACATGATATGATTTACATAGTAGCCAAGGCATTGCTGCCAAGACCATCTTAGTAGACAAAATCCCTTTCTGAATCGAGTTCACTCCTTGTTCCAGTCCTATATTACTGAACCGGTTTAACTTTCCATTCCATCCATGTCTATCTCATGAGATATAAATCTTTACCCAATGCATTGGAGGTAGATATAGGTCCCACCCATCTCATAATGAAATCATTCTTACTTGTGCCACAAAATAAACATACATCATTCATAATAACCCAACAAATAAAATGGGTTTCATAAACATCATCCCATAATCACATAATCCATATAAAAGAAATGGATATCATAATCATAGAGACATTATACATGAAACATACACATATGAAATAATGTCATCTTATATGGAAAATGGTTTTGATAAAACACTTGAAATGAATTCTTGAGGAAAATATCCTTTCTTATTCAAAATCATTTTCTTTTCACAAAGTGTCATGAAATTTTAAAAGAATAGGATTTTGTTTAAAATATTCATGAAATATTTTGGAGGAATATTCAATAAGGCTTTATAAAACTCTAAAAATCCGTTCATACCGTATAAGTTAAAAATAACATTCTCCTCGTACTTTTGTCGGAAAAGTCAAACAAGCACCTCGTAACGCAAATAAAAGAAAGATTCCATACATACCATGTAGTAAAAGTCAAAAATGGGTAAAAAGGACTTTAAAAACACATGAAAACACTTTTATAAAACATGGACATGATAGAAATAGCCCCATTAAATACTTACAAATAAGCAATCTCGGATAAAAATGAGATTTGCAAAATTATCCCTTACCTTAGGTCCGATATGCTTCGTACGTATCTGAACCTCATGTATAATGACTTAAATAATGTCATTGACTTATTAAAGAATCATATTAATTGTTATGATATCATATATGGTTCACGTATGACTTTATATGACCCATTCTTTTGTAATTTAATGTTAAAGTAGCATTTTGGGTAAAATCATCTTATTTATCGTACGTGTTAGGACTTGTTGTTCTTGATGTTATTATTACTTATATCATAATTTAATTACTTCCAAAATTTAAATAATGATTTATATATCACATAAATTCATTATATATCCAGCATATACACGCATTTATAATAGTACATAACATATGGAGGTAAGAAATGAAACGCACCGTTCAGGGAGGCGGTAAGCCGTACGTACGCATGAACGCTACTTTCATTTATATTTCTTATTTTAATGGAATTAAAACATAATGATACATAGGTATATTATAATTTCAGTATAATATCATATATAATATCATTAACCACATCCTTTATACATCCCATAAAAGGTATTATCGAATCACATCACTTTGAGGGGGCGGTAGTCCGCACTTCCTCAAATGAGATTATCGTATTTACCGATTATGGAAACCCTAAAGGCTTGATATAATTGGGAATTAAAGAAGCATAAGGAAATCATAAACATAATATATATTATATATAAATACTGTGCCATCATAATGGGCACCATGAGAGGTGGTAGGATAAAATTGAACAATAATCGTTTCGTGAGGCGTTAGTTTTCCATCAAAGAAACATTATGTTCTTCATGCATTAGATGGAGGTGTGTGTAAGTGTAGTTCGAATACTTCTCATAAAAAAATCCTAGTATTTTTAGGATACTGGTTTTGTCACAAAAGAAAGGATTAAAAAGATTTTAGGGGTTGGAGAATTAGAATAAAAGAAAACAACTTAAGAGAAACTGTTACCTTTAATTTTGGTAACTTCCTTTGGTTTGAACCAAAAGGACTTCTTGGAGAGTCTTCTGCCTAATTTAAGGCATCAAGGGGGAGGATAGGGATGTAGGTATCTTATTTGGGCAGAGTTGGGATGAGCCAAAAGGATTGAGAGGTGTGAGGAATTTCATAGAAGTGGTCTCCTTTTATAAGGGAGTGGAGGGGCTCTTTAGGAAAGTGTGAAACCATTACTTTATTATAAACATATCTTCGATTTAAAGAGGTCCAAAACACATTAATGTCAAAGATAAGATGACACAGATTCTAAATAAAATCATCCAATAGAAATTGGACAGGTTTTGATGATATTTTAATCATTTTAATCTTATTTATTTAAATCATTTATTAATGAGGTAAATAATGCATCATTATTGTGTAATAAATAATTTAATTTTTATGATGTCTAAAAATTATAAAAAAATACCCAAATGTAGGAAATCCTTTTATATTTCCAATTAATATTTATAGTCCAAAATATAATTTATATAGCCCCTTATAAAAATTAATTACTAAACAATTTTTGTTAATTCCAATTTTGTCTTTACATTAAATTAATTAATCTAATGTGTCATTGTCTTTCATAAGTGGCTCCATGGGGTCCCAAAATCGACCCAAGTATGCCCATGGTCAGCCACTACTCATCCAATAAAATTAGGACAAGTTTCAAGGTAATTTTTAATTATTATAATATTCTTCTAACCTTGAATTACCCTATTTACCTTTAACCGTAGTAAACAAAAATTACCGTCGTTACTATTCATAATATCAAAAAAATAAAAGTAACCTATTAACATAATTTGGACTCACTGATTACAAATATAGAATCCATTTTTCAAAATTCAAAACACAGAAGTTTCAGTAATTAATTTAAAATTAATCCCGTTGTTAAGCAAACGAGTTTTAAAAGTTAAAACATTGCCAAAGATTGAATTTATTTAATCTACGAATTCAATGTAAAATCAAGGCTAATGACATAAATTATATTAAATGGTAAAAATATATTCTATTTATACTTTAAAACCATTAAATATTATTATTTAACCACATAATTTATTACGATGAAAAAAGTTGTTTTAAATTAAAATATAGCGTGTTTTTACTATTCATTAAAATATGAAAGTTATCAGAATAATATGAAAAATTTATCCAAGGTAAAATTTTATATCCTGATTCCAAATAATAATTTTATTTCCTAAAATTGAACTTATAAACATGTCAAAAACTAGATTTAAAGTGGGTGCGCCATCAAAAGGCGGTAAAATTGCATTTTTTGAAAAATACTTATTTTACCCAAAAAATTTATTTTGTTCTTATACCATGTTCTAGAAAATGTGTAAGATGAATAATAATGTTATAAAATTCAAAATTTAGTTAATACTATTCATAACAGCTAGTTCATAATAATATTATAATAATATATCATTGTTTAGTAAAACCCAGTATTGCGTACAACACACGCTATCGAGGAAGGTCACGATTGCGTGTAATGCAAGACAAGTCAGGGTTGCGTGTTGTGCAAGAATCCTTCGTTGTTTCTTATAACAGAATATAACTATATTTCATTTATACGTTGAATATATATATATATATACACACTCATGGTTGCGTAGAATAACTATTATAAAACGAACATGAAATTGTGTGTAACACGATCCAGGAATAGTGTTGCGTATACTGCAAGCTAATACAGTGTAGGATCCTAAATCATAAGACCCATGTAGGTTCCTTGTACAGCAAACCCATGTAGGATCCTAGAGTAGTCCCACGTGGATTCCTAGAGTGGATCCATATGAGATCCTCGAACACAGACCCACGTCGGATCCCAAGGCACATACCCTCATAGGATCCCTTTCTCATGTTACATCCAACTATAGGGTTCCCACACTAAGATTGCTTAATTCCGAGAGGTTCTGATCCTCAAGCCACATGTTGATACTCTAACTTCTACAAAGTATCACAAACAAGTATCCAAAAGGACCACCACATAAAAGAGGTCTCAACGTAACAGACGGTGTGTCAATCGTACGCCCGGTCTGTAAGTTATTTTCCATTTAGTTCCGAGGGCCCAGTTGGATTCATGTTCAATCCATCCCAACCATACCCTAGCATTATCCAAATTTCAAGTGTCATATACAAAAAGGTCCATCTCAATCCAAGGTTTTCGGCCCTGCTGAAGGTTCTTCAAACAGACACTCATAGCTCGAGTTATAGCTGATAGAGTAAAAAGGGGTCGAAGCTGGTCTGGGTCCAGTCTAACCCAACCCATCCCGACATGGGCCGACCCAACCCAGTTCTGTACATGTGACTGAACCAGCCCACGAGATCTGAACCGGCCGGTTGGGTCCAGCCTGGCCCGACCAGTGCTGGGCGGCACACAATGCAGCCCACACTGGGAAGCCCGTGGCTGGGCGACAACTGTGTGGCCTACCTGTGGGGTCAGCCCTAGACACCACCCAAGGTAAGGTGCCCACTGGGTACCCCGAATGGCGACATCATTCATGTTGGGTGACCGAATGACCAGCTCCATGTCGCGCCGGCAGCTGGCACATGGGACCCGGGGTCCCGCTCGGCTCTGCGACTGGCCGGATGGCCAGCCCTCCTCCACGGTGTGGTCGCATGTCGTGCCCCCTCCGGCGGCCGACAGTAATTTAGCCGCCCTCCTTCACCTTCGTGGGCTTGTGTTGCGACTCCTGCATTCTCGACGACATGGTCGCACGCTGCTGCCCCCTTCACGCGGCCGGTCATGCGCCGGTCGCCGCCCATGCTCCACCACGGCTGACATGCCGCAATCCTTCTCCGATGACATGGTCATTCCACCGATGATGTCACAGCTAGCTGCTGCTCCTGAGCCCCATCGGTGCCGGTCGCTAGCTCGGGTTGCTGGCGACTTTCCTTGGGGCACCGAGCGCGCCCTGGTGGCCCGTTCTTCATTCTGAAGACTACTGCACTCAACTCGGGACATCTCCATCAATTCAAGACCATCATAAACCACAAAGGTTGCAGAGAGGTTTGGAGGTGTTTGTTTGGCCCTCACCCTCCACGTTAGAACGGTATCAAGCGACATAATTGTACTTAAATCAAGAAGATTGACAAGAACATGGTAAGGGGTATTCAAAACAACATTCCCTACATCGATTTCTCGTTGACTTCGGTGAGGATAGAAAAGGATAGATATCGGTTCATCATCATTGAAGATGTTCCTCGATGGGGATCCTTCAATTGAGTTCTTCATTGGAGAAAGTGTTCTTTATTGGAGAGATTTTTTCTCCACAATTCTCCCAATCTCTCATTTTCCAAAAAATCCTCCAACCAAGAGGTGAAATGCCAAATTTATAAGTTTAATTTTATTAATTAAACTAATTGAGTTGGCACATAAATATGATGGGAAACCAAGAGTTACCTCCCATTAAAGGGGAGTTCAAGGGTCGGGTGGTTCCCACCATTGAATTCAAAATGGGAGTTCTCAATCTCGTGTGGTCCCCACCACCAAGAATCAAATTGGGAGAATTAAATTCAATAAATAAAATAAATCTACTTTATTTTATTTTCTCCCATGAAAATCACAAAAACTAACTTTCACCCTCGACCTACTGCGGTCGAGGTAAAAATCTCCTTAAGTGAATATCAGATCTATGAGTTCAACGGTGCCCTTGGATTTCAATTCCGATCACTGATTCAAAAGTTACAAAAACCCACTCACACATTTACTGAACGTATTTTAAAAAAAGTTCAAAAATTCAATCCAGGCACACTGGGCCTAAGAATCACACACCGTCAGAAACTACAGACTCGAACATTTCCATATAATTTAAAAAAATTATATACATGGAAAAATCCATGTCTTTACAAATTATGCCTCATGAAGGACTCAATAGGTACGTTTCTCTCAACTTTTCTCATTTTTAAACTCATCCTGATTCATAGATTGAGAAATTTGTGAGTATAATAAGGAGGTTTTCTATTTTGGCCCCCACAACATTCAGATTTTTAGAAGTGAATTCGTTTCATTATTTGTCGCAATCACCATTAACGTAGTTCCTTCAGGTTCCATCCATTGGCTAAAAACATAAGCATATATTATGAAATATTTATCATAATGAGGAACCGCATAATCATGAAAAATCACAAATAGGATGTATAATGTATGGAACCTTCCATAATCTATCACACCTTAAGTTTATCCTAGCTTATTTATAGCCAACTTCTAATTAAATACTTCATGTTGGTTCAGGATGAGGTTGGGAATAACCAAAAGAAATCACCTCGGTGTGTAAAACCAGGTGTGTAGCAAGGCCCATTGTCGTGTACCAGATTTCCCCGAGTTCGGGCCAAATCATCTTGTATGAATTTTTACCCCTAGTAACATTTGTGCCAGAGTCACATCCACATGTAGTATCAAGAGAGGGATGCATTTCTAGGAAACCAAAAACTCTATCCTTTACTAAAATTCAAATACATTTTCCTAAATGTTAACTCATCCTTATACTTATCCTAATATACATCCCTAGACATATCCTTAGAAAAATGACTTGGGGTCTCACTAATGTTTTGTCATCTTTGATTCCAATGGTTGACTAAACCTTTCCTTTTATACAATCTATAATGAACTAGTCTTGAAATACATCAAAATTACATAACTTTTTTTGAATACATAAAACCATTATAGAAATAGACACGTGAATATTGTACTTGTCTAGTTCCTTTGGAAACATGGAAAAATAAAAATAGGTACATAAATAATCTATATTATATCCCACTAGGTTATTCTTGACTAAATTCTTCATAGACACATCAAACATAATAAGTATCTCTGTAACCTTTGGAAGGAATCATTAAAAGGTGTGATCCCAAATGCCCAGTAAGGGAAAACGGGAGACATGTAAGTATAATCATGAGAATAAGGGTATGATAACATGATCCTAAAAATATAAGATCATACCCTACATATCAATGATCATATATATTAATCATGGAATAAAGAATGGTAGTTTGTAAGACATGAATAATAAAGGAATAAAGAACCAAATCCATAAAATCATAACATGAGAATGAAACATGGAATTGTGTCACATGCATAAGAATATAATGTGATTCCAATTGTAGACATGACATCACTACCGAGACCATCTTGGTATTATAGGTTCACTCCCCATACCTTCTTGGCATTCATCATTCATTGACAAGGATATCTTGGTAGCATTAGTTGACTTCTCATACCATCTTGGTAGTCATGCTTCACTCGCATGGTCATCTTAGTCATCAAAGTTCATTCCCAATACCGTCTTAGTTTATCCCACGATATATATATATTCACCTAGTGCATTCGAGGGGGATATAGGTCCCAACTATATCAATATTAAATAATACATACATGTTCCACAATATCATAAATAATAATATCATAACCCATGAAATGAAATGGGTATTATAAACAAACAATCATATAATAGCCTATGCAATGATACAAGTTTCATATTTTTTCATCATAAAATATCATGTGAAAGGAAATGGGTTTGAAAATCATATAACCTGTGAATGTGAAATGGGTTCTATAAATATTATTACATCAAAACATAATACATTCATAGAAGCAATTTAAATGGAAACATTAAATAAATTCCCCATAAACTCATGAGTAACACTAAAGGATATTATCTTAGAAGGGAAATAATTTGGAACAATATTTTAAAAACATTTCACGAAGAAAATATCCTTTCTTATTTGAAAGAATGATTTTTAAAACATAAAAACATTTGAAAACCTTTTTATATGAAACATATTTGAAAAATTATAAAGGATTATTTTGAAATTAATAAAACAATTTTTAATCCCTTTTTACTTGAAAATAAACTTCAAGAATCTTTTGGAAACACTTTCAAAAACATGGATATTTAATACAATAGATTTCAGACCGAAGAGAGTGATGGTTAGATTTTACAAAAACATATTATCTTAAGTACCAAGGAATATGAAAAATGGTACTAACAAATGAGGTTATCTGGAAAAAATAGAGTAAAAGGAATCTCATGAGTGTTCTTGGGATTTGTATCATAATATTTCATCAAAGATGCATAGTCATTAACAATCTCAAAAGGCGAAGAAATGGATTCAATAAACTCTTCCAATTTGGATAATTGGACCATACAATTTATGTATTAAAAAAATTACACTGACCATAAAATACCATTAAAATATGGGGATTCAAGATATAATATGGAAGTATATACACCATTAATAATATTTTAGGTGCACAACAATACATGAGTCTCAAAGATGGAAATTTGAGACAAAACATTTTTAACTAATTTGGAAAGTTTTGAAAATTATACCCCATGAAATAATGTTTTTAAAATGGATATGTTAATAACCATAGATTTAAATACAATATACATATAGTAAAATCATGGGTAGTACATACACGACACAGAGGAAAATAGTGGCGAACATAGCATGTATCTAATGAAAATAAAAAGTGAGAAGAAATCCCTTTACCTTATATCTTGACTCCCATCGTACTCATTCAAACCACGTGTATAATAAATATAAATATATTATAAATATTTTACAAAACCATGTATTTATAGCCAATAAGGTATATGTTCTGATTGTGACCTTAAATTACCCACTTGTTAATGATCATATTTTAAGGTTTCACTTCGGGTAATATTTTATTTGTTCTTCATATATGTCTTAATTTGTTATATCGTTGTTCCTTATACATATATAATTATTTATATAATTTAAAACATGATATAAATATCATGTATATATAGTAAATGTGTTTTATAAATATCTATATAATATATAGGTATGGAATGGAACTTGTTGTTCATGGATACAGTATGTAGTACTTAATAAGGAATGTTGTCTCTATTTTTCTTATCATATTGAAAAAAGTACATAATTGAAATATGTATATATATATAATTACACTATTATAATTATTATATATTATATATCATATAATTTCCCTAAATCCATCCTTATTAAATTCCAAGTGGTGTGTGAACGAATCACATCTCTTTTAGGGGGTGTTAGTCCACACTTCCTCAAACGAGATTATCATATTAACACCAAATGGGCAGTAGAAGGTATGTGTTCTAAAAAGGAACACATAAGCTTAAATAAATAATAAATAATATATATAAAATATATAACTATAGTGTCTGTCATAATTTCTACCATGAGAGGAAATAAGGAAAATTGAACAATCATCATTTAGTGAGGTGGTGGTTCGTCATACACATAAAGAGTATGTTCTTTATCCATTATAAGTAGGTGTGTGTATGTGTAGGTTAAATCCTGAGCATTAAAAAACATAGTATTTTTAGGATACTTCTATCTTTATTCAATCATGAAAAAAAAGAATATGGAGGGGTGGAGAATGAAAATAAAAGAAATGACTTGAGAGAAGTTTTTACCTCTTGATTAGGTAACTCCTTTTATTTTATGAGAAATGGATTCCTTGGAAGACTTTATACCCAAAGGGAGGAAAAATGGAGTAAGAGAGAAAATTTGGGAGATTATTGGAGAATATGTTGGGTGATCCAAGGGGCTATAGAGGTCTGAGGAAGAGGGTGTGGTGGTGGCCTTTTATAGGGAAGGAAAATGACTCACTTGGAATTTTTGAAAACATGTTAGGTGTACACATGTTATTACAAAACAATAGACATAAATAACCAACCAAAATTATGAGTGTAAGGTTTATGGATGAAATATGGCCAGCCAATGGAGTTTTGAAATGTTTCTAGGTCATTTGGGCCCCTAATATGAAGGTTAAATCCCTAAATAAGGTTAATTTGACCTTAATGGATGTGATTAATTTTAATCACTTTTACTGATATTTTTGGTAAAAAATAAAGGTTATATTATTAGTCACTAAATATTAAACTTATTACACTGTTCTTTTTTAGTTTTAATAAATTTAAATCCTAGAAGCGGGAAAATTAATATTAATGCTAATCCCACAGACGTGGGGAGAAAGTGAGTTTTTAAAGTAAAATGTTCAAAGGATTGTTGTGATTTTATATTCAATTTCTACGTAAAATTTAATATAGTGAATAAAATTTTATTAATAGTCATAATATTTATCTAATATTACCTTAAAATAAATTTATAATATCATTTAACATTAATAATTAATTAAACCAAAATGTTGTTTTTAACTAAAATGTAGTATTTTCACTATTCATTAAAAAAATGAATTTGCTCATAAAAATCCCACAAATTTAACCTATGATTATTTTTGAATTATAAATTCAAAAATGAAGATTGTTTTTATCAAATATAATTTCTAAATTTGTCAAAAAATAGTTTTATTTTCTTCATAGAAGGACATAAATTGTAGTTCATTTGGGAAAATAGTATTCTTAAACATATAAGGATCGTACTAAAAATTATATATTTCTTTATCAATATGTTTTATATAAACCCACTATAAAAAATATTCGATTTTTTTGTTACTATTCATATTACTAATTTTAATGTCTTGGTTATAATTATCTTGATTAAATAATTTTCAAAATAAAATAATGTTTTGTAGGAAACATCAGTGTTGTGTGTAACGTATGCCAAGTCAGTGTTGCGGGTAGTGCAAGACAAGTAGGTATTTCATTTAACATTGTCCAATTTTGTATTTCCTATAGTTCAATCCAAGTCGGTATTGTTTTTAGTTCAAGCTAAGTCATTGTGGCATGTAGTGCAAGCCAAGTCGATATTGTGTGTAGCGTAAGCCAAGTCCGTATTGTGTGTAGCGCATGCCAAGTTGGTTTTGTGTGAAAGCAATGTGCGAATTAATATTTTTAATATATATGTATATATATAAGTACTATTTCTAGTGTCACATGAAATGAAAAATATAGAAAATATAAACTAATTTGAATGAAAATTATTTCACAAAATCTCGGGGTGTTACATTATTTAATCTAATTAGGATAACAATTAGTATCAGTGCCAATGGTTGAAAGTAAATGGTTCTATCTCAACAGAAGAAATGGAGTTTATTAGTCAAATAGGGATTCCAATATACTATGGAAAAAAATCAACTCTCGAAGAATTATATTCAGCACTACTTCTGATCATTAGGAATGTATGTCTTTACCGAAAAAATGCATGGAATTTAGGATAATATCGACATTGGTGCTCTATCAGAAGCTGGATGAAGGGAATTAGATGCTGACTCTAAAGGAATAAATTCTTTTGGGATATCCTTATCCAATAAAATGTATATATCGTTTATGTTATAAAAGTCATCACATGCTATGTGGGAAATGTTTCTCAATATTTATGAGGGTGACTCAAAAGTGAGAGAAGAAAAGATGTAGGTTCTTTGGAATAATTACATGGATATGAGAATAAACCCCAAGGAATCTGTTGATACCATCTTTAATAGGATGATTTTTTTTCAAGATGTGTGTTTTCTTGGGGAAATTATTTATGTAATAAATATTGTAAAGTGCATCCTAAGAAAACTACCTCATTTGATTAATTCAAATGTATCTAAATTAGAAGATAGTGATATGATGAAGCTATCATTTGTTAGCTTCCACGTTACTCTTATTGCATACATGATGAGAAATGATGATAATGAGTCTTTGTTAAAATGGAATCCCGAATATGTGGAATTAAAATCCATGAAGAAGCTCACCATTAAATATAGGCATGAATATGAAGAGATGGATGAGGTGTTATCATTACTTTCCTCAAATATACAATGATGAAAAGTAATGTTCAAAGTGAAACAACCACATCTATGATTTTGATGTGGTAACATTTTACATATTGCAACAAGGTACCCAAAGAAGTTTTAAGAATATGAAGATGATGAGGTTGAAATTCCCATGAAGAATTGTCCAGTCTACATGAAAGGAAAGAAAAATTTAAATAAGAATTTATTCTAAAAGTTGACTCTTCATTAAAAATAAGATGAGGGTTTAGAAGAATCTTAGGTAGATGGTTTGGAAGACTGTATGGATCATGAAGTGAATTCTATGGTGGTGGTTGTCAGAAATTTCCAAATAAGGGAAGAAAATGATAATGATGATGAATATGTTGAAGGAAGAGTTTATTTTTAGGTTGAATTTGAAGACTCTCCTGACTAGATATATGTCTGGAGATCCAAAACAAGGAAATTCCATGTTTGGGTGAAGATACATGAGATGTGTTGATGTCTTAGTTGTTGAAGGTCTAAGTCACAACTTTCATAGTTTTATTCAACTATGAAACTCATGCAATGTCATAATATTTTCCAAAAAATTTTATGTCATCTTGGAAAAAGAGGGTGTACTGGTTTTGCAGGGAAAGAGTACAAAATTGAATCTCTACCTTGCAAGTGGAGAGGAATATATGTTCTTTTTTTATAATTAAGGAGAAGAAAAGTTATGGTGTAGACACCTTGGTAATTTGATCCAAATGTCATTGGAAGACATTATGACATATGATGTTTCTCGAGACCTCCCTATATTATCATATGATCACACCCATATATGTTATGCTTTTCAATAGTGTAAAATCAATAAATAGACTTATAAAGGAAAATAGAAAAGGTCAAAAAAAATATTATGATTTTGTGTTTATTGGTGTGTGAAGACCAATTTCACAAAGAGATATTGATCGAAGGATATATTATGTTCTCTTTATTTATGATTTAAACAGAATTGCATGGGTTTCATCCACCACTCACAAATCTGGGGTTTTGTTTGCATAAAATCTTATCAAAGAGATCTTGAGAAGATGTTGGGTCAAAAAATATAGAATATATGAATAGATAATAGAATAGAGTTCACAAATAGCCATGTGGAGGATTATCTCAAGAAACATCAGATAAGGAATGATGTTTCTGTAGTAAGAACTCCATAGTATAATGGACTATTTGGGAGAAGAAATAAAATTATCGACAATATGGCTTGATCAATGATCATTGAGAAATACCATCAGGAGATGTTTTTGAAAGAAGCAGTGATGACATCAATGTACATATTAAATAGAGAATTAATTTGTTTAAAAGAAGAGAGGAATCTAAATTATCTATGGTATGGAAAGAATGCAACATAAAATTACTTTCGAGTCTTTAGAAATAAGTGTTTCATTATCAATAATGAAAAACACAATAATTTTGAATACCATGAATATGAATGAATATTTATCAAATACTCAGAGAAAAGTAATTAATATAAATGATTCAATAAGAGGAAGGTAAATATTGATGAAATTCATGATGTAACCATAGTAAATGGTGAGATGAATCTTCATCAAATACATGATTAGTCTAAGGAGGATAGAGATGAAGAGTTATGTATATCAAGGAATTTTCCATTTCTATAGTCAGATTCAGAAGAATATTTAGATAACTAGAAGGATGTGAACAATCCATTCTCTTTACAAAGATTAAAGAGAAGAGCTGAAATTCATAAACAAGACATAATTGGTGATAAACCAATGATAGTGTAGATAAGGAGGATGTAGACTCTAGATCAAGCATCATACTTATCATAGGTTGAGCCTAAATGTGTTGATGAAGTAGCTAGTGATGAGAATTAGGTTAAGGATATGAATACATATCTTGATCAAACTAATAATAATCATACACGGGACATTGTTTCAAGGCCAACATGTAAGACTATTATCAAGATTAAATGAGTATTTCACAAAAAGATGAATGACTCTGGTGTTATGAATCAAAACAAAGTATGAATAGTTTGAAAAGGGTACTCCCAAATATAAGGTATCAATGTTGATGAAAAATATTCACCATTTCCAATGATAGAGATAATCAGATTATTCTTGTCCATAACAATGAAAAGAAAGTTCAATGTTTTTTAGATGGATGTCAAGTCAGCATTTCTTAATGGGGTTTTGGAAGAAGAATTTTATTTTTAGGATCTAGATGGTTTTCTCATTCATGAAGATGAGACCAATTTTTTTTGGTGAAGAAGGCTATATATGGGATGAAACAAGAACCAAGAGAATGGAATTCAAGACTATATCAGTTTTTTTAAAAAATCGGTTTTCAGCGTGATAGAGTTGATTAAAATATATATGTCAACCATGATAGTAATAAAATTATTATGGTGCTAGTATATGTTAATGGAATAATATTTGGTAGATTAGATGTAGTTGAGTTCTAGAAATTTGTATAATCCCTAATTTTTTTTTGAAATTTTGGTGATCACTGAATTAATATTTTTCTTTGGTTTACAGTTGACAAAAGGAAATAATGGCACATTAATTTATCAATAAAAATATTCCAAGGAGGTCTGAATGAGATTTGTAATGGATAAATCCATGTATAAGATGACTTTATTGGCTACCCGGATGAAGCTATCATGGGATGATGAAGAAAATTTACTAAATATCACAGAATATATGAAAATGATTGGTAGTCTATTGCACATGACAACTAAAATACCTGATATTGATTTTTTCACATGTCAAATAGAAATATATCAAATCAATCCCAAGGAAATCAAATTTTATTCATAGGAATTAATAATTTGGTATATCACGAGAATAATTGATTTCAGTTTAATGTATAATTTCAAATCTCAGCAATTGTTATTGGGCTATACAGATGCAGACTGGGTTGGATCAGCAGATGAAATAAAATCAACATCAGGAGGTAACTTATATCATGGAGGATTATGTATTTATTATCTATTTAAGAAACAATATTAAATTTCATTGAGTACCATAGAAGATGAATATTTTACGGCTACTCAAGTGTGTGCACAGTTATTATGAATGAAGCTGTAGCTTGATGATATGGGAGTTGAAGTGAAGTATCCAATCATAATCCATTACAATATTTCAAGTTCTATAAATATTATAAAAATAAATTCCATCACTCTAGGGAAAATAACATTGAAATAAAATATCATTTTATCTAGGATAATGTGAATCAAGGGCTTGTGAAGTTGCATTTTCTACCTAAAGAACTATAAGTTGTAGAAATCTTGGCCAAGGAATTACCCAAAGAATCATTTGAAAGGAATCATCTAACTTTGGGAGTTCAGTTGAATCCCAATACATGAAAAAGTGTGGATGTGGGACCCCCTATTTTGGAGGTATTGTGCATTTTCTCCACATGTTTTGATTTGTGTTCTTTACCCTATTACAGAAAAAAGTAAAGTGACTTTCATGTTTATTAAAAAATGTGGATAAATTTTAGTTACAAATGGGAGAAAATGTCTTAATAAAGATATGAGAGTAGTTGATTGGTGTGGTAGTGATGTAGGGGGAGTTTTAAATTAGAAAATTATAAAGTTTATTGATCAAAAGATAGATATCAGGATATCTAAGGTTCATGATTAAATAAACTGGGTGGTTTTGGAGGTTTTTGAATGAAGTGATTCATCGACGAAATTTTTATTATACAATTTACCCTCATGCCGATCATGGATAATGTGGGATTTGAGTTTATGTTATGTAAATCCTTGATCTCCATGTGAATCAAAAGAAGACAATTTTGGTATATGATAGAAGAAGCTTCAATAATGTATCAAAATGGGAAGAGTTTTCAACAAACCCAAAGGTGGATATTGTTGGGAATAAATCCTTTAAGGGTACATTTTATTGTTTTTTGGGTGATTGTGTTTGATGAAAATTCCATATTTCTATGAATCAGTATGGTTTTTTTTAAAAACATATATTTAAGGTGGTGCAGTTTCCTTGTGTTGTCCACATTTTTGGGCCTCAAAATCGGTAGTTTATTTTTGAGAATAATGGTTTTCCACAATGGATTTCACATGTTGTAGACTATGAAGTACAATTCATGGAAAACAAACAAGGTATACAGAACAGATAAGGAAAATTAGTAAAGTAATATTTCTACATAGCAGCTTTATATGAACCGTGAAGTGAACTATGCAGACTACATAGGAAAAAAAGTTTAGCAGAGGCTCTGAGTTCAAAAGCGACTTGAAGTTCATGGGAGGTTCATCATTTTCAAAATTAAGGTACTGATTTGTGTTGTTTCAAAGATTTTTTGTGTGGAAGATATTGGTTTCCACAAAGTATCAAGGCATTATGTGGACCACAAGTAACAATTTGCGGTAAATGTTGTACCACATCGATATTTTCAGAAATTTATATTAATGGGATTTGTGGATCTATTTTTCTATATAAATACCCCTAATAAGATGATTAAGCAGATAGAAAATTAAAATAGAATAATATCGTTTTGGAAATAATTTGACAAAGTACGATGATGTTCATGGTAAAAATATTTCGAGAAGGTTAATAGGTTCATGAGGGAGGATTTCACAAAGGGAGAGTTGTTCCACAAAAGAAGTTAATAGAAGGGGTTTTGTGGGGCTCGGTACCCCGCAATTGAAGAGGAACCACATATAAGGGCAAGTCACTAGGGCATCATCCATCTACAAAAGATGTGGAGGTGATCCACAGAAGAAGACGAGGCAGCCCACAGAATAAGTGGTGGTTTGTAGAGCACTCACACCACATAGTGCAAGATAGATTGTAGAGGAAGAAGGTAGTTCATAGAGGATTCATGGAAGTTTACAAATTCACTAAAATAGTTCAGAAAAGACATTTCCTCAAACTAATGGTATGTGGAAATGTGGGACTTTAATAGAGAATATACCTATAATTGAGGATGTGTTCATTCATGAAAATAAAGGGGCTAAAATTCCATAAAATGTGTGTGGATCCCTTCTATATCTGTATGGAAAGAAAGAGGAAGATGGTGATCCTTCCACCAGCAGTAATCCATACAAAGTGACTCCCAGAGTGACCCTTGGTAAAGTAGTGTGCTGACCCATGACCTTATAAATGAAGTGAGAATGGGAATAGAAGTGATCTAGCCTGAACATTGTAATTTGGTAGTGAGTTTTAGTAGATTCGTTACATCAGCACATTTTCATTGTATGCTCCATGGAAGTATCCTAGTGATGGTGAACAAAGTAAAATTATTTAGTCTCTTACATGATCTCAATTCTTTTCATACATTACTATGGGAAATGGAGATAAGAATGTTTTTTATGTTGAAATAATATATGGAAGGGAATTTGTTTTAATATATCATACACTGATTCACCCCACCTCAGGGTATTTAACCCAATTTGGGTAAGATATATTTGATATTTTTTTTACAACAAACCATTCTATTATCACATAGATCCTTATTAATTAACTCATATTCCTTTCCAACCTTTTTGGAATCATAAATGGTAGAAACTTTTTCAGACTCATACACTTTAGAAACTTATGACTTATATACTTTTTGGGTTTTTAGACATAGAAAACGTTCCTACATTATTTCTTCTAATAAACATCTTCAATGTTCCTTCTATCATTAAAGTTAACTTTTTATCCTTCTTAGGTTCACCCTTTCCAAAACATTCACCAAATTTAGAGATAGAATCCCGGATGCTTTTAACTCTCTATTCAATATTTAAATGTTTTTTTGAATGAATTCTAACTCTTCTTCATTTTTTTTCAACTTAAATTAATTTTTTTCATTCCAATTCAATTCATTATCATAAGAATTCTTTAGAAAATCAACTTGTTTAAGTAACATATCTTTATATTCCGGATAACATTGTTGAATTATTATTGTAGGACTTTATTTCTTTAACTTCTTAATTTCATTTTCATATATCACTATATGTCTGATACATTATTTTAATACCTTAAATAGATGAAATTAAAGCATAATATCTTCTTATTTAGAACTAATAATTTCAAAAGCATCTCAATTTACAGTTTCAATGAAAGTATTTTCACCATCAAATTTTGTGAACCTTTCATATTTTTCATCACTATATTAATCTTTACCATCTTTAGACAAAATATTCTCCTTTTGGATTTTCAGAATTTTTTTCCCTTCTATTTGAAATGGATTTAAAATTATCACCCTATTTTATCCAGGACCATCTCTACCTTCTAGATTCTTTATCACTGTTGTCTTCATTTCTCCTCAAGGGTTAATTCATAGAAAATTTCCCAATAGCTCTTCATTCAAAACATTTCAAGGGAAGTTTCCCCTTATACTTTCCTATACCTATTTTCAAATTTTTCAAAAACAAGGATACAAATTTATCAATATTTTTACATAACTAATTTTTAGCTTTGGATTCAATGAATACTTCTTCTTTTAAACCCTTCGTAGACTTTTATTTCGTGGAAGCCATGAAGGAAAATTCCCAATAAACGCTTTATCCATTAATACCCTTCTCCATTCTCATTTAATAAGTAATAATAGAACTATGAAAATAATCAAGTGAATTTTTTTTATGATCTCTATATTCAAAAGATGAAACTTTGGAATCAAACATATTAGGAAGAATTATCAAGATATTTTCAAAATAGTTTAGTCTTCAAACATTTCACCAAGACATAGAATAGTGCTGATAATATCATTCACCTTTGTAAATGAGTCCCCAAAAAATTTATAATTACTAATTTTCAGATCATTATACTTCATCCTCTAGATATGTAAATTGGATTTCTTCACCTTTGTATGACCTTCATAAATGTTCCTTAACTTTTATCAGGTAACTTTGGAAGTTGAAACTCCCTTAACTCTAATAAATGTACCTTTATAAAGTGATGAGTGTAAATAATGATTATTTTTTCCATCATTCTCAAGATTCTTCTTATCTATAGATGTGAGAGGAAGGTTTTAATCCAAAAGGTGTAAACCAATTTTTATTTGCTTCAAGAACATCAAACCCAAGAGACATAGCATAAGGAAACATTAAATCTTTTTAAACATGATAGTTCTTACCAGATAAGATTGGAATCTTTTTACTCTTAACACAATTCAAATTCTACATATGAAATTTTCTTCAAAAAACATTAACAAAGAGTAATTTAAGAGAACTTTTATCTATGTTACCAATTGATATTTCCCAGAAATGATCAATGTATCACTAAGAGGGGAGGGGATTAATCAATGATACCTTTTTTGTTAATGTTTTTTTTCTTTTGAATCAACTTTCAACTCCTACAAAATATTTATCACTTTCTGAAAATAAAACAATTACACACCCATATGAACACGATAATTTAGAAGTTTTGCTACACAAAAAGAGTAGATAAATCCTTTTCATGGTTTGGAAACAATCCAATACCACACAATCTACAAGAAGACATTCCATTTATGTGGATACAAATAAGTATGATACACCCTTAAACTTTTGTATCACTATGATTATTATAAAATATTATGTGCTTCTTCCAGAATAAATGAAGTAATTCAAGTTTGTGAAACAAGTTAGGAGACTTTATCCAATTTTCTATAAACATGTTACTATGATTCCTTATCAACAATAAATTTTGATAACTATAAACAAAAATTTTAACTTTTGTACCCAATAGCTGGTAAGAACATATTTGGACTTCATAGGGATACTTAGTCTGATAGAAAACTCTGATTCCCCATTATAATTTATAAGTTCTAAAAACATAAGCTTAAAATAATACCACATAAAAAATTATATACCACCTTCAATTTCAATCCAAACAATTATCTATGATTGCTCAGTTCGATCATGTAACCATTGAATATAGTCTTCGAACTTCTTCTTCTTACAAGAAAAACTAGTTAGGAAAACTCGATCCAAAAAAAACTACTCTCTGAAAACAGTCATCACTTTAACCTTATCTCTTCACTTTATGTTCCATAAAGTAAAATGTACTTCCTTCTATTTATAGGGGCACCAAAATTGTTTTTTTGGAATCTGAACATTATTTCCCACTTAACAAAATTTACCAAAACATTAATTTTTACTTAATTTTATCTATATCATTGAATTCTTAAACTCTTATAGAATATTATCAAAACTTATAAATTCTTATCAAAACTTTATATAGATTCAAACCATCTATCCATTATTCTATCAAATTCTGATTTATTCATTGCAATAAATACAGATGTACAACAACATATTCTTCATTATGTTCATCTATACTAGTTGATTGTTAAAACATATATTCTCATATTGATGCTTCATACTGAAAAAAAGTATAAAACATTGAAAACATTATTCAATAAATAAATTTGAGACATTTGAAGTATTCTAATACACCCTTCGACAAACACTTCTAGAAAAACCATTTAAAAATCCATTTTTCTTCTTTTCCTTGGATTGATGTTCATATGTTCGATGAAGTTATTGGTGTCATCCTATGTCTAACATAGTAGTCTCTATATCACTGTAATTGATCAGTATCATCTCTCGTCTAAGAAATATTTATTTAATTTTAAAAAATATCATATCTCTTTCTTCTCTTGACCCAAATGTAATACAATTCAACATAATGAAAATGGTTCACTAAATTGTTCATCATCATCCAGTTAATTGGTTTTTAACTTTATTATACAAATTAGTCATAAAAAATAAATTTTCTTAATCAAAATCCCCAATAATATCCATATATAAATACGATTTAGTAATATTTTATACCTCTAATGAATCAGTGGCATGAATTTTTTGATGGATCTCTGTCCTTAGTGACTTCCTTCTCATGCCTGATTATGATACAGAAAAACATCTCGAATTTACTAACTTCTTTATCTAATTTTTTTTATCTTCTGAAATATTAGTCTGACTGAAATCCAACATCTTCACCTTATCACATTTCAAACTCAATATCACATCCTTCAAACTATTCAATGTCTAGTGAACCTCACTCCAATGAAATGAGACTGGAATACTTAAACATCATAACCTTTATTCTTTAATAAACATCAACTTATATCATTATTTCCCCATTAATTTTATAAATTTAGTATTGAAATGGATTCATCTAAATTAAATTGGAAAACATTATACATTTTAATTATTTTAGCACCTCAAATATTTCTAATCAAACCTCAAAAAGATTGACAACATATGTTATCTTGATTTCCTTCATAAGTCTTGTATAAAAAGTTTTCCATAAAACTGATGATTTAAGAGAACTCCAATATCAACCAAGAATCATCATATTTATTGGATCCATTCAAACTCTGATAAATATTCTCATACTAATTCACACATTCATTTCAGATCTAAGGTGAGTTTGATAGAAAAATTTAATTAAAAAACATCTCCACAGTAGAAAGACAAAATGGATATTATTTATTTTGAAAATTGATCTTTATTAATTGATTATGATTTATCCTTATGTTCATATCATTCGATCACCAAATCTTAAAAATTGAGGTTATTTATTTTTATTAACCAAAAAATACATCACAATGTAAAAAAATTAGTACAAACTTCTTTTAGTTTTCATATAAAATTCTAGACAACATAGGAACAAAAAATTTTGGATTTAGGAGGTGAAATTATTAGGGAATGTTCACTCTAAGATAGGTATATTGATTAATCTATAGAAATTTTAGGCCACGATGTCTTGTATATTTCCTATGAACATGTCTGGGATCAAAATATTTTTGGGTTGAAAGGAAAATTATTGGTGTTTTTTCTATGAATTATCATATTTATCAACACTCATGACCATGCTGATAACCAAGGTAGGGATGTTTATATTTTCATAAGAGTGTGATGATGTTTTCTTGAGCTAAAAATGAGGTTGACTAAATATATGGTTTTGATTCTTCCTCAACTATGGATTTTTAATGTCATTTACTATGATGGATTATGAGTTTGTTTGAACCTATACTAATATAGAGGGAACTTGTAGTAGCTTTTGGGTTGCTTCATCTATGCCCCCTTGAGTGGAGATATCCTATAAACAACATGTAAATAATAGATATTATCATCTATTTGATGTTATGGAAACACTATCTCTTCATTCAAAGGTTTTTTCTATAAATATGATAGGATCCTTCACTATATCATCACAAAGTGGAACCTAAATTTGGTGTCATGGGACAAGATAGAGTATCTATAGATTTTTTTATTTTACATGAAATTTTCACAAGGTAAATGAAATGTAAATGTAAATTCACTTAAAAATATGATGCAAGTAGAAAAGTGTATTGGTGAATTAACTATGGAGGAATAGGGGGCCCTAATGTTCATGTTGGAATATTGAAGGATTGATGTTATTGAAGATTAGGGATCGATGAAATGTTCCCCTTTAGTGATCACATATTTTCTAATAAACCAGATGAAGGCCTACTAGGAATATAACCCTGAGGGTATTGTGATTGGATAATGACTAGGGTTTGGTGTCCTAGAACCTGGGTGTTCATTAGATGATGATCATATGATCTTTGTACAAGGTAGAGTTATTATTTCCACTTTTATCAGGGAAGATATGATGGCATACATCTATGCCTCACTATTGGTGGTGCATATTGGATGGAAAAAGATATACCATGAATTCAGGAGAAAGTTATGGTGTCCATGGATTCAGAGAGAAATTCTTAGATTTGTTTCAAGATGCCCTACTTTATATAGGATAAATCCCATGAACTAGAATATAGGTGGTCTACTCAAGCAACTTCTAGTTTCCTTGTAGAAGTTCTAGGATATCACTATAAAAAATGATATTGGGTTACCCATGAATTCAAGGATATGTGAAATTGTCCAAGTGATTGTTGATTAGTTAAAGAATGTTGATAATTTCATATTGATCCATGATGATCACTTAGTAGGTGAATTAGGAAATCCATATATCTGTGAGATTGTATTATTATAAGGGGTTCACTTGATCACTATATCTATTATAGATACATTTTTTACATAATAGTTTTTAGAGCCTTAAAAAGGCCCCAGGGACTCAGTTGAGATTACCAATAGTGTACCATCCCTAGATAGATGTACAATGGTAGAATATGATCCATATACATGAGGATATCATTCAAGATTTCAAGATAGAAATTAGTGTATCTTGCTACGATCACATATCGTTGGTTGAGTTCAGATAAAATAAAAATTATCATTATTTGATTCACATTGAAACTTATGAGTCTCACTATTGTAGGCAATTTCATTCACCACATTGTTTGCATGAGGTTGTTAAGGAAATAATTATAGGCTCAATTTTGGTTCCAGATTCTTCTGAGACAGTGAACATTATTTAGAAGAGTTCGACCGTAACTCAGAGTATACATGTATTTTATGTTTACTAATGGAGGATTCCTATGGAGTTTTCAATAGGGAACTATGTTTTTCTTATATTGGTTCCTAGGTTAGGCCACCAATGATAGAATAATAAAATAAAGATAAACACATGGTATTTTGGGCCCTTTGAGATCACTAAGTTATTTGAAATAGTGGTGTAAAATATAAATCATCCTCAGAATTACCAAATTTGGAATAATTGTTTATATGTGTCTGAGATCTAGAAGTATATTCTTGATCCCAAAAATGTCATTGACTATGATTATGTTGATTTGGAGATTGATTCATGCGCATGGAGTGTATTGTATAATAGAGTGATAACACTATTTGGGGGAAGATTATTCCATATTTTTGTGCCTTATGGTAGCATGGATGTTTCTCAGAGGGACCATTAGAATGGGAATCAGATGTTTGTGATTAGGTTCCTAAGTTATTTGAGTAGGAAAAATATATATTCTTATCAAAGAAGAGATGTCTATAGAGTAAGAGATTAAAAATACCTGAAAATATTTATTTCATGTATAAATATTATTATTTCCATCATCACCTTTTATTTTTTGATTTTATCTATTCTTGGGTGAAGCAATGTGATATTTCAATATCTTATAGATTTTTAAAAAGAGGTTTTTTATATCTAAAACAAGAAAAACCATATCATGGTACATGTTGTGGTTCCCCTGGTGTGTGCCATGGTAAGAAATAGAATGGGAAATGACTTTGGCAAGCCAGGGGAAAGTAATGGTTCCTAGGTAAGACTCCATTCAGTCATGGATTTTGAAACCACATCATACCCATTTTAAAGGATTTAGTGCGGGAAAACACCCTTGATTTTGGGGACACAACATAGGGCTGGCCAATTTAGCCTGGTGTATAAAAGGAAACCACAACCACAGATATCCCCTAGTGAAATCCCTTTCGACGGTGCTAAATTTGGAAATGAATAAAACACACTCCCATTTAAGATCTTGAAAAAACCAAAAGTTAAATGCATAGGTATTAATTTTGGGGTCTTTATAAAGTCTATTAATTTATTTATAACCCTTATTAATTGAATCGACACCATTACATAGTGTTTTCTTCATTGTGACATGAAGTTTGATGAAAATTGGAAAACCCATTATAATATTGAGTTTTTAATCAATGATACTTGGTTTTTTCTTCATTTATTTCAATATTTTCTTCTCATTGATCAATCTGAGGACTTGTCTAATTCTTTATCAATATAATTCTAGATTTGGGTGACTCAGTAATTATCTTTAGTGAGTCTTCTTTTTGGGATAAATTTACTTAAAATTTTCTTATTTTATCATGGAGTTATATTTTAATATATTTTATGATAATTCATTTCATATTATATTGTTCTAATTCCATCATTACTGTATTAACAACCCTATTGATGATTGGTTGTGTTTTATGATCTCTTAGTGGTATTCTATTTTTGACTTCCACTATTTTCTATATAAAGAAGTTATATTTTCTTCTTCCTTTAACTAGTATTGGATTCACCCTTTGATGGTAGTTATAATTGGGTATTTTTTTTCAACACCATGTTTGGTGCTTCTAAGATCCATTCTCAACAAACCATTTTATTTTATTAGAAATTGGTTATAGGATTTCTTGGAAATAGTTCTTGTTCCGGTTGGAGTGAGGACATGGTTCAGGAGATGACACCATTGGAGAACCATGATATTGATGTCAAAAATTTTCATGTTAGAAGTTATATAACATTTTGGTCTCTTGTATACAATTTTTCTCAAGGTTTGATTCTTGATATGTCTTTCTTGTTCAACCTTGCTTGATGGAGATTACATGTGGTTGTATATGTGTCCCATCAGACCCATTCATGTTGTATGATTCCATGATTAGTATTATATCTTATTTGACCACATTTTATGTTGATTACATGTATTTTATGACCATATATTTATTCTCAAGCTAATATGTTAGTCTTTTCCTTATACTCTCTACCATGTTATGTGTGATACCTTTCCTGTGGAGGTTTTTCTTTGTTTTTCGGACTGGTGAAATGTCATGTTATGATTATTGTAATAACCCAAAATTTAAATAATTAATTCTACTTATTTATGTACAATGTCACCAGATTGTATGGAATGTAACACTAGACAAGAAAATAAAAAACTGTATTACTATTATAAATGTTACATTGATGGGTATCACCAAAAGCAACAACTTTATAAAATATATATAAACATTATTATAAAATAGACCGGTTTATAATTAGAAATATAGTTTCTTAAGATTAATTTATTTTCACTTATATACAAATTAATTTTACCACTTTTAAATGTTTAATATAAAAAAATTTAAATCAAATTTTGGATATATCATGGTAATATTATCTGATGAATTTTTTTTATTTTTTTCTAAAATAATAGATTTTTAAGTGAGTTGTAAAAAATACTATTTTTGAAAGTACCTTGTGTTTTTATATTTAATAATAAATTTAAAGTTAGAAAACCTTTTTTATAACCATACATTTTACTTTTAGGTAAAATTATATCCGTTAAAATATCATGTTCAAATAATAAAACAATATTTGATACTTTTAAACATAAGTAATATTTTATGAAACATTTATTTAAATAAATTATCATTTTAAAATTATATTTTATAAATGGAATCAGATGAAATTGATTTTTAATTTAAAATTATTGGTTCAAAATTATCTAATATGTTAAACATTATTTTTATTCATAATTATTAAATTACCCAAGTAAAATATTAGTTACCTTGTTAAAAAAGATTTTTTTAATGTGTTATAATTTTATAAATATTTTTCCTTTTTTTAGAAAAATTAAATTAATAAATATTAAATTAAAACAAAAATATAATGTTTAAAAATATAAAAAATGAATTAACGCTAATTTAATGGGTAACCAATTCTAAATAAGAATAATAACACTTAATGATTTAAAAAAAATATCTAGAGAAATATTTTATCAACAAATTATATATTTTTATTTAAAAGTTAATTTAATCCTATTTAAAATTGAAGTAGGGTAAATTGAGCAAAAAATTATATTCAACTTTTCAAAAATTTGTATAGTAAAATTAAAATTTTTCAATAAAATAATGGAAATTATGCATATTTAATTAAGATTAATAAGTGTTTAAATGAATAATTTAAGGTGGCTCAAATATTCCCAAAATTAACATTGAATTTAGACATTATAAAAAAAATTTAGTTTTTAAATACTTTCTTAAATTCCTTACAAACATCCCTCACATAACTCACCTAAATTAAATTCCATTTAATTCTTACCCCTTACTTAACATTATTTCTTATAGAATCGTCCATCTTCTTCAACTATAAAAGGAGGATCACTTCCACCCTTCAAATACCCCACTCTTATTTCAAACAATATATGAACCATTACAAAACATTACTATAATTGAATCCCTTTACCCACCCTAACTCCCCTATTCACCAAAAATTATTCTATGTTGCTCAAAAGTAAATCCTTCATCATGTGTAAGTTCAAGGTATCAACACAGGTATCACATCATTCATTTCATTTCTTTCATATTAATTACTCTATAAATGAACCATAAACATATTAAAATAATAGAATCAGTATAATTAGTGTGATGAGATATTATTATAATAAGGATAAAGAAATTATTTATTCTCTTACATCTTCTTAGAAAAATAAGAATTTTCTCTAGAACATTAGCATGGATTACAGCCTCTACCAAGCGATGCTTTAAATTTCTCATAAAAACCCTTTATATATAGAAATAATGATGTTATTATAGAGTAAATATGATTTTTATAATTTATTTATTATTATGAAATTATAACATATTATCCACCTTCATTTCTCCCATTCATTTGGTAACACAAATTTAAATCATTTGGTCTGCAGACAACCACCTCCTTGAATAAATATGATTCATTTTCATTTATTTCCAACCATTAATGGATTTAGTTTTTATAATATGTGAATATATAAAACATTTAAGTAAAATATATCATTAATGTGTTTTTTTATAACATAAAATGTGATGATCATTATAAGGTAATCAATCAATATTATAAAATAAGACAAAAGTAGTTCATTACAATTTTTGTTTTCTTAAAATGTGACTAAAATCATATTTAATTTTATTAGAAAAATATAAGGCCTTAAAAGCATCAGCTATAGTACCTTTAATTGTTTTGAAATCAAATTTTTTCAGAGAAATGGAATATTGACACTGATTTTATAAACCTAGTTCAAAAGGATATGATTAATAAAACTCGATGCTGAAAATTGTTTACAAAAAATATAATACTTGAATAGAATTGTTATCAATAAATAGTATAAATATAAATAAATAATAAGGTTTTGAAATAAGTAATTATGATGTTTATACTTATGATATAGGAGGTAAAATCATTCCTTTGAAATCAAGGAAATATTAAGGGATTTTTTTATCCCAAAATCCTTTCTTTAAGTTATGAAGTTTATTATTGAACATCATATTTACAAGGCTTTCCATTTTGATTGAAATTATTCACTTATTTCTAGGGAAAATGTTTTCTTCTTCCAAATTCTATTTCATATGAGAATTTTTTTATTCATCTTAAAAATGAAAAGGACATTTTGAAAAGGTACTTGTAACTATTACTTTTTTAATAATGAACACTAAAGGTTTAAAAAATCTCCATTCATGTTTTTTTTATTATCTCAAAATTATCTATCACTCATGAAGTGTTGTTTTATATTTTAATATTATATAAAACCTTTTGGATAATAATTTTTTTATATCCTATGATGTATGTAGTTCATGTTATTTGATACAATTAAGAAACCCATTTTTTCCATGGGTTATCTAAGTTATTATGATGATTGTTTATAGGTGGAACAAATATGCTTGGATGATGTCATATGGGGTCCTACATCTCCCTCTAATGAATTGGAATATGATTATATCTCATAAGATAGTCCAAATCGAACATAATTGTTTTTCACATAGGAGGGGCTTGATGGTCTTGCTCACAATTTTTATCATGAACATAATGAGTTTTTTCACATAATCTTGTCCATAATGTATTTTCTACACTTGATTTCATATGGTTATGGATGTTCCAAATATTAAAAACTTATCATGTAATGACACATTTCAATGTTTTTATTAAGTTATTCACTATTTCAATATGCATTTTATTTCTATGAAATTCCATTTTTTTCATGATTATTACATTTTGAGTACGATCACCTAATGTCATGTTCACAGGTTTTATGTTTTATCTTTTATGTTTCCTTAAAGATATTTTTATGATATTATGTGTATCTTTCATATTTTTTTATTTTCATTCATTGTCTTATGATTTGTTATTTAGTTATTTATGTTTTTCTCATATTCTCTTCATGATAATGATCTAATTATTTATGATATGTCTTTTCCCTTACTTGAAATTTGATCTCACCTCATTATTATGTTTCAACTAGATAGGTTTTTAAGACAATTACAACATGTGAGATGTATAGAAAAGGTTTTAGAAGATAATAATGATGAAAAATGTTTTCAAGTGTTATAAAATAACTTTTATATATAACTAATTTCCATTCTAGTACACTTCTTGATAAATCGATTGTGCAAGTATTTGTGAAGTATTATTTAGATGGTTAGATTAATGTAATTTTTAAGTTATGTTTAGCATGGGTCTCTATAGTTCATATTTTATGGATTTTTGTTTATATTTTGAGATTAGTATATATAAAATTAGTAAAAAATCTAATGAAAATTCTATGGGATGAATATATTTATATGATAATATCCTAATGTTTTAGTAAATTATGGATTACAGGGTTTTCCCAGGAAAACATCCCTTTCTGGATAATAAATGTTGATGTAATTTTTTACATATGAATATAGGGGTAATAACCATAAAAATATTTGGTCGAGTATGTCTCAACGATTATTTTGGAGCAGGTGAATGGGCCCTTACTACGCACCAGTATTGACACTCTCCGAGATATTATGTGGAAAATTACATTATCTTTACAAACTATTACAATGTATTTGAATATATATAAATATATATAGAGAGTTTAGTTAAAAAACCATTCATAGATATCCTAGATTGAAATCCACATATTCGTAGGCTATTATATGAACAACCCTTATGAAATATTTTTTTATGTTTATAGATTCCATTTATGTGTTGTCATTAATTTAAATATACTCATTCTATTTTTTCTATTAGTCAAGATAATTATAATTAAGTGATATGACATGCACTAAATCTAGCATCTATAACCACAACCACCTTATTTTATTCAATTTTGTTCGTTATTTTATATCACACATTTTATATAAGAAAGTAAAATCAGTACCCCAAGCAATGGATATTGAACTCTCAGAGAAAACCCATAGTGGCACAATGATCATGTCTAGTACTTAAAAATATTCTCTCAATTATAATTTTGGGAGGGTACTTACTACAAATATAATTTTTATTCCTCTATTTTATGTTTTCATAATATTGGCGAAGGATTGGATTTACATTTTTAAAGAATATAACAATGTTTAGGAAAAGGATGTCTGATTTCATAAAAAAAATAATCCTATTGTCATATATATATGCAAGGATGATAATGAGAAAACACTATAAGAACATTATATATAATGGGTTATGGTACTAAACAATAAGGAACTATTGTCTAAAATTATTAGGGAGGAAGTCAACATTAATTTCATTCGTATTTTATCAGAATATAATGATAAATTTCTAGATGAACTTCCTATTCCTCCCATAAAGCATGAGTTTTGGATCTTGATTAAACTAATAATCAGATCCATGCCTCTATCACTATATCTATAAATAATTTATACCATTTAATTAGAGGAGTTAAATAAGGAACTAAAAGTTAATTTGGATATGGGTTTCATATTCCTCAGTGTTTCACCATGGGGTTCCCCAGTCCTCTTTGTAAAAAAGAAGGGTAGATCTATGCACCTATGAATTAATTATCATGAGATTAATAAAATCCAAATAAAAATAAAGACTTCTATACAATCGTATGTATGATCTATTTAGTCAACTCTTAGGATATTAGTACCTCTCAAAGATAATCATTTTTTCTAGATACCATCTATTATTGGAAAAAAGTGATAATATATCAAAGACAACATTCTATAAATGTTATGGAAACTATGAGTATATATTGATTACATTTTAGACATATAAATTCCCATACTATATTCATGGATCCAATCAATATAGTTGTTAGATACTACAATTATAAATTTGTGGTTATTTTTTAAGATGATATTATTAAATATTAAAAGAGATAGGGATAGAATGAAGATCATTTGAAAATTGTGTTAAAGACATCGAGAAAGGATAAGTTTTATACCAAATATAGAGGATTTGAATTATTAATACTAATTATTAGGTCATGTAATCACGATCATGGGCATATCAATAGATCCATAAAATAAAAAAGTTATTAAGTAATAGCCTAGACTGACACTGTAACTAATATCTATAGTATTCATGGGTTAGCAGGAAATTGTGGATGGTTTGTGAGAAGTTTATCAGGGATATAAAATCCACTAAATAGGTTAACATAAAACATAATAAAGTTCCTTTGGATATGAAAATGTGAAAAATTATTTATTTAACTGATGAAGAGTTTGGTTACTGTTACAATTCATATATTATCATGTAGTGTTGGATGGATTTTAATAGAATTTTATGCTTCAAAAAAGGATTTGAGATGCATAATCTTGTATCATTATAAGAAAATATCTTATGGTTAACACCAAATATTTACTCATGAAAAACATGATCCAACACATGATTTGGACCTGTAGGTAGTGGTATCATCATTAAATATTTTGAGATATTATCTCTATGGAGAACATTGTTATATATATACTAAATAGATGATATTGAAATATGTATTGACATAGACGGAATTGAATATGGGACAAAGTACTTGGTTTGATTAGATAAAATATTATGAATGCTCAATATGTTTCCACCTAGGCAAGAAAAATATGGTGGTCAATGCTCTGGGACAAAAAGATCGTATTACTCTTTCCAAGATAAGGATTTAAAAATACTAAATACTCATGGATTTGTTAATAATGAATCATTAACTTTCACAACTGATAGCTCAACCTTCCATTCACATAAAGACCAAAGAAGAATATAAAGATGATGTTGATCTATAAAAAAGGTAAAAAATATTATAGTGTTAAACATTGATAAAGAAAGAGATATTTTGTTTCGAACCTAGTTTTGTGTCCTATAAAATATATAATTGAAGAAGGAACATTTTTATTATGTTCATATCTCATCCTTCTATTTTTATACTGAATTAAAAATTATGTATAGAGATCTAAAGAGATACTTATGGTGGGATATTATGGATATAGATTTATATAATATATATCTCGATGATTGTTTTTAGACAGTTAATACTGAAAAACGAAACCCTAAGGGTTTATAGAAAATATTACCCATACAATAATAGAAATTGGAAATCATCACCATGGAAATTGTCGTAGGACTCCCCAAAAATTCTAAAATAAATATTAATATTTTTTATAGCCAATCACATTAAAAGGTCAGTGCATTTATTATATCAAAGAACATTTCACCCTTGAGTAACCAACCAAGATATATATATATATATATATAAGGGAAGTGTCAAAAAGTACCACTATCCATTTTTGTGTGTAAGATATTCATTTAATGGGTAGAATGTAATGACGCTTGATTTCAATAATTACATTTACATAATTAAGTACCATGTGAGTATCTTTCAAGGAACACATCAATCAATAAAAAATGTGAGTGATTTTATTACCTTAATAGCTATTAAATTGGACAACATCACTATGTGTAACCACATTATAAAAACTATATAAAAGGTTCTGAAAAAACAAAATTCATTTTATAACTAGAAATATATGTTTCTTAAAATTAGATTATGTGTACTTATATGAAAATTAATATTATCTATTTTAAAATTTAAATTTGAAAAAATTAACATCTTTTTTTGATTTACCATTATCATATTATTTTTAATATGATTTATTGGTATTTTTATAAAATATTTGATTTTTAGGTGAAAAGTGAAAAATACCATTTTAGAAAATACAACATAACTTAATATATAAGTATAACCTAAAACTTATGAAACATTCTTCCTGTACAAATATATGAATTTTTAGTAACAATATTTCTTATAAAATATCATGTTTAATGTAAAAAACCTATATTTTATAATTTTTAACATAAGTAATATTTTATAAAAAAAATATTGTAAACACTTTATTAATCTAAAATTACTTATTTTAAATTGAATTAAATGATAAGGATATTAAATTTAAAATATTTGGGTTGAAATTAGGGAATAAGGGTCCCTTTATTTTTAAGGATAAATTTTATATACTTTTCGTAAATATTAGTAACCATGGAAAAATGATAATTCTCAAAAAATAATACTCTAAATATTTTGTATTTAAAAAAATAATAAATAATCAATTTTCAATTAAAAAAATTAATATCATGGTTAATCATATAAAAAGATTAATTAACACTCATTTAATAGATAATCAATTTGAAATAAGATTAGGAATACCTAATGATTAAATCAATAATTTTCTGTGAAATCGTTCTCAGAAAATTTTATGTTTTGATTTAAAATATAATTTTATCCTATTTACAAATTCATTTATGATAAATGGAACCCAAATTTTAATTACACGTGATGAAATTTTGTTATAATTGGTTACTTATATTTTTATTGATGAAATAACTGACATAATTGGAATTTAATTAAGAGTATTACTTGTTTAAATAACTAATCTAACATGGCTCTAATTTTCCTAATTTATCATGACCATTAGACCTTCTAGATTAAAAATTAGGTTTTAACTTCTAACCAAAATATCTGGGAAACCTTCTTATGCATAATTCACTTAAATTATATTCCACTCCATTAGTACCCTTTACATAAAATTATTTTCCATGGAAAAGTACCTCTTCATCACCTATAAAAGGGGGAACACTTCAACCCTTTCAATACTCAACTAATATTTAAAAACATTCCTTTATCCCCTAACCAAATTTTATCTCCTATATTTTTCATTACTCCCTATAGTGCCGCTATTCAAAAACAATTATCTTATTTCCCTCAAATCTAAGACAATCATTGTGAGTAATTTCAAGGTTACAAAGTAGGTATCACATTTGTTCTAATGTTTCTTTTGTATACTCTCCTTTCTAAAAAAACCATAATAATAATAATAATATAATAATAACATTATAATTATCTGTGTGTTGAGATATTATTATAATAATTGTATAAACATTATTTATTCTCTTGCATATTCTATGTAAATTAAGAATAATCATTAGTACATGTGTGTGGATTATAGCCTCTGAGAAACGACACTTTAACTTTTTGACCAAAAATCCTTATGTAAGGTCTTAACGATGGAATTATAGAATAAAAATGAATTACATAATTTATTTTTTATTATTAAATTTTCAATTATTATCCACATTCACCTCTCTCATTCATTGTGTAACAGAAACACTGCTCATGTGTTGTGTGGACTATCTCCACAATGAATAAACGTGTTTCGTTCTTCTTCACTTCCAAACATGGATGGTTTTTGTGTTTTGTGTACGAGTATGTAATATATATATAAATATAATTAATATAAATAATTAGTATGTTTTACTTTTTATTAGACAATAAATGATGATCATTAGAAGTTAATCCATCAATATTGGTAAATAACCCAAAACTAGTTAATTATCATTTCTTATTTCATGTAACAGGAATAAAAATAACTTGTAATGGTATTATAAAATCATATGTCCTTAAAAATATCAATTATAGTACCTTTAATGGAATTTAAATGATGATATTCAGGAGAAAAAAGGTTATTAACACTTCTTTTATAAACCTTGTTCAAAACTATTATGATTACTAACACCCGATGTTAAAATGAGATTACAAAAATATAATACATGAAGACATTTATTATCAATGAAGTATATAAATATAAATCTATAAGAATATGTTGTTAAAATATGTGATTAATATTATTACCTTTATATTACATGGGTTTATATCATTCCATTGAAATAAAGGGTAACATTAAGGTACTTGGTATCTCAAAATTCATTCATTGAGTTACACAATTTATTATTGAAGATCATATATCCATGACTATCGATTTCGATTGGTGTTCATTCCTTATTTAAAGTTAAAATGAGTTTTTATCCAAAATAAATTTAATATAAGGTATTATTTTCATTTTCCTTAAAAACCAAGGGGACATTTGGAAACGGGACTCATAACTATAATTTTACAATGATGAATACAAATGTTTTTCAAAGAAACTCTTTTAATGAAATCATTTAAATTATCATAAAATGATCTATCTCTCATGATGTTTTGTTTTATATTTTATTAAATTGTGAAAACATTTGTATAATTGTATTTTTATATCATATATTTTCTTATGTTCATGTTATGTGATATTTTTAAGAAACCCATTCAGTTTCCAAAGGCTATTTATGTTATTATGGTGATTGATTTTTTGTGGAACACATATGTATAGGTGATGATGTGTGTGGTCCTATATCACCCTTAGATTATTTTTTATAATATTTTGTATCATGAAATATTTAGAAATTTATATAATGGGTTTGTTCACACAAGTGTGGGAATGATTGGATTTCTCACATTTTCTTGTGTCGACATAATGAGTTTGTTCACATAGGCATAGACAAAATGGATTTTCTAATATATTTTTTTTCTATAATCATGTATGTGCCAAATTTTATTGTTAACCAGATTATAAAACATTTACTATTTTTTAACAAGTTATTCCATGTTCCAAGATGTATATGGATTTCATGAAATACCATTTTTTCATGATTATGCCTTTTTTGGTATCCCATGCCTTTGGTCATGTTTACATGGTATGTGTTTTATTTTTTAGATTTCCTTAGTGTTATTTTTATGATATTATATTTTTCAATCATTTTTTTTATTATCATACATGTTATTATGATCTATTATTTATATATTTATGTTTTCCTTATGTTCACTTCATGCATATAATCCGATACTTTGTGATATGTATTTTCCCATGCAGAGTGTTTAATCTCACCCCTTTCTTACATTTCCAATCCCTAGGTGATAAAGATTATTAAATAATATGATATTTCTATAAAATTATCTAAAGGATCAAAATTTTGGAAATTTTTTTGTAAGTTTTATAAAATAAGAGGTTTATGTAACTAATTTCAAAGACAGTAGTTCTTTTGAAATTTGGATTATGAAACTATTGTGTGATGTATTATTTATGTTATGTTTATTATGGGTTTATATATTTATTCATTATAGGGGTAGTGTGCACAAATTTTGAATATGGTGATGTCAGACTTAAAAATATAGTAGGGTCATATGATCTATGAATCGGCCCAAGAATCCATCCTACCAGACACCTAAATCGACCCTATCACATGGTATTAAGGGTCTTCCAGATCCCCACAAGCTAGTGACAAGGACTTGGGAATCACATGAACTCCTTTGGGAAAAATTGTTTCCAAACCAGACATGCGATAGTGAAATAAAATATATTAAAGTTCTAAAAATTGATAAACATTATAAAATGGAATAACCAACCACATTGATCCAACTAATTTTCAAATACATAAGTAAAAAACCAATAGAAAAAGATAAACATATGAATAATAGATAAAACACTGACCAAAACTAAAATAGTAAAAAACTAACTTATGTTGAGCTTGAAAAAATCCATGAAACTGTTGTTTCTCACCATTACCCAACTCTACCCATGTAGACTAAGATGGTAAAACCTAAATCCATCCAAAAACCTAGAACCTCACATATATAGGTGTGATCTGAAAATCATAGTAGGACACCAAAACCCACCAAAACTCAGCAACAAGTTCCTTAAGAGAATTCATTTATTATAGTTTTAAAATAAACTAAGAATATAGTATCTCTAACATTAATATACAAAAACACCAAATGTTTTTATAATCACCAGAAAAACAATTCACATTTTTTCCAAAATTGAAAACATGAGTTTTGAAAAATAATATACTAGAATTACACATTTCAAAACCACACGCACTTATTTTAATTTTTTTTGAAAACAAAAACCTTGCATTATAAAAATTAAATGGATGCATATTTTGAATTTTCAACTTTCTAAATCCATCTTTGTAATAGGAAATAACCATTTTGAATTAATTTTTAAATAACACACACAAAAGTGCATTTAAAATGCATAAAGATCACTCACACCTTTAAAAACTCATTCTCAATGTAAAATATCCCAACACACCCTCAGGGTTCAAATATAGAATGTATTAATGATGAATTAAATGTATATAAGAAAGGGAAATAAACTAAAATTGTGCCACATAAATGGATATAGGGGAAATGAAAGAAATAAGATCTAGATCAAAATCCCCTCAATCAATAACCAAGATTCAATCAATCTAAGGCGTCATTGTCTCTATGCTTGGATCCCTAATGTGAAATGGATATAGAATGGCATAAAATGGACCAAATAACCAATGTATGTTTCATTATAAAAATAAACTATCTGACTAGATTTCACTATCCTCATCAGAATGAAACACCCCATCTAGACCACTTTTCTCCATAGGTTCCACTTGTAGTATATGACACCCAAGTGTAGTGGAGATCTAGGATCCCACCTAGCATCTGGGTTCCCATGACTAACACAAAGGAAGTGAGGTGTATCTGAAATAATAAAACTCTAACACAAATAGAATAACTATATCCACCCTCACCCCAAATTCCCAAATATGAATAACACCATACAAAAAAATGCATGATGGAATAACAAACACATTCCCCCACAAGGGGATCACCAACATCATATAGTGACCAAGAACCACCATGATGGGTATAAAAACATGGGGCAGTCAAGTGGTTTTTCACATACAAAATTTTAAAAACCAAAGTGACAAGGAGGCTTTTAACACCAAAACACGGCTCAAGATGACAATAACTTTCACATTTCATAAAACTCCTTTCCAAACACCATTTTGAAAATGGTATAAATAATACACCTTTTAAAAACAATTCAATACCAACTATTACACATGGGTATCGTCCTTTGATAACTAAAACAAGGCCTAAGGCCATTCATAACACTAAAAATCCAAAAGATAATTTTAAAAAAAATTCATAATTAAACAATCCCTTTCACACATGAAAATAATAAATTTCAATAATAAAACATTTATTCTTATATCAAAAAAAAATGGTTAAAAATACCACATGGCTATCATATATATTTATACATTCATAAAAAAATACAATTAAAAAAGCACAATTATAATAGAAATTCCAAAACTAAAGAACTCCTACCACAATTAGATGAAAATTAAGACAATTATCATTGAAAATCATCATCCTCATTAGAGACCACACCTTCTGGAAATGAAATAGTGTCTTCAACACCTATAAACCAAAATACATATCATTATATCCACATGGGACACTAAAATCAATCCAAATGGTAACTAGGGTTCTTGGGGCCAAATTCAATAGAAATGGTAAGTACAATTAATAAGAAGGAAAGAGTGAAATAATTACCTCAAAATTCCTTGGAAACTCTAGAGGAAGATCAAGAATCGATGGTGGAGGTGGTGGAACACCTCTAATAGAAAGCAAGAGGGTTATCCGATATGAATGGTAAGTATAGGGGTGAAACCCCTTAAAATAAGAAGGCGAGTTATGTAGAAACCCCAAAATGATAACACCTGGACATGGTACATAGTTTGACCACACATTTTTCAAAACCGTGTGCCAACCATAAACCAACGACTCCCTATGATAGGAACCCATTTTCTTCATTATCCTCAGGCACTGCATTGTTGATCAAACCATGCTCAAACCATGAAACACAACACTATAAAATTATATATATCTCATATTAATCTTGTCACCTGATTTTTTTCAACCTAATATAGACCATGTACCACACCGTAGAAATAAAAAGAAAACTAAATGGTTTCTCATATGATCCACATGGTTTGGGCGTAACTGTGTGTAAGAAATTTGTTAAAATTGTTCATAGTTCAAAATGAACTAAAAATACTTCTATAAAAATGAATTCATACAGTTTTCATCTAACCATACACCTTAATTGTGCATAGGTGAAAATCCTCAAAATGTTCCATGTTCTAAGATGTAACTCCCTGGAAACTTAAAATGAGTCTCCTCTTCATCTAAGAACACAAATAGAACAATATAGTTCTACTAGAGGTGTAAAAATACCCCATCAAGCCACTTCCCCCCTAAAGACTGTTCAAAATGAGAGGAATAGGAAAATGGAATTTCTAAATATGACCTAACCCACAAGAATTTCTCACAACCAAACAACCACAAATCCAATAATTGAGATTCCCAAAATGATCAATTGGTCATTCATAGGGTCCCAAACATCTCCAATCACAATGGAATAAGATATAAAAAATGATATGGTCCTGCAAATCATATGATTCCTAACATGGTGTCCCCAACAGTTACAATTCCCCTAGTTTGGTCTCCTTACTATTTAGATTTATTCTAAAATGGTTTCCCATAAGAACCACTTTTGAGAAAACATCCCTAAACAACCAAGAAACTATGATAGGAAAAAAAACTAAACCGATGTTCTTATGAAATGAAAAAAGTTAAGACCAACCACAAAGAGCCTCATGAAAATGAAAAGAGTAGATACCTTGGGTCACGACATGAATGGATAACCTAGGTTCAACACTAGATCACACTCACATGGTAAATCTTACAAAAGGATCACTACCAAACACCACCTAATATGCCACACTCAAATAGTATATCACAAACCATAATTACCCAATTGTGCACCCAAATACCAAACTCAAGTTGAAACAATGATCACTACTAGGATCAACCAAAAGAATGGCTAAAACCCACTATCACCATGAATTTTTTTCCCAAATAACAAAGAAAAATGAAATGGAACCCAAGTCCAACCAAAAAATAAAAATATGGAGGACTAGAGGGAATTATAAAACCAAAAAATTTATGCCATAAAAAATCATTCAAACAATAATGTAAATATACTTGAAGGAAAAGCTCTGCACAAACCCAATACCCATAGTAGAAGATCTAAAATCACAATTACAACCCTCAAAGAAAATGTCTCTAATGACAACAAAACCCACTTTTAAAAAGATCAACCGTCATACCCCTTTAAAAAACTGAGCTCAAAAATCTTCTAAAGATGTTGCAAAGGAAACAACACAAGAAAACTCAAGCAGTACTAAAGAAATTTATGCACATTCAAACTTCTTTGGAGAACCACTGTAAAAACACCACCTTAAAATATTTTTGAACGAGCCTTCATAAAAGAAATTAAGTACTAAAAAATCTATCAAAATTCAATAAAACCATCCAAAAACCTCTTGATAGATCTAACCTGTAACGCTTCTTATTTCCCAAGATAATTGATTATCACCTCAATATCATCCAACCACCTCTTTTCATACCAACCTCAATGAAGTTTCCACATCCACCACTACACATGGATTTTGGGTAGGAACCAGAGAAAATTAACTTTTCAAACATTATGGGTAAAGAGAATAAAAATGAAATTAATATCATCAATTATTTCCTCAAAACATAAACCAAATGATTCCCCCATAAGCTAGGAATTAACCAAAACACAAGCCCTCCATAGAGGACAACCATATCCATTGGAAAAACTTATCTTTTGAAAACCACCATCTCATAAAGGAATTTTGAAATCACAATCCACTAAAGTCCACACTAAAACACAACCCATCACAGGTTTTAAAATAACACAACCTCATAGTAACACACACATTTAGAAAAACAAGGTTATCCATAAAAATTACATTCAAAATCCCATTTCCCTTGGAAAACCAAGCATCTTGAATGATTTTAAAAAATTTCTTCCCTTTTCAAAACATTTCCATGCTTGTTTCAAAACAAATAATATCTCTTTTGAAACATCCTATTTTCATGTTACCATAAGGGAAACCACTATTTTATAAAACATTCACAAAATTATAGTAATTCACTTTTCCCATTCATTCACATACATATTATGAAAATGAAAATTCATAACAAACCCTTTTTCAAATAATAGTTTTTAAAACTGAGTGCATAGAAATAAATACGTAATAATCCTTGAAAAAAGAACAAGAAAAAATCCCAAAAAAGTGAAAAATAGACATCATTATACCTCCAACAATTGAAAACCTCTTTTATAGAAATAATTAAAGGGGACTCCAAGTATTCTAACCAATGATAAATAATTTTTTGAAACCCCTTGACCACCATAGTTTGGGTGATCAGGAGACAACCATACAAAACACCCTATAAATAAAGTTGAATCAACAACACAAGCACCAAATTACTTCCAAGTCCATGTGATCTAACTATGAATCTTGAGATTCTATCAAATTCACCCCAAAACTAAACATTAGTCCCCAATATCACATAAATAATCAAAGGGGATATATAAAATTTCAATAAAAAAACATAAAAACTGTAAGATCCCAAATTTTCATATGAGGTACGTATATTTTGAATTTATTTTTAAAATATTAATTTTTACCTATCATTAATTACTAATGATTACATGGGTGTTTGGGTGTTTCTAGGCCTTGTTCAGATCCTAAAGGCTCGGTTTTTCAAAATATTAGTCCATCCACATAGTTAGTAGAAACATTGACTCCTAGGTCATGTGGTTACTATAAACCATACAAGTCATTTTAGAAGAAAATAGAGGGCACGTGGTTTTCCCTAAACATATTCCAAGGATCACTCAACCATGTGTGAGAACCTATAATATTTACCAGAGTAAAATTTCATGGTTTAAATAAATTTTTTCTAATAGTGGTCCATAACCATATGAGTGGAGTATTGGATAGAGGCATGTGGTATAGATTACACATGACTTTCCGAACCATGCCCAAGAACCTTGGGGGTTCCAAATCATGCATGGTTTGATAAACCATGTGACCTAGTAACAATTATTGAAATTTCTATTTTACCTCAAAATGATTTGATGTTTAAACCAAATTATTTTATTCATTTTTCCATCGGATGGAAATGGTCCTCTCTTCCAGTTGAGTTTATTTAAGACAAAACTAGATTTTCTACCAATTCGTCTTACAACCTCATATTTAAATACTATTCATCTTGTTAGATACACTCTAGTGAGTTTTTCATTAATCATGTTCCTTTCATCATTTGACTTCATATCTACTGAATTAATTTAGGGAAAGATAATATTCCCAATTTTTATAGAGTTTCTATTTTTCTCCATTTTCCTTTTATCTAGTTTGAGTTAGGATCTGACAATAGAAAAGTGTTCTACCATGGACATACGGTAGGTTTTCTATACATTTGCATTAATTTTTTGAATTTATATTCTTTGTTTCCATTGTTCCCCATACCATACATTATGACGATGCTTCTAAATTTAATTGAACATCTTGGATAAATTTTTCGAACCTGGTTATGTTTACCACTTAGTGTAATTTTATGATTGTAGGTTGTTAGCCCAAAACTGGGCCTCATGTGAGGTGTGTTATTTAATCTACCTCTTTTTATACTACCATTTCGGGTGTGTGTGAGATCGCCTTTTCAGTGAGATCTGTATTGAATTCATTGAGAATTAAAAGATTCAATAGGATAATGTTTCTACCTTATTTTCCATTTCATTACATGTTGTTAAATGGTTAAATTTGTAATGAATTGGTTAAATGGGTTTATATGGAAAATGATAAATGGGTTGGATGAAATCATGGATTATCATTATGATATAATGAATTAGTTATGCTAGAGGACTCATATTACATTTCTACTCCTTGGATACTGATTCAATAGGATTAAATAGAAATATTTACTCCATGGATCTTGTTTACTTTGGATTCTTATGAAATTTCTACTCATGGGATCCAATTTTAGTAGAACCCCTTAGACAGGCTTTATAAACATGATCCTTAGGATCAAAAAAATTATTTACCAAGTTTTCTATGGAGATACTCCATGGACTTGCTGTGGAATCATTTTTCTTTTATACCTTGGATATGTTCTTTCAGGTTTTATTATAGATTACATGGAATAAGATGATATGGATGTTCATTTATGCATTAATGGTATCCCATGATTATGGTCGTATGATTACCACTCAGGATTGTTAGTGGTGTTTGATTATAGTTGATGAACTAGAAAGTATCACTTTTGTTTTCCCCTTCTTATTTTTTTCATATATATTGCGCACTTATTCTATGTATATACATAGATGGGACATGTCATATATCTCATTTGTGGTGACCTATAGAGTGCTATCTCACACCTTTTTCAGGCCACTATTGGGTACCTAAACAAAGTTCATGGAATGTGGCAGGGACCGAGGAAAGTGACTACTATATGATGCTTGATTTGATCATTGTATAGAAGCAATGGATGACCAAACTGAGCTATGACTGTGATGATATTTAGAGATAGTTCATTTTTTGTATTTTTATTATTTTGATACATGTACTATATGGGATGTTTGTTTCCCTATATTTAATTCCATTTTTATAGAGACATGATATGATCATCATATTCTACATGAGACTTATTTCAGTTTGTTTATTATTACTATCATCTAGAATTTTATCTACTATTATGTTAATTGATATGATTATAATGTTGATGGTTATGATTGCACCGCTATAGTGCACTCTAATTATGAGGGTATAGTCTACCCACTATACCATCATAGACCCTAACTTATATTTTTTGGATTCTTTCATATGGGGAGGCATGCATGAGGCCATGTGACCCACTGACTTAGGGAACCATTTTTTGTCTCTCATGTCGGGATGTTACCAAGTGGTATCTGAGTAAGTTCCTTTTGTTTTTTCTAATCATTTAGTAATATTAGATGCAAGATTGTGAAGTATAGGGAGTTGGTAATTAGCTACTCTTGGGAGTATCTAATGCACATAAAATAAAAATACAAATTCCATATGATAGTACATGTTGTTATATATTTTTTCTATTATAGTAGATTTGATTGCACCATTGGGTGATGCACTAGATGTTAGATGTTTCTTATTGCAATGGATTTTTCAGTTGCCAGGGGAGATGTAGGCATTCCATCTCATGAATACTTTTTTTCACCATACAATATTAACATGCTATGTATATTCCATGTATATAGGTTGCATTTCTTGGATGGATGACATTCATTATGTGTTTTTTATATTATATAATTTTTATCAGCTAATTATTCATGGATGAAATTGAAAATCATAAATTGGTACTTATGGTGCTTGTCGTAACCTAGATAGTGTTTTATTAAAAGTCTACAGTGGAAACCCTAAGCAGTTAATTATGGTGTGTTGATTCATGGACCTATTGGTCACATGGAATGAAATGTTTTTTTGTAGTGATTGAATAAATTGCACACATCGATTTAAATGGTTTATAAACACTTATATGTTTTAAGTGGTGATCTAATTGGTTCAACCATTTAAAAAATATTTACAAATATTAATTAATGTGAAATTAAAATCATGACATTGGAATGTCACAACTAAATAGAGTTTCCAATTGCACAAGATAGTCCATATATCATGACATGTTCTATGAAATTGAGAACTTGATGCAGACTCAATTTTAGTATAGGTAGCAGTTCGTGTCTCTAATGTTCTTTTCACTTGTTCCTTTTACCCAGTCCATACTTTAGGAGCAGGAATAAGAGTGTCTCTTGTTTAAATGATGGATTTGACCAGTCATTCACTTTTATCTATTATCTAGTTATTTCTGAATCATTTTTGATGTGTACTTTTTTATTTTATAGAGGAATTAAACAAAGAAGGCATCCAGTCATGTGCCAAGAGGGTGTTGATGACCATGATATAGAGGTGGTGGGCCCTAAGCTGCTAGAATATTATCTAGTAGTGCCTCTTATAGAATCGTTAGTTTTAATGGATATGGGTGTTGATTCCCAATTCAACAAGGGTTTCTAACACATTATACAGACTTATCAGGGAGCCCCATAGCCTGCCTCATCTATAGGGGAGTGGACACGTGTGTTCCATCATTTTCATATGTCCATGTTTTTGGAGATTGAGGTCCCCAAGCTATTGATATTTTTCTTGAGACTACTTTATCAATTTTTGAGCATTTGGAGACACCTCCTAGTAGGAGGGTGATGATCACAACATATATGCTTTAGGGAGAAGGTAACTATTGGTGGGATGTTTTAAACAAGGTTTATGGGCATCAAGATATGGTTTAGATGTATTTACAATCTAGATTTTGTGACTTATTATTTACTGTGACTCTGAGGGGTGACTGGGCCTAGGATTTTATACATATGGAAGAGGCTGTTATGACCATTATGGAGTATTCGATGCATTTTACAGACCTTCAATTCTTTGTGCCTATTTATCATGCTCATGAGTCATCTAGGGAGAGATGCTTCAAGGATTATCTTAATCATACCATTCAATCATAGGTCAATGTGTTTCAGTTTACTACTATAAAAGAGATAGTGAAGGTGGTCCTTATTACTAAACATAACATGATGGTAGATGGGGATCTAGAGAAAGGAATTATAGCCTCTCAACCTATTGGTTTACTATTTTGTGGAATAAAATTATTATTTTTTGTTTCTTGGGATGGAAATACCATCCAAATAGTGTGTAATAATAGTTTTGTATTTAATAATTGGTGTGGGAGATATGGACATATGATGTTCTAGTGTGATAGAGACCTAGTTGAGTGTCGATCATGTCTAGATATGTGCCATATACAGTGATTCTAATGGAACATACCTCTAGTTTCTAATTGAAGGGGGTTGAATCAAACTCTAGGATCAAGAGTGGCATTCTTAGCTTCACATCTTTCTGGGAATGTTAGTAGTTTCCATCATTTGGGACAATGTGGTGCTCGTGGAAGAGGCTTCCAGGCACTAGTTGTATCATGGAAGTAGAGTGTTCCTTCTTGGGGTAGTGAGGATATTTCATTAGGAAACAGTTCAATTTAGATATATTATTTATAGCCCATACCCAAGGAGTAGATCAGCAGGCTGTCTATGGTGAAAGGTAAAATATTAATAGCATCAATTCCAGTGTCTTCCATTTTCAATATAGGTGCTTCCCATAGCTTCATATTGATACCTATTTTAGAGAGCCTAAAGATCATTATTTAGTATTATGAGGGTGTTATGAAGAGTGATACTCTATTGGGGATCAGATTGGAGGATATATGCCAATGATGATAATTCCCCCTTAAGATAGGTGGGTGTTGCTTAGTATGGAATCCTTATTCCCTTTAGATGACAGAATTTGATTTCATACCTAGAATGGACTTGATAGTTTCCTATAATTCCCATATCGACATTTATCACTAAAGTATGGAATTCACATTACGATAGGGAATGGATTATATTCACAATGGTGAATGATATTTACATGAAGGTAGAGTTGTACCTAAGAATCACGGGTTGGCCTGGATGATAGTCCAAATTTATATATTATGTCTAGATGATCAAGGATCAAGTGAGGTTGAATTATCTCTTGTGGTTGATCATTTTATAGATGTTTTCTAAAATTAATTTTATGGTTTACCTCTTAAAATATATAAGGATTCTTCCATAGATCTAGTTATGGGAGCTTTACTAGTATCCATACATATTTATAGGATGAATACTGTGGAGTTATAGAAGATAAAGAGGAATATATAGAACTAGTAGGTGAAAGGGTTCATAAAAAATAGTACATCTCCATGGGGTTCTCTGATCCTTTAAAAACGTGGATAGAGCCCTCGAGATATGTGTAGATTACCAAAAATTGAACCTAGTTGTGGTTAAGAACCGTTAACATTTTTCATGGATAGATGATCTATTCAAATAGCTTCTTGGATCTCATGTTTTCTAATTGATTTATTTTTGGTCCGATTATTTCCAAGTGTGTGTTCAACCTACAGAAATACCTCATACAACATTTTTTATCACGTACAGTCGATATGATTATATAGTAATTTTATTCAGCCTCACAAAAACACTAATAGTAATCATGGATTAGCTAAAATGATTTTTCAATCCATATCTAGATTCAATTATGGAGGTATTTGTGGATTATAACTTCATGTATTCTCATAATAAAAAAATACCATGAAAAAAAACTTTATATCATTTTGGATATAGTAAGAGAACATCAATGATATGATAATCTCACAAAGTGTCACTTCTAGACGGATCAGATTCCCTTCCTCGGTTAAATTATATCAAATACCAGAGTATAAGTTGACCCAAATAAGGCGAGATCTATAGTTTCCTAGGACTATCATAAGAAAATATTTGAAATACAACGTTTCTTATGGCTATATGGTTGTTATAAGAATTTCATATAATAATTATCATTCTTAGAAGAACCTCTTATGAGTTTAAATATGAAGGGTGTGATGTTTTTATGGTTAAATACCTGTGGTGTATCCTTTTAGGAGTTGAAAGGGAAACTAACTTCAGCACGGATCCTAATTGTTCCATAGTTGGGATGATCTATACACTATATTGTGAAACATTAGGTATTGGGATAAGATAAATTTTGATGGAGGGGGTATATTTTTGTCGTACGAGTCTCATTAGTTGAGGCCACATGAGAGGAACTATCTAACACGCGATCTATCGTTATCCAGTATTTTACATGCCTTGCATTTTTGGAGGGATTATTTTATGGGAGGGTGTTTTTTATTGTAGATTGACCAAAAAAACTCAAGTACATATTTATGAAGTGTGACTTGTTCCATTGGAATAGAATTTTGGGTGAGTACCTACATTAAATTCACATTGATATTTCATATATTCCTAGAAAGGGAAATTTAGTATCTAATGTATTGAGTAGAAAGACTAAGATAGAAATAAATCAGAAGGCCAGTAGCAAGTTGAAGCTTTGGCCTTATTCACTGAGATGCACTAGGAAGTGTAGGATAGTCAAGGGAGAACCTTTCTCTCATCCTTTGTACTGACTTCAACTATTATGGAAGGAGAAAGGATGAGAGATTTATCATATTCTCAAGGCCTAGTCTTGTGGGAGAGTGTGGTAGGTGAGGACCTGTCTGTTGTTCAGAATATTGATGAGGATGAAATTCTTTGCATATAGGGTAATTTTTGGGTTCTAAAAGGAATATGTGAGGATATGGTGTGAGAGTCTCATTCTATAGCATGGGATTTAAATCCTGGCGTTACTAAGATGTATCAGTATTTACACCACAAATATTGGAGGTTGGGTATGAAACATGAGGTAATCGATTTTTTAATGAGGTGTTCCACCTATCAGTACATGAACTCAAAAGACCAACAAACAGATGGGATTTTATAATAGTTATCTATTATCAAGTGGAAATGGGGTGATGTTTTAGGGGATTTCGTTAATGGATTTCTGATGTCACCTTGTGTTAGTAATTTTGTATGGGTCTTTTTGTTCAGGCTCATGATGATATCCAATTTCCTAGAAATTTGAGCAACCTTCTCAGTAGGCAAGTGTGGTAGACTTTATATCTATGATATTTTCTTCCTTCATGGGTTTCCTCACACTATTGTATTGAATAGGTATTACTTGTTTACATTTAAATTATGTAAAGGCTTATGGAGTGCATTGGTTACATAGGTGATTCTGACCATGGAATACCACCCTCAGACAGATGGCTAGTGAGAATGCACTATATAGGTTCTAGAGAACATTCTTAAAGAATGAATCCTTGATTTATGGATCTCAATGGATTGTCATATACTACAGGTTGAATTCACCTACAAAAATATCCATCAGGTTATTATACAGATAAAAGATAATGAGTATTTGTATGGTATACCATGTCAATCACCTCTATGCTAGTTAGTGGCGAGAGATTCAATGATGCTCGTACTGGGTCTCATATAGGAGACATTAGTGTAGATCAAATTTATTAGAGTGTGAATTCCTACTACACTATCTAGAAAAAAATCCAACACAGATCATCTAAAATGACCTCTATAGTTTTAGGTCGTGGGTTATATATTTTTGTGTATATCACCAAGGCTAGGGAATATACGGATTATAAGAAAGGGTAATATTTCAATATGATATATTGAGTAATTTTAGATTCTATATAGAGTTTGGATGGTGTCCTATTAGTTATAGTTACCTGTGAGGTAATTATACATGCATTCCACCTGCCATTTATGTCATCTGCATTGTTACCACTCATACCCATATCATACTCTTCATCCGGATGAGGTTGAGTAATAGGTACATCTGTCTTTTGAGGAGGATCAAATATGTATCATTGATCAAATAATAAAGGCTCAATAAGGAATGTTTATTACCCTATTATGTGTTTTATGGAAGAATTTCCATGTACAGGATGAGACTTGGGAGTGGGAGGCTTCCGTACATGCTCAATAGTAAGAGTTGTTCTCAGACAATACATGACTACCCGTCGAAGGGAAATTCATGGACGAATTTCTTTAAGGGAGAAGATTGTAAGATCTCATGTTTTCTAATGAGGTATAGATATTTTTAATTTATTTTTAAAGGATTTTTTTTGAACTAGTATGAAATTATAATGAGGGGATGGGAGTTTCTAGGGTGTTCGAGGCTTGTTCAGAGCCCGGAGGCCTAGTTTTTGGATAAAGAATCTAGGTCATGCAGTTATTAGAAACCATGCCTACCAGGATGAATGATTACTTTTTACCATGTTAGGAATTTTAGAATGTAGGATAGGGTTCATGATTCAACATAACTATTTTCTAAGGGCCACACACTTGTGTATAAGAACCTAAATTTTTTAGCAGAGGCCAAATGCAAGGTCGGCGTACAATTTTTTAAACCATGCACCTTGAATATTAAAGGGGAGTCTTGGATAGTGGCATCTGGTATAATTTTCCAAACTAAGTCTATAATCCATAATGGTTACCTATTAATATAGTGAGGGGTTCATAGTTGGTGCAAATTTTGTCCAACCCTGTAGCCAAATAGTGTTTCCTAGTTAAAATGGATGAAATGTCTATTTTTTCCCTAAAGGCTTAAATGTTTAAACCCCTTTTATTTCTTATAATTTTCAAAAAATATAGGGGGTATCCATTAAATATTTAGTTGCATCAATCCTAACCTTATATTTGGTTCCAATTCTTTATATGACCTCCGATTTAAATGTTATTAATCTAGTGGGATCAACACTGGTTAGTTCTTCATTTATCTTCCACATTTCATCATTTTTATTCATATTTATAGAGTTATTATTGTTCCAGCTTGTATTCAACATTTATAGGTAGTTTTTATATTTCTCTAATTTTTTCAGAACTGGGTTGAGTTAGGAGCTAATATTGGATGAGTGTTCTACCTTGGGAGTATGTTAGGAGTTCTATACCTTTCCCTTAAAGATAGATGATTTATATACCTTGTTTTCATTGTGATGCATGTTTGACCTAAAAATATTTCTATGAAAATTAATCGAACACCTTGAATATATTTTTGAAACCTTCTTAGGTTTCCTACCTTGTGTCGTTTTATGGTTTGGTGTAGTTATCCCCAACTAGGACAACCCGTGAGGCGTGATATTTTATCTTCCCCTAGTTATACTACCCTGTTAGGTGTGTGTGTGTGCTCACCTTTTCAGTGGAAGTCTTATTTAATTAAGTGAGAATTATAATATTGTATATGATAATGTTTATTCCTCCTTTAAAATGTGAGTTTATCATCATAAATGGTTAAATGGGTTTCTATGGAAAATTTGAAATGGATTGGATGAACTCATGACTTGTGAATTGATTATTAGATAATGAATTGATTATGTTAGAAGATGACATGAAAATTTATACTCTTTAGATCCTAATTCCATAGGATTTTATGGACATTTCTACTCCATGGATCTAGTTTACTTTGGATTCATAAGACAATTCTACTCTTCGAATCTAGATTTTTTGAACCACCTTGGGCATGCTCTAAATACTTGCTCCTTGGGATCTAACCATGTATTTACCAAGTTTTCTATGGAAATTCTACATCAGATCAATAAGGATACCTTTTTTATTTTATTCCATGGATCTAGAATTTCACTTATGACACTGAATTATGTAGTATAGGCCAATGTGGATGTTTTATCATGCTTTATAGTTATCTTGTGATTACTGTGACTTGATTACAACTGGATCCTATTAGGTGTGTTTTATTATAGTTTATGGACTAGACAATCTCACTTCTCTTTTACCTTTATTATTTTTATTATATCTATGCACACTTCTTATTCTTATATACACGAACTAGATTACACGACATAGACTAATGTGATATCTATTGAGTGTTATCTCACACCTTTTTTGTTCTGGAATTGGGTACCATGATAGACTTCATGGATGAAGTTAGGTACTGGTGAAAGTTACCACTTTATAATTCCTGATATGATCATTGATTTGGGGCATGGGAGCATAGGACTGAGCTATACTCACGATGGTAGCTAGATATAGTTCCTTTTGGGTATTTTTTATTTTTTTATATGTTTACTTTCTCAAATTCAGGTTTCATTATTTTTACTTCCATTTTGTATAAAGACATGACATGATCATCATATTTTATATTAGACAAATATTGGTTCGTTTATTATTAATCTCATTCAGATTTTTATCTATTTTGCAGTTATATGATATAATTTCTCTCTAAATTTTTGAGATTACACTGATGTGATACACTCTGATTGTAAGGGTATAGTCTCCCCATTATACCACCATAAATCCTCTCTACATTGCCGTATCCTCTGGCATATAAGAAGGCGTTCTTGAGTCCATGCGACTCAATGAATCACAACACTGTTTAGTGGCTCACAAGTCGGGACATTCCAAAAACCATAAAAATAATAAAAACTACATCGAATTAAAAATTCACGACCCAACTTATCAGGGAATATTGATGTCCAGGATTATAAAGAGCCTGTCTATCTGTTCAGCTTTGCAACGATAGAGTTCTTTTTCGTGTTGATATGCTAGGGAGGGGTAGCTCCATGTAGCAGTTTGGTTTGTCTCGCTTGACGTTCATGTCATGTTTTTTTATTAAGTCGATGATGTCTTTAGGGTTTCCCCCTTATTCCCTCAAAAGGGGGTTTCTTTTTTAAATAAAAAAATTGAAGGCCTCCGAGCCATTGGATGGATTATAAAGAGCTTGCTAGACTCTTCCCAACTATACCTCTCAATCCTTGTAACCTTATCCTCCTTTTTACTAGTACTTCCACAAATAACAATGATAGTTCAAGAATCTCATGTCCCTACTTAAGGAAAATTGAATGCTTAGATGTCATTTTTTCATAAACCGGTTTGGGATACAATTTTAATCATCCCTTCATAAGGTTCAAGTGTTTTCTTGATCCCCATGGGATGGAAAATTGTTCCTAGTCATAATAGGAACTTCGTTGGTAAAACATTTACCCAAAAGTAAGATACAATTGTATAATAAAATATATTCCAGAACCAAAATCTGATAAACATTTCAACAAGTAATAACCAAGTACAATGATCTATCCCGGTTTCATATTAATAATACAAACACCTAAAGATGATGATATAAACTAAAAGAACCTAAATAACACAAACAAAAACTAAAATAGTGACAAACTAACTCAAGAAAATCCTTAACCAACTATATTAAGACTTTTTTTCTCACTACCAACCAACTCACCCCATGCTAGTCAAGTTGATCAAAACTAAATCCATCCAAATCCTAATAAACAAAATATATAGGTGTGAGTTAAAAAACAAAGTAGTCCAACATGACCCACCAAAACTACACAACATGTTTCTTAAAGAAATTCATAAAGGATAGTTTGGAAATTAACTATAAAATAGGGTTTCCAAATAAAACATATAAGAAAAACCAAACATGTCCATAATCACCTCACAATACTATTTAAATTGTATTCTGAAACTGAACACATGTGGTTTGAAAACAATACCACCAGCCAAATCCATTTCACAACCATGAACACTCAATCCAATTTATATAAAAAAAAGCACATTTCATTATTAAAATGAAACAAAAACAATTTTAGAACATGAAACTTTCTAATGAAATCTTTATAATTTGAAACACCCATTTAGAAATCCTTTTAAAATCAATCACTCACAAGCACCTTTAAAATTAAAAATATTTTTAACACACATATTTGAAATCTCATTTTCAAAGGGAAGCAACCCAATACACCCACACATGTCAAATACTACAAGAAGACACCAAGAATCACATGAATATGAAAATGAAAAAAATTTAGAAACTTTCCACATCAATGAATATAGGGAAAATGACACAAAAATAACTAGAATAATATCTCCTCAATCACTTACCTAAACATCATGCAATCAAAAGTGTCATGTGCTTTACCCTTCGATCCCTAATGTTAAAATTTTCTAGACTCACGTCAAATGGACCAACATGATGGTGTATATTATGTCATAACAACAACCCATCTTTGTAGCTTACCCTAGCCTCATAATAATGGTGCAACCCATCCTACCATTTTTCAAGTTATTAGGGCCGCTAGTAATATATGCATCTTTAATGTAGCAAATATCTAATATACAACATAGAAAATTGGATCCCATGACCAATACAAATCAATTAAGATGTAGAGAAAACATGGAAAGTCTAACATATAAGGCACAACCATAACCACCATTATCCCTAACACCCAAATATGAATACCCTCATATATAAAAATGAACCAATGAATAACAACCACATTCCATCACAAGGTTATCACTAACATTATATTTTTATCATGATTGTTTTTGAGGGGAGTACAAACAAGAGTCAATCAAGGGGTTTCCTAAATACACCATTTTAAAAACAAAAATTCCAAGCTTATTTTTAACACCAAAACATGGCTCAAGATGCCAAGATTATTAAAATTTTATAAAACATCTTTCCAAACAAAGTTTGAAAATGATATAAATCACACACCATTCAATATCATGTCAATGAAATGCATCAAACCTAGGTATCACCCTTTGAAACCCAAAAGAAGTCCCAAATCAATTCATTTCTATCAAACCACTTATAAAAAATCCACCATGAATTTTTTCAAAAGTGGTAAACCACAAACACATTTAAAATCATCATTTAAAATCCAATCAAAACCCCATTACAATTCAATTTGAGGTCAACACCTAAAATTAAAAAAATCCTTTAAAACATAATTCTCACTCATTGAAAACTAAATCTAGGTCAAAACCCCCAATTTTTTTCAACCCATTTAAAATAAAAACAAAAATTTCACACAAAGATTATCACAATTAAACCTTCCCTTTCACAGATGAAAATAGAAAATTTTAATAACAAACCATTTATTCTGAACTCCAAACAAAACAAAATTGTTTTAAAATACCTCAACGCTATAACATATAATAATACAGTCATAAAAAATGGAATTTAAAAAAAAACATTCACAATAGAAATTAGAAAATCAATCAATTTCATAATGACACCTAGCTCAAATATAGAAGAATCAGTCCAAAGCACCTCAAAACTCATTTTTCTCAACGGAGACCCCACCCTTGGGACATGAAATGTTTTCTTCAATGTCAAAACACCAAAATCAGTAACATTATATCCACTAAGTACCCTAAAAGTGAGCCACATGATTACTATAGTTTATGGTGGAATCCAAACCAAATATAAAAGGGAAGAAGAATAAATTAGTGGGAAAAAGTGAAAAAATAACCTCAAAATACATTGGAAAATTCTAAAGGAAGATCAATAATCCAAGGATGAGAAGCTTGAACTCCTCCAAGATCTTCCTAGAGGGTCATCTAATGTGAAGGGGAAGAATATGACACAAACCTGTTAAAATAAAAATGGGTAATTATAGAAAAACCCCAAAATTTAAACACTAAAATAGGGTGCATGGTTTGATCACATGGTTTTCAAAACTGTGCACTAATTATTCGTTAGATATTTTCTATGCTGGACAACATTTCACATGGTTATCCCCAAGCATGTTGTGATTGAGAAAAACATGCACAAATAATTCCACCCAGTATTGTAAAAAATTACAGAGACCATCAAATTCTTACAGAACAATTTATTTAACTACTCTAAGGATATGAACCACACCCCAGACACACCATGAACCCCCACAAGGTTTCTCCTAGGGTTCGCACAGTTTGAGATTAAACATGAATAACCCATGATAAAATTTTTGTGCAGTTCAAAATGAATAAAAAAGGATCATTGCAAATGAATTTTGTATGGTTTCCCTCTAAACATGATCTTAAAACATCAATATATTTAAAATCCTTAAAAAATTTAATTTTCAGAAATGAAACTCCATAGTAACTCAAAATAGGCCTCCACATCACCTAGGAACACCAAAATAAAAACACAGTGGCACTGTGGGTGTTATAATAGTAATCTTGGGGCCTGACTGAAGGTAGTAGCATTAGGGGTGTGAGGGCCTAGAAACCCGGCCCAATGCATATATGGGGTAGAATTACCTGGAGTCCATACACATGATAGATTTTTGATAAGATGGTCTGGAGTCATGATCTAAATCGATGCCTAAGAGATTTTGAGAGGCATGTTCACCATCCTTGTGGATAGGTTTGATCACTTATCACATATTATCATTATCCTTCCAACATGGGGACAAAGAAGGCACAACTGGGTTTTTTTTGAGTCTTTGATAATTCATGACCACTCAGAATGTGATATTATGATTCTTATTCTTATTTTCACATTTATTATCATCAATTAATACACATGATATAGTTGTGTGAACATTTTAATGGTGTATTTTTGATTTTATACTTGGTTAATTACTCACACCGTATATGGGAATTTCAATGCATATAAAGTATACATATAAAGGGATCATGAAAAGGGAAAGGTTCCCTTGGAAGATAGTGGAGTGGTGAAGAATGGAGGAGCTACCAGTCCAAGAAGGATTTTGGAGCACTCTTTTTTGTCTTTTTATTTATCTTCTTGAACTTATACTCTATTATGGATTGCCACTCTAAGATCCCAATTATTTATTATATGACATGTGTGTGATGTGATATTTATTACTTATGCATTTCCTTCTCAGTGTTTTTATATAATAATTATTGTTTTAATTATATGATAATAAGTGTATAGTCTCTCTACCAATATCATTCAGACCCTCACTGCTAGTCAGAAGCCTCTTGCATAATGGGAGTCATGAATGAGGTCTTCTAGCTCTATAGATTTTAAACAGTGGTTTAGTTATAGGAATTAAAATAATCTATATCTTTCCAAATTCAATTCATTTTCAAAATGATCTTAGAACTTGCTTCTCTAAATTTTCTCATTGGGGATAAAATTTTAGATATCTTAAAACACTATATTGGTTTTCGTTGAGGATTTAATGAACAACAAAACTATCCCATCCCATGATTCTTATAGTGAATAATATAGATGGATTTCCATCACATCATTTGAGTAAGTAATTTTCACTAATTCAAGCTATCTTATGATCATGTCGAAGTGAATCACATTATATGTCAGAGACCTTTATTTTGAAATACTTATACTAAATTATTTTCAAATTAAGAACACCTAGTTAGTGTTGTTGGTTTCTCAGAAATATCTTCTAAAGCCTCCATTTTCATAGTTGTTTTCTTCTTCTCCCATATTTTATGTGATATATTCGGTTCCAACACCCTTCTAACTATACATGGGATTTCTTGTCCTTATTTTTTAATTAACTTTTCTCCGTCAAGATTTTATCAACCCAATGAAAGTTGAAAATAATTTTCTATGGGTTAAACATGTATCTACATCCTCCATAATACATAATCGATTTTTTTAAATTAATCAATTCAATGGTATTATTATTTTAAATTTATTTCTTACAATGAGAATAAACCCAAATAAAATCAATATAATGTTGAGTAAATAGTGGATTTTACCATATCTTCTTGACATTGTGAACTACTAATCATTGACATCACTTGTTCAGGAAGGTCCATCTATGAAACCATTGGTATATATATCATTAATCCACCAAGAGGTACAATATTCCAATCGTTATACATAGATTAATTTAAACAATTGACCCCACCTTGAGTTTAGTATACTATAATATTGGAATACTAGGAAACCTTGTCACCTCTAGAACTCTCACTCGTCAAACACTGTCTAATCAACTCACAAACACTATTAAAATAAAAAATAAAATAGGAAAATTAAAGTGGATATATTATGTTTACATGGTTTCACATTACATAGGATAAAAATACATACTTTTATATTACAAAAAATATAAAGATTAAAAACACTATAGAAAACTGTATAATTTTTACACTTTGATTAATTAAACACAACAAATGGTCTAACCCCTATTTTTAGAGGATATAAACTATTGGAGTATGTTTCATCGCCATCCAATGATTATTGTCAACCCATCATACAATTCAGTCAAGATTTCATTACATTTTTCTTCCATCACCTCAGTAGTTACATCTGTTAATCCTAAATTGGGTTTTACCAAACACTTAGTGGTATTTAATCATCTTTTGATAACTAAACCTTCATATTTAATTCATTAACAACCACTACCTTAGAAAAATCTAGTTGATCTACTAGAGTTCTCAATTCTGATAAAATGAGTCTAATAACTGGAAGAGGCTTCAAATTCACAACAACCATATGGACTTATCCCAGGATACTAGTTAATAACATCTCTATGTAATTTATATTTTAGATAAAAATCCATCATGATTTTATAAAAAAATATAATATCTATTTATAATTTATTAATGTGTGTTACATATTTTACATGAATGTGGAATGATAAAAAAAACTTCATTGTAAGACTCAAATTTTACACTAATTAATGATAATAATTGAGTATTATAGGTTTTCATGATATGATAATATTAAAGTGAGTAGGGGATTATATGGATATAAAATTTTTAATCATTATATAAAAATTGTGACATGTTATCATGATTTATCGGTGAAATTATATTAGATAAATTTTCATACACATTTTTACTGATATACATAGGGGTGTATGCTTATATTAATCATTATTAGTAGAGGTTATCAAGTTACATATCATGTGAAACATTAAAATTTTAAACATTTCGAGGGATTGAATTTTGGTTTGGCTATTCAAAGGGTGGATAGGTATATTTTTTATCCATGTGTAAGGTATTTTTTAACCATGATGATATTTTTTCTATTGTATAATTAGTTTAATGTAAAGTACCTTGATTAATTCATACTAACTTAACTGCATGTCCATTCTTAGAATGGTAAAATTTAATTATATTATCTCCTTAAATGGATAACATGTGATTTATTCATCAAAATGTGTTGGTCTACTCAGTGAACTGAGAATATACGAGTTGGACTATAATATATTGTTATAATATATGTTTAATTATTACACTCAATGAATTAGCTGGATACATTATGTGAGTATACATATAATCTTGTGATATATATTTTTTATATGCTTATATAGAGATATGATTTTTTTAATGATGGATATGATAGATCTCATTATATTTTAAGTTGTAGTGATATTTGGATAGTGGATACTATTTGGTTATCGATATGAGTTAAGGAATCCATAATAATTTTCAATAATAAAATTTCTAATTAGATCACATAATTTCACTATGGAGTATGGTTTTACTTTGGTTCAAAATTTTTATTCAAAATTAGAGAGTTTGTATAGTTATTATTTCCAATAGAGTTTGAATAGATTCACTAGACTTTTGTTTTTTTCATAAATTCTATGGGTCTTTAGTAAAATAGGGAGATTGCTGGATTCTTTACTAAAGTATCAAAATGTAACTAAAAATTACAATACATATTTTCTCATGGTATGTTCCACAAATTAATAGTGTTATACAGAATTCAATGTTCATTTAACTATTATGATATTACATATCATTTAGTTTTGGAATATTTTTTTCTTACACATCAGTTATCATATTATTGTTCATGTGATGAATCATGTGATAAAATAGTGATGATGAAGTTATCATTTAAGAGTTTATATTTTACATATAAATGAGGTTGAGAATTATAAGATTTATAATGAATGTAAATTGAATTTCACATAAAAAATATATTTGTGATTAATGTTTATATATTTATTTAAAAAATATTATAAAAGAATGTTTTTATTTTTAATTTTATAAGTAATTCTATAGTATAGAAAAAATTTAAATATATCTCACTTTCTCATTCATTCCTTAACTTGAGGATGTTGATAACTTAACACATTAGTTGAGAAAGTTCCTTAAAAATGGATTTTTGATGACTCTATTGGTTACCATAAACTTATAATGGAATAATTAGATTTATTGATACTGACATATTTCATTCAAGTTAATTTATAAAAAAAATTGAAGATGGACAATGGGGTATATATAAATTTTAATTCCATTAATTTAACCAAAAATATTTTCATATGGAAAATCATGGTGTTATGGTTTGTCTTCTATTGTATATTCGGAATGGATATTCCATACAAAATATATCATATATAACATGATATATCCCTAGAAAATGTTTTAAACATTAATAAATTTTCAAAAACATTTGTTTTGTGTCTTTAATCATGTCCTTATTGGATATGAAATTAAAATTATGTTGGATCATATTTTTTGATGTATTAGGTAGTATTGTATAATATATTTGCATATTGAAGGACTATAGGATGATTCTATATAATATATCATAATATACAATTTTCATCTAATACTGCATGCATTTGATGCATACATTCATATAAATCTACAATGTAGTTTTCCATTTTTTGTAAAACTAATTTGAATGGATTAAAATATTTCACTGCTAGTAATTCAAGAAGTTATATACTTTCATCATCGAGGCATAAATTTATGTTGGAATTTTGATTAATCCCAAAAGAGTTAAATAATTAATTCAATTATCAAATGAATTGAGGACGATAAAAAGGAATGGGTTCTCTCATTGGTGTTAAGTGTGAATAATGTGAAAATAATAGTGATATGGACTACTAATTTAAATAATTGTTTAAGAACACTCTCTTCTCCTAAGACTCATTCTTAGTATTCCAGAAAAGGTGGTATCACTCCTTCAATCATTATGAGAATCCACATTTCTATGAACATGGATCCATTGGATACTTTCCCCCCTCAATGGTATTTGGAATTTTTAAACTACTTATTCATGATCATTATCAAGTATTTTACCTAAATTAAGAAGCTCAATACCACTGCCACTATAATACAAGAGAGAATTTCATTAATTTTCAAGTATATTTGATTCAATATAGATAGAGGAATTGGTTTTGGGGTTTTATTTTTGATGAATTATATCATTATATGCTCCCTCAAAATCAATCAGTAGTATCTTGGAATAGGCTATTAAATTATTAAATGTGTGATTCTACTAATCTTTTCAAGAAAATTTATAACTTAATTTTTATATAATTGCTTAGAGGTATATGATATGAATAAAATAATATGCTTTGATCATCTATAATATATGATTATGTTGTATCAATAATTATGACATTGAAAATTCACATTATTGTTTTATGTATCATAGGGTATCATATATGATATCTTATCATCTAATATAAAATCAGGGTTTATGAAAAATAGAGTTGAATTACATAATTATGATATCCATTTTATCAAAAAAAATGACATTCCATATATAATTAGACGAATCATAAGCTATGATATAAGTTATAATTTATGATTAAAATATATATGGTATAATATGACACATATGATGGTAGTATCTCACTTGTATCAATTTTATATAATGCTTGATAATAATATTATCAGTCATAAAATGTGACAAGCCTATAATCCCAAAAAAATATTAAATTGGTTGTAATTTGTAAGTTTTTTATTAATTATAATTTTTTTTGAAATATAAAATGATTTTTTAGACATAAATTAAATATTAAAATTTCATATTCTTTTATGAGATTTTTTAAGATGGATACAATTTTGGTTTGTTTATTAAGTTCCATTGATATTTAGGTTTATTAAATTATTTAGGATACATAGTTTTTTATACGCCAAATTTATATGATAAAATTCTTCTATGGGTTAGAACTATGAATTTCATCATATGTGTACCTCTATAAGATTTATTTTTTCATCTACATTGACATTAGTATGTTATTTAGTGTTATGATCATGATAATAGTTGATAAAAATAGTATTTGCAAAATATGTGTTATAGATTTCAGGAATTGAGTATTATTTTGATTAAAGTGTCACTAGAAAAAAGGAATTTGGTTCAGACTTCACACAATCAAGAAGGTTTTTGTATTGTTTTATAAAGGTGGTTTTTGGATATCTATGGCTTTAGTATTACTCATGTAGAGATTATAAATTTAATATAAACATATTCCTTTACATGAAATTTTTATATAACTTATTTATGAAACTCATTTTGATATGTGTGAATTTACAAGATTTCCATTTCAAGTGATTAACCCAAACTTGTTGGTTGTGTAAAAGGGTACACTTTAATGGTCAATGATCACATTAATTTCATCTATGGAATTGGGATTACAAACCTAAATTGTAAGAATCATGTATAGACAATGGAATAAACAATGAGAAGATAAGTATTTCATATGATATAATAATTATGAATTCACATGTTTTTTATTAAATAGGAGAGAATTTAAAAATAAAAAACCACTAAGATACTAGGTGTAAGATTATTTCCAATACAAAACATGTTATGACCTCGATCATCCATCCAGGTTGGTTCTTAAAAAGTAAGGTGATACTATATTATCTTTCATAATAAATAATGTAAAATTCGACAATAAATCATCCATCGGTAGGTTATTAAAACGTACGCTGATACTAGATTATCTTTCATAATAAAGTAATATTGGACAATAGATCATCCATAGGTAGGTTCTACCAAGGAAGTGTTCCCCTAGATTGCAATTTGTTATCATTTTCTTGATGTTTCTTTGGTTGGAACATAGATATGAATCCTTTTGAAATGATACCAAAGGAGTAGAGATTTGTTTGTACAAATAATGGGTCAAAGTAAATAGTCTCCTACTCAACTATGTGAGAGTCATAAATATCATGATTATGATGATTCCATACCTAAAAAACTATGATGTGTGAGAAATTACAATTCAAACACATTATATAGTGAAATATGGATACGGGATAACAAAATTAAAATAATTAAAGAGTCCACCCTTTTTAGTTGGAGAATTTTCATTAAAGTTTTTTGATGAAAATATATAAAACATGATACTACCCTATTTAGTTTTCTTTGTTATTTAAAGAATACTATAAAATAATCATATTCAGATCACATATAGGTATGAATAATAAAATTCATAGAGATTGGTATCCTGGTTTGAGAAGTGTTATCAAGGAGAATCATTTTGAGAATCAATGTGTGAATGTTATAGAGAATAATTATACTGCCAATGAATCTTGGGTATTAGATAGTGAGTGTGAATCATATATTGGTTTTGATGATCACAATATCATAGTTAGAGAAGAATTAATGAAATAGGAATATGACCTTCATGTCTATAATGGATCATGATTTTTTTCATTAGAGGTAAGCATATATTATCTTACAATTCCATGTGTATTAATAAAATAATTGAATAAATGTTATTATGTTCCTTCCAAAAACTTGTATTTGATTTATGTATCTTATTTGTAATATAATTGATTTCCATTCACTACTATGAAAATTGTTATTCTATAAATAAGTAATAAAAGTTTTATAGAATTTTGAATATACTAAATTTTAAAACATTTTATCTATGGATAATCATATTTACAACATTTATAATAATAATCTCGTTGTTAATTTTAATCACACCCACCATTTTATTGTCACCATGGACATATAAATGAGAAACACATTCAAAAACTCCATAATGATATATTAATTTAATCATTTTATTATGAATCATATGATAATTTTTTATCTTGTGTATTAGGTATTATGACCAAAGAACCATTTAGTATTAAAGTTTAATGGGATAGTGGAATATTGGTTCTCATAAATATTGATGTATGTAAACCAATGAGAACAAAAGTTAGTTTTTGTTTTAGGTACTTTGTTAACATTACTGATGACTTTATTCAGTATGGATATGTGATTCTAATAAAACAAATGATTGAAATTATTAAAAACATTAAAGAGTTTAAATGATAGAATTTTTTTTGTTAACCACTACTAAATTAATTTCTTGTTACTTTAATAATGAAGCATAGTGAAACACCCTAGGGTCGATCACACAAGGAGGCTCATTACATACAGTATTTTTCTATTGTCACCATTATAAAGCTAATTAATATAAAATTAAATAGTCAAAAGAGTGGGGTTTTAAATATATATGTAATATAAAATACTAAAAATATGAATTAAAATAAAATAAATAGTAATTATATATAGAAAGAAATAAGGGGATTGTTCTTGGGAGTTTATAGTGATTAATATCATTGTTCTAAAGAATATGAATAATAATTTCAATGGTGTGATCAAGACATATCACACCACACCCTCTCGTTTTGTATTTCATCACCCCATACTAGAACCTCACCATATATGAATAATTATCTTCTAAATGTTATCTAGGATGAATCTTCTCTTACCATCATGTAAGAACCCGAGCCTTCTTTTCAGGTATGTTTTTCATTTCTGGTTGTTTTTGGAGAAAAGAGGAATTTCTAGAAATTTTCAAAGTACATGCCATGTACTTTATAAGTACACGCTGTGTACTTCCTTGACACAGTAGGCCGTGTTCTGGACGTGTAGTAGCTACACACACAACCATTTGGGAGTGACATGGAGGCCACTTAAAATGGAGTATGGAAAAGGCAAGTACACGTTGTGTACTCCAAAATTACATGACGTGTATTTTGTTTTTTTTCATTAAATTCACTGGGTTCACGTCTAATCACCAGAACGTACTTCTTTTAGGTTTTGTTTGACCAAGAGTTCCGTACAACTTTGGATCTTTAACAAACCCCTGATCCTCTATCCGTCCTCTGATTCAAACACCATTGATTGCGTTGGAATCGTATTAGTGAGTTCTCTCTTCTTCCTGAGCCTTGTTTTCCAATTCTTGTTCTTTTCCAAGTTTTCATGGTTTGAACGTTTTTGATGTTTTCTTAGATCTACAATGTTCCAAGGATATGACAAGTTCAAGGATCAAGTATATTGATCTCCTAACCCCGAGGTAGGTGGTTTATGCCTTTCCGTTCAAAGCCTTTGAGTATTATGTGCAAATTCCACCAATAATCTTGAATGGGGTATTGCGTGTTTACCATTTTACCTCTAATGTTTGAATGCTATGATTTATGATTGTGTAGAGGTAATTTGGATATGAATTTGGTTGATTGCAATGAATTGGATGTTTTTCCCTTTCTTGTGCTATTTACTACCGTTTGGTCCTGTTTAGCCTTTGGCGGTGTTGCCTGTTTTCCATGCCTATTTTTGTAGGATGGAGAGTTTGTATTCTGGATTACTTGATATGTTATAGACTGTTTATCCAAGTAATTATGTAGGTTTACTTTGGCTTTATTACACTTCTATGCTCGTTGACATACATAGGGTCGTGAGAACCTGGTGTATAAGACTATAAGGGGAATTGACAGGGTGAGCTTCCTCAGAGAGTCTTTGAGCACTTTTGGCTATAAGGGGGATTGACAGAGTGAGAATCCTCAGAGAGCCTAGAAACACTTGGGGCTTTAAGGGGAATAGACCGAGTGATCTTCCTCAGAGATTCCTTGATTGCTTTAGACTATAAGGGGATTGACCTCATGAGCTTCCTCAGAGAGTCTTTGTTTAAATTGAACGACATGGGATATAAGTAAAATTGACCAAGTGATATTTATCAGAGAGTACTTGACCTTGGGCCTATAAGAGGAATTGACGTGTGAGCTTCCCCAGAGAGTCCTTGACTACCCTAGGTTATACGGGGAATGGACTATGTGAGATTCCTCAGAGAGTCTTACTTTACCTAGACTATGCGGGGAATGGACTATGTGAACTTCCTCAGAGAGTATTTCTTTACCTTTGACTATAAGGGGATAGACTGTGGCCACTTCCTCATAGAGTCTTATTAAATTATTATGACAGAACCAGAGGGGTTATGCTATGTGTATTTCCCATAGGGTTGTCTGTACTTCTTAGGTAAGACCAGAGGGGATAGATGCGAGTACTTCCCAGAGGGTTACCAATTTGAGATTTAGTTGTTTGTTTCACTGCTGCTTGATATTGAAATGTGGATTGTTTACTACTGAGTACCTTCCTGTTTATAGTTTAATATTTACTGTACTTATACCTACCATATACTCACTTACTGTTAGGCACAGATCTTTGGGTGGCTGCCTAATGGGATTTAGTCTCACACCCTGTTTGGGTCATGTTTTTGGGCCCAAACAGATTATATTATTGCAAGTATAGATAAGGTTAAGCTCTATTCTACTTCAGGTACTTGATTCGCTGAGGAGCTAGAGAGAATGGGACCAAGCTATGGATTGTGATACTGAGGATTTTATCTGTTTTCTTTTACAGTTTGGTTTGGTAATGTTGTATTACAACATTGTGTGACATGTTTGGCTATTTTCCTAGAGATATGTATCATGCATCATTTCATATATATATGTGCTCCAGTTGTTTAGTATTATAGTCTTATGTAGTTTATTGTTGTTGGATATTTACTACTTTCACTATTGTATGTGTTGTTTACTTCTGTTGTGTACTCTACCAATGAGGGCATAGTTTCCCCACTCTCACACCCAAGCCCTCACTTCTAGTTGGCAGCATCTAGCGTTCAGGGAAATGCACTTGAGGCAACGTGACCAACTAGGTACGGGGAGCCTCTGGGTGGCTTCCAGAACCGAGATGTTACAAAGTGGTATCAGATGATTTATTTTCTCTTGACTTACTATTTAGATCCTATAGCCAGGGATAGGATGGAACTGGTACTTGGTGTTAAGTTGTGCCCAAGAGTAGCTAACCCGTGTATAGGGAAAATCCAATCAACCACATTTAATTGTAATTTTTCTGGTTTTTCAATTGTTATAGTTGATCTAATTTCACCTTGAGTGATTCACATGATTTGTGTTGTTATTGTTGATGTTATTGAGGTTATATTTCTGTTGCAACCTGATGTGATGAGGGTATGCCATCTCATGTATCATATAGGCACATGCTAGAAATCTCATGCCATGTATTTTTTCCATGCCATCTAGGATGAATTATTGATTTCATATTGTTGTGATAGATGATGTGTAAAATATGAATGCTATTGTGATAGTTTCCTTGATGGTAATACCTGCTGTTTGATAGGGTATTGTTTGTGTATATATTTGCTTGAATGGATGCCAAACATTGGTTCTTGAGGTGTTATGGCCCTCATGGACCATAATATGGTAGATCATTGCTTTTTTTTTTCTATGTTATAATGTGTATAAGATGTCAAACTCTGATTCGTGGGCAGATTATGGGCCCTCACGGATCATAATTTGGCACTTTCGTTGCTCGTTTCAGTGTTTTCTGGGTTCCAGAATAGTTTCTGAGGCTTTCTGTCTGGAAAAACCCAGAATACAAGCCATGTAGTGTTAAGTACAGGCCATGTGTTCTTCTATTCAGGAGTAAACTATTTTTCTTAAGTACACACTATGTACTTGATATACACATCGTGTACTCTTTAAACCGTGTCAGAGGCCGTGTGGGAAGAGACACAGGATGGGAAAAAACCTAGAGTGAACACTCTGTGTATAGTCTATACATGCCGTGTTGTGTCGACCCCGTGCCCACCCATGTCACTAACAACACAGGTTGGCCAAGTCATGTCTAATACACACTGTGTACCATCTAAACACGCCATGTAGTCTGACCTAGGTACCCGTCCATGTCATGAACAACACGGTTTGGTGTTACCCTTTCGCGTACATGCTGTGTCTGCCTTGAACACGCCGTGTAGTCTGATCCAGGTACCTAGTCGTGTCACGAACAACACGGGATGGTGTTATCCTTTCTCATACACTCTGTGTCTGTCTAGAACATGCCGTGTAGTGTGAGCCATGTGTCACTAATAACAGGGGCCAAGTGAAGCATGTCTAGTACACGCTGTGTAGGAATTGTACATGCTATGTTGTCTTGCCTTAGGAGAGATTCATGTGGCCAAACTGTGTAGAAGGACTAGGGAAGGAAAAAGGGGACTCAAGTACACATCATGTATTGAGACAACACGCCGTTTGTCTGGGGTGTTACACGACCGGTCTGGATAGGAGTACACACCAATGTAAGTAACTTCAGGGAATACGCCATGTAGTAAATGTACACACCATGTAGTCATGTTTTGTAAAACATGAGTGCTTTATTTATCTTGTTCCCATCTTACACTCCTAGTTTTCAGTTCTTGATAATCTTGATCTATGGTGTGTCCTTGACCTTGTAGAGTCATGCCACTGGGACGTCCTACGGTTGTCCTCCATTTTCCAGATGATGATCAGACACTAGACATGGCCAATCATGGACCACCTGTAGATTATCCCATTGTGCCAGCCTTGGCACCAGCCGTTGTACATTACATAGGTGCTTATGCACATTTCAAGGAGGGATTTTTGAGGATTATGCAGACCTTTCAGGGAGCGTCGCCACCTACCCCGTCGATGGCTGATTTGATGTGGGTCTTCCAGCAGTAGAATCCTCTTACGTTCTCAGGGGTTGGAGGACCTCAGGCTGCTGAGTCATGGGTTGAAGCCACATTTACGATTTTCGAGCATCTGGAGATACCTCTAGAGATGAGGGTGAAGTTCGCTACTTACATGCTCTAAGACTCCGCTAAGAGGGGGTGGGATGTGATCACATAGGCGGGATGACATCAGAATATGGCTTGGGATGCGTTTCCGAGCATCTTATACAATTACTTCTACCTAGAGACCTTCAGGTCCGATCGATCCCAAGAGTTCATGAGTTTGGAGTAGGGTACTCTTACTGTTATGGAGTATTCCTCTCACTTCAAAGAGCTGCAACATTTTATGCCTATTCTGGGAGGTGATGAGTTGTTTCTTCCATGGAATTTTGAGGATGGTCTAAGGCACTAAATCCGGTCATAGGTGAACATCTTATGGTTTACTTTGATATCTTCTATCATCAACCTGGGACTGATCACAGAGTGAAATCTGAAGGATTTTGGAGCTATGAGACAGGTTAGTTTGACATCTAGAGTTAGTGCTCTGCCAGATGATAGTAGAAAGCGCTGTAGGGAGGCTGCACAAGGAGATCAAAGCAGGCGAGATGCATCTTCTGGTAGCCATCTGGTGTGGTGCCAGTGTGGGAGAACAGACATACGAGGCCACATTGCCCGAGAGACCCATTGGAGTGCTGATCTTGCGACAAGATGGGTCACCTTCATCACTTTTGTCAGATCTTCTCACCAGCAGTTGGTGACAGGGGTTCTTCTATGACTCCTCATTCCAGAGCAGCGCCACCAGTTTCTCACCAGTCTGGGAAATGAAGTTCTTCTAGCCATTTGGGCTGAGGATGAGGTTGTGGTCGTGGTATCCCATCACCCAGTTTTCAGCGACATTAGGGTGGATCAGCTCAGAGTGGTCAGGTAGAGTCCCAAGGCTGTGGTACAGGCCAGACTTTAGCTGTAGAGTAGACCCAGCAGGAGCAGGATCTTGGAACTTCTACCATTTGAGGTACGATCTTAGTAGCCTCAGTTTTAGCCTCACCACTTTTTGATATAGGGTATTCCTATAGCTTTATCTCTATTGCTGTTGTGGAGAGCCTTGGGATTTGTATCTTTTCTTCTGCTGATATCTTAACGTTAGACACACCGTTGGGGACCTGAATGGATAGTGTATGTTAGTGCAGGGAGTTCCCACAAGAGGTTGGTGGATTTCACCTTTTGTGGGGCATCTATGTCCTAGAGATGATAGGTTGTGATGTCATTCTCAGGATGAACTGGTTAGTCCCATTCTAGGTATTCGTTGACTGTTATTGCCACATGGTATGTTTCATATCACCAGAGGGTGGAGCTTTTCTTCATAGAGGTGAATGAGATGTCTAGGTGAGCAGAGAGGGTCTAGAGCATCATGGGTTAGGAGGAGTTACATCCCAGATTCCTAGGCTTTAACTGGATGACCAGGGGACTTCACAGTTAGACTTTCCTCCAGTGGTGGATTATTTCAAAGACATCTTTCTAGAGGACATTTTAGTTTTGCCTCTAGAGAGTGAGGTAGAATTCTCTATTGAGCTTGTGTAAGGAGTAGCACCAGTGTCCATTCCTCCTTATAGGATGGCTACACCTAAGTTGCATGAGGTCAAGAAGCAGTTGTAGGAGTTGTAGGAAAAGGGTTTTATCCGGCCCAGTACTTCTTCATGGGGTTCGTCTATCCTATTTGCGAAGAAGGAAGACAGTACCCTCAGGATTTTTGTTGACTATCAGAAGTTGAACCAGTTGACGATCAAGAACCGATATCCCTTGCCGAGAATTAATGGTCTCTTTGATCTGCTTCGAGGAGCCCGGGTGTTCTCACAGATTGACCTGAGATCCAGTTATCATCAGTTTCACATTAGACCCTCCGATATATCTCTTATAGCCTTCAAGAGTAGGTATGGTCTATACAAGTACTTGGTTATACCATTCAGTCTCATGAACACACCTGTAGTTTTCATGGAACCGATGAACCGAGTGTTCTATCCATACTTGGATTCTTTTTTGGTGGTCTTTGGGGATGATATCTTGGTGTACTCCCACACTAAACATGACCATGCTACCCATCTTGAGATCATTTTGAGTACACTAAGGAAGCATCAATTATATGATATGCTCTCAAAGTGCCACTTTTAGACTGATCAGATTCACTTCTTGGGACATGTTATCTCAAAGGCAGGAGTTTCAGTATACCGAGAGAAAGTGAGAGATGTAGTTTCCTGGGAGTAGTCGAACAACGTCTTTGAGGTGTGGAGTTTTCTAGGGCTGGATGGATACTACATACGATTTATACAGGACTTTCCATGCTTAGAAGTACTGCTGACATGTCTGACTAAGAAGGGTGTGAAGTTCTTATGGTCAGATTCTTGTGAGTTAGCCTTTCAGGAGCTGAAATGAAGGTTGAATTCAGCACCGATACTAGTCTTTCAAGAGCTGCGAAAGATATATATTGTTTACTATGAGGCATCAGGTATCGGGCTAAGATCTGTGCTTATATAGGGTGATGGAGTCGTTGTGTACGGGTCTCGGTAGTTGAGGTCACATGAGAAGAATTACCCGACACATGATCTGGAGTTGGTAGCTGTTATTCATGCCCTACACTATCAGATACAATATCTTATGGGAGATAACTTTTTGTTTTTCACTGACCACAAATGTTTCAAGTACATCTTCACTCAGCGTGATCTGAATTTGAGGCAGCACAGGTGGGTCGAGTACCTATAGTCCTTTGACTTTGAGTTTGCCTATATGCCTGGGAAAGGCAACGTAGTGGCTAATGTGTTGACCATGAGGACTCAGATACAAGGAGTTCAGGAGGCTATCAGTGAGTGGAAGATTATGGTTATGTTCTTTGAGATGCATTTGGATGTGCAAAATAGTCAGGGGAAGACATTTCTTTCTTCTGTAGCTGTTACCTCAACTCTTCTTGATCAAGTTCGAATGAAGAAGCTATCAGATTCTGAAGGCCTAGTCCTAAGGGAAATCATGTCAGGAGAGGACCCTATCCCTTGATGGACCATAGGTGAGGATTAGATCTTGCATTTCTAGGGACGCATATGGGTGCCAGAAGATATACGTGAGAGGCTGATGCAGGATTTTAATTCCTCGATTTAGGAAGTTCATCCTAGCATCACCAAGATGTACCATGACCTACACCATCAGTATTGGTGGCCAGGTATGAAGAGGGACATTGCTGGTTTCGTCATGAGGTGTTCCACTTGTCAGCAGGTGAAGGTGGAGCATCAACGACCATCAAGGATTTTAAAGTAGTTACCCATTTTTGAGTGGAAGTGTAATGACATTACGATGGACTTCATAGCCGGTTTTACGAGGTCGCCTCAAGGGAATGATGCAGTTTGGGTTGTCTTTGATAGACTCTCAAAAGTTTCTCACTTCTTTCCGATCAAGGAGACCTTCAGTGTTGATGAGATGGGACGGTTGTGCATCTGAGATATTTTACTCCTATATGGAGTTCCACACTCCATTGTTTCTGAAAGGGATGCACATTTTACTTCTCGGGTCTGGCAGGGGCTTTAGAAGGATTTTTGTACAAATGTACTTTTGAGTATAACTTACCACCCCCAAAAAGATGGCCAATACAAGCATATGATTTAGGTGCTTGAGGATATTCTCCGAGCATGCATTCTGGATTTTGGAGGTTCTTGGGAGAATCATATAACTCTTGTGGAGTTTTCCTACAACAATAGTTTTCAAGCAACTATTATGATGGCACCTTTTGAGGATTTGTACGGTAGGCCATGTCGATCACACTTATGTTGGCTGGAGGTAGGAGAGGCAGCTTTGCTGGGACCTCATCTTGTTCAGGATACCACATAGTAGATAGAGTTGATTTGGAAGGGGATGGCTACTGCACAGTCTCAATAGAAGTCTTATGTTGATCAGCAGAGACAACCTCTAGAGTATGAGGTTGGGGATTAGGTTTTACTATGTGTCACACCGAGATTGGGACACAAGAGGATTGGGAAACATGGTAAGCTTTCACCGAGGTACGTCAAACCATTTGTGGTATGGGAGAGAGTTGGGCCATTTGCCTATCAATTGCAGTTACCTCAGAGGTACCGAGCTATTCACGACGTCTTCCATGTTTCTCAAATCTGATGTTAATTTTCAGACCCATCTCATGTTTTCTAACCCAAGGAGTTTTAACTCTAAGTGGATGAGTTGTTTGAGGAGGATCAAATCTGGATTGTGGATTGTAGTACAAAGGTTCTTCGTGGCTGGTATGTTCCTCTGGTACGAGTGATGTGGTAGCATGGGCGAGTAGAGGACGAGACTTGGGAGAGGTAGGCTGATGTACGAGTATAGTGGCCAGAACTATTCGGGGTTTCTTCTTCTACACCGTGTTAGGGAAATTCAGGGGCAAATTTCTTTAAGGGGGGAAGTTTGTAAGAACCCAGATCTTCTTTTCAGGTATGTTTTTCCTTTATGATCGTTTTTGGAGAAAAGATTATTTTTTGGAAATTTTCTAAGTACACACAGTGTAATTCCTTTCCGAAGTAGGCTGTGTACTGGCCATTTAGTAGCCACACAAATGGACATGTGGGAGTGACCTGGAGGCCACTTAAAGTGGAGAACAAAAAAGGCAAGTACACACTGTGTACTCAAAAAGTACATGTCGCGTATTTTGTTTTTTTTTTCATTAAATGCACCGGGGTCGCATCTAATCGCCAGAACATACTTCTTTTAGGTCTTGTTTGACTGAGAGCTCCATACGACCATAGATCTTTAATGAACCCCGAACCTCTGTCCATCCTCTGATTCGAACACCATTGATTTAATTGGAATTGCATCGATGAGTTCTATCTTCTACTTGAGCCATGTTTTCCAATTCCTCTTCTTTTCCAAGTTATCATGGGTTGAACATTTTGGACATTTTCTTAGATCTACAATGTTCCAAGGAGATTCAAGATTAGATGTTCAGGTATATTGATCTCCAAACCCGGAGGTAGGTGGTTTGTGTCTTTCCTTTCAAATTATTTGAGTATTATGTGAAAATTCCACCAATACCCTTGAAAGGGGTGTTGTGTGTTTATAGTTTTACCCCTGTTGTTTTCCTACCATGCTGGTATTCTTGTGTAGAGGAAATTTGGATATGAATTTGGTTTGTTGATATGCATTCAATGTTTTCCCTTGATTGTGCTGTTTACAACCATTTGGTCCCCTTTAGCCTTTGGATGCATTGGCTGTTTTCCATGCCTGTTATTGTGGGATGGAGAGTTTATTCTCGGACATGCAGGATATGTTGTAGAATATTTATCCAAGTAATTCGTTAGGTTTACTTTGGCCTTATTACAATACTATGCTCATTTACATACACAGGTCCATGAGAACCTTGTGTAATAGACTACAAGGGGAATTGCTTGGGTGAGTTTCCTCAGAGAGTCTTAGAGCACTTTTGGCTATAAGGGGGATTGACCGAGTGAGCATCCTCAGAGATCCTAGAACCACTTGGGGATATAAGGGGAATTAACCAAGAGATCTTCATTAGAGATTCCTTGATTTCTTTAGACTATAATGGGATTGACTGCATGAGCTTCCTCAGAGAGTCTTTGTTTGAATTGATTGACCTAGGCTAAAAGGGGTATTGACCGAGTGAGCTTCCTCAGAGATTCATAGACCTTGGGGATATAAGGGGAATTGATGTGTGAGCTTCCTCAAAGAGTCATTGACTACCGTATAAAATATGGGGAATGGAATGTGTGAGCTTCCTCAGAGTGTCTTTCTTTACCTAGACTATGCGGGGAATGGACTGTGTGAACTTCCTTAGAGAGTCTTTCTTTACCTTTGACTATAAGGTGATTGACAGTGGGCACATCCTCAAATAGTATTATTAAATCCTTATGACAGAACCAGAGGGGTTAGGATGTGTGTATTTCTTATATGGTTGTCTGTACTTCTTAGGTAGGACTAGAGGGGATAGATTCGATTACTTCTTAGAGGGTTACCTATTTAAGATTTAGCTGTTTGTTTCACTCCTGCATGATATTGAACTATGGATTGTTTTCTGCTGAGTACCTTCCTATATTCTATTTAATTTTTATTGTACTTTTAACTCCCATATACTCACTGACTGTTAGGCATAAATCTTTTGGTGGTTTCCTATTTGGATTTAGTCTCACACCCTGTTTGGGTCATGCTTTTGGTCCCAAACAGATTATATTGTTACAAGTATAGATAAGGGAAAGAGCCCTTATACTTCAGGTACTTGATTCGCTGAGGATCTGGAGAGCATGGGATCAAGCTATGGCTTGCGATGTTGAGAATTTTATCTGTTTTCTTTTACACTTTTCTTTAGTACTTTTGTATTCCAGCATTGTGAAATGTTTGGATATTTTCTTAGACATATGTATCATGCATCATTTCATATATATATGTGCTTCAGTTGTTTAGTATTCTAGTCTTATGTTGTTTATTTTTGTTGGATATTTATTGCTTCCACCATTGTATGTGTTTTTTACTTCTGACGTGTACTCTTCTAGTGAGGGAATAGTTTCCCCACTATCCCACCCAAGGCTCTCGCTTCTAGTCGGCAGCCTCTGGCATTTGGGGAAATGCACTTGAGGCCATGTGACCAACCGTGTACGGGGCACCTTGGGTGGCTTTCAAAACTGGGACATTACACATCATTACTTATTACATGCTCCACTATATGCATGACATAAATAGTGAAGGGAAAGATAATGATAAATAAGAAGAAGAATTCAGATGATAGAGAAAAAAGGGTGAAAATCACCATAATAATTTTAACCATTGAAAAAACTCAAAAAATTAAATAAATATATTGAAAATGAATTTTAAAAAAAAATCTAAAATAAAGAATCATTCCTTCCTCGAATAATCGGCAAGATTAGTTATCCATTTTTAGTGGAGTAGAAAAGGGAAATATAATGGGGGAACACGTAAAAATAAAAAAGATACAAAAAATGTATTTAATAAGAAGACTAATATATGAGAATAAAACTAATATTACTAAAATCAATACAATAAAAATATAATATAAATGACCAAAAAAGGATACCCCCATGTTTTCAACCCCTTGAAATTAAGACAAAGTTCATTTTTTATAGGGATAAAGAGGAAGAAGTTTTCATCCAATTATGACATCTGGATGTTGTCACATGTTATCTCTATTAAATGTTTGAATAGGGAAATGATATATTCTATAAAGTTATTACTTTTTATCTCCCTCATTCATCCTCAAAATTTCATTATGATTTTTCACATTATGATGGATTTCTCACTATTTTACTCTAAGAAATTAACTCTATCTTAGTGTCACTTTATATTCCAAAATTCTATATTTCCTTGACATAATGACATTGAAACCACTATATTCTAGCCTGATGTACTTTATGAATGTTTTTAATTAATTCCATTAATATATCCAATTATAATTTTAGCTTCATTATACCATCCTTATTTGAGATATAATCCCATCTTCAAATGTGTCCATATCTATGCATAATGTTTTAGGCCCAAATTGTAAGCTGGTTTTGGGCTTCCGAAAGATGTAATGAGATTTAGATCTAGAAAGATGAAATGTATCCCAATATGTATTTTAGACTTTAAAAAAAAGGTGTTTCATAATTTATTTTAGTTTATAAAAAGTTATGTCTGAAATAAAGAATAAAAATAAAAATGTTATAATAATAAAATATGCAATATTTTCAATTATGCACAAAATACCACTGAAAACTAAATAACTGACAATTTCCTGTAAAATAACACTATAATGGGAATTTAAAAATTTAATTGTAGTATAAAACATGTTAAAATGTTAACTTCCTCAATCTCCCACACTTAATCATTTCACTCTTGGGAAATCATCAAATATGAAAATCAAAATCCACACAATAATCCAAAATGATAAACATCCATGATCAGTTCAAAAATAAAATTCCATCATGTATATTATATTAAAAAAATTCAATATATTTTTCTTTATTCACAATAAAGACGTTTCCAACTCATAAATCCATCCATGGCTCAATCACAACCTACCTCATTTGGAAATTTATGTCACTCTTCGGTCAATTTAAATTGATTTTGGAGTTATTCTCATTGTTTAAAAACTCACAAATCACCGTAGGCTTGTGAAAATTACGATCTATCTATATCATGAAACATGAAATTTTTCTCAATAATGATTTAGTTTTCTTAGTGAATTTTATGGAATATGTTTGGTAGAAAATTGATTCAAAAACACTAAGGCTATAAAGAGGTGGTTTGACTCTTATGTATTGTGTTTGAATAATCAAGTAAGAACACATGATGAACCTCAATCAACTCCGCTTGAAAATTTGAAACACAAAACCACCCCATTTGTATCACATGGTACATGATCCAAGAAATGACTAAAATTAATGATATCATCGAAATTCTACCCATTTTTTTTATCTTATTAATCTTTAAAAAGGCATAACTTTATTTTTTTAATTTTTATTGATTTTTTCTCATGGAGGTCGAGTTGATGCTTGAATACAATGAATGGATGAAAATTAATGCCCATGATTTTTAATTGTACATGATTCATATAAGAAATTGAAATTATAAATTCATGCCCATATCATTTTTTCATATTTTTTCTTTTATTTTTTAAATTTTTTAAGGAGAACTATATGATGTAAAAAATGAAAAATGAAATGATGAACCATACCCAATTATTTATTTCCCCAACACCCAAATTGATGAAACACATCTCCCTCTAGCCAAAAATAAAACAAATACCAAATAACACACAATAATGACATATCCCCAACACTCAAACATGAAATATCCATAAGAAAATACCAAGAGTGTGGGTATTTAAGGAAAAATAGACTTGTAAAGTGGTCTAAACATAAAAGGAAATTTGTGGAATCTAAGTTATAAAGTAAGACAGATGAAAAGGTGGGTCTAAATTTAAAATTTGTCTTTATAAATACGTGCCTCAATAATTTTAAAAAAATTCTTTGATTTCAATATCTTTAAAATAGAGAAATCACAAGTTTTGGTTATTACAAACAATCTAATTTTCTCTCAAGAAAGTGTGGGTGTGAAGAAGAATATATAAAAAGGATTATAATATCTCACAAGACTATAAAAATATTTTTATTTAGTGTTTCATAGGCATGGATTTCATAAATCTATCAAACTCATAAAAAATATTGAAAATGCATTTCACGAAAAATGTTTTCACATAAATAATAATTTAAACTCCATTTATTCAAAAATCATTTCATCTCTCTCAGTATCAATTGATGTGTGAAAATAATAAAAATATTAAATGAATATAAATAATCAAAAATAAAAACACAAAAATAGACATATAAAAAATGTTGACACTCCAAACAGACTTAGAATTTATTACCCATAATTTTAGCTCAATAGAAAATAAATATTAGGGAACAAAAACTAAAGAGATTGAAAAACACAACTTGAATTTATTTTCTAGTAGTATTCTAGATTTAAGATACTATATACATCCACTAATAATATAAATCATGAAATAAATAATATTAGAAGAAAAATAAGGAAAGAATAAATATGAAGGGAAAGGAATAGAGAACATGGTTTGGACCCCCATGTGAGTGCTAGGTTTTTACTACCCCTAGTCAGCCAGTTGTAGTGGAATGACCCCGATCTGATGTGGATGGGGTTTTGTGAGGACCTGAATCTATAAAATTAGGAGCCGATGCTTTATTAACATGATGTGTGTCTTGAAATAAAAACATGCATTAAAAAACACACATCATGTCCCATATAGATGTTACCTAAAAATTTTAAATCAAAATGTAGGGTGAGCATTGAAAAACACAGTATGGGGTTTAAAAAAAATAAAAAACAGTGTGAATTTTGAAAACATTCATTTAAAAATTACCCATGGAACATTCTATTAAGGAGAACTATAACACATAACATCAAAATTCTCAATCAAGATTTTCAAGGAATATATGAAAAAATTATGATATTTCTCAAAGGAGTAATAATGGTCTTTATAAACAAGTATGATATGTGATACTTAAGTATAAAATTAAACAGTTAAGAATAACAGATAATCAGATTTCCACATGATGGAAACAACTTCAATTTCATTTGCTGGTTACTATCTTACTAAGTGATAAACACAAATCATGCTCCAAACTTATAATTGTGAAATAATAACTTTATAAAAACATAAAGGCAATGGTCGTGAAATAATAGGCATATTATCTTGAAAATAACTTGTAACATAACTTGAATTTTGTGACATAAATATTTAACTTAGACAATCATTTCTGTATCACCAAGGTCCATCCCCAAGGTGTCATTAAAAATTACCAAGGTCTATCCCCAAGGTATCATTAAACTGGTCATATCTAAAGATTATGTCCTTACCCAATGCATTGGAGTGCTATCAGGGTGCACCCTTAACATGTCTTTTATTACATGTGAGCCACATCATTCATACTTTACTTAAATGGTTTGTATATTCAAGATGTCCCATACCACCTTTAAAAATTCATTCATTTTCATATTAACCAAGGTGTACCATACCACTTTGGGTAATCTAATTTCTTAGTTCATTATCGTGACATGTCAAAGGCATGAATTATGTACAATAAAAACTAAAATAAATAATGAACCATTACACATTTTACTAATACATGATACGACAGTTAACATTGAAAAATATGTTACTAACTAATCAAAGGCATACATAGTTTAGTAAACATTCATTAATAAAAAATTATTCACATAAAATAAGAATTTACTTTAAGATTGATATCCATCCTCTAAAAATCATAAATTTGATTTGTATTGGACTACATGTATATGAGTACGTAGGTATATATATACAAAGTTTACAAAAAGGTGGTTTTCATGGTAAAAATAGTTTCAAACAACCCTCATAAATATATAATTCCTAGAATAACATACTAGACCATATTGGAAATCTGAAAATAGCTTGGGTTTGGGTTATAAATATATTTATATACATATACAAAACTGTATATTTTGAATATTTATATATGTATAGGTTTTGTGAAATAAAACAAAAAGAAAACAATCAAAACTTAACACCCTAACATCCTATCCTACATAGGTCAACCCAAATAAAAGAAAATATAACCTACATAAAAAAGAATATAGATAACTCATATACATGAAGTATATTTTAAAGGGCTGGTTTTAAAACAAAGTAAGATAATCCCTTGCACTTGTAATATTTGTAGTAAATTTTAGAAAAAAAAACCTCTGAAACTGTGTTAAAACTAGATGGTGTGCATTATACATATACATACATACATATATATATATATATATATATATATATATATATATAAACCGTATATATTAAAACATAGAAGAGTAGTAGTTATGAACAAGAGTAAAACATAAAACATCCTTACTTGTACCCTACTGAAAACCCGATGTTAAACCCTTTTGAAAACAATACAAACCGAGGGGTTTGTATTAGGTATATATAAATATATAAACTATATATACCAGGTGTAGGTTTCTCAAAAAATGAAAACAAAACATGAAAGAACACTTACCTTTCTTGAGGAGGAAGCTCGGAACAGGGGTATACTCTCTTGATTGCAGGGTGTTTGAGGGAGAGAAGGAGGAGAAGAAACCACTAGGTTTTCATGTTTCATGGGGGAGGTTTATGTAGAGGATTCAGAAAAAAACTAGGTGACACGACCCAAGGGATAACCCGGTGTAAAGAAGACGAAGCTAAAACACCCTAGTAGGTGAGGGTGTGTGAGGGTCAAGAGGAGTAGTGCAACAGAGGTGGTGTCCTCGAGAGCAGTCTTGGAGCAGAGATCATGACATGAGGAAGGGGATGATGCAGAGAAATCAACACAGAAAAGAAACAGATTGCACTGATTAGATCTAGGTGCGATCAGACGGCTGGGGGTGCGGGAGATGTCTTGATCATTTTAAAAGAAATCGATGGTCGAGATTAGATCTCGGGAGAGATCGGACGGCTCATGGATACATGGGGGCGATCGCGCGACCAACATTGCTTCGCTGAAAAAAAAGAAAATAGTATACGAAATATGTAAAAAAAGACAGTTTACTGTATTTTCAAAATAGTATAAAATATGATCATTAAAAATTAAATTTATGCAATTTAATAAATACTTTTAACTTAAAAACTTCCAAATCTAAAATCCCATTTCAGATTATGTAAAATACCTTACTATTTTATATAACTCTTTTAAAAGATATAAATTTCATAATTAATGTACTAAAATTTTATAAATATTAGGATCTTATATATTTTAAAATCAAAAAGCCAATTTATAAAATAATCTACTCTTTGCTTCACAAAATTCCTTTTTAAATGACCAATAGTTTTCCCCAATTCAAAATAAATAGTTCTAGAGATCCAAAAAGATATATTTTTTCAATTATTACGGATACCCTTTAAACATAACTTTCATAACATTTTAAAATACAAAGTTTTCAACCATATTGGTATCCATCAGGATTTTGTAGAAACAAATAGATTTATTTTCAAGAATATTCTTTTTATTTTAAAACTATGATTTCTTTGAAAAACATCTATACATTTAAAATATTTGAAATATCATAAGATTATAAGAGCATTACAAAAACCAAGCTTTTATAAAACATAAACTTTATCAATGGAAACCCAAAGGTTATTTTGAAAACCCCAACGGTTAAATATATAACAGTCATAATTTCTTAAAGGACCGTTATAAAAAACGGGGAGGGTAGGGTGTTTCATATTTTCAAAACACTTGACCCTTGGTGGATGGCTCTCCTCAATCCATTGGTGCTGAGTACGTGTGCATTGGTTCTGGCTATTATGTTTTTCACACTGATGGACCTAGAAGATAAATACTATCTGATTACTCAAGTTGTGATTCTTAGTAGTCTTGTTGTGGCCATGTTAATTATTGCAGATGGTGTTCTTGGTTAGTTTGGGTCTTTATAGCAAAGTGACATTTTAATGTATACCGGTTTTCTTTATTCCCCTTGTTTTTCATCTTTTTAGTTTCAATACCATTATTGATACAAAAAAAACCATGTAAAACAAGAACATCAGCATAAAACATAAAATTCTTCACTTATTCAAGTTCGAAAATCTTGGGGCATCACATTATCCCCCCTTAAAAAACATTCGTCCTCATAATTAATTTCATAAAAACCCACTAAGAGGAAACTCCCAATTGATTATCCCATATTCCCCATTGTGGGAAATCATCAAGTGTGCTCAGCGGATGAACCACATTGATGCTCAGCTCCTCAAGTTATCTAATCCAGATACACTTGGGGCAGAAGGGGTTGAACTCAAGTGCGGAAAACTTGGGCTTCCAGAGGGAGGTTCGAACAGTACAGAGATTGAAAATGTCCATATGGACCAACGTACGAAGAACACACCGAATTATGTCATGTTCGAGAATATCTAAATTATTGACATTTTCATACAGTCTAACGCTGAGGAGTTGGTACATATAGGTTTCACAAACATTTCCCTCTAAGGCACCCTCTTGAAATTTTACTTTGGTCATGTAGTTCCGGCCTAGGGTGAAACACAGGAAGAGTCTTTCATGGTACTTCCCCCTCCGCTCACGCTCAGCCAATTGTGCTGAGCCTATGTAGTAGAAGATGGAAGGTTTCCCTTGACAGGTGTGGAGGATCTCCGGACTGTTTGCACATTCCTCCTAGGTTTTCAAAGGGACGATGCTCATCTTCACATGTTTTGATCGCAATGATCTCCAATATCTCAGTAGGAAGAGATAACATGTGAGTTTTTCATTCCATATGAAAGATTAAGATGAGAGTTCAATCACTTGAAATCCATTCAAAGGTATAAACAAAGCTAAGATAGGAAGGGGAAAGGAAACATTTCAATAAACATAATTTTATTATTAAACATCAGTACTTGAGTTCCCCTAATGACTTACTACACGAACTCCACACAAAGAGGCAAAACACCCTATCTCCTCAAACCAAACACATGCTGTGCATTCAGGGATAAACTCATGGGGGGAACCTGTGATGTCTCTTGAGTTTAGAATGAGGGTTATGATGTTGGGAGACGTCAGAATACACTTGTTGTCTACAAGACAGTCGGGTGTACTCATCTTCTAACATTTAGAAGTTCAAAAACTCTCCCCAGAAGCCGTAGTTCAAGATTTGACAGAGGTAGGCCACTCGGAGGTCACTGGCAGCAGCAGCCTCTTGAAAAGAATTGAGGGTCATAAAGCTAAAGTCATCACCTACTGTGAAAACCCGGAAAAGTCCCTCGTGGTACCTTCCCCGACATACATAGGATGGAAACTAGGTCATCATCATGAAGAGGTAATCCATTCCTAACCCCCGGTGTAGATGGAACCCCCGAAGTGAGTTGGACACGTCGTAAAGGTGTTTTCATGTCATGCAGATATGGGCAAAATTTAGAAAATTATCTCGGATAGCTAAATACACAATGGACTCTAAGGCCTCAGTGGGGAGAGAAAAAAGATTAGCACCTTCGTTTTCCATCTGAAAATTAAGAAAACTCATTTTTTAGTAATACTAATGTATATTTTTCCTTGTTTTAGTTATGGTTTTCCAGAGTTATCCAAACCTCCCTTTGATACCAACAGCGAGGACCCAACTCCAGAAACCCATGAGATGGTTCCTTCTAAACATGATGTGTGTCTTGAAATAAAAACATGCATTGAAAAACACAAATCATGTCCCATACAGAGGAATGAGTGTGGCTCGGTCTCTTGGAAACTGGAAACTTCTGAAACGGTTCATCTTTTAAAATCTGTTACCTAAAAATTTTAAATCAAAACGTAGGGTGAGCATTGAAATACTCAGTAATGGGTTTTAAACAAAATAATAAAAACAATGTGACTTTTGAAAACATTCATTTAAAAATTTCCCGTGGAACATTCTCTTAAGGAGATCTTTAACACATAACATCAATGTGCTCAATCCAGATTTTTGAGGAACATATGAAACAATTATGACATTTATCAAAGGATTAATAATGGTCTTCATAAACAAGTATGACATGTGATACTTAATTATAAAATTAAATAGTTAATAGTAAGGAATAATCAGAGTTGTGCATAAATGAAACAACGTCAATTTCCTTTGCTGGTTACTATCTTACTAAGTGATAAACACAAATCATGATCCAAACTTATATAGTGAAATAAGAACTTTATAAAAACATAAAGGAAATGGTCATTAATTAATAGGAATATTATGTTGAAAAGAACTTGTAACATAACTTGAATTATGTGGCATCAACAATTAACTTAGACAATCATTTCCGTATCACCAAGGTCCATCCCCAAGGTGTCATTAAAAATTAAAAAGGTCCATCCCCAAGGTATCCTTAAACTGGTCATCTCTAGAGATTAAGTCTTTACCCAATGCATTGGAGCGCTATCAGGGTGCACCCTTAATATGTCTTTAATTTCATGTGATCCACATCGTTCATACTTTACTTAAATGGTTTTTATATTCAAGATGTCCCATACCACCTTGAATAATTCATTCATTTTCATATTACCCAAGGTGTCCCATACCACTTTGGGTAATCTAATTTCTTAGTTCATTATCATGACATGTCAAAGGCATGCATTATGTTTAATAATAACTAAAATAAATAATGAACCATTACACATTTTACTAATACATGATACGATAGTTAACATTGTAAAATATGTCAATAACTAATTAAAGGAACACATAGTTTAGTAAACATTCTTTAAAAAAACATGATTCGAATAAAATAATAATTTACTTAAAGATTGATATCCATCCTTTAAAAATCATAAATTTGATTTGTATTGGACTACATGTATATGACTACATAGGTATATATATACAAAGTTTAGAAAAAGGAGGTCTTCATGGTAAAAATACTTTCAAACAACCCTCATAAATATATAATGCCAAGAATAACATACTGTATCATATTGGAAATCCGAAAATATCTTGGGTTTGGGTTATAAATATATTTATATACATATAAAAAACTATATATTTCTAATATTTATATATGTATAGGTTTTGTGAAACAAAACCAAAAGAAAACAATCAAAACATAACACCCAAACATCCTGTCCTACGTAGGTCGATCCAACTAAAAGAAAATATAACCTATATAAAAATAATAATATAGATAACCCGTATACATGAACTATATTTTAAATGGTAGGTTTTAAAATAAAGTAAGATAATCCCTTGCACTTGTAATCTTTGTAGTAAATTTTAGAAAACAACACCTCTAAAACCATTTTAAAAATGGATGGTCTGCATTATACATATTTATATATATATATAAACCATATATACTAAAACATAGAAGACTAGTATTTCTAAATGAGAGTAAAACATAAAACATCCTTACTTGTACCATACTGAAAACATGATGGCAAACTCTTTCGAAAATAATACAAATTGAGGGGTTTGTATTAGGTATATATACATATATAAAATATATATACCGGGTGTAGGTTTATCCAAAAATGAAAACAAAACATGAAATCACCCTTACCTTGATTGAGGATAAATCTCGGAACAGGGGTATGCTCGCAGGATTGTTGGGTGTTCGGGGGAGATAAGGAGGAGAAGAAACCGATAGGGTTTCATGTGATAGGGGGAGGTTTATGTAGAGGATTCAGAAAACAAAACTAGGTGACTCGACCCAAGGGATAACCCGGTGTAGAGAAGATGAAGCTATATCCCTGTAGTAGGTGGGGGTGTGCGAGGGTCCAGAGGAGTAGTGAAATAGAGATGGCGTCCCCGGGAACCAGTGCAGGAGCGGAGATCATGACGTGAGGAAGGGGACAACACAGAGAAGTCGACGGAGAAAAGAAAAAGATGGCACCGATTAGATCCAGGCGTGATTGGACGGCTGGGGGCGCATGAGATGTGTTGAGAATTTTAAAATAAATCAAGGGTCAGGATTAGATCTTAGGAGAGATCAGACTGCTCAGGGATACATGGGGGCGATCATGTGGCCAACATTGTTTTGCCAAAAAAAAAGAAAATAGTATACGAAATGTGTAAAAAAAAGACAGTTTACTGTATTTTTTAAATAGTATAAATCATGATCATTAAAAATTAAATTTACGCAGTTTGATAAATAATTTTAACTTAAAAACATCCAAATCTAAATTCCCATTTTAGATTATGTAAAATACCTTAATATTTGATATAAATCTTTTAAAAGATATAAATTTCATAATTAACGTACTAAAGTTTTATAAATATTAGGATCTTATATCTTTTAAAATCAAAAATCCAATTTAAAACATACTCTACTCTTTTCTTCACAAAATTCCTTTTTAAGTGACCAATAGTTTCCCCCAATTCAAAATAAATAGTTTCAGATATCCAAAAAGATATATTTTTTCAATTATTACGGATACCCTTTAAACACAACTTTCGTAACATTTTAAAATACAATGTTTTCAACCATATAGGTATCCATCGGGATTTTGTAGAAACAAATAGATTTATTTTCAAGAATATTCTTTTTATTTTAAAACTATGAATTTTTTTTTGAAAAACATCCAGACATTTTAAAATATTTGAAATATCATAAGATTATAAGAGCATTACAAAAACCAAGATTTTATATAAAGATAAACATTATCATGGAAACCCAAAGGTTATTTTGAAAACCCCAACGGTTAAATATATAACGGTCATAATTTCTTAAAGGATAGTTATAAAAATAGGGGACTGTAGGGTGTTTCATATTTTCAAAACACTTGACCCTATGTGGATGGCTCTCCTCATTCCATTGGTGCTGAGTACATGTGCTGTGGTTCTGGATATTATGTTTTTCACACTGACGGACCCAGAAGATGAATAATATCTGATTACTCGAGTTGTGATTCTTAGTAGTCTTTTTGTGTCCATGTTAAGTCTTGAACATGATGTTCTTGGTTAGTTTGGGTCTTTGTACCAATATAACATTTTAATGTATACCACTTTTCTTTATTCCCCCTTTTTTCATCTTTTTAGTTTCAATCCCTTTATTGGTACCAAAAACAAACCATGTAAAACACGAACATCATCATAAAACATAACATTGTTCACTTAGTCAAGATCAAAAATCCTGGGGCGTCATAGGTTTCATACTTAGAGACCACAAAATGTGTCTTTTACAAACATCAATGTGGGAATGGAAAAATTGGGGACCCTAAATAAAAAATTTCCCCAACCCTGAGAATAAATAAAAAAGAAAAGTTGAATTGAATAGGGGGAGGGAAAAGAATAAATGGGTGCTTCCTATTTATCTTAGTTGGAGTAGTTGTGTCCATTGGTATTAATTATAGAAGAATAGGGTGTGTACTATATACTTTTTTAGGTTCATAAAATTATTTATCAGGTGTTTATTTGTTTGTTTCATCATCCTCATTTTCACCAATGTACAACTAGGATAGCTCCTACATTCTCTCCTCAATGAAAATATCTTTTTCATCTTCTTGAACCTGGTCATGTAGTAATGGTGAATAATTTAGAAATTTATAATAAGGGAGAACATTTTTTAATTCATAATTAATTATATTTGAATAAAAATAACTCTCATAAATTAAATCTTCCTCAAAATATTCAGCTTCAAACTCTTTTTTATTATGTCAGGAAGTAGGGAATTTTTCTATTGGAGAGCGAATTGTATCTTCAAGTATTCCTTCCATATAACCAGTGTCTTCTAGAAATTTTGGAGGAATAATAAATTAATTGTCCCCATATTTTCATTATTTTCATTCCATACATATGACTTTAACATCATCAACATCCTCATCTTGTGACACAACCATCTTGCTAGCATTTTCGGTAATTTGGAAACTCTCTTGAAGTGTCAAGGTATTTTGTTTCTATTGTATATTCAACATATCATCCATTCTAGAAAATTCATATCTAGGAAACGTATATAAAATTCACAGAAATAATCTATCTTAATATTATTAAAAAAATCTGAAATATATCTCTTTGTTTAGTATTTTAATATTTTTTTTGATTTTTTTGGTTTTTTATGAAAAACAGTGTTTGAAAGCACTTGGAATCCCAAATAACTATGAAAAATTGATGATATAAATTTTTCATCAATTTCTATTCATTTAATTTCTTATTATGACAATAATTAACCCCAGTGGAACACCATAGGGTTGATCTCACATTGAGGCTGCTTACAAGCATTCTTTTTCTATTGTCAATATTATAAATCTAACTACTATAAAACTAAATTTTCTAAAAAGGGGGATTTGAAATATGCACGTAAAATAAAATAACAAATATATAAATATAAATTCATTACATTATGAAGTTATACATTGATAATGAAGTTGATTGTTCTTCGTAGTTAATGTTGATTGATATCATTGTTCAAAAGAATCTCAATAATCAATTCAATACAGTGATCAAGACTTGTCACACTACACCCTATCATTTAAAATGTCATCACCTCATATCGAGAACTCATCATATAGAGAAATTCTATTCCAAGCATCAGCTAGTATAAAACATTTCTGACTGTCACTACCCAATCCATGCTCCACCATATGCATGATATAAATAGTTAAGGGAAGGAAATGATAAATGAGAAGAAGAATTCTGATGATAGAGAAAATGGGGTGACTGTTCACTGTAATATTCATTGCCATCACCATAACTCTAATAATTGAATAAATAGATTTATAACGAATCGTAATAAAACTCAACAAAAGAACCATTCCCTCCCTCGAATAAACACACATGTTATTTCTCCATTCTTAGTAGAGTATAGAAGGGAAATATTGTTGTAGAACACTTAAAAATTAAAATGGGAGAAAGAATGGTATGAATAAAAATAAAAATATATTAAATGAAATATAATATTATATAAATTGAAACAATAAAAATATACTATAAATTCCCAAAAAAGTCTACCCCCAACATTCAAACCCCTTGAAATGATGGTGAAGAACATTAATTATAAAGAGGGGAGGTGAATTGTTTCTCTAATTATGTTATCCAAATGTTGTTTCATGTTAGAACTAATATATGAAAAAATATGTAAATATTTTCTTCTATAAATTTATTCTTTTTTTTATCCCTCGTGTATCTTCAACATTTCAGAATTATTCATCACCAGATATAGGATTTATTTCTATTGTACTCTGATAAATAAATTCTATCTTAGTGATACTTCATATTCTGGAATTTCAACTTCACATTCCATAATGATCTTGAAAAATGAAGATTACATAATGAACTCTTTTATTAAGGTTTTTCATTAATTCTTTATCCAGTTCCATGTATAATTTTAGCTTCATTGGACTATACATCTTCAGGATATAATCATATCTTCAAATGTGTCCACATCTATGAATAGTTTGTGTGGCCCAAATTTTGAGCTAGTTTTGGGCTTCCAAAAGAAGGATTTAGATTTTGTTCGATAATGTATAATTTTATCCCATGATATATGGAACCCTAAAAAAATGAAATTTTACAATTTAATTTAGCATATAAAAAGTTATGGCCAAAATACAGAATTAAAATACAACAATTATAATCCACAAATTGTCTATTTTTTAATTAAGATCAAAATACAACTAAAACCTAAAAATATGATAATTTACCATAAAATAACACAATGGTGGGATTTATAACATTGAATTATAGTATAAAATATGTAAAAATTTTGTTTCATCATCTTTCATAATGAATTACAGAATCAATTGGTGAACTATAGATATTATCTGATCAAATTAGGTAGGTGAATACTTGATCAAGGAATTCACTAGTCATCTAAGATATTGAGTAATTTTTACAAAACTCACTCCTCTTAGAAACCCATAATGGAATTATGTGTCTAAAAGGGGGAATATTGTCCTATTTGACATCTTTCTCTCATTATAACCTTCCTATTTCATTATAGATTTAGGCTCTAGACATTGTTGCATTTCTGCCAGCCAACATTCAGTTTAAAAAAATCATAAAGACACTGTATGTGATATGGACTAGGAAATTTCCTATTATGAATTTTATTATTATTTAGAGATGTGAACTATTTGTACTGGTATTTCATTTTGATAATCTAGACAAAAAAATATGAAAAATTATTATTTCTCGGTTATCCCATGGAAATTTGGGGATATTATTTCTATATTCCTACTGAAAAAGGGTTTTTTTCTAATTATTAACATTACTTGAGAAGGAATTTATCAATCATACTGTCAATGGGAGGAATTTTTATCTTTTAAAAGATAAATAATAATAAAAATTCTGTTTTTGCTGTGGAAGTTGAATCGGTTCTATAAAGTATTGTGGAAAAATAATTGACTCAATATACATAAGAACCTCAGTGGCTTGGTAGGTCATGGAAGGAATATGAGTAAAATGGATTTTTCATGTTAATGGATAATTAATTAGAAATAATTATTTATGAAAGTATATCCTACATTGGGCCCATCAAGTGTTATGATTCTAGGAAATTTTTAAAATCTATTGATAAAAAAATATCCTCTATTGTTTTAAACCAAGTAAAAATTTCGGTTGATAAAACTGAAGGGGTAAGACCCATAGGGTGAAAGTGTATTTTTGGAACAAATTTGAAATTGATGTTTGAGTTTCTACCTATAAAAGAAACTTTGTATAAAAATCATAAAAAATCATTTTATTGACAGTAATGAAACCTTTTCAAATATTGCAATGATAATGCCCATTCAATTATTTCACACTTATATTATACTAGACCATGCCAACCCTACCCATGAGATGATCTGAAACTTCACATGGCATGAAGCATGTTATTGATATTTAAGGGATGGAGACACACATAGTGGAATCACAAGAAACCTTTTTTGAATGGTCTCTAACTTCATTAAATTGGAATGACTCATCCATGATTTAGATGACATCATCAACTACATAACCAAAATCAAAAGATAAAAATATATAATATATAAATAATAAAAATATGGATGAGTATGGACATAATATACAAGCCCACATCATAATTCATAACAAAATATATACTTGAAAACTAATGGTTATAATATATACATATCAAAATATTGTATATAGACCATAAGCACTGATATAAAGAATCACAACAAAACAAGACAAATGAATATATACTCATGAGATAAAACCTAGGATACCACATCTACTCTAACATAAAAATACTCTAATTATAGTAAGGAAGGAGAGACACTGAAATGCACAGTTCCATTTCCCTTAAATATGTCCTTCAAAACAAATTCTACATATTCCCTAAGGAATATGCAGGATGTGAAGAAAAACGACCAATGTGACACTATCAAAAATATATATAAATATTTTAAAAAATGTAAACCAATAAAAAGAGTTTAAAAACTAATTTTCCAAAACCATGGTAACATTTGAAACAAGTTCTCTTGAGAACAATACTTTAGAAATCACTTTGGGATTTTTGAAAAACCAAACCATATTACAAATGTATTCTAAACAAGGATCAAAGAAATAAGTACATACATCCATAATAAACATGGTCAATGCACCAAATAGGTACAACCATAATCCCAGAAAAAACTATCATTACATAAAAATGTAATTTTAGAAGGGAATAAGCATGAATGACATCAATTATCGTAAAAAGGTTTTAAAAGATAAATTAATTGGAATAACATCATTACAAAACAAGATAATGATAAATTTGAAATTTTAAATGTATAAAATAACCATACATGGATATAAAATAGTTTATAAAGAATACAACATCAACTAAGAATAAGTAATGTGCACCATGGGCTCTGACCATAAGGGTTTGTGTGACTTAGTCTAACATATGATTTTCTAGACATCTAAGTATTTAAATATATTATAATATATCATAGTATTCCTTGGGAATAAAATCCAAGATATCCCTATGAACCTTTTTTTACATTATAGAATCTCACTATACCTCCATTCCATGGGTTCTCTTGGTCACATGACTATCATTTTGGAATCTTCTTCACTCTTCATACGAAAGGCTCTCTCAGTACATTGGAAAACATACCCTAGATATTCTACGAAATAATCTATGTTTCTAATTTTTGATTTACTATACAGGCACCAATGGTCTCCAATGTTCTACATAGTGCTAAAAACACAAAACAACCTCATGTTCCAATACATACACTATATTTCATGTAAATTTACAAAATAAAATTGCCCATTTTGAAATAAAACCTTCCTCAAGGTAAAGAATTCCTATTCTGAAATAAAAAACCATCCCCATGGAAAACATCATGTTAAAAATCCCACTTTAAAATCTATTTAAATCCATAATAACTTCCCATTACATGATCTATTTAAATACCAATTTCATAAAACATTTATTCACATAATATGTAAAGCATTCAGATCCACACAGTTCATCTTGGAAAACACTTTAAAACAACTATTTAAAATCACTAAACCTATTTTATCCATTTTAGTGAACACATTGGTTACATTAAAACAATACCCCTTTGGAAGTCTACTTTATAACACCAAATTTCCCTTATAAACCATGAATTGCACAAAACAATGATAAGCCATCAACTATAGATAAATTTAAAGGAAATTTGATAAAATATTCAAATATCATAATGATATAGAGGTTAAACATGGAAAGAGTCCTTCAATAGGGAAACCTACCTTAAAATCAATTCAATTTTTTTTATTTACTTACAACCACTAGATTAGAGGAGAGTTCCTCTCACACCAATTCCATAAAAAACCAAATCCTTTATTAAAAAACATATATTCATCCAATGGGAATTTTAGGGTTTAAATTATAGATGAAATAAGAATAAAAAAGTTAGAATATGGTAATAGAAGGATAAATCTAGAAGATAATGGATTACATCAAGCCAGACCACCATGAAATCAAGGGGTCCACTAATTACATGGAAGAAATCTCTTGAGCCATTGGTATTGGGATGCACATGTATAGAAAAATAAATTAGGGAGAGAGGCTTAAAATATCATAAGGCTAAAATGATAAAAAAAATTAAGATCTAGATAAAATGCACAATTTGGATACATAGTTAAGAAAACAGTGATCTAACCATGTTGGAGCTACTATGTCCCCAAAATCAAAGATGTATAATTCCTATAGATCCTATCACAGTTAGAAAAACCACACTAAAACCTTAATAAATTACACTATCCCAAACAAATCACCTTCAAATGATTATCCATATGGTTAGAAAAACTACATTCCAAATATATTCCAAGGTCTATTTTTATGAATATAAGTTTTTTATTCCTCAACACCAGGGAACTCTGAGAATGGGAAAAAATGAAAAATAAATACAGAATTAGATGTACTAGTGATATGATATGTGTTAAAAACCTCCCCACCATGTTACTTTTTACCCTCATAAAGTACCAAATCATTATGGATGCAAATAAAAAGATTCATGATGCACACACTGTGAAATTAGGTGAGTTGGATCGCATGAAACTAAGGAGGACCATTTAAATGAAACTCCCAAACAAAAGTGATATTGTATATCGAATAACCAAGTATATATATGAACTAATGTACTGATGAAATACACAAAAATTAGAAATAATTATAAACTAAAAAGCTAATGAAGACTGAGTAATGGTTTCCCCGCTATTTACAAAGTCCCTTTATAATGTCACAAAAAGGATAACTCACCCTAAATGATGACATTATCCCTGATGAAACATATCTAGAAAGATAGAAGGAAAACTTAAGAAATACCAAGGAACTGATTCCCATTTCCTCAAAGGAAAACTAACCTAAAGGAACTCAACCCCCACATAGTTGGGCCATCATCAAGAATAATATACATCACCTCCAAAATGGATAACTCATGAGCATGCAGTAATAAGAAAAAACATCCGTACATGACCTGGGTCATCGTAATCTATGGTTAAAATAAGATCACACTTAGGAAACCATCCCACATCAAAACCCACAAATCCAGAACTAATATGTGTTCAATGTCTCAAAGGAAACAACCATCTGAAACACCCATTTACTGACCGAAAATTCACCCACACCCACGTCAAAAAAAACCATAAAATGGTTAGTGATTAAGAAAAAACAAGTAATCGTTAAGGGAAGGAAAATTTAACTACAAGAAATTCACCCAATCATAAAACACTGTAGACATCAACACAATCCATAAGGTAAGCATAGAAACCATAATAATTCAAAATCCAAATCATATACACACATTTAAAAAAATTATTTTGTTTTTCTTAAATGAAAATAATCACTTGAAATATTCTATTTCCAAACCTCCACCATTTTATGAATGTAACCCCCATTCATATTAAATAAATTGGGGTTCATTCCAATTCACATTTTCAAACATTTTAAAACACTGAAATAATATTTTTTAACTAAAAAACATTATAACAAACCAAAGATAATTTTTCCACATTCAAAATGTTTTCCATAAAAAATATTTCAAAGAACAGTTCATTTATATTACAATATACATTAAAAACTACTTCTAAAAATATATTTTAAATGTAATGAAACACGTCTTCTAAAATAGTAAGAAGGATTATACTGAAAACAAAACAATCAATCCTAAGGTACTCGATATAAAAGACACCAAAACCAACCTAAATCATAGGATATAAGAAATTCATTTCCCTTAGAAACCCCTAACATATTCTATAAATGATATAAATTCATTATCGGAATCTCAATATGAATCAATAGAGTAAGAAAACCCCCCAAACAAATAGAAGATCAATCGATGTGTCAAACAACCCTTTATCTAAAAACTAAAAAGGCCAAGTCAAATTTCAATGGTTTAAAGTCATGCTCCAAAACATTATTTAAAACCATGTTCATAAAATCTGTTTGTAAAACATCACCCAAATTTTTTTTACAAAAACATTGGATGGACCATATTGAGAATCAACACGTTTTCATTTAAAATTAGTAATCAGATAAAAATTCCTTTTAAATTAAAATTTTGACCTAAACAGGGATAAATAATTTTAAAAAATCATATTTTATTTTAAAACATATAAAAATTTCCAAAACACTTTACATTATAAATTTATACTTTAATATCCAAGAACCAAAACCCTTAATAAGTTCAAAACCATACTTCCATTTCATTTAATGAACTTAATGGGGTCCAAACCACTAAAATTTCCACTTTCAATTTTAAAAAAACATTTATTACTTACCATTACATTCCATTTCGAGACCCAATTGAAATTACATGTTAAAACCATTTGTAAAAGATAAAATACCCCTTAATCAAATTCATAAACCAAAAAACCCCATATACATATACAAAACCTAACTATTTGGGAATTTTATAACTAATTGTCACCTAAATGTATTCCAAAATAAGAAGTGGGAATCAAAACATCATCCGTAGTTTCAACAGAAACCATGTTCATAAATCATCTCCCACAATGATGGTCAACTAAAAAAATACTCAAGGGATCCTATTTAAGGCCCATGAATCTCTAATATTAGGCAAGTCACAAATCCCCCACATATGTTTAAAGTTTGGATGGATAAAATAACTAGAAATTAAAAATCCAAAATGTTGATGAAACTATCAAAGGATAACTCCTAGAAACAACACCATATCTTCCATCAAAAAATTCATAGTAGGCACTTAGAAACTAACACATGACATGATCCCATCCTCCTATGCTCCTTAAACAAAACAATTGTTCCAATAATTACGGGAATAAAAAATTTATCCCATTTAAAAAAAATATAACATCATTTGGAAACTCATTCATTTTATACCAACCCTCATAACAATAACTCAACCCAATACCGAGACCCATCAGTCTCAAAATTAATTTTAACTAATAGATAATAAAATTATTTTTCAAAAACAAAACATTAATTTTCATAAAAAATAAAATATCACACCCTTTCAAAAATAACTTCAAATTTATTATCAAAATAGTTAATCATTAATACCATTTGTGACCATTAAAATTTTCCACCAAATTCATTAAGCATCTCTACCCATATTTATTTTTAAATATAATTTTAAATCTCCATTTTTATATACACAACCACATTTAAAATAAATTCATTAACTAATTATTATGTTATACAGTTTAATAATTTAAAACATTTTATAGAATTTTCCCCTTTATTCTTAGACTTTTGTCACCAAAACCTTATTATATAAAAATATATTCAAAATAAAACACACATGGGTTTTATTGAAAAAAATTATCATATTTCCCAAAACATCAAAAAAAAAATTCAAAAAGAAAAAAAACATCATGAAATTCCTTTCTTCCATATTGAAAACCATTTTTTATTTTATAACATAATTTCCCCAAGGGAAGAAATAAACAAACCCACGTAGATCACAATTCAAATCACATTCAACCAAATAAATGGTTGTAAGAACTCATACAAAAAACCTATATATTATAAAATTCCAATGGTATAATTCATTAGAATTAATATAGGTATTAAGACAAGAAAAATGAAAAATATAGAGTTGCAATTGCATTGTTCATGGTTTGGTCAAATAGGCTGTGAAACTGTGTGTCAAAAATGAAACAAGTACCTCCATGGTTATAGAATCATTCCACATGGGCTCCCAATGATTTAATAAACCATTCATGTTAACCTTGAAGTCCATGTTCTTTCACCAGTTTCATCTCTAAAACTCAAATCGACACCTTAATTCACCAATATACTCAATTATGCTCTCGGAATCATTAAAACATATCAAAATAAATAAAATATATCAAATATGAACACTCAATAAATACTTAATCCTAAAACACCCATAGAATTGTTTTTTGGGATATAGATATTTTTAGGCCCTTTCCCATACAATCCAATATATTCTCGAAATTGATCAATGTCTCTAGACTACCATAACACACCCAAAATAACAAAAGTGGGGCTCTAATACTATTGTATAGTTAACTAGATTAGGTCAAACTGGCCCATCATCTGATCAATCATGTAAAAAAGACTGAAGCACATTCTAGACCACCACTGGATGTCGAAAAAAACTACGACACCATAAGAAAACTTTTTTGGAATGGTTTTACCCTTTGATAAAAAAAATATGTCACATGTATGAATTAGTTGGACACACTAATTGAATAACTAGGGTACATAAATTAAAATATCCAAAATATAAACATATCAATGGCCCAATTAAATATCATAAATAACCACACATAATAACATGTAATAAAATATACACATTATATCAAATGGTCCTAGAATACAAAGCTCAAAATAGGGGATAGAGACCAAAATGGTTGATAAAAAACATCCCCAAGAAACAAAATGTAGGAATTACACTTAATGAGATATACCCCATGATAAAAAATATTCTCCTGTATAACAATCCTCGGGCATCGGTAATCAAGGAGAACCACTGATATGGATAGTGCATGGTCCCTTGCCAATTTCTAACAAAATAATGTATGCATACACCCACATGCATCTATATGATGTGAGAAATAAATCCCAGTTGGGTACCACCATGATTCTATTTAAGTATTTTAAACCATTCATAAAAATAAATCTAGTTTGAAAACAAATTCACAAATAATTTGACTATAAAATCAAGTTAAGTTGTAAAAAATACTTTTGAAATACTTTTATGTTTTATCAAAAAATAAACCAACTTTCAAAGTCATGGTAAATACAAATAAAAGAAGGAAGTAAATCCACCCAGCATATAAAACCTCAACACAAAAAAATGGATAAACATGATGGTATAAACAACTTCCATTCAATAATAAAGTAATGGTACAAGGTAATAAGCATGAATGTAATCACATATATAAAAGGTATTTTAAACATAAAAACATGGGATAACATTATTATATAACCAAATAATAATAAAAATGGCATGAGAAAAAAGTATAACATAAAAAAATGGAACTAACATCATGATTAAATCATATCAAACCAATGAGGAATAATTATTGTGCATCATGGGATCTAACCACAAGGGTCCATTGTGTCTTAGTCTATCATGATATTTTTTAGCTGAAAATCATTTGAAAAACCGGAATCTATAACAACATTGTTCTTTATTATATATTAATACATGTTTTATTATATAAAAGTATACATAATACTACCCAGAAGATCGATAAGTTTATTTTCATTGGGAATTAGCTACATTACATACAAAATTATGACATGGGATACAAAAAATTATTGAAAATGTCCTTGACATGATCATAATATTCAAATGAACTTAAAACTCCATGGGATAACATCAGGACAAACATAAGAATGCGGTGACCTATAAAAACCAATAATGGAATAAATAAGGAATTACATGAATAAGATGATACATGTTAGACAACATGGATAAAAATGGGGAATAAAAAGTGTAGGAATCATAAACATGAACAATGAGGCCTGACATAACGTCGTAATCATAAGGGCAACATAGGAATTATTGCAACCACTTAATAAATTACAACATAAGTCATAGTTCAATGATATATATGATAATAAATAATGGAGGAAAATCCAAATAACATAATCATCATTACCCCTACCCCAAAATGATGTATCATGATACTAAACATTACCCAATTCATTAGAGCACTATCTGGGAACACCCATCATAATCATATCATTCTCATGATAATGATTTCCACATAGATCTTACAAAATGGATTCATTAATCATCATAATTTATTCCAAGATCATTTCATATTGAATACACACATATAAGACCACATTAAATCAGTAAATGTTAATATTTTTGAATACATTAGATAAAAAAATGGGTATGTTATTCACTACACAATGGTTTTGGGATGGAAAATTAGAGTGAAAGTTCTGCATCATAACAGCATCAAATAATAATTAATAAAAAGGGTTGATAGAAAGGAATGTGTATATAATAATTTATAAATGATATTTAAAGTATTAGAGACATATAAATACATTTACCAACCTGATTAATGGGAAATAGAAGGCATACGATATTGAAGAAACATCAATAAAGAAGAGAAATGATAGAACCGTTACAAAATTCTGCCATAGTAACAAGTGTACATAAGGGTTAATATGAGGGAAAATGATATTGAGAGTATATATCATCATTTATTCATAAAATATTAAGTAATGTTTAAATATAAGAACATATCAAAATATATGAAAATTTAAATTCAAATAAATAACATTAATGGAGTACTTGGTAAAAGAGGGCATTGAAGGATACCATATGATATTTCAACGTTGTAATAGATTAGGTAAGGGTCAAAATGAGAGACAAAAAATTGTATATAAATAAAATAATATCTATTGGATAGTTATTTAATCATAATAAATGAATTAAAATATATCCAATTGAAATTATAAAGTCTAATTTCAATGAAGATTCTTGATTTGAAATATGGTGTGGAAGGTGGGGATCCCTTACTTCAATGTTTGATTCCAAAGTATTTGGAAGGACTTACTGAGAGAATTAGGGTGCCATAAGAGGACTTTAGAGAGTTCATGTCAGAGTATGGAGATTATCCAAGGAGTTTTAGCGAAGATAAAGGAGATCATGAGTGTGTGTATATAGGAAATAAGGGGGATTTATTTATTATTTAGGTTGTGGACTCTACCTAATAAAATATCCAAAACTACAAACCATCCTATGGGTTTTACCCATGTTTCTATAAAATTGGATTGTATAAACTTATTTTATAATTAAAAGGCCCAAAAATATTAACATATTATCATTGGTTATGTGGATCTTAGTCACACTCTAAAAAAAATTATTTATAACTTTAAAATATATCCTATGTTTTGGGGGATTGAAGAAGGATTTTATAAAATAAATCAAATAAACATAAAATAACATTATATTAAATTAAAAAACACATTTTTTTCATGTATCCAATTTATATTACATATTACATCACATTGGGTGCATTATGATGTCATTAAACACAATGTATATTTATACGCAATTTAATTTTTACCTGAAAATTTGACTACCTTAGAAAATTATAAAACATTCACCATTGGATAATTTAAATGTTCTTATTCCTAAAATAATATTAATTTTATATAAATATTTTTCAAAATGTTGTAATTTTTACTTTTAAAATAATTACTGATATTTATTGAAAATGAATGGTTTTTGATAATATCAGTGTTCAAACCCTATTAGAAATTACATTTGACTTCATAAATATTATGTCATAATTTATGTTTGATAATAATTATCCAGTAATAAATTTTCATTAAAATATTAGTGATTTTAAAAATACATTAATTCATTAATTTAATAAGAATATTAACCAAAACAAATTCTTTATTGTATGAAAATAAAAAAACATTTTTAAAGTAACAATAATTGGATGAAAATATATTCATTTAAAAAATAATGTACATAATCATATTTCTAGTGTCATGATACATATCACATTAATACATGATCTAATTCTTTAAGAGTATGGTGTGTGATGGTGGGATTTTTAGGGGTTGTTCAGAAAGCATGGTTTGGGTCGTGATCTCGATGAGCTTGAACTTCTCCTGTAAATGGTTTCTCTCATGCTTAGGTTTTTGGATCTCAACTTTTCATTGGTCAAGGGAAAATTTAAGAAATTATATCTACCTAAAAATATCCAATAAATGGGATTCATAGGGTATAATAATACTTATTGATTTTAGCAGTTCCTTAGTTTGTGACAACTATATTTGTTAAAACCCTATATTTATACTTATCATGTTATCATTGTCCACTAGATATAATATCAACCATAATGATTCTCAATGGTCAATTAAATCTAATAGGATAAAAACAAAGGAGTGCATATTATTTCTATAACCATCTTACATAATAATACATTTAAATTAATCAAAAAGTGGAATTTTATTTATAACAGTTCGGGCCATTACAATTTCCCCCCATAAGAAAATTTTACCTTGAAATTTTCATTTCCCACACTAAAACAGATGAGGGTAACTATGTTTCATCACATACACCAATTTATGCATCGCGTATTAAAACTTTTTGTTTCTCTAAAACACTTTGACATGGTGTATTGTCTTATATCATATAAATATTTCCCTATGATCTATGATCTTCACTAGATGCTCCTTAAAGGAAAGGACATTATCCATTGGTACTACCTATGTATGAAGTACAAGTGATGGTATGGAATGTACTTTCTCAAGAGGGATACATGGAATTCATCTTATACATGATATAGGTTCGGTGGGAGTGTTAGTTGATACGCAATTGTTCTAATGCGATCTAGGATCTCAAAAGGGCTGATATACCTCATATTAAGCATTACCATATTCTAAAATATAATCACTTTATTCGATGGAGATATGTGGAGAAATAAAATTTCTCCAACATAAATCATTATGTCTCTATGGAGATTTTTATCATAACTATTTTGTCGACTTTGATAAGCCTTGATGTACTACTAAATGGTCTTAACCTTTTACACCATTTCCTTGACTGTTTGAGGACCTGGTTGTTTTTGTTATCCAACACCATCCCAACATGTAGTCCTTCTAGAACTCCTTCAATAAATATATTCATAGGGATCCATTTGGATTCACAATTGGAAATTGTTGTTGTAAGAGAACCTGGCCAGTGGAAGAAGTTGGTCCCATCCTCCATTGAAGTAAATTGAGCATACTATCAACATGCCTTTAAGTATTTTGATAGTCCAAAAATATTGGATATCATTTTGATGGTGATAATCCATAATTATGTTCATCTCAGTGTTTAGAGAATGGTGGAGACTTTTCTAAAATATAGTGGCGAATCTTGGATCTCGACCAGACACAATATATTGTGCTACTCTAAGTAGCCTCAACACTTCTCTGATGTATATTCATGGAAGTTTATTGAGTGATAAATCCACTCGAATCGGAATGAATTTTTCAGTATTTTTAATATGATCCACAATAATATAGATAGTGTTGTTACCTTTGGATGTATTCAGAAGTCTGATGACAAATAGAATGGTGATGTGTTCCCATTTCCATGTGGTATAGGTAATGGTTTCATCATCCCCTTATACTTATGCCTTTTATCCATCATTTACTAACATACCATTTAATTTGATTTATATTCTAAAATCTCCGTCTTCATGTTATCCCACCAATAGAGCTCTTGGAGTTCTCGATACATCTTTGTCTTTCCTAGGTGAATGGAGAAATTCGAATTATGTCCATTATTCAATAGTTCCTTCTCTAACTCAGGATTTGATTGAAAAAATAGTCTTTACCCAAATATAAAAAATCCTTCTTCATTAAAAATGATATCAGAGGATTTTCATTTTCTTATAGTTTATATATTCATTTTAATTCCCACATCATCTTTTTCAGCATCCTTTAACCTTTCCAGAAGATATGGTTGAGAAATCATTTTGAAAGGATTGATGATGTAAAATACATTATGATTCCCATGACTATCCTCATAAATTATAAGAAGATTGGATCCTTCTAAATTCTCATCAATGGTAAAATTTCATGATCCTTTCTATATAGTGAATATGCTAATTTTTTCACTTTACCAGGAAGGTAGTGAATTGAGAAGTCATAGTCCATGATTAGCTCTAACCATATTCATCAGTAATTATTCATCTCTCTCTGGGTGAATATGTGCATGATACATTTATAATCCATATATATTTCACACTTCTACACAAATAAATAATTACACAAAATTTTCTAACTTAATATCACTACATCCAACTCTAGATCATGCATTGGATAATTCTATTCATGAAATTTCAACTATCTTGAGGCATATGCTATGACTTTTTCATTTCTCATTAAGACACACCCCAATATCTTATTTGATGCATGGGTGAATATTATGAAAATTTCTCCACATATGGGTAGTGTGAGCACATGGGCAGTGATAAGACTCTTTTTTAACACATTGAGGCTTCCATCACATTCATCATTCTAAGGAAACGTTACTCCCTTCTGAGTTAACTTTGTAAGAGGGTTTGAAAATCATGAAAATTTCTCCAAAATTGGTGATAATATCTAGAAAATACAAAGAAACATTAAATATATATTAAAAATGTTCTCCTCGACTATCAATAAATTAGTTTTTTCATTGAAGGATCCAAATATATCCCATTTATTGTGATGATATTCCCCATAAATGAGAATTCCTTCAACCAGAACTCACACTTGTTGTACTTTTCAAAAAGATTCTTTTTTCATAATGTCTTTATCATTGTTGTCAAATATTCCTCATTCCCTTCCATTCTATTTATTTATATCAGAATATCCTCTATAAATACTATATTAAATTTATTGAGGTAATCTCTAAAATCACTATTTATCAGGTCCATGAATATTTTTTTTAGAATTAGTGAGTTTGAATGCATTAATATAAACTCTTAGTGACCCTAGCTTGTACGAAAAAATATTAGGCATATCCCCCTTATTCGCCCTAACTTTATAATATCCCAACTGTAGATCCACCTTGGAGAAGTATTGTGCTCCACATATTTGATTAAATAATTCATTAATCGATCAGAATGGATTATAATTCTTAATCATGTTCTTCTTGATCCCACAATAATTAATGAAAAGTTGTATTTACACATCCTCTTTCTTAATAAAGAGGACTAGTGCACCCCATGGTGAAGAACTTGGGTGTATAAACCCTTTATCTAGATTACCTTGAATTTGTTTATTCATCTCCTCATATTTAACAATAACCATTCTATATATATTCATGGATATTAGAAACACCCTAGGCATAAGCTCAATTAAAAATTTTACCTCTGGGGAAAGAGGAAGACCATAAAATTCTTCTGGAAACACATCAGCATATTCCCTCACAATAAGCATGTTTTTTAGGATGGTTATTTACTTAGACTCAATCATTTGATGAAGATATTAATTCTCATAGTGATTTAATATCCATGATTGAGATTTTAGTTCTAAAGAAGATTCATCTTCTTCATTTCACTTATATAGAATCAGGGGTCGATTATCCATACAAATAGTGAATTTTTTCTCACAAAAATTTATGTTGTATTTATATAAGAAAGGACAATTTAGGCCCATAATTGCTTCAAATTGCTTCAAAATTAACCAAATGGATCATGGAAAGGTTCTCTGGAAAGTTCTTCCCACAAAAATTGATATGGGAGGATCTATATACTTGGGATGCAACAATTTCCTCTTTTTCCATTTTCACCTACATCTCTACTTTCGTGCTTTGTGGTGGTCTTTGTATAGATCTAAAAAACATTCATGATATGAATTAATGTATAGAAATAGAATAAAATGGATATTCACTACCATTTAATGAATAAATAGCATAATTATACCTCTTCATTTTTAGGATTAACTACAGTGGTAGTAATACGAAAAATCTATCCTATATTGCCTTAGAGGTTATTGGTTTTCTTAAAAAACCCTTACCTTAAGGAATTAGTTTGCAAAGTTCCTTGGTTCCCTGTAATTGAATCAATGAACAATGTGATGAGGGTTGATTGGATCATTCCATTCCTCTCACATTATCAGGTTTCATCTATTGAAAAATGTTATCCAGGATCCCTTCCTTCCCATAGCTGAATCATTTCTTCATTTCATTTAAGAAATTTCTTGGGTGCTTCTTTATTCACCTTGGAAAAGTGGGATGTTGGAATTTATTGGAACCATTAGATTTCTACATCATACTTATAGAATTAAAATCTAATTTAAGATTCTTATCCCTATGATACCCTTGAGATTCACTGATCCCCATCTCAACTTTATGGTTACATCGAAAACATTCCTTGTAGCTATCAAAGTCAGGGATCACCAAGAATTTTAATATACTAGGTTTTGTCCCACCAAAGAAATGTTCGACCTTTCATTCATGGGTAATGAAAAAATTGGAGACGTATCAATCAAGTCTTGTGAGGTTTTCCACATATACCCCAATTGATTCACCATCTTTTTTCTTGATTAAAAACCAATACCATTACATTTTAATATGTTGAGTGGGAGGATAATTTCTATTGAAAGCCATTTTCTAAAAGCAAACTCACTTTATTTCATCAATCCATTCCTCATGCTTCTTATTCTTGATCAATGTCCACCATTGATCAGATTCTCCCTCTATTTGATAAACAGTCAGAAGAACCTTCTCTTTCTCAGAACATTGAAGGATGGAGAAGATCTTATCAATGTAGTTGATGCATTATTCTTTAATTAATAGATCAAATGATGACTTGAAAGTATGGGACCTTTATTGCATGAAGCTCTCGACTGTGTCATGTTCTCTATTTAGGGGGTTTGGGTGATCATTTTGATTCAGGTTTCTATTCATAACTTCAATCATCTAAGAGAGTATCCTAAAATTGTTTTCCATTCCCACTCCCATCAGGTTGGGAATATCATTGGGGAAGTCATCACATTTCACTTCGCATCGGTTGTTAACATGATTCCTCTTATTTTCAAACACTGGCTAGAATAAGATGAAAATTAGGGATGATTACCTTAAACTATTAGACACATAAATGGGAATCAATGGATAATAAATGGATAACAATAAATTAAATTTATTTCCATAACATAAAAATTATATTTATTTCCATAACTTATGAATTTATAGTCATTAATCAATGTTATCCATGATATATTTCCCAAAATATATTCTTATGTGTATTTTTTTGTTCCCTTAATAATGGTTCGTATTGAGATTAAGAATTTACCCAATCATATTCCATGGGAGAGTCAAACCAGGTGCATAGTATGGCCCATTTTCATGTTTGAGGTTACCACGGGATAGTCCTGGAACACTTTGTTAGAGTTGTTACTTATAGGTATATCTATGTCATAACCACATCCACATGTACTTTCCATAAAGGAATGTATTTTATTGATAAACCAATTAATATATTCTCAAAAAACTTTAGGGATTTTTTCCTTATACATAGCCTTATCCCAAATTCTTTTCATTATTTTTTTCTACTCATAATTCCAAAAATAACTAAACATTTCCTCGGATACCAACTATAAAAACTCTGCTCTTTATTACGCATTAATACATGTTTTATTAAATAAAATTAATCTTAATACAACCTAAAAGATCAATAAGTCTTGTATCATTGGAAATTAGGTACATTACATAACAAATTATAACATGGGATAAAAACCATTATTGAAATCATACTTTACATGATCATAATATTCTAATGAACTTATAAACTACTTGGGATAACCTGTGGACAAACATTATAAAATTGTGATCTATAAATACTAGTAAGGGAATAAACATTGAGTGGAATGAATAAGATGATACTTGTTAGATAATAGGCATATAAATGAGGAATATAAAGATTATGAATCATAAGCATGAACAATGAGATATGAAATAGCATGATAATCATAAAGTACACATAGGAAATGTCGAAACAACTTAAAACATTAAATTATTAAACATAGTTAAGGGATAAATATGCCAATACATCATGGTTGAAAAATTCCCATAAAGTAATCAAGTTCAATCTGTATACCAACTTGACAAGCCGTGATACTAAACATTACCCAATCCATTGGAATACTATCTGTGTGCACCCATCATAATCATTTCATTATCATGCTTAACTATTGCACATAGATCATACAAAAAGGATTCATTAATCATAATAATTTATTAAACGATCAAGGAATGTGGAATAAATACATTTAATTCTCAAATAAATAAATATATGTTCATAAAGGTGAATACCTTTGATAAAAATGGGTATGGTTTTCACTACACAATTGTTTTTCCATGGAAAATCGCATTGAAATTTCAGAAGCATAACGACATCACATAAAAATTCATAAAATTGGTTAATGAGAGATAAAGGGGTATATAATAATTTAGAAATAAAATTTAATGTAATAGGTACATGGAAAGGAATTTCAATCATGAGTAATGGTAAATATAAGGCATACAATATTGAGAAACAATTAATAAAGATGAGAAAGGAAAGAACCATTAAAAAACTTCGGCATGGTAACGAGTGTACATAAGGATTCATAGAAGGGAAAATGAGTGTTAAAGGGGATATAATTATTTATAAATCAATTTTAATGTAATGTGGATATGAAATAAAATATCCAAATATTTGAAAATTGAAATTAAATGTCATAACATAAAAGGAGTTCTTTATAAATGGGGAGAGTGGAGGACACCTTATAAAATTTCATCATAGTAACGACTTAGGTAAGGGTAAAAATGAGAGACTATAAATGGTATATAATTATTTTAATATCAATTGGATGATAATTTAATCATAATAAATGAATTAAAATATAACTAATTTAAACTATAAATAATAATTTTGAGGATTATTCTTCAATTGAATTAATGAGAGGAATGTGTGGATCCCTTACTTGAATGTGTGACTACAACGGATTGGAAAATACTTTTTGATAGATTTTGGTCGCCTTGGGAGGACTAAAGTTAGTTTATATAAGATTATATATGTTCTACAAGGAGTTAGAGTGAAGCTAAATGATATCTTGGTGGGTTTCTAAAGAAAATGTGAGGGATTTCTTTATTAATTAGGTTTTGGACTCTGCATAATAAAATATCTAAAACCAAAAACCATCCCATAGTTTTGTACCATGGTTTATACCAAATGGGAGTGGTTTAAATAATTTTCTAGGTATAAGGGCCTAAATTATTAAAATATTACCATTGGTAGTGGGGAGGGGAGTCACACTCTTAATGAAATGAATTTAAAACCCTAAAATATATCATATGTTTTGGAGGATTAACAAAGGTGTTATAAAATTAATAAAAAACCAAAAATATATATTATTTTAAATTTAAAATTAATATATTTTACCATTTATTCCATTTATATTAATTATTAGATCACATTTGGGTCATTATGATGTCCTAAAACACAATGTATATTTATACAGTATTTTATTTTCACCATAAAATTCAACCATGACAGAAAATTATAAAGAATTCACCATTAGATTATTTATACATTATTTTTCACAAAATAATATTCATTTAATCTAAATAATTTTCTAAATAAGTGAATTTTAACTATTAACATATTGACCATTTTTTTTTGAAAATTATGGGTTTTTGACAATAGCAGTTTTCAAGCCCTAATAAAAATTACATTTGACTTCAAAGATATTACATGATTATTTATATTTGATTGACATTGATTAATAATAATATTTTATTAATATATTTTTTATATCAAAATTCCATTAATACTTTCATTCTTTAATTGTATTTCAACATTAACAAAAAAATATAATTTTTTATTTATTGTATCAAAATAAGAAAAACCTTTTACAAACTAATAATAATATGATGAAAATATATTCTTACAAGATAATGAAAATACTCATTTTTTCTATGGTCTTGATACTTATATCTTTAATACAGTAGATAAATCCATAAGAGTGATGTGCACAATGGTGTAACATTCACGGGGTGGTTTGGTGAACATTTTTTGGGTCATGATATCGATGAGCTTGAACATCTCCCATAAATGGTTTTACCCATGCTTAAGTTTTTGGATATAATCTTGGTCTTGGTAAAGGGAAAATCCTGGAAATACTGTCTCCCTAGAAATCTCTGATAAATGGTTGTTTCGCACGGAATTCAGGGATGACCTCCTGGATGAGAGATTCAAACGTTCCGATCGGTTTCTAGCGGGTTTGTTCGTAGGACCGGAAACATACAATGATTCCACATCCGTTTGGACCTACTTTCCAAAGGTAGGCACTCCTTAGTTTGTGGACTAATAAGGCTTAGGAATTTGCATTGGTCGAGAGGATGGGAGGTCGGACTCATCACACCTTTTTGAGGGGAATTATTGTCTACTCCGGGACTCTCTTTATAGATTTAAGTTATGTTCGTGAATCCTTATTACATTACCAAGTATAAAATGAGCTTTCCTTTAGTTTTAACAATCAATGATTAAATATGCAAGAAATTTAGAGAATCCTTTATATGTATTCGAGGTTCTTCATCAATAGAGAATCATCTATATCTGTTTAGAGATTCTTGGTCAATGGTATCCTTCAAAAACATTTGTATAAAAGTCTCTTGGTCATCTATGATGACTAAGCTGGTTTTAAAGCCACTCAGTGGGGCACTTGAAGTTTATCGTCATTCAGAAGGACATGGATTATTTCAAAGTTGGGATCGAACCCATAAATGGGCTACCTACGTATCCTTTGTTTTGGAAAAGGAATCAGAACCCACGTAGTTCGAGTAATGGAGTATGATGTTTATGATTGATGGCTCAAGGAAGAATGTCATAATTACTTTTACACTCTAAGCTCACGTGAGTCATGATCGGTGTGAGAAACAAGAGGTATTGGTAAAAATTAGACAATTGTGACATGAAAGATGCAATCATAAGAAATTGTTTGGGGCTGATGTATGTATGACTACCCAAATAGATGAAGGTTTAGGATTGACTTTTAGGGAGAAAATCCAGGAACAGGGTCCATAAAGGTATATGTGCTTTATGGAGATTTGAATACTCTAACTTGGGACTTATTCCTGAAAAGGAAACCCAAATTAGGAGAGGATTGATAATTGGGTTTTACTCTTGAGAAGGAACCCCATATCAAACGTAATTTAGGACTGGTTAAGTGAAATTAAGGGACTTGGGGTTCACTCCTGAAGAGGATGCCCAAGATTATGACTGAGACTTATTCTTGAAAAGGAGGCCCAGGTTAGGGGATTAAGGTTTGGGGCTTAATCCTGAGGAGGATGCCCATAATTGAGATTGGGGCTTACTCCTAAGAAGGATACCCAAAATTAGAGGACTTGGGGCTTACTCCTAAGAAGGATGCCCAATATTAGAGGACTTGGGGCTTACTCCTAAGAAGGATGCCCAAGATTAGAGGATTGTGATTGGGGCTTACTCCTGAGGAGGATGCCCATGTTTGGGAACTAAGGTTTGGGGCTTACTCCTGAGGAGGATGCCCATGTTTGGGAACTAAGGTTTGGGGCTTACTCCTGAGGAGGATGCCCAATGTTTAAAGGAGTTATAACTGGGGATTATTCCTGAAAAGGAGACCCAAGTTAAGTATTCTCTCATCTTAAAGGATGAGGTTGAATGAAAGAACTCTCAATCTTTAGTGACATAAATATGTATAAATCACTAGGTTTTGAGAGATATTCCACTGAATTCCTTTCAGATAAGGAAGTCAAATTAAGAAATCATGCCATAAATGGATTTGAAGAGTATCTTGAAGACTGAATCTTGAATAGGAAAGGTGAAATGGCTTAAGAGGGGAAAAATGGGCAAGATGGGCACCCAGAAAGGTAGGGGCGTGCAAGTCTTGCGTGGGCGCGCAAGTGTTGGTCGCGCAGGTATACCTTGCGCGACACATGGTGTACTTGCGCGATTTTCAATCGGAATTGAAATACTTGAGCGACTCCTTTTTAAGCCCTTTAGAATCCCCGTGAGGTTCTTCCAGAAAAGGGACGCGCAAATTCTATTGAAGAAATAAGGCCGCGCGTAAGTATGACCAGTTCCCTTAAGGGCTGGCCATTCAGGCACGCAAGTGTTGATGAGTTTCAACACTTAGGCCTTTCTCCCTCTCTTTAGATTTTCCGTTCTAGGTAAGAAATTACCTTAGAAGTTTTCCGGAAGCTTTGAGAAGAGACTTGGGCGTCGGGAGCTTCAATCCGAGTTTCTGGAAAAAAATCCTCACGAATGGGGGGCCCACAGGGTCTATTAATAGGCAAAAGAAGACCCTGGGCGGTTACCGGGCGGTTACCACTGTGGTCGCGCAAGTCACTTGCGCGACCAAGGGCGTCGCGCAAGTAGACTTGCGCGACAGTGATATAACTTGCGCGGTGAAGTTTCTTTTGATCCTGTGTTCCTACCATTGTCGATTTTTGATGTTTTCTTCAAAGGTTGAATCACTTTGAGCTCAGATATTCCCTTTTCCAATCTTTAGATTCTGTGACGAAAGGAGCGTCAACAAAAGTCCCCCCTCAGAGTTGGATCCGAAGAGAAATGAGGATTTGACTCTGAGGAAATCAAATCTATCCAAAGGAAAAGGGGGGCGCGCAAGTCTTTAGTGCACAGACGGCGGCACGCAAGTGTGCTGGAACTTGACTTTTATTCAAAGTTCCTTTGTCTTTTGTGGGAAGTTTAAAGTCATGCATGCCGGACATAAAGGGGCTAATGTTTAAGGTCGAAATAGCTTTGACTGAAATGGATTAGAATTGACAAAATTCCTTGAAAGTTCATCTGAAAACATACTACCATACTCAAGTATGAGGGAAAATATGTAAACTATGGCTTAAGAATATTTGAATCTGAGGAATGATATGAAAAAGAGCTAAATGGAATTAGAAGAAGTAGTTTCCAAGAATGAAAGTTACTATCATTTAACAAAACCCGTTAGGGGGTTGAAATATGCAGGGCCACCTAAGGGCATTGGCTGCATGGTTAAATAAATTGCATCTTTCGGCTGACAAGTCTGTTATGTGGACTGTTTATGCAAGGCCACCTATGGGCACGTGCTGCATAGTCAGGCAAAAGAACTGCCATAAATTTACTTTCCTAGTGTTAAAAGCCAGTGAAAGTTTATGGAGATTCAAATTTTCTAAAGTATAGAGTTTGTTTTATGGAAAGAGGTACTTGAATATGGAGAAGATATTTCCGAACAAGAATATCGAAGAACTGGATGAATATCACTCATACGAAGGTCTGACCCAAACGTAGGGAAGAAGAATAAACCATAGACTTGAATACTTTCAGATCATGAAAAAGGATATGGGATAAATATGTTAAGGATGGCTATTTTTTTGCAGATCCCTACATAATGTCGTTTAAGACAAATAAGGACAAAAGAGGCATTCTTCCCAAGAATAAAGTTACCATTATTTAACAAACCCGTTAGGGGGTTGAAATATGCAGGGCCACCTAAGGGCATTGGCTGCATGGTCAAATAAATATCATCTTTCGGCTGACAAGTCTGTTATGTGGACTGTTTATGCAAGGCCACCTATGGGCACGTGCTGCATAGTTAGGCGAAAGAATTCTCAGAAGTTTGACATTTTTGTGATTAGAAGTCATGAAAAGGGTTATGAAGATCTGAAAATATTTAAGGTTGGGATTATAACACATAAAGATGGGTATTTTCCAATGTATATAGAGATACATATGTCAATGATAACCATAATCATGTTGTGGCTGGGTCCTGAATTGAAACTTGGACTTCAATATGTATCTCATAAGAATGAGAATCAATCCATACGTAGTTCTTGAAATGCAGTTTAACGTCGTGCAGGACGAAAGTATGAGAAATCTTAGTTTAGGGTCATAGAATTCGGACCATAATAATGAATACACAGTGTGTGTTTTCATGAGGACTTTTCAGCTAAGGGACTAAAAGTGAAATTTGGGGTTAGGCCCAAAAGACTTGGGACTAGATTCGAGGGACAATCGAATGTTCCTACGTATCCCATAAGGATGGGAATCAAGCCCACGTAGTTCTTGAAATGCCCTTTGTACAAATTTGGTTCGTACATGTGAAGGGTGAAAGGGGACTTTAGTGCAATGATGGTTTAACCTGAGATAAAAAATTTAGGCATTACCATGTATGCACGTAGTATTTTTGAAATGAAACATGATTGAAAAATCAATGTCAATAATAGTTCTCTCTCAAGTGAGGAGATCAAAGAATATTGTAGTTTATTGTCGTACCGGACAAAAGTGTTGTATAGTTTAACGTCGTATAACAAGGACGAAAGTGAATCAATGTAAAAAATATTGATTCTAGGGGTGGTTTCACAAATCAACATCATATGAGATGGTGGTGAACCGATGTGAAGAGATTGTTTTTGGGCTTGAACCCTGGGAGGTTTCCTACATACCCAGCCTGGAGGGAAATTATCAAAGTCCGTGTAGTTCAATTAAAGAATGAATTAATGATCAAGTTGTTCTTGGGGACAACGATCTAATTAAAATGTTGTTGGGACTTACACATGGTTAGTGTCCCAAAGGGAGTGTTATGGTTGATGTTCACTCTAAGCTCACGTGAGTCATACTCGGTGTGAGAAACAAGAGGTAACAATAACCTTAACGATGCACAGTTTAATGTCATGTAGGACATATAAAGGGACTATGTAGTTTAAAGTCGTGCAGTTAGGACTATTGGTGCTGCACAGTTTAGTGCCATGTAGTAGGGACAAAATACAGTTTAATGTCATGTAGGACATATCAAGGATTTTCTGTACAGTTTAGCGTCATGTAGTTAGGACGATGGGGATAAAATAGTTTAACGTCATATTGGACGAAAGGGGGACTGTGCAGTTTAATGTCATGCAGTAAGGACAAAATAACACACCATTTATGTCATGTTGGATGAAAGTGCGAATAGTTTAAGGTCATATGCATGGCCCGTGGATAGTGCAGTTTAATGTCATGCTGGACCTTTGATGATTATATAGTCTAACGTCTTTCCGGACATGAGGGACTTTTATACAGTTTAATGTCATGTAGTTAGGATGTCACAGTTTAACGTCTTGCTGGACATAAGGGATTTGAAAATAGTTTATGGTCATATACATGGACCAGGGATGATGCAGTTTAAGGTCATGCTGGACGGTTTAGGGAACTTTTTCACAGTTTAATGTTGTGTGAGATGAAGTTGCAGTTTAAAGTCATACTGGACCATTGCTGTATAGTTTAACGTCATATAACAAGGACGAACTGGTGCTGCACAGTTTGGTGTCATGTTGCAGGGAAATCTTCTTTTCTACAGTTTAATGTCATGTTGGACGAAAAAAGGGACTTTCTTACAGTTTAACGTCATATTGGACGAAGTTGCAGTTTAAGGTCGTACTGGACCATTGCTGTATAGTTTAACGTCATATAGCAAGGACGAACTGGTGAACCAATATGAGGATATCAGTTTTGGGGACTTTTTACAGTTTATCGTCATGCTGGATGCTGGAAGTGCCACACAGTTTAATGTCATGTTGCTAGGACATAAGATAGTTTAACACAATACAGTTTTAGTGTCATGTAGGACATAATAGTAACCAATGTGACAGTTTGACGTCATGTTGGACGATAAGGGAACTGACACAGTTTAACGTCATGCTGGACGATGAAAGTGCCACACAGTTTAATGTCATGTTTCTAGGACAAAATATAGTTTAATGTCATCTCGGACATAATATGGAACTTCTGTACAGTTTAATGTCATGTAGATAGTACATAATAGAGTTTAGTGTCATGTAGGACATAATAGTAACCAATGTGACAGTTTGACGTCATGTTGGACGATAAGGGAACTGACACAGTTTAACGTCATGCTGGTCGATGAAAGTGCCACACAGTTTAATGTCATGTTGCTAGGACAAAATAAAGTTTAATGTCATCTCGGACATAATATGGAACTTCTATACAGTTTAATGTCATGTAGATAGGATATAATACAGTTTAGTGTCATGTAGGACATAATTTCAGTTTAAGGTCATACTGGACCATTGCAAAGTATGAACCAATTGTAAGAGTCTTGGTTCCGGGGACCATATTTTGTGTTTATACAAAATACTTTTTCAGAAATCTTGCATTGGTTGGAGTCGTGATGAGTTCTCCATCCATTGAGATTAGAGAATACGCTCCATTGGAGTAGACCTTATGTATTGAATAAGGTCCTTCCCATTTTGGTTCAAGCTTGGGAGTCTTCTTTCCTGGTATCATTGGTGCTCTGAGAACCAATACCAATTCTCCCTGAATGAATGAACGAAGACGAACTTTTTTGTTAAAAGCACGTGCTATTCGATTCTGATAGATTTCCAAGTTGTGCAAAGTGCACAATCTTTTCTCATCTAACTGTTCCAGTTCATTCAACCGCTTTTGGGATTGCTCATCTGTAGATAACTGATCACAAATGGCTATTCTGAGTGAGGGCAATTGAACTTCAATTGGCAAGACTGCTTCTGTTCCATATACCAATGAATATGGAGTTGACCGCATTGCATTGTGAGTGGTAGTCCGATAATCCCATAAAGCATGAAAGAGTTTATCAGGCCATGAACTTTTATCTTTATCCACCATCTTTTGCAGTATGTTTGATAGAGTCTTGTTGAAGGCTTCTATCTGGCCATTAGCCGCCGCATGATATCGAGATGAATGGTTGGACTTAATGTTGTATTCTTGATACAATTTCTTCACCTCAGAAGAACAGAAGTTGGTGCCGTTGTCCGTCAATATGGTATGAGGGACACCAAATCTAGTAATGATGTTAGACTTGATGAAGCTAACAATGCATTTAGAACTGACATCTTTGAGAGGTACTGCCTCTGCCCATTTGGAAAAGAAATCAGTAGCAGTAAGAATGTACTTAAACTGCTTGGTCGTAGCTGAAGGATAAGGTCCCACCACATCCATTCCCCATGTGGAAAATGGCCACGAGTATTTAGCTGTATTAAGCAACTCTGGAGGTTGATGAATGAAGTTGGCATATACATGGCATGAATGATACTTCTTTGTGAAATTAACACAATCTTGTATCATTGAAGGCCAAAAGTATCCAAGCCTTCGAATTTGATCAGACAGTCTATATCAAGACTGGTGGGCACCACAGACTCCTGCATGCACTTCTTTTATGACAGCCATTGTCTCTTCACCATCAATACATCTGAAGAGAACTCCATCAAAACCACGTTTGTAGAGAATTTTCTTGAGGTGGTTTGGGCTATCATAAAGAGTAAAATTGACCACACATCGCCAGATTTGTTCTTTCTCGGCTCTATCAGGTGGAAGTGTTCCATTTTGAAGGTATTCCTTGATAGGTGACATCCATCCTGTAGTATGACCATACAGTTCAGGAATGGGACTAATTTCATTAATTTCCTCTATTCTGACTTGAACATAAGGTGAAATTGCATGACGGTGGGCAATAAATATGGTTGTCTCGTCCCGATTTGGATCTGCTAAAGCTGTGGCTATATTAGCCAGTGCATCAGCTTGAGCATTTTGTGATCTTGGGACATAAGAAAATGTCGGTTCTGAAGGGAATTCCGACATTAACTCTCTGACATAATCATACAAAGGGATTAATTCTTCTTTTCTGATGGCATAATCCCCATTGAATTGTTTGATTACCAGGTCTGAATCACCTTTCAGCTTTAAGTGATTCACTTGTGCTTGAAGCGCTAACTCCAAGCCTGTAATGAGAGCTTGGTATTCAGCTTCATTATTGGTACCACCTTCCCACAAAAAAAAGAATAAGGTAACACTGCCTTATATGGAGAAATGAGCACAATTCCTAAACCAACTTTTTTGAATTTAGGATTTTCCATTTTCTTCCATGTTGGACTTCTAGAAGAACCATCAAAATACATTTCCCATGTTTGAGGATTCTCTTGAATAGAGAAAACTTCCTCATCAGGGAGTTCGATATTTGAATACGTGTCTTCCACTGAAGGATGTTCAGCCAGGAAATCAGCCAGAGCTTGGCCCTTAATTGCCTTTTGAGACACATATTGAATGTCGAACTGCTGTAGAATAACCGCCCAACTTTCCAGACGTCCTGTAAGCATTGGATGACTAAGGATGAATTTGAGTGGATTATTGCGAGATACCAATTGGACCTCGTGATGTTGCAGGTAGTGTCTCAGTTTCTGAACTACAAAGATTAATGCCAAGCAGCACTTCTCAATACTTGAATACCGGGTTTCTGCTTCAAGCATAGTTCTACTGAGATAGTAGAGATTATTTTCATTCCCAACATCATTCTTTTGAGCGAGAAAGGCACCCAATGATCGCTCTAAAGCTGTCACATAGAGGATAAGCGGTCTACCTTCAACAGGTGGCATGAGTGCTGGTGGACTCAAGAGGTATTTCATGAGAACATCAAATGCTTCTTGACATTCTTCAGTCCACTGGTAAGTGACTCCTTTCTTCAATAATTTGGTAAAGGGTAAACTTTTGCCTGCCAAATTGGCGATGAAACGCCGAATATAGGCTAAGTGTCCTTGAAGTCCTCTTAATTCTTTCAAATTCTGAGGAGGTGACATACCAAGGATTGATTTGGTCTTCTCAGGATCGACTTCAATACCACGATGGCGTACAACAAAGCCGAGGAATTTTCCTGAGGTTACCCCAAAAGCACATTTTAAGGGGTTCATCTTCAAATTATGTTGTCAAAGCTTGTGGAATATGACTTCCAAATTAGCCAAGTGATTAGAATGTTGTTTGGATTTAACCACCAAATCATCCACATAACATTCAACAAACTTCCCTAAAAGAGGTTTGAAGATACGATGCATGGCGCGTTAATATGTTGCACCTGCATTCTTTAAACCAAAGGGCATCACCCGATAACAAAACACACCTTGAGGAGCTCTGAAGGATGTATATTCCTCATCATCTAGGGCCATTCGGATCTGATTATATCCGGAATATCCATCCATGAATGAAAGTACTTCATAGCCAGCCGTCGCATCAATTAAGAGTTCTGTAATCGAAACTGGGAAATCATCTTTAGGACAATACCGATTAAGATCTCTGAAATCGATGCAAACCCTAATTTGTCCGTTCTTCTTCTTTACAGGGACAATATTAGCCAACCACTTGGGATATTGAACTTCTCTGACGAAGTTGGCTTTGATCAGATTATCCAATTCAGCTTCAATTTTGGAGGCATAGGTTGGGTGTGTTCTTCTCGCGGCTTGCTTAAAACCCCAATGTTCTTTTGGTAAACCCAAATGATGAGTAGCAACATCAGGATCAAACCCAGGCATTTCTGTATAATTCCAAGCAAAAATATCTTTATTTTTCTTTAGAAAATAAATATACATCTCTTGCTCTTCAAGGGTCATGGCCACACTAATTAAAGTGGGGCGTGGATCTTTCTCTGTACCCAGATTTACTTCTCTGAGTTCATCCACAGTGGTAGAGATACCCTCTTCAAATGCTGGAGGAGCATCTATAAGATCTTCCTCTTCCTCTTCCTCTTCATCACGTGCTATTTCTTCCGTTTCTACTTGCAAAGTAGATGACGAAACGAAATTCTCATGATCATAAGAGATGTCAAAATTTTCACATTTTGAAGAAGAAGCTTCCATTTCCGACCCTATTGATGATAAAGGGTCTTCTTTGGGAAATAAAGAGGAGATGATGGATTGAGAATCGACATCATTATTCACATCTGGTGTTGCTATAACTTCTTCTGGCCTGATTAGTGAAGTATAGACTTGTTGGACTTCAGCAGATGAAATGAAAACGTCACCACTTATGCTTTCATCACTGCTTGGTAGGTTACCAATTTCTCCCATGTTGTCTGACTCGATTGCCGTAATTGACATTATGGAGCTTTCCATAAGATTATTTTGATTTGGGCCTATTTTGTCAATTTGACTGATAGGTAACACATAATCTGTACTCACATGTAAAAATGGATTTATTGGAATTTTCTCCAAACCATATGGAGCATTAACTTTGGTAATTTCCTTCATTGTAGATTTTTCTCTTCCCTTCATGTGATAAAATTCATCCTCAATGTATTGAGACTCACATGTCTTGAACGGGGCCTTATCACCATACAATGTTCCAACTTGACCATCGAAATAGTATTTGAGACATTGATGGTATGATGAAGGAATAGCTGCATGCTGATGTAGCCAGGGTCTTCTAAGCAAGATATTGAAAGCTGAGTCTTGATCAACAATCATGAAATCCGAATTGGATACAAGATCTCCAAACTGAGTTCTGAGTGTAACTTCTCCCAGTGGTTCTTGTTCATTTTTATCATATCCTTGTAACATCATGGTAGAAGGAGATAAATCAGATTCCGTGAGGCCCAATCGACGAAGTGTACGAATGGGCATGAGGTTGACTCCTGAACCATTGTCAATGAAAGCTCTTCGAATATCTACACCATTGACATTTCCAGATAAGTATAAAGGTTTTATGTGCCCATGCACAACATCATCATTATCTTTATCAGTAGAAGATATCACTGCATGGCATTCTGCACGATTATTCTCTATGTGATAGATTTCAGCTGCAGCAATTTCAGCTTCAAACTCCTGAGGACTTGACAAAGCTTCGATGAGTGCTTCCCGAAGATCTTTTGATAGATTCAAAGCATCCAAAATTGATAACTTGGCTGGTACTTGGGCCAAATGTTTCAATATATCATACTTTTGATCTAGAGGTCTGCGTTTCCCAATAGGAATATGTGGTTTAGCAGGTACCTTGGAAGCAGATGCTTTGGAAGCTAATGCATCTTGTATTGAAGTTGGCAGCATCCTTGGTTTTGGAAGATTAGACTGATTAGATCCATTTACTTGCTGGGATAAAGAAGATGGAACCATTAATCGGTCTTCCAAAATAACTGTGCCAAAACTGAGTTGGCCATTGGCAGAAGAACTTGCTTGTTCTTTTTGAGCTCGCTGAAGGGCTCTACCACGAGTTTCTGCTGCATATACAGTGCTAGCAGGGGTAGAATTAGAGTAGTGGCTTCGGAAAGATCCATGTCTTCCCTTGTATCCTGAACCTCTAGAACTTCCTCGGATTCCCTTATTTGATACAGGGAATTTAGGCTCATCAAGACTGGAATATAGATCTGTTAATTGAATCATATTAACAGAACCAAAGATTAACTCTTCTTCTGATGAAGACTCTGCCTGGTTAGCCTGTTTAGGTTGTGTCGTTTGATAGGGCGGTGCCCGTGGCTTTGAAGTAGATGGCATGAAGTCTGCCAGAGTCAAAGACAATTTAGGCTTTGATACATACTCATCTTCTTCTGATTCCTCTTTCTTCTTTGAATTGCGCTGCTCTTTTAAGGATTTGTCTTTTGATGGAGGCTTTAATGCAGCTTTTGTAGGAGACACAATTGGCTTCTTCAATTGTGTTCGCAAAATGGAATGGGTCCGATTGATTGTCTTTCTGACCATCTAATCTTCATATTTTTTCGCAGTTTTGCTTTTGACTTCCTACCACTCACCTCCTTCCTCTGGATCTGTAGCGGTAATACATGCTACATGAGCTGAGGAACCATTCAATTTGACTTGTCCCAAGTCGACCATCTTTTGCAGGAGGTCTTTAAAGACAAAACACTCCTGGATGGGATGCCCCAACATTTGATGAAAGGGACAATAATTGGGACGGTCTTCATCTCCTTCCTTGTTTGGCCTCTTGGGCACTGGTAATTGAACCAAATTATTTTCCAGAGCTGAAATGAAGTAACCAGGAACTTGCTCACTTCAGAAAGAGTATGTTTTACTCTTCAAATCCTCAAATTGTTTTCGTTGTTGTTCTTTTTGATCATTTGGACGAAACAACCTTTGTTGTTGGCGTTCAGGAGGTGGAGCCCTTCGGGAAGATGAAGGTTTTGAAGTAGAAATTGGTACAGGTGCTTGTTTAAGCATAACTGTAGCAGTTTCCGCTTTACCCATTCTCCTTCCTGGAACTGATGGAATTACATGAGATTTAACCTTAGCCTGTATAAGGGAATCTTCAATCTGATGAGTGATTGAAGTAAGGTCTCGAAAACCTCCTGTGTATTTCACAGGGATCAATGGCGTGTGTAATTCGTCACGCAAATTTGCCACACAGATTGGCAACTGTTCCTCCTGAGGGAGTGCTAATCTTAGGGAATATGTTAATCCCTTCCAACGAGCAATGAAATCAGAGACTCTTTCATTCTCCCTTTGCTTGCAGTTTGTAAGATCGAAAACTGTCGTTTTTGGCAAAGTTGAGCTGAACTGAAGAAGGAATTTTTGACGAAGATCCTCCCATCCGATGATTGACCGGGATTGCAAGCTTGTATACCAGACAAAAGCTGGTCCTTGTAAGGTTCGCACGAAGCATCTGAGTTTCACTGCTCCTTGCTGCTCTGGAGTTCCCATCATAGGATCACAACAAGACACGTAATGCGTCAAATGTTGTTCAGGGTCGCCTGATCCATTGAAAGTAGGGAAAACAGGGTTTCCAAAACTGGATGGAGGAGAAATTGAATCTACCCATTCAGGGTAAACTTTCTTTTCAGGTTGAACTTGCGCCCGTTTCCCTTCCATAGTTTCTAACCGAGCTGTTAATGACTCAATAGTAGTTATTAACTTTTGAGAAACATTAGGTTGAACTTGGTTTTGGGTAGGTGCAATGAATGGAGCTTGGACAGACGTGGTGGTTAGTGCTGCAATTGATGGTAGTGCTGCCAACCGTTGATGCATTTGACCCGTAGGATTAGACCTCTGAGGGTGTACTGATAAAGGAGGATATTCCTGATCCATCTCAGTAGTTACAACAAATTCCTTCGGCTGTCAGACTTCAGCATTCTTTAGAAGAAGACTACTCTGAAGTAGTTCTGCATTCAACCTTCTTAATTCTTTCATTTCTTCCTCCTGTTGTGCAAACCTTTTCTCTAATGAGAGCGATTGACCTCCTTCAGAGGAAGGGTGAGAAGTAACCTGATTCTTTCCTTTCCCCTTATTGGATCCTTTTCGGTGAGGGGGAAGTGGGTTACTTGAAGGAATACCCAGATTTTGGGTAAACCTTTGATTACGTGTGCACACACCTTCTTCATTTAGGTCTGTGTGCGCAACTTCTTGAGCAGGAACCTCTTCGTCTAATCCCTCTGATTGAGCCTCATCTGGTGAATCAACAGCAATGGCATTGATGACATTAATGGATGCATATTGCATGGAATCCTTTCTATCAGCATTTCTGTGATATTGTCTTTTTCCATGACCATGATGAGACATGGCATTCCGTTGACTTGATCCCTCGGGAACTTCTTGGAGAACCGTCACTTGGAGAGAATCTCCTGATAGCTTGGCTCTTCGTTCCTCATGAGGCTTATTCCCTAATCGAGAGAATACTGACTTTCTTTGAGGGAGGGATTGAGGATTTGAAAAAGTCCCCAGTCCGGTGGACTGGGGATGTTCCTGCTGCTTCCGCTCAACTCCTCGAATCCCATTTGTTGACTCTGAGGGTTGGGTTAGAGAAGTCCCCAGTCTGACAAGCTGGGGTGTCTCTTGACATGCTATGTCTGAGATCTTCTTAAAATCTCCTTTGATCTTGCGAATCTTAGTTCGGAAATTAGCGGGATGCATTAACCTGTATCCACTTTTATCACCTGGTTCAACAGACCGTTGGATGATTTCCGAAACTTCTGTCATTTGATGACGTGTTTGCTCCAAACAAGAGGCTTGTGCAATATTCTTTCCTGCTTGATGTAGGAGCAATTCAACAACTTGTTCTCTATATACTTGATTTTGAGAGGAACTAGTTGAAGCCTATTCTTGAGCAAGCTTTTGATTATGAACAAAGCCCATTGACTGTGGCCGGCCATGGGCAATAACATTGCATGAGACCATTTTCGGCGGGCTTTGCTGACTAGAAAGCACTGTGAAATGTAGTGCTCCATGAACACCCCATCCTCTGATATGAACACCAGATGGAGCATTGGCAATTAACTGACGCAATTTTATTAGTGCGCCAAGGCATGAACGTTGAAGGGTTCTCTGTTGCTTTTCAGCCTTCGGATACCAAGAGACTGATAGAGATGCCAAATCAATCTGACGTTGTAGCCCTTCTATTATCTTAAGATGATTTTCATATTCATCATAAGATAATACTTTCTTCTTTAATTGAAAAAGAGTTTTCCATATGTTGAGACGAATATCCTGGATTCCATCATCTGTCAACATCTTTGGAATGTCGTACTGGGAGTCAGCCAAAGGCCAAAACATGACTGGTACTTCACCTTTTGCCAGTTTTTTCCTCATGTTCAGCATTTCCTCTTTATCATTAAATGAAGATTCTTCTACATGTTTTGACCAGAGTTGGTGTTTCCTTGTTGCTTCATCAGATTCAACAAGATTGGTAGAGAGATCATTGACCAAACTAGAAGATTCATGACTTAGGGGTGGTTCGGAGAATGACCTACACCCTGGGCTATCTTCTGATGGAGAAAGAGTTTCACCTGCCGATAGTAAAGCATCAGAAATGACTGGCTTCACGTTTGCAAGTGCCTCGAGATAAGAGGGCTTTCTCGGCACTACATTATCCACTGGAGTATTTTCCAGGCAATGTGAATCACTACTACGGAGAGGACTTTCGCAGCGAAGTTCATCATCATGGGGAGGACCACCATAATGAGTTACAGCAAAAGATAAAACATCTTGCTCCTTGGTCTTCTGACCACACAGAGGGTTCCTGTGGCTCTCATCTGAAGAAGAAACTTCAAGATTGACCGAATTTTCATGAAGCAAGCCTTTATGAGGAAGTGTCTGTTGAAGACCTTCAGAATTAATGTTCCCGTTATTGGGAACTGAGGGAGTAGAATCTTGAATTCCAACAGATAAATGTCTGAGGGCTTCAAGAACTCCAGCATCGAGCAAGGCCTTGTTGCAGATTGGCCTTTGATCTCCTGACTGTGCTGGGCGGATCTTTTTCTTAGATGCCTTCTTACTCACTTTAGAAACCACTTGTTGACGAAAGTGGTTACTCTGAGCAGGTGTATTTGCCTGATCAGGAAAGATGGTCAGGTTAGGCTGACGATCTCCACTCAAATCAGGTGTATGTGCCTAACTTGGTTGTCCATATGGGGGAGTATGCCCCATAACCCTCTTGGACTGGAACAGATGTGTGTGTCTGTTCCAGAGTGAATTGTTGATGTGTCACTCCACTGCTAGGGATAGATTTATGTGTCTATCCCTGAGATGATGCTGAAGCTGTTATGATATCCTGGCAAGCATCCTGAATATGAGAAGGAATTTGCTTCTGCTCTTTCACCATTGACAAAATATGTTTGGTGACTTCAGCCGCCGGAACGGGGATATACGTCCATTCCGGGCTTGGAGTAGGTGTATGTGCCTGCTCCTGTCCTCCTTTTCCTGTCAGTGAATCCTGACAGTACTCAAGTGTGGAGGCAGAGAGGTGAGTCTGCCTCCTGTTTGTCGTCGGGGCTTTCCGACTGACTTCTCCGTGTGCTACCAAGCGAGACTGTTGGTAAGCTTGATTAGTATTAGCAGGTGTATGTGCCTGCTGATTACACTTCGCCAAACGCGGTTGACGAGATCCATCATATGTAGTCAGACGAGCCTGCTGACTAACTGTTGATGTATAAGCAGGTGTATGTTCCTGCCTATGGTACTCCGCCGGAATTGCCTGGCGGGATTGGCTTGATGCTGCCAGACGAGTCTGCTGGACAGCGGAATTAAAACGGGCAGGTGTGTATGCCTGCTCATTGTTCTCCACCAAGTTAGGTTGGTGGACTCCATCATATGTAGTCAGGCGAGCCTACTGACTAACTGATGATGTATAAGCAGGTGCATGTTCCTACCTATGGTACTCCGCCGGAATTGCCTGGCGGGATTGGCTTGATGCTGCCAGACGAGTCTGCTGGACAGCGGAATTAAAATGGGCAGGTGTGTACGCCTGCTCGTTGGTCTCCACCAAGTTAGGTTGGTGGACTCCATCATATGTAGTCAGGCGAGCTTGCTGACTAACTGATGATGTATAAGCAGGTGCATGTTCCTGCCTATGGTACTCCACCGGAATTGCCTGGCGGGATTGGCTTGATGCTGCCAGACGAGTCTGCTGGACAGCGGAATTAAAACGGGCAGGTGTGTATGCCTGCTCGTTATTTTCCACCAAGTTAGGTTGGTGGACTTCTCCGGAGATGGCAGGGATGACAACCTGCCCATTGTTAACCGGATTCCGTCTCTGGCGGTTCATCTTGCCTGCTTGGGTTCGAGGAACCTGAGCTGAATGCCTGGAGTCGGTACCCTCATCATGTTGAGGGTGCACTACCGCACGAGTCTGGCGGCAATTGTTGATGGGAGCCCTTGAGAAGGACTCCTGTCTTTTTGAATTAAGGCCCTGCGGTACCTGCTCATTCACTTCCTCAGAGTAAGGGAGTGAATGGAAATTGCGTTCTGGGGATAACAACCCAAAACGGTTGGAGACGGTAGTCAGCACCGTCTGCTTCTTGATCACTGGCCGCCGTTGTCCGGACGACCAGGTAGAGTTGTTAACTTGGAGGGCTTGACGAGCGACCTCCATAGTTGGGATAGTACCGTTGCGACGGTACTCCTTATCCAGTGCATTAGAAACCCAACGTTGAAGACGCTGAGTTGGTGATGTCATCCTCAGAGCGGACAACATTCCAGTAGGAGTAGCATCATTGGTCTTCACAGCAGCAGACCTCACAGTAGAGGTGTTCACAGCAGTAGTATTCATAGGGGTGAATTTAAGAAAAGCCATTTTGCAAAAAGATCTTGAGAAAAGAGTGCCTCTTCCATATAACAGACATAATCAATATGAATCTGGCCATTGCATCTTTTGGATAAGCATATGTCAATGATTGATTTGTTGGCCCAAGGGGCCTAACAAATAAGAAGAACATCACTTTAACTTGGTTAAAGATTCACGTCGGGTTCACCATTTTTTGATTCGCACAGAATTCGGGGATGACCTCCTGGACGGGAGATTCAAACGTTCCGATCGGTTTCTAGCTGGTTTGTTCGTAGGACCGGAAACATCCAATGATTCCACATCCGTTTGGACCTACTTTCCAAAGGTAGGCGCTCCTTAGTTTGTGGACTAATAAGGCTTAGGAATTTGCATTGGTCGAGAGGATGGGAGGTCGGACTCATCACACCTTTTTGAGGGGAATTATTGTCTACTCTGGGACTCTCTTTATAGATTTAAGTTATGTTCGTGAATCCTTATAACATTACCAAGTATAAAATGAGCTTTCCTTTAGTTTTAACAATCAATGATTAAATATGAAAGAAATTTAGAGAATCCTTTATATGTATTCAAGGTTCTTCATCAATAGAGAATCATCTATATCTGTTTAGAGATTCTTGGTCAATGGTATCCTTAAAAAACATTTGTATAAAAGTCTCTTGGTCATTTATGATGACTAAGCTGGTTTTAAAGCCACTCAGTGGGGCACTTGAAGTTTATCGTCATTCAAAAGGTCAGGGATTATTTCAAAGTTGGGATCGAACCCATAAATGGGCTACCTACGTATCCTTTGTTTTGGAAAAGGAATCATAACCCACGTAGTTCGAGTAATGGAGTATGATGTTTATGATTGATGGCTCAAAGAATAATGTCATAATTTCTTTTACACTCTAATCTCACGTGAGTCATGCTCGGTGTGAGAAACAAGAGGTATTGGTAAAAATTAGACAATTGTGCCATGAAAGATGTAATCATAAGAAATTGTTTGGGGCTTATGTATGTATGACTGCCCAAATAGATGAAGGTTTAGGATTGACTTTTAGGGAGAAAATCCAGGAACAGGGTCCATAAAGGTATATGTGCTTTATGGAGATTTTAATACTCTAACTTGGGACTTATTCCTGAAAAGGAAACCCAAATTAGGAGAGGATTGATAATTGGGTTTTACTCCTGAGAAGGAACCCCATATCAAACGTAATTTAGGACTGGTTAAGAGAAATTAAGGGACTTGGGGTTCACTCCTGAAGAGGATTCCCAAGATTATGACTGAGACTTATTCCTGAAAAGGAGGCCCAGGTTAGGGGATTAAGGTTTGGGGCTTACTCTTGAGGAGGATGCCCATAATTGAGATTGGGGCTTACTCCTAAGAAGGATACCCAAAATTAGAGGACTTGGGGCTTACTCCTAAGAAGGATGCCCAAGATTAGATGACTTAGGGCTTACTCCTAAGAAGGATGCCCAAGATTAGAGGATTGTGATTGGGGCTTACTCCTGAGGAGGATGCCCATGTTTGGGAACTAAGGTTTGAGGCTTACTCCTGAGGAGGATGCCCATGTTTGGGAACTAAGGTTTGGGGCTTACTCCTGAGGAGGATGCCCAATGTTTAAAGGACTTATAACTGGGGATTATTCCTGAAAAGGAGACCCAAGTTAAGTATTCTCTCATCTTAAAGGATGAGGTTGAATGAAAGAACTCTCAATCTTTAGTGACATAAAGATGTATAAATCACTAGGTTTGAGAGATATTCCACTAAATTCCTTTCAGATAAGGAAGTCAAATTAAGAAATCATGCCATAAATGGCTTTGAAGAGTATCTTGAAGACTGAATCTTGAATAGGAAAGGTGAAATGGCTTAAGAGGGAAAAAATGGGCAAGATGGGCACCCAGAAAGGTAGGGGCGCGCAAGTCATGAAAGGCGTGCAAGTCTTGCGTGGGCGCGAAAGTGTTGGTCGTGCAGGTATACCTTGCGCGACACATGGTGTACTTGTGCAATTTTCAATCGGAATTGAAATACTTGAGTGACTCCTTTTTAAGCCCTTTAGAATCCCCTTGAGGTTCTTCCAGAAAAGGGACGCGCAAATTCTATTGAAGAAATAAGGCCGCGCGCAAGTATGACCAGTTCCCTTAAGGGCTGGCCATTCAGGCGCGCAAGTGTTGATGAGTTTCGACACTTAGGCCTTTCTCCCTCTCTTTAGATTTTCCGTTCTAGGTAAGAAATTACCTTAGAAGTGTTCCGGAAGCTTTGAGAAGAGACTTGGGCGTCAGGAGCTTCAATCCGAGTTTCTAAAAAAAAATCCTCACGAATGGGGGGCCCACAGGGTCTATTTATCGGCAAAAGAAGACCCTGGGCGGTTACCGGGCGGTTACCACTTTGGTTGCGCAAGTGACTTGTGCGACCAAGGGCGTCGCGCAAGTAGACTTGCGCGACAGTGATATAACTTGCGCGGTGAATTTCTTTTGATCATGTGTTCCTGCCATTGTCGATTTTTGATGTTTTCTTCAAAGGTTGAATCACTTTGAGCTCAGATATTCCCTTTTCCGATCTTTAGATTCTGTGACGAAAGGAGCGTCAACAATGGTATAAATAGGGTATGATCCTATTGATTTATTTCATCAATTCCTTTGTCTATGATAATTATATTTCTTAGAAACCTATATTTGTACTAATCATGTGATCATTGTCCAATGATGGTAATATCAATGGTAATGATTCAAAATGGTAAATTAAATCTAATAGGATAAAACCAAAGTAGTGTATAAGATTTCTATAACCATCTTACATAATAATACATTAAAATAAATGAAAAGGGGGAATTTTATTTATAATAATTCAAGTCATTATAGAATCTCTTTTAGTTTTCCCATGCCCCAAAAAACTTATAGATACCTCAGTCACTTGTTTTACATTTATCACTTGGTTTTCCCTAGAAAGGATATCTTAGCCCCGTGATTATCTTATTGGAAACTTCTGTAGTGTTCCTTTCAATTTCTATTTGGTCCCTTAAAAAATGTAGCATAGATAGTCTATGACATAATCTATGGTTCCAATGCCTATGTAATCATATAGGTTCTCAAGGCCCCCATGTGATACTCAATGAAAAAACACAAAAAACATACACTAGTACCAACACATAAACCCTTTTCAATTCAATTCAATAAATCATCTAAACCATTTTAAAATAAATTTTTCTTCAAGGTAAAACATCCCCATTTTAAAATTTAAAACCTTCATCATTGACTTTTTTCAGAAGCCGACATTAAAATTCAATTAAATACATATTATGTTCCCATCAAATTATATATTAAAAACCCAATTTCATTAAACATTGATGCTCGTAATATGTCAAATATTCATCTTTATTCATGTTCTCTATGAAAGAACTTTTAAAACCCTGTTTAAAATCAATAACCCTATTTGATCCATTTTAAGGAACACATGGGGTTCATTAAAACCAAAACACTTTTAGAACATACATTAAAACACCATATCTTCATTAAAAACCATTAACCACACAATACATGGATAAAAAATCAATCATAGATCAATTTAAAGATAATTTGATAAATAAAAACCATATTTAATAATTAATTATAGTTTATTCATGGAAAAAAATATTAAATAGAGTCACATACCACAAAATCAAGACAAAAAATGTATCCTTTTATGATAACCAGTATCATTGAGAATGAGAGGTCCTCACACACTTAAAACACACATAGAAACAAATCAAATCCCCATTAAAAATAAAATATTCAGAAAAGGTGAATTCTAAGTTTTCACACCTTTATGAAAGAGGAAGAAAAATGCTATATTTAGGATAGGAAGGAGAAGTATTGAATAAAAGGGTTTACCTTAAGCTAAAACATGAAAAAATAAAGGGGAGTTCAAAAATTACATCAGAGAAAGATCTAAATCCATATATAGAGGCATATACATGTGTTAATGAAGAAATGGGTAGAGAGGCTCAAAATAATGTAAGGGTAAAATGAGAAAAGGTGAATTTTTAATTATATGGACAAAGCATACCATTTATATGAACTTTTTGGAAATCCATGAACTAGCTAGATCGAATTACTATATCCAAAAACACAAAGTATCATTGTTCCTAGAGATCCATTCATGGTTACAAAAACCATTCTCAAACCATGAAAATTTCTATTTCCCCCAAAATATCACCCCCACACTATTATCTGTGTGTTTTTAAAACTTTTGTGCCAACTATGAACCATGAAAATTTTCCACTTAAAATAATTCATTTCCCACACACACTTGGTAACTCTAAGAATAAATAAAAAAATTAAAAAACCAAATAAAAGGTACCAATTACCTGATGAGTGTCACAAATCTCCCAACCATGTCACTTTCATCCCCCATGAAGTCCCTAGTCAAGAAAAAACTAAATAGAATGAGTTGCAACCCACACCCCATGAAATGAGGTAAGTTGGATGGCATGCGAGGACCATGGGAAGCATCCCAAACACTAACAATCCCATATACCTAATTAAAAAGTCATCATTAACACTATATACCCCCCTATAAAAATGCACCCATAAGCACTGATGCCAAACCAAAAAGGAAATGGGGATGATGCATATGTCTCCCCATAAATTAGGAATTCTCTATATTATGTAACAAAAGAATAAATTACCCCAAATGAGGACATATTACATGAGAAAAAATATTGAAAAAGTTATAAGGAACACTTAAGAACCAATAACAAAACAATAACAATTTATTCAAAGGAAAAAAACCTCAAAAAACTCAATCCCCCACATAGTTGATCCATCATTAATCATAACATGCATGAGATTTATATTTGAAAACTCACAATAATTTAACAATAATAAATTAATTTGGTTCTTCACCTGGGTTATAATACTCTATGCGTAAATAATGATTTTACATAGAACATCATCCCATAAGGCACCCTACAAAGATTTCGCTTCCAAGTACTCATGGACCAATGGAAACATCCTTCATAATTACTCATGTACTGACCCAAAGTTCAATCATTCCCATATCAATAATAATTTTCCCATAAAATGGAAATTCATAAAGAAAACACAAGAATATATAAGGGAAGGAAGTGGAAATAAAAAATTCATGCACCCAAGCCCAAATACATAAAGGCATCGACATAATCCATAAGGTAATCACTCAAAGTACAAAAATTCAATAACCAAATCAATTACACAAAATTAAAAAAATGATTATATTCAGATAAATTGAAAAAATTCACTTGATATTCAATTTTTTCTGGCCTCATACCCTTTTATAAAATATCTCCTCATTCTATTTCAATAATGTATGGTAGATCCCAAACCTATTTTCTAAACACATGAAAACACTGATAGAGGGCCTTTTATTTAAGAAACATTATAAGAAACCAAAACTAATTATCCTCTTTCTAAATACTTTACCAAAAACTAATTTCAAAGAAAATAATTTTCTTTTTGAAAATAAATTTCAAAATAATTTCCATAAACTAATTTTAATGTGATTGAAACATCACTAACACAAGAGTAAGAAATGTTTTACCTAAAATAAAACAAACAATAAAAAATATAAAAACATAAAATTGCTCCATAACTAACCAAAAAAATAGACATAAGTAAAGAAAGACCACCAAAATACCCTAAAATATTCAAAGGATATCAATGCATCAAAATAAAACTTATAGAACTGAGGATGATATCACACTCAAACACATTGTCTTGGTTATTACACAAACTTCCAAATGATCCTTTATAAAAATATTCCAAAGGAAATTTTTTTTTTAATTATTTTATGACCCACTCCAAACCATTCCTTAACATTGGGATCTTGATATCTATTTTCAAAAAAAAAAAAAAATACATTTCATAAATCCTTTGGAAGGAAAATTTCAAGAACCTAAATGTCTTCTCTGAAACCCTCATTGGGAATAAAACACTCATTTTAAAGTCACATTATTACCAAATTGGGATCCAATAAATTTTTAAAAAATTATACTTTCTTTTAAACTAATTTTCCAATAATTCCCAAAACACTAAAAATTTTAAATCTTCAATCAAATAGAAAATCAAAGACCCTTATAATGTTAAAAAACATACTTCTTCTTAATTTCCTAGATCAAATGTGGTAAAACCCATTTTAAATTTCACATTCAATTTTAGTAAAAAAATTAGCACTTTCCACTGGTTTTTATTTTAATCCCCACATGAAATTAAAAGTGAAAACAATTTTTCCAAGGGAAAGTACAACTTAGGAACATTAAAAATCAAACAAATTATCATAAAACGATACAAATTAAACATTACTGAATTTGAAACTACATAGAACTTAAAATAATTAAAAAAATAAGAAAATGGAATCAACACATGACCCCCACTTTAAAGAAAAACCTGTTTCAAAAGTCATTGTCTACAAAATCAGGCTCTCAAAAAAGTCACTTGGGATAATTCAAAAGCCCCAATAATACTTAAACCTAAACACTAACTTAATAACATAAATTAATTTTTATTTCAGGCGATGTCAATAATAGGCAATCTCAAATCTAAATATTTGATGAAAACATCAAAGGAGAACTCCTAAAAATAACACCATATCTTCTATCTATAATTTTCTAGGAAGAACATAGAAACTAAAATAGAACATGATCCAAAATTACCATTATCCATAAACAAAAAAAATCTATCCCATGAAAAAGGGGATAAAATAAAGAACCAATTTTAAATAATTGTTTGAAAGTAAAATTTCACAATTTTTTAGAATCTCATTTAGAAACACAACCATTTTACACATGCCCTTTTTTAAAAATGTCAACCCAATATTGAGACACACAAGTTTAAAAAATATTTAAACCTAGGGAAAAACGTTCCTTTCCAACACATCAAAAAAAATTTCATAAAAAGTAAATTTCACACTCTTTACAAAATAATTTTTGATTTATTAATCAAACCATAATTTAATATAACATTCCATGGAAATTAAATTAGTCCACCAAACACATTATGCATCAAGCCCTATTTTACATTCTAATGATCATTTAGAAAATCCCTTTTGAATATAAACAAACTCATTGAAAACACATTTATTAAAAAATTATTAAGTTGTCCAATTTAAATTTTTTTAAAACTTGACAAAATCACACCCATTAAGCTTAAATGTCGTTTCACCAACAATACTTTACTAAGATCTAGTTTCAAAATAAAAAACATAGTTTTTATTAAAAAACTAATAATATCTCCAAAATAATCATAGAAACTATATTAAAAATGCCTCATGTAATTCCTATCTTCAATTATGTAGCTAATATTTCATTATCCAATATAAAGTCCCCATGGGATGAAACTAAACATATCAGCATAAATATCAAATAAAACTGCATTCAATAAAATAAATTCCCATAAATAGACAGGAAAAACTATATTATATGATAACACATAAATGTAATAATATATTAAAATCAATATAGAGAGCAATGGAGGTAAGATGAAAAATATGGAGGAGATATTTCATAATGCACAGTTTGGCTGCATGAGCCGATAAACTATGGACAAACAACGTAATAAGTACTATCATGGATAAAACCATTTAGAATTTTCACTACATAGTTTAAAAAACTATGCATGAATACCATGAAACCCTATTACTTTCATCACTTTATCATAATAAACTCAAGATGATCCTTGAACTCTAATACACTTAATGGTGTATAATGCATCATCAATAACATATCAAAATACAGTAAAGATAACCAAATATAAACTCAAGATCTATACTTAAGCCTAATATACTCAAGGAATCATGAGTTTTAGTATGATGAAAAGCTTGTTAGGACCTTTTACCACTCACTGCACTCGAGTCCCAATAAATATCCTAGTCTCCAGACTATGCTGTCATGCCCCAAATAATAAGAATATGGGATCGCATATCGTTTTTTAGTGAACCAGGCCATGTCAACCTGAACTATCATTCCACAAGAACCATAGAGTGTTCTTAATCACCGTGGTCTAGTGACAAGAACAATGTTATCAAAAGAACCCATATTTCGAACCTCTTCACCCTTCGGTAAACTATAATGAATTATTCATCAATTAGATGTCCATTCCAATTACATAACAAAGACCAAAAAGCAAAAACAAAAAAATAAATCATAAAAATTTCATGTTACATATATCATCAATGTCCACATAAAAAATCCATTACAAAATATATACATTATATCTAATGATCATAGTATGCAAATCTCAAAATTGGGGATAGTGACTAAAAGTTATGATACAACACATCCCAATGAAAAAAACTTAAGAATATCTCCTCATGAGATAAACCTATTAAGGTCATGACCCATACAATATAACAATTCTTGGGTATCATTAATGGTTGGGATCCATCAATATGTGTGGTTCTTTTTCCCTTACATTTTTCTGGTAAAACAAAGTCTACTGACACCCAGAGGCATATATACAGTGAGAGGTAAATAGTCTAGTAGGATTAAGCAAGAATATATTTAAGGAATTTAAACCATGAAAACTAATAAATCTATATTAAAAACCCATTTTACAAATCCATGTTTTTTTTCAAACAAGTTCACTTGAAAATAGTTATTTAAAAATCCATTAGGTTTTTCTCTGAAAATGAACCATATTTTAAATCCATGGTATAAATGTCTGAATGAAATAAATAATTATTCCTAGAATAACCATGATCAAAGAACCCAAACAAAGAAAAACATGAGAATATAAATAATAAATATTATAAGGGAATAAGGATTAACAACATCACATAGAAAAAAATTATTTTAAATAGAATCATGTGGAAATAACATCGTTACATAACTAAATAATGATAAAGAGGGCATGATCACATTGTATAACATAACTGCACTTGGTATTAAAATTATATATATGTATATAAAACCAACTGGGCATAAGTATTGTCTGTCATGGTCTCTAAACATATGTTTCTAGAGTGACTTAGTCTAACACAATATTTTAAATATGAATATGCATTTACACAGGTTTGAATCTATTTCTGTCCTCCCCAGTCCAAAATATTCAAGATCTACCTTGTCCCTTTGATCCATATTTTGGACGTTCTCTTTGTGTTCCTTATAAAGGATCTCTTGGTCCATGAATTCTCATTTTGGAATCTCCCTTAGTATTCCTCAAAAATGATCTCTCAATCACTTTTACAACATATCATATCTTATCCATGGAATAATCTAAGGTTGCAGTGCCTAAGTCATTATACAAACACCCAAGGTCCTCCTTTTCATACTCAATCACAAACACACAAAACATCCACTAGTTCAAAAACATAAACTATTTTCACATCCAATTAATAAACCAACATTACCATTTTTTTAAAAACAAATTCTTCAAGGAAAAGCATGATCATATCAAAATAGAAATTCATACTCAATGAAAACCCTTTTTTCAAAATCCAATATTAAAATACATTAAAATACATGACAAGTTAACATCACATGAACAATTTAAAATATAATTTCATTAAAAAAATTTATGCCCAAATATGTAAAAAATTCAACACAAATAAATACCGCATAAAAAAGTCTTCAAAACCCCATTTGAAATAACTAAACAACTTTGAACCATTTTAGTGAATACCTGATGTTCATTAAAACGATACCAAATTTACAACCCACATTAGATCACCAGATTTATATTACAACCCATGAGTTACAAATAAACATAGATAAAACATCAACTATATATCAATTTAAATTCATTTTAATAAAAACCCAATGGTGATAATGAATTAGATTTTAACTATGGAAAACAACTTTAAATAGAGACATATTAATTTGAATCAAGTCCAAACTAGTTGCATTTTATGAAAACCACAAAATTTGAGTAGGAGAGGTCCTCACACAACTAAAAAATGAGACAAATTGAATTTCCCATTAAGACCCATAGATTCAGTCATAAGGAATGATAGGGTTTCACTCCTCTATGACAAAGGAAGAAAAAAGTTATAATAGGGGAATGGCAGGATACACATTAAATAAAAGGGCTTACCTTAGGGAAACCCACTCTGAAATCTTGGGGTGTCCACTAATTCAATGGGAGAAAACTCCCAAGCCATGGGTTGATGGTTTCACATGTGTGTTCAGAGAATTATGGTAGAGGGGCTTATAATCCTATAATTGTAAATTAGTAAAACCCCAATTTTTTTATGACCAACATAGATTTTATAGTTTGTCCACATGGTTAGTCAACCCATGCAGAAAACTGTGTGGGAACTACTATCTTCACCAAATTAAAGTGTCACATTTCTTGGATATCTATGCACGGTTATAGAAAACATGGTCAAACAGTGGAAATCACACTATTCCCAAAACATCACCCTCACAAGATTGGATATAGGGTTAAAAAAACTGAGTTCCAACTATGATTCTGGGTCATTTCCACTAAAAATAAGGTGTTTATCCCTCAGAAATAGTGAACTCATAAAAAGAATAAAAAATACATAAAACCTAAATAAAAAATACCAGTGACCCAAAACTCTTCAATTTACAATAATATCTATATTTGATTAGATGATATGTCATACAGACATCTAACCTGCCTTCCATCATATGAATTTAGTTGAATGTATTTTATAAAATCTGAATATAAGTATCAAATGAAATTGATAATGTTTGAAATCTAAAATGATCCATTTATGGATTGATGTTAAAGTTGGAATATTATTTTAGGTTATAAAATAAATGAATTCAGTTTCATACATAATGGGGATGATTATTTTACATATTAGTGGATTAGTATGAGTGTAATAGTTTTTCCAATATTGTATATGGAAAACCTACAACTTATCAGAAATGATATCTTGATCAATCTATGATAATCTTTCATGGTAAATAGTTATTGAAAAACAAAATGAGTGAATAAACTTACATTTTATATATGAGGATATATAGATATAGATATACTAGGATTATTAGGCTCATCTGGGGAACTTACATTTATGAAGTTCTAAAGTAGTTTTGTATAAATAAATATAAAATGGGTCATTTCCAGTGTTATAGGAAGATAATCTTATGATGTTTATTGATCCTAAAAATAGGTGGTAAGGATGGATATAATTCTATACAAATCCACTATTGGTTCTATTTCATATATCATGTTCTATACACGACTTGATTTTCCCTATCCTGGTGAGAGTAAATTGATTTCTATGAAAAAACAAATTAAGTAATCGAGAATAACTAAAGATACATTCCTAATATTTCAAGGAGAGGATAAGATCTGTGTAAATTTTTACACATATTCTAATTTATAATCTAATAGAGATTATATGTTTTTTCCTAAGTAGTTGTGCTATCAGTTGGAAGAGTTCCAAACAATCCACCATAGAAAATATAAAAATAGATGAATAGTACATAAATACATTAGATATTGCAAAGTATGTAGAATTGATATGTAATTTCACCTCTAAACATGATGTGGTTTCTGTAATGTTATGAGTAATTGAGATTTACCTTGACAACAATGTAGTTATTTACAAGGAAAATGAACCCCAATATCACCAAATTACAAAACACAACCTTATAAAGTACCATCCAATACATGATAATATTTAAAGTGGAAATATAAATTTTTGATAGGTGGATACAAAGTAAAGCATAGAATATGTATCAATGAAACTATTACCAAAACAACAAAATGGTATTTATATAGCATATATGGGTGTTAAATGCATGGGATATTGGTTTTAATGGTTATAAATGTGTCATGATTTTATAATAATGGAAACCTACATAAATTATTTATTTATTGGTGTTCTAGTTTACTTTATATGAAGTGTTGAATTATGACATCAAATTAATGTATTACTTTGAGTTTATCTTAATTGCTGATCATCATTCAATATAATTATTTTAGTTGATTTTTTAAGATTAACAGTAATATATTCTTGTACTAATTACAAAGTATTGTATGTGAGATATAAATAATAGATTTATGGAGAAATAAATAGAGTCTTATAACTCGGATTTACCATCTAAATTATATCTAATGGAATTTCATTTAATCATTAATATACATAGGGGTGTATACTTATTATCAATCCCAGTTAACTATGGTTTGTTAGATACCTAGTATGAAGACTTTATAATTGGATACATTACATACACAAGTAAACTTGACATAGATAATTAGGGGGTAGTTGGGTTTGTTGTTGATTATGTAGTTGGTTATATATCAACAAAGATATGACTATTCAACTTATATTAAAATTAAATTCATCTAAAACATGATTGAATTAGACTAAGGAAATGCATTCCCATGTTTAGTTGGGTAACATATTATATGTTCAGTGACTTGGATGAGAGTCACTGAATATAATTATCTGTTATATTAATGGATTAAAATGTATTAATTAACTAGGTCATTCTTTTTTGGAGAATAATAAAATATGAGTTGGCATATACTATAATAACATGTTTTTTGTATATTGGTCAACCGATATCATAGAAAAAAGGATTCTATAAGTGTAGATATGATTTAATAGATACATATTTTTGTTCGAATGTTCGTATAGATATTTCAATATGCTTTAAAGAGATCATACCAAACCCTTTATTAGATTAAGTAGAATTAATTCTAATTTACAGGCTTTTATTTGCTTATATATGTAAAATAGGGATTTCATATTTGTTTCCAATGCTACTAAGACATGTATGGTAACACAATTAGGCCCATGGATAAGGATTAATTTTTGATAAGGTGATTGATCCAAAAGGAAGAGTGTTAGATGAAATTATATCCAAAATAAATTTTCGATAGATTCACAAAGAGTTTTTTATTCTATCATTTAGTCCTTATAAAATTTATATGGAAGTGGTAAATTTTTTGTGTATATATAAAATTAGGTTGGATCATATTTCATGATTTTACAGTTCATATAGTACGATATAAATGAGATGTATATCATAATTTACAGTATATGTTTATCATAAAGAAGAATATGATGATTTTTTCTGTTGTCATTACCTAAGATTGTCTTACAATACTGTATGCATATGATTCATGAATTTTGATTATCCACCCATATTATTTCACATTTGTTATATATCCATTTTAAATGGCTTAAAATAATTTTCAAATGATCACAATATGAGTTCATTGTTATCATAAACAAGAGATAAATTTACTAAGTTATTTTGATGACATGAAATTGGTATAATTTGTTCTTCATTTATAAAATGCATTAAAAAGGCATGTAAAATGGAAGGGTTTACCTATTTGTTGTTAAGTTTTAATTGTGTGTGAATAGTAGTGTTTTTTATCATTGTTTTTAGGTAATGTTTTTTTAAGAATCCCCACTTATCCTTTTCCTCATGCATCATGTTTCATCAAATTTATTATCACTCCTATAATTTCAATAATCATTATATTACAAAACCAGATCCATTGAATGGTGTTCCACCACCTTATATGTCATATGCATTATTCATGTTTACCTTTTTTATTATTATAATGAATTCTCCATGAATATGTAAGATGGAGTATGAAAACCTTGCTTTTTATTACAACTTAATCGTGATTTATGACATAAAATATCACTTGATACAACAAATAAGATTGAGAGGTTTAGTGTCTTTGGGGCTTAGGATCATTACATAAAAACTTAAAACATGAAATACAACATCTTTATTGAAAACTTCCTTTACACGACCACTACATTCCCTCGTACTTAGCATTGCATGGGATAACCTGGGGACATGCATAAGAAAAGGGTGAGCAATAAATCCCAGTAAGGGAGTACACATGGAATAACATGAGGAGTACAATACATGTTAGACAATAGGCATATCAATAGAGAATAAAAGAAACATGAACATGAAGGCCTGATAAAGCATGATAATCATGACATGGAAATGTGGCAACAACACTTAACATGGATTTAGCATGAGCCAAGGCCCATTGCACATAAAGCATGAGTAAACCCTCATTGCACATGAAGCACGAGTAAACCCTTGTTGAACTTGAATTAGCATGAGTCAACACTAATTGCACTTGACGTATAATGATACTATACTTTACCCAATGCATTGGAGCGCTATAAGGGCGCACCCTTCTTAAACATTTCATTTCATGCATAAGTGTGCCACCTGGATCATAAAACATGGATTCATAAAACATAATCATTTATTCCACGATAAAGGAATGTGGAATTCATACATGAAACTTTACAATAAATATGTAAATTTTCATAAAGGTGAATACCCTTGATGGAGAAATGGGCATGGTATTCACTACACAATCACATTGGCTTAGAAAATCAGTGCGATTTCGGCAGCGTAACGACGTGACATAAGAATTCATAAAAAAGGTTGATGAGAGAGAAAGGGTTTACTCATCATATTTACATGTAATGTACAGTATATAGGTCATATAGATACATGTCCCAACAATTGTAATGGAATTTAGATTCATGATACAAAATTATTTCTTGAATGTAAAAGAGGAGAGAGAAGTTCCTTTCAGAATTTCAGCATAGTAACGGGTGTACATGGGAGGCATTTAATGAGAGAGAAAGGGTCTCCCATCATTCAAACATAAAGAGGGAAGTATGAGGGAGGTGCGAAACCATACCCCAACATTTATAATTGAAACTAAAAGGGCAAAACAACTTAAAGAAAATTGGACAAAAAAGAGAAAGGAAGAAAAAACCCTTACTTGGAAGTGTGCTTCCAAAGGCTAGAGAGAGGATTGTGAGAGGCTTCTTGGGAGCTTGGGGCACCTTGGGAGGATTCTAGAGAGAGTATAGCAGAGGTTGGACGAACTCCAAGGGATTTTAGTGAGGAGGAAGTGGGATCTTGGGTCGGTTTATATAGGAAAGGTGAGGGAATTCTTTATTATTTAGGTTTGGGTCTCCTTACATTAAATCAATCCAAACCACAAACCATCCCATGGTTTTTGCCCATGGTTTTTGGAAAATGGAAGATTAAAACAATATTTTATAAGGCCCAAGTCCGAACTTCTTAAAATATTTGGGTTGCTTGTGTGGAGGTGAGTCACACTCCGATGGAAATTAATTTAAAAAGGAAAAGTGTTGAATATGTCTTGAGGGGTCCATTAATGCTTTAAAAAGTAAGTCAAACAAACCCAAAATCACATTATTTTAATGATAAAACATATATTGGCTGAACATAAGATTTATGGTATTTTATTACATCACCATTGGGTCATTTTGATGTCATAGAATACATTATATATTGAAACAGTATTTAATTTTTACCCAAAAATTTGACTGTCTCAGAAAATTATGAAAAACTCACCGTTGGATAATTTCGACGTCCTTATTATAGAAATGACATTTATTTTATCTAAAAGATTTTCTAAATATGTTAATTTTCTCTTTTAAAATAAAAACCAATATTTATCGAAATTCACGGGTTTTGACAGAAATGGCTTTCAAACCTTAATAAAACTTTTAATTGCATTCATAAAATTATAAGATAATTTATATTTAATAAAAATTAATTTAATAATAATATTATTATTTTATTACAATATTATTTAATTAAAAAATACCTTAATTTAATAAAATATATTTCTTAATTAAATAATAACTAAAAACACCATTTGTACTTTAAAAACTATTTACAATGTATCAAAAATGACTAGAAACTATATTCATTATTATATACAAAAAAAATAATGTACATGAACATAGTACTACTTATTTGTTACATAACCCCTTAAAACAACCGCAAAAGACCTAAGGGTAAGGTGTGTGATGGTGACAGACTCTTGGGGTGGCTCAGATAACATCGCTCAAGTGGTAATTTCAATCAACCTCCACTTTTCCAGTAGACGGTCACATTCGAGCTTGACATAATGAAGCTCAGCTTGGGATTGGTCAAGGTCGAATCCCAAGGATGCCACCTCTTTTCCGAGCTCTGATAAATGGGCTTCGTATGGGGCAATTCTACTGGATGAGGTCATCGCTTCATTTGTCTGAGTAAAATTGGGTTCATTAAAGCCTTATATTTATACTAATCATGTGATCACTGTTCAATGGCTATAAAAGTAACGGTCACAAATCTTATCATAAAACCAAAGAAGTTGACATTTTATAAAACATTTTATATTAATAGGCATTTAATAAGATCAAGAGGGATTTCCATTAATGAAACTTTGGGTCGTTACAATATTCCCCCCTTAAGAAATTTCACCCTCGAAATTTTTCATTTTCCCACACTAAAACAAATGTGGGTAACTCAGATTCATCATATCCTCCGACTCCCAAGTCGCTTCTTCAAACTTGTGGTTTTTCCACAACACCTTGATGAGGGGCATTCTCTTATTTCGTAGAACTTTTTCTCTATGATCTAAGATCTTCACTGGTTTCTCCTCATATGAAAGATCATCTTCCAATTGTACCACCTCAGAAGAGAGTACATGTGAAGGGTCCAGTATGTACTTCCTTAAGAGGGATACATGAAAGACATCATGTACTTTGGCCATAGTAGGTGGAAGTGCTAGTCGATAGGCCACAGCCCCAACACGATCAAGAACCTCGAAGGGGCCGATGTACCTTGGACTTAACTTCCCTTTCTTTCCAAACCTCATCACCTTTTTCCTTGGAGATACGTGTAGAAACACCATGTATCCAACTTTAAACTCAAGGTCTCATCAACCATTATCTGTATAACTCTTTTATTGACTTTGGGCTTCCTTGATATGCTGCTGAATGGTTTTCACCTTCTCCACCATTTTCTCGACCATTTCTGGTCTAAGAAGCATACGTTCACCGACCTCATCCCAACATGGTGGTGTTCTGCACCTTTTCCCATAAAGGACTTCATATGGTGCCATTTGGATGCTCGAGTGGAAACTGTTATTATCATAGAACTCAACCAGAGGAAGATGTTGATCCCATCCTCCTTTAAATTCCATCGAGCACGCTCTCAACATATCCTCAAGTGTTTGGATAGTCCACTCAGATTGGCCATCAGTTTGAGGATGATAGGCCGTACTGAAGTTCAGTTCAGTATTCAAATCATGTTGAAGACTCTTCCAAAGCTTAGAGGTAAATCTTGGATCTCGGTCAGACACAATAGATAGTGGTACTCCATGAAACCTTACCACTTCCCTGATATATATCTATTCCAGTTGATCCAAAGAGAAATCCTCTTGAATAGAAATGAAGTGTGCAGTCTTTGTAAGATGATCCACAACAACCCAGATTGCATTGTTGCCTTTGGATGTCCTTGGAAGTCCGGTGACAAAGTACATGGTGATGTTCTCCCATTTCCATTCTGGTATGGGCAATGGTTGCATCATCCCCTTAGACTTCTGCCTCTCTGCCTTCACTTGCTGACACACCATGCACTTTGATATATATACAGTGATCTCCTTCTTCATATTATCCCACCAAAAGTTTTCTCAGAGATCTCGATACATCTTTGTGCTCCCTGGGTGAATAGAAAAATTTGAACTATGTGCATCATCAAAAAGTTCCTTCTTCAGCTCTAGACTTGATGGAACACATAGTCTTTTCCCATACCGCAAAATTCATTCTTCATTAACATTAAACACCGAGGATTTCCCCTTTTTGATAGTTTCCAATATTTCTTGAATTCCCACATAATCCTTTTGAGCATCCTTTAACCTTTATAAAAGAGATGGTTAAGCAATCATTTGTGAAAGGATTGATGATGTTCCCTTCTTTATGATTCACACGTCCATCTTCATCAAGTCTAAGAAGATTGGATCCTTCTCAATTCTCATCATTGATAGAATCGCTGGATCCTTTATACTTAGGGCATCTGCCACCTTGTTCTCTTTCCTAGGGTGGTAATGTATTGAACAGTCATAATCCTTGACGATCTCTATACATGTTCTATAGTGCATATTAAGCTCTTTCTATGTGAATATATATTTAAGACTCTTGTGGTCAGTATATATCTCACATTTCTCTCCATAGAGATAATGCCGCCAGATTTTCAAGGTAAAGATCACCACCACCAACACCAGATCATGCGTTGGATAGTTTCGCTCATGGATTTTCAACTGCCTTGAGGCATGGGATATCACTTTATCATTCTGTATCAGCACACAGCCTAAGCCCTTCTTTGAGGCATCACTGAATACCACAAAAAGTTCCCCACTTGTGGGTAAAGTGAGCACATGCGTAGTTATAAGCCTCCTTTTCAACTCCTTAAAGCTTTCTTCACATTCATCACTCCAAGCAAACTTTACTCCCTTTTGAGTTAGCTTGGTAAGAGGGTTGGACAATCGTGAGAAATTTCTCACAAATCATCGATAATATCCAACTAACCCCAAGAAGCTACGAATATCCGTTAACGATGTTGGCCTCGACCATCACTCAATTGCATCTGTTTTGGAGGGATCCACAGATATCCCATTGCTTGGGATGATATGGACCAAGAATGAGACTTCCTTCAACCAGAACTCAAACTTGCTATACTTTTCATAGAGCTTATCCTTGCGCAAAGTCTCTAGTACAGTTCTTAAATGCTCCTCATGATCATCCTTGGTTTTGGAGTATATTAGAATATCATCTATAAAGACTACCACAAATTTGTCAAGGTAATCTCTAAAGACTCTATTCATTAAGTCCATGATGATTTCTAGAGCATCGGTGAGTCCGAAAGGCATTACTATGAATTCATAGTGCCTGTACCTTGTATGAAAAGCAGTCTTGGGGATATCTTCCATCTTCACCCTTACTTGATAATATCCCGACCACAAGTCTACCTTGGAGAAGTATTGTGCTCCACACAGCTGATCAAACAAGTCATCGATTCTTGGGAGAGGATACTTGTTCTTTATCGTGATTTTGTTAAGTTCACGATAATCGATGCAGAGCTGCATTGACCCATCCTTCTTCTTGATGAAGAGGACCGGTGCACCCCATGGTGAAGCACTTGGGCATATAAACCCTTTATCCAGATTCTCATGTAGTTGTTTCTTCAGCTCTTCATGCTCAAGAACAGCCATTCTATATGGACTCTTGGATATTGGTAACACCCCAGGTATAAGTTCAATTGAGAACTCAACATCTCTTCAAGGAGGAAGACCAGGCAGTTCCTTGGGAAACACTTCCGCGAATTCCCTAACAATAGGCATTTCATCAAGGATGGTTTTTCCTTTGGACTCAATCATCTGAGCCAGATACGCCTGCTCATAGGGCAGTAATATCCATGCTTTAGATGATGGAGCTAAAGGAGATTCAACTTCCTCCTGACACTTGTAAAGAATCGGGGGTCGATTCTCCATATGGAGTGTGATTTCCCTCTCCCGACAATTTATGTTGGCTCTATATAAGGAAAGTCAATCCATGACAAGAATTGCATCAAATTCCACCAAAGGGAGTATGATGAGGTTCGCAGGGAAATTCAATCCACAGATTATAACAGGGGAGGACTTATATTCATGGGATGCAATGATTTCCCCATTTTCCATACTCACCGACATCTTTACTTCCATGATTTGTGGTGGTGCTGGGATTGTTCTACTAAACTTTCGAGATATAAAAGAATGCGTAGAACCTAAATCAAAAAGTATGTTCGCTATAATTGAATGAATAACTAGCGTACCTATCACCACTTCGTTGACGGGGTTCACTTCAGCAGAAGTGATGGCAAAAGCTCTTCCTTGCTATCTTGGAGGTGGTTTTTTGTCTCCGATAACCCTTAGATTAGGTCACTGATTTGGAAAATGACACGGTTCTTTGCATTTATAGCATTAAACAATGCTTTGAGGTTCCAACGGAGCATTCCTCTCCTCTGTCGCAGTCGCGGGTCCTTCTTGCCGACAGTTAACAGCTAGGTGCCCTTCTCTTCCACAGCTGAAGCATTTTCTCATCCCCTTAAGGCAATTTCCAGGGTGCTTCTTTCCGCACTTTTGGAAAGTGGGGTGATGGAACTTCTTAGCGCTGTTGGATTTATCCATCAGACCACTAGCATTGAAGTCTACCTTACGCTTCTTGTCCCCATGATACCCCTGGGATTCTCCGATCTCCATTTCAACCTTGAGGGAACATCTAACAATTTCCTCATAGCAGTCGAAGTCACGGATCGCTAATGCATTCCGCAATCTAGGCTTCAGCCCACCAAAGAAGCGGTCAACCTTGCATTCAGGGGTAACAACAAAGCCGGAAGCGTATCGTGCAAGCCTTGTGAAGTTTTCCTCATATGCTCCAACAGATTCCTCATGTTTTTGCTTGAGGGAAAAGAAGTCCCTTTCCATCTTAAGCTGGAGGGTGCGAGGAAAATATTTATCAAAAAACATCTCCTAGAATTCCTTCCATTCCAAAGCCTCGATCTCTTACTCAGGCTTCGTATTTTTGATCAACGTCCACCATTGATCAGCTTCACCCTCCATATGATAAGCAGCCAGGAGAACCTTCTCTTGTTTAGAACATTGGAGGATGGAGAATATCTTTTCAATGGAGTTGATCCATTGTTCAGCGATCGTGGGATCAGATGATCCACTAAAAGTAGGAGGCCTTTGTCTCATGAAGCTTTTAATAGTGACTTGTTCTTTCTTAGGGGGGTTGAACATTCCTCTTGTCCCGTGTTTCTATTCAAAACTTGAGTTAGCTGAGAGAGAAGCGTGAAAAAGTTCGCGATTCCCGCTCCCATTGGATTTGGCATCTCATTAGTACAATCATCAAACTGATCTTCACAATGGTTGTTAGCCCGAGTCCTCCTATTACCAGCCATTGGCTGGAATAAAAGGAAAGTTAGGGGTAACACATAAAAGGTAATCCAAAGACAAAATTTGATGACTTATAAATAAACATTAGTTTCTTTAACTCATGAGTCTATAGGCTTTAATCTAGGTTTTTCATGATCTACTTTCTAACATATATTCTTAGGGGTATTTTTCACTTAATAAGGGTTCATACTAAGATTGTGAATTTATCAAAACATATCCCTCGAGAGTTTCATAACCAAAAGTGCAGCAAGGCCCGTTGTCGTGCACCAGTTCCCATTCAATTCTAGCTCAAAGCAGTGTTTTCGGGGTTTACCCCTAGGATACATCTGTGCCAGAGCCGCCTCTACCTGCTTGTATCCAGACAGGGATGTATTTGTTTGATAGAACACATACTTAGTATTTAACAAAACTTAGGGATGGTTTTATTATACTTAGTCTTGTATCTAAAGCTTTACTAGGGTTTCCTAATCCATAAAATTACTAATCCTTTTATCTGATACCAACTATGACAACCCTACTTTTTATTACAACTTAAACATGATTTATTACATAAAACATCATTTGATACAACAAAGAAGATCCAGAGGTTTAGTGTCTTTGAGGATTAGGATCATTACATAAAAACATAAAACATGAAATACAACATCTTTATTGAAAACTTCCTTTACATGACCACTACATTCCCTCGTACTTAGCATTTCATGGGATAACCTGAGGACATGCATAAGAAAAGGGTGAGCTATAAAGCCCAGTAAGGGAGTACACATGGAATAACATGAGAAGTAAAATACATGTTAGAAAATAGGCATATAAATAGAGCATAAAAGAAATATGAACATAAAGGCATGATAAAGCATGATAATCATGACATGGAAATGTGGCAACAACACTTAACATGGATTTAGCATGAGCCAAGACTCATTGCACATAAAGCATGAGTAAACCCTCATTGCACATGAAGCACGAGTAAACCCATGTTGCACTTGAATTAGCATTAGTCAACACTAATTGCACATGACGTATCATGATACTATACTGTTCCCAATGCATTGGAGCGCTATAAGGGCTCACCATTCTTAAACATTTCATTTCATGCATAAGTGTGCCACATGGATCATAAAACATGGATTCATAAAACATAATTATTTATTACACGATAAAGGAATGTGGAATTAATACATGAAACTTTACAATCAATATGTAAATGTTCATAAAGGTGAATACCCTTGATGGAGAAATGGGCATGGTATTCACTACACAATGACCTTGGCTTAGAAAATCGGTGCGATTTCGGCAGCGTAACAGCGTGACATAAGAATTCATAAAAAAGGTTGATGATAGATAAAGGGGTTCCTCATCATATTTACATGTAATGGACAGTAAGTAGGTCATATAGATACATGTCCCAACAATTTTTATGGAATTTAGATTCATAATACAAAAGTATTGCTTGAATGTAAAAGAGGAGAGAGAAGTTTCTTTCAGAATTTCGACATAGTAAAAGGTGTACATGGGAGGAATTTAATGAGAGAGAAAGGGTCTCCCATCATTCAAACATAAATAGGGCAGTATGAGGGATTTGAGAAACCATACCCCAATATTTATAATTGAAATTAAAAGGGCAAAACAACTTAAAAAAATTGGACAAAAAAGAGAAAGGAAGAAAAAACCCTTACTTGGAAGTGTGCTTCCAAAGGCTAGAGAGAGGCTTGTGAGAGGATTTTTGGGAGCTTGGGGAACCTTGGGAGGATTATAGAGAGAGTAGGGAAGAGGTTGGACGAACTCCAAGGGATTTTAGTGAGGAGGAAGTGGGAGCTTGGGTGGGTTTATATAGGAAAGGTGAGGGAATTCTTTATTATTTAGGTTTGGGTCCCCTTACATAAAATTAATCCAAACCACAAACCATCCCATGGTTTTTGCCCATGGTTTTTGGAAAAGTGAAGAGGAAAACAATATTTTATAAGGCCCAAGTCCAAACTTCTTAAAATATTAGGGTTGATTATGTAGAGGTGAGTCACACTCCCATGGAAATTAATTTAAAAAGGCAAAGTGTTGAATATGTCTTGAGGGGTCCATTAATGTTTTGAAAAGTAAGTCAAACAAACCCAAAATCTAATTATTTTAATGATAAAACATATATTGGCCGAACATAAGGATTATGGTATTTTATTACATCACCATTGGGTCATTATGATGTCATAAAATACATTATATATTTAAGTGGTATTTAATTTTTACCCAAAAATTTGACTGTCTCATAAAATTATGAAAAATTCACCGTTGGATAATTTCGACATCTTAATTACAGAAATGAAATTTATTTTATCTAAAAAAATTTCTAAATATGTTAATTTTCAACATTAAAATAAAAAACAACATTTATCGAAAATTCACGGGTTTTGACAGAAATGGCTTTCAAACCTTAATAAAAATTTTAATTGCATTCATAAAATTATAAGATCATTTATATTTAATAAAAATTAATTTAATAATAATATTATTATTTTATTAAAATATTATTTAATTAAAAAATCCCTTAATTTAATAAAATAGATTTCTTAATTAAATAATAACTAAAAACACCATTTGTACTTTAAAAACTATTTACAATGTATCAAAAATGACTAGAAATTATATTCATCATTATATACAAAGAAAATAATGTACATGAACATAGTACTACTTATTTTTTACATAACCCCTTAAAACAGCCGCATAAGACCCAAGGGTAAGGTGGCGATGGTGACAGACTCTTGGGGTGGCTCGGATAACATCGCTCTAGTGGTAATTTCAATCAACCTCCACTTTTCCCGTAGACGGTTACGTTCGAGCTTGACATAATGAAGATCAGCTTGGGCTTGGTCAATGGAAAAGCCCAAGGATGCCACCTCTTTTCCAAGCTCCGAAAAATGGGCTTTGTATGGGGAAATTCTACTGGATGAGGCCATCGCTTCCTTTGTCTAAGTAAAATTGGGTTTGTTAAAGCCTTATATTTATACTAATCATGTGATCACTTTTCAACGACTATAAAAGTAATGGTCACAAATCTTATCAGAAAACCAAAGAAGTTGAAATTTTATAAAACATTTCATATAAAGAGGCATTTAATAAGATCAAGGAGGATTTCCATTAATGAAACTTTGGGTCGTTACATGGAGACCAATCAAACTTTTTTATTAGTATTATGTTTAGAAATCATATTTCTTCTCATATTTATGTCTTGTAAATTAAATATTCTGTTCATTTTATAAAACTATTAAATTTATATTATGTTTTTCAATGTTTAAAATTCATGTTCTATGAGTTTATATGATAAAACAAATTTTCAGTTATCTAATATTTTAAATTAACTAAAAATGTATTATTTTATATATATTTATATAATATTAAGTAAAAAAAGATATGATATATATAATGATATTGGTTTTGTGGACAACAATTTATATTCAATGCATCTATATATAAATTCATAGGAATGTAAAATATAAAATAAACTATATTAAACTATAATATATTTTGTACATTTATATGTACGAAAAATATTATTTTCATTATATTTATAAAATATTATATTATAAATATATAAAATAACAATTACATTTTTTATAAAATTAATATGATCTATGGATAAAATATATATCCGAGTAAAATTATTAAGGATTATTTAACAACATTAGGTTTATTTTAATTTTGAAAAATTTTGTTTTTAAGCCCACTATATATTTTTTATGTATGTTCTTTTTCTATTTTACAAAAAAATGATAATTTTTAAATTTATTATGAATTTTCATGTAATAGATTCTATGTTATGTTAAAACTTGTATAAAATAGAACATTATTATTTTATAATCACTTATTTAGTTTATTACTTCATAATATAATATGTTTATTTCAATTTCCTTTATAATAAATTACAATGGAAAAAAATCAAGGATATATATGAAATAATGGTAATGAATACATTTATAAAAAAATATTTTTATTATTTCTAATTAATTCAAACAACAACCAATGGGACCTTGTTATTTCTGAATGTTAGGGAATTTTTTCTTACTACGACACCATAAATTCAACAGATATGGGAAAGCATGAAAAATATAAAATTATTCATACGAAATTGTATGTTTTAAAATTACAAAATATATTTTAAAAAATATAATTCATTTATTTAAATTAAAAATAGTTTGTAGATAAATTATAATGATATCGGAAAAAAAAATTATTTCAATCCACCATAAGAGGAACTGAACTTCCAAAAACATATGGAAAACCCATACCCATAAATATGAGAATTATCAACAATAAAATAATTTCATAGGTCATCTAATAATCTAATAAAAAAATAAATATTAAAAATAAAAAATTTATTTATTTTCAATATCTATATGTTAGAATCAATTATAGAATAATGATTTATTATTATAAAATTTTTAACAAAGAACTTCAGTAGAACCTTTTAGATAATAAAATCTAATAGTAAATATCATTCATTATTTTTGAATTTTTAAATGAGTTTCTATACATATATATTATTATTGACAATAAATAAAGTAAATTATCATGAGAAATAATGATGTTAAAATTGAAATTTTTATCAATTTCTATTCTGAATAATTTTTTTGTGTTTATTAAATGGGTTAAGAAATATCTCTTGACTAATGATCTTATATTATTAATTACTTTTCTATTTAAAAATATATGTTTTTGTCGAATTATGGTATATGTGTAAATTAAAATGAAATATGTTTAGATTAAATGAATTATTCAGATGACATTACATTTATAATGTATCGAAATAGTATGTGATAGGTATGTTTTAAACTTATTGAATAATATCATATTCCATTGTTAAGTTTCAAATAACATAAAAAATTATTTTATGTTAATTGTAACTGATATATTCCATATGAAAAGTTGTTTACAATTTCAAAAGGTTTTATATTTATTGGTGTTTTCAAAATTTTATTGACATATTCATTTGAATGAGTTAATGTTCAATAAATAAAATATTATTGAAATCCATATTTTTATTCTATTATAATTTATTTCTTCTGGGAAAGAAAATAATTCTTTTATAACTATTTTTTGAGTTGTGTTTTTAAATTGAAGATGGTATATATTTTGATAGTAATAATTTTCCCTAAATGTACAAATTTATTATGGTTGAAATTGATTTAATTTTATGTGTAAGTAACAATCTTTTGGCCATGTGTTAGTATGCTATGTATATAATTGTACTAAACATATTCTATAAAATAAATTAAATTAATTTGAAATCAAAAAAACATTTTAGAATTAAATATTATATGATTAAATTATAAACTTCATAAAAACACAAAACATAAAATTATCAATAAATATATGTCACAAAAAATAATTTTTTAATGAATGATAAAAAATAATTTTAAAAACATTTGAAAAAATAATTATGTTATCTTAAAAAACTAATTTAACATTAAATCATGTTATAAATTTACATTATTTTTAAAACCTTCATCATACATTGAAAATTTTAAAAAATAAAAAAGGAAACACCTAATATAAAAAAACTACTTATCATATTTTCTTAATTATAATGACTGAACTTTTAATAACTAAAATATCTCTATTTCCTTAAATAATCTTAAAGTTATAATATATTTATCCTTTTTATGATCTTGAATACTTTTTTATCAATATATGATTATACACCATAACTAAACCGCTATTTTAGTTATCCTTATAAGTATATGGATCATATTTATAGATTTTGTAAGTATTCTAATATCATTTACACTGTGAAATAATCAAAAAAAAGTTTCAAAAGTTATAAGGAAATATGGTAGCAACAAAAACAAAATAACAATTATATACACTAATTTAGCATTGATGAAATGGAAATTTATGATTACCCAAGTGAAAAATAACACTTGAAAACATGTTGAAATTAAAAACACTATTATGTAATTAAATCACAGTCCATGTTGTTCCTTGAGATAAAAAATCACTCAAACTCTTATCTATAATGGGACATTGAATAGTATAAAATGAATAAGAATATAAAATCTACTAGGCATTTTATTCATCGAATTAGAATGTATTGAATCAATCAAAGATGAAATTTCTTAAAATAAAATGTTTCAATTAAGAAATTAAATGACTCAATAACATTAAAGGAAATTTCACCATACCTTTGGTCATAAATACATAAATTAGTTCATTTATTGAATAAAATATCATGAATAATTGAATCATCATTTTTACCACATTTTAAATTTAGTTTATCAAATTTATTATGAAAAAAATATTTTTATAGGGCACATTCACACTCCTGAAACATATAAATCATTATCACATTGTGGAGGTTTTTCATTATTTCCAATTTATCCTTCCAATTAAGCCTTAAATGTAATAAAAAAATCTATTGAAATGTTTAAAAAATAATAATATCTTGAATTCCAAAAAAAATCAATATAAAGTAAAAGTAATATTCTAATTATTTCAAATACATAATTATAAGTTATTTTAAAACAATTAACCAATGATCATCATTTTAATAATTAGTAATTATAATTTAATATGGAAACAAAACTAAAATAAAAATGATTAAATAAAATAATTTATATATATAATAAAAGGATCGTAAAATCTATTATATTAAAATTTAAATTTATATAACACATAAAAAATAAAAACAGAATATATGAATCTAATTTATTGAAATAAAAAAAAATTAATACCATTTAAACATTCTTTTTAAAAGGTTTCAACAAGAAAAAATATAGGAATGTATAAAATGAAAGCATTTGTACCATCTTTAAAATAAATAAATAGAATTTAAAAAAAAATTAATAATTCGCTTCCTATACAAGTTGAATCACTAAATTAACCTTGTTAGTAGTTTATTATAACATATTTTCTCATTGGTTTAAGAATATCCATTACCATATACAATATTAATGGCCACTTTAATATTTTTTCATGGAACAAGATACAAAATATCAATCCCAACAATTTCATTCATATCATTCATAATATCAAAAGGTTGAATCATTAGTTTTGAAAACACAACTTCATAAATCAATTAATAAATTATCTCATTAAATACCCAATATCTTCACATACCTTTACGAATACCCCTATGAATAAATTTACTATTTTATTTAATACAGAAATAAATAGATTTTTGAAGAAAACAATTACCTGATAAATATACCCAATAGGTTATTTTATAACAAAATAATTTTAAACCTTACCCATGTCACTATTAATATAATTGAACTCAAAAGAAGCCATTATAATTTATTTATTAAAAATAACATAAAAATAATGGGGACTACCTTGAAATATTTAACCAATGTAAATAACGCTAGTCAAATATTTTGTACACAGAAAAATATATTCTATATAATTTAAAAAATTTGATAGCATTTATTACTTTTAGAGATATTAGACATTTTCACTTAAATAAATAAACATCCTAATAATCCATGATAAGAAATAACATCTAAGAACTAAATATCATCATTTTTAACTATAAAAATGCCGATTATCAAAATCCTTCCCAACTTAATGAATTATTTAATAATGTTAATCAATAATATTTATGAGATATAAGTCCCCATATGAATTTAAATATTATTTCCAATTACAAATTTCATTAAATCATTATTCTCTTAAGAAATTTTGAGCCTAAAAATAAAAAAATTAATATAAAAAAATTCAGTGTAGAAACACCTACATTACACCAGTACATATAAAATATTATATTGAAAAATATAAAATAAATATAAAAATATAGTATAAAATACATATTCTATTAATAAAACAGATTTCCCATTAAAAAATAATTTTTTTTATCAACACTGCATTCTATACCAATTCAATGGTTATTTATAAAACTCATTATTTTTTAATTTTAAATGTTATATTAATTAAAATTTATAGGGAACCAATATGTTTTTTATTAATATTCATATTGTTTATGTTTTTATTGATTTAAAAGAAATGTTTTATTTTTTAATTTGGATATAAAATGTTTTCTCACTTATAATGATATATTCTCTAGAAATATTATTCTCTATATCAACTTAATTTATTTTTTTGGATGTATTAAGATAAATAATTAATGTATATGAGTTATATAGTTTCCATAAGTTAGTTTATTAATGAATTGGTGTTCTATATATTTTATTCCTTTAAAAGAACTATTACTATTTTATTTAATTAGATGTGAAATATTTTTTGGTTGATAATGGTGTTTGTTTAGCATTGAACTAAAATTTAAATTAATTGAATTTATAAATTTTAAGGGATGTTTATTAAAACATAGTTAATGAATGTGTGGAACGATTTCTTTAATAATTAAAAATATAATTTATATCTCATCATTGGGTCTAGAATTGGAGTTTTCCTTGGGGTATTAGTTTGATGTGAATTTGAATTATTGATAGAAGTTGGAAGAGGTTTTCATAGATCTAATATTTTATATACATGTGTGTGATCAATAAAAAATGGTATTTAATGGTTCATGTAGAGTCATGTAACAAAAATGTGTATTCTAGTGATATTTTGGTAGTTATTATTTCTTGGGTACTACATAACATTTCAATTATACTATAAAGGGAAAATAGATGTGACAACCCTATATCAAAATATTCGGATTTGTGGGTTGTTAATAACATTAGAAACTTTTAGAATCAAAAGTCTATTTGGAATGAGAAGATATATATATATATATATATATATATATATGATCGTTATATTACATTGAAACTTAAATTATAATATATAAATACATAAATATTTGATATTCCTATAATTATAATCCTTAAATAAAATATGAAAGTACTCATGGTTACCTAAAGAGATAAGGAAAAAATATAAATGGGTTGGATAAAATTATTTGTAAGGGGTATAATAAAACTAAATCCGACCTAGACTAAGTATGAAATACATAATATAAAAGGAATAAATAAAAAATTCCATTATAATAAACACACATGTTTAAAATAAAAATAGTAATGGAAATAAATGATCACATGCATAACAAAAAATACCTTCTAATTATGGAATTTATAATTTAAATTATCAAAAATATATAATGAAGTCATCATGAAAAAACAACATAAAGATATTTTATAATCCTTATGTTAAGAAATCATAACTGCACAATCGAGGTCTTGTACTAAAAAATATTACAAAAATGGGAAGTCATATATTAGATTCTAATAGTTTGTTTCATGAGACCTATGAATGCATTAATGGGATATATAATTATGAATACCACCCATAACATACTTTGATCAATGAATTCATAATATAAAACTAGTGAATAATAAATAAAATACTTAATATTCTATAAGGACTTGTTCTACATCAGGATTAATAAAACTACACCGAGAGAGTTGATGAATCATTATGGATGGATTTTTACATAGTTGATTTTTTTTGTTTTTACCTATGAACTATTTATAGTGATTGAATCTCACTCACTACTTATATCACTTTTTTTAAATAGATGTAACAATAAAGACGAAATAAAATAACAATTCTTATAATTATCTATGAGGTTAACATACAACATGGGAGCTGTTAATTAGTTTATAGTGTTTTTTATCCCACACACACATGTTTGTTCACTTAATATTAATATTAAACCAATGTAAGTAGAATAACTGTGTACCCTTTTATTATAGAACCAACCAGGTTATATTAAACCACTAAATTGTTATCTTATTTGAGTATCACTCCAACTAGTCCGATAAAAAATACTAGATTTGGCTTGCTCCATTTAACGTTTTATAAATAGTGTAAGAATGAGTCATACATGTACTTTAAATTTTTTTACCTCCTTCTTCTAAAGTATACATATTAATGGTTACCTCATTCTTAGTAATACTAAATGTTTATCTTCGTGTTTTAAATAATTTTTATGCATAACTATATTATAGTAATATTCTATTATATCTCAAGATTTCTTATAGAACATCAATGAATTATAATCAACTAAATCAAGGTCATGGTCACTCTATTATCTTCTTATGTTTCTTCTTCATCTCACAATCTCTACTTGTCTTAGTCGTATTCGTTCTCTCTTATTATTCAATAATAATGATATTCAATGATGTTGTATGTCGGGATATATTCATTATATCATTATTCCCATTCTCTTATACTTCATATTTATAGAATATCATATGAATATTATTAATATTTTTGAATATAGAAATCCTTCAATTTTAGTATTGTCGTATCATTATTTAATTATCAATAATATTTTGTCTTTACAAAAGTGGGTCAAAGATCAATTTATTCTATATTAAATGTACGTGAATTTTTTTTATTTTACATGAATTTATATTTTTTTATAGTCATTTAAATATTCATACATAAATATGTCATAATATTTAATAATATTTACAGGATATATATTTTACATCCCGTAAATATCATCCACTTCCTCAAAACATAGTCTTTAATATTCCTCATGACTGTTTTAATTATAACCACTTGTTTACTTATTTATTAGCATACACAAACCAGTTTTTTATCAATCCATGTGAGTATAAAAATATAAACCAAATATAATAGTGAAAACCTATCATTCATGGTGCAGTCTTTTATTCTTTGAGTATATAAAATATTGCACTAAGGCATGGAATATTATTCTATGGATTGAAACAATCCTAAAAATTTATCTTCATCATGCACTGTGCTGTGATAGGTTCTCAATATCAAGGTTATTTTAATTTATTTTATAACCACTAAGGAATCCAAGACATACAATCATGGGCCTAGTTTTAAAAAACATTCTTTAAATAATAAACTTGATACAAAGTGAGAGAAACCTTTCTCTATTTTATAACATTACCATAAGTTAAACATTACATCTGAAAATTATAAAAAAAATCCCAAGAGAAAAACCTTTAATATCTTTATGGATTACCTCCCATGACTTTATCATCCAAAAATAATGTTTTTTCAACTATAAAAATATTTCCTTTTTTGTGTCTTAAACATCTCCATGAGATATTCATTAAGTAAGATTTCCTCTTAAATATAGTCCTATAAATAATTTATATGGGAAAAGGAATTCAAATAAAGGGGTAATATTAAACACATTGTAACATAAAAACTCTTCAAAATTATATAAAGAGTTATATAAAAAACACATGATAAAACATGATCAGTATGGAAATATTTTGTAAAAATAACATGTAAAAATAATATCTTCCCATAATCCATTTTAAATGAAATATAATCTCAAAAGTGAATTTATATACCCAGTTATAAGAGTGTGGAAATATGAGAAAATAACCAATATCCATGGATCATAATATTTGTTATAAAAATACTGAATTTCATGGAAATGGATTATAGAAGAAAACTATGGTGTTAAAATAGGTGCTGAAAACAAAAAAAATAGTTTAATGAGAATCACTACCTATTTCAAATAACATGGTAGAGAATCTATCACTATGTGATTCCTATAATATATTAGAAATAACTACATGAATCCCATAAAACTAGTAGAGAAAGCATCACAATTTGATTCCATTAAAATTTTAGAGTAGAAATCAATAATTGATTCCCATAATATTATAGTGAAAGAATCAATTTCAGATTACAATAGTGGAGTAAACATTAATTCTTGATTCACATAGTCATATAATGATGTATAAATCTTTAAATAATACATTTGAGGTAAATATAGAACTATAGTCTCCATAATAATAATAAACCATTCATATGTGTGACCTTCGAACATAAAAATATTCTTACTATAGGCATCTCTTAATTAACTAGTGTAAAAGAGGTAGTTGTCATTAAAAAATTCCAAGAGAATTCCATAATACATATATGGAATAATTTTTTTAATATTGATTAAAAATATCCATAGTGTAACATAAGAATTATTAAGGATGTTATAATAGATAGAAAAATTAATATCATTAAATAAATCATTTGAAAAATGAAAGGGAATTATAATTTTTTAAGGGCTTGAAAACACCGTATTTTTTCCCATAAATCAAAATACTTCATCTTGAAAAAAATTAAAAAAATATCATTTAAAACCAAATAAGGGAGTTTCTAAAAATAATTCATAAGATATATCATTACAAAAATCATTTATTTGAGAAGACATAAAAACACTGAAAAATTATTTCCAAATAAAAACATAATCCTTTCAAACCCATATAAAACTCAAGATTCAATTTTGAAAAAAAAAACGTTAAATTTCTAAAAATAGGATACAATTTCATATTAATTTAAAAATAATCTAGAGATAATATCATTTAGAAAACTATATAAAAAAGGTAATGAAATCTTTTTAAAGAATATTTTTAATATAATTAGAGAAAATATTATAAATTTTTTAGAAAAAAATACCATAATCATAAAAGATATTAAAATGGGTCACATTCTAATGTAATTTAAAAAAAGGTGAACTAAAAACATTTCAAAAATATACTTTTAAGAAGAATCTTCAATAATCGAATATTTAAAATCATATAATGTTTTTCAGGGAATGTGTAGTTTTATATAATACATACGATTAGGAATGTAAAACCATTTAAATATTCTAGAATACCTTTATTTAAAAACTACATCGTAAAATGGGTTATGAAAAAGTACATTTAAAATAGGGTAACACAATTATGATTGTAAAATTATAAGACAAATAATTTGGTTTCAAAATATGAAGGATAACATTTTTGGGATTTGAGGATATGGACATGGAATAAAAATCATTGTTAAAGAGAATTGAAATTATTTTTAAAATATCATACTTTTATGGGAAGGAAATAAATCACGGAATGATACATTTTCTGAAAAATAGAAATTTTTTTTAGCATCATCATTGAATTGGATAAAATCATTTTGTAAAATCAAAGTTAAAGAAAATTATCATTATGACTCAATAATATAATCCAAGTCAAGAACAACCCCTTAAAACCTTGGTATCCATTAAAGAAAAATCCATTTAAATAAATAACATGATATGGATCATCAATCCCCATGAATTATGTGATTAAGGTAAAATACCTTCATTATGAGGCATTTACACCATATAATATATATAATGTTACATAATATGAAATATTCCTCAAGAAATTAAATTTGTGACAAAAATATACTTATCATAATTCATGGCTTATACAAAAGGACATTAATCACATGAATAACAAAAATAACTATATAAATCACCTATTTAAGTACCAAATTTATACCATAGACAATTATCCACATCATTTTTAATTATTATCTATTTGTATATAAGTTTGTTATTATATATTTTTAATATTGTGTGTGAGTAATATTGATCATTTTGAACTAGTTACATATTAATGATGTTATACTTCAATCTACACAAAATTTAAATCATTCACATGTCATAAAATGTAATGAAATATATTTATTTTAATTATTTTTAATGTTGCAATTTCATTATATGGGAGTTTAGGTTATTATCTTTATATATGAAATCGACGATCATCATGTTTCCAATATTTTTAATGAATGAACATTAATATCTTCATTAATAAGTTTAATATTAATTTTACTATTAAAGAACCAAAATTAATCTAATATATACCGAATAATATCATATTTTATTAGTAATTATGTTCTCATAATTATCTACATACTATTTTATTGTGTTTCCCAAGTTGTTGGTTAGATGAACCAGAACATGAACATACTTTAATTAAAAGATGATTATGAAATGATTTAGTTTTAATATCTTTATTAAGGAGACATAATGATATTATTTTATGTTTTGTTAAAGTAATAAATCTGGTTTTAATAGAATTAAGAGTTTTTATAAAGGATACAAAACTATTACATAGTAAAAATAAATTGTTTTCCAAATAGTATGTTTATTTTAGACAGTATAATATACAATTATCATTTGTTTCTCATATTACTAATATATTTAACAATTTTTCCAACCAAAATACAAATAAGCTCTTAAAAATAATATTTATCTATAATATGACACATTATTACCATCCATGTAAGGTGATAAAGGATAATGAAATAGAATACATTGTGGAAGCGGTAGTCTGTATGTACGCATGAATGATGTTTTTTATCTCTTAAGAGAAAATGGTAAATGTAGATAATAATTAATTAAGAAGTATAAAAACAGGTGAACAATAAATAATTAATTCACCATATAATATTGGGAAAATATATATTTTTAATGGAAATATATAAATGAAATATCATTATGAGAAAATTAGTTCATTTGTTTGGAACTTGAGATTTCACTTGGAAATCTCTTTGGAAATAGAGGTCATAGGCTAACTAAATAAGACCAAAGTCTTATTAAAATAGAGATAATTATAGAAGGATATGAATGGTATAAATTTAGGATAAGATTTTAAGTTATAGGTGTACAATGAATTAGTGTCAGTGTAATGCTTTTATAAGTGAAGAAAATGACATTTGTGTAAATACTCCTTAGTTTTCAATTATGGAATAATACAATTTCAATGTAAAGGGATTAAAAGGTAATACATAATAAAATGTAAAAATTTTACCATATATTATATTATCAAAAATATATTTTGAAGTCAAATTGAGTGATTTTAGGATTTTCTACATAGTGCTTATACTTTTACCGTAATTAACGTTTACTATAATAACTAATTTTTATCCTTTGTAAATAATTTTAAAAACTAAAATTAATATATTACATATTTCCTAATTTAAGAATTGTAATTCTATATCTAAACATAATTTCATCTAATATAATTTTTATATGTGAGAAAAGATAACTTAAGAATTAAGGTACAAATCATGTAAAACGTTTTTAAGAAAAGTGTACTTTAAAGCATGAAATTTATATATCAGGCAAGTTTTCTATGTTATTTATTTTAATAACCTGAATTGGTTTATTATAAACCCAATAATTTATATTTTTTTATAAAATAAAACAAAATGTTAATTTTTTTAAAAAAATTATTTAAATGAATAACCAAAAAATTATTAAAAAATATTACATAAGTCCTTCACATGTTAATAATATGTTTTATAAATTTAAATTATCAATTTCAGTTAATAATATTACTCCTTAATTATTTTTTGGATAATCAAAAATTAATTATATGTTTTAATCTATACTTTCCTCTTGAAATATTCATAAAAGTTATAGTTCTGTTAAAAACATTATTATTCTTTATTCACCTAAAAATTAATTATTTTTTAAAAAAGTTAAAAAAATCAGCCAAATCTTTTTTGACATACAAGATTAAAAATTATGTTCATTTTACAAACCTAAAAATGAATAATTCTAAATGTAGTTTTAAAATCTAAAAAATATATATAATGAGAACCTAATTTTATTGAAAATTTTACTATTTAATATTTCAGTGTTCTTAATCCAATTTTTATTTATTTCTAATTTATAACTATATTTTTATTTTCTAGATGGAATGTTACTGATTATATTTCATAATATTATTTATCTAATATGTTTTGGATAATATATTGGTTTTTTGAGTGTATGAAGCTACCAAACATTGTATAAATTTAGAAATTATATATATATATATATTCACAAATCTCATGATATTTCATTCCCCCTTACCCAATAAATTGGGTCCTTGTAATTTTAATTATCATTCTTTAAAGGTAGATTCTAAGGGATTCGTTATGAATTAAAGATATATTTTCTACTAAGATATCGACCTCAAAATCTTATATTCTAGGAGACTCATTATATCCCCTATAATAAAAATGTACTAATATTATTTTTAACCTCAATAATTCTTAACAATTATTCTTCCTTATTAGGTAATATATTTTTCTAGTGACATATATTTCAGAGTTTTGTTTTTGTGATCCTATTTCCAACAAAATAATGAAACCAAATTTGGTTAGGAATCTATCTAACAAAAACATAGTGAATGACTATATAAATTGTAAAACACAATCCAAAGATGTCTTTTACAATGGCTCCATTATTTAAAACAATGATACTTTCAGTCCAAATATGACTTAAATGGATCAACCTATAAATCATTTTTCCTAGGTTATCAATGGTCATATTTCTATTAGGTTCTCTAACTTTACATTTTATATATTAGAATCTCAAATTTCATTTACATACTTTTATAATGGTTCATAATGATAATGTGAATTCACCAAAACATATCCCTCATAAATTTTTAACTCGGTGTACATATTTGGGCCAATTATTCATGCACTATACTGATGATTGAGTTTAAAATAAATCATAATTTTTATTGAGATTATTCATTGGAACATACATACCACATCCACCTCAAAATTCCTATAACCACATTAGGATATTGTTTTGAAGAGAACCACACAATCATTACTTTACCAGAACATTATAATGTTATCATATTCTTAAAATTATCTCATAGACTTATCCCTATAGTTTTCACTAAATTTATCTTATCTTATTCCCCATTAAAACTAAAATAACCCTAAATATTAACAAAACCATGATCTGATACAAATTGAGGATCCCTAAACCCACACTCCTAGATCTGGTGTTAAAAATAGCTTATTTAGAAAATGGATTTGATAAAAATTTAGGTTATATCATATTTATTTCAAAACATTACAATAAGTTACACATTTTATCTCAATATAATCACACATTCGCATGAATTGAATTTTTTTTCGCCTTTTTGGATTACCTCCAATGTTTTTCCCATCCAAAAGAGATATTATTCATCTATACTAATTTTTACTTCTTATGTATTCAACATGACCCACAAATGTCTTCTACATAAAATTTAATTATAAACATATTCCTATAAAAAATTTCATAGGTATTATGATAAAAAATAATTTTTTGAAATCAAATTCTCGGTAATGGACAAACTCATAAAAATGTCATCAATGTTTTGATCAAAATCACATGAGAAAACATGAGAAAGCAATAAATATATCCTTAAAAGAATATGTGACAATAAAACTTTTCCATAATACATGATATAATCACACGTAATATCAGAAGATAAAACATATAAAATTTCATAACAGTGAAGAAAAATGAGATAAGAAACATAAACCATGGATCATAATCATAGGCATAAATATTTGTTATGCCATGGAAATGAAGCATAACAGTCAACAATATCACTAACATTGGAATATAAATAATAAATAGGGGAGTGGAAATCACTAACCATTTACCATAACATTTGGTATTGGGAATCCCTAATTGATTCTCAAAAAATATTAGATCATGTATCACTAACTGATTCCCATAACACATTGGAGGAGGCATCACTTATTGATTCTCATAATGAAGTGAGAACCAATATGAAAATACCTTATTATCTCATGAGATATAAATCATTAATAAATTAACTGAATGGAAATATAATACCCAAATATTTATAATGATAATCATCTGAATATATTTTTTCCATTGGAACATGAAAACATTTATACTTCATACATCACCTAATTATCCCGTGAAAAAGAGACGGGTTTCATAAAAATATTTCTTTGAACATTCTATAATACATCCAAAGAGATAAGTTATATATTGGAATAAAATATCTCTAGTATAGAATAATATAAATTAACGATTATGACATATATAAAAAACATTTTCAGCTTATTATATAAATCAGTTGAAAATAAGAATGATTTCCTTTTTAAATGATCGAAAACTCCTTAAAAACGTATTCATTAAAATTAAATACATGATATTGATAAATCATTCAAAAAAAACATTTAAAATCAAAGATGTTGGTTTTTTTTGGAATCATAAATTTATCAGTGGAATGTTATTTCTAGAATAACTTTATTTGAGAGGATATAAAAAACCCTAAAGATAATATTATTATAAAAATCAAAACCCTTTAAAATCCATTTAAAAATATTATTACCTTTTATCATTTAGAAATATGATTTTTAAAATATATTCACATTTAATTTTATTTTAAAAATCATCAAAAAGTAAATTGATTTGGAAAAATATTTTTAAACATTAAATGGAATATTTTAAAATAGAAATTATCATACTATAAGATAAAGTACATAAGTATTTTTAGAAAATTATTTTACTATACTCGTCAATAAAATAGTTATAGGTCACATTAAAATATCATTTCTAAAAATTAAATGTGAATTTTTTGAAGAATCTTTATTTTAAAATTTATCTTCAATAATGGATCCTTGGAATGAAATTAAATGCATTCAAAAGAAATCAGGAGGGTAAGATGAAATGTATGATCATAAAAGGAAGGTCATTTGAATAATTTAAAATACCCTTGTTAAAAACCCCTAGAATGAAAAGGGTTAAAGAGAATGAATTTGTAAAATCGAATAATAGGAATATGAAGGTCAGAAGAGATAACACATAATATGGATTTAAAATATTAAGGGATACCATTTGGGTTAGGGTTAATATGGTCTGGAAAACAAAAATCCATAAAGATAATCAGAAGTATTCTTAACAAAGGAATACATTTAAAGATATGAAATTCCTAAAAGGGGAATATTTGGATCAAAAGAATAATTTTCCCCAGAGAGAAACAATATTTTTAGTATCATTTGAGAATATATGAAAACCATCATGTAAAACTATAGTAAAAAATGACTCACTATGACTCAATATAAGATATTAATTCAAGAAAAACCTTTTATAACCTAGTATCATTTAAATTGAAATCCATTTAAAAATATAATGTTATTTGAATCTTCAATTCCAATTAATTACATTAATATGGAAAAATATATTCCTTATTCAATAATCCCAAAATATCAAAGATATCATAGTACACCACACAAATTTTACCCCAAGAAATTAAATTAGAGACTAAGAATCCCTTACTTTAATTACTAAATTTCCCTAAATCACTTGAATCTCCACTATAAAATATCACTATAATGATCACATATTTAAATAATTATTTAATACCTATAACATTTTATAAATATCATTTATAATTATTCAATATATTTATATTATTTAGTTCTTATTTGTTTTTAATATCAGGTGGAAGTAATATTGATTGTTTGGAACCAGTCTCATAATTGTGGGGCAATTCTTTGTTATTATACTAAATTTCATAATTTTAAGTCTAACAAATGTACTAGAATTTATTATTTATAATTTTATCATTTCATTTTATTAAATTTTTGGCTAAGATACTTATGGATGATACCGGTGATGATCAAATTTCGATGACTTTTATCGATGGGTGTTGGAATTTTAATTAATGAGTTCAATATTAATGTAATTATTTATGAAAATAATAAAATTATTATTTATATTTTTATATCATATATTATGGGTAATTTATTTCACATAGACTTAGATGATATTATTTTATATCATTTTTAATGTAGGTGGTTAGAACGGCCCAAACATGAACATACCAAAATTAATGGATGATTATGAAATAATTTAGTTTTAATATCATTATTTTAGGGAAATAATGACATATTAAGGTTTTATTAATGTGTAAAATCATATTTTATGATAATTTGAAAAAGTGGTAATGGATACAAAACTACTACATGGTATGAATAAACTTTTATTCCACTTAGTACGTTATTTTTAACGGTTGAATTTACAATGATCAATTATTTCTCATATTAATAATAACATTTTGGATTTTTTTTAAAATAAACCTAATAAATTAATAAAAATCATAATTATCCATTAAATTATTCATTATGACCATCCATGTAATATTTTAATGTAAAATGAAAATTGATGCTTTGTGGAGGCGATAGTTTTCATGTACGTAAAAATTTAATTTTTGATTCTCCTAAAGCAAAAGCAGAAAAGTTGAAAATAGTTATTAAGAAAATATAAAAACATTAATTATACTATTTAAAAATAAATAATAATATAATATTGTGATATATATAGATTTATATTTGAAAAATAAATATATAAAAGAAATAAAATTAGGGATGTTTTAGTGTCTATGTTGAGAACATGGGATTTTTCCTAGGACTATCCATAGAAATGGAGTGCATGAAAAAATAATCTAGACTAGAGGAATATAAAATTAATTGATGATTCATGGATTAGATAAATGTAATATTTTCAAGAAAAAGTTTCTAGGGCTAGTTATAACATGAAGTGATGGAAGTGATCCCCTTTTATATGTGAAGACAAATGACTTTTATGTAAATACTCCTTACTTTTTAATAATGGAATAAAATTATTCCTAGTTAAAAGTATAAAATTGTTAGAAATAACGAAATGTGTTAAAAGTTTAATTCAATAATCCTCTAAAAAATAAACTTTATAGTACTCTTGTGATTTTATTCTTTTCCACTTAGTTTAAATTTAAATTTTATTTGCTTATATTTTACTATGGAAACTAATTTTTAACCTCAGTAATTAAATTTAATGAAAAAAATTAACATTTTCAATATTAAATAATTTGAAAATTATAACTCAATATATGGAAGAGTTATCAAATAAAATTTTTATGTTTCAGATAATACAAAATTTTAATTATACCATAAATCATGTAGGATTTTTTTTAGGAAAAGTGTGTCTTTATGTATTGGGTAAAATTATCAATATTATTTATTTTAATGACATGAATAGTTTTTTTATAAAAAAATTAAATATTATGTTCTTTAAAAAGAAATTAAAAAGTGAATTTTTAAAAAACCCATAAAAACCCAAAAACATTTTTTATTGGGAAATATTGCTAATGTCCTTAAAATGTTAATCATAGGATTTCTAAATTTTAAATATTAATTTTAATTGAATCATCTTAATGCATAAATAAATTTTTATAATGAAAAATGTTTAATATATTTGTAATTTATACTTTATTCATTATATAGTCATAAAAAAGACAGTTTTAGTAAAATTAGTACTTTTACTATTTACCTAAAAATAAATTATTAAAAAAATAAAAAAATACACCCTAATATAATTCTGTCGTAATAGATTCAAAAATATTGTAAATTTAAAAAATTAAAATTCCACCATTTATGTATTTATTTATTGAATAAAATATAATATATAAAGGGAAAATGGATTCATTGAAAATGAATAGCTTAATATTTAAGTAGTCATGATACAATATTATACGAATTTAAAATTGATGAAAATATTTTTATTCACTATAGTTTTTGTTACTATTAAATTTTATTAAAAATATTCATATAATATGATTCATCCTGATTTCATTCGGTGTTTCATGTGGAGGAAGCTATCGAAAATAGTGTTAATTTTGAATATATATATATATATATATATATATATATATAAAGTACCAGGGTGTTATATTCTCCCCTACCCCCTTATATATATTATTTTCATAAATTTTAAATATCATTAACTAAAGAAAGATGCTAATGGATCCATTAGAAACTCATGATATATCTTCTACTAAGTTATCAACCTCACAATCATAGATACTTGGAGACTAATCATTCCCCTCATAATAGGAATGTGTTGATATTTTTTTCCTTTAGCTCAAAATTTTTTATCAAAATTTCTCCCTTATTGGTTATAGGATTTTCTATGTATAAATATTTCATAGAATCATTTTCATGATCCAATTTCCAAAAAGATAACTAACCGAAAATTGTTATGATAATATCCTATAAAATCATAATAAACGATCATATGAATGTAAAAATCTCAATCCAAATATATATTCTCCAATGAAACCATAATTTCAACCTATAATACTTTTGATCCAACTATTATATAAATAGATCAACCTATAAATCCTTCATTTCAGCCTAGGTATTCCATGGCCATATTCCTATTATGTTCTCAGACCTAATAAGTTATATATTACAACATTAAATTTTATTTAAATACTTCATAATGGTTTGCAAATTAATTTTTTATTTTCCAAATAATATCCCCTTGGAGTGTCTATCAAGGTTTTCAATCTTGGTCTCACTCATCATGCTCCTGAGTGAAGATTGATTTGATACCCAACCCACCTTTTTCAAGTTGATTACCCCTTGTTTCAATTGTGTGAGAGGTGTATCCACTTAAAAAATTGAGACCAGGATGTAATTTATAGGAGAACCATATATTCTCTAAATAAACAAAGAATTATTATTTCATCCAAAACATAGACTTATCTATTAGACTTATCACATGATTTTTATCAAAATTTATCATATCTTATTTTCCAATAGAACTAAACTAATAAAAAAATAACTAAACTCAACTCTGATACTGAGTAATCCACCCTAGACAAACACTCTAGGGTCTTTTAGTAAAATAAATTTCATTAAAAACTATATTTGATATAAATTTAGATGGAACTATTTTTATTTGTACACATTACCATAATTTATAAATTATCTCTCAAAATATTCACAGAATCCTAATAACATAAGAATGAGTACCTTTGGGAATTATCTCATAAATATTTTCCATAAAAATGCATTAATTCCACTATACTAATACTCATATTTAATATATTAAAAATCTCCAATAATGAATCATTACACAAAACATACAACCAATAATAGTTATATTAATAATATAATGGGAGAAAAGAAACAATATAGAGGGGAATACAAAAATGACTGTTAAGTGAAAAACTCATTAAAGTTTCATTAAGTGTTATAGAAAATTCACATTAAAAAAATTATCACATGAGAAATATCTTATTAAAAAACATTCAATAATAATTTTTTGCATAAACAATTATGTAACACCACAGGTAAATAAAGAATATGACATTTTTATATTTATCCATATTTGTGAATAAAATATTAATATTACTTTAAATGGGATGCTATGCTCGATGGCGTACCCAATACGCAACAACGAGTTTCTTGGGAATCTTACGTTGCACTCTAATAATAAAATAATATTATTTTAAATGATAGTTAACGCCTAGCCATTGTAATGGAGGGAATGAAAATAACTAACTACAAAATAATTATATATGTTTGTCATATATTTTTACTCTTTACAATAAATGTTAGAGGATTAAAAATGTGAATGAATCCAATTTTAAGCGTAAACATTCTAATATTTTTTAAAAGGTCGATTAACCACCTTTTGATGGCGAACCTCTTTTAAATCCACTATTTGACAATTTTTTATTTTATAGTTGAAAAAATAAAATTCTTATTTAGAATTGGGACATCAAAATTTACTTTGTGTAAATGTTTGGTATCTTTCCGATAAAGTTCATTTTTTTAATGAATAGTGAAAATGTTGTATTTTAATTCAAACCCTCTTTTTAATCTAATTTATTTATATGATTAGATTATATTTTGAATTGTTTTTAATGTAAAATTAGAATATTTTTTTACCACTTAATCCAATAGTGGTCATTGGAATTAATTTCACTTTGAAATTGGACTTAAACTAGTGTCAATCTTTTGATACTTATTGTTTCATAAAAACACGCTATTTGCTCTGACAGCGGGAATTAATTATTAAATTAATTAATGTAACTTATATGTTTTGAATTTTGTAAAATAGACATCATTTTGGAACTTAGAATATCAAATATAGCTTAGGGTGAAGTTTTGGTATTTTTCTGGAAAACTTCAATTTTTATGAATAGTGAAACCACTAAGTGGTACTTAAAAAACTAATTTTTTGTTTAAATTAAATTTTACCACCTCTTTGTTTTGAATTTAAAAAATCCGACATACATGGTTTTCATTAAGTAGCAAAATTTGGTTCAATGGGATTAAAATAATTTTTTGGTGAATAGTAACTTATTAAATTTTTTATCGCGATTAGAGGTAATTAGTGCAATTTAAGGAAAAAATTATATTATAATAAAATGAAAATACCTAGACACATGTCCTACCCTTATTGGATGTGTCATTAACGACCAATAAAATCCATGGATCAACTTGGGGACCCCATGGAGCCACTTTGGTAGGAAAATGACATTATTATCTTTTTATTTAATATTAAAATTAAAATGACACAAACATGAGTTGTTTTACTAAAACAATTTTTAAATGGCGTTATACAAGTCATAGTTTTGACAATTAATAATCATTGGAAAGATAAAAATATTTCCTACATCATATTATTTTTTTTAATTTTAAGACATTAAATATACTAACGTATTTATAACATCATTATGATGCAGCGATTATCTCATTATTTAATGATTTAAATAAAACGAAAAGATAATATAAAATCTAAGACCTACACCTATCAAAAACCTATTTGATGGGTATATATAGAACCCTTATCACATTATACTCTAATTATATCAATGTGGGACCTTTTAAATCCGAAACTCATTTTTAAATAAAGTAACATTTCTTTACTTTCCAAGACTGCCCCTCCTCTCCTATTATAAAAGGCCCCCACCTCTACCACCTTACACACACCTCTCAAGCCTTTGTCTCAGCCAACCCCTGACCATTTCATCTCTCCACAGCCCTCTATACATCATTGAAGCACCACTTTGGGAAGAATCTTTTCCAAGGAAGCCTTTGAGCTTAAATCAAAGAGAGTTACCCGTTTTAAAGGTAGTATTTTCCCTTGTGTTCTTATGTTTTATTTTGCTTCTCCAACCCCCTAATCTCTTTTTATTCTTTTTTTTGTAACAACAACAGTATCTTACAAATACTAGGATGTTTTTATGTGAAGTATTCGAGCTACACTTATACACACCTTCGTCTAATGGTTAAGGAACATACTGTTTCTGTGGTTGGTGATTTTCTGCCTCATAAAACGATGATTGTTAAATATTCTTTTAACACCTTTAAAGGTGTCCATTATGATGTAACAGTATTTTATATATGATATATATAGTATTTATGTTTACTATATGCTTCTGTATTTTATATTTAAAACATACATTTATTCTTTTCATGTTGTGCAAATGCGGTAATTTCATACGAGGAAGCGTGGACTACCGCCCCCTCAAGTGATGTGACTCGTACATGCAATACATGGAATGTATAAAGAATGAAATTAATGAACATATGTGACCTATATAACATATATATTATACTATAATTATAATATATATATATATATATCATTTATTTTTTAATTCCATTAATATGACAAAAAAAATGAATGTAGCGTTCATGCTTACGTACGGCCTACCGTCTCCATGAACGGTGCTTTTCGTTTTTTATCTCCAAATGATATGGAATAGTATAAAATGAATATGTATTGGATATATATGATATTTTAATCATTAATAAAATTATTGAAATTATTTACTTATAACTACATGGGAAATCATTTTTCAAACAAGTTCATTTTTGACTCATGTACCAAACATCGGCAAAAACGTCTGATATGAACTAACATTATTAAACAATTATTATAACATTATAATATGTGATATGAAATAAATAATAATCTTTAAAGGAGGTCCCTATGAAATTATAAATTGACCAATGTTTATTATTCATGAATATAAAGAAATGAACAAGACAAGTCAGACTTGAGGTAAGGGATCCTACTCCTCTCTTTCTTTTTTAAGTACACTCTTTTATGTCATTCCTTTTAAGCTCATCTTTCTTATGATTTGGATGTTATTTTATATTAATCGTACTTCAATTTTTATGTTAATATTATGAGAGACCCTATTTTCTCTCATCAATACATTTTGGAAGTTTTAATTGGCACCGTTAGGCTACCGAAATTTCGTAAGGGGCTTTTTATCTCACTTTGTGTTTTCGTGAGATTCATGCTACATTTGACAGTATTTCCTTTTTAGTGGTGTATGTACTGTACATTATTATACTATTTGTGTAACATAATTTTGTTTATGAGTATTTACATCAATGTTGTATAGTCCTTCTTTCATGGGGTGTACGTTTCGAAAGTTACCCAAATCGGTAAGGGAACCTTTCACCCTCCTCTTTTTAAAAGACATCTTTTGTTATGTCTTTTAATTTTCATCTTATTATGTGGGGATATGTTATTATATATCCTTATTGCCATAAATTTTATGTCCAAGTGATGAGATACCCTTAATCTATCTCATCAACTCTTTTTATAAAATATGATGTGACGTCGTTAGGCTGTCAAGGGAACTTCTTAACCTAATTTCGATTTCTTTGGGTTCAACATGTAGTTATTGAATATGTCATCCTTTGAATATGTGTGAATTAACTTTGATTATTTTACACTTAATATCCACTTATATTGGGTGTATTTATATTTTTCACACATAAATATGAGATTGATTTATCCTTAATTTAAGGATACCATCTTTATAATGGATTTCATCTCAATTTACATTTCCATTGAGACTTCATTGTTGTTATGCACCAATTTACTCTTATATGGTGTATATACTGTCCTTTGGAATATTATATCATGAATCCCTTTATTCTCATGATATTATAAAGTTTTGATTAAATGTTATTCCTCAATTATTGTATTCCACTGTCTCTCATTTTGTTAAAAACCCTTTAACTAAAATATCGTTTTTAATGTTTTAATGATTTATTCTTATAAATATTTCTCATTAATATCCATGTTTTCAAAATGGTTTTAAGGATTTATTTATATGGATATTAATGGTTTAAAATGTTAAAATCTTCAATGTGGTATGGGACATTACGATTTAAAAATCTCTTTATTAAATGTTTTAAATGGTTTTGAAAATGGTTTTTAGAATGGATTCATTTTTTCAATATATTAAAATGTTATATTGTTATTGTAATGTGGGAATGTTATATTTCTGTTATGCTTAAGTTATGTGCTATGATTATGATATGGAACTTGGGAATTGTTTATGAAGACGGGTGGTTCCGTGATAAACTAAGGGCGGGTGAACCCGATATAGCTCTCTAATGCATTGGGTAACGCGAAGGGGTTAAACGTTAAGCTTTCTCCGAAGAGATTTAGGGAATATACTATGATGGGTATTCCAAACGTAACCAAGAGGGTTAATCCCTACATAATAATGTTATGAATGCTTCAAGTTACCTTTATGTATTATGATTTCTATGATTTATTCATGATTTTATGAGGTATGTTAAAGTGCTTATGTTTTGTGGGTAAAGTATGATCTCATTATTATGTATACATGTACTCATGTTTCCTTTCCATATTTTTATATCCCTTACTGAGATTTTTATGCTCATCCCATGTTTTTGAAATGTTATTCATAGGTCAAGGGAAAGGTGCATGATATGATGATAGTGTCAAGGAAGTGCCAAGAAAGAATCCATGTTTTATTTTAAATATATTTCCGTTGATGGGAAAAAATGAATACTATCTTTTATGTATCCACTTTGTTTAAATGTGGAATGCAATTCATGATTTATGATCTAATTCACTAAAACTCTAAACCTGAAAATATCCTCAATGTGAATTATTCATTTAAATCAATATTAAGTAAGGTTTAAGGCCAGGGCCTTATAGTTGGTATCAGAGGTCGGTTTAGATAACTTTAGAGGTTAGGGTATTCTCTAAGCATAAGTGACATTACCATAATGGTTAGGATTTCAGAAAGAGTCCTAGTTTTAGATAAAGTGAATGAGTAAGTATATCTTAGTGTTTATCTTCCTCATTAGTACATGATGGTTTTGTTGATATACTCACACTGACATTTCTGTTTTTAGTGAATGGATGGATCATGCAGGCACCAAAGTGACAATAGGTTTGAAGGAAACTATGGTGGTTCTCTGATTAAGAGACTGGATGAAATGGGGGGATTCAATGAGGAAAATCATGGTTGTTATAATCCAACTATCAAGGATTCATGATCAACCACTTGAACCTTGGTATGTTCTGTAATGCATCATGTACGAGATGACCAATCGATGTGGAAGTTCAGGTAATAATTATAAAGGTAACCATTAGAGTTTATATGATCCTTACTTTTGAGGTAATTATGGGTTATTATATGTTATGATGGAAAATGAAAAGCATGAGATAAACTTGATGTTAAAATATTTTATGATTATTTTTGATGATTTTATCTCGTTTTGGGGAATGTTTTAAGAATTATGTAGTTTTGGAAAAAGGAAAACACGCATACCGTGTGACAACCCGTCGCGTCGGACAAAGCTGCAGGGATCAAACCCACAACCAAAGTGCAACTGTTATTTATCGCCTACCACTGGACTACGAGAAGTCCTTGGTTAGTTTGACTAATTCATTTTAGTTAGATGATTTTATGAATTAAGAGTAAGTTGATTTTGGATTATCAATGGAAATTATTATCCTATAATGGAGGATATGTGATTAAGTAAATTAATTTTTAGTATGAGACTGTAAGAGTAATTGATGTTATTTTGGTGAAAAATGTTAAGATTTATCTTAAGAGACTATGTGATTAAATCCTTCAGAGATTTGGGTTTCAATACTAGTTTGGTTTACTTTGAAGAATTTTATGGATAGATGTTTATTGAATGGTCTTTGTTGAACACTGGGTATTGTTTGAAAATTTTTGGAGATTAAGAATAGATTTGTTTATTTTAAAGGATTGTCCTTTTTGGGTATTATCTTATCTTGTAGTAACCTTTTTGGTTTTGGTTTTGGTTAAGGACTAAAGACTTGAGAAGTATATAGTTTTCTTTTTGTATTAGGTGATTCTCGTGAAGTTGATTATAGTACTCTTAATGTGAACAAATCTTCCTAAATACTCATCATTTGGAGAAAGTATGAGTTTGTGTAAAAAATCAAGTAAAAGTTGAAAGTCAACATGACAAGTAAGTAAGTTTCCTTATGATTTAGTTAATCTCATATATAAATTCCCCAATGAAAAGTAACTTAAAACAAAAATGTTGTACGTTAACTTTTCCTACCGAGGAATCAAATACTGTTTAACCCATCACCAGTTTTTGATTTTCTAGTGGTTGACTTTCTCCTAAATATGATTACTATCACTCTCCTTCAGAACACGACCCTTTGTTTTTTCCTCCATATCCATGTTTTCCTATATGGAATCCTAGTATGGGTTAACTTGGGTGACCTTTGTACTTCTTTTTCTTTATTTCAAAGTGATTGTTGTACTGACTCTTGTTCCGATGTGGGATTTTCAATGAAGTTTCCAAGCCAAATTTTAAAATTGTGAGGACGCAATTCCCAAAATGGGGGGAAGGATGTCACACCCCAGGTAAATAAATAATATGACATTTTTATATTTATCCATATTTGTGAAGAAAATATTAATATTACATTAAAGGGGACTCTATGCTTGATGACATACCCAATATGCAACAATGAGTTTATTGGGAATCTTTATAACAACACAGCCTTCTCTTACATTACTATTACATCATTTCAAAGATAAACAACATAATAGTTTTACACATAGAGGATCCGAAGCTTTAGTGTCTTGGGAAAACTAGGATCATACATAACAAATACAACATCAACCATAAACATTTATTTAATTTCATCTTCTATAGCTTCTTAGTAGCACTTGTCCTCTCCTTAGTACATGTAGACACCTGAGGATATACATCAAAATGGGTGAGCTAAAAGTCCAATAAGAGGATATATAATAACAATACATCATGGAGTGATCATAATCATAACATAGGCAAAATATCATGATCATGAGAGGAGCATAAGTAAAAGACTTGAAATGTGTCAATGCATAAAAATGAAACATCATGTCTTAGTGGTTAACTACCACACATACTTGTGAACAAAGCTAGCATCATTTTCACACATCATTTCACATTTACTCATGAGATCCATCACTTTACCCAATGCATTGGAGCACTGTATAATTCCGGGCGCACCCGTCACATTTAAACATTAATATTGTGCTATATAATTCCGGGCGCACCCGTCAAATCATAACATTTTCATTATCATGATTGCCACATAGAACACATATAAAACATTTACATAAATACCCAAGGAAATTAATGGGTTTCATCTCATAATAACACATTCATAAGCTTTGGGTTCCCAAAAGAAAGAGGGAACAACAAACTTGATACAAGAACCATCAACCTTGAATGAGAGGTAAAAGGTGAGATCTTGAAAGAAGAGTTCCTTTGGAAAACATTTTGATGGACATAAAAACCAGTGACAAACATGTATATCCCAGAAAAGTAAAGGAAATGATGAACAAATGATCTTTGAGGAGTAACCATATCAAAAATGGATTGAAAGAGGGAGAACCCAAAGGAAGAAAATTGGGTTCGAGATTTCCCCTTACCTTGTACTCGAATGCCTCCTTCTCTTTAATGTCCTGTATAATGATGACTTATAGTGTTTAAAAACGTTGTTCGAGGATGTTTGTTTTTATGGTTTTCTTGAGCGGTCCACTTGTATTCTTAAATTATAGTTCGGGTAGATCATGGGTAAACATCCAGAAATTATATTACATTTTATTAGTGATATTACAGGAGCTTGAATGATTTTTATAATGAGTTATGTTAGATCCATGTGGACGAATCATTAGATAAGAATTAAATAAAGATTATTTGGGTAAATTTGGGCAGTATTTGGATCACAATGAACTTGTTTTAACTTTTCACTTAGTAATATGGCCATAGGTTATTTCCAGAACTTAAAATAGAACATAATACATATAACATATTCTGGTTCAACCATAAAAACGGTTTCATGACCAGATTTTAAGGTAGAAATGGAAGAAGAGAACATGTCGTTTTTGAAGGTGATAAATTTAACACCTCATGAACAACGTTCTCTTTAATAACATAAAAGGAAGAGGGAAAGGGTGTGAGGTGATATAATATACCATAATAATTATATTCTATGTATAATACTGGAGTTAAAAAACAATTTGGATGAATATAGGTCGGTAGAGATCAAGAAAGGAACTTGAACTTGAAAGGAAATTAAAGGAGAAGGGATAGAGAAATTACCTCTTGAATCCTTCACTTGAGAACCTCCTTAAGGGTCTAAGCTTGGTCTTTTGATGAGACCTGAAGCTCTTGGACGTGGGGAAGGGGATAGGGGAGATGATTGGGCAGAGTTTAGACAATTATTGAAGCTTGAGAGGTGTGGTTTGGCAAGAGGAGGGGGAGGGCTTATTTATACATGAGGAGGGAGGTGTTTTTGGTATAAAATATTAAATAAAATAATATATCATAAGTTAGATTTGTAATAGTAGTTTTTTGACATAATAAGTCATATATTAATATAATAAAATCTGTTTTAGGCTTTAAATCTTCTTTATAATTCGAATTCATTAATTTATTAAAAGGAAAGTGAAAGAAAGAGAAAAAGACACTTTAAGAAATCACCTTTTGACATTAGGCTTTGGAAAGTTCTTTTTAGGTATGAGAATTGGATTTATTGTATTTCAAGGAAACATTTATGAAATTTAATATGTTTTGGCCGAAACTAAAGTTCTAGAATGTTTATGTCATCATTACATCATTAATGATGCAATTTAGTGTACACCGATTATGCGAAAAACTGTATTTTTTACTATTCACTCGAAAATTGAAGTATTTCAGAATAAACCCAAAAATTTACCCCTACCATTTTTCGACGTGTAGAATTCAAAAATGATTTCTATTTTCAAAAATAATTTTCTGAATATTATTAATTTAATGTTTAATTAAAATCATAATTTACTTTAAAAATTGTTTTTAAAATTAAAACTGATTTTGTAGTTCTTTCAAAAATTACGTAGGGTATTATAAAATTATCTAAAACCTATTAGACATTGATTAAATACATTATGAATATATTTTAGGGAAATAATTATTCTTTTAAATTAATTAATTAATTATAATTAATTATTTATGACTTATAAAATACCAAAAACATTTACTAAGGTCAAATTGTCACTTTCTAAGATGTCTATATTTTATTTTAATATTCATAGGTAATGTTACTCTTATTTACTATTCATAAGGGTCATATTAATATTCATAAGGGTAGGCTACTATTCATAAGGGTATGTTACTATTCACCAAAAATCATTTTTGTTTCATTAGATTCCAAAAACCATCTTGAACACAACCGTGTATGTCGGATTTTTAAAATTCCAACCATAGGGGTGACAAAATTATGTTTAAAGGTCACTTATCACTTAGTAGTTCATTATTTTGTGTTTTTATGACATAAATATAAGAATGGAATTTTCCATTGACATACTTTGGGTCGTTACAATCTTACGTTTCACTCTAATAATAAAATAATATTATTTTAAATGGTAGTTAACGCCTAGCCGTTGTAATGGAGGGAATGAACAGAATTAACTACAAAATAATTATATATGTTTTTCATATATTTTTACTCTTTACAATAAATGTTAGAGGATTAAAAATACGAATGAATCCAATTTTAAGCGTAAACATTCTAATATTCTTTAAAAGGTCGATTAACCACCTTTTGATGGCGAACCTCTTTTAAATCCACATTTTGACAATTTTATGTGTTATAGTTGACAAAATAAAATTCTTATTTAGAATCTAGACATCAAAATTTACTTTGTGTAAATTTTTGGTATCTTTCCGATAAAGTTCATTTTTTAATAAATAGTGAAAAATGTTGTATTTTAATTCAAAACCTCTTTTTAATCTAATTTATTTATATGATTAGATTATCTTTTGAATTATTTTAAAAGTTAAATTAGAATATATTTTTACCATTTAATCCAATAGTGGTCATTGGAATTAATTTCACTTTGAAATTGGACTTAAACTAGTGTCAATCTTTTGATACTTATTGTTTCATAAAAACACGCTATTTTCTCTGAAAGCAGGAATTAATTATTAAATTAATTAATGTAACTTATATGTTTTTAATTATGTAAAATAGACATCATTTTTGAATTCGGAAGATCAAATATAGCTTAGGGTGATGTTTTGGTATTTTTCTGGAAAACTTTAATTTTTGATGAATAGTGAAACCACTAAGTGGTACTTAAAAAAACGGATTTTTCGTTTAAATGAAAATTTACCACCTCTGTGTTTTGAATTTCAAAAATCCGACATACATGGTTTTCATTAAGATGTAAAATGTGGTTCAATGGGATTAAAATAATTTTTTGGTGAATAGTAACTTAATAAGTTTTTAATCGCGATTAGAGGTAATTAGTGCAATTTAAGGCAAAAAATGATATTATAATAAAATGAAAATACCTAGACACATGTCCTACCCTTATTGGATGTGTCATGGCCGACCAAGAAAAGACATGGGTCAACTTGGGGACCCCATGGAGCCACTTTGGTAGGAAAATGACATTATTATCTTTTTATTTAATGTTAAAATTAAAATGACACAAACATGAGTTGTTTTACTAAAATAATTTTTAAATGGGGTTATACAAGTCGGGTTTTTGACTATAAATAGTAATTGGAAAGATAAAAATATTTCCTACATCATAGTATTTTGTTTTATAATTTTTAGACATGAAATAAATTAAAGTATTTATAACATCATGATGATGCGACGATTACCACATTATTTAATGATTTAAATAAAATGAAACGATAATGTAGCATCTAAGACCTAAAATTGTCAAAAAACTATTGGATGAGTATATATAGAACCCTTATCACCTTATATTCTAATTATATCAATGTGGGACCTTTTAAATCCGAAACTCATTTTAAAATAAAGTAACAGTTCTTTACTTTCCAAGAGTGCCCCTCCTCTCCTCTTATAAAAGGCCCCCACCTCTACCACCTTACACACACCTCTCAAGCCTTTGGATCGGCCAAACACTGACCAATTCATCTCTCCACATCCCTCTCTTCATCATTGAAGCCCCAATTTGGGCATAATCCTTTCCAAGGAAGCCTTTGAGCTTAAACCAAAGAGAGTTACCCGTTTTAAAGGTAGTATTTTCTCTTGTTTTCTTATGTTTTATTTTGCTTCTCCAACCCCTAAACTCTTTTTATTCTTTTATTTTGTAACAACACCAGTATCTTCAATATACTAGTATGTTGTTACGTGAAGGATTCGAGCTACACTTACACACACCTTCGTCTAATGGTTAAAGAACATACTGTTTCTGTGGTTGGCGATTTTCTGCCTCATGAAACGATGATTGTTAAATATTATTTTAACACCTTTAAAGTAGGCCATTATGATGTCACTATATTTTATATATGATATATATAGTCTTTATGTTTACTATATGCTTCTGTATTTTATATTTAAAACATACCTTTATTCTTTTCATGTTGTGCAAATGCGGTAATTTCATATGAGGAAGTGTGGACTACCCCCCCCCCCCTTAAGTGATGTGACTCGTACATGCAATACATGGAATGTATAAAGTATGAAATTAATGAACTAATGTGACCTATATAACATATATATTATACTATAATTATAATATATATATATATCATTTATTTTTTAATTCCATTAATATGACAAAAAAATGAAAGTAGCATTCATGCGTACGTACGGCCTACCGTCTCCATGAACGGTGCTTTTCGTTTTTTATCTACAAATGATATGGAATAGTATAAAATGAATATGTACTGGATATATATGATATTTTAATCATTAATACAATTCTTGAAATTATTTACTTATAACTACATGGGCAATCATTTTTCAAACAAGTTCATTTTTGACTCATGTACCAAACATCAGCAAAAACGTCTGATATGAACTAACATTATTAAACAATTATTATAACATTATAATATGTGATATGAACCGAATAATAATATTTAAAGGAGGTCCCTAGGAAATTATATATTGACCAATGTTAATTATTCATGAATATAAAGAAACGAACAAGACAAGTCGGACTTGCGGTAAGGGATCCTACTCCTCTATTTCTTTTTTAAGTACACTCTTTTATGTCATTCCTTTTAAGCTCATATTTCTTATGATTGGTATATTATTTTATATTACTCTTACTGTAATTTTTATGTTCATATTATGAGAGACCCTATCTTCTTTCATCAATCCATTTTGGAAGTTTTAATTGGCGCTGTTAGGCTGCCGAAATTTCGTAAGGGGCTTTTTATCTCACTTTGTGTTTTCGTGAGATTCATGCTACATTTGACAATATTTCCTTTTGAGTGGTGTATATACTGTCCATTATTCTAATCATTGTGTAACATAATTTTGTTTATGAGTATTTACATAAATGTTGTATAGTCCTTCTTTCATGGGGTGTATGTTTCGAAAGTTACCCAAATAGGTAAGGGAACCTTTCACCCTCCACTTTTTAAAAGGCATCTTTGGTTATGTCTGTTAATTTTCATCTTATTATGTGGGGATATCTTCTTATATATCCTTATTGCCATAAGTTTTATGTCCAAGTTTTGAGATACCCTTTATCTATCTCATCAACTCTTTTTATAAAATTTGATGTGACGTCGTTAGGCTGTTAAGGGAACTTCTAAACCCAATTTCGATTTCTTTGGGTTCAACATGTAGTTATTGAATATGTCATCCTTTTAATATGTGTGAATGACCTTTTATTATTTTAAACATAATATCCACTTATATTGGGTGTATTTATATTTGTCACACATTATTATGAGATTGATTTATCCTTAATTTAAGGATACCATCATTATAATGGATTTCATCTCAATTTCCATTTCCATTGAGACTTCATTGTTGTTATGAACCAATTCACTCTTATATGGTGTATATACTGTCCTTTGGAATATTATATCATGAATCCCTTTATTCGTATGATATTATAAAGTTTTTATTAAATGTTATTCCTCAATTATTGTATTCAAGCGTCTCTCATTTTGTTAAAAACCCTTTAACTAAAATGTCGTTTTAAATGTTTTAATGATTTATTCTTATAAATATTTCTCATTAATATAAATGTTTTCAAAATGGTTTTAAGGATTTATTTATATGGATATTAATGGTTTAAAATGTTAAAAGCTTCAATGTGGTATGGGACATTACGATTTAAAAATCTCTTTATTAAATATTTTAAATGGTTTTGAAAATGGTTTTTAGAATGGATTCATTTTTTCAATATCTTAAAATGTTATATTGTTATTGTAATGTGGGAATGTTATATTTCCTTTATGCTTAAGTTATGTGCTATGATTACGATGTGGTTCTTGGGCATTTTTTATGAAGACGGGTGGTTTCGTGATAATCTAAGGGCGGGTGAGCCTGATATAGCTCTCCAATGCATTGGGTAACGCGAAGGGGTTAAACGTTAAGGTTTCTCCGAAGAGATTTAGGGAATATAATATGATGGGTATTCCAAACGTAACCAAGAGGTTTACTACCTACGTAAGAATGTTATGAATGCCTCAAGTTACCTTTATGTCTTATGATTTCTATGATTTATTCATCATTTTATGGGGTATGTTAAAGTGCTTATGTTTTGTTGGTAAAGTATGATCTCATTATTTTGTATATATGTACTCATGTTTCCTTTCCATATTTTTATATCCCTTACTGAGCTTTTTATGCTCATCCCATGTTTTTGAAATGTTATTCACAGGTCAAGGGAAAGGTGCATGATATGATTATAGTGTTGAGGAAGTGTCAAGAAAGAATCCATGTTTTATTTTAAATATGTTTCTGTTAATGGGAAAAAATGATTAATATCTTTTATGTAACCACTTTGTTTAAATGTGGAATGTAATTCATGATTTATGATCTAATTCTCTAAAAATCTAAACCTGAAAAGATCCTCAATGTGAATTATTCCTTTAATTCAATATTAAGTAATGTTTAAGGCCAGGGCCTTATAAAATATGATAGGGAATGTAATCTCAAAATAGAAAATATGTACCACATTTTAGGAGTGTAGAAAAATAAGAAAATAAGCAGGTTCCATGGTACATAATCTTAGAGATAATGATAAGTATTTTCATTTAAATTAATCATAATAGTAAATTATAGAGAGAACATAGGCATCAAAATCATAAAATAATAGAACATGAGTCTTTTCCTATGTCCCATAACATGGTGGAGCAGAAATCACTACCAGTTTCCCATTCTGAGAAAGAATCACTACCTGATTCCCATAAACATAGTGTATCATTCAGCACTATTTGATTCCTATGACATAGTGGAGATGAAATCACTACATTATTCCCATAACATAGTAAATCATGAGTCACTTACTCATTTTCATAGTGGATAAAGCAATAATACTCGATTCCCATTATTATCTCATGAGATATAACACCTTAACCAATTCATTTGAGGAAAATATATATCCATAACCTTCATAATAATAATCATCCATATATATATATGTGTGGTCTAAGAACATGAAATATTCATACATAGTACATCATCTAATTATCCTTTGGAAATGATATGGGTTTTTTGAAAAACATTTCATGATAATTCCATAAGACATAACTATAATGTTGTCAGATGGTACCTTAAAAATATCCCCAGTGTAACATAATGAGAATTATGTTTGATTACATAGGTAAAAATAAAATTTTAATATCATTTGAAAAATCACTTTAGAAATTACAAGAAATTCCCTATTTTTTAAATTATTTGAAAACCCCTTAAAATTATTTTATTTAAAATGAAATAATAGATCATAATAAAATATTTAAAAATTATCATTCCAAAAAAATGGTTTTCAAAAAAATTACAATATAAAGAAGATTTAGTTTTTTTAAAAATATATAAAGACACTAAATATTATTTTTATTAATAAAAAACAAGGGTCTTAAAAATTCTATAAAAAATATAATCGATTTTTCAAACCAAATATTTAATTTTGGAAAGTATAATAATATTTAATTGTCATTTTTATATAATTATGTGTTAAAAAATCATAAAATATTTTAAAACCTTTTAAATTAATATTTATAAAGCTAAATTCCCATATGGTGTTAAAATATATGAAAGAGATTTAAAAAAAGTATGATTCTATTAAAAGATGAAGTTATTGGTCAATTTCAAAATTCATTTCAAAAAATGTAAAGTCAGAGCTTTAATAAAAAAATTATTTTAAAGTGGATGTTCAATAATTAATCCTTGAAATGTATATAAAGTATTTTAGAGTAAATTTTGAGTGGGGGATAAAATATTTGATAAAAAAATCCAATTAAATATTTTTAAAATCAATTAATGAAAACCTACATCATAAAAAGGATTAATAATACATAATTACGAAAATATGAGTAGGGATATATAATGGTCAAATGATGTAACACATAATTTGATATCCAAATATAAAGGAGAAAATTAGGGGAATTCCAAATATCTATATGGAATAAATTCATCATTAAATATAATGGAAATTATTTTATAGAAAGTCATGGTTAATGGGGAAGAAATTCGCCGATTAGGAAGATTTAAATAAAAAATGTAAATTTATTCTTAGAGAAAATCAATTATAGTATCATCATAAACCAGAATAAACCCATCTTGTAAAACTAGAGTAAAAATATAATCATTATTACTGAATAAAATAGTTTGAATCAAGAATAAAAATAGTGACCTTGGATTGTCCTAACTAGGCATTAGATATTTTTAGATAAACATTCAATACATTATACAAACACATTACTGAGGACCATAATTGTTTAGTGTCATAAGAGGCCACCTATACAATCTGCTAATTTGGGGAAATATCTTCAAAATCTCCTACAAATATCTTCCCCTTTATTACTCTTCAAAAAAATACCCTACTTAAAATCAATATTCATAACCTAGGGAAAGAAAACATGAGAAAGGGTGAGATTAAATTCTTGGTATGGGTAAACAAGGGAGATATGTAAGAATAACCTGAAAATAAGGCTATGATAACTTGAGAATAACATTCTCAACCATAACCTATATATAAAATATAATAATTATTAGTCATCAAATAAATATTAGCAGTTTATAAGAGATGAATCATAAGGTAAAAAAAGAACAAGATCCATGAGAGAATAACATTAGCATAATAAAAAAATATGGAATATACATAATCATAGAAAATAATTTCTATAGAAGTAAAATATCTCTACTAAAAATATCATATTGGAATAGTTTGACTCCCCAAACCATCATTGTAGACAAGTTTCATTCCAAATACCATCCTAGAAAACAAATTCCTTTATTAAACCAGGTTTACACCCTGTTATATTATTTTCTATCTCATGAGACATAAATATTTACCCAATGAATTGGAGAGAGATATTGGTCCAACCATTAAAATAATGAAAACCATACATTTGTGTAAAACAAGATCATAAAATATTCATCATTTCTTAACCCATGAAATGAAATGGGTCACATAAACATTTCATTATATCATAGCCTATGGAAAAGAAATATGTTTCATAATAATTTCGTCATTTCATAATAGTATAACACATGAAGAAATTGTTTGTTTCATGAACATTTTATCATGGTATAACCCATGAAAGATAAACATGTTTTATAAAGATAATTTTATTATAAAAAATCAATGAAATAATAATAGTGGTATCCTTGGTTTATATACCCATTAAATCATAAAATTACATCAAGGGATTTTATCAAAGATAAATAATAATTTTGTAAGATAAATCACTGGGAATGTTTTCTGATAAAGATAAAATTTCATTGAAAATAATTTTTTAAAACTAAAGAAAATTATAAAATATGTTTTTAATCATTTTATTTGAAAATAATCTTGAAAACCTATAAGGATGAATTAAAAATAATTAAAATAAATTCATTGAGAAAATATCTTCTCAAATTTGAAATGTACTTTTTAAAACATAAAACATTCAGAAAATAATTTTATTTCAAAGAAACCTTAAAAAAATATATATTAATATTCAAATAAAATAGTGGTAATGATAGAGGTAAATTTAATTCATGTCATACATGTTAAAACAAATATTCATTTAACATTTTTGGTAAAATCCAAATAGGCATTGATTAGAAAAAATAAAAATATTACTTTTAAAAAATTAACAAGTCAAAAATGGGCAAATAATATTTATTAATCATTTGAATAATTTAATAAATATTTTTTAAAAAATAGTTTTAGAAAACATGGTTTTGTAATAAAAATGGTTTTCGATGAAAGAGAGAAATAAATAAGACTTTTCATAAAAATATTCTTTTGAACTCTTGAGTATATAAAGAAAGGAAATAAAGGGAAATCATGTATTCATATGGAGTAACTATATGATAAAAAATTCATGAGTTTATTTTGAGATATTTTATATTATTTCATCATTGGATGCACAATCATGGAAAATCCCAATAAACAATGAGATTGTAACATAGAACCCTTAAACATTTTGTAACATTGAATCGTAATCCCCATGAAAGAATAACATTAAATGAAATTAATAATATAATGACAATAAATATATTTAATATATTAAATATAAAATTTTATTTATATACACCTCATAAAATATGATAGGTCATAACATAACATATGTCGCAATGAAGGGAAATTGAGATATAAATCCATTACCGCATTGGTATCTTTTGAAATGTAACCCCCATGAAATAAATAACATTAAATGCATCTGTATATCCACAAAAAGTAAATATAAGAAAAAAAAATAAATTTATGGTAATTATATACAACACATAAAATAAATAGGTGTTGAATATGGAATTTTTCTCCCATAAATTAATGAGATATTAGAAATCACTTTCCTTAAGTCTTGACATCCATCATACATGCTAGAAACTCCTTTTCAATTAATATTTTTTTATTATAGATATATTATATAATAATATTTAGATATATTATTCAATATATGATATAAGTTTGATCAATTATTACCGATTTATTAACAATTATTTTTAAAAATCATGTTTTGATTTATAACTACTTTGTTTTTTGTATATGTTTTAATTTTTATTTATAGTCCTATTACTTTGATCATCATTCCATAATCTATATAATTATAATCACGAAATAATTATAATATTTATACATCTATTATACATTTAATATCAATCATTAAATATGTTTTTTAGAAGTTAACTTTTTTATGGTCATTGATATGGTTAGCCATATGTACGCATGAGTAACGTTTCCATTTTTAATCATTATTATAGAAAAGTGGTAAGTAATATTTTGTATTTATATATTTATAATAATTTGATAAATAACATTCTATTCATTTAAATATACTTATACATGTCATTCCAGTGGATTGTTGATTAAAATAGAGAGTCACATCGCTTCGTGAAGACGATAGTCCACACGTGCACGAACGACATTATTGTCTTTTAGTGAGTGAAAAGGTAATAAATAAAATGTTATGATAACTTTTATGAATGATAAATATGTCATTAATAATGAAATTATTTAATTTATATCACAAATATTAAGTTAATATATCCTTATTTTCCTCCACATAAATATTTTGTGAAAATTAATCACATCGCTTCGTGAGGTAGTAGTCTGCCATACACACAAGAGACATTATTGTATCCCCTACAAAACAGAAATTGAAAATGGTATATATGATATAATTACTACATATATATAATAATGTTATAAATATCATATATTTTCTTTATATCCCTTGTCATAACCAATCTTGATAGGTGATTATAGAAAAACAATTAACATTGGTTCTAGAGGTGGTGGACCGATGTACACATGATTGATGATTACATAACCCATTTGATGGATGTGGGAATGGTTTTTGATCATTAACTTAACATAAAAAATATGATTATATATAATATTATGGTGTTTTTATATCATCATGGTTTAGTAATAATTGAAGGAGGTGGTTGAAGAAATAAAATTGAAATGCTCATTGATGAATGTTACATCTTCTTCGGGTATCCTCTTTAAGTTTACAACAAAATCCTTAAAATAATGGGATTATAATAAAAATAAATATTATATGGTGATTGCTGTTAAATTTTCAAGAAAATTTGTAATTTCATGGAAAAAAATGGTTTCATGGTGTGAATAATAGACGAGAGTGGATTGCCTTTTATTAATGAGGTGTCTGACCCATGTGTAATGTTTTGAATAGAAAAAGGTGTACCCTTATTTTTCACATGCAAAAGCCTCCAAAATGTATTATTATCCTAAATTAGACATTAAAATCTTCAAATATTTCCATAAAATGGGGTTTATATAATTTCTTAGATCATGTTAACACTTATCAGTTTAGTTTAACCCCCCTGGTAAAATTATTTTTAACTTAACAACATTAATTCTTTTTTATTCTATTAATATTAATTATGGTCCAAGATTAAGTTTAAATTAGTATATAATATAAATAATTATAATTCAAAATATTAAAATTTTCCAAATTCTTCTCTTAGAAGTTTGAAAATGTAATTTAAAATTAATCAAAAATACATAATGAGAAAGTAGGTTTTTAAAAAGAAAATGTAAAAATGTTTACAATGTTTTTATATCAAATTAAATATGGAAATGATTACAATGACATAAATTATATATATATATATAGTTTAACAAATTTTAATTTAAATCCACTTAAAAATATAAATTTAATTTATAAATAATTTAAATGAAAATTCAGTTTTCAATTGAAATTAAGTATTTTCACTATTTATTAAAAAAATTTCAGAAAATTATAAAAAATTCACAATATTATAATTTTGAAATTATTATTCAGAAAATTAAATTTATCTTTTCAATTAAAATTTCGAATGTCTCAAAAATTTGTCTTAAAATAATTTTTCAAACATGAAAGAAAACTATTTTTTATAGAGAATGTTTTTTTTAAGAATATAATTGGATTTATTCTTATCTATTTTCTAGAAAATAAATAAAATAACTTTTGAATAGTTTATTGAATATATACTTTCTAAATTTCATTAAAATAATTCAAAACAAATATTTTTTTAATATATAGAGGTAAATTTGTGTGTTTGTATAAAAATAGTTTTTTAGAGAATGATTTCCTTAATTTTGAAATATTTTTTTAATTATTTTCATTTTTAATTAATTATTAATAAAATGATTAATTTCATAAGGATTTATAAATAATATAATTTTATAATTTTTTTATCTTATTTATACCTTCAATTCCAATGGCTAGGTTATAATTGCCATATAATAGTATTATAATAATATGACACGTTTTATTTAAACTCAGTATTGTCTGTAAGAAAGAAAATCAATAAGATTAAATTCATTTGAAAATACATTTCCAAAATCTTGGGGTTTTACATTATACCTCCCTAAAAATTAGTTTTTCCATGAAATTCAACACTTTCATTAATGGTTTTACATTTAAAAATTTATTCATAGAATCTCACATCATAAAAAGGATTAATAAAACCTCATTTTTAAAAATATAAAGGGATGTTTCAATGTAATCCATAATAACACATACTAGGCTTAAAAATTGGAGGACATAGGTGGGAATTTAAAACATGGTCATAGAATAGATAACTAACACCCAATTACTGATTGATACTGATAGAGAACATGTCTTGGAGAAAGTTGACAACAAAAAATCCATAAACTAAAGTGTTGTGAAAACGTTCATCGATGCCATAAAAATGTGGATAAAAAGACAAAATTTTATTTCAAGGTCCTCTTCATTGAGTTGGGAACATAATTTTTCATCTATATTTATGTCATATAAAAATTTAATTACTTGATATCTTTTTATTTTATAGGTGTAATTTCATCCTTTGGTCATGACTTGATCAACTTACACTTCATCATTGACTCTAATAGATGAATTTTTCCTATCTAAAGAACTAAATAAGGTGCATAATAGAATAAGAAGTCATTAATTTCATAGATATTTTTAAACAAAGTTTAGAACTGGTTATCCAATGTGGATAAATCATCATATGGTGATGTAATATGTTAATATTTAAATCTCATACCAAGTTCAACATAAACCATTCCATAAATGGTGAACCACATATTCCTTTTAAAACTCAAAATTTATAAAGAAGTTCATTAAATTTCACTAAATCAACCTAACATTAATCCCATATATAATATAACGTGGTCCTTTGTTTTCACATAGCAAAAATGTTAATACCTTAATCATTTATTCTCTCTAACATTGTAATAAACATAATTAGAATAAAGCCTTATTGGAAACATACATGATTACTCATTCCTTAAATAAAAAATAGGTTATTGGATATATAAATTAAATCTAAAAAAGTTTTAAGCTATATTAATGATAGAATAAACCATTTTTTTTGAAACAATTATTAATTAGTTCTAAGGTAATCAGCACTATCGAATTTAATTATTCATATCCAACATCTTTTATCCCAACATCATTATTTCAACATTAGGATCTTGTTAAGGTTTTTCTTCCCCAATTAAAATAACAAAATTACATTAAATCACTTTTCTAGTGCATCAATACCATTTAATATATTTTTTCATATCCTTAATGAAAAACTTATACTAAACAATCCTGATATATTTAATGATTAATATAAAATAATCCTTGAATTATAATAAATTAATACTTTTTCATCCAACTTTATTCTCAAACAGTTATCTAAGATTCATCATCTTATTCCTTAATACCTATTTCATTTCATATGTAATTTATAATATGTTCATCAATAACAAAAAAACCATTACTTATATAGACTTGTTGATTCTCTTTAAGTGAATTTCCTATTGTAAATCCATAATTATCATACCTTCTATATTTAAAACATTCAACATGTGATTATGCCTTAGGGAGACCATTATTCAAATCCATTTCCTTAACATCACTTTTCCTTTTTTCATTTTTCGTTACATTCTTTGTGTTATTATTTTTAACACCCAAAACATATTCCCATCCCTCTAAGAGATTTCCTTGAGTGCTTCTTCTCATATTCTCAACATATAGAAAATTTATTCTATATTCCTCCATGGTCTCCACTACTAAAACTCTCAGTCACCTATATCTTTCTCTTTTGGTGAGTCTGATAGTTGGTTAAGTTATGTGTTGTTAATCGTGTTCCATGAAAACTAATAAGGCATGATTACAGAATCCTTCCCTCAATTCGTCATCCCATTTTTCTTCTCATCCAAAAAAAATTCTTCAGATTCAGTGTAACTTAGTTCTATCAGGTTCTTGCAATTTGATTAAATCCAAAAAACATAGTGAGATAATCACTGATCATAGTATAAAACAACATAATCATGTAAAAAATAAATTACATGATGTCTAAATAATGACACATTCTTTCTAATATATGAATCTTTAGGTTTATCCTAAGCTATTCATAATCATCATCTATTTAAAAACATCATGATAATTTGTAAATATTTTTGAATTTTGAATGCATATCCACTAGGAGTGGAAGCCTCCCAGCTTAGGGATCATACTTAACACTGATGAGTTATGATGTATGGGGGAAATTTTTAGAGGAGGAATTTTCATGGATCCTCGTGGTTTAATGGTGGCATCTTCCCCAGATTTCTTTGTTATTGGGGATTCCCTTCAAGAAGAATCACATGAAATTCTTACAAGCTTGTTGCTATGTCATCAAATAAATATTCCTATCTGGGAGGTTGAGGAAGATTCTCTTATCATTTTTAAGGCTATGTCTGAAAAAATTCATGTTCCTTGGAATATTTAATACTCTATCATAAGGTTCAAGTGGATTTTGGATAATGACACATACATCCTTCATACAATGCATGAGGGGAATATGGTGGATGATTTCATTGAATTTAAAGTATCTCTAGAAGATCTTCTCCTAGTTTTTTCTAGTATTGGGTCCTTTCCATTAGAGGGCTTTAACTTTGTCTCAGTAGATGCACATAGACCTAACTATTTCAGACACCCCTAATTTCTCTGTTGTATGATCTTCTTCCCCTATTCATTTAATAAATAAATTCTTTTTGTGAGTTGTTATAACAACACATAATTTTATCAATAGAATTTACCTTTTTATAATTATGTCATAATACACATCCATCATATAGAGAACCCAAAAAAAACTTTAATATCATAAATGAATATTTAAATAGGTGGTATTTATAAAAATTAAGGAACCTATACTATGGGAATACTAATTTGACTATTCTAATAGTAATACAACCATTCAGAATAGTAATCTAGCCATTAGAATAGTAACCTCACATAAGATAGTTTAAATAAAATTTAGGTATCTTATAAATAAAAATATTATACAATTATGACTTTGTATAAGTAAATAAATGTTTTAAAATTTATAAATTATGTGTTTATATATTTGTAAAATGAAAATGTTTGTTTACAATTTTATAATTAATACAATGATTTAAAAGATTTTTTTTCATAGAATAGAATCATAAATTAATATTATTTTATTTATAATTATAATATTATTTTATAAGTCCTTTTTTAATTTTTCAAATGGCTATAAAATATATTATATTATTGAAATTGGTATTTTTTGAATAATTTTTTATTTTCATAAATTTATTATATGTAAAAATTTATTTACAAAAAATGGGGTCCATTTTTGAAATCTACAGATCCAGAAATGGTTTTTGTGAATTTTTTAGATTTTTCTAAAATAGTTGAGTTTTTTTGTGAATAGTGAGATATGATAATTTACAGTATAAGCTAAATACATGAATTTCTAGGTCATATATGATGTATTTATAATTTAATCACCCATTATGTAGAACTCTTTTTCACTATTTACTATCATACCTACAGTAATGAACACTATTTGTAGTCTTGATACTAAATAATAAACAACTGAATATACAAATAAAATTACCCCCCCATAAATATGACCCCTCTCCACCCCTTCTCATCACACATTTTATGCCTTATAGTTTTTATAAAATCTTCACAATTCCCATCCCAGTATTCTTTACCATTTCCAAGTTTAGATTGTCATAACAGGATACCAAACCCAAGTACCTTAAAGATGTTCTAAAGGAGACATCATTTAAGAGGTAAAATCTCCGATCCATTTTTTAATGACCACAAAAGACTTTGTCTTTTATTATAAGAAAAGGGATGAAGAGCCTACAAAAATACACTTAAGGGTGTCTGAAATAATGTATCCCAAGGTCATCATCCTGAACAAAGTTTTTACCCACGGGGGAAAAAACCCACAATGGAAAATATAAGGAACTACTCATCCTAGGACACTAAAGAGGAAAGAATGTGAGCCACAAAATTTCCTTCAAACCAGGTTTGGAGGATGCACACATGATTGTTTATAAGCATCTTTCACCTTCTAATTGGGTATTCAATGGACCAAGAAATAGGACCCTTACCTGAAATTGCATTGTATATTGTAACTGAATTGGTATAATTATACATAATAGGAAAACTCCTCTTATTGAAAAGAATCATGATGGTGAGGATAGAATGGGCCTCTACTTGATGGGAGTCACCATGCCCGAAGAAATCATAGAAAGAAGACATGAAAAATCCTTTCATGTATCTAATCACTCCACCACCCCTCATATATCCCATATAGAATGAATCATATGTGCTTGACTAATTTCCCAAGAGTGGTGGCTTCCATTTGAACCATTTTCCCTAAACATTTGGGTTGATTTGAGTTGATGGTAGGGAGAAGGTCCATGGGAGAAGGACCATCCACCAAGCATTTCCACCACCTGAATACGTCCATAAAAATGGTTTATGACATTATAAGGGATACTTGTTATGGTCCTCAGAGAGGAATAATGCCAAATAGTCATTTCTAGCCATCTAGAGAACCCAGTACCTAGTAGTAATAATTATGTTTCTACCTTTTCTCTCTAGGATGATACTATTTTCATCCCAGAACCATTGGTGTAAGAACATCTCTATGGAAGAAACCTGATCGTACACACTATTAGATTATCCTAAAGCGCCCTAGACCTCATTCTCCTAAATTTTATTGAAAGAAAAATGTATAGTGGACTCAATGCTGGGTACCCTACAATGGGAACATTTAGAATCATGACTGATTCCTATCTTTCAGATTCTTTCATCCATATGTTGGGCATTATTCTAGAAATTCCAAAACATGAAAAAAAAAATTTAAAAGGTTTCTCCTTGAATAAAAAAATATCTCTCCAAAGGTCCTAATGATTATACATTTCTTGGGTCATGTGAAAGTATATACTTTTGAAAATACCTGAAGCATATCCAATAAAGGCACATCATTCCATATCACTAGTTTGAACAATACTATCAAATATGCTTCTCTAATTATCATCCAATGTAGTCTAAATGAAATTGGGATAGTTGTTAACCTCTGTAAAGCTGATTTTAATTGTTGGGAAGTGTGGGAAGCCAAGAGGATTCCCTGAACAGTTATGTAACCAATATAAAATTTCACCCTTTCCAAATAACCATCTAGTATGAAGATGAGGATTATGGATAGAGGGCTGGATCATATTTTGAATTTTTGATGATTTAAATATAGATAGGATCCCATAATTGTTGTAAAAACTTTTCATTTTCTTTCCCAATAAGTTGTTCCACATCTATTACCTCCCAAGAAATCTTGCAATGTAGACCTTTCATGGATCCACAAATACTATCATGATTAATCCCCCTTTCCTTAACAGGTTTGGAAAGTTTGTAATAATAAGCCCAATGACACTTACCATCCAAGTGCTCATCCCAAAGAAACCAAATCAGAGTTATTTTAATGATGTAAATCAACTTCTTTAGACCATAAATATTGACATTATATTCATAAGAATGGAGAATATAGTGGAGTTTATCATATTGATTCTCCCAACAAATGATAGGAACCTCTTTTTTTAGATTAATATTCGAACAATGATTTTCTCCATGACTAAGTCAAATTGATTGATGAGAAGGTTGTTAGGGGACACATGGGGACCCAAGTATTTAAAGGAAAGAAACCTTTTGCTTGAAAATGATGGATTCCAAATACCTTATCCTTATCTCAGAGCATTAACTAGGAACAAAGAAGATTCTTTTCTCACAGTTGACAACATGGCCACTCCCAGAGCAATAAAACTCAAGAGCTACATTAACTCTTTGAATAAACCTTATATTACCATTAACAAAGAGTATGGTGTCGTCTACAAACATAATATGGGATATACCTCCATTTGTATTTTTATTATGGAAAGGTTAAATCTTACCCAAAGTAATGGAATGATTTAAATACCATTTGAGAACATCTTGAGTAATGATAAACAGAGAGGGGTGAGGGGGACTCCCTACCTCAAGCCTCTAGTATCCATAAAAATACAAAAAATGTTTCCCATGAAGAAAGTGGAAAACCATGGAAAGATAAAGTAGTGAAATAGAATATCATTGACCAATATAGAAAAGAACCATACATTCTAGAACCCTATTGATGAATCTACATTTTACTCTATCATGAGCATTACTAATTTCAAGATTAAGGGCCAAATTTATTCTTGTAGGATCAAAATGATACTAATTGTAGTATAAAAATAATGATGTCGATGCTCAATATACAAAAGGGGGGGGGGTGAATTGTATACTTTAAAAAAAATTTCAGGAACTTTTAACAATGGTAATGTTTAAAAAAGATAAACAAGGTAAATTAACAAAACCTCTTAGTTCGCAAACTTGCTTGATTCTGAAAATGTGGTTCCAGAAATGAAACTAGTTATAAAAACGTAATAGATTACAGAAATATAGATCTGAAAAAATGAGATTCTGGAAATGTGGTTCCTGAAATGAAACATAACAAATGTTTATAAAAAAAATGATTTTGCCTTAAAGCGTATAGAATCCTATTTAATTAAAGTACAATTATATTAAAGTATAAGATAGTTATACTTTCCTTATCAATCAAAATACAGTGGAAAATAAACTTGAAATAATATAAGTAACAAGTATAAAAATATTTTAACCCAAAGAGTATGGTTTCCAACAACCTTGGATAAAGGACCGTTGATTTATACATTCAAGAAAGTCTATATTACCCACACTAGGGTAATCCCTCGATACGAATATCGGAATCTGTCTTACTATCCCCACAAGCCCTCGAACTTCAAGGTAGTCAATACCTCTGTATTCTTATCCCTGGAAGCCCATAAATGTACTCAGCAACATTCAAAGTCACATGAAGCGATTCTAAACAAGATGTTTATTATGCACAAATCATGAAAGTCTCTATCTTTATAAATCACTTTAACAACATGTAATCTCAAGATTGATCATCTATTTTTGAGCTTGTTTAAATGAGCTCTTATTTATAAGAACATCTTCAACAGTCAGCTCCCTCCTCCAACGATCATATTTTTCCTTGAATTTCAGAGTGACTTGTATATGTATCACTCAAAAAATGGTTAGTAAATAATAGAATGCAGGACATTGTTTCATAACTCAAACAAGTATAAGAAAAAATATGGTTTCTTACACAAAACCATTTTTTGGAGTCTAAGGAAAAATACAATTCGGATTCTACGCAAGATAACCTTTAGAGTCTATATTACAAGGAAATTCAGATTCTGTTTCTCAGGAATTCCGAATCAGAATTCTATAGACTTAGGAGTCTGAGTTCTAAAGACTTCGGAGTCTGAATTATAAAGAATTTAGAGTCTGAACATAGAAAGTTCAGATTCCCAATTCAGAAAGTTTGAAGTCTGAATTTAGAGAATTTTGAGTCTGAATTTTGAGGAATTTAGAGTCTGAATTATGAAGAAGTCAAATTCTAAATTCTAAAGAATTCGGATTCAAAATGTATAACGTTCGAAGTCTGAATTCAGAAAGTTCGGAGTCTAAATTCAGAGAATTCAAAAACTAAACTTAGAAAGTTCGGAGTCTGAATTTAGAAAGTTTGGAGTTTGAATTCAAAGAATTCAGAAACAAAATTCAGATCCTGAAAACAAAATACTCTATATCTAAGTATTTATATGATTCTGAGGTTTTAGATACGAAACTGAATTTTATACATAGAATGAAAATGAGTTAGGTTTAAAGGAATTATGACATGTTTAATGAAAACACGTCAAGAATAAATTTCCTTTGGGAAGGAAAATTTTCTTTATGAATATAAAATATAGGGGAAAATAAATTTTCCTTATGATAGAGTGTTTGTGATTTTCAAAACAAGAAGGAATGGAAAAGTCATAAGGAAACCTTATTGACTCAACAATCTCCCCCAAACATGAAAGAATGTAAAATTCATAAGGAAACCTTATTAACTCAAAAGTATCCCCCTTTTTTGAAAGCACAAGCATCCTTACAAAAAAGAATATAAGGACTTTATAAATTTTATTGGCTTTTAAATAAAAACTTATATCCCTTTACATATGGATCAATGTGAATACGACTAACTCCCCATTAGGCCTTGAAAACCCTAAGGATTGTATTCTGAATTTTTGGAATGAGATTTACCATTTTCTTGCATACAAAAATCTTCATGATGAAAACTCCTCCTTAGATGAACTCCCCCTTAGAGAAATTTCTTCTTTTACTTTGTATTATTTTTTTAAAATTTATTTCTACCACATTGTGATTTTAAAAAAGGATTAAATGGAATGGAAAAGGAAATATTATACCATAAATATTAGTACTAAACAACCAAAAATATAAAGACAAACCCAAAATTTCATTAGGATTGGAAAAATTTATACAAGGAAGAAATAAAACAAAAGATCAGAACTGAACAATATTATCCTTCCTTATCCTTCAGAATCAACATCTTTACTATGGTTTGAGAATTTTGAGTTCCTTGTGATCCTTCTATACACATTTGAGAAGCTAATCCTAATATTCTATTTTCTTTTATAACGCTTTGATTTTTTCTTCCTGATCCTTAAGAGATTCTGCCTGCACCTTTAGAACTTCTTCTCGCTTAGAAAAGTTTTCCTCAAATATGATTCTCTGATCTCTTTCCCTCTTCCAACTCTGAGAAACTAAATACAACTTCCTATTCACATATTTTACTTCTTGTATCTGATGATTCTATTCCATAGTTTTCTTTTCCTCAAAACTATTTGTGTGATCCTTGATCTTTACATATTTGGTGTCAAATGCATCCTTGAAATTATCTTGAAACTCATCAAGAATTATCATGTATACCACAGTTTTCTTTGACCAGCTGGTCATTTTCTTGCATGATCTTTTGTGGGATTCATAGTTAATAAGAAAAGTCTTGAAGTCTACCTCAAGTTTGACACACTTATCCATCACCATGGATACTGAATCTGATTTTGGATTTATTGTGTGCTAAAGAATCTTTCTTCTAGAGTATATACTAGGAAATATTAGAATAGTCCCAATAATATACTTCAAATACTGGAAAACAAAATCTTGTTCAAGGGAGGATGATTCCAAAGAAGAAATTTATATTTGGGAGGTTTCTTTTTCTAACTCAGTAGCATTCCTCTTTTAAGAAACACCAACGTCTTTCTTATTTACCACATCCTTGGTATGTGTATCAACTACTACCTATTTTCCCTTATCAACCTTCGAAATGAATTCCTCTTGATCAAGAGATTCATGTTCACTATTAGATAGTTGAATGATTTTTTCTTCATGAAATTTTTCCTTTCCGGCTCCTACCTTAGCATCCTCTTGGTGAATAAAATATTTATTTATGCTTTATTCTTAATATGGTTTGTGTACTTCATATTCAGCTTTATCTTCATCCTTCACAGGAGTATCAAGATTTGATGATTCACCTTGAGATGTTCAGAATGATAATTTTTCATAAGGGCTTTCCTTCTCATGAAAATTCTCTACTTGATTTATCAAATCTTCAGTATCACCACTGTCTTCTTCTTCTACTACTACTTCTTTTTCATCTACTAATTTTTCTTGGACTTTTTATGGAGATACAAACCTTTTTATCGGAGTCTGGTAAATGTTCTATCAGGAAGGATTATGGTACAAGAAAATTCTCAGATGCTTTCTCAGTAGCCTTCAGAAGGGATTGAACTATTTCATCCTTGGAAAACATCTTCTTTTGCTTCTTTTCTTTCTCTTGTTTCTCATGCTCTTCAGATGCCTTTTCTTTCAAAGATTTTTCTTCAACAAGGTCCATGCCAAACTTAGGCTCCCCTTCATTCTTATTTCTATTTTCTTCTCTCCATTTAGCTACAACCTCATCAAGATAGGATTTTTTTCTTCTTTGGATTCGGTGGTGCGGATTGGGTTTCCTTAGCCGTCGGCGTTTTTGGCTTCTCTTCCACATCATTCAACTTCCTCTTCCTTCCACCCTTTTTAGAGGTCTCAGCTACCTCCTATTTCTTTGAAATAGCTTCAACTTACTCTTCAGGAAAGTCATAGAATTGTTCAGATTCTTTGGAAAAACCAAATTTAATTCTTCTCAAAGTGTCATTACATAAGAACATAACTTTGAAATTTCATGACATATATTTGCAAGGGATTTTGAGAGATTATAAACACCAAACAATCATGTTTGAAAGAATGGTTGGATACATAATAATTTGACCCTTTAGATTTCCGTTCTTTATGTCCACTATCGTAACCAAGATATGCTTGATCAAGTTTATCTTCCTTAGGTTTACCAAAAAATAAAGAATGTACATATCACTTTTTTTTCATATTATCCTTGTCTCCTTTTCTTGGTACTATGAATCCTTGAACCCACAATTCAAGAATCCGAAAATTGTTAGACAGGTGAAGAATATTCAGAGTCTTTACCCCTAAAATACTAAGACAAGTGATGGATTTTTCTTTAATAAAACTTCCTTGAACATCAGGAAGCTTATGTGAGCAAAACTCTTCTTCTCATTCATAAAGAATTCCAATCAAACAAGAAGACTTGGTAAATGAAAGAGAATATTACTTACTGTAACACTTGAAAGAAAATTTGCTCATTCCTTCTTCCTTGAATAAAGTTACTATGTTGTATAATTCAATTAGCAACTCCGGATACACCAGATCTTGTGCTTTCTATTTTGAAATGCAAACAATCTCCCACCCATTAAGCTTTATATTCCAAGAGATGATGTAATCAAACTTAGTGAAGAAATTTGGATGAACCAACCTTTCTCTGTAAACCTTCCATTCAAAGATTTTCTTTTTTGGACGACATTTCTTTTAAAGCTTCGATATACATTTCGAGCTAAGGAAACCTTGAATATTCGGAACGAGAATATGTAGGAGGGTCAGAGGTTCAATATGCGAAGGATTTAGTTTCGATGTGGGACAATAATTGCGGGTCCTTTATATAGGCATTTGAGGTGACAGTTTAGCTTCCATACTCAATCCAATGGTTGAAAAACCTTCTGATCAGATCTGATGGTTGAGATAATAACCGAAAAGGAAATTTTTATAAAATCCGATATTTTGAGGTTTTTTTTATGAAAAACATTCGGATTTAAGAAAAAGTGAATACATAAATTTAAAAACCGATGAAAATAAAAAAAAGTAAAATATGATTACAAAAACTTATGAAATGAAACATACATTATGGATTTCAAGGAAGATTATTCGTAATTAGGAAAATTCTACTTGAAGAACATTAAATTCCGAAAATTTTGATTACAAAAACGCTGACTACAAAAATATTTATTATGAAAATTTTAGATACGAAAAGATTCATTACAAAAATTTTAAGTATGAAAATATTCATTACGAAAATTTTAAGTATGGAAATCATCATTAAAAAAATTTACAAAAATCTTCATTACGAAAATTTTGAATACAAAAATATTCATTATGAAAATTTTTAGTAAAATAATATAGTCTATGAAAAATGAATAATAAAAAAATAAACTACAAAAAATTTTAGAATCTAACAAAAAAATGTAATCCCCCTATGAAAAGGAGTTCCTTAATGTAAGGATATTGGTTTCAACATGAGGTTAACATGGAATATTACCTTATGGTTATCATTCCAAACTTCTATTTAATGTATTCAAATCTATCAGATGGTAAAGATTTTGTGAAAATATCAGCAAGTTGATCTTGTCTTCTGATAAATTGATGAATGATATCTTTTTTTTGTCTGTGATCCCTAATAATGTGATGCCTAATATCTATGTGTTTTTCATGACATTGATGTGCATCGGTGTTAGTTAGGGAAATGGTACTAGTATTATCACAAAACAAAATTGTGTTTTGGTAAAACTCATGCCATAATCTGTGAGTGTGTGTTGAATCCACAACACTTGAGCAGAACAACTTCCACCTGCTATATATTTAGCTTCATCAGTGGAAAGTGCTACTGAGAGTTTCTTTTTTCATGAAAAATATGTAGAGAACTGAAGCTTAAAGTATATGTACATTACATTACTTTTGCAGAATACTTAGTACATAACAAAAACACACACACAAGGACCGTAATAGTTTAGTGTCTTTGGAAACTTGGAATATAATCTTCTAATCGTGGTGAAAGATCATCAACATCTCCTATAAAGACCTTCCTTTTTTTACCTAAAACCTTTCTTTATATCCTGGGGAAACGAAAACATAAAAGGGTGATCTCCAATGCTCAGTAATGGTAAACAAAAGAAATATCAATCACATCACATACATAAGAACATAACATTTTGGAAATATTAACCTGCAAAAGAAATCATAATTTCATAACATGGGATAAATCATAGTAGTCAAATGTAATCCCAATAATCATAACATAAAACATGAAACTTTGTGGCATACACACATAATAATAGAGAATCATTTCTTATTAGTCAAGACTCATTGCCAAGACTATCTTAGTGGACAAAGTCCATTTTTGAACCGAGTTCACTCCTCGTTTCAGTCCTGTTTCACTGAACCGGTTTAACCTGCCGTTCCAGCCATGTCTATCCCATGAGATATAAAATTTTTACCCAATGCATTGGAGGGAGATATAGGTCCCACCCATCTCATAATGATACCATTCTTATGTGTGCCACAAAATCATAAACCATACATCATAGCATAACCATTGTAATAAAAATGGGAATCTCGAGCATCGTGACATCATAAAACAATTCATATAAGATAACGGAATTCATAAAAATATTTGAAACACAACATAATATAATCCATGTAATTATAGGGATAGAAACATAACCCTATATTTTCTTATATGGAAAATAATTTTGATAAAACACTTGAACTCCATTCTTGAGGAAAATATCCTTTTTACTTCAAAAACAGTTTTCCTTTCGTAACATGTCATACAATTCTAAACTAAAAGAAGTTGATTAAAAATAAACTTGAAAACTTGTAAAGGAATATTCTTGGAAATAATGTTTTAAAAATCCATTCATGCCGTATAAGTTAAAAAAACATTCTTCTGTTACTCTTGTCGGAAAAGTCAAAAGGTACCTCGTACGAAAAACGACAACAGATTCCTTTCATATCTTTTACTAAAAACTCACCGAAGGGTAAAATTGGAGTTAAACAATTGTAGGTGGATGGAAATAATATTACATATTGAGGAAACATGGATGTGGATGATAAAATACACCCCAGTAAATACCAAAGTATAAACAATCTCAGATAAAAATGAGATTGTGATATTTTCTCTAACCATAGGTCTGATTTGCTTCGTAAGTGTCTGAAACTCCTATATAATGATTTAAATAATGTCATTGACTTATTCCAGAATCATAATCATTGTTATGATATCATATATGGTTCACTTATGACTTTATTTTACCCATTCTTTTGTAAATTCCATGTTAAAGAGCGTTTTGGGTAAAATCGTTTCATTTGTCGTCCGTGTTTTGACTTGTAATTATTCATATGATTACATAGATCATGATTACTTAATTATAGAATATAAAACATGATTTATATATAATATATATTCAGAATATACATATATATATAATAGATCAGTAAATAGAATGAAATACACCGTTCATGGAAACAGTAGGCCGTACGTACGCATGAACGCTGCTTTCGTTTCCTTATTGAGTTGAATGGAATTAAGTAGATGACATACATATATATAAAAATAAATACAGTATCATTATTAGGTCATATATTTCATTATTACTTATTATATATACTTTATAATCATTCATGAATGGTGAACGTGGAGAATGAATCTCATCGCGTTGTGGAGATGGTAGTCCGTACGTACGCACGAGCGATGATATCGTTCTCATGATTGTGGAATTGTATTGGAGTGTATGTATACTACTTCAGAATCAATATCACTTTAAAATAATCATATAGTTATTATTTACACCATTATACCCATACAAGTAAGGTGGTGGTGGAAAATAGATTACACCACGGCATGGAGATGGTATTCTGTACGTACGCACGCATGGTGATTTCGTTTTCTGTAGGATGGATAGATGGTGAAATAGGGTTGTTTTATACATATAATAACATATCAGTATATGAGTTATTCTGATGTTACTACTTCATAATGAAACAACATAAGAAGAAGAAGTGGAAGAAGAAATAAAGTTGAAACAATCGGTAACGGACATTACCTCTTCTTTGAAGCGCCTCTTTGAGTCCTCCACTTAGGGTACTAAAAGTAGTCTTTGAAGAATACCAGGACCTCTAGAATGTTGTTAGGGAAGTGGAGAAGAGAAGTTGGCAGGGTTTGGCTGAGCTTGAAGGCTCAAAGTGGTGTGAGGAAGAGAGGGAGGAGGTGCCCTTTTATAAGGGAGGAGAGGGGCTCCTTTGGAATAACAAAAAATATTATTTTATTATAAAGACTAATTTGGGTTTAAATACCTCCAAATTGATTTATTTAGAAGCTAAGGTGGGGATGGGTCGAAATAATCTCATCCAATAGAATTTGGACAAGTTTAGTTTACTATTTCAACCTTATCATTTAGTTTTAACTTTAAGTTAGATAATTTTACTTTTACCGTGTCTTTTTGTGTTCTTACACTATAAGGTTAATAAACTTACAATAACAAGACAAACTAATCCCAATTTGTTTATCATTAATATATATAACCTTATATAAGTCATTTGGTCGAACCTTAGATTTTTAGGAATAAAATAACAATTAATAACATAATAGGTTTTTAAAAAACTATTTTATGTCAATTTTGACACTATTTAGTAATTGATTTTTGTGAAAATCATAAAAGAATGATTAGTTCGAAAAAAGTAAATTAAATTAATACTAACATGTCATATTAACCTATAAAATTAGTTTAATTCATAGAAAGTCTCAAATTACATTTATTTGGGTATTTATAACATCCATTAAGTCAATATTTCATTAATAAGATAATTATTGTATCATCATTGTGTCATAAATAAATTACCTTATTTAAAGTCTAAAAATTACAAACAAAATACCATTATGTAGGAAATAATTTTATCTTTCTAATGAATATTTATAGTCAAATTTATCTTATGTATAACCCTATATTAAAAATGATATACTTATTAAACTTTGATTTTAACTATTTTAACCCTTCATTAAATAAATTAATAATAAATGTCCTAATCTAATCCATGTGGTCCTAAATGGTAATACTTTATTCCTAAGGTTGTTTTTGGTCGAATTACACTTATCCAATACAATTAGGACATGTTTTAGGGTAATAATAATATCATTTTTACCCTTACTTACCCTATTTACTTTTAACCGTGGTAAAAAAAGTAAAAAGTTACTATTCACCAAAAATTATTTTCATCTCATTGAACCACATTTTACTTACTGACATCAACCGTGTCTCTATGATTTTTTAAATTCCACTCACAGAAGCAGTAAAACTAAGATTTATAAAAAATTCATTTTTTTACTACCACTTAGTGGTTTCACTATTCATCAAGAAATGAAAGTTTCCAGAAAAATACCAAAAATTAGGCCTAATCTATATTTGATATTATGAACTGAAAAATGAGGTATATTTTACCAAATTCAAAACATATCAGTTGCATTACTTAATTTTAAAATTAATTCCCGTCATCAAAAACAAATAGCGTGTTCTTAAGAGATAATAACTATCAAAAGATTGACACTTGTTTATGTCTGGTTTAAATGTGAAATTACATCCAATGACCAACATTGTATTAAATTGTAAAATATATTCCAAATATACTTTAAAACCACTCAAATTAATAATTTATCACTATTAATCATTTCGATTAAAAAGGTTGTTTTTAATTAAAATTTAGTAATTTTCACTATTCATCAGAAAATGAAAGTTATCCGAAGAGTACCAAAATTTCACCCTAAGCTAATTCCGATATTCCGAATCCAAAAATGAAGTCCATTTTGGAAAATAAAATTTTAAAAATTTCAAAAAGTGGTTATTACTATTCATAACGGCTAGTTTTAATAATATTTTAATAGCATATTGTTGTTTAGTGAAACTCGTTATTGCGTACTACACACGCTATCGAGGAAGGTCGTGATTGCGTGTAATGAAAGGCAAGTCAATGATGCGTGTTTTGCAAGCTCCTTTTGGTGAAGCGTACAAAACAAGACATTAATGAAATTAAAAAGAATATTTTTCATAAAATCTCAGGGTGTTACATTCTACCCCCCTTAAAACGAATTTCACCCTCAAAATTCATCGGGGTTATAAATGGTTTACTACTTGAAAGTTTCTTTAATAGAAACCCACATTGTAAAAAGAAATACCAAAACCAATCTTTAAAAACAAAAGTATGAAACGTAACGGTTACCCAAATAAACTAATCACTGGGTTTCCACGTAGGTGAAAATATAGATATGGAAGAGAAATCTAACCATCATGTTCTGATGGAGAGTGGTAGAGAACATGGCTATGGAAAAGCCATCAATCACAAAGCCATAAATTTGTGATGATATAAGGTACCATCTGATTCATCATATATAAGAGCACTAGGAAAACATTTTTGGTTTTCAAGATCAATTCCCTAAAGTTGATGATATTTGAATTAGAAGAAATACTTTCGTGATTTTGGTATAGTCTCACTGTTGGTCCTTCTTTGGACAATTTCCACTTCATCTCTTAAATAAATGAAGTTGAATTTATCATTCGTGATGTGTTAACAGATCATGTGATAGAATAATGGGTCATTCCATCTGTCTCAAACAAAAGGTTAGAAAAGTTATCAAAAAATACATAAGTCCATATATAGTGAGATTAATCATATATAGTTCTTAAAATGGACTTATACTTCATATATCATACTGCTTAATATAATAAAACTTGTTTCTACTAAACAGGGACTCCTTGTAGGCCAGTGGTAGGCGATAAAGGCCAGTTGCACTTCGGTTGTGGGTTCGATTCCCACAGCCTTGTTTGACGCGATGGGTTGTCGCCCGTCCTGCAGGTTGTCCTTTTTCTAAAACTACATTACTATAACATCCCATAAATAATATCAAAAAAGGTCTATCCTTAAACAATAAGAACTTATGTCCAACATAATCCATTCCAATATTTAGACTTATCTAAAATACTTCAGTCCAAGCTCATAGTATAAAGAAAATGATTACTTGAAATGTCACATAACAATCACGTTAATGCCATCATTTATCCCCCATATATCATAAGATATATCTTGTTGGTCAAATTACAAACATGTGAATACCTTATTCATGTATTCTCTTGAAAATTGAATACCCATCGAACCTTAGTGAAAACATGAATGCAGTTAAAAGTTAACACATTCCACAAACCAAAATCCTCAAAATTATTTATACTCAAACCATGATATCACTTAGTCATTATATAAATCATGAGCTCATGAATACAGTCAAGCATTTCATTTTATCATTTTCCCTTCATTATACGCATATCATCTTTTTTTCCAAAAATATCTCAATCACATTCCATGGTTACCAGTACCATTGAAAACCACAATAGACCAATACATAAATATTCCAATATTCCACGATACTATATAAAAAATTATTTTGGGATCCCATTACATAAACCCTTAATCATTCCACCACATCGTTGTCATATTCAACATCAGTAATAGTGATCGCATGTGACTTCCCTTTGTCCTTTGCCTTAAGTGGTTGCTCATGTCGATCATCATTAACCCTTGGATTAGGGCATTGATTAGCATAATGCCCCATTTCATTGCACTTGAAGCATTGAAGTGTTATTGGTGCGTTCTCTGCAGTCGTTTCTTTATTCACACCATTAGCAACCATTTTTCTATTACTTCGACACTCAGCTGCTCGATGACCTTCTTTTCCACACTTAAAACATTTTCTAGTCCCTATAAGACAATCTCCAGCATGCTTCTTTCCACACTTTGAGCATAATGAAACATTCATCTTCTTTTCACAATTATTCTAAGATTTCTCCTTGAACTCCGTCTTTCATTTCTTGTCAAAACCATGAGATGGATATGTAACACCAACTTCCATTTCTACTTTAATAACACAACGCACAATTTCTTCATAGCTACTGAAGTCTCTTATAGCTAATGCCCTTCGAAGATTTGGTTTTAAGCAACTGAAGAATCGATCAACTTTACTTTCATGTTGGATGATAAAGCCAGATGCATACCTTGAAAGCCTTGTAAAATTCGCTTCGTATATACCAACAGATTCATCATCCTTCTTTTTTAGTTCAAGAAACTCCTTATCCATCTTTGTTCTACGAATACGAGGGAAGTACTTATTGAAAAATAAGTTCTATAGACTCAATTTTATCTCTTGGCCTCGTATTCTTGATAAGATTCCACCATTGATTAGATTCACCTTCCAAATGATATACTGCTAATATGACTTTATCATGTTCAGAACATTGAAGAACTGAAAATATCTTTTCAGTGGTACTGATCCATTGTTCAGCAACAAGTGGATCGGAAGACCCACTGAAAGAAGGTGGGCATTGCCTCTTGAAAGACTCAATAGAATATTGTTCCCTTCTCTGCTCATTTGGAAGTCTAGAATGATTCATAGCTTGTGTATGTATAGTAATAATATTTTTCACTCCATCTCCCATAACATTTGTTTGTTCAGGAGGACAATCATTGCATTTTCCATTACATTGATCAACATGGTTCCTTCGGGTTCCATCCATCGTCTAAAACCCAAAAAGAATAGTGTGAGAGGCAAAAATCACACTAGGGAAAACAACATAATAAAGGGGGAGTACCTTCAATATCTAACATCTTAGGTTACCGTAATTCTAGTACTATAGCCTATACTTATACTTAACCTTGGGGACATCCCTACACATACCTTAGAAATATCTATAGGGATCTCACTAAATTTCTCGCATCCTAGTTTCCAAAGGTTGACTAAACCTTTCCTCTGATACCAACTGTAGAGAACCGAAGCTTAACGTACTTGGACATTACATTACTTTTGCAGAATACTTAGTACATAACAAACACACACATGTTGTACCTCTCGTACCCCCCGTGGTTTTATTTTCATGGTCACAATCACTCTCTTATTTTACTAATCGTGTTTTAAGTGTTTTTGTTGATAGGCAAAAGGTTGCCAAGGATTTGGGCTGAGAAGAATTCAAAATGGGCTAAAAATCAGTCCACTGGCCAACCGGTGTCTCAGCACCGGCCAGCCGATGGAGGCCTGGACAGAAGGCATCCCTCTGTCTAGACCACCGGCCAACCGGTGTCACACCAGCGGCCAGCCGGTGGCACCCAGCTGAATAGTGTTTGCTACTGTCTCAGCACCGGCCAACCGGTGGCCTCAGTACCGGCCAGCCGGTGACACCTGCACAGAAGGCAGAGCTACTGCCAAGGCACCGGCCAACCGGTGGCCTCCTCACCGGCCAGTCGGTGGCCCCTGGACAGAAATCCTCTTCCATTTTGTACACACCGGCCAACCGGTGGAGATGTACCGGTCAGCCAGTGGAGCCAGTCAAACTAGCCGTTGGGCTTTTGACCAGCCTGTCCACTTGCCTCCCAACGGCTCCGAAAGCCTCTCCAACAGCTCCAAAGGCCTCCAACGGACATATGAGGGTTCCCCCTCTATAAATAAAGGACCTTGAAGCCCCGGAACAAGTGCCGGACCATAATTAAGCATTTTGAAGCCAACGGACACATTTCTCATCATTTGGGGAACCTCCGGCGGATTGCTCCAAGGGAACCCCAACTGATCCAATCCAATTCCACATCCAAGGAGCATCTCCAAAGAAGATTGGGAGCACCCTTCATCAGCTCCATCAACTTTGGCGCCCAAGGCTTCTCCAATTACGATTTTTATTGTTTTATTTATTTTGAGCTTAAATTGAGTTTGTGCCTACAAACTCCCACTTCTCTAATCCTCCATTCTTTTGGGTTTTCACACCACCTTTAAGATGTGAAGAGGTTAGTCAAGCCTTTCCTTTTAAAAGGCTTGAGTCACCGGTGAGCTAGCCTTCACCCGTTAAAAAGGCTAGTGGGTTTCTTGCTAAAACCATTAAAAAGAAAGCTGTAATAAGTGAGCTAGCCTTCACCTGTAAAAAGGCTAGTGGGTTTCTTGCTACAACCATTGAAAAGCAAGCGGTAGTAAATCTCTCAACGGTTGAGTTGGGAGCGGAGACGTAGGCCGGGTTTTAGGCCGAACTCCGTTATCAATTCTTGTGTCTTGCCTTCATATTTCCGCTGCTCTTTTTACTTTGATCTTAATTTGTTAATTATTTTTTAAAAGGCAATTCACCCCCCCTCTTGCCATCACATCCTTTCTTTATCCGCCTAAAAATTGGTATCAGAGGCAAAATTTGAGTAATACCCTAACCGGTTTCAAATTCAAGATCCATTTGTGATGGCCTCAACTTCTTTCGCCCCCGAAGGCTATTCTTTGGGTCGTGCTCCATTCTTTGATGGAACCGACTATACTTATTGGAAAACCAGCATGACTACTTTTCTTAGAAGTATAGGTTATCCCATTTATAAAATTGTCATGCATGGTTATTCTTTATCTTCTCCCGATGAATCCAAATGGACTCAAGCCGATATTAAAAATTTCGAGCTTGATGGCAAATCCATGAACGCTCTTCATTGCGGCCTTGATCGTAATGAATTTAATCGAGTTTCCACATGTACCACATCTCATGAAATCTGGAAACTTTTGGAGGTTACCCATGAGGGGACCAACAAAGTAAAGGATACTCGATTAGATATGTTTCGTCAAGATTTTGAGTCTTTTACCATGCATCCAAATGAATCTATTACTGAAATGTTTACACGCTTTACTGACGTTTGCAATGGTAGAAAATCTCTTGGAGATAATGTTTCTGCAGAAACAATGGTCAAGAAGATCCTATGGATCCTACCAAGCTCATGGGCTCCAAAGGTCACGACAATTCAAGAGGCAAAAGACATCAAGAACATGCCGGTCGAAGAGCTCATCGGATCCCTCATGACTTATGAGATCACAATGAGGAGGCAAGCTGAAAAGGAAGGCAAACCGATCAAAACTCCAAAGAACATCGCCTTCAAAGTCCAACAAGAAGAAAGCTCCTCCTCCTCATCGTCTTCATCATCAAGCGGCGATTCCGAAATGGAGAACCTTGCCCGCAAGATGCACAAGTTCATGAAGAAGCACAAGAAGAAGAAATCCCACAAGGCTCATCCCAAAGAAAAATCCGAGCCCAAGGTAACATGTTATGGGTGTGGCGAGAAGGGCCATTACAAGCCCGATTGCCCACTCAACAAGAAAAAGGCCAAGCAAAAGGAAAAGAAGAAGGCTTTCAAGGCCACATGGAGTGATAGCTCCTCATCGTCCTCCTCCTCCTCAAGTGACCAAGGTAAAAAATGCCTAATGGCATTCCATGAGGTATCATCTTCTGACTCCTCATCCTCTACTTCTTCAAATTCTTTCAATAATTTATCCTATGAGGATCTCCAATTTGCAAGAGATCAATTGGTGGAAGGTTTTCACGAACTTTCTTCCAAATTTGTTGCTTTAAAAAAGAATTTCAAAAAACTCTCTTCCGAAAAAGAACAACTTCTTAAAGAGAAGGAAGAGTTGACCCTCAAAATCCAAAATCTTCCCGATATTGATTCCATGGAATCAACTATCAAGGACTTAAGGGAATCCCTTGCCAAGTTCACCCAAGGTGAAAAAAATCTTAACCAACTCCTTGGTTCCCAACGTATATCTAGAACCACCGAAGGGCTTGGCTATTCCAAGCAAGCTTCCTCTTCCCATGCACCTACTATTTCTGTAAGGGGGAGCTCTCAATTTAAATTTTGCAATTATTGTAAAAAACCCGGGCACTTAATTTATGAGTGCAATTGAAAAAATGCCCAGTATGGTAGGCCCAAGTCTATTTTCTTAAATGATGAATTTTATAGGAGAAGACCCGCCTCTAGAGAAGTGTGGATTGAAAAATCCCTTCTAGCAAGTCTCTCCGGGCCAAAATTTGTTTCGGTTTCAAAAACCACTACCCGGTGATTTATTGTTTTTATTTAGGGGGAGTTAGGATAGTTTAAGAGTTTTCAAACTTTCAATTCTAATCTTTCAATTAAAATGTTCTTTTTCAAACTTTCAATTTCAACTCTTGATATCAAATTTTTCAATTCAAATTTTTCTATTCATTTTTCATTTCAAAACTTTCATTTCAAATTCTTTTTCAAAACTTTCTTTTCCAACAGTTGGTATCATTTAAAACTTTTTCAAACTTTCAATTTTCGATTCAAAACTTTCAATTCAAACTGTTATTCAATTTTTGATTCAAAACTTTCAATTCAAATTTAAAAAATTTCAATTGGTTTAAAATCTCGCTTTTCAACGATTCCCTCAATCAAGTTTTATGCCCCGTGCTATTTTGATAATCACAAAGGGGGAGAATTTCTTGATTGATTGGGGGAAAAACCTTTCTCTCATGCTTTACTTTTCAATCTTTTACAGTGATTGTTTTTGTGATTGTGATTATCAAAATAGGGGGAGATTTTTGTACCTCTCGTACCCCTCGTGGTTTTATTTTCATGATCACAATCACTCTCTTATTTTACTAATCGTGTTTTAAGAGTTTTTGTTGATAGGCAAAAGGTTGCCAAGGATTTGGGCTGAGAAGAATTCAAAATGGGCTAAAAATCAGTGCACCGGCCAACCGGTGTCTCAGCACCGGCCAGCCGATGGAGGCCTGGACAGAAGGCATCCCTCTGTCCAGACCACCGGCCAACCGGTGTCACACCAGCGGCCAGCCGGTGGCACCCAGCTGAATAGTGTTTGCTACTGTCTCAGCACCGGCCAACCGGTGGCCTCAGTACCGGCCAGCCGGTGACACCTGCACAGAAGGCAGAGCTACTGCCAAGGCACCGGCCAACCGGTGGCCTCCTCACCGGCCAGCCGGTGGCCCCTGGACAGAAATCCTCTTCCATTTTGTACACACCGGCCAACCGGTGGAGATGTACCGGTCAGCCGGTGGAGCCAGTCAAACTAGCCGTTGGGCTTTTGACCAGCCTGTCCACTTGCCTCCCAACGGCTCCGAAAGCCTCTCCAACGGCTCCAAAGGCCTCCAACGGCCATATGAGGGTTCCCCCTCTATAAATAAAGGTCCTTGAAGCCCCGGAACAAGTGCCTGACCATAATTAAGCATTTTGAAGCCAACGGACACATTTCTCATCATTTGGGGAACCTCCGGCGGATTTCTCCAAGGGAACCCCAACTGCTCCAATCCAATTCCACATCCAAGGAGCATCTCCAAAGAAGCTTGGGAGCACCCTTCATCAGCTACAACAACCTTTGGCGCCCAAGGCTTCTCCAATTACGGTTTTTATTGTTTTATTTATTTTGAGCTTAAATTGAGTTTGTGCCTACAAACTCCCACTTCTCTAATCCTCCATTCTTTTGGGTTTTCACACCACCTTTAAGGTGTGAAGAGGTTAGTCAAGCCTTTCCTTTTAAAAGGCTTGAGTCACCGGTGAGCTAGCCTTCACCCGTTAAAAAGGCTAGTGGGTTTCTTGCTAAAACCATTAAAAAGCAAGCTGTAATAGGTGGGATAGCCTTCACCTGTAAAAAGGCTAGTGGGTTTCTTGCTACAACCATTGAAAAGCAAGCGGTAGTAAATATCTCAACGGTTGAGTTGGGAGCGGAGACGTAGGCCAGGTTTTAGGCCGAACTCCGTTATCAATTCTTGTGTCTTGCCTTCTTATTTCCGCTGCTCTTTTTACTTTGATCTTAATTTGTTAATTATTTTTTAAAAGGCAATTCACCCCCCCTCTTGCCATCACATCCTTTCTTTATCTGCCTAACAACACACACAAAGACCGTAATAGTTTAGTGTCTTTGGAAACTTGGAATATAATCTTCTAATCGTGGTGAAAGATCATCAACATCTCCCATAAATATCTTCCTTTTTTTTGCATAAAACCTTTCTTTATATCCTGGGGAAAAGAAAACATAAAAGGGTGAGATCAAATGCTCAGTACGGGTAAACAAATGAAATATCAATCACATCACATACATAAGAACATAACATTTTGGAAATCTTACCCTGCAAAAGAAATCATAATTTCATAACATGGGATAAATCATAGTTGTCAAATGTAATAACAATAATCATAACTTAAAACATGAAACTTTGTGGCATACACACATAATCATAGGGAATCATTTCTTATTAGTCAAGACTCATTGCCAAGACTATCCTAGTGGACAAAGTGCATTTCTGAACCGAGTTCACTCCTCATTTCAGTCCTGTTTCACTGAACTGGTTTAGCCTTCCGTTCCAGCCATGTCTATCTCATGAGATATAAAATCTTTACCCAATGCATTGGAGGGAGATATAGGTCCCACCCATCTCATAATGATACCATTCTTATGTGTGCCACAAAATCATAAACCATACATCATAGCATAACCCATGTAATAAAAATGGGAATCTTAAACATCGTGACATCATAAAACAATCCATATAAGATAAAGGAATTCATAAAAATATTTCCATCACAACATAATCAAATCCATGTAATAATATGGATAGAAACAGAACCCTATATTATCTTATATGGAAAATAATTTTGATAAAACACTTGAACTCCATTCTTGAGGAAAATATCCTTTCTACTTCAAAAACACTTTTCCTTTCTTAACATGTCATACAATTCTAAACTAAAAGAATTTGATTAAAAATAAACTTGAAAACTTGTAAAGGAAGCATCTTGGAAATAATTTTTTAAAAATCCATTCATACCGTATAAGTTAAAAAAACATTCTTCTCGTACTCTTGTCCGAAAATTCAAAAAGTACCTTGTATGAAAAACGACAAAAGATTCCTTTCATATCTTTTACTAAAAACTCACCGAAGGGTAAAATTGGATTTACAAAATTGTAGGTGGATGGAAATAATATTAAATATTGAGGAAACATGGATGTGGACGATAAAATACACCCCAGTAAATACCAAAGTATAAATAATCTCGGATAAAAATGAGATTGTGATATTTTCTCTTACCTTAGGTCCGATTCGCTTTGTAAGTGTCCAAACCTCATGGATACTGATTTAAATAATGTCATTGACTTATTCCATAATCATAATCATTGTTATGATATCATATATGGTTCACTTATGACTTTATTTTAACCATTCTTTTGTAAATTCCATGTAAAAGAGCAATTTGTGTAAAATCGTTTCATTTGTTGTCCGTGTTTTGACTTGTAATTATTCATATGATTACTTAGATCATGATTACTTAATTCTAGAATATAAAACATGATTTATATATAATATATATTCATAATATACATATATATAATAGATCAGTAAATGGAAAGAAATACATTGTTCATGGAGATGGTAGGCCGTACGTACGCATGAACACTACTTTCGTTTCCTTATTGAGTTGAATGGAATTAAGTAGATGACATACATATATACACAAATAAATATAGTATCATTATTATGTAATATATTTCATGATTACTTATTATATATACTTTATAATCATTCATGAATGGTTAACGTGGAGAATGAATCTCATCGCGTCGTGGAGACGGTAGTCTGTAAGTACGCACGAGCGATGATATCGTTCTTATGATCATGGAATTGTATTGGTGTGTATGTATACTACTTCAGAATCAATATCACTTTAAAATAATCTTATATAGATATTATTTACACCATTATACCCATCCAAGTAAGGTGGTGGTGGAAAATAGATTACACCACGACGTGGAGACGGTATTCCGTACGTACGCATGCACGATGATTTCGTTTTCCGTAGGATGGATAGATGGTGAAATAGGGTTGTTTCATACTTATAATAACATATCAGTATATGAGTGATACTGATGTTATTACTTCATAACGAAACAAAATAAGAAGAAGAAGTGGAAGAAGAAATAAAGTTGAAAGAATCGGTAACAGACATTACCTCTTCTTTGAAACGCCTCTTTGAGTCCTCCTCTTAGGGTACTAAAATTAGTCTTTTAAGAAGACCAGGACCTCTATGATGTTTTTAGGGAAGTGGAGAAGAGAATTTTATAGGGGTTGGCCGAGCTTGAAGGCTCAAAGTGGTGTGAGGAAGAGAGGGAGGAGGTGCCCTTTTATAAGGGAGGAGAGGGGCACCTTTGGAATAACTAAACATATTATTTTATTATAAAGCCAATTTCGGTTTTAAATAGCTCCAAATTGATTTATTTCGAAACTAAGGTGGGTATGGGTCGGAATCCTCTCATACAATATAATTTTGACAAGTTTAGTTTACTATTTCAACCTTATCATTTAGTTTTAACTTTATGTTAGATAATTTTAATTTTACCATGTTTCTTTCTTTGCTTACACTATAAGGTTAATAAACATACTATAACAATCCAAAATAACCCCAAGTTGTTTAATATTAATATATATAACCTTATATAAGTCATTTCATCGAACCTTAGATTTTTAGGAATAAAATAACAATTAATAATATAATATGTTTTCAAAAAACTATTTTATGTTAATTTTGACACTATTTAGTAATTGATTTTTGTGAAAATCATAACAGAATGATTAGTTCGAAAAAAATTAATTAAATTAATACTAACATGTCATATTAACCTATAAAATTAGTGTAATTCATCAAAAGTCTCAAATTATATTTATTTGGGTATTTATAACATCAATTATGTCAATATTTCATTAATAAGATAATTACTGCGTCATCATTGTGTCATAAATAAATTAACTTATTTAAAGTATAAAAATTAAAAATAAAATACCATTATGTAGGAAATCATTTTGTATTTCTAATGAATATTTATAGTCTAATTTATCTTGTGTATAACCCTATATTAAAAATGATATACTTATTAAACATTGATTTTAACTATTTTAACCCTTCTTTAAATAAATTAATAATAAATGTCCTAATCTAATCCAAGTGGGCCTAAATGGTAATATTTTATTACTAAGGTTGTTTTTGGTCGAATTAAAATTATCCAATAGAATTAGGACATGTTTTAGGGTAATAATAATATCATTTATACCCTTAATTAACCTATTTACTTTTAACAATGGTAAAAAAAAGTAAAAAATTACTATTCGCCAAAAATTATTTTCGTCTCATTGAACCACATTTTACTTACTAACATCAATCGTGTCTCTCGGATTTTTGAAATTCCACTCACAGAAGCAGTAAAATTATGTTTTATAAAAAATTCATTTTTTTAACTGCCACTTAGTGGTTTCACTATTCATCAAAAAATGAAAGTTTCCAGAAAAATACCTAATATTAGGCCTAAGATATATTTGATATTATGAACTGAAAAATAATGTCTATTTTACCAAATTAAAAAAATATCAGTTGCATTACTTAATTTTAAAATTAATTCTCGTCGTCAAAACAAATAGCGTGTTCTTAAGAGATAATAACTATCAAAACATTGACACTTGTTTATGTCTGGTTTAAATTTGAAATTACATCTAATGACCAACATTGTATTAAATTGTAAAAATATATTCTAAATATACTTTAAAACCACTCAAATTAATAATTTATCACTATTAATTATTTCTATTAAAAAGGTTGTTTTTAATTAAAATTTAGTAATTTTCACTATTCATCAGAAAATGAAAGTTATCCGAAAAGTACCAAAATTTCACCCTAAGCTAATTCCGATATTCCGAATCCAAAAATGAAGTCCATTTTTAAAAATAAAATTTAAAAAATTTCAAAAATTGGTTATTAATATTCATAACGGCTAGTTTTAATAATATTTTAATAGCATATTGTTGTTTAGTGAAACTCGTTATTGCGTACTACACACGTTATCGAGGAAGGTCGCGATTGCGTGTAATGCAAGTCAAGTCAAGGATGCGTGTTGTGGAAGCTCCTTTTGGGGACGTGTACAACACAAGACATTAATGAAATTAAAAAGAATATTTTTCATAAACTCTTGGGGTGTTACATTCTACCCCCCTTAAAATGAATTTTGCCCACAAAATTCATCTGGGTTATAAATTGTTTACTACTTGAAAGTTTCTCTAATAGAAACCCACATCGTAAAAAGGAATACTAAAACCAATCTTTAAAAACAAAAAGTATGAATCGTAACGGTTACCCAAATAAACTAATCACTGGGTTTCCACATAGGTGAAAATATAGATATGGAAGAGAAATCTAACCATCATGTTCTGATGGAGAGTGGTAGAGAACATGGCTATGGAAAATCCAGCAATCATAAAAGCCATAAATTTGTGATGATACAAGGTACCATCTGATTCATCAGATATAAGAGCACTAGGAAAACATTTTTGGTTTTCAAGATCATTTCCCTAAAGTTGATGAAATTGGAATTAGAAGAAATACTTTCGTGATTTTGGTATAGTCTCACTGTTGGTCGTTCTTTGGACAATTTCCACTTCATCTCTTAAAGAAATGAAGTTGAATTTCTCATTCGTGATGTGTTAACAGATCTTGTGATAGAATGATGTCTCATTCCATCTGTCTCAAACAAAAGGTTAGAAAAGTTATCAAAAAATATATAAGTCCATCTATAGTGAGATTAATCATATATGGTTCCTAAAATGGACTTATACTTCATATATCATACTGATTAATATAATAAAACTAGTTTCTACAAAACAGGGACTTCTTGTAGGCTAGTGGTAGGCGATAAAGGCCAGTCGCACTTTGGTTGTGGGTTCGATTCCCACATCCTTGTTCGACGTGGTGGGTTGTCTCCCGTCCTACAGGTTGTCCTTTTTCTAAAACTACATTACTATAACATCCCATCAATAATATCGAAAATGGTCAATCCTTAAACAAAACTAACTTATGTCCAACATAATCCATTCCAATCTTTAGGCTTTTCTAAAATACTTCGGTCCTAGCTCATAGTATAAAGAAAATGATTACTTGAAATGTCACATAACAATCACATGAATGCCATCATTTATCCCCCATATATCATAAGATATATCTTGTTGGTCAAATTACAAACATGTGAATACCTTAATCATGTATTCTCTTGAAGAATGAATACCCATTGAACCTTAGTGAAAACATGAATGCAGTTAAAAGTTAACACATTCCACAAACCGAAATCCTCAAAATTCTTTATACTCAAACCATGATATCACTTAGTCCTTATATCAATCATGAGCTCATGAATACGGTCAAGCATTTCATTTTATCTTTTTCCCATCATTATGCGCATATCATCGTTTTTCCAAAAATATCTCAATCACATTCCATGGTTACCGGTACCATTGAAAACCACAATAGACCAATACATAAATATTCCAATATTCCACGATACTATATAAAACATTATTTTGGAATCTCATTACATAAACACATAATCATTCCACCACATCGTTGTCATATTCCACATAGCTAATAGTGATCGCACGTGACTTCCCTTTGTCCTTTGCCTTAAGTGGTTGCTCATGTCGATCATCATTTACCCTTGTATTAGGGCATTGATTAGCATAATGCCCCATTTCATTGCACTTGAAGCATTCAAGTGTTGTTGGTGCGTTCTCTGCAGTCTTTTCTTTATTCACACCATTAGCAACCCATTTTCCATTACTTCGACACTCAGCTGTTCGATGACCTTTTTTCCACACTTAAAACATTTTCTAGTCCCTTTAAGACAATCTCCACCATGCTTCTTTCCACACATTGAGCATAAGGAAACATTCATCTTCTTTTCTCCATTATTCTGAGATTTCTCCTTGAACTCCATCTTTCGTTTCTTGTAAAAACCATGATATGGATATGTAACACCAAATTCCATTTCTACCTTAATAGCACAGCGCAAAATTTCTTCATAGATACTGAAGTCTCTTATAGCTAATGCCCTTCGAAGATTTGGTTTTAAGCCACTGAAGAATCGATCAACTTTACTTTCAGGTTGGATGATAAAGCCAGATGCATACCTTGCAAGCCTTGTAAAATTCACTTTGTATATAACAACAGATTCATCATCCTTTTCCATTAGTTCAATAAACTCCTTCTCCATCTTTGTTCTAAGAAAACGAGGGAAGTAATTATTGAAAAATAAGTTCTATAGACTCAATTTCATCTCTTGGCCTTGTATTCTTGATAAGATTCTACCATTGATCAACCTCACATTCCAAAGGATATACTGCTAAGATGACTTTATCATGTTCAGAACATTGAAGAACTGAAAATATCTTTTCAATGGTACTGATCCATTGTTCAGCAACAAGTGGATCAGAAGACCCACTGAAAGAAGGTGGGCGTTGCCTCATGAAGGACTCAATAGAATATTGTTCCCTTCTCTGCTCATTTGGAAGTCCAGAATGATTCATAGCTTGTGTAAGTATAGCAATAAGATTATTCACTCCATCTCCCATAACATTTGTTTGTTCAAGAGGACAATCATTGCATTGTCCATTACATTGATCAACACGGTTCCTTCGGGTTCCATCCATCGTCTAAAACCCAAAAAGAATAGTGTGAGAGGCAAAATTCACGCTAGGGAAAACAACATAATAAAGGGGGAGTACCTTCAATATCTAAAATCTTAGGCTACCGTAATTCTAGTACTATAGCCTATACTTATACTTAACATTAGGGACATCCCTATACATACCTTAGAAATATCTATAGGGATCTCACTAAATTTCTCACATCTTAGTTTCCAAAGGTTGACTAAACCTTTCCTCTGATACCAACTATAGATAACCGAAGCTTAACGTACATGGACATTACATTACTTTTTTGGAATACTTAGTACATAACAAAAAAACACACACAAGGACCGTAATAGTGTAGTGTCTTTCGAAACTTGGAATATAATCTTCTAATCATGGTGAATGATCTTAAACATCTCCCGTAAATATCTTCACTTTTCTTACCTAAGACCTTTCTTTATATCCTGGGGAAATGAAAACATAAAAGGGTGAGATCAAATGCTCAGTAATGGTAAACAAAAAAAATATCAATCACATCACATACATAAGAACATAACATTTTGGAAATCTTAACCTGCAAAAGAAATCATAATTTCATAACATGGGATAAATCATAGTAGTCAAATGTAATCCCAATAATAATAACTTAAAACATGAAACTTTGTGGCATACACACATAATCATAGGGAATCATTTATTATTAGTCAAGACTCATTTCCAAGACTATCTTAGTGGACAAAGTCTATTTCTGAACCGAGTTCACTCTTCGTTTCAGTCCTATTTCACTGAACCGGTTTAACCTTCCGTTCTAGCCATGTCTATCTCATGAGATATAAAATCTTTACCCAATTAATTGGAAGGAGATATAGGTCCCATCCATCTCATAATGATACCATTCTTATGTGTGCCACAAAATCATAAACCATACATCATAGTATAACCCATGTAATAAAAATGGGAATCTTAAACATCGTGACATCATAAAAAAATTCATATAAGATAAAGGAATTCATAAAAATATTTCCATCACAACATAATCAAATCCATGTAATAATAGGTATAGAAACAGAACCCTATATTATCTTATATGGAAAATAATTTTGATAAAACACTTGAACTCCATTCTTGAGGAAAATATCCTTTCTACTTCAAAAACACTTTTCCTTTCTTAACATGTCATACAATTCTAAACTAAAAGAAGTTGATTAAAAATAAATTTGAAAACTTGTAAAGGAAGCTTCTTGGAAATAATGTTTTAAAAATCCATTCATGCCGTATAAGTTAAAAAAACATTCTTCTCGTACTCTTGTCGGAAAAGTCAAAAAGTACCTCGTACGAAAAATGACAAAATATTCCTTTCATATCTTTTACTAAAAACACACCGAAGGGTAAAATTGGATTTAAACAATTATAGGTGGATGGAAATAATATTAAATATTGAGGAAACATGGATGTGGATGATAAAATACACCCTAGTAAATACCAAAGTATAAACAATCTCGGAAAAAATGAGATTGTGATATTTTTTCTTACCATAGGTCCGATTTGCTTTGTAAGTGTCTGAACCTCCTGTATAATGATTTAAATAATGTCATTGACTTATTCCATAATCATACTCATTGTTATTATATCATATATGATTCACTTATGACTTTATTTTACCCATTCTTTTGTAAATTCCATGTTAAAGAGCGTTTTGGGGAAAATCGTTTCATTTGTCGTCCGTGTTTTGACTTGTAATTATTCATATGATTACTTAGATCATGATTACTTAATTCTAGAATATAAAACATGATTTATATATAATATATATTCAGAATATACATATATATAATAGATTAGTAAATGGAAAGAAATACACCGTTCATGGAGACGGTAGGCCATATGTACGCATGAACACTACTTTCATTTCCTTATTGAGTTGAATGGAATTAAGTAGATGACATACATATATATACACATAAATCCAGTATCATTATTATGTAATATATTTCATGATTACTTATTATATATACTTTATAATCATTCATGAATGGTTAACGTGGAGAATGAATCTCATCGCGTCGAGGAGACGGTAGTCCGTACGTACGCACGATCGATGATATAGTTCTCATGATCGTGGAATTGTATTGGAGTGTATGTATACTACTTAAGAATAAATATCAGTTTAAAATATTCATATATAGTTATTATTTACAATTTTATACCCATCCATGTAAGGGGGTGGTGGAAAATAGATTACACCACGGCGTGGAGACGGTATTCTGTACGTACGCACGCACGGTGATTTCGTTTTCCATAGGATGGATAGATGGTGAAATAGGATTGTTTCATACATATAATAACATATCAGTATATGAATGATACTGATGTTATTACTTCATAATGAAACAACATAAGAAGAATAAGTGGAAGAAGAAATAAAGTTGAAAGAATCGGTAATGGACATTACCTCTTCTTTGAAGAGCCTCTTTGAGTCCTCCTCTTTGGGTACTAAAATTATTCTTTGAAGAATACCAGGACCTCTTGGATATTTTTAGGGAAGTTTAGAAGAGAATTTTGCAGTGGTTGGCCGAGCATGAAGGCTCAAAGTGGTGTGAGGAAGAGAGGGAGGAGGTGCCCTTTTATAAGGGAGGAGAGGGGCACCTTTGGAATAACAAAAAATATTATTTTATTATAAAGACAAATTCGGTATTAAATAGCTCAAAATTGATTTATTTTGAATATAAGGTGGGGCTGGGTCGATATCCTCTCATCCAATAGAATTTGGACAAGTTTATGTTACTATTTCAACCTTATCATGTAGTTTTAACTTTAAGTTAGATAATTTTACTTTTACCGTGTCTTTTTGTGTTCTTACACTATAAGGTTAATAAACTTACTATAACAAGCCAAAATAACCCCAAGTTGTTTATAATTAATATATACAACCTTAGCTAAGTCATTTGGTCGAACCTTATATTTTTAGGAATAAAATAACAATTAATAATATAATATTTTGTTTAAAAACAATTTTATGTCAATTTTGACACTATTTAGTAATTGATTTTTGTGAAACTCATAAAAGAATGATTAGTTAGAAAAAAGTTAATTAAATTAATATTAACATGTCTTATTAACCTATAAAATTAGTGGAATTCATCAAAAGTCTAAAATTACATTTATTTGGGTATTTATAACATCAATTATGTCAATATTTCATTAATCAGATGATTACTGCATCATCATTGTGTCATAAATAAATTAACTTATTTAAAGTCTAAAAATTACAAATAAAATACCATTATGTAGGAAATAGTTTTATCTTTATAATGAATATTTATAGTCGAATTTTTCTTTTGTATAACCCAATATTAAAAATGATATACTTATTAAACTTTGATTTTAACTATTTTAACCCTTCTTTAAATAAATTAATAATAATTGTCCTAATCTAATCCAAGTGGGCCTAAATGGTCATATTTTATTCCTAAGGTTATGTTTTGTCGAATTAAACTTATCCAATAGAATTTGGACATGTGATAGGGTAATAATAATATCATTTTTACCTTTAATTACCCTATTTACTTTTAACCGTGGTAAAAAAAGTAAAAAGTTACTATTTGCCAAAAATTATTTTCATCTCATTGAACCACAATTTACTTACTTACATCAACCGTGTCTCTTGGATTTTCGAAATTCCACTCACAGAAGTAGTAAAATTATGTTTTATAAAAAATTCATTTTTTTAACTACCACTTAGTGGTTTCACTATTCATCAAAAAATGAAAGTTTCCAGAAAAATACCAAAAATTAGGCCTAAGCTATATTTGATATTATGAACAGAAAAATGATGTCTATTTTACCAAATTCAAAACATATCAGTTGCATTGATTAATTTTAAAATTAATTCCCGTCGCCAAAACAAATAGCGTGTTCTTAAGAGATAATAACTATCAAAAGATTGACACTTGTTTATGTCTGGTTTAATTGTGAAATTACATCCAATGGCAAACATTGTATTAAATTGTAAAAATATATTCTAAATATACTTTAAAACCACTCAAATTAATAATTTATCACTACTAATTATTTCTATTAAAAAGGTTGTTTTTAATTAAAATTTAGTAATTTTCACTATTCATTAGAAAATGAAAGTTATCCGAAAAGTACCAAAATTTCACCCTAAGCTAATTCCGATATTATGAATCCAAAAATGAAGTACATTTTGAAAAATAAAATTTAAAAAATTTCAAAAAGTGGTTATTACTATTCATAACAGCTAGTTTTAATAATATTTTAATAGCATATTGTTGTTTAGTGAAACTCGTTATTGCGTACTACACATGCTATCGAGGAAGGTCACGATTGCTTGTAATGCAAGGCAAGTCAAGGATGAGTGTTGTGCAAGCTCCTTTTGGTGAAGCATACAACACAATACATTAATGAAATTAAAAATAATATTTTTCATAAAATCTCAGGTTGTTACATTCTACCCCCCTTAAAATGAATTTCACCCTCGAAATTCGTCGGTGTTATAAATGGTTTACTACTTGAAAGTTTATTTAATATAAACCCACATCGTAAAAAGGAATACCAAAACCAATCTTTAAAAACAAAAGTATGAAATGTAACGGTTACACAAATAAACTAATCACTGGGTTTCCACATAGGTGAAAATATAGATATGGAAGAGAAATCTAACCATCATGTTCTGATGGAGAGTGGTAGAGAACATGGCTATGGAAAATCCAGCAATCACAAAGCCAAAAATTTGTGATGATATAAGCTACCATCTGATTCATCAGATATAAGAGCACTAGGAAAACATTTTTGGTTTTCAAGATCATTTCCCTAAAGTTGATGAAATTGGAATTAGAAGAAATACTTTCGTGATTTTGGTATAGTCTCATTGTTGGATGTTCTTTGGACAATGTCCACTTCATCTCTTAATGAAATGAAGTATAATTTGTCATTCATGATGTGTTAACAGATCATGTGATAGAATGATGGGCCATTCCAACTGTCTCAAACAAAATGTTAGAAAAGTTATCAAAAAATACATAAGTCTATCTATAGTGAGATTAATCATATATGGTTCCTAAAATGGACTTATACATCATATATCATACTGCTTAATATAATAAAACTGGTTTCTACTAAACAGGGACTTCTTGTAGGCCAGTGGTAGGCGATAAAGGCCAGTCGCACTTCGGTTGTGGGTTCGATTCCCACAACCTTGTTCGACGCGATGGGCTGTCGCCCATCCTGCAGGTCGTCCTTTTTCTAAAACTACATTACTATAACATCCCATTAATAATATAGAAAAAGGTCCATCCTTAAACAATACTAACTTATGTCTAACATAATCCATTCCAATCTTTAGGCTTATCTAAAATACTTCGGTCCAAGCTCATAGTATAAAGAAAATGATTACTTGAAATGTCACATAACAATCACGTGAATGACATCATTTATCCCCCATATATCATAAGATATATCATGTTGGTGAAATTACAAACATGTGAATACCTTAATCATGTATTCTCTTAAAGAATGAATACCCATTGAACCTTAGTGAAAACATGAATGCAGTTAAAAGTTAACACATTCCACAAACCAAAATCCTCAAAATTCTTTATACTCAAACCATGATATCACTTAGTCCTTATATCAATCATGAGCTCATGAATACGGTCAGGAATTTCATTTTATCGTTTTCCCTTCATTATGCGCATATCATCTTTTTTTCCAAAAATATCTCAATCAAATTCCATGGTTACCGGTACCATTGAAAACCACAATAGACCAATACATAAATATACCAATATTCCACAATACTGTATAAAACATTATTTTGGAATCTCATTACATAAACACTTAATCATTCCACCACATCATTGTCATATTCAACATCACTAATAGTGATCACATGTGACTTACCTTTGTCCTTTTCCTTAAGTGGTTGCTCATGTCGATCATCATTAACCCTTGTATTAGGGCATTGATTAGCATAATTCCCCATTACATTGCACTTGAAGCATTGAAGTGTTGTTGGTGCGTTCTCTACAGTCTTTTCTTTATTCACACCATTAGCAACCCTTTTTCCATTACTTCGACACTCAGCTGCTCGATGACCTTCTATTCCACACTTAAAACATTTTCTAGTTCCATTAAGACAATCTCCACCATGCTTCTTTCCACACTTTGAGCATAAGGAAACATTCAACTTCTTTTCACCATTATTATGAGATTTCTCCATGAACTCCATCTTTCATTTCTTCTCAAAACCATGAGATGGATATGTAACACCAACTTCCATTTCTACCTTAATAGCACAACGCACAATTTCTTCATAGCTACTAAAGTCTCTTATAGCTAATTCCCTTCGAAGATTTGGTTTTAAGACACTGAGGAATCGATCAACTTTACTTTCAGGTTGGATGATAAAGCCAGATGCATACATTGCAAGCCTTGTAAAATTCGCTTCGAATATACCAACAGATTCATCATCCTTTTGCTTTAGTTCAAGAAACTCCTTCTCCATCTTTGTTCTAGGAATACGAGGGAAGTACTTATTGAAAAATAAGTTATATGGACTCAATTTCATCTCTTGGCCTCGTATTCTTGATAAGATTCCACCATTGATTAGCATCACCTTCCAAACGATATATTACTAAGATGACTTTATCATGTTTAGAACATTGAAGAACTGAAAATATCTTTTTAGTGGTACTGATCCATTGTTCAGCAACAAGTGGATCGGAAGACCCACTAAAAGAAGGTGGGCGTTGCCTCATGAAGGACTCAATAGAATATTGTTCCCTTTTCAGCTCATTTGGAAGTCCAGAATGACTCATATCTTGTGTAAGTATAGCAATAAGATTTTGCACTCCATCTCCCATAAAATTTGTTTGTTCAGGAGGAAAATCATTGCATTGTCCATTACATTGATCAACAGGGTTCCTTCAGGTTCCAGCCATCGTCTAAAACCCAAAAAGAATAGTGTAAGAGGCAAAAATCACGCTAGGGAAAACAACATAATAAAGAGGGAGTACCTTCAATATCTAACATCATAGGTTACCGTAATTCTAGTACTATAGCCTATACTTATACTTAACCTTAGGAACATCCCCATACATACCTTAGAAATATCTACAGGGATCTCACTAAATTTCTCGCATCCTAGTTTCCAAAGGTTGACTAACCCTTTCCTCTGATACCAACTGTAGAGAACTGATGCTTAACGTACATGGACATTACATTACTTTTTCGGAATACTTAGTACATAACAAAAACACACACACAAGGTCTGTAATAGTTTAGTGTCTTTGGAAACTTGGAATATAATTTTTTAATCGTGGTAAAAGATCTTCAACATCTCCCATAAATATCTTCCTTTTTTACCTAAAACCTTTCTTTATATCCTGTGGAAAAGAAAACATAAAAGGGTGAGATCAAATGCTCAGTAAGGGTAAACAAAAGAAATATCAATCACATCACATACATATGAACATAACATTTTGGAAATCTTAACCTGCAAAAGAAATCATAATTTCATAACATGGGATAAATCATAGTAGTCAAATGTAATCCCAGTAATCATAACTTAAAAAATGAAACTTTGTGGCATACACACATAATCATAGGGAATCATTTCTTATTAGTCAAGACTCTTTGAAAAGACTATCTTAGTGGACAAAGTCCATTTCTGAACCGAGTTCACTCCTCGTTTCAGTCCTGTTTCACTGAACCGGTTTAACCTTCCGTTCCAGCCATGTCTATCTCATGAGATATAAAATCGTTACCCAATGAATTGGAGGGAGATATAGGTCCCACCCATCTCATAATGATACCATTCTTATGTGTGCCATAAAATCATAAACCATACATCATAGCATAACCCATGTAATAAAAATGAGAATCTTAAACATCGTGACATCATAAAACAATTCATATAAGATAAAGGAATTCATAAAAATATTTCCATCACAACATAATCAAATACATGTAATAATAGGGATAGAAACAGAACCCTATATTATCTTATATGGAAAATAAGTTTGATAAAACACTTGAACTCCATTCTTGAGGAAAATATCCTTTCTACTTCAAAAACACTTTTCCTTTCTTAACATGTCATACAATTCTAAACTAAAAGAAGTTGATTAAAAATAAACTTGAAAACTTTTATAGGAATATTCTTTTAAATAATGTTTTAAAAATCCATTCATGCCGTATAAGTTAAAAAAACATTCTTCTCGTACTGTTGTCGAAAAAGCCATAAAGTACCTCGTACGAAAAATGACAAAAGATTCCTTTCATATATTTTACTAAAAACTCAACGAAGGATAAAATTGGATTTAAAAAATTGTAGGTGTATGGAAATAATATTAAATATTGAGGAAACATGGATGTGGATGATAAAATACACCCCAGTAAATACCAAAGTATAAACAATCTCGGATAAAAATGAGATTGTGATATTTTCTCTTAACTTAGGTCCGATTTGCTTTGTAAGTGTCATAACCTCCTGTATAATGATTTACATAATGTCATTGACTTATTCCATTATCATACTCATTGTTATTATATCATATATGGTTCACTTATGACTTTATTTTACCCATTCTTTTGTAAATTCCATGTTAAAGAGCGTTTTGGGTAAAATCGTTTCATTTGTCGTCCGTGTTTTGACTTGTAATTATTCATATGATTACTTAGATCATGATTACTTAATTCTAGAATATAAAACAAGATTTATATATAATATATATTCAGAATATACATATATATATAATTGATCAGTAAATGGAAAGAAATACACCGTTCATGGAGACGGTAGGCCGTACATACGCATGAACACTACTTTCGTTTCCTTATTGAGTTGAATGGAATTAAGTAGATGACATACATATATATACACATAAATATAGTATCATTATTATTTAATATATTTCATGATTACTTATTATATATACTTTATAATCATTCATGAATGATTAACGTGGAGAATGAATCTCATCGCATCGTGGAGACGGTAGTCCGTACGTACGCACGAGCGATGATATCGTTCTCATGATCGTGGAATTGTATTGGAATGTATGTATACTACTTCAGAATCAATATCAATTTAAAATAATCATATATAGTTATTATTTACACCATTATACCCATACAAGTAAGGTGGTGGTGGAAAATAGATTACACCACGGCGTGGAGACGGTGTTCCGTACGTACGCATGCACAATGATTTTGTTTTCCGTAGGATGGATAGATGGTGAAATAGGGTTGTTTCATACTTATAATAACATATCAGTATATTAGTGATACTTATGTCATTACTTCATAATGAAACAACATAAGAAGAAGAAGTGGAAGAAGAAATAAAGTTGAAAGAATCGGTAACAGACATTACCTCTTCTTTGAAGCGCCTCTTTGAGTCCTCTTCTTAGGGTATAAAATTAGTCTTTGAAGAAGACCAGGACCTCTAGGATGTTTTTAGGGAAGTGGAGAAGAGAATTTGGTAGGGGTTGGCCGAGCATGAAGGCTCAAAGTGGTGTGAGGAAGAGAGGGAGGAGGTGCCCTTTTATAAGGGAGGAGAGGGGCACCTTTGGAATAACTAAAAATATTATTTATTATAAAGACAAATTCGGTTTTAAATAGCTCCAAATTGATTTAGTTCAAAGCTAAGGTGGGGATGGGTCGAAATCCTCTCATCCAATATAATTTGGACAAGTTTAGTTTACTATTTCAACCTTATCATTTAGTTTTAACTTTAAGTTAGATAATTTTACTTTTACCGTGTTTTTTGTGTTCTTACACTATAATGTTAATAAACTTACTATAACAAGCCAAAATAACCACAAGTTGTTTATTATAAATATATATAACCTTATCTAAGTCATTTGGTCCAACCTTAGATTTTTAGGAATAAAATAACAATTAATAATATAATATGTTTTTTAAAAACTATTTTATGTCAATTTTGACACTATTTAGTAATTGATTTTTGTGAAAATCATAACAGAATGATTAGTTCAAAAAACGTTAATTAAATTAATACTAACATATCATATTAACCTATAAAATTTGTGGAATTCATCAAAAGTCTCAAATTACATTTATTTGGGTATTTATAACATCAATTATGTCAATATTTCATTAATAAGATAATTACTGCATCATCATTGTGTCATAAATAAATTAACTTATTTAAAGTCTAAAAATTAGAAATAAAATACCATTATGTAGGAGATATTGTTATATTTCTGGGGAATGTTTATAGTTGAATTGTTCTTATTTATAACCCTATATTGAAAATGATATACTTATTAAACATTGATTTTAACTATTTTAACCCTTCTTTAAATAAATTATTAATAAATGTCCTAATCTAATCCATGTGGGCCTAAATGGTCATATTTTATTCCTAAGGTGGTTTTTGGTCGAATTACACTTATCCAATAGAATTAGGACATGTGTTAGGGTAATAATTATATCATTTTTACCCTTAATTACCTTATTTACTTTTAACCGTGGTAAAAAAAAGTAAAAAGTTACTATTCGCCAAAAATTATTTTCATCTCATTGAACCACATTTTACTTACTGAGATCAACAGTGTCTCTCGGATTTTTGAAATTCCACTCACAGAAGCAGAAAAATTATGTTTTATAAAAAATTCATTTTTTTAACTACCACTTAGTGGTTTCACTATCAATCAAAAAAATGAAAGTTTCCAGAAAAATACCAAAATTTAGGCCTAAGCTATATTTGATATTATGAACTGAAAAATTATGTAAATTTTACCAAATTCAAAAGATATCGGTTGAATTACTTAATTTTAAAATTAATTCCTGTCGTCAAAACAAATAGCGTGTTCTGAAGAGATAATAACTATCAAAAGATTGACACTTGTTTATGTCTGGTTTAAATGTGAAATTACATCCAATGACCAACATTGTATTAAATTGTAAAAATATATTCTAAATATACTTTAAAATCACTCAAATTAATAATTTATCACTATTAATTATTTCTATTAAAAAGGTTGTTTTTAATTAAAACTTAGTAATTTTCACTATTCATTAGAAAATAAAAGTTATCCGAAAAGTACCAAAATTTCACCCTAAGCTAATTCCGATATTCCAAATCCAAAAATGAAGTCCATTTTGAAAAATAAAATTTAAAAATTTTCAAAAAGTGGTTATTACTATTCATAATGGCTAGTTTTAATAATATTTTAATAGCATATTGTTGTTTAGTGAAACTCGTTATTGCGTACTACACACGCTATCGAGAAAGGTCGTGATTGCATGTAATGCAAGGCAAGTCAAGGATGCATGTTGTGCATAATCCTTTTGTTGTAGCGTACAACACAAGAAATTAATGAAATTAAAAAGAATATTTTTCATAAAATCTCGGGGTGTTACATTCTACCCCCCTTAAAATGAATTTCGCCCTCGAAATTCGTCGGGGTTATAAATGGTTTACTACTCGAAAGTTTCTTTAATAGAAACCCACATCGTGAAAAGGAATTCCGAAACCAATCTTTAAAAACAAAAGTATAAAACGTAACGGTTACCCAATTAAACTAATCACTGGGTTTCCAAATAGGTGAAAATATAGATATGGAAGAGAAATCTAACCATCATGTTCTGATGGAGAGTGGTAGAGAACATGGCTATGGAAAAGCCAGCAATCGCAAAGTCATAAATTTGTGATGATATAAGGTGTCATCTGATTCATCAGATATAAGAGCACTAGGAAAACATTTTTGGTTTTCAAGATCATTTCCCTAAAGTTGATGAAATTGGAATTAGAAGAAATAACTTCGTGATTTTGGTATAGTCTCACTATTGGTCATTCTTTGGACAATTTCCACTTCATCTCTTAAATAAATGAAGTTGAATTTGTCATTCATGATGTGTTAACAGATCATGTGATAAAATGATGGGTCATTCCATCTGTCTCAAACAAAAGGTTAAAAAAATTATCAAAAAATACATAAGTCCATCTATAGTGAGATTAATCATATATGGTTCCTAAAATGGTCTTATACATCATATATCATACTGCTCAATATAATAAAACTAGTTTCTACTAAACAGGGACTTCCTGTAGGCCGGTGGTAGGCGATAAAGGCCAGTCGCACTTCAGTTGTTGGTTCGATTCCCACAGCCTTGTCTGACGCGATGGGCTGTCGCCCGTCCTGCAGGTTGTCCTTTTTCTAAAACTACATTACTATAACATCCCATCAATAATATCAAAAAAGGTTTATCCTTAAACAATACTAACTTATGTCCAACATAATCCATTCCAATCTTTAGGCTTATCTAAAATAATTCGGTCCAAGCTCATAGTATAAAGAAAATGATTACTTGAAATGTCACATAACAATCACGTGAATTCCATCATTTATCCCCCATATATCATAAGATATATCTTGTTAGTCAAATTACAAACATGTGAATACCTTAATCATGTATTCTCTAGAAGAATGAATACCCATTGAACCTTAGTGAAAACATGAATGCAGTTAAAAGTTAACACATTCCACAAACCAAAATCCTAAAAATTCATTATACTCAAACCATGATATCACTTAGTCCTTATATCAATCATGAGCTCATGAATACGGTCAAGCATTTCATTTTATTATTTTCCCTTCATTATGCGCATATCATCTTTTTTTCCAAAAATATCTCAATCACATTCCATGGTTACCGGTACCATTGAAAACCACAATAGACCAATACATAAATATTCCAATATTCCACGATACTATGTACAACATTAATTTGGAATCCCATTACATAAACACTTAACGATTCCACCACATCGTTGTCATATTCAACATCGCTAATAGTGATCGCATGTGACTTTCCTTTGTCCTTAGGTCCGATTTGCTTCGTAAGTGTCTGAAACTCCTATATAATGATTTAAATAATGTCATTGACTTATTCCAGAATCATACTCATTGTTATGATGTCATATATGGTTCACTTGTGACTTTATATTACCTGTTCTTTTGTAAATTCAATGTTAAAGAGCGTTTTGGGTAAAATCGTTTCATTTGTCGTCCGTGTTTTGACTTGTAATTATTCATATGATTACATAGATCATGATTACTTAATTCCAGAATATAAAACATGATTTATATATAATATATATTCAGAATATACATATATATAATAGATCAGTAAATGGAAAGAAATACACCGTTCATGGAGACGGTAGGCCGTACGTACGCATGAATGCTCTTTTCGTTTCCTTATTGAGTTGAATGGAATTAAGTAGACGACATAAATATATATACACATAAATCTAGTATCATTATTATGTTATATATTTCATGATTACTTATTATATATACTTTATAATCATTCATGAATGGTTAATGTGGTGGATGAATCTCATCGCGTTGTGGAGATGGTATTCCGTACGTACGCACGAGCGATGATATCGTTCTCATGATCGTGGAATTGTATTGGAGTGTATGTATACTATTTCAGAATCAATATCACTTTACAATAATCATATATAGTTATTATGTACACCATTATACCCATCCAATTAAGGTGGTGGTGGAAAATAGATTACACCACGACGTAGAGACGGTATTCCGTACGTACGCACGCGCGGTGATTTTGTTTTCTGTAGGATGTATAGATGGTGAAATAGGGATGTTTCATACTTATAATAACATATCAATATATGAGTGATACTGATGTTATTACTTCATAATGAAACAACCTAATAAGAAGAAGTGGAAGAAGAAATAAAGTTGAAAGAATCGGTAACGGACATTACCTCTTCTTTGAAGCGCCTCTTTGAGTCCTCCTCTTAGGGAACTAAAATTAGTCTTTGAAGAATACCAGGACCTCTAGGATGTTTCTAAGGAAGTGGAGAAGAGAATTAGGTAGGGGTTGGCCGACCTTGAAGGATCAACGTGGTGTGCGGAAGAGAGGGAGGAGGTGTCCTTTTATAAGGGAGGAGAGGGGCACCTTTGGAATAACTAAAAAATTATTTTATTATAAAGCCAAATTCGGTTTTAAATAGCTCAAAATTGATTTATTTAGAATATAAGGTGGGGCTGGGTCGAAATCCTCTCATCCAACAGAATTTAGACAAGTTTAGGTTCCTATTTTAACCTTATCATTTAGATTTAACATTAAGTTAGATAATTTTACTTTTACCGTGTCTTTTTGTGTTCGTACACTATAAGGTTAATAAACTTACAATAAGAAGCCAAACGAACCCCAAGTTGTTTATTATTAATATATATAACCTTATATAAGTCATTTGGTTGAACAGTATATTTTTAGGAAGAAAATAACAATTAATAATAGAATATTTGTTTTAAAAACTATTTTATGTCAATTTTGACACTATTTAGTAATTGATTTTTGTGAAAATCATAACAGACTGATTAGTTTGAAAAAAGTTAATTATATCAATACTAACATGTCATATTAACCTATATTGGAATTCATAAAAAGTCTCAAATTACATTTATTTTTGTATTTATAACATAAATTATGTCAATATTTCATTAATAAGATAATTACTGCATCATCTTTGTGTCATAATTAAATTATTTAATGTCTAAAAATTACAAATAAAATACCATTATGTAGGAAATATTTTTAGCTTTCTAATGAATATTTATAGTTGAATTTATCTTATGTATAACCCTATATTAAAAATGATATACTTATTAAACTTTGATTTTAACTACTTTAACCATTCTTTAAATAAACTAATAATAAATGTCCTAATCTAATCCAAGTGGGCCTAAATGGTAATATTTTATTCCTAAGGTTGTTTTTGGTCGAATTACACTTATCCAATAGAATTAGGACATGTGTTAGGGTAATAATAATATCATTTTTACCCTTAATTACCCTATTTACTTTTAACCGTGGTAAAAAAAGTAAAAAGTTACTATTCACCAAAAATTATTTTCATCTCATTGAAGCACATTTTTCTTACTGACATCAACCGGGTGTCTCAGATTTTTGAAATTCCACTCACAGAAGTGGTAAAATTATGTTTTATGAAAAATTCATTTTTTTAACTACCACTTAGTGGTTTCACTATTCATCAAAAAATGAAAGTTTCCAGAAAAATACCAAAAATTAGGCCTAAGCTATATTTGATATTATGAACTGAAAAATGATGTCTATTTTACCAAATTAAAAACATATCAGTTGCATTACTTAATTTAAAAATTAATTCCCATCGTCAAAACAAATAGCGTGTTCTTAAGAGATAATAACTATCAAAAGATTGACACTTGTTTATGTCTGGTTTAAATGTGAAATTACATCCAATGAATAACATTGTATTAAATTGTAAAAATATATTCTAAATATACTTTAAAACCACTCAAATTAATAATTTATCAATATTAATTATTTCTATTAAAAAGGTTGTTTTTAATTAAAATTTAGTAATTTTCACTATTCATCAGAAAATGAAAGTTATCTGAAAAGTACCAAAATTTCACCCTAAGCTAATTTTGATATTCCGAATCCAAAAATGAAGTCCATTTTGAAAAATAAAATTTAAAAAATTTCAAAAAGTGGTTATTATTATTCATAACGGCTAGTTTTAATAATATTTTAATAGCATATTGTTGTTTAGTGAAACTCGTTATTGCGTACTACACACGCTATCGAAGAAGGTCGCGATTGCATGTAATGCAAGGCAAGTCAAGGATTCGTGTTGTGCAAGATCCTTTTGGTGTAGCGTACAACACAAGACATTAATGAAATTAAAAAGAATATTTTTTATAAAATATCGGGGTGTTACAAAATAAAATAATGAAACTCTTATGAAATGACAAGTTCCAGATGTACTTTTCCTATCCATTGTACATCCACCAAAATTAGTATCTGAATAAGGTTTAAAAAAAATAATTTCCAAAAGTGTAAAAGAGTCATAGATACATGGTTCCCTTTAAGTAGTGAAAAATCCTTCTCACTACCTTTAAATTATATTCCTTAGGATTGTATTGATATCTTGCACATAAGAATACTGAAAACATTAAGTCTGGATGACTAGATGTCAGGTAAAGTAGACTTCCTATCATACCTTTAAAAGATGTTTGATCTACTGGTTTCCCAGCTTCATCAAGATCTAGTGAATTTGAGGTACCAATGGGAGTACTTATACTCTTAGTGCTTTCATATCCATACTTTTTAAGAATAACTTTAGTATACTTATGTTGGGATATATATATTCCTTCTGGTTTTTGAGAAATTTGAAAACAAAAAAAAAATATTAACTCACCCATCATACTCATTTCAAACTAGGATTTCATTATATCCACAAAGAAATCAGTTAAATATTGCTGAGTTGAACCAAATAAAATTTAATCAACATAAATTTGAACAACAATTTTTTTTTTATCTTTATTTATAAAAAGGGTTAGATCAAAATTTATTTTAACATAATTATTTTGAACCAAAAATATTGTAATTATATCATACCAAGCTCGTGGGGCTTGCTTAAGTCCATATAAGGATTTGGTATGTTTTTAATCTTGTTCAGGATGTTTTGAATCTTCAAGACTAGGAGGTTGTTCGACAAAAACTTCCTATTGGACAGAAACATTAAGGAAAGTACATTTAACATCCATTTGAAAAAGATTAAAGTTAAAAAATGATGAAAAGTCAAGTAGAATATGAATAGATTCAAGTATGGCTACTGGAGGATAGGTTTCTTCATAGTCTATTCCTTATTATTGATTATAACCTTTAGCAACTAATCTAGATTTATTTCTTACAATGATACCATTTTCATCACACTTATTTCATAAGACCCATTTTACTCCAATAATAGAAGTTTCCTTAGGTCATTCAACCAAGGTCCAGACTTTATTCCTTTCGAATTCATTTATCTCATATTGCATAGATTTTATCCAATAATCATCACATAATGAATCATCAGTTATTTTTTGTTCTAATTGGTAAAGTAATTCTAGATGTTATAATTCATTTCATAAAGAACATCTAGTTCTTAATGGTTGATTTACATCACCAATGATACTGTCACTGGGATGATTCTTTAGAAACAACAGATTTGGGTTTTGTAAAACCTGTTCATCAACAAAGGGTAGGAAGTCTTCTGGGGTAAATACTTCAGAAATACCTTCTTGAACATTTTCCTTATCAGAAGAATATTTTATCAAGGGTTGATAATCAATTTTTGAAAACACATTTGAAGATGTAGGTTGAGGATGTTTAAAAACAAAAGGATTAGTTTCATCATATGTGACATGTACTGTTTCTTCAACATTACAAGTATTTTTATTGAAAAATATATAAGCCTTAGAAGTTGTGGAGTATCCTAAGAAAACTCCATCATTAGATTTTGGTGCAAATTTGGGTTTATTATATTTAGTGTTCAGAATGAATACTTTGATACCAAAAACCTTGAAGTAGGAAATTCTAGGTTTTCTACCGTTCCATAACACATAAGGAGTTCTATTAAGAAAAGGTCTAATTAAAACACAATTTATATTATAACAAGAAGTGTTTATAGCTTCATACCAAAGATTTTTGGATATAGAATATTTACTAAACATGTTTCTTGTTATATTTTTATGAATTCTATTTCTTCATTCAACAACACCATTCTGTTGAGGTGTTCTGGGTGCTGAGAATTTTGAAGTAATGCCTCTTCAACTACAAAAAGTTTCAAAATCAGAATTTTGAAATTCTCCTCTATGATCATTATGAATAATTATCAAAGGAAGGTATTTCTCATTTTTAACTTTGTCTCAAAAACTTTTGAAATAAGAAAAATCTTCAGATTTATTTGCCAGAAAATAGACCCACGTAAATCTAGTGTAATCCTAAACTATGACAAATACATAATATTTCCCTCCAATGCTTCAAGTTTGTATTGGACCAAAAAGATCCATATGTACTAACTGTAATGCATCAGTGGTTGAGACTTTCCGAACTGATTTAAAACATGATTTATGTTTCTTTCTATATTGACAAGGATCACAAAATTTTGAAGAATCAAATCTCAGCTCTGGTAGATCATTAACTAGTCTTTTCTTAGAGATTTTTCATAGGTTCCTAAGGTTACAGTGTCCTAACCTTCTATTCCATAACCAATAATGATCTTCCTTTTCACTAAGGTAAGGTAGGTCTTGGATCCTAAGGACCTCTAAGTTTAGTGTGTAAACATTCTCTTGCCTATGGGTAGAGATACTAAAATCTTTCTTGGAATTTTTTACTAATCACTTTTCATTACTAAAATTCACAAGGTAACCCTCATCACATAATTGACTTATGCTAATGAGGTTGTTCTTAATACCCTTAACAAATAAAACATTTGAAATCAATTTTTTTCAAGAAGAACAATGTTACCTATACCAATAATTTCTCCCTTATCATTATCTCCGAACATTAATTTTCCTCCTTTTGTCTTTATAATATTTTCATTGATTTTTTGTTACCAGTCATATGTTAGGAACATCCACTATCAATGTACCATGTATTACTATTGGTACTATATTAATTTTCCAAAAAATAGATGTTTTAGGCTTTTAGAATCCAAATCTTATTAGATTCGAAATTGTTAGACAATAAATTTTTTTGGGTATCCACATTTGATTAGAAAAGTATGCTTTATGAAACCTAAGGTATTGAACATTATTTAAAGAACATTTCTTATTCCAATGCCCACTGATTTGACATTTAGTAAAAAGGGGCCTCTAGGAGGAACAAAACAATTGTTTCTAAAAATAGGGTTTTCATGAGAATAACCTAATCCTTGATTATTACCATGAGGTCAGATCTGAGAATATATCTTGTCAAAATTTTCCTTACCAGAAGTAAAATTTTCAATATGATTCTTCAAGGAAACAATTTCAAACTTTAGGCTAAGGATTAAATTCCTATCCTCTGGAATAATAGAATTAGAGTTATGTTTATCCTCCAAAACATTTTTTTTTCTAAAAATACTTTTTTAAGATCCTTAGAAAGCTTATCCTTATCAGAATTAGATTCCTCAAGTTTCTTAGAATGATTTTCTAAAATATCATTTTTCTTATCAAGATATTTGGTAAGATCCAAATTTGTTTTGTTAAAATAAATTCTATAGAATATTCTTTTTCGAGATTCTTAGAAACTTTACAATTTCTTATCTCTAGAAACTTAGAAAACCTAGAAACATCTTCATAGGAAGTCAAATCATTATCATTATCTGATGAAGAAGGTTCCTCATCTGAAGAAATATCTTAACCAGGAAAATTTTCACTCAAAGATTTATTGGTTTAGGATTCAATAGTTTTAACCTTAGCCATAAGAAATTGATTTTGAAATGGAGCTTGAGCTATTAAACCAACATTATTTTCCTCAGAAGATTCATAATCTGGAGAATCGTTAGAAGAATCTCCACCAATGGAACTCTAAGTGTCATTGGATTTTAGGACATTCTTTTGTTTTGATCTGTATAACTTCTTGTTGTTTCTCTCAGAATTCCTATCCTTCTTGTATATTTTCTTATGTAAGGGACAATTAGGTCTGATATGACCAGTTCTTCTACATTCATAGCATGTCACTTCTCCATCTTTATTATCATTTCCACATTTCTTCTTATATCTATATTGAAAGTTCTTTTTCTTAACTATATTGTTTATCCTTTGAGAAATATTATCTAGTTCATTCTCAGAACATTCACTTTCACTTGATTCAGATAAAACAATGACTTTCTTTGATTTAGATCTTATAACTCTCTCAGGAGTCTTGGATTTCATATGTTTTAAGTAGTTTTAAAAGAAACACCTACATTCCCATTCTTCTTGTTAACATTTTCAGTATCTCTCTTCATTCTAGTCTCATGTTGAAGAAGTGTTCCAAAAATCTCATCAAGAGTAATCTGTGAGACTTTATTATTCTCATCTATAGTTTTTCTCTTTGATTCCCACTCATTTGGAATGATGTCTATAATCTTGTCCACAAATTACCCATCATCCAAATCTTTTTAACCCATGGATTGTAAGCTATTGACAATATTCATGAATCTCTGTTGTACCTTATATATAGGTTCTCCATAAGGAAATAAACAACCATGGTACTCAACTCTAAGCACAGGTCTTATAGTTTTAATAACTTTGGAAGTTCCAAAAATGTTTAACTTCAAGTTTTTTCCAAATATTGTTTGCAGATTCACAAGATTAAATTTTTCTATATATATTAATGTTCATGGAACACAACAATGTATCCAGTACCTTATAGTTTAGTTGATATTCTGACTTCTCTTGATTAGTAAAAGTTTTGACTTCCTTATTAGCAATCTTGTAATCTCCAGTAAGCATAACAAAGTTGTCCACTCCAATGTTAATGACAAAAGTCTTCATATTATCTCTCCAATATTCGTAATCATTCCCATCAAAAATAGGTGGTCTATTAGGATTAATATTGTCAATTGAACCAACATTCATTCCTTTCATCATTATAAAAATGTATTTCCACTCAAACTTGTTAGTAAAAAAAGTTTGTAAATAAGGATAAAAATATCCTAAGCAAGGAAAATATAGAACAATTAAATACATAAGCAAGAAAACTTATATGTCAATATAATTATATTAGATACCTTCTCTAATACCAATTGTATGATCAAAATGATACTGATTGTATTATCAGAATAATTATGTAGATTCTCAATATACAAGAGGGGTGAATTGTATACTTTAAAAAATTCCATAGGAACTTTTAAATATGTTAATGTTTAAAAAAGTTAATCAGGTAAATTCACAAAACCTCTTAGTTCTAAAAACTTTCTTGATTCCAGAAATGTGGTTCCAGAAATGAAACTAGTTCTACTAACTTATTAGATTCTGGGAATGTAGTTCCGAAAAAAATGAGATTCTGGAAATCTGGTTCAGGAAATGGAACTTAACAAAAGTTTAAAAAAACAATGATTCTACCTTAAAGCATATAGAATCCTATTTAATCATAGTACAAGTATAAAATAGAATAAGATAGTTATACATTCCTTATCAATCAAAATATAGTGGAAAACAAACATGAAACAATACAAGTAACAAGTATAGAAATCTTTTAACCCAAAGATTAGGGTATCCAACAACCTTGGATAAGGGTCCCTTGATTTATACTTCCAAGAATGTTTGTATTACCCACACTAGGGTAAGCCCTCAATACAAATATCTTAATATTTCTTGCTATCTCTGCAAGCCCTCAAACTTCAATGTAGTCAGCACCACTATCTTCCTATCCTCAGAATCCGTCGAATATACTCAGCAACATTCGGAGTCGCACGAAGCAATTCTAAACAAGGTGTTCAGTACACACAAATCATAAAAGTCTCTCTCTATAGAACTCACTTTAATATCATGTAATCTCTAGATTGATCAACTATTTTTGAGCTCATTCAAATGATCTACTATTTATTGTCACATCTTTAATGGTCGTTTCCCTCCTCTAATGGTCATATTTTTCCTTGAATTTTAGAAGGACCTATATACTTGTCACTCAAACAATGGTTAGTAAATAAAATAATTCACAAAATCATTTTATAGCTCAAACAAGAGTAAGTAAAAATATGATTTCTTAACCAAAACCATTTTTTTGGATTCTAAGAAAAAATATAATTCAGATTCTAATCAAGTTAACCTTTAGAGTCTATATTACGAGGATATTCAGATTCCATTTCTCAGGAATTTGGAATCAAAATTCTATAGACTTCAGTGTCTGAATTATGAGGAATTCAGAATCGGAATTCTGAGGAATTCAGAGTCTGAATTATAATGAATTTGGAGTGTGAATTCTGAAGAATCCAGAGTCTGAAATCTGAATAATTCGAAGTCTAAACTTAGAATGTTCGGAGTTTGAATTCAGAAAGTTCAGAGTCCGAATTCAGATAATTGGGAGTCTGAATTCTGAGGAATTGAGAGTATGAATTCTGAGGAATTCAGAGTCTGAATTATAAAGAATTTGGAGACTGAATTCTGAAGAACTCAGTGTCTAAACTGAGAAAGTTTGGAGTATGGATTCAGAAAGATCGGAGTCTGAATTCAGGGAATTCGGAACCTGATCTCAATAAGTTCAGAGTCTAAATTCAGAAAGATCAGAGTCTAAATTCAGAGAATTCAGAACCTATATTTAGATCCTGAAAAAATAAACTCTATATCTAAGTATTTATTAGATTCTGAGGTTTTAGATATGAAAAAATATTTCATACTTAAAACAAATGAGTTAGGTTTAGAAAAATTATTACATGAATACCGATAACATAGTAATGATAAATCTCAACTGGGAAGGAAAATTTCCATTATAAAAATAAAATATAAGGGAAATGAAATTTTCCTTAAGATAGAGTGTTTCTGATTTTCAAAACAAGAAGGATTTAAAATGTCATAAGGAAACCTTATTGACTCAACAATATCCCTCAACCATGAAGGAATGGATAAGTCATATGGAAACCTTATTGACTCAATACTTCCAAGGGTTTTATGGTTGATTCAACTTATCACTTCATGATCCATGACAATGGACCCTTGAATTAATCTACCATGCACAAATCTACGCTACTCCTTGAACACCCAACCAAAATGGAATGAGAAAATTGTTTGGTTAAGAACACTAGAAATGACATTATAAGGGAAATTACATAGTATAATTGGTTGGTACTAATTTATAGACTCGGGATCATTGACTTTGGAAACATGAAAAATTTTAGTTGCACAAGCCACATGAGAAAGATTACCGTGAGGGATAAAATCTTATGCATCACTAATCAAGGTCTTCTTTAAAATGTCCCATGATGTTCTGTAAAACGAAGCCAGGAAGGAATCAGACCCCGATGCACTGATAAGATTAGTGGGCAAAACTTCCTCATGGATTTCCACCTTATGAAGGACAAATTTCATCCCAACATTCACCTCATTGGATATTGAGAAGGGAATCAAATAAAAAAGGCAAGAAGGCCCACTTGTATAACACCTCGCCATTCTCAAGTTTAAGGAAGCCAAATGTGACCTGAAGAAGGAATCTTCCGAGGCACTGACAAAATCCCTGTCATCTCATTACGAATCATCTTCTAGGAGCAGGTTGGGGTCTGCATATCATTGTTTTTCATTGAGGCAGGCATGGAAATAACTGGTATTTCTATCTCCTTCACACATCAATTTAACTTTTGATTTTTCACAGTCAATGTGCTCTTATTTCATAAAATCCTATACTAATATATATTTCTTGCATCACAAAGATTCAAACACATCGTTGTCCCATGCCATTTCTAGGTTTTACTCCAGTCATTGGATGTCCCTGTTAATATTCTTTAGTGCATGATCCCTGAGGGGAGATTCTTGTCCCTTGTTTCAATATTTTATTTAATATTCCAAAGGCTATTATGTGATGAAATCCAAGCTTTTCATCATGAATAATGGTTCCATGAATTTAATACAATGTTCTAGAAAAATGGATTTTCATCCCAGGTGGAAGAAAAATTGAATAAATCTACACAAACACTACAGGACTTCACAACAATGCAGAGGAGAGAGTGATATAAGATTTCATGAACCATATAAGAGAGTTTGATGGTAGGAAAGTTTGAAAATATGATCTATTCACAAGGAATCAATCCAGAAAAATCTAATACCACTGATTCGTACATCGATTATTACACCAAGTAAATGGATCACCGGAAAATTCGACATACATAAACCAATTTCTTATTATGAACGACAAAAATTTTAGGATTTCCCTTTAGGGAAAAGGTACACTACCCTTTTTATCATTTGTACAAGCCAAAGTAATAAAATCTCCTCCAACCATCTATGTAATATCCCCTATATTAAAAGAGATCAACTCATCCCATAGGTAGAATCTCACATGAGCATCTCATTTAGTATAATCCACCGAAATAATAATTTCATTTGACCCCACTGAAATTTTAAAACTAATGAATTTATCCATTATTGAGAGCATTTCAATAGAATCTCTAACTTTCTAAAAAATCACATATTGGAATTAGAGGGGTAACCCATAAAGAATCTTAGAACTATCAAGTGGTGAGAAAAAAACCTAAACTTTCTTGGGGTCCTGCATAGGTCTGAGAACTGTAACCAAAGACATAGATTTATTACAAAATTCCATGGAAATGAAATAAAACTTTTCCCAAGACCCCAAAGAATGAGATTTACATATGAATAGATTAATCATCAAGAGAATAGACTTATGAAACTGACTCCATACTTATGGCCCGAAAATTTCATTGAAGACCTAAAATTGTAATTGGATCTCGACTGGGATCTGGTCCGAGCTCTATAAGAGAGACTGAGGGATAGTGAATTAGGACAAAGGGAATTTAGATGGGAATACTTCCCTTTTAAAGATGGAAATGGGAGTAATGAAGAGAGAAATGAGTGAATCTGATCATGATCCATACCCCCTCTTCGACCTCTAGAGCTAGCGGGGTGAGGAGACCTATATTTAGGGCACCTGAGTGAAGAACAAGAGACCAAGTCGACTGGTGGGTTAGATTAGAATCCCTTTATAATATTAATATCCCCTCCAAATACCTGATCTAGAGACTAATATAGAAGGACTTGATCATGCTGAACAATGAACAAAGAACCATTTTAAGAACCCCAGACAAATGGCATTGATGGACTAGGGTCTCTTAGGAGGGAAAGAGGGGTTGGGTGAACTTGACACTTTCCCTAGTCAATCACACCACTAGATAAACCCTTATAAAAAAATAGATGCATGGGGGGACAAGGAGTAGGGGAAGTATATGAGTAAAGAAGCAGGTCCAGGAAGGATTCCCCCTCTATGAATGGGCACTGAGGAGTATAAATATTTGAAATATGATGAAGTGAATATTACCAAGGGCATGAAAAATTCCAAGGATCCAAATTTACTCACTCTCTCTTTTTTCCTCAACTGAATTAGAAAAGACCCCTCATGATCATTTGATTGAACCCCACCAAAAGATGAAGAACCCTAAAGACCATATTAAAACTCATCCTGCCAATGTTTCCCGTATGCTAAAAGAGCATGACCTTGAATATGAAAAAATGAATATAAGCTAGGCGTCAAGGGTTAAACAAGATCTTGGGACCACTCAAATGAGTCCTTTACACAAAGGCAAATCTGACTTACACGAGAATGGGATATATCCTTGTACCCACCAATTACAACTACTAAGGACTCCTCAAGGATGAGGGTACAATCATATACATAGAGAAATAATCCAAGTGAGTCATGGATGGAATGTATTAAGGAGATATATTTGATCGGGAGAGGGATACTAAGGAGATTCATCCAAGCTGCCACCCGAGGAGAATCCCTACCCTAGTGGATATCCATCATCCAAAGACAAAGAGAGAAGCGTCACTGGACAACGACCTTGGGAGCCTTGCACCATGCCATAAAAAGATCTTAAAAGGAGTCTAGGAGAGTGTAGAAGGATTTTTGATTGATGAAAAAAACACAAGCTGAGAATTCCAAACCCCGTGACTAAACTAAATCCTAAAAAATTTAGATAGATGGAATGTGTGCCCAAAACATATCCACTCGCATCACATAAGGCAAGCTGACACTTCCTCAGAAGATATAGAAGGGACATTAAGCATTAGACGGGTACTGATAAGGGGGTGAACCACAACCTTAATGGAAATATCTAGAAATAAATTAAGAGTCCATGGGGATGGATGACAAAGGACTTATTTTAAATAATCTAAGAATAGAGGGGATGGATCTAGGGGCAAGGATAACCAAAACTAATATATGATGTAGATCCCACCAATAAAGGATATGGTGGGCAGGAATGATGGGATGGGATGGCCAATGAAGCTTGTACCGCTTGAGAAGAGCCCTCGAATGATGAATCAATGATATGAACATTTTGAAACAAGGTTGGTGTATTGGGCGTGTTCTTATGAGTTAGCGGAGCTCTTAAAAATATCCAATCCTTCTTTTATAATTTATATTCATTTCTTATCTTTTTCTCACCTCCCTTATCCAAAGTGGAAATATAAATTCATTATCATATATATACTAGAATTGTTTTATGGAATATCCTTCATTAAATATATTCTCTTCTCCTTTTATTTTAAAATTCAAAACATCATATGTGAAATGTTTCGTTCACTGCCTTAATGGATGATAAGGTTTTTCTTCCCATTACTTCTTTCATGGATGGTCATGAAACCATTATTATTGTCAAAAAATATTTTGATATATATATTATATGTTTCTTAATGTTCTATAACAAATTTATTGGCATAATATTTAATAAAACAATTCTAGTTCGTGATGGTCATAAAAATCTCCAGAATAAACTAACCATTTATTGTTAATGTTTTATCAAATTAATTATAATAATACTTGAAAAAAATTATATATGAGATCATTTAAAATTATATAAGTTCATTAATAACATAAAATTTCACTTCTATAAAATTATTCCCATTTTACACGAACATATAAAATTTTATACAAGTAAATTGACCATGAAACTCTGAAAACAAACGGTCCAGGAAAAATGAAATTGACCTCTATAAATCATTAAAATGGAAAATAATTAACTTAAAAAATTATATCAAATAAAAATAGGTATAATAGGGTTTCAATTATGTAATTTATGAATCTAATTTGATTAAATAGGATATTAAGTACATGTGTAGAATGCTTTTGTACATAAGGTAAGGGGATTCTGGATCCCAACTCCTTTTCTTTGTGTTATCCCTCTTTCACATCATCTTTAGTATGAATACTCCTATAATGATACATAAAAATAATTTCATTAATCTTACCTTTTTAGGATATACATTTTTTTTAATTTTTTATTATAAATAAAAATATTTTCCAAAAAAAAACTTATTTTCAAAACACATATTCGACTCTTCTTGAGTTATTTATTCTTTGCTCAAGAATAATGATTATTGTACACAATATGTTTTTATCTTTTTAATTTAGAAACCCAAATTTTATTCCTGAAATAATTATTTATAAAATTTTTTTGAAGCACATTACGTTCAATGGGTGAATATGAACTATTTGGAATGCATGATTATGTAAATATTATGATGTGACAGGTCGACTTGGAAATAAGTATCCCTCCAATTCATTGGCTAATGTGATGTATCTCATAAGATAATGTGTAATATTCATGAACATGATGTTATATTTTTTCAATATGATGATGTTATGATTATACACATATGTTATGTTTGAACATGATTCTAGCTTTATTCACAACCATGTGTTGTATTTGATCATTAATAAATGATGTTTCATTTTTATATATTACCACATCCCATGACATGATCCAATGTTTACATAATCATGATGATAATGAACCTGTAATATGTTATGATGATTATGATTATGATCACTATTGTTATGTTGATTGATTCATCTTATTCATAATCTTACTAGGATTTTAGGTCACCCCTTTTCTTTGATGTATATTATAAAGTGACTATGTGTACTAAGGATAACATGATCTTTAGAAGGGTAAAGAAGAATATTTTAAATACATTATTATGTTTTATGATGTACATGTTATTCATGTGCCTTATTTTTCCAATATATTAACCCTTTGATCCAATATTGTAATGTTATTATGTTGTTTATATGAAATATGATGTAAGTAGTCATGTAAGAAAAATAAAGGTTGGTATAGTTGGTATCAGATCACTATTTAATTAATTTAGGAATTATTATTATAGAACATTAATGAAAACCCTTAGTATAAGTATAACTATATTTAAACATCCAAAAATATTTGGTTTATAAAAAACTGTAAAAATAGTGATCCCATAACATATGCCTTTATAGTTAATTGCACAATAGAATTAATTATTTATTCATGACTTGTTGACTTACATTTTATTAAGAAAAATCTATTTTAGAAAAAATGTGATCTGAGGGAAAATAGTATAATAACCCATGGGAGGGACAATTCAAAAATTTCTTGAATAATGTCCCCAATGTCAAGGTTGGTAGAGTTAAAAACATCATGGAAATTCCTACCCAGATGTCTCGACCTATAAATAATTACATGAACCGTGTGGAATGTCCACCTTCACCCGATAAGGATAAACTATCTATTGAGGCATTCATGTGGTAACTACAGCTGACATTTAGTGGATCTTATGACCCACTTGTTGAGTAATAGTGGGTTATCTCAATGGAAATTATCTTTTTTGTGCTTCTCTATTCTGATAAGGAGAAGGAAACTCTAGACGTCTATCCTTTAGATTGGAAATCCAATCAATGGTGGAGATAGAATGTATAGATATAAAGTTAAAGGAAGATGAATATGTCAAGGATTATGAAGAAAACATCAAAAGGGTTTCAGGATACACCTCAGGTATTGTTATCATCATGGATAACACAATAGATAGATTCATTAGTTGTTTAAAACCACACCTTCTGAAGGCTCTGGCTATCCATGAAGTTTGGATTTATGAATATGTGGTTCGATGTGATCTAAAAGAAGAGATGTTTTTCAAATAATGGTCCCATGGTTTTAGATACAAGAATAAAATAATGGAGTTTCAAACTGGTGGTTCAAATGGAAATGGAGGAAATCGGATCCAACCACCCACATGTCAAAAATGATGTAAAAAGCTTCATGGTAAATATCTCAACGTAACATTGAAATGATTAAAGTGTGTGAGATAAAGCCACTAAGAGAATTAATGTCAAAGAGACATGAATAAATTGACCAATGCTATGGAGGAGAGGAGGGAACCACCTAATGAATGACCTATGGTTCAATGCTTCAACTATATGTAGTAAGGTAACTATAAATCTTTGTGCACTAAACCTCGAGTCCCTAAGGGTAATAAATGTTAGCATCCATAAAAACCAATGGAGTAAGGGAAAGCTTCTTCCATCACTACTGCTGAAGTGGCGAATGAAATTAAAATATTACAAGGAACACTTCCTATTCACACAATAATGTAAAAATTATTATTTTATTTTGGTTCTACACATTTTTTTATTTCTTTTAAGTTTATTATAACTATTAAATTTAATCCCAAATATCTTGAATTACAGATATACTTAAAAAAACCTAATGGTGAGATCATTGAAACTTAAGTGTTGGGCTATTCTCATATTAGCATATGTGGGAAGATTCTTCTATAAAATATCTTAATACATTATTTGGTAGAATTTGATGCAATATTGGGCATGTATTAGATCCCATTATATTGTGCGCACATCAAATATTTTGAAAAGGATATATCTTTTCATTTTCTGAACCACCCCATTATCTTTTACAAATGAAAGGAAGACCATGAATCTCTTTTGGAAAATCCCTTCATGGCGTGGGTGTTGATCCCCTTTGAAGACGCATACCTTGCTAAAATGGTTGAGTCAAATAAAGGTATCAACCTGGATTAAATTTCCATCATGAGAAAATATAGTGATGTATTTCCATCCGAAAGAGTTTTTTGGAGTTTCCCTAGATCATGCGGTATATTTATCAATAAAAATTATAACTATAACCCCTTTTATCTCAAAATTTCAAAATAACAATTCCCCTATCAAACTGGGGAGTTAAAGAAACAGCTACAAGAGCATTTGGAAAAAGGGTTCATACACCCTAGTGCATCACCTTGGGGTGTGTCATTTTTCTTCATAAATAAAAAGGTTGGATCAATACAGTTTTGTATCGATTACCAAGAGCTCAATAAGATCACCATAAAGAAAAAATATCATCTTCCAAGGATTTATGAATTGTTCAATAAACTATGAGGATCTCAGTACTTCCCGGAGGTGCATCTTCATTCTAGATATCATCAACTAAAGGTGAAGAAGAAATATTTTTAGAAGAGTATTTTCTATACAATGTATGGTCATTATGAGTCCCTAGTGATTCCCTTCAGACTTACTAATTCCTCTAAAATCCTCATTGATTTGATAAATAGAGTGTTTAGAGTGTACCTTGATAATTTATTTATACTGTTTATCAATGATATTATCAAATACTTCAAGAGAAAAGAGGAACATGAAGAACATATAAGGATAGTACTAGAGACACTATGACAGGAGAATTTTTTTCCAAGTTTAGCATGCATGACTTTTGGATGTAGATGGTCACATTCTTGGGGAACATGATCTTAGTTAAGGGAATTTCTATGGACCATTAAAAATAAAGGCAATTGAGTAATTTCCCAGACCCATTAGTTTCTTGGAAATCTATATTTATTTCTCTTCGCAGGTTAGAACAAACATTTTTTGCGAAATCACTATTAATTTTATATCTCACTAAGTAAACATGGAATGGGGTAAAGTATGTTTGGATTAAAGAATGTGAGGAAAGCTTCAATGAGATCAAGAAGAGGCTAATCACTACACATGTACTCACACTACCAAAAATTGGATAAGGTTTCGTGATATATACAGATAATTAAATGAATGATTTTTGTTATGTACTCATTCATAATGATAAGGTGATAGCCAACACCTCATGGTTGTCAAAGATCCATGGAGAAAACAACCTAATGAAAGATCTGATGTTTGTGGATTTGATATTTTCCTTCAAAATATGGTTTTAATACCTCTATGGTTAGAAGTGTGATATATATACTAATCAAAAGAGTCTAAAGTATATTTTCACATTGGAGTAACTCAACATTCATCAAATAAAATAGTTAGAGCAAATAAAGTACTTTCATTTAGCTGTAAATTACCATTTGGGAAATGCAAACATGGTAGCTGATTCTCTTTGAAGAATAGAACATGTTATCTTATCCATGATGAAAATTGAAAATGACCCCATCTTTATAGACATGAAAATGATGGATTTAAAAATCATAAGGGTAGGGGATATATCCTATCTTTCCCAAATTTTTGTCCAACCATATATCCAAGAAATGATCAAGGAGGCTCAAATAGAGTTTCTGTAAATACAAAAGAAGGTGAAAGTAGTAAATTAAAAGAATATATATGAGTTGCACATCGATGTTGATGGTGTGATTCTGTTTTGATCTATTATTTGTGTTCCTTAATCACCTGAGATGATGAATGATCTAGAGGATAATTTACATATTTTATTTTTCTCTATCTTTCTAGAAAGTACCAAGATGTACCCTGATTTTTGAGAGAACTTATGGTGGGAAAAAAATAAAGGAATATTTTTCTGAGTATATCTAAATATGTTTAGTATGTCATCAAGATAATGTAGAGTGATATAAGTCTAATGGGATGATGCAACCATTTACTATTACTACATAGAAATAGGATAATATCACTACATAATTTTTCACTGGTCTCTTGAAAAAATTCAAATAAAATAATTTTATATGTTATTTAGTGGATCAAATCACCAAGACGTCCCACTTCACCACTATTTAGGTAATTTTTTCACTTAAACAATTTCGAAGATATATGTGATGGAAGTGGTTAGGATTGTGTGGTTCAATATTTTATTGTATTTGATCATGTTCAAAGGTTAAAATCTATAATACAGAAAATTATTCAACATTATTTGAGTATAAAATTGAATTTTGGCATGGTCTATAACCCCTAAACTGATGGTCAATCTAAAAGGATTATTCAGACACTCGAGGATATAATATGATCTAGCTAAATGGTATTAAAATGATGATGGGATCAGCCTCTCCCATTAGTTCATTTCTCTAACAACAATATCATCCACTCATGTTTTCAAATTTCTCCATAATTTTTTTTAAAGTAAGTGAGGTTGAATTCTATATTTTTGGGATGAATTTGGTGAATAAAAGATGCTTGGATCTAATCTTGTGTAAGTGATGAATGAGAAGGTTCACACCATCCTACAACATGTAAACTATGATCAGATTCGGTAGAAGATCTATGCTAAAAAACATCAAAGGAATATTAACTTCGATGTTGGAGAAAAATTGTTTTCTTTTAATATCATTGTGGAAGAGATTCATGCAATTTATAAAGAAAGGGATGCATAGCTCAAGGTACATTGACCCCTTTTAGATCCTTTATCACATAAGAGTTTTTGACTATCATCTTGAACATCCACCAATCATGTCTCAAAGGCATGATTTATTCCATGAATCCCTCCATAAGAAGTAAATATAAAATCATTCACATGTACTGAACAAATAGGTGGTATAGTTAGAAAATGATCTCTCTTATAAGGAGTAGATAGTAATGATTTTGGAACGGAGAGACAAGTTACTAAATAAAAATACCAATCACTTGGACATGGTACCATGTAGAAACCATAAGTATGAATAAGTGACCTAGAAACTAGAGGAAGTAATGAAGAAGAAATACCCTCACCTGTTTCTACCATAGTATCTAAAAGAATCGATGATGGCATTTCATAGGGGGAGAAGAATGTAACAACCCAAAATTTTATCAATGGAATTTCACTTTTTATAATTATATCATAAAACACATGCTTCACATAGAGAACACAATATAAAAATTTATTCTCATAAATAAAGAATGAAATAAGTGGTATTTATAGAAATTAAAGAACTTATACAATTATAATAGTAACTCGGACCTTAGAATTATAATATGACCATTATGAATAGTATTCTAGCCAGGAGAATATAATCCTCTCCTATGAAAGTATAAATAAAATTTATGTATCTTATAAATGAAAATATGATATAATTATATCAGGGTATAAGTAAATAAATGTTTTAAAAATGATAAATTAAGTGCTGAGATTTCTGTAAAACAGAAATTTTTATATACAATTTAATAAGTAATATAATTATGTAATATAAAATTTATTTCCATTAAATAGATTCATAAATTAATATTCTATTGTATTATAATTAAAATATAATTTTATCAGACCATAATTAATTTTTCAAAGGGTCATAAAATCGATTATGATATTAAAATCTGTATTTTTCAAATAAATGATTATTTTATTAAATTTATCATACTATGAAAATTATTTCCATAAAATGGAATCTATTTTTGATATCTACACATTGAAAAAAATTCATGGTGAATTTCTTATATTTATTTAAAATAGTTAGATTTTTCTTAATTTATGGTATAAGAAAATTGCATGCGTTTTTGAGTCATGGATGAGGTATGGATGATTTAAGAACTCTTTATCTCAAACTATACTCTAATATTTATTTTATTTACTCATATTAATAAACAAAATTTATAGTATTAAACTAAAATAATAAACTAATGGATGTAATTATAATAAATTACCCATATCCTCCCCCAATAAATACCACCCCACATCATCCAATCTCCTCACAAATTATTATCATTTTGTCTTGACTAAATTATACCTAATTCCTTTCCCAATACCCTTTATTATGTACAAGAGCTTTCAGTCTCAATAAAATACCAAACCCAAATTCCTTAAATATGTTTCCAAGGAGACGAAATTAAAGAGGCAAAATCCTTAATCCTTCTCTTTTAATTTTTTTTCTTTTCTTATCCTCTAATCATCTCCCCAATCCAAAGAATCATGATAAAACCAATATAATATATATATATATATATATATTATAATTCTATTATGTTAATTTAATATCCATCATAAAATATTTTCTCTTCTCATTTTATTCTAAAAATAAAAACATCATTCGGGATATGTCAGTTCACCACCTTAATGAATGACGAGTTTTTGTTTTCCATTACTGATATAATGGATGGTTATAAAAGCATTATTATGGTTAAAAAAGATTTTAATATCTATATAATAAATATTTTAATCTTTTGGAACTAATTTATTGACATAATATTAATCAAAATTAAACTAGTTCATGAGGGTTAGAAAAATGTATAAAAATAAACTACATTTTTCATTAATGTTTTATCAAATAAATAATCCTCATACCAGAAAAACAAAAGATATATGAGAACACTTAAACATCAAGAAGTTAATTAAAAAATATCGTTTCACTTCTAGATAATTATTCCTATTTTACAATAACATCTATAATTATATTCAAGTAATCTAACCATGAAACCATTAGAACAAAAACTCCCAGAACTACAAAAGTGAACACTATAACTCATAAAAATAGCTATAAATAAACTTCATAAAAATATAATAAATACAATACATGTATAATAGTTTTTGAATTAAGTAATTAATTAATATAAATTGATTATACAACATATTAAGTGAAAGTGAAAAATGCATTCGGACATAAGGTAAGGGGATTCCCAAACCCAATTTCTTTTCATTGGGTTATCTATATTTCACAGCATATTTTGTATGAATTATCCTATAATGTACATAAATATCATTTGATTATTATTAACATTTTTTTTCATGATATAAAAGTTTCCTACTTTATTTTATGAAAAATAAAATGATTTTCAAAAATAAATCTTCTTTCAAAAATACATCTTTGAATCCTCTTGGGTTGTTTCTTCTTCACTCAAGAATATTGTCTATTCATGAAATTATGATTGATGAAATCATTATGAGATCATTTCCTTTCCATGGTTTAATACGTTCTATGTGTCTTGAATTATTATGTAAATATTATGATGTGATCAGTGGGCCCGTATTATAGGGTATCTCATGAGATAATGTATAATATGAATAAACATTATGAAAGATTTGTTCACAGTGATGATTTTTGTATTATGAACATATTTCATACATGAACATGATGCTATCTTTATTCACAAATATTTGTTTTATTTTACCACTAAGACAGGATGTTTCATTTTTATGCATTGATGCATTCCATGCCTTAATCTAATGTTTCCCATGTGATGTTGATGATGATATTGTTCTTATTTGTTTATTATTATTCTCAATCATGTTAAATTTATTCATTCCCCTTTTTCATCCACTCTCTGGGATTTTATTCCATTACATTTCTTTGATGTATATCATTAGGTTACTATGTGTACTAAGGAGAATGTGACACTTAGAATTATAATGAATAATATTTTAGATAAATGTTTATGTTTTTTTATGTACAAGATATGTATATTCCAAAGTTTCCCAGGATACTATACCTTTTATCCTGTTTTGTGATGCTATTATGTTTTTTATCTTAAAAATTATGTAAATAGTCATTTAAGAAAAAGAGGGGTCATTATAATTTTAGTAGATAGATAGGGATGTGATTGATTGATAACCACTTTCTCAATCCTTTACCAAAATTCCAAGACATTTCCTAGACTTTGACTCATCCTTAGACTGATCATTAGAGATATCCCCGAACATATCCTTAGAAATATCCCTTGGTAGATCACTACTATTTTATCATCCTTGATTAAAAGGTTAACTAAACCTTTCCTTTGATACCAACTTCAGTTACTCAAGATATTCATACATAGGTGTTACATGTTTTTAGATGAATATTCAATACATTACACAAACACATGCCTGAGGACTATAATAGTTTAGTGTCTTTGGATACTAGGTGCACAATATTCTAATTTGGTGAATGATCTCCAACATCTCCCACAATTATCTTCCCCTTAATAATCAATGCAAACATACCCAACATAAAATCCTTCTTTATATCCTAGGGAAAGGAAGAATAAGAAAGGGTGATTGCATACGATCAATAATGATAAAAAAGAGTGATACATAAGAATAACATGAATATAAGGGTACGATAACATGAGAATAATATTTCAAAACCACACCCTTCATATTAGATATCATAATCGTAATTCATGTAATAAATATTGGAAGTTCATAATACATTAATCACAAGGGAATCAAAATAAAATATTCATAAGATTATAACATTTTCATAATACATAAAATTATTTAATAAAAATAATCATATAAAATCATTCACATGGGAGTAAAGGATCACTTCCAAGGACATCATAGTGGAATGAGTTTACTCCCCAAACCATATTAGTAGTCAAGTTTCAATACCAATACTATCATAGTGAACGATTTTCCTTATTGAACCAAGTTCAGTCTTTTTTTAGTCCTATCAATATCACGAGATATAAATCTTTACCCAATTCATTAGAGGGAGATATAGGTCCCACCCATAACATAATGAAAATAATATATATTTGTTCCATATGATCATAAAACATTCACCTTATCACAACCTATGAAATTAAATGGGTTTTATAAACATTTCATAATGTCTTAACCTATGGGAAATAAATGGGTTTAATAATAATTTCATCGTTTCATCATTTCATTACTCATGGATAAAAAACCTTGTCACAAAATAATTTTATTAGGGTAAAACCCATGTAAGATAAATGGATTTCATAATAATCATTTCATCATAAACCATTCAAATAAATAACGATAATGGTATCCTTGGTGTATATCCTCATAAAAGCATAAATTTCATTAAGGGTTGTCATCATAGGTGGAGAATAGTTTTGTTAGATAAATAAATTGGATCGTTTTGATAGAAATATATTTTTTTTTTGAAAATCACTTTTTGAAACTAAAAAATTATAAAATATTTTTCAAATCGTTTTTCTTTTAAAATAATATTGAAAACATATAAAGGATGCCATAAAACAATTTAAAATAATTAATGAGGAAAATATCCTTCTAGAATTAAAAGAAACTTTATAAAACCTAAATTATTTTTAAAATAACCTTTAAAAATTATAAAGTGATTTTCAAATTAAATAATTTTCATGATGGAGGGAAATTGTTTTTTTACCCTACACATTAAAAAAATATTCCTCTACTATTTTTGGTAAAATCCAAATGTGAATTGTTTGGAAAAAAACATGAATATTCCTTTCAAAATATTTTTTAAAAATTAAAACTTGTTTAAATATTTCTTTAATAAATAATTTATAGAATTTTATAAACACTTTTTAATAAGATTTTTAGAAAAAAAATGATTTTTTAATAAATAGGGTTTTGGATCGAAGTTAGAAATAAAGATGATTTTTCATAAACCATTATTTTGAACTCTTGAGTACATTAAGAGAGGAAAATAAAGGGAAAAATGTATTCTCATAACATGAAAAAATAAAAATAAAATTCATGATTTTCTTGTGAGATAGTTCATATGATTTCATCTTTAGATACATAATCATGAGCAGTCCCAAAAAATTGTGAGATTGTATGATTAAAACCATTACCACTTTTGTAACATTGAATCATAAGCCCCCTGAAATAATAATGTTAAACAAAAATAGAATATCATGAAATAAATAAATTCATAATATTATAGGTGTAAGGGAAATAATATACATATCATAAAATAATATTGGTTAATAACATAACATATATCTTAAAGAAGGAAAATTGGACAAAATTTTATTACTGCTTTAGTAACTTTTAACCCGTAATCTCCCTAAAATATAGGTACTAAAATTAAACTATAAATACCAAAAAATTAAAGGATAAGAATAATAAAATACATTCATGGTTAGTATATACACAAGATAAAATAAATAGGTGGTGGATATGTCATTTGTCTTCTTCAAATTAAAGAGAAACTAGAAATCTCATACCATAATTCTTGACTTCCTTCAAACATGTTTGAACCTTATGTATAATAAATATAAGTTTGTTATAAATATATTATAAAACCATTAATATATATATCATACCGTATATTATTTACTTATGACCATTTATTACTTCTTTATTAACAATTCCTTCTTAAAACCATGTTTCAGTTAATAACCATTTTGTTTTTCATATATATTTTGATTTTTTATTTTCGGTCCTCTCATTTTATTCATGGTTACAACATCTCTGGAATAATAAAAATGAAACCATTATCATAGTTTTATATCAACTATAATTTTAATACTAATCCTGAAAAACCATTTTGATAAATGTAGTACATTATGATCTTGATGATGGTAAGTCATACATACGAATTATTAACGTTTCCATTTTTTCAGTGATCATTATGGAAATGAGGTACGTAATATTATGTCTTTAAATAATGATAATTATATAATATATAATATATAATCCCTTTAAATATACATGTTTCGGATGATTTCAATGGTGTTCGCATCCGTCTGTGGGGACGCGCTGACCGTTTCCCTGCATTCCTGCTTTCCAAAGGTGGGTGAAAGTTGTCTCTTATTTAGGGGTTTTTTCTCCTTAATAGAAACAGGATGATGGGATGTCGGTCTCTCCTTTTGTGGATTTCTACTCTGAATTAATCGACTAGTTTGGGTCACCCATAAATATGAATACATTGTTTCTGAAACTCTTCTCTGGTGCCATATCTTCATAGATGTTGGTTAATCACACTTCTTCTATCAGGACATTCCAAGGGTTCATATCAGGGAAGCAACCTTTGGTCTAGGTGTACGGTAACATCAGACATGTCGGGGAATCTCTAGATTCATCAAAATTGGAAGACATGTATTCTTACTCATAAGAAGGTATCTCAATGGTGCAGAACCAGAGGCATCCCACATCGGTCATGGGGTATCTTATGTCAGAGGCATGTCTTTGAGGTTTTCCATAGCTTTCCATGTTTAACATGGGGTATTCTATGAGTTTAACATCCTACAGAGACCAAATAAGAGTGATTAGAATGCCCCATATAGATATATCAGATTGGTACATCCCTAGGAGGAAGTACTAGGAAGGTTTACTAGATGGATGGATCATGACACCCAATAAGATCAGACCTAGGGTGGTGTGTCCCATAAAGGGAAGACATCCCACTATGAAGGCTAATCTAGACACCACTGAGGGATAATTTTGGAAATTCCACCCTAGAAAAAGGGACACCAGATGAATGGATTGTAACTCTCAATGAGGATGGATCTGTGGTGGTGTGCCCATAAAGGGAAGATTTCACATAGTAAATGTTGATCTAGATACCACTTAGGGAGGATCAGGGGAAGTGCACCCAAGAAAGGGGAACACCAAGGTTTACCATTTGGAGGGATTGAAACTTATGGAGGTTACCTACATACCATGTGTAAACAAAAGGGATCAAACCCCATGTAGTTCAAAGGGGTGATGAATCGGGGTGTACAAAGAGGACAATGAGTCGAAGGCATGCTAGGGATTACACAAGAATAACTGCCCATCACAAGAAGGATACTCTTGTTAGTATGGTTATCGATTGTTTGGGACTTATGCATTTTAAGCTGCTCAAGGAAATGGCGTGATCCCACTGGGATGTGGCAGCACAATTAGAAATCAGGATGGATGATGGATGGTTAAATGAAGTGGATGAGAGGAATGGGGTGGAACCGACATGAAAATAATGGTGATCTTGGGCATGAACCTTAGAGAGGATTCTTACGTATCCCTATCTCGGGGAATCAAATTCAATGTAGTTTTTTGGGGTGATGGGACACCTGGTGAGGTGGCATGTGAGGATGGACACATGGATGGGACCCGGAGTAAGTTAGACATTTGGGCAAGGGCATGATTTTCCTGAAACACATAGGCCTGAAAGGAAGACCAGGGTGTGACATGAGTGTTGGTATTAAACCTCAGGGAATCTTCCTACATCTCCCCTATGGTAGGGAATCAATGTCCATATATTTTAGGATGGAGAAACATAATGGGGAGTACACAAAGGATAGAGACCTGACTACATGCTGAGGGTTACGCGTAGTTAGCAGTACAAGAGTTGGTTTTGTACTGCTAATGAACGGACCAAGGATGAGGGTCTCAGCAAAGTGTACACCAATGTTTACCTGTTTTTGTTTTGAACCACAGAGAAGCTTCCTACATACCTTATCTAGGATACAAGGATCCAAACCCATGTAGATCGAATGGGTTTACTAGTGTTTAAGGTTGAAACTCAGGGAGGCTTCCTACGTACCTTGTCTAGGAGACAGGGATTAAAACCCACATAGTTCGAATAGGATTTCCAGTGTTTGGGGATAAACCCCTGGAGCCTTCTTACATACCCTTCCTAGAAGATAGGGATCAAACCCACATAGTTTGAATGTATACATTTTAACAACATGCGGTACAAATGGGGAATAATGTTTAACGGAATCCGGGATGCAGGTGACTGACATGAAGTGGTCAGGACTGATGGGTGCTGGATATGAACCTCAGGGAGGCTACCTATGTACCTTTCTTGGAAATGGGAAGGATCAAATTCCACATAGTTTAGTTGGATAAGGAATTGTTCTTAATCAATAAGGCGGCCCAAGTGCCGCTAAGGAGTGGCAATTGTGAATGGTGCTTATGCATGGGAGCTACCCGAGTTCAACTAATGAGTAGAAATGGTGAATGGGGATTCTGAATGGAATTAGCTCAGGTGCCTCTAAGGATCGAAAATAGTGAAAGGGGATTACACATGGAAGCTTCCCGAGTTCCGCAGGGAGCAAAAATGGTGAATGGGGGCTTATGCATGGAAGTATCTCAGGTGCCTATAAGGAGCGATAATGGTGAATGGGTCTTAAACATGGAAGTTTCTCAAGTGATGATAAGGAGTGGAAATGATGAAAGGGGATTATGTATGGAATCTATCCATGATCTGCTAAGGACCAGAAATGGTTTATGGGCTTAAGCATGGAAGCTTTCGGGGCGCCCCTATAGAGAAGAAACAGTGAAATGGGCTAACGTAAAAAATATTCATGTATGATTCTAAGGAGAGGCAATGGTGAAAGGGGCCTACGCATGAAAGATGCATGGGTTCCACTAAGGAGAAGAAACAGTGAGTGGGAATTATGAATAGAAGCTGCCCAGGGGCAGCTATGGAGTAGCAATGGTGAATGTGGTTTATGCATGGAAGATGCCCAGGTGACACTAAGGAGAAGAAATAGTGAATGGGGCTTATTCATGGAAGTTATCTGGGTGTTGATAAGGAACTGAAATTCTGAAAGGGGATTGTGAATGAAAGCTACCCACAATGTCTTCTTCATGTCTGGTCATGAGGTCATCCCAACTCACTGAGGGTTGAGGCATATAATTGAGGCCTAAACCTATGAACTAGTACACAAGTGGGATAACTCCAAGGGTGTTTGAATCAGTCCGAACAATGGGAGATGAAAATTTTGAATCACATGTACAATATTCGGAGCAAAATGGGGGATGCATGACAAAAAGATATAACTGCTGAACATATTCGAATCACATCATCCACAACGTGTTATCCTGATATGAAAACAAACAAACAAGGGAGAACTTCAGACTTTATTATAAATAGAGGGAAAACTCAAATTTTCATACAATATATTTAGGGGCATTGGCCTAGAATGGTAGGTGATCAAAAGAGGCATGAGAACAGACTGTTAGGGGGTACCTTCAGACATGAAATTGGATGACAATCTGAATGAAGGACACATATATCATGAGGTGGAGTGAAGGAATGCTTGACTTGTTTCCAACGATCTTTAAATTATTCCACTGTAATAATGATATAAGGCATCTTATGATTGTCAAATATGTAATCTATTATTTGGAAAAAGAGGAATCCTATTATTGAATGATAGGGAATGCTACAGTTTAAATTCATTTAGTGAGGAAAATTATCATCTTATGCTAGGAACATAAGGAAATAACTTGTTTGGAGTATGATGAATCCTATGTTTTTCATATAGGGTGTAATATATTTTAAAGTCTTATAGATAGGACTATTGGAATCTAATGCTTAGAAAATAAGAAATATCTTATTTAGATCAAGAGGCATCCTATATTTGTCACATAGGGTGTACTATAGTTTAAAGTCATACATATAGGATTGTTAGGAATAGGGCACCTAATAATGGATGGTGTTGGGACATACACAAGAGTGTCCCTTTCTAGTGGATCCTATCAAAGGATTTAGGTGATGGGGTTTTAATGAGTTACTTGAGGAATGGTTTGACTCAAATAATTTGGGTAATTGATTATGAGAATCTCAACTCACAACATGGGAAATAGAGTAAGAAGAATATTTCAACTGAAGGTGTTTTATAGAGTGTGGAAGAGTGTCTCAAATTTTGGCATTCTATAGGTGGAAGGTGGATGTGCATTAGGGCACAATGGAAAATGTTGAAGCCTTGACTGAAATACATCTCAGTGCAACTCTCTATTTTTCATGGGGATCAGTGACGATAGCAAAGGGACTGGCCTAGATAGTCGGAACCGTAGCACTTTGGTGATCCCAAGTGGGGGTATGGGGGCACATCTCCAATGGTATAGACCGATGGGCATGAAGTTTGGAGCTTTGAAAAGGTTATGGATTTTAAAATGAATGGGGTTCATAGATATTAGGTTCACGTGAATAATAGAACTTCACAAACCATGGGGATTTGCAGAGTTCCGTGCGTCCTGGAGCAAGGGGCTTGGCAGAGATCAGGGTATCAGGAAGCAGATTCACGAAAAAAAGGTGCTCGCAGAGCATGGCCTCACATTAGCAGAAGGTACATTATTTGGAGAGTGATCCACAATGTATTAATGCTTTGCAGATCCTCGAGAAACCTGAATAGGGCCCCCTCTTTCACAAAGGGTGGAGGACTTTGCGAAGGGAATCACTTCATGGTGCTCGAGAGCACCCTGATATGTGATATTGGTCGCTGAAGGGGCAATGTAACCATATTTATAAAGGGTGTTAGCCAAATATTTATTGGATAAGGAGGTCAACTGAGATCACCATGAAGAAAAAATGTTCATTGTGAAGAGAAAATGATGCCACTAAGGAAATCGCACACCACAACTGTAGGTAGTTCTCCCAAGTTTCCTGATATCGTGGAGGATACCATCGCTGCCTTTTCGGAACTCATAGAGTCTTTGTTTGACTTCCTCAGAGCCGTGAAGGCTTGCGTCATGTACTTTGCGGCACTGATAGAGGCTTCGGTCAATTTCCTTTACTCGACAATCATGGAGGGAGCTCCAAAATCACAGAGGGTGCTCTATGAATTGGCTCTATGAGCCAGTGTTCCAACCTAAGATAGAATGCCCATAACTCTAAATATGTAACTCAGTTTGGGATCTACGACCAATAAAATTGAATCATGGAAAATGGTATACACTCTTGGATCATGTATGGTAGAATTTTGAATATATTGTAGAATTTTTTTCAGTGTCAACAAATACCCCCCTAAGGATGGTGTCCAATGAGGATGAGGAGGGTGAGGTGGACCATGTTCTAAGGAAACAATTAAGGGAAACACCTGCCTTGGGGTCTGCTATATCTCGATCTCATTGAGGAAATGACCACTTAAATCTATAAGACCACCTGAGCCATGCTCGATGTGGTAAATAAGAGATAATATAAGTTCATTCACCTGCACGAGAGTACTAAATAGTGGATGATGTAAGGGGATTTGAATGCGACATCGAACACCATTGGGAGTGTCCTAAATGAGATAGGGGTCACTACTAGAGAACATGGCTCTCTGGAAGACGAAATCCTTCTACCAATGTGCACTCAGGTACATCAGCAGGTTAATGCCAGTGGCATTAGAATAAATCCTAATGAAGGGGAATGGAAGTTGTGAATCACGATACCTAAAATCCATAACACTATAGGGATGACATGAAAATTAAGGATTACTGTTGACCATGTTGGAAACACGGTATCCTTATTGAGTTATCCTAAAATGGGGAAAACAAATATGGTCCAACCACTGACCATGTTCGAAACATGGGGCCTAACTCAAATGTTTTCCACAGTCTTCCAGAACTTTGGCCCAGAACAGTAGGCGAGCCATAGGCCGAGCATACATACTGTTATGGCGTTCCTTAAGACATGAAATTGGACAAGGATCTAAATAAAGGGCACAAAATTCCTAGAGGATGGAGTTATGGGTTGTTTAAATAGATTCCAACACTCTTGAAATTATGCCACTGTGATGAAAACTAGTTAGGTGGGCACATTGGTCTAATCATGGATCAAACTCATTTCCTTATACAATCTCTCTGGTGAGAACCAATAGTGGACTAAAATTTTATGTCATTCCAATGAGGATAAAATAAACATAGTTTAACATCGTACAGTAAGGATAAAGGAAATGAATTGTCCTGAATTGGGGGATGAGGCTAGGATGACCATATTATAGGGATTACAAGCACATGGCTGGATCAAGGAACTAGACATTTATATGTCAGTACATATCCTACTAGGGAAGGAATCAATCCATACATAGTTCTTGAATGCAATGTGGTCAGAAACCCACACTGGTATGAGAAATCTACTCTAGTGAGGAAGCTGATGAATCCCATAATTATCACGGGACATACTGAACATGATAAGGGCAAGGAAATAGTTTAATGTCATGCATCGAGGACATGGATTCCTAGAAGGGAAATGTATGGTGTGGTACATATCATGACGTGAATAAGGACCGTAAGAGTCCACACCCCACCATGTGTTCCCAGTGGTATTCTTTACACCATAGACTAGAGGTGTCCTATCTTTGGGTTTGACCTGAGGGAAAGTTCTTAGGAGTTCCTACGTATCCCATGAATATGGGAATCAATCCATATGTAGTCCTATAGGACTTGTGTATTTTAACATCATACAATTGGATGGAGATTGAAAGAGGAGATCCAAAAGTTCAGAGTACGTGGTGTGACCATTATATACCAGACATTAATGAGGACCAAAAAAATCCATACAATACCACATAATCCTCGAGGAAATCATTGGTCAAGAGAATGATGATGGTGAAATTTGTTCTGGACCTGAGACAAAATGTCCAGGAATTCCTACATACCCCACTAGGATGGTAATCAAAGAACACGTAGTTATTAGAGTGTAGTTTAACGTCATGTGGGATGAAAGGAGCGTGTGATTCACCTGCACCAGTACACATCCTACCAAGAACACTAAGCCCATGATAGTCATGATCAATTTGGGAAACAAGGAGTAGTGACAGGATTTTCCTATTACAGGGAGGCACACATTTTGGAAAATGGAACTCTAGTTAAAAGAAATCCCAATAATACTGACCCTCCTTCCTAATGCACATATATGAATAGGGGGTAAACTGAGATTATTGGAATTACACTTCAAAATAATGAATTGGAAGGATGTGAATCATGGAACCTAGGATTTGGATCGCAATTATGGTGGCATGATGAAGGAGGATAACTATTCACCATGTTTGAAACATAGAATCTATTTAGCATTTTCCTGGAGTGGGGATAGAAAAATGGGGGTCGACCACTGACCAAGTTTGACACACGGGACATGTCATAAAATGTCATCTGAGGTCTTCTGGGGTGTTGAACCAAGATTGTAGGTGAGCCAAGGTGGCATGATACCTAGTCGTAAAGGGGGTCCATTCAGACATTGAAGAGGATGGAGATCCAAATTTAGGGCTCCTGAAGCATTGACACGAAACGAATGATTCTCCATGTAGAATCCAACACTTTGGGCTCTACGCCATGGCACATTTGAGTATGATAATGAGATGTCTCAGATAAATGGGGCAAATCCCTTTATAAAGAAAAGGGTCATGGGGGTGAAAACTCCCAGTTTATGGTCATAGAGTGTACCATTGAGAGGGGACTTGGTTTAATAGAATTTGTTCAGGGTGGCGAATTAGAAAAACCCTATGTGGATGAGGACAAAAGAGGCCTTCCATCTGATGACATATGCTGATGGAAACCCACACACAATTTAAATCCATATTTCTTGGATGAGGGGGTACTTTTTAACGTCTTGTGCAAGGACTAATGAAGGATTTGTGGTACCTTGGTCTGGACCTGAAGGCTAACTGTATGGGCATTCCTACTTATCCCATGAGGATGGTAATCCATCCATACATAGTTCTTGCGGAATGATCTTTTTTATGGTTATAGAACTCAGACCACACTGGGAAGAGACAAGCGAGACACATGGTGTGGTTTTTGAAAAACCCTACATTAATGAAGACAAAAGAAGTTCACACCACACCATATTCTCTTAGGGTAAACATTAGGTCAAGGGACCAAAGGTGGAATTTGGACTAAACCTGAAGGCTAACCATTCAGGTGTTCCTATGTATCCCATGAGGATTGGAATCAAGCCATACATAGTTTTATAAATATTTGTGTAGTTTATTATTCTGCGACAAGGATGTAGAAGAATGGAAGGAAGATCCATGCAAGGAAATACATGGTATGGATATCATAAACATAACTTTAGAGGGTGACCAAAAGTTCCGCACCGCACCACATTCTTCCAAAACAGTTTGGTCCAAGGGGCCAGAAAGGGGGTAGAATATGAGGTACCTAAGGTTGGACCCAAAGAAAAAATGTTTGGTCATTCCTATGTATCACTAGAGGATAATAATCAATCCACACGTAGTTCTGGAATATAGCATTGTAGGGTACTGATTCCTGGGAAAATATTATTATGTCGGTCTAGACCATGCACCAAAGAAGCCTCATTTGATGGATCTTGTTTGTCTTTTTGGGTGGATGTGTTTTTTTAAGAAACGAACCTAGGACAGAGAATCTGGGTGTCACTATAGGAATAAATCCATATATAGGCCATAAAAAATGGAACGGTGGATGACCGATACCAAACATGATGTCCCCTCGAGTGAGGAAACCACAATGCAGTGTCATTTTTCATCATGTGGCTAGGATGATAGTGTCACAGTTTAGGGTCATTTGATTGGACCAACCCCTGAATTATAACTTTGTGCGGCAAAGACACAATAGTTTAAAGTCATGGGGGCCTAGGAAGTATAGTTTAACATCCTATGTCTTGGACTCCCATATGAGAAAGAGGATATAAATGGGATGTTCAAGGGGTGATAAAGAACACCTGATGGGAATGAGGACCTAAATTAACACCACATCGTGTGCCCCTCTAAGGGGGGTATTAGGAAAAGGGGCTAGAAAATATCAGAGGCTATGGGGCTAGACCTGATGACACAATTTTTGGGTGTTTCTATGTATTCCATGAATATAGGAATCAATCCATACGTAGTTCTGAAATTTGTGCAGTTTAAAATCATACGATAAGGATGAAGGGGTTCTTAGTTTATGGTCATAGATCTTAGATTGAAAGAAGTGAGACTCATCCAAGTGGGTGTAAGCCTTGACCAAGTCCCTAATCCCACATGAGAGATACTCAATGTGGGAAAGATGGGTGGGGAAGATCTCCACAACACATGTAATACAAGGAAAAGGGAAATGGCGTGGAGCCTCAAATGACACCATGTCATCGATTCATCCTCTTAACGCGCAAGCACTCACTACGGGATAGAACCAAGAGTGTTGAAATTCCACTTGAACATGATAGAGTGGAAAGAGATGTGAATCAAGCAACCAATATTTAAGGCTTAATGTGGGTGGTGTAATGATGGAGGATAACTGCTGACTATGTTCGAAACACAATATCCATATCATGTGACCTGAAATGGGAATAAATAAATGAGTGTTGATCATTGACCATATTTGCAATGTAGGACTAGTGTCAAATAGTTGGTCAAAATTCTTGGGGACATTAGCCCGAGATGCTAGGAGATAACTGGGACCTTGCATCTATGCCATTCGGGGGTCCTTTCAGATGTGGAAGACAATGAAAACCCAAAAAAGGGAAATATGAAACATGGAAACGGATTAAAACATGTCCACACACAACCTAAAAACTATATTTCCAAGATGATAGTGCATATAAACACATTGGTGAATTTCCAAAGAGGGTTGAGGGACCAAATTTGAAGAAGTCAACACGAGGATATTAGTAGAGGAAAGGGGAATGAAGAGATATCAAGGGAGAGGTACGTGGTGTGGCTGTTATGAACCAAATGTGAATGAGGACATAATCCCACACCACACCACATACCCCATGAAGAAGTGAGGCAAATGGGATAAAAAGAAGATAAGTTTTTCTAAAAAATAGGGTTGGTCCCACAGGCGAAATGTTCGAGCATTCCTATATATCCCATGTGGATAAAAATCAACCCATATGTAGTTATCAACATGCCATGAAGTTTAATGTCATTTTAAAAGGACGTAGAGAATGGGAATCTCGAAGTGGAATGTGTATGGAGTGGAAAATAACCTGATGTGAATAAAGGAATAAACTCGAATACAACACACAATCATATTTCCCCGAGAGAAGTGGCTGAAAGAAAGAATAGATTAACCCAGGATGGGTTCAAAAATGAAATGGATGGGCATTCCTTCATATCCCATGAGGATGGGAATCTAGAAAAATGCAGTTCTAGAGATTCAAGAGAGTTTAACTTCATGTTTCAAGGATATGGTATATCTTAGTTTATGGTCATAAAGCTCAGACCGTAGTTACCCAGTTTAATGTCATGTGTGGGGGACAGAAGGGATGAAAAGGTGAATCACTATTACTATCATCTAGAAGACCATGGGGTGTCCATAATGATTGAGAATCACTGCTGACCATTTTCGCAACACATTATCCTCCCCATGTGACCTAGAATAGGAAAAAACAATTGATCATTGAATGATGACTATATTCAGAATGTGGGACCTATTTCAAATTTTTATTCGAGATCCTTCGGGATGTTGAACCAAAATGGTAGGCATGCCAAGGTGGTGTGAAATAAAGCCACTAGGGGGTCCTTTCATATGTAAAATATTTAAACCAAAATGGATGGAGGTAAGAAGTATGACAGTGCTTGAGTAGACTAACTTATTTCGGTAAATACACTAGATGAAGGAGGGGTTTCTCAAGAAGATTTTTGTGGTGTGGAAAAAATAGCCAACAAGGAAATAGAGTCCATACCACACTATAAAATACTAAGGGAGAACTTGGGACATGATGCCAAAAAGGCGGTGGGACCTAAGGTCAGGCCACAGATGAAAAGTCCTCGTATTAATATGTATCTTATAAGTATGGGAATCAAGAAGAACATAGTTTTGAAAGTGTCATGTTGTTTATCATTGTGCGACAAGGATGAGGGGAGATCTTAGTTTAAGGTCTTAGTGCTCAGACCATTTTGTAGTATATTGTCATGCAGGATGAGGGTGCTGGTTTAAGGTCTTCTAGGACGACTGTGGGAAGTTTATCATATTCCAGGATTGTAATATAGTTTAACGTAATGTGGGATGAGTGCTTGGTTATTTTACAATCTTCATCCTGGACAGACCACATAGTTTAACTCTGTGTGCTGAAAACGGAATAGTTTAAAGTCATGTGGGACTGTAAAGTAGTTTAACATCACGAAGGAAAAAAGATGAGTAGTTTAAAGTAATGTAGGTTGATAATGAGTAGTTTAATGTCATGACAGATATAGATGATCAGTTTAATGTCATGCAGGACAATAAAAGTGGCTTATCATCATGTGGGACGAATATGAGTAGTTAAAAGTTTGGTATGATGATAATGCAGTTTAATGTCATGTGGGACAAAGATGAGTGGTTTAATTTCATGTTGGATGGTAATATAGTTTAAGGTCATGAAAGATGAAAATGAGTAGTTTAAAGTCATGAAGGAAGATAATGAGCAGTTTAACATCATGATGGACGTAGATGAGTAGCTAAAGTCATGCATGATGATAAAAAATTTAACATCATACTGGACGAAGATGATTAGTTTATTGTCATGAAGAAAGATAATAAACTGTTTAACATCATGAAGGACAAAGATGAGCAGTTTAATGTCATGTAGGATGATAATGATGTTTAAAATCATGCGGGATGAAGATGAGTAGTTTAAAGTCATGAAGGGAGAAAATGAGCAGTTTAACATCATGTGGGATGAAGATATCTTTTTATCTCCACTATATTAGTACACATCCTACCAATACTACTAAGTATGTATGATTCATGCTCAATGTGGGAAACAATTAGTAATGATGGGATTTTCTTGAAACATGGAAGCACACACAAAAATGGGGAGTGGAGATGTCAGACTAGGAATATTCTAGCTGTACCAGCCCACTCACTCAACATACAAAGATGCACATAAGGGTACACTAAGGGAGTTAGAGTTCCGCCTAAACATTAGGAGGTGAAAAAATGTGAACCACGACATCCGATATCAAGATTATATTGATGGTGGGGGTAATGATGGTGGATAAATTCTAACCATGTTCGAAACACAACATCCATATCATGCTACCTGGAATGAGGACAGAGAAATAAGTTTCAACCAATGACCATGATCGAAACATGATACCTATATCAAAATGTTATCTGACGTCTTCTAGGGAGTTGTCCCATGATGGTAGGTGATCCAAAATGGCATGAGACCATTATTTCCGGGGGTCCCTTCAGATGTGAATACGATGGGGATCCAAATAGAGGGATGATGAAAGGCATGAAAATGGATTTAATTTATGTACATTTGGATTCCAACACTCATGGTTCTAAGCCATTGTTTATTTTAGCATGCCAGTAGGAAGATTTAGATGGACTCAAAGTAATATTCCATAGTGTTGAAAATAGTTTGAGGCCTTATTACATGGACCAACATTTATTAGTTTATGTTCATAGAGTTCACACCCGGTTCATAGATTAATGTTCTATAGCTAGGATGAGTGATGGCTAGCATTTATGTTCACAGAGATTTTACCATGGTTGTTTTGGTTTTATGTTGTGAATCTTTGACTGAAATGTCACATAGTTTAATGTCGTGTGACAAAGATGATGGTTGTTATGTAGTTTGTGTCATGAAACTAGGACATTGATTTTCAACCAATTTGACTTCATGAAAATAGGATGTTAAACCACAGAGATTTTTTCAGTATAGGTATGATTATCTGTAGCCCATTCTGGTGGTTTGGGATTAGGGGGAATCCATCCGAAGGGATTAACCTAAAATTCCCCCAATGTATGCATGGATGTTATCAATACTTAAGATAAAAAATCCCATGGTGAACATTCCAGTGTTGGGGACGCATGGAGGACCTCTAAAATTGATGCAATGTTGTAGTTGGGGTGAGATAGAGTGTCACAAGGGTGAAAGGTATGATAGAATTCTTTCTGTCCAGAGGGGAAATGGATCCTCAAAGGCATGGAAGCCTGGATTGCCGGTTTGATGGAAAATATATCCTGAAAGGAGTGGATGCCTGGATCATCGGTATGATGGGGCGATGGATCCCAAAAGTTATGGAATCCTGGAGCATCGATATGAGGGCATGATGGAGCTCAGAAGATGTTTAATCACAGAGCGTCAGTACAATGGGGCGATAGAGCATGGAAGGCTTGGAAGAATGGAGTGTCAATATGATGAGGTGATGGAACCCATAAGGCTTGGAATCCTGGTGCGTTGGTACAAATGAGCAACAAATCCTGGGAGGTGTGGAAGCCTCGAGCATTGGTACAATGGGGCGATTAGTTCCACAAGGTGTGGAATCCTTGAACGTCGATATGATGAGGCAATGGAGCCCAAAAAGCATGGAAGCCTAGAACGTTGGTATGACAGTGGCGAAGGAGCCTAGAAGGTGTGGTTTCCTAGAGCATTGGTACAATAGGGTGATGGAACCCAGAAGGCATGGAATCTTGGATAGTCAATATGATGAGACGATGGAGGCCAGAAGGCATGGAAGCTTAGATAATCCATACAACATGGTGATAGAGCACAAAAGGCATGGAAGCATGGAAATCCATCTTATAATAAAGAGAAACTGGAGCATGAATATGATCGAACTATGCCCAGTATTTTTTCTTCATAGTAAAGTATGGGTTTTACATTTGGTGGGCCTCAGGGATTGCTTTTGTAGATGCATGGAGAGGACCTCCATACTAGTTGATGTCAGGAATGGGGAGGACCTTTGTGCTGAATGGTAGCGATGTGCGGAGGACCTCTACAACAACTTTTGGTGGTGATGGGAAGGACTCATGTGCCTGATGATAGCAGTGTAGGGAGGACCTCTATAGTGGAATCTGGTTCTGTTTCCGATTCACCATTGGGTTGGGAGAGGATTCCACATGCGCAACTTATGAGGTCAGTGGAGCTGGAAAGGAGCCGATGGAGTCATGAGAGTATGCCCCCAATGTGGCCTATGAAGGTGGTAGGGTCAGTGGGGAGTCAATGGATTCGAGGGGGGATGCCCCCAGTGCGGCCTATGAAGGTGGAAGTGGCATTGAGGAGTCTATGTAGTTGGGGTCAGATGCCCCTGGCATGGACAATGAAGGAATTGGGGTTTGTGAGGAGCCAACAGAGTTGGCTGGTGGATACCCTTGGTGCGACCTATGAAGGTGGCAGGGTTGTTGATTAGTCATTGGAGTCAGGGGGTAGATTCTCCCGATGCAACCTTTGAAGGCGGCGGTGTCAGTGAGGATCTGAGGGATTCAGGGGGCCGATACCCCTGGTGCAACCTATTAAGGTGGTGGTGTCAGTGATGACCAAATGGAGTCGGTGGTGGATACAACTCATGTGGCCTATGAAGGTGGCGGGGCGGCATGGAGCCAATGGAGTCAGGGGTGGATTCCACCAGTGTGGCCCTTGAAGGCGGTGACATCAGCAAGGATCCAATGGAGTCGAGGGGGGGGGGGATGCCCCAAACATGACCTATGAAGGCCTCAAGGTCGGTGAGGAGCCGATGGAGTCAAGGGACCGATGCCCCTGGCGCTGCCTATTAAGGTAGAAGTGGCGGTGAGGAGCTGATGGATTCAAGGGGGCCGATGCCCCTAACATGGCCTATGAGGGTGGCACCGTCATTGGGAAGCTGATGGAGTTGGTGTTGGATTCCCTTGATGTGGCCTATGAAGGTGGCAAAATAATAGAGGAGCTGATGAAGTCGGGGGAAAATTCCCCTTGTGTGGCCTAAGAGGGCCGGTGGTTCGGTGAGAGCTGATGGTGTCCATGGAGGATTCCCCCAGCATGACCTTTGAAAGAGGAAGTGACTATGAAGATTCGATGGATTCGGGGGAACGATGTCCCCGGTGTGGCCTATTAAGGTGGCGATGATGGTGAGGAGTCAATGGAGTCAGGGGGAAGATGCCCTCGACCCGGCCTTTAAAGGTAGCAACGTCGGCGAAGAGTCGATAGTGTCTATGGGAAAATGCCCTCAGTGTAGCCTTTGATGGTAGCAGCATCAACGAGGATCCAATGGGGTTGGAAGTGAATTCCCTTAGAATTTTTTATGAAGGAGGTAGGGTCGACGAGGTATTGATGGATTTGGGGACTGATTCCCCCAGCATGGCCTATGATGGTGTGGCCTCGGTGAGGAGACGATAGAGTCAGGGGCTAGATTCCCATAGTACGACCTTGGAAGGTGGCAGCGTCGATGAGGAGCTGATGGATTTGAGGAGAAGATTCCCCTGGCGTAGCCTATGAAGGTAGAGCGCTGGTGAGGAGCAGAAGGAGTCAGGGTGTATGCCCCCAACATGACCATTGAAGGCAGCAACGTTAGGGAGGATCTGATAGAGCCGGGGAGAAGATTCCCCTGGCACATCCTATGAAGGTGGAGGGGTCAGTGAGGAGCCGATGGTGTCAGAATGTAGATGCCCCCAATGCAGACTTTGAAGGTGGAGGCATTGGCCAGGAGCCGATGGAGTCTGGGTGGGATGCCCCCTGAGCAACCTTTGAAGATGGTGATGTTAGAGAGTCACCAATGGAGTTAGGGGGACAATGCCCCCAGAGTGGTCTATGAAGGTAGCGGTGGTGGCGAGGAGCTGATGGAGTTGGGGGAGGATGCCCATGGAGCGACCAATGAAGGTGGAGGGGTCAGTGAGGAAATGATGGTGTTGGGGGGCAGATTCCCCTAGTGCGGCCTTTGAAGGAGGTGACATTGGGGAGGATCTAATAGAGTCAGGGGTAGATTCCCTCGTCGCAACCTATGAAGGTGGAGGTAGTGGAGATGGGTCGATGGAGTCAGGGGAAGATTCCCCTGGCGTGGCCTATGATGGTGGAGGTGTTAGTAAGGTGGCAATGGAGTCAGGGGTGGATGACTCCAGCACGTCCTATAAAGGTAGCAAAGTGAAAGAGGGGCCAATAGAGTCAATGGAATATTCCACTGGTGCGTCCTATGTGGGTGGAAGAGTCTGTGAGGATCTAGTGGACTATAGTCTTCATACACCCATTGTTACTCATCCTCCCACACATAAAAGAGAAGGGATTTACATGGGTGATGCCTCAATTTTGTCATTCCTGTCATTTTTTATCTATTCATGGTTGATGGAGAAGATATTCACATCAAGTTCACCAATTTTTGTCTCTGACGTTTTCATTGGGGCACACATCCATATGTGGGGATGTGCTGGATGCTTACTCTCATTCCCACATTCCAAAGACAGGCGACATCCATCACTTATTTAGTTATTTTTTCTCCTTGATCAAAAAGGAATGATGGGTTGTCGGTCTCTCCTTCCTTGGATTCCTCCTATGAATTTGTTACATAGTTCAGGTCTCTCTTAAAGATTAAGACGTTGCTTGTGAAACTCTTCCTTGGTGCCATATCTTCATGGATGCTGGTTAATCACACTGGTTTTGTCAAGACATTCCAGGGTGTCAAGTCAGGGAAGTGACCTTCGGTCAGAGTTCATGGTAACATCAATCTTGTCGGGGCATCTCTGGATGCAAGGACATTGGAAGACATATTATCTTCCACATGTGAGGGAATATCAAGGGCATAGAACCCGAGGCATCCCGTATCGGTCGTAGGGTATCTTATGTCGGAGGAATGTATCGAAGGTTTTCCTCAACTTCCCATATTTAACATGGGATATTCCATGAGTTTAACATCCTAAAACTACAAAATTGGAGTTACCATAATACCCCATGGAAGTGGATCAGATTGGTACATCTCTTGGAGTGAGTTCCTAAAATTTATACCCAATGGATGGATCAGGACACCCAATAAGAGCATACCCAGGGTGGTGTACCCCATAAAGGGAGGATATCACCCTGTGAAGGCTGGTTTGGAAACCACTGAGGGTAGATTATGGAAATGGCACCGTAGAAAGTAGTACACTAGATGGATGGATCAGAATGCCCAATGGGGATGGATCTGAGGTGGTGTGTCCCATAGAGGGAAGATATCACACTGTGTAGGTTGATCTAGACACCATTGAGAGTAGATTAGTGAATGTGCACCCCATAAAGGGGAACACCAAGGTTTACCATTGTCTGGAGATTGAACCACAGAAGGATCAAAACCCACATAGTTTTAAGGGGAGATGAATAGGGGTGTACACCAAGGAAAACTACTCATAGACATATTTGGTCTTATACATGGATAGTGTCCCATTGCAAGAGGGACACTCTTGTTTTTATGGTTATGGATTGTGTGGGGATTATTCATTGTTAGATGCTCAAGGAAATGGTTTTATCCCACCAGGATGTGGTGGCCTGGGTAGAAATCATAATGGATGATGGATGGTTGAATGAAGTTGATGAGAGTAATGGTATAGAACCAACGTGAATATGATGACGATGTTGGGAATGAACCTTATAGAGGCTTCCTACGTACCCCTGTGGAGGGGAATCAAAGTCCATATAGTTCATTGGGGTTATGGGACACCTAAGGAGGCAGCTCGTGAGGATGGACACATGGATGGGACCCAGATCTAGTAGGCCCTCTAGGAAACTGCATGATCTTCCAGAAACACAAATGCTCAAAGGGAAGACCAAGATGGGACATGAGTGCTGGGCTTGAACCTTAGGGAGGCTTCCTATATATCACCATGTTAGATAATCAAAGTCCACATAGCTCAAGATGGGGAACGTAACTGGGGTGTACACAAAGGATAGTGACCCAACGATATACTATGGGTTACGCACGGTTAGTGGCCAAAGATTTGGTCTGATGCTGCTAAAGGATAGACCATGGATGTGGGTCCCACTAAAGGGCACACCAAATATTACTGATGTTTGGGGTTGATCCTTAGGGAGGCTTCATACATATCATATCTAGGAGAAAAGGATCAAAACCCACATATTTTGAATATGATTACCAAATATTGGGGTTGAACCTCAGGGAGGCTTCCTACATACCCTATCTATGAGAGAGGGATCAAAACCCCCATAGTTCGAATAGGTTTACCAATGATTGGGGTTGAACCTCAGAGAGTCTTTCTACGTACCCTGCCAAGGAGACTAGGATCAAAACCCACATAGTTCAAATGTATATATTTTAAATTATTGCAGGACAAATGGTGAATATATTTTAACATCATGCGGAATAAGGGTGAACTGACATGGAGTGGTTGGGACTGAGGGGTGATTGACTTAAACCATATGGAGGATTCCAATGTACCTTGTTTGGAAATGTAAAGGATAGAATTAAAATTAGTTTTTTGGTATATAGAATCACGTTTACGCGCTAAGGCAGCCTAGGTGCCTCTAAGGAGTAGCAATGGTTAATGGGGCTAACACATGGAATGTGCCCTAGTGCCACTAAGGAGCATCTATGGTGAATGGGGTTTATGCATGGAAGTATCCCATATTCCACTAAGGATCGGATATGGTGAAAGGGTCTTATGAATGGAATCTTCTCAGGTGCCACTAAGGAGTAGCAATGGTGAATGAGTCTTATTCATGGAAGCATCTTAGGTGCGGCTAAGGAGCAGCAATTGTGAATGGGGATTATGCATGGAAGCTACCGGGGTGCCACTAAGAAGAGGAATTGGTGAAAGGGTATTATGCATGGAATCTTCTTGGGTGCCACTAAGGAGAGGTAATGGGGAATGGGGAATATGCATGGAAACTACCCGGGTGTTTCTTTGGATCAAAAATGGTGAAAGGGGATTATGCATGGAATTTTCACATTTGTCACTTAAGAGAGGCAATGATGAAAGGGCCTTACACATGGAAGCTTCCCGGGTTCTTCTATGAAGCAACAACCGTGAATGGGGCTCACACATGGAAGCATCCCAGGTACTGCTAAAGAGTGACAATGGTGAAAGGGGATTACTCATGGAAGCTTCCTAGGTGCTGCTAAGGAGTGGAAATGGAGGATGGGGCTTATTCATGGATGCTTCATGGGTTATTCTAAGGAGTGGTAATGGTGAAATGGGATTATGCATGGAATTTGCCTATAATTTCTTCTTCATGTATTTCTATGAGGGAATCCCAACTCACTATGGTTTGATGCATATAATTGAGGCCTACACCTATGTGCTAGTGCACAAGCGGGATAATACCAAGGGCAATGGAATCAGTCCAAACAATGGGAGATGAAAAGTGTGAATCACATGCCCAATATTAGAAACACAATGGGGGTGGCATGATGAAGGGAGATAACTACTGATGATGTTCAAATCACAGTATCCACATCATGTTAGGCTAGGATTAAAATAAACAAAAGAGGTCCAACTGCTGACCATATTTGAAACATGGGGAAAAATTAGAAGTGTTGTACAAAGTATTCTGGGGCGTTGGCCCAGAATGGTAGGTGAGCCAAAGCGGTATGGGACCGGGCTATTATGGGTTCCCTTCAGACATTATATAGGATATGATCCAAATGAAGGACACATGAATCATGATGTGGAGTGATGAAATGATCAAATGGTTTCCAACTCTCTTGAAATTACTCAACTATAATAATGGAATAATGTATCTTATACTTTTCACATAAGTCATTTCTTATTTGTAACCAGAGGGATCCTATTATGGAATGATATGGAATAATATAGTTTAAAGTCATTTAATGATAACTAATGGTATCTCTTATTTGGAGTAAGAGGCATCCTATGTTTTTCATATATGGTTTAAATCAATTTAAAGTCATAGAGATAAGACTATTGGCATCTTATGATTAGCATATAAGGAATCTATTATTTAGAGCAATAGGCGCCCTATGTTTTTCACATAGGGTGTATATAGTTTAAAGTTATATAGATATGTCAGTTAGGCATAAAGTGCCTAGAAATGGCTAGTGTTGGGACTTACTCAAGACTGTCCCTTTCTGGTGGATCCTAGCATATGATTCACGTGATGGGGTTTGGATGAGTGACTTGAGGAATGGTTCGAATCAAGTTATTTGGGGGATTGATGATGAGAATCTCAACTCATGACATGGGAAATAGATCTAGAGGAATATGTCGACAGAAGGTGTTTCATGGAGTGTGGAGGAGTATCACAAATCATGGTATTTGGTAGGGGGAATGTGGATGCCCATTGGGACACAATGGAAATTTTTGTGGCATTAGCACTAAAATTCTATGGTGATACTCTCAATTTTTAATGGGGGTCAGTGACGGTAGTGAAGGGAATGGACCAGACAGCGGGACTGCAGCCCAGTACTGATGCTGAGCAAGGGTGCAGGGGTGCAACCCCATGGTATGGACTGGTGGGCGCGAAGGTAGGAACATCACAAGGGGTCGGGATTCACAAAGGAATGGGGTTTGCATAGATTAAGGTCCTATGAAGAATAGAGCTTCACGGAGCACGGGGCTTCATGGAGCTCTATGTCTCACAAATCTCTACATCTTGTGGAGCTCTGCATCTTGTAGAGCAAGGGGCTTTGCAGAGATTCAGGTCTCATGGAGAAGCTTCACGAAGGAAATGTGCTTGAAGATTATGGCCTCACCTTAGCAGAATCTGTGTTATTAATAGAGTGCTCCGTGAAGTCTTAATGCTTCATGGAGGCTCGGGAAACCAGAATGATGCTCCCTCTTATCCAATGGATGGAGGCCTTTATAAAGGGAATCACTTCGTGGTGCTTGGAAGGACATCGAAATGGGAGATCGGACATCGAAGGGGAGGCTTAATCCTCTTTATGAAGGGGTGAGATGGATATTTATAGGCGATGGAGGTCAGTGGAGCTCTCCGTGAAGAAACAATGTGCACCGTGAAGAGAAAATAATGACGTGAAGGAACTCATGCTTCCCAACCAGAGGTAGTTCCCTCAAGCTTCTCAGAATCATAGAGGCTACCATCACGGCCTTTACGGTGCTCACGGATGCTCCGGTCAATTTCATCAGAGTGATGGAGGCTTTTGTCACAGCCTTTGCAGTTCTTGTAGAGGCCTTGATCAAGTTTATCTGCTTTCAATTGTGGAGGGAGCTCCGTGAATGGGATATGTGAGCTAGTTTTTGTCCCCAAGTTCTAATGTCCATAACTCCTAATTCGTAACTCTATTTGGCCACTACGACTAGTCAAATTAAAGCTTTTGAAACAGGATAAACTCTTGTATCATGTATGGAAGAATTTTTAAAATCTTTTGGACACCTTTTCCAGTGTCAAAAATACATATAAAAATCATCCATGTGGTGTGGTGATGAATATAGAGAGTTTCAATGCTTCATGAATACATTAGTCCACAAGTACATGAACGACGTTATCATCTTTCAGTGAGTGAAAATCTAAGAAAGAAAATGATATATTGTATTTTTTGAATGATAAATATTTCCAAATTGAAAATTATGTAATTTATATAACATATATTCATTAAACTTTTCCTTATTATATTCCATGTAAATCATTAGTGTAAAATGAATCACATCCCTTCGTTAGGAGGTAGTCCACTATACGCACGAGTGACGATATCATATCCCCTAATAATGGTAACTAAAAATTATACATCTTATATAATTAAAAAATAGGTACAATTATGTTATAATTTTCATATATATACTTTATATCCATCATCATAAAAAATAGTGAAAGTTGGTAATCAAAAAATGAATGGCATCGATTTGTGAGATGATAGTCCGCTTTACACATGAATGCTGATTTCATAACCCATTTTATGGACGTGGGGATGGTTGTTGGTAATTAATGTAATGTGGGAAAATACAACAATATTTAATATACTTAGATAATTTTTTCATCATGTCTTAATTATAATTAAAGGATTTTGAAGAAAAAATAAAATAAAAACACTTATTGAAGAATATTACCTATTGTTTAGGTATCCTACTTAGTTTTTCACCAAAATCCTTCATAGGTTGTCCTTATTTAAAAAATAAGGCTTATAGGATGATTTAATGGATATTTGAAATTTAGTTAGGTAGGGTTTGTTTGAAAAAATGGTTTTTTTGTGTAAAGAAGAGAGAAGAGGGTGGCCTTTATAAGTGAGGTTAGTGTAAACTCGTAGTTTTTTGAAAATAAAAAGGACTACAAATATTTTTCACATTCCAAAAGGATCCAAAATGAATTATTCTAAATAATTAAACATTATTGGGTCTAAAAATTAATTTAAATGGATTTTATATAAATTTTTATATCATTTTAACCCCTATCTTTTTAGTTTAACCCCCCCCCCCCCCCCCCCCCCCGTGTAAAACCATATTTAACTAAACTATAGTAAAACAAAATTTAATGTTTACACTATTAATTAAAATAAATAATTATGTTTAACTTATTGTATTATATAAATAATTCTGATTTAGATATTAAATCCATTTTTTTAAATTCTATTCACTTAATTGGAAAATATAATTTAAAATTAAAATGATAGGCATGACGAGAAAATAGATTTTCAAAGAGAAACTTTTACAAAGTTTACAATGTTTTTATATCAAAATAAAATATGAAAATAATTAGAATTACCTAAATTAGATTAATATATATACATATTTATATAATTGAACTGATTTAAATTTAACACTAATTCAAAACATAATTTTACTTTATAATTAATTTAAATGAAAAGACATTTTTCAATTAAAATTCATTTTTTAACTATTCATGAAAAAAAATTCTTTTTAGAAAATTAATAAAAAATAACCCTAAGATAATTTTGATATGCTAATTAAAAAAATTAGGACAATTTTTTCTATCAAAATATTCAAAGGTATGAAAATATAGTATGAAAATAAGTGCGCAAAAATGTGACAAAACTACATTTTATAAATATATAGTTTTAAAGGGTAAAATTGTATTTATTCTTATATATTGTCTAGAAAACATGTAAGATAAATTTTAAATAGGTTATTGAATATATACTATATATTTTTTTATTAAAATAATTCACAATGTTTTTTATTTATTGAGTTAAAAAATGTTTTTTTCAAAAAATTCTGTTTTGAGAGGAAGATTTCCTTTATGTGGAAAAACAATTATTTTCATTTTGAATTAATGGGTCACCAAAAAATTAATTTTATAAACATTTATAAAAAATATATTTTCATAATTTAAATTATAATATTCATACCCACAATTCTATGGTCTAGGTGATAATTATAATATAATAATAATTTAATAATTTGAAACATTTCATTTAAACTCAATGTTGAGTGTGATCAAAAATATCTAAAAGCTTAAATTCATTTGAAAAAAATATCAAAATCATAGGGTAATAAAATCACCCCTTACAACCTTGGTATTATTTTAATTGAAATAAATTTTAATAAATTACATCATATGGATCTTCATAACCCGTGACTTATATAAATATGGTAAAAGAAATTCATTAGGATGTAATCACACCGTATCAAGGATATCATGGTTAATAGTATGAAATACGTTTTAAGAAATCAAATTTTATCAATGAACCACTAACCTTAATTTTTTAATTCAACTAAAGTTAATAAATCTTCAGTATAAAAAATAACTATATTATTCACATATTTCAGAACCTATTACATATCAATTAACATTTATTGACTTTATTTATTATCATTCTACACATTTACATTAGTTAATTATTATATATTTTAAATATCATTTGTGAGTAATTTTGATCACTTTTAATTGGTTTCATAATACTGGTGTTGTTAAACACTAGTCTAAAAAAATTTATCATTCCCATATCAAACAAAGTTCAATAATTTATTATTTATAATTATTTATATATTTATAATTTTATTCTATGGGATTTTTGGTTATGATAATTAAATATGTAACTCGTGATGAACATGTTACCGTGACAGATGTTGGTATCTTAATTATTTATTTTAATAATAATTTTAATATTCAATAACCAAAATTAATTTATTATTTAATTATTTGTATTATATATAATTATTAACAAATTTTTAGAGTGTTTCATGATATTATCTTATGTAATTGTTCAAGTATGTTGTTAGATCGACCCAAACGTGAACATACTATAATTAATGGATGATTATGAAGCGATTTAATTTTAATATCATTATTTTAGAGGGAATAATGATATTTTTTTATGTTTAATTAATATAATAAAATAAAATGTAATATAATTTAAGAAGAGGTAATAGATACGAAACTACTGCATTGTATGAAAAACAATTCATCTTAGTACATTAATTTTAGAAGTTTTAATTTATGATGATCATGTATTTATAATATTATAAACATATTTCTAGATTTTTATTACCATAATACTTGTAATTTCATAAAAATTAAAATTATATATTTAATTAACCATTATTACCATCCATTATTATGTGGTGAAGGAAAAAAAACCTGATGCCACAAGGAGGTGGTGGTATGCATGTATTCATGAATTTTGTTTTTGTTTATTTTACCAGAAAAGTGTAAAGGTGTATAATGGTATTTTAGCACAACATAAAAACATTTTGTATACTATAAATAGAATTCATATTATAAGATTTCAATAAAATCTATTTAAAAGGTAATTATTGATAATTATATTAGGGAAAAGTAAGTAATTATGTTGAGAACATGAGATTTGTCTTAAAATCATATTGGAAATGGAGGCCTTAGGCTGGCTAATTGAGAACCTAGGCTTATGGAAATAATATAGGAATTTAGGATTAGGAAAAGGATAGGGTTTCAAGATTAAATTATAAGATATATGTGTATCAAAAAAATATAAAATTGATCCTGATTTATAAGTGAAGAAATATGTAATTTTTTTAAATACTCATTAGTTTTCAATAATGACCTAACTCTATTCCTAGGTAAATGGACTAAAAGGTGTGAAATAATGGAATGTGTAACAATATAATTTCAATAATCCTCTAAAACAAACCTAATTTTAAAATTTTATGGCTTTTATGATTTTCCCCTTAGTTTTTTTTCTTTTACATAAATTATATTTTACTACGGTAACTGATTTTTAAACTCAGTAATTAATTTTAATTAAGTAAAAATAAGATTATCCTTATCACTTAATTTCAAATTTATATTTCCATATATGAAAATAATTTTATCTAAATAAAATTTATGACCATGAAAGGATAATTTTTATAATTAATACACAAAGCCTCTAAAATGGTTTTTAAGAAAAGTGTTCTTTTAAGATTGATCTTTTTGTATTGGATAAAACATTTAGCATGATTTATTTCCATGACATGATTTTTTTTACTAAAAAATAATTTTATATGGCTTCCAAATAAATTTGAAATAAAATTTTACCTAAATAAAATTTAATTTAAATAAAGGATCAAAAACTTATATTTATTAGAAAATATTACCTAAGTGATTAAAATATTAATCATTGGTTTTTAAATTTTAAAATAGTATTTTAAAATAATTTATATAACTCATTCAATAAATTTTAAATAATGTAAATCTTAAAATATTTTTTTAATTTATACTTTATTCGTGTCTTTTTCATAAACACTATGATTTTAGTAAAAACTATATTTTTACAATTCACAAAAAAATAAATCACTTTAAAAAATAAAAAAAAACCTAATGTAATTTTGACATGATGGATTAAAAAATAATTTCATTTTAAAAAATAATTCATAATTTATGAAATTCACTAACCTGAACCACTAGGTTCGTGCCAAATAAATAAAATACCTCATTCGTGTATCCCTGTACGCAAGAGGATGCTGACAAGTAGTGTGGGTATAAAGTCTTTCAATGGGGATAATATACCATTAGTGAAATATATTTGATAATATAATATTAATATATAACAAATTAGACTAATCAAGAGAAGTAATGTAATTTAAAATTTCAGACATGTCATCTAATAGATAAACAAGCTTCCAATGTGGCATCTCAAACTAGAGAAGTAAGTGAAAGTAGGTAAATAAATAAATGTTTCCAAAATAATCTATTGTATTTTTAGGAATTTTTGTAAACTCCAAGTACATATTTCCTCAACACTACTTCATAGGTATCTTTCTATTCACTAGATCATTGATCATGAAATCTTCATGCACACCAATATTCATGTTCATTGTGTATATAATATACATAGTAGGAAACCACTAATTCATACATATCATAATTAAACATAATATATAATATTGTATTCCATGAATTATATAAATGATCAAATAAAGATAAATCCACATATGTTTCAAGTAATCATGCACTAACCAGGCCACCACGAACCTCGACCCCAAATTCTTCAACATAATTTCATTATGGATTTAAATGTTTATCAAACCACATAATGTCTTAGAGGATAAAACACATTCCCATGATAATAGTTGAAATTATCAAGAAAAATTAAATTACCATAAAAATGGTGGCTGCTATCAGGAACACTACATGACCCACCTTGACTATAGTGGTTATCAAGAACATTTCACACCCCACCTCGATTATGTTCATTATCAAGAACTCTACATGCCTTGTTCAGATGGTGATTATTTTAATTAGATGATGGTAAGTCCCTACCAACATGATTAATGTAATTGGATAACAAATCACCATTTCCTATAATTCTTCTACTTTTTCCAATTAAAAACAAACTCTCATCCCACGTATGGTTTACTCCCACAACAACATGAATGTCTATGATCTCACCCATACCATCAAATGAGCCATATAATATAGTCATAATCATGCAATCAGGATCCCCCTCTATGGGACCATCTAACCTATACTAAGAAACCTGATAAACCTAATACCTGAAATATGATTCCACTATATATGGAATACTGAAAGAAATATGTATTATAAAAAGGAATAAAAGTAATATCATGAATAGTTATCAAAAGGATGCACACAATGAATATGATCACATATGAATCTCTCTCTCACGGGCCAATTTCACACCAGCAAGAACCGACATCAAGAATGGGTATCAAGAATAACCATAAATGATGACAACATCATATAAATATACCTATATGGTTAGGAACTTCCTAAATAAAGGTTGTCAACTTAAATATCATAGTTCATTATAGAATTATCACTTGAATCACATATTTGTATTAGTTGGTTTAAACCACTCACTAAGGAAACCTAGATAATATTTTGAATATTTTTATTTCCAAAAAAAAAACCACATACGATAACAAATTCTCTCCCTTAAATAATTTCCAAATTTTTAATTTAATCCATGGGATGAGATAACCATTTCTTCCCAAAAAATAATAATAATAACACCTGAAATAATATTCTTTGTATATCTAGAATAATACTGGACAAGCATGTGGTAATTATTTATTATTATAATTATTTTATGATGATTTTGGATTTCAAAAATATAATAATTATTTATTCATTTTCTTGAAGCTTTGGATTAACTAAATTTAAAATTTTCACATAAATGGATACTGAGAGATTTATCCTATTAAAAATACAAAACACAAGATGGGAAGAGAGTGAGTGAGGGTTCTACCACACCTAGAAACTAGAATAGAACCTGGTTCAATCATATATTACTTCATAGATCATGGGATTTGGAATTAAGAAATTCTTTAAATATAGAGGAGTTAAAAATTGAAGGGAATAGAAGGTCTTGTGATTTTATATGGAATCATTCCACATAATTTTTCACATCATTGAAAACTCCAAATTAAATTATTCTTTAATTCGTTATTTTAATAATTTCCTAATTATGATGTATATAAATATATAAAAATAGTATTTATGGTATTAAAATAAGTTAATTTAATTTATTCTATTGAATTTGAACATCTAAAATCCTAAAATGGAATTCGATTTCAAGCTGGGAAGAAGAAAAGGAAAAACAGTGTTTTAAAGTCATTTTCCCAAAAAGGTAAATGTGTAAGGGTAACATGGTTTTAACCTTATTCATCTTATAGATATTCCATAAGGGTTCTAGGTTATCCTTATATAACCCATAAAAATAAGGAAGTATTCTTATATAACTCTGAATAACCCTTGTGAAGATAATGGTTACCTTTATGCATCCTTTAGGAAGTAAGAGTTACTGTTACACTATATCTAAGGTATCCTTATGAATCCTTCAAAACTATAAGCTCATACTTATTTATCATATGAAAACTAAAGGTTTAATTTAATAAAATCCTCTAAAGATGGGTTTACCCTTATATATCCTTTAGAAATTTAGGGTTACATTTATGTAACGCATGAATCCAAGGGGGTTTCCCTTACATAACCCAAGAAATACCTAATACCATTACATGTCACCTTAAAACAATATGTCATATAGGTTTTAGACATATTCCTTTACATATAACCTATTTCATATGTAATGGAAAAATAAAATTTAAAATTGGAAAATTTTCACAATAAATGCAATTTATATTAATACAAAAGGGGTTTTTAGAAAATTTAATGACTGAAAATGTTAAAATTATACCACTATAAAAAAATTATCATCCTCAAGAAGTGTATCTATATACATTTATTGAATAATTCAGGCTAATAAGATTGAATATAAGACTCCTTCTCCCATGTCTCCTCAAAGTTAAGTGGCCAAACTGTGGAGTCACTCTCATAAAAACGTAGTCTCCAACAATAAATTGAAAATGACTACATTATTAGTTGGAATAAGACTTCTTCATATTCCAAACATTGATTAACCTCTCTATAAATAGAATCACTCACTCAAAGTTATCTAGTGTAATATTAGTCCCCAAAACTGATTACTCATCATCATCATTCTGAAAAAGTGGGGAATGACTTGACCTACCATAGAGTCTCATAAGGTTCCATCTGAAAAAAATCCTGATAACTACTGTTGAGTATGAACACAAAAAAGTCTAGGTGATCATAAAAAAATACACCTATGTCTAATATGTCAAATAAAATCATTTTATCCCATATTTGAATCACGCACTATGACTATCTATCAGTCTGTGGGTGGTATGTTGTTCTCAATATCAGCTGAGTCTCTGAGGCCTTATACAATACCTATCAAAACCATGACCTAAAACATGTATCTAGCTGATATTATGATAATGGTAACTCTATTTAATCATAACATATCACAAATATATATATTTTTCATCTCTTTTAGTGATTGAGTCTCATCGAATGGTAATAAATGATCAACTTTTGTTAGACAAAAAATAATAACCAAAACAATATTGAGACTCCTCAGGGTCTAGGGTAACCCCTTAAAAAATTATATTATGAAATTGTCATAATTTCACATGGTAACACGATCTGTATGGAGAAAACTACCAGGAAATAGTTTATTTACCTTTATAATCTGAAAGGTAAGGCATCAGGAAACAAATCCATCATTGTCCCTCTTTATAACTGTCCACTAGAATTGTCACATGAAGTCACGGTACATCTTTTTCACTACAAGATGAACTAGCCACATAGTTTAATATAAGTATATAATTAAATATTCTCTGATAGAAATAGGGAATAAAAATATCCCATCTATAAGAATCAAATAATAATTTTACAATTACCACCTAGATATAGAATCACCCGTAGTATGTTTTTCCCTCACCACATCACACTCTAGTCTAGTCTCCCATCTCACCATTACTCGGTATAATAAATAAGATGTTTACACTAATGTAGAACATGTCATCAATCCTTGATCCTTAGAATCATACATCATCTTCTTGAAAAACATGCGCATTAGGTGACATTGTTCCTCCAATGATCATTCACTATGTTTCTGAACCACTGTGTCTTATAACTAAGTGAGTCATCTATAACATTAACATTCCTTGGTTAATAATCCCTATCAAATTTGAATATCTATAAATAAAATACCCTTTTCTTATACCTTATGTTGAGACCTTTTTGTTTTAAGTTATTTTGGAGGCTCTTATGGTCAGTTTTGACAAAAAACCTCTCATTGAATAGAGAATTTCACCAACAATTCAAAGTGTGTATAGATGCTTCTAGCTTCATGTCGTCTATAAATTAGTTTCTTTCATGGAGTGATATATGAAATGAACCATAAGACACTACAGTCTCCCTCTGCACTTTTAGAGACCCAAATCTTGACGTACATGGACATTACATTACTTTAGCAGAATACTTAATACATAACAAAAACAGACACACAAGGACCGTAATAGTTTAGTGTCTTTGGAAACTTGGAACGTAATTTTCTAATCGTGGTGAAAGATCTTCAACATCTCCTATAAAGATCTTCCCTTTTTTCTTACCTAAAACCTTTCTTTATATCCTGGGGAAAAGAAAACATAAAAAGGGTGAGCTGAAATGCTCAGTAAGGGTAAGCATGGATAAAATAAAACACACCATATACATTTGAACTTAAAATCATGAACATAATGTTTAAACATCAAAAGCTTGAGAAATGACACAAAACATGGAAGTACGTAAGGCATAGATCATAAAGAAACATTAAGAAAGATAAAATAGCATGGGAATAAAACATCTAATTGTGGCAACCATTAAGCACATGATATGATTTCCATAGTAGCCAAGGCATTGCTGCCAAGACCATCTTAGTCGACAAAGTCCCTTTCTGAATCGAGTTCACCTCTCGTTCCAGTCCTGTATTACTGAACTGGTTTAACTTGTCATTACAGCCATGTCTATCTCATGAGATATAAATCTTTACCCAATGCATTGGAGGGAGATATAGGTCCCACCCATCTCATAATGAAATCATTCTTATTTGTGCCACAAAATAAACATACATCATTCATAGTAACCCAATAAATAAAATGGGTTTCATAAACATCATCCCATAATCACATAATCTATATAAAAGAAATGGATATCATTTCATAATAAAAAAAGTGAAACCATGTAAATCATAGAGACTTTATACTTGAAACATACACATATGAAATAATGTCATCCTAGATGGAAAAAGGTTTTGATAAAACACTTGAAATGAATTCTTGAGGAAAATATACTTTCTTCTTCAAAATCAAATTCTTTTCACAAAACGTCATGGTATTTTAAAAGAAAGATATTTTTCTGAAAATAGTCATGAAATCTTTTTAGGATGTATCATTAAAATAAGTCTTTATAAAACAGTAAAATCTGTTTGTGCCGTATAAGTTAAAAAAACTTTCTTCTTGTACTTTTGTCAGAAAAGTTAAAAAAAATACCTCGTAGGGTAAACAAAAGAATGATTCCTTCCATACCATGGGGTAAAAGTCAAAATGGGTATAAAAGGACTTTAAACATACATGAATAAACTTTTATAAAACATGGACATGGATGATAGCAATAACAACAGTAAATACTTACGAATATGTGATCTCGGATAAAAATGAGATTTGCACAATTATCCGTTACCTTAGGTCCACTTTGCTTCGTAAGTGTCTAAACCTCCTGTATAATGATTTAAATAATTTCATTGAATTATTCCAGAATCATACTCATTGTTATGATATCATATATGGGTCACTTATGACTTAATATTACCTGTTCTTTTGTAAATTCCATGTTAAAGAGTGTTTTGGGTAAAATCGTTTCATTTGTCGTCCGTGTTTTGACTTGTAATTATTCATATGATTACTTAGATCATGATTACTTAATTACAGAATATAAAACATGATTTATATATAATATATTTTCAGAATATACATATATATAATAGATCAGTAAATGGAATGAAATACACCGTTCATGGAGACGGTAGTCCGTACGTACGCATGAACGCTATTTTCGTTTCATTATAGAGTTGAATGGAATTAAGTAGACGACATACATATATACACACATAAATCCATTATCATTATTATGTCATATATTTCATGATTATCTAGTATATATACTTTATAATCATTCATGAATTGTTAATGTGGAGAATGAATCTCATAGCATCATGGAGAAAGTATTCCGTACGTACGCAGGAGCGATGATATTGTTATCATGATCGTGGAATTATATTGGAGTGTATGTATACTATTTCATAATCAATATCACTTTACAATAATCTTATATAGTTATTATGTACACCATTATACCCATCCAAGTAAGGTGGTGGTGGAAAATAGATTACACCACGACGTGGAGACGGTATTTCGTACGTATGCACGCGCGGTGATTTCGTTTTCCGTAGGATGGATAGATGGTGAAATAGGGTTGTTTCATACTTATAATAACATATCCGTATATGAGTGATACTGATGTTATTACTTCATAATGAAACAACCTAAGAAGAAGAAGTGGAAGAAGAAATAAAGTTGAAAGAATCGGTAACGGACATTACCTCTTCTTTGAAGCGCCTCTTTGAGTCCTCCTCTTAGGGAACTAAAATTGGTCTTTGAAGAATACCAGGACCTCTAGGATGTTTCTAGGGAAGTGGAGAAGATAAATTGGTAGGGGTTGTCCGAGATTGAATGTTCAAAGTGGTGTGAGGAAGAGAGGGAGGAGGTGTCCTTTTATAAGGGAGGAGAGGGGCACCTTTGGAATAACTAAAAATATTATTTTATTATAAAGCCAAATTCAGTTTTAAATAGCTCCAAATTGATTTCTTTCGAATCTAAGGTGGGGATGGGTCTCAATACTCTCATCCAATAGAATTTAGACAAGTTTAGGTTCCTATTTTAACCTTATCATTTAGATTTAACATTAAGTTAGATAATTTTACTTTTACCTTGTCTTTTTGTGTTCTTACACTATAAGGTTAACAAACATACTATCAGAAGCCAAAAAATCCCCAAGATGTTTATTATTAATATATATAACCTTATCTAATTTATTTGGCCGAACCTTATATTTTTTGGAAAAAAAAACAATATATAATATAATATTTGTTTTAAAAACTATTTTATGTCAATTTTGACACTATTTAGTAATTGATTTTTGTGAAAATCATAACAGACTGATTAGTTCGAAAAAAGTTAATTATATCAATACTAACATGTCTTATTAACCTAGAAAATTAGTGGAATTCAGAAAAAGTCTCTAATTACATTTATTTTGGTATTTATAACATCAATTATGTCAATATTTCATTAATAAGATAATTACTGCATCATCTTTGTGTCATAATTAAATTATTTAATGTCTAAAAATTACAAATAAAATACCATTATGTATGAAATATTTTTAGCTTTCTAATGAATATTTATGGTAGAATTTATCTTATCTATAACCCTATATTAAAAATGATATACTTATTAAACTTTGATTTTAACTATTTTAACCCTTCTTTAAATAAATTAATAATAAATGTCCTAATCTAATCCAAGTGGGGCTAAATGGTCATATTTTATTCTTAAGGTTGTTTTCGGTCTAATTAAACTTATCCAATAGAATTAGTACATGTGTTACGGTAATAATAATATCATTTTTACCCTTAATTACCCAATTTACTTTTAACTGTAGTAAAAAAAGTAAGAAGTTACTATTCACCAAAAATTATTTTAATCTCATTGAACCAAATTTTTCTTACTGACATCAAACGTATCTCTAGGATTTTTGAAATTACACTCACAGAAGCGGTAAAATTTTGTTTTATGAAAAATTCATTTTTTTAAATACCACTTAGTGGTTTCACTATTCATCAAAAAAATGAGAGTTTCCAGAAAAATAACAAAAATTAGGCCTAAGCTATATTTGATATTATGAACTGAAAAATGATGTCTATTTTACCAAATTAAAAACATATCAGTTGCATTACTTAATTTAAAAATTAATTCCCGTCGTCAAAACAAATAGCGTGTTCTTAAGAGATAATAACTATCAAAAGATTGACACTTGTTTATATCTGGTTGAAATGTGAAATTACATCCAATGACCAAAATTGTATTAAATTGTAAAAATATATTCTAAATATACTTTAAAACCACTCAAATTAATAATTTATCACTATTAATTATTTCGATTAAAAAGGTTGTTTTTAATTAAAACTTAGTAATTTTCACTATTCATCAGAATATGAAAGTTATCCGAAAAGTACCAAAATTTCACCCTAAGCTAATTTCGATATTCCGAATCCAAAAATGAAGTCCATTTTGAAAAATAAAATTTACAAAATTTCAAAAAGTGTTTATTACAATTCATAACGGCTAGTTTTAATAATATTTTAATAGCATATTGTTGTTTAGTAAAACTCGTTATTGCGTACTACACACGCTATCGAGGAAGGTCGCGATTGCGTGTAATGAAAGGAAAGTCAAGGATGCGTGTTGTGCAAGCTCCTTTTGGTGTAGCGTACAACATAAGACATTAATGAAATTAAAAAGAATATTTTTCATAAAATCTCGGGGTGTTATATTCTACATCCCTTAAAATGAATTTCACCCTCGAAATTCGTCGGGGGTTATAAATAGTTTACTCCTCAAAAGTTTCTTTAATAGAAACCCACATCATAAAAAGGAATACCAAAACCAATCTTTAAAAAAAAGTATGAAACGTAACGGTTACCCAAATAAACTAATCACTGGGTTTCCACATAGGTGAAAATATGGATATGGAAGAGAAATCTAACAATCATGTTCTGATGGAGAGTGGTAGAGAACATGGCTATGGAAAACCCATCAATCACAAAGCCATAAATTTGTGATGATCTAAGGTACCATCTGATTCATCGGATATAAGAGCACTAGGACAACATTTTTGGTTTTCAAGATCATTTTCCTAAAGTTGATGAAATTGGAATTAGAAAAAATACATTCGTGATTTTGGTATAGTCTCACCGGTGTTCGTTCTTCGGACAATTTCCACTTCATCTGTTCACAAAATGAAGTTGAATTTGTCATTTGTGATGTGTTAGCAGATCATGTCATAGAATGATAGGTCATTCCATCTGTTTCAAATAAAAGGTTAGCAAAAATTATCAAATATACATAAGTCCATCTATGGTGAGATTAATCATATATGGTTCCTAAAATGGACTTATACTTCTTATATTATACTGCTTAATATAATAAAACTAGTATCTACTAAACATGGACTTCCTATAGGCCAGTGGTAGGTGATAAAGGCCAGTCGCACTTCGGTTGTGGGTTCGATTCCCACAGCCTTGTCCGACGCGATGGGTTGTCGCCCGTCCTGTAGGTTGTCCTTTTTCTAAAACTACATTACTATATCATCCCATAAATAATATCAAAAAAAAGTTCTATCCTTAAAAAAACTAACTTATGTCCAAAATAATCCATTCCAATCTTTAGGCTTATCTAAAATACTTCGGTCCAATCTCATAGTATAAAGAAAACAATTACTTGAAATGTCATCAACCAAGCATGTGAATACCATCATTTATCCCCCATATATATTGTTGGTCAAATTCCAATCATGTTAATACCTTAATCATGTATTCTCTTGAAAAATGAATACCCATTAAACCATAGTGAAAACATGAATGCTGTCAGAAGTTAACTCTTTCCATATACCAAAATCCAAAAATTCTATATACTCAAACCATGATATAACCTTCTCCTTATATCAGTCATGAGCTCATGAATACTATCAAACATTTAATTTTCTCATTATCCCTTCATTATGTGCATATCATCTAAATTCCAAAAATATCTAAATAACCTTTCATGGATACTGGTGCCATTAATCATACACTTTCAAAACTCAAGGAAAGACAACAGTGTAACAATCCTTAGATGTCTCTTTATTCCATAGTACCATGAGATTACTTATACAACATTACACATGATAAACATGTAATCATTCCACTAAATTCTTAAACCATTGACTGAGCTTCAACAATTCCTTCATCTCACATATCATTTGTAGTCTCTTCATCATCATCAACATTAATACTACCCATACGACCATACTGATTTTCTTCATGAGACTTTCCCTTAGGGCATTGGTTTGCATAATGCCCATACATTCCACATTTAAAACATTTAACCATTGTTGATGTCGTAGCAATACCATTATCCTCATCTCTGGTGTTAACTGAACTTTTTCCTTTGCACTTACAGGCTTTGTGTCCTTCTTTACCACACACAAAGCTTCTTCCAGTTCCTTTTAAACATTCTCTTTGATGCCTCTTCCCACATGATTTACATAGGGTAAATTGAACTTTCTTTCCCCTATGATCATCATGAAACTCCATCTTTCTTTTATTAGTCGAGTCGGGAAACTTACAAAATTTTACTTTATTGATCACATTATGAGATTGCTGATTTGTTATAATAATGATGTTTGGACTTCAAAATCCCATTTCATTTGGTTTCTCATGAAGAATATCATTTCATTGTCCATCATATCCTCCATTATCGTGAATCATCTTGTTTCCAGCCATTTTCTAAAACCCAAAAAGAATAGTGTGAGAGGAAAAAATCATAATAAAGGGGGAGTAACTTCAATATCTAACATATTTGGTTTAATCCAATATCGTTACCATAGTTCTAGGACTATATCCTATACGTATACTTATCCTTAGGGACATCCCTAGACATACCTTAGAAATATCTCTAGGGATCTCACTAACGTTTTCGCATCCTAGTTTCCAAAGGTTGACTAAACTTTTCCTCTGATTCCAACTGTAGAGAACCAAATCTTGACGTACATGGACATTACATTACTTTAGCAGAATACTTAATACATAACAAAAACAGACACACAAGGACCATAATAGTATAGTGTCTTTGGAAACTTGGAACGTAATCTTCTAATCATGGTGAAAGATCTTCAACATCTCCTATCAGGATCTTCCCTTTTTTTCTTACCTAAAACCTTTCTTTATATCCTGGGGAAAACAAAACATAAAAAGGGTGAGCTCAAATACTCAGTAAGGGTGAGCATGGATAAAATAAAACATACCATATACATTTGAACTTAAAATCATGAACATAATTTTTCAACATCAAAAGCTTGAGAAATGACACAAAACATGGAAGTACGTAAGGCATAAATCATAAAGAAACATTAAGAATGATAAAATAGCATGGGAATAAAACATGTAATTTTGGCAACCAATAAGCACATGATATGATTTCCATACTAGCCAAGGCATTGCTGCCAAGACCATCTTAGTGGACAAAGTCCCTTTCTGAATCGAGTTCACTCCTCGTTCCAGTCCTGTATTACTGAACTAGTTTAACTTGCCGTTCCAGCCATGTCTATCTCATGAGATATAAATCTTTACCCAATGCATTGGAGGGAGACATAGGTCCCACCCATATTATAAATAAATAATTCTTACTTGTGCCAAAAAATAAACATATATCATTCATAGTAACCCAATAAATAAAATGGGTTTCATAAACATCATCCCATAATCACATAATCCATACAAAAGAAATGGATATAATTTCATAATGAGAAAATTTAAACCATGTAAATCATAGAGACTTTATACTTGAAACATACACATATGAAATAATTTCATCTTAGATGGAAAAAGGTTTTGATAAAACACTTGACATGAATTCTTGAGGAAAATATCCTTTCTTCTTCAAAATCAATTTCATTTCACAAAACATCATGCTATTTTAAAAGAAATAGATTTTGTTGAAAATAGTCATGAAATCCATTTAGGAAGAATCATGAAAATAAGTCTTTATAAAACTATAAAAATCTGTTCGTGCCGTATAAGTTAAAAAACATTCTTCTTGTACTTTTGTCGGAAAAGTTAAAAAAAATACCTCGTTGGGTAAACAAAAGAATGATTCCTTCCATACCATGGGGTAAAAGTCAAAATGGGTATAAAATGACTTTAAACATACATGAATACACTTTTATAAAACATGGACATGGATGATATCAATAACCACATTAAATACTTACGAATAAGTAATCTCGGATAAAAATGAGATTTGCACAATTATCCCTTACCTTAGGTCCGATTTGCTTCGTAAATGTTCAAAACTCTTGTATAATGATTTAAATAATGTCATTGACTTATTACAGAATCATAGTCATTGTTATGATGTCATATATGGTTCACTTATGACTTTATATTACCCGTTCTTTTGTAAATTCCATGTTAAAGAGCGTTTTGGGTAAAATCATTTCATTTGTCGTCCGTGTTTTGACTTGTAATTATTCATATGATTACTTAGATCATGATTAATTAATTCCATAATATAAAACATGATTTATATATATTATATATTCAGAATATACATATATATAATAGATCAGTAAATGGAAAGAAATACACCGTTCATAGAGACGGTAGGTCGTACGTACGCATGAACCCTGTTTTTGTTTCCTTATTGAGTTGAATGGAATTAAGTAGACGACATACATATATATACACATAAATCCAGTATAATTATTATTTCATATATTTCATGATTAATTATTATATATACTTTATAATCATTCATGAATGGTTAATGTGGAGAATGAATCTCATCACGTCGTGGAGACGGTATTCCGTACGTTCGCACGAGCGATGATATCATTCTCATGATCGTGGAATTGTATTGGAGTGTATGTATACTATTTAAGAATCAATATCACTTTACAATAATAATATATATTTATTATGTACACCATTATACCCATCCAATTAAGGTGGTGGTGGAAAATAGATTACACCACGACGTGGAGACGATATTCCGTACGTACGCACGCGCGGTGATTTCGTTTTCTGTAGGATGGATAGATGGTGAAATAGGGTTGTTTCATATATATAATTACATATCAGTATATGAGTGATACTGATGTTATTACTTCATAATGAAACAACCTAATAAGAAGAAGTGGAAGAAGAAATAAAGTTGAAAGAATCGATAACGGACATTACCTCTTCTTTGAAGCGCCTCTTTGAGTCCTCCTCTTAGGGCACTAAAATTGGTATTTGAAGAAGACCAGGACCTCTAGGATGTTTCTAGGGAAGTGGAGAAGAGAATTTGGAAGGGTTTGGACGTGCTGGAAGGCTCAAAGTGGTGTGAGGAAGAGAGGGAGGAGGTGTCCTCTTATAAGGGAGGAGAGGGGCACCTTTGGAATAACTAAAACTATTATTTTATTATAAAGCCAAATTCGGGTTTAAAAAGATCCAAATTGATTTATTTCGAAGCTAAGGTGGGGATGGGTCGAAATCCTCTCATAAAATATAATTTAGACAAGTTTAGGTTCCTATTTTAACCTTATCATTTAGATTTAACATTAAGTTAGATAATTTTACTTTTACCGTGTCTTTTTGTGTTCTTACACTATAAGGTTAATAAACATACTATAAGAAGCCAAACGACCCCAAGTTGTTTATTATTAATATATATAACCTTATCTAAGTCATTTGGCCGAACCTTATATTTTTAGGAATAAAATAACAATTAATAATATAATATTTGTTTTAAAAACTATTTTATGTCAATTTTGACACTATTTAGTAATTGGTTTTTGTGAAAATCATAACAGACTAATTAGTTCAAAAATAGTTAATTATATCAATACTAACATGTCATATTAACCTAGAGTGGAATTCATAAAAAGTCTCAAATTACATTTATTTTTGTATTTATAGCATCAATTATGTCAATATTTCATTAATAAGATAATTACTGCATCATCTTTGTGTCATAATTAAATTATTTAATGTCTAAAAATTACACATAAAATACCATTATGTAGGAAATCTTTTTATCTTTCTAATGAATATTTACTTTCGAATTTATCTTATGTATAACCCTATATTAAAAATGATATACTTATTATACTTTGATTTTAACTATTTTAACCCTTCTTTAAATAAATTAATAATAAATGTCTTAATCTAATCCATGTGGGCCTAAATGGTCATATTTTATTCCTAAGGTTATTTTTGGTCGGATTAAACTTATACAATAGAATTAGGACATGTGTTAGGGTAATAATAATATCATTTTTACCCTTAATTACCCTATTTACTTTTAATAGTGGTAAAAAAAGTAAAAAGTTACATTCAGCAAAAATTATTTTCATCTCATTGAACCACATTTTTATTACTGACATCAACCGTGTCTCTTGGATTTTTGAAATTCCACTCACAGAAGCAGTAAAATTAAGTTTTATGTAAAATTCATTTTTTTTAACTACCACTTAGTGGTTTCATTATTCATCAAAAATGAACGTTTCTAGAAAAATACCAAAAATTAGGCCTAAGCTATATTTGATATTATGAACTGAAAAATGATGTATATTTTACGAAATTAAAAACATATCAGTTGCATTACCTAATTTAAAAATTAATTCCCGTCGTCGAAACAAATAGCGTGTTCTTAAGAGATAATAACTATCAAAAGATTCACATTTGTTTATGTCTGGTTTAAATGTGAAATTACATCCAATGACCAACATTGTATTAAATTGTAAAAATATATTCTAAATATACATTAAAACCACTCAAATTAATAATTTATCACTATTAATTATTTCGATTAAAAATGTTGTTTTTAATTAAAATTTAGTAATTTTCACTATTCATCAGAAAATGAAAGTTATCCGAAAAGTACCAAAATTTCACCCTAAGCTAATTTCGATATTCCGAATCCAAAAATGAAGTCCATTTTGAAAAATAAAATTTAAAAAATTTCAAAAAGTGGTTATTACTATTCATAACAGCTAGTTTTTATAATATTTTAATAGCATATTGTTGTTTAGTGAAACTCGTTATTGCATACTACACACACTATCGAGGAAGGTCGCGATTGCGTGTAATGCAAGGCAATTGAAGGATGCGTGTTGTGAAAGCTCCTTTTGGTGTAGCGTACAACACAAGATATTAATGAAATTAAAAAGAATATTTTTCATAAAATCTCGGGGTGTTACAACATTAGTACTACTCCAAAACAATATATCAATGAATCATAATAATCTATATATCTAATGCCTTTATTGGGAAAAATTATCTCTATAGTAGTAGGAAACCCCCTATTCATCTCATGAAATTCCTTCTCACACAGATCTGGCCATTGGAACTTCACCCCTTACGTAATTAAAATAATCATGGGTGATGATAAATGAGATATTTCCTTGATTAAATGATGGTAGTATACCACTAAATCTAGGAATCTATGAATCTGGAAAATGTTCTGGGGATGCATCCAGGACATCACTACCTCCACATTCTCTTGGCCTATGGATATACCTTTATAAGACACCTCCTTCCCTAGTAATTTAACAACCTAAATCCCAAAGTCTCATTTTGAAATCTTGGCATAAAATTGATTTTCTATAACTATACATCAGACTATTTCGAGATGTCAAACATGAATTTATATGTTTGGAGAGTATAAGTGAATATCACTAATGCAAATCATAATGAATGATTCTAGATATGGGTGTAAGATCTTGTTCAACAAGTCCCAAAACACTACCAGAACATTTTTTAGACAAAATTACATCACTATGTAATCATATATCTCATACCTACTCTGAATCACCATCTTTAGGATTTCCTCCTCTCTAACCCGCAACTAGTGACAGTATAGTTGAAGATAAATCTTAGAGAACCACTAGGCTCCCCAAAACTAATCGAAAACATCATTGATCTAGGAAAAAGGATATTCATTCTTCATAATCAGCTGATTCATCATCCATTAATCCACATATAATTAGAGACTACCATAAACCATTAATGGAAATATGACTGGTACATCACATTTTGAAGTACTCAGAATAACAAATACCTTCAGTCCCAAGTCCTAAATCTATACAATGAGATCTTTCACCTTAGTCAGTTTCATGTGATATAGGGGAATTAAATGGGTTGGGAACCTAACATGAGCTCAATATTGAACTAAACTCATATATCCGAGTATTTTTCTATAGTTTTATCTATAAAAACATCATGATAGAGCTCCAAAACTGGAGAAAAAGATGAGGGGGATACCACTGATACTAATGAAAAAATCAATCCCACAATATGTATCATGATCATGCCAAGATGAATGAAGTTTGGACCTAAACTATCAACTCCTAGTTCTCACTCACCATTCAACAAAAAATAATCTCCCATTGGAAAAGTAAAATGTACTTTTATATGAAATAAATAAATGGGATCATGTAAGATGGTCATCCATTCCATGATAAGAAACACACCAAGTCTTTTCATCAACAAAATCATGAAGTCTCACATATGTATAATAATGAAGATGACTACGGAAAAAATTGGGAATCACATAAGATAGTACACTTTTATTCCTAATGGTCAAAAGTAGGAAAGTAACTCAGAAGATAAATGGAATGATAAGTCATGTATAAAAAAACTTGTGCAGACATGAATAAATGGGAAACTCCAGAAGCAGAGAATCTACATACATAGCCATCTGATCCATCAGAATCTTGACCAGGTAAAATATTTCCAAAATTATTCAACCCATTAATCGGTATCTTGGAGGTATATAATTCCCTATAAATGTGTATAATTTTGTATTTAAAAGTCACTACATATTCCACAACAATTATGAACACTTATTACAAGGATAGTCACTAAATGAAAGGTTTTTCATTGAAGTGATCCTATTTCCTAAACCATGGACTATGTGTAGGATCATGCTCATTTTCATTCTCCTAAAAGTCTTATGTTAGGGAAGGAACATCCTCTGTTATGGTAGTATTTATCCCTACATCACAAGTAATTGAGTAAGACTACATTGAGGCTGCATTATTCCAAATTCAGAAATAACTTTTAAATTCATTATATGAAATCCTAATCTACCTATGGGATGACACAAAAGATCTTATAAGATTCTACCCATAACCTAGAGTATATCCATAATAGCACTAACCAAGGAAATCATCCCTACACATTATTAATATTCACATACACTCACACATAGATATATATATATATATATATATATATATATAAGCATAATAGCATAATTGGGTTCAACTAAGTAATGTCATCATAGATATATAAAAAATCATGGGAAAGCATATGTCACTCGAAAATAATAATAAAAGTCTTTCCTAAATAGTGAACACGTGTTAAGGAATTAAATTAAAGATATATTATGTATTGCACAATATATATATATATATATATTTGTGTGTGTGTTTGTCTTGTAATCTTACATGCCTAGTCATGATTCTCAAATGCATGCAAATATTAAAAAATAATAAAAATAATCCCATCAATTGTACCTCAGAGCTCTGTTATATATGGGTTATCCAATAACATAAAAACTCCCCTACCTGAGGCCCACATGTCATATCTTATTTCAACAATGTCCACATTTATAAAGAGAAAAATAAGAAAACGATCCCTTGATACTAATATTTAACAGCATGACCTAATCCACTGGTCTCTGTTGAAGAGCCACATAACCTCATGTGTTCCTCCACATACATAAGAGCATAATGAATAGTAGTTAGGGTATAAAATATGTCATTGGGGAGACCATACCATTAGTAAAATATCCTTTCTCTAATGATAATAATACATAAAATCATTTATTAATCAAGAAGAAGAATATAATATCATATGGCACATAAGACATACAATAGATAAATAATATTCCATTGTATCAAGGAAATATAGAGTAATAAGGGACTATAGGTAAATAAATAAATGTTTTAGTTGTATTTTAGAGTGTTTACTAGTGTTACCTAATAATTCAATCTTCTGTCTTCTCAACTACCTAGTATTGGGCCCTTTTCTTTCCCTGGATATCTGATCATGAAATTGAAATGTGTACTAAGATGCATGTACATGGTGTATATAATTATCCCTATAGGAAACCATCAATTAATCATTATTATATGTTCAAATAATATATAATAACTTATTTCATAAATTAATTAAATTCTCAAATAAAAATATACACTGAAATTTTCCAAATCATTATGCATGAACTATGCTCCCAGAAAACTCTACGCTGCCTTCGTCAATATGATATCAATAAGGATATTGATGTCTGTCAAAACAAGTTCTTCATTAGAGGAAAAAATACACACCCCACCCTAAAAATGGCCATTATTAAGAACATTTCAGGCCTCACCTTAAATGTGTTCATTATCAGGAACATCGCATGCCATAACCTGATGGTGGTTAATCTTAATAATTTTGCATGCCCCACCCTGATGGTGGTCATTAGCAAGAACTTTGCACACCCCAACTTGGTGGGGGATATTATCCTTATTTGATTGTAATTCTTGCCCAAAATGTTTGACATATTTGAATAAAAAATCACCCTGACATGGGTATCTCACTTCAACTAATAGCCAACAAACTCTTATCCCATTAATGATCTACTCCCACATAAACAAGCATGTTTGGCATCTGACCCATTCCATAAAATTAGTTATAGTCTATAGCCATTAGTATGTTATCATGATCCCCCTACATGGGATCATCTAAAAGATATTGAGAAACATGATTATACTAATATATGAATAATGGTTCCACAAACTATGAAATACCACAAGCAACATGTATTATTGAATGAAGAATAAAGTTTATTATGAAAATTCCTCAAGAGGCTACACATAATGCCTATTATTGCATATCAAGATTAGTATCAAGGGCCACACAGACTTGCAAGAAACAACATCAAGAAAGGGAATCAAGAATAATAAAAAATCATAAAAACATCTTACACAGGCCCATATATAATTATTGCTTTCAACCTCAATGTATTCTTTTTCAACATCATTGTTCAACATAAAATCATCACCTGAATTACATCTATGTATTAGTAATTTTAAACTACTCACTAAGGACTCTTAGAACCAATTATAATTATATTAATTTCAATATACATAGAAATAATACATCTGATAACTCTTTCTATCCTCTGTGTAATTTCCAAATTGTCAATTTAAGCAATAATATGAGCTAACCATTACTTCCTTCAAAATAATTATAAAACCACATGCGATAATAGTTAGTCTCTCTACAAAAAAATCTTAGATAAGAATGTCGTATTTCATTATTATTTTTAATCTCTGATAATTATTAGTTTTTATCATTTAAGAATTATTTATCTTTTTTCCATGAGTTTAGGAAGTTCTAAATTTATAAATTGAACATAAAAGGAATCCTAGGAAATTATTCCCTAAAAACCACAGCTCCCAATATGGGAGAAGACATAGTGAGGGTTCTACTATGCTGGGAAACATGAATAAAAACTTGGTTCAGTAGAGGGGACTTTCATATACATTAAGTTTAGGAATTTGGAACTGTATATACTCACTAAGAGATCAAAATATTATGTGAACAGATGGTTCGATTATTTTAGAAGGAATCATTTTTTGATATGGTTCACAACATTGAAAATCCCATATTAAATTCGTTATTTAATTTTTATTTTAAGGGTTTCGTTATTTGGGAGAATTCAAAACCTTTAAATCTGAGTTATGAACATAAAACTAGTTAATGTAATTTGTTCCCATGATTTTTGGCATGTAAAATCATGAAAACACATTACAGGTTCTAACTATGGAGAAAAAAATGTGAAAATAGGGTTTAAAAAAGTTTTCCATAAAGTGGGAACTAAATAAGGGTAACATGGTTTTACTCTTACACATCTCATAGTTATCGCATGAAAGTAATGGTTTACCTTTATATAACCCTTGGATAGAAGGATTTTACGTTACAAAAATCAGAACTACCCTTACACAGTTATGGGTTTCCTTTAAACATCCTTTAGAAATTAGAACATACCCTTACCCATCATCTGAGGTACCCCTACACGTTCTTTGAAAACATTATCTTACCATTACAAATCCCTTAAAAATAATGGTTACATTTTCACAAATCATGTATATAGGGGTTTCCCTTATGTATCCTTTGGGAAGTACGAGTTACCATTATATAACCCTTTAAACTAATGGGGTTACCCTTACATAACCCTTAAAAATTATCTGATACCTTTATGTAACACCTTAAAATCCTATTATGTATAGGTAGAAGACATCGACCTCTATGTTGGACCTATTACATATGTAAGGGTATAAATTAAACTAAAAATTGTTACATTTTCACATAAAAAACATATATATTATAATAAATGTGGGTTTAGAACATTCATATACTGAGAATTATATAAATTATAAATTTATTTACTTAATAAAATTAAAATATATCATGAAAACTAAATTTATTAAAAAATGAACCATTTATAATTTAAGTGTTTTTAATCATATTTTTTATCCACTTCTAATTTATTGAAATTTTTTTATTTAATATTGGTAATGTTATTCTTAAATTTTATTAACAATATCCCTCTAATATGGTGAATCTTGTTTAAGTTTGGTGTTTCATCTAGAGAAAACTAAACTACATGATATTAATTTAGAATATATATATATATATATCATAAAATATCTAGGCGTTACAACCACGTAAATTTTATCACATCATCACATAATGGAATTCTACTCCACAACACAACTATTATTCCAAGAAAATTAAAATTGTATAATCATTTCATATTTGTGATGTTTAATCATTGAATAATGTTTTAGCATAGAGTAGTTTGTTTTCCTTTTGTATTTCCCTTTAATGTTTTATGCATTCTCATCATATTACTTTTCTATTTGGGAAATTAGAGGCATTGAGAGGAGCTATAGAGGTATTAGTAGAGTTGGAGATTCATGTGTACTATATGAGGTAGTTCATGATGTGACCTAGATTTATTTTCTAAGATAGTGATTTGAAACTTGTTTTGTATAGCTGGAGAATTCCATGATTTTTTCGGCTGAGGTGTACAGTGTGAAACATATTCACTTCATGAAATACAAAATTCCTAACATGTAATAAATGAAGTCTAAGACGATGTGAAATTTGGTGAAAATTGGAAACATGGTAATTCACATCATTAATGGGTTACACAACATGAATGTTTTAGGTTCTAGGTTATTTTATAACCCCTTCATCCAATTTCATTTAATTCATCTGTAAATCAATCTATCTCATTCTTAGTAAACCATATGTTCCTCTAGGAGACCTTCTAGCCCTATTATCCTTTTCGTTGAACATTGGCTTCTAGTGGATGACCATTGGTGATCTGTGTGAGTTTACCTATATTTCCCAATGTCTTCCCTTCATTATTCTTCATAGATCTGTTGTGGCGGTGCAATTTTGTTTTGGGTATTTTATTATAATCATTTTGAAAAACCCTTGGCGTGGTATAAATTAATCCTTGATTTCTATGTGTTTTTGTGGTTTTTGGCTTTTTTATTAACTTTATAGTTCATAGTGAGATCAGAAATATTCTTGGAGGTAGGGAATCCTCGTTCTCACCTATTTATGTGCTATGTTTTAGATATACATTATCTTTCTTACCTCTGGGGGAATAGAATGGGTCAACATAATAATATAATTAATTGGAAAATTGAAATTGATGAGAATGGGGAGTTATTGTATTCTTTACTGCATTGATATATGTTTTATATGTTATTTTTCATTCATATATAATTTTTTAAAAATAACTGCTATTAGGGGCTTTGTTTGTGCGACATTTTTTATGTTGTGATAACCTATTAAGTGTTTTTGTGAAATCACCCCCTAAAAAATGTTAAAGGATATATATATTGGATAGTAATTTGTTTCCCTTGGATATTTTGTTTTCATGATAATATCCATGTTAAATAAATATTTAATGTGATAAATACCATAATAAATTATGGAAGTTGGTTTTTGATGTTGTTTCATGTGATTGTTCTTGTTTTGATTCCCTATTGGGTTTCTTCTATTATGTGGTGATGGAGGTTACCTATTAGGTTGTTTGATGTGTGGGGATATGATGTGGTGGTTAATTTGAATATATGTGATGTGGGAAGATGTGTGATGTGGTGGAATGGTGTTATGATGTATTGCTTATGGCATATTTTCTTTGTTGTGGTATGAGGTGATAACACTTCATGATGGATAGGATGAGTGGGTGATATGGTGAGATAGATTGAGTGATGTGGTGCAATGATGATGGTGGATGTGTGGTGTTATGGTTATGGTTGTGTGAGTTGGGAAAGTTGTATTTTTGTGTTATTATGTTAGTGTCCTGGTAAACCATGGGATGAACTGAGATAATAAATTAAACCAAAGAGTCTAGTAAATAAACAAGACAGACTTAAAATGGGTATATGATAAATTGATTAAATTATTTGAATTAATAATGGGTAGTATTATATGAAATGAATGGATAAAATTATAAGTGGAGAAAATAGTAAGTGTAAATAGGAATTTTTTGTGACTTATGAGGTGGTTGTGATCGTTGATATGTTTTACAGTAGTGGTGATGTGGTGTGATCAAGTGCGTTTGATGTGATCCTGTAGGTTTGGTATTGTCTAATATCTATATCCCATCTATGTTTATATTATTTTATATATTACCCACCCGAGTTGGAAAACCTAATTAATACTTTAGGGTGTTGTGTTCTATGTTTTTTCCTCAATAACTTGGATGTTGGTGATTTGGATGGATGGTTACCCCCTCTCCCCCACTCTTCCTTCATCATTATAGATATTAATTGTTGTTGGATATTACACGGCAGTCATGCAATGGTCTTGGTGTCTACATGCGATACATGATGTGGTGTTGTGTGATATGTGGTGGGGTCATGTGTGGTAGGAGGAGTCCATGAGGTTTAATTCCTTCATTTTCATGATACCTTACTGTCATGCTTCTCATTGGGATGTTATTTGATGTTATGGCCTAGGTGTCATTGGGTGGGATGTGATATGATGTGATTTCCTAGGTGTCTGTGTGCAGGATGGGATGTAATGTGATAGAACAAGTTTCCATGGGAAGGATGTGATTTGATGTTATGTGATGGCTCGAGTTTCTTTGGGAAAGATGTGATGTGATGTGATGTGGTTTCTGTGGAAGGGATAAAAGAATAGTACATTCGACGTTGGAAAATTAGAGGAGAAAATTAGTGGGGAAGTCGAAGTGTGCAGCCTTTATTTTTTATGAAAACAATTATATATTATTATATTGGATACATAATTTTGGGAACGATACATGGTGAGGCTGGGTTTGGATAGATTCACTATATAGTATCTTTTTAGTTAAGATGTTTGTACAATGGTTCATTAGACTGATCTTTTCACATGTTCACTTGAGGACTTGGTTATGTCCCTACTGAGTTTACCAATTATTCTCAACCTATGTATATAAACTATTTTTCAGGATTCTAAGAGTACATTGGGGACTAATCTAGATATTACAATCTAGGGTCATAGTTTTTGATGAGTCATTATTCTATACTTTTATTTTGGTATATTTGGTGACTTTTATAAGTATTATTTTTAATTTATTCATTCATTGTTAAATAGTTTTTTGGTTTACCTTTATATAATCTTCTGGAGTTATTGGTGATTGTTAATCCTATATCCGGATCTAATTTCTTTTATTTAAGGAAATTTCCCACATAGTATTAGATTTTTATACCCTCAATGATAGTCATAAACCCCTACTGGTGGTGAGACCCAGGAGTCACTATCTCTCTCCCCTCCTTATGGTATCTTTGGAGGGAGGGGTCATGAAAGAGTTGTATCAAAGGATTTTTATTGAGAGATAGGATAAAGTGTAAAGTTATCTACAGTGTGATTTTTATATTTTGGTATGGAAATGGTTCCATTTTACCTTGGTACATTGTATAGGCTAGGGAGACTAGCTTGGACATGGATGTTTTGGGCGCCTCATAATCCAATGTGTGTAATCTAAGGTAGTTGAAGGGTTAAGTTAGGTGGACCTATTTTTGGGGTAGAGACCTATGATAGGTACATGAATCATGATTTTTTGTGTTTTTTTATGAAATAGATAGTTTTGTGAAATTAAAATGAATAAATAAATCTGATTTGATTAAATTCCAGGATACCGGTATTTTGGTTCTCATTTTTATTTTCTGGAATGTATCCACATCATTGTCTGCAAGTTTATCTTGTTTGATAGGTCCATCATGTTGATTTGGTTGATCATCAGATGGTTGACCCAGTAGAGGAGGATGGGGCTTGGTAGTGAGATTTTTGTGCATTTAAATGGAAGAGTTTAGGTAAGTATGAGGTTAGCGTCTCTAATATGGAAATTAATAAAATGTAGGGAGATGCATGTTAGTGGTGGATGTTGTTTCTTAGTGACTAAATAGAGGCATATGTGTTATGGCCTAAGATTCAGAGGGAGTTCAGAGTGAAGCTTATATCATTGAAAATGATGGTAACCAAAAGTTATAAGCTACTATCCCTTAATTAGAGGAATCAGATTGTGATGAATATTGGGATCATGTTTAAAAAACTCCTACACTTTTCCACTAATTGTTTTATAGATGATCAGTCCAGAGCATATGTCTAGAGGTCGATTTTCGCCCATTGATTAGGTATGCAGACATCTCATTTATGCTCTTGACATATCTGGAGGTGTAGAAAAGGGATTGGGTTATCAATTGGATCCGTTTTTGGGGTTTTGATCCAAAATAGAGTTTTCAATTGGTTGTTTTGAGGAGTATATTTTTAAGAAGTGTGTTGTATGGGATCAACAAGCAAGGGTTTCATTCCATTGGGAACTAGTCATGAGAGTTTCTTCCCCATCCATCTGGACATGTTGTTTTTGAGTTCCATCTTGGTGTTTCCTATTCATGTGTTATATTTTTTGGTTAAATGTCCACTATCAAAATTAGTGTCAGCACACTTAGCTATGAAAGTTTTAGATGGGCTGTCAAGACCCTTTTATGTAGCAGTAATTTCCTCTAAGGATGATTTAGTGGAAGAGACCGTAGGTTGTTGTTCAAAAACTGGGGGAAGGTCGAGTTAGAAGAAGGAAGCCTCAGGATGGTCCATAAAAGTAGTGATCCTGTCCAGAGCCTTCTCATGAAGGATAATAGTGGAGACATAAAGGGGACAGATTTGGTCAGATTCACTCATTAGAGTTAGCAGTGCCTATAAATAAAAGATTCATTTTTAGTATGATCAGTTTATCATATATGCTTTTATGTCTGTATTTTAATATAGGATCCCCACACTCCTTTTATAATCCATATTTAGTCCATTTTTTGGACTAGATGTCTATAGACTTACAGTTTCCCTGGTTTTATCTGGGTTAGGAGAGGTAAGGATTATTTGTTTTATGTGTGCTGGGGATATAGACGAGTGATGGGGCAACACCAGTCAGTGTTGGAATTCATTTTATTATAGATATATCCATATTATATTATCCATGGAATGTATTGGTAGTATTTCATGTGTGGAGTAATTGATTTCTTCCAGTGAAGAGTTTTTTTCCTCTGTGGAGGGCTAACAAGTGGCGTTCATTGAAATAAGGGTTATCAATTAGGTGGGTAGGCATATGTAGACACTTTTATCAAAGTTTGTGGAGATATCAGTAGAAGATCAGGTTGAGGATGTTTCCAATATTTGGGATGAGTTCTTATATTTTTTTCTGGAGGAGGTTATGACACTACCTCCTTGACATGGTATTGATTTTAGGATAGAGTTGCATCAAGACACTTCTCCAATTTCAAGGGACCTCTATCCAATGGTTCCAAAAGAGTTTCATAAGATTAGGCTACAAGTATAAGATATGATGTGGAGGGGTTACATCCAAACATTTATGTCACAATGGGGTGCTCTGGTGTCATTATCCAAAAAGGAATATGGTATTCAGAAGATGTGTATAAACTATCAGAGGTTAAATCAAGTGACAGAAAATAACCATTACCCTGTTCCAAGGATTGATAATTTGTTTGACTTGTTTAGAGGAGATAAATTTATCTAAAATGGATTCGTGGACTGGATATTACCAATTGAGGGTGAAATATGAGGATATCCCAAATACTTCTTCATATATAGGTATGGAAACATCAATTTTGTAGTCATCTCATTTAGTGTTATGAATGCACCAGTTATGTTCATGGGGATTATTGAAATCCATGTTCTATTATCTCCTAGACTAGTTTATAGAATTATTAATTGATGATATATTTAACTATTTGATGTTATCATAGGAACATTTGGATCATCTCATATCTATTTTTAAGGTCCTTTGACACCACTAACTCTATTGGATGTTTTCCAAGTGTATGTTATGGATATAAGAACTATATTTACCTGGATATGTGTTGCCTCTTCAGGGTGTGGTAGTGGAACCATTAAATTTAAAGGTATTTTATTATTGGGAAACACCCAAGAATGTGGATGAGACTCATAGTTTCCTTGTCATCACATGTTATCATCAGATTTCTGTACATTATTTCTCTCGATTTGTAGCACCACTAACAACATTAACTATGAAGGTCCGGGATTTTGTGTGGACTGGTCAATTTCAAGAATAATTTTGTTACTAGAAAGAGAATATGGTTAGTGATCCACTACTTCAGTTTCTTGAGGATGGTGTATTGTTTGACGTCTTGTGACGTGTGTCATGTTTGTGATAGGGATGCATGTTGATGTTTCAATGAGGATTGATCTCATTTGGTTCTTGTAAGTTACACCATTATGAGAATAATTATTCAACCCATTATCTAGAGTTGGAGGTAATTTTGTTTGCACTAAATTTGAGTCACCACTACCTCATTATGAAGTACTTTATTGTCTTCACATGTCACAAGAACTTAAGTTGTCATTTATCTACATGATCTGAATTTTATCTAGTGAAGTTAGATATAATTTATTCATTATTACTTTTTTTAGGTATTTACAAAATAGATAAGGGTAATGTAGTTTCTGATTCACTAAGACAGAATTCTTGAGGAGAAGTGGCTTGGGAGTCTATGGATGTATGGGAAGGTGTGGATGATCTTGCAGCAATAAATTGTTATGATAGAGATAAAAGTTGATAAGGTTGTCATTTTTAAATAATTATGGAGTAATATTTGATGGTACATGTGTAGTATTCTTAGTGGGGAGTCTTGGAGGCAAAAGTGAGTGTGATCATGTTTTCCATAGTGGTGCACTTGAGGGATGGAAAACAGATAGTCATAACCGGGTGTTGTTCCAGGGAAGGTTGTTTATCCCATAGGTGATGCATGAGGGAGTTCTCTATGAATTTCATAGCACACCATTAGCATTATATCTTGATGTGACAAATATGTATCATTTATTGAGAAGATGTATTTTTTGTCTGGGTATGAAAGGGTTATTGGTGGAGTTCATGGAAAAGTGTTTGTTTTTTCAGAAGTTGAAAGATGAGAATCATGTTTTGGGTCATTTGTTATAGCCCTTAGATATTCCCATATGAATATTAGAGGATATATAAATATAATTTGTCACAAGGATACCCTAATATTTGGGAGGATGTGATATAATTTGGGTGGTAGTGGATTGTCTAACAAAGTTGGCTCACTTTTTAGTGATATGTGAGTTGATTACTGTAGATGTTTGGTGAGGCAGTACACGGATGATGTGGTTAGTATTATAGGGTACCATGTACCATCATCTCCAATCAATATCATTGATCTACCTAATAGTTCTAGATAGGATTGCATCATAATTTTTTCTCTCATATACACCTCAGCACTTATTTCTAACCATATATATTTTGTCAAAAAGAGAGAACAATATAGGCAATGGGGGATATAATATGGGCTTGTATCTTGGAATTCAGTGGACCTTGGGTTCAACACCTACCTTTGGTTGAGTTTTTTGTACAATAAAAACTATCACTCATCCACTATCCAGGCTCTATTTAAGTAATTATATGGGTTAATATTTCATTCTCTTTATGATTGACAGAGGTTGGGGATTTAGTATTTCATGGTCCTGATTCGGTGCAGTTCATAATTGATAAGATTCAGTTGGTTTGATAAAGGATTAGATCATTATAAAATCATCATAGGGCCAGTGATAATCAAATGTGGAGGCCCTAGAGTTTGAGTTTAGAGACCATGTGTTCATGAGAGTCTCCCATCAAAAATGGATTCTGGGTTTTGGTAGGTGGACTAAACTTTCTACTAGGTTTGTTGGTCCCTTTGTGGTGTTGGGGCATGTTGACGATGTGGATTATTGGTTGGAATTTTTACTGCAATTGGAGAGGACTCAAAATTTCTTCCAAATGACTCATCTTTATTAGTATCTTAAAGATAAATCCCACATTATTGACTGGGGACAGATGGATAATGAGGATGATGTGATTTTTGGGGATCTTTTAAGTATAGATCTAGGATCTTTGAGAAAAGGTATTTCTTGTGTGGACTATTCCCATTGTTCATGTGTTATAGAGGTGTGGTGTCTTGGAGGAGAGTAATTGGGAGTGACAGATGTGTATTTGTTCCATGTACCTCGATCTATTTTGAATTTATCTTTTCTCTTTTTTTTTCTCTTGGATGATGTGATTTTTGGGTATTTCTATGTTATAAGATGTGGTATTTCTATTAATATTTAATGTGTAATAAAACAATCAATATATGAAATGGGAAGGACATAAATCCTTATACAGACACATTATATTATGATAATATTAAACCTCTTTTTTTGAGCCAGTTTCATCAATAGAGGATAGTCTCTTGACATGGAGGATGGAATTCCATGATTTATTTTCTTGGTACGGTGTTTTGTGTTTCCTATGGCAGTTGTTATTTTAGGTTGTATGAAGGTTTTTGCGATTATGTAAAGGTGTGGTGATTGTTTTTGTATCTAGGGATGTTATGTTTTTTATATTGAGAAATGGTGATGAGTTTTTGTAGTTATGTGGTTTCATAAGATGTTTTTTGGTCATTTTAGTTTGGTGTGTTTAGCCAGTGGTAGAGTTTCAGGTGTAACGAGATCCTTGAGAGGTATCTTATAGGGTGGTTGTTCAAAACCATTTGTTTCCATGGGTTGTTTTTTATTCTCAAGGAAGATAATCATTTTACAAGTATCTAATTTATTATATCATGCCTTCCTAGATCATTTCTTTATTTTTTTTATAAGTTGGAGGCATTTGGATATGGTCTAGAGGGATCAATACAATTGGTTCTATAGGATTTTTACATGTGGTGGTTCAAAAAATGATCTAGTTTAACATTGTGATATGGTTATTTGTGGATTGTGTAGATGTAAAATACATGGGATGTGTTTAGATGAGGTGTATAGTGTGAAACATATTCATTCGATTAAATTAAAATTCATCAGATGCTATAAATAAAGGCTAAAGTGACATGATATGCAATAGAAGCGGAAAATATAGGACATTAAATCATGAATGGGTTACACAATGTGAAAATGTCATGTTCTATGTTATTTTAAAACACTTTCATATAATTTTTGTTGATTCATCCATACCTCCCTCTCTCTCATTTTAGAATAATCCTATTCACCCTGAGGTGACATTTTATCGCTTTTCTACATTTCTTTGATAATTGGGTTTCATTGGATGTCTATTGGCAATCCTTAGTGACTTCACCCCTCTTTCTCATGGTTTTAATTCTATTCCTTCTTCATATATCTTATACAGTGGTGAATTTTGGTTTAATGAGTTTATGGGATGATATTTTAAAAACACAGTTTTGTGGATCCTCATTATCACCTATTTATGGGATTTATGTGAGATATACAGGATTCTTATTACCTTTTGTGGGAACAATAAGGGTCATAATAATCATATACTAAATTAAAAATGCAAAATTTATGGGAATAGATATTTTTATCATTCATTACTACTACGATATATGTTTTTTATATTATTATGCTTGGCCATTTCTTATTCTAAAAAAATGTTGGTTGGGGGCCTTGTTTGTGTTATAGTTGTTATGTAGTGATGACCCTTGCTATGTAGTTATTTAAATTCATCCCGGATAAAATATTAAAGATGGTTTATTTGAAAAAAAACGGATTCCCCTAGACATCTGGTTTGTGTGATAATACCAATTTTATATAAATATTAAATTAAATAAATCCCCTAAATAATCGAGGTAGATGTTGTGTAATTTTTTATGTCTATTTAAGGCTGTTGTGATTCCATATGTGGTTTGAGATATTTTATGGTGATGGAGGTGATCGATTGTGTTGTGTTATGTGTGGGATGTGATGTGGTGGTTGGTTGGCATGGATGTGATATGGTGTGATGATTTTTTGGTGTAATAATTGTGGAATAGTGGTAGTGGCGTAGTGATTGTGGCATAGTGGTTTTCGTGTACTTGATTTAATATGGTATGTAGTGATATAGTTTCATGATGGTTGTGATGATTGGTTGATATGGTGAGATGGATTGGGCATTATTGTGTAGACACAATGGTGGATGTGTGGTGTTGTGGTGGTGGTTTTATGAGTTTGAATAGTTGTAGTTTGGTATGGTTGTGTTTGTTTCCTAGTTAGTTATGGGATGAAGTGTAATGGTAAAAAGAAAAAAATATTCTAGAAAATAAGCTAGATAGACTAGAAAAAATATTTGATAAACAGATTATGATTTGAATGAATAATAAGTAGTGTTATTTGAAATGAAAGGCTAAAAAATATAAGTGGTGAAACATGTAAGTGTAAAGTGGAATGGTGTGTGGATTCTGTGGTGGTTTTGTGTTGTGTTTCATGTAGTGGTTCTAGTGGTTGTGATGATTTATTTGTGGTATGGTAGTGTAAATGTGGTTTTCTCTTGTTTGGTTGATATAATACCTTATATTGGGTATAGAGTGCTATCTATATACCATGTATGTTTATGTCATTTTATGTGTTCCCCACCTGAAGATGGATAAGCTTACCAATGCTCAGAGGTGGTGATTTTTGACATTTTCCCCAATATCTATGATGGTGGTGATACAGATGCTTAGGTAACCCATCTTCCACTATCTTCCTTCATCATTAGTGATATGGATTGGTTTTGGAGAAAACTAGTAGTGATGTGATGACCCATGTGTCTATATGTGAGACATGTTGTCGTGTGATGTGATATGTGGTGGGTATATGCATGGTAAGAATATGTAATGTGGGTGATGTCCTACACATTATTGATACCTTACTACCATGGTTCTGGTTTGAATATGATGTTATGTGATAGACCAGGTGTCTACAGGAGGGATGTGATGTGATGTGATGGCCTAGGTGTCTACAGGCAGGATGTGATGGACCTAGTGTCTACAGGTAAAATTTGTTGCAATGTGAAGTTGTATGTTTTGATGTAATGGGAGACCATTATATTCAATGTTGGGGAATGAGAGAGGAAAACTGGTGGGTAAGCGGTAGCGGGTTTCCAATCTTTATTATGATCTTGATTCTATATTATTGTATTTTATTTGTGATATGGTGAGAGAGCCATGGTAAAGATAGGTTTGGTTATATAACCTACATAGGTTCTTGTTTCTTATGTTGTTTCTTCACTGGAATATTATCATGCTCTATTCACAAGTGCACTTGAGTCTTGGTAATGTCCCTACTGAGTATAAATGTTATGTTCACCCTATATATATAAACAATTTTTTAGGTTTCAATGAGGAAATTGGGGACCAGGATATACATTACTATCTTGATTTGTAGTCGCTATTAATCCACTATAGTATACTTGTTTTTCGTATATTTGGAGAATTTTATATATATTAATTTTACTTTATTAATGTATTTTGGGATGGTTTTTGGTTTATATTTTTATTATCTTCTGTATTTTTCAGTGATTTTTTATCTGATCATCGGATCATATTTGTTTTACATATGGTAATGAATATACTATGAGATTATTAAACCCTTAATGATTGTTTTCAATCAGAGGCCTACTAGAGGTGGGAATCATGGGTCACCGTATCTCTCCCCACATTATAGTATCTTTGGTAGGATGGTTTTTTGACATTTACTTCTATAATTATCTAATGTTATCCCTATCAATCTTATGTAAAATTATACTTATTCTGATGTAGCATTTATATGATTCTAGATAACCTGATATAGCTCCATTTTTAGATCCAATTAAATTTCTATGGCTAGGGAATTTGCAAGAATAATATTTTGAGCCCTATAAATCTTTATATCACTCTTATATGTTGGATTTTTCTCAATGTTAATTGTTGTATAGAGTTCTCATTTTTCGGACTACTCTTACATTTTCATTGAAAACCCAAAATAATTCCAATGTATAATCTTTAGAATTATAATTGTCTTTATATAGTCTTTAGAATCATTGTGTAACTCTTATTTATACCGTAATAATTCTATATTGCACTTAAAAATATATGATAAAATCCAATTTATCCTTATCTCCATATTATTTTTCTGTGCCTTTAATAATTTATATCTTTAGAACTTTCTAATCATTCATCCAGTATTATAAACTCAACACCAAAAATATAATTTCAAATTATGTTGTTATAACATCATATAAACTTTAATTATCATTTAAATAATTTCAATATAGAAATAAAATATAAATACTCGTTATATTTTTCAAAGGTTATTTTGGTGATTCATAATTCTATTTCACAAATAGATTTCATATTTCTTCATAAGTACATATTATGAAACTATGATTTATTCTTTATGGAACACATCAATCACATCTAATTTATTTTCCACATGTTAATGAATATCTTATAATACAATAGAATAATCAAAGTTGTATCTCCCCCTTATTGATAAACATCTTTGGCATGAATCAAATGTGATGGGACTTTAAACTCAAAGGTGTGAGTTATTTTATAGTCTTCTCAACTCAACTCATAATTATTTCCTTTAAAGGGTTCCTCACTCTTTACCCAAAAACATAAATCATAAATACTTGGTAAACTCACACTTCTTCCATGATTCACTTATTAAGACATATTTTCAGCATGCTCAATGAAAACAAATACATCAAATCACAGATGGGATCAACGATCTCCTTATTTATATTTATTAGTTATAACCATATAAAAATTTGTATCAATATGTATTATTTTATTCCTTACTCTATATACCTTATTTTTAATAAATACTAGTTCTGATAAAAATTTATTAAGTTATTAATTCATCAATGATAAGTGTTCATGATCCATGATATGTGTAGAAAACCTGAGTGGCTAGCCAAATTCATATTACTTTGAAATAGTTATCCATATATTTCTTATCATATTATAATATCTCATTCCATTGATTAGTCTAGCTTCTCTATTATTATATAAAACATTATTACATCAAATAAGGATGAGATAATACGAAATATTCACCTTTTCAATGATACTTTCAAATATATTATCTAGAAATTATATATTCATATAATATGATATGTTTTCAAAACATTATCAAACTTTCTCCCCCATAATGGGTTCACATTATTGTCTCTTTATCATGGTTTATATCTTAATCCAATAAATTATAACATGCAAATTGATAAGATAAATTCTGAGATGGAAACTTCTTGAAACCTATAAATCAATCAAAACACACATTATTAAATCACTCCAAATTCAATAATCCTATTAAATTCCTTCTATAGTTAGAATAGATGCAATGTATATACAGTATTAATGTTGTAACTCTTTATATCCATAGAGATATTAATAAGGTTGAATGTTTCTTCTCAACGATGACACTCTTTTCCTTTTAGCTATATTTTTAAAGGCACACATCATACCTTCCACTGTATATTTAGAAGTAGTAGACACTATAAGAATATTTATCTTATTTTACATTTTTTAAAATTTATTATGATGAATTTTTTCAATAATTTTAGTAATTAAATCAAATGAACTTCTTAGTGCCATATTTGTTTCTTCAGCATCTCATCTAGGGGTAGTAAAATAATTTTAAAAAAATAGAATTGTGTGTATCTATATTATAGCTTCCATAAAGATACTCATAAATTCTTAAGTAACCAATGATTTACAACATCTTCTAATATTTTAATTGTCTTTCATGTATAGTTTTTTTCTCTATAGAACTTAATGTTTTTATGTTTTTCACTTTTCTATACATTTTTAATTGTTCTTGATAAAATATAAAAAATTATTTAGAAACATGGTAAACATTCATGGTTATTACCCATGTATTCTCATGAATAACTATGTTACAACTTATGATAAACTTTGTATGATATTAATATTCTTCTTCTTGGGTGTATTCCACCAGATTGATCCTCTTCTTTCTTTTATAGATTAAATAATTTTTTATTTTTTTACTTTTTCCCTATAAAATCCAACACACATGGTTTTCTACAAATTTATATAGTGTTTTCTCTTTATCCATACTAAAAATAGCATCTAAATTATTTTGGTTTGAACTCCTTCTTAGCCTTATTGGGAATATTATCCTCAACACTTTTCTTTTGATGGTAAAATGAGGTAAGCTCACTTTTACTTCTTTATTTCTTTCACATCACTTGTAGTTTTCACATTTAAATTCTTTTTGGAATATTTTATGTTTATTTGATCCGTCATTATTCTTTATTATGACCAATTTGATTGTATATAATACTTATATTTCTAATACTTTCACATTTTTTTGAGATATACATATTCTTTCAATTCTTATTTCTACATAATTTCATTAATTTTTCTCACCATTATATAGGACTTAATGGACTTAAATTGATTGAAACTTTCTTCCAAAAAATAAGTTTTATGATTCCAAACCTTTAACAATACCAATAATTTATAATAAAACTTGTTTTTCTTCTGTGAATAATAGTCTATCAAACATCAATATTTTGTGATTTTTTCTGAAAAAGAACCATTATTATGAGAAAAATTGGGGGGAAACTCTCATTCACTTTCTTCCATAAAAATTTTAAGTATTGATGGGTTTCTCAAGTAATTATATATCCCCAATTTTAAGTATTTTAATATAAACTATTAAATTGTGAACAAACTAATTTAGTGGATATAATATTTTCTGAAAGAAATGATACCTTTTTCTTTGTTCGTGAATATAATTTAAAATTAGTTGATTAAAAGATCTTCTTTCCGTAAGGTAATTTATTTTAACACAACTATCCTCGTTAAAACTATGAATTGTAGTGAGTATAATTTTAAATTATTATAAATAACTGGCTTATTTCACTTCAATAAATACATGTTTGAATTCCAATTTGGTACAAATCCGATTTAGAATGGGTTTGTGGTATTCAATTGAATTTAAGATATCTTTACATTCATTTTTTATCTCTATAATATTATTATAATTGACATTTTTAATTTTTAATTTTATTTATAATAGATTTAAAATCCCATTTATCTTATCTTATTTCACTTTTAGTTTTTCATTTTGGATATCAATAAAAGACATAATTTTCTTATAATTCATGAAACTTTTCTTACAATTTTCTATGGATTCATCTTTGTTTGGGATTTCATCATGTTGATCCTTCTTAATTTTAAGTAACTTTTATTCTATATCCATAATTCAAGGACTGTTTAATTTAAATATTTTGTGTGATTTATGGCAATTATTACTTTTTGGTCTAATGTTTTATCCTCTTATAATATTCTTCTTAAAGGTGGGTGATCTCCCAAATATTTCATTAAAATATCTATAAATAGAAATGAGAAATTTTTAGGCATATTTTTTAGTTTTTACCTCAAAATAGGAAATGATTCATCATTGAATTATTCATTGATATGATATTCACTAGTTGAACTTATATCATCTTGAGGAAAATTTTAATAATAAATTTTACTTACTTATAAATCAAATGAATAATTCGAAACTTCTAATGTGGAAGGGGTGTCCATCTTCTCCATAGTGGATTTAATCACCACATCTTCTCTATCTAGGATATGACTAATTTACTCATTATTATATCATATGGAAATAGGTTTTTCATTGTATTTAAGAAAAAGGGATACCTTATTTATTTTTTTATATCTTTTTTGTTTATATTTAGTAGATTCATAGAACATGTAGAATATAAATCAAAAGATGATAGTTTTCATCCAAATCCTCAATTCATGATTTTTTAAGGGAAACTCAAAAACATCAATTTCTTAAAACCTGATAATCCAAAAAAGGTGGAACTGTAGCACTAATATAATTTATTTCCCTTTGAGATTATTGAAACCAAACTGGGAGTGTGGGTAATTATGGATGCATTTTTACACGATTATAGTATCATTAATTTTTTACATCTCTACCAATTATGGTGAATAGATCTCAAAAACTAATTATATAACTTTGTTTTCATACATTTAATAATAAATAGAAAATAAAATAATAAGTAACATAAGAATATATAAGGTTTACTCACAATGAGTGGGTTATACATTTTTTTTATAGTGTATTTTATCCTACACAAACATGTCTCATCCCTTATTATCAAGAATAAAATAATGTAAAGGGGATCCCCATGGATGTTTTTATCTTATATCAAACCATGTTACATGAAATCACAAACTTATTCTCTTATTAGGATCTAGAACCTGCTAATTCAACCTAAAATACAATATTCATGAGGCTTCTCATGATGTCTGATTAGTAGTGTATGTATAGGTCTTGTATGGGAATCAAAAAATATGATTTATTTCTTCATATTTAGAAATATTCAATGGTTCAACCTTCTCAAAAATCATAAATTGTTGTTATAGTGTCAAAAAAAATCTTCAAAGATGCCTTCTGTACAATAATATTCAATTCCGTCTCACATAATCTTCTATAACATTAATAGGTGATGATCAATGAAAGTAAGATAAGGGCCTACCTCTCTGTCTAGGGGTTACTGGTGATTTTATATCCTTAGTTATGGTGGTTCATGGACATAAAAGTTCATGCTATTTGATACCAATTCCCTTTTAACATCAGGGTTGTTCAATTGTACTTATGGATAGACATGAAACTCTAATTTATTTCCCACCTTCCCATTCACCTCAGATATGGAATTGGTTCAGGTGGTTAGGATAGGAGGATTTGGGAGTTAGTCAGTCACATCTATTTAATATTTCCCTTTATTTCCATTATTTATTAATGACCATAGATATATTTTGTCGTCCATGTTTAACATTGGGTTGTGATATCATGAGACAAATAGTATGGATCATGGAGTACCCATGGTTTCCCCCATTCATCATATCACATATTCTGATGACTATATGGACTATGAAGTATGATTATAATACGTTCTTTCTCCCTTGGACTTGAAACAAGTGATAAAGTGTGAATCATACCATATGTTTATGGAGTTGTTACTCCCCTAGATATGTATGGTGAATTTCATCCATGTAAAGGTATGGTTTAATATAGCCCCCACTTTGAGGTGTTGGTTGATTCTTACATGGATAGAGATTTTTTTTATCTTTGGTCAACATTAGAACTTGTAAAAGAGTGAGGTTTACTGTGGGTTTAGTACTCCCTCGTCCATTTTATATACCACAGTGTGATACAACCCCCCCCCCAATACATTTTATAGTGGAGAAATGAAGGTTATTGAGGTTTATCTGGTTAGAAAGTTCAGATTCTTGGGGTTGGTAACTCCCTTGTATGTTCTAAATACCATGTTGAGGTATAGGTCTTTCATTGTTGTATTGGATCGATGGTATGAATATTATAGTATTAATTTTGAATGGATAGTCTAGGATTTCAGGGACATTCGATGTATATATCTTTGATGAGTAGGTGTAGATTCATAATATTGTTCATTTCTATTCACCTTTTGGGAATACATAGGTTGTAGGAATCCCTTTTTGTATCTAATCATGGATAATGAGGTCTCTTTCCTCCAGATGGATGGGATATGGAAATCCATTGGGGTTGGGGTGTGGGTCACCCCTATATGGGTTCGGTAACCCCCTTGAATGTCATGTCATTATTGAGGTTTGGTTCCCCTCTTTGGTTAGTCTAGGGAATCTAATTTTTTAGTGGTATGTTAATATTCACCTTCTATTATAAGTGGGGTTGTTCTATAAATAGTGATGTACCGGTGAGACTTACTTGATTCCCCATGGGTTGGGTGAGAGTTGTTTTTAGTGCATGAAAATTATGTTGGGTTTTTTGATATCCCCTTTGGGGTGGTATTTTATTTAATTTATTATCACGTTTTGATATTACAACTTGGATTTTATTCCCCCATCATACAGACTGATCTGGGTTAATTTCTCATGTCACATATATGTAGAGAGACCTTTACCCATGAGGTCAGGGTGTAGTTGTATTTTATTGGAATGCTTTTTTTTTTCAAAAAACCTATGTGATTAATTCATGGAGTCCTAATTCCCCATATCAACTGTAAATTTATGGTTAAACCTTGTTTTCCTATGTGACGGGGTCAGATTAATTTTGATAGGTGAAGCCACAACTTCTTCCTTAGCAAGTGTTTTCCCCTTATTTGAGTTAGATGATTGTAAAAATCGACCCTTGGTTGTGTGATGAAATATAATTATATTTATTTTTACATTTTCTTGGAACCTTATAATGTATTTATATACTCAACCATTCACAAGCTTAGTTCCCTTCTTGTTATATATATAGATGACACATTGGTTTTTTACAATATGGTGGGCATGGCGTAGTAAGGACATTGAGATATAGATTTACAGCTTTCTTGGTGTTCAGTGGGATTCTTTGATGGATTTTCATGGTATATAGCTATCGGGATATGGTGATCCGATTATTCCTAGTTCTTTTAGGTTTGGTGATGTTTTAGAATATCTATCCTTGTATTTTTGTTCTCTGATACTAGTATTTAGCTTATATGGACTTGATATTTTTAGAATATATTTTCATGTATATTTTTAATTTAGCTAGATATGTTTATCCTTCATGTTTATAGATATTTTGTGTTATATGGTGATGCATATTTTCTATATTTTCTATAGGATAAGGCCTCCAAAATGTGTACTACACCTTCATTATGTGGGTCACCAGACCCCGACCTATTGAAGACAGGCTTGGGGAGTAACTATAGGTCTTCCATTAATGCTGGTAGGGACCTAGTGGGTCATTTTAGGTTAAAAAAGTTTCAAATTATATTTGACATAGGAATGGATTTTAGTGATTTGTATCTTGTGATTTTGGTTCATGAAATATGGGGTGAAAATTATCATGGGTTCTAAGGTCTAGTCAATGAATAGGAAACCTTTCTTGGGTTTTTAAGCTAATGTATTCCCTTATAAGGAAAAGATAATATTTTTACATATGTGATTTTTGAGATCATCAGATATATGGTATACTTTATTTGTTACATACATCATATATTTGTTATTGACTTTTCTAGTTCACATCATGGTTTCCTACTTTTTAAGATTTCATCACGCAATGATATTGTAGATTTACCACATGGGAATGGTTTTGTAAGAGGTATTACATAGACCATTTATAGAGGTTGATATAATCATAACTATTCATATAATTATGAAATACCCATGTCATGTTGTCTCGATAACCTAGTTATTGTATCCTAGAGAGTTTTCATAACTCAAACCTAGAGTCGTATAGCGACCTAGGGGCCTTGAATGTTTTGTTTTTATGTGGTTAGTGAACCCTAATGCAACTATGTGGATACAAGAGTGTGGGTTTCCTTATATTATATTGTAGACTTTGATAATACCCCATGGATACAAGTGTGTAGACTACTATTCATAGGGATAGGATCTTCTATTTAGGCATGGGTTAAATACTTCCTCAATCATGATAAGGTGTGGCACCCACTTAATATAGTGGGGTCGATACTCCCCTAAAAGATAAGGCACAATTTGACTATTTTCAGAAGTTATTGTTCTTAATAATATGCCATATGGGTCTCTTAGCTATGTGGGCTTGTAATCCATGTGATATGGGACATGGGTCCTCCATAGGAGGGGTGGACACTCCCTTGATTAATGTACATTTTATTTGTGCAAATGGTTAGAAATCCCTTGATCCAGAAGAGGTTTGGATACCTTATACTATAAAGGATTTGTTATACCCCAAGGATTAAGTGACAACCTTCCTCATATAAAGGTCAATTTAGTGCGGATTCACGAGAGGTAAGGTAAATTATACCCTTAATTAGTTTATAGAAACTCTATAAGGTGTGAGTCCCTCACCTATGTTTAGTGATTTGTTATATTTTTCTAATACATGATGATGAATAATGATATCCAAGATGATTATTATGATATAGGATGATCCATTTATAAGGGTTGGTATAGCTTAATGATCTCTTTCATACTAAGGGTATTTAATATAATGATTCAGATGCCAGGTTTGGGGGACTTTGGAAGATGGGATGTTACCCCTTATGTGTGTCGAGAATCCTATATCTTTATATGTTGTCTCATGGTTGGTATATTGAATATAGTTTATGATCACCATGTTCATTGTCACCTTGTGTGAGGTATGGAGGGATTTCATTGAGTAGTTCTTATTATGGCCTATATATGATCTATGAAATTCTTCCTTAGAATTAATATTTTCCTATAATAGTGCGTGTTATTCTCTAAATGTTGCATGGTTAGATAAAGATAAAAATATCCTACTACAGTCTTTTGAATTTCATGGTAGTATTGGAGACTCGTACTAAAGGTTTTAATCTACCATCATTCTTATTTTTAGTTTGATAAGTATTTGGAATAGAGGATTTCTTGGGATTCCTCGAAGGGAAGTGGGACCCACCCAACAAGTATAGCCAGTATGGAATCCCACCTTTTTATTACATAACTTTTCATTACATTATACAAATAGAGGATCTCTTAAAGCTTAGATTCTTGGAAATAAGGTACATAATACATGAAAAACTAAAATATTATTATAATCTAATTGAAAGGATTCTTAGTTGGTCCATACAATGTATATTTATTTCATTTAATAACCAAGGGACATACATTAAAGGAAAGTGTTATCATAAGAACCATTAAGGGAATAATAAATGGAAACAATTTACAAGTGATCTTGAGAAATATCAATAAGAACGTAAGGAATGTCATTAAGGGATGTGAAAAGGAAAATAATGAATAATAATAAAAATAACCTGAATCATAAGATATAAATGTCTCTTCAACATTTAACTTATACATTCATAATAATCTCACCAAGGTTATTCACCAAGGTGTCGTAAATGAAAATTACCATGTTTATTCACCAAGGTATTGTAAAACATGTCATCTCTAGTGATTTAATTATTTATCCAATGCATTAAAGAACTATCAAGGTGCACCTTTAATATGTATTATTTAATTTTTGACACATATATCATAATAAGATAATTCATAAATACACAATGGATAATAAAAAAATGGATTTTATATCAAATTATTGTGTTTCAAATGTGCTTAAAAACATTATCATTATGTAATATTAAGACCATGGAAAGGGAATGAAAGTTTCATGTATGTTAATACTGGAGTAAAATAAATAATTTTTACATTTATATGAATAGCCTTGGAAAATAAATTGGTTTTGTTATTCACAAGAATAAAATAAAATAAAATATATTGAAGAAAAGAGGTAAATTTTGAGAAGTAAATTCGGCAACATAACAGTTATAAAATGTGGCTTTAGAAAATAGTAAAATGATAGGGGAAAGGGTATCCCATTGATAAAAGATAATTTTTAAGTAGTTTATGATCAAAAGAATAATAAAATAGATTAATCATAACAATTAGAACATACATCCAAAAAGAGATTCGTAAATTGAAGAGAAATGAAGGGGAAAACCCTTACCATGATATGTAACTCCTTAAAGCTGAAAATTATGACCTTGGGAGATTGAGGACACCTTGGGAGGAATAATTGAGGTTAAAAGATACCTTATATCCATGGATGATGGTTCCTCAGTGAATAGAAACCATGAAATGGGTGGGTATTTATTGAAAAAGTGTAGGATTTGTTTAATAATTTCCAAATAAAGGCCATTAAAATATAGGTTGTGGATAATGAAGAACCATGGGATTGACCATGGTTTGTGCCGATGGTTTTGGAAATTTGGGAAATATTTTATTTTATTTTAGAAAAAAATAACCTTGCATCATATTGTATTATTTCTTTTTTAAGGGAAATAATAATGTTTCCACAATATAAGTTTTTTAATGGTAACGTTTCCCTTTTAGACTTTGGAAAGTAACTTGTAGTTTTGGAAATTTATTAAAATATATAAAATACTTAATATTAATAAAATAACACATTTTATTTATTTTATTGTGGTTAATTAATTATAAAATCATTATTATATAATTATTAAGTCATTAAACAACAGAAAAACTGAAACTATATTTTTTCTATTCAAGAAAAAATAATTATTTTAGAAAATTATCATAAATTCATGCTAACCTAATTATGATGAGATTATTTCATAATTTTCGTTATTTTATCATAATAATTATCTATGTATGATAATTTTAACATTTGTATATAAATATTCTAATTTACTAAAACAAATAGCGGGTTGAAAATGCATAGTAAACTTTCTAACACATAAAAATTATTAAGGATATAATAAAATTATTTTATCATTTATTTAAATCAATGTGATTTTATCATAATATTTCATTAAAATAGGTTTTACTCACAATTCCATAGTTTATTATATAGATTTAAATTTTTCTAAAAACTAAAATTTGTTTGTGAAAATCAATTTATCAAATTCTTCATATTTATGAAAAACTTTTCTTAAAATAAAATTAATGGAATAAAAAATAGAATTTAATTACACATTATTTTACTAAGGCCTAGAAGTGTGACCTCATATTACAATCTCATGCACCATAAATTTAAGGTATGAAATGGTGGTAGTTTTAAGGGTTGAATATCGACGGAGTGGTAATCTCCACTAACTTGAACATCTCCTATTGGCAATTTTGATCGAGCTTCACTTATTGAATCTTGGCATGAGCTTGGCCAAGGGAAAACCCCAATGATGATACATCCCTCCCAAGTTTATATATATGGGATTCAAACAGCATGGATCTACTAGTTGATTCCATCAATTCTTCTTTCTGTATCAATTAACCTTTGTCATTATTACATATAATCACTTAACTATAATGTTAAAATTATTATCAAGAGTTTGGTTTTCGAATGTAATATTAACCAACTATAACATTAAACCAAGGATTAAATAATGGTTGAATCCAAATGGTCACATTTACCTTTATAATCTATAAATACTACTTAATTGTTAATTATATATGGATTTTTTGTGTCAGATAAAATAAAATACATTTTCAAAAAAAACTAATATTATTCAAAAAGTCTAGGTCGTTACAGCCAACACTCTAGAAGTTGAAAACTATTATTTAGATGTATAGTAAGCATATTGTTTTAACAGATATTGTTTCAAATGATTTTGCCTATGGTTATAAAGCCATAGGATATTCCATTCCTTGGGATCTATAAGATTAGATTTTAATAATGGAATGATTTTTAGATTTCTAAGGAGATAAAGAAGAAATTTAGCAGTGAACCTATTTTCATTGACTATAGGGTGCAGATGTGTGTATAGTGATTCATAATGTTCATAACATCATGGATATATTCTATGGAATAGATGTTCTAGATGGAATTGTTTTATCTATTGTGAGTATCTGACAAATAAAAAGTCATCTATCTCAGCTTTTTGGCTACATAAGTGGTGTGGAAGGATTTTTAATAGGATCCCCCTTAAGGTATCTTGAGTTCTATGATGAGGAAAAGTGTTTCATCTTATGGTAGTGGTTGATGTTCAAATTTTATAAAATTTTCATCCTTGAGTCCTACGTACATGAATCAAGTCATCATCGATGGATAATAAACTAAATGAGGTTAGTTGTGAAAGTGTTATCCCTTTTACTTTTAAAAATAAGAGGATATTAGGATTGATTATATCCTCATTCCATGAGTTGGTTAGCATCAAGGATTCATTAGATGATTCTAAAGAGTGTCTATGGTTCCTTTTAGGGTTGTGTGGCTCACTTATTAAGGTTCTTGATACTGAAGTATAATATTTTTAGATTGCCTTGGTATAACAATCTTTGGGTTTACCCTTTTATGGTTTGGAGAAATATTCCCCCATCATAAAATATATGGTATAAGGAAATTATATAATTCATAAAAATGGTTCATGAATTTTTTTTATTTTTTCCCCATCCTGACTCTTATGGTAAGAGGAAATGATTTGGGTCATATGTCCTGATAAAATTCAAGAATGGTGGGTAACTATGGTTTTGAGAGCTTCCCCTAGGGTGTGTAGGGACAATTTAGAATTTCTTATAAGAAAATAATATAAATTATGATAACCCCAATCATTCTAATGGAGAGGGTTTGAATTTCTATGTATGGATGAATTTTTTATGCTTATAGATCTATGGACCTTCAAGGGATTGAAGAGATCATATGTGGGTGTTTTATCATCCCACTTGTGGATGGTTTATGGATTCTAAGAGAGTTGTTTAGTCTTTTTCTAGGATTAAATGTCTCAATGTTGTGTAATTTGTAATTTCCATTGTTTTCCAACATGTAAGACTTATCTAGTTTTTTAATTATGAATCCTAAACCCAATGAGAAGGTTAAAATGATAATTTACCCTATAAAAATGCCTAATTTTTTTTTCTAATGGTTCCATTGTTCTTGGTTTGTGACTTTTACCCATGGAAATAAATTTGGTTATATTTTTATCCATTCATATTATTTTATATATTTATAATTTATTAAATAAAAATTATATATTCCCATGCATAAGAATGTCAATATCTCCTAAATTAAGCTTCATATGGAAATTTGGAATCATGGTTGACATTATGATGGATGGTTTTACCAAGATGGGCTATAAAACCCATTTATGTTTTAGGCCCTTGTTCTAGACTTTTAATTGGTAGTAATTATAAATTTATTTTGGGTTTTGATTCCCTAAAAAGACAATTCTTTCCCCCTACACTCAGAGATGAAGGGAAATCCTTCCCCTCATTTATTTAATGGAACCAACATAGAGGATAGGGGATATGGATATTGAGATACATTGGAGGTGGAAACTTTGAGTTGGATTGGGATATTGTGGCCTAAGATCATGTGTGAAATTGAAAAATTAATGATTCAAAACAATCTGAGAATCAATATATTATTTTCACATAATTTTTTTTTCAATCGTTTTCTTTCCTTATTAGTATATGTTGACTACTGGTGGATTTATTATGGCCTGTACAAGGGAGGTTTATGGTGAACTTTGTGTATTTTGGTGGTCTAAAAGGGTTTATATGTCTATAATTACTAATAATACAACATCTAGAATAAAATTCATTATTACCATTGGGGTAGTGAATGTAGAAGATATTTTCAATTTAAAATTTTATCTATACAAACACACCATATAGAAATGTAGATTACATGACTCAGGGAATGTCTTTTTACAAGGAATAGACCTTATGTAAGTGATATAGCATGTAGAATTACATTCTATTTCAGATTACATGAATGGATTAATAAAGGGTACACATCTTGATACCCCATTTTCCTTACACTTTGTGAGTTCTTGTGGAATGTCATATATTTCTGAAATATATAATGATTCTGTAATTGGTAAACATCGAGATTGGTGTTTTGGTGCTACACATTTTGTACCCCACGGTGTGAATCATGTAAATACCCTTTATATGGGATTTGTGCATTTTCTAACCCTATATATATATTTGGATAAATTAGTAGTTTTTTATTAGTATCTATATGTATAAAATGAAATGGTTGGTTGATTATTTCTATCACATCCCATTTGTAACATGATTTATGGCTAGTTTAGGATCATATCCTTGTTCAGTGATGATGGGATCCATGTGATGATGTAGAGTAGGTGAACTGAGACATGGAACCCTAATTGTTTGTTTACATATATCAGCATCATTAGTGTGTTTTTATGGTTAATAATCCTTCTAAACTATTGTCTATTTTTCAAACTTGGACCTTGGTGATTCGTGAGATCCTCTAGGGGTTCAATAATTTTTTATGTATATTATAAAACCTAGTGAGATGTGAGTCCCCTAATACATTTATGAGTGGTGATATGAACAAATTAGAATGAGGGCCTATGAGTAACCTTTCTCTCTATCTCTCTCTCTCTCTATCTTGAGCTAGGTATTCCCTTAGCGGTGTTTCAGAGGGGGGATGACTGAGAAGTGCTTTTGGCTTCATTTCATCCTTCCCTCTTTATTCCCCTCCTTACTTCCCGTTTTCTCTAATTTCTCTTGAAACACCCTAATCCTACCACCACCTCTTCATCCCGTTTCTCTTGGGATATTTTCAGTTCCTTTTAGTGGTTAAAGTGTTCCTCAATTCACTCCACCTTATTCTCTATTCTCTTTCTCATGTTCTCCTTACCTTGTTTTCTATATTTCATTCACTTGTGGGATTTTCTATGTCTCTCACCACCCCTGTTATTACCTTACCCTACATATTATACCTCCAGTTATTCTCAATGTGCAGGTGCTTTAGAAGGTTTGGGTTGGCACCGATGGTGGCATTCAATGTTCTTCTCATTCAATTCCCTTTCTGTCCAACCTATCAGGATCGACCCCATATTTTTTAGTCTCTAAGATTTTTTAGGGATACCTTTGGGTGGTGTTATAGGGGGTTAGATGTGATCATCGTTATTTTTATTCACCGAAATGGGTTTCTTCTTTGTTTTATCTCTTCTTCAGCCGTTTTGATGTTTCATTCTTGTGAAGTTTCCATTTTACTTTTGATTATTTTAGATGGATTATTCTTTGGTTCATTTTTTAGTTTTACCTTGGGTTTTTTTTTTCGATTGTGTTTTCCAACAGCGATGTAAATGACACTTTTTTCCCCAGATATGATGAAGATGATGCATGGGGATGTAGAATCCATCGATGAAGGACCTGGTTGTGGTTCACTTCAAAGTTTAAATGATGATTATGAGTTATATGTGCCTTCTATGATAGTGGATTGAAGTAACTAAGGGAGGTGTTATGATTCTTTTATGGAAGAAATTATGTTGTTCTTGGAAGAGACATCAAGAAAAAATATGATTTATAGTTTATGGTAATGTTGCGATGTTGAGGAATCTTATATTTTGAATTATATGGTGATCAGCTTCGTCAAGGATAGATGGAAACAATGACGGTGGTGTTCCCCTATATGTGATGGAATATGGTAGGTGAATTCACTCAGGCTGATGCATGTGACTCTTGGATTGAGGCCCCACGGGTTTGGTTTTTGTATGTTTAATGTTAAAATTTAATTTCTAGATGTTTTGTTTTTGGATTCCTACCTAATGTCTATCTGTGGTTACCACTAAACCTTAAATAGGTTTTTGAAAATAAATATATAAATATATATATATATATAATTTTCAGTTATTCGGTGGTGATTTAAATATTATGGAGGTTGAGTAGCATGGATGATTTATATGATCAGTGTTGGTAAATCATTTAGCTGGTAAAAATACACCATTAATGGATAAATAACCCCATTGATTCATATTATTGATGATATTATAGTGTTGGTATTTGATCTACATGTATACTCCAGATACTTGGGTACTTGTGGTGCATCATCTAAACTAGGTTTCTCACCTCAAAGATTCCAATCTATTGTAGAAAGGATGAATGGGTGGTGATTCACCTTATAATTGTTTTATATTCCCATATTAGAAATAGTTAGGTCTTAGAACTCCCTTATTGAATCCTTGTATGGATGAGAAGGTGTTTCCTCATTCATAAAATTTTACAAGAAATCCATTATGGGACAGGGTGTGAGTCACCCATCTATGTGGATGATAACCCCCATAAACATTTTATCTTTCATGATGTGTAGTACTTCATTTTGGTTTGGTTAGGGATGATAGACTTTGTGAGCATGATGTTCAATTATACCTTTTTTCATAAGAGTTATTCAATGGAAATAATTTATGCCCAAAAGGTTAGGAGAGAATTTGTTTGGAGAATGTGGAGTAACTTATGGATTATTGGGTTGTGATTTAGTGTTGGATATTCTTCAATAGATTCCTAAGGTTCAAATAAGTGATTTGTGTTGAGTACCACCCCTCATGTGGAGTAACGTGGGATGATCATTCATGTCTCCAATGATAATATTGGTTTTTACCCTGGAGAGATGTGGTATATTTTTATCATATGGGAAACGATGTTTTTTTTCATAAGGTATTGGTAACATCCATAAATTCTTCTTTCACTATAGCTAGAATATATTTTTGGATATACCTTATTTTTTTTATGAGATACGATCATTTTTAGTTTGATAAGTCAATTTGAAACATCTTTATTTGGTTTTGTTTTCCCAGTTATGTTATTAAACCCTTGGTTATGTTCTAATGTTTAGTGCTTTTCCCCTTTATGTTTTCCCCCTTGTTTATTTCTATTCAAATGAAATGTATACTATTGTTTATATAGTAGCAATTGAGCTATAGAGCCATGGTTTTGTGGGTCCAGAGCATACTTGGATCTCTATTAGATTCATGTATGGTAGTTTATGGGATAGAGTTAGTTTGATGTAGTAACCCTCTTCATCCTGGTAGTTCATAGTTAAGTGATGTTCTGGGATATAGAGCATTGTAATTTTTACCTCTAGTATAATATATCTTTTATGACAGTAATATTTCATATATATTCATTCATATATATATATATATATTCATTTAAGTTAAAAATATATCCTTAAGGGTTGATGATATATTTTTTTGGATTGTCATATATATATCTATTTTGAGGTATATAGGATAAGGCCTCCCATATGTGTATTATGACTTCATGGTATTGGTCACCAGACCCAGGCCTATTAGATAAATGATTGGGGGCACACTTAGCCTACCATTGTCCTAAGCATAGATCTAGTAGGTTGGGTTGTGTCAGTGATCCCCTCATTCAATTCTCTATAATCTTTAGTCTTCATAATATCTTATCAAATATAGTTTTATATAATATTTAATGTTGATGTTACTAATTTAGAATCCTCCATGATTTGATCATTGTTAATTGTCCTTTAAATATTAATACAGAGTTGAATATTAATATTATAAAATATTGTTAGCTTCTATCATTTACTTCACAAAAATATTACCTTATTCCAGAAAACATGATCATCAATGTTACTCGTGACACCCATAATTATCATTATTTATTTCCTAATTTATATCTCTATAAAAAGTAAATCATTATTAATCTACTTGTGCATGAAAACATGAATAATACATTGTAGTGTAAACTTATCAATAATGGTACAATCCTAAATTCTTCAAGTACATGAAATATCACACTGTGGTGTGGAATCATCTGTTATAACATGAAATAATCCTCCAACTTTCTCTTCATCATGTACTATAGTGTGGATGATTCAATAGATCATAGATATTATCATTTTACCAAAGTCACCTCAAATTTTACACACCTTTAATGTGTGATCATTATCTTCAAACACCACATTCATATCCTCAAAACTCATCTAATATCTTGATTTTATAATTATGATCTTTAAACATTAAATAATGATGTATATTTTTTTGTTTTACTTATGAATTCTCTTTCAAGAAATATCTTATAGTCTCCCAAATAATCATCTATAGGCTTATACTTGTTCTGATATATCCTTTAAAATCCTCTGATTAATATGATTTAGTCCTATTTCTATAACTAGTTAATATACCATGGATATCACTACAACATTTTGGTCTTATTCTCATAATTTCATGTTTTTACAAAAATATTTAATTTTAAATTTAATTTTTTACAAGAATAATTTGAAACATAACTATTTTTATTTTTATGGCCATTTGAGGTTGTTATTTTGATGAGACGTGTGTTTTGAATTTTGAAAATGGTTATTCCATATTTCTCATATGACTCTATATGGTTTAGTAGTAGTGTCAATAGTAATAATCAATATTATAGAATGGGTTGGAGGGACCAATCAGTGTTGATTTTGATCTGTTTTTTGTTTTTCTATATATGGGTTTTGAGATTGTTTTTCACATATACGATATCTAATGATTTTTAATGATTATATCTTAGTACATATAGTTTCTTATGATATAAGTCTCAAGTAGAATATATAAATATGGTTATTTTAGTATATGGTGGTTATATATCATGAGATATTTAATTATTAAAAATGTAGTGTTTTATTTTACAACTATAAATTATTATTTAATGATGTTTTGTTTCAAGAATTGTAGGTAATTTTTTATATATGGATAAAATTTTGATCAAAATTCCTTGGAACACATCTCAATATGGTAAGGGTTTGGATAATTTTTAATATTGTTTCAATTTTTAAAATATATTTTGATAAGAGAATAAAATTTTCATGGTATAGAATATCTTTTTTATGATGGTCGAAGAGACATGAAGATTTTGAACTCTTTATATTCCATCAATTCCATGATCAATATGTGCATTGATTTTTCCATGGATAATTTTATGTTATAGAAATTTTTAATATTACTTTCAATCAAAAAAATTAGAACACTACTTCCTTGATAGTGTCGAATGAATTTCATGACATGATAAATGATGTGTTTAATATTTCATGGAAATATAATCAGCATCAAAACATATAAATAATGGTTGTTTTGAAATTGAATTATTTTTCCATGGTGATATTGAGAATATAGATCTTGATAGGGAAGATGAAGTGGTATAAGTAACAATAGATCATGGTAATGATATGATTGAAGGATAAAATCATTTTATTCCCATCAATCCATTATAATATAAATTATATGAACTATATTTTTTATTCATAGTACCTTTCATCTTCCATTGAATTTAAATTTCTTTTTATGCATGTAGTGTTTAATTGTTAATGACTAAATGTTATACTTTATTTATAATATATGATCTGAAACTAGTTTTACATTTTAAAATGGGTATATTTCAAGGAAAAAATTATTCATTAATAGGATTCAATTGAAACCATATGGTACACCCACCATCTATAAATTATCATTTATTTCTAATCACCCCTCACATATTATTTCTGGAAAGACCTTTTGTTCCCTCTTTATAGCATTTAGAATTCCCTCTTATTCACTCTCAATGGAATATAGTATGCCCTCTATCTCCCTCCAAATAGAATGTATAATTTGACCAGGATCCCTCTCGATGGCATCAGGTGTGACCTCTATATTATTTTCGACATAATTTAAAAAACATCCTACTTATTGATCATGTTATATAGATGATGTTAATGCATCAAGGTAGTTGGTGGTTACTCTAGTTACCTCATAATGACGTTGGAGGTTATGATTTAAGGTAAAAAAATATTATGAAAAAACATGTTTCATTTCTATTAGAATAATAGATTATTTTTTACTAAAATATAAAATAAATAATTTTATAGAGAAAATAATTCGTAGTTCTTAATTTCTGAATATAAATTTCCTAAATAAAGTTGTTTAATTTGATTTTTCTGGTATCTCAACCAATGAAGTCTCTTGATTATTCATCCAAATCTGGCGATAGTTGTACTATGAGATAATGATACATCCCATTACATATATGTATTTGATACATATTCCTATATGATATATTAATATTTAATCTAATTCATAGGTAAATTTAATTTTATTATATTATCAATAATGAGTTAAATTAAAAATATTTATTTATTTAAATTAGTATAATTTGAATGAATGTTATTTTTAAAGATGTTCTTAAACATTTTTTTATGATTCTATCACACATAAATGGTTTTTAAAACATTTGGGTAAGAAATAGAATTATTTTAAATAGATATTGTAGAATAAGTTCAATGATACATTATTTATTATTCGAAAAATGTATGATAAGGTAGCTAAAGGTATACCTCAATAAAATTGGAACGTTTTTGTTGAAATTCATTTCCATGTCAAGAATATGGTATTTAATAATATATTAATATATCCAAAATGTTTTATATGTATGTATAAAACTATTTTAAAATTTATTCTTATTTATTTCTGGATGTGTATGAAAAAATGCATCTTGCAAAGTGAGATAGATTATTCCCCACACATTATGTTTGAAGAGTTATTTAAAAAAAAGATCTACTATTGTATTGTTCTCATGAATTCCAATATTTAAATGATCACATTAATTTTTTTATATTAAAATATATATTAATTACGTTTTCATTTAGATGAATAAGTAAGGGTTATAAGTTACTCGAATGGATGATTGGTAAGATGTACATACTAAATCCCATGAAAGTTATGTTAATGAGCCTTCCTAAGATGTTGGGGTACAAATTCATATTCCTTTTTATTTCTTTCACACCATAAAATCAATTTTTTAATAGATCTTAGAGTATTCTTCATATTCCTTGTAACCTAAATATGTGTCTCTTCATGATAAGTTTGTAACATCAATCTATTGATAATCATTATTATCTATAACCTATTAAACCATGGACTACACTACTCTTTATAATCTTTGAGTAATATATTTAACATGGAAAAACCCAAGATTTATCCTTCCCTTTGAAGTATTTAGTAATAACCACTATGGATTTACCTTTTTAATAAAGGTACAATCAATAATTTCTGTTTTTGAAAAACTATTAAAGTTAGTAAACAAACTTTTAATGGATGTATAATTGTGCAGTGCATTTGTGGATAATTAATATAAATAATAATTAAAATATATTTATAATCAAATCATTTCCTAATAATACTTTATTATTATTCTATTAATACCTATAGTATAGAATGACATAGTTGAAATAGTTTTGGTTAAAGAAACCATTGTTTCTTGTGTAATTTTCCATTCATAACACATCCCACAGATCCTCTAAGACATTGGTGGATAACTACTATAGGATTTTACTTTGATGATTTTATATAGAAGTCCATTTTTGTATTAAAAATAATTTAGTTCACTAAATGGAATCATAAGATTTATTTTCATTGAATCGACTATCATTCCCCAAATATTTTGGGTATCATAGAATTTAGAAGGTTTCATAAATAGTTTCAACTGAGAATTATGAAAATTTGTTGGAAAGTTGATGTTTTTAGTAAAATAATTTTTATGGTTTTCTTATCATGTGGAATAAAATTTCATGTCAATTATATTGATTACAAAGGTGTAACCTTTGGGATAACAATTTACCAAATCATGTGAGGGTAATCATGCTTTATTATAAAACATAACCTCTTTCTATTCATATTTAGTCAACATCCACTAAAATTAGAAGGGCCTAGAGTAGTGTAAGTTCTTTTTATATCCCTTTGAGTTTACCCTTGATTTGTTTCATCTTGAAAAATATTGTGGAAACAGCACATAGAATTTTAAATTGGAATAATCCCATTTACACTTTTTTTGTTTCAAGGAAATTTTATTTCTTTATTTAATCATTGATAATGATTGGGTGGTGTGATTTAGTTGGCTATTGAATTTTGGAAATGGGGGGACCAAGTCAAAATTATATCATTGAATGGGTTAATTGAGGTTATATGTTTTTTCAATAATGTTTAATGTTGTTGGTTTTTGAAAATCACATTGGTATTATGGGTATTTTTAACTTGTATTTTTAATTTATCTTTTGATATTTTTTATTAAAATCATTTCAAACTATTTTTAATAATAGTTATCAATCATTTAAAGGTGACAAAATTATGTATTTTGTTATGAAAATTGATTTAAACATGTGTTTATATATTTTATAACATTATTTTTTAATTATTTGTTTTATTTATAGGAGTGTTTGAGGTATATATTTTTTAGCATTATTTTTTAATTATTTTTTTTATTTATAGGAGTGTTTGATGTTTTAATTTTTGATGAATTATTAAATTTACCACACTTCCTCTAGCATCTAGATAAGATTCATTTTTGACTATTCATAACTTTAGATTTTTTAATTAAAGTTTTTATTGATATTATTTATGGAATATAGATATTAATTGTTTTATTTCATCAATTATTGGTTTAGTTTATTTCTTAATTATTTCTGAGATGCTGAAATCAATTATCATCTATTTTTTGTTAATTTTTTTTAAATATGAATTTTATTAATTTTAAAGTTAAAAATAAATAATTTTATGGAATTTGGACTCATCCAATAATTCTTAGTATCCTAGGATGATTATTTTTGTTAGGTCCTTTGGATGGTGCAACACTTTAATGTGCGCAGGATCTGTTTGGAACCATAGTAGTCTTAGGTCCTTTGAAGGTCATTAGGGGTCATTTTTGGTAGTTACATCTATTTCAAGTCATAGATCCTCTCCCACTCCTGATTATCATAGGGAATTTATTATGATGACAAACTCAAATAAATAGAAAGGAAACATAATCTAGGAATAGTGGATTCATATAAAAAATCATGATGTGAAAGTCATTTTTGTACAAAATTATTTTGTTGAATTATATCATAAGATGATCAGACATGTCCCCAGTGAGATTGAATTGATTGTTAGAAAATTTTATCATGTAAATTTACATATTTTTTATTCATTTAAAACACAAGGTTTTATTGGTTTTAGGTTAAAATATTAAAATAAATCATAATTCAATTTCCAAAATATTTTAATTCGGGTTCTAGAAGATGGGAGTGGACATAAAGATAGAGTAGGATATAGAGATCGAGATTGGAATAGAGAAGATTCTATTAGGGTCTACAATATAAATTTTTTACTACAATAGATTGTGGCATTTAAAAACTCCTTTAATTAAGAGTAATAACTTAGTACTAGTTTACAACCCAACTAAATAATATTATCAATTTAGTAGTGGAATAAACTGAAATTATACAAGAAGTAAAATCTCTAACACAAAACCACCGCTAAAAAATTAAAAACCTTCTTGAATAGAAAATGTCATGACATTTGAATAATTACACCATTGAATTAGAAAATTCAATGTGAAATATTTCTTTACACCAAATCTAGTAGCAGTTTCGTTAAACCGTTATAAAACAATTGCGATGCAGTTTCAAATACCAAAAAATAAACCAAATTTTACTACTATTGATACATTTTCCAGTACTATAAGGACTTCCCAGACATAATATTCTACATACTCATAATCATGGGATTACTATTATGTGCTTTATTTTAATCAATGTTAAATCTTTTTTATGATTCTTATTGTTATAACTATTATTAATTATGTGTTTAAAAACTAATATAAATTTTATTTATCATTTCGAGAATATTGATTACTCTTACATAGTCTTCAAAATCATGGGATAACTCTTACATATCCCTTAGAATTTATGTATTACTCTTACCAAAATACTTATAATGCTTTTTTATTATTACTTATAGTGTACTTTTTCAATTCATTAAAAAAAATATAGATCTAGAACCCATAGATTTTTCCTTGGGTCATATAAAATCAACTCCAAAAACCTAAATCACTTAAAATTAGTTTAGAATAACTTCAATTAAATTCAATCATTATTGGAATAATTTAAAATCATATAAATGTATAAATAATCCCTATTGTATTTCAATAGTTATTCCACTACATTAACAATCACTTTATCATTAGATTTTATATTCTATACTAAAACATATTATAAAACTATGATCCATGATATATGAAATATGTCATCAAATTATTATTCCAAATTTATATGTGAATGAAAGTCCAATAACCTAATTTTTGTATCTCAATTTCATATTTCCCCTTACTAGAAAATTTCATTATCCCAAATAAATAGGTTTTATACTTCAAACTCTAAGAATCATGATATTATCTAATCTAATAAACTGAACACATAATTATTTCCTTACCTAGGTCCTTAACTCAACATATAATCTTCTTAATCACATATGTTTAGGTACTTCATAGTTTTACCACGCTTCTCTTCTTAGAAAATATTAGTATCTTGATTATTTTTTAAAAATGAATCATTTCACAAATGGGTTCAAAAAGAACCTCTTATATAAACATGTTTTTGTAACATATAATTATCCATATTATAATAATGAGTTTAAAAAGTTTCAATGTTTCCCCAATCAAATTAGAGGAATAAAATTCTAGGTAAATACTCTTCAATATAAATATGAAATATTGGTTATTCACATTATAAAGAGTAAAGGGTATATGACCATATAAAATTAGAATAAACAGATAAATAGTTGAATAGATATATAATACATCCATGAGAAAAATAACATATACAAAAGATAAAAAATATAAATTGAAAATATAATGATAGTGAACATAATCATTTAAAAGGAACAATACTAGTAAATACCCTTATGATTAAAACAAGGTATGGACTATAAATCCATAAGAGAGGTAACAAGTCAGGAATAAGTAAAATATCAAGGTAAATTACTATTTTATACATTCAAACCCTTTTTTGAAATAAAATATATATAGGGAAGACAAATATTTAAAAAATATAAGGAGATTTGGAAGAGAAACCCTTATAAAATTGAAAGTGATAGAAAATTATATATCAACGGAAAGAAATTAATATGGTTTTCTAAAAAACTAGGAAAGAACCACCATGTTATAAGTATAATAGTGTGTTTTATAAAATCATAGATGAAAATGATCGTAAGAGAAGTAAAAAAGAAAAAAATAGAATATATGGAAAATATTCTCATATATACATTGAAAAGGTTATTATTAATTGAAAATATTTGAAAAGAAGTATAAAAACAAGTATCACCCTAGAAGAAATATAGTAAAATAAAATAAATGAATTTAACAAGGGAATAAGATAAAATTTAGGTAAATTATAAGTGAATGATATTGAAATATTAATCATAAATTGGTATATAACATTAGAGAGGAAGGTGTCCTCTTATATTGAGTTTGAAATCACATAGATGCACCTCTAACCTCCTAAATTATTTAATTCCAATAATTTATTAAATAATTAATAACCTAATTAATTTGTGTTCCAAATATTATAAACTATTAATTTTGATATATTATTTATTTATTTGATTAGTAGTTTCATATCAGTTGTTCTGGGTTCTTCGGTCCACGGTTCCAATATCACTTTGGTATTATTGCAATGGTATGTATGTTTTTTCAAGGGGTTTGTAAATATATTTTATTTTAGAGGTATATATTCTTCACCATTACAATATTATATAAATTTCATATTTTAGGGGATAATCCTAAATGGTTTTAAATTAGGGAACTTTTCAGGATAAGACTCTTCAAAAAGCATAAAATTATCATGGTTTTTATATTTAATATTATATACAGAATTCTTAATTTAACTTTTTATAGTCATAATAATGTAACAAATATTATATTTATTTACAAAATATAATGTTAAATAAATCCATTTTATTAAGTTATATTAGATTCAAAATTTCACTAGTGGTTTAAACTAACCATGATTGGATAAATGATATAAACAACATTAGAATGATTTTTAATGAACTATAAGATGATATAATTCATATTAAAATGTCATTATACACTTAATTTAATTATGAAACAATAGTTTATTAAATTTATAATGATAATGAAGAATAAATTAAAAATAAACAAATTTTAAAGGATTAAGTTAGAAGACTTACTTTTCTACTTGGAACAGCTCTATGGGAATATAACTTAAGGCATCATGTGTTGGTATTTTAATTATAATAAGGATTGAAAAATGATTATGTAATGATTTGGTGTGTTATTTTTGTTTTTTTGGTAATGGAAGTTATTTTGGAAGTGAAGAGATATGGTTAGAAGAGGGTTGTATTCATATGTGAAGAGGAGGGTGCTTTTTAAATAAAATATTGACTAATTTATTATATTTTCTATAAACATGGAATAGTCTTGATTCTTGTGGATGAGTATATTAATTTTAATCCTATTTATAATTTTTATCATATTATAGTATCCATCTCTGTATTTTACTTTTTATGAAAAGTGAAAAAACCATCCCTTTCTAATTTCAATATGATGATTCCAAAAATGAAATACATTTTCCCAAATAAATTTCTAGATAAGGTTTTTTCTTATATTTTATTCTAGCACAATAATTATGTGTTTTTTAAAATAATAAGAAACACAATTTAAAAAATATACACTTCTAATTACATTATGTTACATGAAATCTGAACTTGTTTTATGATAATTTTATATTTTTTTCTTATTTAATTGATTGTGAAAATTATTTAAAGGGATAATTAATTATTTATAGTGCTGGTCATTTTAATATTCTAACTGTCTTTTTACTATTCTAATGGTTAATTTATTTTTATAACTCCCTTAATACAAATATAATAGTCAAATTTCCAATAGTAATTTAATTGTACTCATATTATTTCTTTAATTCATCATTCATTATGTTCTCTCTCTAAGTTCACTATATCAATTATAAAATTCCAAGATTTTTTTCTTATAATTTTATTTTTAAATTTTTTTTGTAGGTTTTATATATATATATGATTAAAATGCACTAAAATTTCACATTCTAGTTAAATTTTTTAAATGTGTTTATTATACCATTATATTATTTTCACTTTTATGGAGTTAATTTATACTTCATATATAATGTTCTTCATTTTAGTCATACTTTTTCTAATGAATATAAATATATATTTATATTAAAATACTATAAATGAAACATGTTGTAGATAAATAATTATAATAGAGACCTTAATCATAAATTAAATATATCAGTTTTTTTAACCATTTAAAAACTCTAGTTTAACTCCCATAATAAATTATAAACACCCTATTTTAATTTTATGTGTTTTTAAAAGATGGATATTTGTTCAATATTTGTGGATTAAATGGATCATAATTATTAGAGCATGAATTTATTATCAGTTCTGAGGTTAAGTCTCTATAAATATTTTATTTTTTATCCCTCTATTACTCTCTCTTAAAAATAAATAGATGGGGGATATTGTATATTTTCATATTTAGGATTTAGATATTTTTGGGGAGATATTTATTATTATCAATTTAGGTATTAATATAAGAAATTTGTTCGATGAATACATGGATTAATTGTGATCTGTAATTGTAATTAGTTGTATTTTTATTTTGATTCCAGGAATTTTGATAGGGAACTCAAGGTTTGTGACTCAAAGTTCTTATTTATTATTTTTCATTTTTTGTTGTCTATGATGATTTTTTAATCATTATTTTCTATGTAATATTATTTACATGATTTTTTTATTGAAAATAGGTATGGATATTTATTAAATTACTTATTTTAGTCATGTGATTGATTTATTTTTGTTAATTATATTTAGGGGAGTGTCAATTTTATAAAAAATTATTATATTGAAGTGGTATTTTTTTCTTGAAATATTAATATGATTTATTCAATTTTTTTGTTTTTGTATGATTATTATTAAATTAAGAGGCAAATGAATATTGTAATCTTAATATAGATCAGGTATTATATTCTGATAAATAAGACCTTATATTTTATTTTCAAGGATGTTGGGTTGATTTTTTAGTCTAAATAACAGATGCATTATTTTATTAAACTGTTCTAGATATGGTATTCTGGAAGATTATGATAAGGAAGAAATTTATTGATGGTTATAAATTTCATGAAATTTATGGATTCAATATATATCGAGTATATAGAAAACATTCCCCAAATATGGTTATAATTATTAATCCCTATCTAATATTTATAGTGTATAAATAATATTCTTGGTGGAATTAGATTGGGACTTCATAGGTAGTGATGATTTGAGTTACCTAGAGTATTAAAGGATATGGTTTAATATTTTAATACTTTCTAATTTGATTTTTGGATATTTTAGTATTCACTATTCAATCTATAACCACCACCCATGTCAGATCAAATGTGTTTAATATCTTTATTTTTTTGGTTTATATGTGTAACAAAAAATAAATGTTGTATTATATGATAAAATTATTTACCTTTCTAAGATTATGTATTTCTATGCCTGGGATATTCTATTCCTTTAAGGATTTGTTTCTCAAATATTGTGATATTCATGGACTAGTGGAAATTAAGTTGGGTGAGTGAGTGACTTGGGAACACTTTATGATATATTATTTCCTTTGATGGTGTAAATTGTATAATATATATATATATATATATATATATTGTGTTTCAATAATATATGATTGTCGTGAAACATAGAGATACATGGTCATACTATGGGGGTGTGCTGGATTTTCTTGTTCTTCTATTTTATACATAGAGGAATTAATATGATTCATCCACATTAAAACATGATTGTTCTAATACGTTTATCTATCATTTTCATATTTTCACAATCATGTTGGAGGGGTATTAGTGATGGTTTTTATGGATAGAATAAAACATATTTTATATATTAAAGACATATAGAAACCTAACCCATGGGATCTAATGCATGTGAGTACCAACACTATGAACGTGCATTAAATAAATAAGAAGTCATAACTTTCACTAGATGAGCTTCTTATATTATTTTCATGATAATAGTTGGTGATGATCCCTAAGACCAAAATTAATATTCCCCCCATGGTGTATCCATGGGTTTAAACCAAATTATCAATCTCATCGGAGGCACTATCCTTTATTTCCATCACATTATTGTGTCTCTTAATTGATAGGAACAAATAGATAGTGCATCATGTATGGAAGAATCAGCAGATAGTAAGGAAATCCTTAATTATCATCATATCATAGTGATCATATTCTTATATATCCATTATATTTCCTCATGCATTAACTCATATCTTTATAATGTATCAACAAATTATTTGGATATCTATGAATTCATCATATTGATGCATAACTAATTCCCCATTTAATACCTATATTAATGATGTCATGTTTCAAGAATAACCTGAATGTTATTCATTAATATACCACACCCATTCCAAGGTAGGGTAAAGCTTTCTGATAACCCAATAACATAGCATAAGATATGAATATATTTTCATACATGTCATTTTATATGAAATTCTCACATCCTAAAATATGATATGGACCACATCTGTATTTATGTATGATGATTTACATCATATCTCTATCAATATCGCACTTTCACTAAATCCCTGAAGACTTAGATTTATTTTACCTTATATTTTATCATATACAATAACTTTTTAAATAACATCCAAAAATCCTTTTGGATATATTCCAAAATTTATCTGAAAAGTTATCATTAATTTCAGCTTGTATCACATCATATGTAATACCTTTTGAAAATCCATCTACAAAATCTTTTGGATTGGATATGATTTTTTTTGAGATTCTCTCAAATTCTAAATCATTCCCCATTTAGTCATATAAAAAATATGATTCCAAAATCCTTTGTATCATTGATAATAAATTGGAATTACTAAATTTATAAATTTAGGTAAGGTGTATAATCTAGAAAATAATCATTTTTTCTCACACCACAAAAGGTCTAACATGACCTCTATAAAACACATACATCACTAAACATGTGTCCACCAACTGTATCATATACAATAATGTGTTTTCATATGATCCTTTTATACAAGATATCAAGTGACCAGAGGAAACAGATTGTATCAATTCCATATATAAAAATCACATGTTCTTAGATATTTATGTATATACTAATATGGTTATTGAATTGTTTATTCATTATTATATATGAATACATCACATGTACCTCAACCAAATAGATAATAACATCATAAATGTTATTTAGGAACAATTATACACTTCGTTATCTTATTTTAATTGAGGTCCTTGATTTCATATTCAAAATATAAGAGTAAAAATAAAATCACATTTAAGAATCAGCTGATGATGTAGCAACCTGTGTTTTACCTAATCAATATTAAACCCTAGTTTGAGATTTCTAAGTATGAAGACCTCTAGAGGGGTAAAATAAAAAAACTTATTGAAAAAAAACCATAGAATATTTTTCTAAATGGTTTTTTAACCATGGGGTGTTATTTTTACCCACATGATATGTCTTGATGAATTTCCCATAACATTTAGTGTTAATATATTTTTAATATTTAGTTATAAAATAATTATTTATCCTATTACCATGGATGGTAATATCATACTGACCCTAATTTTTTATATCTCTTTAAATATTACTATAATATTTTTTTGAGGCTGGTCACTAAGTTGTTTTGGTGTTTTGAGTAGCGTGAAAGAAATATTTTTAGAATAATATTTATATATAATAATTTATACCAGAAAAATTGTGATAAATTAATTATATATCCTAAACATATCATCGAATGGGAAAAATGATGACCAGTTTGTGTCTAGAATATTGTTTTACCATAGAGATGGTTTAATTTCTATTCTCACATGGGGTCGTAGAGATAGGTTGTCACAGGTTTCATTTATTAAATGAAATTTCATTTACATCATTTTTAATTTTTGATCCCTAAAAACCCCCTTCAAAACTCCTTTTATGGATTCTCTCTAGGTATACCACACTATTTCTTAACACAAACCCATGATTGGGATAAAGAAGAAGATCCTTTGATGATATATGATGGATTGATTTCAGAACATTGAAGATTTAATGTAGGATCATTTATCAAATCTCATGGTGATTATGAAAGAAACCATAGATTCAATAACGGATTTGATATTATATTCATTCTTTTATGAGGTTGGTATTTTTCATTTTTATGTTTCTCCATTATTCTTGATTTTAATCATGGTGTTTTATTCTTTTCCTAGTTTGAAATTTTCAATCCCCTATGATTTATCTTCTTTTTAATTTTTTCCTGAAACCCTAGATATTATACTAATTTATTTTTTATTCTTTATCTCTGGTGATGTAATTCACAATAAATAATTTCATTCTCTTATAATCATTCACCAATGACCCCATAATTTTTTTTCTTCAGTGTTCATCTATATTCTTTATTTTTTTTCCATCAACCATCGTTGTGGTTGACAGTTAACGAGTGAAAATTAGATCAAATAGTGATTGTTATGTTGGTTCTAATGTCATTGGATTTTGATGAAAAATCAATGATTATTTTGTGTGATATTGATGTACGTTTATAAAAAATCCTTTTAAATCATATGTATTTTTTTCTTCAAAATGTAGTGTAATTGTGGGTCTCAATAATGCATGTAAATCCACTATGAAGTATTTTTTTGACAATTCATGGGTAAAATCAATTTCTAAAGGCACAATATGGATGGAATGATTTTTAGTATTGTTTTAGATTTAATTAAATATAATGATATTTATGGGGGTGATTAATGTAATTTTATTGCAACAAAGTCACAAAATCATGATATAGTGTGTCATGGCGTAATGAGATGTCTGATATAGGACAATGCCATGGAATACAATGGGGGACATGAAGGTTGGGAGAATATAGGTCATGAAATGAAAGTGTGGTTACATATAATATTGGTCTTGAGTGGTAAAAGTGGCTATGTATCAAATCATACATTATTTTTATCTTGAATGAGGATTTACACTTGCATTAGTCACAATGTGGAAATGTATATCACAATGTAAAGACTGGGATGAAGTTTTAACTTCCATGGATTAGAAGAGGGTACCATAGAATGATGAATTACATACAGAGAGTCTCATGGGTGTTAATGTAAGGATTCATACAATTGGACCCCTTTAGGTTGGGATATCACAGTGTGACAAACATAGTAACATCATAATGGTTAATTTTCTAGGGGTCAATGTGATAGAATATTCCTAATGGAATTTGAGGTTAAAAATCTCAAGTATATGACATGATTCATGAAGTGATACATTCAATTTAGTTTTCTTATCCCTATAGAGATAAAATCCAAGATCAATAATGGTGATTGAAGAATTCATGGTCTCAGGTACTCCAACATCTATTTCAATCTACATCAAGATGTTACGATCCCTTGTATTACAGATAGATTTCATTACTCCGCCACATGATTAGGGTGTAGGTTCTATATCTATGGGGTTATGTCCTCCATTTTTTTATAATCAAAGAGGATTGGGTCCTTTATTTATGGATTTATGTCCTTCCTTTTTATGGGATACTGTATGAGATATGGGTCCTCCATTACAGTTTCTTAGATGTGAAATTAGTTTCCTCATATCTAGGAATTTATGATTATTGGGGTCAGTACTCCATTGAATTCCATCTATTATTAATAAATATGCAATCCCATCTATAGGTTTTTGAAGATTTAACATGGTAATGGTGGTTAGTATGGTATGGTACTTCCTCATCTACCACACATACTTCAATGAGGATTATATCACCCTTAGTGGATTATAGTGGTAGTGTGGAATAAATTTAGAACATATTAGATACTAACTAACATATTATCTCTAACAAATCAACTTTGTTTCCTTTAATATTTGATTTATAGCTTTTATATGAACTTAATACTTTATAATCATTTCAATACTTCAATCATTCTTAATTTCTCATGTGATTCAGCCTTTGAGGATTATGGATTATATAAATCGGACTTCTCTATATCCCTTGGAAATATAGTCGCATAACATGTTTAGATCTTATTGTTTCTTATTCTTGGATAACTTATTACTATAGAGTTTGATCACACTATTTTATTTCCATTTTTTGGATTATACTATCTTATAAAGTATTCTTATATTCACCCTTACACATGATTCATGCCCATATATGTTTTTAAAATATAGATGAAACATGTATTGTGGATAATATTAGTAGATATTGGTATAGTTTTGATTTTTTAGAGTTTATGCCTGGTGATTAATGGTTAAGAACAGTGGTCATGATAGTTGTGATGACCATTGAATCTTTAAATTATTCCTAGAGTATATGAAATGAGGACGATCTTCCCAGTATCTTATACCTATTATATTGAGAGTCTTATTGGATATAAAATATCATTGATATTTACATATGTGGCTTTTTTTATTTAATCTCGTATTCTTGTATTCTATACAGTTCAGTTGTTTATATATATTTATATTCTCCTGGTGTTGTCAGCTATATTATGCATTGGACATACCTGACTGTTGCAAGTTGATATAAGATAAGCCCCCCCATATTGTGTAATATTATAACATGGTGTTAGTAACCCATCGTCGGTCTATTGCATGAAATATTGGGCGGAACACTTATCTTACATCTATTTTGGATAGGTTTTGAATGGATTTGTTCATGTTAAAGTGGTATTAGAGTAATTGAGGCCTAGGGATATATTTTAGAGTTATTAGTCATGTGATGACTATTTTGGAAATTTAAAGAAATAATATTAAGTGGGTACTGAGTTTTTTATTAGACTAGAGATACTAAATTCGATGTTCTAATTGATGTATCCTTTTTCTAGGATTTTGATAACTTGTTAGTCAATATAGAGCTCTAAGGTCCTTTTTTAGTGTACAAGGAAATTGGTACATTAATTGTATAGCATTAAAATATTATATTTCATGTATTTATCATTTCATATCATCAATATATTTTATAATCCTTATGGTTTAAGACTATATAATGATGTATAGTACATTATTATAGCTATTTGGTTTGGAAAAGTTGGGTTGGGATAAGCCCATGCCTATATTTAGGCTTACCACCACATTTTAGTGAACAATGAGGTCTAGTTTCAAAGACTTGATAGAGAGATAAACATACTATTTGATTTAAATCAGTTTATTTTCTCTTCATTCATAGAGTGGAATTTATTCTTAAGAGTATGTTTGTTCCCACAGAGTTAGACATGATTACCCATTGGTAGGATATATTGTGACTATTCTAATGATAGATGCCTAATAGTTTTTCATGAAGTTATTAATCCTAGAGAAATGTTGATTTTGATAAATTATGAGACCAATAATTCCATATGGTTCAATATATAGCTTTAATGGTTAAGATTATTTCATTTATCTCCCTATAGAGTATAGTGATCACTTAATGGATGTGCTTTTTCTAAAACTCATGATGGGGATACACTATCATGGTTAGAGTTTAATTCCATGTGTATGATATAGATTTATTAATGGATTCTGGACCCTCTAAAGGGAATACCAATATTTAAACGTACATTTCAAGGCCCAAGTACCTCAAACGTTATTCATTGGACATGTTTTATAGTGAAATTGTTCACAATCATCCATTTAGGAAGACACTTTAGGGGAAGTTTTGTCGATTTTTTTTTGTTTTTCATGTAACACCGTGTATTTTAGAGAGTCCTACAAGAGAATTTATAGTTAATTATTTATAAAATTATGCACTTTAGCTTGTCAATCCAGCTAGCTCTCTATTTGAATATATCCAGAGTGGTTTCATGGATCTACCTCTACTTGGGAGATAATATTGAGGTTATGGAACTTCTTGTTATAGGTCTATTTTCCTATAGAGAAGATACTAAGTAGAAGATCTAGTGGTGTGAGAATAGTCAAATATGAAGAATTCATTGATCCTCTCCCAAAATCACCACCTTTGATTATTTTTCTCTATGATTAGTGTCCCAAAAGTCAGAGATGTATAATGACAAACGAAATGGATGACTATGGTCAAGCGTTTGCGAATAATATTTGGAGAAATATTTGTTTCCTATTTTTGTAGACCCACAACCTCTATAACACATTATTGAGTTATTCCTTCAATGTTATTTCTTTAGGAGTTATATATTCAAGTGAACCCCATTATCAAACCCTTATCAGCTAAAGAGTTTCCACTAATGGTGACCATCTTTCACTATCCCCCTTTGGATAATTTATTTGATCCTTATCCCGGAAATCGATATTTAAGGAGATTAATTCAATGAAGGGATGATATCCATTGGTTCTTACTTCTATATGGATTACCTAATGAGTGGGATCCCATATGGTATGGAAAGTGAATGGTATTGGAGGTGGTTCCCAATAACCAACTTATATATACTTTATGAATTTATATATTAATTTTTTTAATATTAATAATGTTATTATCATATCATGATTTTTCTTCTATGTGACATAGTATGTGATAATATCTTGAGGTTAATTATCTCACCAAAAGGTTATAGAAGCTCCCCACGAGGATGAGAACCAAGATGTTTCATGATATTATTATTAAAAATAAGTTATATGGATAGATAACATCATTTGATAGGATAAAATGATATGTACTATTAGGGGTGAGGACTCATAGTACTTTGAAATATGTTATGATGGTGTACACCCATGGTTATTTTAAGAAATGTAGGTTATGTTAAAATGACCTGATAGTAGGAAATCCTAATTCAAATGTGTATTTGAATTTTATGATTTTTTGACGTGTATAATTGTCCACATACATTGTGGTTATTAATAATTTATGTCATGATACGCGTTTTTTTATTTACCAAAGAAAACTATGAGTAAATATTTTCATGTTGATGTATGATATTTTGGGTGTGAAAAGAGTGATATTGAATTAATGAATAATGTGAGAAATGCCTTTTCTGTTCCCAATTTAATGGAAGTCAAAATATTGATAAATTTGATAGAAATAGAATTTCTTGATTAAGTTCATTTATTTGGATTACTATATGAAAGGATTAAAAAAATTCAAAGAAATCGATATCGAGCACATAGGTTGACAACACTAATATACAACCTGCTTGACTGGAGATATCCTAATAAAGAGATTATTTTAAAAAATGTGTGATCGTATGTGGTTATTATCATTGTTACTTTTAAATTCTTTTCTAATGGGTTCTCTAGTGTGTTTCCAGATGATAATTTTGGACTTTTGTTGTAACAACCTAATGTCACTCAAAAATGGGCCAAGAGGGAATCATACTAATTATATTCCAAATCTCAATTAAATATTTGTTTAATATGTTGAATAAATATTATTCTCATACATTGTATAATAATTATTCATGAATTATTGGTAAAAAAATATTCAGCCACCAGTTATTTGAAATAATGTGTATGAGATATATATTTAATAAATATAATATTTATTTATTTATCAAGAAAAAATGCACATATGTTTATTTTTCAAAATTAAATATTAACTATTAAATATTTGGTAAATATTGAGGAGGATGTGGGCCAAGTTAATTTCTTTAAGAGATAATACCTGCAAAATATTATTTGAATAAATATTATATTTAGGAAGAATAATATTTATTTTATTTATTAATTTTGTGCATGTCATGTAAATAATAATATTATAATTATTTTATAAATGGGTGTTTTAGGGATCTAGAAAAGTAATAAGGTTCATGGTGAAATTATTATTTTTCTAATATTATCTCTCTCTAAACTTGATTAAGTCATTTCTAAACATAATTTTCATTGTGAACAATGAAGTTATAGAGATAATTCTTTCAAAATCAAGATATATTTTCTCCTATAATTCTATGTAGAATGAAGAGTGATCCTCCCCCAATAATATCTCAAGACTAGAGAGATTAATAATTGTCCTTCCACATAATGTGATTATTGTATATATAATCACTGGACGACATAAGCATAAGAGTCTTATGCACTAACCCATAATGATTTCTATTGCATTGTTTGAGGGTTTGCGGTACATGTGTAGATTTTATCTAGAGATATTATAAAATTTAATCCTCTTACAGAAATTTTTAAATGACTATAATTTTTCTATAGATTCTTCAATTAAGAAATAAATATAATTTTGGGTATTTATTTATCCAAATAAATAAATTTTAAATTATTTGTGATGATCCTGCCTTATTGTTTCCTTTGTAATATTCAAATAATATTATATTTAATTCCACTGGTTATGAAGTTATATATCATGTATATCTTGGATTATTCATTGATTATGATCAAATACTGAGTTGACTATACCCCAAAGGCATTCCCACTATGTTAATAACAATATAGTTGTACAAAAGTTATCATGTAATTAATTTATAGTTATTTTTTAATCATTGATTTATGATTTGATTTTTTTTAGTTTTTAGTTCAATATTATTAATTATTTAAAATTAAATGTCATGATATTCTCTTATCCTTCTTGGTTCTCAATTATATATTCAATAACATGTTAAATTTACAAGAATAAAATTTGAAGACACCATCAGCATATACCAAGGGTTGTTTATGGATAACACAATAGTACATCGTGTATAGCCCATTAGTACATTCTATGTACCCATGTTTAGTACACCAGGATAAGAAATGATAAATCCGGGTCATTATGAAATTAGAAAATGAGTAGTGCATAAATTTTACAATTTGTGTTGACAAAATTTTGAAGCACCTAGCATATTAGACAATAATACATGTGACCCATTTTTACATTGAGTAGTTTTGGGTTTTCACAACTAAATATTGTGTTGTCAAAGATGCTTTTTATATTTATTACAAGACATGTGTGACTTAGAATCAAGAAACATTGATATCACCTGACATGTAACTAGAATACACATCTTGTACCACATAAATTTCCACAACAGTAAAATGTTCCCAATCCTTATGACTTTGTCAAAAACATTGGAAGAATACATTACAAGACACGTAAAACATGTACACATCAGGTAACTAAATATACCTCATGTAATGAAATTAATTCAAAGAGAAAAATTAATTATATAACTATATCTTATTAACATGGGTCTGTATGTCATTTTTTAATAGTAAACACAAATAAATGGGAAAACTAATTATACATTAAATTCATTTTTATATTAAATTGTGAACTATAAGAACTATGTCATGTAGTTTGGATGTTTACATGTCTTCACTTCCAATTACCCATGTGTGCTTCATTTATTTAAAATAAAATTTAGTTATTTAATATTTTTAAAAAGATGGATAACATAAATTTATATGACTATTTGTATGTAATTAAGATAAATTTAATTAATATATTAATTATATAATTAATTGGATTAATTCTAGATGATTTATCATAATTAATGAATTAATTGGAGTTAATGAAAACTATATTTAAAATTTGTATTTGTTGAATGTGTGTGGATGATCATGAAGTAATAATATACCTATGTATGTGAATTTTTTCTTTAATTTAATATTATTAAATTATTTTATTTTATGTGTGTCATCCCCAACTCTAATTATTTATTATATTTCATGCCTATTGTTTCATTAATATGAACCCCTTAACCAATAATTTGGTTTCCCTCACCCAGGTGAGACTTTATGTAATGAATAGATATCCCATATGATAGGATTTATTTGATGATTAGATCTAATATTAAATCAGTATTGGAGATACATTGGTGGAATGATGGCATTTTTAAGACTGAACCAAGTTATGGGTCAAGATGTTTTCTTTAGGGTTTAGGGTTTATTTATCATCCAATAGATAAAATATCCATCAGAAAAAAAACCTTTGGTACTTCCATTTTTATTATTTTATATCTTGAAAATTTCATGGTTAATTATATATGAATACTTTATCAAGATAAAAAAATAAATTAATTAACAAGAATACAAAATTTAATTAAAATATATCTGACTATACATAAATTTCATTTAGACATGGTTAATCAGTTAATCAAAAACCACATAATAATATCAGTAATGTAATAAGGTAAAATAGGTCTATTTATGTATAAAGATAAAAAATCCACCAAATCAAAATATTAAGTCATTAATGACATCCACTATATAAGTTGACATCAAACAATAGTTCAAATTTGTTTACTGGGCTAAGTTTAGGTTCGTTTAATTATTTAGAATATTTAACTTTATTTTTGGGCTAACCTAACCTAGTTTACATCAATTGTTGACATCATAAGTAGGAATTAGGGTACCTGGAAATAATGTGTTGAGGCACTTCGCGTCTTGGAATTTAGGATTGGTGTGTCCATAAAAGATATCAAGGAGATCTTAGTTAATGTGGTTGGAATGACCCACGTACCATAAAACCATTGAGTAATTGGTACAACATAAGTCTAGGTTATGTGAAGAGTTATATTCTAAATACATTGGTGAGGACCATTGGGATCTCAACAAAATAGTGAGAGATTAACAAATTTAAATTTCATAATCTAATTTCTGTAATCTAGATAATATAATGAAATTGTACATTTATTTATTATAGAAATTTCAGGCTACACAAATTTGACTATATTTATCTGATCTATACTAGATAAGGATAACATTCTCATCAACTAAAATTTCAATTAATAGTTGGGGCACTTGAACATTATACTACACTATGAGAAAAAACATTACATGTTGGAAACCCATTGTTCCTTAGTCTCTATATATAAATGTAACACGCTATCGCTAGTTACCTAGTGTTGGTGCATTATTACATAACATTGGCATGATCACAAGATATCAAGTCCAAAAAGACTGATCAGTTTAGTAGCCTTGGAAGTATAAGATAGATACATAAGTTTTACATTACATTCTGAAATTGAAAAACAGTAACATTGTGTATCCTTTGAACACAATCATATCCCTTATTCTATTTATATTGGTTAATCATAATATACTTATTCGAATGCTGGGAAAAATAAAACAAAATAAAGGGGTGAGCTCAGATGCTCAGTAAGGATAACAATATAGTGAAAACTACCATAAATGAGCATAAACATTTAAAAATGTATAAGACTAAAACACAAGCCTTTTAAACATAAACTTCAGCATAATATGGAAAAGATAAATCAAATTACTCCATTTACTTATTCACGTCTATATTCTACTAGTCGAATAATTACATGTAATATCAATAGCTAATTTCATAATGATGGAATGCATAATGTCGGACATCATAACCACATATTCATGGCCTCATGCCAAGAATACAAATAATAATGTTGTCAAACCCTTTTTCCAAGACACTAGTTTATCTCATGAGACCTACCGATGAATCGAGGGGCTATAGTGGGCCCCGCCCATCACTTACTATTTCCAATACATTCCTCATATGAAAAGTTTGAAACAAAACATAAACATTAATATTAAAACTAGCGTAGGAAATGTTAATAATTTAACCATAAACCGTGAATGGTATAAAAATAGCACATCCATAGTAAAACATATCACAAAAACTTCAATATAATATGGAATATTGTATTATAATAAGTCAACTTCAAACAACTGTAAAATCCAATAAAGGATGTTCACATAGATGAAATCAAAACTATTTGAGAGAAATATATCTTTCTATTTTGAAATCATTTAAAAGTCACGTAATTGTATAAGAAAAAAATTATTTTGAAAATACTTTTATAATCTTGTTAGGGAAGCTTCGAAGGTGTTATAATGGCAGAAAATATTTGTACCCGCCGTATAAGTTAAGAAACCATTATGTCCTTAATTTATCGAAATGGTCATAAAGTACCTTTTTTGGAAAGTGACAGAAATATTCTTTTCAAACCATTTTATTAAAAGTCAAAAATTATATAAATTAAATTAACCCATAGTCTGGTGAATAGTAAAAAATTGAAATACATTTTTATGAAACATGGATGTGGATTATAAACTGGTCCTTGTAGATACTCATATATAAATAAACTTGGATAATTAAGAGATTGTAAAATTAACCCTTACCTTGTAATTTTAAATATTATTGGGTTTTTTAACCTCCTGTATAATGGTGAAATCATTTCTATTAAATTATACATGAACCACATAGATAAATATGATATCATATATGATCCTATAATATTCCATTATTTATAATATTTCAGTAGTATCATTGTTTCAGGTGTTAACCGATTCATTTTCCTTTAAATGTTGTGTTACATAAGTCATGTTTGTTATGTACAGGATGCATTTGATTCATATATAGAATGATATTAAGTTCTTAAATTTTATTTTTAATCATCAAATGGAAATTATTCTCGAATGGTTACATTGGGTAATGAAACCTCATCGCGTCATGGAGATGGTAAGCCGTACATGCGCAAAAGGGACAATATCATTCTATTAGTGTTGAAATATTATGTAATTGGATGGTATAATATATATAAAAAATAATTTACATGTTATATTTATTATTTACTTTAATCATTATCATTATTATACCCATCCAAATAATGAAGTGTGGAATAACAAACAACACCACGACGTGGAGACGGTAAGTCGTATGTACGTATGTATGGTGACTTTGTCATTCATAGGATGGATAGAATAATGAATATGGTTGTCAAATATTTATAATAACATCTAATTATGTATAAGGTATTTTATTTTTTATTTTAGTGTGGAAACAACAAAGAAAGAGGAAGTGGAAGAAGAAAATAACTTTGAAAGAGGTGATGAAGTAATCACCTTTACTTCGGCTGCTTCCTTTTGATTTGAACAAAAGGGATCCTTAGGTTGTCTTTCATATCAAATAAAGGCATATAGGATAATCTAAGGTTAGTTGGTAGGATATTCGAGTAGTGTTTGTCTGTGCCAAATGACTTTGGAGGTGTGAATTTAAGAGAAGGGGATGTGCCCTTTTAAAAGAGAGGCGAGGGGCACTTTAGGAAAATCATGAAATATTATTTTATTATAAACTCATTTTATGTTTCAAATAGCTCTAAATGTATTTATTGAGAGGATAAGGTGGGTATGGGTCAGAAAACACTCAACAAATAGGCTTTAGAAAAGTTTAGGTCACCATATTAACCTTATATTTTAGATTTAACTCTTAGTTAAATAGTTTAACTTTTATCATGTCTTCTTGTATTATTATAATACATGGTTAATAAACTTACTATAAAATGTCACAAGAACCCCATGTGGTTAATTAATGACATATCTATCATTATATTATTCTTTTCCCAAACCTTATATTTTTAGGACCATTATATAATTTAATAAAATAGTATTTTTTTAAGAACTCATTTATGTAAATTTTAACACAATTTAGTATTTGGTTTTTGTAGAAGTCATAAACACCTAATTAATTCAGAAACAAATTATTCAAATAAATCCTAAAATGTCATATTAACCTATAAAATTCAAAGAATGCATCAAATGTCTCTATTTACATGTATTTTAATATTTATAACATCAATTATTTTAGGATTTCATTAATAAGGTAATTATTGTATCATCATTATGTCATAAATTTAATTATTTAATGTCTAAAAATTATAAATAAAATACCATGATGTAGGAAATATTAATATATTTCTAATGAATATTTATAGTCTAATTTATATAATTTATATCCCTATATTAGAAATGGATTAGTTATTAAAATTTTAATTTAACACTTTTGACTCTTCTTTAAATAAATTATAATAAATGTACTAATCTAATACAAGTGGATAAAAAAAAGGATCATATTTTTTTCATAAGGTTTATTTTTGTCGAAATAAACATATCCAATATAATTATGACATGTGTTTGGATAATTATAATAACATTTTTACCTTTAATTATCCTATTTACTTTAAACTGTAGTAAATAAAATTCAAAAGTTACTATTCAAAAAAATTATTTTCATCCTTTTGAACCACATTTTACTTGATGATGTCAACAATGTCTCTCATATTTTTAAAATTTAATTCACTGAATTGTAAAATTATTTTTTATGCAAATCTGAAAATGTGCATAGAAGGTGGGTAAAAGACGTTAAAAAATCAATAAAATTTTATATATCTAATCTTATTATAAAATGACTCCAATGAATTACATTGGATTAATATAAGTGTTTCGGTGTGGATGTGCGTCGGGTTACGCTGTTCCGCCAGGACGCGTTCGCGCGTGCACCCGTCGACCCGAGGGGATTGGCGCGCGCGGCTTGTGGTCCCGCAGTCCCGCTTTCCAAGGGCGGGCGGCATCCGTCCCTTATTCAAGGGCGTCTGCTCCTTGATCGAAACCGGGATGATGGGACGTCGGCTCCTCCTTCCGTGGACGTCTCCTCGGAACTCGTCGCCTAATCCGGGTCTCCCTCATAGATTAAGAATGTTCGTGAATCTCGTTCCCGGCGCCATATCTTCATGGACACCGGTTAATTACGCTGCCTCCGGCCGGACGCTCCAAGGGGTCTGGCCGGGGCAGCAACCTGCGGTGAGGAGACCGGGTGGCTCTGGGTGTTGGGGGCGTGTCTTGACACTGCGCCTCTGCATGTCTGTCTTCCGTCCCGAATAGGGCTTCTCGAAGGCGTGATGTCCTGAGGAATCCTGCACTGGGTGCGGGGAACTGTATTACCTGAGGTTTTCCTCAGCTTCCCATGTTTAACACGGGGTATGCCGCGAGTTTAACGTCCAGCGGGGACGGCATCGGACTGATCAACACGAAGCGTGGATCAGATGACAGAACCCCTTGCGGGGAACCTCCGACGCTGGGGCCAGCACATGGGCGGCTTCCCGAGTGAAGTGGAGTGGAATGAAGATGGCATGACCCCACCGGGATGTGGCGGCCCGGGTAAGGATCAGGATGGATGATGGAGTGAAAAGCTTGGACCTCGTAGAGGCTTCCTACGTACCGCGTGTTGGCGCGGATCAAAGTCAGCGTAGTTCGGATATACAGTTTAACGTCATGATGGACGATGGCAAGCCGACTCACAGGGAGGTCTAGGCTGGAAAGGTGACAAGCCGACTCACAGGGAGGTCTAGGCTGGAAAGATGACAAGCCGACTCACAGGGAGGTCTAGGCTGGAAAGATGACAAGCCGACTCACAGGGAGGTCTAGGCTGGAAGGATGACAAGCCGACTCACAGGGAGGTCTAGGCTGTGGGGAGGCACAGTGGAGATACACATGTGCAGTCCCCAAGGGCGGATTCACAGGTGAATCGACGCGAATGTGAACCCGAGAGGGGTCCACTGATGGACGAACCGACGTGAATACGACCGGGACGACCAGGTGGCGAGCTTGAACCTCGAAGAGGCTTCCTACGTACCCTGTTTAGAAGACAGGGATCAAAGTCCACGTAGTTCGTTGGGTTTGTAACATTCTACCTCCGTGGGCGAAGGCCACTCCAATCCCGACATCCCTGCAGAGACGAGCGGGTGGGGGCCACATCCAAACCGGGAGGGGGACCCTGCGTGCGAGGCACGGGATCAGGCAAAGCGGACGGTTTAACGTCTTGCCGGACGAAGTACAGTTTAACGTCGTGTGTTGAGGACGAAGCGGACGGTTTAACGTCTTGCCGGACGAAGTACAGTTTAACGTCCTGTGTTGAGGACGAAGCGGACGGTTTAACGTCTTGCCGGACGAAGTACAGTTTAACGTCATGTGTTGAGGACGAAGATGCTTGGCAGTTTAACGTCTTGCAGCGCGGACGATGGGGGCTAGGCAGTTTAACGTCATGCAGCTTGGACGTGGGACAGTTTAACGTCATGTGGGATGATGTGCAGTTTAACGTCGTGCGGGACGTCGATGCAGTTTAGCGTCGTGCGGGACGTCGATGCAGTTTAGCGTCGTGCGGGACGTCGATGCAGTTTAGCGTCGTGCGGGACGTCGATGCAGTTTAGCGTCGTGCGGGACGTCGATGCAGTTTAGCGTCGTGCGGGACGTCGATGCAGTTTAGCGTCGTGCGGGACGTATGGCAAGCCGACTCACGAGGAGGTCGAGGCTGCTGGTGGGTCCGTGTCACTTCGCGCGAGCCTGGAGGGCCGCACGGGAAGACAATGCACGGTGCGGGCACCCAGGATGAGGGTCATCGGGCGCCACGCAGGCGGGTACCCAAAGGGGGTCAAAGGGGAAGACCCTGGCGGTTTGCGTGCAAAAGGGGAGCTTTGCGCGCAAAACCGCGGGTCGGCGCGCAAAATGGCGGGCTGGCGCGCAATCGGGCCAGCGCTTTGCGCGCGGAAAATGGTGATTGCGCGCACCGGGCTTCGGATAGCACGTGGGGGCAACGGCTCATTCTGAAATCGAATGGCCACTTTGAGAAGGGGGGGTGCGCGCAATCGGGCCGGATTGCGCGCACCCCGGGGCAATTGCGCGCAAGCGGCTTCTTTTGCGCGCGAAGGCCCTAGGGTGAAGAATTGCTTCAAAGGAAAGGGGCTCAAGGGATTGCGCGCGAAGGCGAACCCCGAGGCCATATTGCGCGAAAGAAAGGAGGTTACCTGGAGGTCGACATTGCGCGCGGTGGGGGTTGGATTGCGCGAACGGGCGACGCTTCGGATTCCGGCAACCTTCAAAACGTCGGGGGTCACCTTATATTTATAGGACCCCCGGGCGCGGAATTCCCCCTCGGGCGCGAAATTCACTTCGCGCGCGCAGAATTCCCTTCGCGGGCGCGGAATTCTCTTCGCGGGCGCAGAATCCGGACCCGGCGCGCAAGGGAGTCGCGGGAGCTCGGGGCGCGCAAAATTGTGCGCCGGCCCTGTGAATTGCGCGCATCCCGGGAGGATTGCGCGCCGCGCCTCAACTTTGCGCGCGGGGCTCTAAAATTTCGCGCAAAACCTCCGGGCCCTCCGGAACAGCCTTCTGACTCCAAATATCACTTCGCTTTCTGCATCCGGAACTTCGTTTGCGGATCAACGGACTTTTCCGGCGTCTACAAAAGCCCCCCCTCGGAATCTGATCGGTGAGAGGTCGCAACGATCGGGTTCCGAGGGAGACGCCGGAATGCCAAAGTCCTGGGCGGCGCGGGACTTAGGCGCGAAAAAGGGGCGTATGGCGCAAAATTCGCAGTCGCAGTCGCGCAATCGGGCTTTCCGCGCGGCGCGGAATCCCGGCCTCGCCTATAAATAGGGGCACTGGGTCCCGCGTTCCGTACTCAGGCCTTCCGCGCGATAAGCTTCAAGCTCTCGTGCGCGAAATAGCCTTGCCTGGCGCGAAATTCGCCCGATCGGCGCGCAAAATCACCCGGATTTCGCCTGTCTTTGCGCGAAAACCCGGGATTTTACGCGACAACCTTCCCAATTGCGCGTCGTCCACTTGGATTGCGCGCCAACCTTCAAAATTCTCTACCAGCTTCGTGTGATCCCGCACGCTTCATCCCTTTACCCGCACGACTCCCGAAACTTCTGAGATGGCCGCGCATCAAGGAAATGAGGGGGATGCCGCCACTCACAGAGCTGAGATGGCGACGAACGAGGAGGTTTACGGAGCCAAGGAGATTGTTTCCAACAATCAATCCCTGTTCGACTTGCTGACGCCGGCCCAGAAGACATATCCACTGTCGGACAACCTGCCGCTCTGGAACTTCGGCATCCTAGATGAGGTTCCGGTGCCAGGGTTCGAGTTTGATGCGCCACGGACCTAGGTGACTCGGGAGGACGAGCTTCCCCGCTACAACATCACCAACAATGGGCATCCTGCCAGGGAGACCAGGCACTTAGACGTCTATGTCCTGAACTCGAGGACGCGAACCATTGACGGGGGTGAGCCTACTGCGGAGAATTCTCCAGCCCTCTACTCGAGCACATATCGCCAGAGTGTCACTGACGACACCAAGGGCTGGATGAAGGACTGGGACTTGCGGTCTGGGGGCAACTTCACCAGTGAGTGGGCCTGGGCATTCTGGGTACGTCACACCTGCGATCACTTCGCAGAGGAGCTGCGGTACATCGGCCTGTTTGAGGCGGTGTGGACGTCGCAGTTCCACTTCTACCAGCAGTCCGAGCTCGGGCCAGAGCTGTTCACCCGCTGGTCTCCGGATACCAACACCTTCCATCTTCACCATTGGGAGGTCGGCATCAGTCTCTGGGACATCCACTGCATCGGAGGTATCCCGCTGGAGGGTTACCGGTACGATGAGTTCCTGCCCCCGAAGAACATCTGGGAAGACAGGTCGCGGACTCCCATTCTGACCTGGCACCTGCTTGACCTGGCTACGCAGCGGCTCGGGATCAAGGACTTCCAGAAGGACATAGCCTACAAGGAGTGGTTCGGCCAGTTCTTGGAGCATGACCCGGCGGTCAAGATGCCAGGCAGGGGGAAGCGGTGCCCGACCGCAGCTCAGAGGAGCCGGAACGGGTCGTACTGGAGGGTCCTGGAGACGGGCGATTACCGCTCATGGGGGTACCGCGTCATCGAGGCCCGGGACCCAAATGTCCGGTACGCGGCTTTCCTGGCCGCCTTTCTGAGTGGGTGGCTCCTGCCAGTGCGGGACGCGAGAATGGGCGTTCGCCCGGCAACACTGGCGATGGCGGGCGCTATGGCCGCCAACAAGAGATTCAACCTCGGGGTCCCAGTGCTGGCGAGGCTGTATGCCATCCTGGGATGCATCTCACGAGGGGGGTCGCCACGAAGGATCTGTGGGCCCTTTCAGTTCTTCCACGGCTGGGTGGCTGCTCACCTCGGTGGGTACACGTTTCCGAACGCCATCATTCCTCCGGGCAACGGCCTGCGACCCTCCCTGCTGAACATCGCGGGGGTCGCTCCGATTACCCTTAGTGAGGAGGGCGTGAGGATTCGGATTGGAAATCATGCCAATTTCAACTTCGGCCCGTTCTCCACTCCCGTGGGCCAGATGATCGACAACGGGCAGGGTCCGCTGGAACAGCACGAGTACTTCCTGAACATGCGGGGCGGGGTGCTCGTGGCTCGGATCGACGGGAAGGTGATCTGCGAGCCGTACGTGCCAACCCGGTTCGCCAGGCAGTTCGGGTGCCTTCAACGGATGCCGAAGAGGGTATTCACTGCTGTCCAAGAGGAGACGAACCCTGGCGTCCTTCGCCAGATGTGGCTGATGTTCGTCGCCTTCGGCTCTGGCGACGTCATCACTCTCCCTCCTACCGGAGTCGACGCAGGCTTGGCAACCGAGTACGCCGAACACTGGGCCATCGCGTACCCCGAGGGGCTTCTGCAGAAGCCAGTTCGGCGGCTCGAGGTCACCCGTGCGGAGACCGGGCGTCAAGGAAGGAGGCGAAGCGTCGCCACACGGGGGAGAACGGAGGCGCGCCAAGCAGCGGAGCCGGCGCGGGCAGGGACTTCGGCGGCAGGCACATCGCAAGCTGCCGCCACGACTTCAGCGCCCAGAGAGGGGGAACATGCAGCGGTCGGGGAGCGGCCCGGGAAGCAGATAAGGCGTCTGATCGAACCCTCCCACGATGCAGTCTTCCCGGCGCTGTGGTCGGCCTGGATGACCCTGCGGCAATCACTGGGGACCGACGTCATCTGGCGAAAGATACTCAGAGAAGGAATATATCTGCCAGAGGTCGGGCGCCTCCATATCGCCGACAGGGTGGACTTCAACCGGCAGTACGCGTATCGGACGGCCATGGACGAGTACGCGCGCCAACGTGGTCAGCGCGCGGAGCCATCCCTTCTGGTGAAGGTGATGCTCGGTCTAGAGCCTGCTCCAGAACAGATGCCGCCGGTAGAAGGTGATGATGACTCCGAGGAAGAGGAGGAGACGGGGGAGGATGAAGGCTCTGAGGGAAGGTCCCGTCCGGGGAGCCCACGGGAGAGTGGCGAGGTGGCCGGCTCTGACAATATTGATGTCACGGAGCTCTTCGAGGTCCGCTTCTATCCCTACTCAACCTGCTTCACCCATCCACTTATGCAGCTTCTAACCCATTTCTCCGCCTTTCTCAGGAGCGCACGGATGTTGGTCAAGCGTCCTCAGCGGGAGTAGGAGAGGCGCCAGCAGGACAGGGCGGGGGCCAGACACCCATCATTGAACTGACAAGCGCTGAAGGGTCCCCTGCTGCAACTGTTCCTGCGGCGACCGGGACAGCGGGAGATGACGCTCTGGACTCCCGTAAGTCTCCTTACTTTACTGCTGGTACTTGCCGTTGACGATCCGTGACTAACCATGGCATGCTCTGCGCAGTGATCTCAACACTGGAGGCTCGTCGGGTTGCCGAACCCGGGCCATCCATGAGTGGACCAGTGGCAGACCTGCCGCCTGCTCCGGAACAGACTTCCCAAACCGAGCCGGCCCCACCAACTGCTGATCAGGGGGCAGCGGACACCGGCGGTGCTGCCATCGGAGAGAGATCGGGGGCTGATGAGGGTGTCAACGCCGCTGGGGCGGGAGAAGAAGGTCGCCCAGGTATTGGGGAACCTATCCCCCATGAGGACATCCCAGGGGCGGACCCTGCAGCGGACCTGTTGGCTGCCTTCCCTGCCTACCGGCCTGCCGAACCCGAGGAGATGGACGACTCGGACGCGGAGGCGGTCGAGGAGAGCCGGATAGCACGCCGACGGGGATGGAAGTGCATCCAGCGCTTCCTCAAGCGAGACCCATCGGAGTGGCTGGGGCGCATGGGGTCACTCCAAACCTGGCTGCGCTTCCTGTGTGCCGGGGGAGCTGATGCTCAACGCCTCCATCTGACGGTCCGTGATTTCATGGCCGAAAAGATGCGCGAGAGCTGCCGGCGTGCCGACGTCGCACAAAGTCGGGACATGTCGGAGAGCACGCGGGCGCTCCTCGCGGCGGAGCAGGAAGTCCGGCGCCTCGAAGGGCAGGCGGTAGAGAAGGAGGCCTTCGTCGCAACGTGTACCGAGCTTGTGGAGCAACTAGCAGCCCAGCTGGTTGACGCCCAGGTACAGCTGACGGAGGCGGGCCACCAGATGGTCACGATCCAAGTCGAGCGGGAGCGTGCACAGGCCAGAGTCGACGAACTGCGTGCTGCGACCGCCGACGAAGAGAGGGCACGCAGAGAGCGAGAAGCATCCCTGGAGGCCGCCAGCCAAAGGGTAGCGGCATTAGAAAGACTTATCCAGCACGCTAATCCCTAAGGGCTTTGTTTTGCCATTCCCAAAACATTTGCTTCCGCTACTTAATATTTTTATCCATTTGTATGAATCACCATATTTGTCTGCATCTTTTGGCTTAACATGCTCAACCACAATCCATTGTCTCGCGGGAGCGTTGACCAAGCATCAGGCATCCATAATTGGGCCTGGATTTCTGGAGAAAAAGGGGAGGTCATTCCTAGGAAAGGAGACCTCAGACCTAATCAATGTATCATCCCCCCAACCTGTTCCGACACACGAGCGGGACAATACTAGGGGCGTTGAGATTTTATCCGAACATAGGGAAATGAGAAAGGGTGAATCGCGTGTCCCGAATTCAGAAATCCACAACGGTCGGCCTTCCAGGAAATGCCCAAGACGGTAGGCGGACAGTGGATCGACCATAACAACTGCAATAGACGGACCGAAGGTCATCATTCATTTTACAGGAGGCGGACCACATGTCATCATGAATACCGCTTTGGGGGTTCCTTCAGGCACAAGGGTGGAAATCCAGATCAACAGGGCATACGAAGCGTGGGGCGAAGTGACGATTTGTTCGGATAGAATCCAACGCTCTTAAAATTGCGCCACCGTGGGGAAAGCGTATTGGGAGGATGCACTAATCTGGCCGTGAATCACCCCAATTCTTAGACAGAACCTCTTTGACGAGGAAACCGTCGCTTCCCATCATTGCAATGGGGCATCCCGAACTGGATCGGGGAGAATATCACAACTGCACCACTCTACCCGAAGTCAGGCCAGGCGGCCGGCGACGAGGAGGGGCGGGACTTAGCGATCCCTGAGGCTGGACCCGAGTCGAAGTGCCCGGGCGTTCCTACGTACTCCATCAGGCTGAAGATCAAGCCATACGTAGTTCTGCAAGTGCAGTTTAACGTCATGCAGGACGCGGAATCCCACTTGGGGAGATCTTAGTTTAGGGTCGTAGAGCTCGGACCATAAGGGTAGATCTTAGTTTAAGGTCTTAGAGCTCGGACCATAAGGGGAGATCTTAGTTTAAGGTCTTAGAGCTCGGACCATAAGGGGGGATCTTAGTTTAAGGTCTTAGAGCCCGGACCATAAGGGGCGATCTTAGTTTAAGGTCTTAGAGCTCGGACCATAAGGGGCGATCTTAGTTTAAGGTCTTAGAGATCGGACCATAAGGGGCGATCTTAGTTTAAGGTCTTAGAGCTCGGACCATAAGGACCTCAATACACCGCCTCGTGGTCCTATCCCCTGGATATGCGAAGATGCACTGAGGGATAGTGTCAAGAGCGTCGAGGTTTCACCTGGTCAGAATGGGAGGTGGAAAATGTGAATCATGCGGCCATTCACTCAAGGACTGGGGGAACCGACGTAATGATATGGGAGTACTGCCAACCGTGGCGGAAAGGCAGCATCAATATCGCACTAACCGTTGATGGAATGAGGCAGCAAACGAGCATCGACCGCTTAATCGCAGGATTCATATCGATTTGCTGCCCGAGGCCATTGGGGGTGCCAGCCCGAGTCGGTGGGAGAGCACTGAGGCATTGTATCCAGACCGTTCACGGGGGCTCCACCCAAGGCGTAGGCGATGGGTCCGAATGAAAGGGAGCACGAAGCCTGAAAATGGAAGGAACCTGGCCAAGCTGAACCTGACCCTCCTGGCAATAAACCAGAGTACTCTTGACACCAGTGGACCACTACAAGGGGTCGAGGGACACGCCTTGAGGGTGGCCTGAAGGCGGCGGATTCCCCAGAGAGGGGGGAATCTCTAAGAGGTGGGGGGCTGGACCCGGAGTTCCAAACATCCGGGCGTTCCTACGTATCCCATAAGGATGGGAATCAAGCCACACGTAGTTCTCGAAGCGCGGCTCAACACAATCGGGCACCAGCGCGGGGAAGGGTGCGGGTCTGACCCTCGCACACAGAAGAAGCGGTATTTGATATTTCTTGTTTGTCCTTAAAGGTGGATGGTTTTTCTTTGTGCATCGACAAGCCTGTGATCAAGGGATCCCTAGCGTCGCCACAATAATCAAGCCATGACAGGCATTGATGAATGGCGTGGTTGTTAACCAGCGCCCAAACGTGAGTGTCTCCTGAGGAGAACACCACGGTGAAGTGCCGTTTCTCGTCGGGCGGCCAAGATGATCACAGTTTACGGTCGTGTGGTAAGACCATACAACACAGTTTAAGGTCGTGTGGCTCGGACCATGAAGGAATCCGCTTATCGCGATACGGCGGACTCAGCGGAGGTGGGAACATACCCAGCCCTGCGGTCACGCACAATTCCAGGAGAAGGATCCTGGGATAGGGGCCTGCGTATGTCCATCACCCGAGGGGCAGAGACGCTAGCCTCCAGCTATACTGGGCCCAGAACGCGATTGTTCGGGCGACTCCTTCCTCTTTATGGAGACGAGGGTCTAGCTATACGTGGCCCTTAGGGAGGACATCAGCATATATCCTTGGTGCTCAGATCGTGGGAGCCTCGACTGACACCATTACCCCGGTTGGCCTGCCTAACGTGTAAAGGTGTACTGAAGGTCAGTATGAAGAGAGTGCCGAGATTCCACTACAACGCACAAAGGCGGAGTGTGATGAGGACCGCGCAACCAATGTCCGGAGCCTGAAAGAGCCGACATGGCGATCAAGGATGTTGCTGACGCACATTCGCAACACAACATCCGATCGCGTCAGCCTAGAACGGGGCAAGCAAACGAGCATCAACCGCTCAATCGCAGGATTCATATCGATTTGCGGCCCAAGACTCGCCGGTAAATCAACCCGGAGCGGTAGGAGAGCACTGAGGCATCGTACCCAAACCGCTAACGAGGATCCCTTTGAGTGAAGGCTCAAACGGACAAGAGGAAGCGCGAGGCCCGACAAGCAACACAGGGCTTGCAGGTATTGAATCAGACACTACGGGTCATAGGCCTGAGTACCCAAGACATGTTGATAGATCACCGGAAAGGGTCGGAGGACTCACCCTGAGAGCAACCCAAGGGTGGCAGATCCCCGTGATCAACCAAGAGACGGGGCTGGGCCTGAAACATAAGCGTCCAGGCGGTCCTACGTATCCCATAAGGATGGGAATCAAGCCGCACGTAGTTCTTGAGAGGCAGTTTAACGTCATGCAGGACGATGAGGGGTGTGAGATGGTCTCACACACGAGGGGAGGCGTACGGTGCGGCTAGTAGACCGACGTGAAATGAGGACACAATCCCCCGCTCGCGCCACACACCTCGCACAAAAAGGAGGGGAACTTGGGCCAGAGGCCCAACGCGGGACACAGATTCCCGGGAAATGGGGCTGGGCCTAGAACATGAATGTTCAGGCGGTCCTACGTATCCCATAAGGATGGGAATCAAGCCACACGTAGTTCTTGAAGTGCAGTTTAACGTCATGCAGGACGATGTACAGTTTATCGTCATGTTGGACGAAAAGGAGAAAGGGGGAGCGTAAAGCATCCCCAAACGTGGGGGGCGTACGGTGTGGCGAGCAAACCGACGTGAATGAGGGCATAGCCCCAAGCTCACACCATACGCCACATCCCCAAAGGAACTTGGGCCAAGGGCCCGAAATGGGATGGAAATTCCCGGAAGATGGGGCTGGGCCTGAAACATGAATGTTCAGGCGGTCCTACGTATCCCATAAGGATGGAAATCAAGCCGCACGTAGTTCTTGAGGTGCAGTTTAGCGTCATGCAGGACGAAGTACAGTTTAACGTCATGTTGGACGAAGTACAGTTTAACATCATGTTGGACGAGAAAGAGATCTTAGTTTAAGGTCGTAGAGCTCAGACCATAAGAAACCTCGGAGTACGCCACTTCGTGGTCCTATCCCCTGGATATGCGAAGATGCACTGAGGGATAGTGTCAAGAGCACCGAGATTTGGCCTGGTCAGAATGGGAAGTGGAAGAATGTGAATCATGCGGCCATTCACTCAAGGACTGGGGGCACCGGCATAACGGTATGGGAGTGCTGCTAACTGTGGCGGAAAGGCAGCATCAATATCGCACTGACCGTTGATGGAATGAGGCAGCAAACGAGCATCGACCGCTTAATCGCAGGATTCATATCGATTTGCGGCCCGAGGCCATTGGGGGTGCCAGCCCGAGTCGGTGGGAGAGCACTGAGGCATCGTATCCAGACCGTTCACGGGGGCTCCACCCAGGGCGTAGGTGGTGGGTCCGAGTGAAAGGGAGCATGAAGCCTGGAAGGTGGAAGGAACCTGACCAAGCTGATCCCGACCCTCCTGGCAATAGACCAGAGTGCCCTTGACACCGGTGGACCGCTGCAAGGGGTCAAGGGACACGCCTTGAGGGTGACCCGAAGATGGCGGATTCCCCGAAGAAGGGGGAATATCTAGGAGGTGGGGCTGGACCCGGAGTTTCAAACATCCGGGCGTTCCTACGTATCCCATAAGGATGGGAATCAAGCCACACATAGTTCTTAAGGTGCAGTTTAACGTCATGCAGGACGAATGCTGAACAGTTTAACGTCTTGTAGCTCGGACGTATGCAGTTTAACGTCGTGTTGGACGTATGCTGAACAGTTTAACGTCTTGTAGCTCGGACGTGGTATAGTTTAACGTCGTGTTGGACGTATGCTGAACAGTTTAACGTCTTGTAGCTCGGACGTGGTACAGTTTAACGTCGTGTTGGACGAAACACTTGGCAGTTTAACGTCTTGCAGCGCGGACGATATGCTAGGCAGTTTAACGTCGTGCAGCTTGGACGTATGCAGTTTAACGTCGTGCGGGACGATGAGCACTCAGGCAAAGTATTGCTTGAGGAACCTAGCGTTGGTGGGAGGAGTGACACGCTCACCATCCATAGTCGCTAGGGAGTACGCGCCATTGGGATAGACTTTGTGGACGACAAGAGGTCCCTCCCATTTGGGCTCCAACTGCTGGGGATCATTGGTGCTCTTAGGGCTAGCACTAGGTCACCCTGTAGGAAGGAGCGGAGGCGAACCTTCTTATTGAAAGCTCGAGCCATCCTGCCCTGATGCCTCTCCAAGTTGTGCAAGGCGCGCAGTCTATTCTCATCCAGTGCTTCCAACTCGACTAGACGGGCTTCAACAGCTCTGTCCGGCGCCTGCTGGTCGTAGACCGCAGTGCGCAAGGATGGTAACTGGATCTCGATGGGCAGGACGGCCTCAGCTCCATACACCAGGGAATAAGGGGTCATCTGGGTGGAATTGCGAGTCGTCGTCCGATAAGCCCAGAGGGCGTTGGGGAGCTTGTCCGGCCAACTCTTCTTGTTCTGACCAACCATCTTTTGCAGAATGTTAGAGAGGGTTTTGTTAAACGCCTCGATCTGTCCATTCGCCTGCGCGTGATAGCGAGATGTATGGTTCGAGCGAATGTTGTACTTGGCGTATAACTTCTTCAACTCGGCTGCTCGGAAATTGGCTCCGTTATCCGTGAGGATAGCGTGAGGCACTCCAAATCGGTGGATGATGTTGGAGGTCACGAAGTCAGCGATCGAACAGGATTTGACCTCTCTGAGCGGAATCGCCTCTGCCCATTTGGAGAAGAAGTCCGTGGCGGTCAGAATGAACCGTCACTGGCGAGCTGTCGCCGGCGGGTAGGGTCCCACAACGTCCATCCCCCAGACTGCAAAGGGCCAAGAATACCTGGTGGTATGGAGAGGCTCCGGCGGCCGATGCACAAAGTTCGCGTGAACCTGGCACGCATGGCACCTCCTGGCATACTCGATGCAGTCATGGATCATGGAGGGCCAGAAGTATCCCAACCTCCGAATCTGGTGGGATAGCTTCGGCCCAGTCTGATGGGCGCCTCATGAACCAGCATGAACCTCTTGCATGACTCGTGGGATCTCAACTCCCTGAAGGCAACGGAGGAGAACACCATCAAATCCGCGTCTGTAGAGGATCTGCTCCGGGCCGGGACTGCTCTGGAGGACAAACTGCGATGCGCGGTGTCGAACTCGCTCGCGCTCGGCCCGATCCGGCGGGAGAATGCCATGTTGGAGGTACTCAACCAAAGGCGTCCTCCAATCAGGGGCTGGTTCGACTGCCATATCTGGGGTACTCGGGGCTCCGGGCACAGGGGCAAACGTGGTGAGATTACTTACTGACGGGTCGCAATCTCCCTCCGGGGTAGCGGGAGCGATGAGCCTGCGGTGCGTCACGCGGATGATCAGGTTGTCCTGTTCAGGCTCTGCAAGCGACGCAGCAAGGCTAGCCAAAGCATCTGCTCGACTGTTCTGCGACCGGGGAATGTGGACAACTTCTGGCCGAGAAGGGAACCGGGCCATCAGACGGAGGGTGCACTCCAGCAATGGCACAAGTTCCGGCTTCCTGACAACATAGTCACCATTGATCTGCCTAACAACCAGCTCGGAATCCCCTTTCACGCACAGATGGGGCACGTCGATCTCGAGGGCTAACTCGAGGCCGGTGATGAGGGCATGGTATTCCGCCTCATTGTTGGTACAGCCCTCTGACAACAGGAAGGAGTATGGCAGTACGGCTTGCTCCGGGGTAATGAAGACGATACCCAAGCCCACTCTGTTGAGCTTAGGATTATCGAGTCTTCTACCGGTGGGGCTCTGGGAGGCACCGTCAAAGTGCATCTGCCAGCATGGACCGGCTCGATCGACCGAGAGGATGGCCTCATCAGGAAAGCCTAGATCCAGCGGCTGATCCGCGGAGGTTGGGTGAGCAGCCAGAAAGTCTGCCAATGCTTGCCCTTTGATGGCCTTCTGAGACACATACCTGATGTCGAACTACTAGAGAATCACAGCCCACCGTGCTAGACGGCCAGTCAACATAGGTCGGCTCAGGATATATCTCAACGGGTCTACTCGAGAAACCAACTGTACCTCATGGTGCTGCAAGTAATGCCGTAATTTCTGTACGGCGAATACGAGCGCCAGGCAGCTCTTCTCGATGGGGGAATACCTAATCTCCGCATCGAGGAGCATGCGACTGAGGTAATAGAGGCTATTCTCTGTTCCCTCGTTGTTCTTCTGGGCGAGAAGGGCGCCAAGGGACCGTTCCAGGGCGGTCACATAAAGGACCAGCGGCTTCCCGGATACGGGCGGCATCAGAACCGGAGGTTGCAGCAGGTACTGCTTAATCTCCTCGAAAGCGGTCTGACACTCTTTATCCCATACATAGGTGGCACCCTTCTTCATGAGCCGAGAGAAGGGCTTACACTTGCCGGCCAGATTCGCGATGAATCGGCGTATATAGGCTAAGTGGCCTGGGAACCCTTGCAGTTCCCGGATGTTACCTGGGGGAGGCATCTGGCTAATCGCCCTGATCTTCTCAGGGTCGATCTCAATACCCCGGTATCTTACCACAAATCCAAGGAACTTTCCGGAGGTGACCCCAAAGGCACACTTCAACGGGTTCATCTTCAGGCAACGAGACCGGAGGAAGCCGAACACTTTCTCAAGATCTTTGAGATGGTTCTGACGCTGGCGTGATTTGACCACCAAGTCGTTGACGTAGCATTCCACCAGTGTGCCGAGGATTGGCTTGAATATGCGGTGCATCGCCCGTTGATAGGTGGCACCCGCATTCTTCAGGCCGAAGGGCATGACCTGGTAACAAAAGGTACCTTGGGGGGCCCTAAAGGCAGTGAACTCCTCATCCTCAGGGGCCATCCGGATTTGGTTGTATCCGGAGTATCCATCCATGAAGGAGAGGGCTTGGAACCCCGCCGTGGCGTCGATCAACAGCTCTATCACCGGAAGGGGAAAGTCATCCTTCGGACAGTGGCGGTTGAGATCGCGGAAGTCGATGCAGACTCTGATCTGCCCATTCTTCTTCCTGACCGGCACAATGTTGGCCAGACATTTGGGGTACTGGACTTCCCTCACGAAGTTGGCTTTGATAAGCTTGTCAACTTCGGCCTCAACCATGGCACCGTGGAACGGGTGCATCTTCCTGGGAGGCTGCTTGAACCCACGATGGTTCGCCGGGAGACCAAGGCGGTGGACGACTACCTGAGGATCTAGCCCCGGCATCTCGTCATAGCCCCAAGCGAACACATCACGATGCTGCCTGAGAAAGTCCACGTACTGCTGCCTCTCCTCAGAGGGCATGGTGGCACTGACCAATGTGGGTCTCGGATCTGCCTCGGTTCCAAGGTTCACTTGTACTAACTCATTGACCGTGGCGGAGACGCCCTCCTCAAAGGCTGGGGGTGCATCTTACATGTCCTCTCCACTCGGGGAGGGATCGTCCACGGGAGAGACTGCGGTGGAAACTGCATTGGGGCTACCAGATCCTGCTGGGCCGCTGGTGCTGGCACGGGCGGTTGCGGTCATCTCATCAGGAGACTCACAAGCCGTCGAGACCATGGCTACGTCCAACCGTTGAATCGGGAGGATGTAAGCGTCATCCAAGCTTGCCCAGGGATCGCTTCCAACAGCGACAGGTTCGACCTCACCTGCCAGAATCTGCTTATCCTTGCTCTTGTAATAGTCCGCGTCCAGATAGCGGGCTTCACATGAGGCAAAAGGAGAGGCATCTCCTTGAAGCACGCCCACTCGACCATTGAGGGAGTATTTAAGGCATTGGTGGTATGACGAGGGAACCGCCGCATGAAGGTGGAGCCATGGCCTGCCCATCAATGCGTTGTACGCAGTGTCCTGAGAGACCACCATGAATTCGGTGTTGGCAACCAAGTCACCGAACTGGGTCTTCAAACGTATCTTGCCGACCGGAGTCTGCTCGGTGCGGTCATACCCCTGGATCCTGAGGTCGGAGGGAATCAAGTCATCCTCAGACAACCCCAATCTCCGGAGTGTCCAAGTGGGAATCAGGTTAATCCCGGACCCCGTGTCGACAAGACATCGTCGGACTTCAAGGCCATTGAACTGGCCAGTGACATACAGCGGACGAATGTGCCCCTGTATAGGAGGGTCTTCATCCTTACCTGAGAATGAGATAACTGCCTGACACTCGGCGTCCTCAATCGTTTCGGCGTGAAAGGCCTCTGCAGCCGCAACCTCCGTCTCAAACTGGAGGGGGCTCTTCAGGGCTTCAGCGAGTGCCTCGCGCATCTCATATGACATGCGCAGAGCCTCGAGGATGGAGAGTCTCGCTGGGATGTCGGCCAAGTGCTTCAGGACATCATACTTTTTGGCCAAGCGCGAGCCCCTGGTTGCAGGAGGCGGCTCAACGGTTGGAGGCATGACGGGCCTTGCTGGTTGGACCGGCGGCCTACTGGTACTTGGCGCATCTCGCTGTTCACTGGTTGAAGTCCGGGAAGTAGTCGCCGTACTAGGGCCAGGAGGCCGGGATGGACTCATGGCAGGGCGGAGCTGATCGCGACGCGGCCGAGGCGGTTCTGCCTGATCCCACACCACAAACGGTGGCGGAGGCGAATCCGTCATCCCCGGATGGGGGGGCTGCGCATGTTGAGCTCGGTTTTGAGCCTGCTGCCTGGTCTCAGTGGCGTGCACGGCCTGGCTGGAGGTACCAACTGATGTGCCCCGGCGACTCCTGTTGCTGCGGTTCTTCCGACGGTGGCGACGACCGGGGACACTAGGGAGGTCCACCTGGTGTTCTTCAACGTCGGGAACTGAAAAGGGATTTACCAGCTCGACGGTATTAACCGAAGCGTACCCAACACTGTCATCGGACGAATCAACCATCACCGGGCGGATCCGAGGGGGGATCCCCATCTCCGGGGGCATGAAATCGCCGAGAGTGCGGGATAGTGGCGGGACTGGCGGGGCGCGCTCTTCCTTCTTGCGCCGCCGCCGTCTGCTCTTCTTGGATGAGGCAGGCTGGGACGACGATGCCGAAGCAGCACCCGCGGATTCTGGGGGCTCAGGCTGATTCAAGCGCGCACGGATGATTCCATGGGCGCGAATGATCGTCTTGCGGGCCATCCAGTCTTTGTACTTCTGGGACCCGCGGTCGGAAACCAGCTGCCATTCATCCTCGTTGCCACTATCGTCATGTGATCCTACGAACACGCCCGCCACTTGTGCCGGAGCTGGGCCCAACCTGATTACATTGTTGTTAATCTGGTCTTGGAGCCAATCCTTAAACACATAGCACCGCTGGATGGTGTGTCCCAGGGCCCGATGGTAGGGGCAGTAGCGGGGGTTATCCGTGAGATGCGCCTCCTCTGGCTTCCAACACTCAGGCAATCGCACAATCCTCTGCTCCAGGGAACTCCGGAAATAACCGGGGACCTGATCCTCGTGGAATGAGTAAGTCAGGTATCGCGGGCCCCTAGGAGCGTGGTATTGACGAGGGGCTGGAGGGGCCTGCCGAGGAGGTGGACCCTGATTATCTCTCCTGGGTTGCGGTGGTACATTACGCGGAGGGGCCGGCCGGTTCTGGGGCTGCCACTGCTGGGTCGGGAACTGAGCCCGTGGAGGCGGATTCCTGTAAGGCTGTGGAGCTGGCCTTGCCGGCAGCAGCTCCAACGGCCTGGGGGCCTCTATCTGGGCAACAGCGGCGGGCTCAGCCCTGCCGACTCTCCTTGCAGGGATCACAGGAGGCAGCGGGCGTGCCTGACTGGCCTGTTGCAGGGCTTCCTCAAGACGTTGAGCTTTGTCTGAGAAGTCCCTGAACCCTCCGGGGTAATTCTGGGTGATCAGGGAAGGGACCAGCTCGGTCTTGACGTTCCCGACGCCCATTGTCAGCAACTGCTCCTGAGTCAATGGCATGTCAAGGGAATATGTGAGACCCTTCCATCGGGCGACGAAATCCGCGACTCGCTCATCAGGCCTCTGCTTGCACTTGAAGAGGTCTGCGATATTCGTCTTCCGGGTCGTAGAACTGAACTGGTAGAGGAACTGTCTACGAAGGTCCTCCCAGCTAGTTATCGATCCGACAGGGAGCTGGCTGTACCAGACAAATGCTGGCCCTTCCAATGTCTGGACAAAGCAGCGGAGCTTAGCGGCCTCCTGCTGCGCCGGAGTCCCCAGCATAGGCCCGCACCTCGAGTTGAAATGGGCCAAATGCTGTGGCGGATCTTCAGTCCCGTTGAAGGGGGCGAAAGTGGGATTCCCGAATCCCGAAGGCACCGGCATGTCATCCACCCATGCTGGATATGGCTTGCCGTCCGGTGGGATCGCCACTTGCCGAGTCTCCAAGGCCTCCAAGCGGGCGATGAGTGCCGCCATCGGATCGTCTGGACATGGGTTCCAGTCCTGGCGAGGATCTCTAACCACGAGCGCATTGCATGGCCCTTCAATCGGGTCATCGACCGGATCGTCAAACTCGGCAGCTCGTGGGATGGCGGGCGGAGCGGCCCTTGGGGCAGCGGAAGGAATCCGAGCGGGGTCTCTCGGGTAGTCACGCCGCTCGGGAGGGTGCGGTGAAACATACCGCGCCCTCTTGCCATAGGCGATGGCCTCTCTCCTGTCGGCGAACACGGCATAATCACGGTTGCCCGGGAGAGCCTCATCGAGGGGTGGTTATTCCTGTCCCTGCTGTCCCGGCCTAGGATCACCGTAGTCAGGCCGCCGTTCTGCAGCGCGCTCAGCGAGGAGCTGGTCAACCAGCTTCTTCTGCTCGGCGAGCTGTTGACGTAGCGTAACCTTCTCGGGATCCTCATCCGCCCTCTGCATGGAGGTAGATGGGTCGGCGGGCTTTATAGCCTCGCTGTGCTCTTTTCCTTTGCTGACGTTTCGGCTCAACGTCAGCGCTTCAGTGGGTGCGGGGAGCCCCAGGAGGTTCCTCTGGTGGCGAGTAACTCTCACTGATGGATCCAACGACGGCTTGTCTTCGGGGGGAGAGCCCCCGTCGAGAAGTTCCAAGTCGTTTCCCTCCCCCGACAGGTCAGCCATATTGACCGTTTCCGTCCCTGGGGATATACCCTCAGGGCCACCCAGTGAATCGGGCTGTCGGCGAATCGCACTGAAGCGTAGGGCAGCGTACTGCCCCCATCCACGGATATACACGTGGGGGGTGGCTTCCTCGATAACTTTGCGGAGTACTTGAAAACACTCAACGCATCGTCGTTGGAGGGCCTCGTGATGCCCAAATGACCCGGGGTGCCGGACCGCGGGGAGCGTGGCCAAGTCAATTTGACGGCACTGCTCACCAATATCCTCCAGGTGCACTTGACTCCCGGGATATGGCATTTGTAGGCGGTGAAGACGGGAGTGAGTCTCCCGGAGAGTTCGGCGGAAGCATTCGAACTCATCCGGGGTGAGCGATTCGGGTGCATCAAAGTCTGGTCCTGCGACTGGCCAAAACTTCTCAGGGAAGTGGCCCTCTGCAAGGACGGTCCAGAAGCTCCACGACTCAAACTCGGGACCCAGGTCTCCTCGGTCCTCTTCAACGACTGGGAACGGACGGGGAACTGGAAGTGGTGCCGAGGCAGGCCGCTGGGCCAGCGGGCTGGCCGGCAGTGAATACGGCGAGCAGGCCGATTGGCCTCCGTATCCCGGGCCGCCCTCTGAGGGTGACGGTGCCCCAGCTACCACATCACGATAGGACGGGCCGGCGAGCAAACATCCTGCCGTAGCGTCGGTGCTCGCCGAGGGTGCACTAGATCGTGGCTCAACCGTCGGTCCCCAGAAAAAGTCTCCGGGTTCTCCGATCGGGGCAGAAGGCACTTCCAGAGGGGCTAGTACCAACCGCAAGCTTGATTCTTAGGGGTCTACCAGGCCCTCGCTACTCCGGATATACCTTCGGAGAGAAGCAGGGATCATGTCGATCTCTCCCTCGGGAAGTACGAGGCTGACGTGCCGCATTCCTACCCCTGCCCTTGACTGGCGGGATTGGGGGGAGGGCTCTGTCGCCGAATCGTACTCCGCCTCCGTATCAGAGAAACGAACCGGTCGGATCTCTGTCCGGAATTCCGTAACATTCTTCCCTCGGCGTCGACGCCTCGTCTTCCTGCCCCTGGGTGGTTCTTCGGGGCAGGGCTGATCTCTATCCTGGCGTCCTCCGGCCGCACTGGTGCTGGGGCCGAGAGGACTAGAAACCAAGGTGCGGGGAGCACCGGGACAGATATCAAAGGGGACGCGGGAAGAGACGATTCCGGGCGGGCCTCCGGGCCGAGATCGGAAGGTGGGATGACCCATGCCTCTTGGATCGGCCACACGGAGTAGCCCCTGTTGGTGAATAGCGCTACTGCGAGGTGGTCCGCGGTGGCTATTGTCTGTACCAGCAACCGGGAGAGTCAACCCAACCTGCCTTTGGGGCGGTCGGGGCCTCGATCCAGGTCGGGCATAGAAGTGCCCCCGCTCAGGATGCGCAGGGGCCTGGTGACCAGAGCCAGCAGTGGCTTGAGCCAACGCGGCCGCTGTTGCCAGGGCCCCAAGGTGGGCATCCTCTTCCGCTCGGGCCCGACGTTGGCGTCAGGACAGACGAGTCGGGATGAGCGGCGCGGGCAAGTGGAGAGCCTGTTCCTCGACTTGAGGGGCCTGGCGGCGGTGTCGCCGCGGCCTGGCAGGAGCCCCTATCGTGGATCCCTGGAGCGGACCTCGGATAGGGTAATCCCGGGCCTCTTCCACCTCATCCGCATAGGGGAAGGAGTTGTCGGAGCGCTCCGGGGATAAACTCCCGAAGCGGTTGGACGTCGAGGTAGGCTGCAGTGCCTCCCTGCGCGGCCCTCGGGGGCGGCGTTGGTGGCGAGGTGCAGCTCCCTCGAGGTCCAGGCGAGCCATGTCCCTGGTGGGGATGACTCCCTCTTCCTCATATCTCCGCACCAAATTGTTGATCACCCTTCTTTGGATGACCTCCGAGGGGGAGAGAGGGCATGGCTGCCCCGCAGCTGCGGCTACTGGGACGACGATGGAACGGGCGGGACCGCGCGGAGTAGCCGCGTCGGTGTTTCCCCTACCCCTGCGCCAGCGGGCGGGCGACGATCGGGCACTGGATTGGGCGACCTGATTCCTGAAAGCAGGGAGAAAAACCCATTAACACTTATAGGGAAAGGAATCGACAACCAACCATTAGTGCCACGATGCCTTCCGTGGGGGGGACCCAGGCCATCGACGTCGCGAGACGGAGTGCCCGATTTCCCTTCCCTAGCCCCTGGCGGGTTAAACTGAATGCTCGGTCGAGCAGCATGCTAGTCTTCCAACACCTCTGAAAGCCATCGGTCTTCGTATCGAGGAGAAGAGATTCACGTCGGGTTCACCATTTTTCTTTTTCGGTGCGGATGTGCGTCGGGTTACGCTGTTCCGCCAGGACGCGTTCGCGCGTGCACCCGTCGACCCGAGGGGATTGGCGCGCGCGGCTTGTGGTCCCGCAGTCCCGCTTTCCAAGGGCGGGCGGCATCCGTCCCTTATTCAGGGGCGTCTGCTCCTTGATCGAAACCGGGATGATGGGATGTCGGCTCCTCCTTCCGTGGACGTCTCCTCGGAACTCGTCGCCTAATCCGGGTCTCCCTCATAGATTAAGAATGTCCGTGAATCTCGTTCCCGGCGCCATATCTTCATGGACACCGGTTAATTACGCTGCCTCCGGCCGGACGCTCCAAGGGGTCTGGCCGGGGCAGCAACCTGCGGTGAGGAGACCGGGTGGCTCTGGGTGTTGGGGGCGTGTCTTGACACTGCGCCTCTGCATGTCTGTCTTCCGTCCCGAATAGGGCTTCTCGAAGGCGTGATGGCCTGAGGCATCCTGCACTGGGTGCGGGGAACTGTATTACCTGAGGTTTTCCTCAGCTTCCCATGTTTAACACGGGGTATGCCGCGAGTTTAACGTCCAGCGGGGACGGCATCGGACTGATCAACACGAAGCGTGGATCAGATGACAGAACCCCTTGCGGGGAACCTCCGACGCTGGGGCCAGCACATGGGCGGCTTCCCGAGTGAAGTGGAGTGGAATGAAGATGGCATGACCCCACCGGGATGTGGCGGCCCGGGTAAGGATCAGGATGGATGATGGAGTGAAAAGCTTGGACCTCGTAGAGGCTTCCTACGTACCGCGCGTTGGCGCCGATCAAAGTCAGCGTAGTTCGGATATACAGTTTAACGTCATGCTGGACGATGGCAAGCCGACTCACAGGGAGGTCTAGGCTGGAAAGGTGACAAGCCGACTCACAGGGAGGTCTAGGCTGGAAAGCTGACAAGCCGACTCACAGGGAGGTCTAGGCTGGAAAGATGACAAGCCGACTCACAGGGAGGTCTAGGCTGGAAGGATGACAAGCCGACTCACAGGGAGGTCTAGGCTGTGGGGAGGCACAGTGGAGATACACACGTGCAGTCCCCAAGGGCGGATTCACAGGTGAATCGACGCGAATGTGAACCCGAGAGGGGTCCACTGATGGACGAACCGACGTGAATACGACCGGGATGACCAGGTGGCGAGCTTGAACCTCGAAGAGGCTTCCTACGTACCCTGTTTAGAAGACAGGGATCAAAGTCCACGTAGTTCGTTGGGTTTGTAACATTCTACCTCCGTGGGCGAAGGCCACTCCAATCCCGACATCCCTGCAGAGACGAGCGGGTGGGGGCCACATCCAAACCGGGAGGGGGACCCTGCGTGCGAGGCACGGGATCAGGCAAAGCGGACGGTTTAACATCTTGCCGGACGAAGTACAGTTTAACGTCGTGTGTTGAGGATGAAGCGGACGGTTTAACGTCTTGCTGGACGAAGTACAGTTTAACGTCATGTGTTGAGGACGAAGCGGATGGTTTAACGTCTTGCCGGACGAAGTACAGTTTAACGTCATGTGTTGAGGACGAAGATGCTTGGCAGTTTAACGTCTTGCAGCGCGGACGATGGGGGCTAGGCAGTTTAACGTCATGCAGCTTGGACGTGGGACAGTTTAACGTCATGTGGGACGATGTGCAGTTTAACGTCGTGCGGGACGTCGATGCAGTTTAGCGTCGTGCGGGACGTCGATGCAGTTTAGCGTCGTGCGGGACGTCGATGCAGTTTAGCGTCGTGCGGGACGTCGATGCAGTTTAGCGTCGTGCGGGACGTCGATGCAGTTTAGCGTCGTGCGGGACGTATGGCAAGCCGACTCATGAGGAGGTCGAGGCTGCTGGTGGGTCCGTGTCACTTCGCGCGAGCCTGGAGGGCCGCACGGGAAGACAATGCACGGTGCGGGCACCCAGGATGAGGGTCATCGGGCGCCACGCAGGCGGGTACCCAAAGGGGGTCAAAGGGGAAGACCCTGGCGGTTTGCGCGCAAAAGGGGAGCTTTGCGCGCAAAACCGCGGGTCGGCGCGCAAAATGGCGGGCTGGCGCGCAATCGGGCCAGCGCTTTGCGCGCGGAAAATGGTGATTGCGCGCACCGGGCTTCGGATAGCGCGCAGGGGCAACGACTCATTCTGAAATCGAATGGCCACTTTGAGAAGGGGGGGTGCGCGCAATCGGGCCGGATTGCGCGCACCCCGGGGCAATTGCGCGCAAGCGGCTTCTTTTGCGCGCGAAGGCCCTAGGGTGAAGAATTGCTTCAAAGGAAAGGGGCTCAAGGGATTGCGCGCGAAGGCGAACCCCGAGGCCTTATTGCGCGAAAGAAAGGAGGTTACCTGGAGGTCGACATTGCGCGCGGTGGGGGTTGGATTGCGCGAACGGGCGGCGCTTCGGATTCCGGCAACCTTCAAAACGTCGGGGGTCGCCTTATATTTATAGGACCCCCGGGCGCGGAATTCCCCCTCGGGCGCGAAATTCACTTCGCGCGCGCGGAATTCCCTTCGCGGGCGCGGAATTCTCTTCGCGGGCGCAGAATCCGGACCCGGCGCGCAAGGGAGTCGCGGGAGCTCGGGGCGCGCAAAATTGCGCGCCGGCCCTGTGAATTGCGCGCATCCCGGGAGGATTGCACGCCGCGCCTCAACTTTGCGCGCGGGGCTCTAAAATTTCGCGCAAAACCTCCGGGCCCTCCGGAACAGCCTTCTGACTCCAAATATCACTTCGCTTTCTGCATCCGGAACTTCGTTTGCGGATCAACGGACTTTTCCGGCGTCTACAATAAGTATTAGGTATTTATGTTGAATTTAAAATAAATTTAAATTGAAAAAAAATTATTTAAATAAAAATCAGTTTTAAACAATAATACAGTGGTTTTCACTATTTATGAAAAATTGAATGTTTTTAGAAAAATAAAAAATAACCCAAAGATAATTTTGATATTCTGATTCCAAAAATGAAGTCCATTTTGAAAAAACAATATATAAAATTTAAAAAATAGGTTATTATTAATTATAACATATTTTTAAATGACTAGTTTGATTGGTTGTGGTGTGCTAGAACTGGAAGTTGTGTACAATTCAAGCTACAATATTATTCAAAGAGAAACGTACTGTGGAAGCATAGGGTGTTGCATTATTTCCTCCTTCAAATAATTTCTTCCTCGAAATTTCTAGAATATTACTGCATAAAAAGATTCGGGTGGTTCTTCATCATTTGTTCCTCAGGTTCCCACATTGCCTCTTCAATTTTATAGTTTTTCCATATAACTTTTACCTAAAAAGTCATCCAGTTTCTCAACACTTGTTCTCTAGTATCAAGAATACTGATAGGCTCTTCAAAATAAGATAGAATGGGTTCCAGTTCTATTCTATCATAGGTGAGTACATGGGTTGGGTCAGGTATGTATTTTCTCAACAGTGATATGTGGAACACATCATGAACTTTAGAGAGACTTGGAGGAATTTCCAAATGGTAAGCTACAATTCCAATTCATTCTAGAATACTGAAGGGTCTGAAGTACCTAGAACTTAAGTTTCTCTTCTTACCAAATTGTATAACACCCTTATATAGAGATACCATCAATAAAACATGATCACCTACTTGAAATTTCAAATCCTTCATTTGGTTATCAATATAAAGTTTTTCCCTACTTTGAGGTGCTTTGATGGGGGTTTGGAGAATCATCACCATTTTCATTGTTTCCTCAACAATTTCTTGTCCAACAAGTTTTCTTTCACCAATATCATCCCAACAAGTTGGTGTGTGACATCTATTTCTATATAATGCTTCACATGGTGCCATATGAATACTTGAATGAAAGGTATTGTTATAGGAAATTTATACCATAGGTAAATTCTAATCCTCCAAACCTTGAAATTCAAGTGAGAAAGATCTCAACATGTCTTCTAAGGTTTGAATAGTCTATTTTAATTTTCAATCAGTTTGAGGGTGGTAGGCTGTTGTTGACACTCTGTTCCATCAAAGAGTTTAAAAATGACAAAGGGAAGTATCTTAGAAAGAAAAGAGGGAAATACATGAAGAAAATCAAGATTTGAAAAAGCATGAGTTTTTGGTCACTTTAGTCAGACCAAAAGGGCATCATCACAAAGCCTACTTGAGCGCCCCAATCTTTCACACAACCTACTTGCATGGCCAAACTCTTTTCTCATAGGGTTCTATATTTTCCTATAAATAGACCCTTGGGGACTTCATTTGTAAAGAACAATTTCCCTAAAGCCCAATTGCTTCTCTGGTCACCCTAGTACTTTTCTCCAGTCTTCCGAAATTATCAATGTAGTTATTCAACACTATGAGTGGAGGATTTAAAGGAGGATCATTAGAAATAAGTCGTTGTAGTGTTTGAAAACCATAACACTTGCATTCCTAAAGCACCCAACCTCCCTACATCAGAAATACATGTGAGCCACCTATTCCTTTTTTAGGAATATGAGAACCCATGTTCTAGGATCGCCTATGAATACTCTTGAATGATTGAGCCAAACCTCACCCATGTATTTCTATATATGTTGTTTGTCACTTAAGTGAATATCAGTTTTCCTAGCCTTCTTGCGTTCATATACTCGCATGTATTTCTCTACATGGGCGCCCCTCTTTGATTCACTTACTCTCTTCATTCTACTAGTAATAAATCCATCATCAAATCAATCCATGGAAAGGATTCTTATTCATTGGATCCCTAATTTTAATGGGAATATGTTGAGATCTCCAACAAAACCTCCTAACTCATTAAATATTTAGGAAAGGAACATCAGCGTGTCTCTTATTTGGGTTTTTATATCCGCAGTCAGAGGTTTCCTACATTTGTTTCACAATTGGGTTAGCATTCATGGAGTGTCTTTGGGTTTATATATCCTCATGAGGTCCAATTGGTGTCTGGCAATTACCCTCTCAAATTTATCCTTAGTCATCAAATGCTTAAAAGGCATCCAGAATAGTGGACAATTATTCTACAATATTTTGATATCCAGTTTGTGCCATAGAAGGCAATAAAAGTTCAAGAATCCTTGAATACTGAACATCATGATGAAGAGGTTTTCTCTATTCGAGATAATTCCCAAACATGGGAAATGTACTTTGATGGTTCTTCAAGAATTCCAATAGGTCAGATAATAGAAACCTCTAAACTCAACAATGTTGGGCTAGGAATTGTCCTTATCTCTCCAGAAAAGACAGTATTTCCTTATTCCTTCCTATTATTAGATGGTAGTGCCATCTATGAAGTAGAATATCAATCTCCCATTGTAGTCTTAGAATTGGAACATCAGGTTCAAGTGAGTCACATGAAAGTAAAAGGTGATTCAGAATTGGTAATCAAACAGATCAATGGGGAATATTCTATCAAAAAAGAAGAGTTAATCCCTCTATGTGATTACATCAAAGGTTTAATGGCTGAATTTCTTTCAGATCTGACATTACCTTATGTCCCACAAACACAAAATGCCAAAGATGATGCACTGGATAATACAACTATAGCCTCATAAGATCTAAATCGGGATGATATGGTCATCATCATACCTCATAGTCATATGGTCTCACCTTTATTTCAAACCACAATGGAGGAAATTAATGAAATTGGCCCTATTTTGAGCCATATGGTCATAGCATGGGATGGAGAACATCCATCATGGAATATCTTAAAAATGGAGTAATTTAACCAGATAGGGCCAAAAAATAATAGATCTGATGACAAGCGACCAATTTTACTCTTTATGATAGTACAGATCACTAGAACATCCTTTTCAAATGAAGATTTGATGGAATCCTCTTCAGATGTATTGATGGCGAAGAAACAACAGCTGGCATGAAAAACGTACATTCAGGATCTTGTGGTGCTCACCAGTCTGGGCATATAATTTCTGATCAAATATTAAGGCTTGGATACTTTTGGCCTTCAATGAAATAGGATTTCATATATTTCACTAAGAAATGTCATCTCTGCCAAGTGCATTCCAACTTAATTCATAAACCCCCAGAGTTACTACATATAGCTAAATACTATGGGCCATTTGCCATAGGGGGAATGGATGTAGTAGGACCTTATCCTTCAGCAACTTCTAAGTAGTTCAAGTATATCTTTACTACAACTAAATTCTTTTCCCAATGTGCTGAGGAAATACCTCTCAAAGAAGTAGGAGTAAAAATATTTTGTAGTTTTTTCAAAACTAACATCATCACTAGATTTGGTGTCCCTCATACTATTTTGATAGACAATGGCACCAATTTTTGTTCAATTGAGTTAAATAAATTATATCAGAAGAACATTATCAATTCCAACCATTCATCTCGCTATCATGTAGCAGGTAATGGATAGATAGAGGCTTTCAATAAGACCTTATCAAATATAATTTAGAAGATGGTGGATAAAGATAATAAATCTTGGCCTGATAAACCTTTTCATGCTTTATGGGATTATCAGACTACTACTCGTACTACCACCTAGACAACCCCTTATTCATTGATGTACAAAATAGAAGCAGTCTTTCCAATTGATATAAAATTTCCTTCACTCAGAGTTCCAATCTTTGATCAATTGTATATAGATGATAAGTCTCATAAATGGTTTGATGAGCTAGAAGGGTTAAACGAAAAAATATTGCACACTTTTCATCAATTAGTTGTCTGCCAAAAACTAATAACGTGAGATTTTAAATAGAATTTTCTCCTCCATTCATTTCTTCAAATATAATTGGTATTGGTCCTCAAGACTCCAATGATACATGGAAAGAAACCTGCAAAGCTTGAGCCAACATGGGAAGGACTTTATTCAATACATATGGTCTACTCAAATGGGGATTATGCCTTAATTTCAATGGATGGATAGCTCATTACAACTCCAACCAATGCAGGATTCTTGAAGAAATACTTTGTGTAATTCCTCATATGTACATCCTATCCTTGAGACATTAAACTGCACAGACCAATCATCCTAGCTGCATGATGATAAAATTTATAGTATCTTATTTCCTCAAGGAAAGACATAAAACTACACAGTTCTCCATCCTTGTTGCATGACGTTAAACTAAATTACATCATTTTTCCTTGTTGCATGACATTAAACTTCATGACTAACATCTTCTCTACTTGATATTATGATCTTCCATAAGCAAACATCATTGAAATAATTTCTACTCCTTACTATCACACAACTCCTTCTCTTCCCTATTCCTAAGTTAAATCTTCATTGGGACCTTATTTCAAGAACTAAATACAGCTACATTTTCATTTTCAATGAGATACGTAGAGATGCCTAGATCTACAATCTTGCGCTTGGCCACAATCTTTAAAAAACCCATTTATTCCTTATATAAGAATCAAACCTGTATAGGTAATGTTTAAAGAACTATGTATGGATTGATTCTTTCCCCTAGTAAGACATCACTTAGTCTAGTTACAATATTTCTTTCTTTTCACATCATTTCTTCTTCATCCTTAGAACATGGTGTTAAACTGCATGGAAATCTAATACCCCTATTCTACACTTGTGTCACCTTTGTGTTATAGAAGAAACCCTCTCTTCTCTGTGTTTCTCACACCGAGCATAGCTCATGTGGGCTTAGGAATTGGGTAAAAGTCTTTTTTATATAAATAAGGTGTCTCAATTTCTTATGGGGCTATCAATGTCCTCACTGCATGAATTAAAATGGCACAGTATAATGTCCTCACTACATGGCTTAAAATTGAACAATATAATATTAATTCAAAAGGAAACAAAGAAAGTATCCATTTTACATATGATTCTGATCAATGTAAAGGGTGTAAAACTCATTGAAAATATTGATTCAAATATTTCTTATGTCCATTGAACGTAACCCCCTTTTATATTTCACAATCTTAATCATGAATATTTCCAGACCATCATAATATTTTTTACGGTTTCTAGTGACATAATTTATAATACCGGAGAACTCTTTTTCCTTACTATGGGGTACATTTTCTTAGGTGGCCTTGAATAAGTTGCCTATATAATGGCATTGTCAGTCAAAAGATGCCACTATTTGGCTATGCAGCATATTCCTTAGTTGGATCTCCATAATACAACCCCCATAATGGGTTTTTAAAGTGATGGTAATTTCGTTCTTGGTTAAAGTGTATTTTTTCCCCTTCTAACATTTATTATAATATACCAAAATCTCTATTTTAAAACAGCCATTCAGATATATTTGTCCCATTATCTTTCATTCAATCTGAAAATCTTCAATACCATGGATTAAATATTTATCTTTCCATGTTTCAAAGAAATATGAAATAACCTTGGAATCACTTGGCCAGATATCATATACTTCTTTCATTTATAGTTCTAGTTGTATGACCTTAAACTACAGACATCATACTTCCTATTTTTGGGTCAAACATTCGTAGAAGTCATATTCCTCCGATTCTTTGGAAATCTTTGTTGGGAATCCCCTCTCCATACTCAAGTACCTTTCTCCATAAACCAAGCACAGTGATTTGGAAAAAATGAATCACCATAAATATTATTTGTCTTTTGGAAATATAATGTTAAATTCATAGGATCTATTTTTCTAGACTATGCTGTATGTTCCCTTAGGGGGACTTGCATAAAGTTTCCTATAAAATAGGGTTGTCAGTCAAAAGATGGAACAATTTTATATGCAACATATTCCTCAGTTGGCCCGACATAACACAACCCCTATAAGGTTTTTTTCAAATAATCTCACCTTCATTCATGGACAAGACTTCCTATAATGCTTTCAACCCTTTTCCCATATCATCCTTTAGATTCATTAACTCTTAAATCACAATTTACAATTATCTATTTTGTATTAGAATATGGTAGTATATTTATAAAACAATTATCAATAAATTAGCAGAATATCATAAATTTGGTCAGATCTAAAGACCTTAAATTAAATCCACATAATGTCCTCACTACATGAATTAAAACTACATAGCACAATATCCACACTACATGACCTAAAACTGCACATTATGATATCAGAAATTCTCTTTTCGGATAAATTTTAAACCAGTCCTTATAATTTTTTTTAGAAATGGTCTTCTTATTCATGATGTATGTTGGCATAGATAGCCCTTTATTCTCAAAATTTCTTTCCTTGGAAAAACCACCCACTATGGTCTTGAGTCACCCAAGCATTATTTTCCATTTTAGATCATTAATAAAATTTTACATTCTTAAGAGCTATTTTTCTTGATAATATCATGTGTTCCCTTAGGTGTCCTTGCATAAAGTTTTCGACATAATAGGACTATAATCCAAAATATACCACTATTTGGATATGTAGTATATGACCTAGTTTTCCCTGCATGACAAAACTCTCTTAACGAGTTTGTAAAATAATAGTAACTTCATTCCTATAGGATACTTCCCTTATGTTGATATAGGGTTTAAATTTTGTGACCATAAAAAATATGGCTCAAGATTCCCCTTGGAAATATTTAAAGAATATTTAAGAAATTATTATCCATTTAGTCTAGTTCAGGATCTAATTTCAAAATTTATGGTTAGAGATGTTCAAACATAAATACTAGCCCTTTATAGTCCAACATGCATGACTCTAAACTTCCAACAACAAGATACATGGTACTCACTAGATTGAGAACCTGCAAAGGGAATTCTGAGAAAGAGTTGAGTCCTAGCTCACTAAACATACATTTCATATGATTTAGGTAATATTGATAAATAAAAAGACAAAAGATACTAAGTTTGTCAGGTTGTCAATATAACCCCAACAAAAATAAAACTAGTCTTACTAGGCCCAATGGCCTAGGTAAAGAAAGGAAGTTAGTGAAAGTAAAAACTGAAATTATTGAAGAAAAAATAATTTTTATTTATGAAAATTTTCATAGAAGAGAATCCAAAAATTAAAGTCTCTCACTTGTCAGAAATCAAAAATTATAAAAGGATTTCTACATAATTACTTATTTGATTGACAGCCTCTTGAGCGCTGTCAGCTACATATTGAAGCTCATTTATTTGACCATCTCTGCTCTGTTAAGCATGATGAAGTTCTTCTTTATCATCTATAATGGAATTTGCACCTCTTTTTGATATTCTCCTAATAAGATATGAATATGGTAAAGCTCCAATAAAATAACATCTAATTCATTTTGAAGATGAAGCTAACAAATAGTTTATTCTTTAATTGTCTACTTTGGTCCCTTCAACTTTATAGTATGATTAGCCTCAGCCTGGGACAGCACTGCTTGAATCTCTTCAATGTTGATCGACAATTTGGATTTTATTAGGTCTTGTCGAAGCTTATGGTTTTGTTCCCACATTCGAATAATCTCTTTCACTATAGTATAAATTTCACAGAACTCGAAACTACTAAATCCCTGCGTGATAAATAGAGATTAAAGTCATGGAATTCTTGAAGGAAGTTCCTCAAGATTCATTTCAGATATTATATTCTAGATGTTTTTTCGTGCCTTGCATCATGTAAGAAGAAGATCCTTCTATAGTTCTTGGTCTGATTTAGAGTCACTCTATTTAGGAAGAACATATTTTGGGATTAATTCATTTAAAGATGTTCTTTGTTCTGCTCCTTAAATAATGGTTTCCTCACCTTATAGTATTTCTGCAGCTGATGTAGAGGCCTCACCTCTAGACCTATCCATTGAAGTTGATATCTCTACATGGTAAAACAAAAAGTATGGTTGTGGTTAGCTTCATGGAATAAGAACACCTTGTACAATCATAATATCAGTATCTCTTATCTAATAGTAGGTCAACAACTTGGGAATACTCCTCCCCAATATTCTCAGTTTCAATATTTCTATTTGATGTTCCTGGGTAGAGAGTGTTATCTATAATTGGCTCGGGATATTCAGAATGAATCTCAGGAAGATTTTCCTTCTCAATATTCACTTGACCCAATGTCTCTACAATGAGGGGATTGAAATTAATATCAATACTTCCTTCAAGTATCATGGATGTTGTAGTTTCTTTAGATGGAACTGTATATTTAAACCAACCATGGTTCGAAAGTTAATCATAAGAAGAATAATAGGAAGAATAATGAAAAACTCATTTCCATTTGATTCTATACAAGGAACTCCAAAATCTTCTAAATAATTTGGTATTTTAACATGTTCTAATACTTCTTAAAAAGATATGTTAATGTTCATAATTTCATCTAATGATATCTCAGATACCTGGTTAGTCTCACAGGTTGGATCATATGGAGTGTTTGCTTCCCAACCTTCCTCTGGTAACCTTTGGCACCGAGTAGATTCCTCAGCAATAGTTTTGGGGTCAACATCAGTTTTTTCCAGACGTTCTAGAATGGGAATAGTGTTGGGAATAGACGTTGGTTCCTCAAGCCACAATTCCTCCTCAGGAACCATCGGATTGGAAGGAATTTGTGCCTGTTTAGCAGAACCCTTTGTTATTTCTTGAAGCATATCAGTAGTTTCTTTTAATGAATAAATATAATAATCCCCTATAATTCCCAAATAAATAAAAAAATCAAGAACAAAGACTAAAATTAATTATTATTAGGAAGACTTACCACTACTAAGAAAGCACTTAACCAAATCTCTCTTTCTTTGATGCTTTTGCTTCTTCTCCTTCTTAGAAGGGTTTGCATCATCATCTCTAAAGATAGGTATTGGAGATCCCAATACCCTCTCTATTTCATCCTCCAAGGCCTGTAGGACCAGAGATATTTCTCCAGATTCACGAGGTGATCTGGTAGCTCCATGAGTAGTGCCTCCAAGGCTATACTATAAAGAATGAACATCTGTTGTCTTTCCTTTAACCAGATGAAAGATATGATGATATTTCCCCTATGTAATAATTTTTTGACTAAAATTAAAATTGAAAAGCAGAAGAGAATGTCAGATAAAGGAAACTTAAATCCTTAGGATCTACAAAGACACATTATTCTTCATCTAATGAAGGATTAATCCCTTTAGTGGTACCACGATCTATCATTTCTTTCACCCTCTTTGTGGTAGGAATTGATTCATCGGTGGAATATATGAGAATTTCCCGATCTGAAATTTAGGTCCTCAACTCATTGAGATTATCCTTAAAAATAATGCCAAGATAATCTCGTAAATGCCCAACACTTGGAATATGTAGTCCTTCATGCATATCCATCCACATGGTTTTAGTGTCCCAGTACATACTCTTCCATGTTTGAACAGGTTCTAGTCATATGTTTTAAGAGTATATGTCATAGAGTTGTGAAGAGGATCCTGCAGCCTTGGATTTGAATTTCTTCTTAACCCCCACAGTCATGGATGAAAGATGAGAAAATGGAATTCATCAATCTTCAGAATGATGGTGACCAGATCACCTCAATATAGCTTCAGTAGGGAATGATGGGGTGGATCTCTTAATTCTGGCAGGTGGGTTATATCTGGCACGAGATCGCTTCAGTGAATTTGGAACATCATCACCTCCACCCTTTTACTATCATGATTCGGCCCCTGATGATGAAGTAGTATCTTCCAAACAAAGGGGTTCCCTCTTTCTACTTCTATTTATCCCCACTCTAGGGACATCGTGATTTAATGAACCTTCAGGGTAACATGCAACCTAGTTTTCAGCATATTAGATAGTCAATCTGCTTACAGCATCAGCGGTAGATACCATTAGATTTTTATCTAATCAGACATGAATAGGAGGAGATATAGAATTGTTTTATAGAAATATGAATTGATGTGAAAATATATAAGGAGAATAGGCCTCACATATGATTTCATCATCAATCCTTGTGTCTAGTACACCATCTCTTCAAGCTAGTATGTATTCCTGTAAATCTAAACTAGTCATCCCATCATCAAAAAATAGCCCCGTAGGAAGGTTCTCATAAGGAATGAAATGTAACTCTTTATTCATGTCTAATATTTCCTTGATGTCATAAGCGTTCAGGGTTAACGATTAAATACCAGAAAAAGTCTGAATAGATAGTCAGAATGGACTTCCAAAAACCTATACCCCACTTTATACAGCATAAGATTGGAAGTGAGTAGTGATCCACCCCCAAAACACTTGGAATGGTCTAGTTATTCTAGAGGGAGACTTACCATTGTAAATGTGCAGAAAACTCCTATGAATCTTTTCCAAAATAGGATTGACCAACCCTACCATCGTTTTCTCCACCATCTTGGCCCTAATAACAACGGTTCTTGGCCTCACACCTCCTTTAGCGTCATAGACTAGAAACAAATACACACTGATCCACATGGCCAAGAAACCTTCTTGATGTATCTCTGCAAGAATTTTTGGATTGACTTCATATCCCCATTTATCAAATTATCCTTTCTCCAATGTTGTCCATAAGGTTTCAGGAGTACCTCTCTTCTATTCTCTTGGACATCTATTTGGATGGGTGTAGGTGGGACCCTTTTCCTTCTTCTTTATTAAAAATATTTCCATCCATTCCTCTAGATGAATATCTCTCCTGGTGTGAGACTTTATAGTGGTCACATTCTTGAGTTTGTTAAATATTTTCATCAACTCATGAACCAAAGATGGTGTCTTCTCCGAGTCATTCCATGTCACCTTGGGAGGAATAAACTCATCATACATGTCTCCAAGTATTGGAGATCCTGAAATCTTGTAAATATCCCACAAGATGATGACTACCTATCCATGTTTTAAATGTAAGGAATTATCCTCTAGGATCCATGACTTAATAATTCCAACACAAAATCATCAATCCTTTACACATAAGTTTTCCCAACCTAGATAGCCTCATAAATCCCAATTCATTTTAAGTCATCTTTAAATTCTGCACAGGTCTTGTGAACCATGTATGCCCACATCCATGCAATTTTTACACCTCCCCCTAGGCAGAAATCCCAAATTTTCTTCCAACCCTTGGACTGATTCGTCTGAGAATCCTGAAATATGGATGAATAATAGAGTGGTTGTAGCTCGGGTGTGTGTGCTTTCAAATCTGGAGCACACGGGTTATGATGCATAATATGAGCTTTCTCTATTGTCCCAGTATTAGCAAATGATCCCCCAATAGAAACATTGGTCAATGAGAAGTTAGTATAATATTGAAACCAAGAATTTGTGAAACAATTTTTTGCATCTAAAATATTAACATCCTTCAAATTTCCATAGCTATATAAAGGCATATAGGTGGTTCGGGGAAATTTGAAATGATACTTCTTCAAATATTTTTCAATTTTTGGAATGGTGGTGTCGCAAAAGTCCAATTAATCATGACCAACTATATTCATCATGTCATAAATACTCTTTATAGAGAGATCATCATCAGTTACAATTATTTTGGGAGCCATTGAACCTGAAAAAACATAGAAATCGCCTTTTAAGTAAGTTCATTTTTGTCGTGTTTGACAAAACAAATCAGCAAAGGAATTAAGGTGCGCAAGTATAAAACTTGGCACGCAAGTATAAAACTCAGCATGCAAGTATAAATAGGTGTGCTAGTATAGAACTCTAGTTATAGAATGCTACTAAAAAACATAGAGAAGAAGCACGGTGAAACAAAAGCATCTGAGTGAAAGAAGACTTGTGCACCCAGAGCTGAAATTATTTAAGTCGCGATGATTTTCGAGGAAGTGGAGCCATTATATATAAGCGAGGGACATAACCCTATGTTTCCGAATCCAACATGATTCTATCTTGCATGAACAGTTTCTTTACGCCCATAAAACTTGCATGCCCCAATACTTTTTTCTTTCTCCTTCATTAATTTACCTTAGTATAGGATCCTCTTTTCATTCCGGATCCAATTATGAGGGGGGGATTTTGTTGAGACTCCATTATTTCAAAGATTCTAATAAATGAAATAGGGAAATACATTAGAAAGAAAGGCGGAAAATACATGAATAAAATCATGATTTGAAAAGGCAGGGGTTTTTGGTCGCCTTAGTCAGACCAAAAGGGCATTGGCACGCAACCTACTTGAATGCCCCAATCTTTCGCGCAGCCTACATGCGTGCCCAAACTCCATTCACCCAGGGTCCTATATTTTCCTATAAATAGACGCTTCGGGCCTCCATTTGTATGGAATAATTTCCTTAAATCCCAATTGCTTCTCTAGTCACCCTAGTACTTCATCCCAGTCTTTCGAAATTGTCAAGGTAGTTCTTTAACACCTTGAGCAGAGAATTTAAAGCAGGATCATTGTAATTAAGTCCTCAAAGTTTTTTAAAACCATAACACTTGTGCACATAAAGTTCGTAACCTCTCAAAATTAGGAATACTTGTGCACCACCTATTCCATTTTCAGGAACTTGAGCGCAAAACTTCTGGGATCACCTATGAATACTTCTGAAGGCTTGATCCAAGACTCACCCAAGTATTACCATATAGGTTGTTCATCTCTAAATTTAATATCATGTATCCCAAGCCTACATGTGTTCCCATACATTCACACCATTCTCTAATTGGGAACCACACTTCAATTCACTTATTATCTTTAGTCTACTAGCCATATAGCCCTCTTCAATTCCATCCATGGCAAGGATTCTTCTTCATTGGATCCATTATTTGAAAGAGATTTTGATGAGACCTCCACCAAAACCTCCTCACTCAACATATCTTTGGGAAAGTCAGATCAACATGTCTCCTATTTGGGTTTGTATATCTGTAGTCATAAGTTTTCAACATTTGTTTCACAATGGGTTTAGGATTCATGGAGTCTCTATGGGTTTGTATATCCGCAATCACACGGATCTTTCTCCCAGGAATAGTGTTGGGAAGATCCCAATTTTTGATAATTAGGGTCTAGGTCTCGACCTCTCCCTTCTCAAATAGACAGAACCTCAGTTCTCTGGTAGGGAAGGTATAGTTCACACTTTCTTTTCCATACAAGAAATACAGAATTCTCCCTTCCCTAACAGGATCAATTTTAGGGAAACCATCCAGTTGTAAGCCCCTAACCTTTATCCCTTATTCCTTTTGTTGAACATGTTTCCAATGTAAATAGAATAGAGGGATGGCTCGTCATCTCTCCCTCATCTATCCTGGTCGCCATAGGCTCGCCCTCCTCCACCAACGGAGGATGTAACACCCCAATCCCAGTTACCCAGAGTCGGTGCATTTTTATATAACATTGGCATGATCATAAAAGATCAAGTCTCGAAAGACCGATTAGTTTAGTATTTTTGGAATCACTAGATACATTCATAAAGTTTATAGTACATCATAAAGTAAAAAAAACTACAACAACATATTTTCTTCATATCCCCTCATAATATTCCTGTAGGTCATTCATAAATTACTTCTTCACATCCTAGGAAAAATAAAACATTCAAAGGGCTGAGCTCAGATGCTCAGTAAGGATAAGAATATAGCCGAAACTTTCATAAATAAGCACAAACATTTAAGACAATGTATAACTAAAACAAAATCATTTAAACTTGAACTTCATCATAATATGGCAAAGATAAAATGAAATAATTCCATTTACATATTCACATGGATATTCTACTAGTCGAATAACCACATGCAATATCAATAACCACTTTCATAATGATTGAATGCATAATATCAGACTATCATAAAAACATAGTCAAGGCCTTGTGCCAAGACTACAAATAAGATTTTTTCAAGGCCTTGTTCCAAGACAATAGTTTGTCTCATGAGACCTACTGATGCATCGAGGAGCTATAGTGGGCTCCACCCATCACTTATTAAGTCTAATGTATTCCTCATATGAACATGTTTAAACATAACATAAATATTCGTATTAAAACTAGCATAAAAAATGTCAATACTTTATCCATAAACTATGAATGGTATGAAAACAACATATCCAAATTCAAACATATCACAAAACCTTCAATACAATATGGATGTTTTGTATAACAATAAATCAACTTCAAATTAGCTTAAAATCCATCAAAGGATGTTGACATAGATGAAATCAAAACTATTTGAGAGAAATATCTTTTTTTTAAATAATTTTAAAGTCACAAAATCATAAAAGAATACATTTAATTTGAAAATATTTTTATAATATTGTAAGGTAAGCTTTGATGATTTTATAATGGTGGAAAATAGCCGCACCCGCCGTATAAGTTAAAAAAGGCATTCTTACCTTAATTCTGTCAAAAAGGTTAAAAAGGACCTTGTTTGGAAAATGACAGAACGATTCCTTTATAAACTTCTTATAAAAAGTCAATAAGGGTATAAATGAATTTAACCCATAGTCTGTAAAATAGTAAGAATGATTTTAAATACATTTTTATGAAACATGGATGTGGATGATAAAGAGGTCCTAGTAGATAATTACGTATAAATAACCTCAGATAATGAAGAGATTGTGAAATAAACCCTTACCTTGTACTTTTCCTTTGACGAGGGTAGGTTAACCTCGTGTATAATGGTGAAATGATTGTTATTAAATTAAACAATAATCATAATCATTAATATGATATCATATATTATCTTTTAACATTACATTGTTAATAATATCTTAGTATTATCATCGTTTCGGGTGTTAACTGATTCGTTTTCCATTATATGCTTTGTTACATAAGCCATGTCTATTATGGATAGGTTGTATCTTATTCATATCCAGAATGATATCATGTCCTTAAAAATTATTTGTAATCATCAAATGAAAATTAGTCTTGAATGGATATGATGGGGAATGAATTTCATCACGTTCGTGGAGACGGTAGTTCGTACGTACACACGAGCCACAATATCATTTTTTTGATGTTAAAATAATATATAATTGGATGTTATATCATAAATACAGAATTATTATCATGTTATATTTATTATTTGAATCAATTAAATATCATTATCATACCCATCCAAATTAATAATTTTTTGAATAACAATTACACCATGACGTGGAGACGGTAAGCCATATGCACGCATGTATGATGACATGTCATTCAAAGGATGGATAGAATACTGCATATGGTTGTACCATATTTATAATAACTTCATAGTATATAGAAGATACTAGATTTATTATTTTAGAATGGAAATAACAAAGAAATAATAAGTTGAAGAAGAAAGGAACTTAAAAAAAGGTGGTTAAAATATTATCTCTTCTTCGGGTTCTTCTTTTTGATTTGATCAAAAGGGCTCTTTAGGTTGGCTTTCTGATCAAACTAAGGCCTCTAGGTTGAATTGAGGGAGGTTTAGAGCATCTTTGGTCAGGTTGTTTTCGAACCAAAAGTCTTTGAAGGTGTGAAGAATTTGTTAGAAGTTGTGTCCTTTTATAAGGGGGGAGGGGCCTTTTAGGAAAAACATAAAGTATTAATTTATAATAAATTCATATTTGGTTTATAATGGATCCAAAAAGAATTATTTCAAGGCTAAGGTGGGGATGGATTGAAATCATTTCAACCAATAGATTTTATATAGGTATGTGTCACTAAATTAACCTTATCATTTATATTTAACTCTTAGTCAAATAGTTTGACATTTACCATGTCTCTTTGTATATTTATATTATATGGTTAATAAACATACCATATAAATCCAAGTGAACCCCAAGTGGTTCATTAATGATACACCTATCATTTTATAAGTCTCTTGGCATAATATTATATTTTTAGAAATTGAATATAAATAAATAATATAATATTTATTTTAGAAACTCTTTTATGTCAATTTTGACACTACTTGGTATTTGATTTTTGTGAAAATCATAAAATCATGATTAATTAGAAAAAAACATAATTAAATCACTAATAACATGTCATAGTAACCTATAAAATTAGTGGAATTCATAAAAAGTCTCAAATTACATTTATTTTGATATTTATAATATCAATTTGTTTAATATTTCATTAATTAGGTAGTTACTGCATCACCATTGTGTCACAAATAAATTAACTTATTTAATGTCTAAAAATAATAAATAAAATACCTTTATTTAGGAAATCATTTTATATTTCTAATGAATATTTATAATCGAATTTATCTTATCCATAACCCAATATTAAAAATGTTTTAGTTATTAAACATTGATTTTAACTCTTTTATCTCTTCTTTGAATTGATAATAATAAATGTCCTAATCGAATCCAAGTTGACCTAAATGATAATATTTTATTCTTAAGGTTGTTTTAGGTCGAGATAAACCTGTACAATTGAATTAGGACATGTGTTAGGGCAATATTAATATCATTTTTACCATTAATTACACTATTTACTTTTAACTGTGGTAAATAAAATTAAAAGGTTACTATTCACCAAAAATTATTTTTATCTTATTGAACCATATTTTACTACTTGATATTAACTGTGTCTCTCGGATTTTTGAAATTCCACTCACAGAAGTGGTAAAATTATGTTTTATGTGAATTTGCAAATTCTCCTAGGAGGTGGGTAAAAGATGGGGAAAAGTTTAATAAAATTTTTATATATCTAAAATTATTCTAAACTAACTCCAAAGAATTAAATTGAACTTATATAGGTATTATATATCTATTTTGAACTTAATTAAATTTAAATAAAATAAATAATTATTTAAATAAAAATTCGGTTTTAAACTATAACATAGTGTTTTTCACTATTCATCAAAAATTTAATGTTTTCAGAAAAATACAAAAAATTCACCCTAAGCTAATTTCGATATTCCAGATCAAAAAATGAAGTCCATTTTGATAGATAAAATTTATAAAATTTCAAAAATTGGGTATTACTATTGATAATGGCTAGTTTGATTTATTGTGGTGTGTTAGAACTCGATGTTGCGTACAACACACGCTACTATATTATTCAAAGAGAAGTGTACTGTGGAATCTTGGGGTATTACATTCTCCCCTCCTTCAAATAATTTCGTCCTCAAAATTTCTAGAATACTACTGCATGAAAATACTTGGGTGGTTCTTTAACATAATTTCCTCGGGTTCCCACATTGCCTCTTCCATCTTATGGTTTCTCAATTAAACTTTTACCAGATGAGTTGTCTAGTTTCTCAGCACTTGTTCTCTCGTATCAAGAATATTGACTGGATCTTCACAATAAGATAGATCAGGTTCTAGTTCTAATTCATTGTAAGTAAGTACATGTGTTGGGTCAGACATGTATTTTCTCAACATCGATACGTGGAACACATTGTGATCTTTGGAGAGATTTGGAGGCATTTCCAGAAGGTAAGCTACAACCCCAATTCATTCAAGAATTTTAAAAGGTCAAATGTACCTGGGACTCAATTTACCTTTCTTACTGAAACCTATAACTCCCTTCCATGGAGATACCTTCAAGAAAACACGATCTCCCATTTGAAATTCTGAATCCTTCCTCGGTTGTCAGCATAGATCTTCTGCTTACTTTGAGATGCTTTGATGTGGTTTTCGATTACCTTCACCTTCTACAACATTTCCTCCACCAATTATGGTCCTAAAAGTTTTGTTTCACTAACATCATCCCAACAAGTTGGTGTGCGACATCTCTTTTCGTATAACGCTTCATATGGAGAAATCTGAATACTCTAATGGAAGCTATTGTTATAGGAAAATTCTACCAGAGGTAAATATTGATCCCATGTACCCTGAAAGTCTAGTGGTAAAGATCTCAACATGTCTTCTAAGGTTTATATAGTCCGTTTGGATTGTACATCTGTTTGAGGGTGCTAGGCAGTGCTCAAACGAAGTTCAGTATCCAAGGCCTTCTGAAGACTCTTCCGGAAACTTGAAGTAAAATGGGGAGCACGATCAGAAACAATTGATAGGGGTACTCCATGAAGTATCACAACTTCATTAATATATATCTTTGTTACACGTTCAAGTGGTAAATCTTCCCTTATAGCAAGAAAATGTGTTAACTTGTTAAGACGGTCAATAATGACCATTATTTCATCGTTCATTCAAGGAGTCTTTGGTAGTCCCATGACAAATTCCATTGTAATATTATCCTATTTCCACTCAGGTATGGGAAGAGGTTGAATGACTCCTCCAGGTTGTTGCCTTCCAGCTTTCACTTGTTGACAAACCATATATCTTGACACAAAATCAGCAATCTCCCTCTTCATGTTTTCCCACAAAAAATGTTCCTTCAAATCTCTATACATTTTGGTGCTCCCAGGGTGTATAGATAAATTAGAACTGTGAGCATCATCCAACAATTCCCTTTTTAGATCGGGTATATCAGGAACACAAAGCCTCTTCCCAAATTTTAAAATTCAATCCTCATATATAAAGTCACTCAATCTCCCATCATTCATAGCTTTAATCTTCTTTTTAAATTCTTCATCATTGGTCTGAGAACTCTTTATCCTTTCTAGTAAATATGGTTTGGCAACCATTCGAAAGAGTATTCATGTTTCACCTTCCATGGTGATTCTCATATCCATCTTTACTAGATCAATGTATATAGGATCATTTTCAACTCTCATCTTGTTCAAAACTCCATGATCTTTTCTTCTCAAAGCATCCTCCACCTTATTTGCCTTCCTTGAGTGGTAGTGTATCGTGTAATCATAATCCTTGAGTAGTTCAAGCCATATTCTTTTCCTCATGTTGAGTTCTTTCTTTGAGAAAATATACTTCAAACTCTTATGATCAGTCTTAATCTCACATTTTTCACCATAGAGATAATGTCTCCATATCTTCAAAGAGAAGATTACAAAAGCTAACTCAAGATCATGAGTAGGATAGTTTTGCTCATGAATTTTCAGTTGTCGTGATGCATATGCAATAACTCTATCATTCTGTATAAGGACACAACCAAGTCCTTTCTTCGATGCATCACTATAAATAACGAACCCATCATTCCCCGATAGTAGAGTCAATATAGGGGCATTGACTAATCTTCTCTTTAGTAATTCAAAACATTCTTCAAACTCTTTTGTCCAAACAAATTTAACCCATTTACGTGTGATCTTTGTTAATGGGTTATCCAGCAGAGCAAAATTCTGGACGAAACGTCGATAGTAACCTGCTAAACCAATAAAACTACGTACCTTAGTTATACTTGTCGGTGCTGGCAATTCATGGATTGCTCTTGTCTTAGAAGGATCAATAGAGATTCCATCTTTGGAGACAATATGGCCAAGAATTGAAATCTCATGAAGCCAAAATTCACACTTGCTAAACTTCCCATATAATTCATGTCTTCTAAGAGTCTTCAATATAATGCGCCAGTGATTCTCATGATCTTTGTAGCTTTTGGAGTATACCAAGATATCATCAATAAATACCACTACAAAATCATTGATATATTCCTTGAAAACTATCTTCATTAGATCCATAAAAATATAGGGTGCATTAGTCAGCCCATAAGGCATTACTGTAAACTCGTAATGCCCGTACCTGGTTTGAAACGCTGTCTTTGGAATGTCTTCCTCCTTCACACACAACTAATGGTATCCAGATCGAAGTTAAATCCTAGAAAAGTACTGAGCTCCATGAAGTTGGTCAAATAAATCATCAATGCGAGGTAGGGGTACTTGTTCTTTATTGTTATTGCATTGATTTCCCTGTAGTCGATACATAACCTCATAGATCCATCTTTCCTCTTAACAAAAAGGACAAGGGATCCCCATGGAGAAACACTAGGGAGAATAAATCCCTAATTAATCAATTCCTCTAGTTGTTTCTTTAGTTCAACTAATTTAAAAGTGGCCATTCTATAAAGGGTCTTCGATATAGGCCTTGAACCAGGAATTAAATCAATGGAAAACTCAATTTCTCATTCTGGATGATGTCCAGGTAAATCTTCCGGAAGCACATCTACATAATCTTTCACAATAGGTACATCCTCTATTTGAACATTCCTTTCCTCACCCACATTTATTTCATTCTCTTCCTCCCTGATAATTGAATTTAGTTGAGCTACTGGGGTGGATCTAGATAAGAATTAGGTGGTGACGATTCTTCTCTAATGATAAGGTGTTCCTTATCATCATCATTAAAACTCGTAACCTACATCTTCTTACAATAAATTTTCACATCATAGTTTGAATGTCAATCCATACCGAGGATTATATCAAATTCAATCATGGGTATGCCGATGAGATCAGTAGGTAATGAAAATTTATATGCCTTGATGGGGACGGATCTACAAAACTTTGTTGCAATGATACATCCCTTAGGAGTTTTAACTGAAAAATCCCTTATTAGATCAAATTGGAAATATCTAATTTTCATAGCAATCTAGGAAGATATGAAACAATGCGATGATCCGGAATCAAAAAATTCATTTGCTAAACTTGAGGAAACCATTAAATTACCTGCCACTACGTCTTTCGGAGATTCTACCTTAGCAGTAGTGATAGAATAAGCATGGCCTTGATCCCTTGGCCTTTTCTAAGGTAAATTCCTTTGACACTTAGGAAATTCATTTTCATAATGTCCCATATACCTACAATTGTAGCACTGAACATCGGTAGCTTATTTATTCCCTTTGCAATCATGAGTTTGGTGGAATTTTTCACCACACTTGTAACAGACACCCATTCCCTTCAAGAAAGTATCGGGGTGTTTCTTCCCAGATTTATTATAGGATTGATATACAACTTTTCCCTTATTCCCCTTATTTCCAATCCTAGATTGATCAGTAGATCTCTTCTTCTCTTGCATTTCTTTAAAGTCGTAAGACTTAGAGAATTCCTTTCCCATCTTGATAGCACATGAGACAATATCTTCATATGACGAGAAGGATTGTGAGACCAATGCTTGACAGAGAAACGATTTTAACCCATCAAAGAAATGATCAATCTTACACCTTGGGTTATGTATATAATATGTTGCATGCCTCGCTAACCTTGTAAAGTTAGCCTCATACTTTGTGACATTATCGTCCTACTTTTTCCTCAGACTCAGAAATTGCCTTTCCATATCTTCTCAATGGTCACAAGGAAAGTATTTTTCTAAGAAAATCTCTTTGAACTCTCTCCATTACATATTTGATACTTCATCATCTTCCTTTGTGTTTTGAATCAAAGACCACCATTGATCAACATCTCCAGTGAGGTGATAAACTGACATGATAGCTTTTTCCCTTTAACTACTCCCCAAGGCATGAAATATTTTCCCTAAGGAATTTATCCATTGCTCAACTACTAAGGGATTTGTACTCCTATTTAATGTCGGTGGTTGTTGCCTCATGAAACGATCTAACATTGATCTTCCATGCCGCGGATCAGGGTGATCCATAAGGGTAAGGTTATTATTCATAACCTGAGTGAGTTTTTCTAGTATGGTGATTAGCTGATCAGCACCAGTTGCATCACTAGATCCACTATAATTATCTTGAGCAGGAGGGAAATCCCTACCTGGAGTGCATGCATTGATACGGTTTTCATTCCTTCCACTAGGCGCCATTTCTAAACAATGGCATAAATTATATTAGTTTATGAATCAAAATGCATAATTTCATACTTGTAGAATATTTAACATAAATTGAACTATTTATGGATATAATCCATAATCATAAAAAAAATTCTTTGAGGAAGTATATACTCATAAACCCTTCATAAGGATTTTTAATGAAAATTAAAATTATCCTAAGCATATCCCCCGGGAGTGTCGTAACCAAGAGTGCAGCAAGGCCCGTTGTTGTGCACTAGTTCCCATTCGAGTCTAGCTCAAAGTAGTGTTTTTGGGTTTTACCCCCAGGTACATCTGTTCCAGAGCCGCCTCTACCTGCTCATATCCATACATGGATGTATTTCTCGGAAAACTCACAAAATCTCTACAATACCAAAATTGTAGGAAGTTCTTTTATACTAATCCTCAAAGTCTATCTTAAGACTATGTGCTATAATCAGAGTTTATCTAAATCTAGCTTCCATGGTTTGTACTAAACTTATGCTGATAACAATCATAATGCCTCGACCCTAGTTACCTAGATTCGATGCATTATTACATAACATTGGCATGATCACAAAAGATCAAGTCTCGAAAGACCGATTTGTTTAGTAGTCTTGGAATCACTAGATACATTCATAAAGTTTACATTACATCATAAAGTAAAAAAAGCTACAACAACATCTTGTCTTCATATCCCCTCATACTATTCCTGTAGGTCATTCATAAATTACTTCTTCACATCTTTGGAAAAATAAAACATTGAAAGGGGTGAGCTCAGATGCTCAGTAAGGATAACAATATAGCAGAAACTTTAATAAATAAGCATAAACATTTAAGGTAATGTATAACTAAAACAAAAGCCTTTTAAATTTGAACTTCAGCATAATATGGCAAAGATAAAATGAAATAATTTCATTTACTTATTCATATGGATATTCCACTACTCTAATAACCACATGCAATATCAATAACCACTTTTATCATGATGGAATCCATAATGCTAGACTATCATAACCACATAGTCAAGGCCTTGTTCCAAGAATACAAATAATATTTTGTCAAGACCTTGTTCTAAGACACTATTTTGTATCATGAGACCTACCGATGCATCGAAGAGCTATAGCAGGCTCCACCCGTCACTTATTAAGTCAAATGCATTCCTCATATGAACAGGTTTAAATATAACATAAACATTCATATTATAACTAGCATACGAAATGTAAATACTTTATCCATAAACAATGAATGGTATGAAAATAAAAAATCCACAGTAAAACATATCTCAAAACCTTCAATAAAATATGGTAGTTTTTTATCATAATAAATCAACTTCAAATAAGCTTAAAATTCATCAAAGGATGTTGACATAGATGAAATGAAAACTATTTCCGAGAAATATAACTTTTTTTAAATCATTTAAAAGTCACATAATCATAAAAGAAAAAATTTACATTGAAAATATTCTTATAGTCTTGTAAGGGAAGTTTAGATTATTTTATAACGGTGGAAAATAGTTGCACCCGCCGTATAAGTTAAAAAATACATTCTTACCTTAATTCTGTTGAAAAGGTTAAAAGGACCTTGTTAGGAAAACAATAGACCGATTCCTTTATAAACTTCTTATAAAAATTCAAAAAGGGAATAAATTAATTTAAACCATAGTCTGTAAAATAGTATGAATTATTTGAAATACATTTTTAAGAAACATGGATGTGGATGATAAAGAGGTCCCAGTAGATAATTACGTATAAACAGCCTTAGATAATGAAAAGATTGTGAAATAAACCCTTACCTTGTACTTTTCCTTTGACGAGGGTATGTTAAACTACTGTATAATGGTGAAATGATAGTTATTAAATTATAATAGAATCATATACATTAATATGATATCATATATGATCTTTTTACATTGGTTTGTTAATAATATCTTAGTATTATCATCGTTTCAGGTGTTAACTGATTCATTTTCCATTATATACTTTGTTATGTAAGCCATGTTTGTTATGGATAGGTTGTATATTATTCTTATCCAGAATGATATCAAGTTATTAATCAATATTTGTAATCATCAAATGAAAATTAGTCTTGAATGGATACGATGTGGAATGAATTTTATCGCGTTCCTGGAGACGGTAGTCCGTACGTACGCACGAGCCATAATATCCTTCTTTTGATATTAAAATAATATATAATTGGATGTTATATCATATATAAAGAATCCTTATCATGTTATATTTATTATTTACTTCAATTACATATCAATATCATACCCATCAAAAATAATAATGTTTTGAATAACAATTACACCACAACGTGGAGATGGTAAGCCGTACGCAGGCACGTATGATGACATGTCATTCAAAGGACGGATAGAATAATGAATATGGTTGTAACATATTTATAATAATTTCATAGTATATAGAAGATACTGGAGTTATTAGTTTATAATTGAAATAAAAAAGAAAGAAGAAGTTGAAGAAGAAAGGAACATGAAAAAGGTGGTGAAAATATTACCTCTTCTTCGGGTTCTTCCTTTTGATTTGATCAAAAGTGCTCCTTAGCTTGGATTTATGATAAAAATAATGCATCTAGGTTGATGTGATGGAAGTTGAGATAATATTTGGGTAGGGTTTGGTCGATCCAAAAGGCTTTGAATGTGTGAATAATTGGGTAGAAGTGGTGTCGTTTTATAAGGGGGAGGAGGAGCTTTTTAGGAAAAACTTAAAGTATTAATTTATAATAAATTCTTATTCAGTTTATAATGACTCTAAAGAAAATTATTTCGAGGATAAGGTGGGGCTGGGTCTAAATACATTCAACTAATAGATTTTATACAGGTTTGGGTCACTAAATTAACCTTATCATTTATATTTAATTCTTAGATAAATAGTTTGACATTTACCATGTCTCTTTGTATTTGTATATTATATGGTTAATAAACTTACCATATACATCCAAGAGAACCCCAAGTGTTTCAATAATGATACAAATATCATTATATAAGTCTCTTGGCCGATCCTTAGATTTTTAGGAATTGAATATCAATTAATAATATAATATTTTTTTAAAACTCTTTTATGTCAATTTTGACACTATTTGGTATTTGATATTGGTAAAAATAATAACAGAATTATTACTTCGAAAAAACATAATTAAATAAATTCTAATATGTCATAGTAACCTATAAAATTATTGGAATTCATGAAAAGGCATAAATTACATTAATTTGGATATTTATAATATCAATTATTTTAATATTTCATTAATTAGGTAATTACTGCATCACCAATGTGTCAAAAATAAATTAATTTATTTAATGTCTAAAAATTATATATAAAATACCATTATGTATGAAATATTTTTAGCCTTATAATTAATATTTATAGTTGAATTTATCTTATCTATAACCCTATATTAAATATGTTTTAGTTATTAAACTTTGATTTTAACTCTTTTAACTCTTCTTTGAATTAAATAATAATAAATGTCCTAATCTAATCCAAGTGGACCTAAATGATAATATTTTAATCCTAAAGTTGTTTTTGGTCGAGATGCACTTGTACAATAGAATTAGGACATGTGTTAGGGTAATATTAATATCATTTTTACCCTTAATTACCCTATTTACTTTTAACTGTTGTAAATAAAAGAAAAAAGTTACCATTCACCAAAAATTATTTTTATCTTATTGAACCACATGTTACTCCTTGATATTAACCATGTCTCTAGGATATTCAAAATTCCTCTCATAGAAGAGGTAAAATTATGTTTTATGTGAATTTTCAAATTATCTTAGGAGGTGGGTAAAAGACGGTGAAAAGTTCAATAAAATTTTTATATATCTAAAGTTATTCTAAACTAACTCCAATGAATTACATTGAACTTATATAGGTATTATGTATCTATTTTTACCTTAATTATATTTAAATAAAAAAAATATTATTTATAAAAAAATTCGGTTTTAAACTATAACTCAGTGTTTTTCACGATTAATCAAAAATTGAATATTTTCAAAAATTACCAACAAATTCACCCTAAGCTAATTTCGATATACCGAATCAAAAAATGAAGTCCATTTTGAAATATAAAATTTATAAAATTTTAAAAAGTGGGTATTACTATTCACAACGGTTAGTTTGATTGGTTGTGGTGTGTTAGAACTCGATGTTGCGTACAACACATGCTACTGTATTATTCAAAGAGAAGTGTACTGTGGAAGCTTGGGATGTTACAGAGGAGGAAAATTGTATTGATGTCTTTTTTGAATTTTTGAAATCCTCTTGTTTCTCACACCGAGCATGACTCATGTGGGCTTAGATATTTTTTATGGTCACTACATTTTCACGATAGAATGTACTATGAGAACTCTGATTCCTATCACAATTAGGATACATAGGAAGTCTTCTCAGGGCCCGAGATCACTGGATATCCACTTTAGTAATACAACCCTAATTCCCTTATTATGGGAATCCTCCTTAGAAATATGATCCAAATTAAGCCCCCATAATCATCAAGGCATCCTATTCAAGAAGTAATCCCAAACTCATTTCTCTAAAAGGACTATACTCTCCTAGGAGACTTATCTATCTATGTGGGATTTTATTCCCATCCATATGGGATATGTAGGAGGCCTCCTTGAGGTTCAAACCCAATATTTCAAATTAACAATGTTCTCCTTAGGCCATATTCTTAACTGGGTGTAATCTTACTTGGAAGCCCATATCCTTTACAAGTTCATTGGTTTGTTTCGACAAAATTCCCACACCAAACATTGACTAAGAACCTTTCCCTTAGATGTTCTTGCCACATGAAATTAAACATTATGGTTAGGTCCTTTTCACATGACCTTAAAAGGTATGATGTGTCCCATTAAGCGACATCAAACTATGAGGGTTCTGATTCCTTTCACAAGGATACGTAGATAACTTATTTTATGTGTATGATCCCAAACATCAAAACAATCCATCATGTCCCAATATGACAATAAATTATAGAATTCCTCACTGAGTGGCTTAAAAACCAATATCATCATAAAGGTTATTAAAATAATCTTTAAATAGTTAATGAAAAGATACCATTGATGGAGAACCTCGAATACATACAGATCTTTCCATTAATGAATACCCTTGAATATATACTGATGATTCTAAATTCTATACATGTTAATAAGTGATTATAAATTCCAAGGGAAACTTATGTTAAACATGTTGAATTAATAATGATTCATGAAAATATCTTAAATTTATAAAGAGAGTCCTAGAGTAGAAAATAATTTCCCCCCAAAAGGGTGTGATGAGTCCAACCTGCCATCCTCTCAACCAATGTACGTTCCTAAGTATTGTAAAGTTCAAAATTAACAAACTTCGGCCTTTGGAAAGCAGGTCCCATTTGGATAAAGAACTGTTTGAAGTTTCCAGTTCCTTGAATAAATCAAATGGAAACTGGCTTGAAGTAATGATTCTTAATACTAGTACACACGTTTCATTGAACTATGAAACAAAATTCCTCAAAAGAAGTTCAATATCCCAGGATTTCTAAATATTTTTCAAGAATCTTGATGGAAAATGGGGATCACGATCAGAAACAATTGATAGGGGTACACCATGAAGTGTTACAACTTCATTAATATATAGTATTGCTAAACGTTCAACTGCTAAATCTTCTCTTATATCAAGAAAATGTGGTGACTTAGTAAAAAGATCAACAATGACCCATATTGAATCATTACTTCAAGGAGTCTTTGGCTGTACTACGACAATGTCCATCATAATATCATCCCATTTCCACTCAGGTATGGGAAGAGGTTGTATGACTCCTCTTGGGTGTTGTCTTCTAGCCATACTCTATTGACAAACCATACATCTTGACACATAATCAGAAATCTCCCTCTTCATGTTGTCCCATCCATAATGTTCCTTCAAATCTCTGTATATCTTATTGCTTCCAGGGTGTATATAGAAATTGGAGCTATGAGCATCATCCAAAAATTCCTTTTTTAGACCAGGTATATTAGGAACACAAAGTCTCTTCCCAAATTTTAAAATTCCATCTCCATATACATATTCAATCAATCTCCCATCGTTCATAGCATTAATTTTTTTTGAAACTCCTCTTCATCAGTATAAGAACATTTTTTCCTTTCTAGTAAAGATGGATTGGCAAACATTTGAAAAATTATCAATTTTTCACCTTCCATGATTATTCCCATATCCATCATTACTAGATCCATGAACATAGGATCCCTTTCAGCTCTTATCTTGTTCAGAACTCTAGGATTCTTTTTTCTCAATAAATATTCCACCTAATATGCCTTCCTTGGGTGGTAGTGTATAGTTCAATCATCACTACTTTAATTTTGAGCATTTTCACATGTTGGAGGTGAGGAGGATTAGCAACCACTATTTGATGATCACTAAAGGGTGTATTAGCGACTGCCAATTAGCGTTTTCTAGTATAGCAGTGGGAAGGTAGAAAAACTCCTGCTGGATCTTGTTTCAGTATTAGTGACCACCATTTGGAGGTCACTAAAAGGTGTATTAGCGACCGCCATTTGGCAGTCGCTAATATTGAAATGAAAAACAGCGGGATTTTTCCCGCCTTCCAGCTTGGCTTCTTCACCGCAGTACTCTGCAACACAGCCTGCCACCCGCCGCCACCTCCCTCCCCGCCCTAGTCACCGATGGTCATCACATACACACCATAGCTACCTTCTCGTAGCCCTTCGGTCTCCCCCAAACATCCCATCACTACACCTCAAATGCCCTTGACATACCCAGACTCACTCCGGCCGCCATTCATCTACCATGGCTAGCGAAGAAAGGATTGTAGCAAACCTCCCCCATCTCATCATGTCTCCCACTTCACCCACTACATCCAAGATCGTAAACCATAGGTTTTGCGGTGGATCTTTAGTGTTCTCCAAATGGGGGATGCTTAAGGCTTTAGCGACAAGCCAAAACTTTCCTCTATTTAGCGGACTCTAGGAGGACGCTAAAGGGCTTTAGGGATGGCTTTTAGCAGTCTCTAACACCCATATTTCTAGTAGTGCATAATACTTAAGTATTTAAAGCCATCGCCTTTTCCTCATGTTGAGTTCTTTTTCTGAGAAAATATACTTCAAACTCTTATGATCAGTATATATCTCACATTTTTTACCAAAGAGATAGTGTCTCCATATCTTCAAAGAAAATATTACTATTGATAAATCAAGATCATGAGTATGATAGTTTTGTTCATGAATTTTTAGTTTCCATGATGTATAGGAAATAACTCTATCATTATACATAAGGATTCAGCCAAGTCCTTTCTTTGAAGCATCACAATAAATAACAAACCCATTATTCCCCAATGGTTGAGTCAAGATAGGATCATTGAATAATATTTTCTTCAATTATTCAAAAATTTCATCACATTCTTTTGTGAAAACAAATTTAACCCCTTTACGTGTGATCTTGGTTAATGGGTTAGCCAATCAGGTAAAATTCTGGATGAAACACCGATAATAATCTTATAAATCAATAAAACTACGTACTTCAGTTATACTCATCGGGAACTAGCCATTCTTGGATTTCCCTTGTATTTGATGGATCAAAATAATTCCATCCTATGAGACAATATGTAAAAGAAAATAAATCTGCTGAATCCATAATTCACACTTTCTAAGCTTCCCATAAAATTCATTTCTTTTAAGAGTTTTCTGAATAGTGTGCAAGTCATTTTCATGATCTTCATATATTTTGGAGTATACCAAGATATCATCAATAAATACCACTAAAAATTCATCAAGATATTCTTTGAAACGGTATTCATTATATACATGAGAACATAGGTTTCATTAGTCAGTCCAAAATGAATTACTGTAAACACATAATGCCCATACCTAGTTTGAAATGCTGTCTTGGGAATGTATTCCTTCTTCACACACAACTGATGATATCCAGATCGAAGTTAAATCTTTGAAAAATATTTACCTCCAAGAAGTTGATCAAATAAATCATCAATGTGAGCTATGATATACTTGTTCATTTTTGTTATATCATCGATCTCCCTGTAGACAATGCACTACCTCATAGATCCATCTTTATTCTTAACAAAAAGAACATGGGCTCCCCATGGAAAAACACAAGGGTGAATAAATCCTTTATTACATAATTTATCTAGTTGTTTCTTTAGTTTCACTAATTCCAAAATGGCTATTCTATTAGGGGTCTCAGATATGGTTCTTGAACTGGGAATTAAGTTAATGGAAAACTCAATTTCTCATTCTAGAGGATGTCCATGTAAATACTATGGAAACACGTCAACATATTATTGAATAATAGGTACATCCTCAATTTAAAAATTCCTTTCCTCACCCATAGTTATTTCACTCTCTACCTCCCCAATGATTAAATTTAGTATATCTACTAGGGGTAGATCTAGATGAGAATCAGATGGTGATGTTTCTTCTCTAAAGATAAGGGATTCCTTATCATCATAAAAAATTATAACCTCCTTATTCTTAAAATAAATTTTTTCATCACAGTATAAAATCCAATATATATTGAGGATTGTATCATATTAAATAATGAGTATGATGATATGCTCAATAGATAAAGAAAATTTATATTCCATAATGGTAACTGATTGAAAAAACATAGATGCAATGGTACTTCCCTTTGGAGTTATGACCGATAACTCCCTTGTTAAATCAAATTGTAAATATCTAATTTTCTTAACAAATTGGGAATATATTAATGAATGATATGATCTAGAATCAAATAAATTATTGGATAAATTTGAGGAAACAATTAATGTACCTACCACCACGTTATTTAGAACATCAAAATCCACAGCTGTGATTGCGAAAACTTGGACTTGCTCCCTTGGAATTTTTTGAGGTAAGTTCCATTCATTCTTAGGAAATAAATTTTCATAATTCCACATTTCTTTAAAATTGTATCATTCAATATTAAAAGACTCTTTCTTCCCCTTGAAATCATGATATTGGTGGATTTTTTCTCCACACTTGTAACAAACTCTCATCACCTTTAGGCAAGTACCAGGGAGTTTCTTCTTATATTTACTATAGGGTGGAAATTCAAATTTTTTACTTCTTCCCCTTATTTCAATTTCTTGAGTGTTCAGTAAATCTCTTCTTCTTTTGCTTTTCTTTAAAGTCGTAAGACTTAGGGAATTCCTTTTCTGTATTGATAACACATGACACTATATCTTCGAATGATGAGAAGGATCGTGAGAATAAATCGTGGTGGATAAATGGTTTTAACCCATAAATGAATCAATCAATATTACTCCTTCAGTTACATATATAATCTACTCATTACTTGCTAACCTTGTAATGTTAGTCTCATACTTTGCGAAATTCTCATCCTCATTTTTCCTCAAAGTCAGAAATTACCTTTCCATATATGCTCAATGTTCATGAGGAAAGTATTTTTCTAAGAAAATATCTTTAAACTCCCTCCATTACATATTTGATACTTCTTCATCCTCCTTTGTGTTTTAAATTAATGACCACCATTGATCTGCATCTTCAGCGAGGTGATAAACTGCCATGACAACTTTTTCACTTTCACTACTCCCCAAAACATGAAATATTGTTTCTAAGGAACTTATCCATTGATTAGCTACAAATGGTTTTGTAGGACCATTGAATGTTGGTGGTGTTTTCCTCATAAAGTGTCCTAATAATGATCCTCTTCATTGTGGATCAGGGTGATCCCTACAGGTGTGGTTATTATTCATAACCTGACTGAGTTGTTTCAGTGTGGTTATAAGCGGTTCAGCACCAGTTGCATCACCGGCTCCATTATAATTATCTTGAGTAGGAGGGAAATCCACACATGGATTACATGCATTGATATAGTTTTCCTTCCTCCCACTAGGTGTCATTTCTAAATAAAGGTATACAGTAGATTAGTTTATGAATTGCAGTACATAATTCCAAACTAGTAAAATACATAACATAAATTGAATAGTTTTTGCAAATAATCCATAAACATAAAAATGTTTTCTTTTAGGAATTATTTACTCATAAATACTTCATAATATTTTGTAAAGAAAAGGTTAAATATCCTAATCATATCCCCCAATAGTGTCAAACCAGGTGCACAATAAGGCCTATTGTTGTGTACCAGGATACCCAGGGTCAAACTCGAAACTCCTTGTCAGTGTTTTAACTCCTAGGTACATCTATTCCAGAACCACGTCCACTTGTAGTATCCAAATAATGATTTATCTCTAGTAAAACACACATAATATCTAAATTACAAAAATTTCTAGATATTCTTATATACTAATCCTCAATGTTTATATTAGGGTAATGTTCTCTAATAAGAGTTTTTTTAAATCTAGTTTCCCAGGTTTTTATTAAACATCCTTTGATACAAACTTTAACACCCAAACCCAAATTACCCAAAGTCAGTGCATTATTACATAACATTGGCATGATCACAAGAGATTAAGTCCAAAAATACTGATCAATTTAGTAGCTTTGGAAGTACTAGATACATACATAAGTTTTACATTACATTACAAAATGAAAACAAACAACATTGTGTCTTCTTATAACACAATCATATCTCATAGCCTATTCCTATAGGTCAATCTTAATATAATTCTTCACATAATCGGAAAAATAAAACATAAAAAAGGGGTGAGATAAGATGCTCAGTAAGGATAACAATATAACAGAAACTATCATAAATGAGCATAAATATTTAAGGCAATGTATAAGAATAAAACACAGGCATTTTAAACATAAACTTCATCATAATATGGAAAAGATAAATCAAATAATGTCATTTAATTATTCACATCGATATTCTACTAGTCAAATAATCACATGTAAAATAAATATCTGTTTTCATAATGATGGAATGCATAATGGCAGACATCAGAACCACATAGTCAAGGCCTCATTCCAATACAACAAATAAAAATATTTTCAAGGCCTTTTGACAAGACACTATTTTGTCTCATGATACTTACTCATGCATCGAGGGGCTATAGTGGTCCTTTACCTTCACTACTATGTCCAATGTATTCCATATATGAAATGATTGAAACTTAACATAATAATTTGAATTAAAACAAGAATACTAAATGTTAATATTTTAACCATAAACCATGAAAGGTATAAAAATAGAACATACACAATAAAACATATCAAAAAACCATTAATACAATATGTAATATTATATAATAATAAATCAACTTCAAACAACCGTAAAATCCAATAAATGATGTTGACATTAATGAAATCAAAACTATTTAAGAAAAATATATCTTTCTATCTTGAAATAATTTTAAAGTCACATAATTATAAAAGAAAACATTTATTTTGAAAATATTATTATCAGGTTTTAAGGGAAGCTTTAAAGGTGTTATAATGACAGAAAATAGCCGCACCCACTGTATAAGTTGAAGAAACATTGTTTCCTTAATTTTTTGAAAAGATCATAAAGTACCTTGTTTGGACAGTGACAGAAATATTCCTTCAAAACAATTTTATACAAAGTCAAAAAAGGGTATAAATTAATTTCATCCATAGTCTAGTAAATAGTAAAAATGGTTCAAAATACATTTTTAAGAAACACAGATGTGGATATTAAAGAGGTCTTATTAGATACTCACATATTAAGAATCTCGAATAATAAAGAGATTTAAAATTAACTCTTACCTTGTACTTTTCCATAGTAGATGATAATTTAACCTTCTGTATAATGGTTAAATCATTGTTATTAAATTATAAAAGAACCACATATACAAATATGATATCATATATGATCCTATAATATTTCATTGATAATAATAATTTTGTAGTATCATTGTTTCAAGTGTTAATTGATTCATTTTCCTTTATATGTTTTGTTACGTGTGTCATGTTAGTTATGGATATGATATATTTGATTCATATCAAGAATGATATTATGTTTTTACACATTATTTTTAATCATAAAATGGAAATTATTCTTTAATTTTTATTATGGGGAATAAAATCTCATCGCGTCGTGGAGACGGTAAGTAGTACGTACGCACTAGCGACAATATCATTATATTAGTGGTAAAATTGTATGCAATTGGATGATATATTATATATACAATATCATTAAAATGATATATTTATTATTTAATTCAATTATACTAATTATTATACCCATAAAAATAATGTAGTGTTTACTAACAAACCACACCATGACGTAGAGATAGTAAGTCGTACGTATGCATGTATGGTGACCTTTTCGTTCATAGGATGGATAGAATAATGAATATAGTTGTAAAATATTTACAATAAATTCTCATTATTTATAAGGTTCTGGATTTATTATTTTATTATGGAAACAATAAAGAAAGAGGTTGTGGGAGAAGAAAATAACTTTGAAAGAGGTGATGACGTAATTACTTCTTTTTCAGGTGCTTCCTTTTGATTTAAACAAAAGAGAAGCATAAGTAGGATTTATGATAAAATTATATCCTATAGGATGAAGTGAGGGTAGTTGGGAGGATATTTGAGCAGGGTCTGTCTAATAAAAATGGCTATGGATGTGTGAATTTAAGACAAGGGGAAGTATTCTTTTATAAGAGAGGTGAGCTGCACTTTAGGAAAATCTTGAAATACTATTTTATTATAAAAAAAATTTCGTTTTATAATATCTCCATATAGATTTATTTCTAAGATTAGGTGGGTATGGTTAGAATTCATCTCAAACTATTGGTTTTAGAAATGTTTAGGTCACCATATTAACCTTGTCTTTTAGATTTATCTCTTAGTTAAATAGTTTAACTTTTATCATGTGTTCTTGTTTTATTATAATACATTGTTAATAAAAATACTATAAATTTCTAATAGAGGATAAAGTGGTTAATTATTGACATATATATCATTATATATGTCTTTTGGATAAACCTTATATTAATAGGACTACTATATAATTTAATAAAATAGTATGTTTTTTTAAAACACATTTCTGTCAATTTTGACACTATTTAGTATTTGGTTTTTGTGAAAGTCTTAAAAACGTGATTGCTTCAAAATAAAATTCATTAAATCAACCCTAACAAGTCATATTAACCTAGAAAATTCATGTAATGCATCAAAAATCTCAATTAACATTTATTTTAATATTTATAACATCAACTATTTTAGTCTTTCATTAATAAGGTAATTACTCAATCATCAATGTGTCATAAATTTAATTATTTAATGTCTAAAAATTATAAATAAAATACCACAATGTAGGAAATATTTTTATATTTCTAATTAATATTTATTGTCGAATTTATCTTATGTATAACCCTATATTAAAAATGTTTTAGTTATTAAAATTTTAATTTAACACTTTTAACTCTTCTTTAAATAAAATATAATAAATGTCCTAATCTAATCCAAGTTGGTCAAAAAGGATCATATTTTTGTCCTAATGTTTATTTTGGTATAAAAACATTTATCCAATAGAATTATGACATGTGTTAGGGTAATTAAAATACCATTTTACCTTTAATTACCCTATTTAATTTTAACTGTGGAAAATAAAATTCCAAACAAACTATTCGCCAAAAATTATTTTCATCCTATTGAACCAAATTATACTTATGGATGTCAACTGTGTCACTTGTATTTTTTAAATTCAATTAATATAAGTTTTGATATTACATTTTATGAAAATTTTCAAATGTACCTAGAAGGTGGGTAAAAGATGTTAAAAAATTCAATAAAATTATATATATATAAAATCTTATTATAAAATGACTCCAATGAATTATATTGGATTAATATATGTATTGTGTATATATTTTTAATTTAAAATAAATTTAAATTTAAAAATAATTATCTAAATAAAATGTTGATTTTAAACAATAACGCGGTGTTTTTCACTATTCATCAAAAATTGATAGTTTTTAGAATAATACCAAAAATCACCCTAATCTAATTTTGATATTCCGATTCCAAAAATGAATTCAATTTTAAAAAATAAAATTTATAAAATTTTCAAAAGTTGGTATTACTATTCATAACTAGTTTTTAAACGGCGAGTTTGATTCGTTGTGGTGTGTGAGAACTCGGAGTTACATATAGCTCAAGATACTATATTATTCAAAGAGAAACGTACTATGGAAGCTTTGGGTGTTACAATAAATGATAATGAGGTGGAAGTTTATCTCTACCTTAAACATGTGTATGGTGTAACAAATATAAATTTTTTCATCCTATAATCCATTTCTAGATATATCATAAAAACATGAATATATGGAAACCTATTGCATGATCTCTCACCATTATGTCATATTTCAAAATGAGAGACAAGAGAGATATGAGATAGCCAATTCACTATTCACATTAATGCCTAGATAGTTAGCAATAAATAGTCATCATGTAGTCAAGATTATCATCCTTATAGAGTGCTTGAATATAATAGGCTATAAAATCCCTAATGGGTTCTTTAGAGACTACATTTTATCCTCACTACATAAAGGTATATTTAATTTCATATTGAATTATTATATTATTAGTAGTGATAAAGCTCTTTCAAAACTATGAACTTTGATTTTTGGAGTTGATAAATTAATGGAGGGTAAAAATATTACAATCCATATAGTGAATAAAAAGAATAAAAAGTTATATGGAACTAAGAATCACTCTAATTCTATGGATATTGAGAACCGTTCATCCAAGAAAATGAATATCCAAATATGGGTGATGTAAAAAATGATGTATTATGTTATGCATATTGTAACCCCATCCATTATAAGAATAATTTCTCCTTGTTAAAGAGGTAATGAGATGCTTCAACTGTGTTTTTTATAATTGAAAAGTTTCCATATCTTCTATTTGGGTATTAGATATAGCTTATGGTACTCAAAAATGTATTCAAATGTTGGAACCAAGTTTATTCACGAATATTTCTAGGGGATATGTGGATATTTATGAAAAAAATGGATTGTTAATTTTTTCTTTTTCAAAATTAAAATACCACCCTCCATTGCGAACGTAGAGGATCTTGGTTCCAAAATATTATTTTGTACCAACTATTACTAAAACCCATATTTTTGTATCATACCTAGAAACATATGTTTTTTTATTGTGTAGACTTATGAGTTTTTTATTTTACCAATATAGCATATGTTATGGTATGGAACAATTAAAAAAATTATGTATTAAAATTATGGAAATCATGTATTTGAAATTGATAATAAATCAGGTTCACAAGACTCATCCCACCTAGTCATGAAATCACTACCTTGTTCATGTAAATGAGAATAATTTGAAATATATATCAAGATAGTTATTTATATTGTTTTTAACTAAATCCACATGTCAATTTTCTTTTTTTTATTGTTTAAAATGACCAATACACCTTTTAGGGGTCATATTGAAAGGTCCACATAGATTTTAGAATTGGTAAACACTAATGTGTGTGGAAATTTTCTTGAAGATTCAGTTTTTGGTTATTCTAACTTCAGAATGTTTTGGATGAGTTTACAAAATACGATTATATCTACATGATGTGGTACAAGTTATAATTCAATAATAAATTCAATGATTTTAAGAAATACTTATATAATAAAATTGGTAATAAGATAAATAATCTTTGATTTGATCAAGGTGATGAATATCTTAATAAAGAGTTTATTGACTTTCTATAGGAGTGTGGTATTCTATCTCAACTCACTTTACCTTATACGCCACATTGTAATGGTGTATGTGCAAGGGGGGATCATAGTTTACATGAAATGGTAAGGTTGATGATGATCCATGAAGAACATCTATTACCCTTTGGGTATATGCATTACCCAATCTATCATACACAATAAATTGAGTTCCAGTTATGTTGGATAATGGAATTATATTTGATTTCTGGAGTGAAAAGAATCTCATGTTATAGCATACTCATGTATAGGGATATAAGCAATTTTTAAGTCCAATTCATTAAAGAAACTAACATCATGGGTCAAAAAGTATATCTTTTAAAGATATCCCAGGAAACAAAGGGAATATTACCTAAAATTTCCCTTAGATAAGAAAATAATTATTGTAGTAAAATCCATGTTTTTTATGAGAGAACTTGTAACTAAAGGAGATAGTTTTGGCATGATTAACATTGATAAAGTTGATTTGAATGATAAACATGAGTCAGTATAGAAAATATTATACAATTCCTCATGGAAAATGATGTTCATAACGAAATACTTCATAGGTTCACTAGAGAGGTTAGAGAACTAGAAATATATGGTTTTTTATTCATCAATGATGGTGAATCATTATTATTGGAAAATAATGATCATATTTCCTATAAGGGGGTAATAGAGATCATAATTAACAAGATTTTAAGGTGTAATGAATTCTAATATGGTTTCCATGTTTAAGAACCATGTTTGGATTTTGGATGATCTACTAGTTGTTGTAAATCTCATTGCTTGTAAATGTGTATTCAGTATAAAACAATTCATGGATGGTAAATTTAGTACCTATAATGAATATCTTGTTTCTAAAGGTATTAAAAACATCAAGTCAATGACTATGATGAAACATTTTCTCCAGTATCCAGGTTTAAATATATTATAATTATATTGTCTATTACATCTTTCCATGACAATGATATTTCAAAGATAATTGTAAAAAATCCTTATGTAATGTTAACCATTATAATGAATTATATTTAACATAACAATAATGGTTTTTGAATCCAAGTAACACCCAAATGGTAATAAATTTTAAATAATACATTTACGGATTGATACAAGCATTTGTGTCATGGAATATTCCGTTTGATGAATCCATAAGAAAATTTATTTTCTTTAAGAATGAATGTGTGTCATGTATTTAAAAGTGATTTAGTGGGAGTAAGGAAGTTATCCTAGTTTTATATATAAATGAAATATTACTTCATGGAAATGAAATAAAATTCTTACAGTTATTAAATGAAAGTTAATAAAGTGATTCTACATAATGTTCTTATATGAATAGGCCTCTATGCTTAGTATCAAGATCTTTTCTGATAGATCAAAGTTGATTCATTTGCTAATTCAACAGAAATATAATAAAAATACTATACATATTTATTATGTTAAAATACAATAAGGGAAAGGATCTAGTTTCCCAAGGTATAAATCTTTCGCTGAAAATGTGTCTAGGCTCACAATAAGAAATATAGAAAATGATTAAGATCCCATAAATTTCTCTAATAAGATCAATATATTTTTTTATGTTGTATACTGGGCTTGAAGTTCTATATGACCTGAGTATGGTTAGAAGATATCAAGCAAATCAAGGTGAGTATTATAGGTTTTTTTAATGATATCCTTAAGTATCTAAGGTGAACTAAGTTCTTGTTCCTAGTATATGGAGGATATAAGATTCTAGTCATGTCGGGTTTTATAGACAGATATTTCAAATGGATAAGAATTATTTAAATTTTCAGTAAGGATATTGTTCACTCTCCATAGAGGAGCTGTGATTTAGAATATCTCAAAGTATATATTTTTTAATTATTCTACAATGGATTTGAGGTATAAATAAAATTATGGTGTAACCAAAAAAACATCATGGATATGAAAATTTGTAGAAGATTTTTTTGTGGGGCTTAATAGTAAAAAAACTTCCACATTATATTGTAATAATATTATAGTGGTTACTCTTGTAAAAGATCCATGGTCACATCAAAGGATAAAGTACATAAATTGTATGTATCACCACATGATGTATTTTTCTCACGGGTGTGAGGTTAAGATTGGTATATTTTTCATATATGAGATCTTGGAAGATAGCTTGACTAAATCCTTATATTAGTAAAAGCATGAATTTCATGTGTGAGATAGTGGAATGTTGGTTTCTAGATGTTAACACTAGTTCAAGTGGGATTATTTTGGAATGGGTTCCCTAGAATATTGAAAATCGATAAATTCTTGAACCAAATTGTTGGATCATCACATATTATATTTAATAAATTTAAGAAATTAAATAATTTCTTTGTGAGAAATTCACTCTTCATTGATGGATATGGTAATGAATCTATGTCAAAATATCATTGAATTCTATAAACCAAGATGATATTCCCTCTAGAAGTGATCCACATCTGTTCTTTGAATCTAAAAAAATTATCGTAGGAATCTATGGGTGCGAGAATGGTAGATCCTATCACTTTCATCATTCACCTTTGATTTTTCTAATAATTGCTTCCAAAGGATTATTTTTTATCTCTCTAGACTCTATTGTTGAAGGTGGAGGGAAATTATTCCCTATTCTGCGGATTTATCCATGAGAGGGACCTATTTAGGGATTGAGAGGATTCTCGACCAATTTCATTGTACACAACACAAAATGAATTATATTTCTTAAGAAAAAAATACAATTAGGTTTATAAACTGCTACGGTTGAAAAATTTATAATTTGGTAAGTTCCCTTGATTGTTTTTTTAATCCCCATGGAACCCCGTGTTTATAATAAAACAATATTATTATTTCTTAACATGCACTAAACTCACGAATTAAATTAAATATTATTTATTCAAAAAATATTCAATATATATTATTTATCACTGGACTATTAAACAATGTATTAAATTCCTCTGTAATATTTATTGGGCCTTGAATAATGAATTTTTTTTAAAAATATCTCTATAATATACACTAATAAATAAATAAATATTATTTTCTCTAAATTGAAAATAAATATTTATTGAATATTCTTATCACATAATATTATCTCGAAAAACTGCTAACAAAATATATATGATTAAGAAGACATGAATAATGATTAAAAAATGTGTGGGAATAATAATTATTCAACTTTTCAAATAATAAATATTAATATGTTTTTTAATTGGGATTCTCAATACGCTTATTTTGTGGTCATCTATGCCTCTTTCTTAATGTGATTAGGATATGAATCCGACACTATAAGGTTAGCATCTAGAAACAATCCAAGGAACCCATATAGAATTAAGTTAATGTCAAAATGAATAAATACCTCATATATAAGACTACTATGTAAGAAAATCACTTTATTACAATATCTCTAATAAATTAGGTTTCATGTTGGTGCCATCAACCTATGTGCTCAATATATCTTAATTTTTTTTTCTGAAAATCAAACATTCCTATAGAACACCATGGACATGTATTTTTTTATACTATATCATTTTCATCAAAATTCCTGAGATATCAACTTACATTAAACAAAAGAAGGAACAAATACTTTCTCACATTATTCATTAATGAAATATTACTCATAATGCACCAAATGTATCATACCTCACTGCGAACATATGTCATCACAGTTTTCATCAATACATCAATGTAAAAAAATCATAATAATAATTAATAATATTATCAAATTATCAGGATCAATACACATATTATCATTTAGAAGCATCCAATAACACATATAAATGTGGATTTACTACTAGAAGGTCTTGTGCTCAAAATATCTTACACTAGAGTTTACCAAGTGGTACACCATCAGAAGGTTATACGATGTCTTATGAGTATCCGCCCCTGATATCTTGTATCATATTTGTCCCCAAAATGATTCCATCCAGATATATAACTTATATTTAAGAAAATTTTCATGGTCCTTCTATGTTTTAATAATAGCAGGGAACTTGTTGGGAATTACAATGTGACAACTACTCTTAAGACATTTTCACATTATATATTACATATAATAACATTCATGATGTGATAAGGAGTTTAATAATATTGAAAATAATGAATACTTGTTATCATAAAGTACACATAATTTAGTTCTAGGGAACCGACTCTGACAGAATCCCATTTATTCTAGAGATAACTACTAACAAGTTTTCATCTACTGACACTCACATATTACCAATGCTTTGACATAGATAGGATTTTAGTCATGGGGTCGACCACATTTTCATCTATGGTAACTTTTTTACCATAACTTTATCTCTATGAGAAAAATACCTCAAGATTCGATACTTCTAGGGTATGTTCATTGTTATTTGGTGTGGCCTTATTTCTTTTGTAAGAGAAACCATTGTATTATAATCACAATACATTGTGATAGGTTCTTTACTACTAGGTTCCAAATTTATATCTTTGAAAATGATTTTTATTAAATGTATACCTTGGATTCATCAGAAGCCACTATATACTTGGACTCAACTATATAATCTCCGATAACTGGATGCTTTGAAATTTTTTAGCTCACAAATCCTCCATTAGGATAAAAAATATATCATAATAGTGAATTAATGTTAGTATGATCTATTTATAAACTATAATCAATATAACCTTTCATGACTAGCTCATCATCTCCACCATACACCATGAACTTATCCAAGGTTATTCTCAAATACTTCAGGATAACCTTAACATCAGACCAATATTATTCTCCAAGATCATCTTGATGTATTTATTCCAGATCAATGCACAGGTAACATCAAGTATAGTTTATAACATAGCATAAATTATTAATCCTATCATTGAAATTTATGGTATCGTACTCGTTCTCTCTTTATCTTGATGCATCTATGGACACATTTTAATAGAAATATGTATACCATGTGACATTGGAACCAATCCCCTCTAGGATTGTTCTATACTAAACAACTTTAATATTTGGTCAATGTATGTTCTTTGAGTTAGTCTAAACAGACTTTTGAATCTATCATGACTGATATTGATCCCTATAATATATTTTGTTTCACTTAAGTCCTTCATTGAGAAATGCTTGTTTAACCCATATATAATAGACTCTAATATAAGTATTTTATTTTAAATAAGTAATATATCATCCACATATTCTTCTAGGATAGAAATTTCATTCACACTAAACCTATTGTAAATACATTACTCATATTAATTCTTAATAAAACTAAAATAATTTATAGTTTTATTGAATTGAATTTTCCCTTACCTAGAAGATTTCTTAAATCCATAAATCAATCTCTACAATTTCGAAATATTTTTTGCATCACCTGGAGTCACAAAAACTTTTTTTTCACCATATAGATATTTTTTTGAAGGATCCCATTAATTAAGTATATTTTTACATCCATATAAAAAATTCCATAGTCACAGTGATCATTTATAGAAAGTATAATTCTGATGGATTTAAACATGGAAAATGGTGAAAAGGGTACATCACAGTCAATTCCTTGATGTTGTTTAAACCCTTTATCTACTAGCCTTGCTTTATAAGTACTTAATTTACCTCCCATGTCTTGTTTTCTCTTGAATACATTTATACACCCTACAGGATATACATCATATGGTGCAGTGACCAGAACCCAAATTTGGTTTTTATACATAGAATCCCTTTCTAAATTCATGGCTTATTGCCATCTTACAGCTCATGATCTCTCTATTTCCTCTATATAGGATATAGGTTCATCATTTTCCACCAATAATGAGTCACCATATTAGGTGACTGGAAAACTATATCTTCATCATTGTCTTACCTATCTAGTGCTCCTATGTAGTACTTTTTTACAAAAACGTCTTCTTACATAGGGAAATCTGGAATCTATTCATGTACCAAATCTTTCATATCTTAAGCATCAAATTTATTGAAGTAAATATTATTCCCACTATCTTTTTTAGTATGTTCTCCCTCTCAAGAAAGATGGGTTTTTCGGTGATATTCACTTTCTTGTCTGAGGGGTTGTGTAGGTAGTATCCCTTTGTTTCCATCTGATACCCAATAGAAAAACCTTTTTCCATAGGATGATAATCTATTTCCATAGAATGAAAAAACAAACTCTTCCCAACCACATACACATATATGTGACAAAATGGGTTTCTTTCCACACTATAACTCTAAGGGAATATTGTTTTTTTGTTTTTTTGGTATTCGTTTTAATGTATATTCCATAGTTTATAATGCATATCACAACAATTATAATGGAAGATATACATTACTCATAATTGACCTAAATATGTCTAAAATGGTGTGGTTCCTCCTTTCATTAACACCATGACACTATGGTGTGTGTGGTTGAGTTAGTTGAGATATATTCTTAAACTCTCATATAAAGTTGATAAAGTCTTGGTTAAGATATTCACCACCTCGATCTGATTAAGATTATTTATCTTATTAACAAGTTTATTCTCTACATCATTATTGAATTCATTTAATTTATCAAATGAATCATACTTTTATCTCATTTGGTAGACATATCCATATATAATCAATTCATCAGTAAAATTTTTGAACTAAGAATATCCACCTTTAGCTTCTATTAGAAATGGTCTACACACATTAGTGTGTACCAATCCTAGAATCTATATAGATATTTCACCCTATTAATTGAATGGGGGATTGGTCATTTTTTATTGTAACCATCATGATATATTTAAGTAGTTTTAGCTCAGAAGATTCTAAATAACCATCTTGGTAGACCTTTTTCAAATGCTTTCCATGTACATAACCTAGATGGGGATTCCATTTTTGGGTCTTATATGAGTCATGTGAACATGATTCATTATCTATTTCCAATAATTTGTTATAATAATTTAATACATAAAGACTATAATTTTAATTTTCTATCAAATAACATATGTTTTCATTAAAAAAGAAACAATTTTTATTCCCAAAAAAGAAAATAAAAACACATGCATCTAGGAATGATACGGAAATTATTTTACTAGAAAACATTTGTAGATAATAAAAGTATTATAAATCAAATATCATTATTGTTGAAAATGAGAGGTGGTTGTCTCCATTTTATAGAGAATTCAGCCTCACACCATTGGAAGCTATCAAATCCACCTCTCTTCTAGAAATCTTTCAGAATCTACATGGTTCCTGCATTTGGATATATACATGAGATACAAAAGATGTATCTAATACCCAATGTGTAGATATTAAAATATTTCACTCTATAAAAAATGTGACATTAGCTTAACCTTGATTCTAGGTGCAGTTCATCATCCAGTGGCCTTGATTGCTATATGAAAAACATATATCTTACTTTTCCATACACTACCTTTGGATCCTCCTATTATTGAATTGAAGTTTATCAAGAGCTCTAAACTTGTTATGAGTCTTGGGAACCTTCTACTTGTTATTCCTTTTCTTATTCACCATAGGTGACATGGGTTTGTCACACCCCATGTCCTTATCCACTTGGAAAATTTGAGGATGAAGTTAGGAAAAACTATTCTAATTATTTCTCCTATCACAATTAATAATAAAACTAGATATGGTCTTGGGAAGTGTGTAATATTTGAGATCTATGCAGAAATCATCTCATAATTTAATCCCAAATATGTCTAATCATTCAATGTATCGAATAAGATTGACTTCAAGAGGACAAAATGGAACACTCTCCAAGAATAGTTGCTTATAGAGAATTTTATATCTTCCAGAATGGCTGAAATACCTTAATGTTTTATTAATTTTTTATAATTCCATTTTTAAGGGTTGAAGGGTAACACTTGACATTACGAGACCCAAAGGACTTAAGGAATTAATTCATTAAAAACTATGACTACTTGAAACTACCCCTACCCAGCATCTACATCGTGATCATCCCTCCAAATTTACATGGTTGTATGTCTAGTTTTCCAATGTAGAGGTTTATAGGCCCGGTACCGATGAAAAATTTCATACCCTCTCATTTCTAAAAATTTTCTCACTCTGCTCTGGTGAATGTGCCTTTCCCTGAATCCACTTCTGGGGGTTGTTCCTTGTATAAAGTTTCTGGTAGAATCTACACATCAGGTGTCCTAAAGGCCATGGGATGTACCTATGACCTTAAGGTGGCCCAAAATCCTTCATGACCTATAGTAATGGGTGACCCAAAGGACTTAAAGACTCTATTCCCAAACCAGTGGCCCGATAGTGAGTATTTCTTGCTACTGCATTACCGAACAGTACCTTCTATAGTACCTTCTACAGTGCTTGCTACAATTCTTACTATAGTAACCCAGAATTGTGCCTCTGCCTATAATTAACCTGGGTAACATAGATTCACTTATAGATTCCTCACTAACCGGGATGAGCCTTATGTGTGAGCATTAAAGATGTTATAGCTCTCTTGTCTTTCCTTCTATTGATAGAGATCCCAAAGTTGAGACATTATGCTATATAAATCCATGTCCTTATTTTTCTTAAAAATATTATTAGTCATGGATGATAGAATAAAATACTAAAAATATGTAGCATCATTCAAAATTTTCTCATATATATTTGACACTTTCTCACTAGCCTTATTACCATATGCATCAGGAATACATTCTTCCAGCATATACAATTTCCTTTCATGGAATATGATAACACATAAAATCCTTCACCTCTCTTGGATACTTATTCTATTGAGAAGGTTATCCTTATCAAGAATAGATTGCAATGATATTTCTGAATTAGTTTTTTATTTTTTCTTCTATAAATAATATGAGCAGAGTTTAGTACATTAACTAATAATATTAGAAAAATAAATAAATATTATATTTATTAATCCCCCACTTTTCTGTTGAAACCTAATAGCCCTCAAAATTTCCTTTAGAATATCCAATTTCTTGAGCATTATAGTGTTAACGATCCATATTACCCTTTTCATCACCCCAAAATTGGTTGTTCCAGGAATTTGAGGGGGTTTAAGTAGGCATTTCAAATGTAAAGTACATTAAATCATAGTTCCTTGATCTTTTTAGTAGACCCCCAAATCCTGAAATCCATAAATTAGATGTCCTTAACATTTTCTTAATAATTACACCAAGCCATTCTTTGTAAATCAACACCTAATGTGATCTAATTTAATTCAACTCAAAATATCAAGTTAGAATTACCCAATAATTGAAAGCAACCCAACATTGGTTAGTCAAGCACATTGAAATGTTGTTCAGTTTTAACTGAAGTAGTGGAAGGTTATACATACATTATATATATTCTTCAGGGATTTTATCTTTTATCCATAAATTTAAAAATTTAACTTTATTAAATTCTTGATAATATTAAGTGGATTTACTTAAGTGATTAACCATGTGTTAGATATTATATATGAATAATATAGTTTATTCAATTTCTATCTGGGATTTTTATTAATTCATTTATTCATGTGATATTGAAAAAAAACATCCACAAAGAAATAACCATACAAATTGATAGAAATAAAATAATAACATAGTATGATCATGATCTTTTGCCAATGGTTATTTTATCTAGAGGATGATAAACTAACCACTAGCCTAGGGAAAACATCATGAACAGTTAATGGTTCATGTTGCATCTTCCCACCTGTCCACCTATGTATCTCTCTTATATTGGTTTCTCCTAAACTCCAAATTTTAGCTGCGTCCTCTAGCTTTTGAGATACATCTATTAGATATGTTCTTACTCAAATCTAGTTGATATAACCAAGGATTATTTAAGGGTTTTTCATAAGATAAACCATGGTCGTATAGGGCCTTATATAATGTGATGAGAGATGACATGCAGGCCAATAATTTAATTTAATTATAACTAAAATGAAACCAATTACATACAAAGGTCTAGTATAAGCTCATGATTATCCAAATACATGAAACGAATTCCAAAATTAATAAAACTAGCATTCAATCCTGATAATTCTTATTTCAGATAAATCATTATTGAGTCAATTAATTATATTCTTCAATTAATCAATTATTTTATCATAATTCTCATCTAAATATTCAAAAGATTATCATCCATCAAAATTTTTAAAAAAATAAAAAGATTTTTTTAAAATCAATTGTGTACAATATTTAACTTAGAGGAAACATGGTGAGCACCCATCCGAACAACCCAACATGTATTATAGTAAAATATTGTTTACTCCAGCAACATTTGGTATAAAAGACTTATCATGTAATTTCATAGTGTGTAATATCAAATTAATGGCCACACTGAACTAATGATATTTATATAGTGTGATATTATTAAATTTTTGTAGAGTAATAACATAAATGTGACTTACACATAATTTTTATATCGAAACATTAAGAAAAATAATTTGACATTTATATATATATATAACATGTCACATGTCGTGTACTATCAATATAATGACCACACAAAAATCATATCGAAATTTTTTTCATAGTATATTAGATTAATTTTCAATTCTATGTAATTTGGTAGAAGTACACAGTGTGTACATTGGGGATATATGACATGTATTTTAGTCACCATCTCTCTGTAGTAAATGCCTAGGGACTCAATGTGTAACAGTTCAATAAAAAATATTGGATTACACTGGATGTAAAAGGTATAGATGGTGTGTGGTCTTCGATTTACACAGTGACTAGTCATGTGGGTTGTGTAAGAGAATATATGCCACATCTATGACTAAGGGACTACACGTTGTGTACTGAAGTTACACAGTGTTTAATCTAGATGATCGAGTGCCAGGATGGCCCAATCAACACAATGTTTTCAATTAAATTCACCGTGTGTAAAAAAATAATGTAACTTGAATAATTTATGGATTAATTCTTGGTGCATTAAACACTAGGAAATGGCATGTACCATCAGGTTACACAAAATTTACTCTTATGTTATCTGGATAGACTTATTGGCACCTTTGAATGAGATCATTAATTTTATTTCTTTCATGAAACTGATCTACTTGATTATATTTATGAGAAATTAAGAGGAGGAAAAAAGATCTTGAAATTCAGATTAAAGAATGATTATAGTAGTATTGAAAACCAATAATAAATGTTTCAATCAATCAATGATTTTAAATAATTATAAATAATTATGAAACCATGGACTAATACTACTTGTAGGTTATGGTTGCATAAGAAGTGTCAGATGGGTCATACCAAATTTTCTTTTTGTCTTGATTTATGATTAATCTGAGAAATACAGAATGATAAAGACAATGATAAATAATATTGAATCAAAGAATATAAAAAATTAATAAACACTAGAACCAATGTGTAGTATTGTTGTATATTATTTATAATTAATTTAATCAATTAAAGAATTACCTTTTGACATATTCTTTATTAATTAATGGATATGACAATGGATCTATGTTGTACCATTTTTGTATTGTAATAGTCATTAATACAATCACTTTTGAGGTACTCCACATTTTTTCCACAAATATTAGAACATCATCATAGTTTTCTCCAGGTTATAAAAAAATTAGATCACATCTGTTTCATCATTCTCCTTTTCTAACTTAAAGAAATTCTTCTAAATAATTCTCTGTGATCTATCTATAATTGAGAGAGGAAGGTAGATGAATATCACTCTCCTTTCTTAGGAGGGTTATAGGAGAGTGGTATCTCTATATATTGATTGGATTCTCACTTGATGTCATTTTTTCACAAAACAAATTAATTCGATCTCTTATGAAAATAATATAATTTTGTTTATATAATGCTATGGTTAGAAAATAAATAATTACACAAGTTCATTTTGTTATTTATTTAATCCCCATGGAATACCATTTCTATATTAACAATATAATTTTTATTTCTTAAAATACACTAAACTCGCAAATTAAAATATGTATTATTTATTCAAATAATATTAAATATATATATTATTTATCACTAAACCATTAAACTCGATCCATAATTCATTGAAAATATTTATGGAGCCTTGAATAATGATTATTTATTTCATAAATAAATATCAGTTCATTATTCTCCAATAAATAAAAAATATTATATTCACTAAATAAGAACTAAATATCTAATAAATATTCTTATCACAAAATATTTTCTCAAATATCTAGTGATGGAATATATGCGATCAAAGAAACATGAATAATTATTAAAAAAACAAGTGGGAATAATATTTATTCAAATTCTAAAATGATAAATAAAAATAAATTGTTAAACTGAGATTCTGGATACACATAGTATGTGACCCTATAGGCCTATTTCACATTGGCATTAGGTGAAGAAGACTAATGTCTAAGGTAGCATCTAACAACATGGAAAGGTACCAATAGTGAAAGAAGTTAATTTCTCAATGACATAATACCTAATACAGATACTTACTATGTAATATAATCCCTTTATTGTGATTTCTCTAATCAATCAGGTTTTATGCTGGTGTCACCAACCTACGTGATCGATGTCTCCTTATTTGACTTTCTAGAAATAAAAATTTCATATAAAACCCCATGGACATGGCTTTATTTAAGCTATATCATTTCAATCAAAGGGAATGATATATCAAAAACCATTAAAGAATAAAAGGGGAAAATAGATTCTCACATTAGTCATTAATCAAATATAACCCACGAAGAACCCAACATATCCAACCTCTCCATGACTAAATTTTGTCACATTTTTCACCAATACATAAATGTATGTGGATTATAACACTCATTGATAATAATTTAAAACTCTAAGGATCAATACACACATTCGTAGATTGGAACATCCAATAGCTCGTATAAATATGAATATTCTACATATAGATCATATTCTCTAAATATCCAAAACTAGATTTTACCATGGGCATAAACAATGAGAAGGTGTCTCAATGTCCAATAAGCCTCCACCCCCGATAGCTTGTATCGTTTTACCCATAAAGGGTTTCATCCTTCTACAGAACATATAATTATGAATACATTCATGTAACTTCTAGGTTTTTATCATAGTGGGGAACTAATATGACCTTTCAGTGTGATGGAAACTATTAAAACAATATCAGAGACTATGTTAAAAATAAGAAAAATCATGAAATGATAAGGATTTAATTAATATTCAAAACAATGAATATAGGTTATCATAAAGTAAAAAAAGTTGGTTTTATGGTACCAACTACAACAATAATTTTCTAAGGGTAATTGTCGTAATGAAATATACTCAAAGATCCCTAAAATTAAGAAAACTTAGAGGTTCCATGAAATTATTCTTAAATATATGTTCTATATATGAATGGTATCATTTTATAGGAAAAATGATACAATTTATCGGGGGTAGATGATAACAATACTTTTATATGTTATCTCATAGTGTGTTCCCTTAGTAATTTTAAAAGAAGATGATTATGAGAACATGAACAGCCAGTATGGAATATATATTCATATGTGTCATTGTATGTTACTATCTATAAACATTTTAATGGTCATTAGACATCAATATTATTATTAATGTATATAATGAGTTAATTACTTTGATGTGTAGATGAAAATTGTTATAGAATATACTCTTAGTGAGGTATGATATGTTAGGTTCATCATGAGTGATACTGCATTAATGAAGAATGTGACAATAGATTCTTTCCTTACCATTTTTGTGGAATTTGATATATCATGCCATTTTATGGAAGTTTAACAACCTAATCAAGTCCATGTTCATGGAGTCATGTTGGAAAGTTCAATTCTAAAATTAAAATAAAGGGATATAAATCACATATGTTGATGAAACAATCATGAAACCGTCTTGATTAGATATATAATGATAAATAGATTATATAACATGATGTGTGTTCATGTCTGGTTATTTTCATTTTGAAATTTAACTTACTTTTTATGGGTTACTTGGGGGGTTGTTATACCCTAGCCCTAGACATTATGTGTAATATCTTAATGCCACTGATAAAGGTTCCTAAAGGGTAACACACTATGTTTATTCAAAACATCAGTCAAATTCTATTTAAATTTAATATATTAAATAAATCTTATTCTCATACATGGATTATTAATTATTCATCTATGATTAATTACTAATATTCAATCATCGTCTATTTGAGAAAATATATCCGTGTGATGAAAATTTAAAAATTACTAATTTTTTATATTAGTTAATATAATATTTATTTATTTATTAAAAAATTATAAATGGATGTTTTTTATTTAAATAAATATTCATTATTCAAGGTCTAGTAAATATTGTGAATTTTTTGGTCCAAGTTAATGGAATGATGAGAAAATACAAATTTGATATTAATTATATAAATATTGATTTATCTATTAGGGCAAATAATATTTATTTTATCCCTGAATTTGATGCATATTAAGGGAATAAAAATATTATTATTATTATTATAGACATTAGGAAAATAGAGGATTTAGAAAAGTAATAATGGTATGGTTACAATTATCATTTGTCTAAACCCAACTATTTCATTTCTAAACATAATGTTCATTGTGAGCAATAATAGTCTAAGAAGAAGTATATCAATACCTATAGATATTTTTTCTATAATTCTTTAAAGATAGGAGATTGATCCTACACCACCAGCATCTCAAGACTAGAGTTATTATAAATTTTCCTTCCACTATGTATGATTCATGTGGTGATCATCAACGAATGATGAAAGTGTTAGAATACTTTTCACTATCACACAGGAATTTCTATGATAACATTCTATGTTTTGGGGTGCATTTATGGATAACCTCAAGTGGGATTCTGAATTTTAATCCTCTCACCATAATTGTTGATTGAAAATAACTGGTATACCGATTCATCAATGATTAAATAAATTCAAAATAATGAATTTATTTATCTAAATAAATTAATTATAAATTATATGTAGTGATCTTATCTTATCGGTTCTATTATAGAAGTAAATTAATATTTAATTTAATTCCATTTTTATGACATTATTTAGTATGTGAATCTCATATTATTCATTAATTATAATAAAAATATGATTTTCTATGCCCGAAAGGCACCTCCACTACACCCAGAACCATTACAACACACCCTCAAGAAGTTTCAATCATCTACTTATCTTATAGTAAGAATTGATTTCTGAACCATCTTCATAAATGAAAAATTGACTTCATTTTAATTTAGAAGAATGAAATAATTCTTATAAAGGGTGCCTTTGTTTTTCACTCATTTATAGACCAATGTAATAATTTATAGATGTTTTTAAGTGTTTTTGAAAGGAATTATTAACACCCCTACATCATTGATAGGGAATAAAAGTCAAATCCTTCTTTCTATTTGTTAAAGGGAGGGCTTGTTATGCATTCAAGGAATATCCAAAGTTAAAAAATAAGAGTATTAGTTGTGTAATAACCATTAATTATGTCACTTCCATATTCATGGAGTAATGGTAGGTTGTTGTGAAGTTGAAACCATAGTGAGGGGTGAGATCAAAATTACATAGTAGTGATGTGGTGGTTAACTTCCTCATAGGGAGTCTCTATGTTTGTTTGATTAAGAGGTAGGAATTTCTCACCTTCCACTAATAGTGGTAGTCCCACAATATTTACTTCTATGAGAGATTCCCACAATAGTGATATTGATTAAATGGTCTTTTGTTATCGGATTTTTTTTTGTGACAGACGTAAAAGGATTTTCCTAAGTGTGCGAGAGCTTTCCAACTACTTCCATACGAAGATAGACCTTTTCTATTTTTTGTTAGTGTTAAATATTGGGATATACATCCTTATTGTGGAACAACCTATACAAGTTCATACCATAATGTGGTATGTCCATATGATCATTATTAGTGTACCTATCACATGAAAAAACTATTTATATTGTAGGGGAGGATGTTTTCTCATTATATTTTGGTTCTTGGCCACTAGAGTTTTGAACGTTTCTATTGTATGGTCTGAATTCAATAGAGTATAGACATGTAAGTAGTTGGAAGTATCCACTTTGGATTATAGTTATTTGGTACATATATGGGTAGTGGTGTGGTGTTGATTATTTTTATTGAGTTTGTTGTTGTTCCTAATATGGTTATCTATAGATTTTATGAAAGAAAAATGAAAACACAACTAGGATATCTATTTTATTTGATGTAAACAAATTATAGATTAGGGTATTAATAGAGTATTCTGATAGTTGTTTGAGAGGTTTTTGAGGAAAAATAATTTTCTCATTTTTGTTAAGAACTAGGACCATTGGTGCATGTTCCTTATTATAACAAGATGATAGAGAAACCGATATCGGTCTAGAGAAACAAACTACCATGAAACACTTATAGTATCAATGTGAAATCATTATGATGTAATCTATGGTGGAGTGTGTAATAGATGGGTTTTTCCATATAAAAATCATCAAGGAAACTCCTTAAAGGTATAGATTTAATCACTCCCACCATGGGTAATCATGGAAACAAACCATTCTTAGGAGGCTTTTAGTGGTCTATAGTTTTTTCCATTCTGTATGGTTATGAAACCATTGAGTATAAAGGCTTTTATGATTATTATAGAGTAATATTTTTTTTATAATAAGGTATTTATTTGATATGAGTATGATTTTATACTCTTGGATATGGGTAAGGGAGTTATTTTCTTAGGTGGTGGTGTACCGATCTCTGTTAGGGCTAGACCCCTGAAGATAAAAGAAGTGCATATGAAATGAGGGTTTTTTTTACTCGAGGTTGTTTCATGAGATTCAATGTTTATTATCTCTTGTTTTTTTTATTTTAAAGGGATAAAAGAGATTAAATGTGGTGAATATTTAACAACTCTTGATTTTCTTGATCAATACTGAACTCGATTTTAAGGTTTCTAAGACTGTAGACCACCTAGGGTTAAAATGGTAAATTTACCGAGTATATGACCTCAAAATAATTTTATATAGTTATCTTGACCTTTGGATTGGTTTTTACCCATGTTATACATATTGGTGAATTTATGACCATGTTTAATTATAATGTATTTTTATTATTTATTTATTAATTAAATATTTATCATGTGATCAATGATAGTTAAATCTAAGTGACCCTGAATTTTTCATTTAAACCATTATAAAATTCATATAATATTTTTTAGTTTGTTCAGGGAGATATTTTGTAATTTAAACACCATAGAGTCTCAGAAACAATATATTAAGAATAATTTATTGTTATTAGTTCATGCATGATCATTTTGATGAATTTATTATATCTTCAAAATGGAGCATTTTATGGGGAAACTTATGTTGTGGTTTGTGTCTGGAAATGGAGGTTTATTCTAGTGATAGTGTAATTTAAAATTACACATGTTTCCCTTGAGATAGTCCATATCATGTGGCATTTATTAAATAATATTTAAATTACTTTATTTTTTATGTGTGAATTGATTTCAAACTATTTTTTAGTGAGATGCGGATGTAAATGGATTTCTATATGTGCGTTAGTGATGGGTAGGTATTTTATAGTAGTTTGAATATAATTGGAGGTAAATATTGTGATATCTGTATAATTGATGGTGTTTTATTTGGAAAAGGCACCCATAAATGATGAACATATCATTGTGGGATGAGGTGGATAATCCATATTCATGTCATCATAGAGGATAGTATAATATGAAATTTGGTTGTTGGATGTCACTATAATCCCCAAGACCCTACAATAGTAGGTAAACATCATATCCCAAAACTATTGCACAACGCACACTCTAAAGTGAATTTATTCATGAATTTATTTCAAAATTAAATTTAATGATTTGAATTTGACCAAATTAAATTCATTTTTCAATTTCTCATATCATAATTGTTTTAAGAATAATTTTGGTACTTTTCAAAAATAATTAATTTTATATGTGGATAATAAAAAAACTAATTTTGTTAGAACCATAAATTTTATGAATTTATAATAATAGAATAAATAAATAACTTGTTAAAAAAATTATTATATAAAATATATATTTAAAGAGTGAAAAAATCATTTAAAATTAGTATGTTGTATTTACAAAACCATGTTAATCATTTTTGAAACCTAAGTAATATTTCACTCTAAATACTTGTTTTATGCGCTTATATTAAAAATTAATTTTCATAAATTTTTTGAATATAATTTTATATAATGGATTTAGTATTTGTTATCAAAATTTCTATATTAGTTAATAATCTCAATTTTATTTTTATTCACAAAAAATAAGATTACCGGGATTAATGTCAATTACTATAATAGTGGTAAAAATGCTTTTCTCATTTAATTCGTTTATTAATATTAAATAATTATTATCTAATAAAATAAATTAATAAATTACCAATAATTTTTATAATATAAATTTTAAATTTATATATAAATATACTACCACAAATATATTTAGTAACAAATAATAAATATAAATAAGAATAATTAATTTTAAAAACAAAGTTTTCCACCCAAAAAACTATATTTCTATATATTGTATGTTTTAATTTTAGAAAAATTTATATAATTTTTTAAATTGAATTTTTTAAATATAGGATAAATATAGATTCATAAAACATAAATTTTAGAAGAGGTGTAAGATTATGTTTTTAATAAATACAAATTACATAGTAAAAAACATATCACCAAAGTATAATCCAAAAAAATGTAAAAATATAATGGTAAATAATTAAAAAAATATTTAAAAAAATATAGAAATTATTGTTTGATGATTTAAAACCCATAGGAAATATATCACTCTCTTATATAAAAAAGTTGCAGTCCTTGACCCTTGAATAGTTTAAATTTTAAATGTAAAGGGTATTCAATAAAGTTAAATTTTCTTCACTTATAAAAGGAACACACTTCCTCTAATTAATACCAAACCTATAACTTACAATTTATTCTTTAAAATATTATATTTTATCCCCATTCAAACCTCTCCCACTTTATTATGCCTCTGGTCACCATTTCCATATTAGGGCCTCTATTTCTAATGATCTTTCAATGAGAAAACTAAAGATTGAATCAAAAGTATTAGCTACCTCTTAATATTTTGTTCTTAATATTCCTATTCAAAAAATTAGATCCATATAAATATAAGAAAATTAGTATCATTACTCCAATAATATGTCATGATATTATTTTAAAACCCATTATTTATTCATCTTCATCTATTAAGAAGAAAAGTATTGTTAGTGCGTGTGTATGGAATATTAACTCAATGAATCGATATCTTTTGTTATTTATACCAGCACTCTTGGTTGGATTTAATTATGTAATTGAAAAATAAATATTATATATAAGATATAAATATTATTCTTAAATCTAAAATTTTCATATACCTTAAATCACTCTCATTATTTGATAAATGATATCGTTAATCATGCATTGGGCTGACTACCATCTCCATGAAGTAACATATCTCTTTTTTCATATAGTTTATTTATTATTTATTATAAACTATTTTGGTATGAATCACTAACTTAATATGATATAATTAATATTATTTTAATCCAGCAATATCGATATTATTTCAAAAATTACCTACTTTTATAATTGTAATCATCCATCAATTATAGTATGTTCATGTTTGGGTCGATATAACAACCCACATGAAAGATGCTATAAAAACTACCATGGATGATTATTGAAACATAAATAATATTATTAATATAATTAATGTATAAAATATTTTTATTTTAATAATTATCGAAAGGTTATATTAGGTATTTAACTTATTATCGAAATATCATCTTCGATTGATAAAAATACAAAAATAAGCAGGCACTAATTCAACTTTCATGAAACATAACTAAAACACAATTGGAATGAGATAATGTAATTATAAATTAATACTGGTTATATGTTTCCATTCATTATATTATATTATAATAATTAACTTTGGGATAATAATAAATAACAATACCAGTATTATGAAACTATCTCAAACTGATCATGATTAGTCACACATGATATTGAAATTAAATAATAACTAACCAGAATAATTATAAAGAAAAATTATAAATGAAGTTAAAAAAGGTTATAATTATTATTGAAGTTATAAAATATATTATTAAGATATTTATTTTAATTATATAAGAGGTTGGAGTACATTTAACTTATCACGATTAAAGGTAAGGGTTTTCTATCTCAAATTACTCTCTTTAAGGCATGTATTATATTATGTACCGTATTTACTTTATATGGTTTATATAATACATATTTGAGATTTTATATCATAAAACTAATTTTATTGGCGGTCTTTCAAGATCAATTTTAATCCATATCTTTCAAAAGGATTTTATTTAATTAATACCAAAGCCTAAAGTTTGTTTTTCAGTCTCAATTTCAATTCTTTTTGACTCATTATATATTAACCATTTATTTCATTTTGTGTGGTGAATAAATATACATGGAAAACTTTTTATAATATTCATCATGAATTTAAATGTATTTCAAATTAAATATTTTTATCCCACCCTTATATTCATTGATTTTAATAGTAGTAAAAACTATAATTGATTTCAATCTTTTCTACGGTTAACCATCATATGTTTTTGTATGGTAAAAGTCATTGTAGTTTCCTACAAAATAAATTCCAGTAGTGAAAAAGAAAAGTGGATGAAACTATATAATATATTAACCTAGGGTTAATCATACAGAAAATGGTTGGTTTAGCATAGACTTTATCATCACTCTAATACATAATGACTGGGCCTAATACTACACACCAAGCTAGACACTCCTGAGGTGTATTCTTTGGAATATTAAAAAGATATTTATGAAACATGATGAATGATTTTTCTCAATATTTAATTAGTCCAAAACCAATGTAAGATATTAAACCCAATTAATATCTTCAATGGATAACACATCACATTGAAATTACCCTCACCACTATATTTCATTGGTAAGGGTACATCCTTTTACGTTGACAATACCCCATAGCTTCTATGTTTATTAAGGGATGTTATCCTTGAAATACACATTATTACATTGAATGGGATAGTATTTATTTTCTCTATTTTTCATTATATTTATTGAAATGATTATTTCAATATTTTTCTTAGGTAATGTTATAAAATGTATTTTTGTCTCTTATAGTGAATTCGTTAGTCTTTATTAGGTGATAGATGGGGCCTAGAATTATATAATAACACCATGCATCAATAGGTCTAATGAGAAAACATATCTAGGGTTTTGGTTTATAAATATATCCATGTTAGTATTGTTTCTTGTAATAATTACTTTAAAACGTGTTTTTATGTCCGACATTATGCATTACATTAGTATGAGATCAATGATTCCTTTTATCCATGTCTTAGTTATTTTTCATGGATTTTGAATTCCCTTAATTTCAATTGATTTTAGATTTATGTTTTGTATTTATAATTTAAATTTAACTTGTTTCATGTATATTTTATAGTATATTCTAATGTATTCTACTCCTTATGGAGTATATAAGATCACACTTTTTTCCTCTTTCCTCTAGAAATCTATAAAAGAACAATGTGTAATTTTCATTGATAGATGGAAGGGATAATAATGATATCATAATGTTTTTATATTTTATAGTATGTTTCCAAATGTAATTTAGTTATGTATCTAGTATTATAATACTAATGAGTCTTTCAATCCTAAAATAACTTCTATATCCCATAAAAATGTTATAATATAACTACGGAATCTGGTTTTCTAATGTCTAAATTATTACAATTGGTTTCATAAAGAGTTTACTAGGAACCCTATGGACTATATTTAGAGGAATATAGTTAAATTACACAAGTATTATGAAAAACCCTCAATATGTTTTGGGATAAATATATGAAAAAATAGGAATTTTATTTTATAAACAAATATCATGAGATATTTATTGCAATTCCATTTTAGAGATATGGTGACTAACGAGAGGAAAAGAAACAATATAGACACTCTTAGTCTATGTAGGGATGTTACACATGAACAATTAAATTAATCTAGAGTTGAGTCTAATCAGATGATAAATATATTTTGGAAGTTTTAACATGTTATAAAAAATAACCTTTACCAAATAGAGTGACCCACTAATCCAAAAAATGGTGTAACTATATTATACAACTTCATTCGACAATGAAATTTAGAATTTAGTAGAAATGTTAATCCATTGGTATCTAACCAATGGATCAATTATATATAGAATATATTTCTCAGTTTTGGATTTTTTTGAAAGGGACAAATTCATCATGGAAGTCTATCATCGGAAATGATATTTGGACCAATGGTGGTCTCTAATTCAAAACACTAAAGACAAAGATGAGATAAAGTGCACAGAATGTAGAACTTTCTATGCGGTATTATGTGAAAAATACATTTCTCATGAGTAAAGATCATAAATAGAAGGTTAGTTCATCAATCTTATATAAAAGAAGGATGAAATATTGGGAATATGTGGCCATTATTAAAAGGTTAGATACACATGTTTTGGATAGTGTAAGTATACCATAAAGAAAGATTTTATTCATTCCATTGATGGGTTAAATTCAAGCCTTCAATGGGATTTCTTATCTCATTCCTTTTAATTATAAGATTATATAGTCACATGTGGAATTAAAATAGAAATGTATTTCCCTATGATTTATTTATTTGAGATAAACCAGGTGGATAATATGTCATTTAAGCATCATGGTAATAAAAATGTAGCAAAGTAAAAGAAACAAAGGACATGATTTCCCACATTTGATAAAATTGGAAAGAAACTCACTATGTATTATAGGAATAGAATAATATTTGTTGTAATGGTATATAATAAGGCCATAAATATCAAGAAGGAAAAGTAAATAAAGAAATGTCTTAGGGAGAAAAGACAAGAATATGTGATTACAAAAACTAGATTCGAAGTTCTTAATGATTTGGTAATAGGTACACTGATCACAATGTCAATCTTTGCTAATTTTTTATTTGATTCTAGGTATTCACACCATTTTATAATTTTCATATTTTATAAAAACATCATGTATTTCTCTAGAACCCTTCTATTAGACGTATCTATTAATACACCAAGTTAAAATTTTATTGCAACAAAGATATGTCAGTTAGATCCAATTATGATGCATGGATGAACCCTATTTGAAAACATGGATATTATACATATGTATAAATTTGATAAGATTATAGCTATATATATTCTTTAAAATTATAACATAAAATTTATTTCTAATAGAATAATATTATGATTCACAAAGGTGAGGTGGAATCTCATATCTTTATAGGGGAGACTTCATCATATTAATTACGTCTAGATCCTCCCCCAGTTGCAATATATTATGACATTTTGGGATAATAGGAAGATAAATCATGATCTATGGATAATAAATATATCATAATAATAGAGGATGTACATATGGTACAAAAAAATCATTGATGTCTTTCTATAATAATTAATAGGTCCTCTACTAGAGTGTAAAGATGAGTTCTTCGTTGAACTCATTCCAAATGTAAGACATATATCTCAAACTCCCAATAGAATGGTTCCTGTAGAGTTATCATATTTTATTAAATTGATATAGGAGTTTATTAATAATGGATTTATATACCCAAGTGGTTCACTATGGGGAGCCTTTCTTTTATTCATGAAAAAGGATGGATCTATGAGATTGTGCTTTGATTATATAGATATTAATGCAATTACGATAAAGAATAATCATCATTTACCACACATTGAAGCCTTATTTAGACAACTTAAAGGAGAAAAATAATTTTAATGACTTGTCTTCACACTGGTTATAATTATATTAGGGTGAAGAAGGGTAACTTATAGAATATTACATTTTAAACAACATATAGAAATTATGAGTTTACACTAATTCCATTTGGATTCACTAATGAAACTTCTATAATTATAAATTTGATAAGTTTGGTATTTAATGATTATCTCAATAACATTTTTTTGGTATTAATAGATTAGATCTAGATATAATCTAATAGCTACAAAAATAAAGTGAATAATCAATAAAATAATTCTATAGATGCTCATAAAAAATTAATTTTGGGGAAAATATAGTGATAGTAATTTTTTTCTCAATGAAGTTTATATTATTTATCATATTGTCTCCAATAATGAAATATCTATTATCTATTCAAAGACACATGTAGTCAAACAATGTCCAATACTAACAAACCTAACTGAGATGTAAAATTTTCCAAGGATAAGAGGTTACTATGGATAATATGTTCATAATTTTTCATTGTTGGCCAACTCATTAACAAAGTTAACAAATGAAGGGGTTTAATTCTCATGGTCAAGGAAATATGAGGAATTTTTTTAAGAGGTAAAGATAAAACTAATTAATGTACAAGTATTTTATTTACCATCTGTTAAGGAATTATTTTTAATATATAGTGATGCATCAAAGCAATTAATTTGTAGTGTCCTTATATAGAATGATATGGTGTTTTCCCTATGAATCAATGTAATTAAAAATTCATGAACATAACTATATAACTCATGACACAACCACTGTGGTGAAATATTATATATATATATATGAAAATAGGAGTATGATGTATATATTCTCTTATAAGGACCTCAACATGAGGAAATGAAGATGGGTTGGACTACTCAAAGGCTATGATTTCTCGATACACTACCACATTAAGAAGTAATGCAATTCTATTGTTGTATTGAGTAAGAGGGGCCATATAATTTATACCACAATGAGCATTAATAAGTAACATATAAAGAGATACCTGCTAAATATGGATATGGTGATTTTATGAAAGGATATATATCATTAATGTTTCAATAAATTGTCAAAAAAATCCTTATTTAAAAAGATAGGGAAGTCCCAGTAGGATGATTAGGACAAACAACGGTAGATTAAATAAGTAAATGGTGGTAAATTGATTTAATTCATCTACAAATATGGATTTCTATTGTTTTTAAAGAGGTTATGTGATCCATCTATACCAGAGTTTGCGTGAAAAATTCTAGATGAAGAACTAAGCTCAAATTTATCTATACACCCTAGTATAATAAATACGTATAAGGATGTACGAGAAAGTTTCTAGAGGAATGGTATAAAGTGGGAAATTGAAGACTATTTGTCCAATTTCTTAGTATACCAGAATGAAAATTCCAAATGATAACATCCTAAGGGATCAATGAAAAATATATCTAAACCTATATATAATTCATGAAATATTATAATTGTCATGACCTGTCCCCGGGGCTCGTGTTGTGCCTACCCCAAGCCCGCCTTCCATAGGACAGGGGCTGGCTGTAAAGACCCGAAAATCCCATGGAATTTTTTTTTCTAAAATACATGGGAATTTTACAAGTCTGCAGTTTTTTACGACACTTCATTCCCAATCCTGGTGTGCTAGAAATCAATTTCTGATGTCTGTTTGGGTACGTTCAGCAAATGTACATGCGGGTATTTATATCTTTTGAACCAGTGCTCGAAATTGAAATTCGAGGACACCGATGAACTCGTAGAATCGGTCTTCTCTTAAGGAGGCCTTTACCGCACTTGTATTTCAACATGAGTGGAATTTTTAAATTGGGGTTTCTAATTAAAAATTACAGATTAAGTAAAAATGTGTCTGTAACACATTTTTATTTGAAAGTTGGTTAAAGTATTTGGGTGGTGGTTGTTTTGTCCAAAGGGAAGTTGGAGGTGGGGCCACCCCCACATAACCTCCCATGGGAGGATATTTTGTGGTGGGTCCCACATGAGTTCAAACCTCTCAACTCCCCTTGAAACCCCCTTTGACTCTTTAACTCCCCTAGAATTTATTAAAGCCAACACTCGCCCTTTTTAATTTTTTTAAAACTCTTCTCCTCCCACCTCCTCTCATTAATGTGCCAACACTACTAATTTATTAATTGAGCTTCCACAATTAATTAATCATTTTGTAGTGTCATGAATTCATTTGAATTTATTTTCAATGCATGGAAATATTAAAATATTAGGGAGCCTATTATTTTATTTGACTTGGAAAATATTCTTTTGGGAGGCTTTGGGAGAATTAGAAAGAAAGTGTTCTTCCATGAAGAACATCTCCAACGAAGAACGATGTCCTCTCTGATGAAGAATGAGGAAGAAATTCGATCCCAGAATCGGCGGCGTCTGGTGGGAGCAATGTGGATGAAATCTTTGAATTATCTTCCCGTGTCACCATCAAGCAAACATTGAAATCAAGGTAGGGGGATTTTGGATAATTTATACGTATGATTTATATCCTCATTTTTTGATGGTGGACAAATGATGTCACCTAACTCGGAGGGCGTGGGCCGAACAAACACAGCGTGACATCCCTCTGCTGAGTCTCATTTGATGATGTTGGAGGCGGAGCTGAATGGGCGCGGTGCAGTCGCACCGCACCGAAGAGTATCCACTGCCAGGGAAAACCGCAGCAGATGAAGAGGCGTGGTGTCGTCGCGACGTGCTGCAAAGCTGAATGTCGCGACCATGCTTGGCTACAGTAGTGGAGGGTCAACGCCATCATGTTGGACATGTAGAGTTGGAGGACTCGGCCCACATTCATAGGCCGCTTGACCGAAGAGAACCGTCGGCCGCCTGCCTGTCAGGCTGAAGAGTCGCGGCGCCCATAAGCGCCGGGTGGTGGAAGGCCACGACCCGCTTCTGTGGACTGCTCTACTGGGTGAACCGGCCGGCCACCTACCGGTGGGGCTGGTGAACAATGGAGCCTCTTGGAACTGCATGGTGGAGAATCACGGCTAACTGTGCGGGCCGCGTGCGCCAGGAAGGGGAGTGGCGGCGTCGTTCGGCGCCGCCGGGCGAACCGGACCGACCCGCTCTGCGGGCCAGGTCCGCAGATGGGATGCGCCCCACCAAGCCAGTCTGACCCCCCAGCTAGGTTGGACCCACCAAACTGGGTTGGGCTGACCCCCCAGCCGGGTCGGACCTGCCGAGCTGGGTCGGGCCGCCCTGCCATACCACTGGGCTTGACGGGCCGAGCCTGACTTCACTTAACTACGAATATCATCAAGACCGCACATCTGAACGACGCACCGTCTATGGAACTAGGACCCTCGTGATGAGGAGGTCCTTTTACAATACTCTAAGTGTGTTTTGGAAATCTTTTGAAAACATCCAGGTTTGGAATGAGCATAAATCCAACAGGGCCTCTGGATTGGAAAAGCTAATAAATCTCAAACCGGGCACCCGATTGACACGTCGTCTATCGCATTGGGTTCCTTATGATAAGACGGAACTTCAAGATACATCAACATAGAAATTCATGGTAGTTGATGTATCGTCACTTGGCATGAGGAGCGGAATCTCCTGGAATCGAGTGTGCTGTGTGCAGGAACCCTAGAGATGGTTGGGACAACTACTGTACTGGAATCCTTCATGGTTTCGACAGTGATGATTACTGAATCTGAATCCTACGTGATTTTGACAGTGATGATTACTGAACCAGAATCCTCCGTGGGTTGGACAGCTATGACTACTATACCAGGATCCTCCATGGGTCTGACAGTTCAGACTTCTTTTCCTCTATCCTGTGTGGGTCTGACAGAGTAGTTGGTCTTGTATCCTATGTGGGTCTGACAGCTTAGCTGGTCATGTATCCTGTGTGGGTCCGACATCTTAGATGAATCAGTGACTACATCTGATAATCTCCATAGCTCTAGGAAAGATGTATACCTATGTGAGCTGAGTCTTGTCTTTCTATCATTATCATCAATGTGATTGACTTTACTTCCTGAGTGGACTGGGTTGTGATTGGGCTCGAGATTTGGAGTCAGGAAATGACTGGTAACTTAGGTATATATATGGTCATATAGCTATGTAGGGTTGGTTGATACTTCATGATTGTATCTTTCTACTGTGGTATATCCTTTGTGGATTCTGGGAGACCTTCTGTGGTCTCGAGGTCCCCTACTAAGTGTCGTTATACTCACCCCTACATGGGCTATTACCGCACATCGTTGTGTTGGTTGAAGACGACGGACAACACTAATCGAGGCAGAGAGTTGTAGAGCTAGATGGTACCCGGAGGTGGACCACTTGGCGAGATGTACTCGGAGTAGACGGATGGACCTGGGGTGCTGAGGAGGCCATATGTATCCACCCTTTAGGTGGGATTTCTGAAGGATGACTCAGTAGTTATTGTTTACCATTCTAAAGTTGTACAAGCTTTACAATTGTGGTACTTTAATGTTGGGCTTGAATTTCCAACCCCTTTCCTTTTAGCACTTACTTTTGTATATAGTTTTAATTAGTGTTTACTTTCAGTTTCATACTCTGCAGCTTGTATTCAGTTTGTGTGTGTGTTCCAGGTTAAAAGGAAATAACTTCCCTTTTTATAGGGATTACGCCTTTGGTGCTAGTCGCCATCCCCTGGCCTATGGAAGGAGGGCTTGGGGTAGTCACGACACGGGCCCCGAGGACAGGTCGTGACAAATTGGTATCAGAGGATTTAGTTCTACTACAGAACATGGACCCTAATTCTTTTAACGGAAATAGTATTAATTATATTGGGTGTGGTAATCTGTTTAGGGAAACTGGTGTTAGTGCAGCGGATGACGTATCCATACACTAGGACTCTAACTTTTGATTTCTGACTTAGTGCAAAAAAACACTGATTTCATGTGTGTTTCCTTTAAAAAAAATTCTTCTTGATTAATTTGTTCCAGCTCACCAGGCATACTGTTTTAACCGTGGCACACATGTTTCTTTTCAGGATGGCCCCATGAAGGCAACCAGCTAGGATTCCGAGTTTCATACGAGACGGTAGCCCACTGAGTGACGAGGCCTCAGTGAAGGGACCCATCACAGTGGAGGTACCAGTGGTACCACTACCCACTGGGCCACTGATACCACCAGATCCAGCAGCAGAGAGTGCACGCCACCTGATTATGTTGCACGAGTTCCAGTGCCAGAGGCCACCCAGGTTCTGGGGAGAGATGGACTCATAGGCAGCAGAGGATTAGATGGAGACTGTCGTGAGAGTTTTCAGATTGGTAGAGACACCAGCTTACCTCATGGTGATCCTTGCCACGAGTCCCTTGTATGAAGCAAAAAGAAGATGGTGGTGCCTAATGGTCCAATCATTACTCTGGACATACTTCGAGAGTCTCTTCCACTCGGAGTTTGTTCCTTCCACCCTTTGTGTGGTGCAGATTCAGGAGTTACTTCATCTGCAGTAAGGTTGTATGAGAGTTGATCAGTACTCAGTGAGGTTCACCGACCTCTCGCGGTACTCCATGGATATGGTACGAGACCCATTCTTCAGGGCCCAGACCTTCGAGCAGGGACTCAGGCATGAGGTCAGGGCTTTGATGATTCCCCTCATCATTATGACGCAGGAGGGGGTGCTAGAGCGATCCCTTCTAGTGGAGATTTTTCTCACTGAGCAGTCACCAGCAGCAAGACCCACCATAGGACGACACATAGAGGAGTCTTCTACAGCCGGCATATGGAAGATGACATAGAGGTTCAAGTGGACCAGGCCATCAGGTGGGCCTCCCCAGGATAAAGGTTCGGTTTTGCGGGGCACACGAGATATAGCCAGCTATATGAGGATCAGGCAGTGCTATGCATGCGGCGGGAAGGGACACATAGCTCGTGATTGCCCTAATCGCCATGTATATGAGAAGAAGACATTAGAGGGGCCTCCCAGGCAGAGGTAGATGGTTGACCATGGTGGTCCTCCAGGAGCAGAGGACTTAGCATAGCAGCGGGTGGTGGACGACGTTTCAAGGCTCTACCACCACCACCACAAGGTGGTCCACCCTGACCACAGGGAGTTGGTGGACAGAGGTAGTCTTAGCACCAAGTAGTCGAGGCCTAAAACCACAGTGCACCTGAGATTAATCAAGGTACTATCTATGTATACTCCACCCTTTCTTCAGTACTTATAGAAATAGGTCTAAGTCATTATTTTATTACCACTGCCCTCGTTCGGAGCTCAGAGATTCGAATGGATCCATTGGCTTGATCCTTATGGATAGAGACTCCAACGGGAGTAGACGTGATGATTACACACTTGTTCCAGTAGTGTGATCTTACTCTAGGAGGCGAGAGCTTAGGTTGGGATCTTCTTGTAGCGGCATCGAGGCCTTACGACGTCATCTTGGGTATGGACTAGTTATCCACATTTCATTCTCAGATTCACTGTATTAGGCACAAAGTGCAGTGTATCCACACGGATGGGACCAGGTTCACCTTCACCAGTGAGAAGGGGGCCTTTGCAACACATGATGGACTTACGAAGAGGAAGGGGCTGCCGATCATACATCAGTTGGCTAGTCTCATCCTCAGAGCAGTTGATATGCGGAGTCTGAGTTTTCTTGTTGTGGTGGATCAGTACGCGGATGTTTTCCTTCACAACATTCCAGGACTACCTACTCAAAGAGTGGTAGACTTCTACATTGACTTATACCCTGAGATAGCATCAATATCTACTCTAGCATATCGTATGGCTCCCGCTGAGATTCTTGAGTTGCAGTTACAGCTGGAGGACTTGCAGGGGAAGGGATTTATCTGACCTAGTGTTTCAGCATGGGAATCTCTGATTTTGTTCACCAAGAAGGTGTATGGGAGCTTGCGACTGCGTGTCGACTATAGTCGCCTGAGTCAGGTGACCATGAAGAAAAAGTACCCACTCTCTAGGATTGACGACCTCTTTGATCAGCTCAAGGGATCACAATGGTTCTTGAAGATAGACCTTAGGTCAGCCTATCACCAACTCAGATTTCGAGACGAGGATGTGTAGAAGACGACCTTGAGGTGTCTGTATGGCAACTACGAGTTCTTGGTTATGCCCTTTAGTATAACCAATGCTCCAACAGTGTTCATGAGTCTCATGAAAAGGATTTTCCAGCCTTACCTCAATTTATTTTTTGTAGTATTCATCGACGACATATTGATTTACTCAACTACTGAGGAGGATCACTCCTACCATTTGCGGGTAGTACTGGACAAACTTCGAGAGCACCAGCTTTATGTTAATCTCTCGAAGTGAAAGTTCTTGATTCGAGAGGTTCATATCTTGGGACTCATCATCTCATAGGCTAGAGTTGTGGGGGATCTAGCGATGATCGAGGCAGTGCTTTTTTGGGAGCCACCTAGGAGTGTGACGGAGGTGCAGAGTTTTCTGGGACTGCCTGGGTACTATCGGAGATTTGTGCCAGACTTCTCCATAGTTGCAGCACGTCTTTCACCATTGACAAAGAAGGGGCAACCCTTCGTGTGGTAAGATAGATGCCAGCAGAGCATTCCGGAGCTGAGGAAGAGGTTGACCAGTGTGCCCATCTTGAGGCTATCAAAGGAGGGCATGGGGTACATAGTTTACTGCGACGCATCACAGAACAGACTCAGGTGTGTCCTGATGTAGGAGCGAGTAGTGATCGTGTATGGTTCACAGAATATGGGACAACATGAGTAGAACTACTCTACCCATGACATGGATTTAGTAGTAGTGGTCTTCTCCTTGAAGATGTGGTGGAACTATCTGATGGTAAAGCGTTTTACAGTCTACTATGACCACCAGAGTCTCAGGAACATCTTCTCGCAGAAGGACCAGAACCTAAGACAGCGGTGATGGCTCGATTTCCTCCATGACTATGACATCGAGATAGTCTATACTCTTGGGAAGGGGGATGTTTTAGACGATGCTCTCAGCAGGAGATCAGTCATTCAGCTGCTAGGAGAGACGATGGAGTAGCTGGGAGCATTTCAGATATCCTTGGTGGATAGAGATGGAGAAGCCTTTATACAGTCTCACACAGTCACTCCTCTACTTCTTCAGCGAGTCAGAGAGGCACAATGTGGGGATATTGACTGTGAGAGGTGATGTGCTCATATATCCTCAGGGCAGGCAGATGATGGGTTTTCTGAAGGTGGGGAGCACATCATCCTCTTCAGAGGACGTACCATGGTACCAGTTTCACTACAAGAGGAGGTGTTGAGGGAGTTCCACACTTCCCCTCTAGCAGTACATCCAGTAGTGGCGAAGATGTATCAGGACCTCAGACGACAACACTGGTGTCCAAGTATGAAGAAGGTAGTAGAAGAGTTTGTCTCGTAATGCCTCACTTGTCAACAAGTGAAGGTGGGGAACCAGGTACCAGCGGGCTTGGTAAATCTCTTAGAGGTCCCAAAGTGGAAGTGGGATGGGATATCCATGGATTTCATGATGGGACATCCACATACATCTAGAGTACATGAATCTATCTGGGTGATTGTCGACCGATTCACCAAGTCGGCCCACTTCCTACCGATCAGAGAGTAGGACTCAGTAGAGAGCTTGGGATGCCTCTACGTATAGAAGATCGTATGAATTCATGGTGTGCCATCGACAATTGTCTCTGATCAGGATGCTCGTTTCACTTCCCGACTATGGAAGGGGTTGCAGGAGGATTTTATGATGCAGCTTTGCTTGAACACCACCTTCCAACCATGGACGGATGGTAAGACTGAGAGGACCATTCAGACTCTCGAGGACATGCTCCGTGCATGTGTCCTTGACTTTGGTAGAAATGGGAGGATCAATTACCCATGGTGGTGTTTGCATACAACAATAGCTACCACTCTACCATCGGGATGGCACCTTATGAGGCACTGTACGGTCGACCTTGCAGATCACCAATGTGCTGGACTAACCCAGGGGAGGCAACACTTGTAGAACCAGAGATGGTTCAGGCTATGATGGATAAGGTGCAAATGATCCAAGAGTGGATGAAGACTACACAGAGCAGACAAAAGTCTTATGCTGATAGGAGACAGAGACCACTGGAGTTCGAGGATGGAGACCACGTCTTCTTACGGGTCTCACCTCATTGTGGTATACAGATATTTGGTTAGGCGGTAAGTTTTCTCCATGATTCATCAGACCATTACAGGTTCTCTAAAGAGTAGTTGAGGTGGCTTACCGTCTAGACCATCCACCTCAGTTGCACTGGGTGCAGGACATCTTCCATGTATCTTAGCTGAGGAGATATGTGCATGAATCATCCCACATCATTGACCAGGGGAAGCTAGACATAGATGATGGGGAGACGTTCATGGAGGTTTCAGTGGAGATTGAGGATCGATAGGAGTAGTTCCTACGTGAACGGTCGATTTCTCTGGTGTGAATTCGCTAGCAGCACGAGAACCTCTAGGAGAGCACATGGGAGCAGGAGGCTCAGATGCACGCTCGGTACCCCCCATTTGTTTTCTCAGTGTGTGTTGTAGCTTACAGGGACATAAATCCATGAAGTGGGGAGAATGTAAAGACCTATAAATCCCATGGATTTTTCTTCATAAATACATGGTGATTTTACGAGTCGGCAGTTTCTGACGGCGCTTGATTCCGAGGCCCGGTGTGCCCGAAATCAATTTCTGAAGTTTTTTTTGGGTTCCTTCAGTAAACATATGTTTGGGTTTTTATATCTTTTGAACCAGTGCTCGGAATTGAAATATGAGGATAGTGATGAACTCGCAGCGCCGGTATTCTCTTAAGGAGACCATTACTGCAGTTGCATTTCAACGTCAGTGGAAGTTTAAAATTGTGGTTTCTAATAAAAAATTAAAGATTAAATAAAAATGTTTGTGTAACACATTTTTATTTGAAAGGTGGTTAAAGTATTTTGGGTGGTGGTTATTTTCTCCAAAGGGAAGTTGGAGGTGGGGCCACCCCCCACATAACCTCCCATTGGAGGATATTTTGTGTTGGGGCCCACACAAGTTCAAACCTCTCAACTCCCCTTGAAACCCCCCTTTGACTCTTAAACTCTCCTAGAATTTATTAAAAACAACACTCTCCATTTTTAATTTTCTTAAAACTCTTCACCTCCTACCTCCTCTCAATTTTTTTGATCAAAAGGATGCATAGCATTAATGACGAAGATCAGTAGATGTACAAATGCATAGCCATGAAGGGAAATTGGCCATCCATAGCTGGTTGTCCCCGAAGGGGGCTGAGGCTGCCAACTGATGAGCCACATTGTTTCCTTCCCTTTTGGTAAAGGACAAGGTTTTGAAGGGGAAGCCATGGAGAAGTGAATGAATTCTCTAAGTAATGCATCCAAATGACTGTAGTCCACCTTCATTATGATTAATAGCATCGATAACGGCGAGGCCGTCAGACTCAATGACGATATCATCCCATCCACGTTCCATAGTGAACGTCATGCCCGCAAGAATGGTGGATGCTTCAGCAACTACAGGTTCCCAGAAGGTATGATGTGATTCATATTTTGCCTCAGTTATTTTCCCCAGATTAATTCAGGCTAGGAGACCAAGCGCAACAAGCCCATACTTGGGGAGAGATGTGTCCACGTTAATCTTATGAATCACTTCCATTGGGGGATTCCAATGAGGAAGATAGGAGGGGGTAAAACTTGGCATATCATGTACTTTGTGGTCCTTCCAATTCTCAATCCATGAAAAGGCCCATTCAGTCTAGAAATCGGGAGGTTTATGAGTGTGGTTAAAAACCGTATTGTTATGCCGGACCCAGATGATGAAAGCCAGAGTGCAAGGTGAACCTGCATTGCTCGATGAGGGAGAGGAGCACCAACGCCTCAGATGATCGGGGAGGTCAAAGGCAATGTCCAATGATGCTTCCGAAGCCAGGCCCCATTTATTCCAAATTTCTTTAGCTCCTGGGCTGTGAATGATGGAGTGAAAAGGGGATTCAGTAACATTCGGGCAGAAAGGGCAGGTCCCAGCTCTATCCATATGATGGAAAACGATAAGACCCTTGGTAGGGAGGGTGCCCGTACACACCTGCCAACAAAAATGACCAATTGTTTGGGGAATGTTGTTCTTCCAAAGTGAGTTCCATGGTCCCTCTCCCCGATCGACCAAATGGTTTCCAAGAGAAAGTCTGTAACTGGATCTCACCATTTAGTCACATGACAAGTCATTGGTTCAAAAGATATGGTCAGGGACTACATTTGGGACCTAGGGAATGCTTAGGATAATTCTTTGGTCTCTATCGTTAAACCATTCATGGATCTTTTCCATGCACCACCCCGGTCCCTGGCCTGATAGGAGGCAGTTGGCAGTAGCGTCTTCAATGCCTAGTTTGGCGTGGGATGTAGCCCACATCCCATTCTTGTCGATCCACCATGGATTTGTCCAGATGTTGACAGATAGTCCATTTCCAATCCTCCAGCCCAACCCTTTTTCCAGGAGAGTACGGGCCCCCCAAAGGCTTCTCTAGAGGTAGCTTGGAGGGGGGCCAAGAGATGAACCACAGAAGTCCGTGTGGGGAGAGTAATTCGCTAGGAGTACCCACACGCAAAGAGATGATGGGTGGTTAATGAGGCGCCATCCTTGTTTGGAAAACAGTGCGTTATTGAAGAGGAGAAGGTTCTGGAAACCAATCCCTACCTTTGATTTGGGTTTGTAGAGTTTCTCCCAGGACATCCAATGGGGTTTATTCCTTCCATCATTTTCCCCCACCAGAATTTTGCAGTTCGAGACTAGATCAGATTGGCGATGGTCACTGGGAGCTTAAACATGGACATAAAATAGCTGGGGATAGACCGGATGACTGCTTTCATGTGTTTTTCTTTACCAGCCTTGAAGATTATTTTTGGGGTCCATCCTTGATGTTTTTTCTCAATCCTGTCGACCAGAGACACAAAGATTTCTTTTTTGGACCGGCCAATCACTGTGGGAAACCCGAGATACTTCTAGTGTTTATCGACCATACGGATGTCTGCTGATGCACAAAGTTCATCTCTCTTGGAAGGGGGAACCTCTATGCTGAAAGAGATTTCTGATTTTCCGTGGTTGATAGACTGTCCAGACACCCTCTCATACTACTGGATTGCATGGTTGATCGCCCGACATTCATTAATAGTAGCTCTATAAAAAAGGAGGCAGTCTTCTGTGAAGAAGATATGGGAGACTGGTGGGCGAAGAAGAGATGTGATACTAGTTGGCTTCCCTCTCCTCTGCGTAAGTCCATCCTGCGCTGCAAAGGCTCCCTTATAGCGGGTGAAGGTGAACCTGGTCCCATTCATGTGGATACACTACACTATGCACCTAATACTATCAATCTGAGCATGAAATGTGGATAACCAGTCCATACCCAAGATGACATCGTAAGGCCTCAAAACCACTAAAAGAAGATCCCAGCCGATGCTCTCACCTCCTAGAGTAAGATCACACTGTCGGCACCAGTGCGTAATCATCAAGTCTGCTCCCATAGGAGTCTCTAACAGTAAGGATAGATCCAATGGCTTTGTCGGAATCTCCATGCTCCGAACAAGTGCAATGGCAATAAAATAATGACTGACACATGTGTCTCTAAGTACTGCAGCAAGGGTGGAGTAGACACAGACAGTACCTCAAATCATCTGAGGTGCACCGTGGTCATAGACCTCGACTTCTTGGAGCTGATCCCGCCTTTTTTCACCTGCTCCCTGTGGTCGGGGTGGACCTCCTGGTGGTGGTGTTGGTACAGTCTCGAAACGTCGTCCACCACCCGATGCTCGGCCAGCTCCTTTTCCACGTCTGCCTGCTCCCGGTGGACCACCACGGTCGAACCTCTGCCTTTTCTTGGGAGGTCCCTCTACTATCTACTACTCATCTACATGGTGGGTCGGGCAGCCACGATCCATGTGGCCCTCCACACCACATGCAAGGCACTGCCTGCTCCTCGTATAGCTGGCTCTGTCTCATGTGCCCCGCACGACCAAACCTATATCCTGGTGTCACCCACCTAATGGCATGGTCAGCTTGGACCTCTACGTCATCTGTCTACTACCGGCTACAAAATACTCCGCTACGTGTCTCCCTTTGGTGGGTCTCACCGCTGGTGACTGTTCAGTGTGAAAAATCTCCACTAGAAGGGCTTGCTCCAGCACAACCACCTACGTCGGAATGCTAAGGGGAATCATCGAAGCCCTGATCTCATGCATGAGTCCCTGCTCAATGGTCTAGGCCCTGAAGAATGGGTCCCATACCATATCTGTGGAGTAGAGTGAGAGGTCGGTCAACCTCGCTAAGTACTGAGCTAATGTCATGCTGCCCTACTACAGATGAAGTAACTCCTGAATCTGCACCACACGAAGGGTGGCTGGAACAAAATCTGAGTGAAAGAGACTCTCGAAGTCTGTCCAGAGTAAAGATGTCTTGTCATTCACCTGGAGCATCAGGCTCCACCATCTGCATGCTGCTACATGCATGAGACTTATGTAAAGGATCACCATGTGGTCAGATGGTGTCCCTACCAATATAAAAAATCTCACGACAGCCTCCATCCAATCATCAGCTGGCTGTGGATCCGTCTCTCCCCGGAACCTGTGCGGCCTCTGGCGCTGGAACTCATGCAACGCATTCAGGCAACGTGCACTCTCTACTACTGGAGATTGTGGTATCGGTGGCCTAGTGGGTAGTGGTACTTCTTGTACCTCTGCTGTGATGAGGCCCTACGCCGAGGCCTCAACTCTCGGTGGGCTGCCATCTCGTACAAAACTCGGAACCCTAGCTGGATTCCTTCATGGTCCATCCTGAAAAGAAACAGGTGTGCCACTGTTAAAACTGTATACTTGGTGATCTAACCCAAAGTAATCATGATGAAAACCTTTTCAAGGGAAACACACATGCAATCAGTGTTTTCAAGCACTGAGTCGGAAATCAAAATTCACAGTCCTACTATATGGATACGTCGGCCGTCGCACCAACACTGGTTTCCCTAAACTGATAACCACACCAAAAACACTTAACACTATTTCCGTTAAAAGATTCAAAGTCTATGTTCTACGGTAGAACCGACTCCTATAATACCAATTTTCACGACCCATCCTCGGGGCTCCTCCCATGACTACCCCAAGCCCACCTTCCATAGGCCAGGGGCTGGCGACTTGCACCAAAGGCGTAATCCCGATAAAAAGGGTGGGCAATGCCTTTTTAACCTATAACACACACACAGTCTGAACACTAGCAGGAGAGGCAACGACTACTAAAATAGAAAATTAAGGTGTGCTAAAAGTAAGTGGGACAGTATACAAACCCAACTGAACAACAAGTACAAGTACAAGTAAAAAGGGAAAACAAATTTTGGAAATCATACCTGAAGGTTAGGTACAGGACTCGATCAACTTGTCCCTACGGTACATCCCCTCTAGACCAGCTCTGAGCAGCCTCTGTCTGTCACCCTCAGCCTCGATCACTGATGTCCGTCATCTTCACAAAACACAACAAGGCGCGGGTGAAGCCCGTGTAGGAGTGAGTATAACAATACTTAGCAGGGGACCCCGAGACCCCCGAAGGTCTCCCAGAATCCACAAAGGATAAACCAAAAAGGAAAGATAAAATCACCCTATATCAACCAACCCTACTTAGGTATATTCCCATACATATACCTAAGTTACTAGTCATAGTCCGACTCCAACTCCTAAGCCCAAACATAACCCAGTCCACAAAGGATGTAAAGTCAATCACCACGATGATAATGGTTAAAAGACATGACTCAGCTCACACAGGTATACAACATCTATAGAGTGATAGAGATGATCAGATGTAGTCACTGATTCATCTAAGCTGTCAGACCCACACTGGATACAGGACCAGCTAAGCTGTCGGACCCACATAGGATATAAGACCAGCTACTCTGTCGGACCCACACAGGATACCAGAATAGAAGTTAGAACTGTTGGACCCACGGAGGATCCTGGTACAATAGCATCGTCGTCAAACCCATAGAGGATTCTAGTATAGTAGACATTGCTGTCGAACCCACGTAGGATTCCGGTACAGTAGTCGTCGTAGCCAGCTCTAGGGTTCCCACACACAGCACGCTCGATTCCGGGAGGGTCTGCTCCTTGATTCAAGTTTTGATACATCAATTGTCACGAAGTCCTAAGTTGATGTATCCCAAAGATTTGTCTCATCAAAAGGAACCCAACGCGATAGACGACGTGTCAATCGGTCGCCCGCTCTGAGAGTTATTGGCATTTCCGTTCAAGGGGCCCGGTTGGATTTAAGCTCGATCCAAACCCGGCCGTTTTCCAAATTTATCCAAAACTCACTTAGAGTATTAGAAAAGGATCACCTCATAGTGAGGGTCCCAATACTGCAGACGGCGTGTCGTTCAGAGGCACAGTCTTGGTGAGATTCGCATATAGGCGAAGTCTGGCCCGGCCCGTCAAGCCCAATGGGCTGGCGGGTCAGCCCGACCCGGCTCGGGGGGTCCAACCCGGCTGGGGGTTCGGCCCAGCCCGACTTGTAGGGTCCGACCCGACTGGGGGGGGGAGGGTTCAGCCCGGCCTGGTGGTGCGCGACCCACCCGCGGACCCGGTCCGTGCTGCGGGCCGGTTCGGTTCGCCCGGCGGTGCTGCCTCTCCCTGCACGACCGGTTCTTCCTGGTGCACCTGGCCCGCAAAGCGGGCCATGGTTCTCTTCCATGTGGCACTTGCAGGTTCCACGGTCCACCAGCCCTGCCGGCAGGCAGCCAGCCGGTTTTCCCAGTAGATCATCCCGTAGAAGCAAGCCACGGCTCCTCCGTGCAGCGCCTGCAGGCGCCGCAGATTTGCAGCATGGTCGGTAGGCGGCCGGCTGGTTCAATTCGATCGAGCGGCCTGGGGTTGAGGGTTGTGTCCTACTCCAAGCGGCCGGCGTGACGACACTGGTCCTCCACCGATGTGGCCCAGCCTGGCCATGGCCTTCAGCTCCACAGAGTGGCAAGACGGTGTCGCGCCGCTTTTTCCACCACTGCCCTCCCGGCCGTGATTCCTGTTCCGTCCAACGCGGTGCTCCTGGACTTGGTTATTCTCTGGCACGGTGTGATGGTACCACTCCCTATCGGCTCTGACTCCTTTGTCAACACAAACAAGAATCAACAGAGGGTCGTCGGGCCGTGTTTGTTCGGCCCGCGCCCTCCACATTAGGTGATAACAATTTGTCCACAGCCAAACAAAGTAAGCGTCGAAGAGCATGGAAATAATTTAAAGTAATCAAATCCCCCTACCTTGATTTCAATGATCACTTGATGGTTTCACAGGAAGAGAATTGGAATACATTATCATACATTGTGCCCGTCACACGCCGCCTATCCCGGGCTCGAGCATCTTCCTCGTTCATCATGAGAGAGGACACCGTTCTTCATTGGAGATGTTCTTCGTGTTCTTCGTGGTAAGAACACTTTCTATCTAATTCTCCCAAAGCCTACTATGGTAAAATTTCCAACTAGCCTAAAATAAAAATAACACCACCTATAAAGAGGATGGCTTAACGAATTAAAAGATATTTAAATTCATTAAGTTACATCCATAAATTAAAAAGTGGGTTGTCTCATTAAATGGGAGGGAGGAGATGAAGAGGCTCCAAATTAAATAAAGGGAGTTTCATCCTCCTTAATTGGGGGTTCAAGGAGTTAAAGGGAAGTTGAGGAGTTTGAACTTGTGTGGGCCCCACTACATAATATCCTCTCGTGGGAGGTTATGTGGGGGTGGGCCCCACTTCCAACCTCCCTTTGGAGGATTTAATCACCATCCAAATAAAATTATGAAACACATAATTTTATTTAAATTTTACTTAGAAACCCCAAAAATTAACAACCAATCCTAATAAAACACAACTGCGGTAAAGGTCTCCTTAAGTGAATATTCATGTTGTGTGTTCATCGGTGTCCTCAGATTTCAATTTTCAGCACCGGTTCAAAAGATAGAAACACCTGCATGTACGTTTACTGAACGTACCCGAACAAAACTTCATAAATTGATTTCGGAAACACTGGGCCTCGGAATCAAGCACCGTCAGAAACCACAGACTCGTAAAATTCCCATGTATTTAGGAAAAAAACATTCCACATGATTTCTATGTCCATACAATAATGGTCTTTTTCATTGGACTTCTAAAGACTCTAAGGAATAATTAGGTGAGATTGGTCATTATTGATTACTTTAATAAGTATACAAAATTATTTCTGATAAGATAGTATGTACACCTTAATTGAATTTCTTAGAACTATATCAATTAAATAATAAATATTCTTGGGGATCCTCTATGAATTGTATTTTAAAAGACTATCTATGCATTAGAAGACAATTTTAGACCATGTTCTATTGAATTTTAAGGTATGTCAGATCAATACCTACCTTTTGTTGAATTTTCATTCACTTATAGCTTTCGTTATAAAGTCTATATTGAATAATATTAACAATTGTATGCAAAGTAGTTTTTTACTCCAACTTACATGGATGATCTTCTAGAAAGGAAGCTAGTGGGCCCGAACTTGTAGAATATATGTCTATTAAAGTAAGAACTATTTAGGATCATATTAAAGAACCCTTGAGAATAAAAATGATATATGGTGATAATCTTAGTAAATCCATGGAATTTAACATAGGTTTCATGTATTACTGATGGTTTCCAAATAGAAGGGGGTAGTATGAATTTGTAAAAATGAAAATTTAAACCCTAAGTACATTGGGGATTTTGAAATACAAGGATAAATTAGAATTGTAGATTACCGGTTGGTTATGATTCCCAAACTTTCTATATTATATATCCTGTTTCATGTTTCATTATTATAGAACTAATTTCCATATCCAATGCATATACTTGAATCTGATGGAATTTATTTGGAACCTGACTTGTCTTATAATGAAGGGCCCAACCAGATTATTAACACTATAGTGAATGTGTTTCCAAATTGGAAAACTCAATTGGTAAATTTTCTTCAGAAAAATAAAAAACTAGAGGAGGAAACATGATAGGATAGTGAATATATGAGGATGGATTATTGGAATAAAATTTGTATCCAACTTATAACCAATTTTAAGGTTGAATTTATTTAAGGTGGAGAATTCTGTACCTGAGATCATACTTTGGTAGGTGAACACTTCATCCCAAAAACTCTTACACAATGCGTATTTTAAAGATTATTTATTCATGAATTTATAAAAATTTAATATTTTTGGATCTAAATTGGATTAAATTATCATAATTTTTTAATTCCACATATCATAGTTATCCTGAGATTAATTTTTTGTGAGTTTTATAAATTAATTTATTTTTCGGAGGAGAGAAAAAAAAACTAATTTTGATAGAGCCATCACTTTTATGATATTGTAATAATAAAAAATTAATTAAATATTAATGAAACCATTTTATTATTAAATATATATATTTATAAAAATTTAGATAAATTATTTAAAATTATTATATGGTATATATAATCCTCATTTTATCATTTTGGAAACGTACATAATATCTCACTCCAAAAACCTAATATATGAGTTTATATTAAAATTTTATTTCTATCACTTATAAGAATTTAATTTAAAATAATTTAGCTAATATTTAGGATAAAAATTTAAATATTATTTAATAATTTCAACTACATTTTTAGGTTCAACAATGAGATTATTAGAAAGAATGTTAAATACTTCAATATTGGTAAAACTATTTTTCTAAAAGACATTTTTTACTAACATTGTGTTGTTGTTATCTAGTAAAGTAAATTAATAACTTATAAATAATGATTAGAATATGGTTTTTAATATTATATAAAAATATTTAAGTAAATATCCATCTAGTAATCAAGAAAAAATATTATAATGAAAAATTAATTATGAAAACATCATTTTTCTTTAAAAAACATTTATTTATATATTATAGGTTTTATTTTAAAACATTAATTATATAATATTTAGAAATTTATTTTGATTAAATATTTGTAAAATTTATTTTCAACACACCAAAAAATATTATAGTAGGGTTTTCCTTATATTTTTAGTAAAATATAAATTACTTAATGAAAAACCTGTTATCGTGGTAAAACTGAAAATGAAAAACAAATATTAAAAACATAATGGTAAATAAAAACCCATGTTTCAAACATTTTTAGAAATTATTTATTGAGGTTTTCTCAAAACAAGTACACCTAACACTATAGTACTTAAAATTTTTGGAGTCATTGTCCCATCAATAGGGTAATAATAATGTTGAAAAGTAAAGGGTATTCAAAAAAGTGACCTTTTCATCACATATAAAAGGGATACACTTATTCAGCCATATAACACACATATACCTTCTAAATAACTTGTCAAACTATATTATGTTTTCCTCATAGAACCACATCCCACATTCAAAGGACTCATTTCAACATTTTTTATCTTAATTCCTCTATTTTGAAAGAGATTTCTAAGAGAAAAATCAATCTCGCAACATAATAATTTCCCTGTTCATGTACTTTCTCTTACTAACCTCTTATATCCATACCAATATATAGAAATTAGAAGAATTATTATACTAGGATTTTATTTTATTAATTAAAAATCAATTATTTATTCATCTTCGTCCATATAAAAAACAAATTCTCATTAATATGTGTGTAGACTACCACATCCACAAAACATCATCTTCTATTTTACACACCACCTGTTATGGTTGGTTTAAATGATATGATTTATTATAAAATATTATATATATAGTATAAATATTACTATATAAATTTAAATTATCATATACCATACTTCTCTATCATTCTTTGATAAAATATTACTTTAACTATACATTAGGCGGACTACCGTATCCATGAAGTAATGTAACTCATTTTTTGTCCAGTCTCATTATTATTTATTAAAACATCATTAAATAAGATTACCCACATTAATATTATTTAAGTAAGATATTTATTACCCTATTATAAATATATTATTTCCAAAATAAATTTCCTTTATAATTTTAGTCATCCATTAGTTATAGTACATAAATGTTTGGGTCAGTCTAACCACATACTTGAATGATGCTATAAAACACTATCATGGATTACTATGGGAACTTATATACTTATATTATTATTGTTTAATAAAAAATTAATTATTTTTAAATGGTTATTTAATTTTTATATAATGTATGCAACTTATATTAAAAATGGGGGTTCAAAACCCATTGGGCGCAGGGTACTGTAGCAATACTGTAGCGTACTGTAGCAGCGGCGGCACTGTAGCGGCGGCAGAGCACTGTAGCAGCTGAGGGTACTGTGCAGTACTGTAGCAATGCGGGTACTGTAGCAGTACTATTCACAGAATGGGCTTTGGGTCAAAAAAATGGGCCTACGGGTCATGTAATGGGCTAAATGCCCACTGGGCCTTCGGGCTATGTAATGGGTCTCCCTCTACCCAGTTAAAGAGGTCTTTGCTTTGCTTTAATTATAAAATGAGGCTTCGGCCCCAACCTTTAAAAAAATATATTAAAATATCATCGTTAATCACTAAAAGTAACAAAATAAGTCGTCAATAGCTCCGCTTTCAGGAACAAATATCTAAAATATTGATGTAATTAGATAATATATATATATATAAACTATACCTATTAAAATACCTTACCTTATCTATGAATTATTAAATTTACGAGTTGAATATATAATTACACCATTTTTTATGAAACTAGTTTAAGGTGATCAATAATACTCACACCTGATATTGAAAATATATAATAACTAAATAATATACATGTACATAATAATTATAAAAGAATTAAAAAAAGGATATAATTATGAATTAGATTATGAAATAGGTTATCAATATAGTTATTTTTTTATACTAGAGTTTATTGCACATTTGGTTAAGTAGGATTAAAGGTAAGGGTTTTGCATCTAGAATTCCTCTCTTCAAGAAATGTATTGTATTATGCTCATAATTTCTATTATGTGGTGTATATATTTCCTTTTTGAAATTTTATATCATGATATTTCATTTATTAATGGTATTTTAAGATCAATTTTAATCCCTCCCTTTCATGAGGTTTTGATTGATTTTTTACTTGATCCATAAGTGGGTTTTCCCATCTCAATTTTTATTATATGGTTCTCATTATATATTCACCAAATATTTCATTTTTTGTGGTAAATGCATTTACATGGAAGAATTTTTACCATATCCCTCTTGAATTTTGTGCTATTTATCTGTAAATATGTATATCCCTCCCTCGTATTCTTTTGATTTCAATCGTTACCAGAAGCATTATAAAACAAAATATGTTTAATGGTAAAAACCTATCCTATGTTTTGGTAATATAAAAGTTTATGTACCTTCCATGAAGATAAATCCATATCTGGACACTAGAAAGTGGATTCAATTGTAGTCTATATTTACCAATGTGTAATAACCCTAAAAATTATTTGTTGATCATTGACACAATCAACACATTGTTTCATGATAAGCGGTCCTAAGACTGCACACCTAGATAGAAACACTTAGGGGATTTGTATTTGAATATTCACATTATTTTTAATAACCATGATGAACTATTTTCACTAAAATTGCATTTGTATAATTAAAATACAAAATATTAACCCCAAGTAATATCTTCCTTATATAACCCAATGCATTGAATGTACCTTCACTACTTTATTTCTTTGATAAGGTTACTTCATGTTACATTGACGACACCCAAAATCATCAATGTTGATTTAGAGATGTCCTACTTGAAATTTACATTATTCCATTGAATGGGTGAGTAATTTCTTTTCTGATTATTCATTTTAAGTATAACAATTTTTATTTCGATATAGTTTCATTGGGTAATGTTATGAAATGTTTTGTTGGGTCCTATGGAGAATAATTCATACCTAATCAAGTGATTGGTCGGGCCTAGAATTATATAGCCCATCAATGTATCAAAAATCCTTATGAGAAAAAACATTATGGGTTTTAGTTTATACCTCACCCTATATCTGAATATTTTCATTAAAATATTCCTTGAAAACATGTTTCAATGTCATAAATTATACATTCCACCAGTATGAGATAAATTATTATTTTTATCCATGTTTTGATTATTTTTCCTAGAAATATCATTACCTTATTTTCATTTGATTATGGATTCATTTACTCTATTTACTCCTACCATATCACATATTAAATGTTTCTATTATGATAGATTACAATGTATACTACTTATTGTAAACCATCTAGTCTCACCAATATTTTGTTTCCATTTCCCAGAAATCCTATCAGAAAAATATGTTAAATGTTCAAGGATATGATGGAAGGGATAATAATTTTCTCACAATGTTTTCATACATTATATTATTTTTTTAAAATGTAATTTATATGTTTATCAAGTCCTCTAAGTTTCCAAATTCATTGGATCCTATAGGAACTATTTTATTTTGTACCTCTGATGTAATAAATGTAACACCCCAAGATTTCATAGTACGTTATTTCTTCAAAGTAATTCAATAACTTGCACTACACGCAACACAGAGTTCAAACGCACCACAAGATTACCAAACTTGTTGTTAAAAAGTAGTTATGAATAGTATTTACTAAATTTTGAACATTATATAATCCTTATAATTTTAGAATCCATATTATGAGTTTCTTATACATAATGTAAGAACTAATTCATTTTTTCATATAAAAGAAGTATTTTTGAAAAAATGCACTTTTACCATCTTTTAATGGTGAACACTTTTTGAATCCAATATTTGAAACATTTATATATTCAATTTAAAAAAATAAACTTCTTCTTTAGAATCAGGACATAATAATTTAGTTTCGATAAATTTTTGGTGTTTTTCTGATAACTTTCATATTTGGGTGAATAGTGAAAAATACTATATTTTAACTGAAAAGAACTTTTTCAATCAAAATAATTTATAGTGTTAAATTATAAATTATAATGGTTTATAAGTTCAAATAGATTATATTTTTACCATTTAATCCAATTTTGGTCATTGTAAGTAATTTCACTTTGAAATTGGACATAAACAAGTGTCAATCTTTTGATAGTTATTATTTCTTAAAAATATGCCTTTTTGGTTTTGACAATGGGAATTAATTTCAAATTAATAAATGAAAGTTATATGTTTTTAATTTGGTAAAACATACTTCATTTTTGGATTTTTAATATCGAAATTATCGTATGGTGAAGTTTTGGTATTTTTCTGAAAACTTTCAATTTTCGATGAATAGTGAAAAAAACACTAAGTTAGAGTTTAAAACCAAATTTTTTTTTAAAATAATAATTTATTTTATTTAATGTTAATTAAGATCAAAGTAGATACATAATATATATATATGTTCAATGTAATTCATTGGATTTAGTTTAGAATAATTTTAGATATATAAATATTTTATTGAACTTTTCACCATCTTTTACCCACCTCCTAGGAAAATTTGGAAATTCACTTAAAACTTAATTTTACCACTTTTGTGAGTGGAATTTATAAAATATGAGAGACACTGTTAATATCAAGGTGTAAAATTTGGTTCAATAAGATAAAAATAATTTTTTGTGAATAGTTACTTTTTACTTTCATTTACCACGGTTAAAAGTAAATTGGGTAATTAAGGGTAAAAATAATATTAATATTACCCTAACACATGTCCTAATTCTATTGGACAAGTGTATCTCGACCAAAACCAACATTAGGAATAAAATATTATCATTTAGGTCCACTTGGATTAGATTAGGACATTTATTATTATTTAATTCAAAGAAGAGTTAAAAGAGTTAAAATCAAAGCTTATTAACAAAAAACATTTTTAATATAGGGTTATACATAAGATGAATCCGATTATAAATATTAATTAGAAAGATAAAAATCTTTCCTACATAATGGTAGTTTATTTATAAATTTTAGACATTAAATAATATAATTTATTTTTGACAAAATGGTGATGAAGTAATTACCAAATTAATGAAATATTATGATAATTGATAATATAAATACACAAATAAATGTAATTTGAGACTTTTTCTGAATTAAACTAATTTAATGGGTTAATATTACATGTTAGTATTTATTTAATTATTTTTTTTCTAAGTAATCATTCTGTTATGATTTTCACAAAAATCAAATACCAAATAGTTTCAAAATTGACATAAAAGAGTTTTTAAAACAAATATTATATTATTAATTGATATTCAATTCCTAAAAATCTAAGGTTCGGCCAAGAGACTTATATAATGATAAATGTATCATTAATTAACCACTTGGAGTTCTCTTGGATGTATATGGTATGTTTATTAACCATATAATATAAAAATACAAAGAGACATGGTAAATGTCAAACTATTTAACGAAGAGTTAAATATAAATGATAAGGTTACTTTAGTGACCCAAACCTGTCTAAAATCTATTGGGTGAAAGTATTTAGACCCATACACACATTATAATTTTAATAATACACTTTGGAGCCATTATAAACCGAATATGAATTTATTATAAAATAATACTTTATGTTTGTTCTAAAGATCCCCTCCTCCCCCTTATTAAAAGACACCACTTCTAACAAATTATTAATACCATCAAAGCCTTTTGGTTCGTCCAAAATCTACCCAAATACCCTCTAAAATATACTAACTTAATCCTAGGGGCCTTCCTTTAGTCAGAAACCCAACCTAAGGATCCCTTTTGATCAAATCAAAAGGAAGAACCTAAATAAGAGGTAATGTTTTCACCACCCTTTTTCAAGTTCCTTTCTTCTTCAACTTATTTTTTCTTTGTTGTTTCCATTATAAAATAATTAATCCAGAATATTCTATATACTATGATGTTATTATAAATATGGTACAACCCTATTCAGTATTCTATCCATCCTTTGAATGAAATGTCACCATACGTGCGTACGTACGACCTACCGTCTTCACATCATGGTGTAATTGTTATTCAATACATTATTATTTGTATGGGTATAATAATGTTGTGTAATTCATGTAAATAATAAATATAACATGATAATGATTCTGTATATATGATATAAAAAAATCATATATTATTTTAATATCAAAAGTATGATATTGTCGCTCGTGCGCACGTACGGACTACCGTCTCCACGAACGCGATGAGATTCATTCCCCATCGTATCCATTCAAGTATAATTCTCATTTGATGATTAAAAATAATTTTTAGAGACATGATATCATTATGGATATGAATAATATACTTCCCATTCATAACAAATATGGCTCACATAATAAATAATATAAAGGAAAATGAATCTGTTAACACCTGAAACGATGATAATACTAAGATATTACTAAAAATCAATGTTTAAAGATCATATATGATATCTTATTAATATATATGATTATTGTATAATTTAATAACAATTATTTCACCATTATATATGAGACTAACCTACCCTCAACCAAGGAAAAGTATAAGGTAAGGGTTTATTTCACAATCTCTTCATTATTCGGGGTTGTTTATACCTAATTAACTACTGGGACCTCTTTATCATCCACATCCATTTTCTTAAAAATGTATTTCAAAACATTATTACTATTTTACAGAATATGGGTTAAAGACATTTATACCCTTGTTTTCTTCTTATAAGAAGTTTATAAAATAATCTTTCCATCATTTTCCAAACAAGGTCCTTTTTAACCTTTTCGACAAAATTAAGGTAAGAATGTCTTTTTTAACTTATACGGCAGGTACAACTATTTTCTACCATTATAAACTAGTCGAAGCTTCCCTTACAAGCTTATAAAAATATTTTCAAAGTAAATGTTTTATTTTATAATTATGTTAAAGTTAAATGATTTCAAAATAGAAAGAGATATTTCTCTAAAAAGTGTTTTGATTTAATCTATGTCAACATCCTTTGATGGATTTTAAGTTTATTTGGAGTTGATTTATTATGATAAAAAAATTCCGTATTGTATTGATGGTTTTGTGATATGTTTGGCTATGGATGTTCTATTTTTATACCATTCATGATTTATGGTTAAAGTATTGAAATTTCATATTCTAGTTTTCATACGAATGCTTATGATATGGTTAAACCTTTTCATATGAGGAATGTATTGGACTTAGTAAGTGACGGGTGGAGCCCGCTATAGCTCCTCGATGCATCGGTAGATCTAATGAGACATCTAGATGTGGAATTGGCTGAGACCCTTTCCCAATTTTATTTATGGTTTTGGCCGAAGCCTTAATCGTTTTTAGACATCTTGGCTGAGGCCTTGACAAAATGTTTCAGAATGTCTGGCATTATACATTCCCTCATTATGGAAATAATATTGATGGTTTATGTGATCAATTGACTTGTAGAATACCCATGATTATGTTTTATTATGGAATTTTTTACTCATCTCATATTCTTTCCATAAAAGTATTCATGTTTATTATTGGTAAAGGCATGTGGTTTCAATTATTCACCATGCTTAATATTTATGTCATTTTTCACTGTATTACTTACCCATACTGAGCGTTTGAGCTCACCCCTTCTTATGTTTCATTTTCCCAGGATATGAAGAAGTTACTTATGAGTGACATGTAGGCATAATCTAGGAGTCTTGGATGTTCCTAATGAAATATATTTGTGTTGTATTTCTCTTCAAGATGTAAAGTTGAACATATGTATGAATATTGTTTCTAATAATACTAAACTGATTGGTCATTCGAGATATGATGTCCTTGTGATCATGCCAATGTTATGTAATAATGCACCGACTCTGGGTAACTAGGGTCGGGGCGATATAGTTGGTATTAGAGGAAGTTTAGTATAAACCTTAGAAACTAGATTTAGATAAACTCTACTTAGAACACATAGTACTAAGATAGACTTGGAGGATTAGTATAGAATAAATTCCTAGAATTTTGGTATTGTAGAGATTTTCTGAGTTTTCTAATCAATACATCCCTTTCTGGATACGAGTAGGTAGAGACGACTCTGGCACAGATGTACCTAGGGGTAAAACCCGAAAACACCGCTTTGAGCTAGACTCAAACGGGAACTGGTGCACGACACCGGGCCTTGCTGCACTCTTGGTTATGACACTCCCAGGGGATGTGCTTAGGATAATTTTCATTTTCTTTACAAACCATTATGAAGGGTTTATGAGTATAAACTTCCTCAAAGAAGACATTTTTATGATTATGGATTATATCTATAAACTGTTTAATTTATGTTATGTTTTTTACAAGTTTGGGATTAGGAATTTCTATTCATAAACTAATCTAGTCTATGCCATTATTTATAAAAGGTTCCCATTAGAAGTAATGAGAACTCCAGCAATACGCATGATCAAAAGAGTAAGAAGGATCATATCTTTCATGGTATTAAGCAATAATTTAGAAGGGAAATAGTCTCCCATGTATTATCATCATATGAAGAAATAGTATCATGTTTTGATAAGATAAGTAAAGAGTTTTCAGAGCCTTATGGTTTTGAAGGGAAGCCAGAGAAGAAAATGATGGTAGAGAGAAAGACAGATAAAGGGAAGAAGGTAAAGAAGGATTTCCTCATATGTGATAACTGTGGAAAGAATCACCTTGGAAAATGCTTGAAGGGAATGAGAGTATGTTATAAGTGTGGAGAAAAAGGGAACCATGTTCATGATTGTGAGGGTAAGAAAATGGTTTAAAATATACAATGCTTAATCTATAAGTAGTGGGGACACTACGTGAATCAATGTCAAATAATCAGAGTATGCCCCAAATGATGCTATTGGATAATAATAATAAAGTTATGCTACTACCATAGATGAAGAGGAATGACTAGTGTTATTATGTTGTTATTAAATAATTTTTTCATTTGAGTGTTGTATCAACGATGTACTGGTTATATGAATTATGGAGATAAATAAGGATTGTACTACAGTACTATTTCATTGATGATTTGAGATTATATAGTACTATGAAAAGTGACTCAACAGTAAGTTAATTTTGTTTTGAAAATACATGGTTGAAGGAAACGTAATCCTTAATATGTCCTTGATACTGAGGTAATAGTTTTGTAATAAGATATGGTTGATTTGGATAAATTATATTTGATATTCTTGACTACCTTAGCACTGATTAATGGTTTGTTTATTTCATCATTGTTGGAATATTCAATGTTTTGGGATATAAGGAATATATCTAGTATTCTATAAGAAATAAGGCAGCATGAATTTAATCCATAAGGTTTTATAGTAATTCAGGGTGTTACCAAATTTTAAAATAATACATGATGAAGGTATTCACATGTTATTACGTGGGAAAAAAAGAACTTCATTATATTTACCTTCCTTAGAAATTTTGGACTGTGAGTTTGGACTGAAGTAATTTGGATAATTCTAAAGGTTGGAATGGATTATATTTCATATTTGATACAATTGTTAAGGTTAAATTATTTCTGAAGTTTTTTTGGATTGTTATAAAAAGGAAAACCCAGAGGTCGGGCGACAACCTGTCGCGTCCGGTAAGGCCACGAGACTTGAACCCACTACTGAAGGGCAACAGGGGTGTATCACCTACCACTGACCCACGTGATGTCCTGGATTAAATAATGTAGTTTTTTTAAAGGTCTGGTAGATGAATTATAAATTCATTTTTTTTGTAAACCTATATGAATAGGATAAAATGAATATTTTTTAAGTTCTATTATCTTTTAGAGTGAAAGATGAGTTTGTGGTAGAAATTAGTTAAAGGGTGGAACTCTACTTGACAAGTATACTTTTTTTCTTATATTATTCTATGAAGAAATAAATTCTTAAACATTAGGTAAGGCATCTTAAAACCAAAAATGTGTTATCCTAATAACTTATGTTTTGTTGAACCGATGGTATTTTAAATCATCATAGATTGGTGGCTTTGAGGCCCACAATTCTACAATTGTTTGTGATTGATGACCGCAATCACTACCTATAAATATTTACATTTTTTCTCCAATTATGTGTCTATAATTTCCACCAATTTTCTCCTAATCGAGATCATTATTTGGTGGGGACTTCTTCATTCCCCTTTTCCTCTTCTTAAGACTAAATTTTATTAACCCAATTTCTGATGTGGGTTTCCCCACAAAGGTATTTTCTATTTTCAACCTTTTATTTTTGAAGAACAATTTCAAATTATGAGGAAACAATTTATTGAAGGAGGTAATAATGTAACACCCCAAGATTTCATAGTATGTTATTTCTTCAAAGTAATTCAATAACTTGCACTACACGCAACACCAAGTTCAAGCGCACCACAGAATTACCAAACTATCCGTTCAAAAGCGGTTATGAATAGTATTTACTGAATTTTGAACATTATATAATCTTTATAATTTTTGAATCCATTTTATGAGTTTCTAAGAAATAATGTAAGAACTAGTTCATTTTTTCAAATAAAAGAAGTATTTTTCAAAAAATGCACTTTTACCGTCTTTTAATGGCGAACCATTTTTAAATCCAATATTTGAAACATTTATATATTCTATATAACAAAATAAAATTCTTCTTTAGAATAAGGACATATGAATTTAGTTTTAATAAATTTTTGGTGTTATTCTAATAACTTTCATATTTGGGTGAATAGTGAAAAATACTATATTTTAACTGAAAACAACTTTTTCAATCAAAATAATTTATAGTTGTAAATTATACATTTTAATGGTTTATAAGTACAAATAGATTATATTTTTACCATTCAATACAATGCTGGTCATTGTAAGTAATTTCACTTTGAAATTGGACATAAACAAGTGTCAATCTTTTGATAGTTATTATTTCTTAAAAATACGTCTTTTGGTTTTGACAATGAGAATTAATTTTAATTTAATAAATAAAACTTTTTTGTTTTGAATTTAGTAAAGCAGACCTCATTTTTGGATTTGGAATATCGAAATTAGCCTCCGGTGAATTTTTGGTATTTTTCTGAAAACGTTCAATTTTTCATGAATAGTGAAAAAAACACTAAGTTAGAGTTTCAAACCGAATTTTTATTTAAATAATTATTTATATTTTTTAAATTTAATTGAGGTAAAAATAGATACATAATACATATATAATTTCAATTCAATTCATTGGAGTTAGTTTAGAATAAATTTATATATAAAAAAATTTTATTAAACATATCACCGTCTTTTACCCACCTCCTAGGAGATTTTGGAAATTCACTTTAAACATAATTTTACCGCTTCTGTGAGTGGAATTTCAAAAATCTGAGAAACACAGTTAATATCAAGGTGTAAAATGTGGTTCAATAAGATAAAAAGTTTTTTTTGTGAATAGTATCTTTTTACTTTTATTTACCACGGTTAAAAGTAAATAGGGCATCTAAGGGTAAAAATGATATTAATATTACCCTAACAGATGTCCTAATTCTATTGGAAAAGTGTATCTCAACCAAAAACAACTTTAGGAATAAAATATTATCATTTATGTCCACTTGGATTAGATTAGGACATTTATTATTATTTAATTCAAAGAAGAGTTAAAAGAGTTTACATAAATGTTTATTAAATAAAAAAAATTTAATATAGGGTTATACATAAGATAAATCCAATTATAAATATTCATTATAAATCTAAAAATATTTCCTACATAATGGTATTTTATTTAAAATTTTTAGGAATTAAATAATTTAATTTATTTATGACACAATGGTGATGCATTAAATACTTAATTAATGATATATTAAAATAATTGATAATATAAATACCCAAATAAATGTAATTTGAGACTTTTTATGAATTACACTAATTTTATTGGTTAATATTATTTAATTATGTTTTTTTTGAAGTAATCATGCTGTTATTATTTTCACAAAAATAAAATACCAAATAGTGTCCAAATTGACATAAAAACATTTTTAAAACAAATACTATATTACTAATTGATATTCAATTCCTAAAAAACTATGTTTTGGAAAAGAAACTTATATAATGATATTTGTATCATTAATGAACCAATTGGGGTTCTCTTGGATGTATATGGTATGTTTATTAACCATATAATATAAAAATACAAAGAAACATGGTAAATGTCAAACTATTTAACTAAGAGTTAAATATAAATGATAAGGTTAATTTAGTGACCCAAACCTGTCTAAAATCTATTGGTTTATAGGATTTCGACCCATCCCCACATTTGAATTTGAATAATCTAATTTGGAGCCATTAGAAACTGAATATGAATTTATTATAAATTAATACTTTAAGTTTTTTCTAAAGAGCCCCTCCTCCCCATTATAAAAGGACACCAATTCTAACCAATTATTCATTCCTTCAAAGCCTTTTGGTTAGGAAAACCTCTGCCCAAATACCCTCTCAACTATTCTCCCTTAATCATAGAGGCATTTGTTTAGTCAAAAAGCCAACCTAAGGTTCCCTTTTGATCAAATCAAAAAGAAGAACCCGAAGAAGAGGTAATGTTTTCACCACCCTTTTCAGGTTCCTTTCTTCTTCAACTTCTTCTTTCTTTGTTGTTTCCATTCTAAAATAATAACTCCAGTTTCATCTATATATTGTGATGTTATTATATATATGTTACAAACATATTCAATATTCTATCCATCCTTTGAATGACATGTCACCATACGTGCGTACGTACGGCCTACTGTCTCCACGTCGTGGTGTAATTGTTATTCAATACATTATTATTTGGATGGGTATAATAATGATGTGTAATTCATATAAATAATAAATATAACATTATAATGATTCTATATATATTACATACCATCCAATTATATAATGTTTTAATATCAAAAGAATGATATTGTTGCTCGTGCGTACGTACAGACTACTGTCTCCACGAACCCGATGAGATTCATTCCCCATCGTATCCATTCAAGTGTAATTCTTATTTGATGATTAAAAATAATTTTTAGAGACATTATATCATTCCATATATGAATAATATACATCTCACACATAAAACATATGACTAACATAACAAAGAATATAAAGGAAAATGAATCCGTTAACACCCGAAATGATGATAATACTAAGATATTACTAACAATCAATGTTTAAAGATCATATATGATATCATATTAATGTATATGATTCTTGTATAATTTAATAACAATTATTTCACCATTATAAAAGAGGTTAACCTACCTTCAACCAAGGAAAAGTACAAGGTAAGGGTATATTTCACAATCTCTTCATTATACGAGGTTGTTTATACATAATTAACTACTGGGACCTCTTTATCATCCACATCTGTGTTTCTTAAAAATGTATTTCAAAAAATTCTTACTATTTTACAGAATATGGGATAAAGTCATTTATACCCTTTTTTTTACTTTTTATAAAAAGTTTATAAAGGAATCTTTCCGTCGTTTTCCAAACAAGTTTCATTTTAACCTTTTCAGCAAAATTAATGTAAGAATGTCTTTTTTTAACTTATACGGCAGGTGCCACTATTTTCTACCATTATAAACTCGTCGAAGCTTACCTTACAAGCTTATAAGAATATTTTCAAAGTTAATGTTTTGTTTTATAATTATGTGACTCTTAAATGATTTAAAAATAGAAATAGATATTTCTCTAAAAAGAGTTCTTATTTCATCTATGTCAATATCCTTTATGGATTTTAAGTTTATTTGGAGTGGATTAATTATGATACAAAACATCCATATTGTATTAAATGTTTTGTGATATGTTTGACTGTGGATGTGCTATTTTTATACCATTCATGATTTATGGTTAAAGTATTGACATTTCGTATGCTAGTTTTAATACAAATGTTTATGATATGTTTAAACATTTTCATGTGAGGAATGTATTGGACTTAGTAAGTGACAGGTTGAGCCTGCTATAGCCTCTCAATGCATCAGTAGGTCTCATGAGACAACTTGATGTGGAATTGGCCGAGACCCTTTCCCAATTTTATTTATGGTTTTGGCTGAGGCCTTAATCGTTTTTAGACGTCTTGGACGAGGCCTTGACAAAATGTTTCAGAATTTCTGGCATTAAATATTCCCTCATTATGGAAATAATATTGATGGTTCATGTGGTTATTCGACTAGTAGAATACCCGTGATTATGTTTTATTATGGCATTATTTACTCAGCTCATATTATTTACATAAAAGTATTCATGTTTATTATTGGTAAAGGCATGTGGTTTCAATTATTCACCATGCTTGATATTTTTGTCATTTTACACTGTATTACTTACCCTTACTGAGCATTTGTGCTCACCCCTTTCTTATGTTTCATTTTCCCAAGATATGAAGAAGTTAGTTATGAGTGACCTGCATGCATAATCTAGGAGGCTTGGATGTTCCAAATGAAATATATTTGTGTTGTATTTCTCTTAAAGCTTTAAAGTTGAACATATGTATGAATCTTGTTTCCAATAACACTAAACTGATCGGTCTATTGAGACATTATTTCCTTGTGATCATGCCAATGTTATGTAATAATGCACCAACTCTGGGTAACTGGTGTCGGGGTGTTAAAATAAAACTTCTTTCTCTGAGTTCATATATTTTGGGTTGTTATAATCATAGTGGGATGGATGGGTACCATAGCGTGATGGTATAAACTAGAGATATTGGTTTAGTTTCAAATCATACATTTGGTTCATCCAATGTGAGGATTTAACTTGGATATAGTCATGATGTGGTGAATAATGCCATGGTGTGAAGGCTTTGTTGATGGATGAGAGGCTATGAAATGAAGGAGGGTTTCATGACATGATTAATTGGAAATAGAAAGGCTCCCTGGTGGATGGGTAAGGGATCGCACCATGAAACCAACAAGATCATACCACTGTGGTGTCATTCTAGTGTTGTGATATGATAGTGTTTTCCACATGGACCATTGATGTTGAACTTCACTTTGTCTATTTTGTAATACATGGAAATGAATAGGTACCCCATATTACCGATATATTTCTATAGTACCCAATATAATCAAGGCATGACTCCTCTATCTATGTATTTTTTTCAAACCTCCTATATTGTCTTAAATTCAAAAAGGCATGGGTCCTCCACTATAGTTTCTGATATGTTACATTGGTTTTATCATATCTTGTTGTTGTGATAGTTGGGTTTAGTACTCCCTTGATAAACATAAATCCTTTTAAAATATGTGGATCCATATATATATCTTTCTAGGCTAGTAACATGATAATTTGGGTGCTTATTGTGAAGGGGTTTTCTACTAAGAACAGAAGTAGATTAACAAATTTATAAAATAGAAGGAAACATGGCTAACAATTCATGGAGATGGTAATGTTGAAGATAGTTTTATTCTAGAGATAAATTGATCATGTTTTAGTGTTCATGAAAAAACTATTTTGGTGGGTGTGTTAATAGGATACACACTAAAAGAAAATAATCTGATTCTAATGATGCATGATTAGAACATCATTGATTTAATAATAATGTTTCTTGATTTGAGGCCATTATTCTAATAATATTCAAATATTGTGGGTAGTAGATATTTAAGTGAATCAAATAGAACTAATTCATGATATAATATAGAGAATATTATGCCATGAAGAAGTTATGCATTGACTATAATAATAGATATTTTGAGTATTTTTGATGAGTTATGTATGGTATCTTTGATGAACCATAATGAAAAAAAATGTGTCTAAGTTAATGAGAATTTTATTTCAATATTTGAAATTGGAGAATTTTAACCTATATTAAAAGTTAGATTGAGTACATATATAATAGAGTTCTAATGAGAAGAAGAAAACATATAAGCCCGAATGGCCTGAAGGCCTTCATTTTTATTGATTTTTGATAACCCCCCTTTCAAGGGATGAGGGGGATACCATATAAGGAACGTACACTCAGATATTACAAGGCCCGTAGGCTTTGGAGATTACATGACCAGAAGGTCTTAGAGAATTCAACCAGACTATCTACAAGGAACTGCCCCTCCCTAGCATCTGCGTCATGATAGTAGCTCTCCACCTTTGCAAGGTCGTCTGGCTATGCTTCTCGTGCAAGCACAGGCTGGTACCAATGGCATAGCCATACCCTCTCATTCTGACAATCTATCTGGCTCTTATCTGGTGAGTGCACCTTCTCTGAATCCTCTTTTGGGGCTGCTCCTTTTTTGTAGTGTGTTTGGGGCAACTGCATGTGGCTCGAAGGCCTTATGGAGGCTCGAGGGCCTTAAAGGTGGCCCGAAATCCCTACTTACCCGAAGGCTTGGGTGGCCCGCAAGCCTTAAGGACTCCATGCCCAAACTGGTGGCCCAAGTTGAATAGTTCTAGCTTCTACAGTTCTAAATAGTACCTGCTACCATAACCACTACAGTGCGTGCTACAGTATCTGCATAGTGTACAGATCCGCTACAGTACCTGTACAGTGTACAGTTCTACTACAGTGTACTACTACAGTATAGCTACAGTGTTTTCTAAAGTTGAAGCTTGATATCATCTATGTACTTGAGTGTACATAAAGATTAGAAATATATAGACCACTAATGATCTATAGGATGTCTCAATATGATTAGTGTTAATGTTATTAAGGGGTTGACATGTTTATCTTCAAATCCATCTACTTGTGGGGGAAGAATACATTTCTATTTGTTGTAGGATAAACTATGGAGATAAAGATGGTCTATATTTATTAAATCATATTTTTAGAATAATTCTATCTTCTAATGGACTTTGGAAGATTTAAAAACATTGTGGATTTTTTGTTGTAATAAATTGTGGAAATAGTGGAGAATCCATGTTTGGGGGACTAACTAACATCACAAAGAGAATTCTTGGTTAGATAAAACATGTAAATATTGTACAAATTATATTTCATTGTTTTATCATATTATATAAGGTTTTGAGAGTATATTTATTGGATTTTGAACCATAAAGAATTTAATATGTTGATTTTAAAATGAAAAAACTCGTAAAAGAGAACAGGTCAATGATTCACCCATCCCTCTCTTAGTGATCAAATTGGATCCTCGAATAATAGGTGATATCAATGGGGTTTCCATGAATGGTCCAAGAAGTATAAATAATTTTAAATCTAAAAAATATGATGATTTATTACCTTTTATGGCTCTAACTACCATATTTATAGGAATAATATGCTTCTCTATCTCTCTTCACTTTGACTAAAGTTCAAATATGGTCCTTTCAACCCATTGTTGAAAATAATAATATTACTCAATATGATAAAATTAATTAAGATTTTGATGGAAAGTTTAAAAATGTTATTTTTATGTCATTATCAGTAAATATTGAGAACTAGATAATAGTTCTATAAACTATGAAATAGACACTAGACAAATTGAAAAGAATATATGAAGGAAATTAAAGTAATGGAAGTCAATATACAAGTATAAGAAAGTAATATTTTGTAATTAAAAAGGATGATGATGAATATATTGATTGATATTTCAATATTTTATATAAATATTTTGCAATATTCAGATTTTTGGTGATAAACTTGATAAATACACTACTATGAAGTAGCTAATGAAAAAATTTCCAGATTGGTTTGATCACAAAATATTAGTTTTTGAAAATATAGAGGGTATTTCATTATATTTACTTCACAATATTCAAATTGAAAATGAAATGAAGAAGGGATTGGATACCCAATACAAGAAAAAGATGAGATAGATTTCAAATCCATGATAAAATGAAAAGGCACAGTGACTAAAGAATTCAGGTATTCAGATGTTGAGGATGGTGATGGTGTCAATAAAATTATTTCTCTTTTATCAATTATATTCAAAAATGTATAATAAAAATAAAAAATTAATATATTTTTTAGATTTTTTAATTTTAATTATATTAGTAATATTAAAATTATTTTTCAAAAGAAATAATTTGAGGAATTTTAATATTATAAGTAATAAAGAATCCCCAAATAAATAGAGGATAAAATAATATGATGAAATTTTATTGCAAAAAAAAGAGGAATCCATTTACGAAATTTTTTTGACTCATACAAAAATTATGTTAAAGAATTTTCTCTATTTACATATGAGGAGAAATTCTTTGACTCAACATGCAATAATGATGATTGCGAGGAGAGAATAAAACTGAAGTTTTATTTTAAAGGTATGTTGAAATTTTGAATTGAATAAATAATAAATATCAATACAGAAAATAATATTATAATAAAGAACAAACATAAAGAAACTGAGGAAAAGGATGAACTAATCAAGAATTATTTTTCCTTTATTGATGATATCAAGATACACAAATTATAAATTTATGAATAAGAAATGAATGTGTGAGATCTTAAAAATAAATTGACTCATAAATAAAAATAACTTCATTAGAGAAAATCAATAAGTCCCACTTTTCAATATGATTTGAATCAAATTATATACTAATTCACCAAATCAACTGAGGTGAAAGATGAATCTTCACATATTGATGAGATGGAAAACACCAAAATGAAAGGTTAGAATATTTCTAACCTTTATAAAAATAAATCTAACTTTTATTATAATGTAGTTTCTGAAAGTAAGCCTAAACTTGTTCAGATCAAAGATAATGATAGAAAATATTCCATACTAAATGAATAAATTTTTCAAGAAAACTACAAACCCATATCCCATGGAAGGATTAAGAAGGATGGTAAAAAACATAATTCTAGATAAATATGGAATCAGTATATAAGGTCTATATTTAGATGTTTTTTCGTATTTGGGAAGGTATGGACACTATAACTTTTCATGTTGGCTCAACATATCTTTATTGGGGAAGAGGAAATAGAACAATGGGAGTTTGTATGATAAAATTAATGTAAAAACTCAATGAACTAATGTTTTCTTGAAAATTAAGGTGAATAATATTGACTCAAATGAATAATAAGTTAATGGGATGAAAAAATAAAATAAACTTATTAAGTATAATGGAAATATAAAATTTAAAAATAATGGATGGAATGAATTGACATAGGTGAAATGAAAATCTCAGCCAAAATTTTTACTCTAAAAAACAAAGATATACCTCATTATTTATTATTATTCTTATTTATTTATGAAAACATGTAGGAACTTTTAAGATATTTTTTAGATTATAAATTTTAAAAAATAAAATAAAAATATGTTGACATGGATTACATCTTCATTATGAAGTATATAAGATTTAATCTCTTATGGGGGTGTTTGTTATGAAATCATGAGAAAAAGGGGGGTTACATGACTTGTACATGAATTATTTTTATGGATTGTTGATATTTGTATAAGTGAAATGATTTTTTTTTAAATATTTTGTCTTATACTACCCCAAAATGTTTATGTTATAATATCCTGAGAATTTATTCAAAAAATGTGTTTTTATGGATAGCTTGGAAAACCGTGGTTATATCTCTCTTCTGTTATACACTAGATTATCCCATGTAGACTTTGAGTGGATTTATTAAAGGATATTTTCTTAGAGAATCATGTGACTTAATTACTCTCTATAAAATATAAAACATGGTAGAAAACATGTTCTATGATAAAAATATAATGTTATATGAAACCCTTCATTACCTTTTTATTTTTTGTTGATAACTGGTAGAATAAATGAGAATTTACATATTGAAATTCTTATATTATTTGTTCTTGATTTATTATCAACAACATAAAAAGTGGGGACTATTAGGTATCATAGAGGATTCATTTTATTTACTATTAATTATTGAAGTCCTTGTATTATGTCAAAATTTGTTGATGGAGTAGTGGAAGAGAAGTTTATGCTATAGAACTAGGGGGTTTTCTATGATAATTCCCAACATGGGTGTAATGAACCATCTTTTCAATGAAGGTACAAATCTTTTATTTCAATTTTAAACATTTTTTAAATATTTTTAAAGGTATTATATAGACTAATTATGGTTTTATTACAATTTTCATCTTGTTTAGAGCCTAGAGTTCTGAAAAAATGGGCTACAGAATGGGTTGCACGGTTAGTTTTAACTATGCCTCCTAGGCCACATGTTTTGTCTAAAGTTGTGCGGTTGAAAATAGGGGAACATGTAGGTTGCATTGTTTTTCTGAAACCATATAGTACAAGTCACAAAGTCATGCAGACTATTTTATATATGGGACAGAGGCATATCACACAGGTTTTTCAGGGCTTTCAAACCATGTTCCTCAACCGTTCAACCCAAAATTTTTGGGTGAAATGATAATTCTCCCACACTTATTGCTTTAATCCATTTCTATTTTCTTATTCTCCCTCCAGTGTCTGTAACCCCTTTTCCACTCTCATTTGAGCTCAACAACCTTCCAATGTAGGCATTTGAGTATCTATTACCTGTTGTGTTGGGTTCCAAATTCATTGGAATATAGGGGTCCATCTGGGTAAGCTCCCCTAGTCTCTTAAATCCTATCATAGTTTTTCTTAATTTATATTGAGTTATTTAGATATATGATCATATTCCATTGTTATAGGTATTTTTACTATTTATTAGATCTATTGCAACCTAATTTTAATCTGAGACTGATATCAAGTGAACCGGCATCTACAACCTTAAGGTAGGTGGCCATGTCATTTTCCATTTCAGTTTTGGTCATTTCATAATTATGTTTTTGTTCCACATGAAATCCTTTGACAAAAATATCTAATATATCAATTTCTTCATGTCTAATTGTCCCTTGTACATATATATTTGTTAAATTAATCATGTTTAATGTCTTATAGGTTGGTTTCTAGTCTTATGGTCACCCATAGGTGTGTCACTAGAAATAGCTATATTTAGGCAATTGGTGAAAAGTTCCAAAAATTGCTTTTTGATTTTAAAATTGTTTCTAAATTTAATTTCCCACTATAAAAATTAATTTTAATGAAACTAAGAACTTATTAGGTTTCTAGACATCTTAGACTTTCAATTCCCCAAGTAGGAAATTTTCTTTTTGGCAATGCCACTTTCCCTTTGACACTTGAGCCTTAGAAATGGTTTTGTCATGTATTGATGTTTTAAATGAATTAAATTAATTGTTTAGGGTGAATGGATTTTTATAGGATGGATTATTAAAGATGTCAACATCCCTGTAAATGTTTTGACCATCACCCCTTTCCAATTGACACTTGATCTATATGACTTGGTTTCCATGTTTTATTGAATTATAATGATTAAATAGAATTTATATTGGCCCATTACATGAATGAGAGTTTTTTAACTCATGTATTGAAATGTATATAAATTATTATTCCTTATAAGATTTTTAATTGAAATTTGTAAGAGGTTTTTCCTTTTGTAGTTTGTCATAAATGAATATTCCTCTTATATATATAGAAATGGGATATGTAAAAGCAATTGATGGGAGGAAATGATCCATGCCAGTTATATTATAAAAAACCTTTATGTAGGTTTATATGTGATGGTAAGGAGTGTTGATCGAGGAGTGAAATCACACTCCATAAATTGGGTGTTGAGTTCATGGTGTCTCACACTCGTGATACTATATGAACGTTTGGATGAGGCACCACATTCCATGATTTGAGTGATAACATGATGGCTCACTCACCATCTTGAGTGTTGTTTCATGAAGTCTTTGGCTCTATCTAGATGTAGGGGATGTACCATATTTCCCGATATTTTATGCATGTTATACAGGTATGGATATGTGAGTAATGCCCTAGTCCAACCAGCATTAGTATTCCAAGTATATGGCTATTAGGCATCCTCATGAACTTTGTTCATATATGTGGATTCAATATAGAACAAATATATATATATATATATATATATATATATATATATATTATTGATATTATATGTTTAGTCACATGATGAAGCACTTTCCATCCGTGAGATGAAGCATGTATTCTTTCTAGGTATCCTTTAAGAACCTAACTGGGTGGTTATTTATTTATTCAGCATTACTTTACTTTCTTTCACACTGTTTAGTTATGACCACTACATGTATTACAAATAGACACCATTAGTGGTGACATACGGATATGTTTATATCATGCCGTACTTAGGATACCTTTGATACCTGAGAAGACTAACTTCTTGAAGGTATTGAGAAGGGAAAGGGATCTACTATATGTTACTAATTTTCTTACCAAGTTGGATTTGAAGAGTAGAGGATTGGGAATAGGATTGAAGTTTTTATAGAGATTTTTTGTCTTTTTTTATATTTTATAGCATGTTTTGATTTCTTGTTCCATTATTTATTATAACATTATATGCATCATGTAAAAAAACTTCCAGTGAAGCTATTGTTTTATTTATTCAGTTTTTTAGTTATCATTTTCTTCCGCTACTCACTTATTGAGTTACCTATTTATGATTCTATAGTTTATTTATTTTTTATATTTATATTATGATTAATATTTTTATTGTATCTATTGGTATCCACTACTCTACTCAAACATGAGGTTATATTCTCCCCATTTTACCACCCTTACACCCTCAAAGCAATTTGACAGCCTCTGACATACAGGGTGGCGCACTTGAGGCCATGTGACCAACCAACTTGGGGTTCATCTCAAGTGGATCTTGGGTTGGGATATTAAAAGATTATATTATAGGGGTTCCTATATTTATTTACTATTTAGAGGTAATATATTCTATATTGGGAATGCTTGGGAATTTTTTATAAGTCGTGCTTCGGTGTCATGAACCCATGGTCGGGGTAAAATCCAAGAAGTCTTAATAATAATTTTTGATATGATTTTTTATTATTACTGTTGATATAATTTCACTATTGGGTGACTTAATTGAGTTGTTATATTATTGATATTGATTTTATTGAAATTAAGATTTAGTTTCCATGGATCGATGAAATTATAGCTTTATAATTGATTATGCATCATCATAGGCACAATATGATTAATAGGACATGCATTTTATCAGACCACATTTATTTTTATCATGTACTTTCCTGTTGCATATTTACTAGTGACTTGATTATATTGAATTATTCTATTGGTTCTTGAAGGTATTGGAAAACACATAATTGATACTTAATGTGTCTACCTTAACATAACCGTGTTTTCCTGAATAGGTTAAGGCAAACACCTTAAGCAGTCAATTATGGAAAGTTGAGCTATGGACCATTGGTCATATGAGTTGTAAGTTGTTATATTTTTGATTAAGTGGATTCCATTTTTTGGTTTATTAGAAGTATGGGCCCTTGTGGATTGGAAATGGAAATACATTTAATTAATATATTTAAACTGATTGAATAATTTGAAAATCATGAATTCAAAATGAATATAAATTATAACAAAAGAATAGCCATTGTTCATATATTTAACACAGAGAAGTAGACCTAAACCCAGCCTTAGTAGTTGGTGTCTTTTTTAATTCTTATAGATTCTGATGGTATGTTACACTCTCTAGACCTAGATTTTGAATTTCGAAAATAGGAATGGTTGTTTCTATATGAAGTATTTATACCTTTCCTTTTTTATTAAATGAAATAATCTCAATTTATTGAATATCTTTTGATAAATGTGTTTCGAATTGTTGTTTCATCCCACCACTATTTCTTACAGTCGCTCACCTTGAAGGCAGTCATGACCATGTTCTTGAGGTGGCGATCTGTGAGCCACCCGTCATTCTTAATATAGAGACACATGTGGATTCTCTTTATATTTTAAATATTTTCACTGATTACCAATTCCAAGATGAATTTTTTCATAGGATGTAGTTGAGGAAAGGTGTAGTTTGACCTATGTCGAGTATGGAAGAGTTGACTCATCATTTTCAGCAGTAGCATCCTCCCACCTTCTCAGGGGATGGTGGAACTCATGTTGTAGAGTCTTGGATCGAGGATATCCTATCTATATTTGAGAATATTTAGATGACTTGATAGTGGAGGGTCAATCTAACTGCGCACATGCTTCGTGATTTAGACAATCAGTTGTGGGATGTCATCACCTAGGAAGATCAAAATTGGGATATAGTCTGGGATGATTTTTAAACCATCTTCTATACCACTTCTTTCCCCTAAATCTAAGGGATGAAAAATATAGATATTTAATGAACCGGTAGTATGGAAGAATGTAAGTTGTGGAGTAGTCTACATGTTTCACATAGCTAATATGGTTATCTCCCTTTCTAGATATTGATTATCTTATAACCACCGAGAGATTCTTGGATGGGATGGTTTACTCTATTTGGTCTTACGTAAATGTATTAATGATGACTACCATTTCAAAAATCATCAACCAGGCCTTAATCACAGAGTTCAACATGATATATTATGAAGATCTGAGCCAGGGTGGTTCGGCACCAAGAGATTCCAATGGTTCCTGTTCTTGGAAAAAATAGTGTTATGAGACACTCACAGAGGTAGCAGTAGTCAAGATCCTCATGAGAATAGTTTTCTTATCTTTCACTAGTGCAGGAATCCTAGATACATCAAGTCTCAGTGTTTATGTGATCCAGTCAAGTACAGAATTTGGGGTAAGGTAGACCATATCCATCATTTATACAGGACTTTGCCTCAGTTATTTAATAACCGACGTGATAAAAGGCATGGGAAATGCTTTATCAGGTCGGTTATTAAATAAGCGACCTGATAAAAGGACTGGGAAATTGTTTATCACGTCGGTTATTATATAACCGCCGTGATAAACTGGTCTGGAGGGGGGTTTATCACATTGGTTATATAATAACTGACGTTATAAACCCAGCCCCCCCCCCCCCCCCGTGTTTCACGTCGGTTATTTAATAACCGACGTGATAAACCAGTCCGTGGGGGGGTTTTCATGTCGGTTATTATATAACCGCCGTGATAAACCGGGGGGCGGGGGTTTATCATATCAGTTATATAATAACCAACGTAATAAACCCAGCCCCCCTGTGTTTCACATCGGTTATTTAATAACCGACGTGACAAACCAGCTCGTGGGGGGGGGGGGGTTTATCACGTCGGTTATTATATAATCGCCGTGATAAACTGGGGGGCTGGGGTTTATCACGTCTGTTATATAATAACCGATGTTATAAACCCCCACCCCCCCCCCTGTGTTTCACGTCTGTTATTTAATAACTGACGTGATAAACCATTTCTCAGGCCTTTTATCATGTCGGTTATTAAATAACCAACATTATAAACCCTTTCCCAGGCCTTCTATCACGTCGGTTATTAAATAACCGACGTGTTAAACCATTTCCTAGGCTTTTTATCACATCAGTTATAAAATAACCGACGTGGAAGCCAATTTTTTTAAAAAAGACATTGAATGCAGTCATCTGCTCTCCCTCAGAATCAACCAAAAAACAAATCAAGAAATCGTACCACAAAAACAGAAGGAGATCAAATTTAAGAATTTACATTGCTAACATATAAAACAAGCCCCACTAGACAGCCCCCACCCTCATCTATACCCCATGGACAACCCTCCCCCACCCCATTAGAGCCCCCACCCTCATGTATACCCCCTAGATAGCCCTCCCCCACCCCATTGGAGCCCCCACCCTCATCTATACCCCATGGATAGCCCTCCCCCACCCTATTGGAGCCCACACCACACCCTTGGACTGCCCCCCCCCCCCACCTTGACCCCCTGGACAGCCCCAAACACCCCTCGACAACCCTCCCACCCTCCTGAACAGCACCCCCTCACCCCCTCACCCCACTTGACAGTCCCCACCACACCCCTAGACAGCCCCAAACACCCATGGACAACACCCCCCCCCCCCCACCCTCATGTATACCCCCACCCCCTGGACAACACTCTCACACCCCTGGACCGCCCTCCCACACCCTTGGATAGCCCTCCCACCCCCTGGACTGCCCCCCCCCCCCACCCCACCAGACAGCCCTCCCAGACCCCTGGACACCCCCCAACCACACTGAACACACCCCCATACCCTTGGAACCCCTCCCCCACAGACCAAAATCCATACCATAAAAACCATCACAAGTAGACCAAAACAAGAAGTAGAGAAAAATTAAATATTCACATATATAACATTCAAAACTTACACTGTCAACTTCAAAAAAAACTAAATCGGACCTAAACAACTACCAAATACTCAATTACAATGAAAATATTCAAAATTACATTTTAGATTATAAACAACTAAAATTCAATCAAACCTGTAAAATTATTTGACCACTCCACTTGTAAGTGTTTGATGTCTTCAGAAGTATATAGTTGAGGGTCATAAAAAAGCTACAAATGAAAAGGAAAGTTGTTATCCTATATAATGAATAAATCAAATTGAAATATTATGGAAACTTTTAAGAGGAAATCATACCACGTCAAAATTCACAAATGTCCTAGTTGTTATTATTTCATACATAAATCTTAACATATAATATCCACATTTGATGACGCCTTGTTGTTCATGAAAATTCTTTTTGAATGATTGTAAATTCAATATATTATTTTTATGTAATAAATCAAAAAGTACAAATTATAAGTGGATATTTACCTTCGCATTTACATATTTGATCTTTGCACTCCTTTAATTTGTGTTTTTTTGAACGTAGGCCCATGAACTGTTAGAAAATAATACGAATGGGGTAAATTTAAAATTCATTATAATATATAAAACTATTAAGAAATTGAAACTTACTTTTCCATTATATTCTTAAAACATTCCCGCACATCACCATGGACAGAGCATATAAAATAAAGTGCTTTCTCCCTTGGGAAAAAAACCCCTAAAATCCAATGATCTCTAATAAAAGGAAATTTAACGTTAGTGGTTTTTTATGTTAAAAGATAATTAACTCTTTGAGAGAAATGTGTTTCATAAATCACAAAAAGGCATCATCCAACATTGTGTGACTATATTCTTTTCATGTCTTTCAGCAATATAAACCATTCTTTGTTCCTCATTCAATGCACATGCTTCAGGGGAAATCAATTGCGGGTCCATGAATCCATATACATCTGTCAGCTCATTCCTCTCACAAATTTTATAAAGATAACTAATACAAAACATACATAAGTATACATTTTTAATAAATATAACGCAGGGAAATGGTGTTAAGACTTACATGGAAAAACATTTCACCGCGTTGATGCCCAACTTATCTCCAGTAACAATCTACATGATATCAGTTTTCATAATCCCCACACCTATTTCACGTCCACAAACATGAGCTTCTGTTGGAAACTCATAATAACCCGCCAACAAATTTGAATATCATGACAATCTGTCAAGACTACTAGATTCTGTATCTGATGTCATAGCCATTTGTCTTTGTTGTTGTCTATACAGTATTCTTTACCTTTGAAGTACTCCTGTAAAAATAAATTGAAAAATATATTAGTTTTCAAATGATAAAACAACTTTAATAAAAAAAACCAAAATAAAATATATAACATTCATACCTCTATGGTAATGAGTCGAAGAAGTCTGGATGGCCAAATTAAAAAATGGTCGATACTCTGTCCAACTGTCTCCACCTCATCTGTAGGTATTGGTACCCTAGCTGATCTATCTATAATATCCTTTACAGTGATCCTCTGATTCTCTACCTCTAATTGTTGATGATGAAATGTATCTCCTATAAAATATACCAACCCATATGCTACTATATGATGTTGAGAATCATCAACCTACAACTCGCAATAAGTAGGAAGTTGCGGCGGAGAAGTAGGATAAAAAATGGGATCCACAGGCTGAGGTGGGGGAGTGGAAGCTACTGGCGGAGGTAGAGGATAAATAATGGGGTCTGCAGGGGGAGGTGGAGGAGTGGGAGCTGTAGTCTGAAATTGACTTTGCATTTCTGCAAACATAGACTTCACCAACGCTCTAATCTTGTCCTCCATCATCTCATTAATATTTTGAACTTCAGACTCCAATGATTCTATTTTTTTTATAAACCCCCTCAACGTTAGAAGTTGAAGAACGTGGCAACACTTTTCTTACCGATACACCTACCGGATATCCTCTTACACGACCAGGATGTTTGGGCCTTCCCAATGCTGCAGATAATATATCTTCCCTCCCAGTAGCTATAAATGTCCCCTATGAACTCTGCTCCTCATGAGAGTCCAGTATTAATTAATTGAACATTTTAGTAATAATTGAAAATATATGAAGACAATAATTAACTTAAATAAATAAAATAGATATCTTACAATCCTCTCAACTATGATTCTCGATTCATCCGAAAGATATTTCCTTTTTTCCCTTCCGAGCACTCATCCATTTTTCATGTCTAGATGGAGGGGATGGAGGGTCCACCTCTCCAGAGCATGAAAACTCAGCTCTTAGTTGTTGAAATGTTTCCGCCATCATTTGTTCTTCCAATAATGCATACCCTCCCAGAGATAAACTATAAGGGTATACATTTTTAGATTAGATCTCCTGATGAGATTTCCTTGTTTTCTGTAATTTAAGAATAAGAAATCATTAACAAAACATTAATAAAATCATATATATAAGAAAGTTTATAAAAGTTTACATTTCCCTTACCAGAAATGACTCTTTTCTTCTACTTTCAAAAAACTGTTTCCATGTGTCTTCATCTATAAAAGGATATATACGACATGGATTGTCATGACTCCTATGACCATAAATGAAATCAGATGAGAGGGTTGATTTGAAATCCCTCCATCTCCTGGCAGCCAATGATAAGCATTTCTTCCTGACTCCTCTAGTGTCAGAAATATCAAATGTCATCTGATAAAGAAGAGGTTAAACATATTATATATACTAGAAATATTAAAATAATAATCAAACAATGACAAAAGATCTTACCAAAATCTTCTCCCACAACTAAGAGATTATCGCTTTATCCACACTTCTCTAATCATCATACAGAATGCTTACTTTGCTCTTAGACTAAGTTTCTACAAAACTCTTAAAATCATTTGCATTCAGACCTCTAGGAATATCATCATCATCAAACTCAATGACTATCCTCTAATCCTACGTACGGGAAAGTGATAATTTTGGTAAACGTGTGCACCCATGTTTACCAACCTTTGAACTCTTTGTATTAATAGGAGCATGTGAATGTTCATCCCCAAAGGTATGACCAACAATATTCTCATCTCCAGAATCATGTGGTTGATCAACTGAATGATTTGTCATTATCTTTCAAATCAAAAAAAAAACAAACGTCAGTTCCCAAATATAAAAATTTAAATATTCTAATACTAGTAATTAGAAAATAGAAAAGTTTACTAAGTTACATAATAGTAAACATTGGTAATATGGTAAGCATGTTAAACAATGGTAAAGATGGTAAAGATGGTCAAGATAGTCAAGATAGTAAACATGGTAAACCTGGTAAACATGGTAAACATGGTAAAGTAATTGTCACTGAACAAAAATAATAGATATATAATTCATGTATTGATTTTAAACATGATAAAGTAAACTAAACAAACTTAAAACAAACAAAAAATTATACTTATTTTGTTTTAAAACATGTTTTAATAAATAAAGAACTTACAATATCTAACATTTATGAAAAAAATAAATGTAAACAAGAAATAAACATTTGTTACCTGTAATTTTAGGAATGTACAAATGGATTCTTTTCCCAAATTCATTAATCGTGATCGTTCCTTATGGCACAAAATATGTCTTTAACATGCTCATCATTATGTTCTATTAATATTTCCATGGAAGTAGGGATCTAACATAAATCAGCATCTTCATCAAGTTCATCCTCACCAACATATTGTTTTTTCCCTTGTAAAACAACAGCCCACTGCATATCTGATTGATCTACTACATAGAAAATTTGTTTTTCATGTGTTTCCATTATAAAAGAATCAGTTGTGTCTTCCAATCTATTCAGATTAACAAGTGTCATTCCAAATTCATCATGTCTGACACTGTTGTTACCGATAAACCATTTACAGTTAAAAACAGGAACTTTAATTTTAAAGTAATCAACCTCTCATATGTCTTCAATCACTCCATAATATGAACTTGATGCAGAAATTGGGTTTTTGTCCTTAGCATTCGAAAAATGCATCACTTCTGCAAACACCAATACACCACTATTCTGAACTGCACTTCTGTTGTCCTGAGATTTTGTATGAAATGTATAACCATTAATATCATAACCAGACCATGTTATCACATTTAAACATGGAGCACCCACTATCAATTTTAATGTCTCTGATACATCTGATCTACCAAAAAAAGTCTTTTTAATCCATGACAAAAAGGTTTTGTCGTGCTCATTCAAAATCCACATTTCTTTCTTCTTTGGATGACATTGTTTCAACTCATTAATATGCAATGTGATATATGGTTGAGCATCAGCTATGTTATTCAAGATGTATGATTCTAACTTCTTCATCTGTTCAGCTGACAATGATTTGACTTTCAATCCACGAATCCCCTTTCCCTCATTATTAACTCATTCATGGCGAGATGAAGGCAAACCTATGTGTTGCGCTGCATCCAAGTAGCTCGTAAAAAACTCTGCTACCTCCTCAGAAATAACTTTTCAATAATGGAGGCTTCAGGTCGATATGGATTTTTAACATACCCCTTTAATATTTTCATATACATTTCAAAATGATACATCCAACGAAGATATACAGGTCCACAAAGCTTTATTTCTCAAACCAGATGAATCATTAAATGCACCATTATATCAAAAAAAGTTGGAGGAAAATACATTTACAATTGACAAAGTATAAAAATTGCATCCTTTTCCAAAATGTTCAAAGCATTCACATCAATCGCCTTGTTACAAATTGAATTGAAAAAATAACACAACTTCATTATAGTCTTTCTGACACAAATGGGCAATATTCCACGCAAAGAAACTGGTAGAATTTGTTGCATCATGACGTGACAATCATGTGATTTCATACCTATCAACTTCAAGTACTACAATGAGACAAAATTTCTTACATTATAAGAATAACCTTGAGGCACTTTTATATCATGAAGACACTGACAGAAGCTAATTTTCTCCCTCTTTGATAATATATGACAAGCCGGGGAAAGATATGTTCGACTTCCTTTAGGAGTGGGAGCTAACTCCAAACGTATTTCCACTTATAGTAAGTCTAATCTTGCATTCAACCCATATTTTTTCTTTCCATTAATATCTAACAATGTTCCAATCAAACAATCACAAATATTCTTCTCTACGTGCATGACATCAATATTATGTTTAACTTCATGATACCTCCAATATGGTAGCTCAAAAAATATTGACCTTTTCTTCCAAATATGTCTATCATTACCAGATTTCTGTGTCTTTCCCTATGTCACATCAAGGTTTTTCACCCTCTCAAAATACAGATCAGGGGATAAAGGTTTTGGAGCAGTATCAAATTCTTGTGAGCCATTAAATGTCTTTTTTAGTCTTCTATAAGGGTTATCCATAGGCAAAAACTTTCAATGACCCATGTACACTGTTTTCCTCCCATTATGCAATTGACAATATGACGTCTGTTGTTCGCAAATTTAAAATGCTTTATGCCCTTTAACACTATATCCAGAAAAATTTGCATATGCTGGGAAGTCATTTATAGTGAACAGAAGCACTGCATGCAGTTGAAAATATTCCATTTTATATGAATCATACACCCTAATACCATCAGCCCATAACAGTTTCAAATCATCAATCAACGGTGACAAGTAAACATCGATATCATTTCTGGGTTGCTTTGGACCAGAGATCATTATACTCAACATGACATATTCTCACTTCATACAAACTTCTGGAGAGAGGTTGTAAATTACCAATAAAATAGCCCATGAACTATGTGTGATACTGAGGGTTTGGTATGGATTCATTCCATCTGTGCACAACCCTAGTCTGAGATTTCTAATTTCATTTCCAAATATAGAATATTGCGCATCAATTTTCTTCCATTGTGGACAATTAGCTGGATGACGTATTTTCCCATCAAATACCCGCTCATCATCATGCCATCTTAACCTTTTTGCATCATGTGAATTAGCAAATAAACATTTGAAATGATGAATTATAGGAAGATACCAAAATACCTTTGAAGGGAGCTTTGTAATCTCTACATCAGCCTGTGATTTTTCTTTCATCTTATACCATGATGTCCCACATTTAAGACACTCTAACAGAAACTCATATTCCATCTTATAAATAATGCAGTCATTCGGACATGCATGTATTTTCTTGTATCCCAACCCATCGGGCATAATATTTTCTTGGCCTTGTAATGTGAATCTTGAAGATCGTTATCTTTTGGAAGAATGTCTTTCATCAATTGTAGCATCTCTGTAAAACTTCTGTCACTCCATCCATGTTTCTCCTTCAGGTTAATCAATCTTAACACCACTGAAAAAACCGTAAAATCTATACAACCAGGATATAATGGTTTTTCAGCATCACCATATAGACGCACAACTGTCGATTCTATCTCAACTTGTTCTGCTACAATATCTCGAATCATTTCTTCAATTCCATCAGAGTTACCATCTTGTGAATCATCATGATCATCAGTGACATTTCGTCCAGTTTCACCATGCCAAATCCAAGGGTTGTAACTCGGATTAAAACCATGATATGTCAGATGATATTTTATCTCTCTACTTTTCAACTTCTTCATATTCAAACATTTTAGGCATGGACAGAAAAAATGTCACTACTTGGAACATTTCGTTTAGAAAATTCTAAAAAGGCATCAACACCTTCCTCATATTCATTGCTCATTCGATGTGTCGTAATTAAACTTCGACTCATTATTACCTATAACAAATATCAAATATATATATATATTTAAGATAAGGAAAATATAAGTTTATATAAAAAAAATCATAATTTGAATGTAAAATTTTTTTGAAATATAAAACAAATCTATGCGTATTTAAAAAAATATGCTTGAATATTATTAATAAAACAAAATATAGTTAGATATAATAGTTTTAAATTCCATTGAATAAAAGAAAACCATGGCGCCTACATGGTTGATAGAAATTGGAGAGAATGGAGTAAACCTGAGAATCAAATCATATTTAAAATAAAAATTCAGATGGAGAAAATGACAATGTAAATCCAAACACCCCTAGACACCCCCAACCCTCTGGACAGCCCCCACCCCCCGGAAAACCCCCAAAACCCTCTGGACAGGCCTCCACCCCCTTGGACAGCCCCCCACACCCACCCACCCCCCAGGACACCCCCCAACCCTCTGGAAATCCCCCCAACCCCCTGGAAAGCCCCCCACCCCTCTAGACAACACCCCCACCCCTCCTGGACACCACCCCCACCCCCTACCCCCTTGGACACCCCGCTGGACACCGCCCAACCCTTTGGACAGCCCCCCACCCCCTAGACAGCACCCCACCCCTCTAGACAGCACCCCCACCCCTACTTGACACCACCCACACCCCCGACCTCCTTTGACACCCCCCTAGACACCCCCCAACCCTCTGGAGAGCCCCCACCCCCGGACAACCCCCAAAACCCTCTGGACAGTCCTCCACCCCCTTAGATAGCCCCCCACACCCACCCACCCCCTTGGACACCCCCGTTGGACACCCCCTAACCCTCTGGACAGCCCCCCACCCCCGGGACAACCCCCCAATCAATGGTATACATATAAAACTAGGGATTGTGAGCAACGAAAAACACATGAATTTAATATATACTTCAGCATGAAATAGATGGAATTAAATATTATTAAATATGGATACTTAAATGATTGTATGATAATTAAAAATAATCATTGATATTCAACTAGTCAAGTGATCACATGTTTCTCAATAACTAATATCATAATATATTTTATCAAAAAAGTCACAGAAAATAGTCCACAAACATGTTTCGCACCAACATCACAATTTAATAAAACAATTCCTCAATTTTAAAACATTCTGAAAATGTTTGACATCTTAAATCACCTCTTTACCTTTCAAAAACCCTTACAAGGTGAATAACATCGCCAAAATATTTCATTTACACCATTTTATCACTTTTTTTAACTCACTAAATCATTTTCAATTTTCATAAAACAATCCCAAGAGAAACAACCATCTTTTGCACACAAAAGACATTCAAAAACCCCCATTCAAGAAAAAAATCATACCAATACAAATCCAAAATATAAATTTCAGCTCAATACACATTTATTAAACCACCCCCATATTTTAATAATTTACCTCAAATAATGTCACAAACAATACACATGAAAAAAAACTTTTTCATAAAACACCTTCAAGAAGTGTGACAAGGTTTTACACATAACACCCATTCAAAACCCCCATTTTTAGTCCAACTTGACAAAAAAGAATTAAAGAACCATAATTGGATTCCCCTTTCAAAATTAATGAATCACTTTTATAGGTTATAAAATATACCCAAATACTAACCTAAGAGTCACACATTAAAAGCACCCAATTTCAATATAAAATGAATATATAAAATTAAAGACATATCCAAATCCATCAAAAAAAAATTTGGGACCACAAAAAATATACGATGTAGGCAAAACGAATGAAAAAAAACACACAAAAATAAAGTGTTGTGAGTTGAAGGCTTACATGAAATGGGGGTTTTGGAATGACTTTTGTGTTGCGAGTTGAAAGTACACAAAACGAGTTGAGATGATAGATCAGGGAAAAAAATCACACAAAAATCGAACAAGTTGAAAGCACACAAAACGAACGAAAAAAAGCACACAAAAATCACAAAACATAAATACAGACTATCCAGGAAAAAAACGAAATAAATAAATTCGTGGAAGGCTTACATGAGTGTTGCGAGTTGAGATGATAGATTCGAGGAGAGTAAAGATGATAAAAGTTGTAGGCAAAACGAGTTTAACACAGCAAGATCGACGAGCCGATTAGGGTTTATCGCGCGAGAGAGACGAGCTGCCGGACTGTCAAACGAAAATTCATATATGACAATCCTCGGGGGTTGTTAATTTTTTTAAATGTTTTTATAACGTCAGTTATTTAAAAACCAATGTTATAAACTATTTTTTACATTTATAACATCGGTTATTATAATAACCGAAGTTATAAATGTATCAGATACGGATTTTTCTACGTCAGTTATACTATAACCGACGTAAAAAAGACATCAAAAATCACATTTTTGTACATCAGTTATAACATAACCGATGTAAAAAATTCATAGATTTCTCATTTTTTACGTCGGTTATAAAATAACCGACGTAAAAAACACCCCGTGATTTGGTTTTTAATGTCAGTTATTTTATAACCAACGTAAAACCCCCCCTCGCTTTGGTTTTTTAGGTCGGTTATTTTATAACCGAAGTAAAAAACTCATAGATATCTCATTTTTTACGTCAGTTATCAAATAACAGACATAAAAAACCCCCCGCACTTTGGTTTTTTACGTCGGTTATTTGATAACCGACGTAAAAACCTAACACGAGCGATTTTTAACATCAGTTATTAAAATAACCGACGTTAAAAATCTACTCACCGCATTTGTTACATCGGTTATAAATTAACCGACGTAAAAACCCACGTTTCACAGATTATCATGTCAGTTATATATAACTGATTTAAAAAATGGTGATGTAAATAATGTTTTCTGCACTAGTGTGAAATGAGCGTCACCAGTGACAATTCCTCATTATAGGATGGTGCCTAACGATATCTTGAACTCAAGAAGCACTTAGAGCATATAAAGGCTAAAGGTTTTATATACCTCATCACGTATCCTTGGGTTTAACCTATCCTTTCTTCCAAGAAGGAGGATGGTACCCCTAGGATCTATGTGAATTACCATCATTTTAATCATCTCATATTAAATAATTAGTATCTACTACCTAGATCAGATGAACTCTTGGATCAGATTCGAGGAGAGAATGTCTTCTCAATGATAGACTAGAGTTTTGGATATCTTAATTTGTGTGTCAAGACTTTATACATACATTGAACGTCTTTCAGTATTATGTATAGTCTCTATGAATACTTGATTATGCTATTAGAACTCATGAATACACCTTCAATATTTATGGATCTTATAAATATATTTTTTCAACCTTATCTAGATTTATTTGTGGTTGTATTTGTTAAATATATCTTAGTTTATTATTTATCTATAAAATACCATGAAACCTATCTTGAGATCATACTAAATACACCAAGAGAGAATTAACTATATGATAATCTCAGTAAATTCTACTTCTTGATTGAAAAAGTCCACTTTCTGGTCATATCTTCTTAGAGTCTAGAGTATCCATAGTCCTAGAGATTGTGAGAGATATAATTTCCAAGGATAATCCCAAGAACTTATTTGATATTTAGAGTCTCTTGGGGATTACTAGATATTACATATTCATCATAAAAGATTTGTCACGCATTTCAGTGCTGCTTTTGGGCTTAACAAAGAATGGTGTGAAATTAGTATGGTCTGAGGCTTTTGAAGCTACCTTTCGTGAGTTGAAGCGAAAACTAACTTTAGTAAAAATATTGATTATTCCATATCCAATAATGAGCTATATTGTGTATTGTAAAAAATAATGTATTGGAATATCAGTTTTTCTATTATAGGATGATCATGTCACTTCATATGTGTCTCATCTGTTGAAGCCTCATGAGCAGAATTTCCTTACGCATGACCTCAATCATGCTAATTGTTTTCATGCCTTACATTGTTGGAGACACTATTTACTTAGAGTGAATTTTTTGGTATTCAAATATCACAAAATCCTCAAGTTAATATTCAAACAATGGTATCAATATCTCATAAAATAAAAGTTTTTTGAGTACCGACAGTCATTTTATTTTGAGCTTGCCTACACTTCTGGAAAGGGGAATTCAGTAGACGGTGCTCTGAGGTAGAAGACTAAAAACAAGTAGTTCAGGAATCTTGTGGTGAATGACATCATATGTCCTTATTCTTATAAATTTATATTTGGGTTCTGGAGGACCATGATCAAATAATCATCTCATCCTTAGTAGTGAAATCTTCTCTTATGGAACTATAATAATGAGAAAATTATCATATCTTAAAGGCTTTGTCCTATGGTAATGTGTCTGAAATGACTATATATATTCTATTTAGAAATTGTATGGGGATGATACCATATTATTACTTGGGTGTTTATAGGTCTCAGTCAACGTCAAAGAGGAGTTGAAGTGGAAATTTTATGACTCAGCATGGCCAGTTCACTTGGTGTCACCAAAATGTATTGAGATCTAAAACTCCAGTATTGGTGGCCTTGTATAAAATGCAATTTTACCAACATCATAACTTGGTGTTCCACATTTCAATAGGTTAAAGAGAAACTTTAGTAACTATTAGGGCTTTTACATCCATTTTTCATTCCTGAGTGAAGATGGGATGACGTTTCAATGGATTTCATAACTGGTCTACAGATATCACATCATGGAAATGATATATTATTGGTCGCCATTGATTGTTTGATGATATTATCAAACTTACTACCTATTTGATAGACCTTAAATGTAGAGAATATAGGAATTTTATACATCATAGAGGTTTTACTTCTTCATGGAGGTACTTGTTCTACCATTTCATGTAGAGATTTTCATTTCACATCATAGTTCTGGTAGGGTTTGCAAAAGGCTTTGGGTCTAAACATACATAGAAGCACAACCTATCACCCACAGACTGATGGAAAAACTGAGTGTACTATTTAGCTTCTAGAAGACATTCTTTGTGCATTCATCCATTATTTTTGTGGTTCTTGGAAGAAACGCATTCCCCTCGTCAAATTTTCATATAATAAAAACTTTCAAGTGAATATCAAGATGTATCCTGTTGAAGACATATATTGTAGGAATTTATAGTCACCTTTGTGTTATTTAGATATAGTGGAGGAATCTATGCTAATACTACATCCCGTGTAGGATACTATATAGTAGGTCTAGCTGATCAAGAAGCGTATGTTGACAGCTTAGTCCCGACAACAATCTTATGCCAAAATACACTGGTGACCTCTTGAGTTTGAGGTCAAAGACTATGTTTTCTTAAAATTCATGCCTAGTTTAGGGCATAGAAGTATTTGGAAATAGGGTAAGCTCTCATTTAGGATCTTTGGACCCTTAAAAGTTTTGAAATGAATAGACCAGTTGCTTACCAATTAGAACATACCTAGAGATACTGATCCATGTAGGATGTCATTCATGTATCCCAGCTTCACCAATACTATCCAAACCTGGAACATGTTTTTCATCATGATGGTGTTGAATAAGAGTTGGATTCTTCCTTCAAGGAGTATCTGGTGCATATAGTTGATCGGAGAATGGAGACACTTCAATGCAGTTCCATTCCTCTTATAAGGCTGTAATGGAATCATGACCGAGTATAGGATGAAACCTAGGATTATAAAGCTGATATATGTTTTAATTGGTTGAAAATATTCAATTAAAATGCCTCTTTACCCTTATAAATCAACTCATTGATGAGTTTCTTTAAGAAGGCTAGGTTGCAACGACCCATATTTTTAATGAAGGTACAAATCATTTTTTCAATTTGAATCTTTTGTTTAATATTGGTAAAGGTACGATATAGCCTAATGATGGTCTGAGGAGTGTCTAAGGACTTTTAAGATCCTAGAGTTTTGGAAATATGAGCTATATATTGGGCCACACAGTTAGTTTTAACCATCCCAACCTGGCTACACATTTTGTCTAAAACGGGGTGGGTATAAATAGAGACAATTGTAGGTTTCACGGTTGGTTTGTAACTATGTGTTCCAAGGCACGCAGCTATACAGCCTATTGCAAATATGGGATAGAGTCATATCCCATATTTTTTGAATTGATTTCAAACCATTATCATAAACCATATGACCCCAATGTTTGGGGTAAAATGACCATTTCCCCTTACATAATATTTTGTTCCTTTTCCATTTTCTTCTTGTCCCTCCAGTGGCCCACATCCCTTTTCTTCTCTCCTTTGAGCTCAATAACTTCCTAAAGTAGGTATCCAAGTATCTTCCTCCTCTGGTGTCTGATTCTTAATCTATCGGAAGCTATGAGTTCATCTTGGTAAGTACCCCTAGTCTCTCAGCTCCTATCATTGTTTTTCTTTGCATCTATTATGTTATTTAGATGCAGGCTCATATATCTTATTTATAGGTAATTGGAATATTTCATAGATATCTTCTATCCTACATTGAATTTGAGTTTAATATCATGAAATGCCTAATCTATGGCCTTGACTTAGATGGTTACATCATTTTCCATTTGAGTTTTAGTTGTTTCGTAATTATGTCAATGTTACATAAGTCGGTCATTTTTAAGAATCTCCAATATATTGATTCCTTTATGTTTAATTGACCCTTATACCTAGATATATGTTAAATAAAATATTCTTAATGGATTAGAAGTTGGCTTCCACTCTATTGGTCACCCAAGGGTTGTTCCACTATAATTGTCAATTTTTGACCAATTAGTACAAAGTTCCCCAAACAATTTTTCTCTTTTGGCTTGGTTTATAAATGTATTTACCTAAGAGAAAAATGTATTTTAATGAAATCTAAGCACAAATTAGGTGTTGAGATCTATTATTCACGGAATTTCCCATCTAAGAAATTTCCATTTTAGCTATGTCAATTTCTCTTTGACACTTGAGCCTTAAAAAGTGTTTTATCATGTCATAATGTTTTAAATGAATTAAATAAATTGGTTAGGGTGAATGGATTTGTATAGAATGGCTTAAGCAATTTTTGACATCCCTTTAATTGAATTGTCCATGACCCATTTCCAATGGACACATGAGTGATATTGGTTTCTAGGTTTTAATGAATTGTAATTCTTAAATGGAATTGATCTTACCCCATGACATTCATGAGAGGTCCTTGAATCAAGTATTGAAATAATAATAAATGATCATGACTTTGAAAATGTTTAATTTAAATGCATTAGATGTTTTTTATTATGTATTATTTCATGAATGAATATATATGACAACCCTGATCTTTTGTTACACAACTAAACATGATTTATTACATAAACAACACTTGATACAACATTGAATATTGAAAGTTATAGTGTATTTGGGGCTTAGGATAATTATATAAAAACTTATAACATAAAATACACAACATCTTTATTGAAAACTTCCTTTACATGATCACTACATTCACTCGTACTTAGCATTTCATAGGATAACCTGAGGACATGCATAATAAAAGGGTGAGCTATAAAGCCCAGTAAGGGAATAAACATAGAATAACATAAGGAAAAAATACATGTTATAAAATAGGCATAGCAGTAGAGCACAAGAGAAACATGAACATAAAGGAATGATAAAGCATTATAATCATAACATGGAAATGTGGAAACAACACTTAACATGAAATTAGCATGAGCCATGGCTCATAGCACATGGAGCATGAGTAAATTATCATTACAAATGAAGCACAACAGAACCCTAGTTGCACTTGAATTATCACGAGTAAACACCCATTTCACATGATGTATCATGATACTATACATTACCCAATTCATTAGAGCACTATCAGGGGGAACCCTTCTTAAACGTTTCATTTCATGCATAAGTGTGCAACATGGATTATAAAAAATGGATTCATTAAACATCATAGTTTCTTCCACGATAAAAGAATGTGTAATTAAAACATGAAAATATATAATAAATAAGTAAATGTGAATAAAGGTGAATACCCTAGAGAGATACATGGGTATGGTACTCACTACACAATAATCTTGGCTTGAAAAAATGCGGTGCAATTTCGGCAGCATAACGACGTGACATAAGGATTCATAAAAAAGGTTGATGAGAGATAAATGGGTGTATCATCATAGGTACATGAAATGGACAGTAAGGAGGGTTATATATACATTCCCCAACAATTGTAATGGAATTTAGATTCATGATACAAAATAATTCCTTAAATGTAAATGAGGAGAGAGAAATTCCTTTTGGAATTTCGGCATAGTAACAGGTGTACATGGGAGAAATTTTATGAGACAGAAAGGGGTATAACATCATTAAATCATAAATAGGGAAGTATGGGGGGGTGTTTGAAAATACCCCAACATTTATAATTGAAAATAAAATGGCATAACAACTTAAATAAAATTGTACAAACATGAGAAAGGAGGAAACCCCTTACTTGGAAGTGTGCTTCCAAAGGCTTGGGAGAGGCATGAGAGAGGATTCATGGGAGATTGAAGCGAATTGATATGATTATAGAGAGATGAGGGAAGAGGTTGGAAGAAATATAAAGGCTTTTAGTGAATAGGAAGTGGGAGCTTGGGTGGGTTTATATAGGAAAGGAGAGGAAAGTCTTTATTATTGAGGTTTGGGACACCTCACATTAAACTAATCCAAACCACAAAACAGCCCATGGTTTATGCCCATGATTTTTTCCAAAGGGTAGTGGAAAACAATTTTCTATATGTACAATGAACGAACTTCTTAAACTAATAGGGTTTCTTATGTGGAGGTGAGTCACACTCTCAAGGAAAACAATTTAAAAAGATAAAATGTTTTATAAGTCATGGAGGGTCCACTAAGGCATCACAAAATTAATAAAATAAATTTAAAATCACATTATTTTAAGTATAATACATATATTTTTGAAAATATCATTTATATTATTTTATTACATCACTATTGGGTCATAATGTTGTCATAAAACACATTATATAATTAAATGATATTTAATTTTTACCCAAAAAATTTACTGTCTCAGAAAATTATGAAAAATTCACCATTGGATAATTTAGAAATCCTGATTCCAAAAATAATATTCATTTTATCTAAATAATTTTATAAATATGTGAATTTTCACTTTCAAAATAAAAACCTACATATTTCGAAAAATCATGGGTTTTGACAAAAATAGCTTTTAAACCTTAATAAAAGTACAATTGAATTCATAAAATTATACGATCATTTATATTTAAAAAAAATTAATTTAATGATAATAATAGTATTTTATTAAAATATTATTTAATTCAAAAATCCATTAATTCATCAAAATAAATTTCTTAGTTGAATATTAACTAAAAATACTATTTGCGCTTCAAAAACTATTTACAAAGTAAAAATAATAAAATGAAAGTATTTAAAAAAATAATGTACATAATAATAGTGCTAGGATCTTGTTACATAACCCCTTAAAACACCCGCATAAGACCTTAGGGTAAGGTGTGTGATGGTGAAAGACTCTTGGGATGGCTCAGATAACATTGCTCGGGTGGTAATCTCTATCAACTTCCACTTCTGTTGTAAGCAGTTCTGCTCAAGCTTAACGTATTCAAGCTCATCTTGGTTTTGGTCAAGAGTGAAGCCCAAAGACTCAACCTCCTTTCCAAGATCTGACAAATGGTCTTTGTATGGGGCAAGTCTACTGGATGAGGCCATCACTTCCTTTTTCGGGGTAAATTAGATTTGTTAAAGCCTTATATTTATACTAATCATGTGATCACTTTTCAACGACTATATTAATAATGGTCACAATTCTTATCGGTATTTTAAAATCGAAAAAACACAAATCCATTGAAGTTCACATTTTATATAAACATTTTACATAATGATACATTTAATTAGATCAAGAGGAGTTTCCATTAATGAAGGTTTGGGTCGTTACAATCTTCCCCCCTTAATAAATTTCACCCTCGAAATTTTCTTTTACATTCTAATCCTTAAACAGGTGTGGGTACTTTTCCTTCATTTGCTCGACGATATCTTCATTCTTTACTATTATCATTGCCTTCATGAATAAAGGATTCATGTGTCACAATGGTACCTTAGAGTATTTTCAAAATCATCAACTTCCTTTTCCAAAAAACACCACATGCGTCTTGGTTTATATTGACGGATGAATTGATAATTCATTAAAAAGTTATTTCTTATATATAATATTAAAATATCTTCTTGAACTTGTTTTTTATAAAAATGTATTACCGATTCATCTTCAAATATTTCAAAATAGGGCTTTGGTAAATTAGTTTTTGTATTTCCCTATAGACAAAAAAATATAATTTCATACATATAGGTAGCTCAGAGGTCTCCCTATTTTGTAGCATATTGACAATATTTTTTTTCTTAAAAATTTTCAAATAAAGAGAAGAATTAGAAAAGGCCCTGATGGTACTTCCCATGCTTAGCATGGTATCAAATTTTACAGCACAATATTCCCCAATAGACTATACTTGATCCTTGAAAGAATTCTGCAACGGTAGATATATTGGATACCTCATAAAGTTTTTTGTAGGTAACTTGGATATTTGAAAACATTTCAAAGTAATTTGAGCATGACTTCAGGACGATCATTCTATGTAGTTCTTCAAGATGAGAGAGAAGATTTGTTTGTGATCTTCCTACTTCCATATTTTAACTATGAAAAGAGGAATACAATTTGGGGGTTTGAATACTTAGGTATGGAGCATAAAAAGGAAACATTGATCATAAAATGATAATGTTATAAAGGGTGAGTATATCCTAACTTGTGACTCCTTAGGTTTAAATCTAGGTTATCCTTGATCTATTTCTTAACATATATTCTTATGGAATTTTGTTAAGTACCATAATAAGGGTTCATACTAAGATTGTGAATTTACCCAAGCATATCCCCTGGGAGTTTCGTAACCAATAGTGCTGCAAGGCCTGTTATCATGCACCAATTCCCATTCAAGTCTAGCTCAAAGTAGTGTTTTAGGATTTTACCACTAGGATATATCTATGCCAGAGCCGCCTCTACCTACTCATATCTAGAAAGGGATTTATTTATTTTTTGATAAACCACTTACTCAATACTCACCAAAACTTAGGGATGTTTTTTATTATACTTAGTCTTATCTCTAAGGATTTTATAGGGTTTTCTAATCCTAACCCCAAAAATAACTAAACATATCCACTAATACCAACTATGAAAACCCTGCTCTTTTATTACACACATAAACATGATTTATTACCTAAACATCACTTGATACAACATATAATATCAAGAGTTATAGTGTATTTGGGGCTTAGGATAATTATTTAACAACTTAGAACATAAAACACACAACATCTTTATTGAAAACTTCCTTTACATGACCACTACATTCCCTTGTACTTAGTATTGCATAGGATAACCTGAGGACATGCATAAGAAAAGAGTGAGTTATAAAGACCAGTATGGGAATAAACATGGAATAACATGAGGAAAACAATACATTTTAGACAATAGGAATATAAATGGAGCACAAGCGAAACATGAACATAAAGGCATGATAAAGCATGATAATCATAACATAGAAATGTGGAAACAACACTTAACATGGAATTAGCATGAGCCAAGGCTAATTGCACATAGAGCATGAGTAAATCCTCATTTAACATGAAGCATGAGTAAACCCTCTTTGAACTTTAATTATCATGAGTCAACACCCATTGCACATGATGTATCATGATACTATATTTTACCCAATGCATTAGAGTGTTATCCGGGCTCACTATTCTTAAACATTTCACTTCATGCATAAGTGTGCCACATGGATCATAAAACATGGATTCATTAAACATCATAATTTATTCCGTGATAAATGAATGTGGAATTCATACATGACACTCTATAATAAATAAGTAAATGTGCATAAATTTTAATACCCTTGATAGAGACATGGGTATGGTACTCACTACACAATGATCTTGGCTTGAAAAAAAGCAGTACAATTTCAGCAGCATAATGACGTGACATAAGGATTCATAAAAAAGGTTGATGAGAGATAAACTGGTGTCTCATAATATGTACATGGAATGGATAGTATGGGGTTATATAGATACATGTCCCAATAATTGTAATGGAATTTATATTCATGATACAAAAGAATTCCTTGAATGTAAATGAGGAGAGAGAAATTACTTTCGGAATTTTTGCATAGTAACAGGTGTACATGGGAGGAAATTTATGAGAGAGAAAGGGGTATCCCATCATTCAAAAATAAAGAGTACAGTATGGGGGAGGTGAGAAAATATACCCCAACATTTATAATTGAAAATAAAATGGCATAACAACTTAAAAAAATTGAAAAAAATGAGAAAGGAGGAAAACCCTTGGAAGTGTGCTTCCAAAGGCTTGGGAGAGGATTGAGTGAGGATTCTTGGGAGTTTGATGTGCCTTGGGAGGATTATAGAGAGATGAGAGAGGTGTTTGGATGAACTCCAAAGTCTTTGAGTTAAGAGGAAGTCGGATCTTGGGTGGGTTTATATAGGAAAGGAGAGGGAATTCTTTATTATTTTGGTTTGGGACACCTCACAATAAACTAATCAAAACCACAAACCAGACCACGGATTGTTCCCATGGTTTCTTCCAAATGGGATTGGAAAACAATATTTTATATGTAAAATGGAATAAATTTATAAAATAATAGGGTTTCTTATTTGTAGGTGAGTCACACTCTTAAGGAAAACAATTTAAAATGATAAAATGTTTTATAAGTCTTGGAGGGTCCACTAAGGCATCACAAAATTAATCAAACAAATCTAAAATCACATTATTTTAAGTATAAAACCTATATTTTCAATACATATCATTTATAGTATTTTATAGCATCATTATTGAGTCATTATGATGTCATAAAACACCTTATATAATTAAGCGTTATTTAATTTTTACCAAAACATTTAACTCTCAGAAAATTATGAAAAATTTACCATTGGATAATTTTAAAGTCCTGATTACAAAAAAAATAATTATTTTATCTAAATAATTTGCTTAATATGTGAATTTTCAATTTTAAAATAAAAACTGACATTTATCGAAAAATCATGTGTTTTGACAAAAACAGCTTTGAAACCTTAATAAAAATTACAATTGAATTCATAAAATTATATTATATTTTATATTTAATAAAAATTAATTTAATTATAATAATAATATTTCATTAAAATTTTATTTAATTTAAAAATACTTTAATTAATTAAATTAGATTTCTTAGTTGAATATTAGCTAAAAATACTATTTTCCCTTCAAAAACTATTTACAAAGTAACAATAATAAAATGAAAGTATATAAAAACAATGTACATAATCATAGTGCTAGTTTCTTGTAAAATAAACCCTTAAAACACATGCATAAGACATTAGGGTAAGGTGCACGATGCTGATAGACTCTTGGGTGGCTTGAATAACATTGCTCAAGTGGTAATCTTTATCAACTTCCACTTCTCTCATAGGCAGTTCTGCTCAAGCTTAAAGTATTCAAGCTGAACTTGGGCTTGGTCAAGAATAAATCCCAAAGAAGCTACATCCTTTCCGAGCTTCGAAAAATGGGCTTTGTATGGGGCAAGTCTACTGGATGAGGCCATCGCTTACTTTTTCTGGGTAAATTGGATTTGTTAAAGCCCTATATTTATACTAATCATGTGATCGCTGTTCAACGACTATATCAGTAACGATCACAATTCTTAATGGTATTTTAAAATCCAAAAACATAAAACCATTTAATTTCACATTTTATATAATAATTTTACATAATGATACAATTAATTAGATCAAGAGGAATTTCCATTAATGAAGTTTTGGGTCGTTACAATACGCCTCTAATATATATATATATATGGGTTATGTGAAAGAAATGGATGGGTGGAAATTCCCCCACACAAATTATATTATAAAAAACCTTTATAAAGGATAATATATGATGGAAATGAGTGTGGAGAATGGAATATAATCACACTCCTTACATCAGGTGTTGAGTTCATGGTGTCTCCCACCTGTGATACTATATGGACATTGGGATGAGGTGCCCCATTCCCTGATTTCATTGATGACATAATGGATCACTATCTATGTCGAGAAATGTTCCATGATTCCTCTCACTCTATCTAGATGTATGGAATATACCCTATTTCATGAGATTTTAATTTCATTTGATCGGTATTGATATGAGAGCTAAGCCCCATTCCATCCAGCAGTAGTATTCCAGGTATATAGCCATTAGGCATCCTCATCCACTTGGTTTATATATGTTAATTCAATATATAAATAAGATATATATATTATTATTAATGATATTATATATATAATGACATGATAAAACACTTTACATCCATGATATGAAGTAGGTAGACCCTCTTGGTTCCCTTTAAGGACCTGAGCAGGCAGTTATTTATTTATTCAGCATTACATTACTTTCCTACACACTATTTAGTTATTATCACTATATAGACACCATTGGTGGTGGACTAAGATTTTTATCTGACACCCTACTTAGGTTTCCTTTGGTACCTGATAACACTATCTTCTTGCAGGTATTTATAGAGTAAAGGGCCTTACAACAGGTTGTTAATTATCTTACCTAGTTGGAGATTAGGAGCAGAGGACTTACCATTGGCCTGAGATGATTGTAGGGCTATTTTTTCTTTTTGTCTTTTGTAGATTTTATAGCATTTTGTACTTTCCAATTATTTTTTTATTACATCATGTCATGTATCATGTATAAATAATGTGAGTGAGTATTTTTTTATTTATTCATTTGTTTATTTAACCATTTCTTCTATTTCTCACTTATTGAGTTATCTATTTACACTTCTATAGTTTATTGATTTGTTCTGTTTATATTATGCTTGATCTATTGATTTTATCTATTGGTATCTTTTGTGAAACTCTGAAATGAGGGTATAGTATCCCCACTATACCGCCCTTACACCTTTGCAGGTAGTCCGTAAACTCTGGTGTACAAGGTGGCCCGTATGAGGTTGTGTGACCCACTGACTTGGGGTTCTACTTTTGTGGATCCTGGTTCGGGACATTAAAATTGGATATATAGAAGAGGATTAATTTTTATTATCCCCATTTTGGAAGTAATAGAGAACAAAATGGGTGTATAGAAGTCAAGATTTTTCATGGCTGAACGGATGGCTAATAAATTCAAGAAAAAGTTGTTTCACTAGGCATTGATATCCCCAGAGGGTGTTGTTAATTCCTATGGTTCTAAGTAATTTATAAATTTATAAAAATATGTATTGATTAAAACTAATAACTATGTGATCTTATTATTTAGAAAGTCTATGTTTTGATGCCACAAGGAAGGTTTAGATTTACATTGGGATATTGAGTTAATTATTCCCAAAAAAACATATGAAACATTTCTGAAATCAAATTATGATTCTGTCCCAAGTTTATTAATATTAATTTCATGTTCTTTTTGGTTTATAATTAATTATTATGTGTCATTTTAGTGTTATATTTATAAAAAAATAGGATCCTTAGTCTTGGTATTCTCTCTTTTTTTTAACAACTCCCCCACTCTATTTTTAAACCAATCATGTTCATCATTAAATTATGCGATTTGATACTATATTTAAACCTAATAACTCATACCTATTAAAATGTTCATGCATGGATTGAAGTTATTGGTTTTTATTTCAAAGTTTACTTCATAACACGAACGGTGATGGTCACCTCATAAGAATAAAGAAATAAGAATTAGAATATGTGATACATAACCCAAACATAAACAAAAAATATAATCAATACAAAAATATAATATCATTACAATATATCACTTATAAAAATAAAACATTATCTCATAATGATATAAATATGTATAAAAAATAAATAAATGGACCTAATGTATTTCAAATACACAATATGAGTTTTGGTGGAAGTATGTCACTGAGAGTCTCCACTAAAAAATTGATTCTTCTACACATCAATTATTTCCTATATTTATTGGTACTAGGGGTCAAGAAAAACACAAAAATATCTTATTAACTTCTAATGGTATTATTATTTTATCTCCATTCTAATTGATAGAGTATTATCATAAGTGAAAATATTCCCCCAATGGTTTTAGGGGTTTAAAATAGCTAGAGAGATAAAATATATTGAAATATCACTTCATCCATGACACATCTCAATTTCAATGGAATGTTTTTGTCTTTTTATCATCTCATGCATGATAATATCATCCATATATAAATCTATGCTAAACATTACCATTTATGTGGTCATTTTATTTCCCTAACACATGAATGGATCAATATAAACCATGAGATCAGAAAACTTGGATATAGTTACCTTATTTCCTTATCATGATTCATTCATCATGTATATATGGCTTGGCAACATGCATCTGTGTGAAGAAGAACAAGGCCTTTCAAATTATTCATTTACTTTTTTTCCATGATTTCTATCTAAAATGACATATCATTCCCCATTTCATTCTCTCAAGTTGTCACTTTCATGGAAGTAACTCAACCATGATATGAAACACAACTGTCATGTAAGTTTTGTGGGTTTTTTGAACTCTAATATTCCTTAACCACCGCACTCTTCCTCCATATAGTGTATAAGAAATATCTATGCCATTTAATTATACCCACAACATCAACTAAGGGTTAAAAGATAATTTTACTTCCTGATGTTGTTTCATTATCTTCCTATGCACCATGATTGAGCTCACTATGGTGTAGTTGATGTTGTCTCTCCCTCGTTATCCTCCAACCTTCACAGTGGTCAAACCAATTCAAAATGGGTATTCATAATCTTAATTCAAGGAACATGGAGGATCATATGATATCCAATGTAGTCCTATGGTAGTTCTAGAGAATTGGAGAGTCTCTTTTTCTTGATCATAATCTCTCTAATAGTGACCGTGGAATTTCATGGAAATCCATTTTGGTGTTATAATGAGATTGAATGTGGAGGTGGTAATAGTAAGTTTCATTGGTGGGGACTGATATTTTAGGATAAATATAGTGTCCCTTGATTAAGCGAGTAATAGTATGAGTGAAATATTATGTCTTGCATCAGAGTGATTTTCTAAAAAACACTCTTTATAATTGATTCCACAGTAGAAATGGATTTATGATGTTGTATTGAGTTTATAAGACCTCTAACACCTTGTTTCATAGCCCCAAACTAGTGAGACACTCTTATCACAACCACATGGAGTTTCCCCATGTGTCAATGTGCATTCCTACATGTAAATACCCAAACTTTTAATAATTATATCTGACATTTTAATGGATGGATATTCATTAAATAACATAATAATCTATTCAAGAATCTTATAGGTCTCGTACCATTGGAAACTTATATACATAAAAATAGTTCAACGGTAAAATACATCATCTCCCACTAATTTCTTCATTACTAGAACCCTTAATAGTCTAATTATACAAAATAACCCTCTTTAGGACATGTGGAAAACAAACATAAAAAAGGGTGACCTAAATTCTTAGTATGGGTAAACTAGAGAGATATAAACATAACATTAGAATAAAGGTATGAGAAAAAGAGAATAACATTTGAAAACCATACTAAACATATCATAGATCATAAACATATGGCATGGTATAAATATTGGTTGTTTATAATAAAATAATAAAAATGGAATCATAGAAACATGATCCATGAGAGTGTAACATTGGCATAAGATATAGATTTTAGGAATACACATAAGCATAGAAAATCATTTTCTTAGTAGTAAAGGATCATTTAAAAAACTATGATATTGTAATGGGTCCACTCCCTTAAACATCATAGTTTTAAAGGATAACTCCCAATACTATCATAGTGGAACAATTCTCTTATTGAACTAGGTTCAATTTACATTCTATTATTTTTTAACTCGTGATATATCAATATATACCCAATACATTAGAGGAAGATATAGGTCTCATCCATCACATAATAAAAATCATCTGTATGTGTTCCATGATATTATAAAACATTATTTATATTATAACCCATGAAATGAAATGGGTTTCTTAAACATTTCATCACAACATAACGCATGTAAATGAATTGAGTTTTTAAACATTGCATCATTTCATCATTTCATAACCTATAAAAAAGGCATTGGTTTCACAAAATTATTTTAATCATTAATATAAACCATATTCATAAAGAATAAGGATGGTATCAATGGATTATATCTCTCGTAAAACTTATGTAACCTAAAACGATATCATATTATACGGAAAATAGTTTTAAAATATCACTTAGAACATTTATTAAGGAAATTATCCTTTCCATTTTAAAATATCTTATTTAACATCCAAAAAATTATTAAATTTTAATAAAAACATTTTCATTGAAATAATAATTGGAAATATGTAAAAAATTATTCAAAAATTAGTGTTCATTACGGAAAAAATACATTTCATGTACATTAAAGAAAATATTTCTATTAGGTTTTAAGTAAAAAGTCAAAAGTAATTAATCTAGAAAATGAAAAGAATATTAAATTAAAAATATTTATTAAAACATAAAGAATGGTTAAATATTTCATTAATGAGATATTATAAAATAGTAAAAACTTTCTTTAAAATAATTTTATAAAACATGGACATGGAAGAAAAAGGTTTTTCTAAGGTGGAGAAAAATAAAGTCAATTTTTCATAAAAACAATATTTTGATCTCCAGAGTACATATGTAGAGTAAATTTAAATGGAAAAAATTTATTTTAATTACTTGAATATAGTATAATAAAATCATGAGTTTCTTGGTTGATAGGTCATAATATATTCTAATTTGAAACTTAATCATAAAAAATCCCAACAAACAATGAGATTGTATCATAAAACCTATACCACTTTGGTGTCTTTTTAATAATAATACCTAGGAATTAAATAACATTATATGGATATGAAGATATCATAATTTCATGATAATAATCAAAAAATGAATTCATGGGTAGTATATACACCACATAATGGTGAATAAGCTATGTGTCCCATGGGAATAAAAGTGAAATGAAAATTCATTATCTTAAGCCTAAAATTCCTTTGTACACATTCAAAACACTAGTATAATAAATATTTGGTTATTGTAAATAAATTATAGAACCATAATCGTATTTATTTTACCATATATTATTTTCCTATAAACCTTTATTCTCTATTTATTAAAAATTCCATGTTAAAATCATGTTTCGGGTAAAAATTAGTTCGTTATCTATTTATGTTTTAGTTTGGTATTTTCAGTACTTTTAATTTGATCATAGTTATATCATATATATATTTTTAAAAATGAAATATTTTTCATATATATTCATTATATATATATTAATCAATAATAATTAGATATGGAAAATGATTTACATTATTCATGGAGACGGTAGGTTGTATGTATGCATGAATGATATTTCCATTTTCTAGAAGAATATATCAAAAGGAAGGTAGATAATATATAACCTTTACAGAATAATTATTATGCTATATATATATCACATTTATTCCTTAAATTTAACATTATTACCTATAATTTAAAGTATAAGTGAATAACGAATCATTTCACTTCGCGAGGCGGTATTCCACCATACACATGAGTGATGTCATCGTATTACCATGAAATGGAAAGTAAAAAATGTATATGTGATATTAAATTTCAATATTTATAATTAATTCATAAATATAATATAAATATTTTAAATAAATAATTATACCCATCCATTATATTCGGTGATGCAAAATTAATTACATAAGTTTGTGAGGCGGTAATCTGTTGTATAGACAATCGAGAGTTTCATTTCTCACATAATGAAAGAGGATATAGATGCCGCTAATTAAATTATCATAATAACATATAAGTATATGTGATATAATTATTTTATTATTTAATAATTTTTATCTAATATATTAATGGGTTATTAGAAGAAGTAAATTGGAAATGCATAGTTAAGGATTACACCCCTTCTTCAGAGAACCTGTTTTGGTTTACACCTAAAGCCTTCATAGAAGGGTTTTCTAAAAACTATGTCCTATAGAATGTGGGTAAGGAATTACTTAATATATTTGGAAATTTATTTGTTGAACAAAATGGTTTTGGAAGAGTGAAGATGGGAGGAGAGGGGGTGCCCTTTTAGAAGTGGAGGAGAGGACACAATTAAAAGTTATAAGAATGAAATTTAATACCAATGTTTTAAACATAAAAAGGATATAAATGGTTCATTATAAAACTTTATATGATAAAAGGTCTAAATATTACCCTAACATTTTAATTTTTAAAGTTTATTTTTGATTTTAACCCTTATATTTTTAGTGTAACAACCAAGTAAACCCATGTTAATATTAACCATGGAAACTAATTTTACTAATTTTACTTTTATTTTTGACTAAAAAATAAGTTGAAATTATTATATATTATTAATTATTTCAATTATAAATATTGAATAAATTTTTTCTAATTCAATTCATTTAAGTGGAATTTTTTGATTTTTAATGAAACTTGAAGACATAAAGAAAAAACAATTTTCAAAAGAGAGAAATTTCATAGGTGGAGAATTTTTTAATATCAAAAGTTAATATGATTTTGATTATAATTATTATTTTTTTAATAATAGAATTATTAATCTAATTTTACATTTAAAACATTTTTAAACTGGATGGATCTTTCTAAATGATTAAAAATTCATTTTTAATAAAAATTTGTATTTTCACTATTCATTGAAAAATTAATACTTTTAGAAAATTCTCAGAACATAATCCTACAAAAATATTGACATGCTGATTTAATGAAATGAATTTAATTTTTAAATATACTTTTTAAAAGATTTAAATTTTAAATTTCTTATTTTATCACAAAAATCAATATAAATCTTTTTTTGATAAAAATATATTTAATGTATATAAAGACTTTACAAAAAATTATGTTTTTTTAACAATATATTTTATTTTTCTAAAAACATTATACATGATTTTGAAAAAACAAATCCTATTCATGTAACAAAATTTTATGGATTTGTTATAACGGTCATGTTTAAAAAATAATACTAATTGTATATTGTGTTTTGTTAAAACTCAGTCTTCCATGTAATAAAATCTATCGAAGAAATTAAATTTTTCAAAAAAATATTTCATAATAATTAATGGAATTAAAATTATATGCCATTAAAATTAATTTATCCCTTTAAATTTTATCACTTTTGTATAAACAACTGAGGATAATTCTACCTCATTATATCCCCAGGTTCACGAAAGCTTCCTTAATCTAGTGGTTTCACCACAAATCTTTGGCCAGGTTGGTGATATTGTTCTTAGAAATTTATCTATATGATCTATATTTTCCATTGCTTTTTCCTTATAAAAAATATCATACTCTTGATTTATAACCATTTAGTTCAGTACATGTGATTTATTAGGTATATACTTCCCGATGAAAAATACATTGAACAAATAGTTAATCTGAGATAGGTTTTGTGAAAGTTCTAAGTGATAAGCTAATATCCCAAATCGAACAATAATATTTAAAGAGACTACATACCTTGGTTTAATAGTGACTTTATTACTAAATAAGATAAAATTATTCCATGCATAAATTCTTAGTAAATCCTTCTCACCATCATAAAATTCCAGATCAAGTCGATGATTATCAGTATAAATTGTTGATTGAATTTGTGATACCCTTATGTGTTGTTGAATGGATCTAACCATCTCTACCATTTATTCAACTAGATTAAGTCCCAATAGGTTTATTTCTATTACTTTATAATAGTGTGATGGAGTTCTACACTTCTTTCCATATATGGATTCATAAAATTCCATCTGAGATTTTACTGAAATATTTTATTATAAGAAACTATACTAGAGGAAGGTGTTGGTCCCAACCACATTTTTTATCCATATAACAAGATCGCGGTATATCCTATCGGTTTTGAATAATTATATCATACTAAACATCTATATTATGATGATATGTAGTGATGAGACTCAACTCTGTATCAACACCATGCTAAATACATTTCCAGAACTTCAAGTTGAACCTCATATCCCAATCATATACAATTCAATGTGCTAATCCATGAAAACTTACCACTTCCTTAATGAGTGTTCTAGAAATATGTTTAAGAGGTAAATATTATCTAATAGAAATTAATTTTACTTACTTTATAAGGTGATATACTAAAACTTATATATCATTATTCCCCTTATATGTTTTGGGGATTCCAATGAAAAAATATATGGTGATGTCTTCCCACTTCCATTTTGGTATGGGTAATGATTGTAACAACCCCTTAGACCTTTTTCTCGAAACCTTAACTTTTTAAAACACCAAACACCAAGATATAAACTCTTCAATATCTCTCTTTGTTCCATCTGACCAACAATATTCTTTCAAATATCTATACGCCTTTATTCATTTTGGATGAAGAAGGAATGAAGAACTATGAGCTTCCTCTTACATATCTTTCTTGAAATTTGGTATGGAGAGAACACATACATGGTTCATTAACTGCATAACTCAATCACAATCAATGTTTAACTGAGGAACAATTCTAAACTTCTTATGTAGCTCTGCATTATAATTCTACGTCTCTTTAAAATTCACTTTAATAAATGTTTGGACAACAATTTTAGAAAGATATTATTTCTACCACTACCTCAGGATTTATACATCCATACTTCATTAATCTATAAATATTGGATCTCTTTTAATCCTCATCATGGATAATATATAATTTTTCTTTTCACTCAATGTCTTGGCCACCTTTTTATGTTTCTCATTGTGGTAATGTATTGAGCGGTCATAATCTTTAATCATCTTTAACCATCATCACTAGATCATATTCAACTCCTTATATTTAAATATATACTTTAATTTTTTTTTATTGGTATATATATCACACCTTTATCAATAAATATATATCCTCAATATATTTAATGAAAAAAATAATATAGGTAAATCCAAATCATGAGTTAGGTAATTTTTCTCATGAACATTAAATTGTCATGATGCATAAGATATAGTTATTCCATTCTTCATAATGATTTATACTAATAGCTTCGTAGATGAATCACTATATATTAAAAGCCATTTTTAATTTAGGGTAATGTTATAATATGTGTGCTAACTAATATTCTCTTAAATTCCTTGAAATTTTACTTGCATTCATCCTTCTAGAGGAACTTAGATCCCTTATAAGTTAACTTGGTGAGTATATTAGATATTTTGGATAAATTCCCTATAAACCATCGATAATATATATGCAAACCCAAAAAACATCAGATATCAATTATAGTGGTTGGTTTAATACAATTCTCAATAGCCTCCAACTTTAATGGATCCACTGATATACCCTTTCTTGAGATTATATTACACAATGATCTATCCTTTTGTAGCAAAAAATTATAATTTGAAAATTGTTCATATAGTTTCTCCTAAGGTTCTTCAATGAAACTTTCTAGTGATCTTCATAATATTCCTTGATATATGAATATATAAGAAAATTTTCTATAAATACTACCAAGAACTAGTCAATGTAATCTCTAAATAATATAGTTATTAAATCCATAAATATTGAAGGTCAATTAGTACGAGTAAATGGAATCACTACATACTCACTATGTCCATAACATGAATGGAATACTATATTGGGTATACCATCCTTATTGACAATCAAATTATGATATCTATAATGAATTTAAATCATGGAAAAGTATTGATCTCTTCTCAGTTGATTATACAAGTCATCAATATGGGGAAGAAGATACTACTCCTTGATTGTGATATTCTTCAGTTCATGGTAATCAATAAATATTTGAATAAATCAATCTTTCTTCTAAAAAAATAGAATAGGTGCACCCCAAGGTGAAATTCTTTCCTGAATTAATACCTAGTCATGTTTGTCAATGATTTTATTCTTTAATTCACATATCTCAATGAGTTCCATTCTATAGGGTGTATTTAAAATAGGTGTGACACTGAGTATGAGTTCTATTGATAAATCAACTTCACATTTCAGTGGAATACTAGGTAACTATTCTAAAAATACATCAACAAACTCACATTAAATAAGCATATCATTTATGTTGAGTTTATAGACAACCATATAAGATAAATACGCTTTTTAAATGGGAATCAGGAAACATGAAATAGATTTGACCTCCATTGGATGTTCATATATATCATCACACGTATAGATGATCATAGGGTGGTTTGTAATATCCAATGTGACATCCCTTGTAAATTAATGTGGGTTAATTTAGATAAAACCAATACATTCATAAGATAACATAAAATTCAACCAGAGGGAGAATATTAAGATTTTTTGGAAGCACATTCGAACAAAATTCAACTAGGTAAGAATCATATACATGGGATGTGATCATCATTCCATTTGGGCTTTTCACTGCTAATTCAATATCTAGTAATTGAGGATAATAATTAAAGTCACCAGATACATATGATGATATAAATGAACACATACAAATATGCTCAAATATGTTACTTCAATATTTGAGAATACATGTTATCACCTAAACTTCATCATTCTATCTTCAATCCCATAGTAAAACCAAAATGGCCATCATGATTGTTGGGCATCTTTGATCAAAGTGATCAATCATTCGTAGGATTTCTATATTATGAAACCATATTTTCAATATATTACACCTTAGTTCTAACCAATGTCATTATTTTTAATCATCTATTCAAATCCTTCATGAAGGTTTATAATGAGTTTGTGAACTCCCAAATAATATCCCTCATGAGTGTCAATCCAGGTGTATAGTAAGGAATGTTTTCATGCACCATGGGATTATCAATTCCATATCAATGCACCATTTTCAGAGTTGTAAAAACTTTATGGTCATAATTCTTAGACCAAGAGTTGTAAAGTAATTAAGGTCATAATTCTTGGAAAAATGTATGTCGTGTATTTAAAGAGTGTGTGTGGAGTAGAGGAGATATAACCCGAAGTAAATTGAGGTCCAAGGAGGACCAATTCCACATGGAACATTTTTTAGAAAACATGGACATAGTTTAAGGTTGTCATGCTTAGACCAAAACTCCTAGTCTAAGGTTTTTTATTTCGAACCAAAGAGGAACATGTGTGTCTCAACCTTTCTTATCAAAACTCCTACCCAACTCCTAATCCCACATGAACCATTCTCTGCGTGAGAAAAAAGTAACGGTATAGAGTTCTCTTTGATTGTAGGGGTTCATATATTAAGGGCTATAAGTGGTCGACCTGAGGAAGTCTTGTGAGGATAGATTATGACCTCCATGACCTAGACAGTAAAAGGGGAATGAAAAATGGGCATGGAAAACTATTTACCTTTTTCAAAACATAAGTTATATACCCCCACTAGCCAGTTATGGGGTGAAAAAATCTTGGAGCAACCATTGACTGTGTTTGAAACATGGGATTCACCATCTGTTACTATGGATCATTTAAGGTATGATCCTAAGACGATAGCTGAACCAATGTGTCTAGGAACCATTTCCTTTAAGGATTATATTTAGGTAAGTGTGATGATGATTATCCAAATCAAATAAATTACTAAAAGAGGAAATATAACTGGGGAATATCTTAGAGGGAATGTTATCGCCCAGGGAACTATCCAGCCATGCACATAAGTGTTCTGGATGAAGATACAGGTTGGAAAAGATCAATCCAAGACCCAAGAAGAAAGACTATGAAATGGGTTTATGGTAGGATTTGACCTATTATAAGATATCCTAGAATCACTATGTATCCCATGAGAATGGAAATAAATCCACACTTACTTATAGAATGATGAATGGTAAGAGACCGATGTTATAAGGGTAGTGTTCTCTTTGGTGATGACATTGAATCATCTCAAATTGGCCACATGGGAATCCTATATTTGTTTCAAAGGGTAATATTACATTTTAATATCCTAAAATGGGGAGTTTGGTTTTGATCATACCATATGTTTCATACAAGGAATCCTAATTTTATACAGGGCAAGGCTACAGTTTAATTTCATGTACTAAGGACATTATTTTTTGTTCATACATGATTTTTCATATAATTAATTTAGATTTCATAGGGGCTAAGGCTAAAGCTTAACATCAGGTAATGAAGATGTTGGTTTTTTTTATCTGATATGTTTCATATGAGGAAATCCTCTTTTATACGGCGAAAGGATATAGTTTAACATCGTGTGTGGAGGACATTGGTATTTATAGTTTTGATTCATATAGTTTGGGATATAGATTCTAATAATTTATGTTCATGGAGCTCAGACTATAGAGTGTGCATAACTTAAAGGGGCTTGTGTAGTAATAAGGATTAATAACCCAATGTGAAATTAATCCATGGAGACCCTTCTCCACACAAACATACAGGAAAAATCTAAATAAAATTTAACATCATGACGTCATGTTATAAAAGATATCATGATGGGATGATGGTGAGGTTGGACCTAAAACATGATATTAGGGTATTTTTATGTTTTCTATGAGAATGGGAATGAAGACACATGTAGTTATGGAACACAACATGGTATAAGTCCAATACCTATAAGGGTATATCCTCCCGAGTGAGGATGTGATGAAAAAGTGAAGGGTTATTGGATTTATAAAAACCATGGGTGAAGAAAACTATACATATAAGGGGCCACAAGGGGGACATTCCACATAGTTTAAGGTTAATAATTCTTGGACCAGAAGGGGTAAAGGTAATTTAAGGAATATTGGGTGGTGAAAAAGAGTTAAAATACATTGTTATAGATCCATGGAGGCCCTTCACCACACACATAAATCTTGAAACTAGTTACACATAGTATAATGTATTAAGGTATGGACCAATGGGAAGCCCCAAAATAGGTTGGTGTTAAGGCTGGGCCTAGGGTGTTTGATCCCAGCATCCCTACATAACCCATTAGGCACATGAATTAATCCATATGTATTTCTAGAAAACGTCATGGTAGGAGACTAACAATGATAAGGTGGTGACATATATGTTGAGGAAACTAAACCATATCATCTTTCTGGTATACGTAATCCTATGTTCATTTCATAGGATAAATATATTGTTTCACATCATGTGTTAATGACGTCTATTTTTTTCATCCCATGTTTGTCATATAAGGTATCCAGTGTTTATATGGGGTAAGGATACAATGTAACATATTTTACTAAGGACATATACCATACGTTCTTATCCATTGAGATTCAAATTTTTGCTTCCTCGTGTTAGGTCATGAGGATATGTCGATTTTATTGAGATTTGAGGAATTTTATTAGGTCTTTTATCTATAGAGGAAGATTATATTGGGATTTCTATGGTGATATAGCCCTATGTAATGTGTTTTTGTAGTCATTATTCCACCCTTGGGAGAGGGTTTGTAGTGGATTTGGGGTTGGGCTTGAATATAAGAGGTATATGTGTCACTATATATCCCATGAAATTGGGAATCGATCCATAGGTGGTTATGGAATACAGCATGGTGGAAGAATTAAACCAAAATATGGGGTGTATCCACTCTAATGAGGATGGGAAATCTATTTTGAATTTAGTATTACAAAAGTGGATATTGGATATCTAGTTTATGATCATGATACTATGACCAAAGTGAATTTAGAAAATTGTTTTTAAAGCCATGATTCTTGGACTAGAGATACTTTTTGTTCTGGGAAATTTTGTGAGGCATGAAATATCTAAAACTATAAATTAAATGAGTGTGTCGAAATCCCACATTCCACATAAATATCTAGAAACAAACTTCACATCATTTAATGTCGTAAGGATTGGACCACAGGTGGGTCCAAATAGCTAAATGGCCAAATATTGGTAAACGCAGTATCAGCACAAGGGAAGGGTTTGTGATTAATTAGTACTTGGTCCTAATAAAATGGGGTATATAAAGCACTACATATCCCAACAAATTATGTTTCAAGCCACATATTGTTCTGGAACATGACATGGTAGAAGACCAATATCAAAAGGGCGGCATCATGTCTAGCATGGATACTAAATCATCTCATGTTTTTATATGATGCATCAGATATTAATTTCTTCTAGAAAGGATTTAGTTTAACATCATGCACTGAGGAAGTTTGGATTTTGAATTCAACATAATACAACTCATACTATGGCTGCTACTAGTTTAAGGTCATGGAGATTATATTAAAAAGTGTTGCAAGTTGTTTATGATAACATTTCTTAGATGAGATAGGATAAAATAGTTTAAGGTCATAACACTCATAGAATAGAGACAAAAAATAATCTAATTCCTTAATTATTGGACCAAATGGGTTGTTCTTAGTTTAAGGTTGTAGATATTAGAGCCTAATCATTGTAGTTTAAGATTGCATTGTTCTTTCCATAGAGTCTATTGTTAGTTTAAGGTTTTAGAGATCGAACAGAAATTGTGTTTCATAGAATTTCATATGTCACATCATAAAAGATGAACCTGATGTGAATGGGGAATATGTGGGATTGAATCACATGAAACTTAATTGGAAATACATACACACAGTTTAAGGTCATAATGCTTGGACTGAGATTTTCTGTAGCTCAACCATGTGGTTATAAATCCTACCAAGACTCATAATACCATGTGATTCATGCTCAATGTGGTAAACAAAAAGTTGTGAGAGGATTACCCTATCACATGGAAGTGCACAAGCATAAAGTATATGTATTTTAATGTCATTCAATAGGACCAATGATGATATTCAGTTTAATATCATACAACAAGGATAAAATATGTTCCTTTTAAGGTCATGCAATAGTACCAATGATGCTACACTACATAACATCCTGATGAAAGTCTGAAGTTTGTTGTAAAGCTTAAAATTGTGTTTCTATGACATAATCATGTAGTTTTACATCATAAAACATGGACACGAACCATAAAGTTTAACATCTTGTAGAAAGGTTTTGTAGATCTTTTTGTTTTAAGGTCTCATAGATTTGACTTAAAATTTGTACATTTTAAAATGATGTGATGAATAAATTTTCTCATAGTTTAACTATAGAACCCCAGGATTCCCTAAGAGGGGAGGGGTGAATTTGGGTGTCAACTTGTTCTTTAAAAGTGATGGATCTTGTTCCCATTTTGGTAAGAATGCATTAAACCTATATGATGGATATGAAAAATAAATAAATAATCAGATGCAAAGAGGCCATGTAGTACTTTTACTTGGTTCACCACAATGGGCTACTTCCAAAGAGCATATGCTGAAAGTGTGTCGATCGTACCAAAATCCTCTAATATTCACTAGTTTTTGGATTACATAGTTCGGTCATAGTCACTCTCTTCCAGGATAACTTCCTTTACAATGGTTTTGGGATAGCTCACTATGTCCCTCATATCACTTCTGTCGACTCCCCCTAACTCACTGCCCAGTGAGAAGTCTAACTCAGTTTATCGACTTGAAGGTCGCTTCATCATATTTTCATTTAATTCTTTATCTCAGTCCAACATGAGACACTACTTTAATCGAAGTCTTGAATTGATGCACATGAAAGAACAGATCACAGACATCATATATTCAAAATCCTATCAGAATCATAACACCACACTTGCATGAAATACCCAAACTTGTGTTCAAGATTTGGGAATTATCACGAAAAATGACTTTTGTGCAACACCAACTTTCTACACTACCCTTATCTTTCTCTCAACTACATAGAAGTGTTTACTCGATTCTTTTAGACTAAAGGAACACCTTGCGCACAAATTAAATCCCTTCCAATCTTTCACGTGCAAATATTTTGCACGGCTGAGCAATATGATTATCATTAGAAAATTATGAAGTCTCCATTGGGGGTAGATGCATATTTATAGGCCCCTAGTGACCCCGTGTGAAAGATCCCGATGCGTTTTCATCGGTGTGTGTAAGTTTATTTCTGAGCATGCAAAACCCATTTTGATGTCGCATTGGGAACATAAGATTCTTTCACGCATCACCATTTTTCATACACATTTATATCTTGCGTGCACCTTTTTACTTTTCCATATTTTGAGAACTGGTCCCCAAATAAGCCTTGAACTCATGTTTCTAAACCCCCTCCAATCTTGTGCATAACTTCCTTTTCCAAAAACACATTTCTCCATTTTCTAATTTTCGGGCCCAAAAATTTGGAAAACACTAGGAAACAACACCACCTTCAATACAGTTGTTTTCTTAAACTGTATGATCCCTTTAATAGAAAACATTATGAATATCCAATGTGGATTGACAATAAACACAAACCATACTCCATTCCTTGAATAGAACTGTCTTGGATGCAACAATCTCCCCCTTTGTGTTTGTTGGAAATCTTCAGATAGATTCAAAAGAGCACTAGCCACTATTAAAACCTGATATGCAAGTGTCAACTCATCCAACACTCTAAGTCTACATGAGCAATGCTCGGTGTAAAAAACAAAGAGAATACATGAATTGTGTTCTCATGGGTTTAAATGCAAGCTCTAAACATTTTCTCATAACACTGAAAAGTTTTCTCCCTTCATTATTCTCTCCATCTTCAGCCATACTTTTATAGGTATTCTCTCATCAAGAACACCACATTATATCCATTTCTCCCCCAAAGGAAATAAACCCAAAGACAGAAAATCATCCATTGTAGATCTTATAACATACTCCACATGGATCGTATCTCCCCCAAAAACCTAAAATGCTTCCACAACACAGATTAAAATAGTTAAAATAATTGGGGAGAGTGGAATTTCATAACCCTGTTATGCACTGGGAGGTGGAAGAACACTAAGGTTCACCCAATGCTTCTCAAACACAGCCACTGACAGTGTCTCGATGAGGATATCGTCAAAATTCTTATCATTTCCCGCGTGATCTATTCTAATCACATATTTCTCAACATTTTCCTTGATAAAGTGATATTTGATTTAAATATGTTTTGTATGAGAATTATGAATAGGATTCTTCATAAGATCAATTGCACTCTTGTTATCATAGTAAATCACCACTGGTTGTTTCACCTCATCACCAATATCTGTCAATTGTTGCTTCGTCCATGGTAGTTGAGTGCATGCCTTTGTAGTGAAGTTATACCCAACTTCAGTAGTACTAAGATAAGTAATTTTTTGTTTCTTTATCAATCTACCAACACAAATCTACCCAATATAGAATGCTCCACCACTGGTGGACTTAATGTCCACTACATCTCCAGCCCAGTCAGCATCATAAAACGTTGATAATTCACTATCCCTTCCTGCATCAAAGTATAACCCATAATTATGAGTAACTTGAATTCACCTCATGATTATGTTTACTACTATTTTATGTTCTTCCTTTGGATTACTCTAAAAGTGGGCCGCTAAGCATATTGCAAAGACAATGTCTGGCCATATGGTTTTCATGTACTATAAGCTCCTAATGATCCTTATACACATTGTCGGATCTATAGATTTCCCATCCTCAGGATTTCCAGGTATAGTTCCAACTTCAATTAGAGTCAACATTAGTTTGGATTCATGCATATTAAATCTCTTCAACAAATCCCTTGCATAATTTTCCTAAGAAATGAAAGTATAATTATTCTTTTGAATCACTTATAGCCCTAAGAAATATGTGAGTTCACAAATCATGGCCATTTCATATTATGGTCTCATGTGATCTTTTAGATAATTCTTTACATAGAGGTTGTGATCTACTCCACCTCTTTTGAATCCAATATTCCTTTGATATGAATCCAAGTGAGAGTACTACACCCATGGTGCTAGTTTCAAGCCATAGAAGGCCTTCCTTAGTTTACAAACCTTTGTTTCATCAGTACCAAGAAGAAAACCCACTAGTTGTTCGACGTAGACTTATTCTTCATGAACACCACTCAAGAATTATATCTTGACATCCATTTTATATACTTTATATCACCTTTGGATTTCCATGGAAATAAAAATCCTGATTGTCTCTAGTATAGCCACTGGAGAAAAGGTTTCTTCAACATCGACACCTTAAATATGTGAATATACTTTACATACCAGTCGTGCCTTGTTTCTGATAACACTCCCATTATCATCAAAATTGTTCTTTAAAATACACTTTATACCAATCACATTGTGACCTTTGGGTATCTTGACTAGATCCCATGTGTGATTCTTATCTATCTGATCCAATTCTTCATTCATGGATTTCACCAATGATTCATCCTTTGCAGCTTCTTCAAATGGGGATGCTTCCACAACTAAAAGGAATGTAGATTATATGTTATTCTTAATTCTCATTTTTTTGTGGGTGTATTAAAATCCCCAATAATGTTGTATTGATCAATTTCTAATCTTTGATTCCTCCTTTGGGATTCAATTGCATTTTCTCCAACCAAGGTTTTCTCTTCAAATTCTTCTTCTGAGTCAACATCATGATGTGACTCATGAGTGTTTTGCACACCTTCTTCTATATATGTATTTTCATTTACTCCACACTCACTTTATTCCTCATTTTCTATCACATTTGCATAAGCATTCTTTGATGCACTTGTGGTTTTGTCTTCAATTATCTTTACATAACTACTTTCCACAATTTTCTATTTCTCTTATTGAAGAATTGGTAGTCTTTTCTTTTCATTGAGTCTCCATGGAATATTCCTTCATCTACCACTTCACCAAACATCCATTGATTTACTTCTTTGTTTTGAATAAAGTATTTACTTCTAAAAACACAAAATACTTCAAGGAGGTCTTCTTTCTATGCCACAACTCATACGGTGTCTTGGTTTCACCCATATAGAGCCCTATTCTATTTTGAATATATATCAATACTTGAACTGCCTCTTTCCAATAGTGACGAGGGACATGGCTCTCAATCAGCATTATTCTAGCCATATTGTCCACATGGTGATTCCTACGCTCCACTACTCCATTCCATTGTGGGGTCTCATAGTTTCCAACTCATGTTTTATTCTATGATTCTCTAGGTAATTATGAATCTTGATAGATGTGTATTCCCCAAAATTATCATATAGTATAACTTTAATTGTTTGCCCAGTGTAATTTTAGGAAATTTGACAATAATTCTTCATTCAATCAAAAACTTGTGGTTTCTTGTGTATAACTATCACACATGCCATTATACTATAATCATCCATGAATAGAACAAAGTACCTTTATCCTTGTGTTACAGCAACATTTATTGGGCCAAATATGTCTGTATAAATGAGGTCAAGAAGATTATATCTTCTTTTCTACTTTGTCTGATAGGAACTGCAGACCAATTTCCCACAAATGTACACATCACACAACATTTCACGTTCACACTTTATGATGGGGATATCGATTAAAATCATTAGTTTTGATATCTTTTCCATTCCTTGTTGATTGATGTTCCCCAACCTTCAGTTCCAGAAGTTGTTTTCTTCTTCAATCGTCAGATACAAAAGTTCTCTTTACTATTAACTTGATATAGGTTTCCATCAATTCTATAACCCTTAATGAGAGAATTCCATGTCCTTCACTTTATAGTGCACCCCTTTAATTTGAACATCTATATAAGTAATGAGTCATAGAGTTGACTCAAACTCAAGAGATTGTGATGTAGACCATCAACATATACAATTTTCATCTTCTTTAGCTCTCAGTTATCAATTTCAGTACATCCACTTCCTTTGATCTTCAAAGCACCATCATTACCAGACCTTACTGTTCCATCAACATTTTTATTAATATTCATTAGCAGTTCTTCATTTCCCATCATATGGGATTGGAATACACTATCAAGAATCTATATTCTACTATTCTTGGAAGCATTGAGGGAGAATTTAGCAAGATTGGATTTATCAATCATCTTCTTTTACTTCTATGAAATATTAGCTTGAGTGAAGGATGATGATGGATCTTCAAATTTAATTTTAATGTGAACATGTTCATCATACTTACACTCTTCTTCTAGAGTATAATACCTATTTTAAAGAGAAAAACCATCTGGTTAGCGAGTGTTGACTAGTCTTTGAGCTCTGTAGAAATTGTTCTTGTCGTTCCTTTTCTTGTAATACACAACTTCATGGCCAAATTTGGAGCAATTAAAACAATATCCATTGAACCCATATCTTTTAAAAGAAGTTGTATATGAATTCATTCTCTACTGTTGACCTCCTAGATATCCCCCATTAAAATAACCCATTACCTCTTCACAGTATGACATGGTATGGACCAGATATCCACAGAATTGAAATTTCATAAGCAGAAATATCATTTTACTTTGATTCTTTTTCATGTTACCTTCCTCTAGATAAGATTGTGATAGATGATTATGTCTGAAATATTGTGAATATTTTTCAGTTCTCCATCCAGTTTGTCTTAAAACATTCATTATTTGGACTTCAGGTGACTTTGCAACATGTCCAACTTCTATCTTTCCTCTATTTTGGCTCATCTTATTCCCAGTATTTGATGAGTCAGCATCATAGCCAATTCCACTTTTCCCCATGCATGCGGGTCTTTAATCTTTCAAAATATCTTCAACTCTATCATAACCACGCTTATCACTCACTAGTAATTCTACATTTGAAAATATTCCAAACTGTGTTTTCTTCTTTGCCTCTTTTGAGTTTGATTGACTTTATAGCAAACTCCAAAGAGTAACAACTTCTTCTTCAGGCCCCTCAATTGTCTTAGATCTATCTTCTAATCTAGAGGAAATATCATTGATGAACATGGATTGTTATTCAATTCTGAGCTTTAGATCCACAACATCTTCTATGATTTCAATGAATGCAGACTTTACTTTTAGAAATTCTTCTAGTCATTCGATTTCGGCATCAAGGTGACCAACATAGTCAAATGATTCTTCCACAACTGCTCTCCATTTTTTTCATCTGTTACATTGATTCTTAGGATTATGAGGTGCATCCCTCAATTAATGTTTGTGATTGACATAAATGTTCAACTGATTATCTATAGCTTTGTTACATGATGGTTCTAACTTTTCTACGGTTTCCATCATAGAAGCAAGTATCTCATATTTAAATTCTGGTTCTTCATCCTCAAAGATGTCATTATTACTTTCATCATCTTCTTTTTAGAGAAAACATTTCCTCTATAGTTTCTTCCGATTCATGAAGTTTCCCTTTTTATAAAACCTCTTATTAGGTTTTTTTTGAGTTTCCACCTTCACATTCATTATCATCAAACTTCATTGAGCACTGAGATCCAATGTGCCCAACTTTACCACAATGAGAACATGTAAGTGTAGCTTCCCTTCTAATCTTACTTTCCCTCTCTTGAATTTCGGGAAAAAGAGAGAGAGAAACTCACCTTCAACATCAGCAACCTTAATGTAGTCTTCTGAAATATCGAGTTTTTCCATGGATTTGAATTCCATCTCCTTGCTAACATGCCTTGTCACATCCTTCAGTTTTACCCTCATTTAATATGCATTAAAACTACTTAGAAGATCATCTAATGAAAGACTATACAACCTTATTTATTCAAGGTCAGACACTTTGGGATTGTAGAGTGGTGGAAGCCTTCTTCAAATTTTCTTCATGATGTCACTGTCTTTAATTTCTTCTCCAAGTACTCGAATTGCTCCTACAACTTCAGTAATTCGATTGAAGAAGGAATATGCATTTTCATCTGGATGAAACTTCAGGTCATCAAACCTTTTGTGCAAAACTTTTAGTTTCACCTCCTTTACTTTGTTTTCCCCTTAATAAATGTTCTCTAAATTTTCCAAAATAGTCACAGTTGAAGTAAAACTCATCAATTTTAGATAAATTTGATCCAAAAGTGCGACAGTAAGATCATTCTCTACTTTGGCGTTAGCATCAAGAATCTTTCTATCTTTATATGTTATTGAAAGCCCTGTAGGATCTATAAAGTGTATTCCTTGCCTAGTAGAAAATAAAACATCCATTCCAGAGATCATAGATGAGATCTCATCATTTGTTCCCATATTTGAAATTTTCTTCCATCGAAGAGGGGGACTCCCCTAACGTTGACAGAATTATCCATGAAAATAAAGGAAATATTGAAGACCAGAAACCTTTACCCTCTGATACCACTTGTAGAACCCCGGGATTCCCTTAGAGGGGAGGGTGAATCAGGGTGTCAGATTTTTCTTTTAATGTGACAGATCTTGTTCCCATGTTGGTAGGATTGTGTTAAATTTGTATGATGGATATGAACGACAAATAAATAATCACGTGCAAAGAGTCCACATAACACTTTTACTTGGTTCACCACAAAGGGATAAACCCAGGAATCATAAGACGATAGTGTGGGGGTCATACCAAAATCCACTAATATTCACTAATTTGTGGATTACAATGTTGGGTCACAGTCACTCTGTTCCAGGATAACTACCTTTACAATGGACCAAGGATAGCTCACTACGTCCCCTAGATCCCTTCCGTCGACTCCCCTAGCTCACTGGCCTGTGAGAAATCTTACTCAGTTTATAGACTTGAAGGTCACTTCAATGTATTTCCACTGAATTATTCATCTCGGTCTAGCATGAGACACTACTTTCATCGAAGACTTGAATTGATGAACATGAAAGCACAGACCCCACACAAATAAGATATTCAAAATCCTGCTAGAAGAATAACAACACACTTGTCCGCAATACCCCAACTTGTGCACAAGATTTGGGAATTATCACGAAAGATGACTTTTGTACAATACCTAATTCTGGTTCAACCCTTATTTTTCATGCAACAGAACCAAAGGTTTCACTTGGTCTTTGCATACTAAAGGAACACCTTATGCGCAAGATAAACTATCTTCCAATCTTTCACGCACAAGTCTTTCATGTGGCTAAGCAACCAGATTTTTGTTGGAAAATTATTAACTCTTCCTTGGGGGTAGCTGCATATTTATAGGCCACTAATGACCCTATGTTCAAGATCCCGACATGTTTACTTCAGTGCGCATAATTTTCTTTCTGAGCGTGCAAAATCCCTTTTGATATCGCATTGGGCACATAATATTATTTCACGCAACACCATATTTTGTGCACATTTATATCTTGCGTGCACTTTTTTCCTTTTACATATTTTGATGAACTTGTCCAAAAATAATCCTTGTGCTCAAGTATCCAAACACTCTCCAATCTTGCACGCAACTTCCTTTTCCAAACACACATTTCTCCATTTTCAGATTTTTAGGCCCAAAAATTTGGCAAACACGGGGAAACGATGTGACATTCAATAATGTTGTCTTCTTGAACTATATGATCCCTTTCCTGGAAAGAATTCTAAACATCCAATAATGATTGAAAACAAACACAAACCATACTACATTTTCTTCATAGAACGGTTGTGGTTCCAACAATCTCCCCCTTTTGTTTTGTTGTAAATATCCAGATATATTCAAAAGAGAACTAACCACTATTAAAACATAATATGTATTTATCAGCTCAAAAAAAACTCTAGGTCAATGTGAGAAATGATCTATGTAGAAAACAAGAGAGAATACATGAATTATGTTCTCTTGTGTTTAAATGAAATCTCTAACTGTTTCATCATAAAAGAAGAATGTTTTCTCCATTAACTATTATCATCATCTTTATCCATGATTCTCTTTGTCTTATCTCATCAAGAGTCACCACATTCTATCCATTTATCCTCCATTGGTAATAAAACCAAAGACAGATAATCATCCATTGTAGATCTTAGAACATATTCCCCATGGATCATATCTCCGCCATAAACCTGAAATACTTCCACAACACATATTAAAATAGATAAAACTAATGGGGAGAAGGGAATTTTGTAACCTCCTTATGAATTGGGACATGGCTGAACCCTAAGGTTCAACTGATGTTTCTCAAACACAGCCGTTGAAAATGGCTTGGTCTGGATATCAGCCACCTACTTATCAGTTCCCACATGATCCATTCTAATCATGCATTGCTCAACTTTTTCCTTGATAATGTGATATCTGATTTCAATAAGTTTTTTATGAGAATGCTGAACATGATTCTTTGTAAGATCAATTTCACTGTTGTTATCACACTAAATCACCATTGTTTGTTTCACCTCATTGCCAATGTTTGTTAGTTGTTGCTTCATCCATAGTAGTTGATTTCATGCCTTTGTAGTAGAGATATACTTAGCTTCAGCAGTACTAAGAGAATTACATTCTTGTTTCTTTCTCAACTAGACAAAACATTTATGCTCAATATAGAATGATCCTCCACTAGTGGAATTTCTATAAACTACATCTCTAGCCCAATCAGCATAAGAAAACCTTGATAATTCACTGTCCATTCTTACAACAAAGTATAACCCTTAATTATAACTACCTTGAATGTACCTCATGATTAATTTTACTATTGTCATATGTTCTTTCTTCAGATTACTCAGAAAGTGGGCCGAAAAGCATGTTGAAAATACAATGTATGTCCATGTGGCTGTCAGGTATAATAAGCTCCCAATGATCCTTCTATACATTGTGGGATCTACAGATGTCCCATCCTCATGATTGCCATGTTTTGTTTCAAACTATAATTGGAGTCGACATTGGTTTCGAGTCATGCATATTAAATTTCTTCAACAGCTCCCTTGCATACCTGTCCTAATAAATAAAAGTATAATTCTTCTTTTAAATCACTTACATCCCTAAGAAATATGTGAGTTCACCAATCATGGACATTTCAAATTATGATTTCATGTGATTGTTAAATTCATCCACAGATCCATGCCTGCCTCCACAGAAAATTATATCATCCACATATACCAATACCATGAACTGATATTTCTGAGAATTATTTACATAGGGTTTGTGATCCACTCGTCCTCTTTTAAATTCAAGCTTCCATAGATAAGAATCTGACCAAGTGTACCAAGCCTGTGGATCCTGTTTCAATCCATGGAGGGCCTTTTTTAGTTTACAAACCTTTGTTTCATCAGCACTAAGAAGAAAACCCACTGGTTGTTCGATGTAGAATTCTTCTTCAAGAAAACCATTTAAGAATAATGTCTTGACATCCATTTGATATACTTTATATTCCCATTGAATTTACATGGAAGGAAAAAATCCTGATTAACTCCAATATAGCCATTGGAGCAAAGGTTTCATCAATATCGACACATTCAATCTGTTAATATCCTTTACACACCATTAATTCCTTGTTTCTAATAACACTTACATGATCATGAAACTTGTTCATGAAAATCCACTTTCTACCAATAACATTGTGACCTTTGGGTCTCTTGAATTGATCCCATGTCTAATTCTTGTCAATCCAATCCAATTCTTCATTCATGGGTTTCACCATTGATTCATTCTTTCCAACTTCTTCAAATGACGATGGACCCACAACTGATAGGAATTAGGACTGTGTGTTATTCCTCATTCTCCTTGTTTGTGTGGGTGTAGTTCAATCCCCAATAATGTTGTATTAATCAATTTATACTCTTAGATTCCCTATTTGATATTCAAATACATTCTCTCCATCCAAGTTTTCCTCTTCAGATTCTTCTTCTAAGTCAACATCATGATGTGACTCATGACTGTTTTGAACACCTTCTTCTATTTTTTTATTTTAATTTACTCCATGTTCACTTTCTTCTTCATTTTCTATAAAATCTGTATAAGGATTGTTTGATAAACTTGTGGTTTTTTCTACAACGACCTTTACATCCATACTTTCGACAATTTTTCCATGTCACTTATTGAGGTATTTGTAGTCTATTATTTTCATTTAGTATCCAAAGAATATTCCTTCATCTTCTGCATCACCATACTTCCCTATATTTCCTTCTCTATTTTTAGTAAATAATTTACTTTTGAAAACAAAAAAATACTTCAAGGAGGTCTTCCTTCCATGCCACAACTCATACAGTTTCTTAGTGTCACCCATATAGAGCCTTGTTCAATTTTGAATATATATCGCTTCTTGAACTGCCTATTTCCAATAGTAATGAGGGATATAGCTCTCTATCAGCATTATTTTATCCATATTGTTCACTTGGAAATTCCTACACTCCAAAAATATATTCTATTTTGGTGTTATCATAGTTGCAACATCATGTTATATTCCATGATTCTCCAGGTAATTCTCAAACATGATGGACATGTATTCCCCTCTATTATCAGATCACAAGAACTTTAATTGTCCACCCAGTTTCATTTTCAAAAATTCGATGATAAGTATTCATAAAATCAAGAACTTTTCATTTCTTGTGGTTAACTATCACACATTCCATTCTACAATGATAATCTATTAAAAGGACAAATTACCTTTCTCGTATTGTTCCTGCAACATTTATCAGGCCACATATGTCTGTATGAATGAGGCCAAGAAGATTAGATTCTCTTTTCTTCTTTCTCTGATAGGAACTGCATACCAATTTCCCACGAATGCACGCATCACGTGTCTTGTCACGTTAATGCTTTATGAAGGGGATATCCATGATAATCATCAGTTTTGATATCTTTTCCATGTCTTGTTGATTGATGTGCCCCAACCTCTTATGCCACAAGTGGTTTTCTTCTTCTAACATCAGATATAAAATGTTCTCTTTACTACCAACTTGATATAGGTTTCCATCAGTTCTACAACCCTTCATGAGAGAATTCCATGTCCATCCCTTTATAGTGAACCCCTTTACATTGAACATCTCTATATGTCTTGAGTCATAGAGTTGACTCACACTCATGAGATTGTGATGTAGACCATCCACATATAGAACTTTCATCTTCTATAGCTTTCTTTAATCCAGTTCAGTACATCCACTGCCTTTGATCTTCAAAGAACCATTATTAATGAACCTCACTATTCCATCAACTTTTTTCTTAATATTCATTAACAGTTCTACATTTCCCATCATATGGGATGAGAATCCACTATCAAGAATCTAGGTGCTACTATTCGTGGTATCCATGAGAGAGACTTCGGTAAGATTTGATTTCTCAATCTTCTTCTTTTCCTTCCATGAAATTTTAGCTTGTGTGAAGGATAAAGATGGCTTTTCAAATCTAATTTTATTATCCATAGGTGTTTCCGACGCTTTCGCCAGGGCGCGCGCGCATCCGTCCGTCGGGAGGACGCGCGGCTTTTGTTGCCCCCGCATTCCCGCTTTCCAAAGGCGGGCGGCATCCGCTCCTTATTCAGGGACGTCTGCTCCTTGATCGAAACGGGATGATGGGATGTTGGTTCTTCCTCCTGTGGATTTCTCCTCAGAACTCGTCACCTAGTCCGGGTCTCCCTTATAGACTTAATACGTAGTTCATGAAACTCTTCCCAGTGCCATGTTTCCATGGACGCCGGTTAATTACACTGTTTCTGTCAGGACATTCCAAAGGGTCCAGTCAGGGCAGCAACCTTCGGTCAGGGGAGTAGTCACGTTGAGGCATCAGTAGCGTGTCTGGATGCTGGGGTACCTGGCATGTCTGTCTGTTATCCTTGATCACAAGGCTTCTCGAGGGCGTGGAAGCCCAAGGCATCCCACATCGGGCGCGGGGAATTACATGTTGTAGACACATATCTGAGGTTTTCCTCAGCTTCCCGTGCTCAACACAGGGTATGTTGCAGGATTAACGTCTAGCAGAGACGGTTACACCAAAGGTGTTTCTTCCGAGGTTTTCCTCAGGCATCTCGTGTTTATCACGAGGTAGACCGTGAGTTTAACGTCTTGCGGAGACGGACTGAGGGTGATCAGTACGTCCCATAGGGACGGATCAGAACGAGGGGAAAAGGGTGATGAATCGGGGTGTACACAGAGGACAGCGACCCGGGGATATGATGGGGCTTACACATGGAAAGTGGCCCATGCTCCGCTAGGAGCAGCGCGGAGGTGGATGTCATGATTTCACCGGGATGCGACGGCCCGGGTGAGAATCAGGATGGATAGGGGATGAATGGAGCGGAGGGGAGTGAAATGGGAGCATCGCAGGGGCGACAGTGGAGTTGGGCTTGAGCCTTGAAGAGGCTTCCTACGTATCCCCGTGGCAGGGAATCAAAGTCCGAGTAGTTCGGGATGGGGCCGGTAAATCGATGTGGAGATGGACCTTGGTCCGAGGGGAGTTGGGCTTGAACCTCTGAGAGGATTCCTACGTACCATGCCTTGACATGGATCAAAGACCTCGTAGTTCAGAAGCGAACAGGTGGGCAGTTTAATGTCATGCGGGACGAAGGGAGCATACAGTTTAACGTCATGCTGGACGAGGGCGAAACTCGACGTGAATGAACGACCGAGCAATGTGGCTTGAACCTCATGGAGGTTTCCTACGTACCATGCCTTGACACGGATCAAAGACCCCGTAGTTCAGAATGGTGGGTGAACCTTGGTCCACTGGGTGGTGGGCTTGAACCTCATGGAGGCTTCCTACGTACCATGCCTTGACACGGATCAAAGACCTCGTAGTTCAGATGGTGAAAGTAGACCTTGGTCCACTATTGGTGGGCTTGAACCTCATGGAGGCTTCCTACGTACCATGCCTTCACACGGATCAAAGACCTCGTAGTTCAGATGGGGAAAGTAGACCTTGGTCCACTATTGGTGGGCTTGAACCTCATGGAGGCTTCCTACGTACCATGCCTTGACACGGATCAAAGACCTCGTAGTTCAGATGGGGAAAGTAGACCTTTGTCCACTATTGGTGGGCTTGAACCTCATGGAGGCTTCCTACGTACCATGCCTTGACACGGATCAAAGACCTCGTAGTTCAGATGGTCACAATGGCTTACCGCTGGACTGAAATGGGACCCGACGTGAATGAGCGACGGGTGGGCTTGAACCTCGTGGAGCATTCCTACGTACCATGCCTTGACATGGATCAAAGACCTCGTAGTTCAGATGGTGGATGTGCAGTTTAACGTCATGCTGGACGCGGGTGTGACCCGACGTGAAAGCGGACTCGTGAGTCCACTAGCGGTGGGCTTGAACCTCGTGGAGGCTTCCTACGTACCATGCCTTGACACGGATCAAAGTCTCCGTAGTTCAGAAGGGTGGGTCACAATAGCTTACCATTGGACCGGAATGCAGTTTAACGTCATGCTGGACGGGAGTGTGCAGTTTAACGTCATGCTGGACGCGGTATTGTCATGGTCAATGCTAACTCTATGCCCATGTGAGTCATGCTCGGTGTGAGAAACAAGAGGTTGCAAGGACCTGACGATCACGTTGCAAAGGATGCTTCCGAGAGAAGCGAAGAGGGGCTTACGCGTTAGACGGCCCATGGTGTTGGGACTTACTCCAGGATGGAGGCCCAGAGAGGGGGGGTGCCTCGTTCCCCATCACGTCCTCCACTGACCTTGGTAGTGGGGAAGTACCGAGATGCACGGGTGCAATCATTCGTACCAAAGGTTGGACCCTTCGTGAGGGAGACGAGGTTGGGTCACAGTTTAACGTCATGTGTTGAGGACGTGGTGCTTGGAAGTTTAACGTCCTGCAGCTCGGACGAGGTGGGTTCACTCCACACCCCTAGGGCTTACATAACCGGTACCCTCTGGTCCTTGGGGAAGGGAAGGTGTCGGTAAGGCCATGGTCATGGGGGGCCATGGGGTGAACCATCGAGGGGTCCACGTTAGCGTGGCTATGTGAAGAAGCAATAGCCATTAGCGTGCCTATGCGAAGAAGCATTAGGCGAAGCAACGCTACGGGAGGTGTCGTCCATGGGACTTTGAAATCACATCGTGCAAGCCTGGAGGGTCGCACGGGAAGAGGAATCGCTAAGCAGAGGAGTGTGCTCTGCGAAGTGGGGTGCCTTGGCCTTAGCATGGGGCATAGGTGGAAGTGGCAGGTGCTTCGCGAAGTGGAACAGTGTTCGCGGAGCACTGCCTCGCGAAGAAGGTGCGGTTCGCAGAGTAGGGTCCTGCCAAGCAATGTGCTTCGCGAAGTGGAGCGACCCTACCTTAGCATAGGGATGAATCAAATGGGTTGGGTGTTTCGCGAAGCACAGGCGCTCCGCGGCTGCCCGGGTTCCCTTGGGAATCCCCTTCCTTCGCGAATGCCCTTGAGCTTCGCGAAAGGCATCCCTCTCGGAAGAGGGGCTCAAAACGAGACAAAACAGAGTCGTCTCGCGAAGTAGAAATACCTCGCAGAGCTCATGTTTCCCGGGGAAAAGCGCGCTTCGCGATTCAGGAGCGGAGAAGCCGAAAGTTCGGGTTGTCCTCCTCCTGGGACTCAGAGGGAGTCCAGTATTTATAGGGAAGGGGCGCCGCGAAGCAGGGCTCGCGCGCCGCCTCTGGAGCTTCGCGGCGGCTCGCGAACGTCAAAGGGGCTCGCGGAGGATCACCGCCTCTGGAGCTTCGCGGCGGGTCGCGAATGTCAAAGGGGCTCGCGGAGGATTACCGCCTCTGGAGCTTCGTGGCGCCGTTATGGAGGGGGCGCTTCGCGGCGCGGCTGCGCGACGGGGCGCTTCGCGGTGGAGCTCCGCGAGGCAGCGCGCCGGCCTTCTCCGTTCCTTTGTTTCGGGCCACATTTTTGGCGTCAACAAATGCCCCCCCCTCAGACTTGGAGCCGCGGAGGGCGAAGGGTCGAAGTCTGAGGGACAATCGCCAAAACTGTCAGTGGTCCGCGATGCAGCCTCGCGGAGGGGGCTCACGCTGCTCGCCGGGGCCGCGGATCCGGACGCGCCGCGATGCTTCGCGCGGGTGAGGCGCGCCGCGATGCTCCGGCGTCGTCGCTTATAAATAGGGGGTCCGCCCCCTTTTGTCTTTACTTTCCTTCCTTGTCTTTTTTGTTCTCTCGATTTCGCGAAGCTCCGCGTACTCCGCGACAGCCCTTCGCGAATCGAGCTTCGCGGCGAACCGCGGGTCTCCGACTCTGCGTCCGCGCCAAGCGAATCTTCGTCTGTCTGCCTTGGCCGGACTTTGCGGTTTGGACCTGCGACCGACCTTCGCGATCCGGCTTCGCGATCGATCTTTGCGATCGAGCTTCGCGATCCATCTGAAAGATTCCTTTTCTGAGGGCCAGAGTTAAAATGGCCCATCAAGAAGCTGTCTTGGGGGTCCTCGCAGACGCTGCTCGTCGCGATGAGATGGCCAACCGTCCAGGCTTGGGGGAAATGGTTCGGAGCCACTCGGACCATACTTCCCTGACAGATCTGCTGTCGGAAGGTCAGAAAGAATACCCCCAGTGCAAGAAACTACCGTTGTACGGCTTCGAGCTAAGGGATGATGTCTTCATCCTTGAGGCAAGAAGGGATGAACCGGCTTGCTGGTTCAGGAGCACACCATGCGAGCACCAATGGTTCCGGGCGGCCAATGGTCATGCGCGGGAGGATTTCACACCTGTCACCGCCGATTGCCTTTACAATCATGTGAATGACATTGACGGGAGGCCACTGCAACCGGAGACGTCCCCTCCTCTCTACCGCACCATGCTGAAGGCGGCTCTGCTGGATCCAAAGAAGGGATGGTCCGATGAGTGGGACCTGCGCCAGGGCGACAACTTCACCGATGACTGGGCCTGGGCCTACTGGGTAGGCGCCTCATGCGAGGAGTTCGAGGCCGAGCTGAGGAGAGTGGGATTGTATGAGGCGGCATGGGCCTCCCAGTTCCACATTTACCAACCGAAGCAGCTGATGCCGGAACTGTTGAGTAGATGGTCATCCAGGACCAACACATTTCATCTTCATCACGGGGAGGTGGGCATCAGCCTGTGGGATGTCCACCAGGTTTCTGGGGTCCCGATCATGGGGGCCATGTATGACGAATTCCTCCCTGTTGCCAGCGCGTGGGGAGATCCGAAGCAAATGTCGCGACTGGCGTCAGCGCTGATGGCACTTGTCCCTGGGGAGGATAAGGAGGCCGTGAGGGACGTCCACTTCAGGAGATGGTTCAAACGCTTCCTGAACTTCCCAGAGGATCGAGAGTTCCCTCCAAGGCCTCGAACTTGTCCGAGGGCGGCTCAATGGGGCAAGGGGCACTCGTACTGGCGGGTCTTGGAAGACAGCCAATGGAAGACTTGGGGCTTCAGCGTCAGCACTGAACAACAGCCAATAGTCAGGCTGGCGGCGTTCATTGCGGCTCTCATCTGTGGGTGGATCCTACCAGTGAGAGATACAAGCATGGGGGTACGGCCCAGCTCATTCATCATGGCATCGACGTTGGCCATGGGGCAGCGGATCAACCTGGGGATCCCGATGCTCGCCAAACTATACAGAATGCTACGGCGTATTAGCGAGGGCAAGAAGCCGCCAAGAATATGCGGGCCCTTCCACCTCCTGTATGGGTGGATCGCAGCGCATATCAGGGGGATTTACGAGTATCCAAACCCCATTTCGCCACCGGGATCAGACTTTCGTCCCTCCATTCTGAACGCAGTTGGGAGCTTCCCATTCAAACTGGCCGTTCCGATGGTGCTGAATAGGGTGTGGAGGGCGGACGAGTTCAACTTTCATCCCTTCCCACTGCCGACGGGGAGGCTCACTGATGATGGACGGGGAACAGAAGAACATCGGGCTTACCTCCTGGCCTTCCGAGGTGGATTTTTGGTGGCTCGGATAGATCGTGAGCCAATCTGTGAACCGTACACCCCGCATCGTTTTGCGAGGCAGTTCCGGTGCCTCCAGCGGCTGACCCCGTAGGTATACTGGGAGGTGCGTTACGAGGAGCACCCGTGTGTGATGAGGCAGCTGTGGCTCATGTTCACACGTGAGGATGGGAAGATGCAGATCACATTGCCTCCGTCCACCGCCGCCTTCGGCTTAGTGAAGGAGTATGCCATCAGCTGGGAGGCTGCTTATCCTGGGGAGATGCTAAAGCAGCCAACGATCCGGGTTGGTGACGGTGGGCCTCCTTCATCTCGAGGTCAGGGTCGGAGGGCGACTAGGGCCGCTCGCGGAAGCGGGGCTGCCATGGCGGCGAGACCCGCACCGGCCGAGGGTATGGCGGCAGCGGCGGATCCGGTGGTTCCGGAAGAGCAGAGTCATCCGGAGGGGCGACCACCGAGGGGGTTCCGTAGGATATCCACTCAGGCTCCGGGAAAGCGGCTGCGTCACATTGACATGGCAGAAGATGCCGTCTTTCTGGAAGCTTGGGACATTTGGGATGTCAACCGGAAATTCCTCAACCCACCTGAGATGTGGGCTCACCTAAATCACCTCAGGATGGAGCTTCCGGGCATAGGCCCAGTCCGGACTGGATTCGTGGTGTCTCCGGCGGAGGCGGAGCAATACCTGAACGAGCTGGAGGATTACGTCCACTCCAGCGGTGTTCCTCGCCCAATGACGGATCGGGTGAGGGTATTGTTGAATCAGATGGTGCCCCCGCAGCTATCGGCTGCCGATCTGAGGGAGCGCTTCCCCCTGCCGGAGGAATCAGGGGACTCTTCTCGGGGGGATGAGGCTGGAGGAGGGAGCCCGTTGGAGGAGGGCGAGGTCGGAGACCGAAGCTCAGAATCTGATGACTCCGCGGAGGCTCTCGAGGTAGCATCCCGAACTTCTCTCCTTCCAATCTTTTTTTGGGTCCCTGCAGACTTCTCACCAATGTTTGAGCCATGCAGGAGGAACTTGTTCATAGGCCCCGTTCTCGCTCCTTGGCGGGTGACGATGCGGGACCTTCAGAACCTGCGCCCATGGTTGCGTCCAGTTCGGCGTCTGGTGGGATCAGGGGGTCTGAGGCGGCTCCTCTGGAATCTCCAGACCTTCCAACAGTATACGGGGGGCCTCGTCTCGGAGTCCCATCAGTACCGGCCCAGGAGCAGCGCTCGGAGGTCGATCTTCGTAAGTCTCCTTCACCGGTCTCCTCGTTGTCACATGTAGGCTATGACAACTAACGTTCATGTCTCTTTCTGTCGTACAGTTCTCCGACTGGCGTGGGCTGCTGCAGCGAGGTTGGTCGGGATGTCTGGCGGCGTCCCTCCCAGGGGTATGCCGGTGATGGTGGCGATAGTCCCTTCACCTCCTCAAGCTGTGGCGCACACCATCACTGGCGGGACCACCAGCAGGGCCATACCTGAAGTCATCGAGGTGGGCTCTGAGGAAGAGGATCAACCGGTCGGTCCCAGTCCTGTCATGCCGGCGTCAGGTGCCGCACTAGACTCAACGCCGGATGCAGATCCCGCTGAGGAATTCCTGCAGGCATATCCTACGTACAAGCCTACCAACCGCGCGGATTGGGATGAAACGGCCTCGGATGAGGAAGATAGCAGCATAGTCCGTCGCCGGTCATGGAAGCTGATCATGCGCTTTATCAGGGACACTCCCCAAGCGCAATGGCTGGCCGAAATGGATAGACTCCGCTCGCGGTTGCGCGAGCTGTGTGCCGGGGGAGTGGATGCCCAACGCCCTCACGCGCTCATCCGAGATCTCATGGCTGAGAAGATCCGGGAGCATGATCATGAGCTAAGAGTGGGATGGCAGCGGAGGAAAGCGACCAGCATCAGGAAGCTCCAGGAGGCTGAAGGCAAGGTCCAACAGATGCAGATCCGGGCCAACGAGCTTTCATCCACTCTCGATGCGCAGTCTGAGCAGATCTCACAATTGAAGGCCCAGCTGGCAGAGGCTGAGGAGCATATGGGGCAGACCTCTGGAAGGACGGCTGTCGTCCAGGCCGAGGTAGAAAGGGCCAGGGCCAGAGATGACGGATTACACCCCGCCGCTGCTGAAGAGGAGCGGGAGTTGGATCAGCGGCAACAGGCTTTGGACGCCGCAAGTCAGCGGGTGGCGGAGCTGCAACGCTCTTTCGACGGGGTCAACCCGTCCATGGGGGAAGTCAACCCCCGAGTATTGTAACAATTCAAAAACCCTCTTATTGGTACTTTCGTGCTTCCAAATTTTACCTTTGTTTTGAATGTCGTAGCATGCACGATTTCCACTGTTGAATTGCCTTGTCACATCCCTACAATGTATGCGGGACGTTTGACGACAATTCCCCGAGCCAGTCCAGATTCCCGAAATATGGGGAAGGCTTGATCGGAGGAGGAACTTCCAGGATAGCCGAAATACCGTTTCTCCAACGTGCTCTTATGCACGAACGGGGCAACACCAGGGGCGCTGAAATCGGTTCAAACAGATGAAAATGGGAAGTGTGAATCACGATACCCAAATTCGGAACACTGTGGGAATGGCGTGACAATAAAGGACAACCGCTAACCGTGGCGGAGAAGCGGTATTCTTACTGCGTTAGCCTGAAATGGGGACAACCAATGAGCATCAACCGCTGACCATATTCGCAATGCGGGATTTTATCAATTCGTTGTCGATCAATCTTTTAGGACGTTGGCCTAGGACAGTTGGTGGACCATAGGTCAGACATCCTTACTGTTAGGGGGTCCTTCCAAACATGACCTGTCTTCCGGAACGTTAGCCCATGACGGTAGGTAAGCCGATGCGGCATGAGACCAGGCCGTTAGGGGGTTCCTTCAGACATCGAAGAGGACGAGGGTCTGAATAAGGGGCACGCAAAGCGTGGAATATGGAGTGATGGTTTGTTCCAACAGAATCCAACACTTAGGTAGTTTCACCACCGTGGTGGGAGTACGCCAGATGGGCGCATCGGTCTGATCATGGATCATTCTTTCTTCCAGATAGGGCCTCTCTGGCGAGGGGATCTGTCACTTCCCAAGGGGATCTTGGGGCATCCTGAACCTGTTCAGGGTAGAATCGCAATTACATAGTTCTCCCCGAGGGGTCAGGCCAGAGGGCTGGAAATGGGGAGGAACAAGATTTTGTGATTCCTGGGGCTGGACCCTAGGTGAAATGCCTGGGTGTCTCTACGTATCCCACGTGATGATGGGAATCTAGCCGTACGTAGTTCTGGAAGTGCAGTTTAACGTTGTGCAGGACGAGGAGGGGCCTAACCGTGTTGGTACACATCCTACCAAAACTACTAAGCCCACGTGAGTCGTGCTCGGTGTGGGAAACAAGCAGTAGTGGTGGGAATTTCCCGACACAAAAGGGGCAGGTTAGGGCAAAGGGATGCTCGGTGGATACCAGCCCAATGACACTAACACGATCATTTAGCGCACCTAGGCGCGCGAAGAGAAAGAGCCGAGTATGATGGAATTCCACTTGAACATGAGGGAGTGGAAATGTGTGAATCATGACGCCCGAGATTCGGATCACGATGATGGCGGCGTGACGATGGAGGATTACTGCTGACCATGTTCGCAACACATCATCCTATCGCGTTAGCCTAGAATGGGGACAGACAAATGAGGGTCAACCGTTGACCATGTTCGAAACACGGGACCATGTCACAAATGTTGTCAAATATCCATAGGGACGTTGGCCCGAAACGATTGAGGGACCCTTAGGTCCAGCATTCATGGAGAGCCCTTAAGCATAGTATCCATGTCGTTCGAGGGTCCTTGTGGATGTGGAAGAGGATGGGGATCCAAATAGCGAGCTCACGAAGCTTGTTCATGAAATGAGAAGAATGTCCCTGTGAAAACCCCACGCTTCAGGTTCTTTTTCAAAACACACCTGAATACGGCAACGAAACGTATTAGAGAGAGGGAGCAGATTCTTTTCCCTTGGGGAGATCTTAGTTTAGGGTCATAGAATTCGGACCATGGAAGAAGGGACCAGGGGACGCATGACATCAAAACCTGACGTGAATGAGGACATAGTCCTACATACCATGCGTTCTCCGAGGAGATGCTCGAGTCGAGGGACCGAACACAAGGGTTAGGCTGGGCCCGTGGGGAAGTACCCGGGCGCTCCTACGTATCTCACAAGGGTGAGAATCAAGCCATACGTAGTTCTGGAGGGTGGCACGGTAAGGTACTAGTGCCAGGGGAAAAAGAGAAGTGTGGGCATAGCCCTTGCACTAAGAGAAGCGGAATTTGATGTATCTTGTTTGTCCTTTAAGGTGAATGGTTTTTTTTTTGTGAAGCGACCGACCTAGAACAGTAGGTCGTGATGTCGCCACAAGAATCAAGCCGTGATGGGCGTTGACAAATGGCATGGAACGTGACCAATACCCAACGTGATGTCCTCTATAACGAGGTCACCACAATGCAATGCTGTTTTTCGTCGTGCGGCCAGGACGATAATGTCACAGTTTAGGGTCGTATGATAGAACCAAGCATGCATTTTATCGTCATGCAGCGTAGACGTAGCAGAGATGATGCTAGGCGGGAAATGTGCGCAGTGTTATAAAACACAATTGACAGGGACATGGTCCCACATCAAATTGTATGCCATCCAGAGAGGGGAACCATAGGCCGAGGGGCCTACACGGAGGTGAAACAGGGAGAGAGACTGGCTTCCTAAATGGGTTGTATCCGGAGACAGGGCGTCTGGGCGGTCCTACGTGTCCCATGAGGATGGGAATCAAGTTGAACGTAGTCCCGAATGGATCTTAGTTTTTGGTCTTAGAGCTCGGACCATGGGAGCCCTAAAGGGCGCCAGATTGCAGCTTTGTCCCCTAGCATGCAAAGGTGCACTGAGGGATAGTGCCAAAAGTGTCGATATTCCACCTGGACATGATGGGGTGGAAAATGATGTGAATCATGCAACCAACATTCAAGGACTGAAGGAGCTGGCGTGACGACAAAGGATTACTGCTGACCATGTTCGCAACACAGCATCCTGTCGCGTTAGCCTGAAATGAGGACTAACAAAACGAGCATCGACCGCTGACCATATTCGCAACGCGGGATTTTATCGATTTGTTGTCCGAAACCCTTGGGGGCGTTGGCCCATATCGGTAGGAGAGCCCTTGGGCGTAGTATCCAGGCCGTTCTTGGGGGTCCCTCCGGGTGTGAGAGATGATGAAAGTCCGAATAGAGGGGAACACGAAGCTTGACAAGTGGAAGGAACTTGACCAAGTTGAATCTGACACTCTTGGTCCTAGACCAGAGTGCTCTTAATACATGGGTGAACCACTACAGGGAGCCAAGGGACTCAACCTTGAGGGTGATCGAGAGATGGCAGATTCCCAAGGGAAGGGGGCATGGTGCCCAAAACCTTGTATCATACCTACACACCACCCGCTGGAGAGGGATGGACCAAGTGGCCTAGGTGACCGGGAAATCAGGAGATCACCAGGAGGTGGGGATGGACCCAAATCTTAGACATTCAGGTGGTCCTACGTATCCCATGAGGATGGGAATCAAGCCACACGTAGTTCTGAAGGGTGCCTTTTAATGTCATGCAGGACAAGGAATAGGAGGACTGAACCTCAAGAATGGGGCGTGCGTGGTGCAGCTATTGCAAACCCGACGTGAATGAGGACGTAGTCCCTCACCGCGCCACGCAGCCCCGTGGTCAGGGTCCCAATGGTAGGACTCGAGAAGTAAATTTGCTGAACTCCAGCTGGGTCCGAAGACAAGGGGTCTTGAACGTAGTTCCAAATGAGAGTCTTAGTTTATGGTCTTAGAGCTCGGACCGTGGGTGGTGACAACTCCCGAGTAAGCACAGATGTTAACCCGATCCCTAAGCCCACGTGAGATAAACTCGGTGTGGGAAACAAGGGGGGTATCCTCATCGCCATACTTGGGGCGTCCATCAAGGGGAGTCAGCAGAGAATTTCGAAAGACACCTTTGATGTAGCTCGTTCCTCGAACGCGCAGACGTGCACGGGGGAAAAGTACCAAGAGTCCCGAGACTCCACTTGGACATGATGAAGTGATGAAGGGTGTGAATCGTGTATCCGGCATTTGGGCTTAATAGGTTGGCGTGACGACAGAGGAAAACCGTTATCCATGACGGAAACACAGCTTATGTATCGTGTTAGCCTGAGGTGGGAACAATAAACGAGCATCGACCGCTGACCATATTCGCAACGCGGGATTTTATCGATTTGTTGTCCGAAACCCTGGAGGGAGTTGGCCCGTATCAGTAGGAGAGCCCTTGGGCATTGTATCCAGGCCGTTCTTGGGGGTCCCTTCGGGTGTGAAAGATGATGAAAGCCCTGATGCGGGGATACGCAAAGCCTGGGAAGCGGGTGCGGACGTGTCCGAGTAAAGCTTGGCATTCCAGGTAATAAACCAGAGTACTCTTAAGCACATTGGTGAACCGCCGAAGAAAAGGGATTGACGAAACAGCTCAGTAGGGGGGGGGGGGAGCATGGCGTAGTCATTACGAGATCGTCGTGAATGAGGACATGATCCCACACCACACCATATGGTCCCCTCATGGAGGAAGGATGGGCCAAGGGGCCGAGATGGGATGGGGATTCCCGAGAGATGGGGCTGGACCCGAAGCCTAGACGTTCAGGTGATCCTACGTATCCCATTAGGATGGGAATCAAGCCACACATAGTTCTTGAAATGCAGTTTAACATCATACCAGACGAGGAGGGGAGTAATATACCCCTAAATAAGGGAGGTGTATGGCATGGTAATGAAACCGTCGTGAATGAGGACATAGTCCTACGTCACACCATACGATCCTATTAGATAGGTCCTGGGCCGCGGCCCGGAAAGGCCAAGGGGCCTGGGGCTGAGCCTCGGTCAGGAAGGCCTGACTGGTTTGTAGTTTAACGTCTTACATGAGGACGGGGGTCGGGGACCCGAGGAGGCCAAGGGGCCTGAGGCTGGGCCTCGTAAAGGGAGTTGCACGGCATGGTACATGATCCCGACGTGAATGAGGACGTAGTCCCACACCACACCGTACACTCCGGGTAAGAAGGGACCTAGGCTGTGACCTGGAAAGGCCAAGGGGCCTAAGGTCAAGCATCAGTCAGGAAGGTCTGACTAGTTTGTAGTTTAACGTCTTACATGAGGATGGAGGTCGGGGACCCGAGGAGGCCAAGGGGCCTGAGGCTGGGCCTCGTAAAGGGAGTTGCACGGCATGGTACATGATCCCGACGTGAATGAGGACGTAGTCCCACACCACACCGCACACTCCAGGTGAGAAATCCTGGGTCGTGGCCCGGAGAAAAGGGGAAGTTATCAGTCAGAAAGGCCTGACTAGTTTGCAGTTTAACGTCTTACATGAGGACGAGGGTCGGGGACCCGAGAAGGCCAAGGGGCCTGAGGCTGAGCCTCATAAAGGGAGGGCGTACGACATGGTACATGATCCCGATGTGAATGAGGACGTAGTCCGACATCACACCATACACCCTTATGAGGAATCCTGGGTTGTGGCCTGGATCGCTAGCACCACCTGGGGGAAGTTTGTCACCTTGGGATGGGGCAGAATGAATCACTGCACCCGATGCCTGGGACATCTCGGGGTGGACCCGCAGGTCCAGGACACTGTTGACCATGTTCGAAACACAGCGTTCCTATGGTGACCCGCATGAGGGCAACAAATGAGCGTCGACCGCTGACCAAATTCGCAACGTGGGACTTGTATCGACTTGTTGCTTAGGAAAACCCTCAGGGGCACTGGCCCGTATCGGTAGGAGAGCCCTTAGGATTAGTATCCAGGCCGTTCTTGGGGGTCCCTTCAGGTGTTAAAAGGTGACAGAATCCCAGTCAAGGAGTATGTGAAGCTCAGTTGCGTTCATCCACGAAAGGGGCAAACATCTCCAGGGGGGAGTGTGCAGCCGGGTCGAGGCTTGCTTGACGTGGGATGGGGAAAAAGTGTGCACCCTGCCATGTCTTGACCCGAGGGGTAGATTTTGGCTTTTGGGCTGGGCCAACAGACGAAATGTCCGGGCATTCCTACGTATCTCATAGGGATGAGAATCAAGCCATACGTAGTTCTTGAAGGCCATGTAGTTTAGCATCATGCGGTGAGGACGTGGGAGGATAGAAGAACGGGAGCGGGCACATGGTGCGACCTTCACAATCTTTGCGCGAGTGGGGTTGCATGAGCGGGGCCGAGCAGGCCTACTCCCTGCTATACAAAGATTCTCGAAGGAGACTATTCCCAGAGGGAATAGCGGAAGAGAAAAGCTCGGGGCTGGGCTCAGGACGAGGCGTCTGAGCATTCCTACGTATCCCATGGAGATGGGAATCAAGCCACACGTAGTTCTTAAGATGCAGTTTAACGTCATGCGGGACGAGGGGTCAGGGACCCAAGGAGGCCAAGGGGCCTCGGTCAGGGAGGCCTGACCGGCTTGCAGTTTAACGTCTCGCAATGAGGAAGAGGATGCGGTTTAAGGTCATGCGGGACCCAGTTGCAGTTTAGGGTCGTGCAGGACCATCTCGCAGTTTAGGGTCGTGCCGGACCATCTCGCCCTAGGCAAAGTACCGCTTGAGGAATTTGGCATTGGTGGGAGGGGTTATACGCTCTCCATCTGTGGTCACCAAGGAGTATGCTCCATTGGGGTAAACCTTATGGATGATATAAGGCCCTTCCCATTTGGGTTCTAACTTGGGCAGTTTCCTACCGGGAATCATTGGCACCCGAAGGGCCAGTACCAGGTCACCTTGTAGAAAAGAGCGGAGACGAACCTTCTTGTCAAAAGCTCTCGCTATCTTGTCCTGATGCCTTTCCAGATTGTGCAGGGCATGGAGCCGGTTCTCGTCCAGTGCCTCTAATTCAGCTAGACGGATCTCGGCCACTTCATCCGGTGTCTGGTGATCATAAACCGCGGTGCATAGCGACGACAGCTGGATCTCAATGGGTAGGACGGCCTCAGCTCCATACACCAGGGAATATGGGGTCACCTGGGTAGAGTTGCGAGTCGTCGTCCGGTAAGCCCAGAGGGAGTTGGGGAGCTTGTCCGGCCAACTTTTCTTATTCTGACCAACCATCTTCTGCAGAATGTTAGAGAGGGTCTTGTTGAACGCCTCGATCTGTCCATTCGCCTGCGCGTGGTAGCGGGAGGTATGGTTTGACCAGATGTCGTACTTAGCGTACAATTTCTTCAATTCAGCTGCTCGGAAGTTGGTGCCGTTGTCAGTGAGGACGGCGTGAGGGACTCCAAACCGGTGGATAATGTTGGAGCTCACAAAGTCAACGATGGAACAGGCCTTGACTTCTTTGAGCAGAACTGCTTCTGCCCACTTTGAGAAGAAATCTGTAGCAGTCAGGATGAACCGACACTGGCGGGCTGTTGCTGGTGGATATGGTCCCACCACATCGAGTCCCCATACCGCAAATGGCCAAGAGTACTTGGTGGGGTGAAGGGGTTCTAGCGGCCGATGCAAGAAGTTGGCGTGTACTTGGCACGCGTGGCATCTCTTGGCATATCCAATGCAATCGTGGATCATGGAGGGCCAGAAGTACCCGAACCTCCGGATTTGATGGGACAGTTTCGGCCCATCTTGATGGGCGCCACAGGAACCGGCGTGAACCTCTTGCATAACTTGAGGTATCTCTACTCCTTGTATGCAACGGAGGAGGACACCATCGAAACTCCGTTTATAGAGAATTTGCTCAAGACTGGGGCCACTCTGGAGGGTGAATTGAAGTGCGCGGCGTCGGATTCGCTCGCGCTCGGCCCGGTCATCCGGAAGCTGACCATTTTGGAGATACTCAACAAAAGGTGCTCTCCAGTCAGGGGTGGTTTCAACCACTGCGTCTGACGAACCTGGGACTCCCGATATGGAGGGTCCGGCGGTGAGATGACTTACCCACAGGCTATCACGGTCCTCTTGGGTGACGGGAGCAATGACTCTCCGGTGGGCCACATGTATGACCAAATCATCTTGCTCGGGTTCTGCGAGCGACGCGGCTAAGCCAGCCAGGGCGTCCGCTTGGCCGTTCTGCGACCGTGGGACATGGGTAACCTCTGGCCGAGAAGAGAACTGGGCCATTAGGAGGAGGGTGTACTCCAGCAATGGTGCAAGCTCTGGCTTCCTGATGACGTAGTCGCCATTAACCTGTTTGATTACCAGCTTGGAATCTCCCTTCACATGCAGATGAGGAACATGGATCTTGAGGGCCAACTCGAGGCCGGTAATGAGAGCTTGGTACTCTGCCTCATTGTTCGTACAACCTTCCGACAACAGGAACGAGTACGGCAGGACGGCTTGCGCCGGGGTAATGAAAACAATACCCAGACCCACTATGTTGAGCTTGGGGTCGTTGAGCCTTCTACCGGTGGGACTCCGGGAGGCGCCGTCGAAATGAATTTGCCAACACAGGACAGCATGATCGACTGAGAGGATCGTCTCGTCGGGGAAGTCCAGGTCCGGAGATTGATCCATGGGGGTTGGATGGGCAGCTAAGAAGTCTGCCAACGCCTGTCCCTTAACGGCCTTCTGAGGCACGAACCTGATATCAAACTGCTGGAGAATCACCGCCCACCGTGCTAGTCGGCCAGTCAGCATGGGGCGGTTCAGGATGTATTTCAGCGGATCTACCCGAGAAATCAATTGTACCTCGTGGTGTTGCAGGTAGTGCCGCAACTTCTGCACAGTGAAGACGAGCGCAAGGCAGCTCTTTTCGATAGGGGAGTATCTGACTTCCGTATCGAGAAGCATGCGGCTGAGATAGTAGAGACTGTTCTCAGTGCCCTCGTTGTTCTTCTGGGTGAGCAGCGCACCGAGGGATCTCTCCAGGGCGGTCACGTAAAGGACCAGTGGCTTTCCGGAGACGGGTGGCATCAAGACCGGAGGCCGGAGCAGATACTGCTTGATTTCCTCGAAGGCGGCCCGACACTCCTCATTCCATTCGTAGGCAGCGTCTTTCTTCATGAGCCAGGAAAAGGGCTTACACTTGCCAGCCAAATTCGCAATGAATCGGCGTATATAGGCTAAGTGTCCTTGCAGGCCTCGAAGCTCCCGAATGTTGCTCGGGGGAGGAATTCGGCTGATGGCCCTGATCTTCTCCGGGTCGATCTCGATACCTCGGTATCTGACAACGAAGCCTAGAAACTTCCCGGAGGTGACTCCGAAGGCACACTTCAACGGGTTCATCTTCAGGCAGCGAGTCCGGAGGAAGCCGAACACTTTCTCAAGATCCTCGAGATGGTCATGACGCTGGCGCGATTTGACCACCAAGTCGTCGATGTAGCATTCCACCAATGTGCCGAGGATTGGCTTGAATATGCGGTGCATCGCCCGTTGATAGGTGGCACCTGCATTTTTCAAACCGAATGGCATTACCCGGTACAAAAGGTACCCTGGGGAGCCCTGAAGGCAGTGGACTCCTCGTCTTCAGGGGCCATCCGGATCTGGTTATACCCGAAATACCCATCCATGAAAGAGAGGGCTTGGAACCCGGCCGTGGCGTCAATCAACAGCTCCGTTACCGGAAGGGGAAAATCGTCTTTCGGACAGTGGCGGTTGAGATCGCGGAAGTCGATACAGACTCTGATCTGCCCGTTCTTCTTCCTGACCGGCACAATGTTGGCTAGCCATCTGGGGTATTGAACTTCCCTCATGAAGTTGGCTTTGATAAGCTTATCAACTTCGGCCTCAACCATAGCACTGTGAGAAGGGTGCATTTTCCTGGGAGGCTGCTTGAACCCACGGTGTTTCGCCGGGAGACCCAGACGGTGGACGGCCACTTGGGGATCCAGCCCTGGCATCTCATCGTAACTCCAGGCAAACACATCGCGGTGCCGTTTGAGGAAGTCTACATTCTGCTGCCGCTCCTCGAGGGACATGGCCGCACTGATCAATGTGGGTCTCGGATCTGCCTCGCTTCCAAGGTTCACCTATACCAGTTCATCAACCGTGGTAGAGACGCCTTCTTCAATGGCTGAGGGAGCATCCTCCAAGTCTTCCTCCCCAGCCATGGGGGGACTTCTCGCAACGGAAGATACTTCCGGGCTAACAAGATCCATAGGGCAGCTGGTGCTGGCTCGGGCAGCAGTGGTCATCACATCAGGAGACTCACTTGTCGTTGAGACCATAGCAATGAATGCATTTGATCCTATCTCATCTGGCCGTCGACCTAAGGGGCCACGCTTGATAATATCAAAGTAGTGGTGACGTGTCGGCCTGAGTCAGTGGATTCCTGCCCGACGGAAGAGGCACGTATGGCGTACCGCCATCGTCATGAGCTTAACGTCCCGGTACCGTACAGGGGTAGGAGGTTCCGGGATCACCCGAGCCTGGTTGATGTAGGAGTACGAGGTGATCTTCCGCCGTCACTTGGATGAGGGAACATGCCTTCCTTGCGTACCCGAAACAACAAAACATTGCCCCATGTCGGGGGTCGTGGCCTCCAACCGGTGGATCGGGAGGATGTAGGCGTCATCCATGCTTGCCCAGGGATCACTTGTGGTCGGGGTGGGCTCATCCTCGCTTACCGATATTTGCTTGTCCTTACTTTTGTAATAACCTGCATCCAGATAGCGGGCCTCACAAGAAGCGAAAGGGGATGCGTCTCCTTGGAGTACGCCTACTTGACCATTGAGCGAGTACTTGAGGCACTGGTGATACGACGAGGGGACTGCCGCATGCAGATGGAGCCATGGCCTACCCATCAATGCGTTGTAGGCGGTGTCCTGAGAAACAACCATGAACTCGGTGCTGGCGATCAAGCCACCGAACTGAGTCTTCAGGCGGATCATGCCGACCGGGGTTTGCTCTGTTCTATCGTACCCCTGGATCCTGAGATCAGAGGGAGTTAAATCTCCTTCGGACAAACCCAGTTTTCGCAGTGTCCGGGTCGGAATTAGATTGATCCCAGAACCTGTGTCAACAAGGCATCGGTGGACTTCCACACCATTGAAGTGGCCGGTGATATACAGCGGGCGAATGTGCCCCCGTATGGGAGGGTCTTCATCTTCACCGGAGAACGAGATAACCGCCTGACATTCGGCATTTTCAATCGTCTCAGTATGGAAGGCTTCCGCAGCTGCTACTTCCGTCTCGAATTGGAGGGGACTCCTCAGGGCCTCGGCAAGTGCTTCGCGCATCTCGAATGACAGGCGCAGGGCCTCAAGGATGGAGAGCCTTGCTGGAATGCCAGCCAGGTGCTTTAGGACATCATACTTGCGTGCCAAACGTGAACCTCTGCTTACAGAGGGTTTTTCGGCATTTGGAGGCATAGCGGGTCCTGCCGGTTGGACTGGCCGTCGGCTAGCACTGGGTACATCCTGCTGCCTTCTAGTAGAAGCCTGGAGAGTAGTCACCGGGCTAGGATCGGACAGCAGAGGCTGGCCTGTAACTGGGAAAGACTGACCATGATACGGACGAGGCGGTTCTCCCCGATCCAGTAGCACAAACAGCGGTGGCGGCAGGGCCGAGGGTATTAAATGGGTTTGCGCGTGCTGAGATCTGCGCTGAGCCTGCTACCTGGTCTCGGTAGCGTGCACGGCTTGGCCACAAGTGCCTGTTGACGTGCCTCGACGACCGGCGCAATTGCGATTCCGCTGACGTTGACGTCGTCTGGGAACGTTGGGGCGGTCTGCCTGGGGTTCCCCCTCGTCGGGGGTCATATAGGGCTTTACCATCTCCACGGTGTTAACCGAAGCGTACCCTTGACTGTCACTCGAAGAGTCATCCACCGCTGGGCGGATCCTGGGAGGAATCCCCATTTCAGGAGGCATAAAGTCGCCGGGAGTGCGGGACGACGACGGCACTGGCGGTGCGCGTTGCTTCTTCTTGCGTCGTCGCTGCTTGACCTTTTCGGCAGAGGTCGACTGTGAAGACGATGCGGGGGCACTGGAGACTTCTTTTGAAGGTTCCGACTGCCTCAGGCGCACCCGGATGATGCCCTGGGCACGGACGACAGTTCTTCGAGCCATCCAGTCGTCATATTTCTGGGATCCGCGGCTAGAGACCTGCTGCCACTCACCTTCGCTGTCGCTGCCGATTTCTGATCCCGCAAAGACGCCTGCCACTTGCGCTGGCACTGGGCCCAACTTGACTATGTTGTTCTTGACCTGGTCCTGAAGCCATTCTTTAAACACATAGCATCGCTTGAGGGTGTGCCCCAGGATCCGATGATAAGGGCAGTAGTTGGGGTGATCGGTGAGATGCGCCTTTGCCGGCCTCCTGCACTCAGGCAGACGCACGATCCCTTGCTCTAGAGCACTTCGGAAGTAGCCAGGGACCTGATTTTTGTTGAACGAATAGGTATGGTACTTTCTTTCCGGGTAAGGGGCCCTGGGGGCCTGGTCCTGTCGAGGGACCGGAGGGGCCTGCCGAGGAGGCGGCGCCTGGTTGTCTTGCCTAGGTGGCGGTGGCGCATTGCGCGGGGGAACCTGTCGGTTATGAGGCGGTCGCTGCTGGGCAGGAGCCTGTGCTTGAGGTGGAGGACCTCTGCGGGGTTGCGGGGGTGGTGCCGCCGGTAGCAATTCCAGCTGCCTCGGGGCTTCTATTTGAGCCATCGCGGTGGGTTCAGCCCTGGCGGCCCTCCTAGCTGGGATCATAGGGGGCAGCAAACGTGCCTGACTAGCCTGTTGCAGGGCCTCCTCGAGGCGCTGGGCCTTATCTGAGAAATCTCTGAACCCTCCAGGGTAGTTCTGGGTAATTAGGGAGGGTACCAGCTCTGTCTTGACGTTCCCCACACACATCGTCAGTAATTGCTCCTGAGTCAGTGGCATATCGAGGGAATACGTAAGTCCTTTCCACCGGGCGATGAAGTCCGCAACCCGCTCATCAGGCCTCTGTTTGCACATGAAGAGGTCCGTAATGCTGGTCTTTCGCGTGGTGGAGCTGAACTGGTATAAGAACTGCCGGCGGAGATCCTCCCATCCGGTCACCGATCCGGTAGGGAGCTGGCTGTACCAGACGAATGCCGGACCTTCCAATGTCTGTACGAAGCATCGGAGCTTGGCGGCTTCTTGCTGAGCCGGGGTACCCAGCATGGGGCCACACCGGGAAGAGAAATGGGCCATGTGCTGTGGCGGGTCCCCTGTCCCGTTGAAGGGTGAGAAAGTGGGATTCCCAAAACCCGGAGGCGCGGGCATATCATCGACCCACGCGGGATAAGGCTTGCCATCCGGTGGGACCGCCACCTGTCGCGTCTCCAACGCTTCGAGACGGGCTGTAAGTGCCGCAATAAGGTCATCCCGATGGGGATCCCTGTCTTGACGGGGATCCCTAACCACAAGTGCATTACCAGGTTCTTCAACACGGTAGACTGCCTCAGCCGCTCGTGGATCAACTGGCAGAACGACTTGCGGGGCGACTGGGGGAACCCGGACTGGGCTCTTCGGATTGCCCTGTCGCTTGGGGGGGTTTGGCGAAACGTATCGCGCCCTCTTGCCATACGTTCCGGCTTCCGTCCTGTCTGTGGCAGTAGCATGATCAGGGTTGCCCGGAGGCATCTCACCGGGGGGAAATTGTTCATGCCCCTACTGCCCCGACCTGGGACTACCATAATAGGGTCGCTGCACTGCGGCGCGCTCAGCCAAGAGTTCGTCAACCAGCCTCTTCTGTTCAGCGAGCTGCTGGCGCAACGCGGCTTTCTCAGGATCCTCATCCGTTTTCTGCACAGAGGCGGACGGGTCGAAGTGTTTGACAGTTCCGACGTGCTCTTTACCTTTGCCGGTGTTTCGATTGAGTACCAGCGACTCTGTGGGTGCGGGCAGGCCTAACAGGTTCCTCTGCTGACGGGTGACTCTCCCCGATGGGTCGAGCAGTGGCGGTGCGCCCTCTGGGGGGAAGTCTCCATCAAGGAGCTCCAGTTTGTCTTCCCTGTCCAGAATGTCGGCCATGTGGACCGTGATTCCTCTCGAGGGCATGTCCTCGATGTCGTATAGCGAATCGGGTTGTCGTCGAATAGGATCGAACAGAAGGGCAGCATAGTGTCCCCAACCACGGACTTGCACATGAGGGGTGGCTTCCCTGACGATCTTGCGGAGTGCCTTGAAACTCTGAACGCATTTTTGTTGGAGGGCACTCTGGTGACCGCGCAACTCGGGGTGCTGGGCCACGAGGAGCGCCGCTGCATCAACCAGGCGGCACTGTTTTCCAATCTCCTCGAAGTGCTCTCGACTCCTGGGGTATACTACCCGTTCACAGCGGAGGCGGAAGTGCGTCGCCCACAGGGTTCGACAAAAGCATCCCACTTCTTCAGGGGTAAGCGACTCGGGTATGTGGAAATTCAGCGTCGCCGTGGGCCAGAACTTCTCTGGGAAGTAGTCGGCTGCAAGAATACTCCAGAAGCTCCTGGGTTCGTCCTCGGGGTTTGGCCCTACATTACCCCACTCATCAACCAGGGGCGGCTGAGGGACCGGTAGCGGTACCGAGGCGGACCTCCGGGATAGCAAACTCGGCGGTGGAGAATACGGCCAGCGAGCAGACTGGCCACCGAATTCTGGGCCTTCCTCTGAAGAGCGAGGTGACCTGACCACAATGTCACGATAGGATGGGATAACAGCCACTAATTCGGGTACGGGAATCGCCGTTACCGGTGTCCGGTCATGTTGCGGCTCTACCATCGTCGACGCCCAAAACAGTTCCTCGTGGTCCCGAGTAGAGGGTGCTTCAGGTGACGATGACGGTGACTGCGCGGTCGAAAGCTGTGAAGTTCTCAGAATCTCTTCTTCCTGGATGTACCTGCGGAGAGAGATGGGAATCCGGTGGACCTCAAATTCGGGGAGAACGAGGCTGACACGTCTGGTTCCTGCCCCAGTCCTTGATACAGAGGATCTGGGAGAAGGTTCCATCGCTGAATCGCATTCTGCTTCAGAGTCGAAGAAACGAGCAGGTTTGATCTCCACCCTGGCTTTCCCAGGATTCTTCTTGTGGCGGTGACGACCCGCTCTTCTGCCCCTGGGTGGCTCTTCGGGACAGGGTTGACCCTTATCAGGCAGCCTCGGGGTGGCGCTGGCGCCGTGGCGAAGAGGGCCCCCACTCGAGATAGCCGGGGTGCGAGGGGAACCAGGGAAAATGTCGAAGGGTACATGGGGAGGACCTCCATGAACAGTGCCCGTGTGGGCGGGGCCTCTGTTGGAACTGGCAGGAGCATGGGGAAGACCCCCATGGTCGATGCGAGTGGAGCGAGGCCGACCTTCATTCCTCGGGTTGCTGGGGTGAGGAGGACCTTCGCCGGTTGCAGAGAGGACGTAGGGAGGACCCCCACGTTGAAGAAAGACCGGGTGGAAGGTGTCTTCAGGAGGATGGACTCCATACCCTGTACAGAAGACGCGGGAAATATTTCTGCGCTGAACATCGCTACTGTAGGGCAGGTCTTCCTGTAGGATGGGGGCAGCACGAGACATGCCTCCATGACGAACCTCGGAGCGGGGAAGGCCCACGCTCTGTGGAGTAGTGGTACATGGAGGACCTCCGTACGGGGTGGCATCACCGCGGGTTAGCTCGCTGCGATCACTACTTGGGCCTGCAACCCGGAGAGTCAACCCAGCCTGCCCGTGGGGCGGTTGGGGTCTCGATCCCGGTTGGGCGAAGGGGTGCCCCTGCTCAATGTACGGAGGGGCTTCATAATGTACGTCGACGGTGGCTCGGGCCACTGTAGCTATCGACGTGGACGCGCCTAAGCGAGCGTCCTCAGACCGGGCTTGACGCTGGCGTCGGGTCAGGCGGGCCGGTGTAGGCGGTGCAGGGACGTAGTCCGCCTGCTCTTCCTGTGGGGCCGGACGGCGGCGCTGACGTGGCCGGACGGGAGCTCTCGCTGGGGGCCCCCGGGTCTGGGCCCTGAGCGGACTGAACCGGACAGCGCCTGCCTCTTCAGCGTAAGGCGAGGAGTCGTCAAGGCGTTCCGGGGATAGGCTCCCGAAACAATTGAATGTCGGGGTGGGGAGCAGGGGCTCCCTGCGCGGCCTGTTAGGGCGGCGTTGATGGCGGGGCCTGGAGGCTTCCAGGTCCAAGCGGGCCATATCCCTAGTCGGGATGACCCCTTCCTCCTCGTACCTGCGCACGAGGCCGTTGATCACCCTTCGTTGGATGACCTCTGATGGGGAAAGGGGACGTGGGCGTCCCGTATTCCGTGGCATGGCAGCCGTCGTGGCGGCAGTGGCGCCATGTGGGGTGACCGTCGTGGTGTTGCCCCTGCCCCTGCGCGGGCGAGGAGCGGATGGCGACCACATCTCTGGAATGGCAACTTGGTTCTTGGCAAACGAAGGGATCAACTCATCGATGCTGAGAGGAAAAGGATCGACAGCCAGTGCCCCAGCGTTCTTCCATCCCCCATGTCCGTGAGAAGGATCCACGCCAACACGCTGCAGAGCGGAGTGCCCCACGTTCTACTACCCCGACTGCCGGTGAGTTTCACGACAGGCCCGCCATTTGCTTGGCGGGACCAGGCAATGGATATCTGGATCCGGTGACACGTCAATCTACTGGTGTATCGAACGCTACTAATCTCCATGCTGAGGAGAAGGCTTTCACGTCGGGTTCACCATTTCTGTTTCCGACGCTTTCGCCGGGGCGCGCGCGCATCCGTCCGTCGGGAGGACGTGCGGCTTTTGTTGCCCCGCATTCCCGCTTTCCAAAGGCGGGTGGCATCTGCTCCTTATTCAGGGACGTCTGCTCCTTGATCGAAACGGGATGATGGGATGTTGGTTCTTCCTCCTGTGGATTTCTCCTCAGAACTCGTCACCTAGTCTGGGTCTCCCTTATAGACTTAATACGTAGTTCGTGAAACTCTTCCCAGTGCCATGTTTCCATGGACGCCGGTTAATTACACTGCTTCTGTCGGGACATTCCAAAGGGTCCAGTCAGGGCAGCAACCTTCAGTCAGGGGAGTAGTCACGTTGAGGCATCAGTAGCGTGTCTGGATGCTGGGGTACCTGGCATGTCTGTCTGTTATCCTTGATCACAAGGCTTCTCGAGGGCGTGGAAGCCCGAGGCATCCCACATCGGGCGCGGGGAATTACATGTCATAGACACATATCTGAGGTTTTCCTCAGCTTCCCGTGCTCAACACAGGGTATGTTGCAGGATTAACGTCTAGCAGAGACGGTTACACCAAAGGTGTTTCATCCGAGGTTTTCCTCAGGCATCTCGTGTTTATCACGAGGTAGACCGCGAGTTTAACGTCTTGCGGAGACGGACTGAGGGTGATCAGTACGTCCCATAGGGACGGATCAGAACGAGGGGAAAAGGGTGATGAATCGGGGTGTACACAGAGGACAGCGACCCGGGGATATGATGGGGCTTACACATGGAAAGTGGCCCATGCGCCGCTAGGAGCAGCGCGGAGGTGGATGTCATGATTTCACCGGGATGCGACGGCCCGGGTGAGAATCAGGATGGATAGGGGATGAATGGAGCGGAGGGGAGTGAAATGGGACCATCGCAGGGGCGACGGTGGAGTTGGGCTTGAGCCTTGAAGAGGCTTCCTACATATCCCTGTGGCAGGGAATCAAAGTCCGCGTAGTTCGGGATGGGGCCGGTAAACCGACGTGGAGATGGACCTTGGTCCGAGGGGAGTTGGGCTTGAACCTCTGAGAGGATTCCTACGTACCATGCCTTGACATGGATCAAAGACCTCGTAGTTCAGAAGCGAACAGGTGGGTAGTTTAATGTCATGCGGGACGAAGGGAGCATACAGTTTAACGTCATGCTGGATGAGGGCGAAACTCGACGTGAATGAACGACCGAGCAATGTGGCTTGAACCTCATGGAGGTTTCCTACGTACCATGCCTTGACATGGATCAAAGACCCCGTAGTTCAGAATGGGGGGTGAACCTTGGTCCACTAGGTGGTGGGCTTGAACCTCATGGAGGCTTCCTACGTACCATGCCTTGACACGGATCAAAGACCTCGTAGTTCAGATGGTGAAAGTAGACCTTGGTCCACTATTGGTGGGCTTGAACCTCATGGAGGCTTCCTACGTACCATGCCTTGACACGGATCAAAGACCTCGTAGTTCAGATGGGGAAAGCAGACCTTGGTCCACTATTGGTGGGCTTGAACCTCATGGAGGCTTCCTACGTACCATGCCTTGACACGGATCAAAGACCTCGTAGTTCAGATGGGGAAAGTAGACCTTGGTCCACTATTGGTGGGCTTGAACCTCATGGAGGCTTCCTACGTACCATGCCTTGACACGGATCAAAGACCTCGTAGTTCAGATGGTCACAACGGCTTACCGCTGGACTGAAATGGGACCCGATGTGAATGAGCGACGGGTGGGCTTGAACCTCGTAGAGGCTTCCTACGTACCATGCCTTGACATGGATCAAAGACCTCGTAGTTCAGATGGTGGATGTGCAGTTTAACGTCATGCTGGACACGGGTGTGACCCGACGTGAAAGCGGACTCGTGAGTCCACTAGCGGTGGGCTTGAACCTCGTGGAGGCTTCCTACGTACCATGCCTTGACACGGATCAAAGTCCCCGTAGTTCGGAAGGGTGGGTCACAATGGCTTACCATTGGACCGGAATGCAGTTTAACGTCGTGCTGGACGGGAGTGTGCAGTTTAACGTCATGCTGGATGCGGTATTGTCATGGTCAATGCCAACTCTAAGCCCACGTGAGTCATGCTCGGTGTGAGAAACAAGAGGTTGCAAGGACCTGACGATCACGTCGCAAAGGATGCGTCCACGAGAAGTGAAGAGGGGCTTACGCGTTAGGCGGCTCATGGTGTTGGGACTTACTCCAGGATGGAGGCCCAGAGAGGGGGGGTGCCTCATTCCCCATCACGTCCTCCACTGACCTTGGTAGTGGGGAAGTACCGAGATGCACGGGTGCAATCATCCGTACCAAAGGTTGGACCCTTCGTGAGGGAGACGAGGTTGGGTCACAGTTTAACGTCATGTGTTGAGGACGTGGTGCTTGGCAGTTTAACGTCCTGCAGCTCGGACGAGGTGGGTTCACTCCACACCCCTAGGGCTTACATAACCGGTACCCTCTGGTCCTTGGGGAAGGGAAGGTGTCGGTAAGGCCATGGTCATGGGGGGCCGTGGGGCGAACCATCGAGGGGTCCACATTAGCGTGGCTATGCGAAGAAGAAATATCCATTAGCGTGCCTATGCGAAGAAGCATTAGGCGAAGCAACGCTACGGGAGGTGTCGTCCATGGGACTTTGAAATCACATCGTGCAAGCCTGGAGGGTCGCACGGGAAGAGGAATCGCTAAGCAAAGGAGTGTGCTCTGCGAAGTGGGGTGCCTTGGCCTTAGCATGGGGCATAGGTGGAAGTGGGAGGTGCTTCGCGAAGTGGAACAGTGTTCGCGGAGCACTGCCTCGCAAAGAAGGTGCGGTTCGCGAAGTAGGGTCCTGCCAAGCAATGTGCTTCGCGAAGTGGAGCGACCCTGCCTTAGCATAGGGATGACTCAAATGGGTTGGGTGTTTCGCGAAGCACAGGCGCTCCGCGGCTGCCCGGGTTCCCTTGGGAATCCCCTTCCTTCGCGAATGCCCTTGAGCTTTGCGAAAGGCATCCCTCTCGGAAGAGGGGCTCAAAACGAGACAAAACAGAGTCGTCTCGCGAAGTAGAAATACCTCGCGGAGCTCATGTTTCCCGGGGCAAAGCGCGCTTCGCGATTCGGGAGCGGAGAAGCCGAAAGGTCGGGTTGTCCTCCTCCTGGGACTCAAAGGGAGTCCAGTATTTATAGGGAAGGGGCTCCGCGAAGCAGGGCTCGCGCGCCGCCTCTGGAGCTTCGCGGCGGCTCGCGAACATCAAAGGGGCTCGCGGAGGATCACCGCCTCTGGAGCTTCGCGGTGGGTCGCGAACGTCAAAGGGGCTCGCGGAGGATTACCGCCTCTGGAGCTTTGTGGCGCCGTCATGGAGGGGGCGCTTCGCGGCGCGGCTGCGCGATGGGGCGCTTCGCGGTGGAGCTCCGCGAGGCAGCGCGCCGGCCTTCTCCGTTCCTTTGTTTCGGGCCACATTTTTGGCGTCAACAATAGGTTCATCATAATATCACTCTTCTTCTAAAGTAAAAAACCTATTTGAAAGTGAAACACCATCTGGTTGGAAAGTGTTCACTTTTATTTGAGATCTGTAGAAATTTCTCTTGTTGTTCCTTTTCCTGAAATACACAATTGTGTGGCCAATGTTAAAGTAATTAAAACAATATCCATTGAACTAATTTCTTCTATAAGAAGTTAGATATGAATTCATTATCTTCTATTGACCTCCTATCACTCCCTCGTTCAAATAACTCATTTCCTATTCACAGAATGACATAGTATGGCCCAGATATACACAGAATTGACATTTCATAAGTGGAAATACCTTTTTACTTTGACTCATTTTCATGTGCCCTACCTTCAGATAAGATTGTGATAGATCATTATTTCTGAAACCTTGTGAATATTTTTTAGTTCTCCATCTAGTTTTTCTTGGTACATTCTTTTTTTGGACTTCAGGTGACTTTCAACATGTGCAACTTCCATCTTTCCTTTATTTCGACTCATCTTATTCCTAGTATTTGATGAACCAACATCACAACCAATTCCACTGTTCCCCAGGCATGCAATTCTTTGATCATTCAAAATATTTTCAACTCCTTTAGAACCACGCGTAGATCTCACTATTAATTTTTCATCTGAAGATATTCCAAACTATATTATCTTCTTTTCCTCTTTTGATTTTGATTGAATTTCCAGTTTACTCCTAAGAGTAACAACTTCTTCATCAAGACCCTTAATAGTCTTGGACCTCTCTTCCATTCTAGAGGTAAGATCAATGATGACCATGTCATTTTCTTCAATTCTGAGATTTATTTCCACAACAACTTTTGTTCTATCAATTATTGAAGATTGTACTTTCACAATTTCTTCAAGTCGTTCAATTTCTGCATCAAGATGATCAACATAGTCAGATGAATCTTCCACAATAGTTCTCCATTTTTTGCATCTGTTACATTGATTCTGAGGCCTACAAGGAGAATCACTTAATTCATATTTGGTATCGACATCAGTGTTCAATTGATTATCTATATCTTTGATACTTGATGGTTCTAATTTTTCTGCTGTAGCCATCATAGAATCATTTTTCTCATAATTAAATTCTGGTTCTTCTTCCTCATATAAGTCATTATCCGTATCATTATCTTCTTCATAGAGAAAGCTTTTCCTCTGTAGTTTCTTCCCAGTCATGAAGTTTCCCTTTTATAAAACCTATTCTTAGGATTTTGTGAGTTTCAACATTCAATTTCACTATCATCAATATTCATTAAGCACTGAGGAGCAATGAGACCAACTCTACCACAAAAAAAACATGCCAAGGGTAGCTTCACTTAAAATATTCATTTTCCTGTCTTGAATTTCTTGGCAAAGAGAGAGAGAAAATCACCTTCATCGTCAGCATAATTAATGTAGTCTCTTCAAATATCATGTTTTTCCATGGATTTGAATTCCATCTCTTTTTTAACAAGCCTTGTCACATCCTCCAGTTTTACTCTCATTTCATGGGCATTTGAACTGCTTAGAAGATCATCCAAATAAATATTAGACAAATATATTTCTTCAAGGGAAAACACTTTAGGATTGTATATTAGTGTAAGCATTCTGAAAATTATCTTCCTAATTTTGATGTCTTTAATTGATTCTCCAAGTCATCGAATTTCTCCTACATCTTCAGTAATTCTATTTGAGAATGAATCAACATTTTCATCTAGATGCATCTTCAGATTATAAAACCTAATGTGTAGAACTTTTAGTTTCACCTCCTTTAATTTTTCATACCCTTCATAAATGTTCTCTAGATTTTCCCAAAAAGACTTAGCTGAAGTACAACTCATCAGTTTTAGAAAAAATTTATTAGAAAGTGCCGTAGTAATAGAATTCATTTCTTTGGCATCACCATCAAGCATCTTTCTATATGTATCTGTCATTGAAAGCCTTGTAAGATCCATGACATTTATTCCCATTATATTAGAAAATAGAACTTCTATTCTCAAATATCTTATATGAGATATCATCCTATTTTTTTGGATTTGAAAGTTAATTCCATCGAATAGATGGAATCCCCTAACATTGACTAAATTCTCCATGACAATAAAGGACTGATTCAACACTAGCAACCTTTACCCTATGATATAACTTATAGAACCCTGGGATTCCCTTAATGGGGAGGGGTGAATCAGGGTATCAACTTTTTCTTTAAATGTGATGGATCTTGTTCTCATGTGGGTAGGAACACAATAATCCTGTATGATGGATATGAACAAAAAGTAAATAACCACATGCATAAGGTCCATGTAATACTTTTACTTGGTTCACCACAAAGGGATATATCCATAGAGAATATGTTAACAGTGTGTCAGTTGTACCAAAATCCACTAATATTCACTAGTTTGTGGATTACAGAGTTTGGTCACAGTCACTCTATGTCAGGCTAACCGCCTTTACAATGGTTCAAGGATTGCTCACTACGTCCCTCGGATCACCTCTGTCTACTCCCCCTAGCACACTACCCTGTGAGAATTCAAACTCAGTTTATCGACGTAAAGGTAACTTCAACATATTTTCATTGAAGTCTTTGTCTCATTCCACCATACGACACTGCTTGCATCAAATTCTTGAATTGATGCACGTGAATGCACTGATCACACACACAGAATATTCAAAAGCATGTCAGAAGCCTAACACCACCCTTGTGCTTAATAACCCAACTTGCGTGGAAGATTTGGGAATTTTTGAGAAATATGACTTGCGCACAAAACATACATTCCTCACACCCCTTAACTTTTGTGCAACTTCACCGAAGGGTTTATTTGGACTTTTCAGACTAAAGGAACACCTTGCATTCAAGATTAAATCTCTTCTAATCTTTCATCCTCAAATATTTCGCATGGCTGAGTAACCAGATTTTCATTGTATATTATTAAGTCTTCATTGGGGTTAGCTATATATTTATATTTCATTGATATCCTTGTTCACAATATCCTAATGCATTTTCATCAGATTACATAAGTTCCTTTCCGAGAACGAAAAACCACTTTTGAAGTCGCATTAGGTGCATAAGATTATTTCACATAACACCTACTTTTGTGCACATTTATATGTTGCACACCATTTTTTCCATTGCCATATTTTTATGAACTAGTCCCAAAATAAGCCTTGGGCGCATGTTTCCAAACAACTTCCAATCTTGCAGGAAACTTCCTTTTCCAAACACACATTTCTCCATTGTCTTATTTTTGGGCCCAAATATTTGGCCAACACTAGGAAATGAAGCCACCTTCAATATTTTTGTATGCTTGAACTGTATGATCTCCTTCCTAGAAAACATTCTCAAAATCCAATGAGGATCGACAATAAACACAAACCATAATCCTTTTTTTGCAAAGAATGGTCATGGTTCCATCATCAACATCATACAACCAAGATGGTGGTTGTTGTGCAGTTCAATTCATGAAACTATGACACTTGGGGAATTATTCTACACATAGTACCCCCAGTTTGGAAGATATCACACTGGTATGATTGTGGCCTAAACAACATTCCTTTATTGTATCCTCTAGAATGAGCTCCGTCTATTTATTCAGAGATTATACACCATGTATTTTTGTGGAAGAAGCATTGTAATCTCAACCTCATTCCCATGGTTTGGGATCCTTGGGGATCAGGGGGGTCATATCATAGAATTCCCCTAAAATTCCCCCACTATTTGTGAAGATGTTATCCATGTGTGATATGGGTTTTCTCACAGGGAAAAATCCATGGGATTGTTTTTGGAATGCAAGGAGGACCTATATAGTTGTTATATATTCACATGGTACAAGAAATAGGGAGAGTCGACCCAACATTCCTATCAAATGATTGGGGTCTATGCCCTAGTCAGGTAACACACTACCCTATGTAAAGGTCAGTATGACATGGAGTCTCCCAATAGTGGTAGGGGACATATGAGCTATTGGAGCGGGATTGAATAGATTGGGGATGATTTCCTACACCTGGTGTGGAAATCTTCATGAGGAAAATAGCTACAAGAGTGGATTGTCATGTAGAAGGGATGTCGACCATCCTCTGGTGTTCAGTTAGTTCCCCTGAAACATTTATAATGGTGGACTAGGTATTGGTTCCTCCTTGCACCACAATCTCAACTCAACAAACTAGGTGATGGTGTTGGGTAACCATGTAAGCCTATATTGTCTATTAGATGGGGTGGGGGTGCCCAGTAGGCTTGAATACCTATCTCTCAAGATGAATGGGGAAAGGGTTATTGAGAGGTATGGAAGCCTATGTCCCTGTATGGAGGCGTGATGATGCCTGAGAATCATAGAATCCTATGTTTCTAAAAAAAGGTGGTGTCATTTCCTGAGAGGCAGAGAATCATATCTCTCTGGATGAATGGGGCGATGGAACCCTATGTGAATTGAAGCCTATGTCTTCAGTTGAATGGTGTAATGGTGCTCGACAGGCATGGAATCCTATATATATGGATGAATGGGGTGATGGAACCCAATAGGCATAGAAGCCTATGTCTCCATAATGATGGGGTGATGATTTCCAAGAGATGTAGAAACATATCATTCCAAATTCATATGGTGGGGGCACCTAGAAGCTATTGATAACTATTTTACTAGAATGTCGGGGTTGGGGAGCCTTGAATCTATGGATACCTATATCATTGGAATGATTGAGTTAGGGCCCCAAATTGTGTGGATACCTATCTATCCAGAATGATGGGTTGAGGGCACCTAATAGATATATTTTTTTTATATTTCTAAAATTATAGGGAGAGGGTACCCAGGAGCTATGGATGCCTATCTCATTGAAATTTTGGGGTGAGGGGGGCCAGATGGTGTGATTCCTATCTCACAAAATGATGTGGTGAGGGGGCTATGAGATATGGATTCCTATCTCACTAAAATGACGGTAAGATGGAACCTATAATCTATAGATTCTTATCTCATTGAAATTTTGGGGTGAGGGAGTTCAACAGCTATGAATTCCTATAATGCCAGAATGATGGGGCAAGGGAGCCAAGAAGCTATGGATGTATATGTCTATAGAATGTCGGGATGAGGGATCTGAGGAACTGTGGATTCCTATCTCACTGTAATGATGGGGATAGGGTTCCAATAATTTTTTGATGACTATTTCACTAGAATAATGGGTTGATGGTCCCTAGGTGATGTGGATTCCTATCTCGCCAAAATAAAATGGTGAGGGAACTGATGATCTGTGGATACCTATCTCACCAAAATATAAGGGCGATGACACCCATGGGCTATGAATACCTATCTCACTAAAATTTTGGGGTGAGGGTTTCTAGGAGTTGTGTATGATTATCTGACTAAAATTTTGGGGCAACAGTTTCTTGGATCTGTGGATACCTATCTCACTAAAGTTTTAGGGCAAGGATTCGAGGGAGTTGTGGATGCCTTTCTAACTAAAATGTTGGTGTGATGGTTTCCATGTGTTGTGGGTTCATATCTTGTTGAATTTTTAGGGTGAGGGATCCCATGATTTATGGATACCTATTGATGTGGCATCTCATAGATCATAGAAATAGGAGTAGAGATATGATTTACATGTGCCCCTTGTTTATGTTGAGGATCCTAGACTATAGAAATCAAAGTAGGGATGGATATGATCAACTTGCCCTTAATTTTGTTTTCAAGGATCCTTGACCAGTGAAACTAGAGAAGGGATATGAACAAGATTACCCTAGTGCTAGGTTAAGAGGCCCAACACTAGCACTATTCAAGGTGGTGGGAACCAACCTTGGTGACTCCCAAGTGGAAGTAGGGGCTACCATTTTTTGAATATCTCTTACCTCTTAGGAATATGGGGAGTCTTCCATGGAATGTTTTGTATAATGTCACTAATTTTAGCAGAGGGTGCATTGAAGAGGGAATATATAGTGAAATTATTCATCATGGGATATACCATAATGGTTTAATATGCACTAGTTGCAAGGTAAATAGGTTTACTAATGGTTTATAGGGCCACTAGAACTGTTCTAGTTTCCTTTTATCGAGAAGGGTTGGAAAACATCCCCTAAATATGGAATCAAGTGTTCTGGATCAAGACAAACGGAGAAATAATTGGATAATCTTAGTCTTCAGCCCATATAACCTATCTAAATTACTTTCATGACTGGGTAGGACTCCTAATGAGTGGATCTTGGGTTTCAAAAACAATTGGAACGACTCAAAAGTCCCCTACCCCTTTGTTATAGGGGAGTGATCCACCAAAATGTTTTAGGGAGGGGCTCCCAAAATGGATTACTATCATAGATGGGGGGTTCCCCTTGCATGTACTTGGAGGGTTGTGGCATTGGGGTAGTGTTGCAGCCTCCAAAAATTTATATACCCAAAGTTACTCATCCTCTCACACATGAAGGAGAGAAGATTAACATTGATGATTCCTCTATTTAGAAATAACAAAAAAAACATAGCTACTCATAGTTGAAAGATAGGATCTTCAATTTGGGATCACCATTTTTTTGTTCTTTCATAGTTGGGGCATGAATAGTCATCATGATACATATTTCTTTCCCTACATTCCCATTTTCCAAAGGCGGGTGGCCTCTGCCCCCGTGGTTAGTGATCATGGATCCTTGATAGAAACAGGTTTATGGGACGTTAATTCCACCTTTCATGGATTTCTCCTTAGAGCTCATCACCTAGTCTTTGTATTCATTATAGATTGGAGTAATGTTCCTGAAATTCATTCCATGTTCCATATTGAGGTGGATGTCGGTCAATTATGCTACATTTGTCTCAATAGGGAAGACACCTTCTATTATATTAGATGGTAACATTGGGAATTCCTGGTCATCTCTAAACATTGGGTATTTTGGGAACCTATAAATTCTTTCACTTTTAAAGTTGAGGGAATCTCATATGACTCATATTAGGTATAGAACCTTCTTCATCCTATGTCTTCCATGAGGTAGTTTATTCTAGGGGTGTAAGTCTTTAAGTCTATTTTTCTCATACATCACATTATTATTATATGGAGTAGAGAATCGAGATTAGGTCACATGTTCTATTGTCTTGTCGGGATAAGTGGTTCATAGGTTTAACATCTTATGAGGATAGGTGGATCACAGTTTAAATGTCATGTAGGGATGTGTGAGATACAAGTTTAACGTATTTTTTGGATAGTTGGGTTTTAGGTTTAACATCTTGTGGGGATATTTTGGTCATATTTTTAATTTATTACAAGGATAGGTGGTTTGTAGGATTAATGTTTTATGGGGATAAGTGGGTGGTAGGTTTTTTAGGACCAAAAGAGGCCTAGATACCCTGAGGGGGGGGGGTGAATCAGGGTATGAATATTCTATTTCAAAATTATTTCTGCCCCATTTGATCTGGACCTCTATATTATAAGGTTCACTTTGTTTGCTCTTATGTTGTTAATATTAATCTTGTTCATTCTTTATTTATCTGCCATTGATGCTTTGGATGCAATGCAGGGAAGAAAACTGGAAGACACAAAGATTTTTACTTAGTTAACCCTCATTGGGCTATGTACAAGGAGCATACAACGGTGATGTGTTGTTGTACCAAATCCACTAAAGATCACTTCCAATTTACAATGTTTGGGAAAGAACACTTATATGCCTAGGCTCACTACCTTTACAATGTTTATGGTTAGTTCACTGCTTTTCCAAGGGCCACTCTATGTTTCTCTCTGTTTGGCTCACCGCTGGGGGAGAGGATCACCTTCTTCTTCGTACTTTTCTCACTGCTCTGGAAAGGATCCACTCACAGTTTATAGACCTATAGGCCTCTTCATTATCTCTAATGAATTATTCATCCTTAAATGATGATAGATGCTCTGTTGATGCTCAACTTTCAACAGCAGATGAATCTCACTTTGCACCAGGTGTACCGGGAAACCCCAATTTTTACGTGCAGCCCTTACTGCACCTTGCGTGTAATTACCTTGACCTGCATGATATGAAATTTTCGCACAACAACTCTTTTACGTGCAACCTCTTATTTTTGTGCAACACCTCTTTTACGCGCAAACTTATTATTTTCACACAGCTTTCTTGTGTACTCTAATTTCGCATGCTAGAGCTCGGATAATCTCTAAGTATTGAGCTACACTTAACGAGATGGGTCACTTCTTATTTATAGGAAAAATCAACCGCCACATGGAAAAACCTTCTTCCGCGCATAATCCTCTTAGAGTGCGAAAAACACATCTTCTACGCAACATCATTTTTCACACACTGCTCCAATATTTCAAGCACCTCTTTTATTTTCCAATTTTTGAGCTTCTGATCATGAAACACCTCTTGTGAGAAAAACACCAATTCTCTATTTCATGCACCTGATAATATTTCACGCACCATTTTCTTTTTTGTGCACCACGAAAGTATTTCACACACCATTTCCTTTTTCGCGTACCATGAAAATATTTCACGCAACACATAATTTTTCATGCACCATGCTGATATTTCACTCAAAATTTATTTTTTTACGCACCACACTGATATTTCACGCAAAACATTATTTTTCTTTCACCATAGTGATATTTCACACAACAAGTTATTTTTCATGCACCACTAAAATTTTGTGTGCACCTTTCTTTTCCAAAAATGCACCTCTCAATTTTCTGATTTTCAGGCCCAAAAATTTGCAAACATTAGAAAACGACACCACCTTGTATCTACTCTTTTTTGTACCACCTCCAGATCATCCATTCCATTGTCGAGGTTCCTCAATCAAACATTAATAGCCAAAACCATCTCTTGAACCTGAAAAACAACCATGTAAACCCCTTTGTTAACAAATTATATATCGTGGTCTTCTTTGAGAACAAACACAACATGGAGTCCCGCTTTTTCAACAAACCCAATCACCTCAAAATGCTTCAGTGATTACTTGAGGTATTTTTTCCCAATCGGTTTAACATCATTCAAATATAGGTTGGTCATGGGTTTAATATATTTTCAGTTCATGTTATTCATAGGTTTAATGTATTGTGTGGAAAGTTATTTCATAGGTTTAATGTCTTGCAGGGAGAGTTGGTTCAATGGTTTAACATGTTTTAAGGACATGTAGTTTTCAAGTTTAACATATTACTTGAACAGGTGGTTCATTGGTTTAACATATTTTAGGGATAGATGGATTATAGATTTAATGTATTGTGGGGATAGGTGGGTCATGAGTTTAACATCTTATAGGGATAGGTCTTTCATAGGTTTATCATCTTATGGGGATAGGGTGGTTGTATTTTTAACATCTTATAGGGATAGGGGGTCTCATGTTTAATATGTTTTGGGGACAAGTGGGTCACATGTTTAACATAATATAGGGATAGGTGGGTCACAAGATTATAATATTGTGGGTATATGTAGGTATAAACATTAACATATTCATAGGATATACGGATCATTGTTTTTATGTCTTTTAGTGATAGATAGGTCATAGGTTTAACCTCCAATAGGGACAGGTGTGTCATGGGTTGAACATATTTTGGGGATAGGTGGGTCATAGTTTTAATGTCTTATGGGGATAGGTGGGTCATAGGTTTAACATATTATGGGAAACGTTGGTTGGTTAAGTGTGTCATGAAGTTGGAAAATGATCACACTTTAAGAATTTTTTAATCATGTCCCCATGGGGGAAGATCGTCACACTTGAGGATTTAGAAGAGTGTTAGAGAATTAGGATTGAACCATAGGGATGTACCCCAAATGTGTTTTCATTTCATGATTTAACCTCATTGATGTGTCATACATTTATTTTATATAAATAGGTATCAAAACCCACAGAGTTTGATTATATATTTTAAGGTCCTGGGACAGGATTTCTCCTTGCAGTTTAATTTTATGCAATAAGGATGCTCGTGTTGTGGAAGGAACATCAAGGAGGGATGGTGTTATGATTATAAATATGTTTTAATTAGAGTAGGATTCCCTATGGGTTAAAGGATTAGGCCCAGATTAGATTTCAATTGAGTGTCATCTCATGATGATTATTCATGGGGAATCAAGTGATCATCACATAGGGTGAGGCAATATTTTAACATCATGTGCTGAGGAAGTTGTTGTGTTGTTTAACTTCATACAAATAGGGAATTGAGATAGGTAGTTTTATATCATGTAACTTAGATGTGGTTCAGACTTATGTAGTTGGGTCACCCCAGGGTGCTACTAGGAAAAGTGATGATGTGGTTGGATGATATTCATTGAAGTTGATCGGGTGCTGCTAGAAGATGTGATAGTGTTATTGGGGCCTACGTGTGGAATCCACCTAGGTGCTTCTAGGAGTAGTCATAGTATGAATTGGTATTATAAATGGGTGATAATTAGGTTATTTCAAGAGAAGAGATGGTGTGATTTGAGCCTATGCATAGAAGCTTCCCGAAATATGGGGTATCATATCATGCAAGTCATATGATTCATATCAAGATTATTGCACAAGGCTTCATGCACTTATTTCCCAAATCATATCATGTTCATTGTATATGGTAAGGCCATATATTAATTTCATATGAAAGGTCATTGTGTTCAGGCCGTACACATGGAGCTTCCCATTACTTATTCCTCATATCGGGTTGTGAGGGAATCTCGACCAGCTGGTGAGTTAGAGGAATATTATTGGGGAATACACCCGAAGAGGAGGCCCATAGTGGATGTTTGGGTGTAGAATAGATATATGTGTTGATTCCACTATGGGGATTATCAATCTTTATACTGATGTTAGGTCAAAAGGGAATCTCGACCGGTTGATTGGTTGATAAATATGATTTTGGATTGTACCTAATAAAGAGACCCATGGTTGTTTTTTACTAGTTGTCTCAGGATCATTACATGAGGCATTTTACAATTAACACATAAGGAATCTTGTTATTTTCATAGTATGCATCCTATATTCAACTCATATGGTATACAATAGTTTGAGATTGTGTAGTGATGATGAAGGGTGTGGTCTCATGATCATGGAATGAGGAATCTTATGTTGTATATGTAAGCCATATTGTACTTTCCACATGAGGCATCCTAAACATTACACATAGGATATACAATAGTTTAATGTTTTGTAGTGAGGACCATGGATGTTTTCTCAGGATAATTGAATGAGGCGTATTATGAGTGATACATAAAGAATATTGTGATTTCCATATGAGGCATATTTTATTTCCATATAGTGTATTCTATAGTTCAATGTAAAGTAGCGAGGATTAAGAGGGTAATCTAATTTTCATGGCATGAGGCATCTTGCGCTTTACACATATGGAATCTCATCTTTGTCATAGGATTTTTCCTATGCTATTTATATATTGTATACTATAGTTTAATGTCATGTTTTGGGCACTACTAGGTGGAAGATTACTAGAATTTACAGGCATGGGACTTGTGAAAGAGAAGTCCCCCTTGGTTTAATATAGCCCAAGATTTACATTATGGGGTTTTAGGAATATCTTGAGGAGTATTTCCACTCAAGGTATTCAGGGAATCCAAGAGGATAATCTCAACTCAAGAAATAAGAATGAGGCCAAGAGGAGTAAGTAAACTAAAGGTATTTTAGGTGGTGTAGAGGAGTATCTCAACTCCTGGAATTTCATTGGTTGGTGTTAGGGATATATAAGGCACTACCCAAAATTTCCACCACTAGACCCAAGAAACTCATACTGAAACTCTCCATTTGTCATGGGGGTTTCTGACGAAATTGATGGGACCAGGTCATAGGACTAGAAATGCAGCTCGACGCTGATCTTGAGCAGAGGTGTGGAGGTCCATCCGTCATAGTATAGAACAATGAATGTGAAGTTAGGAGTTTCAATAAAGATAGTGGTTTTGTGAAGGATAGAGGTTTCATGAAGGTTATAAAATTTAATAAAAGTTTGTTTTGTGAAAGGATGGATCCAAATGAATATATAAGACTCTATTTAACGAACCTTTAGAGTTTTGAAAAAATTTAGTTTCGTGAGGTATGGACATGTAATGTGAATGGTTTTCTTTATGGATAAAAGTTTAACAAAAAACCTCAAACACTATCCTATACATGGAAGGGATCATGTGATGTAATTTAAATATGATTTTACATGGTTAAATGAGTTATGTGAATTCATTGAACTATTTGGGGTTTTTTAATTGAGATCTTGATGTCACATCTCAATGTTTCCTACATAATGATGACTTGAGGTGGGTACTTATAGGATTAGTGGAGGAGAGGGACCCAATTTTGATAAAGATAGTGTCATTTATGAATTATTAATACTTTTTTATGGAAGGGTGTTTCATAAACATACATACAATGCACATAGGTTTTTAAGACTAGATCTATGTGGCTGGGTGACTACTATGAACTAGAGATACACTATATGGATATTACCACCTCAAGATATATGTGGTAAGGTGACTTCCATGAAATGTAGATACAAATCACATAAATTTCTATCTTTCAAGAATGTTTTACATTTTAAAAGATTAATATTGATGAAAGTTTTTTAATTTGGTGAATTAGTTCTAAAAAATTTTGTACTTTTAAACAGAGTCACCCTTCCTGGTCATTTTAAGAATTCTAACATCAAGTACCCATAACATCTAATATGTAAGTATTTTTGAGCTCCATTACTAGTTAATTCGAATATTGAGAAAATAACTATGATTCTGACTTAGGGTCCTCGGCATTTGATCAATTCATGGACAAAGTTTTTTAGAGACTATGCATACAAAATACAAGAGTAGGGTGGTAATGCATAAAATTGCCTTATAATGTGGATCATTCCAAACAAAGGTCATCCATGGTATCTAAGGTATAAAAGAAAGATAAAGTTCATGGTATTTATTTATGGATTAGGTCTTAGGAATAAAAAATTATCAATCATTTAATATTTGAATTTGTGCAATCATATCTTTGAAAAGTTCAAAAACAAGTCCTAATAGCTAACATATCCCACGTTCTCTAAAGAAATATTTCTTAGAAAGAATTAGAAATATTTTATTATAATTTTTTTAAGAAATGAGAAACATATTATATAAACTATTCACTCAATAAATGTGTAACAACAATAAATTAATCCAATTGGACTTTAGAAATTTAAAGTATGAAAAATGGAAATGAAATTTGATCTATATATCACTAAAACCAAAAATCATGATTTAATGAATCAAAATTAATATGATTAACTCTAATAATTAAATTTCCACATTTTACATATTTAGTTCCATTAACTCAAAAATTAAAAATATGGAGTTATACGATTCCTAAGAAAATCATATCTCTATAATCAACAAAGTTTCAATGTGTGGGATGTAATTTCATTGTTGAGCTTAGAAAAAAAATTATAGTGGAGTATAATGGTGCTAAAATATAAATCATACTCCTATTTGACATTATAATATTCCCTATTTCCACTCTTTCTTGCTGCATTAGGTCCTTGTTCCTTGATTCATCATGGGTCTAAAAAGAAAATTCAAAAGGTGAATGTGAAGGACCATTCTCATGAATGTTAAAAAAGATTAGTTTATTATATTTTAAACTTGTTAATAAATATAATTCCGAACGAAATTAAATAATAATGTCCTATAAACAATAAAAATTTGGGTTTCCTCCTAAAATATCTTTGGTTATGGTCATTAGTCTCGTCCTTACCTCTCTATGTTAAGGGATTGAAGGTAGGAAGGTGGTTACCCAGTCTTGATTAATGAAAGGTAGGATATGTGACTCATCCACATAAATTGTTACACTATATTTTTAAGAAAAAATATTCAATTTTACTATTGATAAGACATTATCCAAATCTAGTGGAATAAAACAGTGATTTTTTTTGTAGCTGAAAATTTGAAAGATAACTCTTAAACACGCTAAACCTATCTGCTTTCTTCAATATTTCTAGGGAAATAAGTCCACCCTTTATATTATATCCCTTCTAGCAATCCTTTCTTATTTTTATCTATATTTATTCTTTTCCTTCATCCACTTAAATTGACTTATCAAATTAATTTTCTAAGAAAATAACATACAGAACTCCATGTAGGACTATAAGGCCCCGACCTTAAACCTTACTTAATATTGAATTAAATGAATAATTCATGTTGAGGATCTTTTCAGGTTTAGGGTTTTAGATAATTAGAACATAACCATTACATCTCAAAAGATTACAAAGTAGTCACTTATACTAAGTTTCCATAATAATAAAAAAATCTTAAAAGAAACATGTATAGTTCCATGTTTAATATAGGATGACATTCCCTTGATCCCATCCTTGACCTTATTCCACATTAAGTCCTGTGAAAAAATTTCAAAAAAAAAACTTGGGGTGAGCATAAAAATCTCAGTAAGGGATACAAAAAGAATGAAAACTGTTAGTTTTTCAAACATCAAGTAAACCATATATGCTCTATCAAAGTAATACCTTCACCTTCATGAAGTAGTAAAAACTCTTCACTGAATAAAGTATCATTAGTTACCTTTTTGTAACCAAAGGATTTCCATAAAACCCATATAAAGAACACATAACATATATAAAGGTAACTTGGGACATAAACATACTTAAGTGGAATAACCATACGGTTGACTTCCACACATATCACTTAATGGAATAGCCATACGACCAATTTCCATACATACTTAATGGAATATCCATACGGCCGACTTCCATACCCAATGCATTGAAGGTTATAACGTAACCACCCGTCCTGGTATTCACGGCACCACCCGTCATATGGTTTATAACGTAACCACCCGTTAAAATGTCCAAGTACCAATATAAAATCATAAAACATAAAACCAATATAAAGGAATGATAACATTTCCACATTTCAATCACAATATATCATAAATATATTGACATAATAGAATATTTTTTCAAAACCATTTTCAATACCAAAATACATAAAAGTGTATATGGTATTTATTTTATTTTAAAGACATTACGGCTTGTTGAGGAAGCCAAAGACCAAATAATACTCGCGGCGGCGGAAAAGGTCGTTGTCACCGCGTACGTTAAAAGAAACATTCCTTTTTGTCATTTTTTAAAATGATTTGTAGAAAAAGATTCCTTTTGTATAAAAGTAAAAGTCAAAGGGGTTTATACACCGTATAAAAGAAATTTGTGTATAAAATGAAATATGCCTCAATGAAAGGAGATTGAGACGAAGTCCCTTACAAAGATCATTTTTTTAAATAAAATAGATCTATTATTTGTATTCACTATAATTACACATAAATAAAGTACAAATACAAGATAGGACATAATAATATCATGACATAATTTGAAAGTAGGAGATTAACCCAAACAATGGAAATTGGGTTAAAAAGTTCCCTTACCTTGGGTCCGACTTGACTCGATCATTCTTTAACGTCCTGAATAATAAACTTGAGTTAATTTCTACTTGATTAAGAACCTTTTTAAAGTTCATTATTACTTTTATATCACTTATCGACATGTTATAAACATTATGTAACCACTTAAGTTAATAATGTTCATTTTGTCGGTATTTGGTTCTTAAGTCAAAAATAGACTTCTTACACTTACATGTTGTTAATTTGGTCAAAGGTTCGTTATATCCAGAATGATATTAATGATTTGGATAACATATATATCATATATATTCATCATGTACATTTATTTATAATATCACATCACATTTATAGGTAAGAAATGAAATGCACCGTTCATGGAGACGGTAAGCCGTACGTACGCATGAACGCTACTTTCATTTCTTTGTCATATTAATGGAATTAAAACTAAATGAGAGGTATGTATATTTTAATTCCAGAATTGTATTCATCATTTATATATATCATTAATTATATATATCCATTATATATATGTACTTTTAATAGTACATTACATTTGGGGATAAGAAATGAAATGCACCGTTCATGGAGACGGTAAGCCGTACGTACGCATGAACGCTACTTTCATTTCTATCTCATACTTTAATGGAAAGAAATAATAATGATATAGAGGTATATTATAATTCCAGTATAACATCATATATAATAACTTTAAATCCATCCTTTACAAGTCCCACATATGGCATTAACGAATCACATCACTTTGAGGGGGCGGTAGTCCGCGCTTCCTTAAATGAAGATATCGTGTTTACCGATAATGGAAACCATAAAGGTATGTCCAAAATGAGAAAAACAGAAGCTTAAGGAAAACATAAACATATTATATATCATATATAAAAATAGTGACATCATAATGGCCACCTTTGAAGGTGATAAATGATTATTGAACAATCATCGTTTCGGGAGGCAGAATTTCACCATCCACGGAAACCGTATGTTCTTTAACCATTTGATGTAGTTGTGTGAGAGTTTAGCTGAAATAATTATTATAACAACATCCTAGTATATTGAATATACTGGTGTTGTTACAAAAGAAGTAAATAAAAAGAGTTTAGAGGGTTGGAGAAGCAAAATAAAACAAATGAACAAGAGAGAATGAATTACCTTTAACAGTGTAACTTCTTTTGATTTGAGCATAAAGGCTTCCTTTAAAAGGATTATGCCCAAAGGGAATCCTCTAGGATGAGGAGAGGGATGTGGAGAGAGTAAATGGGTAGGGGTTGGCCGAGCCAAAGGCTTGAGGAGTGTGTGAAATGAGGTAGAGGTGGGGGCCTTTTATAAGAGGAGAGGAGGGGTACTTTTGGAAAGTAAGAAATATTACTTTATTTGAAAATGTGTTTCGGTTTTAAAAGGTCCCACATTGATATAATTCGTGGATAAGGTGATAAGGGTTCGAAATCAACTCATCCAATTGGTTTTGGACATGTGTAGGTTTTAGATTTTTCATTATCTTTCCATTTTATTTAAATCGTCAAATAATGATGTCATCACTGCATCATTATTATGTCATAACTAATTTAATTTATTTAATGTCTAAAAATTATAAATCAACTACTATGATGTAGGAAATCGTTTTATCTTTCCAATGACTATTTATAATCAAAAATCTGATCTTTATAACCCCATGTAAAAATTGTTTTCGTAAAACATATTTTGTTTGTGTCATTTTTACTTTAACATTTAATAAAAACTTATTAATGTCATTTCCCAACAAAAGTGGATCCATGGGGTCCCCAAGTTGACCCATGGCTTGTCTTGGTCGGCCATGACACAACTAATAAGGTTGGGACATGTGTATAGGTCATTTCATATTATTTGAGCATTATTTATACCTTAAACTACACTAATTACCACTAATCGCGATTAAAAACTTAATAAGTTACTATTCACCAAAAAATTATTTTAACCTCATTGAACCACATTTTACATACTAATGACAACCATGTATGTCGGATTTCCAAAATTCAATACACATTAGTGGTAAACTTTCATTTAACTGAAAAATCAGTTTGCTTGATTACCACTTAGTGGTTTCACTATTCATCAAAAATTGAAGTTTTTCAGAAAATTACCAAAAATTCACCCTAAGCTATATTTGATATTACGAATTCAAAAATGAAGCCTATTTTACAAAATTCAAAACATATAAGTCACATTAATTAATTTCATAATTAATTCCCACTGTCAGAGCAAATAGCGTGTTTTTATGGAACAATAAGTATCAAAAGATTGACACTAGTTTAAGTCTGATTTCAAAGTGAAATTAATTCCAATGACAACTATTGGATTTAATGGTAAAAATATTTTCTAATTTCACTTTAAAACCAATTAAAAAGATAATCTAATCATATAAATAAATTAGATTAAAAAGAGGTTTTGAATTAAAATACAACATTTTACACTATTCATAAAAAAATGAACTTTATCAGAAAGGTACCAAAAATTTACACAAAGTAAATTTTGATGTCCTGATTCTAAAGAAGAGTTATATTTGGTCCAATAGAATTTATAAGATCGATCAAAACTATATTTAATAACGTTTCTCCATCAAAAGGTGATAAGTGGACCTTTCGTGAAAATTAGGGTATAAATGCCTAAAATCGAACTCTTTCCGTATTTTAAGCCTTTATCTTTTATTGGGTAAATGTAAAAACATTTAAAAACATATATAATCATATTTTAGTTATTTCTATCCATTCCCGCCAGTACAACGGCTACTCGTTAACTAACATTTAAAATAATATTATTATATTACTAGTGTGCAACGTAAGATTTCAATGAAACTCATCATTGCGTATCGGGTACGCTATCGAACATAGCAACCCCTTTAAAATAAAATTAATATTTAATTCATAAATATTAATAAATATGAAAATTCTTTAGTCTTTATTTACCTGGGATGTTACATCCTTCCCCCCTTTTGGGAATTGTGTCCTCGCAATTTTATTCACTTATCAAAATAAGTGGGGGTATTTATCCCTCATAGCATTTTCAGATTCCCACGTTGCCTCTTCAATCACATGGTTTTTCCACAAAACCTTTACCTGATGAATCACCTTATTCCGTAACACCTGCTCCCTGTGGTCAAGAATCTGGACCGGTTGTTCCTCATAAGATAGGTTCTCTTCCAGCTGAACTACCTCTGGACTCAAAACATGAGATGGATCTGGCATATGCTTCCTCAACATTGAAACATGAAAAAAATTGTGTACCTGAGATAAACTCGGAGGTAAGGCCACTCGGTATGCAACTGATCCAACTCTCTCCAGAATTTCATATGGTCCAATGAACCTTGGACTCAACTTTTCTTTCTTACCAAATCTCATCACACTTTTCGAAGGAGAAACCTTTAAAAAAAACATGATCACCTACCTCAAAAGATAGATCCTTCCTCCGGTTATCCGCATAACTCTTTTGCCTGCTCTGAGCTGTTCTCATGTGTTTCTGAATCAGCTGAACTTTTTCTGCCAACTCTTCTACCAATTCTGGTCCCATCAACTTCCTTTCACCCACTTCATCCCAGAAATCTTGAGTTCGACACCGCTTCCCATATAATTCCTAAAATGGTGCCATCTGTATACTGGAATGAAAATTGTTATTATAAGAAAATTCAACCAATGAAAGTTGTTCGTCCCAACTTCCCTGATAATCCATCGAACAAGCTCGTAGCATATCCTCCAAGGTCTGAATTGTTCGTTCTGACTGCCCATCTGATTGAGGATGAAAAGTTGTACTAAAATTTAATTCAGTACCCAACGACTTCTGAAGGCCTTTCCAAAAGTTAGAAGTAAACCTGAGATCACGATCAGATAAAATGGAGAGAGGAACTCCATGTAAGATGACTATCTCTTTAAGATACAAACGGGAAAGTTGATCTAGAGAGAAAGTATCTCGTATAGAAAGGAAATGAGCAGATTTGGTCAAGCGATCAACAATAACCCAGATTGCATTATTACCTCGAGATGTCTTCGGTAATCCAACAACAAAGTCCATGGATATATTCTCCCATTTCCACTCTGGCACTGGTAAAGGCTGAAGCATCCCTTTCAGTAACTGCCGCTCTGCTTTAACCTGTTGACATGTCAAACACTTCACAGTAAAATCAGCAATATCTCTTTTCATTCCATCCCACCAGTAATACTCCCGCAGATCTCTGTACATCTTAGTACTGCCAGGATGAACTGAAAACGGAGAACTATGAGCTTCACATAACAACTCTCTCTTCAACTGTGAATCACAAGGCACACACAACCTCTTCCCAAACCTCAAAACACAAACACTAACTTCTCCAAGAACTCATGGAAAATTTTATTCATAAGGTCCATGAATACAGCAGGTGAATTGGTTAACCCAAAAGGCATAACTTCAAATTTATAATGGCCATATCTTGTATGGAACGTAGTATTCGGAACGTCTGCTTCTTTTACATTCAACTGATGGTACCCCGACCTCAAGTCAATCTTTGAAAAATACTGAGCTCCCTGGAGCTGATACCACTTCATTCGATGGCCCAACATCTGCTGAAGTTGTTGCAAAGGATTTCACCACCCCTTTCTGCTTGTAGTCTGGCTGCATTCCCCCAGTTGAGTTCTTCGTTGGACACTCATTTGCATAATGACCCATTTCATTACACTTAAAACATCTTACCGTTGGCTTTTCATTTCCTGCTTGATCATCTTCCTTACAGTTACGAGCAATATGACCAGACTTACCACACCAAAAGCACTTACCAAACTTGGATAAACATTCTCCAGGATACATTTTACCACACTTCTCACAGGATGGATATTTGGTTTTCTTACCTCCTTGCTTCTTTGATGAATTCTTCCCCTTTTCCTGCCAACTAGACCTCTTATTCTGTTGTTTGTCATAGAACACCTGATCATCGGCAAACTCCATTTCCACCTTCTCAGCACATCGAACAAGCTTTTAATAACTTTTAAACTCATGAGAAGCTAATGCCCTTCGATATTTTGGCTTTAATCCTGAGTAAAAATGATTTATTTTACTATCAAGATCTCAGATAAAATTTGGAGCATACCTTGCCAATCGAGTGAACCTTTCTTCATAGGTAGCCACTGAGTCTTCCTCTTGCCTCAATTCCAAGAATTGCTTTTCCATCCTAAGACGAACCACCTTAGGAAAATATTTCTCATGAAACAAACCTTTGAATCCATCCCAGTGAAGATCCTCAATCTCATCACTATCCCTGATATTTTTCACCATCGACCACCACTGATCAGCTTCACCCTCAAAACGGTAAACAACAATACTAACCTTTTGATGTTCTGAACACCCCATGACATCAAAAATCTTCTCCAGTGCTTTAATCCACCCTTCAGCTTGTACAGGGTCAGATGATCCTCTGAATGATGGGGGATGTTGCCTCATGAAATGTTCCACCACTGACATGTTCCTCTGTGGTTGATCTGGCTGATCTCGTGCATGGATACCACCACCATTTATAGCCTGAGTCAACTGTGCCATCACTGCAACAAACTGTTCAGTTCCAATTCCGACCATCTCAGGTTGCTGATTTGGAAGGTTATCTTCCTCCTGATGTCGTCCCAACATAGATCCTTTGTTTCCTCTACGGAAAACCATTCTGAACACATAAATATCTTAGGCGAAGCAACATGGTAATCCGTAAATGCTATATCATTTCAATCATATCATAACTTAACTTATAACATAACAATTTTCTAACTCCTAAAGTTGTCTAAACCGACCTCTGATACCAACTATAAGGCCCTGACCTTAAACCTTACTTAATATTGAATTAAATGAATAATTCACGTTGAGGATCTTTTCAGGTTTAGAGTTTTAGAGAATTAGAACATAACCATTACATCTCAAAAGATTACAAAGTAGTCACTTCTACTAAGTTTCCATAATAAAAAAAATCTTAAAAGAAACATGTATAGTTCCATGTTTAATATAGGATGACATTCCCTTGATCCCATCCTTGACCTTATTCCACATTATGTCCTGTGAAAACATTTCAAAAAAAACTTGGGGTGAGCATAAAAATCTCAGTAAGGGATTCAAAAAGAATGAAAACTGTTAGTTTTTCAAACATCAAGTAAACCATATATACTCTATCAAAGTAATACATTCACCTTCATGAAGTAGTAAAAACTCTTCACTGAATAAAGTATCATTACTTACCTTTTTGTAACCAAAGGATTACCATAAAACCCATATAAAGAACACATAACATATATAAAGGTAACTTGGGACATAAACATACTTAAGTGGAATAACCATACGGTTGACTTCCACACATATCACTTAATGGAATAGCCATACGGCCAATTTCCATACATACTTAATGGAATAGCCATACGGCCGACTTCCATACCCAATGCATTGGAGGTTATAACGTAACCACCCATCCTGGTATTCACGGCACCACCCGTCATATGGTTTATAACATAACCACCCGTTAAAATGTCCAAGTACCAATATAAAATCATAAAACATAAAACCAATATAAAGGAATGATAACATTTCCACATTTCAATCACAATATATCATAAATATATTGACATAATAGAATCTTTTTTCAAAACCATTTTCAATACCAAAATACATAAAAGAGTATATGGTATTTATTTTATTTTAAAGACATTACGGCTTGTTGAGGAAGCCAAAGACCAAATAATACTCGCGGCGGCGGAAAAGGTCGTTGTCACTGCGTACGTTAAAAGAAACATTCCTTTTTGTCGTTTTGTAAAACACTTCGTAGAAAAAGATTCCTTTTGTATAAAAGTAAAAGTCAAAGGGGTTTATACACCGTATAAAAGAAATTTGTGTATAAAACGAAATATTCCTCAATGAAAGGAGATTGAGACGAAGTCCCTTACACAGATCATTTTTTTAAATAAAATAGATCTATTATGTGTATTCACTATAATTACACATAAATAAAGTACAAATACAAGATAGGACATAATAATATCATGACATAATTTGAATGTAGGAGATTAACCCAAAGAATGGAAATTGGGTTAAGAAGTTCCCTTACCTCGGGTCCGACTTGACTCGATCGTTCTTTAACGTCCTGAATAATAAACTTGAGTTAATTTCTACTTGATTAATAACCTTTTTAAAGTTCATTATTCCTTTTATATCACTTATTTACATGTTATAAACATTATGTAACCACTTATGTTAATAATGTTCATTTTGTCGGAATTTGGTTCTTAAGTCAAAAATAGACTTCTTACACTTACATGTTGTTAATTTGGCCAAAGGTTCATTATATCCAGAATGATATTAATGATTTGGATAACATATATATCATATGTATTCATCATTTACATGTATTTATAATATCACATCACATTTAGAGGTAAGAAATGAAATGCATCGTTCATGGAGACGGTAAGCCGTACGTACGCATGAACGCTACTTTCATTTCTTTGTCATATTAATGGAATTAAAACTAAATGAGAGGTATGTATATTTTAATTCCAGAATTGTATTCATCATTTAGATATATCATTAATTATATATATCCATTATATACATGTACTTTTAATAGTACATTACATTTGGGGATAAGAAATGAAATGCACCGTTCATGGAGACGGTAAGCCATACGTACGCATGAACGCTACTTTCATTTCTATCTCATACTTTAATGGAAAGAAATAATAATGATATAGAGGTATATTATAATTCCAGTATAACATCATATATAATAACTTTAAATCTATCCTTTACAAGTCCCACATATGGCATTAACGAATCACATCACTTTGAGGGGGCGGTAGTCCGCGCTTCCTTAAATGAAGATATCGTGTTTACCCATAATGGAAACCATAAAGGTATGACCAAAATGAAAAAAACAGAAGCTTAAGGAAAACATAAACATATTATATATCATATATAAAAATAGTGACATCATAATGGCCACCTTTGAAGGTGATAAATGAGTATTGAACAATCATCGTTTCGGGAGGCAGAATTTCGCCATCCACGGAAACTGTATGTTCTTTAACCATTTGATGTATTTATGTGAGATTTTAGCTCAAATAAATCTTATAACAACATCCTAGTATATTGAAGATACTGGTTTTGTTACAAAATAAGTAAATAAAAAGAGTTTAGAGGGTTGGAGAAGCAAAATAAAACAAATGAACAAGAGAGAATGAATTACCTTTAAAAGTGTAACTCCTTTTGATTTGAGCCTAAAGTCTTCCTTTAAAAGGCTTCTGCCCAAAGGGAATCCTCTAGGATGAGGAGAGTGATGTGGAGAGAGTAAATGGGCAGGGTTTGGCCGAGCCAAAGGCTTGAGGAGTGTGTGAAATGAGGTAGAGGTGGGGGCCTTTTATAAGAGGAGAGGAGGGGCACTTTTGGAAAGTAAGAACTATTACTTTATTTGAAAATGTGTTTCGGTTTTAAAAGGCCCCACATTGATAGAATTCGTGGATAAGGTGATAAGGGTTCGAAATCCACTCATCCAATTGGTTTTGGACATGTGTAGGTTTTAGATTTTTCATTATCATTCCATTTTATTTAAATTGTCAAATATTGATGTCATCGCTGCATCATTATTATGTCATAAATAATTTAATTTATATAATGTCTAAAAATTATACAAAAACTACTATGATGTAGGAAATTATTTTATCTTTCCAATGACTATTTATAATCAAAAATCGGATCTTTATAACCCCATGTAACAATTGTTTTCGTAAAACATATTTTGTTTGTGTCATTTTTACTTTAACATTTAATAAAAACTTATTTATGTCATTTCCCAACAAAAGTGGATACATGGGGTCCCCAAGTTGACCCATGGCTTGTCTTTGTCGTCCATGACACAATCCATAAGGTTGGGACATGTGTCTAGGTCATTTCATATTATTAAAGCATTATTTATACCTTAAACTACACTAATTACCACTAATCGCGATTAAAAACTTAATAAGTTACTATTCACCAAAAAAAATTTTAACCTCATTGAACCACATTTTACATACTAATGACAACCATGTATGTTGGATTTCCAAAATTCAATACACATTAGTGGTAAACTTTCATTTAACTGAAAAATCAGTTTGCTTGATTACCACTTAGTGGTTTCACTATTCATCAAAAATTGAAGTTTTTCAGAAAATTACCAAAAATTCACCCTAGGCTATATTTGATATTACGAATTCAAAAATGAAGTCTATTTTACAAAATCCAAAACATATAAGTCACATTAATTAATTTAATAATTAATTCCCACTGTCAGAGCAAATAGCGTGTTTTTATGGAACAATAAGTATCAAAAGATTGACACTAGTTTAAGTCTGATTTCAAAGTGAAATTAATTCCAACGACCACTATTGGATTTAATGGTAAAAATATTTTCTAATTTCACTTTAAAACCAATTGAAAAGATAATCTAATCATATAAATAAATTAGATTAAAAAGAGGTTGTGAATTAAAATACAACATTTTACACTATTCATAAAAAAAATGAACTTTATCAGAAAGGTATCAAAAATTTACACAAAGTAATTTTTGATGTCCGGATTCTAAAGAAGAGTTATATTTGGTCCAATAGAATTTATAAGATCGATCAAAACTATATTTAATGACGGTTCTCCGTCAAAAGGTGATAAGTGGACCTTTCGTGAAAATTAGGGTATAAATGCCTAAAATCGAACTCTTTCCGTATTTTAAGCCTTTATCTTTTATTGGGTAAATTTAAAAACATTTAAAAACATATATAATCATATTTTAGTTATTTCTATCCATTCCTGCCAGTACAATGGCTACTCGTTAACTAACATTTAAAATAATATTATTATATTACTAGTGTGCAACGTAAGATTTCAATGAAACTCATCGTGGCATATCGGGTACGCTATCGAACATAGCAACCCCTTTAAAATAAAATTAATATTTAATTCATAAATGTTAATAAATATGAAAATTCTTTATTCTTTATTTACCTGGGATGTTACAAGGACACCTTCTCCGAAATTATCATTTTTTCATCCAGATTTTTTATTTCCCATTGTATATTGAATATGACCTCTTATATAGAAAATCTAAATTCCCCACATTTAAAATATATCAATTTCTCTAACCTATCTAGGAATTGAATTCCAAATATTATTGGGGTCTTCTCTATTTCCATCTCCAAAATAAGAAAATCCATGGGAAAGTAGTACACAACACTTTGACAATGAAATCTTCAAGTAAATATCGAGGAATTCTCAATGTTTTATCCATAAGTTGAAGAATAACTTGAGTTTATTAATTCCTTCTAATCCTAAGATCATGAAAGTTTTTTATGAAATTATTTTCACGATTTCTACTAAATTTCACAAATCCATACCAAACCCATTAGACCCAATACAAATATGATTTATAAAGCTACTTGGGAATTTCTTCTTCTTCTTTAGAAAATTATGTGATAGAGCATTCCCCAAATATAATTATTGTTCCCAACTCCTCAAAATTATTCTTGTTAGATACTAACTGTTTCATGAATTTATTTTAATGGGTCATATTATATAAAACATGAATGAATGGAATGTTAATATGGAGTTTCTTAAGCCTATATATCCTATAATTTGAGTTGCCTCGATCTCTACAAGGAAGGTAAATTCCGTTTTTTCTGTGGTAGAGATTTGTATTTTACATCTATATTATTTTCTTCATAATCAATATCATCAAATTTTCTTGCCTTATCATATCTTTTATCTTTATTTTTATGAACTTTGTATCACTTTCATCCATATTTATTCTACTGCTTATGTTTATGGCCTTCAAATCTCTAATCGGGTTGACCTCTATTGTTTCATGTAGTTTCCCTCTTGGCCTTCCCCAGAGATGATCAGTGATTTTACCAACCATGAATTATAGATTCCTCATGTCATATTATTGATCTATTGTTTTATTTTTTTCCTCCTTGATAGTACTCCCATGATCTTTTTAATATGAACCGAGCTCCAAGATAGAATCTATATATGTGGTCACAAAATTGGTTAGTGTTCCTATCAATAAGTGGACTTGACTGGTGAGTTAGGGACCCTGAGTTTCTAAATACCATTGTGGTCTTTGATGGAATCCTTAATCCTTGTACATAATAGCCATGGTTAAATGGTTATTTCGGACTCTATCATGGTAATTACTTTTTCTATTCAAATAATTTATATATTTGTTATGCATACCTTGGGGTTATTAAGATACATCATTACATCCATCTTTTTGGACATTTATTTTATTTGGGCCACTAATCCTTGAATTCCAACCAAGTTAACTTTCCACCTTTGTATTCCTTCACGTTTCCATTATAATTTGTTTCTCTTCATATCATTCAATATGGTGTAGATTTATTTATGTGAAGTTTTCATCAAGGATCCTCCCATAGACACATCAATAATTTTTCAACTTCACCAAGAAAAACCTTATAAAAAGTTTTTTTAGTTCACACATATCAATTTCATGATGTGGAAACTTTTGAATTAAATCATTGTACCACTCCCAGTAATTATAAAAATTAAGCATCATCAATTTTATTGATATTAAAATTCTCATCTTTAATATTCATTGATTTATAGGGGAAAACTGGTGAGAAGAGTTCTGAACAACTCATCCCATGTTGTGATGGAATGAGGGGGTAAAAAACGAACCCATTCCCTAGCCTTGTCTTTTAAATAAAAATGGAATAACATTAACCTTACCATTTTAGTAGACATAATGTTAAAACATAAAGTGTAACAATGTTCTAGTAAACTCCATGTGTGTGTATTTGGATCCTCTTGTGGTAGCCAATAGAATTAGATTTAATTTGATGTCATTTTTATAATAACTAAATTTGTCTCAAAGTGGTTAGCCTCTAATGTTGGTATGAGGATACTCAGTTAAATCCCTCTATTTTATGGACTTTTGTAATCCATGATTGTATGTTTCTCCAGATTTATTCATTTTATCACTTTTTCAACTCCATGATGTTGCTCATCCATATCCTCCATTCTATTTTTCTTCCTCCAAGTTGTCTCTAACCCGGGATAGATCACATAGACCTCCATATAATTTTTTTGATTTTTGTATTCATGCATTTAATTTTATCCTTTAATGACATCATGATAGTGCCAAACATTAAAAAATAAAAAATAAGATGAAAAATTCCAAATTATTAAAATAATATTTAGAATCCTTCATTGGAAAGGGCATCGAATATTAATATCCCTAGAGAGAATTATTAATTCCTTTAGTTCTATGAAATTTAGAAATTAAAAACCATATTGAATAAAACTATGAAATATTGGAATGCACCACCGTAAGATTTTATGATATATTTCTCTTCAAATAAATGTTATTTATTTGATAAATTTTGATACATGCAACCCTAAGTCTAAATGAACATTAATATGGTATACATTTCTAAACTAGGTTTTAAAATTGGGTTTATGAATACGAATGAAGGTGTTAAAAAATAATTAGAAGGGTTTTATTTAATTAATATTATTTAATTAACATATAATAAATAATAACTCGATTTTCATTAAAGACGTTTTATGCTTCAAAAATACATTTTATTGGAAAATGGTTTTTATTTATTTTTGTTAGAAAATATTGTAATTAAATTATTCTAATATGATAAATTTTAGTTGATAAATTTTGATTAAAATTTTTATATAAACATATCAAAATTTTCCTAGACTAAGTTGTTTTATATTTTTCTAAAATTTCTAATTTTTTGATGAATAATTTAAAATATTGATTTTCATTTAAATTTGACTTTTAATTTCAAGAATATACAAATTTAAATTTTTTTTTAAATAGTTTCAAAGTAAAATTAGTTCACATATATTATGAATAATCCAATTAAGGTCATTGGTATGAATATTATATGTTCTTTTGGTAATAATACTTTTTATACTATAGAAGACATTATTTTCTGGAAAACTACTTTTCATCTTGTTTTGCTGGCTTAATATGAAATTAAAATTTTCAACTCCTTAAATTGAATTTGATAAAATGGATTCCATATTTAGAATAATCATAATTAACATAATATAATAATTTCAACTTAATTTTTTATCACTATGAATAGTAACCATAATAAATATGTTTTGACTCGATAAAAGAGGTAACATTAGGTTAAACCATGTGGCCAAGATTTAAACTCTCACTTAAATTTTACTTTATCCTATAAGATGTGGTTTTTTAAAATCAAATATCTATATAATAATTTAAATAATTTATTTTAAAACATTATTTTAAATTTTATAACACAATATAGACATTGTTGAATATAAGTTATAATTTATAAAAATTAAAAGTTATTTCAGGTATTTGAATTTAATGGCATGGTTGGAAGAATCATTTTAGTTTTTTCTTACTAAATAAGTATAGAAACTAAACTTTTTTATTATATAACCAATAAAATTAATGAAAACTAACTTATTAATTTATTTTCTGGTAAAATTATTTTTACGCTTCTGTTAGGTATTTCCTAAAAAACTATTTGTCATTTGTTTTACATTATTATATTAAAATTTATTTGATACACCCATGGAAATTAAGTATTATAGAATTGATATAAAATTTTTAATAGTCATGTTAAATTTTTTTTGGCAGACACCATTACTTTTTTCATATAATTATGTTATCATGTTAAATGTTACGTTATCACGATTATGGTTGAAATGGGTTTAAAGAGGTTTAACATGGAGAAATAGCTTAAAATGTAACCGACACTTTATCAAATGTGATGTTTGAGTTTATTTATACCATATAACATATTATATTATATTTTTTGGTGCCTTGGTGCCACTTTACATAATTATGATGTTAATATTTTTTAATCTTTTATGAAATTCCAAGTGTGTAATTTGCCTTCTTTATAAAAGTATATCAACGCTCTTATTTTCTCCACGCTTAATGAGCCTTCTAGATTATCAAATACCTAACATATAAACTTTCTATATTGCTTCCCCATGTCCTATAGATTTTGGTATTTCCAAATACCATCCTTTTAAGTCTTATAGTATAAGAAGAAAATGAGGTTTCTCAATGATGAGGTATAACACTTAACAATGTCCTTTCAATCTTTTTTGTGCTTAAAATTCCTATAAATATATTGTACTAATACAAAAAATAATTAATCCATTATAATCAATATACTTAAATGTTATTATAATTATGGTACATTCGTTTTCCACTACTTTGACATCATATGTAAATCAAGAACATCACTCATGCCTACGTATGACTTATAATCTCCAAATTGTGGTGTAATTCATTTTTAATCACCATTTTAATTGGACAGTTGTAAATAAGAAACTATTGAATATATTTGATATTTATGTCATAAATATGGTCCTATAAATATAATATATTTTTATCCTTTTTATTCTTCCACTTGTTAAAAATATATTTCTATATGTGCGTACATGGGGACTACCACCTTCATGAAGTGATGTAATCCATTTTTATAACAACCCTCATCTTTTTTACACATTTAAACACGATTTATTACATAAACATGATCTTATGAAAACTCTGAGGATCGAGAGGTATAGTTTCATGGGAAATGAGGAACATTACATGATATATTAAAACATAAAATACACCATCTTTATTGAAAACATCTTTTTTCATGACCACAACATTCTTTCATAATTAAAATTTCATGGGAAAACATGAGGACATAAATAAGAAAAGGGTAAGCTATAAAGCGTAGTAAGGTAGTTAACATGTCATAACATGAAGAATAAAATATATTTTGGGAAATAGGGATATAAATGGTGCATAAGAGAAAACATGAACATAATGGAATGATATATAATGATTATCATAACATAGAGATGTGGCAACAACATTTAACTTGATATTAGTATGAGCTAAGGCTCATTGCACATGAAGCATGAGTAAACCCTCATTTCACATGAATTATCATGAGTAAACCTTCATTTCACCTAAATTATCATGATTCAAATATCATTTTATATGGCGTATCATGATACTATTCTTTACCTAGTGAATTGGAGTGCGACCAGGGCGCACCCTTCTTAATCATTTCATTTCATGCATAAGTGTGCCACATGGATCATATAACAGGGAAACATTCAATATAATAAGTTATTCCATGATTAGGGAATGTATAATACATACATCTAATTACCATTAAATATTTATATGTTCATAAAGGTGACTACCCCTGATAGAGAAATTGGTATGGTTTTCACTATCCAATGATTTTTGGCTTGAAAAATTACGGTGCAATTTCGACAACATAACAGTGTGACATAATAATTCATAAAAATGATTGATTAGAGAGTTTGGGATATGTAATTATATGTACATAAAATAGACAGTACGGTGTTTATATAGATTCATATACTAACACATGAAATTTGGAAATAGAAGGCGTAACATAATAATGAAACTTGAAGAAAGAGGAGAAAGGGAATAAATATTATGAAATTTTTGCATGGTAACAGGAGTAAATGGGAGGGATTAATGAGAGCGAAAGAGGTATCTAATCATTCAAAAATAAGTAGGGAAGTATGGGAGAGGTTTTAAATCATACCCCAATATTTTTAATTGAGAATAAAAGGGTATATCAATATAAAGACAGCTGGACAAAAATGAAAAAGGATGAAATTCCTTATAGAATTTTGACAAGGTAATGGGTGTGCATGGGAGGAATAAATGAGAGATAAAGGGGTATATCATAATTAAAACATAAGGAGGGATGTAAAAAGTAGGTGTTAAATCATACCCCAACATTTTTAATTGAAAATAAAATGTGCATAATAATATAAGGAAGCATGGATATAAATAAAGAAGGAAAGTGAGGATCCCTTACTTGAGTATGTGACTTCAGGAGCTTGAGGAGGGGATTCATGAGAGCTTGGGGAGCCTTGGGAGGATTTTAGAGAGATGAGGTAACATTACGGACGTTCTGTAAGGGGTTTGAGTGAAGATAAGTGGGATTTTGAGTGGGATTATATAGGAAAAGGGAGGGGAATTCTTTAATATTTCACAAAGTTAGGTTTTGGAATCTATATAATTAAATATTAAAAACCACAAACCAACCCATGGTTTTTGTGCATGTTTTTTTCCAAAGCGGACTAGAAAACGTTATTTTATAATTCCATTGTCCTAAATTATGAAAATATTAGGCTTTCTTATGTGGAGGTGAGTCATACTCCCAACGAAATCATTTTAAAAAGTTAAAATATATTATAAGTCATGAAGGGTACACTAAGGCACCATAAAATTAATAAAACAAATCTAAAATCAAATTGTTTTAAAGAAAAAACATCTATTGGAACAATATACTTTTTATAGTATTTTATTTCATCACTATTGGGTCATTATGATGTCATAAAAAATTATATATTTAAATGGTATTTAATATTTACCCAAAAATTATATTGTCTCAGAAAATTATGAAAAATTCACCATTATATAATTTTGACAATATGAATCAATAAAAAATATTCATTTTATATAAATAAGTTTCTAAATATGTGAATTTTAACTTTTAAAATAAAAATCGATATTTATCGAAAATTCATGGGTTTTGATAAAAAACATTCAAACCTTAATAAAAATTTAAATTTTATTCAAAAAAATTATATGATCATTTATATTAAATAAAAATTAATTTAGTAATAATATTTATTAAAATATTATTTAATTAAAAAATCAATTAATTCCACAAAATTGATTTCTTAATTAAATTTTAATATTAACTAAAAATACTATTTGTTCTTTAAAACCATTTACAATGTAACAATAATTAAATGAATGTATATTCTTTGTTCAGAAATAATGCACATAATCATAGCACTAGGGTATTGTTACATAACCCCTTATAACACCTTCATAATACCTAAGGGTAAGGTGTGAGATGGTGATAGACTATTGGGGAGGTGCAGATAACAATTCTTGGGTGGTAATCTCTATTAACTTGCACTTCTCCGGTACGCATTTCTATTCAAGCTTAATGTGTTGAAGCTCAACTTGGTCTTGGTCAAGAGAGAATCCCATTTATGCTACCTCCTTCACATGCTTCGACAAATGGGCTTCGTATGGAGAAATTTTACTAGATGAGGTCATCACTTCCATTGTCTGAGTAAATTGGATTTGTTAAATCCCTATATTTATACTAATCATGTGATCATTATTTAAAAGTTATATATTAAATGGTAAAAATTTGTAATGGTATTTTAAAATCCAAAAAAATAAAACCAAGTAAGTTTATATGTTTTTTATAACTGTTTTACATAATAAGACATTTAAATGGATCAAGAAGAATTTCCATTAATTAAATTTTGGGTCTTTACAATCTTACCCCCTTAAGAAATGTCACCCTCAAAATTTCCGTTTCTAACAATAAAACAGATGAGGAGAACATTTATTCATCAATTCCTCTAATTCCCATGTTGCCTCTTAAAACTTGTGTTTTTTTTCACAACACCTTGATGAGGGGAATTGTTTTATTTCGTTGAAATTTTTCCATACGATCGAAGATCTTAACTGTATTCTCTTCATAGAAGATCTCATTCTCCAATTGCACCACCTCTGTATTGAGCACATGTTATGATTCATGTATGTACATCCTCAAGAGCAATACATAAAATACATCATGAACATGATACAGGTTTGGTGGGAGGGCTAGTCTATATGCCACTACTCCGATGAGATCAAGGATTTCAAAAGGACCAATGTTCCTTGGACTATGTTTTACCTTCTTCCGAAATCTCATAACTCTCTTCCACAGTGATATGAATAGGAATACAATGTATCCAACATTAAAATCTATGTCTCTTCGATGATTATCATCATAGCTCTTTTGTCGACTCTGAGCAGCTTTAATGTGCTGCGGGATGGTCTTCACCTTTTCCACAATTTATTCAACCATTTTTGGAACTAGGAGTTTTCAATCCCCAACTTCACCCCAACATTCCAGTGTTCTACACATGTTCCCATAAAGGGCTTCATAATGATCCATTTGGATTCTTGAGTGGAAACTGTTATTGTAAGTGAACTCAAACAATGGAGGTGTTGATCCCATCCTCCTTTGATGTCCACTGAGCAGGTTCTCAACATGTCCTCAAGTGTTTTGAAAGTCCTCTCAGATTATCCATCAGTTTGAGGATGATAATCCATACTAAAGATTATTTCAACATTTAGATAAAGTTGTAGAAACTTCCAGAACGTAGAGGTAAATATTGGATCTCGATTAGATATAATTTATAGTGGTACTCTAAACAGCCTCACCACTTCTCTGATGTATATCTATTCTAGCTAATTCTATGAGAATTCTTCTTAAATTGAAATGAAGTGTACAGTCTTTGTAAGATGATCTACAACAACACATATATAATTGTGTTCTTTGGATGTCTTCAGAAGTCTTGGGACAAATTCCATGGTGATTTTATCCCAAATCCATGTTGGTATATATAATGGTTACATCATCCCCTTAGACTTCTACCTCTCAGCCTTCACTTTCTGACATACTAGGAACTTTGATGTATACTTAGTAATATCCTTCTTCTTGTTATCCCTCCAATAATCCTCTCCGATATATCAATACATCTTTGTGTTTCCTGGGTGAATGGAGAAATTCTAACTATGTGCATCATCCAAAAGTTCGTTCTTTAACTATGAATTTGATGGAACAAATAGTCTTGACCCAAATCTCACAATTCCTTTTTCATTTAAATTGAAATCTGAGGAGTTAGGAATATATAATTTCCCCATTGTTTAGGAATACATTGAAGTATTTTCAGAGGAGTTACCTAGACTGGAAGGCGTTGTCGTGGGCGCTTTCAAATGATGTTTTGTTTCAGGTTACCTAGGTGTAGAAGAGTGGCTGACCAAGGTCATCTCTCAAAGGAGGAAGTAAATTTGACAAATTATTAAAGGTATTTTAAAAATAAAATAAAAAGGAATTATAAAACCACTTGAAAGGATGTGGCAGGGTTTTATTGTTCATAAAACTAGAAGATGTTTTTAGAGAATATTTAAAAGATGTAATCAATCTAACTTTTCCTATTAATTTACTTATTAATCATTATAATTTTAATTAATATCCACTTAATTATGATCTCCTAATTTGTTAACCCACAAACCCTAGGAAAATTAACTTTACCACAAAGATAAAATTACTTAAACCCTAGGCTATCTTCGGAACACACAATCGCAACACCCTGATTTGATTGATATTATAAGGTTATCTTATGGTCAGTGGTTAATTAGATCCCATATGCATGCTAGAAATGAGGATTAATTGAGTTTAGGGGTTATATTTTAACTCTACAAACTTATCCTGTGTGGTCTTGTATTACTGATTAAGTTCATGCTCTCACAATTTACACAAAATCTCGACCTCGCGTGTTTTTGTGTCAATTGATCAATTTCTTTCTTAGTTTCATATAAATTTAAAATTCAATTCATGGATCATATTATGTGAATTATAGTTTCTCAATGATTCAAAATAATTAAATTAAGATGGTAGAAGGTAGACTGATCACTAAGAAAACTACGCTTCCATGGGCGGTGTGGTCAACGTGGAGACGTTTTGCATCAGCAAAGGATTGAAAGGGTTGAACCCTGTAGAGACCCTAAGCTTGACGTACATGGAATTTACATTACTTTTGCGAAATACTTAATACATAACAAAAACAGCACACAAGGACCGTAATAGTTTAGTGTCTTTGGAAACATGGAACGTAATCTTCTAATCGTGGTGAAAGATCTTCAACATCTCCCATAAAGATCTTCCACTTTTTGTTTCCTGACCTAAAACCTTTCTTTTGATCCTGGGGGAAAATAAAACATAAAAAGGGTGAGCTCAAATGCTCAGTAAGGGTAGGCATGGATAAAATAAAACATACCGTATACATTGGAACTTAAAAACATGAACATAATGTTTAAACATTAAAATCTTGAGCAACGACATAAAACATGGAAGTACATAAGGCAGAGATCATAATGGAACATAAACCATGATAAAATAGCATGAGAATAAAACATTTAATTGTGGCATCTGTTAAGCACATGTAATTATTTCCATAGCAACCAGGGCATTGCTGTCGAGACCATCTTAGTGGACAAAGTCCCATTCTGAATCAAGTTCACTCCTCGTTTCAGTCCTGTAATACTAAACCGGATTAACTTACCGTTCCAGCCATGTCTATCTCATGAGATATAAAATCTTTACCCAATGCATTGGAGGGAGATATAGGTCGCACCCATCTCATAATTAAATCATTCTTACTTATGCCACAAAATAAACATACATCATTCATAATAACCCAATGAATAAAATGGGTTTCATAAACATCATCCCATCATCACATAATCCATATAATAGAAATGGATATCATTTCATAATATGAAAAGTGAATCCATGTCAATCATCGAGACATTACACTTGAAACATACACATATGAAATAATTTCATCTTAGATGGAAAATGGTTTTGATAAAACACTTGTAATGAATTCTTGAGGAATATATCCTTTCTTCTTCAAAATCAATTTCTTTTCACAAAACGACATGCGATTTTAAAAGAAAGAGATTTTGTTGAAAATATTCCTGAAAGCTTTTGGAGGAAGCCTCATGAAAATAAGGCTTTATGAAACAGTAAAAATCCGTTCGTGGCGTATAAGTTAAAAAAAACATTCTTTTCGTACTTTTGCCGAAAAAGTCAAAAAGTACCTCGTAACGTAAAATAAAGAATGATTCCTTACATACCATGTAGTAAAAGTCAAAAATGGGTAAAAATGACATTAAACATACATGAAAACACTTTTATAAAACATGGACATGGATGATAGAAATAACCCCAGTAAATACTTACGAATAAGCAATCTCGGATAAAAACGAGATTTGCAAAATTTATCCCTTACCTTATGTCCGATTTGCTTCGTATGTATCCGAACCTCCTGTATAATGATTCAAATAATGTCATTGAATTATTATAGAATCATATTCATTGTTATGATATCTATATGGTTCACTTATGACTTTATATTACCTGTTCTTTTGTAAATTCCATGTTAAAGAGTGTTTTGGGTAAAATCGTTTCATTTGTCGTCCGTGTTTTGACTTGTAATTATTCATATGATTACATAGATCATGATTACATAATTCCAGAATATAAAACATGATTTATATATAATATATATTCATAATATACATATATATAATAGATCAATAAATGGAAAGAAATACATCGTTCATGGAGACGGTAGGCCGTACGTACGTATGAACGTTGTTTTCGTTTCCTTATTGAGTTGAATAGAACTAAGTAGATGAAATACATATATACATAAATCCAGTAGCTTTATATTGTAATATATTTCATTATTATTGCTTATATATACTTTATAATCATTCTTAACTGGTTAACATGGAGAATGAATCTCATCGCGTCGTGGAGACGGTAGTCCGTACGTACGCACGAGGGATGATATCGTTTCCATAATTATTGAATTGAATTGGAGTGGATGATACAATATATCAGAATCAGTATGATGTTATAATAACTATGTATAGTTATTCTTTACACCATTATACCCATCCATGTAAGGTGTTGGTGGAAAAACAGATTACACCACGGCGTGGAGACGGTATTCCGTACGTACGCACGCGCGGTGATTTTGTTTTCCGTAGGATGGATAGAAGGTGAAATGGGGTTCTTTAAAATTTATAATAACAAATCAGTATATTATTGATGCTGAGGTTATTACTTTATAATGAAACAACTAAAGAAGAAGAAGTTGAAGAAGAAATAAGCTTGAAAGAATCGGGAGAAGAAATTACCTCTTCTTCGATACGCCTCTTTGAATCCTCCTCTTAGGGCACTAAGATTGGTCTTTAAAGTAGACCAGAACCTCTAAGATGTTTCTAGGGAAGTGGAGAAGATAATTTGGCAGGGGTTTGGACAAGATTTAAGGCTCAAATTGGTGTGAGGAGGAGAGGGAGGAGGTGCCCTTTTATAAGGGAGGAGAGGGGCACCTTTGGAATTCTTAAAAATATTAATTTATAATAAATCTAACCCCACTTAAAAACCTCCAAAAATGACTAATATTCGAATATTAGATGATATAGGGTTGTAATCGCATCAACCAATACAATTTAGATATGTTTGGATCTTATTTTAAACCTTATCATTTTGATTTACCTTATTTAATCTATTTAAGTTTATTTGTGGTAATAAAATTCTAAATTTTAAATTATAACAAATAATTACTTATTTGTTGTGAATTTTCCATAATTATTTACTTTATAATATTATAGACAATATAAATTTATATTTATATTTTTTAAATATTTTTGTGATTTTTAAACAATTTTATAATATGTTATTTTTATAAAATAACAATAGTGTCAATTTTGACACTATTCATTTATTTGAATTTAAATAAAATATATACAGAAGATATTTTCAAACTAAAAGATTTACCAGATTCATAAAAGGTCATATGTATCTATACAATTAGTGGATCACATTAAATAGTCCATATAATATTTATTTTATTATTTTTAAAACCATTTATTTGGTTTATCTCTTAATAAAATAATTTCTACAACATTTTTGTATAATTATTTAATATACTGATTTGTTGCATAACAATTTAAAATAAAATCCTATGATTAATATAAATATATTAACTTTCACAATAATACTTTTACTCGAATTTATGATCTTAAAATCACAATATTTAAATTGTTATATTTATTAAATTATGAAGGTGACAACTTTGGCATCATTTAAAATAAAATAATATAAGCGTCATAATCATGATTATAAGGATCCAAACGGTTATATATTAGGTCATTGGATGATTAAGGTGTATATATACACTACCAATAAGTTTTGGTCAGGTTTGTGGGCCTTTTAATGGGTATTAGTATTTCAATAAAAACTATATTACTTATTTTCCACTTAATAAATAATTTCTGTATCATTAATGTATCACCATTAATGACAATCATTTAATCCCTAAAAATTATAAATAAATTATCATGATGTAGATAATGTTATTAGAATTCTGGAGACTATTCATGTTCAAAGTTTTATGATGTTTATCACTAAATTAAAATTATTATACTTATAAGATTTAAGAGAGTGACGTGTTGTCACTTTCTTTGGTTTTAATAATAATTAAATTACTTTCATAGTAAAAAGTCCATAAAATGAATCTAATCTGACCCTTAGTTGATATGGGTTTACTTTTATCCATCCAATATAATTTTTGCATGTGTTAGGGTAATTTTATAATATTATATTTACCCTTAATTACCCGATTTACCTTTAACTAAGGTAAATAAAATTTACCGTAGTTACTATTCATAATTCCCAAAAATAAAAAGTAGCCTACTAACATAATTTGGACCCACTGATTCTAAATATTGAATCCATTTTTTCAAATTCAATACACAGAAATTGCAGAAATTAAATTAAAATTAATCCCGTTGTCGAATGAAAACGGGTTTTTGTTTAAAACATTGCAAAAGATTGAATGGATTTAACCTACGAATTCAATGTAAAATCAATGATAATGGGATACATTATATTAAATGGTAAAAATATATTCTATTTATACTTTAAAACCATAAAATATTATAATTTAACCATATAAATTATTATGATGAAAAAAGTTGTTTTTCATTAAAATATAGCCTGTTTTTACTATTCATCAAGATATGAAAGTTACCAGAATAATACAAAAAATTTATCCAAAGTAAATTTTTATTTCTTGATTCCAAATAAGAATTTTATTTTGTCAAATTGAACTTATAAAAATTTCAAAAGCTATATTTAAAGTAGGTGCGCCATCAAAAGGAGGCAAAACTGCATTTTTTGAAAAATATGTATTTTACCCGAAAAATTTATTTTGTTCTTATACCATGTTCTAGAAAATTTTTAAGATGAATAATAATGTTATAAAATTAAAAATTTAGTTAATACTATTCATAACGGCTAGTTCATAATAATATTATAATAATATATCGTTGTTTAGTAAAACCCGGTATTGCGTACAACACACGCTATCGAGGAAGGTCGCGATTGCGTGCAATGCAAGCCAAGTCAGGGTTGCGTGTTATGAAAGAATCCTTCGTTGTTTCGTATAATAGAATCCAACCATATTTCATTTATACATTGAATATATATATATATATATATATACTCTATGTTGCGTAGAATAGTTATTATCAAAAATGTGTGTAACACGATCCAAGAATAGTGTTGCGTATACTGCAAGCTAATACGGTGTTGCGTATAGTGCAAGGTAATCTTGGTGTAGCATACAACATAAGACATTAATGAAATTAAACGAATATTTTTCATAAAATCTTGGGGTGTTACATTCTACCCCCCTTAAAATGAATTTCGCCCTCAAAATTTATCGTGGTTATAAATGGTTTACTACTCGAAAGTTTGTTTAATAGAAACCCACATCGTAAAAAGGAATACCAAAACATGGCTGTAAAAACTAAAGTATGAAATGTAACGGTTACCCAAATTAACTCATCACTGGGTTTCCACGTAGGAGAACATAGGTGAAAATATAGATATGGAAGAAAAATATAACCATCAAGTTCTGATGGAGAGTGGTAGATAACATGGCTATGAAAAAGCCAACAATCACAAAGCTATTGATTTTTGATGATCTAAGGTACCATCTAATTCATCAGATATAAGGGAACTAGGACAACATTTTTGGTTTTCATGATCATTTCCCTAAAGTTGATGAATTAAAACAAATACTTGCATGATTTTGGTACAATCTCACTATTGTTCGTGAATTGAACAATTTCCACTTCATCCCTTAAAGAAATGAAGTTGAATTTTTTATTTGTGATGTATTAGCAGATCATGTGATAGAATGATGGGTCATTCCATCTCTTTCAAACAAAAGGTTAGAAAAAGTTAGAAGTCCATCTTATGGTTAGATTAATCATATATGGTTCCAAAAATGAAATTATACTTCATATATCATACCGCTTAATAAAATAAAACTAGTTTTTACTAACTAGGGACTTCTTGTAGGCCAGTGGTAGGTGATAAAGGACAGTCACACTTCGGTTGTGGGTTTGATTCCCACAACCTTGTCCGACGTGATGGGTTGTCGCCCGTCTTGCAGGTTTTCATTTTTCTAAATCTATATTACAATACCATCCCATCAATAATATTGAAAAAAGGTTCTATCCTTAAACAATACTAACTTATGTCCAACATAATCAATTCCAATCTTTAGGCTTATCCATAATATTGCAGTCCATTGTCATATTATAGTGAAAACGATTACCAGAGATTTGATATAGTAAGCATGTTAATACCATCGTTGATCCCCATATATCATAAGATATGTCTTGTTGGTCACATTACAAATGTTCGAAGGCCTTAATCATGTATTCTCTTGAAAAATGAATACCCATTGAACCTTAGTGAAAACATGAATGCAGTTAAAAGTTAAAAATTTCCACATACCAAAATCCTCAAAATTCTGTATACCCAAACCATGATATCACTTGGTCCTTATATCAATCATGAGCTCATGAATACAATCAAACCTCTCATTATCTTCTTATTCCTTCATTATGCGCATATCATCTACTTTACAAAAATATCTGAATAACATTCCATGGTTACTGGTACCATTCAACATATACTTTAAAATACTTTTAGGAAAAACAATAGTGTAACAATCCTTAGATGATTCTTTATTCCATAGTACCATTAACTATACAACATAACTCTCGATAAACATACAATCATTCCACTACCTTCTAAAACAACCGAATGAGCTTCAACACTTCTTTCAGGTAATATATCATTTGTAGTCTCCTCATCATCATCCACATAAATACTACCCATATGACCATGCTGATTCTCTTTATGAGATTTTCCATTAGGGCATTGGTTTGCATAATGCCTGTACATTCCACATTTAAAACATCTAATCATTTTTGATGTCGTAGTTATACCATTATCCTTGTCCATGGTGTTAACTAAACCTTTTCCTTTGCACTTACTAGCTTTGTGTCCTTCTTTTCCACACCCAAAGCATCTTCCAGTTCCTTTGAAACAATCTCCCTGATGCCTCTTCCCACATGATTTACATGAGGGAAATTGAACTTTCTTTCATCTATGATCATCAGGAAACTCCATCTTTCTCTTATTATCTGAGTCGGGAAACTTACCAAATTTGAGATTATTGATCATATTATGAGATTGCTGATTAGGCATAATAATGATGTTTGGACTTCCAGATCCCGTTTCATTTGGTTTCTCATAAAGAAAATCATTCCATTGTCCATCATATCCTCCATTATCATGAATCTTCTTGTTTACAGCCATTTTCTAAAACCCAAAATGAATAGTGTGAGAGGCAAAAATCATGCTAGGGAAAACAACACAGTAAAGGGGGAGCACCCTCAATATCTAATATCTTAGGTTAAATTCTAAGATCGTTACTGTAGTTCTAGGACTATATCCTATACGTATTCTTATCCTTAGGTACATCCCTAGACATTACTTAGAAATATCTCTCGGGATCTCCCTAACGTTTTTGCATCCTAGTTTCCAAAGGTTGACTAAAACCTTCCTCTGATACCAACTGTAGAGACCCTAAGCTTGACGTACATGGAAATTACATTACTTTTGCGGAATACTTAATATATAACAAAAACAGACACACAAGGACCGTAATAGTTTAGTATCTTTGGAAACCTGGAACATAATCTTCTAATCGTGGTGAAAGATCTTCAACATCTCCCATAAAGATCATCCACTTTTTGTTCCTTGGCCTAAAACCTTTCTTTTTTATCCTGGGGGAAAATAAAAAATAAAAAGGGTGAGCTCAATTGCTCAGTAAGGGTAGGCATGGATAAAATAAAACATACCGTATACATTGGAACTTAAAAACATGAACATAATGTTTAAACATTAAAATCTTGAGCAACGACATAAAACATGGAAGTACATAAGGCATATATCATAATGCAACATAAACCATGATAAAATAGCATGAGAATAAAACATGTAATTGTGGCATCCATTAAGCACATGTAATGATTTCCATGGTAGCCAAGGCATTGCTGCCAAGACCAACTTAGTGGACAAAGTCCCATTCTGAATCGAGTTCACTCCTCATTTTAGTCCTGTAACACTGAACCAGATTAACTTACCGTTCCAGCCATGTCTATCTCATGAGATATAAAATCTTTACCCAATTAATTGGAGGGAGATATAGGTCCCACCCATCTCATAATGAAATCATTCTTACTTGTGCCACAAAATAAACATACATCATTCATAATAACCCAACGAATAAAATGGGTTTCATAAACATCATCCCTTCATCACATAATCCATATAAAAGAAATGGATATCATTTCATAATAAGAAAAGTGAAACCATGTCAATCATATAGACATTACACTTGAAACATACACATATGAAATAATTTCATCTTAGACGGAAAATGGTTTTGATAAAACACTTGTAATGAATTATTAAGGAATATATCCTTTCTTCTTCAAAATCAATTTCTTTTCACAAAACGTCATGCAATTTTAAAAGAAATAGATTTTTTTGAAAATTTTCATGAAATCTTTTGGAGTAAGCTTCATGAAAATAAGGCTTTATGAAACCGTAAAAATCCATTCGTGCCATATAAGTTAAAAAACATTCATTTCGTACTTTTGCCGGAAAAGTCAAAAAGTACCTCGTAACATAAAATAAAGAAAGATTCATTACATACCATGTAGTTAAATTAAAAAATGGGTAAAATGGACTTTAAACATACATGAAAACACTTTTCTAAAACATGGACATGGATGATAGAAATAACCCCAGTAAATACTTACGAATAAGAAATCTCGGATAAAAATGAGATTTGCAAAATTTATCCCTTACCTTATGTTTGATATGCTTCGTATGTATCCGAACCTCCTGTATAATAATTTAAATAATGTCATTGACTTATTATAGAATCCTATGTATTGTTATGATATCATATATGGTTCACTTATGACTTTATATTACCCGTTCATTTGTAAATTCCATGTTAAAGAGTGTTTTGGGTAAAATCGTTTCATTTGTCATCCGTGTTTTGACTTGTAATTATTCATATGATTACTTAGATCATGATTACATAATTCCAGAATATAAAACATGATTTATATATAATATATATTCAGAATATACATATATATAATAGATCGATAAATGGAAAGAAATACACCATTCGTGGAGACGGTAGGTCGTACGTACTCATGAACGCTGTTTTCGTTTCCTTATTGAGTTGAATAGAATTAAGTAGATGAAATACATATATACATAAATCCAGTAGCTTTATAATGTCATATATTTCATTATTATTGCTTATATATACTTTATAAACATTCTTAAATGGTTAACATGGATAATGAATCTCATCGCGTCGTGGAGACGGTAGTCCGTACGTACGCACAAGCGATGATATCGTTTCCATAATTATTGAATTGAATTGGAGTGGATGATACAATATATCAGAATCAGTATGATGTTATAATAACTATGTATAGTTATTCTTTACACCATTATACCCATCCATGTAAGGTGTTGGTGGAAAAACATATTATACCACGGCGTGGAGACGGTATTCCGTAGGTACACACGCGCGGTGATTTTGTTTTCCATAGAATGGATAGAAGGTGAAATGGGGTTGTTTCATATTTATAATAAAAAATCAGTATATTATTGATACTGATGTTATTAATTTATAATGAAACAACTAAAGAAGAAGAATTTGTTGAAGAAAAAAGCTTGAAAGAATCGAGAAATTACCTCTTCTTCGATATGCCTCTTTGAAACCTCCTCTTAGGGCACTAAGATTGGTCTTTAAAGTAGAACAGAACCTCTAGGATGTTTCTAGGGAAGTGGAGAAGATAATTTGGTAGGGGTTTTCCGAGCTTGAAGGCTAAAATTGGTGTGAGGAGGAGAGGGAGGAGGTGCCCTTTTATAAGGGAGGAGAGGGGCACCTTTGGAATTCATAAAAATATAAATTTATAATAAATCTAACCCCACTTAAAAACCTCCAACAATGACTCATATTCAAATATTAGATGAGATAGGGTTGTAATCTCATCAATAAATTAAATTTAGACATGTTTGGATCTTATTTTAAACATTATCATTTTGATTTATCCTTATTAAATCTATTTAAGTTTATTTGTGGTAATAAAATTCTAAATTTTAAATTACAACAAATAATTACTTATTTGTTGTAAATTTTCCATAATTGTTTACTTTATAACATTATAGACCATATAAATTTAAATTTATAGTTTTTAAATATTTTTGTTATTTTTAAACAATTTTATAATATGTAATTTTTATAAAATAACAATAGTGTCAATTTTGACACTATTCATTTATTTGAATTTAAATAAACTATATACAGAAGAAATGTTCAAAATAAAATATTTAATAGATTCATAAAAGGTCATATGTATCAATAAATCTAGGGGATCACATTAAATAGTTTATATAATATTCATTTTATTATTTTTAAAACCATTTATTTGTTTATCTCTTAATAAAATAATTACTACAACATTTTTGTATAATTATTTAATATACTGATTTGTTGCATAAAAATTTAAAATAAAATCCTATGATGAAGATAAATATATTAAATTTCACAATAATACTTTTACTCGAATTTATCATCTTAAAATAACAATATTTAAATTGTTATATTTATTAAATTATGAAGGTGACAACTTTGGCATCATTTAAAATAAAATAATATAAGTGTCATAATCACTTTTATAATGCTTAAAGAGGTTATATATTAGTTCATTGGATGATTAAGGTGTATATATAAACTAAAAATAAGTTTTGGTCCGGTTTTTGGGCCTTTTAATGGGTATTATTATTTCAATAAAAACTATATTACTTATTTTCCACTTAATAAATAATTTCTGTATCATTAATGTATCACCATTAATGGCAATTATTTAATCCCTAAAAATTATAAATTAATTATCATGATGTAGATAATTTTATTATCTTTCTGGAGACTATTCATGTTCGAAGTTCTATGATGTTTATCACTAAATTAAAATTATTATACTTATAAGATTTAAGAGAGTGACATGTTGTCACTTTCTTTGGTTTTAATAATAATTAAATTATTTTCATGGTAAAAAGTCCATAAAATGAATCTAATCTGACCCTTAGTTGATATGGGTTTACTTTTAGCCATCCAATAGAATTTTGGCATGTGTTAGTATAATTTTATAATATTATATTTACCATTAATTACCCGATTTACCTTTAACTAAGGTAAATAAAATTTACCGTAGTTACTATTCATAATTCCAAAAAATAAAAAAGTAGCCTAATAACATAATTTGGACCCAATGATTCCAAATATGGAATCCATTTTTTCAAATTCAATACAAAGAAATTGCAGAAATTAAATTAAGATTAATCCTGTTGTCGAATGAAAATGGGTTTTTGTTTAAAACATTGCAAAAGATTGAATTGATTTAACCTACAAATTCAATGTAAAATCAATGATAATGTCATACTTTATATTAAATGGTAAAAATATATTCTATTTATACTTTAAAACCATTCTATATTATAATTTAACAATATAAATTATTACGATGAAAAAAGTTGTTTTTCATTAAAATATAGCGTGTTTTTACTATTCATCGAGATATGAAAGTTACCAGAATAATACGAAAAATTTATCCAAAGTAAATTTTTATTTCTTGATTCCAAAGAAGAATTTTATTTTGTCAAATTGAACATATAAACATGTCAAAAACTAGATTTAAAGTAGGTGCGCCATCAAAAGGTGACAAAACTGCATTTTTTGAAAAATACTTATTTTACCCGAAAAATTTATTTTGTTCTTATACCATGTTCTAGAAAATGTGTAAGATGAATAATAATGTTATAAAACTCAAAATTTAGTTAAAACTATTCATAACGGCTAGATCATAATAATATTATAATAATATATCGTTGTTTAGTAAAACCCACTATTGCGTACAACACACGCTATCGAGGAAGGTCGCGATTGCGTGTAATGCAAGCCAAGTCAGGGTTGCGTGTTATGAAAGAATACTTCGTTGTTTCATATAACAGAATCCAACCATATTTCATTTATACATTGAATATATATATATATATATATACTCAATGTTGCGTAGAATAATTATTATCAAAATTGTGTGTAACACAATCCAAGAATAGTGTTGCGTATACTGCAAGCTAATACGGTGTTGCATATAGCGCAAGGAAATCTTGGTGTAGCATACAACACAAGACATTAATGAAATGAAAAGAATATTTTTCATAAAATCTCAGGGTGTTACAAACCCAATCTCATCTCCACTCTTGAATTCCAGAACAAATAAGAATATTAAGAGAATAATAAAATTGAAAGTAACATAATAAAAGATAATAAATAAAATAAGAACAAAGAATTTTATTATGAAAACACAAACATTACAACATGAGGAAGAAGAAGAAGGCTTCGACGAAGGGGTCTTTGCTTCAAGAGCTACACTTTTTGAATTGCTTAGAGAATTTGAGTGGATCCTCTTCTTCTCTGCCCTAAACATCCTAATTCACGTCCCCAACCCCAAAAAATGAGAAAAACCCCAATTTATAGAGTGGTGGGGAGGACAGGTTCAAAGTGGTTTCACGTGTGAATGGGGAATCTCAGAAAAATATTTTATACCAATTTTTACCACCCATTTGACCACCAAAACATGGGAATAATATGCCCTTCTAGAAGGATTATTAGTGGTATAATGGTTCCTAGATATCCTCTGAATATTTGGGCCAAATCCAAACACGGATGATGAAGTTACGACCCAAATACAGAACCCATGTCCAATCTATAGAGTCCATCCAAACTTTGACTTCGTGGCCCATTTGCGCCAACCAAATGCATGATTAAGCTAAAATGTCCTAAATGAATGTTTTAGAATATTATTTCAAGAAAAAATTTGAAAAAGATTATGTTCAAATAATTCAAATAAAATTATTTATGTTTGAAATACTTCAGTGAATTTTTGGAAGGTAAAGCTGGAAGTTTCATCAAATTTTCAAATGAATTATCTAATCCCAAATATTCCATAAATGAACATATTTAGCACAATGTGGGTAAATTATGTCATTTATTATCAACAAAATATTCAATAAAATTGTGTTTTATCGACTCCCCCACACTTACCCTTTAACACTCCCGGGAAAAACCTCATATCAAGTTAACATCAATATCAAATCAAAACAAATTATAAAACATATATCATTGGGATCCAACAATTCCACACCAAGAAACAAAAGATATCATGCCTCATAAAAAATTATTTCATGTTCTCAATTTATATCATTCAATATATTTCCACTTCATTTATCCTCCCATGCATAATACACTTACCTCACTTGAATTTTCTCTTGTAAATTTTATTAGCAATGTCTTCCTCATCCAAACTCATACAAAGGTCGCCATAGGCTTGATAAATTCCTACATCACTACCCTATGTGAGTCAAGGAAAAATGTTTATCATGAGGAATTTTTATGGTTTTTCTGTGGCTTTCGGTAGGTAGGATTTAGATGTAAAAAAACTCCAAGGCTGAATGAGGGGGGCTTGACTCTTTTTGAAGCAAAATTACATTTATCTAATTTTCAATTTAATATGGTCCCCTCCTCAATCCCAATAACATCGATTCATGTTGATCATCAGGAAAAATAATGGAATGTTCACACCATTCAACATTTCCATAGTAAAATATGTCAATCTTCTCAAACAAGATTTTCTTGAAAGTTATAGATAGGCACAAATTTCTCCCTATATTAGAAGCTCCAGAAAGGCACAACTTCACTTATCATGAAAGCTATAGAAAAGTCACAGATTTCAATATAATGATTTTCTTCAAAATCAAACACATCTCTTCAGAATTAAATTTTCCACCCTAATTATCATAGAATGTGGTAGCACATCAAAAGACAGCTTCACCCACACTTAAGTTCAACTAGATTATGCAATTTCACTTCAAGAGTAGGTTGGATAGAAAAAATTGGCTTGTAATGTGGCTAACCTAATAGGTTGTTCATGGATTATAAGGGATAAAAGGATTAAATTTTCAAGGTATACAATTATAAAAAAGTATTATTTGAAATAGGGGATTTAATATGAAACAAGTGCCTCAATAATTTAAACATAAGTACCTCAAAACCTCAAGTTTTGACCGAAATAAATCAAATTATAGTTAAATAAAGCATGGTTTGGTTCTCTCAAGAAATGAGGTAAATGTAAAGAATAGGAAAATAATGGTTCAGAAGTCTCATAGGAAAGTGATTTCAAATATAAATACAGAGATATGTGGCATGGGATTCAAAATTCAGAGTAATTTTCATGAAATTACTAAAGATTTGATATTGAAACAAATTTCTTTTCAGCATTCATTTAAGCTCAGTTTCAAGGGATAAATTTTTTCAGTTATTGATATGAATTTCAAAATGGTGATGTGAATCATTTCTGCTCAAAAGTTTCAAAAACACACAAAACAATTGAAAAATAAACACAGAAAATTTGAAAAACACACAAATATTTTTTGTTGAAAGTCATTGAAAAAACAGAAAAAAAATTGAAATTACTAAGCTAAAAGGTTCCCTCCCCACACTTAAAATATTTCATTATCCTCAATGTGAACCCATGAGATGATATATTCATATGAAATGTATAATTTTAAATAAGTAAAATAATAAAGAAGTTAAAGGGTTAAGAATAGCCTAATTTTCTCAAGTGATTATGGGGTCATACAGTGTGATGAAATCCACTGTATCAGTTGGAAGTCCCTCAATGTATCTCTTGAAACATTTCCCATTGACTGTAAAGCTTTTTCATGTGTCCTATTGTGTCATCTCCACTGCACCATAAGTAAAAACATTAGTAACAAAATAAGGACATAACCACCTAGAATACAACTTACCAGGCATCAGATTCAGTCATGAACTATAGAGCAAGACATTCTCTCCGACATGAAATTCTATTTTCTGGATTATTTTTTCATGAGATTCTTTTGATCTTTCCTTGTAGAGCCTTGAGTTATCATATGAAGACAATCAAATCTCCTCAATCTCTTGAATTTGAAGCTTCCTTTGAATTCCAGCTTGGGACAAATCCATGTTGCATTTCATTATAGCCTAATAATCCTGGTGCTTAACTTCCATAGGAAGATTACACACCTTCCCCAAAATAATCTGAAATGGGTACATACCAATGGGTGTCTTCTATGTTATCCTATAATCCCAAAGCGCATTATCTAAGTGCTTTGTCCAATCTTTCCTATTTGGTTCGACGGTTTTCTCAAAAATTTGTTTTAACTCACAATTTTAACCCTCAGCCTGACCATTTGTTTGAGGGTGGTATGGTGTTGATGTTTTGTTTGTCACCCGATACTTCTGAAGAATGGAAGAAAAATTCTGATTGCAGAAGTGTGTCCCTTGGTCACTAATGATGGCCATCTTTACTCCAAACCAACAAATAATTTGTGATTTGAAAAAATTGACTACAACATGAGAATCATCTGTCCTGGTGGCCTTATCCACCACCCATTTACTCACATAATCAGAAACAACCAAAATATACAAAAAACCAAAGGAACTGTGAAAAGGACCCATAAAATCGATGCCCCATACATCAAAAATCTCATAGAATAGTGTAGGTTGTTGGGGCATCTCATGTCTTCTAAAAATATTACCAGTGTTTTGGCGACATGATCATGACTTAAAAAATACATGGGTATCATCGAATACTCTAGGCCAATATAATCCAGAGTCCGAAACATTCTTAGTTGTCCACTGGGGTCCAAAGTTTCCACCACAAGAAAGTGTATGGAAGAATTGTAAATTAGACTCAAACTCTTGATCAGGAACACACCTCCAAATAACTTGATCATTACACAAGGTTTTTTAGTTTTATTGGGCTGAATCTAGTGTCCTAGATGCATAGGAAATCATAGGTGAATGTCCCTCCACCCTATGAGATAAGATATCTCCAACTGTGAAGTCGGAGGAATCACACATAAACTCAAAAGGAATCTCCCACCATGGGGGATGTATAATCGGTGGAGTGGTCAGAAACTTATTTAGCTCATCAAAGGAAGTCCTTAAAGAATCATCAAACACAAAATCAGAATCCTTTTAAAGTAATCGTGACATAAGAATAGAAATCTTACTAAAATCTTTGATGAATCACCAATAAAATCCTCCATGCCCTAGGAAAGATCTAACAACATGACACATGAAGGATATAGTAAGGGTGAAGTAATATCTACCTTAGATATATCATCCTATATCCCTGGTTTTGAGACTACGTGCCCTAAGACAATTCCATTCTATACCCTGAAATGACGCTTTTCAAATTTTAATACCATATTCTTCTCAAAACAATGATTCAACACATTTCCCAAACAACTTAGACATTCATCAAATGAAGATCCATACACACTAAAATCATCCATAAATACCTACATGTGGATCTCAATAACATCAGAAAAAATACCCACCATGCATCTCTGGAATGTACCTGGGGCATTGAAAATTCCAAATGGCATCCTTCAGTAGGAAAACGTACCAAATGGGCAAGTGAATATTGCCTTCTCCTGATCTTCCAGTGCAATAAGAACCTGAAAATAACTAGAAAATCCAATCAAGAAACAGTAGTGTATTTTCCCAGCTAGTCTCTCAAGCATCTGATCAATAAATGGGAGGGATAAATGGTCATGTTGAGTGGAGTGATTTATTTTCCTATAATCAATACACACAGACCAATTGTTTTGCACCCGCATTGGAACTAAATCATCTTTCTTATTTTTAAAAACTGTAACACCACTTTTTATAGGCACAACCTAAATAGGACTTACAAACTGGGAATCTGAAATGGGATAGATTATACCTACCTCAAGCAATTTTTCAACCTCTTTTTTAACAACATCCAAAAGTGTTGGATTAAGTCTCCTTTGTGGCTACCTAACCGGTTTAGCCCCATCATCCAAAAGAATCTGATGCATTCAAATGGAGGGGATAATACCTGATATGTCAGCCAAGGTCCACCCAATTTCCCTAATGTTCTCCCTCAAAAGATTCAAAAGTTTTTTCATGTTCAAAATAGATATTTTTAGCAATGATAACAGGTATTTTCTCACCACTCAACAAGTATAATTATTTGATATTTGGTGGAAATGGATTGAGTTCTAGTGTAGGGGGTGGTGTATGGTTGGAGATAGTTAAGGGACTAAAATATGTGCACAAAGAGAATCAGTATCAGAATAGAAATAATCAAAATCAGATAATAGTTCATCAAATCCATCAGAATACTCAACATCTATGTCATAATCAGAGTTCACATGATCAAAATCAGAATATGAATCCATTTAAAAAATAAAATCTAAGAGAGTCTTGTACATTATAAATAGGTGTGGATGTACTCTTGAACATTAAACTAGAACCAATACTCATGATCTCTTTAAGCAATGGAAAATCAAATTACATGGGGTTTTTATTTGGTGGTTAAAATAGGAGATAACCAAAGTAGAATGGTCTTCTATAGGGAGCTTAATGGAGTCCATAACATTAAATATAACAAATTCATCTCCAAACTCCCTAGAAAGTGTACCCTCATTGACATTTTTTATATTATTTTCAATTTTGAGGATGGTTCTACCTAAAATAATGGGATCATGTGAACTTACCTAATCTTTCTCCATGTTAAGCACGTAGAAATTTTCTATAAAGATCATCTCTCTTACCCAGACTAGTACATCCTCAAGGACTCCTGCTAGATATGTCATAACTTTATTCGCCAACTGCACCACTACTCTCATTGGTTTCAACTCACAAACTTGTAAATAATAGAATACAGAGTGAGGAATCAAATTTATGGAGGCTCCCAAATTACAAAGAGCATTAGAAAATTGCAACTCCCCTATGGTGTATGGTATGTTGAATGTCCCTGGATCCTTTCACTTTGTTGGAATTTCTCGAGTTAGTGTAATGAGTGCTGACACATTCTTTCCAAAATTGATCCTCTCATTTACCTTGAGCCCTATTTTATTGGTACAAAGTTTTTTTAAGAATTTATCATACCTTAGGATTTTCTTAATGTCCTTGATTAATGGAATTTTTATCTCTACACGGTTGAATGTGTCCATAACCTCCTTTTGCATTTTCTCTTCAGCCATCTTCTTGGTTTGAAAAAACGTATTTGGAAATGGAAGCGGTTTAGGAGGAACATCATCAATATTTTTCTTACCTTTATATTTCTCCTTGGATTTATCATCAGTTAGTATGGAATGGGGCTTCTCCAGAGTTGTGGTGAATCCCGGTGGAACAACAGGTGTAGATGTATCAGTTTTTTTCTTCCCACTTCTCAATGTGAGGGCACTGACATTTCCCTTGGATTTGGAGTAAGTTGGGAAGGTAGATTTCCAAAATTCTTACTTACGAGTTCATAGAGGGAAGTGGCAATCTGTCTCATTTGAGTCTCTAACTCCCTTAGCTCTAAAACTTGACTCTTCATCTCATTCTGGTGATTATGAAAAATTTGATTCAGAAGGTCATTATTGTAATAATCTACCTTGGGTGGGGGATTCCATTGTTGTTGTCTTGTTGATTCTTGGGATTCAAATATCCTTTGGGTTTGTTGTAAACTCTGTTGGTAAGGCAGAGGCTGCTGTATGTTTTATTGAAAAGGGGGCCTATGTTGTTGTCCAGATGCATACCTCATGTCCAATTGATCCTTCCACTTTTGGTTGTATGTTGGAGAAAATGAATCAAACTTATTTTGAGGATACGTCTGTTTCTCTTGCTGATATGGTCTCCCATGAAACAATGCTGCACAATCTTCTATTTCTTGTAGTTTGGGGAAATAGTCTGTTGGGTGGCTTGACTCAGTGCAAATGACACAAGGCCTTGAATGAGTGGGTTGAGATGTCTTTTGATCCAAATAAATTTTCCTCACCATAGTGGTCAATTCTTCTAACTTGGTATCAATCAAATGACTCTCAAGAGAAGAAGGACTTACCTGATGTACTCACTTGACATGTGGTGTACCTCGATCACCAAATTGTTGGGAGTTTTTAGCCATCTTGTCAGTCAATGAACGTGAATCTACTATTGTCTTATCCACTAATGATTCTCTAGATGCAACATTCACCATTCTCCTCCCCATATGTGTGAGTCCTTCATAGAATTATTGTATTAGGAGTTTGTCACTGATTTGGTGGTGCGGAAAGCTTGCACACAACTTCTTTAATCACTCTCAGTACTCATACACTGACTCCCCTTGGTATTGTTTGATCCTAGAGATTTCATTATGAATGGAAGTGGTCCTTGATGCTGTAAAAAATATCTAAAGAAAAGATGTTTTAAATCATTCCAACAAGTTACATCTTCGGGTTGTAAATAATTCATCCAATCTTTCGTAGGTCCATCAAGTGAGAATGGGAATGATCTTAGTTTGATTTGGTCTTTAGATACATTTCTTGGTTTGAGGGTTGAGAAAACCACATTAAATTCTTTTAAATTTTTACTTGGATCCTCACTAGATAATCCATGAAATTTTGGAAGAAGGTGAATTAACTTAAATTTTAGTTTAAAGTCTGATTCGAGATTTGGGTATGCAATACAATTTGGTTGATAGTTAATATCAGGTGCATCCAATTCTCGAATGGTTCTATTAATCTCATTTCCATTATTTTCAGCCATTGGTTCATGTTTTATGGTTGAATTTGAATTTCTTCTAATTTCAATGTTTTGAGAGTGGAGGAATTCTCCAATTGTTTTAATGTTGATACTTCATGTAGACTAAGAATGTCTGATTCGATCCCGAAGGCTACGTTCAATCTCAAGGTCAATATCTAAGGGATCTTTGGGATTAGTTTGTGTCATAAATCAATGAAAGATAAAAAGGAAATGAAGAAAAGTGAACCATAATAAAATGAAAGTAATTTTGAGTTGGTCCAATAAAAATAAAAGAAGAGAGTAAGAGAAAAAAACTTGATAAAGGGGAAAGAAGAAATAAAGAGGAGAAGAAAATAATTAAATTAAAAATAAAATAAATACCTCTAATTTTTTGAATAAATTACATGCCTCCCTGAAAATGTTGCCAATTTGAAAGGTGATGTCATGGGCGCTTTAAAATGATGTTCGATTTCGGGTTACTTAGGTGCAGTAGAGAGGTGGACCAAGGTCATCTCTCAGAGGAGGAAGTAAATTTGAATACTTATTAATGGTATTTTAAAAATAAAATAAAAGGTAATAATAAAACTAATAGAAAGGATGTGGGGGGTTTTAACATTCATAAAACTAGAAGATGTTTTTCAGACAATGATTAACAGATGTAATCGATCTAACTATACCTCTTCATTTACATATTAATAATTATAATTCTAATTATTAACCATTTAATTATGATCCTATATTTTTTAACCCCATAAACCTATGAGAATTAACTTTACCGCAAAGATAAAATTACTTAAACCCTAGGCTAGCTTCGGAACATGAAATCACAACACCCTGCTTTGATTTATGTTCAAAGGTTAGCTTATGGTCAGTGGTTAATTAGAGAACATATCCACTCTATAAATGAGGATTGATTGAGTTTATGGATTATATTTTGACTCTATAAATTTTTCCTGTGTGGTCTTGTATTACTGATTAAGTTTTCACTCTCACAATTTACACAAAATCTCGACCTCACGTGTTTTTGTGTCAATTGATCAATTGCTTGATTAGTTTCATATAAATTAAAAACTCAATTCATAGATCATATTAATTGAATTATATCAGCTCAATGATTCAAAATAATTAAATGAAGAGAGTAGAAGATAGAACGATCACTAAGAAAACTACTCTTCCATGGGCAGTGTGGTCATCATGGAGACGTTTTTCATGAGAAAAGGATTGAAAGGGTAGAACTCAATCTTGTTTCCACTCATGAATTCCAGACCAAATATGAAGATTAAAAGAATAATAAAATTTAAAATAACATAAGAAAAGATAATAAATTAATGAATAACAAATAAATTTTTTAAGAAAACACAAACATTACAACTTGAGGAAGAAGAATAAGGCTTTGACGAAGGGATCCTTGATTCAAGAGCTGCCCTTATTGAATTTCTTAGAGGATTTGAGTGGAACCTCTTATCCACTGTCCTTAACTTCCTAATTCATGTCACCAACCCAACCAAATGATAAAAACAACAATTTATAAAGTGGTGAGGAGGCTATGTTCAAAGTGGTTTCAAGTGTGAATAGGGAATCTCGGCCAAATATTTTATGCCAATTTGCACCACCCATTTGACCACAAAAACGCGAGGGGAATCTATCCTTCCATAATGATGATTCGTACAAAAATGGTTCCTCGAGATCCACTCAAATTTAGGGCCTAATAAAATCAAAAATGAAGACATTATGGCCTAAATACTGAACCCATGTCCAATCTACCGAGTCCATCCCAACTTTGACTTCATGCCCCATTTTCACCAACCAAATGCATGATTTAGCTTCAATGTCGTAAATTAAAGCTGTATAATATTATGTCAGGAACACATTTTAAAAATAATGAGTTCAAATAGTTCAAATAAAATTATTTACTTTTGAAATACTTTAGTGAATATTTAAAGGGTAAAACTTGAATTTTCATCAAATTTTCAAATGAATGATCTAATCCCAAAAATTCCATAAATGAAAAAATTTAGCACAATGTGAGGAAATTATGTCATTTATTATCAATAAAATATTCAATAAAATAGTTTTTTATCAGAGAACTCCCCTAAAAATATAGGTAGAGTTATCCATTAAAATCATGTGAGGATCCTAGATAATATCAAAGACCCCATATAGAATGGAATATGTGGAGCGGGAGAAATTAAAGAAGCATCTTCAAGATATTTTGGAGAAGGGGTTTTTCTGACCAAGTGTGTCTCCTTGGGGGGAAACTATTCTATTTAGGAAGAATATGGATGGATCAATCTGGATATGCATTGATTATAAATAACTTAATAGGATCATAGTGAAAAACAAGTACCCTCTTCAAAGGATTGATGATTTATTTGACCAGCTTCTTTGGGATCAATTCTTCTCCAAGATTGATCATCGATCTGGTTGTCATCAATTGAGGGTGAAGAAATAAGATATTTCATAGACCAACTTCTTATCGAGTTATACTCATTATGAGTTTTTTTATTCCATTCGGCTTAAATAATTGTACAACAATATGTATAAATTTTATGAATATAGTCTTTAAATACTACCTTGATAACTTTGTAGTATTTTTTTATTGATGATATTCTGATATATTCCAAAATTATCAAGGAACATGAGGATCATATAAGGGTTATATTTCAATATATGAGTAAGGATAGGCTATTTTTAAAGTTCATAAAATGTGTATTTTGGATACAACATGCTTCTTTCTTAGGTAACATTGTAACCAATGAAGGAATATAAGTTGACCCAGTGAAGACAAGGATATGGACGAGTGGATTCATCTTATAATATTAACTAAGATTTATAGTTTCTTTGGTTTTCAGGATATTATAAGTTTTTTGTGAAAATAATTTCACAAATTTCTAATCCACTGATGAAGTTAACTTGAAAAGGGGCCAAATTCATTTGGAAAAAGAAGTGTGAAGAAATTTTCTAATATCTGAAGAAGAGATTGGTCCCACTTGTGTTAACTCTACCCTCTATTGGAGAAGGATTCATTGTTTTCGTTGATGCATCTATGAAAGGTCTTGGGTGAATCCTCATGCACAATTAAAAGGCTATTGATTATGTATCTTGACAGTTGAAGCCAAATTATTAGAATTATCCTACGCATGATATGGAGCTGGATTTGGTTGTTTTTTATCTAAATATATGGAGGCACTGTCTTAATGGTGATAAATGTTATTTATACACATAACATCAAAGTTTGAAGTATATTTTCATGGAAAAGGAATTGATTATAAGATAGAGGACATGGTTGGAACTTCTTATAGACTATGATTGTTTAATTCATTATCACCCCAGAAGAGAAAAAAAGTTTTTGATGCATTATGTTGGAAAGACCCAATTGATCTTGAAATGATAAGGAATAAAGATTATAATTTGATCAAAGACCTAGTAAAATTTGACATGGGAATCATAAGGGAAGGTACATTATCAATCCTATCCCAAATTATTTCTCAACCATCATTACTAGAGAAAATAACGAAATATCAAAAAGAAGATCCTTTGTTATAGAATAAGATAGAGGTTATGAAGAATGGGAAGTTTTCTGACTTCAATATTGATCGGAAAGGTGTATTTAAATTTCATACAAGACTATGTGTTCCATTTATTCCATAAATAAAGAAGGAGATTATATATAAATCTCATAGAGATATATTCTCTATAAATCTTTGAATCACAAAAATGTATAGGGACCTTCATCATCATTGTTGGTGGGATAAGATGAAAAGGTATATTTCTGACTACACTAAAAGGTGCTTGGTGTTTCAATAAGTAAATTTAGAGAGGAAACTTCCAAAAGAGGTTTTACAACCACTACCCATACTAACATGGAAGTGGCGCAATATCACTATAGACATTTTCATTGGTCTACTAATAATTTCCAATGAAATAATGTGATATTTGTTATAGTGGACTATCACACCAAGACATCCCATTTTATCTATACTTATGAAGATTTATCTCTTGACAAAATTTCCAAGATATACATGAAGGAAGTGGTAAGGCTTCATAGAGTGGAACTTTCTATCATTCCTAATCATGGTCCACAGCTCACATCAAAATTATAAAGAAGTCTTTAACATGATTTGAATAATGAATTAAAATTCAGTGAGGCCTATCAAACCCTAACTGATGTCCAATCTAAAAGGACAATTCATACACTTATGTACCTGCTAAGAACATACTCAATAGAATTTAATGGTGGATGGGATCAACATCTCCCATTAGTTGAGTTCTCATAAAAAAATATCTTCCATTGAATTTCACCCTATTAAGCTCTATATGGAAAGCAATATATATTTCCTACTTTTTTGGATGAATCTTGTGATAGAAAGATTCATGGGCCTGATCTTGTGAAAGATATGGCAAAAATGGTTCATGTCTTCTAACAACACATAAAGGCTAGTTAAATTCGGTAGAAGAGATATGTTGAAAACTGTCTAAGGGAGTTGGATTTTTATGTTGGTGACAAAGTGTTCTTTCAAATTTCACCCTGGAAGAGAGTCATGCAGTTTGGGAAGATAGGGATGTTTATCCCTAGGTACATTGTCCCCAATGAAATCCTTTATCGCATAGGAGTAGAGGCCTATTGGATAGAACTTCCACCAAACCTAGCTCAAGTTCATGATGCTTTACACATATCAATCTTGAAGAAGTACATATCTAACCCTTCACATGTACTGAATCTAGAGGTGGTATAACTTGAAAATGACCTTTATTATGAGTAGAATCTAGTGGAGATCTTGGCCTCTAAAGACAAGGTTCTATGCAACAAGACATCCCACCTCATAAATGTTTTTTGGTGAAACCCAAAAATTGAACAAGTGACATGGGAACTAGAGGAAACAATTAGGCATAAGTACCCACACCTTTTCACAACTCAGATAACGAGTTGAAATTTTTGGTGTGAAATTTATTAAGGGGAGAATAATATAATGACTGAAAATTTTTTAATGATAATTGTTTCCCAAAAATATTTGTTATATTGTTTTATACATAACAAAACTATATCTCAATAATAATTAAGTGAGTATAAATTGAAATGTGGCCATTGAGTTTCGACCATTATATAATATTTGGTCAATAATGACCATTGGAAAATATTATCATTGAAAAATATACTATTTATAATAATTTTAACATTATAATTAGTGTTTATAAGTAGAAATGACATAGGATAATTAATGCACAAAGAAGAAACGATGGCCTCAGCCAGTAGAGTTGTGTCGTATGAAGCCCATTTTTTCTAAACATGGGAGAGTGGAAACATCACTGGGATTCTCTCTTGACCAATCCAAATCCAAGCTTCAATAATTGAGGCTTGAATGAAATATCTTATGGTAAAAGATCGAGTTAGTAAAAATTACCACTCATGCGATGTTAGTTGAGCTGCCCCATGAGTTTATCACCATTGCACACATCACCCTTAGGTCATATACAGTTTTTATAAGGTGTTATTTGTCTACTTACTATTTACATAATGTTTACTCCCATTTTATAAAAACATTAATCTATCATTTCTTTTAAGAAAATTTTTTCTTAACAAAATTGAGATAGAATTTGATTAATTAATTTTTCAGATATAAAATATACTTTTCAGAAAAGATATAATTATTATAATAAAATAATGTACTTTGAATAATGTTTATTTTTAATAAATAATATTATTAAATTTATATTAATTAAAAATAAAGGATAAAATAATTTTATTTTATTTTCAAGTGTTAGAAATTTTACTATACATTTTACTATGCATTTTTAATCTGATGTAATTTTTAATAAATATGGATTTTTATATTTTAAAGTCAAAATTATCATATTTTTAGAATTATTATGAAAAACAGTAATATTATTTTTTAAACCATATCATTGAAATTAGGTATGGTTGAATTTATTATAATTTTCTAAAATACTTTATTTTTTTATGAATAGTAAAAACACAGTTTGTGTTGTTTTATATGTTTAATGACATAATAAATATTTCATAGTGATTTAATAAATAATTAACCATAATAAATGAATTAAAATATGTTATGTTAATAATATAGATCATTTTAATATATTTTAATCAATTTTCAAATATATAATTTAATTTCCAAATTTTAAAATGGAAACTTGACTTTAAAATTGTTATTTTGTGAAAAATCTAATTTTACGTAATATAAAATTGTGGTTGACTCTTGTGGGAAATAATGACATAACATATGATATAAGTTTCCAATACCAGGGGAAATTACCATGGAAAATCCCATGTTTTTTCAATTACCACTACCTAGGGGTCCAATGGCTTTATTTAGAAATTAATAAACAAATCCCCCACTTTTTCTATAAATACACACCCATTTATTCATTTCATTTCACTACCAATTAATCTATAATAAATATATGATATTATTACCTCCAAATTAGTCCTCCAATGGTCTCCTCAAGCCCCCAAGGTCACAATTTCTAGTTTTATGAGTTACTTTTCAAGGTAATGGAAATCCCCACTTCTCTTTTTCATTCAAGTTTCCTCTTTATGTGGTATGTCTTTCAAATTTATGAACTAAGTTACTCTGTCCAATTTATTTTATACCTTTACTATATTAACAGTATTTTATTAATGTTATTCTCACATTCCCTCTCTTTTTAGCTTTTTTTAAAACCATGTTTTATACCCATTATAATGCCGATTTTACTTCTCAAACATTCTCCCTTCTCCTCAAGAAATTCCCTTTTATTTTATTTATGTTACGGCCCAAAAAATATTTATTTTCTAGGTTTATTCATAAAGATTTAAAAATTATTTTTTTTATTCTATAATAGACATACATAAAACCCCCATTCTCTTTTTTGGGATAAATGACATAAATATCATTTCTTTAAGATCTTTTTTTAAAATCCCTAATTTTTAAATGAAATCTGTTTCTTTTATTCTCCACAGGTTATTTATGAAATTTTTTATTATGATATATGTGTATAAAATTATTTAACACATATTAAGGGATCTCCATGAAATTTCTACAATTTATTTGAGGGATAATTTAATCTTAATAGATGACAAGTTTTATGACACCTTTGTGAATAACCTTGGTACTTTTTATGACACTTTGGTGACAAACCTGGGTGATATTCGTATGAATGTATCATTTTAATTTTTTAGGCACATTTAAAATTTATTATTCACTTTCGTATTATCATTATATGCCTCTTTCTCATTACTTTTGGATAATATACAAGTTCTTATTGATGTTTCCTCAAGATCAATTATAAATGGTTTTCCTTGTTTTCCCTTACTAAGCCTTATGCTTTCCCTTTCCTTTAATTGATATCACCTAGTTATCAGATATAATAAATTTGCTTAGGATTAACCTTTTAATAATTATTTCTAGTGTCTTAGAATAATGTATTAACCATTCATATATTATGAACCTTGTTTCCAAGAAACAAAAATTTAAAATATCCTCTCTTTTGTACAATGTAATAAAAAGTCGCGATTGATTACAATTCTAAAAAGCTCCACCCACCAACCAATTATGGATAACAGTTGTTACTCCCCTTATATAGGTAGTCAAAAATATAGGTCCCACTTGGGGGACTAAACAAATTCTTATATCTATATATATATATATATATTCATTCCTGGAATTTTTATTTCAATTTCATTCTTAAGAATTAGATACAACCCAATCACTCTATTATTTTTTAGCTTAAAAGGTGTGATCCTTGTGATGAATTAATTATTTTACTTTTTGAGGACCATGATAGAATAATTCATCCACCAAAAATTGAAGTAATAGGACTAAATCCTCATGATAATTTCACTTTTAATGTTTATCTTTTAAATTCCACGCATTTGTTTCTTAAAAGCATTTTTTGAGATTTATACTAGAAATTTCCTTCCCATAATTGAATTCTTTCTTTACTTGAATTATATAGGAGGAATTATTTTCTTAAGAACCCTGTGATTCCATGTTTTATATTTCAATTATAAATATATTGAATGTGTTGGGTGGAAAATTTAGTTATTAATGTGAATCATATATATTAAAATGATGACTCATGATTTGAGGGAATTAGTTTATTCATGAAAATGAAATTAACTTATCATGTTTCATGCATTTAACTTAAAATTTTAATTTTAATTGAAATTTAAATATTATTAATTCCATGATTGATTTTCTAATGTTATATTTCCCATTACCAAGAGGATTTCTAGACCAATGTTTTTTTAATTTTATCTTAAAAATATTTCTTGAGTGATCTTGGGGCACACCACCTACTAGAACGTTCATTGGAATTTTTCAAAACTGTGAATGTGAAAAAACATATATAAAATGATTGAGTCATTTTTATTAATAAGACCTTATCCTTGAATATTCCTTTTACATTAATACTTTTTTATCTCATAGATACCATGAATTAAATTGTTTGGAATGAGCCATATTTCAATCAATATTTATCCATTCCTACCAAACTATTAGTATTTTTCATTATATTTTAATGTTAATTTGTGAGGGTGAGGGAATTAATTGTGAAAGGATGCACTGGATTGAATGGAAAAGGTTTGGGGTGTTATTTTTGGGTATTGAGGAACTTTTTTGATTTATTTATTATACTTTATTATTTTCACTTCTTTAAAATAAAAAATTAATGGGTTATAAATTTGAGGGATAAAAAAACAACATTAATAGACTGATGATTTTTATCATATGTTGTTTGGTGGTTGATGTGAGATTCATTCTAAGAATATATTTTGAAAAAGTAAATCAAAATATGAAAGGGTACTTTGAAAATAAGTATAAAAGTATATAAGATTAAAGAAAGATCACATCATTCATTATGATTTAATTTTTCAAAACATTTACTTTGATCATGGTAAGTGAGAGTTGTCATTTCAAATGGGAGATTTTCATTGAGATTTTAATTTTGATATCATGATTTTTACATTCAAAGATAAACTTCCTCTTTGAGCCTTAATTTTTAACATCAATTTCTACCAACCTTAATCCTAATATTTATTTTAGCCTTGATTGAAAATCCCTTATAATTTTATGTGACTTTTATATTTAAAAAGTGGAGAAATTAGTTCCTTTACAAGCCTGTGGATAAGGATGATGTTCTAATGATATGAGAATAATTATAATTGAATATTTTTCAAGGGTGATGAGTCAAAATATTCAAAAGTAATGTAAATAAAAAGCTATCATGTTTAATAATAATAAATTGAGGATATTGAATGAATGAAATGAGTGGTTTCATTGTTTTCAAAATAATAAAGTAAAATACATGGATTTGGTTTTTCTTTGAAATGTGAGAAATTAAATTTACTTTTAAGGCTGAATATAAAATTTTGGTTTAACATTGATAACTATTTTATTTAATTGCTTTGAAATCTTAATATTTGTACAATTGTTGAACTATATAAATTTAATGCCGATATTTAATATTTGAGGAAATGTATAGTAAACGTGTGGTTTAGTTGACACACTCAATGTTTCGTGAAATTTTGTAATTATTTTCTTTGGATTTTAATGAGATTTTATTCAATTTTCAAATGTATTTAAATTATTTATTAACAAATGGTAATTTTCAAATAATTAATTAAAATTGATTTATAAGAATTTGAATATTGAATTTTTAATAAATATGAATATTTTTTTAGAATTATAAAAGTTTTTAATAAATTTTCTGCTGTTAGTAAATGGGATAGTCAAATGGTATCCCTCAACTAGAGGGTCACAAATCACATAGCTAGCCCTATGCGGCTCGCTAGCCATATATCCCACCAGGAAGGACTTCCTATGAATTGGGGAAGCATAAGCATGTGGGGAGGATCTAGTAGTGTGTAGGTGGTCTAAGGACCATAAACCAACATGTAGTGGTAAATCCCACACGGAAAAGGGAGGATAGCTTCATCGGGGGCCCAATACTGAGAGTAGTACAAGTCCTCTAGCTATAGTTTGACTTCATTTTCAGATTGGAGTTATGCGTTGATATGTCAATGCTTTCCAAAATTATACTTTCTTATGATTTGGGATGGGTTGTTATGTGAAAATTGATCAAATTTTATAAAAATGGTTTCATCCTACCTTATTTATGCTCACTCGTGCTCAAATAGAACCTTCAATTGTACTCTACCATCTCTAGCATAGGATACTACCGTACCCTACCACCGCCACAACTGTAACTTGATGAAACCACCATGGAAGCTTCCATGGGAGATCAATCTTAAGATAGACCGATACTTTCATGGACCCAAAACTCCATGGATGATATCTGGATCCTCATTTGACTATCATGGACACCATTTCAAAGACTACCAAAGATATGCAATGCCAATATGAGCTCCCTATAACCACTATGAAAGTCAGAGGTTTTGTTGGAGTTTGAATGTGCCATTTCCACATATGCCACACTCACATCCTATAGAGTCACCACATAATTAGATTCCACACTTCCCTACTTCCATAAAAATTCATGCAAGAATGAACAAGGTCATGATGCGTTACAGGTCTGTAGTCCACACTACAATGATTAGAAACCCGATGTTTTCATGTATTTTCAAATATGACATCTAGGGTCTTAGGGGGGGATTTATCCTAATATAAAATTTTAAATTCCCAAAGATACAATATGATATGAAGGAGTGGGGAGGATGAGGCAGCTCTTGATGCCTATAAAGGGGATTCATGCCAGGAAACATAGGGCATTGTAGCTTGGAGGGAGGCTAGACTACCAAAGGAGCTTTTGAATTATCTTATTTTTTAAATATGCTTTGTTTTATTTTTATTTTATAAAGTTTAAACATAGTTTCTCAATTAATATTATCTCACAAATTTTTTTCAAGTGTTTACCACTATTCTTCTTTTTCTTCTTGTTATTCTTATTACATTTCTTCTACCTCCACCTCCTCCTCTTCTTTTTATTTTAATTTCTTTACTAATCTCTCTTATGTGTTATTATTTTCTTTATATTTCATGTTTTCTTATTATTATCTTTCTCCATCATTATTTTTTTTGTTATTTCCTTTTTTCTCATCATTCTATCCACCTTGACCTCTTACTCTTGATAATGTGAGGTTGATCTGAGTCTTTTCCTCGAGGGAGGATCGGGTGCTGTTGAATTTATTCCTTCAATTTTAAAATGTTTTATTTATGTTTATGGTGAGTAAGAGTGATGTGTATGGGTGCATAGATTTCCCACAAAAACACATATCTTAAACCCATTTCTATTATTTTGTTTAAAACATTTCACATTATTCCATTAAACAAAATATCCTTAGTTAATTGAGTTGAGTCATTCAAATTACGAAAAAACGAATGTTGGAGTTATGTACTTGATGTTTCCACACTCTCAATTAAGGTGTTTCAAAAAAATTCATTATAGGAGGATATTGAATTTATTTTTCTTTGGAATTCAAGACTTCACAACTTCTAAATCAAATAATAGTAATTCAAGAGTGATATTTCAAAACTAAATTATTTAACTAAATTTAAGTATCTAGTATGAATAATGTGTGGAACCTAAAAAACCCGAAATGCCATGTTATTTATTTTATACATCATTTTTTTAAATACATGGTAATTTATAATTTCATGTCATCTCATAATTTTTGAAAAAAGAATACAAACTTAAAAAAATTATTATTTTAAGAAAATATCAAAAAAATAAGTAGTTTAAGTGGATTAAATTAAGAAATTGAATCAATTGTGGAGCTCCTCAAGTGAAACAACCCTAATCAGATGCAAAGATTCACTACGAAAAATTAGAAATTTGCTTTTTCCATACCCCGTGGTAGGCATTCATCAGGAACTAAATTATTTAAATAGTATAATTACACAAAACAACTTTGGACATGCAGGTCCAACATAATAAAAGAGGGATGGATGACACACATGTAAAAATATTTAATTTAATAATACATAATTTCAAAAACTATGCATTAAATATAAATTAAATTAAACCAACACATACATAGGTCTGGTCAAATATCATGATCGATCATATACATGTGACGATTATGCATTTAAAACAACTTGCTATAATTAATTTCAAATAATTAACCAATAAGATAAAATGTGCTGAAATTAATTTGATTATTGGTCTTATTAATCAATTAACTAATTTTATATTATTTAATAAAATCATCATAAAATTTCCATCCATTTTGATTTTAAATAAAATAAATTATTTTAATCTATTTAAAACTTAATAAAATAGTACACAACTTTGTAATTGGAAAAAACATCAGTGAGTACCTATTTGAAATATTTAGTATGGTTATAATTGTATACAATGAAATCATATAAAATATTGTCTACATGTAATGTTTCATAATTTTATGGTGTGTGCTGCCAAATTAATGCCATATGGAACACATGATTATAATGATTATATAATTTAATGTTTTGAGTCTATTTTATGTAATAAACATACTTTAATTGTGGTTTTTAATATTATTTGAAATCAAAAAAATCATTTAATATAATATAAAACATAATGATCAGTGTGTACTTTCAATTTAATGACTCATGGAACTTAGTTTGATGAGGTTTAATAGAGTAATTAATAAAATTTAATATTTTTTAGTAAAGAGATAAAGTACATGGTATGTGAAATCTAGCCACACAGTGTGTACATCACTTTTTAGGATATCCACAGTACACACCTAGGGACTCATTATGAAATTATTATGGGAATTTATGAAGTACAAAGTGTATATGAGGCATGAATGGTGTGCACTTCAAGTTACATGGTTGTCAGCATGTACATGTAGTGTATTAAATATATGTGGTGTATTAATTACTCTATACATCTTTCTTCCCTATTTTCTTCCGATAAAACATGTGGACTATATGGTGTGTAGGTAACATACATGGTTTATAGTCCAGAAAAACATTTTTCCAACTAGGTTGGTCAATACATGGTGTATTTTTTTCATGTGGCGTGTATTAATCACAAAATGACCTAGAGTCAATATGGGTGTCCTAGAATAATAAACAAGGATACAAGGTGTGTGAAAAGAATATATGAATTCTAACCTTGTATTATCCATAAAAAAATATTAGGACCTATAGGTGGTTTGTTTATATTCATTCTTTATTGATAATTAATAGATCTAGGTTATATGGGAAATAAACTAAGGGTAGGAAGAAGATATTTTGATGACAGATCAAGATTGAGTTAAAACTCCAATGAAAATTAACTTTTAAATGTATAATGATCAATAATCAAATAAAGAATTTTAATTTTTAATGTGACCACTCTGATATATATTTTATGGTTTGAGCACAATAGAAGAACTTATTAGGGCTAATCAGGACTCAACAGTTTTTTGATTCAATGGATCATGAGTATATTGTAAAAGACATAAACATAATTACCAGTGATTGTTTTGTAAACAATATTAGAATAGAAGTTATCCAAAAAAAAGAAAATATTTTAGAATTAAATTTATAATTAATTTAAATAGATCTGAAGAAAGAATAACTTGGTCTTGAGATCTTTTTTTGATGAACAACTTGTCCATATAAAACCCTTTTTGGAAAAACAACATTTCTCTTGTAGGATCTAAGTGTAGAATCCCTCTCTCATTGATCCACATGTGCTCCTATGATCATCGGATAGTACTGATAGATTTTCAAGGGCTATAACAGCTGATTAATCACTACGTAGTTTTTGTTTTCAGCATAGTGATATTTTATTTAGTCTTGAAGAGTTATCCTTCGTTCTTGAGATGATGGAGGAAGGATGAAAATATATATATAATTATTCAGTATTGAGAGAGATCTCTGGGTTTTTTTGTGCACAAAAATTCTCAATTTTGATCAATCTCTACAAAATAGACACAATAATCTATTTATAGAGTTAGGGTTAGGGTTAACAAGTTATTTAATTTTATAACAACCCTTAAATGATATATTAATCCTTTTATGACCTCTTTCCATGTAATAATAATGTAATTATTATTTTCTCATACTGTTCGCTACTTGTAACAATGAAAAATATTATTTTTACCATCTTTCATGTTAATATTTATTAACAGAAACAATCTTAGTATGCCAATCCTCTTTTACATTTTTCAAACAGATGATAAAATATTTAATTCTTTAATAAATAAATATTATATATCTAGGTAATTAAATAATTATCTTGTGAATAAATATTTCATTAATTTATGTGTTCAATAAATCCTAAATAAAATTATTCCTCAGACTTGAGAATAGTATATTTTCTGATAATTAAATTCAAATAGAATTTAATTCAGACCTATGGAAACACTTTGTGTGTGACCCTTTAGGATTATTACATATTTAAATTATGCGGTTTTTCATAAATTCCAAGATTACAATCAAGAAATGGCCCATGGTACCCAATAAAAAAAGTTAATGTCATAGTGTCGACAACCACACATGAGTGCCTATTGTGTAATATAATCTCTTTTATCGTGATATCTTATCAAGAGGGTTTCAAACCCATGTCATCAAGTTATATACTTGATACAACATTCGTTGACTATCAAAACATAAATCATTATTACACCATAGACATGGAATATAATGAGATAATTTAATCTCCATCCAAGGGTTTTGATATGAACTTCCCTAGATATGGAAGCGAAAAAACATTCCTCGCCTTATTCATTAATTTCATGTTGTTCATGAAGCACCCAATGTACCCAACTTTTCCATGACATGTATCATATTGTTTATGGAAATACATCTAACTATGTGAGTCAGGATATGTATTAATAATATTCTTAAATTCAAATTATCATTACATATGCTCGCATACAATAATATCCAATGACACATTAACATGTGAAATTTCTATCGGTGGTTCTATTCTCATAATCTTTTGCCTTTGAGACTACTAAGTGAAAACATCATGAGATAAAGTATCATCTTCTTACGAGTGATCACACTTTATGGTTTTAAGACCCCGTATCTATGAGGTACATATAATGTTTTCAATTTAACTCATTGGTATTTACCTAATGTGAGTGTCTAATGATATCATGGAAGTTTTGGGGGTGTATGGGGATTGTTTGGAGCCCAAATCCTGGATTTTAGAGAAAAATAGATAGTCCGCACTATTGGAATAAACCATGAAACCCAAGAAGCACAGTTTGGAGTAACCATGTGGTTCTAAATAATGGGTTGTAATAGGCTACATGGTTAAAGTAAACCATGGAGCCTAGGTATATGCCTATAGACGTCGAAATACACTTAAGGACTAAAGAGAGCATCCTTAGATAAAGAGAATATATCTTTTGACTCGGCGGCCAATTTTGGGACTAACCAAAGGGCTGCATGAAAAATCCAAGTGGTGTGCGAAAAACCTCTTTCCCATGCAAAAACAAAACAGCAGAATCAAAAGAAGTTCTACACGCGGGCGTGGAAACTTCTAGTCCACCGACACTGGGGCTGGGTTTTTGGCACTGATTGACTTCTGCATGAACCCAATGGGCCCTAGTGCCTATAAATAGAAGGGAGGCACTTTCTCTTTCGGTGGATGAATAATCTGAATCATCTCCTCTATGTGAAATTCACCACTTCCGCGCACAAAATATGACTTCCAGGTATGGGATTTTCTGCAATAGGTCTCCCAGGGGTCCACCTTCATGTGGGACCACTAGGGTATGAACCTCGCCCAAGTGCTCACATACTGGGACTATTACGCGCAATCCCTCCACCTACATGAAAAACATGCACCACCTTTTGTGCATAGATCCTCCAGTTGTGCACCTGTTGTGTGAAAACCCCCTCTATTGTGTGCAAACCTTCCTTTCCACTCACCCCAACTATTTGCGCAAAACTACTCTAGTTGCGCGCCTATTCTGCGCAAACCCCCATTGTTGTGCATAAACATTCCTTTCCGCTCTCCCACCCTTTTCCGCCCAACTTCTCCATTTTCATGCAACCCGCCCTCCTTGTGAGTTCTCTTTCTCACATGTTCAATGTCCCTCTTCCCGGCATCATCTTTGGGAACTTCTTACACCAAAAACATCTATGTTACGCACCCTTCTCTTTTACATACCTCTAGGCTTGTACAAAGTAACTTCAAAGTCCCTTGGGTGGTGCTTCCCATTATATTGATTCACCTCATGCTTCTTCGCATAGGCATGCTAACAACTATTGATTTTTCACATAGCCATACTAATGTAGACCCCTTAGTGGATCACTCCACAACACCCAAACACTACGACATTGTTGATGACTTCCCTTCTGCAAGGGAAGGCAGGCATCAGTTATGTAAGACCTCGAGGTTGATGAGTGAACTTGCCTTGTCTAAGCTATAGGATGTTAAACTGCCAAGAATCATCTTCCTCAACACATGATGTTAAACTGTAGCCTTTCCCTGTGTATTGCACGTTGGGAGCCCCATATCAGACATTCTCTATGTCAGCTCGTCTCCATGGGAGTGAAATATTCCTCACATGGAATGAGATCCTCTTTGCTAGAGCGGCGTCTGTTCATGGGGAAAGGGAAACCAGCTTGGGTTAATCCCTATCCTTTCATATGGGATGCAGCATCCCAGCTCATCCTATATTCTTCCTAGACAAATACCAGAGTTGGGGATGAGCACCAGAACCCTCCTCTCATCTGGTCCGAATCCCTCTCCCATTGGGATTTTTTTCCACTCAGACCTCCATCATAGAGTAAGTCCCAATATCTACCTCTTTGGGCTGCTAACCACACATTAGCCCATGTTTCCACTTTGGTCCTCTAACCACATGTATGCCCCACTCCACTTCCCTCAGACTCACCCTTCACAATGTGATATTTAGGTCTCTGTTTCCTCTTGTTTCTCACACCGAGAATGACTCACGTGGGCTTAGAGTAAGCATTAATAACGACAATCTCCTTGGGAAGCCTAGTGTGTAAGCCCCAACACCATTCCAAACTATGTTGATCCTTTCCAAGGAAAGGTATGTAGGATGACTCTATAATGTTCAAGCCGAACAACCATTGGTCCCAACCCTTTTACGTTGGTTCACCAAAACTCATTCTAGAACTATGTGGACTTTGATCCTTTCCATGTAAAGGTACGTAGGATGCCTCTTGGAGGTTCAATCCCAACAACCATTGGTCCTGACCCCTTCACGTCGTTTCACCAACACCCATTCTGAAACTACATGGACTTTAATCTTTGCAATGGGAAGGTACATGGGAAGACAATATGAGGTTTAATACTAACTCCCATCAGTCCCAACCACTTCATGTTGGTCCACCCCCATCCTATATGACGTTAAACTATACGCCCCGATTTTGTCCTGCATGACACTAAACTGTCCCCCAATCAGCGGAAATCCATTATGATCCCACCCATCAATAAGCTGTTGTGATCCCATCTAGCAGTAAGCTATTTTCAACCCTATATAGTGGTAATTCATTGCATTCCCCTTTGTTGGGACCAACATATCTTTTCTACCCCACAAATGTCAGACCAACTCGGGCTGCTAACCATGCGTAAGCCCCAATAGATCATCGGGTCGCTATCCTCTGCGTACACCCTAATTCTATGTCCTTGTCTTGAACTATATGAACATTGATCCTTGCTAAGGCAAGGTACGTAGGACACCTCCCTCAAGTTCAACCCCATCACCCATGTCTCATCCTGGTCTTCCTCTCAATCCTATGTGTTTTAGGAAGGTCATTACCCAACCCAGATGTTCGACTTCCTCTATGTCCCCTCCATACAGTTCACCTCCTTAGGTGTCCCATCGCCTCACTGAACTATGCAGACTTTGATTCCCTTTTATAGGGATATGTAGGAAGTCTCTTTAAGGCTCAAGCCCAACTTCAGTGTCACCATCGCGTCGGCTCCATCTCAATGTCCATCCACTATCGACAATCCACATCCATCCTTATTCTCACCCGGGCAGCCACATCCTGGTGGAGTCATGTCACCCACTTTCTTGCTGCTCCAGCATTAGTACTCCCTCTAGGGGTTACACCAATATAATTCACTCTAGTCAGTGTTCTGATCTGTACAGTCCATCTTCTCTAGATGTTAAACTTGCGGCATACCCTGTGTTAAACATGGGAAGCTGAGGAAAACCACAGAGACATGAATATGGAATATAATTCCCCACATTCTATGTGGGATTCCTCGGGCTTCCGCACCCTCAATAATCCCTATCATAAGGGAAAGAAACCTAGATGCGCTATTGTTCTAGCATCCAAACATGGTAGTGATTCCCAATGTGACTTCTCCCTCGACTGAAGTTTTATACCCTGGTTGGACCCCTTGGAATGTCCGAGCAGAAGCAGTGTAATTAACTGATGCCCATGAAGACATGGCACTAGGAAGAGTGTCAAGATCAATGTTTTAATCTATAAGGGAGACCTGGACTAGGAAACGAGTTCTAAGGAGGAATCCACATAAGGAGAAACCAACATCCCATCATCCTGTTTGGATCAAGGAGAAAATGTCCTTGAATAGGTGATGGATGTCACCCGCCTTTGGAATGTGGGAATGTGGGGCAATAGAAAGTGCATCCTCATTCTCCAAAATATAATAATGTGCACGCCCGGACGAAAGTGTTGGAAATAGAAATGGTGAACCCGACATGAATTTATTCTCCTCAATATGGATATTAGTAGCATTCAAGACATTATTCTGATAGCATGTTACTGGATTCATGTATCCAGCACCAGGTCCAGCCCAGAAAATAGTGGGGCTCATGTGAAACTCACCAGAAGTCAGGGAAGTTAAAACATTGGACATCTCGGTTTGGGATGTTTTCTACGTAGATCCTTCTTACTAGCCATAGAATACTGAATGATGCTAAGGAACTAGGTGTCAATTTCCTAGTTTTAGAACTAATGGTTTAATCTCCCTACCTTTCAGGACCCAAGCTACCATAACAAGAAACTGATTACCACCCACCCACTGAGGCAGGGGCAGGGGTAGAACCAACATGTAAATCCTACATGGATCCACCGATTCTATGATATCTTACACACCTATAGATGCTAGGTTCACATGCCCTATCTTCTCTTCTGAGTTCGTTTAATGAAGGGTGATAAATGACCTCTTCTGCCAACACGAGGAGGAGGGGATTATCCCGACTTGGGATAGGGCTCTCTAGGATTTAGATTTTTCTACGTCTCATCGCCACCACCACCCACAAGGGCCATGCAGGGAGCCACTACTCCCCACTCTGACGCAAAACCGTTTTGGGAGTCTCTCCCTAGAACACTTCGATGACTCCCACCACTACGCCGATTAGGTGGGGGATATCTGTTCCTGCCCGAGCGGGATCCCATTCTAGGGGCTCCCAAGGAGGTCCCCACTAGGCCACACCAGCACCACCACCTATCCCCATGAATTGAAAAGAAGGTAAGCTATGCGCCTACACTTTCGGCCCTAGTCTGGCTGACCCAATGCCAGTGTTCAGTGCAGGCTGAGGAGGATGCTCTCTAAGGGGCATCAATGTCAGCAACTACCATGGGTTGGGCCACCACCGATGTATATCATCAACCCTTTATGTATGCTGATCATGGGCCCTTATACAAAAATCCTGGATCGAGGCACCAACCACCCCACAGGCATGCTAGGTCGACTCTCCTAGTCACCGGTGCTGGGAGCACCCGCCGCAGACCGACCCATGACAATGACACCCAGTACGGAGATCCTCCTCATAACACCACCATTGAGAATGTGGGTCCTCCCCTATTCCAAGTTCGGAATGGAGGTCTAGCCCATGCCACCTTCAATCTGAATGAGGGTCCTCCCCATGGAACTAGAACTCATTACGGAATCCCATTCTACACTTATGACATTGAGTATGGGGTCATTCCTCCTACCACAGACCGCTGATGTGGAGATGTTACACATCTGGTCAATATATAGTGTGGGGGCATCCACCATGTCCTTACAGTAGCCAGTGAAGGTCCTACTCACCCCAACAGTCATAGTAGTGAAGGTCATCCTCGCTTCATTGGCACCCAGCATGGAGGTCCTACCTATGTTCGGCTTGACTAGTATGAGGACCCTCCTCGCACTGACGTTGCTAGGGGAAACATGCATGGAGGACCTACCCATGCTTCTACCATCTCCAGCGGATGGAATACCCACTATGGCACTTTCTGAAAATATTCCCTCTGCACATCAGTATGTGGACACATTGGTCCTCCCCATGTTCCCTTTGATATCTGCCCAAGTGTTACTCACACCACAACTCACTCAGGCAGATGTCCTCTCTGCCCCAGCACTAGTACTGCTGAAGTTATACCTCGTGTAGAAAATATACCCTATCCCGAAGAACCATCTTTGGGAAGAATGGTGGGTCATCACCACCACAAAAATAATAACGTGAAGATTTAGAAAAATATTAAACCTGTATACTGCTCAGATTCTAAGGAGGAATATGATTCATCAATGGAATCCTCACCTCAATCCTCTATGTTAAGGGTTGGGGCAGGAACAAGGCACATCAGCCTCATAATTCTGGAATGTGTGGTCCATGGGATCCCTACCTCCCTCCACAGATACATCCAGGAGGATGAAAATTTACAACCCCCTAGGGTTTGGCAGTGAAATCGCTACCATCATCACTAAGAGAATTCTCTACCTCAACCAGAGATCACAGAGAGTTATTCTGGGGATTGACGGTGAAGGACCAACAACATGGTCCACCGCCAGTAGCCACAGTACTTTTGCCAGAAATTGAAATCGCCAGCCAGTCTTATCATGACATAGTGGCTAAGTCACGACACTCTTCAGAGGATAGCCCAATATGTGGTGTGTTTTCAGCTCACTCGTCATATTCTCTACCGGCCAGCCATCAATCTCAGTGGTCTGATTCCTTACCAATATTGGTTCCCCAGCTGCCTCTAGTCGACGAGCGGGGAAATCAAGGGCCAGACCATGAATCCAAGCCGAGGATCTTGTGGGAATTTCTTGCAGCGGACCATTTCCCAAAGATGTTTTGGCCGATTACAGTGCTAAATTTTAGGGCACCAGAAGCACTCACCCAGGAGGAGGTTGGATGCTTTAGCAAGACCCTCTGGGTGACTCATTTACGTCTTCATCATTGACGAGTGGCCTTCCCCAAGAGTCATGAGCACTTCGAAGACATTGTTCAACAATACCGTTTGGTTGATTTGGCTGCACTCCTTGTGCCCTAGTGCCCTGAGTCACCAGGCCGCCATAGGACCCTCCAACAAGGGTGCATCCAGAGATTTAAAGTGCTCTGTAAGATAATCAAGGAGGTTTCTCCCTATGTCAAAATCTATGGTTGGGGTAGTATGTGGCCCTCCATTTCAATTATATCTGGTGCCAGCCTGATTTTTCGAGAGACATAGAGGATATGCCTCTAGGAAGGGTTGCAATTAACATGGTTGACCTATCTGGGGAGAGAACGAGTTAGAGCTTCTCGGAGAAAACCTACCCCCGAGGGAGTCTCACACCTATTGGATCCATTGGGAAGGATTCTCACCAAAAAAGGAATTTACTGAGTCTTCCTATAAATACCAAGTCATTAACACTTGGAAAAAATCAAAATAAGGGAAAAGAGCAATTTAGGGCCTTCAAACCCTCGGAACCATCTGAATCAGTTTATAAGATAAAAGAAGATCCCAAAAAAGTCACGTTGCATCGGAAACCTAGAGTGCGTAAGAAAATGGTCAATGAACTCCATGTTGAATGCACTGTGGAGTGATGATCGGACTACAGTGATCCTCGACCAAGGCAGTAGGGGCAGATACAATTTCCCTTTCAGCAAATTGCCTCTAGGTGGCCCAGATCATAATGTCCACATAGACAGGGCTGAAGACGGAGCCTATGGAATGAGGGAATGTTACGTATCGCCAAATCTTTTTGAATGACGTGACAGTCCTCGAGACCCATCTAAGGTTCCCCAACTGCTCCATAGGTCATTCCACTAACCGCTCCATGAGCCACTGGGCCTGGATATCAGGTTGGAGAACCCGGGAGTGCACTGGTGGTTAGGGGTCCCCTTCAAGATAGGAACCTCTGCCTATATGATCTAATGGCGGCAATCATTGCCCGCTTAGAGGCATTAGAAACTTGATAAGTGGAAATCCCACCTAATGGAAAGCTATATCTGGTGTGGGTGGATGATATTCCAGCACCACTAAGTTTCAGAAATCCCACATTTTCCCCCTTTAATGGGGCGGGTGACCTGTTGCAGCATTTGGTCCTCTTCATTTCAAGTTGTGGACCCATGTTGGGAACTCTGGAATAGCAGTATTCCACCAAACTCTGGTGTTTTTTTTCAGACATTTGAAGGGCCTATGTTTTTCTGGTATAGCCAGCTACCCATCAGATCAATAGCTGGCTGGGAAGGCCTCCATAGGCAATTTCCTTACCAGTTCAGTTCCACTACACATAAGTCGAGTATTGCAGACTTATTAAAGTGAAAATAGAGGCCTGACAAGCATATCACAGACTTTGTCGCCTAGTGGAAAGAGCTCACATACTCTCTTGACATGTCGCCGACTTAGGAGAAACTACTGGTGATGTGTGTGGGGAATGTCAAGATAGAACTGGTCCCCTCTCTGATCACCCAGAATTACCCTAGGGTATTCTGAGACTTCTTCGATAAATCCCAACTCCTAGAAGAAGCCTTACAAGAAGCCAGCCAGGCATGTTCGTTGCATCCTACAATCCTAGTGAGAAGGGCCACTAGGGCCAAGCCTGTTGTGGTGGCTCAAATAGAGGCACACAGAAAACTGGAATTATTACCGGTGGAGCTACCTCCGCAGCCTCACAGGGCCCCTCTACCTCTAGCACAGCCTCCGACCCAACATCGCCTACCGTAGAATCGGTAGGCACCCCCACAAAATTTGTCACCACTAAACAGGGAAGATAATCAGGCTCCCCCTCCTCAACAGGATCCTCCATCCCCTAGTCAGGGATAGGCTCCCTAAGCCCCCTTCATGAATAAGAGAAATTGGACATATTCATTCAACGAGACTCAGGTTCCTAGTTATTTCCAATGTTTTTTGGAATGGGGGATTTTATGTTTTTCTTATTGCAAGAGGTTAGAAGACACGAACCTCACTGATTGCCCTAATTACCTCCCCTATAACCAGTTCTAGTGGAACACCCTCAAATAGTTCTATGTGTTTAATGAATGGCTTGAAGACCGGGTGGATAAAAACATAGTTCAGTTTGGCCCAACTCCGTCACAGTTGGCATGTGTCTTTATGAAGCCAGACAACAACAGTGACAACGAAGGCAAGTGACATCAGGTTTCTAACCATGGATCGCAGAAGTATGATGATTGGATGGCTCTTAAGACAGTCACTCATGCCCATTGTATTATCCAAGCACTCATGAATCAATCCAAACCTTCAGAATACGTTGCACCATCCACCGCCAGTACTTCTGTGTCAACATCTCAACCATCCTCTTCCCAGAAGAGAAATCATCGGTGGCACAAGGAAAAACAAATTCCCCCACCAATGACATCTCCATCTTGTACTCTAGATGACATCATTTCCCCAAGTATGGCGATTCCCCCCAGAATCCATCCAGTAGTGAATGGATCTTCAAGTAACATTCAAGGGTATGCCTTAGTTAAAACCGTAGAGCAGGTAAACATCTACATGATTCCTAATGATGAGGAGCACTAGGAGGATCCTCCCAACATCCCCATTCCTCGCTAGTGTCGATAGATATTTGGCTATATGGGTCGTCAGAGTGCCTCAGTTAGTATTTTCAGCCAGGCTGTTCATGCTACCGAAACCAGGCAGTATGCCCAACATAGAGCCCAACATGCACAACCTTTTCATTTGATGTCATCAGGGACGTCTTCATCATTGTTTTTTTTGTTGGATCTGGCAGAGCCATCCCAACCGCACCGTGATCAGTCATCTGGCCCTCATCCAATAGTCACCCTATAGGATTCGACTAGTGAGGAGAGGGATATTTCCAACACCAGTCAGTCATCAGTCCAGCCGGCAGGGCCCACCATACCTCCTGTCATAGAGAAACCCCATGTAAGCAGAAGTTCACTCCTGGGATGGAAGTATGATGTCCTCAAGCATCTTTCCATCTTTCTAGAAAGGCTCTCCAACCTTGAAGCTCTTTTACTATCGGCGGATATGTTTGAATCCCTTGCTATGGCTTTAAGAAGCCCCCTCTAGTTCAAGACATTGGTAGCATCCGCGGAGGCCTTCCAGGATGAGGCAGTAAAACATGCTAAATTTGAGGCCATTATCTCGTTCTCTGGAGAAGATGAAGGCTCTTCCATACAGGTACACATTCGCCCACTGTACTTCACCGGCCATTTTAATGATGTGGAGGTTCATTGCTCTCTCATCAACACAGGATCTGGAATCAAACTAATCCTGACTTGGACACTTCAAAAATGGGGTTGTTTGAAGATGATCTGAGTCCCTATGGCCTAAAAATTCAAGGTTATGATTGGACAAAATAGACATTGGTCAGCAGAATTTGTCTGAGGACCCAGTTCAGTGGTCTAGAGGCCAGCACCTAGTTCATGGTTGTATCCCAAGACACTACCTAAAATGCATTTATGGGAAGGCCATGGCTCCACCTTCATGTGGTGGTTCCTTCATCGTATCACTAGTGCCTCAAGTATTCCCTTAATGGTGGAGTGGGCGTACTTCAAGGTGACCCATATCCTTTTGCCTCTTGTGAATCTCGCTATCTGGATGCTGACTAGTACAAGAGTAAAGAAAATAATATTCAGTCCAACAAGGTTGAGCATGCTATGGTTGTACCCGACTCGTGGACAGATCTAAATAATGCCTACATCTTTCCAATCCACTGATTGGATACTACAACACTGGACATGGGACAATGCTTCGTTGTTTCAGGAACAATGGGGAACACATTCCCAAGCCTAATCGGCACCGAAATATCACCTCATACTCCTACATGAATCAGTCTCAGGTAATCTCGGATCCCCCTACTCCCATAAGGTACTGGGATGTCTTCCCCATGGAGACAACAATACATCATACTTGCTTGTTCTACTGGGATAGGATATACCGGATCAAGTCATCATGCCACTATTTCTTTGATATCATCAAGCGTAGCCCCTTATGCTGATGACCGGATGGGATCGAATGGAAATATTTTATTGTTATGGTTTCGGCAGCACGGGACTCCCCTGATACAGTGTCCACTACCACTTAGGCTGGTACCAGTCTCCCATCAGGATCTGTTTACTCATAGAAAACTCATCCCACCATGGATCCCTCCTCTATAAGTGAAGAAGTTGATTTAGAGGATGCTCCCCTGCCTTTGAAGAGGGAGTCTCCACCACAGTTGATAAATTGGTACAGGTGAACCTCCGTAGCAAGGAAGACCCGAAACCCATATTGATCAGTGCTTCTATGCCCCTCGAGGAGCAACATCAGTATGTGGACATCATTAAACAACATTGTGATGTATTCGCCTTGAGTTATGACGAGATGCCAGGACTAGAACCTCAAGTATTCATCCACTGCCTCGGTCTCCCGGTAAATCATCATTGAAACACGTGGCCGATTTTTGGCTATCGATCGGTCAAAGTTCTGGTTCTCTTCTAATGTGTATAGCAGCACTCGGGTCGAATCCTCGGTGATGATACTTTGTAGTAGTCATTTGTTTTTAGTTGATTGTATTTTGATTAGGGGGTTTTGTTGCAGAGCTTAATTGAAATGATTGATTAACTATAATTGATTTAACAAATTGATAAATATTGGGGTGAGTTCATTATTAGGGAGTTAAGCTTGTGATATCCTTGAGCCTTGCTTTATATTGCATTTAAATTAACACTCACTTCACAAGTTGACATCGATTAGAATTCCTAAGTGTTAAAGCTTTAATCCAAGCCTTAACTTAATTAAGATTTTAATCTCAATCAGTACATGTTTATGGTAGAGTATTTGTAGTTCCAATAATCCATGGAAACCACACGCTAAACAAAATATGTCATTAATCCATGACAAATTAAGTCCAACATACACAATGTTAAATTAACGAATACTCATCGAGCAAATACTCTCAATAACTTAACATACCTAAATTATAACTCACCCCAATGAGGAATTTACTCATCCATTTGGGTGTTTAATATTCTGGTTATAATAATTATGATGATAAATTAAGAATAGAAGAAAAAAACAGGGATTAGAAAAGAGTGGTACGTCGACACACACACACAAACGATGATGATAATTAAAAATGGATTTTCGATTGAATGAGGAAGAAAAAGAAGGGAAGGGGATTCAACTGAATTTAAACTATTTTAAGAACATAAATATTAAACTACAGAAGGTGGATGAGAATAAGAAATATTGAAGAAGAAACTTGCATTAAAACAGAATTACAAAAGAAAGGACTTACAAAATTACAAAAACGAAGAACATGAAAGTAAGTGAAAACAAATAGAGGAGGAAAGGTCTATCAAGTGAAAACTTGAGTATTTAAGGCCCTCCCAAGCCTTTTTCAAGTCTCTGGTCATGCCAATATGTTCTCCTCTCTTCTGAAATGCCAACCCCTCTCAAGGAGAGAAGGGGAGAGTATTTATAGCCCAAGGAGTGGACTGTTTACATTCCAGCAATACCCCTCCACTTGGCTCGCAGATATAGAAATCATGACAGCTGAATATCGAGAAATCTCCTTCTTCCAAGTTGTATATAATAAAGTTGGATGACTACTCTCAAAATTTGGAGTCATTTGTACTTAAGGATCAAAGTTTATCTCCGGTTGATTAATCAAAGTAAAACTGTCCATTTCAATCCAGTCTTTTTGAAGTCCAGAATGTGAAAGGGTTTTTAAATATGAAGATTCCTTCAAATCAGAATGGGTTCTTTAACACAGTCGGGCACCTACATCTCCTCTTTCACACTAAAAAATCTCAGCTCGATTTGATGCTTACAACATGAGATATTTCATTCATACTATACTGATGTTAATTCTCGGCCAGAATGGTGGGCTGGAATTCAAAGCTTCATTTGGGCCCCTTGTACTTGGATTTGGGCCTTGAAATTTTTATCCAAGATGACATGTAGTGTCCCCTGAATTATTGTGTAGATTTAACATTTTTGGACTTTTGGATTGATCCCAATAAATCAATATTCATGGTTGGTCTAGTTTGTTCACAGATTCTTTGGTATTGTTTGTGAGGACCATATTACATTTCAAATGGAATAATTGGCTCATTGTAACTTCTAATGAAATGTTGGATATTGAAAGGATAAGCCTAAAAAACAAGAACCCACAATTTGGATCAGTATACTGACAGTTATTATTAAACCATTAAACTGACTCAATTGGACTACTTCTAAAAATGCTCAAAAATTATACTTAATATTAAAACATTAATATTTCACACAAAGTATGAACATTTCATATAAAATCAGTAAAGGGGAAATATAATAAGTCATGAAAATATTAATAACATCAAATCCCACACACTTAGTTTTGTGCATGTCCTCATGTGCAACAAATATAAAAATATGACAAAATCATTTTTACTCACCAACAGATTTTAAAATTTTGTTTTCTCCAATCAGGGGAGGTTTAGACTATTTCACTCATCCATTTTGAATTCCACCACAAGTTGTTACAGAAACAATGTTCCAAAACTAATTCATTTTTCCATGCCCAAATTTAGAAATGGAAAATGTGGACACTCAAAACACACACCTCTCAAGATGATAAAATTTATTTGTGGAGGTTCACTCTTTCACCAACCAAAAGTGAAAATCTTAGAGTTTGAAAAGAGCTCTCAGCTTACAATCCCTATCCAAAGTGAACAAGAATCAATAGGTCTTTTTAATGGGGTTTTTATGTGGCTATGGGATGGTAGTTATATAATGTCCAAGAGAGAGAATAAGAGGGTTAAAATACCAACATAGAAAAATCAATGCACATTTTTTTGAAATGAAACATGGAAGGAAATGAAAACACATATTTACAAGGGAATGATTATGTGAAGAAAGACAAAATAGAGGAAGAAAATATGAAGGTAATGAGAAGATGGAATATTTACAAAACAAAAAAACTTCTCCCAATAAGAATATAATGCAAGTGTTCTTTTTTTTCGAAAGTTGACCTTGAAACAGATCTCACACTCATATCCCAACCCATGATTGATCTCCTCATGACACTAATTGTAATAGCTATAACAAGATCAAAGGTTGAGGAAGAGTGATTTTTGACCTACCCAAGACACAACCCATTTTTTCATTTTTTTTATTGTGATTTTTTTTTGAATATTTTTTTGAACACTTTTCAATATCATGTGTACAATACATTCAATGAATGACAACATCCCCCACCCACACTAAAATGGATGCTTGCCCTCAAGAATATGATAACACACCAGAAATAAATGAAATGATACCCAAAAATTAAATCCATTCCCCCCCCCCCACACTTAAATTTCAAAAACATATGCAATGAAAATCTATGTTAATATTAGGTGGGATAAGGTATTGGGATTGTAATGTGGCTATCAAAGAAAAGGTTTTCATAGGCTTGAAGGGGCTTTCAAAAGGAGGATTAATGTATGGGTAATGAGAGGCTATTTGGCTATTGTGATTCTCATGTGGTTCAGAAAATGCCTCTATCATATTAATGCACACTAAGGCAGGAAATTCAGCTCGAAGGTCCACAAACTCAAGACTCACAAATGGGGGTGAAAACACACATTTTGAAAAGATGGCCATTGGTGGCCTTGGCATGAAAGCAATTGTTTGTTCTCACGGTTTGGGAAAAGCATTTTCCAAATCAAAAATTGAGCATTCAAACTTTATTAATTTTGACACAAAAATTCTTTATCCAAAGTCATGATGAAAATACAAAATTTTTGAGATGAAAACATGTCTGTAAACTCCCCAAAATTGTTGGAAAAAATTTCAAAACTCGATGGTGAGTAAGCATGACTCTTTTTTGTAATTTTTTAAGTGATTGTGTTTTTTGGTTTTTTTAGTTTTTAAGGTTTATTTTAAAATACACACCCATACAAGAAAGAGAAAAAGAAAGGGTTTGATGAATAAAGTGGTAAAAAAATGAAAGATAGAGGAAGAAGAAGAAAGACGTAGAGAGAGGAAGAGATAGAGAGAGAGTTAAAGGGAAAGTGGTGCCCCCTAGTTTGGATTTGGTGGGTTTCCATCTCCATCCAGTGGTGGGTCTACTATGGATCCAATGGAAGTAGATGATGATCTAGGATTGTGTGTCCTCTCATAGTGATGCTTCAACCGATGTCCATTTACAGTAAATTTCTTTTTGGAGGAGGGGTCTTGGTCTTGCACTGCACCAAATGGGTAAACGTTAGTAATAACAAAAGGACCTTCCCAATGAGAATTAAGCTTACCTGGGGGAATCCAAAATCGAGAATTGAAGAGCATTACCTTTTCACCTTCATGAAATACCTTTCTTAGGATGTGTTTGTCATGGAGTACCTTTGCCTTCTCTTTGTACATATTGGAATTCTCATAGGATTCAAGTCAAAGCTCCTCCAGTTCATCCAATTGCAACAATCTTTCTTCACCAGATTTTTCAAGATCAAAATTACATGTTTTCACTACCCAAAATGACTTATGTTGTATTTAAACTGGTAAGGGACATTATTTACCAAAAATAATCTGAAAAGTAGACATCCCAATGGGTGTTTTATAGGTAGTTCGATAAGCCCAATGTGCTTCACCAAGTCTTTCAGGCCAGTCTTTTCTGGTGGGTTTTACAATTCTCTCAATCACTCTTTTCACTTCTATATTAGAAAGTTCAGCCATTCCATTTGTTTGGGGGTGATATGCAGTTGAAGATTTATGTACAACCCCATTCTTTTTTAGAATAGATTCCATGGTTCTATTACAAAAATGGGTTCTTAAGTCATTGATCAAGGAACGTGGTGTGCCAAATCTTTGGAAGATGTGGGTCTTTAGGAACTCACTAATAGTATGAGCATCATCCTTCCGAGTGGGTTTGGCCTCAACCCACCTTGAAACATAATCGACCGCAAGAAGAATGTATGAGAATCCATTGGAAGGGGGAAATGGTCCCATCAAATCAATACCCCAAACATCGAAGATTTCGCAAAAGATTAAGGGCTTTTGGGGAATTTCATTTCATTTAGAGATTATTCCAAACTTTTGGCATCTAGGACATGATTGACAGAACTCATGTGAGTCCTTGAAGAGGGGAGGCTAGAAGAATCTAGAGTCTAGGACCTTTCAGGAGGTCCTTTGTGGTCCAAAGTGGCCACAACCATGCATTGAGTGACAGAATTCTAAGATGGAAGAATATTCATCGTCATCAACACATCTCCTAATTACCATGTCTGCCCTAGTTTTCCAAAGTTTATTTTCTTCCCAAAAATAGTATTTTGAATCACTTTTCAACTTCATTTTTTTGTTCTTTTGAAAAATTTCAGGAAAAACACCAGAAACCAAGTAATTTACAATTGGGGCATACCATGGTAGTTTTTGAGTGAGAGATGAAAGGTTCTCAATTGGAAATTCAGGATCAATGATTTCAGAATGAGGAGAATTAGGAATTCTACTCAAGTGATCAGCCACAGGGTTTTCTTTTCTTGGTCTATCTTTGATTTCAAGGTCAGACTCTTGGAGCATTAGAATCCATCTTATTAGCCTTGGTCTGGAATCACTTTTCGTGAGTAAGAACTTAATAGCAGAATGGTCTATGAAGATGATGATTTTGGCACCTAAGAGATAGGGCCGAAATTTATCTAAGGCATAAACCACAGCTAAAAGTTCCTTTTTAGTCACAGTGTAGTGAGATTCAGTTTCATCCAATGTTTTTGAGGCATAATAGATGACATGAGGAATTTTTTCTCTTCTTTGACCAAGAACATCCCCAACAGCTCTATAAGAAGCATCACGCATCAATTTAAAGGGTAATGACCAATCTAGGGGATGGATTATCGGGGCAGATTTAAGAGTAATTTTGAGTTCAATGAAGGCTCTCTTGCAAACAACATCAAAATGGAAAGAGACATCATTTTGGAGAAAACGAGTGAGTGGGAGAGAAATTTTACTAAAGTTATGGATGAATCACCGATAGAAACCAGCATGACCGAGGAATGATCGGATGTCTCGAACAGAAGTGGTTTGAGGAAGATATTGGATCACTTCAATTTTGGCAGGATCAACTTCAATACCATCTTTTGAAGCTATGTGCCCTAGAACAATTCCATTTGCAACCATGAAGTGACATTTTTCAAAATTTAACACAAGGTTACACTTGACACAATTTTGAAGGAATAGAGAGATTGAATGCAAGCATGACTCAAATGACTCGCCATAAATGGTAAAGTCATCCATGAAGACTTCCATGCAGTGTTCTATGAATTCTGAAAAGATACTCATCATACACCTATGGAATGTTTCATGAGCATTACAAAGGCCAAAAGGAATTCTTCTATATGCATATATTCCAAAGGGGCATGTGAAAGTAGTCTTTTCTTGGTCTTGAGGTGCGATTGGGATTTGGAAGTAGCTGGTGTATCCATCAAGGAAGCAATAGTGTGACTTTCCGGCCAATCTTTCTAGCATTTGATCAAGTAATGGAAGAGGGTAGTGATCTTTTCGGGTTTCAACATTCAATTTCCTATAGTCGATGCACACACGCCATTTGTTCTTCACTTGAGTTGTGACTACCTCTCCATGTTGATTTGTGACAACAGTTATCCCACCCTTCTTAGGTAAAACTTGAATTGGACTAAACCATTCACTATCATAAATTGGTTAGATAATACCAGCTTGAAGAAGCTTGGTGATCTCTTCGCTAACTACCTCAAGTATGAGTGGATTGAGTCTTCTTTGGGGTTGTCTAACTGGTTTGGATGTCTCCTCCATATGGATGTGATGCATGAAAAGGGTAGGGTTGATTCCTGGTATGTCATCTAGGGTCCAACCTAAGGCTTTTTTGTTTTCCTCTAACACTTGAACAAGTTTGGACTCCTCGGTTTTAGTAAGTGTGGCAGAGATAATGACAGGATATGAGTGATCATGGAAGAGGAATGCATATTTCAGGTGTGCAGGAAGAGGTTTCAAATCAGTGTCATCTTTCACTTTTGGGATAGACAACTCAGGAATATAAGAAGGGACTTCAGTTGCTTCAGATTCATTTTCCTTAATACTGTCCATGGTAGAGCAGTAGAGATCCGAATTGATGTGGAATTCAAGAGAGTTTTCAAGTTCCTCTAGATTGATGGAGTCTATGAATGAAAGGTCCACATCAACTTCACCATTTATGACTTGGTTAATCCTAGTGAAGATTTCACAACATCGTATCTCTTCAGAACAGGATTAACCTAATGTAATGGGGTTCAATTGACTCTTATAAGTGTCCTCGGAAGCATGGATTGAGAATGTAGAGTGATCCTCATATGGGTATCGTATGGCTTGGAAAATGTTAAATTTCACTAGTTGGTCACCGAATTCCATGGATAAGATGCCAGAATGGACATCAATCTTGGTTCTCGCAGTCATGAGGAATGGTCTTACAAGAATTAGGGGAGATCGAGAAGAGTTTGTCTCACCTTCCATGTCAAGGACATAAAAATCAACAGGGAAGATAAGATCATTAACTCGGACAAGGACATCCTCAATTATTCCCTCAGGACTGGCTATGCTTCGATTGGCTAATTGAATGACAACATCCGTTGGGTGCAAGGGACCTAGACCAAGGTTGGAGAATATGGATTTGGTCATGACATTAATTGAGGCTCCTAAGTCTATGAGTGCATCATCAAAGTTGGAACTTCCAATTTGGCATGGAAACATAAAGTTCCATCGATCTTTGCACTTTATGAGAATAGACTGCTGGGTGGAAACATTTTCAAAGGTCCTAAGTTGCCTCTTATGGGTACACAACTCCTTGAGACACATGGCATACTTAGGAATTTGTTTTATGGCATCTAAGAGGGGAATGTTGACTTCAACACGTCTAAACATGTCGATAATTTCGGGATCAGGTTCAAAGGACTTCCTTGGTTTAGAGACAGCTTGAGGAAAAGGAATTGGGTTCCTAAGTGTAATGGAAGGAGGTGAGGGAATGGATTCAGGTTCTTTTTCAAGTTTCTTTTTCTTTTCATTTTCTAGGTCAACATTCAAAGGAGGGTTTGAGGATTTATTTTGAGGAACAACAATTTTCTTTCCCAATCTAAGTGCAATTGCACTTACATTACCCTTTGGGTTGGGTAATGGTTGAGCTAGGAGTTGGGAAGAATTTGATTTTTGTTTCTGGCTCAGGTGGGATGCAAGTTAACCTATTTGAGTTTCAATGTTTTTAAGGCTAGAACAGGTGAAGGAGGCAAGATTTTCCACTTCACTTTCCCATGGTTGCTTGGAAGAAGAGGCTTTTCCCGGATTGGGATTACCTTGATTTTGCTTCTTGGGAAAGTGATTGTATTGGGTTGGGAATTGGGAAGGCTCATTCGGATAGTGGAATCCAGGGGGAGGATTGTTCCTTTGATGTTGAGGAACAAAAGGATAAGGTTGATGGAAGTTACCACCACCTTGACCATATTGTAATTGGTTTGGATTTTTAGGAGGGAATTGAGGGGGATGAGAGATGGTATTACCATACCTCAATCCTGGGTTAAAGGTAGAAGAGAAAGGCTCATAGTGAGGTTGGTTGAAGTTTCTAACAAACGGACCTGATTGTTGAGGGTTGGGGTTCCACTGAGAATATGGTGCATTGAGCTCCATTGATCTGGATGAATAGGATTGATCCTCTTGAAGTTGTGGACATGTGTCTATTGGATGAGTTGGGGAGCTACAGATTCCACAATTCTTGATAGGTCCAGGGAATAGTGACTGTGGAGAAGATGAGGTTGGGGCTTTGGTAGCCACCGCTAGTTGACGCACAGGACCTGTAAGTTCACTCATCCACTCAGTCATCTTGTTAGGCTCTATGGATTGATTATCTTGGGATTGTTTGACTTGAGCATGTGCTCGAGTACAGAATTGTTGTGTGTTTGCAGCCATGTTACTTATGAGATCTCTTGCAGCTGCTGGAGTTTTGTCAACAAGAGCACCGCCACTTGCGGCATCAATGAGGGTTCACTCCATATCCAATAACCCCTCATAGAAGTATTGGATCAAGAGTTGGTCAGGGATTTGGTGGTGTGGGCAGGTTTCCACAAGATTTTTGAACCTCTCCCAGTACTCATGGAGTGATTCATTTGGGAATTGACGGATACCACTTATTTCCTTTCGGATGGAAGCGGTACGAGAAGCAGGAAAGAATTTTTCTAGAAAGAGACGCTTCAAGTCATTCCATGTAGTTATGGAACCAGGAGGGAGGTAGTAGAGCCATGACTTGGCAGAGATAGCTAGGGAGAAAGGGAATGCTCAGAGTTTGATTTGTTCTTCAGAAACCCTTTGAGGCTTCATGGTAGATCACACCACTTGGAACTCTTTAAGGTGGAGATGTGGATCCTCACCGGCTAGCCCGTGAAAATGAGGGAGAAGATGAATAAACCCCGATTTGAGTTCAAAGTCAGCTTCTATGTTTGGATATTGAATACCAAGAGGTTGGTAATTCATATCAGGGGTAGCGAGTTCTTTAAGGGTTTGTTCCCTAGGATTGGCCATTTCAAATTCAACTGGTTGGACAAGGACTGGTTCTTGAATTATTTTATTATCTCTTATGTTCCTCCTAAGTTGGCGAAGTGTTCTCTCAATTTCAGGGTCAAACAAATCCGAGGTATTGTTTGGAAGGCTATGGGGCATTCAGAGAGATTTTTGAAGAAAGAGGAAGACAGGTTTTTCTATGTATTTTTTCAGTTTATGATTTTTATGAGAAGACGGCTTTTTCTCTGTGATTTTTTTTCAATTTTTTTTAAAATTTTATTTTTTTTGGTTTTTTTGACAATAACCAGAAACTAATGACTACTTAAAGCACCATCCCCAGCAACAGCGCCATTTGAAATGCGCAGCCGATTGTCACCTATCAACTGGTCAAAGATCTGGTGCTCTGCTAATGTGTATAGCAGCACTCAGGTCGAATCCTCAGTGATGATACTTTGTAGTAGTCGTTTGTTTTTAGTTGATTGTATTTTGATTAGGGGGTTTTTTGCGGAGATTAATTGAAATTATTGATTAACTATAATTGATTTAACAAATTGATAAATATTGGGGTGAGTTCATTATTAGGGAGTTAAGCATGTGATATCCTTGAGCCTTGCTTTATATTGCATTTAAATTAACACCCACTTCACAAGTTGACATCGATTAGAATTCCTAAGTGTTAAAGCTTTAATCCAAGCCTTAACTCAATTAGAATTTTAATCTCAATCAGTACATGTTTATGGTAGTATATTTTTATTTCCAATAATCCATGGAAACCACTTTCTAAACAAAATATGTCATTAATCCATGACAAATTAAGTCCAACATACACAATGTTAAATTAACGAATACTCATCAAGCAAATACTCTCAATCACTTAACATCCCTACTTTGTAACTCACCCCAATGAGATATTTACTGAGCCATTTGGGTGTTTAATATTCTGGTTATGGTAATTATGATGATAAATGAAGAATATAAGAAAAAGAAAGGGATTAGAAAAGAGTGGTACGTCGACACACACACACGAACGATGATGATAATTGAAAACGGATTTTCCATTGAATGAGGAAGCAAAAGAAGGGAAGGGAATTCAAATGAATTTAAACTATTTTGAGAACATAAATATTAAACTACATAAGGTGGATGAGAATAAGAAATATTGAAGAAGAAACTTGCATTAAAACAGAATTACAAAAGAAAGGACTTACAAAATTACAAAAACGAAGAACATGAAAGTAAGTGAAAACAAAGAGAGGAGGAAAGGTCTCTCAAGTGAAAAATTGAGTATGTAAGGTCATCCCAAGACTTTTTCAAGTCTTTGGTCTTTCCAATATGTTCTCATATCTTCTGAAATTCCAACCCCTCTCAAGGAGATAAGGGGAGAGTATTTATAGCCCAAGGAGTGGACTGTTTACATTCCCGCAATACCCCTCCACTTGGCTCACAGATATGGACCTCATGACAGCCTAATATCGAGACTTCTCCTTCTTCACAGTTGTAGATAATAACGTTGTCCGACTAATATCAAAATTTGGAGTCATTTGGACTTAAGTATCAAAGGTTATGGCTGGATGATTAAACAAAGTAAAACTGTCCATTTCAATCCTATCTTTTTGACGTCTAGAATGTGAAAGGGTTTTTGAATATTAATATGCCTTAAAATCCAAATGGGTTATTCAACAAAGTCGTCCACCTATATCTTCTCTTTCACACTGCAAAATATCAGCTCGATTTGATGCTTACATCATGAGATATGTCATGCATACTATACTGATTGTAATTCTCATCCAGAATGGTGGGCTGGACTTCAAAGCTTCATTTGGGACCCTTGTACTTGTATTTGGGCCTTGAAATTTTTATCCAATATGAAATGTAGTGTCCCCCGAATTATTGTGGAGAGTGAATGTTTTTGGACTTTTGGATTGAGCCCAGTAAATCAATATTCAAGGTTGGTCCAGTTTGTTCACAGATTCTTTGGTCTTGTTTGTGAGGACCATATGAAACTTCAAATAGTAGAATTGGATCATGGTACCTTCTAATGAAATGTTTTATATATAAAGTAGAAGCCTAAAAAATAAGAATAACACAATTTGGATCATTATAGTGATAGTTATTATTAAAACATTAAACTAACTCAATTGGACTACTTCTAAAAATGCTCAAAAATTATACTTAATATTAAAACATTAATATTTCACACAAATTATGCACATTTCATATAAAATCAGTAAAGGGGTAATATAATAAGTCATGAAAATATTAATAACATCAATCACAGTTTCAAGAAGCCTCCTAGAAATATGCACCCTCCTCACAGGGCCATGTTCAAAGCCGAAGTTGGTAAGATCATCAAAGCCAATTTCATTAAGGAGGTCCAATACCCCAAATGTCTAGTCTACATTTTTTCAGTAAGGAAGAAGAATGGGAATATCAGAGTCTGCATCGACTTCTGGGATCTCAATTGTCACTGTCTGAAGAATGATTTCCCCCTTCCCATGATGGATTTATTGATTGGTACCACTACTAGGTTGCAAGCCCTCTCCTTCATGGATGGGTAATATGGGTAAAACCAGATCTGAATGTCCCTGGTGGATGAAGAGTTTACAGCCTTTAGGGAAACACAGGTTACTTTCTATTACCATGTCATGCCCTTCGATTTAAAGAACACAGGTGCCACCTACTAATGGGCTATGCATCGTATATTTAACCCAATACTTGGGACACTTTTGGAATGTTATGCGGAAAATCTGGAGGTTAAATCTCTTCAATGTTAGTACTATCTCAAAGACCTTCAGAAAGTGTTTGAACTCCTTCGTTATCATAACCTGAAGATGAACCCATTGAAGTGTGCCTTCGAGGGTCACCTCTAGAAAGTTCCTCAGTTTTGTTGTTAGATAAATGGGAATCAAGATCATCCCGGAGAAGATCAAGGCCATCAGTCAAATGTCTCCTCCAAGAAACCTCTGGGAGCTTCGAGGCTTCCAATACCACTTGGACTACATATGTCGATTCATCATGAATTAGGCTGGCAAGTGTAAGTACTTTTATCGGCTCATGAAGAAAGGAATTATCTACCAGTGGGATGAATAATTTCAGACTACGTTCAAGGAAATAAAGCAGTACCTACTATAGCCTCCGGTCTTAATGCAACCTGTCCCCAGATAGCCATTGGTCCATTACGTGACTGCCCTTGAATGGTCTCTCGATGCACTTATCACCCAGAAGAATAATGAGGGTACAGAGAACAGTCTCTGCTTTCTCAGTTTAATGTTACATGATATAGAGACTAGATACTCCCCTATCGAGAAGATCTACCTTGCACTAGTGTTTGGAGTTCATAAATTATGACATTACTTGAAGCACTGTGATGTGTTGTTGGTGTCCCGAGTGGATCTGTTGGAGTACATCATGAATCTCCCGATGTTAACACGATGTCTAGCTCGATGACCAGTAATCCTTCAGCAGTTCGACATCAGGTTTTTCCCTCAGAAAGATATCAAGGGGAAAGAATTGGTAGATTTCCTTGTCGCTCATCCAACTCATGCAGACCAGTCCCTGGACCTTGATTTTCTGAACGAGGCCATCCTCTCGGTAGAACAATCCATGTCATTCTAGAAAATTCACTTTTATGGTGCTTCCAAGAGCCACACTAGAAGAATTATAAATGACCCCAGGCTCAATACAGTAGGCTTGGGTATTTTCTTCATTACCCCAACCCAAGACATTCTGTTGTATTCATTCATGTGGTCAGAAGGCTGCACCAACAATGAGGTAAAGTATCAAGCTCTCATTACTAGCCTTGAGTTGGCCCTTGAGATTGATGTTCCCCACTAGCATGTGAAAGGGGACTCTGAACTAGTCATCACGTAGATCAATGATGACTATATCGTTAGAAATCCAGAGCCTATATCATTGTTGGAACACACCCTCTAGCTGATGGCCCAGTTCCCATCTCTTCCAGAAGTTACTCATGTCCCTCGATCTCAGAACGGTAGATATGACACCCTGGAAAGCCTATCTTCATCACATGCGGAGCTCGAATAGGATGATTTGATTATCCATGTGGCACACTAGAGAGTCGTCGCTCCCATAACTCCAGATGATAATGACATCCCATTGGTAAGCCAACATACCACCGGCGCCTCCATGTTAGGACCTCCAGGTCCCTCGAATGCAGTGATTGAGGTGACTCCTAAGTAGAGAACCTCCTTTGTCGAGTATCTCCAAAATGGTATTCTCCCAATGGATCAGTACGAACGCGAGTGAATCTGATGCCACACATTATAGTTTACCCTCTAGGATAGTCCTGGTCATGAGAAGATCCTCTAAAAGTGCAGGTTTGATGGGGTTCTTTTTTGTTGAATTTAAGGAGTTGATATTTCTCAATTCATGCAGGAGGTTCATTTCAGTTCCTATGGGGTTCATCAGATCGGGCCAAAACTATCTCACTAGATCTAGAGACTGGGGTATCTTTGTCCCTCCAAGATCCATGACTACATCGAGTTTTCCAAAAGGCTTCATGTGTTCCAAATTCATTCCATCTTTATGCATCAGATGCTAGAGCCTCTCCACACTACTAAGAACTCTTGGGCCTTTACAGTTTGGGGAATCGATGTCATGAGACCATATCCACGGGCGACAGATCGCTAGTGCAGGTTCATCCAGACCACTATGGATTTCTTCTCCAAGTGGGAAGAGGAAGTCCCGCTCAAGGAGGTTGAGGCCCGTTCCATCATTGACTTTGTGATCTACAACATCATCTACTGATTTGAGTCCCTCATGTCATCCTCACCGATAAGGCACAAACTTCCAGGCAGCTGAGCTCAATAAATTGTATGCAAAGTACAACATTCATTCTAACAATACGTCCTATTATCATGTGTAAGAAAATGGACAGATCGAGGCATTCAAAAAAACCCACTCTAACAATCTATATAAAATGGTTTTTCAGAACAATAAATGTTGGACAAAAAATCTCCCCAACGCCCTCTGGGATTATCAGATGACAACTCGTAATTCCACACAGGTGACCCCACACTCCCTGGTGTATGGAACAGAGGCCATCCTACACATCAAGATTCAGTTTCCTTTATTATGCATAGTTGTCTATGATCATCAAGCACTAGATAAAGTACCTGAAGTCCGTATGTCTAAATTGGAAGCACTCAACAAGAATAGGCTTTGTGCCCTGCATAGTCTGGAAAGGCATTATAACAAGATAGATAGAGCTTTCAATAGGAAATTTGGCCCCCTCTTCTTCTTGCAAGGCAACTTGGTGTTGTCCTTGAGAACGCCAATGAGACCTAGACAGAATCCACCAAAGATGGAGCCCAAATGGGAAGAACCTAACATTATTCCCAAGGTTTACCCTAATGGAACATACTCCCTGGTTACCATGGATGTCAAGCGTATAACTCTTCCCACCAATGCCAAGTTCCTCAAGAAATACTTTTCCTGAGTGAAGTGGGTCGTACACGACCATAAACTATAGAGGTTCCTACATGACCTTAAACTGTAGATGGTCCTACATGACCTTAAATTGCCGGTCGTCTCGTATGACATTAAACTATAAATGGACCTACATGGACATAAACTGTCTGGTCCTACATGACCTTAAACTATCTGGTCCTAGATGACGTTAAACTATTTTGTCCTGCTTGAAATTAAGCTATATGTCATCCCACATGGTGTTAAATTGTATTTCAATAAATATGTATAGATTGATTATCATCCTCATGGGATACATAGGAATGCTTGAATGCCTCTTTCTGAGTCCGACCCCATTCTCTTCCCGTTTGACTACCCCTCTTAGGGGTAGTTCCCATGGAGGATCCCATGTGGTGCAGCCTAAGCTTCTTTGGACCCACTCACGACATGATTACGAAGGTTGCTTTATATGGCCCTCCTCATTCTTCTATCCTTCCACATCCTTACCGTATAATGTTAAACTCCATGGCTGTTTTAGAACTACATATGGCTTGATTACCATCCTTATGGGATATGTAGGACCCCTCAGACATTTTGTCCATAGGCCCAGCCCCAAACTCCATGGTCTCCCATTGAGTCTCGTCCTTCATGAAGTTAAATTGCATAATCAATTTCATGTTTTTCTCAACTCCTCTATTTTGGGTATCCATCACCATTCACATCTAGAAGGACCTTCGAATGGAATGGATTTTAGACCCAAGGGCTCTCCAAACATTCCTGAAAAATGTTATTGAGGATTTCAGATGAAAATTTGATATAAGTCCCATGTGGAAAATATGGTCAGCAGTCAATGCTCATTTTTCATTCCCATTTCAGGTCACACAATATGGATGTTGTGTTTCAAATACGGTCAATATCCATCCTCCATCATTGTCGCCACCCCTATAAGTCCCAAATGTTGACTGAAGTGATTTCGTTTTGTCCTGCTACCTCTTCAAACATTCGTCCAACTTGGATCGGATTATTTATATGGTCAGGACAGACCCTTCCTGATCTTCATTACTCATCTCCATACTCTTATATATTAGGGAAATCCTGATCCATTTCCTTGTTTCCCACATCGATCATTTCTCAAATGAGATTAGGAGCTTTGGTATGGAATTACCCACATAAAAGGTCATGTGTCTATAGTCAACCAAGACACACTTGTCTCTGTTCCCTAAACCCTTTTCACCCCCTGGCCAATGTTCTCATCTTGGATTGTGTGGTGTGGTATGGACAAATGTCTTCATTCACGTAGGGTTTTCAAGAGTTACACCACGTACTTCCCTTCTGAGATCTAGTCTCTCCTTCCCCGTATTCTCTAACCTTTTCTAGCCCCTCATCCCATGGTTTCTTTTCTAGAATCGTGCATGGTGTGATTTTGACCTTTTCCTCATTCACGTCGAGTATGCTTTATCATGCCATGCACATCCCCTCTTGAACCTCGTTTCTCCTGTATATGTCTGATCCATATGACTTTAAACTATGATGCCTTGTCTCACATGACATTAAACTGTTGTGTTTGTACTGAAAGACATTAAAGTGTAGGGGTAGGTCCTATAACATGACCCTAAACTGTGACATTATCATCCTGGCTGCACCACAAAAAACAGTGCCACATTTTGATGTCCTCACTCGAGGGGACATCATGTTTGGTATCGGTCACCCACCATACCATTTTTCAATTCATGTGTATGGCTTGATTCTTGTGGTGATGCCTAGACTCTCCACCCTAGGTCCATCACTTCACAAAAAGAAACATACACATTCATCATAAAGGACAAAAATGATCTATCAAATGCCACTTATTTTGGTGCAGATGATAGACCCGCACGACCTTATTTTTCCTTGCACTGGTACCTTACCGTGACACTTCCAGAACTATGTATGGATTGATCCCCCTCATCAGGGTGTACGTAGGAACACCCACACACTTTTCCTTGGGCCCGACCTGACTTTAATTTTTGTTCCCTTGACCTAGCACCTTCCTATGGAGCACATTGTAGTATTGACTTATGTCTTCATTCCCGTCGGGTTTGATTCTTACCGCACCATGTGTTTCCCAAACTCCTTTTCATCTATGGTCCAAGTTCTATGATGATAAACTAATATCTCCACACATCCTTTCCGCAAGATGTTAAACATCATAAAACCTTCTAGAACTACGTATGGCTTGATTCCCACCCTGATGGGATACGTAGGAACACTCAGACATCTCATCTTTGGTTCTCAGCCCCAGGAATATCATAAATCCTATCCCTTTTATAACCCCTTGGTCGGAACTCATTTGGGAACACATAATGATATGGGATCCTACTTTCCTCATTCATGATGGGATATATACCGTGCCATGCATTCCCATTCTGAGTTACCTTGTCCTAAATGTATGACTTTTAACTATAGCTCTACCCTGAACAACTTCAGGATGCCCCATAATAATTGTGGGATACGCCAGTTCCCTCATTAGAGAGGATTTCCCCTACCAGCGCTGGTATCCAACCACACTGTGCTCTAGAACCACATTTGGATTGATTTTCATCTTTATGAGATACGTAGTGATGCCCAAGAATTTCACCTCTAGCCCAACCCCATATTCATTAAACCTTTCGGGGCCCCGACCCCCAATCATAGTCTAGGCAACATGACCTTAAAACTGTGCGCATTGTCTACACCGTGCGACGTTAATCTACATGTTCATCATAATCCTTGGTATGATGTAAAACTGCAAGGAATTCTTGGTACTCACCAGAGAGTTCCTATTTGGAAGAAGCTATGATCCCTAATCAGATAGATTTTCTCACCTAACGTGTTTCTAGAATGACGGCGTAGTTTAAAGAGTGTTGGAATCCATTCTAACATCCAATCACTCCACCCTCCATTCATTGCATGCCATTTATTTGGATTCTCATTTTATTCCATATTTAAAATAACCCCTAACTATATGGATGAACATCCTATGGCTTGCCTACTATCTTGGGATAATGTTCTAGAAAACCAAAGGATGAAATTTTGAGTAAGGGCCCATATTTCGAACATGGTCAGCAATCAGCCCTTATTTGTTGTCCCCATATCAGGCTAACACAACAGGGATGCTATGTTTTGAACATGGTTAATATTTATCCTCCATTGTCATACCACCCCATACAATGTTCTAAATTTTGGGTATCATGATTCACACTATCCACTCAACTATGTTTGGGTTGGTTCTAATGCCCCTGGCGTTACCCTGCTCGTGCACTATAGCACATTGGGAAAATGACAACTCGACTGTTATGATAATTTCATTCCCCAGTCAAGCCTCCCTTCCCTTCTTCTCGGAAACCCAGGTATGTCATTTAAACCCCAGATTCTCAAAGTTTGGTTGGAACTCCCACATTTAAATGAAATGATGATGCCACCATCCCTTGTTTCTCAAATCAGGAATGGCCCACGTGATCTTAGTGATGGATTTATAATTATTTCACAATTATGTTTGGAAGGCATTAAAGCAGGATAGGATTATTGAGAATGAGATTCTGGATCACCGAGTGTGGAATAAGATGCAGTGCACAAGGAAACTGTCGGGTGCTGAGCCTCCTTTGTCCGAATCTGCAGATAGGAACAAAAAGGATTTTAGAGGTCAAGACAGGGACAAATCAATGGAAGTGCGGGTTGATAAACATCCCCTGACGTCGCCTCAATCCAAAAGTGGGCGGTTTTCTGGGAAGGAGGTTGTGGTTTGGACGGGTGGCACGGTGAGCGATCCCTTTGTTGCTTCTTCTTCTGGGGTCAGCCAGCAAGCTTTTGATCAAGAGATGTTGGGCATCCAGGTGGGATGTTCTGTTAATGCTGTGGCTGAGGATGTTGTGTCTCTTCTTGATAACACAGTGCAAAGGATTTCTATAAGGGGGCCAAGAAGAAGGGATGTGGCTTTTTTGTGTGCAGGTTTTACGCCCAAAAGGGGGCTGAGAAGAAGGGATGATAGGGCTTTAGAGTGGGAAGTAAGTAGTATATTTAGTGACTTTGACAACGGTTTCCTTTTACCCAGTCAAAGATTTAGGAGCAATAAGAGGGGTGTGGATTTTTTAAAGGAAGGTTTTGATAGGTCCTTTGATTTTATTTGAGAAATTATCCTTATCGATATTTTCAAAGGCATGTGTTTGGAATTATAGAGACATTCCTCCATGAAAACCTCTAGTCATACACTGGGAAGGTCGTAATGACCATTATCTAGAGGTGGTGGGCCATGGGATACTAGTATATCCTCCTATATTGACAATTGAGACACCAACAGTGGTATTAGATATGGGTGTTGAGGCACAATTTTGGGAGAGTATCTTGTATTTCATGCATATCATTCATGGATCACCGCAGCTTGTCACGCGCATCTATTGAATATTTGAGGTGTCTATTTTAACAACATATTCCCATATTTTCAAGGGATGGTGGACCATATAATACTACGAGATGGAATGATAATATTGTTTCAATTTTGGAGCATCTGGAGACACCCCATGAGAAGATAGATTGTGACACATATACTCTAGGGAGTAGCTAAGAACTGGTGGGATGTTTTGAACCAGGATAATATGCTACGAGATATGGTTTGAAGGAATTAAAAATCTAGGTTATAAGATAATTTTATCTCTAAGACCTTGAGAGATGATTAGTCTAGTGATTTTAGGCATCTGGAGTAGGGCATGATGACAATAATGGAAGATATAGAGTAATTTATTGAGATGTCATGTTTTCACTGATTTATCTGGTTTATGAGCTAGCGAGTTTGAGAAACTTTGAGGAATATATCAAGAATGTTTTTTTGATCATAGGTAAACATGTTTTTTTGACTACTATTAATGATATAGTGAATCATTCACTTATTACTGAGAAGAACCTAAGGGAATATGGTGGAGAAATGCAAGGTATTTCAACCTCTCAACTCAGTGCTTCAGATTCCAATGGAAGGAAGCGCCGTTTTGATTTTTCTAATGAGGGGAGTAAAAGACAAGATATTTGTGTTGGTATTTTTATCTTCTGTCACCAGTGTGGGATATGGGGACATATGAGGAATCAGTGTGATCAAACCCATTTTATTGTTGAATTTACGATGGGATGGGATGCATATATCATTTATACCAGAACATACCTCCAAAAGATAGTGGAAGGAAATCAATAATGACTCTAATTTATGGATAGGGTTTCACAGATCCACATTAGGATGGTATCTGTAGAAGTACCAGTCATTTATGATTTGGTGGTGGTCATGGTCAAGGAATCCATGAGTGAGTTTTACCTGGACATAAAAGTGGTCCTGCTCCAGATACTAAGGTTGTTTCATTGTTTCACAGTTCAGGAAAAATATATTCTATATAGCCTACACCTATGGAGTACAGTTTAGGTCCATCTAAAGAGAAAGGTAAAATCTTAGTAGACTCTACTCTAGTATATTCCCTTTTTGATATTGTGATTTTATATTGTTTCTTGTTTTTATCTATGGAGGAGATCCATGGGCTCGTTGTTCAGTTTTTTGATGTTGTTGTGAACTTGGATACTACATTGTGGATTAGAATGGAGGGTGTATACCAATATTGGTAGTTCCACCTTGAGATTGTTTAGTGTCACTTCATTTTTTTATATTTTCTTCCTTGAGATGGTCGGGTTGAATTTAATACGCGGTATAGACTGGATAGTTTTATATTGATCCTATGTTGATTTCTATCACTATAAGGTGACCATAAAATCATGAGATGGATGAGTTTTAATTTAAAAGGTTAAATGGGTTGTCTATGTGATCTAAGATAGAAGATAGCATTGTGGGATGGGTGGGATGACAGTCAAGATTACTATTTTATATCTGGATGATCAGGGATCACTTTAGGCAGATTTCCCTCTAGTGGTTGGTCATTTCATGGATGTTTTCCTAAAAGAAAATTTTTGTTTACTTCTAAGAGGGAGGTGGATTTATCCATCGAGATAGTACCAAGGGTTTCACTAGTAACCATTCCTCCTTATAGGATGTCTACTATTGAGTCTTATGAGGTTAAGAGAAAACTAGACAACATAGAGGAAAAAGATTTTATACAAGCCTATCGGTCCTTTTTGTGAAAAATGTCGATGGTACCCATTGGATATGTGTAGATTATAATAATTTGAACATGTTTATGGTTAAGATCCGGTATCCCTTGGTATAGATAGATTTGACCAAATCTGAGGATCTTGGATTTTATCAATGATTTATTTTAGGTTGGGATATCACAAAGTGCATATTTGGACTACAAACATACCTCATTGAATGTTTTGTTATAGGTATGATGTATATGAGTATCTGGTTATGTCATTAAATCTCACAAATGCACCATTAGATTTCATTTTTCTGATGAACCATGTTTTCCATCATTATCTATATTTGTTTCTGGTTGTATTCATGGATGATATCTTGGTGTATTCTCAAAATCGACACAACTATGAAAAACATCTTGTGATCATTTTGAATACACTGAGAAATAATTAGTTATATGCTAATTTAACACTTATGGATGGACAAAATTCACTTCCATTGCCATATTATCTCATAGGAAGGTGTAACTGTTGACCAAGATAAGGTGAGAGTAGTATTTTCTTAGGATAATTTGATGAACGTTTTTGAAATATAGAGTTTCTTAGGGCTAGATGGATATTACAGACATTTCATATAAGACTTTTCGCACAAATTATAACCTCTAGAAAGGTTTAATAATAAGGGTGTGAATTTTTTAGGGTTAGATACCTATGAGAAAAACTTTTTGGAGCTAAAAGGGAGACTGATTTTAGCACTGGTCTTGATTCTTCTATAACTAGGAAGGAGCTACATAGTGTATTGTGATGCATCAGTTGTCAGGATTAGAATAGTTATGATGTAGGGAGAACGAGTCATGGAGTATGGGATTCATCAGTTGAAGCCACATGAGAGGAACTACCCTATGCATGGTATTGAGTTTGCCACTGTTTTACATGCCCTGTGTTGTTAGAGGCACTATTTATTGGGATAGTGTTTTTTAGTGTACACAGGCCACAAAAACCTTAAGTATATATTTAAATAGTGAGAATTAAATCTGAGGCGCTGAATTTGGGTTGAGTACCTCCATTCATTTGACATTAAGCTTGACTAGATACCTGGAAAGGGAAATGTAGTTGCTAATTCAATAAGGAGGTGGACTCAGATACATGAAGTTCAAGAGGCTAGTAATGAGTGGAAACTTATGGACTTATTTTCATAGATGCACTTGGAGGTGTAGGATGTCAAATGAAAGACATTTCTCTCATTTTTAGTAGGTACATATAAACATCAAGATATTGTGAGGATGAAATAGTTATCTAATGTTGAAGTCCTAGTCCTATGGGAGATTAAGGCATGTGAGGACCCATCACCTATTTGGACTATTGGGGTGGATGAAATTTTTTTATTCGTGGAAGCATATCTATTCTAGAAGACATGCGTGAGGAGTTGATTCATTTGGGTAGTGAAACTCAATATTACTAAGATGTATTGTGATTTGCGTCGCCAGTAATGGTTGTTGGGGATAAAATGTGAGTTAACTTGGTTTTTCATGAGGTGTTCCAATTGTCAATAGGTGAAGTCATAATGCCGGTGGACAGATAGAAATTTACAACAATTACTTATTCTCAAGTTGAATTTGGATGATGTTTTGAGGTATTTTTGATTGGGATGTCGAGGTCATGTCAAGGTAGTCATATTGTTTGGGTTGTTGTGGATAGGTTCACAAAGGTTTCTTATTTTCTTATGATCATAGGTACATTATCAGTAGATGAGATTGGGAGTTTGTATATCTATGATATAGTAAAAATTAGTGGGGTTCCTAAAACCATGGTATTGGATAGGGATGCCTAGTCTACATCTCCATTCTGGAAGATTTTACATAGGGATTTGTGTACACAGGTGCTTCTAAGCATGACATACCACCCTCAAATTGATGGAAAGTCATGGAAGACAATTTATGCTCTTGAGGACTTTCTTTAACCATGATTCCTATATTTTGGGGGCTCTTAGTAGAGACATATACCCCTGATTGAGTTATCCTACAATGATAACATTCAGGAGATTATACAGATAGTGCTTTATGAGGGTTTTTATAGTAGGTCATGCCAATCCCCCTATTCTGGTTAGAGATAGGATAGGAAGCTTTACTATGACCTTGTCTCATGTAGGTGTCTTAGGAGAAGGTCCAGTTGATCAAGAATCATATGGATACTATAAAATCTAGATAAACATATCATGTTGATATTTATCGACATCCTCTAGAGTTCATTCTTGGGGATCATGTCTTTTTACATATCTCACTGAGGTTGGGACACATATTGATTAGGATACTGGCTAAGCTTTAACCACGATATGTTAGTCATTTGAGATTCTGTAGAGAGACAGTTAGGTAGCCTATCATTTACATTAACCTTATAGGAATCGACCAATGAAAAACATCTTCCATGTATCTCAGTTATGTTGTTATCACTCATACCCACCTGACACTATGCATCCAGATGAGGTAGAGTTACATATTGATTTTTCCATTAATTAGAATCATATCTGTATCATTGATAAAAACATAAAGGTTATCTGAGGCTAATTAGTTCATTTATTATGAGGGATATGTTAGAATGACCATTTATAGAATGAGACTTTGGATTGGGATACTAATGAACATGCTCAGTGTCTAGAGTTATTCTCAAGTGATTATTGACCACCTTTGGAAAGGAAATTTAGGGATGAGTTTCTTTAAGGGAGGAGATAGTAAGATCTTTTGTTTTTATGAGGTATGGGTTTTTTTTGTCTCAGTTTAACTCCTTGGTTTTGACCTAATATGTGTGTCTAATGAGATCACGGGAGTTTTTGTGGTTTTCAAAGCCTGTTAGGAGCCCATAGCCTAAATTTTGGAAAAAACAACTAGGTCACATGGTTAGGAGAAACAATGTGACTCAATAATAAATTTTAGTAATAACTATGTAGGGATGAACTGTAGGATGAAAGAGACTGAACATTTTGAGGAAACCATGTTGTTCGGGGAACAACTCCATGATAGGGTCTTTAAAACTTTTAGTAGAGGTGTTTGGCATGGTTTGTGCATAGTTTTTCAAACTACGTGCATGAACCATGTGTGATCTCCCATGAGGCAGTGAAGGGAACATGGTTGGCATAGAGTTTAGACAACCATATGGCGAAACCAAGTGACCAACTCTTTAATGGGTAAATAAACATTTTACCTGTAATTCCTTATAATTTTAAAAAACCTTGTTCTCCCTTATTTCTAGTGGATATAAGGTATCTTTTTATCCCTTTTGAATCCATTTTCTATCCCATGCTAGTCTTATCCATCATTTCTCGATCAAGAATCTAATTTAAATGTCATTGGTCTCATTGTATCCACACTGGTAGTTCTTAATTCATCTTGTTTTGTTCTTCATTTGCCTTCATATCGTTGGAATTATTTTGTTACAAGATAATTTTCCCTATTTCAAGGATTTTCTTCAATTATTTATTTTTCTTCTGATGTAGACTGAATAAAAGGTTGAAATTGGATGATTGTTCTACCATAGACCTATGGTTGGTGGTTTATACTGAAGGTTCCGGGCGCAGCGGAAACGTGTGGGTGGATGTGCCCACTTGGATTTTTGTTATAAACAATGATCAATCCAGGATCAATATGATGATGAACGCCAGTCTCCATGGATCAAATCATAGAAATGGACGAATAAAAGGAAATTCCCATAACCAAAAAGTAGGATCGTTATAGGTTGATTTTAATTAATTTAATAAATTGAAAATAAATACCTTTTGGGTGTTCTTTCTTTGTTGATGTTCTTGATCACGTTCTGATGTGATTCATCATTGCATCACAGAAGCCAAGTGTAGACTTCCTCTAGTGGTGATCCAAACATGTACCTCGTATCTGAGGACGTCGCCAAAGGAATCTTCGAGTGCTAGTGTGTAGAAACCTTTTCTTGTATTGTCCGTCTTTGATCATCTTGATCCGATGGAAGAGGATCTCCCTCAGTCTTAAGAGCATTCTTGGAGGAAGAGGTTCTTTCGGCCTTGAAAGAATTCCCCAAAATTGTTGTGCACAACGATTCTCTTATGTATCAGGAAAAGAGTTGGGGTTGTGAGGATATTTATAATTGGGTTTGAGGTTGTAGAGTTATGACAATAAATAAACATGTTACGTATTTTATTTATTTCATTAACTCCCTTTTGAAAACCCCGTGTTGATTCATTAATTCCTTGACATGTTCCCACACTGTTTATAATAAATATCATTTAACAAAATGATATTTTATCAAAATCTTGACTGGAAAAACTACACGGCATGTATTAATAAATACACGGTGTGTACTTGTTTTTCATTTAAATCTATAAAGCGTGTACATTCAATGTACACGACATGTATATCTTGTTTTCATTTATTCATTTCCTTTCATAATGAAAAATATATGGCATATACATTTAATAATATACGGTGTGTACTGGTTTTCTAAATAAAACTACACAGCATGTAATCCTTGATACACGACGTGTACTTGTTTTATTTTATTCTTCCTCCAACATTTAAATGATTCAGGCTTCCTTGAATAATTATTAAACCATGTACGGGAATAATCTTTGTTCTACTTGAGATAATTGAATACACTTAGTGTGTGACCCTCTAGTCCTCTTTCTCATTGGCATTAGGAGGGCTTTCCTAAAGTCCAAGATTACTGTCTAGCAATGGGTCAAGGCACCCAATAGAAAGAAGTTTATTCCGCATTCACATATCACCTCATACGAATGCTTACTGTGTAATTTAATCCTTTTGTCTCAATATCTCATCAAGAAGGTTTCATGGCAGTGTCATAAACCTATATGCTTGATTCGTCGTTCTTTGACTACCTGAATTAAACTCGTCGTTTACACCATGGCCATGGAATTTAATGCGACAGTTCTATTTCAATCAAAGGTCCGAGATATCAAATTCCATAAATGGAAGTGAAAAATACTTCCTCTACTTATCCATTGACAACATGTCACTTGTGACTCACCCAATGTACCCTACTTCCCGCCAACTATCTATGTGATGGTTTTCATCAGTAAATATAAGGGAGTGAGTCATGACATGAGTTAATGATAATCTTCCAGTCTAAGGACCATTACACACTCTCGTAGATAGCAGTGTAAGATGACACCAAGACATGCAAAATGGATACTGGCGGTCTATTCTCATAATCTCCCATCTTGGAGATTACCAAGTGCGAACTCCATGAGAGAGAGTCTCGTCTTATTACAAGTACTCGCACATGACGGTCTATATACTATGTGTCCTATCATAGTATTTCATCCAACCGTAGAACTTTATTTAAGAATATTGTTATAGAATTTCAGGGTTCTCATCATAGTGGGGATCTGCTATGACCTTATCAATGCAAAAAATATTCCAGGACATTATTATATTATAGTCATGCAGAATAATGAACAATATATAATAAGCGAACATTCATGTAATCAAGGTACAAAACAGTTGGTTCTCAAGAAACCAACCCTTACAAAATCCCACTTGGACAAGAGCCAACTGCCTACGACTTTTAGTCCGCTAGACCTCACATGATGATCATGTTTATGATGAGTCAAGGTTTTAGTCAATGGGTCTTCCACGTTATCTTCCATGGAAATACTACTCACTGCAACTTCACCTATCTGAGAAAAATCCCTCAAGAGATGATACTTCTAAAGTATGTGCTTTGTCCGTTGATGTGACCTTGGATCTTTTGTAAGATCCAACGCTGTAGTATTATCACAATAGAGTGTGATAGGATCTTTACTGCTTGGTACTACATCCATATCTTGGATGAAGCTTCACATCCATATTGCTTCTTTATCTGCCTCAGAAGCTATGATAAACTCGAACTCTGCTATAGAATCTGCCACCACACATTGCTTTGAGCTCTTCCAGCTCACTGCACCTCCATTCAAACCGAAGATGTATCCAGTCTATGACTTCATGTTATCTTGATCAGTATGGAAACTAGCATCTACATGTCCTCTAATGACTAGTTCCTCAACTCCTCCATAAACCAGGAACATATCCTTAGTATGCCTCAAATACTTAAGGATAGTCTTGACAGCCATCCAATGGCGGTCTCCTGTATCAGCTTGATATCTGCCTACCACACTTAATGCGAAAGCAACATCTAGCCTTGTACATAGTATAGCATACGCGACTGACCCAATCGCAGATGCGTAAGGGATCCTTGCCATTCTCTTTCTTTCCTCATCTGTCTGAGAACACATTTTCTTGGAAAGATGAATGCCATGTGACATTGGAAACAATCCCTTAATGGACTGTTCCATACTAAATCTCTTCAATATCTTGTCAATGTCTGTACTTTGACTCAGGCCGAGCATTCTCTTAGATCTATCACAATAGATCTTGATCCTAAGAATATATGCTGCCTCGCCCAAGTCTTTCATGGTGAAGCATTTATGCAACCATGCCTTATCTGACTATAAGACAGGTACTTCATTTCCAATTAGTAATATGTCATCAACCTATACCATTATAAAAACGATTCCACTTACACTAAACCTCTTGTAGACACAAGGCTCAAATTCGTTCTTAAAAAATCCAAATTCTGTTACAGCTTCATCAAAATGAATGTTCCATGACCTTGATGCTTTCTTCAATCCATAAATGGATTTCTGCAACTTGCATACCTTGTTGGAATCCTTTGGAGTCACAAACCCTTCAGGTTGTGTCATGTAGAAATCTTCCTGGAGGTTCCCATTAAGGAATGCTGTTTTGACATCCATTTTCTAAATTTCAAAGTCATGGTAAGCAGTAATGGCCAATAAGATTCTGATGGATTTCAGCATCGCAACCAGTGAAAAGGTTTCATTATAGTCAATTCCTTGAAGTTGTCTAAAACCTTTTGCAACCAGTCATTCTTTATAGGTGCTGACATTCCCCTCCATGTCTAGTTTATTCTTGAATACCCATTTATTACCAATAGGCTTTACATCAACTAGAGGATCTACCAAAATCTAGACTTGTTTTTGGTACATGGAATCCATTTCAGAATTCATGGCTTCTTGCCAGTTGGCAACGTCTGTTCCTTCAACTGCTTCCATGTAGGTAAGAGGATCATCATTGTCAACCAATAATTATTCACTATACTCTGTGACAAGAAAATCATATCGTTTTGGTTCTCTCGCCTCTCTCATGCTCCTACGCAGTTCTTGTGTCTCTGGAACAGATTGTTCTTCCACTGGGCTTTGTGGAATCTATTCTTGTACCAACTCCTGTGTATCTTGATCCTCGACTTCATCGAAGTCTATCTCACTCCCACTATCTCTTTTGGAGATGTTCTCCCTCTCAAGGAATATGGCATGTCTTTCCACTATAACCTTTTTGTCAGAGGGGTTGTATATGTAATATCCCCTTTTTTCCTTGGGATATTCTATAAAGATACACTTTGTGCCTCGGGGTGCAAGTTTGTTACCTAAAGAGGCCTTAACAAATGCTTTGCTTCCACAAACATGTAAATTCGATAACATGGCTTTGCATCTACTCTATAACTCGTATGGAATACCATTTATCGATTTAGTTGGTACTTGGTTTATTATGTGTGCTGCTATTTGTAACATATATCCCCAAAAAGATAATAGTATACTCACATGACTCATCATTGATCTCACCATTTCCAACAGGGTGTGGTTCCTCTTTTCACATACACCATTCCAATGAGGTGTGTAAGGAGGAGTGAGTTGAGATAGAATCCCAAACTCCTATAAGAAATAAATGAAGTCCTTATTAAGATATTCTCCTCCTCTTTCTGAGTGGAGTTTCTTAATCTTCTTACCAAGCTGGTTCTCAACTTCATTCATGTATTCTTTGAACCGATCAAAATAATCTGACTTATACCTCATTAAGTAGATATATCCATATCTACAAAAACCATTAGTAAAAGTTATGAAGTACGAGAACCCACCCCTTGCTTCAACTAGAAGTAGTCCACACACATCTGTGTGAACTAATTCTAGAAGCTCTTTAGCCCTTTTACCTTTCCCACTAAATGGGGATTTTGTCATTTTTCCTTGTAGACATGCATGACATACACCAATTGGTTTTAGTTCGAAAGAATATAAATACCCATCTTGATGTAATTTTCTCAAACATTTTTCATTGACATGACCTAGATGGTGATTCCAATGTTAGGTGTGGTATGAGTCATGTGAATTAACCTTGTCATTGATTCCCATTACTTTGTTTGTGTAGTCTAACACATAAAGGCTGTTATATAAATGTGACCTACTAAAACAAATACAATCTTTATAAAAGTATCAACATAAACTTCCAAAAAAGAAGATGAATCCATCAATATCTAATCTTGATGCTGAAATAACGTTTTTTGTTACAGAAGGCACATAATAACAACCCTTCAACACCAAGATCATTCTATTTGGCAACGTGATGTGGTAGTCCCTGATAGCTACAGCAGAAAGTCTAGCTCCATTGGATGCTCGTAGATCTACCTCCCCTCGATCAATCTTCTTGAATATACATGGCTATTGAATTTGGATACATATCTGAGCACCAAAAGCTGTATCTAATACCCAATTTGTAGAAACAGATAGATTGAATTTGATGACAAATGCACCTGAAGCATCCCCTTGCTTCCTTGGTTGGGTGCAGTTTTTCTTCCAGTGGACCTTCTTGCCACATGCGAAACAAATAACATACTGTTCCCTTGCCTCCCCTTGGATCTTCCTTTTCTTGGAAGGCCTTGAAGAAGCTATGGGCTTAAATCTATTTTCCTTCCATTTCCTTTTATTCATCATAAGGACATATGGTTTTTCATGCTTCATGTCATTAACCACTTGGTGAATGATGATAAGAAGATCAGACAGAGACTTCTCAATGTTGTTCATGTTAAAGTTCACAACAATGTTTGAGAAGCTTTGGGGGAGCGATGAAAGAATGAGGTCGGTACCCAGTTCTTCGGTGATTTTAAACCCTAGAACCTCCAAGCACTCAATGTAGCCAATGAGCTTGATTACATGAGGGCCGGCTAGGGAACCCTCTCCAAGCTTTCTCTGAAATAGAGCCTTGCAGATCTCAAAACTTTCTTGTATTTCTCTCTCCAGGTATAGACCATGGAGGTGCTCGAGCATGCTATAGGCATCCATGTCTTCATGAGACATCATGAGATCATTAGACATAAATTACAACATCAAACATTGAACATCGAGTGCATGGCTCAAATGTTGATCATAGACCAGAAAATATTCATCACTCGCCACTTGGGCAGGCGGATCAGGAAGTGAGGACTCCAGCATGTAAAACTTTTGTTCATGGCGTAGGATAACCCGAAGGTGTCTAAACCATTCCTGAAAGTTACTACCGATGAGGATGTTGTCTTTATCCATAATTGATCATAGAGAAAAGGTGGTTGATGAGTTTTTCATATCGATTCTACAAATTAAATGAGCAGATTTATGAGTACTTTCTTGATTACATTTTATGAAGAATAATAAATGAATTTATTAATTCTCCCACTATTTTATCAAGTCCCAATGGCCCTCACCATTAAAATCAGAATGTCCAGTTTCTTTGAAATTATAGTGGAAAGGATCCATATTACCCTTCTCATAAACCCAACAAGGGTTGGTCATGCTATTTGAAGGTATTTAGGTAGGCAGGTCTTTGCCAACTGTGAGCTTACAGTTCGTTGATCTGTTGAGTGGACTCCACAATCCTGAAATCTTGACATGGATTTCCTCAAATCTTGCCTCCAATATTACATCAATTCTACCAAGGGCTAATCCTCTTGATGTAATATGGTTAAGTCAACCCGAAACCTTTCATAAGGGCTTCCTTTATAAAAGTAAGTTTTCCAAAAAGGGTTGGCCAAACACATATGTTTATTGAGCCATGCCCTTAATCAAGTAATAGAAGGCTTGGTCTGACTTAATATGGTATTTGAGGGATTTTATTCTTTATGTTTAGTTTTTCATTATCACATGATTGTTAATATTACGTGATGCTTACTTAAGTGATTAACCATGTTCTGATAATGTTTACGCATAGTCCGGTTTTTATTTTATTCCATCATTGCATGTTTGTTCATTTTATTAATTATGTGATCGTGACAACACATACATAATAAATAAAACCATGAAATCAGACAGAAATAAAATAATATGGCATGATCATGGGCTTCTATTGGTTAGCTTATCTAGCGGTTTTGATAATCTAACCCTGACCTATGGAAAAAACCTTGAACCTGATGGTTCATGTTTTGTAGCTCCCACCTGTCCACCTTTGTATCTTCTTGGGTTGGTTTCACCTCAGCTTTGGATTTTGAACCGTCTCCTCTGGCTTGGGAGATCCTCCATTACATGGGGTTTACATTAAAGAAACAGTGGGCATGAAGGCCCTACATTTTATTAGAAGAAGGCTTGCAAGCCAATGAATTTAAATTAAACAAATTTAAATGAAACCATACACACATACAAAGGGTCTTTGGTCTAGCTCATAATCATCCATAGAATGAAACAACATTTACACATATTTAGAATTCAAATTATTTTAATTGTTCTTTCATTTAAGATAAGTCGATCTCGAATTAAATTAATTATGATCTTAAAATTAATCAATTTTTTATCTTAAATTCCTTTCTGAAATTCCTTTAGATTCTCCTCATCCATATTCCTTGTACATGTCTTCGTACTTTTGGAGGAAACCTGGTGAAATTTCTAGAAAGTCCACAGTGTGTAGTTTATATTTACATGGTGTTTATTTCTTTTCACCCTTTATCCAAAGTACATGCCGGGGCTTTGGCGTGTTTTCTATACTTTGGAAATTTTAGAGTACACGACATGTAGATAAATCATACACGATGTGTAATTCCTTGTTATGCGGTAACTAGCTTGGCAATCCTGTGTATGCGGAACATGGATTCTTCTTGTACATGGTTTCACCTGGGCCGGATCGGACTACATGGTGTGTTGCTACAACATACACGCCGTTTATTCCTATTTTCCACGTGCCGTTCATTTCTGGTCAACATGGCGTAATCAATACTTATGAATACTCAATTCACATGAAGTAGTTTGGAAAACCAGTACCGGTTTGTTGAACCTAAGTACACGGTGTGTAGTTTTTATTACACATCGTGTATTTCCATGTTGTATAGACAGAAAGAGCAGCTCCTCTGAATGAGATCCTGATTTTTATTTTAATCAAAATTAAAATTAAAAGGTCATTTCTGTGATATGAATCAAGAAACGAAGGAGGAAGAACAGATCTCATTTATTCAGATTTATAGAATGATTTATTTTGAATTGAATGAAATATAAATGCGTAAATTATCAACGAAAATTAAATAAATATAATCAACGTTTTAACCTCACTCTGATACCATTTTAGGGTTCCGGGCACAGCTGAAGCACATGGGTGGATGTGCCCACTTGGATTTTTTTTATTAACAGTGATCAATTCATGATCAATATGATGATAAATTCCAGTCTCCATGGATCGAATCATAGAAATGGAAAAATAAAAGGAAAGTCCTGGAACCACAAAGTAGGATCATTACATGTTGATTATAATTAATTTAATCAATTTAAAAGAAATACCTTTTGGGTGTTCTTTCTTCGTTGATGTTCTTGATCATGTTCCGATGTGATTTTTCATTGCGTTGTAGAAGCCAAGTGTAGACTTCCTCTAGCGGTGATCCACACATGTACCTCTTATCTCAGGATGTTTCCAAAGGAGTCTTCAGGTGCTAGAGTAGAGAAACCTTTGCTTGCATTGTCCACCTTAGATTGTCTTTATCTGATGGAAGAGGATCTCTCTCGGTCTTGAGAGCGTTCTTGGAGGAAGAGGTTCTTTTGTCCTTGAAAGAATTCTCCAGAATTGTTGTGCACAACGATTCTCTTGTGTGTCCGGAAAAGAGTTGGGGTTGTGAGGATATTTATAATCGAGTTTGAGGTTGTAGAGTTATGACAATAAATAAATGTGTTATGAATTTTATTTATTTCATTAAATCCCTTTTGAAAACCCCATGTCGAGTCATTAATTCCTTGACATATTCCCACACTGATTATAATAAATATCAATTAATAAAATGATATTTTCTCAAAATTCCGACTGGAAAAACTACACGGAATGTATTAATAAATAAATGGGGTGTACTTGTTTTTAATTGAAAACTACACGGCGTGTACATTCAATGTACATGGCATGTATATCTTGTTTTAATTTATTCATTTCCTTTCATAATGAAAACTACACGACGTGTACATTTAATAATACATGGCATGTAATTTTTTCTAAATAAAACTACACTGTGTGTAATCATTGATACATGGCGTGTACTTGTTTTATTTTATTCTTCCTCCAAAATTCAAATTATTTATGATTCCTTGAATATTTATTAAACCACGTACGGGAATCATATTTATTCTACTTGAGATACTTGAATACACTTAGTGTGTGACCCTCTAGGCCTCTTTCTCGTTGGCATTAGGCGGGCTTTCCTAAAGTCTAAGATTACTATCTAGCAATGGGTCAAGGCACCCAAGAGAAAGAAGTTGACGCCGCATTGACGTATCACCTCATACAAATTCTTACTATGTAATTTAATCCCTTTGTCTCAATATCTCATCAAGAAGGTTTCATGGCAGTGTCATAAACCTATATGCTTGATCTGTCGTTCTTTGAATACCTAAAATAAACTATTCATTTACACCATGTCCATGGAATTTAATGCAACAATTCTATTTCAATCAAAGTGACGAGATATCAACTTCCATAAATGGAAGGGACAAATACTTCCTCGACTTATCCATTAATAACATGTCACTCGTGACGCACCCAACGTACCCTAATTCCCTCCAACTGTCTACGTGACGGTTTTCGTCAGTAAATTTAAGTGTGCGAGTCATGACATGAGTTAATGATAATCTTCTAGTCTAAAGAGCATTACACACACTCATAGATAGCAATGTCCGATGACACCAAGACATGGGGAATTGCTACTAGCGTGTCTGTTCCCATAATCTCCCATCTTGGAGATTACCACGTGAGAACTCCATGAGAGAGAGTCTCGTCTTCTTATGAGTACTCTCACATGACGGTCTGTATACTATGTTTCCTATCATAGTATTTCATCCAACCGTAGAACTTTATTTAAGAATATTGTTATAGAATTTCAAGGTTCTCATCATAGTGGGGATCTGCTATGACCTTTTCAATGCAACAAATATTCCAGGACATTATTATATTATAGTCATGCAGAATAATGAACAATATATAATAAGCGAACATTTATGTAATCAAAGTACAAAACAGTTGGTTCTCAGGACACCAACCCTTACATATAACATTTCATAAATTTTGGGTGCTTTATAGTGCTAGGTATTGTGATTCCACAAACCATAATTTCCATCATCACCACTAAAATGAATTTAATTCTTGAATTAAATTAGTTGGAACCTTTTTAGTTTTCCCACTAGAAACATTGATCATGTTGGAGGTCAATGGCCCCAACCTATTACACCCAAGGGGTGTGCCTTTTCATCTTACATATTTTATACAACCTTGTTGGGAATTTTTGAGCTCACCTTATTAAATTAAAAATGAAATTTAATTGAGATTATAAGATAGATTTGATTCCTCTTTTCCATGTGTTGACATGATGTGAATTAATTCGACTATTTATATAAGAATTTATTAATTGAGTTGATGAACTCATAAGATGTGAAAAAATTTGAAATGGTTAATTAATGAGATGATGAATTGATTATGGAAGTGCATTCCTTGTTCAATATACCTTGGATCCAGATTCAGTATGAATCCATGGACATTTCTACTCCATGGGTCATGAGTAATGTAGTGGATGCCCTGGATCTATTTACTCCTTGGTTATAGATTCCATAGGATTCAATGGGCCTTGATACCTATTAGATCTGGATTTCTTGGATTTTCATTGGACATGGTCTATTGAAATGCTCATTGGACACCAACCAAGGCATTAATGATCATCCATCGGGATACTCTTGGGACTCAATGAGGATTCCTTGGTCTTCTAAACCTTATATTCAACCCTTTATGGTCTATCATATTTGATTACATGGTATAGTTTTTGTGCACACATTTGATTATATGAAATTGTTGTGATGGATGTTACATGATGGATTACATGGCAAGAGCGTTGTGTATACTTTGTAATGTTTAAAGACAACTCTGGTATGGTTTCAGATTATAGTCGATAAACTAGACTATATTAAACCTATTATTTCTATTTATATCTTACCTTGTTTATGGAAACATGAATATTGTTTATAAGGAGATATTTTTAGCTGGATACTATCACTTAATTTCATCACATATTCTTTGTTCACTTCACTTTCATTAATGTTATACCTATATTATACATTTCTTACTTATCCTTCTATACACAGACTAGAATTATTATAGATTCATTTGGTGGTGGCCTACTTATTGTTATCTCACACCCTATTAAATCCATCATTGCATATCTGAACAGACTTCATAGATATAGGTATGGACCAGGGCAACCTCCCTCTATATGATGCTTGATTTGTACCATGATTAAGAGCATGGGAGCATAGGATTGATCTAGGATAATGATTCTATCTGGAGATAGTTCCTTCTGGTACATTTTGTTCTTATGATGCATGTATTGTATTGGTTGTTTGTATACCTTTTTTCATGTTTTTTAGGGATATGACATGATTATCAATTTATATATGACTGCTTTGGATTATTTACTATTATAGTCTTCTGGTTGTTTATCTCTTTTTCGTGATTTATAATTTTCCTCTTCTATTGAATGATATGTTTGTAATGTTATGTTACAATCTGATGTGAAGAAATTGTATCCCTGTAAACACACCCTAGTACGTCAATGTTATTAAACAACCTATGGCATACAGGGAGGTGCGCTTGAGGCTATATGGCCCCCTAGCTCAGGATTCCATTTAGTGGCTTTCGGGTTTGGAATTTTCAATGGTCAACATAATATGTACCCCATTATAGAATGTTATTAGACCATAGAACAAGGTTCAATAATATTTTCATGAAATTTTAAACTTATCATCATTGTAGAAAATCGTTATTCCCATTTCAATGTGAAGATAATCTAGGACATTATTACATTAAAGTAATGTGGAACTATGAATGATATTTAATAATATATTTAAATTGATATTTACTTATTTAAAAATAAAATAAATCCAAATTATACATAATTTTTTCTAGGAGACCAACTCTAATAGTATTACATTGAGAAGTATAAAAAGGGTTCATTACTAGTGTTAAATGGTATGAATATTAGGAAGATTTAAAATCCATTTAAGGAGTTATAAAGGAAGGATATAATTCTCTATGCCTCCACCATAGGTTCTATCACGTATGTCATATTATATACATGACTTGATGTCACCTATGATCTTAGTATTACTTATATATACCTATCTAATCCTAATGATAGACACCAAATTTCTAAGAAGAACATTCTTAAGTACTTTAGATAGACTAAATATATATTTGTGATCTTTGGAGGAGAGGATGATCTTTTTATAAAGGGTTCAAAAAAATTGAGTTTCCAATCAGACAAAGATAATATAAAAACTCAATCTGTTTTTGTGGTTTGTCTAAATGAGGGAGATATCAATTAGAAGAGTTATAAACAACCCACTACAATGGACATGATAGAATATGTGGAGTACATCACTATATCAGATGTTGTGAAGGAATATTTTTAGATGAAAAAATTAATTTCTAAATTAGAGTTGGTTCCCTGAATTAAGGTATCATATAACACCCCATTATTTTACAATATGTCTATTTTGAATGAATTTAATCACTTTGATAGTTTATGTTGCGTGAAACACCAAACTTAAAAAGACTCCAAAATATTATTATTGTAGTTAATCCCATAGCCATTGTAATTAATAGAATTAATTATATTAACATAATTATTAAAATATAGTTTACACATTTTTATAAAATTAATTCATTGTTGACCAATTAATTATAAATTAAAATAAAAAACCAGCTAAACATAAAGGGTGTGTTTTTATAAAAAAACTATTTTTATGACTACAATGGTATTTTAAATTAATAAATTAAATTAATCACTATTATTGAAATATATTAATGAAATATATATTTTAAATATTCAAAAAAGTATTTTTAAATTCATCTAACATATTTGATAGGATTAAGATATAAATAATTCCAATTTTAAGTGTAAAAATTTATATTTTTCTAAAAGGTAGTTTTGTCTCATTTTAATGGTGAACTTGTTTTAAAATTAAAATTTTAAAATTTTATAGATTTTATATGAAAAAATAAACTACATTTTTCAAATCCAAATACAAAAATTAGTTTCAGGTGAATTGTTTTTATTTTTTTGAAAAGTTTTATTTTTTATAAATAATAAAAAATAATGCATTTAAATATATTATAATGTTAAATTATATTTTAAATTTATTTTAAATAATATTTAGATCTATTATACATCAATAAATCCAATTTTGGTCATTTTAATCAATTTAAAATTGAAATTGGATACAAAAACCTTTCAAACATTTGAACTTCTTCACTTTAGAACCCTGCCTTACCATTACATCTACAGGGTTAACTTTAAATCTAATTTATATAATTATGTGAATAAAATTTGATAATATGGATTCAATATTTGAAATAAAAAGGATAAAGTTAGTTAATAAGGTCATTTTCATTTTTAGGAAAAAAATAATCATGGTAAAAATGAAAGATTTAGCATGGTATAGGTAAAATAATGTAACGAGTTAAATTTAAAAGGTAAAAGATTAAAATAAAAAACACAAACTATTAAATTGTTGGTTTAAGTGTTTCTAAACCCTAAAAAGACTTTGAAACATTAATTATTATCCAAGTTATTTTAAATTAATTACACCTAAATTTGATTGGATTTAAATATAAAATAATCATTATTTAATCACATAAAACCACCCCTCATCAAGTATAAATACCAATACTCACCACCCCATTTCCCCACACAAGACATGGGTCTCCTCAAATATCTTAAAAACCCTCTACTTCGCACTATCCCCATGTCCAAGTGATTATGATCTCACCCAAGAGAATTTCCAAGGTCATTAATGGATCCTTCAAGGAGGTGATATTCAAGAGGTGATTTTCTCAATGCACATCTCTTAATTTATTTTCCTCTTCTACTTTATTCTCACCTCATTAATCCATCAAGGATTTATAACACCATAATAATTTATGTACTATATTTATATCCAATGGAATATATCACAACCATTTCATTTCTAATCTCATCTAATTCAAAGAAATGATACTATTTTTGAAATTATGTCAGTTAATCGCCTCCATAAATAATATTTTTTTTTCGTTTTCCATTACTAACTTCATGAATGGTCATAATAATATTATTATGGTTAAATAACACATTAATAAATATATTATAACACATTTTATATTTTGGAACTGATATATATACAGAATATTAGATAAAACAAACCTAGTTCATGATGGTCTAAAAAACCCACCAAATTAAACTAAACATTTGTCATTAAAATTTTATCAAAAGAATCATCCTCATGTAAAAAATTAAAATGATAAATGGTACCATTTAAAATAATGGAATTTAATTAATACCATTTAATTTAAATTATGTTGTTTTATTTCTATTTTACAAGAAAGTTCATAATTATACACAAATGAACTGATCATGAAACCATGAAACGAACACACCCAAATAATGAAAATCATGAAATATTGTAAATTAATGGGTGGTAAGATGTTATAAAAGTAAAATATAAGATATTATAAATATGAATATAATTATTTAAAAAATAATATTATTATTTAAAACATTATATAAGTGTTTTAAGTACAAAATACTAAAGAGGATTGTGAGTAATGAGTTTATCATCTACATTTTTCTTCTGTGAGATATATGAATTATTCACCACTTATATCTTTTGTGTTGTGTATATAATTATATTTAATATATAATATCATGAATCTCATTATATTAATGTTAGAAAATGTTTTATTTGATAACTACTACTTTTATGGGGCATATTATTTGACTAATTAAAAAGTGGTAAGGGAATTCTTAACCCAATTTCAATTCTTTGGGTTAACCTTATACTTAAATAATAATCTCATGCTATGATTATGTGTAGAACGAATTTTGTTTATATTATTTTGTATTTAAATTTATTTTATGTTTATTTATAGTGAATATATATAATTTATTAATTTTATTAATTCTCACTTCAATGATATGATATTTATAAGGGATTTTCTTTTTAAAAATATTTTTTTAAGTATTCCTTAAAACTCTATTTTTCTTCAATGCCCATTTTTTCTAAAGATTTTTCAAAACAAATTTTGACATTATATTATTATTGTTTAATTTCATTTTTACCCATGTTTTAATTTTTAAAAAATGGTTTTAAAGGATAATTTTATCATTTTCTAAGTGAGTTTCTTTATGACTAGTACGACAAAAATACAGAAGGAATGTTTTTTTAACTTATACTAAATAAGAGTATTTTCCCGCCATCATGATGCTTTAATGAATTGAAGATTAATATAATATATTAAAAGATTTTTCTCAATTAAAATTTTTATTTTATAATTTCGTAGAATTTAAAAAAAATTGAAAACAGAAAGGAAATGTTTCTCAAGAATTATTTCAAGCTATCATTCAAAATTATTTTCCATATAAGATAACATTTTTTTATGTTATTTATACTTTATTTGGAATATTATTCAAAAATACCACCCTTACTCTCTTTTTTTTGTTTTATTTTTAATATGGTATGATATTTATAAAACAAATTTATTTTCCATTTGTTGTGTTATGATGAAGTGTTTATGAAACCCAATTTCTTTCATGGATTCTAATATGATTTACATTCTTCAAGAAGAAATATGTATGGTTTCATTATGTGATGGTTGTGATCTATATCTCCCTCCAATTAATTGAGTATTTATTTATGTCTTATGATATAGACAGTACTAAAATGAGATGTTTACTTGGTTCAATAAAACAGGACAGAAATATGAAGTGAACTCAGTTCAGTAAGACAAGACTGAAACAGGAAGCAAAACTAGTTCAGTAAAAGAATTTTTTTTCTATGATGTTTTGGGGAGTGAACACAATTCACTATAATAGTATTGGTAGTGAAACTTGGCTAATATGATGGTTTTTGAAGTTTACACATTCAACTATCATAGACTTGGAAAAGATCCTTGACTACTAAAGAGAGTATTTTCTATGCTCGTGTGTTTTCCATAATTCCATTTTTATGCCATGTTATTCTTTTATGATTAGTGTCTTACAAATTTTTAGGATTTATTATATGAATCAATATTATGATCTTCTATATGAATGGATGAATTTTAAAATGTTATGTTCATATTATTATACCCTTATGTTTATTTTATAATTAATATCTCCCTTATTTACCCTTACTAGGCATCTGAGCACACCCTTCTCTTATGTTTCTTTTTCACCAGGATATGAAAGAAGGTATTATGTATGACATGTAAAAAATGGTTCTATATATGAAGAAATGGGTGGGAGACGATGTATCTGATCTATGAACTAGTTTTTTATGTTTACAACTTTCCAAATACACTAAACCCATATGATTCTGGCATAGTTTTGTTATGCTATGTAATTAATATTCATCTATTTGGATGTATTATCTATGTAAAAAATGTACGCGTCATTATAGTTGGTATCAAATCAAGGTTTATTTAACATTTGGAAACAAGGATGGAAAAAACTTATTAATAACCCAAAGTGTATGTCTAGGTTGTAATCCTAGAGTTTTGGCAATGATCAGGATTAACCTAAGTTCAAATTATGAAGTCATGGATTGAAATTTTATAAGAAATTTCGCAAGATTATGTGGATTTACTAGTATTATTTGTGATTCTAATGATATTATATTAGGTCTTAGTCAATTTTTGGCACCTTAAAGGACCATGTTAATACGAAATGTGATGGGATATGCAATGATTGTCTTCCTAAGAAACTGAATGTTAAGGGACTAGAAAGAAAAAAAAATCTAATTTCTATACTCAGAAAAGCTATGAATCAAACTAAACTTCCAAATGAGAAAAGGATGGAAAAATATTCTATTGAGTCCTTTATGAGTAAATTTCCAATATATTTCAGTGGGTTTTCTTATCCATTGGTAGCTGATAAATGGATCAACATTATTCATAAAATATTTTCTATTCTTTAATGATTGGGATATAAAAAATTTGTCCTAGTTTATTATCATATAAAGGCAGAACAAGATCAATTGTGTAATATTATTAAGAATATGACGCAATAAGAAGAAATTGAATCAATGGAATGGGATAAGTTTAATGGGATATTCCATATAAATTACTTCCCTCATATTCTACATACAATTATAGAGAATGAATTTATTGATCTGAAGAAAAAGTATGATGAATCCATCGGTACATTAGAGGTGAATTTTACAAGACATTCAAGGTATGTCTCTTATATAATTATCAATCCTTAATATAAAATTGATCAAATCATTGGTGGCTTAAAACCAAGTCCTTGAAGTGAATTATCTATAAGATACATATTTACCTATGAATAAATTGTTTAATGTGATCTCAAGGTGTAGATGTAAATCGGGGTTACCCAAAAATATCATGGTTTTGTTAAGAAAGGACAAAATTGAATTCAAAGGAAATTATAAAAAACATGGAGAGGAGAAGATTAGCTTTCCTTTATGCTCCATATGTGGGAAGAAAAATGGAGAAAATTGTCTTAAGGGGACTAGTGATTGTTTTAATTTTGGAAGGTAAGGTCATTCGGAAACTGAGTGTTGAAGTGATGGAGAGAAGTTATATGATGATGAAAATAGAGAAAACTATTTTTGGAATTCACCCCCACACTTCAATTCTTCATGTGTAAGTAAAAAAGTCATTATGCTAATCATTAACAAAATCCAAGGGTTATCAATGATGATCAACGTCTGAATCATCTTAAAGCTAAAGACAAATTGAAATATCATGAAATCACTATTGGTGGTGTGGAATTCAAAAACTAATTGGTGGAATGATTGAGTGTTTATATATTGGAATTCAGGAATAGTGTTTTAGAATTGATTTTAAGTCATAATGAAACATCTAAGGATTTTTCCATTGTTGTTATTTCATAAGGATTTAGAATTATTTTGTGAGTTGTAATGCTAACCAAGAAAAGTGATAGAGGTGATATTTTTAGAGAACACATGATTATGGGAAGGATAACCCTTAATTTGTGAGTGATTTTGGGATAATGTGATAAAGAGATATTTTATCATGATAAAATAAATGGGACATTATTGATGACCTCAGAACTGATTAGTAATACGATTGAAAGGTGGTTTTTGATTTTATGGATTGATTTTATCAAATTTTTGGATTTATGATATGAGGAAAGAGTTAATTTATGAAATTAGGCATGTTTATACTAATGTCTTGTAGTAATTTAGAAAGGGGTGGGATGGAGGATTGGAAATGGATCATCTGTCAACGTCTAGACTGATCCTTGTCTTGTCGATAAGGATGGTATGCGGGCCACATCCCCCGCCCAACCAGGTCTAGAGGATGCCACTGTAAACTACCTCTTCTCAGACAAGGGTCCGGGATGGTGCGTGGAAAAGATCCAGGAATGGTTTAATGAAAGATACCAAAGAATTGTCCTGAGCATCCCCTGCGTCCCTGATGCAGGCCCCGACCATCTTTTTTGGAACTATGATATTTCAGGCGACTACACGGTGAGATCTGGATACAGACTGGATCTTGGTTTTCACTCTCTCGACCAGGATGAGGGACCATGGAATGCACTCTGGAAGCAAAACATCCCCCCAAAAATTCACCAATTTTGGTGACAGGTATGCACGGGCACCCTCCCTACCATGAGCCTCCTCGTTTACCGCCATATGGCCAGTGCTGACTCCTGTCCTTTCTGCCCGAATATTCCTGAAACCCCCTGCCACGCCATGTTTCACTGCCCGAGGGCCAAGGAAATTTGGAATAAATGGGGATCGACTCCAGATGCTTCACTAGACATGGCCGCTGATCTCCCCGATCTTCTGATGCACTGGTGTTCCTCTCTTTCATCGTCTGATGCAAGCTCCCGTTGCACCCTGACCTTGATTATTTGGGTTCGACTTAACGATTCTATTTTCCATCATGTCCATCAGCCTCCTGAATTCTAGATTGAACGAGCCACTTCTTGGATTGAGGGATGGAAGGACCGCAAAGGACACTTTTTGCCAGGTGCTGCCCCCTCATGGTCCCCTCACTGGATCCCCCCAAAGAAAGGGAGTCTTAAGCTTAACATGGATGCCTCTCTCCCCAAGGATGGGCTTGCTGCTCTAGGCCTTCTAGCTCGAAATCATCTTGGGAAGATAATTGCAGAAAAATATGAACCACATTATGCCTTCTGGGAACCGGCTTTTGCGGATGCCTTTGCTATTCTTACAGGGATGACGCTCACTGTGGAATGTGGATGGGCCGATATCATCATCGAGTCTTACTTCCTTTCGGTTATCAATGCTATTAACCACGGTGATGCCAGACTTGAGGCATTTGGCTTTATCATCAGAAGAATCTGCTCGTTGTGCCACGACTTCTTTTGTTGCACCTTCTCCTTTACCAAAAGGGAAGGAAACAATGCAGCCCATTAGCTGGCGGCCTCAGGCCCCTTCGATGTCACCCAACTTTGGCTGGACAATTTCCCCTCTTGGCTCTTCTTATATACGACTACTGATATTCTCCATTAATATAATACTTATTTCTTAAAAAAATTAGGTTATTACCATTTTTTAATAGAATAAAAGATAATTATATTCACATGTATGGTGTGTGAAAATTAAGAGTTACATCAAGATATTTGGGGGTTTAATGATAATTTGATTTTGTTAATTTTGTGACCTTCATTCTAAACTTTGGGATTTTAATATTTTGGATGGTTTATAAGGGTGAGGACTGATGAAACTTTTTATGTTTAAATTTAGATGAGGTTTTATAAATTAATATATTACTTAACCATATGAATACTTTTGTGCATTCCATTTTATTGTGATAGTAAATATAGATAGAAGGATGACTTTTAATCCCATTATGAAACTTATAATCCACTTGTTCTGCATGAATTATAATTTCAACTTCATTTCTTGAAGTGAAGCATAAATTGATCAAAGTGAAACCAAAGAGTGATATCATAATTATGAGATGAAATCAAGTAACTGTATCTTCTAAAATGATTTTTAAGTAACATTTTATCTTATTATAATCATTTATAATGATATCGCTAACCTTTTTCAGGCCTATTGGGTCTACGTTTTTCTGGTCATTGACCTTATAATAACCATGTTCTTTGTCACTCTCCATCAGAACTTGATAGTTATAATTCTATTTCATGTCCATGGTTTCACTTTCCACTAATGTTCTTCTAATCAAAATCCTAGTTTTGTAGTGATATTCACATTTTACTTTCCCACTTTTTAAGAGGAAGTTCTATTGACCCCTTTTCTGATGTGTGTTTCCTATAATGGAATTTTTCAAATATACACCTTTGATTTTCAATGTGTAAATTTAAATTTTTTAGGACCCAATTTTTGGAAATTCTTAATCGAATCAGGAGAGTATCTCATCGATTGACTCTTCCACCAAATCTCTCTCAAGTTCATGATGTGTTCCATGTTTCTCTCTTGAAGAGGTACATATATTATCCTTCACATATACTAAACTCATATAGGTAATACCACTTTTAAAAAATATATTTTATAAATAACAACTGGTAGAGATTCTTGATCGTAGACATAAAGTTCTATAAAACAAGACCACTCACTAGGTCAATGTTTTATAGGGAAAATATAAATCTGTTGAAGATACATGGAAACCTATGGATGTGATAAGGAATATTGATCTTGTTCTATTTATATCTGAGTAATGAATTTAATGGGAGAAAATAATTTTAAGGGGGGTAGAATGTAACACCCCAAGATTTTACGGTATGTCTCTTTTTAAATGAATTTAATCCCTTTGAGAGTTTATGTTGCATAAAACACCAAACTTAAAAAAATCATAATATTATTTTAATAATTAATCACCAATTCATTATAATGGTGAGAATGAATGAGATTAAATAGACTATAAAAATATAGTTTATACATGTTTATAAAATGAATTCATTGATTAATAATTAATTAAAGATAAAAAACTAATTGAACATAAAAGAAGTGTTTTCATAAAGAAACTATTTTTATTACCAAAATGGAATTTTATATTAATATATCCAATTAATCACCATTATTGAATGATCTTAATTAAATTTTTATGTTATATAACGAATCATTTTTTTTAAATTCATATAATAATTTTGAAAGGCTTAATATAAGAATAAATCGAATCTTAATCATAAAAGTTATATTTTACTTAAAGGAATGTTTACCATAATTTAATGGTGCGACTATTATAAAAATAAATTTTGACACTTTTATAGATTTTATTTGAAAAAATAAATATAAAACCCTAAAATTATAAAGTACAACATTGTATTCGATAGTGTTTATGACTTGCAACACCATTTGTAAAAAGGGAATATATTTGTAACAACCAAGAACATAATCAATGAGATTTACATTATTCTGTTTATATGGTATAGATCATATAAAATCAATTATAGAACACAAAAAATAGATCATAAATGTATAATGAATGAAATAAGAGGTATTTCTAGAAGTTAAGGTACAAATACCAATGAAATAGTAACATGACCTTAGGAATAGTAATATGACCCTTATGCACAGTAAATTAGACTAATGAATAGTAACATCACCCATGAATGTATAAATAAAATTTAGGCACCTTATAAATTAAATTATCATATAATTATATCATAGTATAAGTAAACGAATAGTTTAAAAAAATTAAATTAAGTGTTGGTGTTTTTGTAAGTCATAAATATTAAATTAAAATTTTATAATAAATAAAATGATTTAAAAGAATAAATTTATATAAAATTTATTCATAAATTAAATTTTTTGACATATGATTTTAGGATAATTTTATGAGACCTTGGTTAATTTATAAAAGTGTTATAAAATATGTTATAGATTTAAAATATGTATTTTACAAGTAAATGATGGTTTCAATTTAAAAATTAAACTTTTCATATTTAGAAGATTATCTTTATAAAATGGATTTAATTTTCTAATTATGTACATTAAAAAATGTTTAGGTTTAGATTTTAATATTTTTCTAAAATACTAGATTTTTTGTGAATAATAAAATATGATAATTTACGATAAATGATAAATACATGAATTATTGAGTCATGGGAGATTTTTATCTAATATAAGAACCCTTAGTTCAAAATAACATGCACTTGTTACTATATTTAGTCACAAGAGTCAGCATTATTGTTTTTATTGAGAAAAATAATAAAATAAGGAATAAAATAATGAGAAATCACCCCTCTCCTACACTATAAACACCACCACTTCTCCTTACACCACTAAGCCTTAAATATTATAACATTTATGCCCCATACTCTCCCAAAGACTCTAACCAATGTTCAAGAGATCTTTGTCATAAAAAATACCAAAACCAATCCCCTTAAAGAGGTTCTCAAGGATGAGTATTAAAGAGGTAAAATCCTCTTCCTTTTCCTTTTAATTTATTTTCAAGTTATTTTATTTTATTATTCTCTCCTCACCTTCTCTTTCCAAATAAGAATGATTACTCTAGTATCATATATATACATGAATGATATAATTTTAATATAATATAATTCCTCAGAATCCTCTCTCTCTCTCTATTTTATTTTAAAAATGAAATCATCGTCTTTGAGGTTTCGATTTACAAACTTTGTGGATGACATATTTTTATTCTTTAATTTTTCCTTAATGTCTGGTAATTAAACAATTTTTATGGCCAAAAAATAGAATATATGTATTGAAACATTTCTTATGTTCTAGAAGAAATATATTTACATAATACTAAATGATAAAATACAATGAGTTAGTTATGATCAATAACTGTCGTAATAGTCTAAATGATTATCACTAAATTTCTTATCTAATGATTCATCCTCATACAATATAACCAAATTATTTATATAACCATTTAAAATTGTGTATGTTCTTAAATAAAATTTAATTCAAATTTTGGATAATTATACTCATTTTACATGAACTTCGTTACTTATAAATAAGTGAACTGATCATGAAAACCAAAACAAAAGAACGCTCCTAAATGATAAAATTGTTTATTATAACTCATCAAAAAGACCATAAATAAACATAATAAAATTATAACAAATAAATTACATGTGGAAATGGATATGAATTAATTTAAATATTGATTTAATTTTATTATCTAGGACATCATGTTCAAGTGCATAACACATTCAAAGATAAGGTCAGGGTTTTCTCCCCAAACTTCCATTTTCATTCGGGTTATGATTTCTTAGTCTATACACCAATTTAATTTTTATTTATTTTTATATAATTATTATAAATTGTATATATTTTATAAACTCATATATAAATATCAATTTATTATTATTTTATGGGAGAATAAATGCTTTACAATATTCCCTTCTCATTTCTTCCTAATACATAACCCCGATTAAAGGAAACATCTCAAATGCTCACCCATTTTCAAGTAACATACATAATATATTTTAAGACACCATTATTTTTCTAAAATCACCAATTTTTTCATGAAAAAACTATATTTTTTTCCTTTATAGTTTTATACAAACAATCAAGAAAAATACAAATGCTTTTTCTAAAATAAATCTTCAATGAAAAGTAAAAAAAGGGTATTTCTCTCAAGAATTCCTCAATGATTTTATTAGAGCATTTTCATCTATTACAAAAAAATTGTTGAATTTTATCCATTATTTAGGTTTATCTATTGTATTTCTCATCCACCATATTTTATTAAATGTTTTATGATCATTGTAATTGTGGATGTTCTGTCTTGATACCATTCACTATACTACTCAGAATGGTTAGGGATTATGTTGATAGATTGGGGAAAGTTATTTACATTTTATATGTATATGTCGTTTATGTTTATACCCATTAATATGAGTAATTAATTGGACTTAGTAAGTGACGGTTGGGTCCTGCTATATCCCCTCACTGAATCGGTAGGTCTCATGAGACAAACTAGACTGGGTTTTTACACATTATGTATGGTGTCTTGGATGAGACCTTGATGGTATGTTTATGATGCACAGAATTATGAATTCCATCATTATAAAACTAGTAATTGATTTTCCATGTGATTATATAGCTAGAATAATATCCATGATTATGTTTTATTATGGAATTATCTAATTATGTTTTAATTCCTACCATTTTATACTCAAGATTATATTTTAATGGAATTTTTACTTTTAGTTATTCAACATGATTTAAATTTATGATTTAATTTATTACATAACCTTAATGAGAATCTGAGATAACCCCTTTCTTATGTTTTATTTTTCCCCAGGATGAGAAGATGAGTATTATGAATGAATTGCAGGGATAATCTATGAGTTATGGATATTTCCAAAGGAATCCCTATATTTTTTTCATTACAAAGTTGTAATGTAAAACTTATGTTTTTATATGATTTTCCAAAACAACTAAACAATTAGGTCCTTCAAGATAATAATTCCTTGTAATCATAGCAATGTAATAAATTAAGGCATCAGCTCTGGGCTATTGAGGCCATGGTATTTATAGTTGGTATCAAAGAATGTTTAGTAAAAACCTTAGAAACTAGATTTAGAAGATACAAATTAGGTAATATATACATAAGTTATAATTTGAGGATAAGAATGGAACAACATACTTAAATTTTGGTAAGGTATAGACTATGTGTATCTTTCTATAAATACATCCTACATCCCTGTTTGGATACTATATATGGATGTGGCTCTGGAACAGATGTACCTAGGGGTAACAACTCTAACAAGGTGTCCCAGGATTGACTTGGGGAAACATGGTACATGAAAACAGGGCTTACAACACACCTTTTTTAACACTCAAAGGGGGTATTCTTAGGATAAGTCACATTTTCATTAAAACCCATTATGAAGGATTTAAAAGTAAATATGTACCTAAAGAAATCGTGTTTATGATCATGAGATTATCTATGCATAAAACTTCAATTTATGATAAGTGTTTCTCTAGTTTGAGATTATAAATTACGATTCATAACCTAATATAGTGTATGCCATCATTTAGAAATGGAACCTAGTTAAAGGAATTGAAACTATATAAATGCACGTATCCCAGGTAGGGATTTCTCTCCTATACAAGATAATGACATCAGTATGGGAGTTGAGACTGGGGTTGAGAAATGTATAACAATACTGGGATAGCTGACTTAGGTTATGAAAAATAACCTTACCAGTATGGAGCATCCTAATCTACAACATGGATGAGAAATGTTAGACCGCTTTATGCGACAAAAACCTCTATCATTCAATGGTACTACAAACCCATTTGTGGCTGAGTAGTGGATAAGTTCCTTAGAGAAGATATTTATCGCTTTAGAATGTAACTAAATGGAGAATTTTTTCGTGGTATTTTATCATCTATCGAGGGATGTAGATCAATGGTGGTCACTAATTCAAAATAAAAAGGATGAGGAAGTAATTAAAAATATGGAATGTATGGATTTTAAGGAAATTTTACTAGAAAAATATTTTCCTTATGAACAATGAGGGGATATGGAAATAAAATTCTTGAATTTTAGGAAAAAGAAGGATAATAGTGTATCCAAGTATGAATACAACTTTACAAGGTTAAAAAGTCATGTCACGGACTACATACATAATCCAAGGATCAATATTGATTGATTATTTGATGGATTAACACTATTCCTCTAAAGGGAACCAGTCTCCCAAAATTTATCATTGTATAATGATATTGTATAATTTTCTATCAATATAAAAAATTAATTCTCTAATTAATATGGATTTAAAGTAAAGAAAGAGAAGAATGGTGTTGTTGAAAATTTTGGAAAAGAAAATAAGGAAACGGGGAAGAAGGAAAGAGTTGGTTTACCATCTTGTAATAACTATGGGAAGAAACACCCTAGTACTTTCCTAAAGGGTATGGGTGTTTGTTACAAGTGTGGAGAAAAAGTTCACCTAGACCACAATTTAAAGGGAAAGAAATAAGATACCAATGTTCAATGTTACAATTACAAATAAATGGGACATTATGAAAATGATTGTCCTGAGCGCCAAGGAAACTTTCTCGAAAGAAGGGCAAGAAAGAAAGGCCAAGATTATGTGATCATAGTAGTTGAGGATGAATTTCCTAATTATGTGGTTGTAGGTATATTAATCATCTCCTAAAATTTAGCTAAATCTTTAATTGATTATTGATTATCATATTCCATTATATCTTCCCATTTTCCATTAAAAATTAGATATTTAAGATTCCCCTTAATAAGGGAGTTATCAATAAAAAATCCTAATTGAAGTATCATTTCAATAAATATGTGTCATTAAGTTATCATTATGGTATAAACATTTAATTTATATTCTAATTTTATCATCATTCCTATGTTTGAATTTGACATAATCATTTTTATGGAATGGATTTCAAAATATAATGTGAAAATCTATTGCAAGAAAGAAATTATGATCTTTGAAGAAGGTGTAGAATCCCTTGTTTTTAGAGAAGAAACGTCATTATCTAATTCTCATCTAGATCAGACCCCAGTATCTTTACTAAATTAAATTCTTGGGTAGGAAGAAAAAACATAATCTATGGATAAGGAAATAAATCTTCAAATTGAGTATTTACGTATTGTATAATAATACATTGATCTATTTACAGAGGATTTACCTGGACATCCTCTAGAGTAGGAAGTTTTGTTATATATAAATTTAATTCCTGGATCAAGACCTATATCATAGACTCCTCATAGAATGGTCATTGTCGAATTAGTTGAACAGAAGAAACAACTAACGGAATTGAGTGGTAAAGGATTTATTCACTCTATTGTTTCTCTATGGGGATCTCATGTTATCTTTTTTAGGAAAAAATATAGATCCATGAGGTTGTGCATTGATTATATAGAAATTAATGCTATTACAATAAAGAACAAGTATAACTTGCCTCACATTGATGATTAATTTATCAACTATATGGATCTCAATACTTTTCAAAGATTTAACTTCGATCTATATAACATTAGTTTCATGTGAGGAATAAAAATATTACAAAGAAATTATTTTGAACCATGTATGGACATTATTATTTTACAATAATTCTGTTTGGATTGACTATTGCACCTTCTATTTTCATTAATCCAATAAATAGAGTTTTCAAGAATATCTTGATAAATGTTTTTTGGTATTTACTGATGATATCTTGGTATACTCCAAAAGCTATTAAGATCATGAGAATAAATTGTGGATTTCTCTAAAGACTATTAGAAGAAATGAATTATATGTGAAGTTTAGAAAGTGTTAATTTTGGATTCAATAAGTTTCTTTTCTTGGAAATATTGTCTCAAAGGATGGAATCTTATTTGATCCTATGAAGAAAAAGGAGGCTTAGGAATGCCCTACACCAATGAGCATAACTAAGGTCTGTATTTTTATTAGTTTAGGAGGTTATTTTCAGCATTTCATTCATAACTTCACCTGATTAACTAACCCATTAACCAATCTTACGTGTAAAGGGGTTAAGATCATATGGACAAAAGAATGTGAAGAATGTTTTGAATAATTGAAGAAGAGATTGGTTAATGTCTCGCTCTTGACTCTACCATCATGAAATGGTGGATTTGTGATTTATAGTGATACATAAAAGAAAGAACTCGGTTGTTTCATTATAAAAAATGGTAAATTTACTGTCTATGCATAAAGGTAGTTAAAAATTCATGAACAGAAACTCGTGGTCTTGAGTTAGCATCTATAATCTTTGTTCTGAAAATATGGAGATTATATTTCTATGGTGAAAGATGTGAGATATATACAGATCACAAGATCCTGAAATATATCTTATCAAATAAATAACTCAACATGAAGAAAACGATATGGCTTGAGGTACATGATTATTATGATTGTTCAATACACTATCACCCAATAAAGGTAAATAAAGTAGAAGATGCATTTAGTAGGAAGGATCATGGATTTATGAACAAAATGAGGATTGAAAAGGATCCTGAGTACATAGATCTAGAAAATATGTATATGGTAATTACCAAGGAAGGTGAAACCTATTCACTTTTTCAATTGGTTTTCCAACCATATTTATTAGAAAAAATTAAAAATTATTATTCTGATGATGAGAATCATAAAAATAAAATTACATCTATGAATTAATGGAGGTTTCTAGAATTCATGTGTGAGGATAGAATTCTAAAATTTGGGAGGAAGACGTGTTTTCCTTCTGTACCTGAGCTAAAAATGGAGTTTTTGGATGATTCCCATAGTTCAAATTTTTCTATACACCCTAGTATAACTAAGATGTATGGAGATCAAAAGGAACATTTCTTTTGGGATAACATGAAGTGGGAAAGTTTTTATTTTGTATCAAGATGTTTAGTTTGTCAACAAGTGAAGGCTGAAATGAAACATCTTATAGGAGTCATGAAACCTCTACCTATTCCTACATGGAAATGGGATGACATAGCCATAGAATTTTTCACCAGTTTACCAAAAAATCCAAGAAAGAATAATGCAATATGAGTGATTTTTTATCAACTTATCAAATCTAGACATTTCCTCACTATAAGGGGGGATTTTCCACTGGAGCACCTTAAATGAATCTATATTAATGAAATTGTAAGACTTAATGGATAACCTTTCTAAATTATTTTTGATAGAGATCCATGATTTACATCAAAATTATGGAAAAATATTCAAACATATTTGGATATTGAGCATCATTTGAGTACTATTTATCACCCTCAAATTGGCAAGTAGTCAGAAAGGATCATCCAAACTTTATAAGACATGTTGAGATCATTACCACTTGACTTTAAAGGTATGTGGGACCAGTATTTACCTTTGGTTGAGTTTTCCTTCAATAATATTTTCTATTCTAGTATTAAAATGTCACCATATGAAGCATTGTATGGAAAGAGATTTCATACACCAACTTGTTGGGATGAACTTGGTGAAAGGAAGATTGTGGTCCCAGAGCTTATGGAGGAATCAACATCAAAGGTAAATACTATTCAAACTATATTAAAGAATCTCAAAGTAGGAAAAATATATATGGTGATAATCGATGGAAGGATTAGGAATTTCAAGTGCGAGATAATGTTTTAATGAAAGTATCTCCATGGATGGGTGTTATAATATTTGAGAAGAAAGGGAAAATCATCCCTATGTACATTGGAAATTTTGAAATTCTGTAGATAATTGGAACTATATATTATCATTTGGAAATTCCACCTTGCCTTTTTAAGGTACAAAATGTGTTCCACATATCCTTTTTAAATAATTACATGCTAAACCCAACACATGTACACACTTATAAAGGAATGGGATTGGAACCTAACTTATCTTACTATGAAGAGCCTATCAAGATTCTAGAGAAAAATAACAAGTTTTGAGGAATTAGATGACTTGGCTAGTAAAGGCACTTTTGAAAAATCATAAAATTAAAGAGGTGATGTGGGAGACTAAGGACCTTATAACCCAGAACTACCCAAATTTTCTTATGGGTAACTATCTGGAAATTTCAAGGAAGAAAGTTATTTTTGGAGGGGAGAATGTAACAACCCAGAACACTATCAATGAAATATCATTTCTTAGGTTTATATAGTATATATCACATAAATCAATTATAGAACACAATAAAAGAATCATAATATAGTAATTAATGGAAAATAAGTATTTATATAGTTTAAGAACCTATATTGATAAAATAGTAACTTGATATTATGAATAGTAATATAACTCTTCGGAATAGTAAATTGGACTAATGAATAGTAAAATCACCAATGAAAGTCTAAATAAAATTTAGTCGCCTTAAAAATGATAGTATCATATAATTATATCATAGTATAATTAAATGAATACTTTCAAAATTGTTAAATTAAGTGTTAGTATTTTTGTAAATTATAGATATTTAATTACAATTTTATAATTTAAAAAATTATTTTAAAAAATATTTATATAAAAATTATTCACAAGTTAACAATTTTTTCTTATAATTTTATTATAATTTTATGAGACCTTATTTAATTTTTGAAAGTGTTATAAAATCAATTATATATTTAAAATCTATATTTTTGGAGTAAATGATGGTTTTAATTAAAATTTAAATTTATAATATTTAGAAAATTATTTTCATAAAATAGAGTTCATTTTTGAATTCTACACGATGAAAAAATATTAGGGTAATTTTTTTGGTTTTTTCTTAAATACTTGAATTAATTAATAGAAGAATATGATAATTTACAATAAATAATAAATAGATGATTTATTGTGTCATATGAGATGTTTGGCTGATGTAGGCACCATTAATTAGAAATAACATGCATGTTTTACTCTATTCAGTCACAATAATTAACATTTTTGCTCGTCTTGAACAAAATAATAAAATAATGAGAAATCACTTTTCTCCTCCACTATAAATACAACCCTTCCACACCACTTCTCTTCACACCTCTAACCGATGAATCATATCAAATTTTATCCTAAGACTCTTCTGAAGCCTATCCCCCATGTCCAGGAGCTCTTGGTATTAATAAAATACCAAAACTAATCCCTTTAAGAAGGTTCTCAAGGAGGAGTATTCAAGTGGTAAAATCCTCATCCTTTTCCTTTTAATTTATTTTCAAGTTCATTTCTTTTATTATTATCTTCTCAAATCCTCTATACAAATGAGAATGATAACACCAGTATAATATATATAATATAATAATATCATATTAATGAACTATCCTTCCACAAAAAAAAATTTCTCTCTCTCTTTCGCCAATTTACAACCTTCGTGGATGATGTTTTTTTGTTCTTCAATTTATCCTTAAAGGCTGGTAATGAAACCATTTTTATTGTTAAACCATACTATAATATATTTATTTCAACCTTTATTATGTTTTGTATGTAACATATTTACATAATATTAAATGGTAAACAAAATGAGTTTGTTATGATCAATAATCATGATAATAGTCTAAATTATTATCACAAAATGTCTTATCTAATGATTCATCCTCATAATGTATAACAATATGATATATATATCTCTATAAACTTCTGTATTTTCATAAATAAGTTATAATTCTAATTTGGTGTAATTATACCCATTTTACATGAACTCCATTACTTATAAATAATTGAACCATCATGAAAACCAAAGAAATGAATGCCCCTAAATGAAAAAATTGTATCTTATAAGTCACCAAAAAACCAAAAAAAAACATAATAAAATTATAAAAAATAAATTACATGTAGAAATGGATATGAATTAGTTAATTAATGTATTTAATTTGATTATACAGGACATTAAGGTCAAGTGCAGGACATATATATACATAAGGTAATGGTTTTCTACACAAACCCCCATTCAGGTTATTATTTATTCCTCTATACACCAATGTAATTATTAATTATTTTTATATACTTATTAGAAATTATATATTTGTTATAAAATAATATATCTAGATAAATTCATCAATATTTTATGAGATAATAAATGTTTTACAAGGTTTCCTTCTTATTTCTTCCTGATACGCATTCCCAATTAAAGAGAACATCTTGAATTCTTACCCATTTTCAAGTACCATCCATAATCTGTTTTAAGACACCATTATTTTTAAAAAATCAATAATTTTTTCATTAAAAACAATATTTTTTCATTTACGGTTTTATACTAACAGTCATGACAAATACAAATTGTTTTTTCAAAAGAACTCTTCTTTGTAAAGTAAAAAAGTGTATTTCTCTCAAGAATTCCAAGATGATTTTATTAGAGTATTTTCATCTATTACAAAATCTCTATTGAATTTTATTTTTTTATTGAGGTTTACCTATTATTTTTTTCATACACTATATTTTATTAAATAGTTTATCATCTGTTTGATTGTGGATGTTTCATCTTGATACTATTCACCATACTACTTAGAATGGTTAGTGGTTATGTTTACAGATTAGGGAAATTTAATTAAATTTAATATTTATATTTTATTTATGTTTATATCCATTCATATGAGGAATTCATTGGACCTATTAAGTGATGGGTGGTGCCTATTATATCCTCTCGATGCATTGGTAGGTCTCATGAGACAAATTGTATTGGGTTTTTACCCATTATGTATGGTGTCTTGGTCAAGGCCTTGATGGTACGTTTATGATGTATGACATTATGCATTCCATAATTATTAAACTAGTAATTGATTTTTCACATGATTATTTGAATAGTATAATATCGAATTTTATGTTTTATTATGGAATTATATAATTAATATTTAATTCCTGCCATTTTATTATCAATATTATGTTTTAATGGCATGTGAAATTTTAATTATCCCCCATTATTTATTTTTAGGGTTCTTCTATATTATTTACCCTTACTCAGAATATGATCTCACCCCTTTCTTATGTTTTATTTTTCCCATAACACGAAGATAAATATTATGAATGACTTGTAGGGGTAATCTATAAGTTATTTGTAACACCCCAAACCCGGTTACCCAAAGTCAGTGCATTATTATGTTTCATTGGCATGATCACAAAAGTTCAAGCCTCGATATACTGATTAGTGTAGTAGCCTTGGAATCACTAGATACATTCATAATGTTTACATTACATTATGAAATAAAAACTCAAACCACATAGTCTCCATAGTCCACACTCATATCCCCTCATACTATCCCTGCAGGTCATTCATAAAATACTTCTTCACATCCTGGGAAAAATAAAACATAGAAAGGGGTGAGCTCAGATGCCAGTAAGGATAACAATATAGCGGAAACATTCATAAATAATCATAAACATTTAAGGCAATGTATAACTAAAACAAAAGCCTTTTGAACTGGAACTTTAGCATAATATGGACGAAATAAAATGAAATAATTCCAATTACTTATTCACATGGATATTCTAATAGGAAAATAATCACATGAAATATCAATAAATACTTTCATAATGATGGAATCCATTATTCCAGACTATCATAACCCCATATTCAAGGCCTTGTGCCAAGACTACAAAAAATATTTTGTCAAGGCCTTGTACCAAGACACTAGTTTCACTCATGATACCTACCGATCCATCGAAGAGCTTAGTGGGCTCGACCCGTCACTTAATAAGTCCAATGCATTCCTCGTATAAAAGTTTGAAACATAACATAAACATTTGTATTAAAACTACCATACGAAATGTCAACACTTTATCCACAAATTATGAATGGTATAAAAATAGCACATCCACAATCAAACATAACTCATTAAATACTATATAGAAGTTTTTATTGTAATATATTAACCTCAATAGAGAATAATGAAGGTTATTGACATAGATTAAAATAATCATCAAACTATTGAGTGAAATATCCCCTTTTTCTTGAAAACATTTAAAAGTTGCAGTATTTGTCATGAAGTTGTTTAAAAATAGATTTTTGAAAAAAAAGTGTCCCATACCACTTTGAAACTTTTAAAAGGAATTTTAATTTTAAAACTTTAATGTCCATATAAATAAATCCTTAAAACCATTTTTAAAACATGGACATTAATGAGAAATATTTTGAATAATAAATCTCTAAAACATTTCAAATGATATTTTAATTAGAGTTCCTAACCAAAAGAGAGAAATTTGCATAAAAATAATTGAGGTAATCAAAATGTTGTAATATCTTGAGAATAAAGGGATTCATGATATACTATTTTAAAGTACATTATAAACACCATATAAAAGTGATTTGGTGTATAACAACAAAGAAGTCTCAATGGAATGTAAATTGAGATAAAATTTCTTATAAAGACCATATCCTTAACATAAGGATAAATAAATGACATAATTATGTCTGAAAAATATAAATACACTCAACATGATTGGATATTCAGTGTAATTTAATCAGAGTACATTCACACATATTCTTGTAAAAACAACAGCAGTGAATTGGATGCTTAACTCAATAAATGGAGATTGAGTTAAAATTACTCTTATCAAGTTCATATCGATGACTTGAGAATTTATCAATGGAGTAATTATGTGTATCAAAAGTATATTCAGAGAAAGGGGAGTGGAAATTATTACATAAGCAAATGAATATTGATTCCCCACATAATCTTGGAGTAAAATAATCAATGAAGTATGCATAAAGCCGAATGAGTGGAAATTGAAATTTCAAATTCCCTTATCAATTTGGTAACTTACGAAACATACACCCATTAAATAAGCATCATAAAATGATGATGTAAATATCCATTAATTAATGTATATTACACAATGAATACAATCATGGGCAGTACACACACCACATGAAATAAATAATTGGTGAACAATGGAAATCTCATGGAATTAAAAGTGAGATAAGAAACCCCTTACATTGTACTTTTTCCTTGGTCGAGGGTAGGTTAACATCCTGTAAAATGGTGAAATAATTTTTATTGAAATATAAAAGATTTATATACATTAATATGATATCATATATGACCTTTTAACATTGATTTGTTAATAATATCTTAGTATTATCGTCGTTACGGGTGTTAACGGATTCATTTTCCTTTATATTCTTTGTTATGTGAGCCATATTTGTTATGGATGGGATGTATATTATTCATATCTAGAATGATATCATGTCTCTAAACATTATTTTTAATCATCAAATGATATTTAGTCTTGAATGGATATGATGGGGAATGAATCTCATCGCGTTCGTGTAGACGGTAATCCGTACGTATGCACGAGTGACAATATCACTCTTTTGATATTAAAATATTATATAATTGGATGGTATATCATATATACAGAATAATTATCATTTTATATTTATTATTTACATCAATTACATATCATTATTATACCCATCCAAAAAATAATGTTTTGAATAATAATTACACTACGACGTGGAGACAGTAAGTCGTACGTACGCACACATGGTGACATTATCATTCAAAGGATGGATAGAATACTGAATATTGTTGTTAAATATTTATAATAACATCATAGTATATATAATATACTGTATATATTATTTTATAATGGAAATAACAAATAAAGAAGAAGTTGAAGAAGAATGGAACTTGAAAGAGGGTGGTGAAAACATTACCTCTTCTTCGGGTTCTTCCTTTTGATTTGATCAAAAGGGATCCTTAGAATGTCTTTATGATCAAAATAAGGCCTCTAAGATTAAGTGAGGGAAGTTGAGAGAGTATTTGGGCAGGGTTTGGCCAAGCCAAAAGGTTTTGAAAGTGTGAATTAGAGAGAATGAGGAGTGCCCCTTTATAAAAGGGGTGAGGGTCACCTTTGGAAAAGCTAGAAATATTATTGTATAATAAATATATATTCAGTTCATAATGGATCTAAAGTAGATAATTTAAAGGTTAAGGTGGGGATTAGTCGGAATCCTTTCAATCAATATATTTTATACAGGTTGGAGTCACTATATTATCCCTATCATTTATATTTAACTCTTAGTAAAATAGTTTGACATTTACCATGTCTATTTGTATTTTTATATCATATAGTTAATAAACTTACTATATACCTCCAAGTGACCCCAAAGTGGTCCATTAATGATAAACCTATCATTATATAAGTCCTTTTTCCAAACCTTAGTTTTTTATGAATAGACTATCAATTAATAATATAATATTTGTTTTAAAAACTCTTTTATGTCAATTTTGACACTATTGGGTATTTTGTTTTTGATAATTTTATAATAGCATTATTACTTCGAAACAAATTTATATAACCAATCCTAATATGTCATATTAACCTAGAAAATTAGTGTAATTCATAAAAAGTCTCAAATTACATTTATTTTGATATTTATAATATCGATTACTTTAATATTTCATTAATTAGGTAATTACTGCATCACCATTGTGTCATAAATAAATTAAATTATTAAATGTCTAAAAATTATAAATAAAATACCATTATTTAGGAAAGATTTTTATATTTCTAATTAATATTTATAATCTAATTTATCTTATTTATAACCATATATTAAAAAAAATTAGTTATTAAACATTGATTTTAACTCTTTTAACTCTTCTTTGAATTAAATAATAATAAATGTCCTAATCTAATCCAAGTGGACCTAAATGATAATATTTTATTCTTAAGGTTGTTTTTGGTTGAGATAAACTTGTCCAATAGAATTAGGAAATGTGTTAGGGTAATATTAATATCATTTTTACCCTTAATTACCCTATTTACTTTTAACCGAGGTAAATAAAAGTAAAAAGTTACTATTCACCAAAAATTATTTTTATCTTATTGAACCAAATTTTACTCCTTGAAATTATCCGTGTCTCTCTTATTTTTAAAATACCACTCACAGAAGTGGTAAAATTAATATTTATGTGAATTTCAAATTGTCCTAGTAGGTGGGTAAAAGACGGTGAAAAGTTCAATAAAATTTTTATATATCTAAAATTATTATAAACTAAATCCAATGAATTACATTGAACTTATTTAGGTATTATGTATCTATTTTGATGTTAATTGAATTTAAATAAAATAAATAATTATTTAAATAAAAATTTGGTTTTAAACAATAACTCAGTGTTTTTTCACTATTCATCAAAAATTGAATGTTTTCAGAAAAATACCAAAATTTCACCCTAAGCTAATTTCGATATTCCGAATCCAAAAAAGAGGTCCATTTTGAAAGATAAAATTTATAAAATTTCAAAAAGTAGGTATTACTATTAATAACGTGTAGTTTGATTGGTTGTGGTGTGTTTTCGAACACGAAGTTGCGTACAACACACGCTACTGTATTATTCAAAGAGTAGCATGTTGTGGAAGCTTGGGGTGTTGAGTTATTGATTTTTCCAATGGATATCTATATTGTTTTCCTTTTAAAGTTGTAATGTAATACATATCTTTGTATCTAGTTTTCCAAAACTTCTAAACTATTAATTCCTTCGAGATACAACTTCATTTTAATCATACCAATATAATAAAGTAAGGTACCAACTTGAGGCTATTGGGGTAGAGGTCTTTATAATATTAACCTGATATATTACATTATTAAATAAATATATTATATTATATAGATTTTAATTCATTCTACACTTAGTTAACATGTATTTCACACAAGAGAGACCTTTCTTGATAGATTGTGTTATACGTAATAGATACCTTCCTCGATAGCTTGCATGACATGCAAGACCGACTTTCACTAAATAAAAATCAACTAATAAACTATAATTATTTAGTATAATTTGATATAACCTATCCATTCGGTTAGAATTTATAAATTTTATTAACTAAATTAATAAAATTTAAGATTTATATTAATATAAAATGAATTCATTGGTTACTAATTAATGAGAAATGAAAATAAGAACCAATTGGATATAATAACATATTATTATTTGTATGATCCCAAAGGATTTTTGTCTTAATAAAAATAATTAATTAAAATTAATTATTGATTTTAATTAAATATATATTTTATTTATTCAATAAAATATTTTTCATCCATTAGGTTTTATAGGCATAAGATAAGAACAATAAAAATTTCAAACATAAAAAACCGATATTTTTATAAAAGAAATTTTACCACCTTTTCAGGGAGAACCCATTTTAAATATGAATTTTGAAACATTAATTGATTAAATATTTCAATATAAACTTCATATTTGAAATTGAAACATAAAAATTAGGTTAGGGTGAATTTTAATTATTTTAAGGAAATATATCATTTTTTAATGAATAAAAATACAGAATTTTATTCCAAAACAGCTTTTTCATATAATTTATTTATAAGGTTAAATCATATTTTACATTTGTTTTAAAGTTTATTTAGATAATATATTTATAAATTAATCAAATTTAGGTCATTTAAATCAATTTTATTTTTAAATTCACTATAAAAACATATTAAACTATCTGGCGTTTTCCCTTTAAAAACCTGCACTATTTTCCGCCTAGAGGATTAAATTTAAATCAATTTATTCCACTTATATGACTTTAATTTGGAAAAATTGATTCCATATTTTTAATAATCACAATTTATAATTTATAGTAATAAAAAAATTACCAAAAATATTAGTGAGAGTGATTAAAATTAATTACAATGATTAATGTTAAATTAAGATTAATAAGGAACTAAAACTTAACCTTAATGCCAAAAAAATATAGACTTTAAAAAGTGAAATTTTATGGACATAAGTATACCCTATCATCTATTTTCTCGAAATTTGACCATTTTTGGATCCACTTTCAACATGAAAAACGTGGTAGGAATTCCTTTTTCAAAATATTACAAGAGTGTCACTCCTCCCCAACAATAAAAGGTCATCACTTCTCCCCATTAGTCACACCTCATAAAAAAATAGGATCAGAAAATATCTACCCAAATATCTTCCAAATATCCATAACCTGGACCTTTGACCCTCTATTTGGGAAGAAATCATTCCAAGTAATCCCTATGGTATAAACCAAACGGAGTTACATAAATTCTAAGGTAACACTTTCCAGCGATCTCTTTTCATTCATTTACTTTTCCACCACTTCAAATATTCTTATTAAGTGTTTATATAATAAAAAATTATACTCAATATTCTAATATTTTTTTATATTAAGGTTTTTAACTAAAATTACACACACTTCTATTTAATGGATAACAAACATATTGTTTCTGTGTACGACTAACTACCGCCTCACGAAACGATGATTGTTCATTTTTCCTTTACCACCTCTCATGGAGACCATTATGAAGAAAAATATGTTTATATGTGTTATATATAAAATTTATTATGTGTTTATGATTCTTTAATTCTTTTATAACACATACCCTTATACTTTTCATTTTGTGTAAATACGATAACATCATTTGTTTAAGTGTAGATTATCACCCCCTCAAAGCGATGTGATTCATTCACATGATACATAGAACATATAAAGAATTTTTTTAATTAAACATATTTGAAATAAAAAAATTATATTATATTAATTGCATAATTAAATTTCTATAAATATAATATATATATAATTTTCTATATTAATTTTTCACCCACAATTAAAAAGTGATAACGTCGTTCGTGGACGTGTGGACTACTGCCTCCTCGACATGAACTGATTACTTTTACATAAAAATAATTATTTATATAATTATATATGATTAAATAATATGTTATTTATTATATATTTATCATTTTGTAAACATATTATTTTACTTAATTTCTTTCAATAACGGTCGTTGAAAAAGGAGAATGTTACTAATGCCTATGTACGGCCTAACATCTCCATGATTGTAATGTTGATTCATTTTTCATAACCATATTTAATGATGGATTTTAAAATAATTATTAATATATAAATATAATAATTATTTCACGATTATTATTCTATATATTTGAGATAATGACATATTTGACCATAGTTGACCAACCAAAGTTGTTTTTGACACATAATCTAAATTTGGTCCAAACAACTGATGTAAGCATAATTGTTTAAATAGTTGTATAAAACATAGTAAAAAAGTGAAATAAAAGTAATTATAAAAATGAAAAGGGTTATAAATAAAGTAAATAGTTAACATAAGATTGTTATTTAGGAATATAAAGACACATGAGACAAATTGGATGCAAGGTAAGGGATATAGTCTCAAATTACATTCCAGTGAGACTTATTTATTGTTATGTACCTAGTTTCTTTTATATGGTGTATATACTTACCTTTTATAATATATATCATTAATATCTTTACACTTATGATATTCTAACTTTCATTTAATTTTATTCCTTTACGAGGCTTGTGATTTAAAATATTTCAAAGTTGTATATGACACTTTTGAATGTTTAAAGATTATTTTCCTCAAGAATAATTTTAATGATATTTTAATGGTATTTACATTCAAGATAATTATATGAATTTTTTTAAATAAAACCATTAATTTACCTCTCCTATGGTTATTAATAACCTTTTTCAAGTATTAGTATCATTTTTCCACTCTCTGGTACTCTAGGTGTTTTAGAAAATGTTTTTAAGAAAACCCAAATTTATTTCTCTCCTTAGTCGGAGAACCTACTTTCTTCTAAAACCCATGTTTTATTAAAAAAATAAAACATGTTTATAAAATTATTTTGTAAAGAAATTTTTTCCCTTATTTCTAATACCAATGTTTTCAATGGAAACTTCTTTTAACTTTCCGAACAATGAATTTTGTTAAACTTTTTACCATGCAAAATGAATATTCTTTTTACCATGTACGGCATGTATAAATTTACCCACCATCATCCCTTAAAATCATAATTTAATGTTTAAAAAGATAATTTTAAAATAGAATCCTTAAAATTACTATAAATGGTTTATTATTGAATTTTCCATGAATAGTATTCACATTTACTTCTTTGATTCCTTTTGTACCATTAAAATTCATCATTTCCAATGATCATTGAACATTGAATTTCCCATATTTTATTATATAATTTATCATCGATAGGATCATAGAATAAAATGTATATTATTTTTATATGGTGTTCTATTTTAATTTTAATTGATTATTTGGAAAGATATTGATAAATCTGTATCTCTTACTCCATATAGATATTTGATAAGGCAAATTTTTAAATAGATTATTTGATATTTGAGGAATATTTTGCACTAGTATGACATGGGTGGGGCCCGATTATAGATATCCACTCAATGTATCAAAAATATCATGGGATTATCCATTTGGATAGGAACCTTATATGGGTTTTTACCCAATATGTTGTAAATCATCTGGTGAAAGGTGTTGACGATAAAGGTACCATGTACCTAGGAAACATGGTTTTCAATAATCAAGCGTTTCCCTCGTTTAGTTTTAGTTTTTATTCATCCATGAGATTTTGTGTCGACATATATATAGATACATTTCATTTTCAGTTAACTGATTAAATGGAATTTGTTTTAGTTTCATACCTTACCATATAGATTTTCCCTTATCTAGATATTTGAATAGAATGTGCTTTGAGTTATTACCTTTACATATTTTTTATGTGATTCCTTATCAGTTTTTTGATTACATAGTATGTTTGTTTCAATTATTTACCATGAAATAATTATTATTCTTATTGATTTATTATTTATTCAACTATATTTTCCCATTAATGATCTTTTTATGTCACCCTTATTATGTTTCCTTTCCCCAGTAATCCAAGAAGTGTACTATTAAATATATTCACGGGTACACTAAATGGAATAAATATATCCTCAAAGTATTTACATGTAAATAAGGAATAATTTTTTTTATAATTAGTGTATTATTTTCTAATGTATGTATCTAATTTATCATTAATGATAAACTCATGGTCCTTTGGTATATGATTCCCTATAATAATGAAAATGTGATTGATAGAAGACACTGACTCTGGGGTTTTGGGGTTGGGTTACTACAGTTGGTATCAAAGAAATATTTGTAGAAACATTGAGAAATATATTTTGGAAAACATAGATTAGATAATATATCCCAATGGTTTAATTTGAGGATAACTATATAAGAACACCCAATAATTTTTGTAAAGTAAAAATTATTTGGTTTTTCTAGTAATACATTCATTCGTGGATTCTACAAGTGGGCATGGTTCTAGCACATATGAACCTTGGATTAATAGCTTGGACAAGGTGTGTCGGGCCTGAATCGGTGTAACCTAGTACACAACAACATGCCTTACTGTGCACCTTTTTTGACACTATTAAGGGATAAGATTAGAATAATTCACATTTATATACAAAACATTGTGAATTATTTGAACATATGATGAAAATAAATAACCTATGTTAGCATTAAGGTATTTTATATTTAAGATAAAGTTTCATGATTCAGAAGTCCTAGATATGATATTATGGATATAAATTATAATAAGGAATGTCCAGTTTTGATGGAGTACTTTTGGGATTCCATAATTGAATTGAAGAAGTATTTTACCATGAATATTTTGGCTATAATAATAATGAAACATCTAAGGAATATGCTTGATTTTGGAAGCATATGTTTTAGAGGAAAATATTATTTGATGAACAATGCCTTTACATTTATATAGGCATAATTTTGAAGGTATTTATAACATTTAGGGTTCATATAATCATTAATGACATCATACTAATAGTCAAATAAGATTATGATACTTTATAAAAAATTGTTGTATTGAAAACCATATTTAAGAGTCTTCTTAATTATTAAATTTTAAGTATATCCATTAAATTTATTTTTTAAATTATATTAATATGATTTTAGAAAATTAAATATTGTATGTCAGGTGACAACCAATCATGTACGGAAAGGTTGTGAGTCTTGAACCCATGATTCAAGGACGATAAGGGTTTCATGCCAACCACTGACCTACAAAATGTCCTGATTAGTGATTCAGTGTTTTTAGTTAAATAATTTGAATAAAAAATGTTAATTATGAACTAGTAATATAACTTTTGAGGAATAGAGATTAATTTAAAACTATATTGGTTTTGTAAGATATTTAAAGAAAAATAGTTATACTTTTCACTCTTTTAAAGGCCTTAGGATCCTTTAAAAGTTTTTTTTATTACTTCAGGTATAAAAAAAATATTATTTGTAATTATTTTCTAAAAGTAAAGGGATGAATTAGAATTTTATCAAAGAATAAACAAAACTAATTATTGTTCATAAGAAATTGAAACCTATCAACTAAGAATATTTAATTATATTATTGGGTATTAAAAGATTACCCAACATTAGGAAAATGACTTCGAAATAAAATTTTATCATAATACCTTAACTTATGTTGAACCAATGGTATCTTAAATCATAAATGATGTATGTATTTGAGGCACCAAACTTTTTATTGATCATTCATTTGTTAATTATTGATGACCCCATTCACTCCCTATAAATATTAATGTTTTTCCTCCGTGTACATATCTCTACTTTTCACTAATATTATCTTACTTGGAGACCTAGTTATATGTTTTTCCATGTGAAATTTGTACTTATCATTCTTGCTTTTCTAGAAAATATAAACCCCTATCATGATGTGGGATTTAAATATAGGAAATATTAAAAATTCTATTACCATGATTGAGTTTAAATTTCGAGGATGAAATTTAATTAATTTGGGGATAATGTAACACCTTGAAATTCAAAACTACAACTTTGTATTCAATAGTGTTTATGACATACAACACCATATTTAAAAATTGAATATATTAACCCGATACATAAAAATATTAAATAAAAATAATATTTTATATATTTTAATTCCTACAATGCTATGTTATCTTGAATCCCACATAATAGTGACCTTCCTTGATATCTTATGTTACACGCAAGACTAAGTTTCACCAACTAACAATGTATTATTAACATATAAATATTTAGTATAATATGATATAACCTACTTTTATGTTAGTAGTTATTTTTTTTATTAACTAACTTATGAAACTTTATGGTATACATAAATATAAAATGAATTCATTGGTCACCAATTAATGAGAAATGAAAATAAGAACCAATTGGTTATAAAAAGAATTTTTTTATTTTTATGCTTCCAAAGGATTTTTCTTTTCATAAACAAAATTAATTACAGTTATTTAATGATTTTAATGAAATATATACATTATATATTCAATAAAATATTTTTCATCCATTAGGTTTGATAGGAATAAGATAAGAACAAACCCGATTTCACACATAAAAACCTACATTTTTATAAAGGAATTTTTATGCATTTTAAGGGAGAACCCATTTAAAATATGCATTTTGATAATTTAATTGATTTAATATGTCAAAATAATCGTTATTTTTTAAATAGAAACATAAAAATTAGTTTAGGGTGAATTTTTTATATTTTTTGGAAACATATCATTTTTAATGAATAGTTAAAAATACAGAATTTTAGTTCAAAATTTCTTTTTTATCTAATTTAGTTATACTGTTAAATAATATTTTAAATTTGTTTTAAATTTTAATTAGATAATATTTTTATCAATTAATCCAATTTATGTCATTGGAAACAATTTAAATATGTAAATGACTATAAAAACATAGAAATTTTTTGGACCCATTCACTTTAAAAAACCGAATTGTCGTCCCACCTGTGGGATTAAATTTAAATCAATTTATGCCACATATATTATTGGAATTTAGAAAAATGGATTCAATATTTTGAATAATAATAATTTATAATTTATAATAATAACAACTTGGTTTTTGATCAAAAATATTAGTGAAAGTGATTAAAATTAATTACAACGATTAAGGTTAAATTTAGATTAATAAATGACTAAATCTTAACCATAAGGCACAAAACAACATATAAACTTTTCCAAGAGCTATTTTCATGGAATATTTCAACACTATACTCTATTTTATTTTGATTTTACAATTATTGGTTCTAATTTCGACATGAAAAACGTGGTTGGAATTCCTTTTTCAAAATATTACAATAGTGTCACTCCTCCTCCATTATAAAAGGCCACCACTTCTCTCAATTACTCACACATCTCAATCCACTTAGGCTAGGAAAATATCTATCCAAATATATTCCCAAAATATCTCCCGTAGACCTTTAATCCTCCCTTTTGGAATAAATCATTCCAAATAATCCCTTTGGTATAAACCAAAAGGAGTTACCTGATTTTTAAGGTAACTCTTCACAATGATCTCTTTTCTTTCATTTAATTTTACACCACCACAAATATTCTAATTACATGTTCATATTATAACATCAGTATTCTAAATATACTTATATTTTTATATATTAATTTTTATACCTACACTTACACACACTTCCATCTAATGGGAAATGAACATATCATTTCTTTTTACGGTGAACTACTGCCTCACGAAACGATGATTGTTCATTTTTCCTTTACCACCTCTCATGGTGTCCATTGTAATGAAAAAAATGGTTATATATGTTTTATATGATATTTATTATTTATTTAATATTATTTAATTATTTTACAACACATACCCTTATAATTTCAATTTTGTGTAAATACGATAATATCATTTGTGGAAGTGTAGACTACCGCCCCTCAAAGTGATGTGATTCCTTCACACGATACATGGAACATATAAAGTATGGTTTAAATTTAAAATATGTGACATAAAAACATATAAGTTATATTAACAATAGAATTATCTTTCTGAAAATATAATATATATCATTTTCATTATTACTTTTTCACACATACTTAAAAAGTGATAACGTCGTTCATAGATGTGTGGACTATTGCCTCCTCGACATGATTTGATTCATTTTACATCACAATAATAATTTATATAAGTATATATGATTAAATAATATGGAATTTTTTATATAATTATCATTAAATAAATATATAATTTTACTTAACTTCTTTCCATATCGATTATTGAAAAATGAGAACGTTACTCATGCGTATGTACGACCTGTCATCTCCATGATTATAACATTGATTCATTTTTCATAAAAATTTATAACTTTGATTTTAAAATTATAATTGATATATAAATAGGATTATTATTTCATGATTATTATTATGTAAATTTTTATATTGAACCCTTTGACCACAGTTGACCATCAAAAGTTGTTTTTTACACATAATCTGAATTAGGTCAAAACAACAGACATAAACATAATTGTATAAGTAGTCATATACGACATAGTAAAAAGTGGAATAAAAGTAATGATAAATATGAAAAATATTATAAATTAATTAAATAATTAACATAATTTTGTTATTTAGTAATATAAATACACATGATACAAATCAGACGCAAGGTAAAGGATATCATCTCAATTGACATTCCACTGAGACTTATTTGTTGTTAGGGACCTAGTTTCTTTTATATGGTGTATATAATTACATTTTACATGATATATCATTAATATATTTACTCTCATGATATTATAAATTTCATTTAATTTTATTCCTTCACGATTCTTATGATTTAAAATTTAAAATTTGTATGGGACACGTTGCAATGTTTAAGGATTATTTTCCTCATGAATAATTTTAATGATCGTTCAATGGTATTTCTATTTGATCAAATTATAAGACAATTGTTCAATAAAACATTTAATTTTCATCCCCTAAATCTATTCATGAACTTTTTTAATTATTGCTATCATTTTTCTAATATTTTGTACTCAAGGTGTTTTATAAAATATTTTTAATAAACCCCGACTTTATTTGTTTTTTTAGTCGGAGAACCTGTTTTTTTCTAAAAACCAAGTTTTATTAAAATATTTTAAAAAAATATTATAAAATGATTTGGTAAAGATATATTTTTCTTTTATAAATGTTTTCAATGGAATCGTCTTATCTCTTTCCAAAGAAGTCATTTTTCTATACATTTTATCATGCAAAAGGAATGTTCTTTTTTCCTTATACGGCATGTATAGATTTACCTGATGTAATTCCTTAAAATAATACTTGAAATTTAGTGGTTAATTTTTTGATAATTTTTCTTTAAAAAAATATTTTCAAATAAAGTTTTTTTTAAAATGTTTTTCAAAATAAAATGATATTTTTGTCAATAATGTTTTTAAAAGATGTTTTTATAATATTTTCATTCATCAACAACAACAACCCTTTATTTTACTTCAATTGGGGTATGATGTGTTAATGTCATTCTTAATCTTCCCCTGGATCGTATATGATTGATTTTTCCAAGGATAGTATTTAAATTAACTTCATTGATTCATTTTGTCCCCTTGAAATATTTATTTACCTATGATCATTGAACATTGAATTTCCTATATTTTACCATATAATTTATCAAGGATATATTCATTTGGTAAACCACATTTCATTTTTATATGGGGTTCACATTGAATGTTTTTTGATTATTTGGGTAAATATTGACAAATCTATATCTATTACTCTATACAGATATTTGATAATGCACATTATTATATCGATTATTTAATATAAGAAATTTTTTTTGAAGTGGTACGGTATAGGTGGGACCCAGTTATAAATATCCCCAAGATGCATAGGTAGTCTCATGGGATTATTCATTTTACTAGACACCTTTAATGGGTTTTTAAAAGATATGTTGTAAAATGTCTTATGAAAGGTCTTGAAGATAAAGGCACCATGTACCTAGGAAACATGGTGTCTAATAATAAACAACTTCCATAATTTAGTTTTAGTTATTAATCAGCCATGAGATTTTAAATCTACCAATATATGGATACATTTCATTTTCATTTCATTAATTAAATAGAATGGGTTTTAGTTTTATCCATTTCTATATAGATTTTTACTTATCTAGTTATTTTATTGGAATGTGCAGCTATTACCATTTTATATTTTTTTATGATCTTCCTTCTTAGATTTTTATTACATGGTATGTGTGTTTCAGTTATTTACCATTATATAATTATTATTCTCATTGATTCTTTATTTCTTCCATTATATTTTTCCCTTACTGAGCATTTGTGCTCACCTATATTATGTTTCCTTTAACAAATAATCTAAGAAGCTAGATATAAAAGATATAAAGGGATATAACAAATAGAATAAAGTTACCCTATAATTATTAATTTATAAATAAGGGCAAATTTATTTTTTAATTTGTGTATTCTTTTCTCATGTATGTATCTGGTTTACCAAGACCAATAAACTCTCGGTCCTTCCGAATTTTACTCCTTGTAATCATGCCAATGTAATTGATAGTAGAAATAGACTTTATTATTTTGGGGTCAGGTCACTACAATTAAATAAATTTTTAAAATCAGGATATCAAAATTATATTAGGTTTATTTTTTGGTATTTTTCTGATAAGTTTCATTTGTTTGAATAGTGAAAAATACTACATCTAAATAATTAATAATGATACTTTATATTTTATATTGATTTTAAATCATAAATAGTTCAATTATACATAAATAATCTAATTTAGGTCATTAGAATCAATTTCACATTGAATTTGGATATAAAAACATTTCAAAATCTTGATCTTGATCACTTTAAAGGCACGCTTTCCAGTTGCATCCACGACATTAATTTTTAATATAATTTTACTAATTATGTGAATTGAATTTGGTTAAATTTATTCCAAGTTATAAATATGATGTTTAAAATTAGGTATTAATTTTATTTTCATTTTTTGGCATTAAAATTACCATCGTAAAAAAGAAATATTTATCGTGGTATAGGTAAAATAATTTAACGGGTTAATGATAAAAAGTAAAAGTTAAAAATACCTGAAAAATAGAACCGTAAATGTTTGGTTGAAGTTTTTATCAACCCTAAATATCATTTAAAACGTTTATTATTATCCAAATTCATTGAAATTAATTCCACCAGAATTTGGGTGTCTTTAAACATAAAATAATCATTATTTAATCACTTAAAAACACCACTCCTGAAGTATAAATACCACCCCTCACAACCCAATTAATCCTCAAAAGCCTTAAAGATCTTAAAATATGTTACAAACCATATCCTACCCACTCTACCTATTCCCAAGTTATTATGGTCTTTCCCAAACACAATTTCAACGTTCTTTAAGGGATCCTTCAAGGTGGTGATATTCAAGAGGTAATTTTCTCAAAGAACCACTCTTAATTTTATTTCTTCTTCTACTCTCTTTTCACCTCCTTTATCCATCATGGAATGATAACTATAGAATAGTTTATATACTATATTTTTTATGTATCCAATGGAATATATCAAAACCATTTCATTTATAATCTCCTCTTATTCAATGAAACAAAACTATTATGCAAATTATGTCACTTAATCACCTACATGAACAAATATTTTGTTTGCTTCCCATTACCACCCTCATGGATAGTCATAATACAATTATTAGGGTAAAATAATATTCTAATATGTATATTATAATGTATTTCAAATTATTTAACTGAAATATATACATAATATTAAATAAAACAAAACTAGTTCATGATGGTCGTAAAAACTACCAAATTAAACTAAACATTTATCATTAACATTTTATCAAATGAATCATCCTCATGTACGAAATAAAAATGAAATATGGTAAAATTTAAAATTATGGAATTAAACTAATACCATTTAATTTAACTTCTATAATTTTATTTTTTTGACAAGAAAATACATAATTATACTCAAATGAACTGATCATTAAACCCGAAAATGAATGCACCCAAAACAATGAAAATCGTGAAGAAGTGTTAACGTATTGGTGGTCATATGTTATAAGAGTATTATATAACATATTAAAAATATGAATATATTTTTATAAAAAATTCATAATATTATATAAACCAGTATACAAGAAGTTTAAGTATGAAAAACTAGAGGGAAGCATGAGGTAAGTGTTTCTCGACTCACTTTTTCCTCGGTGAGATATATGCATTATTAACCATTGATTTATTGTGCATGGTTTATATATTTTACTTTTATATATAATAACATGAATAAAATTATATTAATTTTATTAAATGTTTCATTTTATAATTCTTACTTTTGGGGGGTAAACGATTCAACTCATTACAAAGTGGTAAGGGAAGTCTTAACCCAATTTCCATTATTTGTGTTAATCTTTTAAATCATCAACTATGTAATTATATGATTATATGTGGAATTAATTTTTATTATATTATGTTTTATTTATTTTTTTATGTGTATTTATAGATAATACACATAATCAATTGATTTTATTAATGTTTACTTCAATGATATGATATTAATACAAGAATTTCTTTTAAAATTTATTTTTAAAAAAGTGTTCCCTAAAACTCTCTTTTTATTCCATGCCCATATTTTTCTAAAATCATTTCCAAATATTTTTTACTATTCTATTATAATTTTCTAAGTTATTTTTATGCATGTTTGAATTTTTATAAAAAAATTTTAAAGGATTATTTTGTCATTTTATAAGTGAAGTTCTTTATGACTTTTCTGACAAAAATATAGAAGCAATGATTTTTTAACTTATACAACATGATAATATTTTCCCACTATCATAAAGATTTAATTCCTTAGATTTTCCCTTAAAATATTTCAAGTATAATTACAAAGGGAATTTTTTATTTCATAATTTCAGGTTATTTTAATAAAAATGTTTTCAAAATAGAAAGGGTATTTTCCTCGAGAATTATTACAAGTGATCATTCAAAATTATTTTCCATAAAAGATAAAATTATTTGATATTACATATTATTTACATAGGATATTATTAAATAATTCTAACCTTACTATATTTATGGTTGTTTTACCTTTATGATGTCCTGATAGTTATAAAACCTTTTTCATTTCCATGTGTTATGTTATGATGGTATGTTTATTAAACCCAATTTATTATATGGGTTATAATATTATTTACATTCTTATTGAACATGTATGTATGACTTAATTATGTGATTGTAGGGCCCTATATCTCCTTCTAATTAATTAGGTAATTATGTATATCTCATGATATATATAGTACTAAAATGGGATGTGAATTCTGTTCAGTAATACATGACTGAAATGGGATGTGAACTCGGTTCCGTAAGACAAGACTGGAATGGGATGTGAAACCGGTTTAGTAAAGGAATATTTCTATTAATATGGTTTGGGGAGTAAACTCAATTCACTATGATAGTATTGGTATTGAACCTTGGCTACTATGATGGTTTGGGAAGTGAACCCATTCCACTATGATGGTCTTTGTAAAGAGCCTTGACTACTAAAGGGATGATTTTTCGTGCATTTGTGTTTTCTAAAATTCTATGTTTTATTCCATGTTATTATTGTTTTATTCATGCTTGTGAATTTTTAGTATTTATTATATGACTAAAAATTATGGTATTTTATATGAAGGGAATAAGTTCTAAATGTTATGTTCATATTCTTATACCCTTAGGTTTATGTTATGATTCATATCTCCCTTATTTACCCTCACTGGGAATATGAGTCCACCCTTCTCTTATGTTAATTTTACCCCATGATATGAAATAAGGTATTATGTATGAGATGTAAAAAACGATTATAGTTCTAAAACAATACGTGGGAGATAATGTAGATGTTCTATGAACAAATTGTTTATGTTTCCATGTTTCCAAATACACTAAACCCATATGATTGTGGAAGGGTTTTGTTATGCAATGTAATAAATATTCATCTATTAAGATATAATATATATTTATGAAAATTTTGGGTCATTATAGATCAATTTATATTTTATATGAAAATAATATATCTATCACTCAGAAAAAGGAACCATGGTCTCGCCGAAGGACCAAACACAGCCTTCATAACTACCACATTATATGAGATACCATTGAGAGGGAAATGTTAGAAATTTTTGGGTGGCTACAATTGGAAATGTAGTGGATAACTCAAAAACCATTAGCGCATCCAAAGAATGAGGTTCGTGTAAATTCTATTATTAAATGATAATTAAGTAATTGATTTAGTGTTTTCATAATGTATCATGTTGTTATAAAAATTCAGTTTCCACTTATCATTCATTCAAGTGTATTGTACTTTAATTTACTTGAATTATGGAATGATAATATCCACTCAGAGTATAAAATTGATTTTTCCCTAATTGATGAACATCATGGAGTATAATGGGTTATGATAATATGTCAAAATTAGAATGAGTAGTGGACCCATGAGATATTAATTAGTGACTTATTATGTAGACTGACTCGCAATGTATATCCCATGGAAGTTCATATAGTTATCAACATACTTAAGGGTGTATTATTATAATAAAAACTTATCATTTATGTTTTTATATATAACTATAAAGAGAACCTTCATACTTTTATACCTTTATTACAAAATTCATTGCGACTTAGCTAATCAGAGGGATTTTGGGTATGTTTTTTATTATGTTTCCAATTGGAGTAAGGCCAAGATGGGATTTATCCACTCATATAAAGATTAAATATATAAGTTTCTTTATTAAATTATATTTAATAAATTCATGTATTTTCTATTTTGATTCATGTGAGATGTGTTAAACTACATGGATGAGGGGCATGTGATGTTCTCACCTGCTAGATGAATTACATGTGATGTATTCATCGACCTAGTCAATATTTTTTAGAGAATCCAGATGTAGGAGATATAATAAATTATATTTACATTATTCAACGTATATTGGTCACTCAATGTCATAGTAAAAGGGATTATATATGTAAAAATATGATGTATATGATATTTCTTTTGGTGTAAATGTTTGTATGAGATATGTGTATGTCTGTTGGATATCACACCAGACCCCTAAGTAGATTATGCAGCACCCAAACTTTTCTAGGGGCCACTCATTTATCAAATATATGAAATGGGGATTTTATATTTTTTATCAATTCTACTAGGTCCCATAAGGTTACATATTTTGGCCTTTTTTTAAAGTCCACATTTTCTGGTACCCCTCCTGGGTTGTCAATAAAGATGGGGATGACCCACCAAGCATACCTCCAATAGGAAGTGGGTTAGAAACTAGAATTGAGGGTATAAAATGTGTACAATGGGAGTAATTTCCCAATTTGAATAAATTTATGGATAAGAGATAATATGAAATCCACAAATAAAAATCATCACATAGATAAAAAAAGTAATCTCAGTACCTGGATGTAATGTATTACAAGAAACAACTGAAAATACCAAAACAAACCTAGTCAATGACCTCAAACTCTAACAATGCCTGAAAAACCCACTCAGAGAAAGTAAATCCCAACTAGATCGACAACTATCTCCCTAATACCTAAAAACTAGTTTATATGTATATATATATATATATGAGGTGAGCATATAGGTATACCAGTGGGATCCTCCCTGAAACCTCTCATGGAAATGTGAAAGAAGCATAATAAATCCCAGTGAATAAACAAATCAACCCCACTCGTTACCTAAATGGGTAAAGCTATATCACATCATCACAAAGTCTTGATCACCAAGAAACATATACAAGTAATCATATCCATATAAAAATATATATGTAATAAAGGTACATGGAATCCACTTCCCCACTATTTTATATATCTCATACCCTAATTACAAACATCTTATACTCTCATCCATCACATAAGTTATCCAAAACCCCATCAATACATACCACAACTCATCATATCACACCAATAACTAGTAGTAACCTTGAAATACATTATATCCAATGTATAATTCCTTATACTTCAAGATACTACATCCCATGCATGTACACCCATAGGAAACCATAGTTACCATAATTAGATATGAGTTTGTGTTATAACCATAAGTTGATACAGGCCAAACATACATATATATATTATATTTATATCTATCACATCCTGTATAGACACACACAATATACCTTAAGAAATTAATTCTTGGATACACCTACACATCATGTTTTGCCAAAGGGAGAGAGGGGAAGATACCGAAGTTGGTCATTCGTTCCTCACAAACCTAGATGACATTAAAAGCACCCATAATAAAAATGTTTGGGCATCATATATTCAAATGAATCAAGTGGTGGAACATATAAAATCAAAAATATATAAGAATAAATATCACACACAACCACACTAAAGTAAACTACCTATCCTTAGAATCAATTACAACTATTATTCCACATGACACCCAATTTCTATTTCTAGGTCCTAAGATATAAGATATCATAGATGCACAAAAGCATAAATATTAAACATATTTAACAATATTCACTAGTGATTAGAAAACATCATTTAATAATTTCTAAATAAATTACAAATTTTTGATCAATAAACTCATTGTATTACAATCCAACATGAATTATATTCCTATTCTAAATTCTATATTTCCATACCAGGCTCTAAAGAGCATTCCATTCAACCTTACCATGGTTTTTATCACTCAAAATAAACAATATCAACACTCATATGATGAATTCATTTTCTATTTATTTACCATTCCATAATCTATGTACTCAAGGAATCGTCTTATGCTACCATAAAAAGATACACTCACTGTGTATAAACAAACTCTAGGAGGAAATTGGAAACTATAAAAACAACCATCCAATAAACCATCCATAATAATCACACATAAATAAGGATGGGTAATCCTATCTCTTAACTCATACCAACCAACCAAAAAAACAACACAATATCCCAAAAAATCGGAAATCATATCTATCAATATGTTTCCTCTATCCTAACATCAACCTCATCTCAATGAAAACTAAAAAAAATTCCCTCTCCCTACTTTCTTCATCCAGCCATTTTTAAACAAAACCCCACACATCATATAATAATAATTCCCTACAATACTACAGATAATATACATGGGAGAAATATTTTCAGTATAATAATTCAAGTGGAAACCGAGGAGATAACTCCAAGGAATACAAGACATCAATAAACAATAATGAGCTTGATCATCCCCAAAAATTTATCTCTAGAAAAAAAACTTTTTATTGTTGTCTTAATGTGAGAAATCAGATATTCATTCTAGGTATGGATCTTGATTTTGAGAGTTTTTTAGAAAATGGGGAGAATTTGGAAATTTTCTATGTATACGCCATGTACTTCTGAGCACACGTTGTGTTCCCTATTACCACGTACAACTATGTCTTGGGTATGTAATGGCCAAGAAATAGTCGGGTGGGGTGATGTGGTACACCACTAATGTCGAGGGGTTGGTTGAGGTAAATAAACTGTGTTTTCATTAACATTACATGCCATGTACTTTTTCTTTTATCTGAATAATCGGACCGGGGTCGCATCTAATCCCAAGAAACTTCTTCTTCTAGTCGTACCTCATGAATGAGCATTCGTAATTGATGATTCTTATCCAAGCCACTGTTTCTCCTTCCAAGGTATGATTCGATCTCTGGAAGGTGCATTGGAATCCCCTCAGTGAGTTCTTGGTTCTTCTAAATCCTATCCTTATAATTTATTCTCTCTCTCGAGTTATTCAAGGTTAATGTTTTTGACATTTTTTTAGATCTAAAAAATTCTAGGCATATTCATTGGTTGACGTTCGATATTGTTCTTCCTACATCATCGAGTTAGGTGGTTTGTTGCCTTCTGTAGTTTTTCTTTGAGTTTTATATACCAATGTTTTGATTACCTATGCTTTGGGTATTTCGGGTAAAGGAAATTGAACCATGTTTTGTCTACATTAGAATGATTAATAGATTAATGGTTTTTGATGTGATATTATGTGAAATTTCTTATTTTACGGAACACCCCATGGGTGTGTTTCTTTGTTTTATTGTTTTGGGTCGTTTGGTCCAGGTTGCCTATGAGTTTGAACATATTTCCTTGCCATGATTGATAAGATGGAACTGATTTCATTTTTCTTCTTGTTAAATTCTTATGATATGGATTAGAATTGTTTATCAATGTAGTATTTAAGATTACTTTGGGATTATTGATATCATATATTCATTGTTTAACTGCATAGGGAAGCGAGAACCCGGTGTAGTTACACAACATGAGGAATTGGCATTGAGTTCTTTCTCAGAGTGTCTGTTATATTTCATGCTATGATACCACGGGGGGGATTAACGGTGAGTTCTCTCTCAAAGTGTCTATATTTTACATTACGAGACCACAAGGGAAATTGACATTATGTGTTTCCTTAGAGATTATGAAGTTTTTGTGTAAAGACTATAGGGGGAATTGACGATGAGTGCTTCCTCAGAGTTTCTTTTCCTTTTTATTTCATTACATGGCTAGAGGGGTTAGACTGTGTGAGCTACCCAAAGGGTTAACATAAATATTGAATGTTTTTATGTGTCTACCAAGAAAAATCACAAGCTTGGATTCAATCATATTAAGTAGTCTTCTAAGATACCTATTGTGATACTTACTTGATTAAATGATGAACATTAAATGCTAATGAATTTAAATGGAAACTATATGATTGTTTGAATTTTTGTAATTCTAGTTCTTTGCTCCATTTCTATTATTACCTACTATATATACTCACTAATATATAGGAACAGATCTTGTGGTGCTTTCCTAGAGGGATTCATCTGACACCATATTCGGGTCACGTTTTTGGACCCAAACAGATTATATCGATGTAGGAGTAGATAAGGGAAAGCGCCCTTCTTCCTCAGGTACATGATTGGATGGTTGGAGCTGGAGAGCATTGGACCAAGCTTAGGCTTGCGATGTTGGTGGGGATTTTCTGTTTTCTTTTTACTTTAGTTCAGTTGTATTTCTAGTATATTGTTTTTTTGACTTCTTTTCTAGAAATATGTGACATGAATCATTTATATATGTGCTCCAGTTGTTATTTACTTTCTGTCTTCTATTGTTTACTTATTGTATGGTATTTCTCTTCTGCTACTATTTTTATTATTCATTACACTATGAATTCTCTTCCAATGAGGTCATAGTTTCCCCACTATCACACCCAAGGACCTCGCTAATAGTATGAAGCCTCTGGAGTTTGGGGAAATACACTTGAGGCCATGTGGACAACCAGATATAGGGCACCTTTTGGCAGCACCCAAAACCAGGACGTTACAAAGTGGTATTAGAGGGTGGTTATTTTCTGCTTTTTATTGATGTTTGGATCCTATAGAAAGGGATAGGAAGGAATATATAGTTAGTAATAAGTTATTCCTAGGAGTAACTAACCCGTGTATAGGAAAAATCCAATTTACCGCGATTATTACAATTTTTATGGTTTTTCAATTTTTATAGTTGATTTGATTTCACCATTGGCTGATTCACATGATTTGTGATGTTATGATTTATATCATTGAGGTTATATTTCTATTGAAACCTAATTATATGAGGGTATTCCATCTCAAGAATCATATAGGCACTTGCTAGAGATCACATGTCATGCATTTATCATGCCATTTAGGATGCATTACTAATTTCATGTTGTTGTGATAGCTATTTTGCTAGATATGCATGCTATTATGATAGATTTCGGGATAGAATACCTACAATTTTGATAGGGTATTGGAAAATTTAAAGTTTCATTTGAATGGTTGTCAAGCTTTGGTCCCTAAGGTGTTATGGGCCCTCTTGGATCAGAATTTGGTGGACCATATTGAGCTATAAACGAATTGTTCTATGATATGACATGAATATGATGCCAAGATTTGATTCGTGGGGATTATAGTCCCCCCCAGATCATAATTTGGATCTTTAATTCTTTTTTTAGTGTTTTCATGGGGTTACAGAGTAGTTTCTGAGGTTTAATGTCTAGAAAAACCAAGAATACATGGTTTGTGATGATGAATACCTACCATGTATCCTTCTGTTAAGGAAGAAAATGGTTTTCTTAAGTACATGTTGTGTACCTATTCTACACGTCATGTAGATAATAATTGTGGGACTGACCATGTGAGCAGAGGCATGTGAATGGGGAACATTTAGTAGGACATGCCATGTATGTAATGAACACACCGTGTATCCGTTACCGTGTGACCAACCATATGGTTAGGGACCTGGGTTCGAAAAATATTTTCTTGAACGTGTCATGTATTAGGCGTACAAGCCGTGTTTTGGTGATCTGTTTATCTAGTCATGTGACCAAAAACACGGGTCAGTGGAATCCTTCTAGTACACGTCGTGTCTATCATATATAAGATGTGTAGTTTTGTTCTAATATAACCATGTAGTTCTAGCCATGTATAAGTACATTGGAAGGAGGGAACATTCAAGTACATGTTGTGTCTCAATGGGAACATGCTGTGTGTATGGGGTCTTACACAACCAGGGTTGGCAGAAGTACAGGCCCATGTAAAGTCTTAAGGGAACACATCTTGTAGAGTGAATACATGCTGCGTAACCTTGTTTTGAAAAACATGAATGATTTTCCTTCTCTATTACATTTTTAACTTCTAAGATTCATTACATGATAATCTTGAACTGAGGTGTGCAATTGACCTTGCATAGTCATGCCACTGAGATGTCCTCCAGTTGTACGCTAGGTTTGAGGAGATGATCAGACACAAAAAATGGTAAAACAAGACTACCAGCAGATCCTCCCATTATTCCCTTCATGGCACCAGCCATCATTCTGGATACAGGTGCCAAGGCACAGTTTTGAGAAGGCTTCATGATGATGATGCAGACATTCTAGATAGCACTGCATCCTGTCCCGTCTATGGTAGAATTGAAGTGGGTTTTTCAGTAGCAGAATCCTCCCACCTTATCAAGGGATGGAGGACATCAGGCTGTAGAGTCATGGTTGAAAGTCATGCTGCCTATCATCAAGAATCTCAAGAAACCTTTGGAGATGAGGGTGAAGATTGCTATGTACATGCTAAATGATTCCCCCAAGATATGTTGGGATGTGATATCATAGGTTGGATGCTAGTGGGTAATGGATTGGGATGATTTCCAGTAGACCTTCTATGACTACTTCTACCTGGAAACATTGAGGGTCGACCGAGCCCAAGAGTTTATGAGTTTGGAGCAGGGTACTCTCTCAGTCATGGATTATTCTTCTCTCTTTACAGATATTCAGTGCATCACACCCATTCTGGGAGGGTGATGAGTTATTTCTAGTTAGAAAGCTTAAGGATGGTCTTAGACATGACATTTGATATACGGTAAACATCTTCATGTTGACATAAATATCTTCTATAGTCAATCGGGTACTGATCACCAAGAGAAACCTGAGGGATTCTGGAGTTGTGGGCTTGGGCAGTTCAGTATCCAAAGATGGTACTCTTCCGACTGATAGTAGGAAGTGCCATAGTGAGTCTACATGTGGAGATCCGAGTAGGTGGTATTTTCCTTCAAGTAGTCAGGTGGTGTGTTACCAGTACGGGATTGTAAGACATAAGAAACCTCATTGCTTGAGAGACCCAATTGAGTTCCAATCTTGTTGTAAGATGTGACATCTTAATCCTTTCTGCGGCACCCTCCTTCCATCATCTAGTGAGGGAGGATCTATTTCAACTCCTCATACCGAAGTAGGACCACCAGTCCCACATCATACTGGGGGATGGAGTTCTTTAGGCCATTCAGGTCGAGGTGGTGGTCATGGACATAGTGGTCAGACACAAGATTTCAAATAGTTGCAGGGTGGATTAGCACAGGGATCTCAGATAGATTCACAGGGATATGGAATAGGTTAGGCTTTTGTGTTGGAGCAGATCCAGTAAGAGAAGGATCCCAGACCCTCTACGGTTAGAGGTACAATTTTGGTTGCGTCATTTTTAGCTTCTTCTCCTTTCGATATAGGGATTCCCATATCTTTATATTTTTGCCTACTGTAGAGAGCCTTGGGCTCTATATCTTTACTTCTGTTGATATCATGATTCTTGACACTATGTTGGGAACTAAAACAGCTATTGTATGTTAGTGAAATGATTTCCCTCTTGTGGTTGGTGGGAGTCACTTCTTATGGTACCTTTATGTCTTAGAGATGATGGGTTGTGATGTCAATATTATAATAGACTGGTTAATTCCCTTCCAGTTTGTTGTCAATTTCAATCGTTGTAGGGTGAGTTTCACGTCACCATATGGTGAATTGTTTCTACATAAGGGAGAATGGGATGCCCATGCAAGCAGAGGTGGACCTGAGGATCATGGGTTGAGAGGTGTTACAACCCAGATTTGTAGTCTGTACCTGGATGAAAAGGGGACTTCAAAGATGTAATTTCTTCCAGTGGTCGATCATTTCAAGGATGTCTTTCCAGATTACTTTTCACATTTTCCTCCTGAGAAAGAGGTAGAATTTTCTATTAAGATTGTGCCAGCAGCAACACCAGTTTCCATTCCTCCTCATATGATGGATACACCAGAGTTATAGGAGATCAAGAAGCAGTTAGAGGAGTTATAGACAAATGGTTTCATCTGACCCAGTACTTCTCTTTGGGGTTTTCCTGTCCTGTTCTCAAAAAAGGTGGATGATACCTTTAGGCTTAGTGTGGATTATCAAAAGTTGAACCATTTGACTATAAAGAACTGATATACCTTACCAATCATTGATGATCTCTTGGATCAGCTTCAATGATCCCGAGTGTTCTTGAAGATTTACTTGAGATCTGGTTATCATTAGTTGTGTGTTAGACCATTATATATACCTCTTACAGCCTTTTGGAGTAGGTATGGTCTATATGATTACGTGGTCATGTCATTCGATCTCACGAATGCGCCTACAGTTTTTATGGAATTGATAAACTGACTATTCCATCCATACATGGACTCCTTCATGGCTGTTTTCGTGGATGATATCTTAGTGTACTCTGACAATGAACATGATAATTCCATACATCTTGATATAGTCTTCAATTCATAGAGAGAGCATAAATTATATTCTAAGATCTAAAAATTTCACTTTTGGATGGACCAAATTCACTTCTTGGTTCATATCATCGGGTTTTGCAGATGTTTTTGAAATTAGAAATGTGTAAGGGGGCTCTTTTTTTCTTGTTCCCACTCATCCTCAAAGTGGCATTTGAAAATCCAGTAAAAACGAATTTTCCATCAGTACAAGCATTTTATACAGGACTTATCATGCTTAGTAGTGCCACCAACGGGCCTTAATAAGAAGGGTGTGAAGTACTTGTGGTCATATTCTTGTGAGTCAGCCTTTCTAGAGATGAAGTGGTTGTGATTATGTAGGGGGGAGGATTCCTTTCATACGAGTCTTGGTATTTTATTCCACATGAGAGGAATTACCTAACGCACAATCTCAAGTTAGCTATATTTGTTCATGCCTTGTGTTGTTGGATACATTAACTTCTGGGAGAGCATTTTTTGGTGTACTCTAACCAAAAAAGTTTCAAGTATATATTTAACCAGTGTGATCTAAATTTGAGATAGTGAAGGTGGGTTGAGTATAAATCCAGTATTCTGACATTGAGCTTGTATAAACACCTGGGAAAGGTAATGCAATGGATGATGTGTTGAGTAGGAGGACTCAGATACATGCAGTTTAGGATTCCATCAGTGAGTGGAAGCTTATGAATCTATTCTTTGCGATGCATTAGGAGGTGCAAGACAGACATGTTAAGACATTTATTTCTTCATTATTTTTTACCTCTACTCTACTTTATTGGGTGAGAATGAGGAAGCTATTAGATTGTGAAGGCCTAGTCCTACGAGAGGGTGTGTTAGGAGATGACCCTACTCCTGGGTGGACCGTAGGTGAGGATGATTTCTTGCACATTCATGTATGTGTATGGGTGTTAGTAGATATACGTGATGAGTTAATTTGAGAGATTCATACTTCATCTTGGGCAGTTCATCCTGGTGTCATGAATATGTATCAAGATTTTCATCGTCAGTATTGGTGGCAAGGTATAAAGAAGGATGTAGCTGATTATGTTATGAGATTTTCTACCAGCTAGTAGGTGAAGGTGGAGAAACAGTGACCAATCGAGCTTCTAAAGCAGTTACCCATTCCTGAGTGGAATTGGAATGATGTTGCAATGGATTTTGTGACAGGTTTACTGAGGTTTCAGTGATGGAATGATGCATTTTGGGTTTTCATTAACATACTCACTAAGGTTGTACAATTTTTACCGATCAAGGATACCTTTAGTGTTGATGATCTTGGAAGGTTTTACATTAGATAGATTGTACATTTGCATGGGGTTCCACACTCTATCATTCCAAACATGTATTTTGACTTTACTTCATGTTTTTGGGAAGGGCTATAGAAGGCTTTGGGAACACAAGTACTTCTAAGTATAGCTTACCATCCCTAGATAGATGGCCAGTCAGAGCGCAATATTCAGGTGTTGGAGGAAATGCTTCAAGTATATGTCCTAGATTTTGGAGGTTCTTGGGAGAATCACATACCTCTAGTGGAGTTTTCTTACAATATTAGTTTTCAGGAAACTATTCAGATAGAACCTTATGAGGCTTTGTATATTAGGCCATGTCGATCTCCCCTATACTGGCTGGAGGCTAGAGAGGGAGCTATGCTGGGACCTCATCTTGTTCAGAAGACCATAGAGTAGGTGGAGTTGATTTAGAAGAGGATGGATCCTACACAATCAAGCCAGAAATAGAATGTTGATCGAAAAACACGACCTCTGGAGTTCGAGGTCAGAGATCAGATTTTCTTACGTTTCACACCGAGTGTGGGACATAGGAGAATTAGAAGACATGGAAAGAATTCATTGAGATACATTGGGCCGTTTGAGGTTTTGGAGATAGTCAGGATGATTCTCTATCAATTTCAGTTACCTTATAGGTATCATTCTATGCACGACGTCTTCCATGTTTCTCATATATGATTTTACTTCTCAGACCCATCTCATGTTTCTTCAACCCGAGGAGGTTGAGATGGAGGTGGATACTTTGTTCAAGGAATATCCTATTTTTATTGTTGATTTCAGCATGAAGGTTCTTTGTGGCCTGTATGTTCCTATTGTACGAGTGTTGTGGAAGCACGACTGAGTGTAGGATGACACTTGGGAGAGGGAGACATATGTGTGATCGTAGTGGTCAGAGCTGTTCGAGGATTCTTCTTTGCTACCTTGTTAGGGAAAATAAGGGATGAATTTTCTTAAGGGGGTAAGTTTGTAAGAACCTAGATCTTCATTTCAAGTATGGATATTGATTTTGGGTGTTTTTGGGAAAAATGGGAGAATTTGAAAAAATTTCAAGTACACGCATTGTACTTCTGAGTACACACCGTGTACCGAGTTATCGTGTATAACCGTGTCTTGAGCATGTAACAGCTGAGACATGGCTATGTGGGGTGATGTGGCATACCGGTAATGTCGGGGGCCAGTTGAGGCAATTACACGACAAGTTCATTAATAGTACACACCATGTACTTTTTCTTTTATTTGACTAATCAGGCAGAGGTCGCTTCTAATCCCCAGAAACATATTTTTCTGGACGTACCTCACAAAGGAGCGTTCGGAATTTTCGATTCATCCCCAAGACACCGTTTCTCCATCAAAGGTCCAATTTGATCTCTGGTGGGTGCATTGGAATCCCCTTAGTGAGTTCTTGGTTCTCATAGAGCCACTCCTCCTGATTTTTTCTCTCTATATCTCGAGTTATTCAAGGTTGAATTTTTTTACATTATTATAGATCTACATCATTCTAGATTGATTAAGGGGATTAAATTCGTGAGTTTTCTTCATAAATCATTTAGGTAGGTGGTTTTTTTCCTTCTGTAGTTTGTGTTGGAGTTTTATATGCCAAAGTATCGATTACCCATGCTTCGGGTATTTTGGGTTAAGGAAATTGAACCCTGTTTTATCTGCCTTAGAATGATTTAAAAATTAAGGGTTCTATGATGTAATATTTTGTGAAATTACATGTTTAAGGAACACCCCATGGGTGTGTTTTCTTTTTTGAATGTTTAGGGTTGTTTGGTCCAAGTTGCCTATGAGGCTGACCTTGTTTCCTTACCATGCTTGATTAGATGGAACTGATTTCCTTTTTTTGCTTGTTAAATTCTTGTGATGTCCATTGGAATTGTTTAGACATGTAGTATTTGAGATTACTTTGGGATGATTTATATAATATATGCAGGATTTAATTTCACAGGGCTGTGAGAACTTTGTGTATTTTGACCACTGGGGGAATTGACGTTAACTGCTTCCTTAGAGTGTCTGTTATTTTTCACGCTATGAGACCACAATGGAAATTGATGATGAGTGGTCTTTTATAGTGTCTATAGTTTATGTTACGAGCCCATAGGTGGATTTTACGTTGAGTTCTTCCCCAATGAGTATGTAGTTGTTGTGGAAAAACCACAAAGGGAATTGATGGTGAGTTCTTCCATAGAGTGTCTTTCCTTTTTATTACATTACATGGCTTGAACGGTTAGAATGTATGAGCTACCTAGAGGGTTAACATAAATATTGAATGTTTGTGATGTGTCTTCCAAGCCAAAGCACAAGAATGGATTCAGTCCGGTTAGGTAGTCTTCTGAGATACATGTTGTGATACTTACTTGATTAAATGATGAACATTAAATGCTAATGAATGTAAATGGAATCTATAGTATTGTTTACTTTTGTGTACTTATAGTTCTTTCCTGTATTTCCATTATTATCTACTATATATACTCAATGATAGTTAGGAATGGATCTTGTGGTGGTTTCCTATTGGGATTCGTCTCAAACCCTATTTGGGTCATGTTTTTGGACCCAAACAGATTATATGGTTGTAGGAGTAGATAAGGTCAAGAGCCCTTCTTCCTCCGGTACATGATTGGATGGTTGGAGCTGGAGAGCATTGGACCAAGTTTAGGCTTGTGATGCTGCTGGATTTTTCCTTTTTTCTATGTACTTTGGTTCAGTTGTATTTCCATCATATTGTTTTGTTTTACTATTTTTCTAGACATATGTGACATGTATCATCTATATATGTTCTCTAATTGTTATTTACATACAGTCTGCCGTTGTTTACTTGTTGTATGGTATTTTTCTTCAACTGAAGTTTATTATTTGTCATTTCATTGTGCATGCTCTACGAACGAGGTGATATTTTCCCCACTATCACACCCAAGTCCCACACTTCTAATCAGCAGCCTCTGGCATTCAGGGAAATGCGCTTGAGGCCATGTGAGCAATCGGTTATGGGCCACCTTTGGGCGACACCCAGAACCGGGACGTTACACTTAAATTAATTGAATAATTATAAAAAGTTTCTATTAAAAAGAAACAAATCACCAATAGATAAAAATATCATATAATCAAACATAAACATGTTTCATTCAATACTTTTATATTCAATGGTCTCAATGGAAGAACAGTAATAAAATTTGGTTTCCTATTTCATTATCCATTCCATATTTAACAATTTTAAATTGTTTAACCAGTTTCAAGAACATTAATAATACTAAAAGCAATAGAAATCCCAATAAGTAAATAGCATATTGTATATTAAATAACAAGAGGAATCATCAAAAAAATTCCACCACATGGGTTCATAAAATCCATTCCAATTCATTATTGATTTTTGTTATTATATTCCTTAGGTTGATTCCAAAATTTACTAAAATAAGATAAAGAATGATACTTACACATTAATACATAAATTAGGATTAGTAATGAATCCCCTACCTTGAGATGAAATTTTCATCATTATACATGAATAGAAGAATAAGGTTCAACCACCATTGGACTCATAGGAAGCCACTCCAGAACCTAACCATAGAAAACCACCATCAGTTCATGATCTAAAACCATCACAAAAGCATTGAAACCTTACTACATGAAACGATAAGAATAAAGTTAACAAGGAAGATGAAAATGAGATACGAATTGAGGGTACATTGATTTAAGATAATCTAATCTCAATGAACTAATAGGTTAATATCTAAATGGAAATAAATATATAGGGGTAGAAGATCCTATGGTTAACTTGGGTTTGAAGGAAGATATTAAAAAATGAAGTAAGGAAGACCAGACCCTTTATTTATAGAGGAACCCTAAATGGCCTCCATTATGTCATGGTGACTTATACTGCACATGTGGTGCCCCTCAGTCAAATAATATCCAATATTTTCACTATTTAAAATTGGTTAAACTCTTAGGACTCACTTGTTTTAAAAACCACATTTAAACACCACAACATGGAAGGTTCCATTTTTATCCCTTGGTTATCCACCATGGTTATCACTATATCATAGGGAAATATCCATAAATTTTTTAGACTACCACATCCAAGACTTCAACATGGTGAGATCCATCTCATTATTTTACATCCCATACACACAACTCAACTTTCACTCAGCTTCACCCAACCATTCCCATCACCCTGGGAATTTCAACACAACCCATTTCTCATTGAGAAACACTCATGACCTCTAGAGTCACCAAAACTTCCACTATGGTATGGATCCCTTCATCATTTATCATTAGATAAGACACCCAAACAAAATCTCTTGCAAAATTTCCACCCTAGGAATTTTACTCTCCATGGGGTACCAAACATTTGAAAACCAACTCAAAATTACCAAGGATTCAAAACAACCAACACCAAAACGGTTTTCCCCACATTAAAACCTTAAAATGGATCACCATGGTCAACACCATTCCCACCAGCATAGTGTGGTGGCCCTTTAAATGGATAGAAACTCTACTCTCACCTATGAAACTCCCCCACCCCTCAAAAAACTCCCTCTAAACACCTTCAATTCCAAGAAGAACATAAAAGTAGGTTTTCATAAAACTATTATATTATATCATATACATCTTAGAAAAATACCATCCTCATGAATTAAAACCCAAACTTGAGTACGAATGTTTCCTATAGAAATGGGGATGACCTTGTTTATTTAGGGTTCAAACATTCCAATCGATTTCTAACGGGTTTATTTGTAGAACCGGAAACATCCAATGATTCTATATCCATTTGGACATAATTTCCAAAGGTAGGTGCTCATTAGTTTTGGACCGATGAGGCTTAAGATTTTTCATTGGTTGAGAGGATGAGAGGTCAGACTCATCACACCTTTTTATGGGGAATTATTGTCTACTCTGGGACTCTCTTTATAGATTTGAGTTATGTTCGTGAATCCTTATTAAATTACCAAGTATGAAAATGAGCTTTCCTTTAGATCTGACAATCAATGATTAATATGTTTGAAATTTAGAGAATATTTTATATATATTTGAGGTTGTTCATTGATAGAGAATCAACTGTATTTGTTAGAGATTCTTAGTCAATGGTATCCTTCAACGCGTTATATAGAAATCTCTTGTTCATTATGATAACCATACTATTTTTAAAGCCACTCAATGGTACACTTAAAGTGTATTATCATTCACAAGGACATGGATTATTTCAGAGTTGGGATCGTACCCGTAGATGGGCTACCTATGTATCCTTGTTTAGAAAAAAGGAATTAGAACCCACACATTTGAATAACGAAGTATGATTTTATGCATGATTGATGGCCCAATGAAAGATTTCATAATTACTTTTACACTCTAAGCTCACGTGAGTCATGATCGGTGTGAGAAACAAGAGGTATCAGTAAAACCTAATGATTGGGCCACAAAAGATGCAATCATAAGAAATGATGTGGGGATTACATATGTATGACTGCCCAGATAGATGAGGATTGGGATTTACTTAAGGAAATAATCCCTAGGGACAAGGTCCATAAAGGTATATGTACTTTATGAAGATTTGGATACTTAACTTAGGGCTTACTCATGAAAAGGATTCCCAAAATAGAGGGGACTTATGATTGGGTTTTATTCCTCAGGAGGAATCCCATATCAAAATAATTGAGACTTGGTGATTACTCCTAAGAAGGAGGCCCAAGTTAAGTAGATTTGAGATTTAGGGCTTACTCTTTAGAAGGATGCCTAGGTTAAGGGAAATCATGGCTAGGGATTACTCTTGAAAAGGTGGCCTAGGTTAATGGAATTGGGAACTTGGGGATCATTCCTAAGAAGGAGGCCCAAGTCAAAATAAATTGATCCTAGGGCTTACTCTTGAAAAGGAGACCCATGATAAAGGGACTTGAAATTTGGGGCTTACTCCTGAGGAGGAGGCCCAAAGTAGGGAACTTGTGACTGGGGATTACTCCTAAAAAGGAGGTTCGGTTTAGGGATCTTCTCATCTTGAAGGATGAGGTTGAATGGAGGAAATTTCTAACTTTAGTGACATAAAGATATGTAAATCACTAGGTTTCGAGAGATGTTCCACATAATTCCTTTCAGATAAGGAAGACAACAAAGGAACCATGCCAAAAATGGCATTGAAGAGGGTTTTGAAGGCTAAACCTTGAAGAGGAGAGGTGTATTTGAAGAAAATAGTTGAATAGGAAGGAGAGGCACCCAAAAAGAGGCAGGCGCGCAAGTCCTGGTCGCACAAGTATACTTGCACGACACATGTATACTTGGGCGATGGTTAACCCATAAGTTAATACTTGGGCAGGGCTTGGCTCAAGCCCTTAGAATTGTCCCTAGAGGCTTCCAAAAGGGTGGTGTGCAAGTTCTGTTGAAGGGATAAAGTGCCGCACATGTTTCTTAATTTCCCTTAAGGGTTAGACACTTAGTTGTGAAAGTGTTGATGAGTTTCAACACTTAATCCTTGTTCCTCCTCTTTATTTCTTCCATTCTAGGAAAGAAATTACATTATAAGTGTTTGGAAGACTTCAAGTAGTGACTAGGGGGTCGAGATCTTAAATCTGACTTTTGGATTTTTCGCCCATTAAATGGGGGGCCCACAAGTGGTATTTATAGTACATTGAAGACCTTGGGTGACAATCAAATAGGGCGCGCAAATCACCTGTGCAACCAATATGTGGCACGCAAGTATACTTGTGTGACCATGATGACACTTGCGTGACCCATGTTTAAACAAATCATTGTTCATGCCTTTGTCAATTTTTGATGTTTCTTCAAAGGATAAATCTCTTTGTGCTTAAGGTATTCGGCTTTTTCAATTGTTAGACTTTGTGACAGAAAGAAGTGTTAACAAGGAAGTAAAGGGAAACAAAATAACCACCCAATGAGATACCTATCAAGGATCTTACTATAATAGAACACCACCGACACATCATGTGTAAAGAGTTAATAAAAATGAAATAAAATCAATTATATTATAAATCAAACAAGTTCATACATACCATCTCTATAAATATCAAAAATAAAATAACATGGAATATTTAGTAAAAATATACTACTTATGCTCCCAAGTGATCTCTTCCACACTATCATGCTACCATAAGACACAAGGGGAATATAATTCTTATATAGAACATTCTTCTAATGATATTTAATCTCGATAGGCCACTCCTCGAAGTTCATTTCATCTTCAACATCCATATTACCCCAATCGATGATTTTTGAATCATCGTGAAGGTATCAGTTAATTTTTCACTCATGAAATTCATCATGAACCTATCTCATCTATAGAGGGTAGTGGTAATCGATAAAAAAGATCCAAAATATGCCAACACCTCTAAAGATCCAAAAATTCAGGGAGATAACTTACACCAATGAATACTTTTTTTGTCTATGATGAGGAGGTACCTCCAAGAACTCATGATCTCCAACATTATACTATATTATCCTCCTCCTATAATAGACATTGGAATTATGAAGATCCTGAACTACCTTTATTTTCCCCTAGATCACCTGCACCTTCTCTATTATGTTATACACCAATCATGATCTAATAAAAGCTGACTCTCCAACCTTAGTCCAACACATATGATATTCGTAAGTTCAGACATACATTTCTGTAATCACTTGGATTTTCCATGTATTATTTTTTGGGTACTGTATATATTATTTTTGAAATCAGGTGCCAATATGGCATGCAATTATGAGGCTAGGTGTTCTTGGAATAAATTTTTTAAATATATTTAATATATTTATTATCACACACATGTATTTTTCCTAAAAAACTAGAATAACTTCTAAAAGGGGGATTGAATCAGTAATCTAAGAGTGTTGTTGAGTTTAAAACATGGTTTTTACCTAACATGTGACATAACATTTGTTAGCACAGAGTGTTTATGGAACATTTGTCTCAAGTGTGTAAATGAATAAAATAATTAAATAAATTATTTTATTTTTATTTCATTGATGCAGAAACTAGCATGCCTTTAATAGACTTTTAAGATGGAATTCTAAGGTTAGACACATAACCCTGGAGCTATTGGAAGTAACATGGAGAAAGTTTTGGAGGATATCTCTTAGATAAACTTCCTTCAGATCATGGATCAGCGATCGATGTGAAATGAAATTAGATGATCTTGCCAATAACCATGACATCACTTATTTCTTCATTAGTGATTAATATAAATTGAGGTATTATAGTTTTTGTTTTTTTATTGTTTCCCATTCTTAATTCCTATGATGAATGTGAATCAATCAACCAATATATTGATTTGTGGTTTGGTTGTATTGTGGGATGGTTTTATTTATGAGGCTATTTTGGGAGTTTCGACTGATTATTATTGATTATTTTCTTTTCATTCTAATGGATATGGTTCAATTACAACATAAAAATTGTCTTAGGTTCATTCCTCATTTTTGTGTTTGTGCAATTATCCTATATTTCTTTGTTCATCACAGGTGTTCTTAATTGATTGGTGGTATGACATCCACTAGGAAATCAATTGTTACACACTCATTTATTTGTGGAATGAATCAATATTTCAGATCTGGGATTAGCACAACATGATGGTGGTGTGATGATGAAAGCAATAGAGGATCAGACGGTCTTGGATACCAAATTTCATGTACTTTAACTCACAATGAAGAATGGTGAATGTGGTTATTTTTTGAATGAATTTATGGACCAGAATCAAAATAATGTCCATGGTGTGGTTCAACTAGATTATATCCTTGATTTACATTATTATTCGAGCTGAAATAGAAGGTAAAGGGACCAATGGTTCATGTATGAGGAAGAACCATTAGGATATTATAAATCATAATCCACACAGCACGTAATTTGGGTTTACACAGCATGTTGGTCCCTCCTAGTTGTAGCTAGGGTTTTGTAGAAAGGTGAGGATAACATAGAATGTGACCCTATCATATAGTGTGTGAACTCTCTCATGTGTCAGAGAGTGTACCATGGAGGGCACATGGACACATTATGGAGTACATTGGCATGGTCATGTCATGTAATCCCACATGGACATGGCCTGAATAACATTTACATGGGCTAAGTTGTGTAATGGTACACTTGAAGAAGTATAAGGGCATTATCACTCCATGTAATTCTACACAAACACGGACACATGGCATTTTACATGGGTAGGACATGGGGACAAAGAGACACGACGTGTAACCATACTACAAATCATGTACTCTTTAAAATTTTTATTTGAGCCCTTGTCATCTATATATTGGAAATGTTTTTTAGGGTTCATTCCCCATATCATTTCCTTGAGGGTTAGTACTGAATCGCGTCCTACACACAAGAGATATATACCTTTAATAGGAATTCTTGGAGAGAGTTGTTGGAATCCTTCTATGAGGCCCAGATTAAGATCCTCTATTCATATTCATTCCCTTGGTGGAGTTCTTAGCATCTCCATGACCAACACTACATGGGCGTCAATCCTCTACTTAGTAGGTTAATCCATATTGAGTTGTTGGTATGCCCCATGTCCTTGGGATTGATCCTTAACTGTGTATTGTATCTCATTATACTTTCAGTTTGTACATCCTATGGTGAGACCCAATAAAAATTACCTCTGATATGGACATCATTAGTGTTATCAGACCCTTGGAGTGTGTTCTCCTAGATGAGTGCTATGTGAAACATTCGAGCTAGAATCCTAGGCTAGTATTATTACTGTGACTTTACCTCCAGATTATGTGTCTTTTTTATTGTATTTGGGTATTCTGGTTATATGTGTTGTTGACATATACCTGTGTAGAGGTGAATTTTTTTCCTTTTTTGTATATGTTGTGGTTTTGGGGTTCCCTACTGGGTATTTTTATACTCACACCTTCAAGGGATTTTCCGAAATGTGTCATGTCTTGTGTGATCAAACATTTGATATAGTTCTAGATGGACTAGAACCATATGTCGCTTAGTGAGACCGAACAAAACATTGTGTGCTCTTATAGTATCTTGATAGAAGTCCCCAATATTACTTTTATGTTGGAATTTTTTCAGGAACTTTGTGGTGGTATTGTTTTTGGCCTTATTTAATATCCTTTACTTTCTATTGTACTCTGGTTGTGGGATTTAGATGTATTCATACATGGTTGTTCATTTTTTTACATTTCATAATTTTATTGGATTTGAGGTGTGTGTGTGTAGGTACTTAGGATAAGGCTCCCATGTTAGTGATATGACTACTTGGAATTAGTCTCCATCCCCTAAACTTTTGAAGGTGGGATTAGGGATTCACTGAATGGGACCCATTAGGATAGGTCATGACAGAGTGGTATCAGAGGAGTCAATTCTACCTTAGGACCAGATTCTATGAGATTGGTTTTGGGAAATAGTAAGTGTTTCAAGTTCGTCTTTCATGCTAGGGACTCTAGTGTTTGTGTGGTGGACAACATATCCATACACCAAGACTCTAATCACCTACTTTTCGACTTGGTGCATGAGAATACTAGTTGAAGGGAAAACATTGGTACATGCATCATATAGGAATGATTTGTGGTTTCCATGTACATATTGAGAAAGTTCTCTAGATATACTCATTGAACTTTGTATATATTGTTTACTTTAAGGATGCATATAAAATTTACTCCATTTAGGATTCAACATCAGAATCACTAGGATGATCCCCTAAGTGATGAGGAATCTATATAGGGATCAGTTCCATAGGTGCTACCTACAGGTGGTTCACCAACTATACCACCACCTGTAAAGTAATAGATGGTACCCTCATTACTAGAAAATGAGGCGCGTATGATGAGAACACTTCATGAGTTTCAGAGATAGAGATCCCTTAGGTTTTAAGGTGATCTAGACTCATATGTGTTTGAGGACTGGATTGATGCGATGATCTGAGTTTTCCATCTTGTCAGGACACTAGCATATCAGGTGGTGGTTCTGGCAGTGAGCCTTCTCCATGGCTTATTAACAAGATGTTGGTGGTTAGTGACCAAGTATTACAACAAGGCGACAATAGTATGTTCAGAGATTGAGAACCTTTTTATAGAGGAGTTATCTCTAGCTATACTGAGGTTTGTACATATCTAGGAGCTTCTTTATCTCCAGTAGGGAAACACCATAGTAGTTGAGTATTCAGTGAGGTTTATAAACATCTCGAGGTACTCTATGGATATGGTTTTGTAGCAGTTCTTTATGTCTTGGAACTTCAATAGAGGACTTTGTATAGACTTATGAGTGTAATTACTTTATGAATTCCTACCACGGTTAGGGTTTTAGAGTGACCTTTTGTGGTTTCTTGGCTATGAATACATAGAAACTTATTGTCGGTAGTGGGAACATAGGAGTAGAGACATCATCCACATGGATCCAAAATCAGTCATAGGGACCTGGAAAATTGATACATTTCATGATAAGGTCTAGGGATATGGGATCTACGATTAGTGACTCACATGACGGGTCTAATATGCCAAGTGATATGGGGAGATACTCATGCGACAACAAGATACATCTTGGTTGATATTTTACAACCTGAAATACGGATGACAGAGCGACCATGTATGGGCTTCCAAGGTAGAGATAGTGGCAGGAACAGATAGTTATACGGGGTGGTAGATGTGGAAGATTAGTTGGGAGTGTATTAGGAGTTGATAGATGCTCTGAATTATTACCACCACCACCCTTAAGTGGTCCACATCAAGATCAGTGGGCTGGTGGACAAGGGAGGGGAAATTTGTAGCCAGCCTAGGATTACAACCCAGAGACTCTGGAAATGATACGAGGTATGATCTATGTCTTTTATACCTTAGATATTGTATTTATAGAAATAGGTTCAAGTCATTTCATTCATGCCACAAATCTTTTTTGAGACTTATAGATTCTGGTATTCTGGTCAATCCCTTAGCTCAACCCATAAGCATAGAGACTCCTACTGGAGATGAATCAAAAATCGTACACTTGTGTCGACAATGTGACCTAACTCTTGGAGGTGAGAGTTTCTATTGGGATCTCTTTGTATTAGAAATGAGTCCTTACAACATAATCTTAGATATGTATTTATTATCCATAGTTTATGACCATATTTATTTTTTTAGGTAGAGGATGTAGAGTGTCTAAAATAATGGGACTAGGTTTTCCTTTGTGGTTGAAAAGGAAGCTCTAGTAGCATAGGGTAGATTCATGCATAGTAGGGTGTATCTGATTACTCACTAGTTGGCTAACATGACCCTTGGTGTAGTGGATATTATGAATTCCAAGTTTCCTGTAGTGGTGGAGGATTATGAGAAAATATGACCTAAGAATTTTATAGGTTTACCTCCCCACTGAGATATATGCTTATTCATTTATCTATACCCTGAGATGACTTCGATATTTGTTCCAGCATACCAGATGGCTCCGAAAGAGATTTGCAAGATGAGGGTGTAGTTGGAATACTTTTAGAGGAATGGTTTTGTTAGACCCAATGTTTTACCCTGGTAAGCCTAAGTTTCATTCTTCAAGAAGGAGGACGGGATCGTGAGGTTATGTTTAGACTACCGATGCTTGAAATAAGTGACCATGAAGAACAAGTATCCACTATTGATGATCGATAACCTATTTGATCAGTTTAGATGGGTTTGAGGTTTCTTGAAGTTTGACCTTAGATTAGGTTATCATGAGTTGTGATTACACAATGAGGATATACTGAAAACAACATTCAGATGTCCCTATGGTCACTATGAGTACTTGGTAATTCCCATTGGTGTAAAAAACACCCAGTAAGTGTTCATGGGACTCATGAACCAAAGATAACAGTATTTCTTAGACCAGTTCATGCTAGCCTTAATCGATGGCATCCTTGTGTACTTAGAGTCTGAGGATGAGTATGTGAGACACATGAGGATGGTTTTGGACATACTCTTATAGCACAAGATTTACGAGAATCTCTCAAAGTACTAGTTATGGATTCAGGTGGTCCACTTTTTGGGATATGTTATCTCAAAATATAATGTAGTAGTGGACTTGACCATGGCCAAGGCAGTGTTAGCTTTGGAGCCACCCAAGAGTGTGATAGAGGTGCGGAGCTTCCTTGAGTTGGAAAACTATTTCCAGATATTAATACCTGATTTATCTAGGATATCATCTCCCATAATATATTTGAACCAAAAGGGGAATCCTTTCATGTATATGTAGAGTTTCCAGTGGGATTTTCATTATTTTATGTAGATATTGATGAGTGCTCCCATCTTGATATTTATATAAGATGGTGTTAATTATGCAGTGTTCTGTAATTCATCAGGAATCAGGAGTAGTTTATTTATGTAGAGGTAGGTGGTGATTTCATATGGTTCACATCAGTTGATTCCACATGAGTATAATTATGTGACCCATGATCTTGAGTTATCAGTGGTAGTCTTCTCACTAAATATGTGGATGCACTACCTGATGGGCAAGTAGTTTATCATCAATTATGATCACATGAGTATCAAGTATATATTCTCTTAGAATAGTCTTAACTTGAGACAAAGGCAATGGCTAGAGTTCCTCTAGGATTATGAATTTTAGATTTTATATACTCCTAGGAAGGGGAATATAGGATAAGATTCTCTCTGTATGAGATCCTGCTCGTAGTGACAGAGTGAGGCATCAATGTAGTTGGCCTCATTGTAGTTATCCTTTGTGGATAAATATAGAGCATCTTACCTCTAATTTATGGTTGTTACCTATCTATTTTTATAGCTAGTTAGGGAGGCACATCTTGGGAATATCGACTATGAGACCCTACTTACTCAGATATCCACTTGACATGCTCTAGATGGATTTCCTGAAGGTTTAGAGAATGTTTTTCTTTTCATAGGATGCACGATGGTACCAATGACATTGCTAGTGGAGGTTCTTAGATAGTTTAATAGTTATCCATTTGGTGGTACATCCATGTGTGTGAAAGATGTATTAGGACCTTTGATGTTATTTTTTGTGGTAAGGTATGAAGAAAGTAGTAGAAAAGTTTTATCTTCTGATGCATTACTTTTTATCAAGTGAAGGCTAAGAACCATGTTCCTAAAGGTTTAGATCAACCCCTTGAGGTGTCAAAGTGGAATTGAGATGGGATATCCATGTAATTGGTGATGGTATTACCATGTATGTCCAAGGGATATGATTCCATCTATGTCATCATATAATTAGCCATAAAATCATCCCACTTCTTATATATTCAAGATTAGAGTTCAGTAGAGAGATGGGGATGCCTCTACAAACAAAAGATAGTCTGACACCATATATTTCTATCAAAGATCATTTTTTACCCTGATGTTTACTTTACATATCAGTTATTTAATTTATTTTATAAAGTGTTTGGGACTTAGTTAAACTTGAGTACAAAATTTCACCCCAAAAAATAAAGTCCAGATAGAGCAGATATTTTAGATCTTGGATGAAATGTTATGATCATACATGTTGGACTTTGGAAATAGTTGGAAGGATTACCTAACACTGGTGGAGTTTGTGCACAAAAACAATCACCATTCAACTATAAGTATGACACCATTCAAATATTTTTATGAGATACCTTTCATGTTTCCACTTTGTTGGGTTGAACTAGGATATTCAAAATTCATGGGCCCAAATTTGGTGCAAGAAACTATTGAAAAGGTGAAGATTATCTAAGAGTGGATGAAGACTCTATAGATCCATCAAAAGTCTTATATGGGTAGATAATAGAGGCCTTTGGAGTTAAAGGAGGGAGGATATGTGTTCCTATGTGTTTTACCTAGACGTAGATTATGAGGATTTGGATGGAACGATAAGCTATCATTGAGATTCATTAGCCATTTGCAGATACTACATAGAGTTGGTAAGGTGTAATACTGATTTGCTCTACCTCTGTAGTTAGATCAGGTACACGACATCTTCCATGTGTGTCAGCTAAGGATGTATGTTCCTGACTCATCACATGTTATCAACTATGGTGAGCTGGACATCTAGGATGGAGCTACCTTTGTTGAGTTCTAGGTAGAGATTGAGGATATGTAGAAGAGGATCCTTCATGGGTGAGAGATTCCTTTAGTGCATGCCTGGTGGTTGCATGATATCTTCCAAAGAGAACATGGGAGTGAAAGGCTCATATTCATGCTCAGTAACCACATCTCTTTGTGTAGCCATTGTTTTGGGTTATTTGGACATAAATACCCAAGTAGGGGATAATTTAATTACTCGGATTTCCTATTTATTATTTTTGGATATTTAATGGATTATTTTCAAGACCATGTGATAAGAAGGTGTGTGATTCTGTGGCTCTGTGTTCCCGGAATAAAAATTTGAAATATATTTAATATATTTAATTCCTAGAATGTATGTATTTTATGAACAAGTTGAATAAATTCTAAATAGGCCCATATCAGAAATATGATATCACCATTGAGTTTAGAACATGATTTTTACCCTAGGTGATACAAAACCTTAGTTGGCGTGAGTCGTTTGTGGAAAATTTGTCACAAGCGTGGAAATGAATAAAATAATTAAATAAATCATGTTATTTTTATTTCATTGATGCATCGAATGAAGTGTATTTAATTATACCATTATGATTTAATTCCATGGTTATCCTCATAACCCTTGATCCATTAGATAACCCTTGGAGAGAGTGTTGGAGGATCTCTCTCAAACAAACTTCCACTTGATCATCCATCAATGATCGATTTGAAATGGAATCAGAGGACTCACCAATGAGAAAAATACCACTCCATTATTCATCATAAATAGATCCAAATTGAGGTATGATGTTTTTTGTTATTTCCCCATTATTAATTCCTATGATGAATTCGAATCAATTGACCAACAGATTAGTCCATGGTACGATCATCTTGTGTGATGGGTTTATTTGAAAGGTTATTTTGGGAGTTTTGATTGATTATTATTGATTCTTCACTTTTCATTATAATGGTGATACATCAAGTCCAACACAGAAATTGGATGATGTTCATTTCTAATGTTTTTGGTTGTGTATTTATCCCATATTTATTCATTCATCATAGGCGTTCTTCATTGACCCATGGTTCAACATCCACCAAGAAATCGATTGTTGTACACCCATTTCATGGTGAAATGATTTTATATTATAGATCTAGGATCAACACAACCCAATTGTAGTTTGATGATGGAAGTGGTGGTGGATCAGATGGTTTTGGATACCCAATTTCATGTTCTTCACTACATAATGAAGAATGATGAACTGGGCTCTTTTCCGAATGCATTAAGGGGTCAGAATCTAATGAATGACCATGGAGAGGTTTTAATAGGGTAGATCATTAATTTATGGCATGATTGGAGTCTAAATATAAGGTCATAGTGGTGTGGTCACATGTGTAAGTAAGAACTAGTGGTATTCTGTAAATCCCAATCCAAATGGCATGTAATTGGAGATTACCCGGCACGTAGGTACCTCCTAGAGGTGACTAAGGTTTTTGGAGAAAGTTAAGGATCACATGGAATGTGACCCTATCACATGGAGTATGAGATCTTCCCTATGTATCGGTACGTACCTCATAGGTTACACAAACACAGACTAGAGTATACAGACATTGTCGCACCGTGTACTCTCACACAGACATATCTAAGAACAATTGAACATAGTCTAAGTTGTGTACTGGTACACAGGCAGAAGCATTCCATGTACTTCTACATGGTCACAAACATGTATCGTTTTACATGGGTAGGACTTGGGGTTGAAGGTACATGGTGTGTAACCCTACTACACTCCATTTAATCCTTAAAAGCTGGCTTGGATCCCTTTTCATTTGTATCTTAGAAAAGTTTCATTAGGGTGTGTTCCCCATATTGTTTCTCTAAGGGTTAGTATAGAATCACATCATACACATAGGAAAATGATCCCATTAGTAGGAATTCTTACATAGAGTTGTTTGAATCCTTCCATGAGGCCCAGAGTGAGATCCTCTATTTATCTTCATTCCATAGGAGGAGTTCTTGGTATCTTCATGACCAACACTATGTAGGAACCAATATTATACTTAGTAGGTTAATCCAGATTTAGCTTTTGGTAGACCCAGTGTCCTTGAGATTTATCCTCATCTATGTATCATATGTCTTTAGAATTTCATTGTGTACATCCAATGGTGAGACCCAATAAGCATCACCTCTCAAATAGATGTCATTAGTGCAATCAAACTCATAGAGTGTGTTCTCCCGGATGAGTGCTATGTGGAACCATTGAACTTGAAACCTAGGATGGTATTATGGTTATGACTATACCTCTAGAATGTGTGTATTTGTTGATTATAACTATATATTATTTATATATGTTCTGTAGACATATAACTGTGTAGATATGATCGTTTTTCCTTTGTTGTTTGAATTTTGGTTTTAGGGTGTCTTGCTGGGTATTTTTATACTCACCCCTACATGGGATATTCCCACACATTTCATGCATTGTGAAGATGATCAACCATTTTATATATTCTTAGAGAGACTAGGACCAGACATTTCTTAGTGAGACCAGATAGACTGTGGTGTTTTCCTGCAATATCTTGACAGCAATCCCCAATATTACTTTTAGGATGGAAATATTTTCAAACTCTTTGTGGTAGGATTGTATTTGGATCTGTTTACTTTTATTTACATATTTTCATTCCCTATTTGTGGAATGTATTTGTATTCATTAATTGATATCCATTTGTTCTTATATTTCATCATTGTATGGGCTTGGAAGTATGTGTGGGTATAGGTACATAAAATAAGTCCTCCCATGTTAGCGATAGTTTCACTCGGCGTTAGCCACTAGCCCCAAACCTATTGTAGGCAGGCTTTGAGATTAATGGCATCGGCCTTATTCGGATGGTTTATATACATTAATTTGAATAGATCAATACCAATTGTGGAGTGATAAGTGTTATTGAATAAAAACTTCACTAGGGTACAGATAGTCTTCCATTTCTAATTGTGTTCCCATAAGACTTTGTTGAATCCTTTAGAAGAATTAAATTTAGAAATTTATAATTCCTAAATTACACTATAAACAAATTGTATGGTAGTGGTAAGTGCAAGGTATATCCCATGTAGAAAAGGTTTCAATAATTCATTATCTTTGACTATGTCATGATTTTCTAAAATGGAAACTAAAATTGAAAGATATAAATTTCATATTTGAGACCCGATGAACTGGATAAAGATAAATGATAATGGAAATATGGATGGTTTTTGAAAAATAATAGTCAATTCAATCACATTTTTGAAAGTATTCAATCCATTATCTATGAGACACCTTATATAATTCAATACTTGCCTATCAGTTTTGACTAATACTATCTAAGACAACATTTACCTTTTATTATGGTAACCTAGAAAACATATATGAATTAATTTGAATCTCGATGGTGGAATGTGAAGTTAAAGTTTGGCTCTCTCTCCCCACTTCCCATAATTACAATGGGAAACCTCCTCTAGGAGATTCACTCTTGTTAGAATCATGAGGATTAAAGTATGGAATACTTCACAAGGTGATACAAAATAAACATTAAAAACATCATAAATAAAATAGAATCATGAATTACATACACATCCCTTTCCTTGATATCATCCTCCCCTAAAACAACTATAAATTCATGATAATTCTCCCAAAAAACATGAATAAACTACATATTAAGGGAAGGAAATAGAAATGTTAGAGATAAAATAATGTGTCGTAAAATAATTAATACATATATGAATTACTTCGATAACTAAAATTAGAATTAATAAATATAGGATTAAAAGATAAAGAGAAAAAATAAATTCCTAGCTATGTAGCTTCGTGGTTAAAGATAACTATTCTTCTCCACTATCGCTTTGGATTCCAAATAGAAATCTCCCACTTTCCTCTTAATTTAGTGTCCTGAAATAGAAGTATTCCTCACATGGATCCATGAAAGTTTGGGATTTGGGTCATCACCCATTTCAAAGAAGTTATAATTTCTATATTTATGAAGAGAGTCATCTCAAAAAAAATCATGATTTTTGTTTTGAATTTTTCCCCTCTATACATTTTTCTCATATTTGATCTACTTGAATTTGTCTTCCCTACTTAAATATATTTCCCGCTCTCTAGTTCAATTTCTTCATTTTAAAAATAAATTTATCCATGTGATAGGGAGTGGTGGATGAGTTCTAACTTCGATGTGAGTTTGTTAGAGACTCAGAAGAAGATCCTTATTCTGTGGAGTGCTTCAAACTCCCTTAGTGTAGGTGAGGCCCCTGTGCAGCCATTTATCTTCATATATCCTCAATAAATGGAATCTTTAATGTGCATGATAGAAATCATTGGGCATTTTAAATTATGTGAAATAAATCCTATAGTGTATGAAATACCTAAATGGTTCAGCCTCTATATTAAGTGTACATGGCCGTGCATGGATATGACTTATCAGATTAACCACTACCGCAACCCACATTATCCTCATTTCCTCACCACTTCCATTTTAATCCCCTCTAATGTTTGGTGAAAATCATATGACACAATGCCTTCTTCCAAGAAAACTCATTTATAACTAATGAAGTAAGTGAACTCCTCATGTCGCGAACTTTTCTCAAACTCCTCCAGCCACATAAAATTTCATTAGATAGTGTCATGGTTTTATTTACTTCTATCTCAAGAAACACTAGCTACGGTTTAGTGAATCACCCCAATGTTTAGAGGTTATTCATCATTTCATCCTTTATAGGAACTATGATGTAAGTAAAAATCCTATAGAGTGGCTACACTTGAATCCATAGTGGTGTAATGGATCTCCCTTATCTATATATGGTGGTCTTATTATGTAGAGGGTGATAGCGATGGTATAGAATAGTTGGTCTATGGTGTAGTGGTTTTCTCAGGATGAAGGTTCAAGCTAAGGATGGGACAATGTCACTTTGGTTAAAATGAACATAGCATAAGGATTATTTCAGGACCCGCATTATAAAATACAATAGATAGCTGATTCTATATAACAAACTTCATGGAATAACTTTCTTGATGATGTTAGAATAAGTCAGAGGACCTCTATCACCACTGTTTTTCACCCCGGGCTAGTGAATCACTCATCCCACTACTTCATAAACCTGACCCTTGGGCATTGATCATATCTACTCTCATGCATTCCATAAACACCATCTACACCTCCTCCATCGCATCTGATGGCCTTCCTTATGGGTGGCTTGGTTGGAAACCCCTTATGGGCCTGCTATGTGGCTTTCCTCTATGGGATGGGGTCTAGATATGTTGACCCTTTTTTACCAAAATTGAAAATAAAAAAATACTTAAGATAAATTATACATGAAAAACATGTATTTTAAATATCTTTTTTTATTTTTCAAAAATAAAATTCTAAAATATAAAATAACCATAAATGATGATTCCAAATTAAAAAATGAGTATGAAAAATTAAAAACAAATGACATTTATTAATTAAAGTATCAAAAAAATGTATGAAAAAAATTAATTCATCAAACCCCCTCACTTAAATCATATTTTTCCTAAAGCTTGTATCTCCAATAAAAATTTCAAAGGGTCCCCCATGATACCACTATTTAAAATTAAAAATTAATGAACTAAACTATTATCAATTAGGGAGAAATAATTTTTAAGTGTCGCGTGTGAAAAATGAAACCAAATTTTCACTATAAACAATGAAAATTATTTTTCCCATGGAAAAGTGATGGAAAATATCCAATATTCTATTAAATCCTCTTGATTTATCATTATTAACATAACAATTCATGATCAACTTCACTATTTGTTTCTACTCTCATCACTCAAGGTAAAATAAATGTAGAGTTTACTTCATACTTTTAGTACATGTTCTAAACTTATGAACTTTATTAAGAACTACATTCTCCCCTTTAGTAGAGACAAAAAACACTGAAACTCATGAGGTATTTTAAATTAGGATCATATGAATACGAGGCTTAATGATGGTTTGTAATGATGAATAAAACAATTAAATCTAAAAAGGGTGGTTTAGCTCTAAGTATAGTTCATGATAATCAATGTAAATGCAATGACATTCTCCTCTTATAAATTACATCTTACCCACATCCCCAATATCAAAGTAAAGGTCATACCCAATGAATGAATAATGAATTGATTAACCCACATGAATTGTTATTTTTTTTTTAATTTTTAAAAACATGATCTAGTTAAAGTGGCTCATCTACCACATAACCCCAAATGATAAGTAGCATTGGTCAAATGATGTTGATTTTTTACCCTCCATAAATCAACTGATATACTTATATTTTTATTATAGGGGTATAAATAAATACAATTAATGTTGACATGGACATTCTTCAGAACCCAAGAAAACACCCAAAACATTTTTTGTTTATAAAATTATTCATTTTTACCATTAACTTCTAATCCCCCACACTTGTACTTTGAAAATCCTGAAAAAAAATATTAGAGAAAGGGTAGGAATGAAATTTTTTTTTAAAGTGGATCATTACTATAAAAGGTCATTAATGTTATCTAAGGGATAAAAGTGGGTTCAATGTAAGGTACATATCATGTATAATTTCTTTATAACAAAATGAAACCATAATTTTAATTGTCAATTTGGGCATTCATTGTTTTGAAAATATCAAAAACAAGTCCTCGCATGTAACAAGACCCAAGTAGTCTCATTAAAATTAATAAGAAAATATTGAAAAAATTTGATCTAGAAACCTCTAAAGAATGGGATCATATGAATTTGAATACAATAACCCATTGAAATTTTAATAATTAATTAATTAATCAAAATTAAATTATGAAATTCAAATTATGATAAATTGAGGGGAAATTTCATCCACATGTGAATAAAAATAAAAAACAAGATTCATTGAATCCAAATTACTATGATCAACTCTAATTATTAAAATTTCCTATATTAATTATTCAATTATGTTAATTTTAAAATTAAAACATGGAATTATGGGGTTCCCAAAAATTATAAGTATCATTGATCAATGTTAAATCACTAATCTAAGTATGGGTATGCATCTTTTCTCTTTTAGATCAAAAATCAATTTTTTTTTAAAATAAGGGAGTATAAATAAGTACTAAAAATTAAATATTACTCCCCTTGAAATATTAATCTCTGATTCATTATTTTATTTCTTCCCTTTGTGATTCATTTACCTAAAAATGAATCCAAATAGTTAAAACACAAGGTACACACATGTAAAGATAAAAAATATGGGATGGGGAGGTTTCAATACATCCAAAAACTAAAGTCCTAAAAATGACCTAATAAAGAAAAAAAATAAAAACATGGATTTAATTCCAAATTAATATTTATTAAGGTCATTAATATTGAAATTAACTCATCAATCACTTAATAATAGTATGCTACAATTCCAAATATCTCATTTTAATCCAATTTTGTCTTTGAGAAGTGTCTAGTTTGGATCTTCTAATTTCCTCATATTTATGCTCATCTTATTTCTTGGTGGGGGTTATCAATGGTGGATAGCCCCATTGATTTTATTAGAATTTCATGGGGTGTAGAAACTGGGAACCACTCCACATTTACTCTTTTGGTGGTTTCACTTCTTCAAATTCTACACTAACTTCATCCAAAGCATTATACATTGTGTCTTCCTCCTCTTCTTGGGACTGCTCTAACGTTCGTGTTGAAGGTTATTATTGTTCAAAAGGGTATATATTCTTATATTAAACCATGTAAATTATGATCTACCATAATTCAGTAGCTCTCATATCCTTCTCTTTTCATATTTCCTCTTCCTCCTTAGTAATTAGGTAGGTCTCCCCTATGGAAAATTCAGAATAAGCATAAGAATAGAAACTTACCTCATATCCAGACTTAGGTTCCACTATACCTACAAATGGATATACAAATTGGAACTCATCCTTGGTTTCGTACTTCAATTCCTTAAATTCATTATTGATTATTTCTAGGAGTAACAATCCTTTATTAAACTCTAATTCCATTCTTCGGAGTGTTTCTTCCAAACTTGGGTGTAGTTTTAGTTCTCATGGTTTTCCATGATTCTCCGATTATTGGATTTATAATTACCTATTGAGTTATTAAATTCATTTTTAGAGGATTGAAAATTATATTTTAAATTGGATGTGTTTCTTCATACTATTAATACCTAAGATCACAAACCAAAAAATACCTAGTCTGTAAAGTAGAAGAAAAATTAAAAAAACCTAATATAAAATAATAAAATAGAAAATTAAAATAGAAATTATTCTATAATATTAAATTTATAAACTCTTTATTCCTTGGAAATGATTCTAGAAATTTGGTGCACCAATATAACATCATTTATTCCTATGGTCTAATCAAATTTAGAAATTCATAATACCATAGTCACACTATCTATAAATATTAGGTTAGTGTTAAGTGTGTGGTTGATCCCCTAATGAAAAGGTTTATATAATTCATTAGTTTTGACTAATTAAATATTTTATAAAATAAAAACTAAACTAGAAATAAATAAATTCTTATTTGATACTGTATGGATAAGATTAAGATAAATGAGAACCAATCCAGGGATGCTTATTCGGAAATAAAATCAAATTCAATCTCAATTGTGAAGTTAGTTAACCCATTAGCCACAAGATTCCTTAGGGAATTCTATTCAAGAACCGCAGTGTCAAATAATACTATCTAATACCGTAGGTCCCTTTGATGGATTTACCCTAGAAAACTCATATGCATTAATTTTAATCTCAATGGTGAAAGTTTAAGTTAAAGGTTGGATCTCACTCCCCACTCCCCTTAATTACATTGGGTATCCTCTACTAGGAGATTAAATCTCTTTAGACTTGTAAGGAATAAAATATAGAATAATTAATAATGTAATAATCAATGAATTTTAAAAACATCACACTCACAAAATAGATTCATTCATGAGGTACACATCCCCTTCCATGATCTCACACTCTCCTAGAACACCTAGAAATTCATGAATAGTCTCTCAACACACATGAATAAACTATGAGTTAAGTGAAGGGAATAGAAAATTTAGATCTATAAAAAAGTTTCATTCAATAATGAAGACATACGTGAATTACTTTCACAACTAACATAGGAATTCAGAATTACATGATGAAAAAATAATGAGAAAAAATAAATTCCTAACTATGCAGCATCATAGTTGAAGATGACCCTTCTCTAAACTTTCACTTTGCATTATAGAAATAAATATCCCACCTGAATCCTATATTAGTGTCTTAAATTATAAACATTCCTCTCTTGGATCTCTGAAAGTTTGGGATTCGGGTCATATCCACCTATATAGTAAATGTACTTTCTCTCTATTTATAGAGAGAATTAGCCAAACAAATCTCTTGTTTTCAGTTTTAATTTTTTTCTCTCACTCCAATTTTTTCCTATTTTATCTATTTAAATTTTTATTCCATCTTTTAATATCTTTCTAATCTATGTCCTTCATTTTTAAAATAACATTATCCATGTGAGAGGTAGTGGTGTATGAGTCTTTACTTTTATGCGACTATATTACAACCTCAGAAGAATCTCCTTTTTATGTGGAGTGATTCAAACTCCCTTAATGTAAGAGAGCACACTAAATACCTATTTCTTTTTATATTTCCCCAAGACTCAACATATCATGCATCTATGAGATAAATCACTGGACATCTGAAATTCTGTGCAGAAATAAACCCAATGACATGGGAAATACATTCAAAATATGACCCATGGGGGCCCACCTATCTGGTGGTAAGCCGAGTTTGATACCCCAATCCCACATAAAATAATATCAGGGCTTGATAAAACCACTGATAAGGTATAAAAATTAATGAGAGGCCTTATCCTAATATTTATGTATGCTCTCACACAACCATCTCCATGACAAATGTGCAAAAGAAACCTAAAAGACTACAACATCTAGAGTATAACCATGAATGAAATAACCTATAGAGAATACATCGGAGTACAAAAATATAAATCCAAAGAATAAAAATAAAAAATACATGACCAACTTGAAATTAAGTCCCAACTCCACATCAACTGGAAAAAGAGAGGAAATTGGGATATCCCATCTCTTTATCTCCAAGTTCATCCACCAAACATGGTCAATGAACTCAAGTGTCTCTATGCTCCACCAAATTAACCACTGATCATTATTTAATTTTTATGATATAAAACCCATAGAGTAAAATCCCATTCGGGTTTGAGTATATACATTCATAGTAGGGTTCCCTAAAAACCACAAATAGAGTAATAAAAAATGAAACAGTAGTCAACTCATCCCACAAAGTCATATCAATAAAAAGATGAGACAATCCCATATTAACCTAGGTGTGAACAACAATAATCCTAATTGAGAAAGGTAATCTTCATCTCAATATCTTAGCTAAGAATTTTGATTTAGCCTATAGATACAAGGGTCCATCTCTGATGCCCAAATGCATCAAATCCTTATGGAGGGCCCAAACCTCACCAATTCTCCAAATAGAAAAGGGGGTGATACCTCTAGTGGTGGTTCCCCATAACCATATAAGATATAGAGAGTAGGACTTAATCCTCACCACTGCATGTCCTAAGGTAGAACTATCTCTAGTCCATGCATCTTTCATAAACTCACATGAATCTGAGTGGAGGGAGCATACCTCACCACTACTCTACATAACTAGAGGATATCTCTAATGGTGGAACCATGCCCTAGTGCATCAGGGGGTTCCAATCCATAGATATAGGACCCATGACCTCATGTATCAAGGTTTGACTCAAAATATAGAGGAATTTCACCCAAGTGTGACAGGGGGTACTACTCGATAGATAGAGGGCCCACACCCTAGTACAACAAGGGGTACCACTCAGTAGATAGAGGACCCATACCCTAGTATGATAGGGGGTGTCACTCATTATTTAGAGGAAACATGACCTAGTGCATTAGGGGGATGATACTCTACTAAATTAAATATTATGGGTGACTTGTGACCTGGTGCAAGATGAGGTTTCCAACCCTGGAATCTCTCTGATGATCATGCCTGGTCATTGCCAACTATAAAGCATTACCTGAATAAGTGTCACACTCACAACACCACATGTAATATATCAAAAGAAACCATTAATTATACTATCAAATTATATGTATAAAAATACATAGGATAGGTTACTCATGGGAAAAATATGTGTTTCGAAGAAGGAGATTCATAGGTTATAAGTCTATGGGAGAAGTACACAACATGTATGTGGGGGAACATGGCTTGTGAAATTTCCTCTATGACTTGTTGTTTTCTCCCCTATACATGGATTTGGGAAACCATGTCACACTACATGTCATGTAAAGGTGGTAATTATCATGTATTATCCAACCGAGGCCTACTCGTACTCTTTCGACCCATGTACATCAGTATGTTCCCATGTACATGTCCATGTCTGGGTATCCTAGCCATCTCTGAGAGATGGCCATGACTATGTACTCTAGTCAGGCCAATGTCCCTAGCTCTGTGTGTACATGTGTACTCCTAGAGTACACATTGAGCCGCAAACATAGGGTCACATAGTGTGTGGTGGGTCCACATATCATGTAATATTGATCTTCACCCAAAACCCCAGTAAACGTAGCTAGGGGACTATATGGTGTGTGTTCTTCTATACTACACGTCATGTAGTCAAGATTTTCACAGAAATATAAATCTCTTCACACATATCCCAGATTCACCTATGTTGTAGTAAATACCATTGTTTAACCGAATGAAAATAAAGTTAAATGCCCCCAATCTTCGATTCCCATCCTCTAGTGGTCATAAATCGAAATCAAGTCATCTTTGTGGGAATCCATCATATGTCTGCAACCATTCAGGGTTATGAAGCCCAAATCCATTTATTGAAAATATTGATCCCATCATGATCCATCCTCATACCACCAATCCTTCCATTATTTTCACAAACACCTATAATCTAGGATTTGAACCTACTCACCCCCCCCCCAGGAAAATCAAACCCCAACCCCATGGGCCAACTATGATGAACGTGAATAATAATGGTGGGAAAGCACACAAACAAAGGTGATGAGTATCATTGGCCAATGTGATCCTGGACAATGATCCTAAAGTGTGGGATCAAATGTGATGTCATGGAATAAGAAACGTAAATTTATTTAAACAATTCAAGTTATCTTGATAGTCTCATGCCAAGCGTGTGAAATCATAGTTCAATAAAAGAATATATACATTGAAAATAAAAACTCATTAATCAAAATGGGAAGGAAACCACAAATAACGAGTCATGCTTTGATTTAGGATTGATAGTTTGTGAAAAGTGTTTTTACTAGTGCATCTCAGTTCCTTGAAATGTGTATTCTAATTTTAAGAATCACTACTTCCAGGCTATTTCCATTGGATTTATTCGTGGAACCAGAAACACCCAACAATTATTTATCCAAAAGGGTACTACTTTCCAATGGAAAGAATTTGTTTAGTTTGAACTTTAGGACACTTAAGAATTTGAATTGGTCAAGAGGATGGGATGTCGGACTCATCACACCCTTTTGGGGGGAATTATTGTCTACTCTGAGACTCTTTTTATACATTTAAGATATTTTCATGAATCCTTATTAATTTACCAAGTATAACATAATTTTCCCTTGTAATTTTCAATCACTTATTAACATGTGTAAATTTTGTAATCATCTGTATGTATTCTAGGTTCTTTATTAATGGAGATATCTATATGTATTCGAGGTTCTCCATCAATGGTATCCTCTCATATACTATTTAGATATTTTTTTAATCATCGTTATGATGATATTGATTTTTAAGCCACTCATTGGGGAACTTTGGAATTTATTGTCATCTAGAGAGACAAAGGTTTGTTTTGATATCAGGATCATACCCATAAAATGGGCTACCAACATATCCTTGTGAAAGGAATCAGAACCCCCATAGTTTGGTGCCGCATAATGGGACACATCATACCTTTTAAGGTCATGTGATAAGGATGTAATCATACAGTTCAATGTCATGTGGTAAGGAAATTTAAGAAAAAGGTTCTTAGTTAATTTTTGGTGTGGGACTTATGCTGAATCAACCCAAGGGGATTGGAAAGGATATGGGTTTCCATGTAAGATTAGACCCTGTTAGTAAATTGGACCAAATAGAATGGGGTGGATTTGTAGTGTTGGGTTTGAACTTCAAGGAAGCTTCATGTGCATCACATTTGGATTGGAATCAAAGCCCACATAGTTCAATGAGTCTCATAGGAGAGTATAGTACTTTGAGAGAAATGAATTTGGGCTTACTTCTTAAAACGTATGCCTTGAAAATTTGGGGGGTTTAATTTGGGGCTTATTCCTAAGAAGGATTCCCATATTAAGGGAATTAGAGTTGGATTCATGAAGAGGATATCTAGTGATATCGAGCCTTGATGAAGGCTTCCCACATATCCCAATTATAGTGGGAATCATAGTTGTCGTAGTTCATTCAATATTTTGGGGATTATACAAAAGTGTTTCTAATTATAGGGGACATGATTGGGTAAACCCTTTTAGAAAGGCACCCTTTTGATCTCAGGCCTTCAAGAAGGATTCCTATATATCCAAGTTTTGATCAGGAATTAGATTTCTCAAAGATCAAGTTCTTGTGAAAATGTTGTGATCATGAAAAATCTCTAATACCACGTGAGCCATGCTTTGTGTGAGAAACAATAGGATGTTAGATATTCAACAAAGGCACCCACAATTTTCCTCCTTTGCTAGTGGAAGAGGGAATGCCTATGGTGGTGAGGGTGGATGAGGTCGAGTCAACCAAAGAAGATGGAGAGGCGATGATCCTTCCCTCTCTTCACTTTACATTAGACAAGAGTCCAATGCAAGGAAGGAGTGAAGGTGAAGGAGGTAGAGAGGATCAAGACTTCAACCATCAACTCGAAAGGTTAGGGTATTACACCAAAATGGTTTCCCTAAAATTGATTCAAGTAGGGAAGGGAGACTTTTCATTTGCTTTAATGGAAATCAATTGTGAAATGTACCTTCCCTAAAAGAGACCTGAGGTTCTAGTTCTTAGAGATGAAAAGGGGAGGACAAAACTCAAACCCTAATCCCCCAAACTGGTAAATTCCTAACACTGTTCCTGGGAGAAATTTCCATGTGACTATGGATATACCAACTCACTGATACTCAATGAATTTTAACCCCATTGTGAAACAAATGTGGGAAACCTCAGAATGCAGATATACGAACCCAAACAGGAGACACACTGATTTGTATTTCCCAAAGGTTTGATAAGTCAAGAGGTTTTTGTGGGGGCTTCAAGTTAGTCCCTTTCAGATAAGTGAACAAAATAAAGAGATACCCTACCATGAGTAGCCTTAAATAGGGTACTTAAGTTGATATGTAGTCCTTATACACAACTCCATTACATAGGTACTCCACGTAGGTGTGTCACGTAGGTACCCCACGTAGGTATGCCGCATAGCTATACCAGGCAGGTGTGCCGCATAGGCTTTTATGATGATTGAAATATGATTCACATAGGGGAACCAAGCCTATGTGAGATTCAAATTTGTGAAGGACTTTCAAAACATGATTATCCCATATAATTATCTATTCTCTCATTTTTTTTATAGAGATAATTGAGACAATTGGATGGATCTATGCAAAAGGGATACACAATGGGATCTTCCAGAAGTCCTTCAACTTTTTCAGTCTCGAAAATGGGGAGCCCAAGGGTCCTATTTCTAGAAATAGAGGAGGCCTATTCGAAAGGAAGTTGTTTGCTCTGGTCCTCTGCGTAGGTCCTCCTTGCAGGTCTTCCACATTGGACTACATAAAGTCTACTACCGCACAAGTCTACCGTGTAGGTCTGCGGCGTTGGTCTTTTGAGACTTTGGATTTCCTTTTAATTCTTAGAACCTTGTCTTGGGATTTTGAAATATCCAGGGCTATATTAATAGTCTTTTTTTATTCCAATATAGTTTCAATAAAATCCCCCCCTCAGGATTGGATCTTATTAGAAATAGGGTTGAGTCCTGAAGTAAAATTGTGGGGAAAAGACTATGGATTAATTGCTAAACCGGGTAGGGTTTTCACATATCTTCTTCGCGTAGGTATTCCACATAGCTTTTTCACATAGGCATGTTGTCGAGATCTCTGGATGGCTATAAATATGTCTGATCCTTTGTGATTTTATTCATCTTCACTTCCAAAAAAAATTTCTCTCGTTGTGTAGCTCTTTCATCTAGCCTCAACGCATTGTGCTCTCTAGTAGTCTCCTTGAACTTTTCTCAAGATGAAACTACTTTAGCAGTGGAGCTGCGCGTAAGGACTTCGTCGAAGGAGTTGTGCTGGGACCCTTGTCGAAGGACCAACATGGTGGACCTTGTTAAAGGACCTACGCGAAGAGTTCCCTTTTCCAAATTTTCAAATTCCTTTATGTTGAAATTTGATTTTTTTTCTTAAGTCAAAATTTCAACCAAATAAGGGGATTTTGGTAATTATTTTTCAAGAAATGGATTATTTGATAACTTCTACAACAGAAGATAGGGATCATCAAAATGAGATGATAAAGATCATCAGACCAAATTATTATGACGTTGTTGAAAGTAATCTTCCTTAACTATTGAAAGGTTTAATTCTATTTCAACATGAATACCCAAAAAGTCCTTACATACCCATGTATGAGCATGGGCTTTTACAAGATTCCCACATTCCATATATTAATAAATACTTCCCAAGGAATTGGTTTCCTCAATATTCTAATTGGCATTTCATGAATATTACCGTGAGGGGTATACCAGTTCATGAGGGAATAGTCCAAATTGGTTTCATCCTACATCATAGTGGTTGTACTCCTGATATAGAAGTTCATGTTGTAGAGCCCATGTCTCATTACTATGATTCCACATTTCGGGCTTCTCAAAAATATAAGTCTAATGGTTGGAAGGAGGACTGGGATCTTCATTCTGGGGGAGGTGTTAAACTCGAATGAATGTGGGAATTTTGGGTACATCGGACATGTGTAGAATTCAGGAAAGAGTTATCATATCTTTATATCTATGAAGCTGTATGGATGGGAAAAACATATGTTTATAAAAATGATTTCATTCTTCAATTTCTGAGATGATGTATTTCACAAACTAATTCTTTCCATTTGATGTATGGTGAAGTTGGAATTAGTTCATAGGAAATCTAAAAATAGTTGGGGTTCTCATTCTCAGAGAAATGTATGACGACTTTATTCTTTCAGCTACAACATGGGGTGATGTTACCATAACACCACCATTGACTCATGAACTATTAAAAATAACAATGAAATTACCCAAATACAAAAAAATATATTCATTCCAGAGTGTGGATGGGAGACTTTTTAGAACCAACGGCAAAGAAAGGTCCCACCTATGGACGTCGTACTATTTGTCCTTCTGCAGATAACCAGGGTAGTTCAGGCACATATTGGCCTACAATGGATAAAGGTGACTATAAGAACTGGGGATATAAATTCATATATGATATTGATTTGACGATAAAATTATCCACCTTCTTTTCTATGTGGATAAGAGTTTACTTGATTCTAGTCCATGAGTCTAGAGGTGGTGTAAGGCCAGGGTCTTTTTTCATCATAGCTAAATTGGTATAAGGGAAGTATATTGGGTTAGAAACTCTTTTATTGGCAAGAATTTACTATTCCCTACTACATTTATAAAATGGGAAGGATCCATTTATAATTTCATGGCCATTTCATGTGTTGTGGGGATGGATTACGGCACACTTTTCTTTATACTCAGTGTTGAATTTAGTTAGATTCCCCAATGGTCAATTCAGTCTATTTTTATAGAAATTTTCAAGTATTTAGCCTCAGAATTTGAGACCTAATGTACTGATAAAGGAATTTAATGCCATGGGAGAATTCAGATTCTTTCCTTTTGGTAGCCCACCAACTAGAACATTTATTGAGGATGGTAAAGAATCAAATTATGAGTTGAGGTCTTACATGATTGCATTCAGGGATAGTGTATTATCGGCCAAGATTGATGGTGAAATTATCTGTGAGGATTATGTCCCTTATAGGTTTGCTCGTCAGTTCATATGTCTTCAACAATCAAACACTTTTTCACTCACATATGATAAACATAAAAAACACCTAATGGTATAAATATAATTTTGAATTCCAATGGATTTAGAGACATCCAAATTTTCAATTAGTTTGCCTCAATCAGATGAATCAATTCGATCAGAAGTTGAATATGCCAAAGCTTGGGATTCTTCATATCCTCAAGGGGATTTGACAAAAGGAATATAACGAGAGGAAGATACAAAAACTATTGTGTGTGGAAATCATGGTAAGATGTCCAAGGCCAAAGATGTTGTAGAAGTTTCAGAGGTTTTAGAGCCTTCGAAACATCTTCACAATAGGTACACTAGGAAGACTAGGGATAAATAAGAAATACCTCTGACACCAAGGTGATCCAGCCACCACCATCAGAAAGAGATTCCTATTCTATCTTTTTACCTTTTCTGAAGAAGAAGAAGGGAGGCCTAAAGAGGCTCACCAGTTAGAAGGTGTTGAATATCATCCACAACCAACCATACTAGGATTGAGTTATGTGCGACCTTCATCCATTCACTTTTGAGAGCATGATTCGTGAACTTAGGGACGCATCGGTATTCTTCCAATGTGGAATTCAAATACCAGATGTGGGTGACATTAAATAACCTTCTGATTTCAATCTGGACAATAACCTAGATGAAGTAAAAGAGTATATTACTGAGATGGAGGATTTTATATACGCAACTAATGAAAAAATACCATCCTCTAAATGAGTATTCCATTTGATGGACTTGGGAATACACAAAGGGGTGATTACTGACCCAGAAAGTGGGATATTTATGTTAATACTGAGAATGTATTTTCCTTTTCTTTTGTCTCAATTATTCTTTACCATTCATCATCATTAATCTAGATGAATGCGTTTTGCTGCTTGAATATATAGAAGGAAACTTTGGACAGGTTCTTGGATCACTAGGGTATGGGCATACATGTTCTCTTATCAATGCATCAAATGATCCTACCAAGTCTCCAAAACATTCTCTAGGAGTGAGAATCTTGACTATGGTAATGGAAATAGATAATTCTCAGCCATTACCTTAGGTTTCTCCTACCAAGAGGAGTGTTTCGATTTCTCCTCAAGCATATGAAAAGAAACTGAAGAGAGCAATGAGATTAGTCCAAAGTGTTTTTTAAATGAGTAAGTATTTATATTTTCTTTATGGTATTATAAGTCACTTGATACACTCTGATAATCACATTTATACTCTTACAGGATCTTTAACATTCTCCCCTATCAAGGGATTAAGAGCTAATTCATCAATACTAGAGAAGGAAACCCCAGGAGAAACACAGGTTCATGTTGATAGATCTGCTACCTTAGTAGGTAAAACATCAAAACATTCAGTTGTACTCACTCCTAGATCTATTGAGAGAGAGAAAATTCATGGTAATATTAAATAAATTTCTATTGAATATTAAATTCTTTGTTAATATTCTTATTTTCAACATATCTTAGATCATCTATCTTTGCTAATGGATCCTCTAATAATCAATACTCGAATTCCTATTGCTTTGGTAGGAAGGAATGAAGACTCAGGGAAGTCTGAAGTAAATACTGATGTTGACCCAAACCACAAAAGATATGATGATTTTGTACCAATTGAAGAACCAACGGAGCAGAATGTTAGTAGTGCCAATTTGGGCAACAACCAACACATGTTGGATACCTTAAATGGTGAGGATGCTATAACATTGCACGACGCATACACATAAATGATGGAATTCCTTAATAAAAATATTGATATTACAAGTTCCATTAAGGAGTTTGGGGATATTCATGATGAATTGTAATGACTTAAGTTCTTATTCTTGCATTTTCCATACACAATTGTTCTTATTTTACTTGATACTTCACATAAAAGTTCACCTTATGCAGCTTTGTCTGTAGAAAATGTTGTGAAGGATCTTCAAGAATGGGGCATTCCACTCTATCCTTAGTCTCTTGAAGTTGGAGAAATACCTAATAAAGACCCCCCCCCCCATTGAGAGACTTTCTAGAGACATCAATTACGAAAACTATTAAAACATAAGAGAATTGTCCTTCTTAGGAAACATCTGCCCAAATTGCTAAAGCTGAGAATACTAGGGATGAATCCAATCAAGTGGCCAACATGTTATTGGGTAAATGTTTATTGGATTTCTGGACCATACTCTATTTCTGTAAAAAAAAATTCTAAAAATGAAAATAATCTTGATTTATCATTTAGGGTTATCAGTTCCCACAGTTAGATTAGAATGTGAAGCTTTCACATTGGCTCATGCATCAGCAGAACGTGAATCTTCTATTATTCCAAGAGAAGCCGAACAAGGTATCTCTTTAAGTGATCTATTTCTAGAGTACATTTTACCCCATAGTAGTGACTCAGATTTAGACTTAGATATGAAATATGATCTTTTCTTGGAACATAAGAATACATAGTGACATATATGGAGCATAAATTTTGAGAAGTCATTGGATGAGCTGTTGTCCCATTTCGGCCAACATCCAAAATTATTCTGCGTATTGGGATTTGGTGGAATTAATTATTGACCAGTCTATGATGCAATGAAAGAGACCATTTATCGATGGGAGTAGAAACATAATTTGCAAAAAGATTTTGAAAAGTCTAAATGGCTTATTAATATTGATAGTTTCCAAGCTGCAATAGTTGATGTAGAGGCTGATCATCATAATAAGTCAATCAAAATCAGAAAAAAAAATTAAATAAGCCACAAAGGAGTTGGTATATCTTCAACAAAAATAGGATGTTGTTCATAACAAACTCAAGAAATTGAACCAAACACTGGGAGATACCCAATTGGAGGGGATAACCACCATTTCAACTACTAAGGATGAACTTCTCGAATTTAAGGAGGATGGATTTGGTCAACTGTCACAACTTCAACAGGCGGTTTATAGGGCTCATGAGGTCATTCAACAAATAAGGATTCATATTGAGAGTTTATTTTAAAATATTATAGTGAGGATCCATTTTTTGGATGTACCTCTGATTTCATATGAATGAAATAAATTTTGTCTCTAATCATATATGTCTTCATTCATGCTTTTTGTGATTGTAATATTAAAGGTAATGATGATGATGATTTTTTTAAGCAGAAAACCTTCATGTCAGATAATCATGATTACAATGAAAAAATGGGGGTGCTCATATTTTTCTTATTTAGCTGATGGGCCTAATGAGAATAGTTTGATTTTTACTAGGGTTATATAGACAAACCCCTCAAACATTGTATGTTTTGAATTTCTATTACTCAATATTACCTAAACCATTAAAAATGTATTTTTAGTGAGCTGGGACTCAACTTTTGTCAAGACTGCCTTTTGTAGGTTTCCAATCTGTTGTGTACTATGTTTCTTATTGTCATTAGTTTAGATTCATGCATGTTGGACTATAAAGGGTTAATGTTTACGTCCAAATAGATTTGACCATAAATATTGAAATTAAATTCCAAACAAGTCTCAGTGGCTAATAATTTCTCTAATAATATTTAAATATTCTCAAGGGGAATATTGAGTCATGATTTTTATGGTCACCAAATATAAAAACTTGTATAAACATAAAGGAAGTATCTTCCAATAATGAGGTTACCATTATTTGACACACTAGTTATGGGGGATGTATTATGCAGGGTCAACTAGGGCATATGATACACATCCAAATAGTGGCATCTTTTTGACTAATAGACCCATTATGTAGGCAATATATGCTAGGCAACCTAAGGGCATGTACTGCATAGTCAAGAAAAAGAGTTCTTAGGAATATAACATTTTACTGATGATGAACAAGGAAAAATAAGACTTGGGTGACTCAAGAACATAGTGGGTGGTTTCTACAAGGAAATGGATTTTAAGAATAATAGATTATCTATGCCAACATATTTCATGAATAGGAAAACAACTTCTAACAAAAATTTGGGTATGAGGAATGGTTAAAATTCATCAGAAAGGGGAACTTCTGATAACAGGCTACATAGTTTTAAGTCATGCAGTGAGTACATTATATTGTGCAGTTTGAAGTCATGAAATGAGGACATTATACTATGAAATTTTAAGTCTTGTAGTGAGGACATTGTACTGTGTAGTTTTAAGACATGTTGTGAGGACATTGTATTGTGTAGTTTTAAGTTATGGAGTCAGGACATTGTGTGGCTTTAATTTAAGGTCTTTAGATTTTACCAAAGGTATGAGACTCTTCCAATTTCTTGATAATTTTTTTGGAAACATATAACCATATTCAGGTATAGAAGGGAAGAAATATAAAATCTTATTTAGGAATTTCAGAATTCGATGAATGATATGGGAACAAAAGGGATAAATTCATTAGAGGAAGTCTTTTCTAAGAACGAGTTTACCTTTATTTGAGAAACCTATTATGGGGGTTTTGTAATGCAGGGCCGACTAGGGAATATACTACATTGCCAAATAGTGGCATCTTTTTACTGAAAGGCCTTTTATGTAGGCAACTTATGCAAGGCCGCATAAGGGCATGTACTGCATAGTCATGTAAAAGAGCTCTCAGAAGTTTGAAATTCTATTTCCAAAAGCTGTATAAAGTTTATGGAGATTCAGATTCTCCAAAGCACAGAGTTTGGTTTATGAAGAAAGGTACCTAAGTATGGAGAGAGTATTTCCAATCATGTTTTTTAAAGAATCATAGCAATATGATTTCTATGATGGTCTAACCCAAACATATGGAGTATGGTGTTTGTAGTTTTAGGTAAAACAACTTGGACCATAAATGGAATCAATATTTGATACATGGTTAAGTAATCCAAGGTTATTCCATATTTCTTTGAACACATGGAGAGGGAAATGTGTAAACCATGGTCTGGAAGATTTTCAGATTGAGAGAAAGGTAATGTGACAAATATACATGAATTAATTCTTTAAAATACATATTATTGTATATTTTTATCAAAGTTTGAAGGGTTCAAAAAGAAATTTAACCAAGAATGAAATTACTATTATTTGAAAACCCCGTTATGGGGCTGTGTTAGGTAGGTCTAACTGGGGAATATGCCACAAATCCAAATAGTGGCATCTTTTGACTGACAGGCCAATAATGTAGGAAACTTATGGAAGGCCACCTAAGGGAACGTACTTCATAGTCAAGAAAATGAGCTCTCAGATATGAAAGACTCTGTCACCAAAAAACCTTAATAAAGACTATGCAGATCTGAAAATATTCAAGATTAAGAGTTTAAAATATAGAAGGGGTTATGCTCAATGCACATGAGAAATATTTGAATCAATATTGTCCATGAGTTTGAATTCCTTTGCATATATCTGACTCATATGTAAAAATGGAGACTTTCTTTGTTTCCTTTGAATCAATATTATGTTGTGCAGTTTAGATTCATGTAATGAGGACATTATACTATGTAGTTTTATGTCATGCAGTGAAGACATTGTTAACCTCATAAGAAATTGAGACACCTTATTTATACAAATAAGCTTCTTTTACCGAATTCCTAAGCCCATGTGAGCTGTTCTTGGTGTGAGAAACAAGGAGCAGTAAAGGATTCTTTTGTAATAAAAAGGATACACAAGTAAAGAATAGAGTTATTATGATTATATGATGGCTGAGACAGGGTATAGGACCCAAGCTCACTACGTATCTCATTTGAGCAAGAATTAATCCCAATGTAGTTCTTGGATTTCTGTGTAGTTTAACATCACGCGATAAGGAAAAAGATGAACCAACATGAAAATAAAGACATGTTGTAGCTGGACCATGGAATAAAAACCAAGTTTCACTACATATCTTGATGGGGGAAAATAAATTCATATGTTGTTCTTTAAACGTTACCTATGAAGGTTTTTATTATTATATAAGGAATAAAGGGGGATTTTTTATATATTCGATGGGACCAAGATTGGAGATCTAGGCATCTCTATGTATCTCATATGTATGAGAATCAAGTCGTACATAGTTCTTTAAACATTCATTTCCCTCACCAATCGAGTTAGATATGGGAGATGGGGTTTTTTGACATGTTCTAGAAGAACGGTTAAACTTAAGACACAAAATGGTATAAAAATCAAACCACGTATCTTAAGGGAACAATCTTTATAGATATGATTCATATACAGGAGGAGAAAAGGAAATAAAAAATTTTTGGTTGCAGCTGGGCCCAAGATTGGAGATCGAGGCATCTCTACATATCTCAAATAGATTAGAATCAAGAAACGCTTAGTTCTTGAAATGAGGTCCCTATGCAGATCTGACTCAAACATAAAGAATAAAGGGACTCATGTGCCACTAAGGAGCAGAAATGATGACAATGATTCTTGCATATGGAAGATCCTAACGTCAAGTAGATAAGATGTTAGTCGTACATTTTAATGTTGTGTAACGAGGACAAATGATTTCATGAAATTTAACGTCATGCAACAAGGATAGAGATGCTCTGAATTTTTATCACCATACAGCATGGAAGCTTATGGGTGTTATGTAGTTTAATGTCTTGGGACTAGGACCTTGTTCGGTGTAGTTTAGAGTCATGCAGCTAGGACATTGTGTGCAATTACAGAAATTATTTCTTCAAGAATATCACATTTTTTTGGAGTTGTGATAAGGTATTTATCCATTGATATTGAGGAATAAGATCCATTTGAGTATAACTTATGTATATAATATTTTTCTTTCCACTTTGGTTTAAGCTTTGGAGGTTTCTTTCCAAGTATCATTGGTGTCCTAAGGACCAATACCAATTCTCCTTGAAGAAATGAATGGAGGTGAACTTTCTTGTTAAAGTCTCACACTATTCTTTTCTAATAGACTTATAAATGATGAAAAGTATGAAATATTTTTTCTTCTAATCATTCCAACTCATCAAACCATTTCTGAGACTTCTCATCTATATAGAATTGATCATAGATTGCAACTCTGAGTGAAGGAAATTGAATTTCAATTGAAAAAATTGCTTCAGTTCTGTACACTAATGAATGAGGGGTTTCCTAGGTGGTAGTACGGATAGTAGTCTGATAATCCCATAAATAATGAAAAGCTTTATCAGGCCAAGATTTCTTATCTTTATCCACCATCTTCTGGAGTATGTTTGATAGGGTCTCATTGATGGCCTCTATCTATCCATTGGCTGCCACATGATAGGGAGATGAATGGTTGGATTTGATGTTGTGATCCTGATATAACTTTTTTACCTCAAAAGAAAAAAAATTTGTTCCATTGTCCATCAATATAGTATGAGGTACACCAAATATAGTGATGATGTTAGTTTTGACAAAAATAACAATGCTTTTGGCTTTGATTTCTTCGAGAGGTATTGCCTCATCCCATTTGGAGAAGAATTTGGTAGCAGTAAAAATATACTTGAACTACTTAGTTCTAGCTGGAGGATAAGTCCCTACTACATCCATTACCCATGTGGAAAATGGACAGGAGTATTTAGTGGTATGTAAAAACTTCGGGGTTGATGAATTAAATTGGAATGAACATGGAAGGGATGACATGTATTATTGAAATGTGTGCAATCCTGCATCATTGAAGGCCAAAAGTATCCAAGCCTTCAAATTTGATCAGAAAGCCTATGTCCATACTGGTGATCACCACAATCTCCTAAATGTACTTCTTTCATGACAGTCATAGTTTCTTCTACATCAATACACCTAAATAGGATTCCATCAAAGCATCATTTTTATCGGATCTTCTGGTGATATGGAAAATCATAAAGAGTAAAATTGTCCATCTGTTATTGGATCTATTCTTTTTTATCTCTACCTGGTTGAAGTACTCCATTTTGAAGATAATCCATGAATGGTGTCATCCATCCCATGGAATGACAATATGGTTCATAAATAGGGTAAATATCATTAATTTCCTCTATTTTAGTTTGACCATTAGGTGATACTACCCAACAATGGGAAATAAAGATGATTTTATCGTACCAATTTGGATTTTATAGGGTTGTAGTTGTGTTAGCCAATGCATCAACTTGGGAATTTTGTGATTGCGGGACATTGGACAATGTCGGATCTGAGGGAAATTCAGCTATTAACCCTCTGATGTAATCACACAATGGGATTAACTATTCTCTTCTAATAGCATAATTCTTATTGATTTGTTTTATTACCAACTCTGAATCACCTTTTACTTCCAGGTGATTCACTTGTAAATGAAGTTCCAATTCCAATCTTGTGATGAGAGCTTGGTATTCTGCTTCATTGTTGGTACCTCCTTATGAAAATAGGAAGGAATAAAGAAACACTACCTTTCTGAAAAGGATAAGTACAATTCCTAACCCAACTTTGTTGAGTTTAGGTTTTTCCATTCTCTTCCTTGTTAGACTTCTGGAGGCACCATCAAAGTACATTTCCCATGATTGGGAACTATCTTGAATAGAGAATACCTCTTCATTAATAAGTTCAGTATTCAGTGATGTATCTTCCTCAAATGGATGTTTAGTAAATAATTCAACCAAATCTTGTCCTTTTATTTTCTTCTAAAGAAAAAACTGGATATCAAACTATTGAAAAATAACTTCCACCACGTCAGACTCCCCATAAGCATAGAACGACTAAGGATAAATTTGAGTGGGTTTTTATGAGACACCAATTAGTCCTCATGATGTTGTAGGTAGTGCCTCAATATCTGAACAACAAATATTAATTTCAATACTTTAATACAAATTTTCTACATCAAGCATAGTTTGACTGAGATACCAAAGGTTTTTTTCATTCCCGACATCGTTATTTTTGGAAAGTAAGGCACCTAGTGATTTCTCTAAAGTTGTCAAATAGATAATAAGTGGTCTTCCTTCAATATGTACCATTAATACTAGTGTAATCAAGAGATATTTATTAAGGTTATCAAATTCATCCTAGCATTATTCAATCTATTTATAGGTGACTCCCTTCTTCATTAATCTGGTGAAGGGTAAACACTTGCCTTCCGAATTGGCGATAAAGCATCGAATATAGTCCAAGTGTCCTTGGATTCCTCTTAATTCTTTAAAATTTTGAGGAGGTGACATACCAATATTGATTTTTTTTCTCACGATCAACTTCAATGCCATGATTTCATACAACGAAATTGAGTAATTTTCTTAAGGTTACCCCAAAATAATATTTCAAGGGGTTCATCTTCAAATTGTTTTGCCGAAGTTTATTGAATATGGTCTCCAGATCATCCAAGTGATCAAACTTTTATCAGGATATAACCACCAAATCATCCACATAATATTTGAAAAAATTTCCTAATAAGGAATTGAAGATATTGTCCATGGCATGTTGATATGTTTCACCTTCATTCTTTAAGACAAAGGGCATTACCCGATAGAAAAACACACCTTGAGGAGATATGAAGACCATAGACTCTTAATCTTATAGGGCCATGTAGATTTTATTATACCCTGAGTAGCCATCCATAAAGTAAAGAGCTTCATAGTCAGCAATTTCATCAATTAAAAGATTTGTGATCGGAACTAGAAAGTCATCTTTGGGACAATTCTGGTTAAGATCTTTGAAATAAATGAAAACTCTGATTTTCTCATTCTTCTTTTTCACTGGGACAATATTGGTGATCCATTTTGGATATTGAACCTCCCTGAAAAAGTTAGACTTGATAAGCTTATCAGCTTCAGCTCAAATTTTAGAGGCATGAGTTGGGTGTGTTCTACTTGGTTCCTTCTTAAATCCTCGATGATCATTTAGAAAACCCAAATAATGGGTGTATACATTGGGATTAAGACCTGGAATTTCATTATAGTTCCAATAAAATATATCTCGATGTTTCTTTAGAAATAAAGTATACGTCTCTTTCTCTTCATGAGTCATGGCCGCACTAATTAGAGTGGGGTGTGGATCTTCTTCTATACCCATATTTATTTCTCTAAGCTCATGAATAGTGGTAGAGATGCCTTCCTAAAATTCTAGAAGACTATCCCTGAGATATTCCTCTTATTCTTCATTATGTGTCACTTCTTCTACTACTACTTTCCTAATAGATGATAATGAAAATATTTTAGATCTAGGGGAGGAGTCAGTATTTGAACATCCTGAAAAAGAGGACAACATTTATGACCCTACTAATGATGAAGAGTATTTATATAACATTGAAGAGTATGTAATGATTTTCTAATCAACATCCTTGTCTTCCTCTAGTACAGCTACAAGTTCTTCTAGTCTGATTGATGAAGCTGAGACTTGTTGAAGTTTAGTGGAGGAAATGAAGACATCTCCATTTAAGATTTCACCACTTCTTGGTAAATCCAAAATTTATCCCATGTTGTTAGGCTCGATTTCCGTAATTGACATTATGGAATTCACAGGCTGAGTGTTCTTATTTGGGTGTATCGTTTCAATTTGATTGATAGGCAATACATAATCTATACTCAAATGTATGAATGGGTTTGCTGAGATATTTTCCAGTCCATTCAGAGCATTGGTTATGGTTACCTCATTTATCATAGACCTCATTCCATTCGTGTGATAAAATTATGCCTCAATGTATTGAGATTCACATTTTTTTAAATGGAGCCTTATCACCATACAATGTTCCAATTTGACCATTAAAATATTACTCGATACATTAGTGGTATGAAGAAGGTATGGTTGCATGTTGACATAGCCAAGGCCTACCAAGAAGAATGTTAAAGGTTGTGTCCTGATGGACAACCACAAAATCAGAATTAGACACAATATCACCGAACTGAGTTCTGAGTGTAATCTCTCTTAGAGGTTCTTTCTCATTCGTTTCATATCCTTGTAACAATAAAGTAGAAGGAGATAAATCAGATTCAGTAGGGCTCAATCAATGATGTGTATAAACAAGAATGAGGTTGACTCCTGATCCATTGTCAATGAATGCTCGTCGGATGTCTAGGTCACTGAACCTTCCAGATTGATACAAGGCCGGGATATGTCCATGTACAACATAATCTTCATCTTCATCCATAAAATATATAACTGTATGAAATTTTTTAAGATCATTATCTATATGGTAAATCACATCAGCAAAAACTTCAGTTTCAAACTCTTAAGGACTTTACAAAGCCTCAATAAGTGCTTATCGAAGATCATTAGATAGATTCAAGGAATCCAAAATTGACAACTTGGTCGGTACATGGGCTAATTGTTTCAATACATCATACTTTTTGAACAGAGGTATGTGTTTCCTATCTTGGAGATGCGGTTTTGCAGGTGTCCTGAAATTTGATGCTCCTAATGTAGATGTACCCTGTATTGGAGAACAAGCTGTAAATACTCCTCACTTTGGTAGATTGGATGGACTGGGTCTATCTACTTACTCAAAGAAAGATGGTGTAACCTCTAATCGGTCCTCTAAAATAATCATGTCAGGACCAAAACTGTCTTGTGTGGAGGAATTTCCTTGTTCTTGTTGAGCCTGCTAAAGGGCTCTCCCATGAGTTTTTTCCATAGATATGGTTCGAGTAGGGGTAGAGTTAAAATAGTGGCTTCTAGAATACCAATGTCTTCCCATGTATCCTCGACCTTAGATTCTTCCTCTAGTTACTTAGTTAGGTATAGAGAACTTAGGCTCATTATAATATGAATCACCCTTGGAATAGGGGTCTGTGAAGTGGATAACGTTAATAGAACCAAAGATCAATTATTTATATGATGAGGATTATGCTTGATAGGTCAGTTCTGATTATGTTGTTTTGTGGGGCAGTGCTCGTTATTTTGAAATAGATGGCATGAAATCTGTCAGAGTCAAAGACAACATTGGTCTTGACATGAGCTCATCTTATTCTGACTATCATTTATCCTTATGATCATGTTGGTTCTTTGAGGATTGACCTTTTTATGAAGGTAGTTTTTTAGTGGTAGGAGTGGAAGATGATACAATCAGTTGTTTAAATTGTGTTTGTAGAATTTCATGAGTTTGGTTGGTCATTTTACTAATCATCCAATCATCATATTTTGGCGAACTTTTACCTTTGAATTCCAATAATTCACCTTCTTACTCTGGATCAGTAGAATTAACATATGGTACTTGAGCTAATGGACTTTTCAACTTTACTTGTCCAGGGACTTCCATTTTTTGCAGGAGGTATTTGAAAAAGAAACTCCTGAATGGGATGCCCTAACATCTAATTAAAGGGGAAATAATTTGGGAGATCTTCATCTCCTTCTTTGATTTGTTTCTTCGGCCTTGGAAACTGAACTAAATTACTTTCTATGGCTGATATGAAGTAACTGAGAACCTTTTCATTCCGGAAAGAATAAACTTTTTTGTTTAACTCCTCAAACTATTTCTGCCTTTTATATATTTGATCATATTGACAAGTCGGTTGTTGATTCTAACACTAGGGAGTCAGAGCCCATCGATATGATGATGGTTTTGAAGTGGAAGTAGGTACCAGTGCTTGATTTATTGTAACTATATTAGTCTATGACTTCCCCATTCTCATTTATAGGTTTTATGGAATTACACTAGATTTATCTTTAGTTTCTACAATGGAATCCTCCACCTATTGGGAAATTGAAGGAAGTTCTCAAAACCCTCCTATGTATTTCACAAGGATCAGTGGTGTATATAACTCATCACGTGGATTTTCCACACAAATTGGTAGCAACTCATCTTGGGAGGGTTATATATTTAAGTAATATGTTAATCCTTTCCATCGAGCAATGAAATCTGATACTCTTTCATTTTCCCTTTGTTTAAAATTTTTAATATAAAAATTTGTCATCTTCGGCAATGTTGAACTGAATTGAAGAAGGAATTTCTGATGGATATGTTCCCATCCAGTAATTGATTGAGATTGTAAACTTGTATACCAGAAAAACGTTGGTCCTTGTAATGACTACACAAAGAACCTAAGCTTTATGCTTCTTGTTGTTGAGGAGTCCCCATAATGAGATCACAATTAGAAACAAAATGTGATAAGTGATTCTCTGGATCTCTCTAACCATTAAATATTGGGAATGTAGTGTTCACATAATTCTATGGGGTAGTGATCAGATTCACCCATTCAGGGTAAGCTCTATTTTCTGGCTGAACTAGCATATTTCATTCTTTCATAGCTTCTAATCGAGTTGTTAATGCCTCAATTGTGTTCATAATCATTTGGGGAATATCCAGATGAGTTGGGACCTGTAGAGGTACAATAGCTGGAGCATGAACTGGTTAAACTATGTAATGCCCAGACCCTAGTTACCCAGAGTAGGTGCATTATGACATAAAATTGGCATGATCACAAGAGATCAAGTCTCGAAAGACCGATTAGTTTACTAGCCTTGGAATTACTAGATACATACATTATTTTTACATTACATAATTAAATAAAAAACAACATTTTGTCCCCTTTGAATACACTCATATCCTTTGGCCTATCCCTATAGGTTAATCATAATATATTTCTTCACATCTTCGGAAAAAGAAAACACAAGAATGGGGCGAGCTCATATGCTCAGTAAGGATAACAATATAGAGGAAACTATTATAAATAAGTATAAACATTTAATGAAATGTATAATACTAAAATACAAGGATTTTAAACATAAACTTTATCATAATAGGGAAAAGATAAATCAAATAATTCCATTTACTTATTCACGTGGATATTCTACTTGTAGAATAATTACATGTAATATCAATAGCGAATTTCATAATGATGGAATGCATAATGCCAAACATCATAACTACATAGTCAAGGCCTCGTGCCAAGAATACAAAAAATATTTTGTCAAGGCCTTGTTCCAAGACACTAGTTTCTCTCATGAGACCTACCGATGCATCGAGGTGCTATAGTGATATCCAACCATCACTTACTAAGTCCAATGCATTCCTCATATGAAAAGTTTGAAACATAACATAAACATTCGTATTAAAACTAGAATACGAAATGTTAATACATTAACCATAAACCATGAATGGTATAAAAATAACACATCCACATTCAAACATATCACAAAACCTTCAATACAATATGGAAGATTGTATCATAATAAATCAATTTCAAACAAGTGTAAAATCCAACAAAGGATGATGATATAAATGAGATAAAACTATTTGAGAGAAATATATCTTTCTATTTCAAAATAATTTAAAATTAAAATAATTATAAAAGAAAACATTTATTTTTAAAATGTTCTTATATATTTTAAAAGAAGATTTGAAGTTGTTATAACGGTGTAAAATAGTCGCACCCTCCTTATAAGTTAAAAAAACATTATTACCTTAATTTGTCGAAAAGGTCATAAAGTACCTTATTTGGAAGATGACAGAAATATACATTTCAAAAAAATTATATAAATTAAAACAAGAGTATAAATGACTTTAAACTATATTAGAGGAAATAGTAAAAAAAATTGAAATACATTTTTAAGAAACACGGATGAGGATGATAAAGAATTCCCAATAGATTCTAACGTATAAACAACCACGGATAATAAAGAGATTGTAAAATTAACCCTTACCTTATGCATTTCCTTAGTAGAGGGTACATTAACCTCCTATATAATAGTTAAATATTTTTTATTAAATTATAAAATAACCACATACATAAATATTATATCATATATGATCTTCTAATATTGCTTTGTTAATAATATTTCAATAGTATCATTTTTTTGGGTGTTAATTGATTTTTTTCCTTTATATGTTTTGTTGCATAAGTCATGTTTGTTATGGATAGGATGTATTTGATTCGTATCTAGAATGATATTATGTTCTTAAACATTTCTTTTAATCATACAATGAAAATTATTATTCAATGGTTACGATGGGTAATGAATCTCATCGTGTTCGTGGATACAGTAATCCATACATACACACGAGCGACAATATCATTCTATTTATAGTGAAATCATATGTAATTGGATGGTATATTCATATAAATAATCATTAACATTTTATATACATTATTTACATCAATTATACTCATTATTATACCCATCCAAAAAATGAAGTATTCAATAACAAACTACACCACGACGTGGAGACGGTAAGTCGTACGTACGCACGTATGGTGACTTTGTCATTCATAGGATAGATAGAATAATGAATATAGTTGTACCATATTTATAATAACATCATAATATGTATATGTTACTAGATTTATTATTTTTTTATGGAAACAGCAAAGAAATAGTAAGTGGAAGAAGAAAAGAACTTTGAAAGAGGTGATGAAATTATTACCTCTTCTTTGGGTGCTTCCTTTTTGATTTGGTCAAAAGGGATCCTTAGGTTGGATTTATGATCAACATAATGCCTCTAGTTTTAAGTGAGGGTAGTTGGAACGATATTTGAGTAGGGTTTGTCTGATCCAAATGGCTTTGGAGGTGTGATTTTGAGACATGGGGAAGTACCCTTTTATAAGAGAGGAGAGTGTCACTTTAGGAAAAGATTTAAATATTATTTTATTATAAAATCATTTTTGGTTTATAATCTCTATAAATGTATTTATTTAGAGGATAAGGTGGGTATGGGTCTCAATCCTCCCAATCAATAGGTTTTATACAAGTTTATATCTTCATATTTACCTTATCTTTTAGATTTTACTCTTAGTTAAATAGTTTAACTTTTACAATGTATTCTTGTATTTTTATATTACATGGTTAATAAACATACTATGAAATTCCAAGAGAACCTAAAGTGGTTAATTAATGAAATATATTTCATTATATAAGTCTATTGGATGAACCTTATATTTTTTTTAAATTTTATATCATTTAATAATATAGTATTTGTTTTAAAAACTCATTTATGTCAATTTTAAAATTATTTAGTATTTTGTTTTTGTGAAAGTCAAAAAAAACTTTATTTATTCAAAGAAAACACATTAAATCAATCCTAAAATGTTATACTAACCTATAAAATTAGTCAAAAGTCTCAATTTACATTTATTTGGATATTGATAATATCAATTATTTTAATCTTTCATTATTAAGGTAATTACCGCATCATTATTGTGTCATAAATAAATTTAATTATTTAATGTCTAAAATTTATAAATAAAATACTATGATTTAGGAAATATTTTTTTATCTTTCTAATGAATATTTATAGTCTAATGTATCTTATGTATAACCCTATAATTAAAATGGTTTAGTTATTAAAATTTGAATTTAACACTTTTAACTTTTCTTTAAATAAAATAATAATAAATGTCCTAATCTAACCCAAGTGGATCAAAAAGGATCATATTTTATTCCTATTGTTGATTTTGGTCTAAATAAACTTATCCAATAGAATTAGGACATGTGTTAGGGTAATTATAATATCATTAATTACCCTATTTACTTTTAACCGTGGTAAATAAAATTCAAAAGTTACTATTCACCAAAAATTATTTTCATCTTATTGAACCACATTTTACTTACTGATTTAAAATGTGTCTCTTCGAAATTTTTAAAATTCAATTCACAGAAGTGGTAAAATTACATTTTATGCAAATTTTCAAATGTTCCTAGAAGGTGGGAAAAAGATGTTAAAAAGTTCAATAACATTTTATATAACTAATATTATTATAAAATGACACAAACAAATTACATTGGACTAATATATGTATTATTTATCTATTTTGAATTTAAAATAAATTTAAATAATTATTATTATTATATAAATAAAAGTTGGTTTTAAACAATAACGTAGTGTTTTTCACTATTCATCAAAAATTAAAAGTTTTTAGAAAAATACCCAAAATTCACCCTAAGATAATTTTGATATTCTGAATCCAAAAATGAAGTCCATTTTGAAAAAAAAATTTATAAAATTTCAAAAAGTGGGTTTTACTATTCATAACTGCTTTTTAAATGGCTAGATTGATTGGTCATGGTGTGCTAGAACTTGATATTGCGTACAACGCAAGTTATTGCATTATTCAAAGAGAAGCCTACTGTGGAAGCTTGGGGTGTAAAATTCTCCCCTCATTCAAATAATTTCTTTCTCAAAATTTCTAGAATATTACTACATAAAAATATTTGGGTGGTTCTTCATCGTAAGTTCCTCAGGTTCCCATGTTGCCTCTTCAATTTTATGGTTTCTCCAAAGAACTTTTACCAGACGAGTCGTCCAGTTTCTCAAAACTTATTCTCTGGTATCAAGAATCTTGACAAGATCTTCACAATAAGATAGATCAGTTTCTAGTTCTATTTCTTTACAGGTGAGTACATTCATTGGGTTAGGCATATATTTTCTCGACAGTGATACTTGGACACATCATGAACTTTGGAGAGACTTGGAGGCATTGACAAATGGTATGCTAGAACTCCAATTTGTTCTAGAATTTCAAAAGGTCTGATGTACCGGAGACTTAATTTACCCTTCTTACCAAATTATATGACACACTTAAATGGATATAACTTCCAGAATACATGATCTCTTACTTGAAATTACTAATTTTTCCTTCGGTTATCGACATAGTTCTTTTTCCTAATTTGAGCTGCTTTAATGTGGGTTTGGATAAGCCTATCCTTTTCCATTATTTCTTCAACAAGTTCTAGGCCTATGAGTTTTCTTTCACCAACATCATCCCAACAAGTTGGTGTACGGCATCTTTTTCCATATAATGCTTCATATGGTTACATATGAATACTTGAATGGAAGCTATTGTTATAGAAAAATTATACCTGAGGTTAATATTGTTCTTACATACATTGAAAGTCAGGTGAGAAAGATCTAAACATATATTTTAAGGTTTGAATAGTATGTTATGATTGTCCTTCATTTTTAGGGTGGTATGCAGTGCTAAAACGAAGTTCAATGTCTAGGGATTTCTGAAGACTTTTCTAGAATCTTGATGTGAAATGGGGATCATGATCAGAAACAATCGATAGGGGTACACCATGAATTCTTACGACTTCATTAATATATAGTCATTCAAAGCGTTCAAGTGGTAAATCATCACTTATAGAAATAAAATGTGCTGATTTTTTAAGATGATCAACAATGACCCATATTGCATCATTTATTCTAGGAGTCTTTAGTAGCCCAATGAAAAATTCAATCATAATATCATCCCATTTCCACTCAAGTATGAGAAGAGGTTTCACAACTTCTCTAGGAATTTATCTTCCATCATTCAACTGTTGAAAAACCATACATATTGACACATAATCAACAATCTCCCTCTTCATGTTGTCCCACTAAAAACATTCCTTCAAATCTCTATACATGTCAGTGCTACTGGGGTGTATAGATAAATTTGATCTATGAGCATCATCCTACAATTCCCTTTTTATATCAGGTATTTTAGGAACACAAATTATCTTTCCAAATTTCAAAATTCCATCTTCATATACGAAGTCAATCAATCTCCCATCATTCATAGATTTAATTTTCTTTTTAAACTCTTCATCATCAATCTGAGAAATTTTTATCCTTTCTAGTAAAGATGGTTTAACAAAAATTTGAAAAAGTATTGATGTTTCACCTTCCATGATTATTCCCATATCCATCTTCACTAGATCCATGAACATAGGATACCTTTCAACTCTCATCTTATTCAAAACTCCATTATCCTTTCTACTCAAAGCATCTTCCACCTCAGTTGCCTTCCCCAGGTGGTAGTGTATAGTGAAATCATAATCCTTGAGTTGTTCAATTCATCTTCTTTGCCTCATGTTGAGTTCTTTCTATGAGAAAATATACTTGAAACTCTTTTGATTGGTATATATCTCACATTTTTCACCATATAGATTGTGTCTCCATATCTTCGGAGAAAATATTATAGTTGTTAACTCAATATCATGAGTAGGATACTTTTGTTCATGAATTTTTAGCTGTTGTGATGCATAAGCAATAAATCTATCATTCTGCATAAGGACAAAACCAAGTCCTTTCTTTGAAGCATCACTATAAATAACAAACATATCATTCCTCTATGGTTGAGTCAAGATAGAAGCATTGACTAATCTTCTCTTCAGTTATTAAAACAATTCTTCACACTCTTTTGTCCAAACAAATTAATCCCCTTTATGAGTGATCTTGCTTAATGGGTTAGCCAATCGAATAACATTCTGGATGAAATGTCAATAATAACCAGCTAAACCAATAAAACTGCATACCTCAGTTATATTCATCAGTGCAGGACATTCTTGTATTGATCTTGTCTTAAAAGGATCAATAAAGACTCCATCCTTAGAGACAATATGGCCAATAAAAGAAATCTCTTGAAGTCAGAATTCACACTTTCTAAACTTCCCATATAATTCATTTCTCCTAAGATTCTTTAGAATAGTGTGCAAGTGATTTTCATGATCTTTGTAGATTTTGGATTATACCAAGATATCATCAATAAATATCACTACAAAGTCATCAAGATATTCCTTGAAAACTCTATTCATTAGATTCATGAAGACAAAGGGTACATTAGTCAGTCCAAAAGGAATTATTATAAACTTGTAATGCCCACACCTGGTATGAAATGATAACTTCAGAATTTCTTCCCTCTTCAAAGAAGACAGATGATATCCAGATCGAAGGTCAATCTTTGAAAAATACTGAGCTCTATGAAGTTGATTCAATAAATCATCAATGAGAGGTAGGGGATACTTGTTCTTTATTCTTATAGCATTGATCTCTCTATAGTCATTGCACAACCTCATAGATCCATCTTTCTTCTCAAAAAAGATCAGGGGATCCCCATTGAGAAACACTAGGGAGAATAAATCCATTATTACTAAATTACTCTAGTTGTTTCTTTAGTTCCACTAATTCCACAGTGTCCATTCTATAAGGGGTCTTTGATATGGGCCTTGAACCAGGAATTGAATAAATGGAAAACTCAATTTCTTATTCTGGAGGATGTACAGGTAAATCCTCTAGAAATACATCAACATATTCTTGAAAAATAGGTACATCATCTATTTGAACATTCATTTCTTCACCCATAGTTATTTCACTCTCTTCCTCACCAATAATTGAATTTAGTAGAGCTATAGTGGGTGGATCTAGATGAGAATCAGATGGTGATATTTCTGCTCTAAATATAAGGTATTCCTTATCATCATCAAAAATTGTAACCTCCTTATTTTTAAAATAATTTTCGCATCATGCCCTGAAATCCAATTCATACTGTGGATTATATAAAATTCAATCATGGGTAGGAAAATAAGATCAGAATATAAAGCACATTTATATTCCATAATGGTAACAGATTCACAAAAATTTGATTCAATGAAATTTCCCTTATGAGATTTGACTGATAACTAACTTATTAAATCAAATTGGAAATATCTAATTTTCTTGTAAAATTGGGATGATATGAAAGAATGTGATGATCTGGAATCAAATAATGCATTGGATAAATTCAAGGAAATGATTAATGTACCATCCACATTTACTGCATGATGGAAATTAAACTTTTTCCTTCTTCCCATTATTTACATTCCCATAGTGTTCAGAAAATATCTTCTTCTCTTTCTTTGATTTAATGTCGCAAGACATAGAGAATTCCTTTTCTCTTTTGATTGCACATGAGACAATATCTCCATATGAGGATAAGGATTTCGAGACTAATTCTCAATGGAGAAATGGTTTTAACCCATCAAATAATTGATCAATCTTACTCCTCGGGTTACGTATATAATATACAGCATGCCTTGACAACCTTGTAAAGTTATCCTCATAATTTGTGATATTCTCGTCCTCATTTTTCGTTAAACTCAGAAATTTTCTTTCCATATCCAATCGATGGTCATGAGGAAATCATTTTTCTAAGAAAAGCTATTTAAACTCCCCCCATTCAATATTTGGTACTTATTCATCCTCCATTGTGTTTTTAATTAATGACCACCATTGATCTGCATCTCTTGTGAGACGATAAACTTCCATGACTACTTTTTTCCCTTTTTCTACTCCCCAAATAATGAAATATTTTATCTAAGGAACTTATCCATTTCTCATCTACAAATGTATTTGTAGTCCCATTAAATGTTAGTGGTTTATGCATCATGAAGCTGTTTAACATTGATCCTCTGCGTTGTGGATCAGGGTGCTTCATATGGGTAATGTTATTTTTCATAACCTTAGTGAGTCGTCCCGGTATGGTTATAAGTTGTTCAGCACCAGTTGCATCTCCAGATCCACTATAATTATCTTGAGTAGGATGGAAATATCTACATGGATTATGTGTGTTTATACGGTTTTCATTTCTTCCACTAGGCTCCATTTCTAAACAATGACATACACTATATTAGTTTATGAATCACAACACATTATTAAATACTAGTAAAATACCTAACATAAACAGTTTATGCATATAATCCATAATCATAAAAAAAATGTTTTATTTGAATAAGTATTTACTTATGAATCTTTCATAATGATTGGTAAAGAAAATTTGAATTACCCTAAGCATATCCCACTGGAGTATCATAACCAAGCGTGCAGTAAGGATCGTTGTTGTGCACTAGTTCCCGTTTGAGTCTAGATCAAAGAGGTGTTTTCAGGTTTTACCCCTAGATACATCTGATCCAAAGCTGCCTCTACCTTCTCGTATCCATATAGGGATGTATTTCTTGTAAAATTCAAAATATATCTACATTAACAAAATTATACAAAGTTCTTTTATACTGATCTTAAAATTTTATCTTGGGGTAATGTTCTCTAATCAGAGTTTTTCTAAATTTAGTTTCCAAGGTTTGTACTAAATTTCCTCTAATACCAACTATAATTCCCAGACTCTAGTTACCCAGAGTTAGTGCATTATTACATAACATTGGAATTATCACAAGAGATCAAGTCTCGAAAGACTGATTAGTTTAGTATCCTTGTAAGTACTAGATACATACAAAAGTTTTACATTACAACAAGAAATAAAAAAACATTGTGTCCTATTTGAACAAACTCATATCCTTTAGCCTATCCCTTCTTCTTAATCATAATATACTTCTTCACATCTTGGGAAAAATAAAACACAAGAAAGGGGTGATATCAGATGCTCAGTAAGGGTAAAAATATAGTGGAAACTATCATAAATAAGCATAAACATTTAAAGAAATTTATAAGAATAAAATACAATACTTTTAAACATTAACATCAGCATAATATGGAAAAGATAAATCAAATAATTCCATTTACTTATTCACATGGAAATTATACTAGTCAAGTAATCACATGTAATATCAATAGATAATTTCATAATGGTGGAATGTATAATGTCAGACATCATAAACACATAGTCAAGACCCCATGCCAAGAATAAAAATAAGATTTTGTCAAGGCCTTTTTCCAAGACACTAGTTTGTCTAATTAGACCTACCGATGCATTGATGAGATATAGCGGGCTCCACCCGTCACTTACTAAGTCCAATGCATTCCTCGTATGAAATTGTTGAAACATTAAATAAACATTAATATTAAAAATAGCATACAAAATGTTAATAATTTAACCATAAACAATGAATGGTATAAAAATAACACATCCACATTCAAACAAATCAAAAAACCTTCAATACAATATGGAAGATTGTATCACAATAAATCAACCTCAAACAGGTGTAAAATACATCAAGGATGTCGACATATATGAAATAAAACAATTTGAGAGAAATATATCTTTCTATTTTGAAATAATTTAAAAGTCACATAATCATAAAAGAAAACATTTATTTTTAAAATATTCTTATAAGATTTTAAGGGAAGTTTCTAAGGTGTTATAATGGTGGAAAATAGTTTTACCCTTCATATAAGTTAGAAAAAAACATTCTTACCTTAATTTTTCGAAAAGGTCATAATGTGTTGTGTTTGGAAAATGACAGAAATATTCATTTCAAAACTTTTTATAAAAAGTCAAAAAAAGGGTATAAATGTCTTTAACCCATATTCTAATAAATATTAAAAATGTTTTGAATTACATTTTTAAGAAACATGGATGAGGATGATAAAGAATTCCCAGTATGTGCTTATGTGTAAACAACCTCAGATAATAAAGATTGTAAAATTAACACATACCTTGTACTTTTCCTTAGTCAAGGGTACATTAATATTCTGTATAATAGTTAAATCATTGTTATTAAATTATAAAATAACCACATACATAAATAAGATATCATATATGATCTTCTAATATTTCTTTGTTTATAATATTTCAGTAGTTTCATTGTTTCGGGTGTTAACTGATTCATTTTCCTTTATATGTTTTGTTACATAAGTCTTGTTTGTTATAGATAGGATGTATTTGATTCATATACAGAATTATTCTAATTTCTTAAACATTATTTTAATCATAAAAGGAAAATGATTCTTGAATGGTTACGATGGGGAATGAATCACATTGCGTTTGTGGAGATGGTAATCCGTACGTAAACACGAGCGACAATATAATTATATTGATGGTGAAATTGTAAGTAATTGGACGGTATATTAAATATATTGAATCATTAAAATGATATATTTATTATTTAAATCAATTATACTCATTGTTATACCCATCCAAATAATTAAGTGTTGAATAACAAACTACACCACAATGTGGAGATGGTAAGTCGTATGTATGCAGGTATGGTCACTTTGTCACTCATAGGATGGATAGAATAATGAATATGGTTGTACCATATTTATAATAAATTCACAGTATGTAGAAGTTATTGGATTTATTATTTTGGTTTCAAAACAACAAATGAAGAGGAAGTGGAAGAAGAAAGGAACTTTGAAAGATGTGATGAAATTATTAGCTCTTCTTTGGGTTCTTCCTTTTTGATTTGATCAAAAGGGATAATTAGGTTGGATTTATGATAACATTTAGGCCTCTAGGTTAATGTGAGGGTATTTTTGGAGATATTTGAGAAGGTTTTGGCTGATCCAAATGGCTTTTGAGGTGTGATTTTGAGATAAGGGGAAGTACCTTTTTATAACAGAGGTGAGGGTCACTTTAGGAAAAGCTTTAAATATTATTTTATTATAAAATAATTTTTGGTTTATAATGGCTCCAAATGGATTTATTTCAAGGATAAGCTGGTTATGGGTCTAAATCATCTCAAACAATAGGTTTTAGACAAGTTTATGTCACCATATTAACTTTATCTTTTAGATTCAACTCTTAGTTAAATAGTTTAACTTTTACAATGTATTCTTGTATTTTTATATTACATGGTTAATAAACTTACAATAAATTTCCAAGAGAACATAAAGTGGTTAATTAATGACATATATATCATTATATAAGTCCTCTTTCCGAACCTTGTATTTTTATGAATTTTATATCATTTAATAATATAGTATTTGTTTTAAAAACTAATTTATGTCAATTTTGACACTATTTAGTATTTGGTTTTTTTGAAAGTCAACAAAACATGATTACTTCGAAAAATAATAAATTAAACAAATATTAACATGTCATATTAACCTATAAAATTAGTTTAATGCATCATAAGTCTCAATTTACATTTATTTGGATATTTATAATATCAATTATTTTAATCTTTCATTAATAAGGTAATTACTGCATCATCATGGTGTCATAAATAAATTTGTTTATTTAATGTATAAAAATTATAAATAAAATAACATGATGTAGGATATGTTTTTATATTTATAAATAATATTTATAGATTATTTTATCATATGTATAACCCTATATTAAAAATGGTTCAGTTATTAAAATAAGAATTTAACACTTTTAACTCTTCTTTAAATAAAATAATAATAATTGTCCTAATCTAATCCAAGTGGATCAAAAAGGATCATATTTTGTTATTAAGGTTGATTTTGTTCGAAATACACTTATCCAATAGAATTAAAACATGTTTAGGGTAATTATAATATCATTTTTTCCTTTAATTATCCTATTTACTTTTAACTGTAGTCAATAAAATTCAAAAGTTACTATTCACCAAAAATTATTTTCATCCTATTGAACCAAATTTTAATTATTTATTTCAATCGTGTGTCTCATATTTTTGAAATTCAATTCACAGAAGTGGTAAAATTGCGTTTTTGGAAAATTTGCAAATGTGCCTAAAAGGTGGGTAAAAGACGTTAAAAAGTTCAATAAAATTTTATATATCTAATATTATTATAAAATTACTCCAATGAATTAAATTGGACTAATATAGAAATTATTTATCTATTTTTACTTTAAAATAAATTTAAATAAAAATAATTATTATTTATATAAAAGTTTCTTTTAAACAATAACACAGTGTTTTTCACTATTTATCAAAAATTGAAGGTTTTCAGAAAAATACCAAAAAATCACCCTAAGATAATTTTGATATTACGAATCCAAAAATGAATCCCATTTTGAAAAATAAAATTTATAAAATTTCAAAAAGTGGGTATTACTATTCATAAATTTTTTTTAAACAGCTAGTTTGATTGGTCATGGTGTGCTAGAACTCAATGTTGCATACAGTGCAAGCTATTGTATTATTTAAAGAGAAGTATACCGTGGAAGATTGGGGTGTTACAAATGACTAGAAAAACTACTGGTGGTGGTGCTGGTATTTTTCTTGGATAACCCATGGGTACATGCATATAAGGATGTGTTTGATCATGTCATAACGGTGTACCCAATTGAAGAAATTCATTATCAGCATCTGTAGTTATCACAAGTCCTCTTTGTTGAGGAGGTCCTACAGGATGTGAAAGTTTTGGATCTTCTTGGGGAGTATGTCTAGCAGAAATGATGCCTCGAAGTAACTCTATAATGATTCTTTTAAACTCATTCATCTCCTCTTCTTGTTGTGAAAATATCTCTTCAAGTGAAAGATATTGACCTTCTCCAGTGGAAAAGTGAGGCATGATCTGACTTTTACCTTTCCCATTGTTAGATACCTTTTTGAAGGGGTGGGAGTTTATTATTTGAAGGCATACCTAGATTCTAGGCAAGCCTTTGATTTCGGGTATTCACACCTCTTTCATTTGCTTCAGTGTGTGTCATATTATGGGTAAGAACTTGATCTTCTGATTCCCCTGATCTAGACTCATTTTCTGGAGGATTTTATGTGATTTTGTTAATAATATTCACTGAAACATAATGCATTGATGTCATTCTATCAGTATCTTTTTAAGATCGTCTACTTCTGTATCTTCCATGAGATTCTTCTCTCCTATATGATGGATTCCACATAGATGTTTGATGGAAAGTTACCTGAAGGGAATACCTAGATAGTTCAGTTGTGCACTCGCTTTGAGGATTCTTCCCTAATGGGGAAAAAACTAACTTTCATTGAGGAGGGTATTGTAGATTTGAGAAATCCCCCAGACCTGCAGGATGGGGATATTCCTTTTCTTCTTCTTCAAACCTTCAAACTTTTTTATTGAATTCAAATTTTTAATTAAACAAGCCCTTACCCCTGCAAGTTGGGGTGTCTCTTGAACTGATATGGCAGATATTCATGCATCTTCTCTTATGATATTGTGAATTTTGGTTCAAAAATTACCTGAGTGCATTATCTGAAAACCACTCAAATCACTTTTTTCAGAAGATTGTTGTGTAATTTCATACATTTTCATTATATGACGTCTGACATCCTCTAAGCGGGAGTCCTGTTAAAGATTCTCAAATGCTTAATGAAAAAGTAACTCAGCGACTTGTTTTCTTTGGTCCGGACTCTGATGATAGCTAGTTGAGGCCTGTTCTTGAGTGTACATTTGATTATATACAAAATCTATTGATTGTAGCTGGTCATGGGAAATAGCATTGCTTGAGAACACTTGTGGAGGGGTTTACTGATTCTGGAGCATGGTGAAATGAAATGATCCATGTGCACCTCAACCTCTAATACGAACACCAGACAGGGTATCAGAAATTAACTGGTGTAGCCTCTTTAAATTATTGAGTTATGCATGCTGAAGGGTTCTCTGTTGCTTTTCAACCTTTGTATATTGGTAAACTGAGAGAGATGCAAATTCAATTTGGCATTGCAACCATTATATTACCTTTACATGATTTTGATATTAATCATATGGTAATACTTTAGTTTTTAAATGATGGAGAATCTTCCATAAGTTGAGGCAGACATCATGAATGCAATCTTCCACAGTCAATTCCAGAGTACTGTATTGAGAATTTTCTAAAGGCTATAACATGATTTTTACTTCTCCATTAACCAATTGTTTTCTCATTTTTAACATATCTTCATCATTTTTCACTAGAGGTTTCTCCACATGGTCTAACCAAAGTGGACGATTCTCGATTGTTTTATTAAAAATAATGGAATCAGTCACTTTTTCATCTGTTGTACTGGAAGACAAATAACCCAAGGGAGGTTTGAAGAATGAATGTTCCCTTAATATGTCTTATGGTAGATAAGTTGTTTCACCTATTGATAACAAGGCATCAGACATGATTGGACTTATGTTTGAGTGTGCCTCAAGATAAGTGTACTTTCTCGTTACTATATTTTCAATAATATAATTATCATGAAAATTTGAAATACTACTATAGAGATAACTTTTGTAGTGAATGACATCATGGGGAGGACCGCCATGGTGGATTAGATCAAGGGATAAATCCTCTTGCCCCTTGTTCTTCTGGCCACATGGAGGGTTGTTGTGGATCTCATATGGAGATAGGCTCTCTGAATTGACAGAATTTTCATGATGCAAGACTTCATGTTGAATTGTATGATGGGGAACTTCAGAATTACTACTACTACTCCCATAATTTGGTAATTTGATGGTAGGATCTTGAGCTGTAATAGATAAATGTCTTAGGGCTTCAAGAAATCCTGCATTAATAGGAGATAGATCATAGCTTGGATCTTGATTTTCCAACTGTGTTTGGAGATACTTATTATTATATGTTTTATTACACTTATTTGGGGCCCCTTTCTAGGAGAAGTGGTTTTCATGGGTAGGTGTATGTGCCTTCCTTGGAGTGTTCATCAGAACAGACTAATTACCTCCAATGGGAAAGGGTGTATATTCCTAATCCCGTTGTCTGTATGATATGGGGGAGTATGCCCCATAACCCTCCTGGACTAGAGTAAAGGTATGTATCTACTCTAGGATGGCCTATCGATGTGTCATCCCAGGTGTGATGACAGATTTATGTGTATGTTTCCCTGGTACTGATGAAGTTGTTGCTATGATATTCTGACATGCTTCCAGAATATGGGCAGGAATTTGTGTCTGCCCTTTCACCATTGATAAGATGTGTTTGGTGAATTTAGTGGCCATAACAGGAATATATGTCCATTCCATATTGGTAGTAGGTGTATGTTCCTACTTCTGTCCTCATTTTCCTATCAATGGATACTGACAATACTCATGTATGGGTGCAGAGAGTTGAGTCTACCCCAGATTTGTCATCGGAGCTTTCTGACTGACTTCTCCAGGTGCTGCCAAATTAGACTGTTGGAAGGCTAGATGAATGTTGGAAAGTGTATGTTCTTGTGGGCTATTTCCCATCAAGTATGGTTGATGGATCTCTTTCAATACTGACCGACGAGATTTCTGGTAGGATTGATAGGTTATTTCCAGAAAATTCTACAAGGTGGCGGAATTAGGACAGATGGGTGTATGTGTCAACTCATTGTTTGCAATAAATTTAGGTTGATAGACTTCTCCAGAGGGGGGAAAAGGTAAGAACTTTGACCTAGTTGACTGGACATTTTCCCTAGTAGTTCATCTTTCATTCCCTAGTATGAGAGACTTGTGCCGAAAGTCCAGAGGCAACAACCCCATAATGTTTGGGGTTCACTACCGCACAATTCTTCTGGCAGGGATTGTTGGTGGGAGTCCTCGGGAAGGACTCCTACATCTTTGAATTAAATCCCTGAGTGACCTCTTGATCCACCTCCCTATAGTATAGGAGGGACTAGTTGTTGAATTATGGGTATAAGGACCTGAAATAGATGAAGATGGTGGTTGGAACCGTCTACTTCTTGATCATCGGTCATCATTGGATGGATGGTCGAAGATTTCTATTAACCTAGAGAGCCTCTCAGGAAGCCACCAAGGATAGGATAGTACCATGCTAATTATACTCCTTTACCAGCATATTGGAGACCCATCATTGAAGATGTTGAGTGGTTGATGACATCCTTTATGTGGGTAAGGATCCAGCTTGAGCAACGACCAATACATTCATGGATGCAAACTTGAAGGAATCAATTTTGGAGTAAAGGGAGTTCTGATAAATAAAACATGGAAAAACAACAAACTTCATTAAAGCAACATATTTTATATGGATACATGAATTATTGATTCCTTTGTCTATCCTTACATTATCAATTGATAGGGGATTGGAAGGTGTGTAACATTACTAACTTGGTTAAGGATTCGCGTTGAGTTCACCATTTTTGTTTCGTAGTTCTTTGAAATGTGTGTTCTAGTTATAAGAATCACTACTTACAGGTAGTTTTCATTGGATTTATCATGGAATTGAAAACACCCAACAATTTTTTATCCAAAAAGGACATACTTTCCAAAGGCAGACATTCATTAAGTTTGAAATTTATAATACTTAATAACTTCCATTGGTCGAGAGGATGGGAGGTTGGACTCATCACACCATTTTGGGGGAATTATTGTCTACTATGGGACTCTCTTTATAAATTTAAGATATTTTCATGAATGATTATTAATTTCACAAGTATAACATAGGTTTCCCTTGGAAGTTTCAATCACTTATTAACATGTGTAAAATTTATAATCATCTGTATGTATTTGAGGTTATTCATTAATGGAGATATCTGTATGTATTAAAGGTTCTCCGTAAATGGTATCCTCTCATTTACTATTTAAATATTCTTTTAATCATTGATAGGATGATACTTGTTTTTAAACCACTCAGTGGATCCCTCTAGTATTTATTTTTTTCTAGGGATATGAAGGTTTGTTTTGATATGGGGATCGTACCCATAAAATGGGCTACCTACATATGCTAATGAAAGGAATCAGAAACCTTGTATTTCGATGCCTCTTAATGGGACACATCATACCTTTTATGGTCATGTTATAAGGACCTAATCGTACAGTTTAATGTCATGTGATAAGTATATCTAAGAGAAAGGTTCTTAGTCAAATTTTGGTGTGGGATTTATGCCGAAGAAGCCCAAGGGTCTTGTAAAGGATATGGGTTTCCAAGTAATATTAGACCCTATTAAGAAAATGTACCAAAGAGATATGGGTTTATTTGTTGTGTTGGGTTTGAACCTCAAGTAGGATTCCTAAGTATCCCATTTAGATGGTAATCAAATCCCATGTAGTTCGATGAGTCTCGTAGGAGAGTATAGTCCTTTGAGGGAAATTATTTTGGGCTTAATTCCTAAAAATGGTTCCTTGATAATTTAGGGGTTTAATTTCGGACTTATTCCTATGTAGGATACCCATATTAAGAAAATTAGAGTTGTGTTCTTGAAGAGGATATCTAGTGATCTCGAGCCCTAATAAATGATTCCTACATATTTAAATTATAGTGGGAATCAGAGCTCTCGTAGTTAACTCATTTTGTTGGGGATTATGCATAAGAGATACCCATTAGAGGGGACATGATTGGGTAAACCCTTTTGAAAGGTCACCCTTTTGAGATCGGGCCTCCAAGAAGGCATCTTATGTATCCTGGTTTGAATATGAATCAGAGTTCACATATTTCAATTTCCTGTGAAAATGTTGTGATCATGACAAATATCTAAGCCCACATGATTCATGCTCAGTGTGAGAAACAAGAGGATTTCATAGATTAAAAAAATTCACCCACACTTTTCCTCCTCCACTGGTGGAATAGGGCATGCCTACGGCGGCGAGGGTGGACGAGGTCGATTCGACCTGAGAAGAGGGTGAGGCTATGAGCCTTACCTCAATTCACTTTACATTGAAAAAGATTCCAATTTAAGGAATGAGTGCAGGTGAAGGAAGTAAATAGGAGAATAACTGCAACCTTCTACTTGAAAGGTTAGGATCTTACACCATGATGGCTGCCCTAAAATTGATCCTAGTGGGGGAGGGAGACTTTTCCTTTTCTTGAATGGAAAAGCAATTATGAACTATACCTTCCCTACCAGAGACCTAAGGTTCTAGTTCTTAGAGACGAAAAGGGGAGGACATAACCCAAACACTATTCTTCCAAACTGGGATTTTCCCAACACTGTTCCTAGAAGAATGGTCTATGTGACTACATATATACAAACCCACAAACACTCCATGAATCCTAACCCCATTGTGAAAAAATATGGGAAACCTAGGATTGTGTATATAAAAACTCAAATAGGATACACGATTATGTACCTTTCCCAAAGGTTTGATAATTCAAGAGGTTTTGGTGGAGGCTTCAACTTAGTCCCTTTCAGATAAGGGAACTAAGGAAGGATATACCCTACAATGAGTGGCCTTAAAGAGGTTAATTAAGTTGATATGTAGGCCTTATAAAAAATCTGTCATGTACGTACTCCGTGTAGTTGTGTTGTGTAGGTACTCCACGTAGCTATACCGCACAGGTGTGCCGCATAGGTTTTTATGATGACTGAAAAATGATTCATATAGGGTAATGAATCCTATGTAAGCTTCAAATTTTTGAAATACTTTCAAAATATTATTATCTCATCTAATTATCTCTTATCTCGTGTTTTTAGATAGCTACCTGAGAAAATTGGAGGCATCTAGGTGAAAGATCTATGCAATGGGAGCGTCCGGAAGTCCTTGAACTTTTTCAGTCTCAGAAATGGGGAGCCCAAGGGTCCCATTTATAGGCATGGTGGGGGCCTGGTCGAAGGGAAGTTGTCCTCATAGGTCCTCTGAGTAGGTCCTCCATGCAGTTCTGCCACGTAGGGGTACAAAAAGTCTACTGTCGTGCAGGTCTGCCTCATAGGTTTGTTGTGCAGGTATGTGGTGTGGGTCTTTTGAGACTTTGGATTTCCTTTTAATTCTTTAATACGTTTCTTGGGATTTTGAAATATCCATGGCTATATTCATACTCTTTTTGTATTCCTAAGTTGATTCAACAACTTGTAATGTATAATATCCATTTTGTTCACTACATTCCTCTCAATTCACCTTGATATGATCACTATCATTCTCTGATCTTGATTTTCCAATGAAGAATGATACCTAAACCTATCTAATCTCCCAAGGTTATGTAGCTAAACCTTGATATTTTCTACAAAAAAATATTTATAGAGGGGTTTTAGGTTATTTTATTTTATGGAAATAAATAAATTTAATTATTTATTTTATTTAAAGCACACACTAATGGTCACCTCTCATAGAACATCCAACACTGACCAACCATAGGTCACACCTATGGTAAACCCCAAATTCTAGATTAAACCATGGTCTCAAATTCAACATCTGATTTATCTATTAATGGGGAAACCATTAATTACATAATTTTTTATGCATGTGATAAAATATATTTAATATTTTTATTATATTAATACTGAGCCTCTCTAGGCCCTAGGATCTCATGTTGACTCTGTACTAGGCTCTGAAAATATTTCTTAAAATATTTAAAATTATTAAAAATATAAAATAGTGTCCTTAAATTGTCCACACATTCAATTATTTTCATTATAAGAAGTGAAAAACTACTCACAAGTGAGGATAATGAGTTATCATCTGTGTATTCCACTCCCAGGAGCTCTCAAGAAGTTTCCCCTACTATCAGCAAACACACACCCAAGGGAAACACTCACCCTTGAAGTTTCTCTTAATGGTTCTCAAATGCTATCGAGATCCTTATACTCCTTGAAGAGGTAACTCCACCACCAATGTCCAAATCATCATGTTCAACATCATGCACCAAGTTTTTCATGTTCTGCCTTGGCTGCATTGTGTGGAAAATAGCAAATACCCAATCTAACTATGGTTACAAGGTTAAGTGTTACGCCACCTCTCTTACCCATCATAGTGATTGGAAATGGGGAATATGATCCCTAAATATATCCTTACATTCCTTCCAAATCTCTATAAACCTCGTCAAGGTGATATCTCTTGGAACACAAGATCTCCTCACTAAACTCCAACGGAAACCATCGTTAGTCCACATAAGACCTCGATGTTAATGGTAAATCCTCATCAACCCTTGTATGAACTGTACCTTTCACAACCATCATTCACACCAACTCTAGTACCATAAGAATTATCTATCAATTACTCTAACCAATATGGTGGTGACCTACAAGGTCTCCCATATGGCCTCAAATGGTGTTACACCAATGGTGGAGTTGTAACTATTGTGATACCCAAACTATAATAATGGTAGATTATCCTCCCATATATGGACAAGAACTAGCATGAAAACCTAAATCATATGCACCATAACCTAAATAGTCCATTTTACTAAGCCATCATTCTAAGGTAAAAAAATTTTGATTAACCACAATTGAGTACCAAATGCCTCATTTATCATCTTCATAATCATGAATTTAAGTGATAACCACAATACGATATGATCATTTAGGGAATTCCATTATTCTAGACTACCTACTATAAGGAAAAGAATCTCAAAATCTCCAATAAACATTTCTCTTGGATGGTTAGTAAGTGGGAGAATGTGGCAAGCCGGTCGATGATCACTCAGATGGTATCGTGGCCTCTCACTAGTTGTGGAATCCCCCATCACAAAAACCAAAAGGATATCATCCCATTACTAATTCCATCTGGGAACCTCGACCCCACCTATAGGAAGGTGTAATATATAGAGATAAACTCATCAACAATATATAACATCCTTGGACTCCAAACCCAATGAAAAAGTATCTTGGTACAACTATACATGTCATGGGTATACTAATAAGATAAAGAAACCTCCTCAACATCTCTTATCACAGCATAACAAGTGTCATTGTTCATCCTTGAACAAGTATGAAGTCCTCTACACCATCAAAAACATCCATCGAGATCATGTCCATTGGATATCTGGTCATGCAAGATATCACAGTATTTATCTTCAAGTTGTGCCTCCCTAATGAACTGTAAAAGAGGATGGGTATCAATCATAGACTAGTGTTTTTTTTTTTGAACTGTCCTCAACCTTTGTTGGGTTCACTGTCACTCCCATGTCTAAGAATACATATAATAAGAATTGGTCCTCCTAAATACATAACTAACTCTATGAGATCTCCCCATAAATCATGTACTCTAAGAGCATATCCAGAACCATCCTTAAGTGTATCAAATGCTTCTATTCTGATTCCAATTACATAAGGATGTAATCAAATAAGAATATCATGAATATATCCAAGAAGGATTAAGGATCACATTCATAAGTCTCATGAAATTTGTTGGTGCATTCAATCATGCCAAAGGGTATCACTAAGAACTCAAATAAACTATAGTAGCTCTAGGAATCCATTAATGGTATGTTGTCCTCTTGAACCAAGACTTGGTGATAACTTATTCGGAGGTCAAAAATCTGAGAACCACTTCACCATAAACAACTCTCTAAATAAGTTATCAATTATTGGGGGTGGATACTTCTATCTGACAGTCACCTGGATAGGGTGATTAAAATCGATTTCTATCCACAATATTTGGATCCTAGGAGAAAAAACTGGGATTACTTGGAGAAAACTCTTGGTCTAACAAGCCCCTGCTCTATATATTCCTCAAACCACGCCTCTAGCATTCACAGATACATGGGGTTATCTAATATACCATCAAAAATATCGATCAATTCCAAGTGAAAGTCCATACAGAAAAAAACTCTTGATGGTAAGGTAAACCCAAAACATCCTTGGATAAGAATTCATCATACCTATCCAACATTGTAGGAACTGAAATCCCATAACATTCTCTTCTACGAGGGTTATACTAGACAAATGATAACGAATCATTTATATCCAGCTACACATTTGTTCATCCTACTCTACCCAAGATTCCTTCTCACTGAGAAGGAAAATTTCATACCACCAAATCAAGTACAAAATAACCCCTACTGTTAATATTCAATTGATCATAGATAGTAAAACATCATTCTATAATATGTAAAACATCATAGGGCCTCAATGACAGCAATGAAAATATTTCACGTGAGGAACTACCTCCCCCCATAGTCAGGTGACACTGTCGACAGAGGTGTGTGATAATTGATCCACAATATAAGACCCTTTGAACACAAAATTCAGAAAACAATTGGATCCAATGGTTTCTCTATGTCTTGAATAGTGGATAGGTTTAGGGAATTATGGCTTATGAGTATGTGTTAAAACTGCAGTTGGATCATTGAAGACACATTTCACTCTTCAAATCACACTAGAAGTATTCATATCCGAAACTCCTACTACCTAAGGTTATCATTTAACTTTCCCAAATTTTCAGAAAAACTAGGGCCTTCTCTGAAACTATGAGACATAAAAATTACATAAAACATACAAGTAAAAAGAACTCAACAACCACACCAATCCTTTATCCACTTTGGGCTATAATGACTCACCCAAAGTGTTTTATATTGCATCACAAAACATATATCGATGGGGGAAGTGTCCCTATTCCTTGCGTGTATGAAGTCACATTAAACACCACCAATACATGGTTCTACTAAAACCCTATGTTACTAAGGAGAAGTCTCATGAATAGGACCACCATATAAAGGGGTCCTATCTAGGGGGGACTTTCACACTATAGGCTCATGCCGGTCCTCTACCACCTAAAAAGGGGGTTAGGCTCACCAAAAAACATGGGCAATGTCTACATCCAGAACTCATAATTCAAAAGAACCATAGGTGTATTATCTTCAAATACCACTATAACCAACTACTACTACATGAAGGAGTCTAGTCACTAGAGTAACCATCCGGTTGGTCAGGGTATACACAAGATGAAAAACCCCAGACCACCACCCCATGCCTATCCTATACTACCTGAGGATCTAGATCATTATAAATTATTCATAGTTTCTGTCAATGGGACTTGTATAATGCACCAAACTTGCAAACACCATCATCATGTCCTTATGTAGCTATAAAATACTTAATATATGGATGATCATCCATCTATACCATAATAAATGGTTCCATGTGGTCCTCATTAGGTGGTAGAAATACTGTATTTCATATAGGATACTTTCCAAGAATGGGACCTTAAAAATATGGTTTCATCACTCAACTAGTCTTAATCACGACACTGTATCAAAATCCAAGATGGATTTTATTACCAAGGGATCATGAGAATTATCAAGATGAACTATATTAAAAAAGAATATTTTCTTATTTTAATCAAGAAATATATTTAAAAGAATAAATCATATATGATGTATGTACCATTTGTTCCATATATCTGATGTCTTGGTACGCCAAGTTGAAAAGTGGGTACTAAGAGTACTAGTGTATGGATATGTCGACCATCACACTAAAAAAGGATTATATTATGTGAAAGCTTTACTCAAGGAACTATAATAAAATTTTTCTAATTTCCCAACCAATACTCACCATGGTTCCATATCTATATTGACCCAAGGATAAACCACCATTGATACCACTCTATCATAACCCGACCCTCTAGAGGCCACCTAGCCAGTAGCAAGCTGAGTGTAACACACCAAGCCCATATCTAAAAAGGTAATGGTGGGTAATAAGAACTGAGAAGGAATAAAATTTAAAGATATACCTTAGCCTAATATACATGTACACACAAACAACCATCTCTAAGAAAAATTGTAGAGGAATACAAAATGATTTCAACATCTAGAGTATAACCATGCATGAAATTACCTCTAGGGAATACATTAGAGAATAAAAATATAAATCAAAATCATAAATGGAAAAAATATATTCCTAAAGAGAAATTAAGTCCCAACTCCATATTAATTGGAAAAGGGGGGAAATGAGAGAGCCTGACTTCTAATCTCCAAGTCCAACCACCAAACAAGGTCAATGCACCAATTTATCATTATGCTCTACTAAAGTTACTACTAATATGCATTTCATATTCCTACATCATGACAAATGTGGAAAAATACCATGAAAGGGTGTGTGTATAAAAACCTAATTGGATGCCCCAAAATCTAAAAAGTGATAAATAGAAAAATACAATAGTAGTCAGCTCAACCCATGAATCCATATAAATCAAGACATGAGATAAGACCATGATAACCTAGATATTCTCAACAAAATTACCAAATGAGAGATAAAGGGAATATTAATATCTATATACTAGATAATAATTATAAATCATCTTGTAGCTTCAAGGGTCCATCTATGATGCCTAACATCCTCCACAAGTGCACCGACATCTGTGGTGAGGGCCCACATCTCGCCGCTTCTCTCAACAGCTGAAGGGGAATTATCACTAGTGGTGGTTCTGTATAAGAACATAAGATATATAGTGGAGGGATTTTAACTTGTCACTTTGGATACTATATTATGGATTACTATTTGAATCCCACTAATCTCACATAAACTCATAGGAATTAGAGTGGAGCGCTTACGCCTCACTGATACACTCCACAGCTAAGGGGCACAATATTTTGTGGAGGACCAGTTCCCTGGTGTCTCATGGGGTGTCACTCAATAGATGTAGGACCCACACCATCATGTGTCGAGGGGTTACACATGGTAGATATAGGACTCATTCCGTAGTGCATTAGTGGGCTATCACTTGGTAGATAGAGGACACGCACCCTAGTATGACTGGGGGTACTACTCGTTAGACAATGGACTTGCTCCCTAGTATGAAAGGTGTGTGCCACTTGGTAAATAAAGAACATAATCCCTAGTGTGTTAGTGGAGTGCCACTCAAATTGAGTAAATATTATAAGGACTTTTATCATATTGTGACAGTGGGTTTTTCAACCCCAACATCTTTCTGATGATCCCCCCGATCACTGCCATCACTCGAGCATCACCAGAGGAAGCGTCTTGCTCAGAACACCTATTGTAATATATAAAAATCCAATATGGATGATACCATATAATTATAGATGGTAAAAACATGGTATATTCTACTCATTGTCTAAAATTTGAGTTTTGAAGATGGAGATATATAAGATAGAAGTCCCAGAAATAAGTACACAACATGTTTAAGGGGTCACAAGGTGTGTGAACACACCCCTAAACCTGGTCATTTTCTCCCATGAACATGGATTTAGAATCCATTTCACACTATATGGAATTTATTGGTGGTACATGATGTGTCTAGGCCACCTAGGGACTGCTCGGGATTTTTCGACGCATGCCTTTGTACATCAGCCCATGCCTGTGTACATTGTCATGTCTAGGTATCCTGACCTTTTTTGAGTACATGATCATTACCATGTACTCTACCCATGCCCATGTGTTTAGATATTTCCATTCCCATGTACTCTCATAGTACAGTGAAATCAACCATCACAGGGTTGCATGGTATGTCATGGGTCAGCAAAACATGTGATATTTATCTTCATTTGAAACCCTTTCTATTGATACGAGGGGACTACATGGCATGTTTTATTCTGGAGTACATGCCATGTACTTGGTTTTTTTATATAAAACTCATTTACTTAATTTAGATACCATATCCACCTTTTTTTACAAATCCCATCATTTGACCAGCCAAAAATCAAAGGAAACACCTCTGTCCTTCAATTCTCAACCTCCAGTGGTCGAAAATAATAATTTGATCACTCATGAAAGAATCTATCACACGTCAACCACCATTCGAGGTTCCAAAACTCATATCAATCACCCATAAATCTCTTTCACATCACGATTTATCTTCATATCTCTAATTATTCATTAATTCTCACAAACACTTTGAATTCAGGGGTTCATTTATGCTTGAACCCACCTCAGAAATGTCGAACCTGAACCCCTTGAGTCAATAGTTAATAGCACAAAGAATAGTGATGAAAAAGCACATTAACCAAGGTAATGATCATAATTAGAAAATTCAATCCTGGAAAAAATCCTAAAGTGTAGGATCAAGGGTAATATCATCTAATAACTAATATAGATTAATTTAACTAATTCAATCAATCCAGAAGGTCTCATGTGAAGGGACTGAAATCATAGATAAATAAAAGATTATATGCAATGAAAATCCATGATCATCAATAAATATAGGGAAGAAACTGTAAATAATTATTCCTTCTCCAATTAAGTATTGATCCTTGGTGAAGATAATTCTCTCTAATGATGAAGAAGATATACTAATTTCATTTTCTTCTGCTTGATTCACCTCAAACAAATCGATGTCATTCTATAATCTTAATCTTCTAGTAAATAATGATCCCTCTATCTCTCTAATCTCTTAAGGTTATGTGGTTAGTCATATATATTTTCTATAGCTTCATATTTATAGATGGAGGTTTATGTTAGGTCATTTAATTGAAATAAATAAATTTAATTATTTATTTTATTAAATGCACCGACCAATGGTTACCTCTCATGGATTGTATGACACCGACCAACCTTAGTTCATACCCAAGGTAAACCCCATGTTCCAGATTAAATTGTTGTCTTATATTTCCCATCATAGTTATCTATCAATGGGAAACCATTAATTTCATAACCATGTGTGTGTGCATGATAGAATATATTTCATATTTTTAATATATCAATACCATTCCTGCCTTTGAAAATATTTCTTTAGTTACTCTAAATTATTATAAGGAAAAATAGAGTTGTTACAAATACCACTGCAGTGTATCCTCTATCTCAAGTGTGCATGGTCATTCATGTCTACAACATAGTGGGTGAAACACAGTTGCAGCCTCACTTATCCTATTTTTCTTTCCACTGAAATTTTAATCCCTTCTAATATTTCATGAAAAACCTTACACCATATATCCTTCTTCCTAAAAAATTATCTTTACCCAACGGCGTAAGCTAAATCTTCCTGATTCAGCCTATTCTCAATCTCCTTCAACCACAACATAGTGCATCAAATAGTAGTACAACTACATTTTTTTAAACATCGGTAAAAATGGATATGGTGTAGTGGCCCATTCTAAGGTGAAGAGGTTTTGATCATTTCATCCACCATAGACACTACAATGAAAGGTAAAATCTTGTGGTGTAGATGAGCTCAAATCTCTAGTGGTTTTATAGATCTCCTTTAGAAGCCCACAGAATTCCTATGATGCATCTTCTGATGAAGAAGGTGTCGCATGAGTGGTCTATGGCGTAGTGGGTGTATGAGGATGTAGCCACGATCAGAGGATAAAATTAAATCACTTTAGTTAAAATGAACAGTGTGATATAATTAATCCATATTTCATATCAAACAATACCATGGATGCTTGATGTTATATAAAATACTCTATGATAGAATTATATTGATGAATTTTGAATGGGTCTGGAGGACCTCTACCTCCATCGTGCATCACTCCACTTTAGTGAATTACTCCCTCAATGGCTGAATAAACATTACCCTCATACACTAGTGTGATCCACTCCCATGCCTTACTTGGGTGACCTCTATATCTCCCCTATGGATGAATTATCCTTCCTTATGGGTGACTTGGATTCCAACCCCTCATGGGTTGTGATGTGTCACTCCTCCATGGGTTTAGGGATATTCATGTTGCATTTTTTTACTAAATACTATAAAAACTGAGAGAAAATATAATTAGAAAAAATTTATTTTAAATATTTTCATTTATTTTTCAAAAAATTCATTTAAAAATATAAAATATCCATAAGCGATGTATTTAAATTAAAAAATAACATTTATTAATTATTTTTTTAAAAAAAATATGTTCAAAATTTCTTGACCCTCTATTTGAGGATAAAATCAATGTTAAGGCATAACTAATCGCCAAATTGATGTTGGGGACCTCTCCAAATATGATAGGTGAAACAAGGATCACAATCAGAGATAAACATATTTTTTAACCTCATAAATCCTCTCCACCTCCTTTGGATACTTCCTTAATAAACCCTCCACTTAACTTGACACTTTAATCGCTAATAAGTGAGTTAAATCCTTAAATAAATCCATGATCATCCATATAGAATCATAGCTTCCCTAATCTCAAGGAATACCAATGATTAAGTCTATTGAGATATCCTATAAATTCTACTAAGAAACATAAAGTGATTGAAGAAACCCATTAATAATATAGTTCTTATCCTTCACCTTATGGAAAACCAACTATCTATAGACAAACTTTATAACATGTCTCTTTAATACAGACCACCAAAAATAAACTCACATGAAATGAAACATCTTATTCATATCTGGATATATTTACAATGGTGAAATACAGAACTCACAGAGAACCATACCACATGATATTTAGAAAAAAAAGATTCACCCATAAAAAACCATGTGTTGATCATTAATATACCATCCCTCAGGAGCATCAGGAAAAACAACTCGAACTCGCAAAACCTCCACCTTGGAATCCATCTGTTGTGATTTATCCACCTTTTTCCCTAAATATGAATGTACCGTCATTTAGTAGAGATGACCTATACTATAAACTGCTCCCATATCATGGTGTATTGTGTAAATATTTTCCATTACCCTCTAAAAATCATGAGACTCATACACAACATCATAGTGCAACTTCCTATCCAAAGAATCAACCAAAATATTTCCTTTTCCCGATGTATAGAAGATCTCAAATTCATAATGATGTTAGAATTTTATCCATCATCACTACTAAAAATTCAAATAATTTTGGGAGAATACATACCTCAGACTCTTGGTATTTTTGAAGACCATAAAGTTCTCAAAAATAAAGTAAATTATAGGTTTTTTTGGGTCATTTAAAAATCATTATAAATATAAAACAACCTAGAAATAAGAACATTTATCTTTAAGAAATAAAACATGCAGTATAGTAAAAAAACAAAGGTAAAAATAGTACCTATAATTCATTCATTATAGAAACATACATCTTCTACCTTTGATGGAGTGTGTTTAATGAAGATCACAAGGAGCAGTGAAACAAAACCTTGATTCTAAGGTGATACATGGGCTAATAAATCCCTGATAATTTTAAGAGGATACTCAAAAGATGAAGGGGTGATAAAAACTTCATTGATAAATTATAAAAAAATAATTTGGGATAAAGATAGTTTCTATTGAAATTTTTATATGAAACTAATGATCATATCATCATCTTGACACTATTTATACACCACATACAAGGAGAACTTGTTCCCTTTTATAGGTGAACCCCAAGACTCATAATTCATAATGAATAATATATGTTATTTCCCATTGAGTGTAATTCATTTAACTTATTTAAATGAATAAATCTAAAATCTCTTTAATGAACCAACATTTTGTTTTATGGGGTTGAAAATCATTCTAGAGTGCATGTTTTTTCATTTCATGCAGAATAGTGAATAAGCATCAAATGGATATTTAATAATATATATATATCATATATTATAGATGAATCATATGTTTGATAATATACATGCATCAAATACATGTATTGAATTTACACTATATACATACAATATCATGTTATATATATCATGCGTAATATTCATGTGTACAAGCATCTTATACATATATATTTTAGTGAACATACACCAATAATTCCACAACAACATTAGAGAAAATAAAAGCATGAAAAATCAAGATCGTGTGTGGAATAGTTAAATTTATGAAGTTCCCAATAAGTGATAACATCCCTATACTATATCAGAACACATCTCAAGTCAACACGTGATGTTTCGCAAAAAACCTAGAACACAGCACCCTCCTATAGTAAATGAAGAACTGGACCACTGGTCAGTTTATCCATTAAAAACTCAAAATAATCTTATAACTAGTTGGTCCACATGAATTCATGATGCTTCCTAGTTAAAGTTGGCATAGGACTCACAATACAAGAGAATTTGGGTATGAACCTCTTATAATATCGTACAATACTAAGGTAAATTCATACCTAGACAAAATTATTGGGGGACACCCAAGAAACAACCACCACATTATTCAAAGGATCCAAGGCTACTCTAGGTTTATACACAATATTTCTCAAAAAATGGACCTCACTAGCCCAAGAATCACATTATGCCAACATCCCAAATAGATTCTAACATCAAAGAACTTCCAAAATAGCACAAAATGATATGTGTGATAGTAATTAGACACAAAAAAATTTAAGTATTTCATCAATAAACATCAGGATGAATCGATATAGAAACTCATAGAACAGTTCATTTATCAGTCCAATGAACATAGATAGAGAGTTCATAACACTGAACAACATTACAATGAACTCATAATGCCTATAACAACATCCGAAATAAGTCTTTGGAATATCCTCATCCTTTACTAACATATAATGGTATCATGACCTCAAATATATATTTGATAACCAATTATATCATTGAATAAATTTTCAATCCTTTGAAGTGGTGGATGTTCTTTATTGTCAGCTAGTTCAACCTATTATAATTAATACACAGTCACTGATTTCCATTAGTCTTCTTTTCAAAGATAACTGGACCTCCTCAAGGAGACAAACTAGGATGAATAATTCCTCTCTATAGAATATCATCTACTTAAATTCATGGATCTTATAACTCATAAGATGTTTTCCTATACAGAGACATAGATATTAGAGTGATGTCTGAATTCAACTCAATTCAAAACTTGATCTCAATTAAAGGGGGTATGGTCTCAATATAGAAACCCTTCTTAGACAAACCATATATAAAACTTTTCTTTATATCCAATGAAAATGAAAACAAAATAAAGTGTGAACTCATATGCTCAGTAAGGGTAAACAAGAGAGATATAAATGATCATTTAAACATAACATGAACATAAATGTTATGAGGATATGATTTTAATATTTGAAAATCATACCCAGTAATTCTTATATCATAAACATGATTCATGGTACAAACAATGGAAGTTCATAAGACATGAATAATAAAGGGATCGAAGAACATGACCCATAAGATCATACAATTTTCATAAAATCATGTCATAATAGAGTGGAATAATTGTATCATAATCATAACCTAATAGATCTAATGTCAAGGATACCCACCAACACATTCATAACATGTTAGTCTTAGGATAACCACCCATGTACTAGCTTCGGGCTTGGGAAAACCTCTTTTGTACCCTCCTTCAAGATTGGGATAACTTATCATGTACCATTGGAGCTCATAGAACATTAATCTTTCCCCAATTAATTGTAGAGATATATTATTTCAATCTATACCATTAAACAATTAGAAATGTATACCTATAAAAACAATCTTCATAACTTAACCTATGGAGACGAAAATGGGTTTTATCAATATTACATCATCATAACCATAAACTATCAAGAGAAAGAATATATATATATATTATCATTTGATCATATCCCTAGTAAATCATAAGTAACATCAAAGGATATTGTCATAGATGAAAATTTCCTTTAAAAGTTCATATGAATAATTCTTGAGGAAAAATACAATTTTCTTTTTTAAATAAAATATTTAAAACCTAAAAAATTCCCTAATATTAAAGAAATTGTTTTAATTAAAAGAAACATCGAAATTTGTGAAGGAATCATCAAATAATTGAACATTCATTATAGTTGTAAATTTTATTCATGTTGTGTATGTTAAAAATTTTATTCATTTCACATTTTCTATAAAAAGTCAAAAATACCTCATTTAGAAAATGATGAGAATATTTCTTTTAATTTTTTTTAAAAATTAAATAAAGGGTAAACATTTATTTAAAAATCATATAATAATATAGAAAATTTTTTGAAAACATTTTTATAAAACTTGGATGTGATAGAAAAGGTATTTTTGACTGATGTGAGAAATAAAGTCATTTTTCCTTTAAAACATTCTTTCGGCCTCTTGAGTACTTAAAGTGGGAAATTAAAAGGAATGCATGTATTCTCAGAACATATACATAGGAGAATAAAATTAAATTTATTTATCCTAAAGGCATAATATAAGTTCCATTAATGTAAATTCAAGTCTAAACAACCCCTATTAAAATTACATTAAAAAAATACCTTATTGCATTGTTAATCTTTATATCAAAACCTCATAAAATAGATAAAATTATATGAAACATTAAATATATATAATTTTAATAAAATAATAATAAAATACACCACTTAAAGTAAACAAGTTATAATTATGTCATAAGTCTCACAAAAATGAAATTGAGACGAGAAACCCTTACCTCAAATTTGAATTTCTTTAAAATAACTTTAACCCCAAAAAAATGAATATAAATTTATTAAAATTATATAAAATGATAATTTTAAGGTTTATAACCTAATATATGATCCTATTATAAAATTTTAACACCCATTTATAAATAAATCCTTATTAATATTTTCATTTTTGGGTGTTAACTATTTTTATTTTCATAAGAGTTTCAGTTCGACAGTTCTGGTCCTTAAACATCTATCCTAGTTCCATAATCTCTAGAATTTTAACCATGATATAAATATAATATATATTCATTATATATATATATATTAATTCATCCATAAAATATAGATATATAAAATTGAATTATATTGTTCATGGAGATGGTGGGTTCTACATACACATGAACGTATTTTTCATTTTTTAACGTATGGAATGAAATCAAGTCAAATAATAATAAAAATAAAAAACCAATATTATATCATATATAATATATATATTTATTAAATTTACCCTTATTTACATCTAAATAAAATGATATCGAAAAATTAATCACATCACTTCGTATAGGTGGTAGTCCACACATACATACAAGAGACATTATAATTTTCTAATGGATAAGAAGATGGTCGATAATGATTTTTCTATAATTACAATAAAAATTTAATATATTTAATATATTTAATCTAATCAATCCATTAATTTATAATGTATACCATAGATTTTTTATATGTATAATAATAAATAAAATTGAAAACACTCAGTTAAAAGTTATACCTCTTCATTGAGAAACCTCTTTTGGCTTACACCTTAAGCCTTAAAAGGATGGTCTTCTGGTAGGATCAAAAGCTATGTCACGAACCAGCCCGAGTCGACCCTGAACTGGTCACCCAGGCCAGCCCGCGACAAGTCCCGAGAGGCATTCCCGATCCTCCTGGGATGGTGACAAGCACCAAGGGAATCAATAGAGTACACAAGGGAATGATTTCGCCCATATATAAACAATCAAACAAACAGCGGAAATAAACGGACAGCCCAAACTGAATTTATATAAAAAATGAACTAAATATTATTTGTACAAGAAACTAAAGGTAGAACAAAAACAAAAACTCAAATGAACAATCCCAATGACCAACTAACTCCATGTGACACTTCTGGTCACTCTCCAACACAATGATCAAAAGTCGCCCAAGGGGATCGAACTAAAGATGAAACCTGCACAAGGGCTAAAAAAAGAAGAAGACTATAGGTGTGAGTATTAAAACTCAGTAGGTTAGCCCGATATTCTATTCCCAATGCACATTCCTTTAAAATAAATGAAACATCAATTTATAGTTTGAAATTCAAGATATAAATGAAACATCAATTTATATTTTGAAATTCAAGATATGTAAGTATGAGTTTCAAATGAGGTTCCATGCTATAATAATTATCAGACAAAAACATGCATGTTTAATAAACAAAAATGCAAGTAACTATTTTTTTTCAAAGAGGTGCAACTTCAAAATGAACATAGTTTTCAAGAGGGCTGCTATAAAGAATTTTAACATTCAAATAAATAACACATACTACTGAATTTACCAACCAAACACACTGTATGCCGACGGTGAGTACAAAATAGCCAATGAGCACTAGTCATGGGAATACCCCTAGCCACTAGTTAGTTGTGAGCCCCAGGTACCTCGTATCTCGGTGAAAGTAACCATAATAAATATTCATTCTCAGGCACGAGCCACTAGTAGGGAACATACCCATAACCTAGTGGTCCCCAATCATCATCATCATCAAAGTTTAGTTAGTTTTGTCATCGTCAAACTTGCTACGTGAAACAGGGGCCAACCCCCACAGAATCACTAGCATACTAGTACACGTCCGCCCACCTAAAAACCCGGGATTCCCTTTAGTGCTCAATCAAGTTACACATATTATCAAATACACATTTAACATCCCCATTCCATTCCAAAACCATAAAAACACAAACAGCCCATAATCATTCTTCACATTTCTTACACTAATCAACAAACCGCTAAATATTTCGGTAAAACAATTTCATGAAGTGTATTGAGCCTTTGCACACTCTTTAAATTATAAACACACATCATAACCAAACCAAATCATATTTGGCATCCCAATAAACATTTAATAAAATCATTTAATGGACCATAAAAGAATCCCAATTGCACAAATTGTTATATACAAGTAAAACACTCCTCCATTTTCATAAAGATGTGAAACAGTCCATTTTTGGGCAACTCGGGCCAAAATATGTTGTAAGTCAAAACACACTTGATTGTAAAAACAAATACAAATATTAAATCCATATAATTACCCAAAAATACCATTTATCATTATTCCAATTCCTTTATAAATCCAAACAAATAACTTTTAAATCACACATCACACATAAAAGCCAATCGGACAATTTACCGAACACATGACATGCCCTTTTTAAACAAAACAATTTATTTTAAGTACATGAAAAGGAATAAAACACCAATTGGAAGCCATATTTTCATTCAAGATACTGTAACATGTTAAAAATACCATAGACCAGATTATAAACCTCACAAAATATTTGCAAAAGATAACGTAACATTTAAACAAACACTTGTTGAGAACTTCCATGACAAAACAACACTACCGTTCACAAACCAATGATTAAACAACCACTTTGAACACCAATAAAATTATCCAAAGGATGAAAAACAATAATAAACATATATATCTGGTGTTAAATATAATAAAAGGATGAAACTTAAATAATAAAGTCATGTGCAAGGGGTATCCTACCTCAAATCTTTGGCGTAATTGAAACGCACACCCGAAATCACCCGCCGCGGGTTTATAAACCATAAAACTATAAATACCAGACCTAAAAAAACAGAAACCACATAAAAAAACATGGTATAACAAAACCCTGGGTCGATCAATACTAGTGGATAAAATAAATCCAAGAAATAATGAAACGAGGGGGAAGAGGAAGGAGAAAGGAGAAGGAATCTCACCTTTCACCCTAGAAAACTCTATGTCTACCATTATATCTGCAACCCTATAGAGAATGGAATGGCTTTAAAATTTTTAGAGAGACTCCTAAGGTCTTGAAGAACCAGGGGAAGAAAATTTGTGGCCAAAAGAATAATAATTGAATGAGTTATTGTTGAAACCATTTACCTTATCAATTCTTGACATTTTGAGGAAACCAGAGAACAATCGCCCTAATACGCGACCCATATGAGCTCTAAAGAGGTAAAATCGACTATGAGGGCTACGATAGGGTTATTGGATTCGAGGGGGAGGTGGAATCACCGAAAAATAGTAAAAAAATGAAAAAGATATAAATGAAACAAATTATTTGTTTTAAACAGGAAATGGGCCCATGGGCTGGCCCAATACCTAAATGAGTAACCCAAATTCACCCGGCCTATGAATTTATAATGGGTCAAAAAGGATAAATAAGTTTTAATATATCATTATAGGACAAGTGGGAAGTTGAATGGGTGAAAAAAGATGAAAAAAAAGAGTTATAAAAGAAACAAATTCAGTTTTTAAAACTGGGAATGGGCTCACGGTTGGCCCAAATCATGAAGTAACCACCCTTTCTTCAAAAACTCCTAAACAAGCAATGGGGATCCCAAATTATGGTGGTTAGACATATATGAAACTTCAAAACACAAGATTCATCTCATAAAATACCCATTAATAGGATCGGGATTTCTAATGGGCAGGATCAGTACAAAGACAGAAAAAAACCGTGTGTGACAATTCTCCCCACCATTAAAGCTTTCCGCCCCTGGAAAGCCATAACACTTTCCAGCTGAAAAAAAAAACAACCCCTAAGGATTCCAGAATGTAATCCCCACCATTAAGAATCAACTATCCCAATAAATGTTCTTAGGATGAAAATCTAGGAGACCCATGGTTGGTCTCCCCGCCATTAGAAACCAACTAGCAATGAATAGACAAGAATTGAACATGAGCTAGAGTTGGGACTCACTCACACAAGCCCAAAAAAAACCCTCCTACAAAAACCTACTATACCAAGTTAGTAGAGTTACAACATGAACATATAAACCACCCACTCCCAAATGGATGGGACAATAACTTGGTCGACACATTCAACACAATTCTGGACCCCCGTCACTTGGGGATGGGATGGTAGGGGACCCAATAATTTGGCCACTGAAACCACAAAAGAAACAAATAAACTACCCAAAACTCTCCATATATGAATAGGTAACACCAAGACTACACCTGATTTTTATAGGCGGTCCACACAAGGACATTTATTGAAAACCCACATCCATGAAGGAATAACTATAGACACTGTGTGAGGGGTTAAGTCCACCACGCTTGTTGCGACAAAGGGAAATTCATAGAAATGAGGAACCAAAACATTGACATATTAACTAACTTACCAAAACATAGGAGTAAGGATCTTAATCTAGCACTCCACACCTCTGTTGAGTTCCTGACTGCGTGAAAAGCTTCACTCCGAGGCCTATGGCTGGAGCCCTGATTCTTGAAGCATTTGCTGCACCGCAGTCAGGTGATGAGGATCACACCACTCAAAAAAAACCCCACTTGATCACCAAACAAAAACCTTCATCTAAATAGTAAATAATAGATACATATAAAAATTCCTTATCACTCCAAATGAGGGGCATAATGGACAAGGAATTAGACGAAACACATCAATATCACCGAACACAACTGCTCTGTCCAAAAGAATTATCATGACCTAGAATCACTTTTAATAGATCCCAAACTACTCTATATTCCAACAAACAGGTTGAGGCATCATCAAAAGAGGTGGATTTAATATTTGAAATGAATCCTTAGGTTGATCAGCAGGAAATATTTCCAACGGAGAACTATCACTGGCCACATCACAACATCAAACACATATTTAGAAACCTAATGAAAATTTCTCCAAAACCAAGACACCAACAAGATATCATCTCAAGATACAACAAGAGTATGAATTTTAGATCACAAAGAAGCTTACTGAATAAACAACTCTTCTAAAACATAGAAAAATCAAGCCACATAACCATTGGTTTTAAAAAAAGGCCTCAATTTTCAGCTCAAAACAATTTTGAAAAATCAAACTAACTTGGTGGGTTTCCACATTAATCAATGGTGTTTCATCTAGTCTCACCCACATGCACATTTCCATGCCACCCCTGGCACCCAACCACCATACCATATAGGCCATAATTCTAGATATAAATAAAACCATGCATGTGAGAACCCATGAAAACACCAAAGGCTAAAATTAAACATCATAATTCAAAACAACAATTTACCTTCAAAAGGAACATCAACCACCAAGTCAAAAAAACATTTTCATATTTCACAAAAAAAACCCACAACTAATTAAGAACCATTTTCTTAAAAACCTACCACTTTTCATTTTTAAAAACTTTTTAAATAACCAAGTCACTCCAAACAACCCCTACACATTATTTTTTTAAAAAATCAGCAATGTATATTTTTATAATACGAGGTCCATTGAGACCAATAACGTTTCTAGTAAAACACCAACCGATCAAAACTAATTTCCAAAACTAATTTATCCGATTCATAAACTTTTTAACATCCTAAAATACCCCATTTAAAAAAAATCCAGAAACACTTTAAAATGATTCACAATTTCAAAACATTTTATTTCAACAAACCACAAGTTTAGATTATGGATAATCCAATCCCTATAATATCATTTCTACTTCCCCAAATTTTTTTCACAAAAACACAACCTTCCAAAACCATTATTATATTTAATTATTGAAACCCCCTTTTTTCACTTTTCAAAATCTAATCATTACATTAAAACCCATTTCCACAATTCTCACACAAGGATTTTAAAAACAAAAATTCAGAATTAAATAAAGGTTCAAGGGACCCCAAAAAAGGGAACTAGTGTCAGTGGGTGACTTGACCATATGGTTGGCGGCCATATGCCAAACACAACACCAACACAGAGAGACTTATTAGGACCATTCCCCAGCTTCACATAGCTTTCCAGGCCATGTGAGCTCACGAAGGCCATTGGTCAGACTCCCCTTGTCATATCCCAATACAAAACAATCAACTAGAACAATGGACACTAATAAAACCGGACTTCCATGGAAACCTGAGGATTAGAACAAGAAAGAGTTCGTGACGCTCTTCTTTCACTTACCCCTCAAGTCCCAAAAATCCTACTCCATCTACCTTGACATCCCCAAAATAACAAGGGCGCTCTAAAAAGAAAGGTCCCCTAATAGCCGACCTCCTCTGATACCATTTTGTCACGAACCAGCCCGAGTCGACCCTGAACCGGTCACCCAGGCCAGCCCGCGACAAGTCCCGAGAGGCGTTCCCGATCATCCTGGGATGGTGACAAGCACCAAGGGCATCAATAGAGTACACAAGGGAATGATTTTGCCCATATATAAACAATCAAACAAACAGTGGAAATAAACAGACAGCCCAAAATGAATTTATATAAAAACTGAACTAAATATTATTTGTACAAGAAACTAAAGGTAGAACAAAAACAAAAACTCAAATGAACAATCCCAATGACCAACTAACTCCATGTGACACTTCTATTCACTCTCCAACACAATGATCAAAAGTCACCCAAGGTGATCGAACTAAAGATGAAACCTGCACAAGGGCTAAAAAAAGAAGAAGACTATAGGCGTGAGTATTAAAACTCAGTAGGTTAGCCCGATATTCTATTCCAAATGCACATTCCTTTAAAATAAATGAAACATCATTTTATAGTTTGAAATTCAAGATATGTAAGTATGAGTTTCAAATGAGGTTCCATGCTATAATAATTATCAGACAAAAACATGCATGTTTAATAAACAAAAATGCAAGTAACTATTTTTTTTCAAAGAGGTGCAACTTCAAAATGAACATAGTTTTCAAGAGAGCTGCTATAAAGAATTTTAACATTCAAATAAATAACATATACTTCTGAATTTACCAACCAAACACACCGTATGCCGACGGTGAGTACAAAATAGCCAATGAGAACTAGTCATGGGATTACCCCTAGGCACTAGTTAGTTGTGAGCCCCAGGTACCTCGTATCTCGGTGAAAGTAACCATAATAAATATTCGTTCTCGTGCACGAGCCACTAGTAGGGAACATACCCATAACCTAGTGGTCCCCAATCATCATCATCAGCATAGTTTAGTTAGTGTTGTCATCTTCAAACTTGCTACGTGAAACAGGGGCCAACCCCCACAGAATCACTAGCATACTAGTACACGTCCGCCAACCTAGATACCCGGGATTCCCTTTAGTGCTCAATCAAGTTACACACATTATCAAATACACATTTCACATCCCCATTCCATTCCAAAACCATAAAAACACAAACAGACCATAATCATTCTTCACATTTCTTACACTAATCAACAAACCGCTAAATATTTCGGTAAAACAATTTCATGAAGTGTATTGAGGCTTTGCATACTCTTTAAATTATAAACACACATAATAACCAAACCAAATCATATTTTTCAGCCCAATAAACATTTAATAAAATCATTTAATGTACCATAAAAGAATCCCAATCGCACAAATTGTTATATACAAGTAAAACACTCCTTCATTTCTAGGGAATGCCAAACGGGCCTTTAATTATTTTCTCAAAACTATCCTTTGACGAAGGTATGAATTTTAATTCTATTAAGGATATGTATAAAAACAATTTACAGAAGAAAACCACATTCATAAATCTCTTATAATACTCAGGTTACATATTCAAAACACGTCCATTTTCATAAAGATGTGAAACAGTCCATTTTTGGGCAACTCGGGCCAAAATATGTTGTAAATCAAAACACACTTGATTGTAAAAACAAATACAAATAGGAAATCCATATAAGTACCCAAAAATACCATTTATCATTATTCCAATTCCTTTATAAATCCAAACAAATAACTTTTAAATCACACATCACACATAAAAGCCAACCGGGCAATTTACCGAACACATGACATGCCCTTTTTAAACAAAACAATTTATTTTAAGTACATGAAAAGGAATAAAACACCAATTGAAAGCCATATTTTCATTAAAGATACTGTAACATGTTAAAAATACCATAGACCAGATTATAAACCTCACAAAATATTTGCAAAAGATAACGGAACATTTAAACAAACACTTGTTGAGAACTTTCATGACAAAACAACACTACCGTTCACAAACCAATGGTTAGACAACCACTTTGAACACCAATAAAATTATCCAAAGGATGAAAAACAATAATAAACATATATATCTGGTGTTAAATATAATAAAATGATGAAACTTAAATAATAAAGTCATGTGCAAGGGGTATCCTACCTCAAATCTTTGGCGTAATTGAAACGCACACCCGAAATCACCCGCCGCGGGTTTATAAACAATAAAACTATAAAGATCAGACCTAAACAAACAGAAACCACATCAAAAAACATGGTATAACAAAACCCTAGGTCGATCAATACTAGGGGATAAAATAAATCCACGAAATAATGAAAGGAGGGGGAAGAGGAAGGAGAAAGGAGAAGGAATCTCACCTTTCACCCTAGAAAACTCTTCGGCTTCCATTAGATCTGCAACCCTATAGAGAATGGAATGGGTTGAAAATTTTTAGAGAGCCTCCTAAGGTCTTGAAGAACCAGGGGAAGAAAATTTGTGGCCAAAAGAATACGAATTGAATGAGTTATGGGTGAAACCATTTACCTTATCAATTCTTGACGTTTTGAGGAAACCAGAGAACAATCGCCCTAATACTCGACACCTATGAGCTCCAAAGAGGTAAAATCGACTATGAGGGCTAAGATAGGGTTATTGGATTTGAGGGGGAGGTGGAATCACCGAAAAATAGTAAAAAATGAAAAAGATATAAATGAAACAAATTATTTTTTTTAAACAGGAAATGGGCCCATGGGCTGGCCCAATACCTAAATGAGTAACCCAAATTCACCCGGCCTATGAATTTGTAATGGGTCCAAAAGGATAAATAAGTTTTAATATATCATTATAGGACAAGTGGGAAGTTGAATGGGTGAAAAAGGATGAAAAACAAAAGAGTTATAAAAGAAACAAATTCAGTTTTTAAAACTGGGAATGGGCTCACGGTTGGCCCAAATCATGAAGTAACCACCCTTTCTTCAAAAACTCCTAAACAAGCAACGGGGATCCCAAATGATGGTGGTTAGACATATATGAAACTTCAAAACTCAAGATTCATCTCATCAAATACCCATTAAGAGGATCGGGATTTCTAATGGGCCGGATCAATACAAAGACAGAAAAAAACCGTGTGTGACAAGCTATATAATATTTTTAAGGAATATATTAGGTTATTATGGAAGGTATTTTACAAGATATAAGGCTCAAAATTTTTGGGTAAGAGAGTATAAAAAGTTCCCTTTTCTAAGTGAGAGGTGGGGCACTCTTGGAATTACATGAAGTATTAAAATAATATTAATTAATTTTCAAGGAAAAATAAATCCAAATTGATATAATTAAAATATAATATTACTATGTGTTAAAATAATATCTTCCAATTAAATTTGGTCATGTTTTTGTTTTTTCAGACTATCTCTTAGTTTTAAACCTCTATTAACCCTTTTAACAATTAGAGTGATATCAATGTTTTTTACTCTTTAGTGGTCAATAAAGTTACTATGAAAAGAAAAGTGACCCATAAACGTACCATGGTTGATATTTTCAAACATACCCCATTTAATTGTCATAATATGGTATTTTATTAATTTTAAGTTATTTAATAAAATTTTGTTTATTATAAAATATCATTAGTGTCATTTTTTGAAACTCATGAAATATTATAAAATAATATGTATCTAACTCATGTAAAATGATTTCAAAATGACATTGACTTGAATAGAAGTAATTGATTGTCTTAATATAATCATTAAATCCAGTTTTGGAAGGTTTAGATATCATTTTAAACATTGTCATTTAGTTTAACCCCTTTTTTAACCAATTTCTACCTTATTTCTAGTAATGAATTTTCAATATTAAAGGGTTATAATTTTAGTTATAATATAAAAATTGGACCGTATATTGAAAAGATATGGAATTTTAAACCATTTATGATAATATTTGTCCTCTTTATATATATTTTATAATTTTTAAATAATTTAATAATATATACTTAACACAAAATACTATTAATGTCATTTTAAGAACTATTCACATAATTTGACTCTGAAAACAACACGAAAATAATGTAATTCGAATATAAAAACTTAATATATATTTAATATGTTATATTTGTCTTATAAATTTGTTTTAAACTTTAAATAACCCACAAAAAATTACTTTTAGAGTTTTTAAAATCATTTACTTGATTTTTCAACTACTTTCACAAGAATTGTGTGGATGTTGGGTAAGAATTTAAGGAAATTATTACATAACTAAAAATTAAAAATAAATTACCATCATAAAAAAAATAATTAATATTTCAAATAATGATTTATAACTGAATATAATATTTTTTTTATCACTCTTAGAAAAATAATTTAGATATTAAAACCAAGAAAGTGACATTTTTTATTTTATCTTTTACTTAAATATTATAAAGGTAAAAATCAGAGTTAAGTAGAAAAAAGGTTATATGTTTTAATTTAGGATGATTATCGATGAAATAGACTCATATAATGGAATAAATTCCATTTTTTAATGAATTTTAATCTTTATCACATTAGTTTAAATGTTAATTAACCCATTTTACCTTTCCTATGGTAAAAAAATTAATAACGGTTATTATTCATATTGCCCTAAAAAGGGACCTTTTTATAATACTTGTACCTATTAACTCCAAATATGAAATCCAATTTTCAATAGTTAGTTTCTAGAAGTCGAATATATTAATTTAAGAAATAAATCAAAACTCAATGAAAAACAGTACTTTCAGAAAAATTTCTTTTAAAGTATAAAAATATTTTTATACTAAATTCAATCATAAAATTAATTATAATGAACTTAATTTAATTATTAATAATGAAGTATAACTAATTTTACTCTAAAATGTTTTTAAATAAAAATGGTTCTTTTTAAATTCTTGGAAAAATACAGTTTCTAATAAAAATTAGGATTTTTCACTATTCATTGAAAAATAAAACTTTTCAGAAATTCCAAAAAATTCAATCTAAGATAATTTTTAAATATTATTTTAAAAATATTATATAATTTTTATCAAATATAATTTCTAAATGTTCAAAAAAATTAATTATACTATTCCCTCACATAAATTAATGAAAATCATTTTCGAAGAAAACATATTTTTGAAGCATAAAATCATTTTACTAAAAATTGAGTACTTATTTCATAAGAATTAACCAAACAAATTTCCTTGATAAGGGCCTTCATATATATATATATATATATATATATATATATATATATATATATTAATGTGGTTAATCCTATTCATGATAAACAATTTAATGGTAATTTTTTAATGGTTATAATAATATTTCATAGTTCTATAAAGCTCAGTGTTACGGGTTATATACTCTATAAAACATAGTGTTATTTTAAAATATCATAGTGTTACATTATCCCACCCCCTTTGATAATATTTTTCATATTAATTTTAAATTTTGATTAGTAGTCAAGGGCTTGATATTAGAAATTCCTTTTTTGAAAACCTACATCATAAAAAGGTTAATAAAATTTCTTCTTGAAAAGAGGGAAAATGAAATACGAAGGTCATATGGAATAACACATAACTAGGTTTCAAAATAGGTAATTAGTGGTAAGTGTGAATATATTCATGGAGGATAAATAAATGTTCAAATAGTAATGTATAGTAACATATAATATCAATCCTTATAATTTGAATGATCGTGATAAAGTTAACATCCACAATACTATAAATTAATGAGGTATGAAAAATAACATAGATTCATCGGAAATGATCATAATAATATATAAGTTTTGTTTCAATAACCTTTTTTTAGAGTTGAGTAATTACTCTATCATTTATACTAAGAACATAATGAAATATACTTACTTGGAAAGTATAATTTAATCCCTTAATAAATTTCCACCACAATCATATATTTTTCTCCATATAATGAGTATTCAACATCAATTTTCCATTCTTGGAACTATAAAATAAAATTATAATGTACCACATGATCTATAAAAAGATAAAAAAATATTCCTCATTTATTTAAACATTAAAAAAATCCAAAATGTTTAGCACAAATTATATAAACTTTCATATTAACAAATAATACAATTTACTCTAAAATTTCCACAATAACACCAAAGGTTTTACTTATACCATTCTATAAATAAATAACCCTACAACCCAAATTACCTCAATTAACTCAATGTTAAATAATTTTTTAACCAAAAATTTGGTCACATGCCTTTTATATTACATCTCCAAAAAATTAACTGTATTCTTCCCAAATAATCTTTCATGCTAAATCACATGTTAAAAGTAAAGTATAAAAATACCTCACCCCAATGACTCATCTCATAAAATATAATTAATCACCATAATAAATCTCAATATAATATTGTAATATATTTAAATTTACCAAAATATCATGAATCATATTTATATATAAACCTCAAATATAATCCTTAGCTTGACTATAAATATCACAAAAAATATTGACTTTTTAATGAATCACTTTTTAATTATCAATATTATCTATACCCTACTATTTAATTGACTATAATTAACCTAACATAAAATGATATACAGACCAAAAGGTTTGTAAAAAACCTCAATAGATTATTATTCATAAAATTCAATAAAAGTTTCTAATCACCTCAAAATCCCATCACTTAAAACCATAAAAGGGGTATCTATGATTTTGAACATATGACCAACCTTAAACTTACAAACCCATTATGGTATCCATAAATCTTAATTTAACCACAAAGGAAAAAATATTTAATTCAAAAATTTAACATAATATTTATTCCTAAAATAATATAAAGGTCTATTGAATATATTCTATAAATCAAAAAATGATATAAAAACATCAAAGATGACCTAAATCAGATTTTCATAATATCTCTAACAAATTTCAAGGTCATAAATACTATCCCATTTACTTCATCAATGTTAATCATCTCTCTATCGCAACTAAAAATTATTACCTTACCACTAAATCACTTTTCTTAGTTATCTGTACCATTCAACATATGTTTTAAAATCCAAAAATAAAAACTTTTTTGGAACAATAAACAGATCTTTCATGATTATTATATCAAAGATATCATTAATAAAACACTTCTACAGTATAATTATTGAATCCAAATACATAAACACTTCAATATTTTCACTTAATTTATTGGAATAACATAGGTCATTCCTTTTTATAGGAGTCAACCCTTCTATTTGAGAATTGGATTAGATAATTACCATATTCCCCACACATGATAAATTAAACAATAAATGGTACTTTAGGATGAAATTCATTTCCCTCCATCAAAAATTTAATTTTTCCTTGGAAATTAATTACTCTATTATATTTTATTCAACACAGAAAACATCTTCTCATTACTCTAAGACAATTACATGAGTGCTTCTTCGCACATAATTTACAAGTAGGAAGATGAATCTTTTTCCCTCTATGGTCTTACTGAAATTCCATTTTTATATTATTGGGTGTATATGGAAACTCATCCAAGTTGAGGTTGTTAATTCTATAATGAAATATCTGATTAGAAATAATCAAAAGATTTTTATTTCTATTTATAATTTCATTTGGTTTCTTATGAGGTAAGTCATTCCATTATATGTCTCGTTATGTGTTAACACAAATCCTCATAGTTCCAACTATTGGATAAAACCAAAAACACAGTGTGAGAAACAATATTCATAGTGAGGAATCATATAATCTTAAAAAAATAATTCATAAGATTTCAAAATCATGATTCCTTATTTTCAATCTATAACATTTTATGTTTATACTTTCACATCCTTTTTATTATCTATTCAAATCATTCATAATGGGTCATATGGAAAATGTGGGTTAACATAAAAATATCCCCTAAGAGTCTCAAACTAGTTTCACAATAATGAAACACCCACTATGAACTATAATTATGTTTAAGATATTCTTCCAACAACTATTTTTGAGATTATAAACCCTAGATGCATTTTTGTAAAAACCATGTCCACTTGTAGTATCCCGATAGGGATGTTTTTCTAGGAAAATCATGCTCTTTTATTTACCATAAATTTGGATGTTCTCTAATACATAGTATTATATTATGGATTCTCATAAAAATTTTCTCATCCTAGTTTCCATGGGTAACTAAACCTTTCTCTAATACCAACTACAATGACCCATATTTTTCATTCATAAAAACTAAATTAGATGAATATTCACTACATAACATTATTATCCAAGCTATAACCATAAATTTTTAATGTATTTGAAAACTTTGGTACATAAAAATTTGGTTTATAAATGACCTACATCATATAATTCTTAGTTCTTCACAACTATCACCCTTCTTGGATGCATCATATATAAAACTTTTATTTATTTCCAAAAGAAACTAAAAAATAATAAATTTTGAGATCTGATGCTCAGTAAAGGTAAACAAGGGATATATTAATGATAATTTTAACAAAACATTATCATAAATGGTATGATATCATGATTTTAACCTTTTAAAACCATACCTAGTGTTTTTTAGATCATAAACATGAGTCATTTCATACTGATTGGAATTCCATAAGACATGAATCATAGAGAGATCAAAGAACATGGTCCATGAAAACATAACATTGGCATAATATCATGTTATAAAAGAGTTTCATATGTGTGTAATAATCATAACCATAGAAATAGTATGTCAATTATACCCACAAAACATTTCTAACATCTTAGTCTTGGGCTAACCACCCATGTACCTACTTCAGTCTTGGGATAACCACTCGTGTACATTATTTCAGGAATGTGATAACCCCTCGTGCACCATATTTAGGGCTTGGGATAACCTCTCTTGTACCCTATGAGATCATAAAACTTTAATATATACCCAATTAATTTGAGTACTATATAAATTTAGGCCCACCCATCACATAATAATAAATCCATTCATATTTATGCCACAAGATCATAAAAACATTCATTATAATTTAACAAGTGGAAACTAAAAAAGTTTCAACAATATTTCATCATAATAAACATAAACCACATAGATAAAGAAAAAATATGGTATCATTGGATCATATACCTATTAAATTATAATTAACATAAAATTATTTTATCATATATAAAAATTTCCTCAAAAAGTTTACTAGAATATTTCTTGAGAAAAAAGTCATTTTCATTTTTAAATCACATATTTAAAATATAAACAAATTCACAAATTTTGATGAAATTTTTTTCCTTTAAAATATAACAGGAAAAGTTTAAATTAATACTTAAATAATTTATTATTCATTATGTTGTTAAATTTAATTCATATCATGTATGTTAAAAGAATTATTACTTCAAATTTTTAGAAAAAATTCAAAAGTACCTCATTTGAAAAATAAAATTAAGATTCATTTTAGAGATTTTTGTAAAAATTAAGTAGTTTTTAAAAATAAAGTTAAAAAATAATATAATAATATAAAAAAATTTTAAAACTTTTTTAGAATACATGGATATGGAAGAAAAAATTATTTTTGACCGAAGAGAGAAATAAAGTCATTTTTCTTTAAAAAAATTCTTTCAATCTCTTAAAGTGAGGAAACTTAAGGGAAAATATGTATTACCAATAAAAAAATAAAAAACAAATCAAATAAATTTATCAGGAAAGGATCATATAATTTCCTTTAATTGAAATTCATTTAAAAACAATCATGGTAAAAATGTATTGAAACATAAATCTTTTATTTCTTTGGGAATCTCCATATCAAAAGGTCATGAGATATAAAAATTGGATAGATTTTTAAATCCCATTAATTTTCATAAAATCATCATAAAATACATTAATGGGTATTATATACAATAAAAAAGGAAACAATTAGTGATTGTGGCATAAGTCTCGCAAAAATGAAAGTGAGACAAGAAACCCTTACCTTAAGTTCAAAATTCTTTGAAAGTAATCTAACCCCACGTATAATAAAGTTAAATTTATTATAATTATATAAAAAATTAATATTAATACATATTATATCATATATTATCCTCTTATAAAATTACAATACTCATTTATAAATAATTCCTTATTAAAATTTCCATTTTTAGGTGTCAACTATTTCGTTTTTAGGGGAGTTTCAGTTTCGAAGTTCCAGTACTTGAAATTTGATCATGGCTTGATCATATAAATAATTTTAAATAGGATATAAATATAATATATATTCATTATATATATTTATATTTATATTTATATTCATCCATAAAATGTAGAGATAAAAAATTAATTACATCATTCTTGCAGATGGTAAGTTGCACATATACATGAACGTTGTTTTCATTTTTTAATGGATAGAATGAAATAGAGTTAAATAATAACATACTTATAAAGAATATATATTATATAATATATATCATATATATTCATTATATTTATCCTTATTACCATCCATGTAAAATGGAAATGAAAAATGAATCACATCACTTCGTAGAGGTAGTAGTCCACACCTACGCATCAGCGACGTTATCATTCTTCAACGGATGGGGAGAAACTGGATAATGGTTGTTCCATAATCATAATAAAAAATAGTTAAATTTAATATAATTAATTAATTATTTTATAATTTTTATCTTATATTTATAGGATTTAAAATATGAAATAAAATTGAAAATGCTCGGTTAAGAGTTATACCTCTACGTTGAGAAACCTCTTTTGGAATCCACCTTAATCCTGGAAAGGATGGTATTTTTGGAAAGACCATAAGATCTATAATGTGGTAAGTTAATATATTAGGGTATTATGTTAGGTATTTTATGAAATATAAGGCTCAAAATTTGTTATTAAGAGAGGAGAAAATTTTCCCTGTTATAAGTGAGTGGAGGGGAACTCTTGGAAATACTTAGAGTATTAAATTAACATGAATTATTTTTCTAGGAAAAATGAATCAAAATTAATGTAGTTAGAATATAATTTGAGTATGAGTCTGAATACTATCACCAAATAAAATATAATTAAGTTTTGGTTATTTTTCACCCATATCTCTAAGATTTAACCCTCTATTAATCCTTTTGAAAATTGTCATGATATCAATGTATTTTACAATTTAGGTGTTAATAAAGTTACCATTAAATGAAAAGTGTTACAAGATTAGACATGGTTGATATTTGAAACCATATCCCATTAAATTTGAGAAATATTTGGTTTTTATAAATTTTAAATAATTTAATGAAATAGTTTTTATTGTAGAATATCATTAATGCCATTTTTAATAATACATGGAATATTATAATATAATTTGTGTAAAAATCATTAAAAATGGTTAATAAATGACATTTATTCAAAATATAAAGAATATATGGTCTTTATATAATCATAAAAACAAATATTTATATGTTTATACATTATTTTAAACCTTATCTTTTGGTTTAAACCCTTTGTTAACCAATTTTAACATTAACTATTATAATGAATTATTCAATATTTAACGATTATGATTTTTATTATAAGGTAAAAATTAACCCATAAATTTATAAGGTGTGAAAGTATTTAGAATTTATCCTAATAATTGTACAATTAAAATATTTTTATGATTTTTATATAATTTAATAAGATATATTTAACATAAAATACTATTAATGTCATTTTAAGAACTATTCATATAATTTGAATTTGAAAACAACATGAAAATAATGGAATTAGAATATAAAACATTAAAACATAATTAATATGTTATATTAATATTTAAAATTCATGGTACAAATTCACTCACAAAAAAATATTAATGTTATAGTTTTTAAAAATAATTTACTAGAATTTTCTTTTACTTGCGCAAGCATTGTGTTGGTATTGTGTAAGCATTAAAGGTAATTATTTCATCACTAAAAATTCAAATTAAATTACCATCATAAAAAATAATTCATATTTAAAACAAAAAAATTATATCCCATCATAATATGTTTTATCCCTATCACAAAATATTATAGATATTAAAAGAAAGAAGGTGTCATTTTTGGCTTTCTATTTTACTTAAATATTATAAAGGTAATAATAAAAGTTAAATGGAACAAAGTTCATATTTTTTAATTTTGGATGATTATAGATTAAATATACTCATAAAATTACATAAATGAAAGTTTTTTAATTAATTGTATGCCTTATCACATTAGTTCTAACCCTAAGTGACCAATTTTACCTTTATATTGGTAATAAAAATTTCTATGGTTACAATTCATATTGACCAAAAATAAAAGGGACCTATTTTCCAAATTTTCACCTGATGATTACAAATATTGAATCTATATTTTAAGAATAAATTTCTAGAAACTTTGTAAATTAATTTAACATGGAAATGAAAAATTTAATGAAGAAGCATTTTTTCATAAAAATTTATTTTTAAGTATAAAAATGCTTTCATTCCAAATTCAACCATAAAATTGATTAAAATGTATTAATTGGATTATGAATAATATAATATAACTAATTTTAATTTTAAATAATTTTAAAATAAAATTACAAATTACAAATTCTTGAGAAAAATACTGTTTTCAATAAAAATCAGTATTTTTCACCATTCATTAAAAAATCAAACTTTCCATAAAATTGTCAAAATTTTGCACAAAGATTATTTAGACATGATTGTTTCAAAAATTATATCCTTTTTATCAAATATAATTTATAAAATTTCCATAAATTAATTATAATATTCTCTCATAGAAAGCAATAAAAAATTTATTTAAAGAAAACGTATTTTGAATAATAAAATGATTTTACTAAAAATTGAGTGATTATTTACTAAGAATTAATCAATAAATTTGTATTGAGTGGGACCATTATATATGTTTCATAATTTATTTAATCCTTTTCATACCAACTAATTTAACTATTATGTATAAAGTTTATAATAATATTTCATGGAATGTTAAATCTCGATGTTATGTGATATATATGATATCGAACATAATGTTATTTTAAAATCTCAGGGTGTTCCACTCATCCTATTTTGGAAAGTCATATGGGTATTCTTACACAACCTTGTGAAACACCACTAAAATATCCTCTACTGATCTCAACATCATCTAGGTCTTCAAGGAAGATAAGAAATCAACATGCCTTTATCCATCTAAGGGTATTTTTCACTAAAAAACATTCCATTCCCTCAATCAGTGACATGAAAATAAACATGTTGCATTTAGAAATAAATAGTATCCTATATTGAATAAAGAAAACCTATTCTAAGGATAGTTTCATATTTTTTTATTTGAAAATAAATAAAATCTATCCAAGGGATATTCTTCCCTATTATCATCTCAAAATCAATTCATGCATCATATAAACTAGCTTGAGCTCCAACTGGTATAGTCAAAAAAGGGAACTCGAAGAATCTCCACCCAAGTTCCTAATGTATGGACTAAACTAGGTTAAATGAAGGATTCTATATCTCCAAAATCAAACAAATCATACACTCAAGTTTAATATAAGTAAATAGTTCCTCGATTGATGTCTATATCACATATAGATGGTAACTCTAAGGCATGTATCTGACCACGTCTAGATCAATGAACTTTCTAGTAATGATGGTGACCAACTCTATGGCTAAAATATATGTTTTATCCTTAGGTAATATGGTCATCATAGGGTTAAACTCATTCTACCTCTTCCCCTCTCTACTGATCCAAATTTGTAGCTACCTACTTCCATTGCATCCTTAGAGGATACTACTACAATGATGGAGCCTGAATAGGTGTTCTAGCTCTATGATGACTACTAAAGATGGGTACTCAAGATTCTGATAGATACGATCTTTATATGCATAAAAACTTGTGCATAATCCATAAGAAGGGTTATGAGAGCTTTCATCCTTGGTGAAATGGGATAAATAAGGTTGGAACACATTCCTCATTTTCTAAATCTTCTATTAATAGGGAAACTATGAACTTATGGACACCACTCTACTTTATAGAGATTCATGGTGAATCACCTCCCATGATGAACCATTCTTATCCATCACCCTCTCAACACACTCTTCCCTTTCCTTCACTTCAAGATATGTTAACAACATGAACATTGTGATCTGGAACTAGATATCTAGAAAAAAAAGACTCTTTAAATTTCTTTCCATATCCACCTCATCTCGAAGAGGAAATGAAGCATAATGTGTGAGTTTCATATAATAGACACTAAACTATAGCCCACTAGAATTCCCATAGTAGATAGTAAGAATATTCTATTGACAAGTCACCTATGTGGTCAAAAAATTAAACTCATCAAAAAATATTCATGAAACTTCTCCCATGAAACAATCAGAACCTCGAAATCCTTGAGGAACAAGAATCACCACTATCAAGACATCCCATGCATTATCATCATTGACAATGAAACCTAGTCATCCCTATATGCACAGATTTAATTGATTCAATCTAAAAATCATATAACAATTCCTTGGTATCTTTATCTGAAATGAATCCCTCATACTTCTAAAGAACCCTTTGTTGAAAGTCTTAAAATTTCCTCCTCTTAACATTGTCTCCATTGTCCTCAACTCTACTGTGATCTACTAAAACATCATACTTAACATTATCAATGAAAATTGATAATAATATAATCTTAGATTCATTCCAACAAAATTATAAATAAAAGAGACCCATAAACCTAAAATATGGAATATTTTATGTTAATTAATTAATTAAAATTTAACCAAGTTCCCATTTTCTAACCAATTCAGACATAGAAACAAACTATCATGATGCAAGATCCTAACCTAGGTCTCTACCCTATTTGGATCAACACTTTAATTTTCATGTTTAGTAATCTTTAAGATCCTTACATCAGATCATAGTGGACCAAAAATACCCATATCCGAGCCATTATCCCTTGTTTAAATCACAAAAAAGACCAAATGATACTATTACCCAACTAACCCAAGCAATAATCACATGTTCCTACCTCAAAACTACAAAACATATCCTAACAACCAGCTATGATACAACTCTTTCATGAATTATCTCATCCAGTGATACCACTCATGGTATATTAGTAAATATGGGGATGACCCTCAAAACCTAACTCCAATAGGCCACGAGTTTGGTATTAGCACCTAGGGTATGAAGTGCATACAATGGGATGCATTACCATATTTAAATAATTTTTAAGGAAAAGAGATGAGATGATATCCACCAATAAATACCATCATATAGATAAAAACTTAATCCAAATACATGAATTTAATTTCATAAATAAAAAAAAAATTGAAAATACCAAAACAATCCTTGGTAGAGACCAAAAACTCAAATAGCTCTTGAACAACCACTCTAAGCTTGAAATTCCCATCATGATCACAAACCAACTAATGTGGAAATAAAAAGTCGTTTATATATATGTATTTGGGGTGAACATATTGGTATACTCAATAGGATCCTCCACAAAACCTATTGTTAAAATGTGAAAGAAGAATATTAAATCCCAATGAATAAACAAATGAAACAAACTTGTTACCTAAAAAGTTAAATCTATATCTCATACTCACTAAGGATCTCTCACAAAGTAATGAATACAAGAAATATTATCTATATAAAAATATATAATTTTATAAAGGTAACTTGTATCCACTTATCCAATAGTTTTTTCATCTCACACCCTAATTCCAAACATCTTGAGCTCACATACCTTCTATAATCTATTCTGAAACCCACACATAAATAAAAAACCTCATCACATCACATACATAACTAATAGTAATCCTAAAATCCATTATATCCTATGTATAATGCATTATACCTCAATCCACTATACCCCCTATATGTACACCTACGGGAAACCATAGTCATGACGATTAGATACAAGTATATGTTATACCCTTAAGCTACTACAACCCACACATACTTGTATATTAAGATAGAGAGTCATCATATCCCATGTAGACACATACTCAATACCTTAAGATATTAAATCCTAGATACACATACACATCATTCTATGTTTAGGGGAGAGTGGGGAGTAGGGATAAGTTATATATTCATTCCTTGTCAACCTAGATGTCAGGGAAAACACCCATACCCAAAACATTTGGACATCAAAAAGCCATCTAACTAGGGTGGTGGAGTGTATGAACTCAAAAAAATATAGGAATAAATATCACACAAAACCATACTAATATAAACTTCCTAATAATATGCAAATATCATCCTGCAACACCCTAGTGCCACTACTAATTCCTAGGAAGAAATATCTCATTACATACACACAAGAATAAAGATTCATAATTTTTAACAATTTTCTCTAATAATTAGAAACTAATAGTTATTTTTGTAAAACCTATTATAAATTCTAGTTTAATAATTTCATTTTATTACAATCCAACATGCTTTATATTCCCATTAAAATTTCCAAATTTCCCTCACATTCTTCTTAAAGAATTCTGTTTAATCATTGCATGGTTTCCATAATTCAACATTTAAAACATCAACACCCATCCCATATGTTTATTGTAAATTTATTTATAATTATATAATCTGGGTACTCAATGAGTCTTCATAACCTACCACAAAGATAAGCACTCACAATGCATAAACCGATTGTAGTTTCTGGTTAGAAAAAATGACAATAATGATCTAGAAAACTATCCATAAAAGAAAACATAAAGAAAGATGGAAAATACAATATCTTAAACCCTAAAAACCAACCTAACAATAGCCGACACAATAACCAGAAAAATAGGCAAGCCCAACTCTCAAAATCTTACCACTATCCCAACAAAAAACTTATCTCAATGATAGGAAACAATAAACCCCTACTCCAAGGTTTTATTTTCCATCCCATTTTAATCCAAGACCCACACATAAAATAATAGAAATGACCTACTATCCTAGAGCATATATGAAGCCTCTAGGAATAGTGGAAGCACCAATTTGTTCTGGTCTAAACATATCTAGTTTTAGATACAATGAATAATGTGAAATATATATGACGATAAACATCATAACCGGTGAATTTATATGATGGAAATTGAAAAGGAACATTTAAACCAAGAGAGGGGATATTTCATGTTAAATTTATAATTAATTTAAAATAAATAATTACCTTGATCTTGAGAGATTTATTCTAAGAGTATTGTGATCATAAAAATGTCATTCAGGTTATACTATCATTACATTGAGAGGATCCAAGGATAGAATTCCAATAGCGGTGATCAAAAAGTAGTCCTTCGATCTCAAATAATCACCAATTGTACTCCAGGTGAAAGTGTTTCAGTACCATTTTCCTTTCATTACATTCGTTTATTTACACACAATCCTTCAAGAATGGAGGGATTGATTATTGTTCTCTTAGAACTGGAGAGGGAAGGGGATTCTTTCTCTTGGTTTGTGAGATAATTCTAGATAATTTTCTATCAATGTTTGATATAATATCTATATAGTATGTTTTGTTCACAATATCATCTAAATCTAGGAAAAGATATAACTAGGTATTTATAGAGTTAGGTTAGAGAATAAATAATTTCACATAGACCCTTAATTATTCTCAAAATCATTAACAAAACTTGCTTCTAATAATATTATTAGTAGTAATACTATTTTCTTGACATGTTCATGTCTATGATATAAATAAATATCATTCCTTAAATAAATAATTTGACATTTATTTAAATAAAATTTAATATATCATCACCAATGGGTTAAATAATTGGGTCCACATTTTCTCAGTATTTACCAAACCTCAAATAATAAATATTATTCATTATATAAATAAATAATTATTTTTTATATTCATAGTCTTGGGAATAAATATTTATTTTAATATTCAACTCATATTAAATAGTGACAGGATATATGAAATTGATAAATTATGAATGAATATCATTTCTTGGTCTAGAGAATAATATTTAAAACATTAATTAAAATTAAAATATAATTTAATTGAGAACAATATAATTACTAATTTTTTGACCCACTATGCCTCTTCCTTGGTGGTATTAGGTTGGTTCTCATAAAGTTTAATATTAGTGTCTAACAACATGAAATGACATCCAATAGGAATAAATGAATTTCATGAAAATTAAAACCATATATTAAGTCTAACTATGTAATATAATCCATTTTTCTTGATATATTGTCAATTAGATTATATACTCATGCTAAAAGCTTATATTCTTTATATGTCTTTCTTTGGATTCTTGAAATGAACATTTCAATACACCATTTTCATGGAATTTAATATGATAGTTATATTTCAATCAAAGAGTTGAGATATCAACTTTCATGAAGATGGAATGTACAAATCCTTCTTTAATTTATTCATTAATAAAATATCATTCATGATTCACCAAACAAACCCAACTTCCCAAAAACACATGGTATTTAAATTTTGGTTTTACATCTAAGTATATGAGACATGATATATATTAATAATAATATTAAATTCTAGGGATAATTACACGCATCCAAATATAGGAATATATAATGGCACATAAATATGTGGATTTTCTATATGTGTGTCTCTCCTCATAATCTTCAGTCTTAGAGATTAATGGGATAAATTCTAATCTGCTTTTGAGTAATTGTATGTAACAAACTTGGCCCCAGTTGCTCGAAGTCACTTCCTTGATTTATTACATTGGCATAAGATATAAGGAATATAATCCGGAAGGACCTGTCAATTTAGTAGTTTTGGAGAACTAGATACATAAATTATTCTCATTTTACATTTGGAAATGAAAATAAATCATAGAACATAACAAAATAAATTGCATAGTGTCCTTGAAAACTAATTGAAGGATTCAACTTTATAACTTGGGGAAAAGAAATAAAATAAGAGTGTGCTCAAATTTTCAGTAATGGAATGTACAATTGAATAAGTCTTGAATCATTAAAGAATAATCAATATGTAAAGGTAAATAATTTAACACACATTTCAATAAATCAATACCTTGAGCATAATATGTTAGGAATAAAAGATGATCAAATAAATCCATATAAATAATATCTTGAGCTTAAAACTTGACCATAGATAATATAAATAATCTAATAATCACATGAAATATGAATAATGTTGGAATTAATAATTTTAGACATCTGAACTATCAAAATATTTCCTCAAGACAGTTAATATCAAGATCTATTCATGAGATATTTTAAGTATGTAGATAGAAATCTATCTGATTTTGACAACTAATTCGTCTCATGAGACTACTAATACATAGATGGGAACACATTAACTAGTCCCCAACCCATGTACTATATGTCAAAATCATTACTCATATATCAAATAATAAAATTAATTCATTAACAATGTTCCTTATCTAATATTAATATTGAGTAAAGGATAGAGATTTATCAATATTTCCCATGTTAATCAAATAACATTCAGAGCAACACTATATAAAAAAATGGTATGCATTTTAGGAAATAATCATATACATCACTCAATAATATGAATATTTATGATAAATTTAATTTCCAATGAAAAATAATTATAAAAAAGTGATTGTTTTAAGAGAAAGTAAACAATCCCAAAGAAAGTGAGATTGAAAAATAACTCTTACCATTTGGTAATTTTCAAGTCAAATCCACATGGATTAAATAAAAGAAATTAAAACTTAAAATACCATGAATAATAAAGTATTCATGATATTAAAATTATATGGGTTAGTATATAAACCACATAAAAGTGAATAGGTTCATAATAACATATAAGTCTTAATGGAATGTTAATTGAGACAAAATCCTTTACCTCACACTTCCTTTTGGTTGAAAGTAATTTAACATCCTATACAGTGGTTTTAAAAAACTCGTTATCTTAAAAAATAACCATATTAATATTTATAATATCATATATAATTCTTTTATAACATTTTACCACCCGTTTTATAATAATCATTCATTATTATCATTGTTTTGGTTGTTAATTGCCTTTTTTTCTCATGCATGTTTTGTTACTAAAGATAAGATTCTTGCATATATTATAGAGTATATCATCTCATGAATAATAATAATGAAAAAAATTAATATTTATACATAAATTATACTTTTAAAACCAAGAATGAATTATGGTTATAAAAAATGAAGTGTATTGCGATCATGGAGATGGTAGGTCATACGTACGTATGAGTAACGTTTCCATTTTTCACTGATCATTATGGAAAGGTGTTCAGTAAGATTTTTCCTTTAAATAACGAACATAATATCATTAATATCATATTATATACTTATATATTTCATTAATTTTGTGTGGTGATGAAAAAATAGTCACATCAATTCGTGAAGAGGTAGTCCACACGTACACGAATAATGTTATCATCTTTACAAGAGTGAGAAGGTAAGAAAGAAAATGATATATATTATCTTTATAGAATGATAAATATGTAATTAATATCATAATTATTTTATTTATATCACATAATTTTATTGAAAATATCTTTATTTCGTTTCATTTGAATATTTATTGAAAGAAAAATGAAATCACTTCCTGAAACAGTAGTCTGCCATACACACGAGTGACCATATTGTATACCCTATAGAAAGGAAAGTAAATATATATATATATATATATATATTGACCCAAAATGTATAAATATTTTATAAATATAATATATATATATATATATATACTTTATATTAATCATTATACCCAACCTTGAAATGTGGAAATGGAAAAACGAACAACATCGGTTCCTGAGGCGGTAGTCCGCCGTAAATTTGAATGATGATTTCATAACTCATTTGATGGAAGTGGAGATGGTTTTAGGTTATTAAATCATTATAAAATAATACCAGTATATTTAATATACTAATTTTATTATATCATCATTATTTAATAAAAATTAAAGTAGGTTGAGAAAGAAGTAAAATAAAGACGCTCATTGAAGAACATTACCTATTCTTCAGGTATCCTCTTTAGGTTTGCACTGAAGACATAAAATGTTGGATTTATGTCAAAAATAATTCGTATGGGATGATTATAATGAACTTATAAAATTATTATTTCAGTTATTGGTTGAACCAAAAAGTTTTCATAGTGTGAATAAGTGAGTGGTGGGATTTCTTTTTTATAGTTTATGAGGAGTTCCAATCTTGTAAATACCCAAAAATATTCACTATTGGGAGGTCTACCTTACCTTTTATCTCCAAAATAGATAAATATTGGAGGTAATGTTTGTTTCATTCTAGAAACACCTCCACACATAAAAATAATGACATTTTTATCCTATTATTCCTTAGTGTTTAAGTTTACCCAACTTTACCCTTTTAGTTTTTACCACAATAACATGTATCTTTTTATTTACCTTGGTAATTTAATCATTAATAATACAATTAAAATTATATTTATTAGATAATTTATAACTAATTATTATGAATGTTAAATATTATTTATTAAATAAAAATATTTTGTGTGTGTAAAATTAGTTTTAATAAAAACACATGAAATACACAAAACAGTGTTTTAACCTTAATCGTGGTTTTTAATTCTAATTTTCTCACTAACAAATATGGTAAAAAATTAATTTTACCATATTTTAAAATATTATTTATTCTAATTAAAAATATGGAATCAATTTTTTCAAATTAAACTCAAAAAATTTGAAAAAAATTAGTTTAAAATTAATCCCATTGACGTGATGAGAAAGTGGGTTTTTAAAGTGAAAATGTTCAAAAGTTTAAAACGTTTTTATATCTAAATTCAATATAAAAATTATTACAATAAACTAAAATGGATTAATTTATATAAAATTGAACTAATTTTAGTTTAGAACCAATTAAAAATATAATTTAACATTATAAATTATTAAAATTAAAATACATCTTTCATTTAAAATTCAGTATTTTTCACTATTCATCAAAAAATGAAACTTCTCAGAAAAATCAAAAAAATTAACCCTAATATAAATTAGATATTAAAATTTTAAAAATTATTCTTATTTTATAAAATTAATTTTCTAAAATTGGTAAAATTTAATTATAAATTATGTTCAAAAATAATGATTAAACCATCTTTTAGAAAACAATACTGTTTTTCAGAAAGCATTTGTTTGTATTTTAAATGACTCTTATTTTATTTATAATTAATATATATCTAATAAATGTGTTTAAACTATATATTTTCATAAGTTATTTAATATAATGCTTACCCATAATTCCAATAATTATGGGATAACTATCATATAATAATATTAATAATATTTTATTGTTTGTTAAAACTCAGTATTGTGTGTAACACAAGCTTTCAAGGAAAATAGTTGTTATGTGTAACACAAGATAAACTCAATTTTTCATGTAAATAAATCTAAAACTAGTATTTCATGTAATTAAAAATAAATTCAATGTTTTGTTTCAAATACAATGCTAAATAAAATATTATTCTTATAGAATTTTGGGGTGTTACATGCTCCCCACCTTAAATAAATTGTGTCCTTATAATTTAAAATAGATATTGGAAATAATGGGATTGATGTTTGGAAATTATGTTATTGTAAAACCCTCATAAAAAAAGGTTAATAAAATACCCTCTTAACAATAGAGAATGGGAAGTGTAAAGGTCATCTGGAATAATCACATGACTCGGTTTCCAAGTATGAGAACATAGGTAGGAAGTCAAAACATAGATATAGAAGAAAATACTAATGCTTAAATAATGACGGAGAGTGGTATACAATATTAATCACGAGAAATTGGTTGATCCATAAAATGCTAACTACCATAAAGTTAAAAACCAAATAGGCCTAAAAGGTCATTGATATCATATAAAATGATGGTAATATGATAACAATTTATTTCAAGATCCTTTTTCATCAAGTTGAGGAAATATTTTGTAGTCTCAAAATATATGAAAATATAATTACATGAAACACTTCTATTTCAAAAGAAAATTTTCATCCTTCGGTTGTTATTTTATTAATTTCCAATTCATCCCTAAATCTAAGAAATGAATATTCAAAACTGACTTTTTTTATGTTTAAAGCACTAAAATTCAATTTTTTAGACAAATGGATATATCAATTAGTCACCCAAATCATACCCCTAAAAACTTTATTAAGTAATAACAATGTTATGATTAAAAAATGAGGTTCAAAGAGTTTACACCAACTATAAAATGAAAAATATTACACAAATATGCCAACAAACACAAACCAGTAGAGAGGAAACCAGAGGTAGACATTCGTGGTGATCTAAACCCATCCGTTGAAAACATTTATGCCATAAAAATCATGACATCAACTCATCAAGTTCTAATAAAGGTTCCTATAGAAACTGGAAAACTTGGGGCATGGACTCATTAAAGCATCAAAATAATTGTGAGAGAAGATATGCATCATCCAATTGAAACTGTAAGCATGAATCCACTAAAAACCCAACAACAAAGAAGACGTCACACTTTTCACTTCCATGCAAAGAAATTATAGCAATGAAACAACCCAAAACAAACCAAACTGGGGAAGAAAAAAAAGTCATTTGAATAGGAAAATCACAAATCTTGAGATCCCAGTTCTTAATACAACAACTCAACAAAGCAAGGATGTTCAAAAACAATATTCCTCACAATGATAACTTGGATTAATATTAGCAGGAAGAAAACTACCAGGTTGTGAGAACTCAACACTCAAAGATTCAGACCTTCATCAATTGAAATCCAAGTACAATATATCCAGACAAAAATTCAAGTCATCCAAAATCAGATTCTACCAAAACCAAGCTACTCCTATTAAAAGGAAACTAAATAAAAAAACAATCAAAATCCATAAAATAGTGACAATTCTTTTTGTTTGTCTCAAACTATTTTTCAAAACCAATATGGTAATAACATTTTATTCCATATGAATACATTTTCATATAGTGAACTAATAAATTTATCTTTAAGACCTCATCCAGTGTTCAACTTAAACCATTTCATAAATAGTTAACCTTATGAACCTTCTAAAAGATTAAAATTCCAAACTGAATTTCAAAAATGAACTTATTATTAATCTTTAAACAACATGAAGTAACTCTTAATCATCACATACCAAACATTTGAATACCTTCTTGAATCATGGTAATAAATTGAATTACTAGAAAAACTTATTGAAATCATACATCCTTTCTTAATACTTAATTAAAAAATTGATTATTGGTCATATTCCTTATATCCAAAAATGATGTAAACTCGATCAATCATAAACCACTTTGTCATCAAATCATTAATCCATTCTAAGGTATTCAGTACTATTAATTTTACTTTATCTATATCAATCATCACTTTGTCACAACACCATGATCTCCAAATTAGGAATATATTAAGGGTTATATTTTCCTTATTCATTATTTTTCAAAGGATTTAAACTTTCCATTGAATCATTTTTCTTGGTCATCAGTATTATTCAATATATACTCTCAAATCCTTAATGAAATAGTTTTGTAGAAAAATCCTTATACATTTCATAATTATTATAACCAGAAAATCATTTATAAAATGATCAAATTACCTAATACATGAATATATACACAAGATCATTGATCATTCCACTTCATTTGTATCAATAACATAAGCTTCTCCTTGATTACATATCTTTTTTTGTGGTATATTCCCATGGTGATTGGGGAATTTATTTTCATAGTTCTCCATCTCTCTATTGTAGAAACACTAAATATAAGTTTTTTCTTTCTTGATTTTTTTATTCTTTAGTCTAGTGTCCCTTATCTATGCCCTTATAACAAACTTCCAATCCCTTAAAACATTTCCCAAGGGGATTATTTCTATAATTATCACATGTGGGAAAGTACTTCTTTCACTTATTCACTTTATCTATTTTTTCTCTTCTATAATTTTCTTATCTTACTTCCCTTTAAATCCATAACACTTGGATAATTATTTCCCTATCTTGATAGTACATAAAACTATTTCATTGGATGTATAAAATGTTTGAGATACTAGCACCCTTCATAGAATCGGCTTAATACCTTCAAATAAATGGTCAATATTTCACTCCATGGTGCATATGTAATCTGTAGCATAACTAGCTAACCATATAAAGTTATATTCATACACTGCAACACTCTATTCTTTCTTTTTCTATAATCTATGGAACTTTATCTTCAACTTATTTTTTTACTCATGAGGGAAATATTTTTCAAAGAATTTCTCCATAAAATCATTCCATTCCATGATTTTTATTTCGTCTTCCTCCCTAGTATTCTAGATCAATTACCACTATTGATCAGCATCTCCTTTAATACGCAACATAAAAATTATAAAATTTTACTTTTCACTACAAACTAATTTCATAAATAACATTTCTAAATAATTAATCCACTTTTTAGCTACCATTTTCTAATTATTTCCACAAAATAATGGGGGCCTCTATTGCATAAATTAGTCCAATATAGGAGAATCATATAGTAAAATAGGTTTCTCCATTCGATCAAGTTTATTTAACATAAACTCATTAAGCTTCACTAATTTAACCATAATGTAATGCCCAGACCCTAGTTACCCAGAGTCGGTGCATTATTACATAACATTAGCATGATCATAAGAGATCAAGTCTCAAAGGACCGATTAGTTTAGTAGCCTTGGAAGTACTAGATACATACAGAAGTTTTACATTACATCATGAAATAAAAAAACAACATTGTGTCCCCTTTGAACACACTCATATCCTTTGACCTATCCCTACAGTTTAATCATAATATACTTCTTCACATTATGGGAAAAGGAAAACATAAGAAAGGGGTGAACTCAGATGCTTGGTAAGGATAACAATATAGCAGAAATTATCATAAATAAGCATAAAAATTTAAGGTAATGTATAAGAATAAAATACAAGCCTTTTAAACATAAACTTCAGCATAATATGGAAAATATAAATCAAATAATGTCATTTAATTATTCACATGGATATTCTACTAGTCAAATAATCACATGTAATATCAATATTTAATTTCATAATGATGGAATGCATAATGTCGGACATCATAACCACATAGTCAAGGACTCATGCCAAGACTACAAATAAGATTTGGTCAAGGCCTTATTCCAATACACTAGTTTATCTCATGATATCTACCAATGCATTGATTAGGTATATCGGGCTCCAACTGTCACTTACTAAGTCCAATGCATTCCTCATATTAAAGGTTTGAAACATAACATTAACATTCGTATTAAAACTAGCATACGAAATGTTAATACTCTAACCATAAGCCACGAATGGTCTAAAAATAACACATCCACAGTCAAACATGTCACAAAACCTTAAATACAATATGTAATATTGTATCATAATAAATCAACTTCAAACAAGTGTAAAATCCTTCAAAGGATGTTGACATAGATGAGATCAAAACTATTTGAGAGAAATATTTATTTCTATTTTGAAATCATTTAAAAGTCACATAATTATAAAAGAAAACATTTATTTTGAAAATATTATTATAAGCTTGTAAGGGAAGCTTCAAAGGTGTTATAATGGTGTAAAATAGACACACCCTCCATATAAGTTGAACAAACCTTCTTACCTTAATTTGTCGAAAATGCTGTAAAGTACATTATTTGGAAAATGATGGAAAGATTATTTTAGAAACATTTTATAAAATGTAAAAAAAGGGTATAAATGAATTTAACCCATATTTTGTGAAATAATAAAAATGTGTTGAAATACATTTTTATGAAACATGGATGAGGATGATAAATAATTCCCAGTAGATTCTTATATATAAACAACCTTGGATAATAAAGAGATTGTAAAATTAACCCTTACCTTGTACTTTCCCCTACAGAAGGGTATATTAACATCATGTATAATTGTTAAATCATTGTTATTAAATTATAAAAGAACCGCATACATAAATATGATATCATATATGATATTCTAATATTGCTTTGTTAATAATATTTCAGCAATATCATTGTTTTGGGTGTTAACTGATTCATTTTTCTTAAATGTTTTGTTATGTAAGTCATATTTGTTATAGAGAGTATGTATTTTAATCATATCCAGAATGATATTAAGTTCATAAAAATTATTTTTAATCATAAAATGAAAATTATTCTTGAATGGTTATGATGGGGAATGAATCTCATCGTGTTTGTGGAGACGGTAATCCCTACATACGCACAAGCGGCAATATTATTCTATTGATGGTGAAATCATATGTAATTGGATGGTATATTACATATACAAAATATTTAAAATTTTACATTTATTATTTACATCAATTATACTCATTATTATACTCATCCAAATAATGAAGTGTTGAATAACAAACTACACCACGACGTGGAGACAGTAAGCCGTACGTACGCACGTATAGTGACTTTTTCATTCATAGGATGGATAGAATAATGAATATGGTTGAACCATATTTTTAATAAAATTATAGTATGTAGAAGGTACTGGAGTTATTATTTTGGTATGGAAATAACAAATAAAGAGGAAGTGGAAGAAGATAATAACTTTGAAAGAGGTGATGAAATTATTACCTCTTCTTCAGGTGCTTCTTTTTTGATTTGATCAAAAAAGTTCCTTAGGATGGATTTACGATCAAAGTAAGGCCTCTAGGATAAATTGAGGGTAGATGGAAATATATTGGATCAGGGTTTTTCCATGGAAAATGGATTTGGAGTTGTGATTTTGAGAGAAGAGGAAGTACCCTTTTATAAGAGAGTTAAGGGTCACTTTAGGAGAATCTTGAAATATTATTTTATTATAAATTAATTTTCCGTTTATAATGGCTCAAAATAAATTTATTTTGAGAATAAGGTGGGAATGGGTCAAAATACTAGGTTTTAGACAAGTTTAGGTATCCTACTAACCTTATATTTTAGATTTAACTCTTAGTTAAATAGTTTAACTTTTACAATGTCTTCTTGTATTTTTATATTACATTGTTAATAAACTTAGTATAAAATTCCAAGATAACCCAAAGTGGTTCATTAATTACATATCTATAATTATATAATTCATTTATCCAAACTTTACATTTTTTGGAATATTATATCATTTAATAATATAGTATTTGTTTTAAAAACTCATTTATGTCAATTTTGACTCTATTTAGTATTTGGTTTTTGTGAAAGTCAATAAAACTTGATTAATTAGAAACAAAATACATTAAATAAATTATAACAGGTAATATTAAACTATAAAATTATTGTAATGCATCAAAAGTCTCAATTTACATTTATTTGGATATTTATAATATCAATTATTTTAATCTTTCATTAATAAGGTAATTATTGCATCATCATTGTGTCATAACTAAATTTCATTATTTAATGTATTAAAATTTCAATAAAATACCTTGATGTAGGAAATATTTTTTTATTTCTAATTAATATTTATAGTGTAATTTATCTTATGTATAACCCTATATTAAATTTTTTTTAGTTTTTAAAATTTGAATTTAACACTTTTAACTCTTCTTTAAAAAAAATAATAAATTTCTTAATCTAATCTAAGTGGATAAAAAAGGATAATATTTTATTACTAAGGATGATTGTGGTCAAAATACACTTATCCTATATAATTAGTACAAGTGTTAGGGTAATTATTATATTATTTTTACCTTTAATTACCCTGTTTGCTTTTAACCGTGGTAAATAAATTTCAAAAGTTACTATTCACCAAAAATTATTTGCATCCTATTGAACCATATTTTACTTAATGATTTCAGCCGTTTCTCTAGAATTTTTTAAATTCAATTCACAGAAGTTGTAAAATTACATTTTATGCAAATTTGCAAATGTGCCTAGAAGGTGGGTAAAAGACATTAAAAAGTTCAATAAAATGTTATATATCAAATCTTATTATAAAATGACTCAAATTAATTAAATTGGAATAATATAAAAATTGTGTATCTATTTTAACTTTAAAATAAATTTAAATAAAAATAATAATTATTTAAATAAAAGTTGGTTTTAAGCAATAACGTAGTGTTTTTCACTATTCATCAAAAATTGAAAGATTTCAGAAAAATACCACAAATTCACCCTAATCTAATTTTGATATTTCAAATCCAAAAATGAAGTCCATTTTGAAAAATAAAATATATAAAATCTTAAAAAATGGGTATTACTATTCATAACTGCTTTTTTAAACATCTAGTTTGATTTGTCGTGGTGTGCTAGAACTCGATGTTGTGTACAGTGCAAGCTATTGCATTATTCAAATAGAAGAGTAGCGTGGATGATTTGGGTGTTACATTCTCCCCTCATTCAAATAATTTCTTCCTTGAAATTTCTACAGAATTACTACATAAAAAAATTCGGGTGTTTCTTCATCATAAGTTCCTCAGGTTCCCACGTTGCCTCATCCATTTTATGGTTTCTCCAAAGAACTTTTACCAGACGAGTCATCCAGTTTCTCAACACTTGTTCTCTAGTATCAAGAATCTTGACAAGCACTTCACAATAACACAGATCAGGTTCCAGTTCTATTTCTTCATAGGTGAGTACATGCTTTAGGCCATGCATGTATTTTATCAACAGTGATACATGGAACGCATCTTGAACTTTGGAGAGACTTAGAGGCATTTCCAAATGGTAAACTAAAAATCCAATTCATTCTAGAATTTCAAAAGGCCTGATGTACCTAGGACTTAATTTACCCTTCTTACTAAATCATATTACATCCTTCCATGGAGATACCTTCCATAAAACATTATCTCCTACTTGAAATTCCAAATCATTCCTTCAATTATCGTTATTGCTCTTTTACCTACTTTGAGCTTCTTTGATGTGGGTTTGGATAATATTCACATTTTTCATTATTTCCTCAACAAGTTATGGGCCTATGAGTTTTCTTTCACCAATATCATCCCAACAAGTTGGTGTGCAACATCTCTTTCCATATAACACTTGATATGGTGCCATCAAAATACTTGAATGGAAGCTATTTTTATATGAAAATTCTACCATAGGTAAATATTGATCCCACATACCTTGAAAGTCATGTGAGAAAGATCTCAACATATCTTCTATGGTTTTAATAGTCCGTTTTGATTTTCTATCAGTTTGAGGGTGGTAGGTAGTGCTCAAACAAAGTTCAGTGTCTAGGGATTTATAAGTAATTTTTCAGAATCTTGATGTGAAATGAGGATCATGATAAGAAATAATTTATAGGGGTACTCTATGAAGTATTAAAACTTCATTAATATATATTCTTACTAAACGTTCAAGTGGTAAATATTCTCTTATAGCAAGAAAATGTACTAACTTGGTTATATGATCAACAATGACCCATATTGCATTATTCCTTCTAGGAGTATTTGGTATCACCATGACAAAGTCCATCATAATATCATCCCATTTCCACTTAGTATGGTAAGAGGTTTCATGACTCCTCTAGGATATTGTCTTCCAGCCTTCACCTATTGACAACCCATACATCTTGACACATAATCAGCAATCTCCCTTTTTATTTTATCCCACCAAAAAAGTTCCTTCAAATCTCTATACATCTTTTTTCTTTTGTGTTGTATAGAGAAATTGGAGTTATGGGTATCATCCAATAATTCCCTTTTTAGATCAGGTATGTTAGGAACACAAATTCTCTTCCCAAATTTCAAAATTCCATCTTTATATATGAAGTAAATAAATCTCCCATCATTCACAGCTTTAATTTTCTTTTGAAACTCCTCATAATCAGTCTAAAAACTTTTTATACTTTCCAATAAAGATGGTTTGGAAGCCATTTGAAAAAGTATTGATGTTTCACCTTCCATGATTATTCTCATATCCATCTTCACTATATCCATGAACATAAGATTCTTTTCAACTCCCATCTTGTTCAAAACTCCAGGATCCTTTCTCCTAAAATCATTTTCCACTTTATTTTCCTTCCCCAAGTGGTAGTGTATAGTGTAATCATAATCCTTGAGTAGTTCAATCCATCATATTTGCCTCATGTTGAGTTCTTTCTGTGATAAAATATACTTTAAACTCTTGTGATCGGTATATATTTCACATTTTTTCCATATAGATAATGTTTCCAAATCTTTAGAGCAAAGATTATAGTTGATAACTCGATATCATGAGTAGGATTGTTTTTTTCATGAATTTTTAGTCGTCGTGATGCATAGGAAATAACTCTATCAATATGTATAAGGACACAACCAAGTCCTTTCTTTTAAGCGTCACAATAAATAAAAAACTCATCATTCCTCAATGGTAGAGTCAAGATAGAAGAATTGAATAATCTTCTCTTATATTCTTCAAAAAATTATTCACACTCTTTTTTTCAAACAAATTTAACCCCTTTACAAGTGAGCTTGGTTAAGGGGTTAGCCAATCGAGAAAAATTCTGGACAAAATGCCGATAATAACCTGCTAAACCAATAAAACTGCGTACCTCGGTTATACTCTTTGGTGTTGGAGATTCTTGTATTGATCTTGTCTTAGAAGGATCAACATATATTCCATCCTTAGAGACAATATGGCCAAGAAAAGAAATCTCTTGATGCCAAAATTCACACTTTCTAAACATCCCATATAATTCATTTCTTTTAAGAGTCTTTAGAATAGTGCTCTAGTGATTTTCAAGATCTTTGTATATTTTTGAGTATACTAAGATATCATAAATAAATATCACTAAAAATTAAGTAAGATATTCCTTGAAAACTCTATTAATTATATTCATGAAGACAGAGGGTGAATTAGTCAGTTCAAAAAGCATTACTGTAAACTCATAATGCCCACACCTGGTACGAAATATTGTATTCAGAATGTCTTCCTTCTTCACACAAAACTATTGATATCTAGATTGAAGGTCATTATTTTAAAAAATATTGATCTCCATGAAGTTTATCTAATAAATCATCAATGACAGGTAGGGGATAATTTTTATTTATTGTTATAGAATTGATCTCCATGTAGTCAATTCCTAACTACAAAGATCTATCATTCTTCTTAACAAAAAGAATAGGGGATCCCCATGGAGAAACACTAGGATGAATAAATCCTTTATTACTTAATTTCTCTAGTTGTTTCTTTAGTTCCACTAATTCCACAGTTTTCATTCTATAAGGGGTATTAGATATTATTCTTGAACCAGGAATTAAATCAACTGAAAACTCAATTTCTCATTCTAGAGGATGTCCAGGTAAATCCTCTCAAAATACATCAACATATTCTTGCACAATAGGTATATCCTCTATCTGAACATTCCTTTCCTCACCCATAGTTATTTGACTCTCTTCCTCCCCAATAATTGAATTTAGTAGAGCTACTAGGGGTGTATCTAGATGAGAATCATATGTTGATGTTCCTATTATAAATATAAGGTATTTCTTATCATCATCAAAAATTGTAACCTCTTTATTCTTACAATAACTTTTTACATCATGGTCTGAAATCCAATACATACTGAGGATTATATGAAATTCAATCATTGGTATCACAATAAGATCAACAGATAAATCACATTTATATGCCATAATGGTAACGGATTAACTTTGTTGCAATGATACTTCCCTTAAGAGTTTTGACTAACAGGTCCCTTGTTAAATAAAATTGGAAATATCAAAGTTTCTTGGAAAACTGGGATGATATGAAAGAATGTGATGATATATAATCAAATAAAGCATTGGATAAATTCAAGGAAGCAATTAATGTACCTTTCAACATGCCATTTGGAACTTCAACCTCTTCAGTTGTGATCTCATAAGCCTGTCCTTTCTCTCTTGGCCTTTTCTGAGGTAGGTTTCCTTGACTCTTAGGACAATCATTTGCATAATGTCTCATTTCTCTACAATTGTATCATTCTGCATTGATAGCCTCTTTCTTTCCTTTGAAATCATGAGCTTGGTGTCCTTTTTCTCCACACATGTAACAAAATCACATTTCCTTCAAGCAAGTACTGGGGTGTTTCTTCCCACGTTTACTACAGGATGGAAATTAAACTTTTACCTTCTTCCCTTTATTTCCATTTCTTGAGTGTTCAGCAGTTCTCTTATTCTCTTTCTTTGCTTTAAAGTCGCAAGACTTAGAGAATTCCTTTTATGTCTTCATAACACATAAGACAATATCTTTGTATGATTAGAAGGATTGTGAGACTAATGCTAAATGGATAAATATTTTTAACCCATCAAATAATCGATCAATCTTACTCCTTGGGTTACGTATATAATCTACAGCATGCCTTGATAACCTTGTAAAGTTAGCATCATACTTTGGGATATTCTCATCCATCTTTTTCCTTAGACTCATAAATTTTCATTCCATGTCCACTCGATGGTCATGAGGAAAGTATTTTTATAAGAAAATATCTTTAAACTCCCTCTATTTCATATTTGATACTTCTTCATCCTCCTTTTTCTTTTGAATTAATAACCACCATTGATCTGCATCTCCTGTGAGGTGATAAACTGCCATGACAACTTTTTTCCCTTTCACTACTCCCCAAATCATGAAATATATTCTCAAAGGAAATTATCCATTGCTTAGCTACAAATAGATTTTTAGTCCCATTGAATGTTCTTGGTTGTTGCCTCATGAAGCTTTCTAACATTTATCCTCCACGTTGTGGATCAAGGTGCTCCATACGGGTATGGTTATTATTCATAACCTGAGTGAGTTGTCCCAGTATGGTTATAAGCTATTCAACACCAGGTGCATCTCCAGCTCCACTATAATTATCTTGAGTAGGAGTACAATCCCTACATATATTACATACATTTATATGGTTTGTATTCCGTCCACTAGGTGCGATTTCTAAACAATAGCATACACTAGATTAGTTTATGAATCACAACACATAATTCCATACTAGTAAAATACATATCATAAAAAAATTTACATATAATCCATAATCATAAAAAAATTGTTTTCTTTGAGAAATTATTTACTCATAAATCATTGATAATTGTTTGTAAATAAAATTTTAATTATCCTAATCATATCCTCCAAGAGTTGCGTAACTAAGAGTGCAACAAGGCTCTTTGTAGTGCACCAGTTCCCATTCGAGTCTAGCTCAAAGTAGTGTTTTCAGATTTTACCCCTAGATACATCCATGTTAGAGCCGTCTCTACCTACTTGTATCCAGAAAGGGATGTATTTCTTGGAAAATTCAAAAAATCTCTACATCACCAAAATTATAAGAAGTTCTTCTATAATAATCTTAAATGTTTATCTTATGGTAATGTTCTCTAATTAGAGTTTTTCTAAATCTAGTTTCCAAGGTTTGTACTAAACTTCTTCTGATACCAACTATAAGGCCCATAACCTAGTTACCTAGAGTTGGTGCATTATTACGTAATATTGGCATGATCACAAGAGATCAAGTCTCGAAAGACTGATAAGTTTAGTAGCCTTGGAAGTACTAGATACAGACCTAAGTTTTATATTACATTCAGAAATAAAAAAGCATTGTGTCCCCTTTGAACACACTCATATCCTTTTTCCTATCCCTGTATATTAATCATAATATACTTTTTCACATCTTGGGAAAAAGAAAACATAATAAAGGGGTGATCTCATATGCTCAATAAGGATAACAATATGATGGAAAACTGTCATAAATAAGCACAAACATTTAAGGAAATGTATAAGACTAAAATACAAGCATTTTAAACATAATCTTAAGCATAATATGGAAAAGATAAATCAAATAATTCAATTTACTTATTCAGATGGATATTCTAATAGTCAAATAATCACATGTAATATCAATAGTTAATTTCATAATGATATAATGCATAATTCCAGACATCATAACCACATAGTAAAGTCCTCGTGCCAAGAATACAAATAATATTATGTCAAGGCATTGTTAAAAGACACAAGTTTGTCTCATGAGACCTACCGATGCATTGATGAGCTACAGTGGGATCCAACTATCACTAACTAACTCCAATGCATTCCTCATATGAAAAGGTTGAAACATAAAATAAACATTCGTATTAAAACTAGCATATGAAATGTTAATACTTTAACCATAACCCATCAATGGTATAAAAATAAAACATCCATAGTCAAACATATCACAAAACATTCAATACAATATGGAAGATTTTATCATAATAAATCAACTTCAAACAAGTGTAAAATACATCAAAGGATGATAACATATATGAAATCAAAACTATTTGAGAGAAATATATATTTCTATTTTCAAATCATATAAAAGTCACATAATCATAAAAGAAAAAATTTATTTTGAAAATATTCTTATAATATTATAAGTGAAGCTTCAAAGGTGTTATAATGGAGGAAAATAGATGCACCCTCCATATATGTTAAAAAACATTCTTACCTTAATTTGTTGAAAAGGTCAAAACGTACCTTGTTTGGAAAACGACAGAAAGATTCATTTCAAAACATTTTATAAAAAGTAAAACCAAGGTATAATTGAATTTAACCCATATTCTAGGAAATATTAAAAAAAATTTGAAATACATTTTTAAGAAACATGGATGAGGATGATAGAGAATTCCCAGTAAATGCTTACGTATAAACAACCTCAGATAATAAAGAGATTGTAAAATTTACCCTTAACTTGTACTTTTCTTTAGTAGAGGGTATGTTTACCTCCTGTATAATAGTTATATCATTATTATTAAATTATACAAGAACCACATACATAGAATATATCATATATGATCTTTTAATATTGCTTTGTTAATAACATTTCAGTAATATCATTGTTTTGGGTGTTAACTGAGTCGTTTTACTTTGTATGTTTTGTTATGTAAGTCATGTTTTTTATGGATAGGATGAATTTTCTTCATATCCTTAATGATATTAAGTTCTTAAACAATATTTTTAATCATAAAATTAAAATTATTCTTGAATTGTTACGATGGGGAATGAATTTCATTGCGTTCGTGGAGATGGTAATCCGTACGTACGCACGAGTGACAATATTATTATATTGATGGTGAAATAGTATATAATTGGATGGTATATTACATATATAGAATCACTAACATGTTATATTTATTATTTACATCAATTATACTTATTATTATACCCATCCAAATAATGAATATTTGAATAACAAACTACACCATGACGTGGAGATGGTAAGCCGTACGTACGCATGTATGGTGACTTTGTCATTCATAGGATGGATAGAATAATGAATATAGTTGTACCATATTTATAATAACTTTAAAATATTAAGATGCTACTGGATTTATTATTTTCGTATGGAAACAACAAATAAAGAGGAAGTGGAAGAAGATAAGAACTTTGAAAGAGGTGATGAAATTATTACCTCTTCTTCTGGTGCTTCCTTTTTGATTTGATCAAAATGGCTCCTTAGGTTGGATTTATGATAAAATTAAGGCCCCTAGGTTGAATTGAGGGTATTTTGAAATATATTTTATCAGGTCTTGGCCGAGCCAAATGGATTTGGAGGTTTGATTTTTAGAGAAGGGGGTGCACCCTTTTATAAGAGAGGTGAGGGTCACTTTAGGAAAAGCTTGAAATATTATTTTATTGTAAAAACGTTTTCAGTTTATAGTGGATAAAAATGGATTTATTTCTAGGATAAGGTTATTATGGGTTTAATTCCTCTCAACAAATAGGTTTTAGACAATTTTAGGTCACCATATTAACCTTATCTTTTATATTTAACTCTTAGTTAAATGGTTTAACTTTTACAATGTCTTCTTGTATTTGTATATTACATGATTAATAAACTTACTATAAAATTCCAAGAGAACGTAAAGTGGTTAATTAATTACATATATATCATTATATAAGTCCTTTGGACAAAAATTAGATTTTTAGGAATATTATATCATTTAATAATATTGTATTGTTTTTAAAACTCATTTATGTCAATTTTGACACTATTTAGTATTTGGTTTTTGTGAAAAACAAAAAACATTATTTCTTAGAAACAAATACATTAAATCAATATTAAAATGTCATATTAACATAGAAAATAATTTTAATGCATACAAAGTCTCAATTTACATTTATTTGGATATTTATAATATCAATTATTATAATCTTTCATTAATAAGGTAATTACTACATCATCATTGTGTCATAAATAAATTTAATTATTTAATGTCTAAAAATTATAAATAAAATACCATCATGTAGGATCTATTTTTATATTTATAATTAATATTTGTAGTCAAATTTATCGTATGTATAACCCAATATTAAAAATGGTTTAGTTATTAAAATTTGAATTTGACACTTTTAACTCTTCTTTAAATAAAATAATAATAAATGTCCTAATCTAATAAAAGTGGATAAAAAAGGACCATATTTTATTCCTAAGGTTGGTTTTGGTATAAATAAACTTATCCAATAGAATTAATATATGTGTTATGGTAATTATAATATTATTTTTACCTTTAATTACCCTATTTACTTCTAACCGTGGTAAATAAAATTCAAAAGTTACTATTCAGTAAAAATTATTTTCATCATATTGAACCACATTTTACTTACTGATTTCAACCATGTCTTTTGGATTTTTGAAATTCAATTCACAAAAATGGTAAAATTACGTTCTATGAAAAATTTCAAATGTGCCTAGAAGGTGGGTAAAAGACATTAAAAAGTTCAATAAAATTTTATATATCTAATCTTATTATAAAATGACTCCAATAAATTACATTGGTCTAATATTGGAATTAAATATCTATTTTGAATTTAAAATGAATTTAAATAAAAATATAAATTATTTAAATAAAATTTGTTTTTAAACAATAACATAGTGTTTTTCACTATTCATCAAAAATTGAACGTTTTTAGAAAAATACTAAAAATTCACCATAAGATAGTTTTGATATTATGAATCCAAAAATGATGTCCATTTTGAAAAATAAAATTTCTAAAATTTCTAAAAGTGGGTATTACTATTCATAACTGCTTTTTAAACGACTATTTTGATTGTTCGGGGTGTGCTAGAACTTGATGTTGCGTACAGCACAAGCTATTTCATTATTCAAAGAGAAGAATATTGTGCAATCTTTGGGTGTTATATATAAGTTGATCATTTCCAATACTAGATATATTATCTTCCTCACAAGATAAATAACTATATAAACTATGAGTATTAATAACCTTCCTCCTTCTAGGTTTCATTTCTAAACAATGAAATATACTAGATTAACTCATAAAATTATGAATTTTAAATCATAATATATAATTCAAAAAATGGTGTAACACTTAGCATAAATTAAAATTTATTTATTGTTTAACTTATTATAATAATATTTGGTTTCCTTGGGAATATTGTTTTTTGAAATCATTCATAATGTTTTATAAGGAAAATGGGAATTATCCTAAGGATATCCCCAAATAGTGTCAAACTAGGTGTATAGTAAGGCCGATTTTTTCACTAATTGATTATCGATTCAATCCTAATGTGCCCATTTCGGGGTTATTACCCCTAGGTACTTCAGTTATAGAACAATGTCCACATTAGTATCTAAAAAATTATATATTTTAAGGAAAATCACATAATATCAACCTTAAACAAAGTTTAGGATATTCTCTTATAATTATCCTCAAATTCTATTTTAGTGTTATGTTCCCTGATATATGTTTTCATAAATATAGTTCCCAATGTTTCTACTAGTGTTCCTATGTTACCAACTGTAATGACCCCAACCCCATTAGCTTGAATCCCATGCCCTACTCTATTACATTAGAATAAGATAAAATGAATTTAATCCCTAAGGAACAATCATTTTAGTAGTTTTGGAGAACCATATATATATATGATTCCCATTTTATATTGGGAAAATAAAAAAAATCATAACACATAAAAAAATGCTCAATATCCTTGAAAACTCATTCAAAGGATTCAACTTCAGAACTTGGGGAATGGAAAAAATAATGGTGAGATAAAATTATCAATGAGGGTAAGTAAAGAGGAATAATTCATGAATTATTAAATAATAATCTGAATTGAAAGTTAAATAACTGAACACATGTGTTAATTAATCAATAACTTGATAATGATATGGTAGGAATAAAAATGATCAAATAATATCATATAAATAATCACATGAACTTGTAACCTGACTATGGATACTCTATAAAAAAATAATCACATTTAATAACAATAATTATGGAATGAATAATGTTATACATCTAAAATATCAAGATCTATCCTAATACAGTTAATTTCAATATATATCATCAATATAGTTTAATTTTATGGGTAGAAACCCATCTTATTTGGTCAACTAATTTGTCTCATCATACTACTAATGCATCGAGGGGATTACATTAACTGGTACCCAAACCATGTACATCATATCCAAATCATTCCTTATATATCAAATAATTGATTTAATTTATAAACAATGATCCTTATCAAATATCAGTATTAAGTAAATGATATGGATTTATCAATATATCCCTAGTTAATCAAATAAATTTCAAAGTAAACACTATATATAAAAATGGTATACGACATAGGTAATAATCATATCCATCACACAATAATATTTATATTTAATATAAATTTAATTCCCATTGAAAAATTATTACAATAAATTAATTATTTCAAGAGAAAGTTAATGATCACAAAAGAAAGTGAGTATGAACAATAACTCTTACCATTTGGTAATTTTTAAGTAAAACCCCATTGAATGAAATAAATCAAATTGAAATTTAAAATACCATGAATAATTAAGTATTCATGATATTACATTTCAAAGGGGTGGTATATGCACCACTTAAAGTGAATTGGTGCATAATAACAAATAAGTCTCAATGGAATTTAAATTGAGACCAAATCACTTACCACACACTTACTTTTTAATAAACATGATTTAACCTCCTATATAGTGGTTTTCAAAATATAAATAACTTAAAACAGAACCAACTTAATATTTATAATATCATTTATGATCCTTTTATGACCTTTTATCACCTGTTTGATAATAATATTTCATTATTTTCATTGTTTTGGGTGTTAATTGCCTTATTTTCTCATGCATGTTTTGTTATTAATGATCGCATTCTTGATAATATTATAGAGTTTCATCATATAAAGAATAATAATCAAGAAATAATTATATTATTTATACATAAATTATACTTTTAAATCCAATCATGAGTGATGGTTATGAAAAATGAAGTGTGTTACGATCATGGAGATAGTAGGTCATACGTACACATGAGTAACGTTTCCATTTTTCACTGATCATTATAAAAAGGGAGGTAAGTAATATTTTAATTTTATATAATGATAATAATAAAATTAATAAAATATTATATACTTATATATTTCACCTAAGTGTTTTGGTGATGAAAATAGAGTTACATCGATTCGTGAAGGACGTAGTCCACACGTAAATGAACGATGTTATCATCTTTATGTGAGTGAAAAGGTAACAAATAAAATGATATATATCACATTTATAGAATGATAAATATGTAATTAATGTCATTATTATTTCTTTTATATCATATGTATTTATTAACTATAACCTTATTACATTCCATGTGAAGCGTTAGTGAGCGGTTTTCCACCATACAAACGAGCGATATTAATTTATCCCCTATGGAATAGAAAGTAAATATATACATATATATATATTATAGTGACTCTATAGTTATAAATATGTTATAAATATCATATATATATATATACTTTTATCCATCATTATAACCAAAATTGAGATGTTTAAATGTAAAAATAAACGATATTGGTTTGTGAGGCGGTTATCCATTGTACACAAAAATAATGATTTCGTAACTCATTTTATGTAATTGGAGATGGTTTTAGGTCATTTAATTTTATTGAAAAATCATAATATATTGAATATACTCTGGAATTTATATCATCATGGTTTAATAAAAATTGAAGTAGGTGGATAAAGAAGTAAAATAAAGACGCTCGTTGAATAACATTACCTCTTCTTCATGTATCCTTATTAGGCTTTCACTAAAGGATTAAAATGATGGATTTATACCAAAAATAAAAAAATATACGATTATTTTAGTGAATTTGGGAAGTTATTTTTTTCATTTTTCTTCCAACCCAAAGAGGTTTGAAGGTGCGAATAAGTGAGGGGAGTGAGTTTCATTTCATAATTGTGGAGGAGTGGCATTCTTGTAAATACCCAAAGGTATAACTATTGGGAGGTCTCCCATACTTCATGTGCCTCAAAACTAGATAAAAAATCTAGGGTAAGGTTTATTTTGTTGATACACACTTCCACCATAAAAAATAAATGACATTTTAATCACATATTCCTTAGTCTATGTTTTCTCAATTTTAACCTCTTATTTTTACCACAATAACTTGTATCTATTTACCTAGGTAATTTATCGATTAAAAATAAAATTAAAATGTAATTTATTATAAAATTCTAACCTACTTATTCTGAATATGAAATCCAATTTATTAAATAAAAATCCTATGTGTGTGTAAAATTATTTTTAATACAAATGCATGTAATGCACAAAACCCTTTTTAACCTCAATCATGGTAGTTAATTTTAATTGTTTTTACTAATCGTTATGGTAAAAAATTAAGTTGAAATTATTATATAATATAAATTATTATGATTAAAAATATTTAATCCAATTTAATAAATCCAACTCACATAATTGGATAAATTTAATTTAAAATTAATCTCTTGGATGTGATGAGAAAACAAGTTTTTAAAGTGAAAGTGTTCAAATGTTTACAATGTTTTTATATCTAAATTCAATATTAAAATAACTAAAATGACATAAATTGAATTTATTAATATAAAATTAAACTAATTTTACTTTATAAACAATTTAAAATGCAATTTCATGTTATAAATTATTTTTAAAAATATATAATTTTCAATTAAAATTCAGTATTTTTCACTATTCATCAAAAAATCAAACTTTTCAGAAAAATACCAAAAAATAACAGTAAGATAATATCAATATTTTGATTTAAAAAATGAATTTTACTTTATAAAATTAATTTTTTAAAATTTCAAAAAATTAATTATAAATTATGCATGTGAAGCATGATTAAATTGTCTTTTAGAAAAAATATTGTTTTTCAGAAAACATTTCTTTCTATTTTAAATGATTATTATTTTATTTATTATAAATATATATCTCATAAATGTGTGTAAATTATATATTTTAAATATTTATTTAATATTATTCTTGCACACAATTCCAATTTCTAGGAAATAACTATCATATAATAATATTAATAATATATTGTTTTTTGGTAAAACTCGACCTCGCATGTAAGGAAATCATTTGAAGAAACTAGTTTTTGCATGTAATTCAAGGTAAGCTCAATGTTGTGGGTAATATAATCTAAAATTAATATTGCATGTAACTTAAGATAAATTCAATGTTATGTGTCACATACTTTATTGAATAAAATTTTATTCATCTAGAATTTCTAGGCATTACATTCTCCCTACCTAAAATAAATTTTGTCCTCACATATTAAACATGATCTTGGAAATAAAGTGTTCTAAATTTTGAGATTATTTTATTGTAAAACCCCACATTATAAAAGGTTTAATAAAATATACTCTTAATAAGATAGAATGGGAAGTATGAATGTCATCTGGAATAATCACATGACTGGGTTTCCAAGTAAGAGAACATAAGTGGGAAGTGAAAACATGGATATGAAAAAAAAATAGAGCTCAGATACTAATGGAGAGTGTAAGATAACATTGATCAAAAGAAAATGGTCGATCCATAGAAGGTTAACAATCAAAAGTACAAAAACCAAATAGATTTGAAATACCATTGATAACATCATAAATGATTGTAATAGGATAACATTTTTTTTCAAGATCCTTTTTATTAAAGTTGAGGAATTATTTTAGAGTCTAGGAATATATGGAAATATATTTAATTGATATGTTTCTATTTAATAATAAAATTTCATCCTTTTGTTTTTCTTGGATCAATTTCCAATCCATCCCATATTATAAGAAATCAATATCAAAAATGAATTTTTTTAGGCCTTAAGCACTAAAATTGACTTTTAACATATCATCAGATCCATTAAATGTGTGAAACGATATTTCATAAATATCCAACTATTTTACAAAACCAATATGCTTAGCACAAATTATCCAATATGAATAAATTTATATATATTAAAGTAATACTTTTATCCTTAAACCCTCATCTAAAGTTCAAATTAAACCATTTCATAAATGTTTAACTTTATGACCCTTATAAAAGATTAATATCCAAAATTGAATTTCAAAAATTAACTCGTAATTAATCTTCAAACAACATGAATTATCTCTTAATCATCATATACCAAACAAGTGAATAACTTCTTAAAACATGGTAATAACATGAATTTCCATAAAACTTTATTGAAAATATGCATTTTTCATTATTTTTTTAGTAAAATATAGATTTTTGGATATGTTTCTTAAATCCAAAATTTTTGTAAACTCTATCAAGCATAAACCACCTTTACAACAAATCATTGATCAGTTTCAAGGAAGTAGGTACTATCCATTTTACTTTATCCATATCAATCATCTCTTTATCCGAATATCAATATCTCAAATTCAGGAATATATTAAGGGTTATCTTTCCCTTTATCATTTTTTTCCCAAGGAGTTCAACTTTCCATTGAATCATTATTATTGGTCATTAATTTTGTTCAACATATTCTCTAAAATCCTTAATGAAATAATACTACAGTACAATCCTGATACATTTCATAATTGTTATAATGATGAAATCATTGATAAAATACTCAAATTAAAAAAATTACCTAATACAACCATGAGTACATTAATCATTCCACTTTGATTTTATCAATAACATATGCTTGACTTTGATCCCTTACCTTTCTCTGAGGTAAATTCCTTTGATTCTTATGGAATTTATTTTTGTAATTATTTATTTCCCTATAGTTGTAATGACCCATTTTTTGATATACCATCCTATTATTCTCTTACTTCCCTTTGAAGCCATAATATGTGGAGAATTATTTCCCTATATTTATAGCATATAAAACTATTTCATCATATAAAGAAACATTTTGAGAGACCATCAACCTTCAGAGACTTGGCTTAAGACCTTCAAAGAGATGTCTAATATTACCATTTGTGTTTCATATACGATCTCTAGAAAACTTAAATAACATTGTAATGGTATCTTTATACTCTGAAATACCTTCTTCTTCCTTTTTATTTAGGCTAAGAAACATTCTCTTCATCTTACTTAGTTTCTCATGAGAGAAATATTTTTCAAAGAATATATCCTTAAAATATTTCCATTATATGAGTTATATTTTATATTACTCTCTATTATTCTAGATCAAATACCACCATTGATCAATATCACCTTTCAGAAAATATAATGCAAGTTTAACCCTTTCTTTTTAACCACATAACTACTCCATAAATTTATTTTCAAGATACTTAATCCATTACTTAGCTTACATTATCTCAGTAATACCATAAAATGATGGGGGACTATATCGAATAAAGTGGTCCAATATATTAGAATATTGTTATGGGATAGGTTTCTCCATCCAGGCGTGTTTATTTATGATAACCTGATTAAGATTCCCTAATATATCCATAACTTGATTAGTTCCAATACCATCTGTATTGTATTCCTTAGTAGAGAAATCTCTACATGGGCCATGAGTATTAATACCCTTCATCCTTCTAGGTTCCATTTATTAATAATATAATATACTGGATTATCTCATAAAATTATGAATTTTAAATAATAAGGTATAATTCTAAAAATGGTGTACGACTTAGTATAAATTAAAAGTTATGCATTGTTCAACTTAGAATAATAAACTTTGGTTTCATAGGGAATATATTTATTTTAAAATCCTTCATGATGGATTGTAAAGAAAATATGAATTATCCTATGTATATCCCATAGGAGTTTCAAACCAGGTGTCAAGTACGGCATTTTATCATGCACCAGGTAAAGATCAGTTCAATCCCAATGCACCCTTTTTTGAGTTATTACTTCTAGGTGCACTTTTTCTCGACCCATGTCCACTTGTAGTATCTATGTAGGGATGTATTATAAGAAAAATCAAATGATTTCTACACTAAAAAAATTAGGATGTTCTTTTATACTTATCCTTGAATTTCTTCTTAGGTTTATATTCCCTATTCTATGTTTTCCTAAATCTAATTCCCATGATTTCTACTAAACTTCCTCTGATACCAAATGTAATTTCCTCAACCTCAGTAGCCTGGAGTTGGTGCCATACTTTATTAAATTGGGATAAGACACAAGTAATATAATATCTAAAGTCCAATCAGTTTATTAGTTTTGGAGAACCAGATACACACATGATTCCCACTTTATATTGGGAAAAGGAAAATAAAACATAACACACAAGAAAATAAAATGATTAGCATCCTAGAAAACTCATTCAAAGGATTCATCTTCATAACCTAGGGAAAGGGGAAAATTAAGATTAAGCTCAAATTATAATTAAGGGTAAGTAAAATGGAATAATTAATAAATAATTAAATAATAATAAATATAAAAAGTTAAATAACTAAACACATATGAAAATTAATCAATAACTTTATTGTAATATGAAAGTAATAAAAGATGATTAAAGAATTCCACATAAATAATCACAGGAGCTTGAAACATGACCATGGATACTATAAATAATCTAATAATCACATGGAATATAAATAATAATGGAATGTATAATTTCAATCATCTGAACTATCAAGATCTATCATCAATATAGTTAATTTTAAGATCTATCCTCAAGAAAGTTTAAGTACATGTGTGAAAACATATCTGATTTGGCCAACTGATTCATCTCATGAGACTATCGATGCATCGAGTGGATTATATTAAATAGTCCCCAAACCATGTAACACATTCCAAAATAATTCCTAAAATATATAATAATCTATTTAAGTCATAAACAATGTGCCTTATCAAATATATATATTGAGTAAAGGATACGAATTTCCCAATATTTCTTTAGTTAATAAAATAATTTTCGAAGTAAAACATGTTTGTAAAATTGGTATAAGATTTAGGAAATAATAATTTATAAAACACGAGGATATTTATATTTAAGATAAATTTATTATCCAATGAAAATTTAGTATAAGAAAGTGATTCTTTCAAGAGAAAGTTAGCAATCACAAAAGAATGTGAGATTTCACAATATCTCTTACCATTTATTAATTTTTAATTCAAATCACCTTCTATGGAATAATTCAAATTGAAACTCAAAATATCATTAATAATAAATTATTCATGATATTAATTTTTAAAGGGTCTGTATATACAACAAATAAAATTGAATTAGGTCATAATAACAAAGAATTCTCAATTGAATGTAAATTGAGATAAAATACATTACCTCATGCTTCCTTTTGATTGAATATGATTTAACCTCCTATATAGTTATTCTAAAAGTGTTATTAACTTAAAAAACCACGTTAATATTTTTAATATCATATATTATCTTTCTATAACATTTAATCACTCGTTTGATAATAATATTTCATTATTTTCATTATTTTGGGTGTTAGTTGTGTTGTTTTCTCATGTGTGTTCTGTTATTAGTGATATGATTCTTGCACATATTATAGAGTTTCATCATATAAAATATAATAATAATGAAATAAATTTCATATTTATACATCAATTATACTTTTAAAAACAAGAATTAATGATTATTATGAAAAATGAAGTATGTTGTGATCATGTAGTTGGTAGGTCGTACGTACACATAAATAACATTTCAATTTTTCACCAATCATTATAGAAATGGGGTAAGTAATATTTTGCCTATAAATATGTATAATAGTAATATAAATACTATATTATATACTTATATATTTCATCCATGTGATGTGGTGATGAAAAGAGAGTCACATCACTTTGTGAAGGCGATAGTCCACAGGTACACGAACCCTTTTATCCTCTTTACATAAGTGAAAAGGTAAGAAATAAAATGATATATACTATATTTAAATAATTATAAACATTTAATTAATATCATAATTATGTAATTTATATCACATATATTTATTAATTATAAACTTATTACATTCCATGTGAAGCATTAGTGAAAGACGAATCACATCGCTTCGCGAAGCAATAGTCCACTATACACGTGAGAGCTTTTGTAATATCTACTATGGAATGAAAATTAATATGTGTGTGTGTGTGTGTGTTTTTGTGAGAAATAGTGGATAAAAAGGTATTAATATGTCATACATATCATATATATACTTTTTATTCATCATCATACCTAACCTTGAGAGGTGGAACTGGAAAAACGAATGACATTAGTTTCTGAGGTGGTAGTCTTCTGTACACATGAACGATGATTTCATAACCCATTTTTTGGAAGTTAAGAAGAATTAAAGTAATTAATTTATTATAAAAACATTAAATTATATGGAATATATTATTTTTATTATATCATCATGTTTTAATAAAAATTGATGGTGGTGGCGAAATAAGTCAAATAAAGATGCTCGTTCAAGAACAATACCTCTTCATCAAATATCCTCCTTAGGTTTTCACTAAATCATTAAAAAGATGGATTTGTGCCCAAAATAATTCTTCTAGGGGGAGGTTAGAAAAATTCAAAAGTTACAAGGGTAGGTTTTTTACCATCCAAATATTTCTGAAGGTGTGAAGAAGTGAGGGGAGTGAGTTCCCTTTTAAAATTGATGAGGAGTGGCATTCTAATAAATACCCAACTATTTGGAGGTCTAACTTACCTCATATGCCTCCAAAATAGATCCATAATGGAGTGTAGGGTTTATTTCATTGATAAAAAACCCCACAATACGAAAATAAATACATTGTTATCATATTATTCCTTAGTTATTATGTTTACTCAATTTTACTATTTTTGTTTTTACCACGGTGACTTATATCTTCTTATTTACCTAGATAATTTATCTTTTAAGACTAAAATTTAAATTAGATTTATTAGATAATTTATACCTAATTATTATAAATAATAAATCAAAATTATAAAATAAAACTCTTATGTGTGTATATAATTAGTTTTAATACAAATGCATGTAATGCGCAAAACCCTATTTTAACCTCAATTGTTGTAGTTAATTTTAACTATTTTCATTAATTATTATGGTAAAAAATTATGGTTTACTTATTAGAAAATATAAATAATTATGATTCCAAATATGGAATCTATTTTTCAAAATTTAAGTCACATAATTTATAGAATTTATTTTAAAATGAATCATATATACATGAAGAGAAAGTGAGTTTTTTAAGTGAAAATGTTAAAAAGTTTACAAAGTTCTAATATTGAAATTCAATATGACAATGATTATAATTAAAAAAATTGGATTAAAATAAAATTTAACTAATCTTAATTTAAAAAAATTTAAAAATTTAATTTAGCATTATAAATTATTTAAAATAAAAGGCATTTTTCAATTGAAATTCAATATTTATCACTATTTATCAAAAAATAAAACTTCTATGAAATTCCCAAAAATTCATCATAAGATAATAAAAATATTCTGATTTAAAAAATGAAGATTATTTTTTCAAAATAATTTACTAAAAGTTTTAAAAATAAATTTTAAATTATGTTCGCAAAGCATGATTAATCTGTCTTTTAGAAAAAAATTGTTTTTCAAAACACATTTTGTTCTCTTTTAAATGATTCATATTCTATTTATAATCAATGTATATCTAATAAATGTGTTATAACTATATATTTTCCTAATTTAGTTAATATTATTCTTTACAAATATTCTAACACCTAGGTTATAACTATCATATAATGATATTAATAATATATTTTTGTTTGGTAAAACTCATCTTTGCTTTTAATGTAAGCTTTTGAACAAAATCATTGTTATGTATAATGTAAGATAAACTCGGTGTTGAGTATAATGAAAGATAAACATATTCTTAAATGTAATGAATGCTAAAATCAATGTTTTATATCATGTATTCTATTGAATAAAATGTTATTATTTTATAATTTCTAGGTGTTACATTATACTTAACTGTCTATATTATCTATGTCCCATCAGATGACATTATATGACTATAGGATTTATGATTAATAATATCACCATAATGCTTCAATATTATTATCATAGAGGGGAACTATAATGACCTTTTTAATATGATATTTTCTCTTAGGACATTATCGTAATAAATTTAGGAAAACTAATAATCATTATATGATAAGGTATTTATTTATATTCAATTCCTTAAATATAAAAGTAATCTAAAGTAAAAAAATTAGTTGGTTCTAGGGAATCAACTCAGATATACTCCCAATTTAACTACATACAATCAATAACAAATTGGTTAGTTCTCACATATAAAACATGATTCCTATGAGTATGGATATAATTTTTGGGCCTACCATGTCTCTATGGATGGGGTTAATTCAAAAAACATTCTTTATTATAACTTTGATTAATGCAATATAACTACCTTGAGAAAATCACATAAGTAATAATTTACCCATGTATCCATTTTGTTCCATTGTCTACCATCTTGGATAATACAATAGTAAATACTTTTAATAAAATGATAATACTCCTATTATTTTAGTATAACCAAAAAATGAACAAATCATTGTTAATCCACTTATTAATCTACAATGGAATCTTATATGCACTTTGAAATTATAAATATATAAACTCATAATTATAATAAGTTTATATTACATATTACCTTAGCCTCACTGTGATCCTAGATCATAATTGATCTATAAAAAAACTAATTATGGATTTTTCTAACTGAAAGTTTGTACTATTAATTTGGTTTTGTTTTTATTTTCCCATTATTATTTATTCAGAATCATTATCAAATACATATAAATATCATAGAGTATAAAATAGATTCCATGTAATTAATCTTGTGAAATATTATTAATATTCACCTCCTATGATTATGAATGTTATCATGGAGAATTTTTATACAATGTGACATAAGAAACAATTCATTTTTGAATTATTCTACTCTATATTTTAAATATATTGTCAACATATGTACTATTATTAGATTAAGAATCCCTATAAATCCAAATCTATAAATCTTGTTCCCTTGAACTGTGATGATATTTTTTAAGTCATTCCAGGAGAAATTTAAACTATCTACTTTAAAAATTTATCAAATATTTATCCTAGAAAATAGTAGGTATCCCGCTAACCCTTTTTAGACGCATGGAACTCCCTAATTCCAAATAACTATTTTATTATCTCTGTTTTTTATTCTATCAAAAGATACCACTTTTGAGTATTATATTTTTTGTCAATAAAGTTTTAATTGTTGATAGAGTTTTATGTCAATTTGTGTATAATGAAGAGTATATGAAGAATATTCTTGGAAGTGAGTTAAATATTCAAAGCATGTTGTGAAAGGAATAAAGTTCCCAAAAACATTTTCACGGTGTATTAAGTTAGTTCAATTGTGGGAGATAGTCCTTTGAAGTGAATTATAGATAAAAAATTAATAATAGAAGGATGATTACTACCATGACTTTTTTAATATAGATAATAGTTAATGGAAAGGGTAATTTGAGAAATAATTCTAAAAATAATAGTAGTGGTTGTTGGTTGTACATCAGGCTCTTTGGATAATTTTTTTCAAAGTAATTTCTAAATATTTTTAAAAAAATTGTCCAGTCATGACCAGCCATAGAAAAAAGCTTGACCAAAGCCATATGAATAAATCCATATGAGTAATCTCAACTATATAAAATCTATAATGTATAGTAGTTATAGTTTTGAATATGTGCTGTTAGAGAGTGCTTAACATCCTCATTGTAGGGTATCATAGAAGGTCATAAGAGAGCATTGGATCCAGTCACACTTTATCTATGGGTCTATGGATCAAAAATATTTATTAAAAAATGTGAAACTAAATTATTTTTTATGTGTTATAGATTAAATTTGGATACAATTATTATTTTAAAATATTTGTTCATGTGTTATTGATAACTGGGATAAAACTATATTATGTCATCATCAAACTCATTCTATGCTAGTATTTCACATTTCACCTGGTTTGACTACACCACAAGAATGGATGTTCAAGATTATATTTTACCTACATAATCAACCATGAAACATGAATTAAATATGTATATGGTATTTTGTGAAGATCATACACTAAGTGTGCTTATAAATGAGGTTCTTATTACATTGTTTTGATGAAATTTATGACCAACGTGAGGGTAACATTAAATTTATTCATGTGATTTAAGTTTCATCTAGGGAATCATTGAATAACGTAATGGTAATATGAAAAGATGTATAAATTTCATTATCATGATACATAAATGTGATTCATGTAATTGGTAAGCTATGTAAAAGTTACCACTAATCTATGTAAAAGTCATTTCCAAGCTATGTAAAGTTCATCCCCAACCTGTGTAAATATCACTTTGAATATCAACATCTTTTTAAGGGTTAATGTCATATTTATAAAAGTATATTACATATTTCATGATACTCCTTTCAATTATGTATGAATTTTATTCTCATGTGATATGGATCCATTGTAAGTATTTTTTTCATAATAAAAATTCATACGATGGGAATAAGACTTTAAAATCTTATGATAAAAATCTAAAAATTCAATTATGTTGGAAATTTGAATTTAAGTATCATGAGGAATTTTTGTGTGGTGTGATATAATCATGAATAAATAATGTAAATATGCATGTTCTTTATTCCAAAAATTTAGGAAATACTACCATGTATGTGATCTTGGTACTGCATGAGAATTCACGTATGCGTGGATATGTATTATTATATAGACAGTGAGGAAGTAATAAATAATAATTCCATGATATCTTATCAAAAGGAATATTTATATGTATTTAGGGATAATAAAAGGAAACTCATGTTTTTAATATTCTAAATATTCCAAGATTTAAATGGTTATATTTCATATAATAATAAATCACCAAGATTTTTAAATTCTTGAAGACAAATATCCATACATCATAGAGAATATAAATAGGAGAATAATAAAGGGAATTTTTATTCTTGACTCTGATATTATTGAGATATAACTTATGAGTTGATAAAAAAATAAGATAATCCTTAAACTATGAAACCAAGAGGAAAATATGTCTGTTAAAGAAAAAACAAGAGTATGGTCTTATATCTTTTTTTCTGTGCTAGTATTGAGGAAGAATAAGAGTGATCTATAATATTCTCATATTATAGATGAATATTGAGAAGGGATCAATACTACAAGTGTTGTTTTTTCTTTATGTCGAGACTCTTTGAAGAAAACAGTGTAATAAAATTAGAGATTCTTCTCACTTGATCACTATAATAGAAATAAGATGAATAAGGTCAACCAATATTGAATTTTTTAACCATATCTTGTAATTTGAATACCTGTTAGTGGATTAAAGGTGAGTAATAAAGGATTGGTGGTACTATTATTAATATTTACATTAAATAACTTATGTTTCTATTATAAATAATTCCATAATAGGAAGTTTATTATACCTTCCTAACACTTTTTTGTGACTTGAAATATTCTTATAATGGCTTTATAATGATAATAAATTCTACTACTTGATAAGTTCTAAGCATGGTAAGGAGTCGGCTCTAACATCAAGATCAAAATTTGTAAATCTTATGTGTGGTTTATTTGCTTCATTCTCTAAATTTCATAATAAAGTGAGGATTAAGTGTGTATAAGTGATCCATTCCTATTAAACAAGTCAAAGGTTTGAGTGTAAGAGGGGATGATTAAAAGAAATCTAAAACTTGGTAAACATTCAGTGCATTTCCCCCCCCCCCCCCCACTCTTAGTGTCCCTACATGATCTATAAATTCTCTATAACTGGTATGAGAGAATAGTTTTTCCTATTATTAGATAATCCTCCTAGATAATTTTAAATTTTCTACATGAATTACATATTTTAAGAAAACTACTAAGTTCCTCAAATGGATAATTTATAATTTATCCCATTTAAGAATTAAGTGGTAGTTTCTACTAAAACATTAAAACTAGAAGAAAAAGGTGTAAAAGAAGAAGGGAAAATCCTAAAAGGAAAGAATTTTATATCACAAATTATAGGTGATCAGAATGATAACTATTATACTACTAAATAGTTTAATATCAATCTATTCCATGATTATAGTTTAAGCTATGGATAGTATGATGAAGTTGAATCTATTAAAATTATTAAATAATTATACTCCCATAAAGAGGTATGCGAATAATTTTCCTATTAAGGTTATCATATATATACTTGGGTTTATCAAAGAACTTATAATATTCTAAAGAAATAGAAAGCGATTTATCTAAAACGTTTCATAGATGAAAATCCCACAAAAAACTTTTGGAAGCCAAAGAAGAGTTTATATCCCTTTATAATGATTTTTTTTTTATTTTTTTAATAATAATTGAAATTATATGTGTCTGGTAGGGTGATTATATAAATAATATTTATTGAATAAATCAATACACTATAAGATGCTCACCAGGATGTTGTTAGTATTAATATTTCACAATTAGTGATCAAAGAAAAGAGATTAAAAGACTTTGAAAATAAGTTAGAAGAAAGATTTATGTATTATGAAGAACAAATTGAGAAGATGAGAAAATATTGGGAATAAAAAAATTATTTGAGGAAAAAAATAATATCTTCAACATGTAGTGTTTAGATTTGGATATCAAATTGAAAAATCTTAAATTAGTAAAATTAAAACTTCTCAAACTGGTTAGAAAGAGGTTTTTTTTCACATCTATTTACATGATATATTCCTCAATTAGTTAAAATAATTTTTTAAGATTATTGAATGATCAATGTAAAGAAACATCAAAAGGAAAGTTAATATCCAAACTAAAAACTATTTATTGTACCAAATTTATTTTCTTGAATTATATGGGTTTTAAAGAAAAAAATGTACAAAAAGGATAAGGAAAAATGATTATAATCATACTACCGTGTAAAGGGTTGATAGAAGAAAACATGGAAGAGTGTTTTCCCCAAAATAATCTCAAATGGTTGAGAAAAATTCCCCAAAATAGAAAGCTTCCATTTCTATAAATTCTATACAACATGCACTCTAATTAAAAAAACTAAGGTTTATAAGGAATTTTTGGTATTGTTATAGGTTTGGGCATGAGTATTGAGCTATTGGAATAGTAATTATGCTCTTTGGACTCATAAAAAGTCTATATTTTTTAGGAATAGACCATAGAATAAAATTCAACCTATTATATAGAGAAACCTCTCATGGGATAAAAGGAATATGTTTATAAATAATAGGTTTTATTGCTTAGTAAATTTATGGGATTCTTTCTACATACGTGGTCATATCTTTAAGGAGTATTAGTATACACCCATAAATTATAACTCATATACAAAGTAAGATATAAAATCACAAATATTGAAGAATAGGATTTAAAAAGAAGGTAACTAATCTAATTTTGGATGAAAATAGATAATGGAATATGTTCAACAGGAGAAAAGTTTTAGAAAAACACTCCCAAGAAGTCCAAGAATAAGGATAACAAATATGTAACTCCAACCATGATAATATTATTCTACTCTAAAAGAAAGTACCACACAATGGATTATTTCATATAAGACATAGACATTAAATCTCATGTAATAAATCCCATAAAATGGAAAAATCAATAAAAGAAAGAAATAAAAATACTGGATTAATTGAATACATCCCCAAAGAAAAGGAAAATGAGTTTACTAAGAGGAGTAACATAGCAAATACTAATAATTCATGTTAAAGTTCCATATATTCTATGTCATTTTATATTAGGAATCCTAAATAATTGTGTTGGATTTGCTGACAATAGTGAAGAAGGCCTTTTTAATAGTGAAAAAGATAACCGAGGTGAATTATTGTTAATGAACCATAAATATATTGATGTTAGATTTCATGAAAATGTCAAATATGGAAAAGGTAGGAATACAGATGAAATATATAAATGAGAAGGAATTATACAAGGAGCCTACATCATCAAGAGAAAGGGAATATTTATGTTTAAGGCATCTTGGATAATGTTGTGTTGGATTTTCCTAACATGGGAAAGTTCATTCCATGGTTAGTGGGTGTAGTGAAGATGATGAATAAGGTAGGTGTGGCCATGACATATATTATAGACATGTTAGATAAAAATATTCCTCACATAGGAAATCTGGAATAGGCCATGTCGTGTTAGATTTTCAGAGCACCTATGCAACATGACTAAATCCAGACATGGTGGAAAGGTGTTTCAATAGTCATGGAATTTATAGAAGACCTGGTGTACAAACACATTCTTCTAGAGGTTGAATATTCCATGGAACATTCTATGTGGAGTGAACCATGGGAAAATTTTGTATACCATAATTTTAATAAGTCATCAAGATTGAGGGTTTATTCTTAATTCAAGACCTGATTCTCAATGTGGTCAATATGGTCAAGGGAGATAAACCATACCATGGTGATGGGTGTAGTGTTTCGAGATTGTACCTATGATTCATGGGAAGAACTACTATGATTATGGTGATAGCTATAGTTATGGTTTCTACTCAGTTGATAGAAGTGGAAAATTTTATTTTTATAGGAGAAAGAAACATGACTAACATGTTGTGGTGTTGGGAATATTAATGGAGTGTTATACTATAAATACAAAGAACCCAATCATAGGGTTAAAAGGTAATTAATGTTTTTTGGAATCTTGTAGGAGTTTAAAAAAAATGTGTAGGATTTTATTATTAATATTCTGGAAAGGATCATAAATTATTCATACATCATGTTCCTTCGTTTTAAACCATGATCCAAGACTAAATTTATGGGAGTTTGAGCATTTATAAGGTAAATTAATTGATAATTAATTTATGTTTTAAAGGATATATAATTTTACAATTAAAAAGTTATATGTTGAGTATGGTTATGGAGATCATGGAGGAAGTTATGATGGAAATTATGGATGAGTTATGGGTGATATGAATGACCCATAACCTGTCTAATTATTGGGCACATTACCTCCCTATTTTAAGAAGGTAGATTGACTGGAATAAAAAAAATTAAATTGAGACCAGTGCATATTGCATATCCAAACTCAAAAGGGAAGATATGAGTTCTATGAAAGGGGATGGAAAGAATAATAATAAGAAGTAACTAGAACCCATTGAAGAATCTATTAAATAAATGAGGAAACACTATTGTACAGTGAAGGTGACATTACATACATTTTTTCGTAGTAATAATGATTATTGAGAGTGTATAATGGAAATTATATAAAGAGTAGTAAGAGGACTTCAAATGAAACAATCCTCACTCAATTTGACCATACAAGTGATGTTGTTGAAGGTACCTACATGTCTATAAACTATATAAGTGATCCATCAGTGAGCCTTGGGTGAAAGTGAGTCGAAACTAATATTTGTAAGGCAGTGAGCCTAAGAAAAGAGTGTCTTATCTCAAACCCCATTTGAAGATTAGTGTTCTTCATAGTGATTTGGTTCATGGAACATAGTTGATACACGATCCTTATACATATCCCAATGAGGCTGAACCAAGTAAATTCTCATGTCCCTATTTACTTTCTATATACACAAAAAACAATGGTAAAAGGAATCTTAAAGAATAACTACTAAAGTTCCAGTCAATTGAGTTTAATCTGATCAATGTTGTAGAAACAAAATAGCATAGCAAGTGACCCATAAAGTTTAGAGGTTAAGATCTATTTAAAGGGTATTGATATTTTACAGAAAAAAGTGTCTAATTTCATAATATTTATATACACTGATTCATACCATCCCCCTCAAGGTATTATAACTTTGAGACACTATTGAGGGAATAATAAGTGGAATAAAAGAGAATCTTCAGTTTTATAAGATTTATTATTAATTAGGATTGATCTTGAGTTTTGGGAAGAGAAATGGAATTTGCAGTGAAGTATCTAGTTTTTAATGGAAATAACTTTAAATAATGGAAAATGGAGTATATTTCCTACACAAAAGATTCACTTGGTTTTCCATATTAATTTTTGGATAAAGTAATTGTTATGATAAGATGACATCTCGTTATCTTTAAAATAGATCAAAGAAACATTGATATTGATGCATCAATAAAAAAGGATTTAAAGGGTCTTCTTAGTGAATAAATTTACAAGGATGTTGTGCATGGAATGATCTCCAAAGATATATGGATGAAATTATAAGAACTATAGGGAAAATATGAAGAATAGTTCTTTATGTCCAAAATCAATAAGAAGAAGAAGGATTCCAAAAGGAAAAATTCTCCTACCATGGTAAAAAAATTTGAATCTTATTTTTCATTTGATTCTAATATTATTTTTTAGAAAGAAATTATTATTTCATACCCTACTATAGATTTGAAAATATTATGTTATTAAGATATGGAAACAATATCAAGTTTCCAATCAAGAAGGTGTTTGTAAAATATCCAAGAGGAGATCCAAATTCTACAAGAGAATTTAGAATAATGGGATGTCAAGCATGAATTATATTTTTTAATGATTGAATATTTTTCCTTATATCAAAAGAGAAAAAATATAGATTAAGTATATTTTAATTTCAGCATAGAGAAAATTGGAATAAAAAATGAAATAATAAATTGACATGATTGAATAGCTTTACCATGAAATTTTGAAGTGAATGGAAAAAGATTAAGAATTGAGGGAAAGTATTGTTCCACTCAACACTCTACTTCATGAAATAAGATAGACCTGGATGGATTATACTTCAAGTATTAAGGTGACAGATACAGAGTTTAAATAAAATGATAAGAATATTAGAGATCTCAAGGAGAGGATAAAATTATCAATTGAGAAGATAAAATACCTTTTAAGGTAGTCTCAATTTAAAAAAATAATTATTTATTAGAAATATGGAATAAAATAGGATTTCCATACAAATTTCTAGACTATTGGATCAAAAAAATGTTGGAACTGAAATTCTAGTATTGTTGAAGACTTGGCAATATTATGACGACATTATTCAAAGATCAAAAGCCTGAGGATGGGAGAATAACTCCACCAGTACCAATATATCAATCATGGATAGACCACATGAGGTATTATTATTATATTAAATGAATTATTTGTTCTAACCTCAGTCATATGGTGATTTATTGAAATTGGAGGAATACATGGATGGTGGGAGAAGATGTATGAACCAAATTCTTTCATGAGGTATGGAATCTTTTAATTTCCATAAATTTTTGGTTTAAATGATTAATTAAAGCCTAATTATAATGCATGTTGAGGTCATGGAGTTATCAGGAGTGTATGAGGATTCTTTAGAGCCCAGAAATTGACTTTTGGGTAAAATAGGCAGGCCACACGGTTAGTAGAAATCATGTGGGGCAGGCTGTATGATTACTGCTAAATGTACGATACCTGGGCAGAGAGTATGATAACCCTGCATGGTTTAAAAAACAATTTGGATGGAGGAATATTCCCATATGGTAGCCTCTTTAGTTCTTGATAGAGGCATGAGACATGTTTTTCACATGGTTAGGAAACATGTGTGCACTAACCATGCAATTTTCCCCTTCTTACAGAAAATAGTGCACGGTTTGGCCAACCGTGTGGCCAAATCATGTGGCCCAGTATTCTGGGTTAAATTACAAAATTTTTCTTAATTAATATTATAAATCAAAAATTATTTCATATTTCTCTCACATTTGATAGTAGTGAAAATTTTAGAGATCATTTGAAGCATAAACTAAGATTGGGGATATCTTCTCCATCAGATCTCAGAATTGAGTTTCATCGTCTCCTTGGATCCATGTTGGTGATTACTCAATTACTTTTATTTTTTTATAATTTTGTTCTTAATATTATTAAAATAAAGAGCTGATAATGTAATAGTACTCCAATACAAACCTATGGTAGGTGGTCTCATGTTTTTCCTTAAATTTTAGGTATTTATATATATGTCATTTTTTCACGTGCCCATTTTTTTGAGAGACTCCCATAAAATGGAAGATAATAATTGTTTAAAGTGGATAGGTATGACCTATATAATTAATGAGACCCATTGATAGTTATTAAAGGTTATTATACTTTAATTGGAACCGCCCATTTTGTGTGTTGTATAATTAATTTGGCCACCATGGGTGGTATATGATTTTGAATACCCTTTAGGGGTGCTTTTTACCCCCTTGTCATGGGATGTCAAATGATTTATTTTATTATTAAATGGATTTGGTTAAATTAAGGGAATGAAAGACCATGTCCCTTGGATATGGCCATGTAATTGATTACTTAATCATGAGTTGATTCTTGTAATCAAATTCCAATGTGAGATAGTTAATAGGATAGTCCTTTTAAGATTATCCCATGTCTTGATCCACCTTATGAGGTGAGGTTTAAATGAAATGATCACAGTGATGAACTTGACATTATTAAATGATATTGATTGAATGTTTATTATATGACTTGAGTGATACATGGGTTCTCATATTAATGAAATGGGTAGACTCATTTGGTTGTTTCTCTATCTATTCCCAAGTTATACTTAGAAACCTTTGTGGAATGTCAAGGATGGACTCTGAGGCTTTATTTTCATATGCCTGAGTAATACTTGGACTCCTTATGGATTTCCAAGGACATACTTAGAGGGATGATTCTCTATATGCTTGAGAGATACTTAGAATCCAAATGGATATCCAAGGATGGAATCATATAGAATTTTTATATATATTCCATGGGTGACACTTGGTCTCCCTTATTAGACCTCCAAGGATGGACTCATTGAGTGATGATGTTATACCACACCTAGAGAAACACCTAGGTTGTAATAAGGATCACCAATGATGATCTTGTAGAGTGTTTGGGTCATGTTATTCCTTGAGAGATACCTAGATTACAAATAAGTGATTCCAAGTATGGCCTCATATTCTTAATTGATTAATTAATGAAATGATTTATATAATGTTTCTTCCTAGACTAAGTGTAAGCTTGGATTTGGTCAGAGAATTATACCATATTTTTTCCCTTGTTAGGCACCACGTGGTCACATCTTTATGGGGGATGTTGGGATACTTTCCTGGTCTGAATATTTATTTTTTAAACGAGACTAATTAATTAAATGAACTTGATTTTAAATCAATACAAGACTGGATTTTTATTCAGAGACATGCTGGACAAGGACGAAGCAAGTGATGGAGGAGGGGTGTCTATGGTAACCTAGACCTTCATGGGTTTTTTACTTTCAGTACTACCATTTCATATTATATTATTACCTGTATGCTATTATTATTATTATGTATTTTCTAAGTGTATCATATTAGACACCATTGGTGGTGGCCTACTAGGATTTTATCTCAGGCCCTACTTGGCTTGCCTTTGGTGCCCTAAAAGATTATATGACTATAGGTATGGATAAGGCAAATCACCCTAATACAGGTTCCTGATTTCTACTTAGGATTCAGAGAACACAGGACTGAGCTAAGGCTCATGATGCTAGCTAGGATAGTTTTGGTATTTTGGTATTTTGTTTGTTGGATTGTACACCAACCATGTATACCTATTTTTATTTTTTTTAGAGAAATGACATGTATGATCATCATATATATATGATATTACTTCTATAATTATTTATATATTCTTATTTTTTTAATTACCATTTGTCTTATCGATTTACTACTTTTTTAATTGATTGTATATTTTCTATCAATGTGTTACACTCTAAAAAGAGGGCATAGTCTCCCCATAGACACACCCGAGGACCTCACTTTTTATTGATATCCTCTATAATTTATGGATATGCTCTTGAGGCCATGTGGTCAATTGGGCTTGGGGCACCATTCAGTTGAATCTGGGTGTGGGACGTTACAAAGTGGTATTGGATCATTCTTTTTTGGTTTACTGTTTTAATACAATATAAAGGGATAGAAAGGAATTGGGATTTGGTAATAAGTTGGGCCTAGTAGTAGCTAACCCACATATAGAAAAAATCTAAATAGACTTGAATGAAATTGATGTTTTTAGAATTTTTACTATTATAGTTGATTTGATTCACCATTAGGTTGAATTGTGATTTTATCATTAATATGATTGTAGTTATATTTTTGGCAACCTGATGAGATAAGGGTATTTTGTCTCATGTGTCGTTTTAGGAATTTTACGTGAATCATATTCCATTCATTATGTTATGCCATTTAGGACACAATTTTTGTTTCATGATGTTGTGGTAGGTGATATGATATATATTCCTTATTTTGAGATAGGTATTCTATACAGTGAATTGATAAACATAGTTGGTACTTATAGCCCCTACTGTAACCTAAGCATCATTTTCACGATTAGGCTACATAAGACACCAAAAGTAGCCAACTATGGCATGTTGACTCATGGACAATGATTCGCAAGGACTGGAACATATTGTGGTATGGATTAGCTAGACGTCATTTTTTGGTTCATGGGGAGTATGGGTCCTTATGGATCATAATTTGTTGAACCATTTGGTTAACTTTTTTAAAATTAAATGGGATTGAATATGTGAATAAAATGAAAAAATTATTCTATTAATATTAGAGAACTTGACCCAGACCCGACCTTAGTAGTGGGAAGTAGGCAGTATCTCTTGCTTTTATATGATCAGGACATTGCTAATACCTAACTCAATGAGAAAGCATAGGGTGTGATTATTATATAGGAAGGATTGTACCTATCTTATTTCAATATCTTTTCTTTTAGATATAAACTTTGATATCATTATTGATCTGAGGTGTGTTCTTGGTATTTATAGAGGTATGCCACCACGATATCCTCCATTCACATGCCAAGAGGGTGGTGGCAGTCATGCTATGAAGGTGGTGGGACATGGGCTATTAGTAGATCCTCAAGTAGTGCCAGCTGAGGAACCAATGATTGTACTAGTCACGGGTTCTGAGGAACAATTACATGAAGGACATATACATTTCATACAAAATTTATACAGATCATCATGGCTTTCCTATTCTATGGCTAAGATGAATCATGTATTCTAGAAGTAGTATCCACCCACATTTTCATGGGATGGTGGTCTATTGGTTTTGGATTCATGGTTAGAGGCCATACTATATATCTTCAAGAATCATGAGACATTTATTGAGAGGAGTTTAAATCTCACTACTTATATTCTATGGGATTACACCAAGAGATTGTGGGATGTCATTACTCAAATGAATCATCATCTAGAGATGGCTTGGAAGGATTTTCATATGGTCTTTTATAACTACTTCTATCTAGATACATTGATGGTAGATATATCCTAAGAGTTCATGAACTTGTATTAGGTCACATTATCAATCATGGATTATTCGGCTCATTTTACAGAACTCTATTGATTCAAACCTATTATGATGGGTGAAGAGTTAACAAAATTCAGGAAATTTGAGGATGGTCTCAAGTATGAAATCTGATGTAAGGTGAATGTATTTCAAATGACTACCATTTTTTGGATAATGAATCAGATATTTATAACATAGTGTAACCTGAGAGAGGATGGGGGTGTGAAATAGGACATTTTGGCACCTAGATTTGGTGCTACATCAACCAGTAGTAGGAAGTGTTTTCTAGAGATTCCATGTGGTGACCTTAGTATCCAGATCACATAATCATGTATCCAGGTGAGGTGCCACCAGTGTAGTATAATAGGATATAAGATACCTCAGTGCATGAGGGACCTAGTCATGTGTTAATACTATGGTGATATGGGCCACCTACAACACTTTTGAAGAAATTTTCCTCCATCGGCCAATGAGAGAAAGTCTTCATCGACTCCACATGAAGGACCGAGGTCAGCATCTTATCATTGGGTAGGGAGTTTTAGTACAGTCAGTCAATTGGGATAATGTGGTGTTAATGGCCATGGTAGTCAAACTGGATTTATAATGATGGTAGAGTGGGTCTGCTCTAGTTATCCAGGATGTATCTCAAGGCCACATATTAGGTTAGATATACGCAATGAAATTGATGCTTGAGGGTAAAAATCTCAAGACTTCTACTGTGAGAAGTTCTATTATAGTATCCTAAAATTTAGAATCTTCTCTTGTTCATAGGGGGTTTCTCATAGATTTATATATGTTTACATTTTGGAGAACCTTTAGATTAGTGTTCAGTGTTCTGATGGCTTTATGATGCTTGATACTCTATTAGGGATTCTAACGGAGGATGTACGTCAATGTAGGGAGTTCTCCATTGTGATTGGTGGGTGTCACTTCATATGGGACCTCTTTTTCTTCAATATGAAAGGTTTTTAGATCATTCTCAAGATGAAATGGTTGGTTCCCTTTCATACTTTCATTGACTATTATCACCAAAGGGTGACCTTCACATCACCAAAGGGTGGAGAGTTTCTTCACAAGGGTGAATGGGATATCTATGAGAGCCTAGCTAGACCCAAGCATCATGGGATGGGTGGGATGATAGCCTAGATTGTGATTTTATATCTGGATGACCAGGGAACACATCTGGAAGATTTCCCTCTAGTGTTTGATCATTTCAAGGATGTTTTCCAAGATAAATTTTCAGTATTACCTCTAGTGAGAGAGGTAGAGTTCTCCATTGAACTTGTTCTAGGAGCTTCACCGGTATCCATTCCTCTTTACAGTCTGGATACTACTGAGATGTAGGATCTCAATAGGCATCTATAGGATTTAGAAGGGGTTTTATCCAACCCAGTACTTCTCTATGGGGTTAACTAGTCCTTTTTTCAAAGAAGGTGGATGATACCCTTATGTTGTGCATGGATTATCGTAAATTGAACCAACTAATGGTTAAGAATTGATATCCTCTTTCACTAATATATGTACTTTTTTATCATTTGAGGATCTTGGGTGTTCTCAAAGATTTATTTTAGATATAGATATCATAAGGTGTAAGTTAAACCTATATACATACCCCATGAAAATCTTCATAGAAGGTATGGTCTATATGAGTACTTGGTTATGTCATTCGAGCTTATGAATGCGCTAGTAGTTTTCATGGAACTAATAAACTGATTCTTCCATCCTTATCTAGATTCGTTTGTATTGGTATTCATGGATGATATCTTGGTGTATTATCATAATCAACATCACCATGCCAAACATCTTGAGATCATATTAGATACACTTAGAGTACATCAGTTATAAGATAATCTCATAAAGTTTCACTTCCAGATGGATTAGATTCACTTCTAGGGTCACATTATCTTGTAGATAAGAGTATCATTTGACCCAGAAATTTTGAGAGCTATAGTTTCCTAGAAGCATCCCAATAACTTCTTTAAGATATATATATTATTGGGGATAACCGGATATTACATGAATTTCATACATGATTTCTCACACCTAGAAGCACCACTCACATGATTAACTAATAAGGGTGTGAAGTTTACATAGTCAAATTCATGTGATTCATATTTTAAGGAGCTGAAAGAGAGACCGGCTTCATCCCAGATACTAATTTTGGCATATCCCATCAAGAGTTACACTATTTAATGAAATTCCTCAGGTATCGAACTACGATTATTTATTATGTAGGGGGATATATTCATAGCATACGAGTCTTAGTTGTTGAGGACACATGAGAGTAATTACCCGACGCGGGATCTTCAGTTACCTGTAGTTGTTCATTCAGTACATTTTTTGAGAGATTATTTACTTAGAGAGAATTTTATGGTGTTCAAAAACCACAAAAGTATCAAGTACACATTTACATTGAATTATCTGAATTTGATGCAGCAAAGATGGGTTGAATACCTACAGTATTTTGACATTCATCTTGCATACATGCTTGGGAAGGATAATGCAGTGGTCGATGCGCTGAGTAGGAGGATTCAGATATAGATAGTTTAAGAGGCTATTAGAGAGTGGAATATTATGGATTTGTTCTATGAGATTCAAATGGAGGTACAGGACCGTTGAGCGAATGCTTTTATTTAATCCTAATCTATGACCTCTAACCTTATGGAAAAAGTGAGGATGAGGTACCTGTCAGATTATGAGGGCCTAGTCCTATAGGAGAGTGTGGAAAGTGAGGAACCCCCTCCTAGTTGGATAGTAGGTGAGGATGAGATTTTATTTATACATGGTCACATATGGGTTTTAAAGATGTATCTAAGGAGATGATGTAATAATTCGATGATTCAACTTGGGAACTGAACCCTGGTATCACCATTATGTATTGATATTTACATTTCTAATATGAGTGGTTGGGTATAAAAAGATATGTAGCTAGTGTTTTCAAGAGTATTTCCACCTATTAGTAGGTGAAGGTAGAAAACTGGAGACTATCTAGACTTTTGCAACAGCTACCCATTCCCAAGTAGAAATGGGATTTCGTATTGATGGACTTCGTGACAGTTTTACTGAGGTAACTGTGTGGAAATGATGAAGTTTGGGTTGTCTTTGATAGGCTCACAAAGGTTTCTCATTTTTTACCTATCAATGATACCTTTTAAGTAGATGATATTGGGAGGTTGTATATCCGAGAGATAGTATAACTTCATGGGGTCCCTCATATAATCGTTTCATATAGGGATGCTTGGATTACTTTGCAATTCTAGAAAGGGTTGTAGAGGGCATTGGGTACATAGTTTATTCTGAGCATAGTACACCACCCTTAGGCTGATGGCCAGTTAGAGTGCACGATACATGTGCTTGAGGACATGTTGCAGACATGCATCCTAAATTTTGGGGGCTCTTGGGAGATGCACATATCTCTAGTTGAATTTACCTACAATAATAGATTTTATGATACTATACAGATTGAACCATATAAGGCTTTGTATGTTAGGTCATGTTAATCACCCAAGTGATGGTTAGAGGAAATAGAGTTATCTATTCTTAGACCTAATCTCATGCATGATACTATTGATCATGTTCAGTTGATTCGGAAGTGGATGGAAACTATACAGTCTCTAAAATAATATTATGTTGATCATAATTGACAAACTTTAGAGTTAAAGGTCAAGGATCTGGTATTTTTATATGTCTCACTAAGGCTAGGAAATAGGAGTATCAGGTGATAGGGTAAGCTTCAACCACAATATGTCGGGTCGTTAGAGATTATAGAGAGATTCGGGTTGCTATCCTATTAGTTATAGTTACCTCATATGTACCAATCCATGAACGATGTCTTCCATTTATCTCAATTGTGAAGTTATTATATAGACCTATATCATGATTTTCATCCTGAGACTGTTGAGATACATATAGATGTGTTCTTTGAGGAGCATATGATTTATATTGTATATCATAGCACAAAGGTTCTCTAAGGTCGGTTAGTTCCTTCAGTACATATGCTATAATAGAAAGGTTTGATAAAGGATAAGACCTGGGAGTGGGAGGCTAATTTATGAGCATAGTGGCCAGAGCTTTTCATAGATGATGCTTTGCCGCCCTTGGAAGAGTGATTCAGGGATGAACTACTTTAATGGGGGAAGTTTGTAAGCACTTCGTTCTTTCTTGAGGTATGGAATCTTTTAGTTTTCATCAACTTTTAGTTTTAATGCTTAATTATAGACTAATAAGAACTTATGTTGAGGTCATGGAGATATATGGGGTGTCTATGGCTTATTCAGAGCTCTGAACTTGGTTTTTTGAAAAAATAGGAAAGCTTCACGGTTAGTAGAAACCATGTGGGGCAAGCCTCACATTTATTACTAGACGTTAGAGACCTGGGTAGAGAGTAGAAGGATCTCACACGGTTTAAAAAACCATGTGGATAGAGGTGCAAACCCATGCGGTATCTTATAATGTTTTTCATAGATGGATGATACATAGTTTGTGCACAATTATGAAAAATTTGTACACTAACTATGAAACGTTCCCCTTCTTATAGAAGATGACGCATGGTTGGTGCATAGTTTGGCCAACCATGCGTCAAAACCATGCGGCCTGGTATTTTGTGTAAAATTAAAAAATTTCCTTTAATTAATATTATATATCAAACCTAATTTACTATTTCTCTCTTGTTGGATATTCATTGACATTTTAGAGTTCCTTTGACACATAAACTAGGATTTGGGATATCTTCATTATTTGATCTCGGAATCGAGCATCGTTGGTCTCATTGGGTCTCTATCAGTGAGTACTCAATTCCTTGTGTGTGGTTCTTCATTTTTATCCTGATATGAGTTAAATCATGATATGATACTAGATGAGCACTCCACTAAGAACCTACAGTAGGTGGTATCTTGATTTTACCTACAATTAGAGGTGTTTATATATATTTCATTGATCTGCATGCCCATTTTTCTAAGCGATGACCTTGAAATGGAATTTAATCCTTGTTTAAAAAATGATAGGTATGACCTATGTAATTAATGAGACCCATTGATTGTGATTAAATTTTATTACCCTTGAATTGGAACCACCCCTTGGGTGTGTTGTCTAATTAATTAGGCCACCATGGGTGGCATATTATTTTGAATACCCTTTAGGTGTGATGTTTACCCCCTTGTCATGGGATGTTAAATTATTAATTTTATTAGTAAATAGAATTGATTAAAGTTAGAGAATGAAATTCCATGTCCCTACCACGTAATTGATTACTTAAGCATGAGTTGCTTCTTATAATGAAATGCCCATGATAGATAATTAAGAGGCTAAGATTTCTAATCTTAGACAATCTCTGGATCCACCTTTAGAGGTGAGGTTTAAATGAAATGATCATGGTGATAACCATAACATAATTAAATGGTATTTATTAAATTTTTATTAAATTCCTTGGGTGATACATGGGTTCTCATATGAATTCCATTGATGGACTTATTTTTATGTTTCTCTACCTATGGTCGAGTGATACTTGGACTCCTTAGTGGACTATCAAGGATGGATTCATAGGATTTACTATCATATAACCAAGTGATACTTGGAATCCTTATAGATTTCCAAGGATAGACTCAGAGGGATGATTCTATATACACCCAAGTGATACTTGGACTCTCTAGGGATAGCCAAGGATGAAATCAAATGGTAGTTGATTATATACACAATGGGTGACACTTGGTCTCCCTTAGCGGCCCACTAAGGATGGACTTAGTGAGTGATGATGTTATACCACACCTAGAGTGACACCTGGGTTTTGATAAGGATCTCCATGGACATTATTGTAGAGTTATTGGTTTATTTTATGCCCAGAGAGATACCTAGATTCAAAATAAGGGATGTTAAGGATAGGTTCAGGTTATTAATTCACTAATTAATGAAACGATTTTTATGATGTATCTTCCAATACTAAGAACAAGCTTGGATTTAGTCAGAGGTTTATACCATATTGTTGGACCTATTGTGTGCCACTTGATCACATACTTATTGCGGAAATTGGGCTATGTGATGGGTATCAAGATTTATCTATTAAATGAGAATGATTAATTAAAATAAAATGATTATAAATTGATATAGGACAGAGTGTTTATTCAAATAGATTCCTGCTAAGGTTGAAGTAGGTAGCAGAGGATGAGTGTCTATGGGAACCTAGACCTTAATGGGTTATTTATTTTCATTACTCCAATTACATATTCTATTACTGTATGCACACTATTATTATTATTTATTCACATAATAGATGGAATTAGACACTGTTGGTGGTGGACTACTGGGATTTTGTCCCATACTCTACCTGGGCTACCTTTGGTGCCTGAGAAGATTATATGAATACAGGTATGGACAAGGTTAAGTGCCCTACTAGAGGTTTCTGATTGCTGATTAGGATCTAGAGAGAACAGGACCTACATAATATTCTGATTCTATATGAGATAATTTTGGTAATTTTGGTAATTTTTTACGTGTATTATACACTCTATATGTATACCTATTTTGGATGTTTTGAAGATACATGACATGTATCATCATTATCTGTATATGATAATACTTATAGAATTATTTATGTGTTTCTATCTTATTTAGTTTCCATATTTCTAATCAATTTACTTATTCTTATATTGATTTTATGTTTTCTACCACTGTGTTGCACTCTAACGAGAGGTAATAGTATCTCAACAGATGCACCTTAGGCCCTCACTACTAGTCTATAGCTTCTGGCATTTGAGGAGATGTGTTTGATTCCATTTGGACAACCAGGATCAGGGAACCATTTAGTGGCATCTGGTTCTGGGATATTATAGAATTCATTGGGAGATACTCCACTCCTATAACAGAAAAATAAAGAGTTTTCCAGGGATTGTTAAGATAGAAAATAGGCTTAATGGTTTTGAAAATAATGATGAGATTCAAAAAAGGGTGTATCATGCACCAAAATTTGAATACTCTCATCAACTGTCTTTAAAATAAAGAGGAAAAATCTGAAATAAAAATCAATGATTTTTTCTACTTGTGAAAGAGGTGTAAGTAAAGGAGAACCCACATGGTAATAAGGAATACAACTTGGAACTCATGGCCATCACAGAATAAAGGTACCTAATAAGTCTTTCACAAAACACTAAAAGGAAAAAATAAGAAGATTCAATGGAGAAGAAATCTATATGTGATATTCACTACTGATATAACTCAATAGGATACTTGGTCAAGTATGATCGATTCCATAATTGTGTAAAATCACAATCCAAAGAAGGATGAAAATTCTCAAATCTATGAATGGAAACATATGAGTGGGTTCACATAAGGGATAAACTTTAGTAAGAGGTTAGGAAGGCTGGAATAAAATAATGATGAAAATGTTGTAGAGATTTTGGAATTCCTTTTTCAAAAACTGAAAAAGATAATTGGAAAGATTAATGTTAAAGGTTTGGTTCAATTTTTTTAGCCCCATTCCTTATCTTGAGGAACATTAAGGTACCCCTCTCCCCATACGATTAATTTTTTCTAACTATTTTTTAAAATGAGAAAAATTAAATGGGATATATGATCCATGGGGTAATTTTTCTAGAAAATCACATTTCATAGGGTTGAAATAAGATCTTATAAAGCTACAAACCAATTGGTATCAAGCCTCAAGAAGGATGAATAAAGAATATGGGAAATAATGGAATGAACTTCATATTAATATATTTTTTATCTAAAAATTGCTTTGATATTTGGAATCATTTTATGAATTTCAGGAAATCTAAAATATGTTGATATATAAAATATATTCCAACATGTGTAACACCCATTTTGAGAAACAACTTATCAGTGTAAAGACATAAAAATATCAAGGTAGTTTTGATCAAAATTCAATTATTGTTAAGACTTATCTAAATATGGTTCAATCCTATAAAGAACTGAAATTCATGGTGTAAAAGTCATATAATATTTTAATATTTTTAAAAAGTGGTATTAATCACTTCATCAAGTGGTATGGCCCTCACTACTAAGTTCTTTATTTATTATTAAGTAAATATTTCGTGTATAAGTGATAGAGATCATAGGTTCTGTTGAGAAGTGAAAATGAAAAATTTTATTGATATTTAATTAATTTTTATGAGATACAAGGGTATATTTGATGTCTTTTCCAAAAAAAAATTATTTCCTATAGAGATATTAGGCTTCGTAAGATTAGAGTATTTTTTGTACACCTAAATTATATGTGTGAGTCTTACTCACTGGATCTCTAGAGACAATATAGAAGGAATGGAGATTGGAATATGGGAGTTTTCTAAAGTTGGGTATTCCAACTAGAATTTTTTTAAAATTTGTTTCAGAGCACTTGGATAATCAATATATGGTTTATTCCAAAGGATAAAGGTGATTTAAAATAGGGGGAGATGTAATATGATGATAAATTAATCCCTATCCATATAGGGGGATTTTAATCCCTTGAGTAAGCCCTCTTGAAGGTTGAACACAAGGGGGGTTTGAGATTTATTGCAGTTTCTTCCCACACGTCAAAGGGAAGAATGGTTTGACGATAAAATAAGATGACCCTAATTAAAAGGGGGAGATTTATCTTCAAAGGAAAATCCCAAAAATTTTATGGAATAGTATGTCCCTTTATATTTCATTTTCAATAAGTGGGAATACGAAATATTGGATACTTTTGTTAGATTTTTTCAGAAAAATACAAAGGGGATATTGCTAGGAATCCTAAAGGATTGTGTTGGATTTATTGACAATGGAAAAGATGACCTCTACAATATGGAGGAATATGGACAATGTGAATTTTTTACAATGAGTTAGAAATATGTTAATTTTGGATTTGTTGAGAATGTAGAGGATGTACAATAAATTATTCTAGAGGTGATCCATAAATGTAAAGGAATTCTACAAGGAGACTACATGTTCAAGAGAAGGGACAACGTTATGTTGAAGCCAAGTTGGATAATGTTCTTTTGAAATTTCTTAATATAGAAAATACTACACCAAGGTCAATGTGCATGTTAAATATTATGAATAAGGTATATGTGACCAAGCCCTTGCTTATGGTCATAGTAGAGAAGAGGATGCCCAACATGGGATATATGGAATATGACATTTTATGGTGGTCCCTGTGGTGGAATTATAGAGAACCTATGCAATATAACTAATCCCAAACAGGGTTGTAAGGAATTTTAGTGGTCATTGAATTCATATAAGTCCCTATGGAGAAATATGTCTTTTTGAAGGTTGATTATTCCATGGAATATGTCATGGTCAGTTAAATAAGGGAAAAGTTTGTGTTTCACACCATATTTTATTCACCATTATTGAGAATTTGTGATTAGTTGAAGAATCATTTCTCAAATTGGTAAACATTTTCAAAGGATATATACCATTCTATGGTTATGGGTGTGGTTTCCTAAGATTCAACCTATGATTCTTGGGGAGGAATATTATGGTTGTGGTGATAGATATGGTGAATTTTTTTATTGGATAAAATATGTGGTGGTTTTTATTTATATAGGAGAAGGAATGTCATATCCATGAATTATTTTAAATTTATTTCTCATTTAATCTCCATTCTTGCTTAGTTTTGGGTGTTTCCTATACTTTTTTGGTGGAAATGGTGAGTTTTCCTGATTTGGGCCAAACTGTGAGCCCATTTCCAGATTTAAAAATCAATTTTTTTTATTTATAACTCTTTCATTTTTCAACATTTTCAACAATTACACTTCCAAAATGTAATCCCCTAACCTATCAACACCACCATATCAATTTGTACCCTCTATGAATCCATAGTCATGGTAGATTTTGGTTTTTATTTAAGAAATTGGGCCAGACCATATGCTCATTCTAGTTTATGAAAAAAATTGTTTATTTAATATCTTATTAATTTTTTACTCTTTTTTAGTAATTAAACCTCCCACTAAAATCCAAAATCCCTAGTCAGACCCCCATCTTCATGTCTCCCTCTTTGGAGATCATTTCCATCACAGATTAGGGAGAAACCTATAAAACTTTCTCAAATCATCCATATTTGAAGTGGTAATTTGTTTCCTTCATAAATCTTTAATTTTTCACTCTTTTCTCTCATTACAGTTCCTAAATGACCTCCTCGTCCTTATTCAAACCTCAATTTTATTTTTGGCTATTTTTAATTTCATCTATTGGTGTATTTGGGGCGTTTTATTCAAGATATCTAAAGTAAGTGGGTTTCCTCTCATGTGCCTCCCATTCGCTTTGGGTTTCTTCCACTTTTCGTGTGGTTCTAAAATGTCCAGAATCTAGGATCCATACCTAGGGTTTTATTTTGTGTCATTTTGGTAGAATATTGTGGATTAGATCTTGATTTCACTTCCTTGTGGTGTGGCGGTGGTGCGATTGAAGTTTCTCACAATGGTTTGGAGTTTTTAGGAACAAATGGTAGGTGATTCCATGTGTAATCATTATTGGATGAGTTAGTTTTGATTGATTTATATTTTTAGAATTATTATATTCCATTTTTTCTGTAAAATTTATATTTGGTATCCTTTGTTAATTGGTTGGATTTTAAGTGGCTTTTTCTGTGAAAAAATTAATATTTTTGGTGTGTATTCTATTTTGTGTTCATTGGGATTGTTTTATGATTCATATAATAGTTTTATTAAATGATTTTATGGCTCAAAATTATGGTTTTATGTGATATTGGTATGATTTGGGTCTTCAAATAGGGTTTTATAAGGATTTTTTGTGCAAAACATGGTTACACTCATTGGAATTGTTTTGTGAAGGTTTCAAGTGGTTTCTTGATTTATTTAATAAGTGAAACTATGTTGCCAAACTGTTTCAGTAGGAGTATATTTTTTAAATATTCTATTTTAATTTGAAAGGTTTGTTATGTTATTTTTACTATCTTGGAATTTTTCTTGTAAAAAACCTTAAAGGATTTGTTGAAGTGTGAAGGAGAAGTGAAACGTGTTATGGAGTGTTTTGGTGTGAGTATGATTTCCAAAATGAATTTGAATGAAAAAGGGGATCATGTGACATATGTGTGGTATTTTTGGTGTGTGTGACTCGGAAGTGGTATTTTCATGTGAAGATTTTATTTCATGGCTTGTGTAACTTGATTGAGCACAAGGGGGAAAACTCGGGTATCTAGGTGGGTGGACGTGTAATAGTATGCTAGTGATCCCATGGGGTTTATCCCCTCTTTCACATAGCAAGTTTGATAATGAAGACACTAAAGAAACTATTATGATGATGTTGTTGTTGTTGAGGAACCACTAGGTTATGGGTATATTTTCTACTAGTGGCTTGTGTGCTTGAGAATGGATATTGTGATGGTTACTTTCACAGAGATATGAGGTACCTGGGACCCACAACATGCTAGTACCTATGGTTATTTCTCGTTTCTAGTTTTCATAGTATATTTTATTATTATCGTTGGCATATGATATATTTGGCTAGAAAAATTAATTAGCTTGTAAATTTGATTTAAAATTATTGATTCCTTAAAATATCCCACTTGAAAACTGTTTTTATATTAGTTGCATCTTTTAGAAATTGTTACTAGCATTACTTGTTTACAAAACTTGCATGATTTTTGTCTTAAAATGATTATCACATGGAATATTTTAGTGGTGTCATCCTACTGGGATTTTTCTCACACCCTACTTACTCTATTGAGTGTAAGTAGACTAGATTATTTTGTCATAGGTTTGGGTAAATCTTTTAGTGTCAATGGTATGGGTTTCTAGTAGTCCTTCTTAGTGTTGTGTTATGGAGATGGCTTAAGGGCGGTACCTCTTTCCGTGAGGAGGTTATTGGGCTGTACAATTTGGTTTTTTTTCCTTTGCAATAGTCTTTAAACATTGTCTTAAATTTTTTAATTCAATTATGAAATTTTAGTAAAATATGTTTTGGTTGGAAAAATACAGATTTGTTTTATGGGATTCACTTATTGTTTTATGTTTATAAACTCCAGTAAATCATTCCCAAATTTCATTTTATGATACCCAGGCACTTGTTCCACCCTGTAGGGATTGGGAACGTCCTTCGAGCCTCATCGTGGACCATGTCGGGTGCTGGTTTTGATGGTGACCAGATTTTATTTGTGATAAGGAAACTCTATCAACAAACCATGGATTTGGGAATCGTGAAGGGCATGTTATCCTAGAAATAAAAATTCCATGAACATGGTGTCTGAAATAAATCCATGTTGGTTGGAGTGTTAGTAGAATTCTCACCAACTTCAAAGTATTGTATTCTGATGATGATTAAACGGGTCATCAAAGATTTATAAATCATGGGTATAAGATTTAGACCATGATCCAAGCCTAAATCTAAGGGTGTTTGTATAATTTATAATCTTAATTAATTGATAATTTATTTACACTACAAAATAGAGTAAAATTTACCAAAAAGTTGTTATATATTGATTGTGGTTATGGGGATCATGGATGAAGTTATAATGGAAATCATATAGGAGTTATGGGTGATTTTAAATTCTTACAATGATGTTGATAGGTGTCTAATTGTTGGGAACATGTCCTCCTTATTTCAAGAAGGGATATTTAATAACAGTAAAAAAACATAGAGTGTGACTAGAGCATATTTCATATCCAAACATCAAGATAAATAGATAAATTCCATGGGAGGAGATAGAAAGAAGAAAAAAATGAATTGAAACTCTTTGAAGACTCTACCAAAGAAATAAGGGAAACATCACTGTTATAAAGTAAAGGTGACATTACATAATTTGTTCTAGAAGTATGAAGAAGGGTGTTCATGGAGAGATCATAAAAAGTCTATTAAGATCGCCAATAAAAATTCAATAAAACTAATCCACACTTAGTTCAACCAAAATAGTGATATTGCTGAAGGGACCTTCAATTTCATAAACTGTGTAAAGATCTTACCTTTGTGTGGTGAGCAAAGAAGGATGAGGAAGGCAGTGAGTCAGTAGTAATCCCTGGGTGATAGTGATTTCACCCTCAACATGGGAAACAATAGAACTAAATTGATAAATAAATACACCTTGTTGAAGATGATTTAGAGGGTCTCCTTTGGGGGATACAAGTTGAAACGTTGTTGAGAATCCATTAGAATCCTTTATTTAAATATAAATATGATTTCTTTAAGGTACTTGAAAGGGTTTCATTAAAAGTGTATGGGTTTATACTCTCTCTTTACCATGGTTACAAAAATCAAATAGTAACATTAAGGAGATAAATTTATTTTTATCAATGAAATAAAAGTGATATTTCAAGGAGAATTCAAGGATTATTTCTAAAGTTAGAAACCTCCTACTTGTTCTTGAATGATTTTTTTTTTGAGATGAAGTGCAAGAACTTAGGTTGGAATGATAATAAAAATATATTTATCAATAGAAATTGATAGGCTTAAATTTGAATATTTTTTAATATCCCTTGGATGGTTTAAGATAGTAATCCATCATGGATGTGATTACATGTTCAAGAATTCCCAAAATAATAGATGGTGATCAATTATGATGAGGAGAAAATAAGTGCATCCCTTGAGGGGGAACCTATAATAAGAGTTATGAAAATGTTTTTTGATTATAGAAATCTAGAAATTATATTCAAATCACTTACACAGGAGAATAAGTTATTTAAAACCAACTTTTACACTAGTGTTTTCATATAAATATTGTTTATAAATGTGGAGTGTTGGTTGAAGATTAATCTAAGAGAAAGGGGAAGTTTTATACCATGTACATTAACTATTCTAAAAGACTTTTTGAGATAAGTACAAGTTACAATATCCTTATAAATTTTATTTTAAAACCCCAAAAAAAATTGAATAATGGTATCAGATTTATAATGATTTATTTATATATTTGATCACCTTAGTTACTCTTTATTTCTACACTAGGTTATCCAACATATACGTAGTGATAATCAACTCATGAATCATAGATTAGAAAACATGTGGTTCAAATCCATCTCTTAGTTAATGAAAATTGTGACTAAATTATATAAATCAAGGATAAGTTGTTTGAATTTGAATAATATTTTACCACTTCATATACTTTGTATTAAATTAGAATAAGGGGGATAGAAAATAAAATGAAAAATTATTGATAAAGGAGGGGAAAAATAAGCCAGTTGAATAAAAGAAAAATAGAGTAACATATATTGACATATCATTTTCGATTTGGTATTGACAAAAAATTCAAAGGGGGTATTGAAGACCTCACTATTTGATTATCATATTTATTTTCAATAAATGTTGAAGTGTTAATGGATTTTCATGTCAATATTTGAATAAGGAAGCATAGATCAAGAAGATTCTTATAAGTGAGTTAAATAACCCAAGCATGTTGTGAAAGGAACAGAGTTACCAAGAAAAGTTTCATTGTGCATTAAGTTGGTTAAATTATGGGAGACACACTTTTGAATTGAATTGGAAATAAAAACTAATAAGAGTAGGATGATTACTACCATGATTTTTTAATAGAGAGAAAATTTGATAGAAAATGGTGTTTGAGAAATAAGTCTCAAAAATAATAGTGGTAGCTATAGATTAATTTTTGGATAAGTTATTTATAATGAGTTAATAAAAAATTATCCATCCATGACCATATATAAGAACAATCACAACCATAACCCTTAGAGAAATCTAGAAGAGAAAAATCAACTATGGAAAAGCCATAGTGCAAGGTCAGCACTAATGCAAAGGATGTGGGGTATGATAGTTCTTATCCTACTTAGTGATGGGTGGCATAGAAGTTCTTGGGATAACACCAGCTCTAGTTATACCTTATTTATGGGTTCATAGAGAATTTTAATTTATTAACATGCTCATAAATGAATAATTTTTCATAGTTAGATTGGTTAAAGTAAGATATTGTTAAAATTTTAAAAGACACAGATTATTGTCGCTCATAACCCTGATGACATCATATTATATTATCATCAACCTCATGTCTTGAGAGTACTTAACACCACACCTAGTTTGACTAAAAAACAATCATGGTTGGTCTAGACTCTAGTGCACATACATAATAAGATATAAAACACGAAGTCAAGATGCATGTTTAATTATGTAAAGATAAACAACAAAATGTTCTTACAAATGAGGTTCTTCCTCCAATGGCCCGAAGGCCTTCATTTTTTATTGATTTTGATAATCCACCTTTCAAGGGGTGAGGTGGAACCCTTAACCCCCCTTTCAAGGGATGAGGGGGAACCCTTATAAATGAGGTTCTTATTACTCAAGTTCGAGTATTAGATAGTGGAGATGAGTAGATACATGGTGTGGCTAGTTCCAATGGGATTTGATGAAACTTATGACCCGTGTAAGGGTAACTTCATATTTCTTCATGATATGTAAGTGTCATTTGGGGACTCACATATTCACATAAGGGTAATGTGAAAGTTGTGTAAATTTTATTAATATTATATATAATGGTAATTTTGGAAATTATTAAACTACATTAAAGTGTATATGAACTACATAAAGGTCATTTTCAAGTTGTATAATGCTTATCTCCAACTGGTGTAAAGGTCACACTGAAAATCAAGATCTATGTAACGGTACATGTGAGCTTCAAAAGAGTATATTTTAAATTTCATAAAAAACTTTTCATTTTTATATAAATTTGATTCTCATATGATGTGGATCCATTTTAAGACTTTTTCAACAACACAAATTCATACGATGGGAATAATACTTTAAATTATTATGATAAAAATATGATGATTCTATTATGTCAGACATTCAAATTCATGTTTCATGGGGAATCTATTTTTGGTGTCATCAAAGCATGATTTAAGAATTAAAATCCACATATTTTTATGCCATAAGTTGAAGAAATATTACCATGTTTGTGAGATTGATACTGAATAAAAAATCATGAATCTGTGGATATGTTTTAATATGCTGATAATATAGAAGCAATAGATGAGAAGGCCATGATATTTTATCAAAAGGAATATTTATGATACTTTATGGATAATAAAAAATGAAAATTGTGTCTTTTAATATCCAGAATATCTCAAGATTGAAATGGAAAGATTTCAAGTAGTTATGAATCACAAATATTTTTTGAGACATGAAAAAAAAATATCCACACATCATTGTAATATAAATATAATAAGATGAAATATAATTTTTTTCATTCACTCTGATATTATGTAGATATAATCTATATGTCGATAAAAAAATTATAGAATCCTTTGACTATAAAACCAAGGGAAAAATATATCTATTTAAGATGAAGAAATAAGTGTAGGGTCTAATATCACTGCTGCCTTTCTAGTATCAAAGAAGAAGAAGTTATATCTATAATATTTTCATATTATAAATAGAAGATTAAGAAGGGATCTACACTATATATTTTGTTTTTTATTTTTTATGAGACTCTTGGAGGAGTAAGATATTATGATAAACTTAGATATTATTAAACGTTGATCATTATGTGTAACGCCCCGACCCCAGTTACCCAGAGTCGGTGCATTATTACATAACATTGGCATGATCACAAGAAAGATCAAATCTCGAAAGACCGATTGGTTTAGTAGCCTTGGAAACACTAGATATATTCATAAGTTTTACATTACATCATAAATGAAAAACTACTACAACAACATAATGTCTCCATAATCCACACTACTATCCCCTCATAATATCCCTGCAGATCATTCATAATTTACTTCTTCACATCCTGGGGAAAAATAAAACATAGAAAAGGGGTGAGCTCAAATGCCCAGTAAGGATAACAATATAGCGGAAACTTTCAAAATAAGCATAAACATTTAAGGCAATGAATTACTAAAACAAAAGCCTTTTAAAATTGAACTTCAACATAGTATGGCAAAAGTAAAATGAAATAATGCCATTTACTTATTCACATGGATATTCTACTAATCGAATAATCACATGCAAAAATCAATAACCACTTTCATAATGTTGGAATGCATAATGTCAAATGTCAATTTCATTGTCTAGGCCTCATCCCAAGACCTAGGGGTTACTTCTAACCGGAACCCAACCCGGAGTGCCTCTAATAACCGGACACCAACCCGGAGTGCCTCTAATAACCGGACACCAACCCGGAGTGCCTCTAATAACCGGACACCAACCCGGAGTGCCTCTAATAACCGGACACCAACCCGGAGGGCATACTTTTACCAGTCCCTAACCTGGAGGGCTTACTTTAACCATTCCCCAACCTGGAGGGCTTACTTTTACCGGTCCCCAACCCGGAACATACTTGTTTAGCACATTCATCTGAAGAAAAGTTTGAAATATAACATAAACATTCGGATTAAAACTAGCATACGAAATGTCAATAATTTCACCATAAACTATGAATGGTATAAAAATAGCACATCCACAGTCAAACATATCACAAAACCTTCAATTCAATATAGAATTTTTGTATCATAATAAATCAACTTCAAATAATCTTAAAATCCATCAAAGGATGTTGACATAGATGAAATCAAAATTCTTTTTAAAGAAGTATCTCCTTTTATTTTGAAATCATTTAAGATCCATATAAAATAAAACATTTTCTTTGAAAATATTCTTATAAGCTTGTATGGAAAGCTTCGACGATTTTATAACGGCGGAAAATAACCGCACCCGCCGTATAAGTTAAAAAAAACATTCTTACCTCAATTCTGTCGAAAAGGTTAAAAAGGACATTGTTTTGAAAACGACGGAAAGATTCCTTTATAAACCTCTTATAAAAAGTCAAACAAGGGTATAAATGACTTTAACCCATATTCTTGTAAATAGTAAAAATGTTTTGAAATACATTTCGAAGAAACATGGATGTGGATGATAACGAGATCCCAGTAGATTATTACGTATAAACAACCTCGGATAAAGAAGAGATTGTGAAATAACCCTTACCTTGTACTTTTCCTTGGTTGTGGTAGGTTAACCTCCTGTATAATGGTGAAATAATTGTTATTAAATTATACAAGAATCATATACATTAATATGATATCATATATGATCTTTTAATATTGATTTGATAATAATATCTTAGTATTATCGTTGTTTCGGGTGTTAACTTACTTGTTTTCTTTCATATGTTTTGTTACGTAAGACATGTTTGTAAAGGATAGGTTGTATATTATTCATATCCAGAATGATATCAAGTCCTTAAACATCATTTTTAAATCATAAAATGATAATTATGCTTTAATGGTTACGATGGAGAATGAATCTCATCGCGTTCGTGGAGACGGTAGTCCGCACGAGCGACAATATCATTCTTTTGATATTAAAATAATATATAAATGGATGGTATATCATATATACAGAATCATTAACATGTTATATTTATTATTTACATGAGTTACACATCATTATTATACCCATCCAAATAATATTATATTGAATAACAATTACACCACGACGTGGAGACGGTAAGCCGTACGTACGCACGTATGGTGACATGTTATTCAAAGGGTGGATAGAATACTGAATATGATTGTACCATATTTATAATAACATCACAGTATATGTGAGATACTGGAGTTATTATTTCAGAATGGTAAGAACAAAGGAAGAAGAAGTGGAAGAAGAAATGAACTTAGAAAAGGGTGGTGAAATCATTACCTCTTCTTCGGGTTCTTCCTTTTGATTTGATCAAAAGGGCTCCTTAGGTTGGCTTTCTGATCAAACTAAGGCCTCTAGGTTGTATTGAGGGATGTTGGGAGAGTATTTGGGCAGAGTTTGGCCGAACCAAAAGGCTTTGAAGGTGTGAAGAAATGAGAAGGAGGAGTGCCCTTTTATAAGAGGGGTGAGGGGCACCTTTGGAAAAGCTAGAAATATTAATTTATAATAAATTCATATTCGGTTTCTAAAGGCTCCAAAGTTGACTATTCAAAGGATAAGGTGGGGATAGGTCGAAAACCACTCAACCAATAGAATTTAGACAGGTTTGGGTACTTATATTAACCTTATCTTTAAGTATTAACTCTAAGTTAATTAGTTTCACTTTTACAATGTCTTTTTGTATTTTTATATAATATGATTAATAAACATACTATATACATCCAAGAGACCCCCAAGTGGTACATTAATGATTAACCTATCATAATATAAGTCTTTTGGCCGAACCTTAGATTTTTAGGAATTTAATATCAATTAATAATATAATATTTGTTTTAAGAATTCTTTTATGTCAATTTTGACACTATTCAATAGTTGATTTTTGTGAAACTCATAACAGATTGATTACTTCGAAAAAAGTCAATTAAATCAATCCTAATATATCATATTATCCTAGAAAATTAGTTTAATTCATTAAAAGGTTCATATTATATTTATTTGGGTATTTATAATATCAATTATTTTAATTTTTCACTATTATAGTAATTACTGCATCATCATTGTGTCATAAATAAAATAAATTATTTAATGTCTAAAAATTATAAATAAAATATCATTATGTAGGAAATCTTTTTATCTTTCTAATGAATATTTATAATCGAAAATCCAACATGTATAACCCTATGTAAAAATTGTTCTTCTAAAAGATGTAAGCTTATGCCATTTTTATTTTTATTTTAACTTTATTAATATAATGTGTCCCTACCACATACAAGTGGCTCCAAGGGGTCCCCAAATTGACCCAAGGATGCCCATGGTCGGGTATGTGTCCACCAATAAGGTTATGACACGTTTTAGGGTAATTTTTTATTATTATAATATTATTTTTTTTAACCCTTATTTACCGGATTTACCCTTTAACCATGGTAAATAAAATATTTACCACAGTAACTATTCAAAATGTCTAAAAATAAAAGTTACCTATATACACAATTTGAACATCCTGATTCCCAATATGGAATCCATTTTCCCAAATTCAAAACACAGAAGTGGCAGAAATTAATTTAAAATTAATTCCCGCTGTCAAAACAAAAAGCATGTTTTTAAGAGATAATAACTATCAAAAGATTGACACTTGTTTATGTTCGGTTTAATTGTAAAATTATGTCCAATGACCAAAATTATATTAAAATGTAAAAATATATTCTAAATATACTTTAAAACCACTCCAATTCATAATTTATCACTATTAATTATTTTGATTAAAAAAGTTGTTTTTAATTAAAATTTAGTAATTTTCACTATTCATCAAAATATGAAAGTTATCCGAAATGTACCAAAATTTCACCCTAGGATAATTTTGATATTCCGAATCCAAAAATGAAGTCCATTTTGAAATATAGAATATTTATGATTTCAAAAAGTAGGTATTACTATTCACAACGGCTAGTTTTATTAGTTGTGGTGTGTGTTAGAACTCGAGGTTGCGTACAACACACGCTATCGCATTATTCGAAGGGAAACGTACCGTAGAAGCTTGGGATGTTTCATTTTAAATTTTTTTGATGTCCCCATTTAGTCAAAAAGTTTAAAATATAGTATTTAAAAATGGTTCACTATTAAAATTTGATAAAAGTGCAATACTGAAAATGAATTTGTTCTTGCATTATATCTAAGAAACTCATAATATGGAATCTAAAATTATAAGGATTATATAAAGTTTAAAATTTAGTCAATAATATTATTAAACTCTTTTGAATGGCTTTTTCCTTTGGTAAGTCATGGTGTGATTGAACTCGGTGTTGCGTGTAGTGCAAGTTATTGAATTATTTTGAAGAAATAACACACTATGAAATCTTGGGGTGTTACATTCTCCCCTCCTTCAATAAATTGCGTCCTCGCAATTTGAAATTGTTCTTCGAAAATAAAAGGTTGAAAGTAGAAAATATATTTGTGGGAAAACCCACATCGGAAATTGGGTTACTAAAATTTAGTCTTAATATGAGGAAAAGAGAAATCAAAGGGTCACCACCAAATTATGATCTCGATTAGGAGAACATTGGTGGAAATTGGAGACATATAATCGGAGGAAAAACGTAAATATTTATAGGTAGTGATTGAGGTCATCAATCACAAACAAGTATAAAATTGAGTTCCTTAAATTCATTAATCTATGATGAATTGAAATACCATCGGTTCAACAAAACATAGGGTATTAGGATAACACATTTTTGACGTTTCAAAATATCCTAGTTGAAATCCCACATCGAAAAATGAATTAAGGAGGCCTCTATTTAAACTAAAGAGTGGAAAGTATGAAGATTACCGAAAATAACACATACTAGGGATCCATGTAGGAAAATATGGATATGGAGGAGAAATCTAACCATCAATTATCTGATGGAGAGTGGTAGAGAACATGGCTAGGAAAAGGCCAACAATCCCAAAGCCATAAATTAGTGATGATTTAAGGTACCATCTAGGGCAACATTTTTGTTCTAAGTTCCTTTTCTTAATGTTGTGGAATTTATTTATGAGATTGGCTAAGAACATAAGGAGGTATACATACTTTAGAGTTTTATCCATTAATAAATTTCTACCACAAACTCATCTTTCACTCTAAAACATAATAGAACGTAAAAAAATTCTATTTACACTATTCGTATAGGGTTCCAAAATAATCGAATTTATAATTCATCTACAAGATCTTTTAATAAAAACTAAATTATTTAATCCAGGACATCTCATGGGCCAGTGGTAGGTGATACACCCTTGTCGCCCTTCGGTTGCGGGTTCAAGTCTCGCAGCTTTGCCGGACGCGACGGGTTGCCGCCCGACCTCCGGGTTGTCCTTTTATGGTAGTCCAAAATTAATATCAAACTTAGAATTTATCCAAAATACTTCTTTCCAAACTCACAGTCCAACATTTATAAGGAAGGTAAACATAATGTAGATCCTTTTTACCCTATAATAGAATATTAATACCTTCATCATGTATTCTTTTAAAACACTGAAACATCCTGATTTACCATAATCCTTATTGATTACATTCATGCTCCCTTATTCCATATAGAATGCTGGATATACTTCATCAATCCAAAAATGTTTTAAACCCCAACAATGATGGAATATACAAATCATTAATCAGCTTCAAGGTAGTCAATAATATCCAATATAATTTATCCAAATAAATCATGTATTATTCTAAAATCACCACCTCGGTATCTGAACCATATTATGGTTTATCTTTCTCTCAACCATATATTTTCCAAACATTTAACCTGCTACTGAGTCACTTTTCTTTGTTCCACACCATCTCAAGTCCTTAATGAAATAGTACTGCAGTACAATCCTTATATACTCCATAATTATTATAACAAGTACATTGTTGATACAACACTCAATTGACATAATCAACATAAGAACTCTAATCATTCCTCTTCATCTGTGGTAGTATCATAACTTGATTATTATCCAATAGCATCATTTTCGGCATAGTCTGATGACTGGGACATAGGTTCGCGTAGTGTCCAAACTCCTTGCAAATGAAGCATTGTACATTTGAAACCATTTTCTTACCCTTGCAGTCATGTACTTTGTGCCCTTTTCCTCCACACTTATAACAAACTCCCATTCCTTTCAGGAAAGTTCCAGGGTGTTTCTTTCCACAGTTACTACATATGGGAAAATTCTTCTTTTCCCTCATCCCTTTATCCATCTTTCTCTCTTCCATCCTTTTCTTCTCTTGCTTCCCTTCAAATCCATATGACTCAGTAAACTCTTTACTTATCTTATCAACACATGATATTATTTCTTCACATGATGATAATACATGGGAGACTATTCCTCTTATAAATTCTAGCTTAAGACCATGAAAGATATGATCCTTCCTTCTCTTTGGATCATGTGCATTTCTGGAGTTCTCATTTCTTCTACTGGGCGCCATTTCTAAACAATGGCATACACTAGATCAGTTTATGAATCAAAATACATAATCCCATACTAATAAAACACTTAACATAAATTGAACTATTTGTGGATATAATCCATAATCATAAAAATGTCTCATTTGAGGATGTATATACTCATAAACCCTTCATAATGGTTTGTAAAGAAAATGAGAATTATCCTAAGCATATCCCCCAGGAGTGTCGTAACCAAGAGTGCAGCAAGGCCCATTGTCGTGCACCAGTTCCCGTTCGAGTCTAGCTCAAAGCGGTGTTTTCGGGTTTTACCCCTAGGTACATCTGTGCCAGAGCCGCCTCTACCTGCTCGTATCCAGACAGGGATGTATTGCTCGGAAAACTCACAAAATCTCTACAATACCAAAATTCTAGGAAGTTCTTCTATACTAATCCTCAAAGTTCATCTTAGGTCTACGTGCTCTAATCAGAGTTTATCTAAATCTAGTTTCCAAGGTTTGTACTAAACCTCCTCTGATACCAACTGTAACGCCCCGACCCCAGTTACCCAGAGTCGGTGCATTATTACATAACATTGGCATGATCACAAGAAAGATCAAATCTCGAAAGACCGATTGGTTTAGTAGCCTTGGAAACACTAGATATATTCATAAGTTTTACATTACATCATAAATGAAAAACTACTACAACAACATAATGTCTCCATAATCCACACTACTATCCCCTCATAATATCCCTGCAGATCATTCATAATTTACTTCTTCACATCCTGGGGAAAAATAAAACATAGAAAAGGGGTGAGCTCAAATGCCCAGTAAGGATAACAATATAGCGGAAACTTTCAAAATAAGCATAAACATTTAAGGCAATGAATTACTAAAACAAAAGCCTTTTAAAATTGAACTTCAACATAGTATGGCAAAAGTAAAATGAAATAATGCCATTTACTTATTCACATGGATATTCTACTAATCGAATAATCACATGCAAAAATCAATAACCACTTTCATAATGTTGGAATGCATAATGTCAAATGTCAATTTCATTGTCTAGGCCTCATCCCAAGACCTAGGGGTTACTTCTAACCGGAACCCAACCCGGAGTGCCTCTAATAACCGGACACCAACCCGGAGTGCCTCTAATAACCGGACACCAACCCGGAGTGCCTCTAATAACCGGACACCAACCCGGAGGGCATACTTTTACCAGTCCCTAACCTGGAGGGCTTACTTTAACCAGTCCCCAACCTGGAGGGCTTACTTTTACCGGTCCCCAACCCGGAACATACTTGTTTAGCACATTCATCTGAAGAAAAGTTTGAAATATAACATAAACATTCAGATTAAAACTAGCATACGAAATGTCAATAATTTCACCATAAACTATGAATGGTATAAAAATAGCACATCCACAGTCAAACATATCACAAAACCTTCAATTCAATATAGAATTTTTGTATCATAATATATCAACTTCAAATAATCTTAAAATCCATCAAAGGATGTTGACATAGATGAAATCAAAATTCTTTTTAAAGAAGTATCTCCTTTTATTTTGAAATCATTTAAGATCCATATAAAATAAAACATTTTCTTTGAAAATATTCTTATAAGCTTGTATGGAAAGCTTCGACGATTTTATAACGGCGGAAAATAACCGCACCCGCCGTATAAGTTAAAAAAAAACATTCTTACCTCAATTCTGTCAAAAAGGTTAAAAAGGACATTGTTTTGAAAACGACGGAAAGATTCCTTTATAAACCTCTTATAAAAAGTCAAACAAGGGTATAAATGACTTTAACCCATATTCTTGTAAATAGTAAAAATGTTTTGAAATACATTTCGAAGAAACATGGATGTGGATGATAACGAGATCCCAGTAGATTATTACGTATAAACAACCTCGGATAAAGAAGAGATTGTGAAATAACCCTTACCTTGTACTTTTCCTTGGTTGTGGTAGGTTAACCTCCTGTATAATGGTGAAATAATTGTTATTAAATTATACAAGAATCATATACATTAATATGATATCATATATGATCTTTTAATATTGATTTGATAATAATATCTTAGTATTATCGTTGTTTCGGGTGTTAACTTACTTGTTTTCTTTCATATGTTTTGTTACGTAAGACATGTTTGTAAAGGATAGGTTGTATATTATTCATATCCAGAATGATATCAAGTCCTTAAACATCATTTTTAAATCATAAAATGATAATTATGCTTTAATGGTTACGATGGAGAATGAATCTCATCGCGTTCGTGGAGACGGTAGTCCGCACGAGCGACAATATCATTCTTTTGATATTAAAATAATATATAAATGGATGGTATATCATATATACAGAATCATTAACATGTTATATTTATTATTTACATGAGTTACACATCATTATTATACCCATCCAAATAATATTATATTGAATAACAATTACACCACGACGTGGAGACGGTAAGCCGTACGTACGCACGTATGGTGACATGTTATTCAAAGGGTGGATAGAATACTGAATATGATTGTACCATATTTATAATAACATCACAGTATATGTGAGATACTGGAGTTATTATTTCAGAATGGTAAGAACAAAGGAAGAAGAAGTGGAAGAAGAAATGAACTTAGAAAAGGGTGGTGAAATCATTACCTCTTCTTCGGGTTCTTCCTTTTGATTTGATCAAAAGGGCTCCTTAGGTTGGCTTTCTGATCAAACTAAGGCCTCTAGGTTGTATTGAGGGATGTTGGGAGAGTATTTGGGCAGATTTTGGCCGAACCAAAAGGCTTTGAAGGTGTGAAGAAATGAGAAGGAGGAGTGCCCTTTTATAAGAGGGGTGAGGGGCACCTTTGGAAAAGCTAGAAATATTAATTTATAATAAATTCATATTCGGTTTCTAAAGGCTCCAAAGTTGACTATTTAAAGGATAAGGTGGGGATAGATCGAAAACCACTCAACCAATAGAATTTAGACAGGTTTGGGTACTTATATTAACCTTATCTTTAAGTATTAACTCTAAGTTAATTAGTTTCACTTTTACAATGTCTTTTTGTATTTTTATATAATATGATTAATAAACTTACTATATACATCCAAGCGACCCCCAAGTGGTACATTAATGATTAACCTATCATAATATAAGTCTTTTGGCCGAACCTTAGATTTTTAGGAATTTAATATCAATTAATAATATAATATTTGTTTTAAGAACTCTTTTATGTCAATTTTGACACTATTCAATAGTTGATTTTTGTGAAACTCATAACAGATTGATTACTTCGAAAAAAGTCAATTAAATCAATCCTAATATATCATATTATCCTAGAAAATTAGTTTAATTCATTAAAAGGTTCATATTATATTTATTTGGGTATTTATAATATCAATTATTTTAATTTTTCACTATTATAGTAATTACTGCATCATCATTGTGTCATAAATAAAATAAATTATTTAATGTCTAAAAATTATAAATAAAATATCATTATGTAGGAAATCGTTTTATCTTTCTAATGAATATTTATAATCGAAAATCCAACATGTATAACCCTATGTAAAAATTGTTCTTCTAAAAGATGTAAGCTTATGCCATTTTTATTTTTATTTTAACTTTATTAATATAATGTGTCCCTACCACATACAAGTGGCTCCAAGGGGTCCCCAAATTGACCCAAGGATGCCCATGGTCGGGTATGTGTCCACCAATAAGGTTATGACACGTTTTAGGGTAATTTTGTATTATTATAATATTATTTTTTTTAACCCTTATTTACCGGATTTACCCTTTAACCATGGTAAATAAAATATTTACCACAGTAACTATTCAAAATGTCTAAAAATAAAAGTTACCTATATACACAATTTGAACATCCTGATTCCAAATATGGAATCCATTTTCCCAAATTCAAAACACAGAAGTGGCAGAAATTAATTTAAAATTAATTCTCGCTGTCAAAACAAAAAGCGTGTTTTTAAGAGATAATAACTATCAAAAGATTGACACTTGTTTATGTTCGGTTTAATTGTAAAATTATGTCCAATGACCAAAATTATATTAAAATGTAAAAATATATTCTAAATATACTTTAAAACCACTCCAATTCATAATTTATCACTATTAATTATTTTGATTAAAAAAGTTGTTTTTAATTAAAATTTAGTAATTTTCACTATTCATCAAAATATGAAAGTTATCCGAAATGTACCAAAATTTCACCCTAGGATAATTTTGATATTCCGAATCCAAAAATGAAGTCCATTTTGAAATATAGAATATTTATGATTTCAAAAAGTAGGTATTACTATTCACAACGGCTAGTTTTATTAGTTGTGGTGTGTGTTAGAACTCGAGGTTGCGTACAACACACGCTATCGCATTATTCGAAGGGAAACGTACCGTAGAAGCTTGGGATGTTTCATTTTAAATTTTTTTGATGTCCCCATTTAGTCAAAAAGTTTAAAATATAGTATTTAAAAATGGTTCACTATTAAAATTTGATAAAAGTGCAATACTGAAAATGAATTTGTTCTTGCATTATATCTAAGAAACTCATAATATGGAATCTAAAATTATAAGGATTATATAAAGTTTAAAATTTAGTCAATAATATTATTAAACTCTTTTGAATGGCTTTTTCCTTTGGTAAGTCATGGTGTGATTGAACTCGGTGTTGCGTGTAGTGCAAGTTATTGAATTATTTTGAAGAAATAACACACTATGAAATCTTGGGGTGTTACATTATGATACTGAGGAGAAGAATCGGGCTAACTATTATGCAGATTTATTAACTATATCTTTGTGGTTGAATACTTTTTAACTATTTTAAGGATTATATTAAATAATTAGTTATACCATTATAAATAATTTCATTTAATAACTGATGGTTATATAATATACAACACCATAATAGGGAAGTGTACGATACCTAACTGATACCTTTGTATGAATTGAACTACACTTATAATCACAACAAATTATAATGATAATAAAATCCATGAATTGACATAATATAAGAATAGAAAGGAGTAAGATCTCATATCAAGGTTGAACCTTTTAAATCTTATGTCTTGGTGTTCCTATAAGTGATTCATTCCTCTTAACTAGGGAATATGTTCAAGTGTAATAGGGTTAATTAAAAGAAATATAAAACTTAGTAAGATTTGGGTAAAATAATTCAACACCTATAATTAATTTTGGGTCACTAAATAATTTTGGTTATTTAATATATACATTTTACATAGGGTCTATATTAAGAAAACTGGCCTTTGTATCCAACCGCCAAATAAAATGATCTTATAATATTGCTATGATAAGTACATTTCAAATGAATTATATCATGATGATTAAAGTAAAGGTTTCTCCCATAGATTGTGTATTATAGATCCTTTTTAATAATAAATTATGTTTTATTGGTACTTAATTCTACCATCCATATATAGTTTTTGTTAAATACTTACTGATAGAATCAACTCTGTAAACATCAGAAATATGATGCCCTTAAATTTTGGTATATGGATTCCACTAATGAATTAATACATACATTTCAATATTGTATGATTTAAATTGATTTATTCTTTATAGGATTTATCATTTTAATTAAATAGTATCTAACAGATCTTGGTGAATATAAAACCACCTTCTGGTTTTATCTTCCTACACAATATGTGTTTCTTGGAACAACTCCTCCCACTAAGCATAGTGTAGTGTATATTCATATTCCAACTCCCATTAATTTGATTACATGAATTAATTGAAGTCTATATTTATATATATATCCCATATATTTATTCTATACTAATAATAGATGTTAATATCCTTAGTCATTATGGGATAATTAACTGGAATGTACTTAGTGTTTTCTTTTATGTTCGTTTCAAGATAAAGTTATCTTTTAACAAATTATTTTCATCAAACACTAGAATATTTACCTAATGGATTTTCTATCATATTAAAATTAATATGATATCCATTATTCAATATAATAAGCACATGGTTATTTATTTATTTTTATTTTTGAAATATGTCTTGGAAGAAATTATTGGAATATTTACAATACACATAAGGAATTTCATCGATTACATTTTTACTACCATAAAAAATTTATGTATGAAGTAATGTGATATTGGGATTACCTTCACTCCACATATTAATTATTGATGAAAAATTAGTTATTATACACTCTAACAGGCCATCTCGGAGGATCTTATATCCTTTATCAAGTGTATTCATTTCTTTATTGAGTATTCCTAAAATATCTTAAAATAATATTATGAAGTATATGAACAAACCCTTGATCTATGCCTTTATAATAGTTTATGATATTTCTTAGAAGTAAATCTAGTATATTTGTGGAGTAACATTATTTTTTAAGGTTTTTTTGTCAAAAAATTGGAAGTGAATTAATTATATACCTAGTGTCTTAGATTAAAGAAGACTAGAACATACTTTTATATATAAACATATCAGCACTATCATTACTCTAGAAAAATAATTTTCTTTCCATAATGACGTACTATGAGTCTTATATATATATATATTCATAATTGATTACCAATTTAAGATATCTATTATTAAATAATTTCAAAACTATTTATTGAGTATAAAATTCCATAAAAACATTTATTCCAAAATGAAACATCATCTTATAATGTCTAGTTATACACTTCGATAAATTTTTTGTTAATTACAATACAAATAAATATTTTAACAAAAATCTATTGGAAAATCAGGAAGTTATGAAAATTTTTATAATGATATAAGAACCACCCTTCTTTAGATTCTTTAAGAATGCATAAAACTTCAAGAAATCTCTTTTTACTTTCTTGATTCAAGTATTTAATTATATATATAGAAAACAAATTTTATTTTTTCCCAAGTAATACAGGATGAATATACCTAAATTAGTATATACTATTTAAATTCATTACATTTTTTCTTCAAATGGCCTTACTTTCTACATAATAATAAAATATAATTTCATTTCTCTTCTTTACCATTGATCCTTATTCTCTTGGTTTGGTGTTGGGTAGATACCATAAACTTAGATTTATCCTTGGATTCTTTCATGTTGGCCTTCTTATTATTCACTATCAGTATATATGTCTTCTCACTCCTCATTTATATATCATATTAGTGAAACAGAGTTATGATATTTGAGATAGACTTATCAATTTTTTCATGTTAAAATTCTCAAAAAAATTGGAGAATCTATGATGGAGTGAAGAAAAAATGAGATCGGTGCACAATTAATCATGATATTTAAACCCTGGAATATCTAGAGACTTAATTTAGCTAATCATCTTTAAAACATTAGGTACATATAACATTCCCTATCTAATGTTACATGTAAATAATTCCTTGGAGATCTCAAAAAACTTCTGTATAGATCTCTCTTGATAAAGATCATGGATATTATTGAGTGGTCTATATTCATACATGTTATCATATACTTCTATGAGATCATCATAAATTGATGAAATCATCAAAAATTGGACATCTAGACCATAATCCAAGTATTTTTCATAGATAATGTGATCTTAAAAACTCACCTACATAGCAATTGAATAAAAAATAGGGGATTCTAACACATAGAATAAATTTTCCATCATAAATTAGTGTATAAAAATCCATACATATTATGGTAAATTTATACCTATAAACGCATGCCCCAAGTCAAGAATGATTTCATAATTATCATGGATGACTAAATTTCCATTTTATTTTATACAATAATTATTCTGATTATTTAGTAAATTATCTTTTTTAATAAAATATGCGAGACAAAATAATTTTAATTGTATTATTAGTCTGCCACTATTTTATCAAGTCCCATTGGCCATCTCCATTGGAATTTAAATTTCCTGTCACATTGAAATTCTAGTGGGAATGATCTATGTTTAATTTATCATGATTCAAAAAAGATCCTGGTCAATTACTCAAATGTATTTAGGTAGGAATCCCTGCCAACTACTAGGTCGTAGTTCCTTGATCCGTTTAGTGGACACCTCAATCTGAAAATCTTAATTTGAGTTTCCTCAAAACTTTATTTAAAATAACATTAAGTATAGGGCAGGATAATTATCTTTATTTATCAGATTTTTTATTGAGAAGATAATAAAAAACCACTTACCCTAGGGGGAGAACTCTTTGAGCTGGTCTTGGCTTGAGTTGTAACATTCCACATATATCTTGTGTATCACCTTGGTTGATTTCACCTCGTATTAATCTTAAAATCCCTCTTACTATCTAAGAGCTACATCCTTACATGTACTTTACTCACACATTGTTGAGGGGAACCAATTGAATAGTTATGGGGTTTACATAAATGAAACTATGAACATGTAGGTCCTTATATAAAAATAAGGGTAACTCACAAGCCATCATTTTAATTTAATAATAATAATGGGAAAACCCATTCAATTATTAATTTAAAATAAATCCAAACCATACACAGGCCGTTCAAGCTCATGATCATCCATTCATGCAATAAGACATTTAATAAACTAGAATTCATTTCACTCATTCTTTATTAAGATAAAACACACTCGAATTAAACAATTATTTTTATTAATTATTTGATTTATTTATCTTAATATTCATCCAAATGGACTAGGATATTATCATCCATTGTTATTTAAAAATAAATAAAATTAATAATTTTATTTAAAATTAATAATGTATATGACATGCACATTGATTCAATATGGCATGTACCCATCTGAACTATTCTGCATGGTCATTATAGTCTATTATGCACTCACCCGACATGTATCATAAATTACATTTCATTTAATTAAATAGTTTTTACTATAAATAAATGAAACATGGACACATGTTAATTTATATATAATGTACTTATTTTATTTCACATAGAGTATATAGAATGTAATGATAACCATAAATGGAATGTAGTCTCAAATTTAACATAGAAATTAATTAAACATTTAATATTCTCAAAATCCAGTCACACTATGTTTATTATCAATTAATGATACATTGATATATGTTAATGATATTTAATAGTGTAATAAATTTTATTTCCATGTAAAGTAATTTACATGATGTATAAACTGGCTTTAGGTGTACTCCATGTAAACAAAGACCACATGTGTATTAATTACACATCTTGTGAGTATTAAATAAGTATACACCACATGTGTATTAATTATAAACTGCAAGTTTATTAATTATATGTAATGGTTCATGCCTTTACAACCCATTAATTTCTTGGTTTTAGTGGTTGAAGAGTGTTGGTATGAGGTTTGAGGAGGTTTGGTGGGTTTTATGGAGTTAAAGTTATAGGTTTTTGGCATCATGGAGTTTTATGTCACAAAATGGAATTTTATGCCATAATCTAGTGGTTTATAGCTTGTGCAATCAGTTGTCTTACGTCTTGTGTGCATTTAAGTGGTTGGGCGTGAAATGATATTATACTTTAAAAGTTGAATTTACAATATAATTAAATTATATATGAGGCACCATGAAAATTAATGGAAATTCTATTCTTGGGGATTTATTCCATAAAAGTGAAGTTTACGGCATAGGTTTTGTGGTTCTTGTGGGTTTTATGATGTAAAACTAGGTCTTATTCTATAAAATTGGTGGATCCTAGATTGTTTATAAACCTATTTTGGATTAATATCTCCTCATTTGGTCATTAATCCTCTAATTTCTTGGTGAACACTTGTAATCACTTGGATCATCTTCTAGTCCCTTTATCTTGCTTGGATATTTGGGTTATTTTGCTCAAGTTCTGGTGATCTGAGGTAAGTACTTCTCCCTTGTTCTATTGTTTCATGTGTTTTCTTCTTCATAGAATCATTATGAAAGCATTGAACTAATACAAATGTGTGTTGTGAGATATTGTTTTATACAATTTGGTTTATTTCATGTTAATAAAGGTTTCTTGTGTGTGGTTTTGGTTTTAGAGCTGCTTCTTCTTCTTCTTATGGTGCATAGTGAGTTGGATAGCTCTATTTGAGGAAGGTTTCCTTTGTTTCTCATCTAGTCTCATCATGTGTGAGGGGTTACACTCCTACTTATCGATTTAAAGATGGATTTCACCAGTCTAATAAAGATAATGAAATGTTTAATTGAAATAAAAGGGGAAGGGGAATGATTTTAATGTTTTTTTAGCCTTTAATAATTTTAATATTGGGATTATTCATGCTTATTATAGGGGATGATGATTGGTTAAAAACTTTAGTTTTTGGGGTATTTTTTTTGTACTGGGTTGACATTTGTAGTGGAAACCTTGTTGTGAGTTTTTTATTATCACCAAAAATTGAAATGGATAAACAATTTTATATTTTTTTTAAAAAATGGTTACACTGGGATTTATGGATTGTGTGAGAATACCCCAAAATAAATTAGTTTAATGTGATAAAAATCCCCTTTCTAAATCTAAAATGTCTTATGTTGATGTGATTTGGAAGTTTTGTGAGGTTTCACCATGCAATGGGGTGAGAAGGTGTGACTATGTTGTGGGGTGGTGAGGAGTGATCGTGTTGTGGTGTAGTGATATATGGTTATGATGTAGGGTGGTGATGTGTGGTCGAGATGTGGTTATCATGGGAAAGAGGTGTTGTGAGGTTCTAGTTACCGGGGTCATAATGGAATTAAATTATAATATTGAAATTTAAATGACATGGGATGGTTTTTTTAATGGGATGGAAATGGTCAATGAATAAATTAAAATGTGAAATGTGAAATGTGGCTTATGTCTTGTGGAATGGTGCTTGTTGTGTGGTGTTTTTAATTTATTGGTGGATGTTGAAGTGGTGGCATTGTGAGTTGGTTAGGGATTTTTTAGATCACATTGGTTGGGATTTTTTTGTGGCTATTAAATATAAATTTTATTTCTTTTTTTATATATATAATCACCCCATCTGCATCAAGAAATATGTTCTAACACCCATATATTTATATGGTGTGTTTTTTTCAACATTCTGTTGGTGAGGATGGATGGTTGGCTACCCACTCTTTATCTCTCTCTCTTCTAGTAACATTGATCTGTATAGCTTTTCTTGGATATAATTCAAAATTTCACTATCGATATGTGATGTGATGTGATGGAGTGCGATGGCCTAGGTGTCTGTGGGTGAGATGAGATGGATTATGGTGGGCGTTGATCATAGTAGAAGGGAATGAGGTTTATGTACTTTATGTTCATGATACCATACTATTTTGGTTATGGATGAGATATGGTGTGGTGGCCCAATTGTTTTTTAGCAGGATTTGATGGCCAATTTCATGTAGGTTTCTTGGAATTTTGTGCTATATGGAAGAGATGGGGGTTCTAGGATATAAAATGTTGTGGTGTGATGGTATAAAATATATGGGAAGGCAGTTCGGGTTAACCTTTTTATCGATATTGTTCTTATTATGTTTCTATAATTCGATGAGTTATTTAGTGAGTGTGTCATGGTGAGGATGGGATTGGTTAGTTGACCAATGTAGGTGATGTTGGTTATGTTGTTTTCTCACTGATGTATTAGTATTCTCTTTCACATTAGCATGAAAAAAATTGGTTACCCTACTAGGTATACTTATATTCTCACCCTAAGTGTGTGTAAATAGTTTTTAGGTTTCTAGGAGGACTGCATGGACCTTGATGGACATTACTAGTTTAGACCTTTAGACTATTTTTAGGTTGCTACCATAGATTTTCTTAAATGGGTATTTAATTTTAGTGACTTTTTTCTATATTTTTCTTTACTTATACATGTATTGTGTGATGCTTTTTTGTTTCATTTTTATATTATGTCACTGAGTTACTTATGGTTCATTATTCCTATCTATCTATCCTATTATTATATAGGGTAATGCCTCCCATTTGTGAGATTTTTATATACCCTCGATGCTAGTCTCCAACATGTGGCCTACTGAATGTGGGACTTAAGGGGTCATTATCTCTCTCCCTTTATTATGGTATTTCAAGGGGGGTCATGATAAAGTGGTATTAGATGGTTTGGTTTTTTAAAAATATAGAGTTCAGAGTTAAATATAAATAGTATTGCATGTGTCGGTAGGGAAATTATGCTAGTTGATCTTAGTGCATGACATAGGCTAGGGAGACTCACTAGGACACTGGATTTTAGGGCCCCCCATAATCCAACGCATGGACTCTAAGCTTATTGAATGGAAAAGTGAGGTGGACCTATTTTTAGGTTAGAGACTTAGGATACGTACATGAATCATGATTTCCTTATGTTACTATTTGAATTGAGTTGTCTTGGGGAATAGAAAAATATTTAAAATTAATTAAATGTATCTTGATAAAATTTCATACTACATAGGATTAGGAAATATTTATTTCCCATTTAAGATATGGATCCCAGACGTCATCCTTGTTTGTTTTAGACAATTGAGATTTAGTAGGATGATCGGGTATCACTAGAGGGTTGATCTAATTAACGAGGATGGTTAATGGTAAAGGATGTTGTGCATTTTTCAGCAGAAGTATTTAGGTAAGTAGGAGGTAAGTGATTCTGATATAGGGGAAAATAGCTAGTTGATGGTACTTGGGATTTCTTTCTATTTTATCTAGGACTAAGTGGAGTACTAGTCCCATTTGGTAGTTATTCATATGGTAGTAGTTGAGCGTTAGTGGTGGATGTTGTACCTTGGTGAGTAGAATTAGGTAGATGTTTTGTGGGTCGAATTTCATAAAGAGTATTTGGTAGAGTTACTTTCATAAACCATTAAGGTAGTGAAGAGGAAAGAGATACCCATTCTTCATAAGGAAAGTATGTCTATATGGGAGCTTGGGATAAAGTTCAAGTATATGTTTCATTTTCCTTGAACCTTTTTCCATATTATTACTCTCATTTGATACATCTTGAGGTGTCACTCCACCCTTCTATATAGTATACAGTCACTTATTTTTCACTGCCATCATATTTGGAGGTTTAAAAGAAGGTATAGTTGATTGAGCTAATACAATTGTAAGGACGTTTACCAAAAGTGGGGATATAGTATGGTCCCTTGAGAAGTAAAGTTTTCTGTGATAGGTCTCAAGCTCCAAGACCTATGAGGTTTTGACTAGAAAGTAGTTGATCTCAACAACTCCCTTTTTTCCCTTCTAGGGATATTGGTTTCCATGATTTTCCTAGGGTATCAGGGACCGGTGAATTTTTTTAGTGGCTTTCATGGAAATTGTAAAAATAAATTCCCAATATATTGTCAATATTAGTTTGGAAAAGGTTGTTAGGTACAGTGTCATCCGCTAAAATAGATTCTAGTGAGACCATTTCATCAGCAGTATTCTGCTCTGCAGATAGGAGATGGGTGGTTATAGGTTGACCTCAGGATGTTCGTTGTGTTCAGGGACCTCAACCTGAGAATAGTTGTGGTGATGGTCAATAACAGAGAGTTTAAGGACCTATGAATGGTCGATTTCATGCGGTGGAGGAAGTAACATCAGAGGTGTTATAGATCGTTTGAGGTACACTCAGCTTGTTATCTACCCTTTTGTGAATTGTATGATTCAATATCATTGCAATCCTTTATACATATTCTCTAGTCCATGTTCTATAACTAAACATAGAGAGGATTCCTACACCCATGATTTTTATTGTCTCATTTGAAGGCTAGACCAGCTTGTTTGATGTGTGTTTGGGGTGTATATTGATGACAGGGCCACATCAGTCATGTGGATATCTATTCTTAGTTTATATAAAGTCATATGATGTCATCCTTAGTATGGACTAGTTATATTCTATTTTTGTTGTTATCGACTACTTCTGGAGGAGAGTCGTATTAAAGAATGTGGATGGTTAGGATGCAGTTTTCATTGGTGAGTGGAGTCACCATATGGGAGGTTGATATATAGAGCCCCTTATTTATTTTATGGATGATTTTTATATTGAGTCGGTACATGCTAGGATGGAGTAGGCGTCTAGGTTTGTTAGAGAGTTTCTAGATGTTTTTCTTGAGGAGGTCGTGAAACCACCACCTCGATGTGATTTTGAGTTCAAGATAGACTTATAGCCCAGTGATTCTAATGTATTAGGGTTTGATCCAGTCTAGTGTGTTTCTGTGGGGTGCTCTAGTGTTATTCTCCAAGAAGGCAGCTGGTAGTATAAGGTTGTGAATATACTACTAGAGGTTGAATTAAATGATGACCAAGAATATTTTCCCTCTTACAAGTATAGATGATCATTTTTACTCACTGATAGGGGTGATTTGGTTTTCTAATGTCAATCTATGGTCTAGGTATCACTAGTTGAGGGTGAAGGGAAATGATATCCCAAAAACTGCCTTTAGATATAGGTAATGATAATTTGAGTTTGTACTCATGTTTTTTGGTTTCATGAATGCATTGGATGTGTTTATGGGACTCATGAACTCCATTTTCAATGAATTCCTAGAACAGTTCATAATAGTGTTCATCGATGACATATTGATCTACTCGAAGTCATAGGAGGAGCGTGATGATCATCTTAGAGTTGTCTTACGGGTTCTTCGATGCCACTAGCTTTATAGAAAATTTTCCAAGTATAAGTTTTTAACATAACAGGTGCACTTCTTTGGTTATGATGTGTCTCATAAAGGTTTGTCTAAGGACCCATCGAAGGTCGAGGAAATTGTTTCTTTGGAAGTACCCACTAATGTGGAGGAGGTTCAAAGCTTCCACGGTCTTTTGGGATATTACTAGAGATTCATATCCAATTATCATAGATTTTATCCCTATTGACATCTTTGATCAAAAAGAGCTAGTATTTTATCTGAAATGATCATTTTTAGGCAGTTTTTGACTACCTAAAGGGGAAATTAATCTTTGCATCAATGCTCTAATTTCTAGAGGAAGAGGTGATGTTTGAGTTGTTTTCCAATGCTTCCCATTTTGTCTTAGGATTGTTTTGATGTATCGGATAGAGGTGGTATCTTATGGGTCTAGGAATTTTCATTCCCACAAGTTTAACTGTTACCCCAACGATTTGGAGCAAGAATCATTTGTGTTATACTGAATTTCTACTGAAATTATCTCATTAGGGAGTGCTTTATGTTTTTCTCTAATCACAAAATCTTGTGGTGTATCTTTTCTCAGCACGATCTGAATCTGTGATAGTGGAGGTGGATAGAGTTTCTTCAATATTATCACTTCAAAATATTCTACACCTCATTAAATTGCAATTTCATGGTCGATTATTTGAGAAGAAAGTCATATAAGGATGTTATTTGGGTGTTCGAAGATATTTGTAGGGAGATGGAGGAGTTAGCAGCCTTACACTTGGATTTGAGGGTGGTTGATAGTGGAGGATGAAAGTTTCATTTGACTATGAAGTATTTTATGATACTATAGGTGGAGGATTCTCATTAAGAAGACTCAAAGGCATATGTAATTCATGATCATGTTAGTTATGGTGATTCTTCAAAGGGATGGTTGGAGGATAGTCATAATTAGATATTATTTCAAGACAGTTTGTTAGTTTGATAGTGATGTGTGAGGGAATCCTTCATGGTTTTCATAGATTTACTTTTGGTGGTACAGCTCAAAGATATATTTTGGGTTGAGGATTTAGTTTTGGTGGATTGGGATAAAATAAGCATTGGTAGAGTTTTAAGCTCAGTGTTTGGTTTTCTGGTAGGTAAAGGTTAAGAATCATGTTTCTGTTGGTTTATTATATCCCTTGTATGGTCTTGAGTGGAAGTGATATAAAATCTTGATGGACTTCATCATAGGGTTACACTAAGATTAGGGATGTTGTTATTCTATTAGGGTATTCATGGATTAGTTGATGAAATTAGCTCACTTCCTATCGATTAGAGAGTCAACTGTTGTGGATGTTTTGGAAAGGAAGTACATGGATGTAGTGATTCATTTTCATAGAGTTTTGAGGTCCATTGTCTTAGATCATGACACAAATTTTACTTTAAAAGTATGTAGGGGATTTCAATATACTTTTTCCACTCTATTATTCTTTATCACTAATTTCCACCCTCAGACAGATGGACAAATGGAGCAGATTATTCAGATGCTAAAGGATATATTATGGCAATCCATATTAGACTTTGAAGGATCTTGGTCAAGGAACCTTCCACTGGTTGATTTTACATATGAAAATATCTATCACTCTTCTATTTTATGGCTCCATTTTAGGAATTATATTGGCATTCATTTCATTCTCCATTGTGTTGGACTGAGGTTAGAGAGTCATAAATTCTTGATCCCAATGTGTTTATAATCACAATAGACAAGTTCCATCATAGTCATGAGGGGATAAAGGAAGATTAGGACTGGTATAAGGCTTATTTAGATCATAGGTTAAGGCACCTAGAGTTTTAGTTGGATGCCATGTGTTCTTTAAGGTTTTCCCTCAATGTGGGTAATAGAGGTTTAGTAGGGGGAGTAATCTTTCCCTCATTCCATTGGTCTCTTTGAGGTGTTGTATAAAGTTAGAAAGTTTTCTTAGTAGATGGAGTTTCTACCATGGATTAAGAGGATCCACAATGTATTCTATGTATCCTAGCTTCTTTGGTATCTTCATGATGACTCCCATGTCATTGACTAGGGAGATATGAGTTTCAAGGACAACATGATGTTCCTGGAGAGACCAATATAGATCCAAGATCATAGAGAGAAGGTGTTTTATGGATGAATCATTTACTTGGTTTGTGTGTTGTAGATGTATGGTGGCCTGGAGTTTAAGTGTAGAACCCTAGAACACCCTGAAAGAGAAGAGGTTAATATAGGTGTCAACTTTTTATTTTAAAGTGATGGATCTTATTAATGTATTTTTAGGAACTTGTAAAACATGTCTGATGGAATCGTGAAGTTAAGAAACATTCATATGTAGATATAATACATATTATTTTTACTTGGTTCAGATATAAGGGCTAGTCCAAGGAGCATACTCTGATAGTGTGTCAATTGTACCTAAATCCATTAATCATCACTAGTTATTTTGGAGTACATAAGATCAGACATAATCACTCTATTCCAGGCACATTTCCTTTAAAATAATTATAGAAATATAAAACCACCTACTTTAGAGAACTTTCATCAACACCCCCAGCTCACTACCTTGGATGGAGTCTTACTTAGTTTAACAACTTTAAGGTATCCTCAATAGATTGGGAATTTAAGTCTTTTTACCTGATTAAGATGATATAATTCTTGAATTCTAGTCCTAAGCTGATGCACTTAAAATAACTATTCACTTAAACCATAAGTTCAACAATATTATTCATGAAGCTCCTAACCTTCAAAAAACACCATTATATTTTAAAAAATTTCAACATCCACAAAGCCACACACCTTTGCGGAGCTCCCAACCTTTGCAAAGATCACATCCTTCACAGTACACTAAGTATTCATGGAACTCCTTGTCTTCATGAAACTCCCTTTTTATAAAAACCTTAACATCAGTTAATACATAACCAATATTTTCCTAGTCCTCAAGCTCGCAAATAATTCCTCATTGGTGAATCTCCCATCCTTCATGAATTCATAATTATTTATCCTTTTCAAAAATTCTCTTTGTGTTTTAAATTGAGGGGTAGCCTCCTATTTATAGACTTATCCCATTGAGATGATCCCAATCCCTAGTGGAAATTTTAGAAACCTATATATTCATGATCATGATTTTCATAATCTTCATGAATCTCCAATTAAATTTAACACATTCATGAAGCCTCTCATAGTCACATAGATACCATCACCCCATTGCACTTTCACAATGATTCTCATATTCGTGAGAACATTTTCTTTTCATCATGCATTCATGATTATTCACACCTTCATGAAATCCATCCTATGTGAAAACCAACCTTTGAAAATCTCATGAATTTACCATATCTTGAAGAGAAAAACCTGGAACTTCACCTTTCATGAAGCTTGATCCTTCCTCCTGATTTTGAGCTCAAAAAATTAGAAAACACTAGGAAATGATGTCACCTTCAACACTAAAGTCATAAACACCATAAGATCACTTTCCTTGGAGACTCCCGGATCAACACTAGTGTGTATTGACAAAAAAATCAAAATATATTATATTCCCAACTAGGAAGATACTTGGTTATAACAATCCCCCCCCCCTTTTGGTTTTTTAGAAATATGTAGATAAATTCAATAAAAACCATCCTTAATTAAATACCTGATAGGTCTGAAATAGCTCATCCATCAATCTGAGTCTATGTAAGAAAATATTGGTGTATAAAACAAGATTGTAAAAATAGAATTTCATGCTTCGATAGGCCACTGACCAGCCCTACAAACCTACAATAATAAAATTTAACTTATCGCCCCCTTTGAAAATTAACCAAAATAACCTATATTTATACTTTAGTTCTAAAACAATTCCCCTTGGATCATATCTCCACCATAAACCAACATCACTTACACAAACAGATTAAAATAGTTAACAAAAATGGGGATAAGGGACTAACTATAACCTCCTCAAGAATTGGGATGTGGCTTAACATCAAGGTTCAACCGATGTTTCTCGAACATTGGTGCTTCCAAAGTCTTAGTCGGAATGTCATCCACTTGGTCATCAGTTCCAATATTCTCCATTTTAATCACACCTTGATCAACTTTTTCTTTGATTAAGTGAAATCTGATATCAATTTGTTTAGTACAAGAGTGATAAATCAGATTCTTCATAATATTGATCATGCTCTTATTGTCATAGTGTATCACCGTCAGTTATTTCAACTCATCACCAATATTAGTAATTAGTTTATTCAACCAACATAGATGATTTCAAGCCTTATTCGTATATATATATATATACTCTACTTTAGTCATACTGAGAGAAGTGATTTTTTGTTTATTACTCAAGAAACCCTCAAATTTTTTTTCTATGAATGTAACACCCCAAGATTCCACGGTATGCTTCTCTTTGAATAATACAGTAGCGTGTGTTGTACGCAACTTCGAGTTCTAACACACACCACAACCAATCAAACTTGCCTTTATGAATAGTAATACCCACTTTTTGAAATTCTATAAATTATATATCTCAAAATAGACTTCATTTTTGGATTCCAAATATCTAACTTAGCCTAGGGTGAAATTTTGGTACTTTTTGGATAACTTTTATATTTTAATGAATAGTGAAAATTACTAAATTTTAATTAAAAACAAATTTTTTAATCAAAATAATTAATAGTGATAAATTATGAATTTGAGTGGTTTTAAAGTATATTTAGAATATATTTTTACCATTTAAAACAATGTTGCTCATTGGACATAATTTCACAATTAAACTGGACATAAACAAGTGTCAATCTTTTGATAGTTATTATTTCTTAAAAACACGCTTTTTGTTTTGACAGTGGGAATTAATTTTAAATTAATTTCTGCCACTTCTGTGTTTTGAATTTGGAAAAATGGATTCCATATTTGGAATCAGGATGTCCAAATTGGTTAAATAGGTAACTTTTATTTTTAGACATTTTGAATAATTACTTCGGTAAATATTTTATTTACCATGGTTAAAGGGTAAATATGGTAAATAAGGGTAAAAAATAATATTATAATAATAATAAATTACCATAAAACGTGTCCTAACCTTATTGGTGGATACATGTCCGACCATGAGAATCTTTGGGTCAATTTTGGAACCCCAGGGAGCAACTTGTAGGTGATAGGGACACTTTATATTAATTAAGTTAAAGTAAATACAAAAATGACAGAAGCATGTATCTTTTAGCAAAACAATTTTTACATAGGGTAATATATGTTATATTTTAGACTATAAATATTAATTATAAAGATAAAAATACTTCCTACATAATGGTATTATATTTATAATTTTTAGATATTTAATAATTAAATTTATTTACGACACAATAATGATGCAGTATTTTCCTTATTAATGAAAGAATCAAATAATTTATATTATAAATATCAAAATAAATGTAATTTGACACTTTTTATGAATTACACTAATTTTATAGGTTAATATGACATATTATGACTGGTTATATGAATTTGTTTCAAAGTAATAATGTTGTTATAAATTTATCAAAAACAAAATACCCAATAGTGTCAAAATTGACATAAAAGAGTTTTTAAAATAAATATTATATTATTAATTGATATTCTATTCCTAAAAATAAAAGGTTCATCCAAAGGACTTATATCATGATATTTGTGTCAGTAATGGACCACTTTTGGGTCTCTTGGATGTATATAGTTTGTTTATTAATTATATAATATAAAAATACAAAGTTACATGGTAAATGTCAATCTAATTAACTAAGAGTTAAAACTAAATGATAAGGTTACAATAATGACCCAAACCTATCTAAAATCTATTGGTTGAAAGGATTGAGACCCATACCCACCTTATAATTTGAATAATCCACTTTGGAACCATTAGAAACTGAATATAAATTTATTATAAAATAATTCTTTAAGTTTTCCTAAAGAGCCCCTCCTCCCCCTTATAAAGGGACACCACTTATAACCAATTCTTCACACCATAAAAGCCTTTTGGTTCGGCCAACCCCTACCCAAATACTCTCTAAACTTCCTTAAATTCATCCTAGAGACCTTCCTTTAGTCAGAAAGCCAACCTAAGGAGCCCTTTTGATCAAATCAAAAGGAAGAACCAGAAGAAGAGGTAATGTTTTCACCACCCTCTTTCAAGTTCTTTTCTTCTTCAACTTCTTCTTTCTTTGTTATTCCCATTCAAAAATAATAACTCCAGTGTCTTATAAATACTGTGATGTTATTATAAATATGGTACAACCATATTCATCATTCTATTCGTCCTTTGAATGACATGTCACCATACGTGCGTACATACGGCCTATCGTCTCTAAGTCGTGGTGTAATTGTTATTCAATACATTATTATTTGTATGGGTATACTAATGATGTTTTATTCATGTAAATAATAAATATAACATGATATTATTCTGTATATATGATATACCATCCAATTATATATTATTTTAATATCAAAAGTGTGATATTGTCGCTCGTGCGTACGTACGAACTACCGTCTCCACGAACGCGATGAGATTCATTCCCCATCGTATCCATTCAAGTATAATTCTCATTTGATGATTGAAAACAATTTTTAAGGACTTGATATCATTCTGGATATAAATAAGATACAAACTATCCATAAAAACATGGCTTATGTAACAAAATATATAAAATGAAACGAGTAAGTTAACACCCGAAACGACGATAATACTAACAAAGCAATGTTAAAAGATCCCATATGATATCATATTAATGTATATGATTCTTGTATAATTTAATAAAAATTATTTCTCCATTATACAGGATGTTAACCTACCATCAACCAAGGAAAATTACAAGGTAAGGGTTTATTTCATAATCTCTTCATTATCCGATGTTGTTTATACATAATTATCTACTAGGACCTCTTTATCATCCACATCCATGTTTCTTAAAAATGAATTTAAAAACATTCTTACTATTTTAAAGAATATGGGTTAAATTCATTTATAGCCTTGTTTTACTTTTTATAATATGTTTATAAAGTAATTTTTCCTTCTCTTTCCAAACAAGGTCCTTTTTAGCCTTTTCGACAAAATTAAGGTAAGAATGTTTTTTTAACTTATACGGTGGGTGGGGATATTTTCTACCGTTATAAACTCTTCGAAGATTCCCTTACAAGATTATAAGAATATTTTCAAATTAAATGTTTTATTTTAAAATTATGTGACTCTTAAATGATTTCAAAATATAAAGAGATATTCTATAAAAAGAGTTTTGATTTCATCTATGTCAACATCCTTTGATGGATTTTAAGTTTATTTGGAGTTGATTTATTACGATACAAAACATCCATATTGTATTGAAGGTTTTGTGATATGTTTGACTATGGATGTTCTATTTTTATACCATTCATGATTTATGGTTAAAGTATTGACATTTAGTATGCTATTTTTAATACGAATGTTTATGATATATTTAAACCTTTTCATATGAGGAATGTATTGGACTTAGTAAGTGACGTGTGGAGCCCTCTATAGATCCTCGATGCATCGGTAGGTCTCATGAGACAACTAGACATGGAATTGGCTGAGGCCCTTTCCCATTTTGATTTATGGTTTTGTCCGAGGCCTTAATCATTTTTAGATATCTTTGCTGAGGCCTTGACAAAATGTTTCAGAATGTCCGGCATTATACATTCCCTCATTATGGAAATAATACTAATGGTTCATGTGGTCATTAGACTAGTGGAATACCCATGATTATGTTTTATTATATAATTATTTACTCAGCTCATATTCTTTCCATAAAATTATTCATGTTTATTATTGGTAAAGGCATGTTCTTTCAATTATTTACCCTGATTAATATTTATGTCATTTTCTACTATATTACTTACCCTTACTGAGAGTTTGAGCTCACCCCTTTCTTATGTTTCATTTTCCCAGGATATGAAGAAGTTAGTTATGAGTGACCTATAGGCATAATCTAGGAGGCTTGGATGTTTTTAATGAAATATATTTGTGTTGTATTTCTCTTCAAGTAGTAAAGTTGAACTTATGTATGAATCTTGTTTCCAATAATACTAAACGGATCGGTCTTTCGAGACATGATTTCCTTGTGATCATGTTAATGTTATATAATAATGCACTACCTCTAGGTAACTAGGGTCGGGGTATTACAGTTGTTATCAGAGGAAGTTTAGTACAAACCTTGGAAACTAGATTTAGATAAACTCTGATTAGAGCACATAGCCCTAAGATAGACTTTGAGGATTAGTATAGAAGAACTTCCTAGAATTTTGGTATTGTAGAGATTTTGTGAGTTTTCTGAGCAATACATCTCTATCTGGATATGATCAGGTAGAGGAGGCTCTGGCACAGATGTACCTAGGGGTAAAACCTGAAAACACCGCTTTGAGGTAGACTCGAACGGGAACTGGTGCACGATAATAGGCCATGTTTCACTCTTGGTTATGACACTCCTGAGGGATATTCTTAGGATAATTCTCATTTTCTTTAGAAACCATTATGAAGGGTTTATGAGTATATACTTCCTCAAAGAAATTTTTTTTATGATTATGGATTATATCCATAAATAGTTCAATTTATATTAACTGTTTTACAAGCATGGAATTAAGTATTTTGATTCTTAAACTAATCTAGTTTATGCCATTTTTTAGAAATGGAGCCTAGTGGAATGAATGGAAACTGTATCAATGCATGAAATCCATGTAGGTATTTCCCTCCAACTCAAGATAATTATAGTGGAGCTAGTGATGCAACTGGTGCTGAATAGCTAATCACCATACTGGGACAACTCACTTAGGTTATGAATAATAACCTTACCTGTATGGAGCACCCTGATCCACAACATAGAGGATCAATATTATATCACTTCATGAGGAAACAACCACCAACATTCAATGGGAATACAAATCCCTTAGCAGCCGAGCAATGGATAAATTCTTTAGAGAAAATATCCCATGCCTTGGGGAGTAGTGAATGGGAAAAATTTATCATGGCAGTTTACCGCCTTAGTGGAGATACTTATCAAGGGTGGTCATTGATTCAAAACACGAAGTAATATGATAAAGTATCAAATATGGAATGGAAGGAGTTCAAAGATATTATTTTAGAAAAATGCTTTCCTCATAACTATCGAGGAGATATGGAAAGGCAATTTCTGAGTCTGAGATAAAAGGGGGATGAGAATGTCTCAAAGTATGAGGCTAACTTTACAAGGTTATCAAGGTATGCTGCAGATTATATACGTAACCCAAGAAGTAAGATTGATCATTTCTTTGATGGGTTAAAACCATTTCTCTGTCGAGCATTGGTCTCACAATCCTTCTCATCATATGAAGATGTTGTCTTGTGTGCTATCAAGATAGAAAAGGAATTCTCTAAGTCATATGACTTTAAATCAAAGCAAGAGAAGAAGAGATATGCTGAACACTCTGGGAAAGGAAATAAGTAAATAGGAAAGAAGGGTAGAATTGAATTTCCACCTTGTGATAATTGTGGAAGGAAGCACCCCGGTGCCTGTCTAAAAGGAAAAGGAGTATGCTACAAGTGTGGACAGAAAGGTCATCTAGCTGGTGATTGTAAAGGAAAGAAAGATGCTACCAATGTTCAATGCTAAAATTGTAGGGAGATGGGACATTATGCAAATGAATGTCCTAAGCATCAGGGAAGCTTACCTCAGAAAAGTCCAAGGTATCAAGGCCAAGCTTATGCAATCACTACTACTGAGGTTGAAGCCCCGAAAGATGTGGTGGCAGGTAATTTAATAGCTTCCTCAAGTTTAGAAAATGCTTTATTTGATTCTGGATCATCGCATTGTTTCATATATTCCCAGTTTTATAATAAAATTAGATATTTCCAATTTGATTTAACAAGGGAGTTGTTAGTTAAAACACTTAAAGGAAGTATCATTGCTACAAAATTCTGTAGATTCGTTCCCATTAGGGCATATAAATGTTCTTTATCTACTGATCTCATCATCATACCCATGAATGAATTTGATATAATCCTTGGTATAGATTAGATTGTGGACCATGATGTGAAAATATATTGTAAGAAGAAGGAGGTTATGATTTTTTATGATGATGATAAGAAACACTTTATCTTTAGAGCAGAATCATCACCACCTAATTCTTATCTAGATCCACCCCCAGTAGCTCAACTAAATTCAATTATTGGGGAGGAAGAGAATGAAATAACTGTGGGTGATGAAAGGAATGTTCAAATAGAGGATGTACCTATTATGATAGAATATGTTGATGTGTTTCCAGAATATTTACCTGGACATCCTCCATAATGAGAAATTGAGATTTCCATTGATTTAATTCCTGGTTCAGGGCCTATATCGAAGACCCCTTATAGAATGGCCACTGTGGAATTAGTTGAACTAAAGAAACAACTAGAGAAATTGAGTAATAAGGGATTTATAAACCCTAGTGTTACTCCATGGGGGTCCCCTGTCCTTTTTGTTAAAAAGAAAGATGGATCTATGAGGTTATGTATCGACTACAGGGAAATCAATGCTATAACAATAAAGAAAAAGTATCCCCTAACTCGCATTGATGATTTATTTGATCAACTACATGGATCTCAATACTTTTCAAAGATTGACCTTCGATCTAGATACCATCAGTTGTGTGTAAAGAAGGAATACATTCTGAAGATAGAATTTCAAACTAGGTACGGGCATTATGAGTTTATAGTAATGCCTTTTGGATTGACTAATGCACCCTCTGTATTCATGTATCTAATGAATAGAGTTTTCAAGTAATATCTCGATGATTTTGTGGTGGTATTTATTGATGATATCATGGTATACTCCAAAATCTATGAAGATCATGAAAATCACTTGCGCATTATCCTGAAGACTCTAAGAAGACATGAATTATATGGGAAGTTTAGCAAGTGTGAATTCTGACATCCGGATATTTCTTTTCTTGGACATATTGTCTCTAAAGATGGAATCTCTATTGATCCTTCTAAGACCAAGGCAATCCAAGAATGGCCTGCACCAACGAGTATAACTGAGGTACACAGTTTTATTGGTTTAGCAGTTTATTATCGACGTTTCATCCAGAATTTTGCCTGGTTGGTTTACCCATTAACAAAGCTCACACATAAAGGGGTTAAATTTTTTTGGAAAAAATAATGTGAATAATGTTTCGAATAACTGATGAGAATATTAGTCAATGCTCCTATATTGACTCTACCATTGGGGAATTATGGGTTCGTTATTTATAGTGATGCATCGAAGAAAGGACTTGGTTGTGTCCTTATGCATAATGATAGGGTTATTGTCTATGCATCATGATAGTTTAAAATTCATGAGAAAAACTATCCTACTCATGATCTTGAGTTAACAGCTGTGATATTTTCTTTGAAGATATGGAGACACTACCTCTATGGTAAAAATTGTGAGATTTATACTGATCACAAGAGTTTTAAGTATATTTTCTCACAAAAAGAACTCAACATGAGGCAAAGGAGATGGCTTGAACTACTCAAGGATTATGATTGCACGATACACTACCACCCGGGGACGGGAAATAAGGTGGAAGATGCTTTGATCAGAAAAGATCATGGAGTTTTGAACAAGATGATAATTGAAAGGGATCCTATTTTCATGGATCTAGTAAATTAGATATGGGAATCACCATGGAAGATGAAACATCAATTCTTTTTCAAATGGTTTCCAAACCATCTTTACGAGAAAGGATTAAGAGTTCTCAGACCAATGATGAAGAATTTCAAAAGAAGATTAAAGCAGTGAATGATGGGAGATTGAGTGACTTTGTGTATGAAGATGGAATTTTGAAATTCAGGAAGAGACTTTGTGTTCCTGATATACCTTATCTAAAAATGGAATTATTGGACGATGCTCATAGTTCCAATTTCTCTATACACCCTGGGAGCACCAAAATGTATAGAGATTTGAGGGAACATTTTTGGTGGGACAACATGAAGAAGGATATTGCTGATTTTGTGTCAAGATGTATGGTTTTTCAACAAGTGAAAGCTGGAAGGCAACAGCCTAGAGGAGTCATGCAACCTCTTCCCATACCTGAGTGGAAATTGGATAATATCACGATGGACTTTGTCATGGGACTACCAAAGACTCCTAGAAAGAACGATTTAATATGGGTCATTGTTGATCATTTTACCAAGTCAACACATTTTCCTACTATAAGATAAGATTTACCACTCGAACACCTTGCAATACTATATATTAATGAAGTTTTGAGACTTCATGGAGTACCTCTCTTGATTTTTTCTGATCGTGATCCCCGTTTTACTTCAAGATTCTGTAAGAGTCATCAGAAGGCCTTAGATACTGAACTTCATTTGACCATTGCCTACCACCCTCAAACAGATGGACAATCAGAACGGACTATTCAAACCTTAGAAGACATGTTGAGATCCTATTCACTTGACTTTTAAGGTATGTGGGATCAATATTAACCTCTGGTCGAATTTTCCTATTATAATAGCTTCCATTAAAGTATTCTGATGGCACCATATGAAGAATTATATGAAAGGAGATGTCACACACCAACCTTTTGGGACGACGTTGGTGAAATAAAACTTGTAGAACCAGAATTGGTGGAGGAAATGATGGAAAATGTAAAGGTAATCCAAAACCACATCAAAGCAGCTCAAAGTAAGTAGAAGAGCTATGTCGATAACCAAAGGAAGGATCTGGAACTTCAGGTAGGTGATCATGTTTTCTTGAAGGTATCTCCATGGAAGGGTGTTATACGTTTCAGTAATAAGGGAAAATTGAGTCCTAGGTACATCAGACAATTTGAAATTATAGAACGAATTGGGGCTATAGCTTACCATTTGGCAATGTCTCCAAGTCTCTCCAAAGTTTACGATGTGTTCCACGTATCACTGTTGAGAAAATACATGCCTGACCCAACGCATGTACTCACTTATGAGGAATTAGAGTTGGAACCCGATCCATCTTATTGCGAAGATCCCATCATGATTCTTGATACTAGAGAACAAGTGCTGAGAAACCGGATGACTCGTCTAGTAAAAGTGCTATGGAGAAACCATAAGATAGAAGAGGCAACGTGGGAACCTGAGGAACTTATAATGAAGAACCACCTGAGTCTTTTTATGCAATAATATTCTAGAAATTTCGAGGATGAAATTATTTGAAGGAGGGGAGAATGTAACACCCCAAGCATCAACGGTATGCTTCTCTTTGAATAATACAGTAGTGTGTGTTGTACGTAACTTCGAGTTCTAATGCACACCACAACCAATCAAACTAGCCGTTATGAATACTAATACCCACTTTTTGAAATTTTATAAATTTTATCTCTCAAAATGGACTTCATTTTTGGATTCTGAAAATCAAAATTATCCTAGGGTGAAATTTTGGTACTTTTTGGATAACTTTTATATTTTGATGAATAGTGAAAATTACTAAATTTTAAATAAAAACAACTTTTTTAATCAAAATAATTAATAGTGATAAATTATGAATTTGAGTGGCTTTAAAGTATATTTAGAATATATTTTCACCATTTAATACAATTCTGGTCATTGGACATAATTTCACAATTAAACTGGACAAAAACAAGTGTCAATCTTTTGATAGTTATTATTTCTAAAAAACACGCTTTTTGTTTTAACAGCGGGAATTAATTTTAAATTAATTTCTGCCACTTATGTGTTTTGAATTTGAAAAATGGATTCCATATTTGGAATCAGGATGTCCAAATTGTGAAAATAGGTAACTTTTATTTTTAGACATTTTGAATAATTACTTCGGTATATATTTTATTTACCATGGTTAAAGGATAAATCTGGTAAATAAGGGTAAAAATTAATATTATAATAATAATAAATTACCACAAAACGTGTCCTAAAATTATTATTGGATACATTTCCGACCATGGCCATCCTTGGGTCGATTTCGGGACCCCATGGAGCCACTTGTAGGTGATAGGGACACTTTATATTAATTAAGTTAAAGTAAATACAAAAATGACATAAGCATATATATTTTAGCAAAACAATTTTTACATAGGGTAATATATGTTATATTTTTTTCTATAAATATTAATTATAAAGAGAAAAATATTTCCTACATAATGGTATTATATTAATAATTTTTAGACATTTAATAATTAAATTTATTTATGACACAATAATGATGCAGTATTTTCCTTATTAATGAAAGAATCAAATAATTGATATTATAAATATCAAAATAAATGTAATTTGAAACTTTTTAGGAATTTCAATAATTTTATAGGTTAATATGACATATTTGGACTGGTTATATGAATTGTTTTTAAAGTAATAATGCTCTTATGAATTTATCAAAAACAAAATACCCAATAGTGTCAAAATTGACATAAAAGAGTTTTTTAAAAAAATATAATATTATTAATTGATATTATATTCCTAAAAATATAAGGTTTGGCCAAAGGACTTATATCATGATATTTGTATCATTAATGGACCACTTGGGGGTTTCTTGGATGTATATATTAATTTTATTAACTTTATAACATAAAAATACAAAGTGACATGGTAAATGTCAATCTAATTAACTAAGAGTTAAAACTAAAACATAAGGTTACAATAATGACCCAAACCGGTCTAAAATCTATTAGTTGAAAGGATTTCGACCCTTCCCCACCTTATACTTTGAATAATGTACTTTGGATCCATTAGAAACCGAATATAAATTTATTATAAAATAATACTTTAATTTTTCCTAAATAGCTCCTCCTCCCCCTTATAAAAGGACACCACTTCTAACCAATTCTTCACACCTTCAAAGCCTTTTGGTTCGGACAACCCCTACCCAAATATTCTATCAAATTCCCTCAATTCATCCTAGAGGCCTTCCTTTATTCATAAATCCAACCTATTGAGCCCTTTTGATCAAATCAAAAGGAAGAACCCGAAGAAGAGGTAATGTTTTCACCACCCTCATTCAAGTTCTTTTCTTCTTCAACTTCTTCTTTCTTTGTTATTACCATTATAAAATAATAACTCCAATATCTTCTATATACTGTGATGTTATTATAAATATGGTATAACCATATTCATCATTCTATCTATCCTTTTAATGACATGTCACCATACGTGCGTACGTACGGCCTATCATCTTCACGTTGTGGTGTAATTGTTATTCAATACATTATTATTTGGATGGGTATAATAATGATGTGTTATTCATGTAAATAATGAATATAACATGGTAATGATTCTATATATATGATATATCATCCAATTATATATTATTGTAATATCAAAAGAGTGATATTGTCGCTCATGCGTACGGACGGACTACTGTCTCCACGAACGCAATGAGATTCATTCCCCATCATATACATTCGAGTCTATTTCTCATTTTACGATTAAAAATAATGTAAGGACTTGATATACTTCTGCATATTTATAATATACAACCTATCAATAACAAACACGGCTTATGTAACAAAATATATAAAATAAAATGAGTAAGTTAACACCCGAAACGACGATAATACTAACAAAGCAATGTTAAAAGATCATATATGATATCTTATTAATGTATATGATTCTTGTATAATTTAATAACAATTATTTCAGCATTATACAGGAGTTTAACTATAAACCAAGGAAAATTACAAGTTAATGGTTTATTTTAAAATCTCTTCATTATCCGAGGTTGTTTATACATAATTATCTACTAGGACCTCTTTATCATCCACATACATGTTTCTTAAAAATGTATTCAAAAACATTCTTACTATTTTACAGAATATGGGTTAAAGTCATTTATACCCTTGTTTGACTTTTTATAAGATGTTTATAAAGTAATCTTTCCGTCACTTTCCAAACAAGGTCCTTTTTAACATTTTCAACAAAATTAATGTAAGAATGTTTTTTTAACTTATACAGCGGGTGCAGCTATTTTCTACAGTTATAATCTCGTCGAAGCTTCCCTTACAAGCTTATAAAAATATTTTCAAAGTAAATGTTTTATTTTATAATTATTTGACTCTTAAATTATTTCAAAATAGAAAGAGATATTCTCTAAAAAGATTTTTGATTTCATCTATGTCAACATCCATTGATGGATTTTAAGTTTATTTAGAGTTGATTTATTATGATACAAAACTTCCATATTGTATTGAAGGTTTTGTGATATTTTTTACTGTGGATGTGGTATTTTTATACCATTCATGATTTATGGTTAAAATATTGACATTTTTTATGCTAGTTTTAATACTAATGTTTATGATATGTTTAATCCTTTTCATATGAGAAATGTATTAGACTTAGTAAGTGACGGGTGGAACCCGCTATAGCTCCTCAATGCATCAGTAGGTCTCATGAGACAACTAGACGTGGAATTGGCCGAGGCCCTTTCCCATTTTGATTTATGGTTTTTGTCGAGGCCTTAATCATTTTTAGATGTCTTGGTCAAGTCCTTGACAAAATGTTTCAGAATGTTCGGCATTATACATTCCCTTATTATGGAAATAATATTGATGGTTCATATAGTCATTTGACTACCAGAATACCCATGATTATGTTTTATTATGGAATTATTTACTCAACTCATATTCTTGCCATAAAATTATTCATGTTTATTATTGGTAAAGGCATGTGGTTTCAATTATTTACCATGCTTAATATTTATGTCATTTTATGTTGTATTACATACCCTTACTGAGAGTTTGATCTCACCCATTTCTTATGTTTAATTTTCTCAAGATATGAAGAAGTGAGTTATGAGTGACCTACAGGCATAATCTAAGAGATTTGGATGTTTTTAATGAAATATATTTGTGTTGTATTTATCTTCAAGCTGTAAAGTTGTACTTGTATATGAATCTTGTTTCTAATAATATTAAACTGATCGGTCTTTCGAGCAGGATTTTTTTGTAATCATGCCAATGTTATATAATAATGCACTGACTCTAAGTAACTAGGGTCGAGAAGTTACAATGAAGATGAACCACCCCTTATGGAATTTGATCCACCACATCTCTAGAATAGTTCGCATTATAAAATTCTTATAGTTAATTATATCTTTTAGATAAAAATTATAATCCAAAGTTGAGAGTTCCTTGAATATACCTTAAGATTCTTTTAACTTCTTCCAAATTCTCTTCCTTTGGATTAATTTGAAAGAAATCCATTAAGCATGTTTCAAAAATAATATCTAGTCATATTACATTCAAGTATAATAAGCTTCCAATGATTCTCATATATAATATGGGATCCACAAATGTCTCATCCTCAGGCTTTCAAAGTTTTTTCCCAACCACAATCAGAGTCGACATTAGTTGGGAGTCATGCATGTTAAATTTATTTAGAATATCTCTTGCATATTTTTCCTGATAAATGAAGGTGTAAACCTTCTTTATAATCACTTGTATCCATAACAAGTATGTGAGTTAACCAATCATATAAATTTCAAATTCTGATTTCATGATATTAGTAAATTCTTCCACTGAACCCTATGTACTTTCAATAACAATAATATCACCCATATACAACATCACCATAAATTGATCTTTTTAAGAATTATTCATATAGAGATTATGGTAAAAATCTCCTATTTTAAATCTAGATTTGTCATATATGCATCCAATTGATAATAAAATGCTCATGGTGCTATATATCCTTCTTTAACTTAAAAACATTTGTCTCGTCATTTCCAATCAGAAATTCTACTAGTTGTTTAATATAGACTTCTTCTTTAAGAACCCCATTTAAGAATTTTATTTTTATATCCATCTAATAAAATTTGTACCCTCTTTTAATTTCCATGGAAAGGAATAGCCTGATTAACTCTAGTCTAGCTATTGGAGAAACTTTTTATTCAACATCAATGCCTTCAATTTGTGCATAGTATTTACACCCAAAGTATGCCTTGATTTTTATCATATTTCCATTATAAATGAATTTGTTTTTAAATATACACTTTTTTTGAATAATATTTTTGTTTTTGGGTCTCTTAACAAGATCTCATGTCTATTTCTTATCAATCTGGTCAAGTTCTTCATTCATGGCCATAACCCATGATTCATTTTTCATTGCTTCTTCAAACGAGGTTGGTTCCACAATTGATAGGAAGATATAATGTGATTAATTCCTTATTTTCCTTGTCTATATAGGTGAAATCCAATACTAAATGATGTTGGATTGATCAATTTATACTCTTCTATTTCTCCTTTGTGGTTCTAATGAATTTTCTTCAGTAATAGTTTCTTATTGTGATTATTCTTCTGAATTATCATCATTTTTGGAGAACTGAATGTTTTTAAAGCCTTTCACTATTTTTACATTTGAATATGTCCCTTTTCCACTTTATTATTTTTCTTTAATCATATCAATATATTATATCCTCATGGTTTTTATAGTTTTATCCTCAATGATCACAACATCATTGCTTTCCAAAATCTTTCAATGATTATTATTATTTTAACATTTATATCCTTTAATATTAATTAAATATACATGGAATATTCAATCATCTATAGCATCACCATACTTTCCTTGATTTACTTATTTGTTTTAGATAAAACATTTACTTCCAAAAACATGAAAATACTTTAGATAGGGATCCCTTCTTTACCATATCTCATACAGTGTATTGGTTTCTCCTATAAAAATCAATATTTTATTTTGAGTGTATACCACTACTTGAATAGCCTCTTTCCAGTAATGATGAGAAACTCAACTCTCAATCAGTGTAGTTATATCCATATTGTTCACCTTTCAATTTATATATTCAACAACCCCATTTTGTTGAGGGGTTCTCACTAAAGACATGGCATGCTTTATACTATATTTTGAAAGGTAATTTTCAAATTCAATGGATGTCAATTATCCTCTATTGTCAGATTATAGAATCCTGATTATGCGGCCAGTTTCATTCTCATCTCTTTGACAATAACTCTTAATACAATCAATAACATGTTGTTTCTTATGAATAAACATCACATAAACCATTAAAAAATAATCATCAATAAAAATAATAAAGGGCCTCTCTCTATATATTCCATCTACATTCATTAGATGAAATTCGTTTGTGTAGGTGAGATTAAGAAGATTTGATTCCCTTTTGTTCATCAGCTGATATGAACTCCCGACCATCTATCCTTGCATGCACACATCACATTTCTTTTCTCGATCACACTTCAGAACCACATTTTTCTCTTTTTAATAGATTTGAATCTGAGAATCTTCCAAACTTTAATTTCTTTTTGTTTCTATTTATTTTGATTCAGTTTCCAGTTTTCTCCTTAGAGTAACAACTTATTCTTCAAGTCCTTAAACTATCTTAGCCTTTTCCTCCAGTATCGATGTAACATCATTGATATCTTTTGTCTACTCTTCAATATTGAGTTTAAACTCCACAACCTCTTTCAATCATTCAAGAGTTTTTAAGTGTTATTATACCTATCCTTCCAGTAATATGATTTCTGCTTCAAGCCATTCAACATACTCTAATGATTCTTCCATAAAATCTCTATTTTCTTATTTTTAGCTCCTTAAATTTAAATATCATCAATAGCACCCTAAAGTTCCACCTTGAGATCAAAAATACTAATAAACTAATTATCTTCATCTTTTGTAGGTTCTACCATTTCAACTATAAACATCATAGATATTTCAAGTTCAGATTTGAACTTTGGTTCTAAATCTTTCAAAAGGTCATTGTCATCTTTTTCTTCTCTATAGAAGAAGCTCTTTCTCTTTAATTTCTTTCCTGGTTTGAGGTATCCTTTATTAGGGAGCCACTTATGAGGCTTCTTTGTGATTTATTCTTCACTTTGTACATCATCAAATTTACTTGGGCATCGAGTGGAAATGTGCCCTACTTTACCACACCAAAAAAAATCTAAGGTGATCTTTCCTTCAAATATCATGTTTCCTCACTTTAATTTTCTATCAGCAAGAGAAATAAAGTCATCATCCACATAATATCTATCATCACTACCTTTGGAAATTTCAATTTTTTCTATGGATTTAAATTTCCTTTCCTTACTTTACCTAATTTTTATTTGTTTTGGTTTGACTATCATTTCGTAATCCACCACAATTCATAGCATATTATCAAGAGAAATCTTAGAAATATCCCTTTCCTCAAGGGCTAACAATTTTGGATTGTAAAGTGGTGGAATCCTTCTCAATATTTTCTACACAATGTAAATATCAATAATTTATTTGCTAATTCCTATAATTTCTCTAAAAAATTTATTAATTTAGTTAAAAAATATATCTATATTTTCATCCGAATGCATTTTTATATCATCAAAATTATTATAAAAAACATAGAGTTTTGCCTCCTTTACTTTTTTATCCACTTCGTATATATTTTCTAATTTATACCACAAGGACTTGGCTGAAGTTAAACTCATCACCTTCATATATATTTGATCAAATAGAGATTTAATAAGGGTATTTTGTGATTTGGCATCTACATCAAGAATTTTACTATATTTTTCAATCATAGACATACATGTCGCATCACAGACCTTAATCCCTTGAGTTGTGGGAAAGAGAGCTTCCATAACAATGGATCGAAAATAAGATCTCATCCTATTATTATGAATCTATAAGTTTCATCCATCAAATAGGTGGATTCCCCTAATATTCCTTGAATTATACATGAAAAAAATGGATGGAAGATTTAACACCAATAAATTGTACACTTTAATACCACTTGTAGGACCCTAGAACACCTTGATAGGGAAGGGGTGAATCAGGTGGTAAATTTTTTCTTTTGAATGTATAGATCTTATTACCATGTTGGTAGGAACTTTTAAAACATCTATGTTGTAAAATTGAAGTTAAGAAACATTCATATATAGAGATACAACACAACAGTTTTACTTGGTTCACCACTAAGGGCTAGTCCAAGGAGTATATGTTGATAGTGTATTGGTATTGCCATAATACATTAAACATCACTATTTATTATGTATTATGGAAGATCATACATATTCACTCTATACCAGTAACACTTCTTTTATAATAATTATAGTGATAGCACATTTCATCCTCTAGAACACTTTAGTCAACTCCCTATATTTCACTATCTTGGATGAAGTCTTACTCAGTTTAATGACTTAAAGGTTTTTCCAATAGATTGGGAATTTAAGTATTCACCCCTGATTAACTCAAGACTCTTCTGGAACTATAGTCCTGAGTTAATCCACTTTAAATAACTTTTCACTTAAACTAGATGTTCAACACTATTTTTCTTGAAGATCCAAGCCTACTAAAAAACCCCTTTATGCTTTTAAGAAGTTACAACATTCACAAACCCACACACCTTCATAAAGTTCCCAACCTTCATGAAGCTCACAGCCTCCATGAAACACTAATTCTTCATGAAACTCCCAGTATTCATGAAACTCACTATTATAAAAACCTTAAAATTAGTTAAGACTTAACCACCTTTTTCACAATGCTCAATATCTCTAATAATTCATAATTCATGAAGCTACTAGCCTTCATGAACTCAGAGTGATTCATTATTTTCTAAAATTATATTCTTTTTTCAAATGAGGGGTATCCTCTTATTTATAGACATATCCCTTTGTAAAGATCCTAAGCTTCCATTGGCTGGTAAACAAACCTCCATATTCATGTTCATGAAGTTCCTAGGCTTCATGAAACTCTTGTGAAATTTAACCTATTCATGATGCTTCTCATAGTCATATAGATATAGTCACCCCATTGTGCTTTCACGATGCTACTCATAGTCATGAGAACACCATATTTTCATCACATTTTCATGATTCTCCACACCTTTGTTAAACCAAACCTTTGAAAAATCCAACCTTCAAAAAACTCATGGATTTACCATATATTGAATAGAAAAACATAGAGCTCCACCTTTCTTGAATCATGATCCTTCCTCCTGATTTTGTGCTCAAAAAATTAGAAATCATTGGGAAATGATTCCCCCTTCAACATTGAATCCATTTTCACTATAATATCAGTTTCCTTAAAAATTCCCTGATCAAACCTCGTGTATATTGACCAAAAACAAAAAATACACTCATTTTCTAGCTATAAAAAGCCTTGGTTCCAACATTAATAAAGTAATACATAGATATATTCCCAATACCTAGAGTTTTTTTGAGTTTTTCTCTACTTTTTTTCCTTGTGGTGTGATGTTTGGACCTTGTTTTTTTATGAGACGTGATTTTCCTTTATTTTTTTATTTCTTAATGTCTAGATATGTGATAAATATTATGAAATATTAAAAGGGGGGACCTGAGTCCTAATCAGGACATGTTATACGTTTACATGATTAAAACTGTGTGGGTGAGTCAGTGCCACCCAAAGCACATAATATCTTGATATGGAAGATGGAACTCCATGATTTGTGTTCTTGGGGCTATGTGGTGTATTAGTTTGGGCTATATGGACATTGATATGGTTGTGTATAAAGGATGTGTTTGTGGCTGGTACCAGATGGTGTGCTGTGATGTTTGGTGAGAGGTGGTATCATGGTTGGGTGGTGATGTGGTTATGCAAGGCATTTTTTGGGTGTTTTTTTGTATTTCCAGTTTGGTGGTGTATACGGTGTAATAAGAACCTTGAGAGGAATCTCACAGGGTGGTATTTTGGACACCCCCCTTCTTCATATCTGGTTTTAATTCTTGAGGGTGATAATAATTTAGGAGGTATATAATGTAACATTCTATGCCTTTTCAGCCTATTACTTTTCCAGTTTTGGTGGTTGGAGAGTGTTCAGAGGAGTCTTGATGAGGTTTGGAAGGTTTTGTGGAGTTGGAGTTACATGTGTGTAGTATTAGGAAGGTTTTCATCTTAAAAGGGGGTTTACACCATAAGCCTATAGTTTACAAATTTTGGGTTTGGTCTTATTATGTCTTATGTGTGGAGAATAAGTTGGGTGTGAAATTATATTAAACCATAAAATTGGAATTTATGGGTTAAGTAAATTCTATTTTAGGAAATATGAAAATTAGTGGAAATTCCAATATTGGGGTTTTAATCTACAAAAGTACAGTTTATGGTGTAAGTTCTTCGATGCTAGTGGGTTTTGCATCGTAAAACAGGGTATTACACTATAAAAGTGGAAGCTCCTAGTGTTTTTATAAACCTAGTTTGGCTAAATCTCTCCTAATTTGGTTATTCTTCCTCTCATTCTGTAGTGAACCCTATGTATCTCTCATAGGATATTTCAACCCCATCATCCTAGTTTGATCTATGGGCTCTGGTGGTCATGTTTTGGTGGTCTAAGGTAATTCTTTATCACTTTAATCATTGTTTCTCATGCATTATTATTCACAAAATCAATGTGATAGAATTATAGTGATCCAGATGTGTGTTTTCAGTTGTGTTTTGATAAACCTTTTATGGTTTAGGTTAATAAAGGGTTTGTTTATGCGGTTGTGGTTTGAGGTCTACTTCTTCTTCCCCTCATGGTACACAGTGCGTTGGAAAGCTCTGTTTAATGTAGAGATCTTTCATTTCCCTTATAGTTGCATCATGCAGGAGGGTTTATCTCTTATTTATCTATGGGAATATTCTTTTTTCTAGACTAATAAATATAATGAGATTATTAATTTAAACTGAATGGAAATGGGAATGATTCAAATGTTTTTGAAGCCTTTGATATTGTTGATATTGGGATTATTCATGCTTATTGTATGGTCTTGATTCCCAACTGAAAATTATAGTCATTGATGGATTTGTTTGTGCTAGTTTGACATGTGCAGCGAAAGCCTTGTTCTGTTCTGTTTTTTATCACCAAAAATATAAATTAACTGACCACTTATATTTGGTTAATAAATGGTTTCCCTAGTATTTGTTAATTATTTGAAAATTCCCATAAATAAATAAGTGGAATGTGATGAAAGGACCCTTGATAAATCTGAAAGATCTTATGTTTATGTGATGTGGAAGTGTCGTGAGGTGTGACCATTTTATGGAGTTATGAGGTGTGACCATGTTGTGGGGTGGTGATGTGTAGTTGTGATGGGGATTAGTGATGTGTGGTTAAGATGTGGTTGGCATGCGGTGGAGGTTTTGTGAGGTTCTAGTTGCCTAGGTTGTAATGGAATTAAATTATAATGTAAAAATTTAAATTGCATGGTCTATCTTGGTTAATGGGATGGAAATGGTCAATGAATAAATTAAAATGTGAAATGTGAAATTTAAAATATGGATTGTGGATTTTTTGTGGTGTTGTGAATATAGTGGTGGGAACAAAAGTGGTGACATTTTGAGTTGGTTAAGGCTTGTAGTTTGGTCTTGTGTCTGTCTATTACATATATATTTTAATTTATTAGGATTTCTATATACACCCCACCCATGTTGAGAACTATTTTTTGACACCTATATATTTAAATGGGGGTGTTTTCCCCAACATTCTGGTGGTGAAAATGGATGATTGGTTACCTACTATTTCCCTCTCTCTCAACTATGTGATGTTAACATGCACATGCTAGGATGGATAGAAGTAAAAAGTTCCCTATTGAGATGTGATGTGATGTGGTGTGATGACCCATGTGTCCATGAGATAGATAACAAGGCTTATGGTGGAGTTTGTTCATGGTAAGGGGAGGGTACTTGGTTGATGTCTTTTACGTTCATGATATCCTACTATTCTAGTTATGGATGACAAGTGGTGTGGTGTTCCGGGTGCTTCTGAGTGAGATGTAATAGATAGTTGCATGTGGGGTGGTTGTCATGATGTGATATAAAAAATATATGGGAGTTCTTTGACATATGACATTGGGGTGTGAAAGTATAAAATCGGTGGTAAATATGTGTGTGGTACCCTTTTATTGATATGATTATTATTATATTACTATACTTCGATGCATTATTTGGTGAGAATTCCATGTGAGGATGGTATTGGTTATTTGACCTGTGTAGGTGCTTTTGGTTTTTCTCTTTTCTCCCTAGTGCATTAGTATTCTCTTTTCACATATGCACAAGATAATTTGGTTACCCTAATGAGTATACCTATATACTCACCCTGTATATATACAAAATACTTTCAGGTTTCTAGGAGGACTACATGGATCATGATGGACATCACTAGCTTGGACCTTTAGACTATTTTTGTGTTGCTACCATAGCTTTTATTTTTGAGTATTTACTTTTAGAGTATTTTATCTATATCTTTTTAACTTATACATGCATTTTTTGTGGTTTTTTGTTTCATTTTTATATTATTCCATGGATTTTCTTGTGGATGATTATTCTTATCCCCCTGATCATATTATTTTAGGTGGTAATTCCTAGAATTTTTTGATATTTTTATATACACATTGTTCCAGTCTCCAACCCTAGGCCTACTAAAAGTAGGACTAGGGGTCATTATCACTCTCCCTTCATTATAATATCATTAGGGTAGGGTTCATTAAATTATACACCACATGGGTATTAATTATACACTATGCATGTATTAATTATTTACACATCGTGTGTGTATTAGTTATATATCATGTTTGTATTAATTATACATTGTGTTTGTGTTAATTAGACATTGTGTGTGTATAAATTAATTAAACACCATATATGTGACACCCCAACCCCATTTCACTCATAAGTAACATGTCTCGGTAGACACATGGCCTCACGAATTCCTCCCCATATACCATTGGTACTGACTAGAAATGAGGATCTATTTTGGTATAGTGGGGGCACTATACCCTCTTTATTAGAGTGGATAATAGTGTTGGTAATAATAAACAAAGAAGAAAAAACATAATCATTAAAGTTAGTAGAATTAAATTATCCAGATAAATTAAGCAAACAAATCAAAATCTAGTGTCACGTATAAAAGATGATGTCATAATGATATAAAAAATGGGTACAAAGGGAAACATGGTAATTTCATACACAATACATGTTATAAAAAAAATATAAGAAGACAAAAATCTAATATCTACTGGAATCACAAGAACTAGATTGGTCATATGCTTCCATACTCTTGGATAAAATAGTAAAATCATTCATCCATAGTTGGGTTCTTTTCATTATCTCAACCTACATCCATGAAGTCTATTCGGGTACCAATCGGCGGACCAAGCAGGGTTTGAGTAAAACTCGGTAGGTCACCACCAACAGCATCTAATACTATCTATCCATGAATATAAAATGAATAGTGTATAGGTATGATGATAAATGAGAGCTATAAAAGAAACTAAAATCTAGTCGGCTCAGATTCCCGAGGGATACCTAATGAAAAAAACCAATGCATCCAAGTATAATATCATAAGATTAAAACCATGACTTTAGAAGGTCAAACAAACTCACAACATATCAGTGGGGACATTGGAAACAAGGTTTTTAGTGTAATCTAAGGGTGATCCCATGGAATTACACTTCCATAATAATAAAACTATTGAGGCCTAGTAAAAATACCTACGTAGTCTCAAGAAATAATTTATTATATCCCAAGGAGATAATCCATGGAGGTCCATGTACTAAGACATCAAGTAAAATCTAAGCAAATTATCTAAGGAATTATAATTTGTAGGGAAAATAATGGATGAGTCCAGGTATCCACACTGAGGTAGTCTTGAATGTAAGACAAATACCAAATACAAGAGGGGAGTCAACTCTTGGAAAACAAATTAATGAATCGATTAAAATCCTATCAGTAGTCAAGGTAGTCCTAGGTAGGGATCGAAAGACTTATCCAAGGTAGGACATCTTATAATAGTATATAATAATCATAATAAAAGCCATCAGCATGATTAATAATTCATATAATACAATTTAAGTATTATACCATTTCAAATATCATTTAATCTCACGTAGTCATGGTCATAATTCATAGTTTAACAAGGGTGAAGTGACATGGACTTTATTTTCATGTTCCATTTTTTCAATTTAACATTTCAATTAATCTAGTTGGCCCATTTGAATCATAATGGAAACGATAAACCCATATTAGAAGGTGGATTGGTTATACATGCATGCTAAAAGTGTTAAGGGAACATATATATACACACATAGAGGGATGGTTCGATCCAAGGAAATCATCCTCTAATAACATAAAGGGTTTACGGAGTATCTCATCAAGTTTTATAAATTTAATTAATGGAAAATTCACATTTTAGAAGTGATACACGGAAGGTCTGGCACATGGTACAATGACACACTTTATAGACATCAAAACTTTTAGGGAAAAGTAATGGACTACCTAACTTATACTGGTAGACAACGCCTCATCTATTATGATATTCATATTCAAGTTGTAATGATATAAATTTAATAAAATGGACAATCTTTTTGAAAATATGGAATATTATCTCGCATAAAGATCGTGTCAAATATGGGAAGAGAAACTGAGAAAAGAATACATAGGACTTATAAACTTACTGAGGGTGATCCAACTTAATGAATAGAGATTGATTCATAATTCATATGAGGGAGATAGATCAAATCCTAGAGGTGGAAGAATGGTGATATTTCACACGGTTTATGGTTGTTCTAGAATTAAGTAGGATTAAAAATAGATTTAATATGAATGAGTGGAAAACTAGAATTTCACAAATTTTTAAAGTGGTGAATGGTTTGACTACATAGTTGAAAAAACCATGCACCAAATGTGTGAACATATTTCCTAAGGTGACACCCCCCTACATATCTAAGTGTATATGTAGAAAAACTATACGTATCCCATGGTTACTCAATGTCCCAAACCCACAACCCCACACACGTTAAGTTCATAGTTAAGAGAAATTGTGAACTAGTCATGTTAATTACACCTACAATAAAATGATGGGTTTTTATGGTCATGAGGAATGTGTTTCATGGTTAAAATAATCACATAAATCCTTTTTGAGCTGCATGGTTGATCCACACAATTATCATTAACCATACGCCAATTGTGTGCCTCTCTCTGTACTTCCAAAAACTGTAACTTCGGACTCAGAACAAGCTTGGACTCTCTTGAAGCCTTATTTAACCCCTTAGGTACTTTTATTAGAGTGAAAACAAATATTTATAATAAAATCAAAAAGAATTTTTACTTCTCTAAAAATCTATGATCTTACAACCACCCCTCCTTAAAATAACTCATCCCTGAGTTTCTCTAAAGGTGGTTGATCTACAACTAAGAATAACTCTGGCCACTAGGTACATATATCAGTCTCCCACTCCTAGGTATCATAATATACACATCCATGATACTATAAAACCTCCTATAGATGAACTAATCCTCAAATATCATTCATTTTTTAATCAACAATACGAACTGAGTACTCCTCAAATGAACCATCAACATCTAACTGAACCTAATCAGGTTAAATGTCATGAGATGGGTGTGAATAGTAATGAAGAATCTGAGAAACATGAAATAAATCATGTATAACCCTATATATCTAGGGAATAGATATTTTATATTCCACCAGTAAAACCCTCTATATGATCTTGAAAGGCTCGATAAATCTAGGTGATAGCTTGCCTTGCCTTAAAATTCATCATTGACCCAATATAAGTGAAACACACAAGAAGACCCAAGACCCTACCTCAAACTCAAGAAGTTGGTGATTTATATTAACATAATACCTCTTATAATAATGAACCATATCCATACAATTTCTGATTATTTGTACCTATTTTGATGTATCCTAAACAAGACATGGTCCTAGTATCACTACCTACCAAGCCTCTAACTAGCACAGAGGTGAACGGAACATCCTACCAAATATGGCACCATAAGGAGACATATGGATAGTGTCTTAGAAACTATTATTATAAGAAAAAATTGTAAGAGGTATTTTTTTCTCCCAATAACCTCAAAAATCAATAATATACGCTTAGAGGCTATCCACCAATACCTGTATAGTATTCTCATATTGATGATTTGTCTGAAGGTGATAGGATTTACTTAGAAGTACATATGAACACAAGGCCTTACAAAACCCTTTCTAGAATCAAGAAGTAAAACAATAATCCCTATTTGATATTATTGTCTTTGGAACTTTTTGAAGGCATATAATTTTTTAGATGTAAATCCTTCCAAGTTCATCCACTGAAAAATTCTCCTTGATAGGAAATAAGTGAGAGGCCTTTTCAGTTTGTCCATGATAACCCACACTACATCACTACCTTATTGGGACTTTAGTGATATCATCATAAAATCCATAGTGAAATCATCACATGTATTCTACATAATGGGTAAAATCTATAAAATACTAGTAAGATATTAGTGTTCCACCTTCACCTGCTAACAGGTGGAACACCGAGTAATGAAACATGTTTTTTGTTTCTTCATCCTCAGCCACCAATACTAGAGGAATATGTCACAATACATCTTATTGAGTCTAGGATGTAGTTCCCATTTGAATGCATGAAAATCTCACATCAATTCTTCTCACACATCTTTAGGAACCCAAACACATCTATGAATACACAAGATACCATCCACATCAATGATCCAACCAATAGGTGGGTCCTCTCTTGAATCACTTTCCCTTAGAACCAAGTCATCAAAATCAGAAAGATTATATATCTTCACTCTATAAAAATGTTATTATTTTACTTCTAAATCTATAATAACAAGATGCACATGATTCTGTGGAATATCTAGGTACATTTCAAAAAACAATGCATCAACTACAATTTTCTATTGTCTTCCTAAAAACTTCTGTCTAAGTCTTCCAACTCAGAGAATCAACCACAAAATTACCTTTCATAGGTGTATAAGAAAGATCAAAATTGAAGTATTATATTAATTCAATACATATAATTTTTCTAAAGTTTAAATCACACTAAGTGAAAATATAATTATAATATTTTTTTCTCTATGTATAGCACAAATCTCTCTCTAAGAAAGTAATTCCTCCAAAAGTGAAAGGAATGAACCATGGTCTTTAGATCGAGATCATTTTAGGTAAATTACACACATGAGGCCTCAACTTGAAATACTTTATGTCACAACTCATTCCCCTTGCATAAAAATATATCCCATTCTAAAGAAATATGTGTCATAGTAAACTGTTTAGCCTCTTACAACTTAGGTAAATTCATGATCAGAGCTTAATCCAGTCTTCCTTTCAACTTTTAAAAGGCATTCTAACAAGATTTAGACCATACTAATATGATTCCTTTCTTGGTAAAGCATGTAAGTGGTGCTACAATGTGTTATAAATTATTAATAAAGTGCATATAGTATCTATTTATCCCCATGAAACTCTGAATATCAAATTCATTCTTGGGTTTCTCCCAAGAAACTACAGATCTCACCTTATATATATCCAAAAATAGCCCTTATTCTGATATGATGTGACCCAAGAAGTGAACTTTATAAATATATAAGTGTAATTTTGTGATCTTATCATATATATGGTGATCTCATAGTATACTCAATATGATATCAAGGTGTTTGGAATGATCCTGTTGATTTTGAGAATACAATAAGATAACAACCATGAAAACTACTACAAAATAATCTAGGTATGGGTGAAAAACCTGATTCATCAAAGACATAATGACAGATTGCATATTCATGAGACCAAAAAGCATTACCAGATATTCTTATAGGCCATATTTGATTCATTATGTTGTATGTCATATATATGAGGGCCTAACTCACACATCATGATAGCCCGATCTAAAATAAATATTTTTGAATACCCTAGATCATAAGAGATAGTTAAAGATATTGCCTATTTATGTAATGGGTACTGGTTCTTAACCATTATCTTATTCAATTTTTGGTAATCCACACACAGCCTGAGGGTTCCATCTTCCTTCTTAGAAAAAAAACACAAGCAAATCCCTAGGATAAGTATTGAGTCGTAGAAACCCTTTATCTTCTAGGTCCTCTATCTGACTCTTGGGTATCTAAATCACATTAGAATACATTTTTTATAGATTAATGTACACTGGTGCCACTCCAGGTACAACCTCAATAGTTAAATTTACCTCGATATCCTTAGGTAGTCTAGAAACTTCATCAGAAAAGACTTTTGTAAAATAATCCACCACTATAGGTAATCCATATTGATGTACTCCATGATCATTCAATAAAAGTCTTTCATTCTAAGATGACACTCTACCCAACCCATAATTCACAGGTCCATATCTACCTACCTAAACATCCCATTATCCTTTGTGAATATAGTTACCTACCTCGAGTGATATGAAAGACTTGTTTTAGGAGTAACAATCAGTATGGGACTGATAGGGAACCAACCAGTCCATCCTATGACTTAAATCAAATCCTATCATATCAAGGAAAAATATGATCCATAAAAATTGTAGCCTCTAATATCAATGGCACACTCCTTTTAATGGTTAACTCTCTATTATCGTACTCCCAATAGAGTATTAAGAGTCATCACTCCACATAATTACTCAATTTTGAGCCCAATAATTTACCTTAAATCTAAAAATATAAATGAATGTGAAGCACCTAAGTCAAATAAATAATATACTAAAGTTAAGGCTACCGAGACTGCACCACGCTCTATAGATGTTCCAACACTCTACTCCTTGAGTATAGGCCATGATGCATGTAATTGGCATGATCCATGGCCCTAATATATAATCTGACTACATGATCATGTCTTCTATACCAGAATTTCATATCCTACATCTGGATTTATAGACAACAACCACATCCTCATCCCAATCAGCTAGTGGTAGTCTAACTTCCTTCCTGAGGGGGAGCTACAGACCCTACTCCCGATCTTGGAGTCGGTACAGATCCTCTCTCACTGGGCACTGATGGAAAATTACTCAAAAACCATTATAGATGACCCATATTATCAACATCTCTGCACTCCACTGGCTCTTTAATATATTGGGTCATGTTTCCGGACCTCCCTTATTAGTGGCATACCACATGGTTACCTGTGCGGTTACTCTTACTTCCACTACACTGATAATAAAACTCAAGGCGACACTTCCTACCACTAGTTGAACTACTTCCTTGCTTAGGTTTTGAACTACCTTAACCCCACACCTTTTGATTCCCTCAAGTTATTCTCGGATATGAGGTCCTATTTAACTCTCTCAGATACTTTCTTCAAATATAATACATTCACCTATGATCGAATGGAATACTTGAGTCCATCCGATAGTTCTTCACTAATAATAGTATGAGAAAAACATTGGGGTTCTATGAATTTATTTAAGTAGTCCATAACGGATAGAGTTCCTTTCTAAAAATCCATAAACTATCTATTCTTATTGGAACTCAACATATTTGGGAAGATGTAATCATATAATGTAGTCTTTAAATTATTCCATAACATACTCTGATGTTGATCTGTCTACATAAGCACATCCCACCCTCCTTTGGTAGATCCCAAAATAATATATAGAGTGAGCTTCACTCTAATTTATATGGGATTCTTTAAGTTATCAAAGATTGATAGCATATCCTCCATCCACAACTTGGTATCCTCAAGTCCACATTCCCTTGAGAATGTAGGAGGGTGTTGCTACTAGAATTCCCTAGAAACATATTCTATAGTGGGTGTAAGTCATGGAACTCCTTACATGGACAATAATATCCTTATAATACACTATAAAATTCAAGATTTGGTACCCTAATTAGAAGCAATAGTAGGTATTGTAGGTGGAACTATAGGAGGTGACATTGGTGGATTAGGTCCCACTACTTTTGGGGCATGGTCATTTCCCCCTCCTGGCATTCAACCTAAGGTAGTCGTGGAGGCATATATCTACAATGCTAAGAAAACACTTAAAAATTAATTCAATAAACAAATAGGTTTCAAAAATACACAATAAACACTCCCAACTACACACTAACAATGTCAATTCAAGGTCAAATTCGATGTATCACAATAGAGGTTTTGTTATATAGATTTTAAATTGAACATTATAGAGGAAAACAACCTTTAAGTCATAATTGGAATCCCTATTTAATAAAAATCATTTAATTTATGAATTAAAATTTAGTAAGACTTTATATTCATATTATGGCTTAGTTAAATGAATTACCATTCCCAATTTATAAATTCCTAAACTTTATAAGTAACAATTGGTAGTTCAAATAACTATAGTCAAACCTGTTACATCTGGTCTCAGGGTATAAAAAGTCATATGTGATAATTCAAATTATACAGATCACCATTCCAAATTTATAGAGATAAAAACTTTATAAATTGACATTAGAATCCATTTAATCGCAAATAACTAATGTTTTATCCCATGTAACTAAAATTGCATGTGTTAAACATGTGATAATTGGTTAGTTAAGGTACCATCATCAAGCTATGTAGGAAAAATCCATTTAGGTTTACATTGAAACTTTATATCACTAATTTTTTATAATTTTCCTATAAAAAATGTTGATATAATTACCAATATATAAGTAAATCCACATGTGAGATGCAGTAGGCAATGCATGTAATAAAGTAAAAATAGAATGGAATATGCATGATATATAAATCCTCATGTTCCTATAATGATATATGAATAATTATTCTTTGCCATATCGAGCCAAGGGTATAAATCCATAATCATAAAAAAAAAAGGTTATAAATCATGTGTTTTACACAATGGTGAAAATAGTACAACTGTAATATGTGAAAATTAGTACAAAAAATCCAATCCATACCAATTAGGATTTTCCCAGTATGTGGGTTTCCCAGGAACAAGCTCATTGCCAACATATAACACATCCTAATTTTTTGTCTACCATTACAAAATAGTAAGTAAAGTAAAAGGAAGCCTTTGAGACCAATTAGTAACATATTGGACCTGTTTCACTTATAAGTAACCTAACCTAGTGGAAACATGGCCTCAAGTGTGCCTCCCCATATTCCAAAGGTGTCTAACTAGCAGTAAGGGTCTATGGTGGAATATTGGGGAGACTATACCGTATTTATCATAGTGGAGCACAATAGTAGTAATAATAAACAATTATTGGAAACATAATCATGAGAATTATTGAAATGAAATCATCCATATAAATATAATGAACAAATAAAAATCTATTTCCATATATAAAAGATGATATCATAATTAAATACAATATTTATACAAGGGAAATAATATAGAAAGCATCTAAAATACATGTTATACAAAAATATATAAAAAAGGAAAAAATATAATCTCTACTTGCATCATGAGAACTAGCTTGGTAATCTACTCATGTAATCTTTCCTAGAAAAGTGAAATCTAGAGTCCATAGATGGTCACTTCCCATTGTCCCTACTTATATCCATTAAGTTTTTTTGGGTACTAATTAGTGGCCCAAATAGGGTGTGAGTTAAACTCAGTAGAACACCACCAACAATATATAATATTATCCATCCATGAATATAAAATTAATAGTGTGTAGTCATGATGACAAATGGGAGTTGTGAAATAAACCAAAAATTAGTTGGCTTGGGTTCATATGGGTTTCCCATCTGACTCTACCTACTTCAGCCTAAGTAAGAATGTCTCTGAACATATGACATCGCATATATATATTTAAAATATTTAACAAGACCCATTAAATATTACCAATTCATCCAATTATAATATTATAAGATTAAATCTTAACCTTAAAAGGTCAAACCAACTCACAAATATTAGTGGTGACATTGGAAACAAGTGTTTTTGTGTAGTCTAGGGTTAAACCCATGATATTACACTTCTAAATTAAATAAAACTATCAATCCCTAGCAAAAAGTCCCAGGTAGTCTTTGGATAGACTTGATTAGATCCCAAAGAGATAATCCAAGGTTGTTCAAATCCAAATACATATATCCAAATCTAAGGAGATTCTACAAGGAATTATAATTTTTGGAGAAGATAATGGATGAGTCCATAGATCCATTCTGAGGCAGTCATCAATGTAAGATAAAGATAGAATCCCAAAGGGGTTTCAACTCTTGGAAAACACATCAATGAACCATCTTACATCCTCTAGGTAGTCAAGGTAGTCCCAAGTGAGGAATATAATACTTTCCCAAATAATTCCATCCTATAATAGTATATAATGGTCATAATAAAAGTTATCATCATGGTTAATCATTCATATAATACAAATAAAGTATTATACCATTTCATATTTCATTTAATACCATTTATTCATGAATGTAATTCATAGTTTAACATGGTTCTAGTGACATAGACATGTCATTCACATTTTATTTATTCTTTTTAACACTTTAAATAATTCATTTTACCCATTTTAATCATAATAGAAAATAAAAAACCACCTTAGTAGGTGTTTTGGTCATATTGGAATGGTAAAAGTGTCAAGGGAACACATATAAATGCACTTGAAGGGGTGTTTTGAGCTGAGGTTATCAACCTCTCACAATATCAAGGGTCTATGGGAGTATCTAATCAAGGTATAGACATTTAATTAAGGTACAATTCAGTTTTTATAATAAATATGCAGAAGGTCCTGGACACAACACAACCAAATTCTTTATAGAAATCAAAACTTTTATGGGAAAGTAATATACCACCTACCTTATACCAATATATGAATCCTTGTCTAATATTAACTTCATATTTGATGTAGAATGAGATAAATCAATGAAACTAAAAAAATACACTAAAAATAGGGCATATTATCTCACACAAAGATCATTTCTAGTATGGGAAGAAAAACTAAGAAAATAATCAAGAGGACACATAGACTTACCAAGGGTGATCCAATACAAAAAATGGGGTTTGATTCAGATTCCAAGTGAAGGATATAGCTCAAATCCTAGAGGAGGAAAAATGGAAGGCTCTCACACAGTCTTCTACTATGTAAGAATGAAAGAGGATAAGGATAATTAGATTTAATAGGAAAGAGGGGGAAATGAAATTTTACACATTTTTAAGGGGGTGCACAATTTAGCCACACAACTAGCCAAACCATGCACCAACCATGCATACATAATGGATAAGGTGATAGACTCCTTTCATGGCTAGGCGCACAGTTAGATAAGTATCATGTATCCCATGCATACTCAGTTTCCAAAACCCATACCTCCTCACACACTAGGCACACGGTTAGGAGAAACCATGTTCCAATTATTCTAAGTACAACTACAATAAAATGTAGTTTTTATATTGGCATGTGGTCTGTTTTGCATGGTTAAACTAATTTTTCTTATCCTCTTCAGTCCACACGGTTGAGATGAATGATTGCAAGACATAATGAGCCAATTGTGAGCCTCTATATATTCCTCAAAAAACTAAAACTCTAGGCTCTGAACAAGACCAGACTCTCCTAAACACTTATTTAAACCCTTAGGAATTTTTATTAGAGTGGAACCAAATATTTATACTAAAAACAAAAGGATATGTACTTATATTAAAATTTGGGATCTTATAACATGTGTCTTAATTAATTGCACACCGTGTGAGTATTAATTAAACATCTCATGGGTATTAATTACACAATTCCTATGTATAAATTAATTACATGAATTTTATATTAATTATACACCATATATATTGACCACGTGACCACCACATCATATGGGATTACATGGAATGTAGAAATGAAAACCATGTGCCACCTCTAGATGGAATCTCCTGGCATTCTTAATTTATTCTTGGTTATAATAAGTGGAACAAAGAATACATCTTTACTTTCATATTATAAAACAAATTTTCAAAAATGTAAAACTAAAAATAAATGCATATAAAAACCATTAAATTAAATAATTACAATTTTTAATATGGTCACTCTAATGCCACTTGAATATTCTGGGCACAAAAAAATTTCTATTTGGATAAATCCAAACTTATCTATTGTCATACTCAATGAATAATATGAAATGTGCATGATGAAAAATTTCATAGCCAAAGAATTTTTTTCAATGAAAATTGATAAATAACACCAAACCCAAGAGAGAGGATCTTTCATATTAAATTTATAAATAATGTAAAATTAAGAATTAACTAGATCTTCAGAATTTATTTAAAGAAGATGTTGATCAGTCGAACATCATTCAAGTTATACTATCATTCCATCGAGAGGATCCAAGTGTATAATATCTCTAGTGGGGATCCACATGTGCTCATTTGATCTCAAAGGATCACTGGTAGTACTTCAGGTGCTAGTATGGTGGTACTAATCATATTTCATCGCACCCATTGATCACCACACAATCCTTCAAGAATGGAAATATTGATTCTAATTCTCTTATGACTATAGAGGAAAGGAATTATTCTTGCTCTCAGTTCTTGAGAGTGTTCTAGATAATTTACTCTCTAGGGTTGAGAGAATATCTAGAGAGAATGTGTTTTTCACAATAACATATAACCATAGGAAATGATATAAATTGGTATTTATAGATCTAGGTTAGAGAATAAATAATTACACATGGTCCCTTAATTATTCTCACAATCCTTAGATAACCCCATATATATTAATATTATTATTATTTTATTGATGTGTGCATGCCTCATAGATAAATAAATATCATTCTTAAATAAATAATTTAATATTTATTTAAATTAAATTAAATATATCAGTCTCACTCAACTCAATGACTCGATATGTGTTTCCTCATTGTTATTTACCTACCCTTGAATAATAAATATTATTCATTTGATAAATAAATAAATATTCAGTATATTCATGGTCTTGTGAATAAATATTAATTTTAATATTAAAATCATATAAATAGTGACTATATATGTGCAATCAATAAATTCTAATGAAATTTTATTTCTTAGTCTAGATAATAATATTTATTCCATTAATAAAATTCAAATGTAATTTAATTCAGATCAATATAATCACTAAGAGTGTGACCCTCTGGACTTTTTCATTAATGGAATTAAGAGAGTTTTACTAAATTCTAATATAAACATCTACAAATACATAAAGAAACATAAGAGTAAGAAGTTAATGTCACAATGATGACAACCACATACAAATTATTACTATATAATGTAATCCCTCTATCTTGATACATCTTTCTTTAATTTCCTAAAATGAACATTTCAATACACCATGGACATGGAATTTAATTCTATATTTATATTTTAATCAAATGTATAGGATATCAAACTCTATAAATATGAATGTAAAAAATAATTCCCTGTATTATTAATTAATAGTATACAATTTTTGAAGTTCTCAATATGCCCTACTTACTACAAAAATATGGAATTACTATTTTTGTCAGTACATTTAAGTACACGAGTCATGATATGTTTCAATAATAATCTTAAATTTTAAGGATAATTACACATGTTCACATATTAGAATATTTAATGACATTTAAACATTTGTATTTCCTATAGGTTGGTTTTCCCTCATAATCTATAGTCTTGGAGATTACTAAATGTTTTCTTTAGGATATAAAGTATCATCTTCTTATGAGTAATTTCACCTAATAGTTTGCATCATCTATGTCCCATTATTTGACTTTGTATAAATATATGAAATAAGTTTTAAAATATTTTTGATGATTTTCCTTCCATGGGTCCCTCAATAAACAAATTTATGAACCAAAATTAAATGAAGTAGTAGTGGGTTCAAGTTGTCTCTAGAGAGGAGAGTGTTTTGGGTGAGTTTTTCTCTTATTTAATGGGTTTAGTATGTGATTTTTCCTTAATTGAGTGTGGGATAAATATTAATAATAGTTTTCTACCTAGGATCATCCCCTCACTTTACCTATTATATCATAATTCCAATTTTACTCTCATTTTTCCTCTTTAATCAAGTAAAAACTCACTTTATCACCCCCACCAATTGATTTAGGTTTAGGTAGTGGAATGAAAAGATCAGTAAAACCTATAACCTATCCCAACCAAGTGATTGGATATTTTTTATCACCCCTATTTCATTTCATATCTCACTATCATAAGAAATGAATATTTTTCAGGCATCCTATGTGTGAAAAATGAAAATATGATAATAAAATTTAAAAAAATATATTAAATAGTGTAAATTTGATACATATTATATAAATAAAATAATTTTTGAGATATGAACATAATATAATGATCAATTAAGCATTAAATTCCTTAATGGGGGTGAAGGGGAGTCTCCTCAGCATGAACACTAAGGTTATAGTGTTCCACTATTAGATTTATTATAGTATACTGAAATAAATGAAAGAAAGTAAACAACATCATCCCACCTCTTGATCTAGAAAATATAGAATCAGACACCTCTTCCTATTGTATAGTTTCCTATTTTTAGTATAATGATCAAAGTCTCTTTACACACTTCAAAGTTTCATCCATGTGAGTGGAACAGAACTATTTTCTCTTTTCAATGATTCTAGTATTTATGAAACATTCATCGAATTCCATACCGAGATTCCTCTCCATTGATTGTCACCCTGAGTAAAGATATAGGTTTTAGATATTCTTAGATGGGATAATCTCTAATATTCTTAACTCAAATCATTACCTTCTCATGATCAACCTCCATACACCTTAAATAATAATCATGAGGTAATAATGCTTTATTAAATCATGGTAATAGTGGAATAGGAGTTTTGTATTGAATAATAATGTAGGTATGGGAGAAGAATCTAATAGTGTGGGCTCATTTGAAATGGGAAGTTCCAGCTCAAATGATGGGATTGTCCTATTAGCTTTTAAAAAATAGCATCATATATCTTGGGTTAATCTACATAAAGAGGTGTGGTCGAATGGTCGACTATGATATCTTCATGAAACATCTTATGGAATCATAATTATTTGAATCCTTATATTGGGAAGCTCCTCTAGAAATAGAAAACTCTTGAATCCTTATGTTACTGAAAAATGCATTATAATTAGCTGTAATATCTTATTCTTTCACTAAAAAATCCTTACATTGGGAATTTCTTTTGAAAATTGGATCAGACCCAAAGCCTTATGATCCTAAGAAATGACAAAGACTTACAATGCCGCCTTTTTCAATTTTTTCTAAAAAACATGAAAATTAAATCTTGTAGTGTATTCTTTATCATATTAAGTAAAAAATTAATTCAAAATAAAATTAATTTAAATAATATTATTCCAAATATCAATTATTGGATTTAAATTAATTCAAAATGAATAAATAACTAAAAATTAGGTTTTGATCCATTTAAAAACATAATTATATATCCAAAAAATTATTAAATATCAATTAATTACCCAAGATTAAAATGAATAATGGGGTTAATCTAAAATAAAAACAAATGAAAATTTGGAAAATTTTACTCGCATCACTCCTGTAACACCCCGAGTTTTTATGAATAATATTCTTTTAATTTCATTAATGTCTTCTATTATACAGCACACCAAGTTTATCTTGTACTATAGGCAACATCGTATTAGCTTGCAGTATACGCAACACTATTCTTGGATCGTGTTACACACAATTTCATGTTCGTTTTATAATAGTTATTCTACGCAACATTGAGTGTGTGTGTGTGTGTGTATATATATATATTCAATGTATAAATTAAATATGGTTGGATTCTGTTATATGAAACAACGAAGGATTCTTGCACAACACGCAACCCTGACTTGGCTTGCATTACACACAATCGCGACCTTCCTCGATAGCGTGTGTTGTACGCAATACTGGGTTTTACTAAACAATGATATATTATTATAATATTATTATGAACTAGCCATTATGAATAGTATTAACTAAATTTTAATTTTATAACATTATTATTCATCTTAAACATTTTCTAGAACATGGTATAAGAACAAAATAAATTTTTCGGGTAAAATAAGTATTTTTCAAAAAATGCAGTTTTGCCGCCTTTTGATGGCGCACCCACTTTAAATCTAGTTTTTGACATGTTTATAAGTTCAATTTTAGAAAATAAAATTATTATTTGGAATCAGGATATAAAATTTTACCTTGGATAAATTTTTCATATTATTCTGATAACTTTCATATTTTAATGAATAGTAAAAACACACTATATTTTAATTTAAAAAAACTTTTTTCATCGTAATAAATTATGTGGTTAAATAATAATATTGAATGGTTTTAAAGTATAAATAGAATATATTTTTACCATTTAATATAATTTATGTCATTATCCTTTATTTTACATTGAATTCCTAGGTTAAATAAATTCAATCTTTGGCAATGTTTTAACTCTTAAAACCCGTTTGCTTAACAACGGGATTAATTTTTAATTAATTACTGCAACTTCTGTGTTTTGAATTTTGAAAAATGGATTCCATATTTGGAATCAGTGGTTCCAAATTATGTTAATAGGTTACTTTTATTTTTTTGATATTATGAATAGTAACTACGATAATTATAATTTACTACGGTTAAAGGTAAATAGGGTAATTCAAGGTTAAAAGAATATTATAATAATTAATAATTATCTTGAAACTTGTCCTAACCTTATTGGATGAGTATTTCCCGACCATGGGAATCCTTGGGTCTATTTTGGGACCCCATGGAGCCACTTATGAAAGACAATGACACATTAGATTAATTAATTTAATGTAAAGACAAAATTGTGATTAACAAAAATCGTTTAGTAATTAATTTTTATAAGGGGCTATATAAATTATATTTTGGACTATAAATATTCATTTGAAAGATAAAAATATTTCCTACATGTTGGTATTTTTTTATAATTTTTAGACAACAGATAAATTAAATTATTTATGACACAATAATGATGCAGTATTTACCTCATTAATAAATGATTTAAATAAATAAGATTAAAATGATTAAAATATCATCCAAAACCTGTAAAATTCCTATTGGATGATTTTATTTCGAATATGAGTCATCTTATCTTCAACCGTAATGTGTTTTGGACCTCTTGAAACTGAAGATAAGTTTATTATAAAATAATGTTTTCACAGTTTCCTCCCTCCACTCCCTTATAAAAGGAGACCACTTCTATGCAATTCTTCACACCTCTCAAGCCTTTTGGCTCGTCCAAACTCTGCCAAAATAATCTCCTTACATCCCTCTACTCCCCCTTGAAGCCTTAAATTAGGCAGAAGACTCTCCAAGAAGTCCTTTTGGTTCAAACCAACGGAAGTTACCAAAATTAAAGGTAACAGTTTCTCTTAAGTTGTTTTCTTTTATTCTACTTCTCCAACCCCTAAAATCTTTTTAATACTTTATTTTCTGAAAACACCAGTATCCTAAAAATACTAGGATGTTGTTATGAGAGGTATTCGAACTACACTTAAACACACCTCCATCTAATGGATGAAGAACATAATGTTTCTGTGATGGCAAACTAACGCCTCACGAAACGATGATTGTTCGATTTTCTCCTACCGCATATCATGGTGGCCATTATGATGGCACAGTATTTATATATAATATATATTATGTTTATGATTTCCTTATTCTTCTTTACTTCCCAATTATATCAAGACTTTACGGTTTCCATTGTCAGTAAATACGATAATCTCATTTGAGGAAGTGCGGACTACCGCCCCCTCATAGTGCTGTGATTCGTTAATACCTTATGTGGGATGTATAAAGGATGTGGTTAATGATATTATATATGATATTATACTGGAATTATAATATACCTATGTATCATTAAGTTTTAATTCCATTAAAATAATAAATAGAAATGAAAGTAGCGTTCATGCGTACGTACGGCTTACCGTCTCCATGAACGGTGTGTTCCATTTCTTACCTCCATATGTTATGTACTATTATAAATGCTTGTATATGCTGGATATATAATGAATGTATATGATATATAAATCATGATTTACATTTTTTAAGTAATTAAATCATGATATAAGTAATAATAACATCAATAACAACAAGTCCAAACACGTACGATAAATAAGATGATTTTACCCAAAACGCTACTTTAACATTAATTTACAAACGAATGGGTAATATAAAGTCATACGTGAATCATATATGATATCATAACAATTAATATGATTCTGTAATAAGTCAATGACATTATTTAAATCATTATACAGGAGGTTCAGATACGTACGAAGCATATCGGACCTACGGTAAGGGATAATTTTGCAAATCTCATTTTTATCTGAGATTGTTTATTTGTAAGTATTTACTGGGGCTATTTCTATCATGTCCATGTTTTATAAAAGTGTTTTCATGTATTTTTAAAGTCTTTTTTTACCTATTTTTGACTTTTACTACATGGTATGTATGGAATCATTCTTTTATTTACGTTACGAGGTACGTTTTTGACTTTTCCGACAAAAGTACAAGGAGAATATTATTTTTAACTTATACGGCGTGAACAGATTTTTATGGTTTTATAAAGCCTTATTTTCATGAAGCTTCCTCCAAAATATTTCATGCCTATTTTAAACAAAATCCTATTCTTTTAAAATTTCATGACACTGTGAAAAGAAAATGATTTTGAATAAGAAACGATATTTTCATCAAGAATTCATTTCAAGTGTTTTATCAAAAACATTTTCCATCTAAGATGACATTATTTCATATGTGTATGTTTCATGTATAATGTATCTATGATTATGATATCCATTTCTTTTATATGGATTATGTGATGATAGGATGATGTTTATGAAACCCATTTTATTTTTTGGGTTATTATGAATGATATATATTTATTTTGTGGCACAAGTAAGAATGATTTCATTATGAGATGGGTGGGACCTATATCTCCCTCCAATGAATTGTGTAAAGATTTATATCTCATGAGATAGACATGCCTGGAATGGAAAGTTAAACCGGTTCAGTAATACAGGACTGGAACGAGGAGTAAACTCGATTCAGAAAGGGACTTTTTCCACTAAGATGGTCTTGGCAGCAATGTCTTGGCTACTATGGAAATCATATCATGTGCTTAATGGTTTCCACAATTACATGTTTTATTACCATGCTATTTTATCATTCTTAATGTTTCTTTATGATCTATGCCTTACGTACTTCCATGTTTTATGAAATTGCTCAAGCTTTTGATGTTTAAACATTATGTTCATGTTTTTAAGTTCAAATGTATATGGCATGTTTTATTTTATCCATGCTTACCCTTACTGAGCATTTGAGCTCACCCTTTTTATGTTTTCTTTTCCCCAGGATATAAAGAAATGTTTTAGGTAAGAAAACAAAAAAAGGAATATCTTAGTGGGAGATGTTGAATATCTTTCACCACGATTAGAATATTACGTTCCAAGTTTCCAAAGACACTAAACTATTACGATCCTTGTGTGTCTGTTTTTGTTATGTACTAAGTATTCCTCAAAAGTAATGTAATGTTCATGTACATCAAGCTTCGGGTCTCTACAACTCCCCCATACTTAAACTATTTAACTATTAATTAATATAGTTAATTTAATTTATTAAAAATTATTGTATTACTTGGACTTAATTACACAAACCATAGAAAAATAAAATCACATATTCATCCATTATTTAAATTATATTTCCTCATTTATGATTTTAGATCACTATCTCACTTAAATTTAATCCTACGTTCTATTTCTAGGAGTAAAATAGATATATTTTAGTGTAATTAATGTTTTAAAAAGTGTAACTTCCATTTATCCATTTCTCCTAAGTTATTTACATTGTAGTTCTAATTTTAACTTCATTGATACAACTCAAATGAAAATCATTATAAGTCAATTTTTCCCTTCTTCATATAGGTTCAATATTCCCCTCACATAAATGAATTCATTCAAAACTAGTCACTTACTAAATTCATCCTATACATGTATGTGAAAATAAATTTTTGAAACACTAATTGAATATAAATAAATATAATTTTCTCATTCTCCCAGTGCCTAATGTCTCGAAGATTCATTATGGAATCTCAGTTTCTCATTTTACTCTAGTTTAAAATGACTTTTATTAATTTATCTTGAGTTGGATCCCTGAGGTGTCTTTTCCAAAAATATAGAGTTACCTTTCATTAAGATCAAAATTACAGTAATCTCATATTATAATTTAAATTCTATGAAGATATTTTCACTCACACCCCTTTCCCTAGTCCTAAAACCACATTTCCCTGAAAATAGTGATCAGTTTTACTCAAAAAACATTTAAATCTCATATTTTTATCACCAATTAACTATATCCACTCTAACATAGTATTTTTACTCAAAAATACATAATTCATCACAAGTCTTATTATCTAAAAATACTCTAAAAGTTTAAAAACAAACAACAAAATTTCAAAACTTATGTACAGTTCCCTAAAAAATAATTGGAATCTATTTGATTTATTTTATTTAAAGTCAAATACAACTATAAATAGTCAATGAAAAATAAAAAAAGTATTTACACCCTAAGTTTCTTTTCCCACTCACCCACACTTATCTTTGACACAATTACAATTAATTATATCATGAATTTATCAATTAATTTTAGTTTCAGAGAGTCGAACGTATGTATCCATATCAATATGAGGGAAAGAGAAAACCCTAGAAATATTTTATTCAATGGAAGTATGGATGAATTTTGAATCCTCTATTTCTTCTTTCCAAAAAAATTTATATTAATGCTTCAATTATTATCCATTCACCTTAAATGGATTCTTTAAATCCTCTCACTTTATATCAACTTCACCAAATAGAAAAGTGTCAGTTACTATGTATATCCCAATCTATATGGACCAAATTTATAAGGCATGTGATTCATTCTTGAAGAGAATAATAGCACTTTATCTCCAATCACAAATCTTAATTTATAGATTAAATTATCAAGGATAGATTTGGAATGCTCCATGTACAATAGTGAATTCTCATAAGCATCCCTTATCAGTTCCTCAAGATCCATCATCTACAATTTCCATTATTCTCCAGCTTTTCTAAATTACTAATTTAACTTCTCCATCCCCAATAATCCTTGTGATGAAACTTCAGAGGAAATTGATGGTTATTTCTATAAACAATTTTTTATGGGTTTATACCTAAGGGTGTTTTGTAGATAGTTCTATAATCCCATAATGAATATTCTAACTTTTTACTCTAATTCCTTTCTGGTGTTTGTACTATCTTCTCAAAAATTCTCTAAATCTCTATTTTGGATACCTCTACTTTCCCATTTTCTGTGGGTGGTATATAGTGGAGTTATTATGATGCACTCCATATTTCTTCATTATATCTTTCATGTTCTTGTTTTAGGAGTGTGTTCCTTGGTCATTGATTATTTCTTAGGGCACTCTTAATATATAAAAAAAATTAATTTATAAATTCAAATATAAAGTTATAATCATTGGTTCTATGGGATTTTTCTTAAACAAACTTAGAAACATAATCCACTAATAATAATATGAAAGATAAATCAAATAAGATATGAAATGGGTCCATGAAATCTAGTCCCTATACATAAAATATTTCATAAAAAATATAATTTTTTAGGGAATTTTATGTATTTTAGAAACTCCACCAATAAGTTAACAAATTGTGCAACCTTTATAGAATTTATGTAAATTTTTAAAAATTATTGGCCAAAATAAACTATCATCTATCACCTTCCTCTTAGTTATATGAAGTCCAAAATTGCCTCCATATATAATTTTATGACAAAATGTAAGCACAAATTTAATATCTACCTCAGGGATAAACCATCAAATTACTTAGTCATTGAAAATATTCAATATGGTTCCTATTAGACATAATAATTAAACTCATTTTTAACTTTAAAAGTTGGATTATTATTAAAGAATGGGTACCTTTAAGGTGACTAGAAAATTGACCAAATTAGAATATCAGGGGACTTGGGTGACTTTGTACAATTTTTCACTAGAGGTGTGATCCAAGTTCATCTCATTAGGTGGTTAGACCTAGAAAACATAAGGTAATCTACTCATGTGGTTGGTAACTATATTTTTACAAACCTTCTTTTCCTTGATCTCTAAGTTGAATTCTTATAAAAGAAGCATCTATCTCACTATCTTTGTATTTTCATCATCTTTCTTGATTAAATACAAAAGTGTCGCATGATTAGAAGAAATAGTAACTAAATTTTTAACAGGTAAGATTGAAATTTTTATAAATAAATAAAAATTGGAAAAAAATATTTCTCAATTTTTTTAATTGAATTGGGTCATTTCTGGTATTTTGGATGTGTAGAGTGTCACTTTCAGGTCTCCATCAACTTTTTGAGATAACACACCTCTCATAGATTTGTTTTAAGCATCACACAGTGTCTCGAAGGGTTTATTCCAATTTAGTGGCTATATTATGGGGGGTACCATTCTTCACGAATCTTAAAATATAAATTTAGTCACCTTTTCGAGTAGGTTAGTTAGTGGAAAATAACTTTTACTAAAATCATTGATAAATATTCTATATAATAATATATTACACAAAAATGATTAAATATATCTTATAGTGGTGTGGTAAGTGAGGTTAGATATCAAATCAATTTTGGCCTTATCCACTTCAATACCATTATTATAAATTATGGGTTCTGACACATTTTCTTTCTCCAGTATAAAATATCATTTTGAAAAACTTGAAACCAAGTTTTTCTCAATGAATTTCTATAAAAAAATTCTATACTTTTAATATAGGTTTCGTAAAAAGTTCCTTAAATAGTAAAATCATCAAGGTAAATACCTCCATGAATATCTCAATCAATTATGAAAATATGTTTACCATGAAATGTTGAAAGGTACCTGTAGAATTGAAAAGTATGATGAGAATCATTCTGTAAAAAAAATTACCGAAGAGGCATGTGAATATGGTCTTGTCTGGGTCTTCTAGAGTTATTTCAACCTTAAAATTCCCAAATAATGTGTCAATAAAATAGTAGTGACCCTTCCTAGCTATCATATCTAACATTTGGTCTATAAACAAAATGGGTAAGTGGTATTTTCTAGTCATATGGTTCAATTTCCTATAGCCCATGAAAACTCTATAGTTATTCTAAATCATTTCTCATTATTCTCATTTTTTAAATTATATATCAAGTTTTATTTGGGACAATTTGAATGGTACTCACCCATTTGGAGTCCATGATTGGGTATTTCTAGCACTAGATACACCCTGAGAGGAGGGTGAGTCAGGGTGATAGGAAAATTAAACTTTTATTCATAATTTGATTAACTTTATTTAGTATTGTATTCCCATGTTGGAAGGAACTATGTTTATCCTATTACTTGATTAACCCTTTATCATAACCTTGTGGAGAGTTAAATGAATATATAGGAAAGTAAATAATCCACAAGACATAGGGATTTTCATTTGGTTCACTATATAGGTAAATTCCAAGGAGAATATACAGATGTTGTGTCGGTCATACCATAATCCACTTAGATACACTAGTTTTGTGGATACCAAGTTTCAGTTGTGGTCAATCAATTATAGGAACATTGCTTTTATAAGGTTTATGTTTTAGTCACTCCTAAACCAAGGTACATTTACACTTCTTCAATCCCACACAATACTTTGGTGAAGTAACTTACATAGTTTATAGAATTTTATTTCTCTTTAATAGATTTTAAATATAATTATTTTTTCCTAATTAGCATGAGACTCTTCTTTCATCATAATCCTGATTTGTTGCTTCTAGAATTCACTATTCACTTGAAATAGATGTTCAATACCCTCTATTTATGTAACCCTTTCACTTTCACTCAACTTCTTATTTTTTGAAAAACTCTCATTGTGGTGTGAAACACAACATTTTTTCACAACTTCTCAGTTTTGATGAAACATTAAATGTGTCACGAAACTCTACAATTTCACACAACGTTCACTCTATTTTAAAACTCAAAAATTTCTTGAGAATTAAAATATTTTAATAATATATCTTAGACTTATAGATATATGTTCTCTCTTCACACAACCAATGTTGACATTATTACTTCATGAAAGAATTTATTTCATGAAATTGATGTCCGCATAAATAAATTCAAAAAACTCACTTGGTCAAACTAATGTAAGTTTTAGAGACCCATAATTTTCATACATAGATATTAGATATTAATAAATGAATATTCAATACATAACACAATTAATACACACCAGAATAATATAGGTCTATTGGATTTGGAAACTTGGACATAAAAACAATCAGTCCATAAAATATCTACACCACCTCTCACTAATTTCTTAATAAATAACACCTTTCTGACACATATCATACTTAGTAATTTTATTTATATCCTAAAGGCTGATATCAAATACTTAGTAAGGGTAAACATGGTAGATATCAATCAATGATCATATTAAATCATAATATAATCATAAGGGTATGAGATCATACCTATAACTTACAAAGTTTATATCTATTCTAGCAGAGATCAGAAATATGATTTATGGCATAAATATTTATCATTTCAAAAAATAATAATAATAAATATAAATCATCATAACTCAATAATGAACCATAATTTCATGTCATAAATGTGTCTAGAATCATCATAAATCTAGAGAATATTTCATATGTTAAGGTGAACTACCAATACCATTAGATCAGGCATCAACACCGGTTCCCCACAGTGGATGAAGCTCATCGACTCGTTTCCCATAACTATCCCATGAGATATAATACTTTACCCAATGCATTAGAGGGAGATATAGGTCACAAACATTACATAATTAAAACCATAAATATTTGTGAAACAATATCATAAAACATTCATCATATGAGAACCCATGAAAAGAAATTGGTTTCATAAACATTTCATCATAGCATAACCCATGGAAAAGAAAAAAGTTTCATAAAAATTATGTCATAATATTTATCAACCATCAAAATAAATAAGAATTATTTTATACTTGGATCATATTCCCAATAAATTATAATTTAAATCAAGTTTTTTGTCTTTAATGAATAGAAATACCATTAAAATATCATTAAAACATTCTTGAGGAAAATAAATTTTAATTTTAAAATCATTTGTTTTATAAAAAGATACGAAATTATAATGGAAAAAATTTTCTTTAAAATATCCCTGTAAAATTTTAAATGAAACTTCAAAAAAAAATTAGTCATGATGGTGGAAAAACCATTCATGTCATATAAGTTAAAAAACATTCCTTCCATACTTTTATCGGAAAAGTAACAAAGCACCACATTAGGAAAAAACATATTCCTTTGAAACCATTTTTTAAAAAGTCAAATATGGGTAAAAAATAATTTAAACAATCATAGTATAATAATAAAAACCTTATTTAAAACATTTTTTATAAAACATAGATACGGAAGAAGAAAAATTCGACCGAATAAAGAAATGGAGTCGATTTTCTTTAAAAACACTCGTATAATATATTAAATAATTAAAGTGAGTAAAATTAAGGAAAAACACATAATCTCAAGAAATAACCAAAGGAGAAGAAAATTAAATGGTTTTATCAGAGTAGGATTATATAATTTCCTTAACTTAAATTCAATTATAAACAATCCCGATTAAAATAGGATTGAATCATAAATCTCTTACCGATTTGGTAACATTTTAATCATAAGCCCCATGAAATAAATAAAATTAGATAGATATGTAAATCTGCATAAAATTAATAATAATTATCATAAAATACGTACATTGGAATTATATACACCACATAAAAGAAACAAGTGGTGAATATTGAATGTTCTCCACAGAAATAAAAGTGAGACAAAAATCCATTACCTCAAGCCTTGCCACTCCTCATTCGTGTTCAAAAACCCTATGTAACAAATATGAATTTATTAAAAATTTATTACATAACCATATTAATATCTATAATATCATTTATGATTTATTTATGATATCTTATTACCCATTTATTAATAATTTTGTTATTTAAATCACTGTTCTTGGTGGTAATTGTTTTGTTTTCCAAGCATGTTTCGGTTCGATAGTCCCGGTCCTTATACTTTTATCTTGGTTCCATCATTTAAATTTTTTTAATAATAATATAAAAATATATATATATTCATTTTACTCATATTTATAATCATTCATAAAAAATAGAGATAAAAAAATGAATTATATCATTTATGGAGATGATAGGTCGTACATATGCATGAACATTGTTTCCATTTTTCGACTGATAGAATAAAATAAAGATAAATAATAATTTAAATTTACATAATCATTATTATATTATATATATCATATATATTCATCAAATTCATCTTCATTACCATCAAAGCAAAATAAAAATGAAAAAAAATCATATCGATCCATGGAGGTGGTAGTCCACACATATGCATGAGCGACGTTATCATTTCAAATAGGATTGGATGATAATAAGGATGAAATTATATTATAATTAAATAAGTATAATAATTTAATAAATATCATATATAAACATTAAAACCTTCATAATACCCACCCATAATATATGGTGATGAAAAATGAATTGCATCGCTACGTGGAGATGATAAATTGTATGTACGTACGAGCAATACTTTCACTTCTCATTTGATGGGAAAGAGGGTGTATAATTTTGTTTTAATAATCATAATAAAATTTAAAAATATTTATGAAACTTAATTTTTTATTTTACTATAAATACCATTGATTTATAGGAGTTAAAGAAGACTAGAAAATAAAGTGACTGATTAAGGTGATAACCTCTTCTTTGAATGGACTCTTTTGATCTACTCTAAAGGGCTCTAGGGTTGGAATTTTGGGAAGAACATAACCTCTATAATGTTTCTATAAAATTTTATAAGATAAATGGACAGATTTTGGTCTATATATAAGGATCAAGGTGGTATATAAGTGAGGTAGGAGGTTCCCTTTTATAATTGAGGTGAGGGTCACTTTTGCAATTTACTTAAAAAATTAAAATATAATAAGACTATTATAGATACAAATGCTTCCAAACAGAAATTTATTCCTAGTTAAGATAGGATATGGTTGTAATAAAATAAACAAATAGAATTTAGTAAAGTTTTAATATCATTTTATTCCCTATCCTTTTGAATTTCCATTTCTTAACTAATTTTATTTTCATCTACGGTAACAAACATTTCAATATTAAAGGGTATAATTTTTTACTTATAAGGTGAAAAAAATTCATAAATATAAAATTTAAAAAAATTTAGACCATATAATATCCATTTTTTCTTATTCAAATATTTTTATTATTTTTAAATAATTTTATTATTTTATTATTTTGATAAAATATTATTATTGTCAATTTTGACACTATTAATTTAATTTAACTTTAAATACATCAAGACAAAATGAAAATTAGAATATAATACTTTAAAATTTCCCTAAAATGCCATATATATCTATAAAATTCATGTTAAACATTAATTATTTTAAATTATATTTTTTTAGTATTTTTAAAATCATTTATTTTATTTTTTATTAATTAAATAAATGTTGTGTTGTTGTTGTGTAGGAATTTAAGGTATTTATTTAATACCTAAAAAGCTATAAATAAATTAAAATCGTTAAAATAAGTTTATTATGTAAAAAATATCCATTTATATACATTAAATATATATTTTAACATATATCCATGTTATGATAATTTATTTAATATGTTATTTTGACTTCTTCGACCTTGCGCAAGCATTACACAAGAATTTGGATAATTCACTTTTTATATAACTCAAAAAATTATTCTGAACCATAAAAAACATCTCTAAAACTTAATTTTTAACAAATAAGTTGATCAATAACTTATTAAATCTTAAATATTATCTTTATGGTACTAAATTTGACTTTTTTGGTGTTGTACAAGCTCTGTGTCGGAATGAACAATGATTTTCATATTTATCTTGGAAGAAATTATAATTTATATTTTTTCAAATTACTCGTATATTATATTTTTATTATTTTATAATACTTTATTTATTTCATAATTTTGATAAAAATATAAATTATGATAATTTTTTGGATATATCATAAAATATATTGTGTTTCATAAAAAACTATTTTTTATTATTCACTAATAATTTATCTTCTTCATAAAATTGTAAAAAAAACTAGGATAAATTTAACATAATGAATCAAAACAACAAATTTCAGAAAATTAAATTCCTATAAGTGAGAGAAATTAATTATAATATACATGCATAAAACGCAATGAAAATCAGATTTTAGAAAAATGAGTATTAGAGTATAAAAATGATTTTATACCAAATTAAACCATAAAATTGATTTTAATAAATATAATTAGATTATTTATAATATAATAGAAATAATTTTAAAATAAAATTGGTACTTTTCAAAAGCTTGAAACAAAGATACAATTTTCAACAAAATTCATGATTTTTCTCTATTCACAGAAAAATCTATCATTTTAGAAAAATCCCAAAAAATTACCCTAATATAATTATGATATTTTGATTTCAAAAATGATATTATTTTTATGAAATAAAATTTATAAAAGTTCCATAAATTAATTTTAATATTTTTTCAAAAAAATAAATAAAATCAATTTTTAAGAAGACATATTTCTGGAGCATAAAATAACTTTAATAAAATCCAATAAATTATTTGCTAAGAATTTATCATATATTTATATTTATTAGGTTATTTATATATATTTCATAAATTATTTAATCATATTCACACCCACCAATTTAATGGCTAGGTTCTAACTATCACATTAAATAATAATATTTTAATAGTGTATTGTGGTTTGTTTAAACTCAGTGTTGTGTGTGACAAAACCTATCAAAGAAATAATATTATTTAAATAGAAATATTTTCTAGAATCTCAAGGTGTTACATTACCCCCCCCCCCCCCCCCCAATTTAATAAATTGTTTCCCCATAATTTGAACTTGTGCTCTATAATCAAAGGTTTGATATTTGAAAGGTCTTTTATTGAAAACTCAAATCGTAAAAAGGTTTAATAAAACTTATCATTAAAAATAATGAAAGTAAAGTATGAAATTCACCAAAAAAATTGGTTTCAAAATAGGATAAAATCAGTTATAAGTGAAAATATGGACATGGAATTGAAAACTATCATCCAAGTACTAATAGAGAGAGATAAAGAACATTTTATAAAAAAAGTTAACAACAAGAAAATCATGAATCAGTGAGGGGTTAAAAGACCATAAATTCATTGTAATTTAAGTTTATAAGATAAAATATTTTTCTTAATATACTTTTCCTACTGTTGAGTAATTCCTTTAACATATAGAAAAAAACATAAGGAAATATACTTACTTGACATGTATAATTTCGTCATTTAATCAATTTCCACCACAATCTAATCTATTTCTCCAAACAATGAATAATTGAGTTGATTTTTTAATGACTGAAGAACTAAAATAAACTTATAATATAAGAAATATTATATAAATATATTACTCCTATATTTAGGAATTAACCAAAATCAAAAATGGTTATCACAATGTAAGATAATTCCCAAAATGAATCAACCATGAAATAATGCATTTGACTCTGAAATTTTATAGAATAAAAACAAAGGTTCTACTTATATAATTTCAATAAATAACTCTATATCCAAAATAACCTTAATAAGATAAAAATTAAATAATTTTTTGACTTAAAAGGTTATTTCATAACTTTTAGTTTACATCTTCAAAAATTAATTACTTTTAAACAAATTAATCTTTCATGTTAAATCACTTGTCAAACATAAAGTTTACATATATCTCATCCCAATAAAAAGTATACTAAAAAAGTCATTAATCACCATGATTAATCACTATATAATTTCATAACATAGTGAAATTTACCAAAATATCATGAATCAAATTTAGATATTAACCTATAAAGTAATATTTAACATGAATATAAATATATCTGAAAATATTTCCATATCAATGAATCACTTTTCAACCATAAAGATTTTTTATATCCCAATATCTAGTAGTCCATAATTAATTTAATATAAAATCCTATACCAACCCCAAATGGTATTTAAACCTAAATAGAGTATCAAAATCCCATCACTTAAAACATTAAAAGTTGGAATTTTTATTCCTTTGAACTTATGATCAACCTTAAAATTATAAATACATAATGGAATCCATAAGATTTAAGTTAACCTCACATGAAAACATATATGCTTCCAAAAATTAAAAAAATACTTATTCCTTAAATAATTTCATAAACTGTTGAATATATTCCATAAATCAAAAAAAAATTAAACATCATTAAAGATTACCTAAACCAATTTTTCATCATCTAATAAATTCAAAGGTCAACATTATTATCAATGTAAATCATCTCTTTATCCTAACTAAACATTATTAAAATAATACACATATTAAGGTTTATCTTTACCTTAATCATGAGTTCTCCAAAATTATCACCTTAGTACTAAATCACTTTTCTTGGTTATTAATACCATTGAAAATATGTTCTCAAACCCTTAAAAAAATAATTCATGACAATCCTTAGAAGTTTCATGATTTTTATAATTAGTATATCATTAGTATAACACTTATACAACATAATTATTGAATCCAAATACATAAACACTTAAATCCTCCCACTTCCTTCTTAAACCACTAACTAGGATTCATCATCTTATTCTATAATAATTCTATCCTATAATATGAAATATGAGTCATTTATTAAGATTCATTAACTTCAATTTAATCTATATACTTACTTTTATCATAATTAATATTTTTAAAATAGTACATAGCTTTCATACATCATTCGTAGTCTCTTCATCATCATCGATAAAACCATTACTTGTACAACCAACCTGATTCTATTCTAAATATTTACCCTTAGTATATCAGTTTTTATAATACCCATACATTTTACATTTAATACATTCAACCATTGAGGATACCTTAGGGAGACGATTATTCTCACCCATTTCATTAACCAAAATTTTCATTTTTCCTTGTCAATTACTTGCTTTGTTTTCTTATTTTTCATACTCAAAATATATTCACATTCTTATAAGGCATTCACTTGAGGGATTCTTCCCAAATTTTAAAAATATTGGAAACTGAATCTTCTTTCCTCCATGGTATTTATGAAATTAAATATTTCTCTTATTTGGTGTGTTAGGAAACTCACCAAAGTTAATATTATTAATAATATAATATAATAGTTGATTAGGAATAATCACAAAGTTTCACATTCTAGCTTCTATTTCACTTGGTTTCTCGTGAGGAAAATCATTCCCTTATCTGTTATAATTAAAAAAAATCCTCCCATTCTCATCAATTAACATAAAATAAAAAAACATTATGTGAGAAACAATTCGCATAGTGAGGAATCATGAAAAATCATTTATAGGAAGTCTAAATCATGAAACCTCCTTTTAAATCTATGACACCTTAGGTATAACCTAGTTTATCCATGATCATTACCAAAACATTAGGGTGTTTTACTATATATAGACTTATCCCTAGGTTTCTCACTAAATTTTTCCCATCCTAGTTTCCAAATGTTAATTAAACTATTATTTGATACTAACTATAGTGACCCATACTTTTTATACACAAATATTACATATTAATATATGAATATTCGATACATAACATAATGAATCCATGATAGAATCATATAGATTTATTTACTTTTGAAACTTGGAAATATAAATAACTGGTTTATAAAATATCTACATCGTATCCAATTAATTTTTTCATATATAACACCCTTCTTAGATATATCAAACTTAGTATTTTTCTTCATAACCTGGGGAAAAGAAACATAATAATAGGGTGTTATAATATTATTAGTAAGTATAAATATGGGAGATATCTATTGATGATCATATGAAAGCATAAGATAAGCATAGGGTTATGAGATCATAACCATAACTTACAAAGTACATACCCAATATTTCAAAGATCATAAACATGAGTTATATCATGAAACTTTATCATTTAAAAATAAATGAATTGTAAGAATGATAAATAATCATAAATTAATCATGAAACATAATTTCATGTCATAAATGTGTGTAAAATCATCATAAGTATAGAAACCATTTCATATATCAAGGTTAACTACCAAGACCATCAGATCAGGCATCAACACTTGTTTAGATCAAGCACCTAGACTTGTTTCTCATAACTATCTCCTAAGATATAATACTTTACCCAATAAATTGGAGGAATATATAGGTATCACCCATAACATGATTAAAATAATACATATGTGTGCCAAAATATCATAGAACATTCATCATATCATATCCCATGATAATAAATTGGTTTCATAAACATTTCATCGTAGTATAAACCATGGACCATAAATGGGTTTCATAAAAATTGTTCCATTATATTCAAAAACCATAAAAATAGTGAATAAGGATAATATACTTAGATAATATCCTCAGTAAATCACAATTTAAATAAAGGATTTATTTATTTTATTAAAATAAATACCATAAAAATATCATTAAAACATTCTTGAAGAAAATAACCTTTCCATTTTAAAAAAAACTTATTTAAAAAATTGTTCAATTATAAAGGAAAAACTTTTCCTTTAGAAGAACCATGTAAAATTTTAAATTAATCTTCAAAATGATAACTATTTATGACAATGGTAAAATTAATTCATGTTGTAAAAGTTAAAAAACATTCCTTCTATACTTTTGTTGGAAAATTCCCACAGTACCTCATTCAGAAAATAAAAAAGAGATTTATTTCAAACCTTTTTGTAAAAATTAAAAAACGGTTAAAAATAAATTCAAAAAATCATAGTAGAATAGTAAAAACCTTGTTTAAATTTTTTTTATAAAATATGGTTATGGAAGAAAAACATTTTCAATCGAATATATAAATGAAGTTGATTTTCCTTAAAAATGCTCTTTTAATCTCATAAATAATTAATGTGAGGAAAAAAATGAAAATATATAATAAAAATAAACTACCATAGGAGAATAAAATTAAATGGATTCAACAGATAAATATCATATAATTTCATTAATATAAATTCAAGTATAAATAATCCCTCTTAAAATAAGACCGAAACATAAATATCTTACTTCTTTGGTATCATTTGAATCGAAAGCCCCATGAAAGATGGAAATTTATATTTATATATAAATCAATATAAAATTAAAAATAAGTATCATAAAATAAATTCCTGGGTAGTATATACACTACATAAAAAACAAGTGGTGAATTTGGCATGTGTCCCAAAGAAATAAAAGTGAGATGAAAAACCCTTACTTCAAGTCTCAACTTTACTCATTCATGTTAAAACATCCTATATAATAAATATTTATTTATTATATATGTACTAAATAAAAATATTCAAATATATAATACCATTTATGATTTATTTGTGGCATATTATGACCCATTTATTAAAAATTTTGTTATTAAAATCATTATTCGGGGTGATAACTACTTCGTTTTCCAAGCATGTTTCGATTCAGAAGTCTTAGTCCTTATATTTTAATAATGTTTTAATCATTTCCAGAATTTTAATTATGTTATAAAAATAATATATATTCATCATATACACATTTATAATAATTCATAAAAATTTATAAAAATAAAAATGAATTACATTGTTCATGGAGATGGTGGGTCATACGTATGAATGAACGTTGTTTCTATTTTTCGAATGATGGAATGAAAGAAAGATATATAGTAATTCACCTTTCTAGAATCATTATTATATCATATATATATATAATATATTCATAAAATTTTTTGTCATTATGATTCAATTAAAATATAAATGAAAACTCAATCACATCGCTTTGTGGAGGTGGTAGCCCACATGAGCGCACGAGCGACGTTATCATTTACCAAAGGATTGAAGGGTAAGAAGATAGAAATAATATTATTATTAAATAAGTATAATAATATCATAAATATCATATAAAACATTAAAACCATCATAATACCCATCCATAAAATATGGTGATGGAAAATGAATTGTATCATTGCGTGGAGACGGTAATCAATACGTACCCACGAGCGGTACTTTCACCTCTCGTTTGATGGGAAAGAGGGTGTATAATGATTTTTCATAATCATAATAACATTTAAGAATATTTTTGATACTGAATTTCTTATTTTATGATAAATTCAATAGATTTATATTATGTAAATAAGAGTATAAAAGAAAGTGATCGGTTAAGGTGATTACCACTTCTTTGAAACGACACTTTAGATATCCTCTAAAGGGCTCTAGGGTTGATCTTTTAGGAATAAAAACACCTATATAATGTGTATAGGTAATTTTAGATGATAAATTAATATATTTTTGTCAGGATATAAGACTCAATGTGGGGTAAATGATTGTGGGAGGAGGTTTCCTTTTATAATTGAGGTGAGGGGCACCTTTGGAATTTTCTAAAAAAATAAAATATAATAAGACTATTCTAGAGCCAAATACTTACAAATGGCCATAGATTAAAAAAGTTAATAAATTTTAGGGTTTTAATCTCGTAAACCAGTATAATTTAGGCATGTTTTGATATCATTTTAAATTTTATCTTTTTATTGACCCTTGGCTAACCAATTTTAATTTTAAATACGGTAACAACCTTTTCAATATTAAAAGTTGTAATTTTTTTACTTATAAGGTGAAAATATTCTCATAAATGGAAAAATTATTAAAATTTTAACCATAAAATATCCAATTTTTATTATTTAAATATTTTTATGAATTTAAAAAAAATAATAAAATATTACTTTGATAAAATATCATTTTTGTCAATTTTGACACTATTTATTTAATTTAAATTTAAATACATAAATATATAAGGTAATTTCAAATATAATCCTTTAAAACATCGCTTAATTTTCCTAAATATATATAAAATTGATGTAAAATATTTATTATTTCAAATTATATTAGTTTTCATAATTTTAAAATCATTAATTTTATTTTTCCATTAATTAAATAACTGATGTTTTATCATTGTGAAAGAATTTAAGAAATTTATTTAATATATAAAAATTATAAATAAATTAAAATCATGAAAATAAGTTTATTATTCTCAAAATAATCATTTATATTTGTTCAATATGTATTTTAACATATATTTATTCCATAAAAACTTATTTAATATGTTATTTTAACTTTTTGGGCCTTGTGCAAGCATTGCACAAGGATTTAGATAATTCACTTGTAATGTAACTCCGAAATTAATGTATAACCATAAAAATAATATATAATATTTAATATTTAATAAAAATTCAATCAATGACTTATTCCACCTAAAATATTATTATTAGGGTACCAAATTTGACTTTTCTAGCGTTGCACAAAGTCTACGTCGTCGCTGAAAATGATTTTCATATTTATCATGGAATAAATTATAATTTAAATTTTTTTTAATTAATTGTGTATGATATTTTTACTATTTTATATTATGTTTATTTCTTGATGATATCATAAAAGATATTTTATTTCATAAAAACGTATTTTTTACTTTTCACTAAAAATTTCACTTCTTTAAAAAAATGTAAAATAATAATCCTATGATAAATTTGAATTCATAAATCCAAAAAAAATCCATTTCATCAAATTCAATTCCTATAATTTATAAAAATTAATTTCAATATACATGCATAAAATGCAATGAAAATCAGATTTTAGAAAAATGTTTATTTATGTATAAAAATGTTTTTATACCAAATTAAACTATAAAAATTATTATAATTAACATAATTGGATTATTAATAATATGATAGAACTAATTTTACTTTTAAACCATCTTAAAAACAAATTGGTACTCTGTAAATTTTTAAAACAAAAATGCATTTTTCAATAAAATTTAGTATTTTCACTATTCATTGAAAAATAAATATTTTCTAAAAAATCCAAAAAATTCACTCTAAGATAATTTTTATGTGTTTATTTTAAAAATATTTATATATTTTTATTAAATAAAACTTATAAAAGTTCCATAAATAAATTAAAAAAATATCACAAAAAGAAATAAAAACATTTTTGAAGAAGCCGTGTTTTTAGAGCATAAAATAACTTTTCTAAAAACTGAGTGATTATTTACTAAGAATTTATCAATATATTTATATTGAGTAGTAAATTTATATATATTTCATAAATTATTTAATCATATTCATACCCACAAATTTAATGGATCGGTTATAACTTCCACATTAAATAATAATAATTTAATAGTGTATCGTGGTTCATTTAAACTTGGTGTTGCATGAAGCACAATCTATCAAAGAAATAAAATTATTTAAAGATAAATATTTTCTAAAATATGGGGGTGTTATACAAGTCCTCTCTTCATATAACTTATGTTTTCATTACTGCTTTGAACAAGAAATATCTTCACACAACTTTTTCATGAATAAGATCCTTCGATCTTTGTTAAGTCTCACTCTCTACAAATGAAGGGGTATCCACCAATTTATAGATGCAGATGGTAGTTCATGAAACCATAATTAACACCACTAACCTTGTGTGAAACTTTATAGGTCTTTTGAAAATCAATTATTCGACATTTCCTTTATCTTGTAACTCACTTCTGTCATGAAACTCCCATCTTTATTTCATGGGATCACGCAACTCTGATTTTGCAAACTCTCCAAACATTTATGAAATCCTTAACTTCTCCAAATATGAACAATAAACCTTTAAAACATAATTTTTGTGACACTTTTTGCATGTTCATGAAACTTTACTCTTTTATTCAAATATTTCATAAATCAATTTCTTTTATATATTTCAATGAGGTGTCTTCAAATATTCACTTTATACAAATTCACAAAACACAAAATAACTTTCATACAGGTTTTTTATTTTTTAGGAAAAACTTTTTCCCCATATTTATATGAGATGTATTGAAGTCACAATGTTCATAAAACCTCTATTTTTTCATGATAATTATTCCTTTTCTCTTGAAACGTTATGAAATCTTCACAATTAGATATAACTCTTTCCTTTAACAAATTTAGATAGGAGCAACTGCTCAAGATAAGGGTTAAGTTTTTGTTTTCCAAAAAACACAAAATCATGTGAAACTTCATCTAGGAGAGAATAATTCCACATTGGAATCATTTTGTTTCATTATCCTTCAACATCCATATATCACATTGGTGTTCTACCAATCTTCACATATGCTAGAAATGATCACTCATTGAAGATTGGGTAATGAAATTTATAACCCAATTCTCTCAGCTCAGTTTATTAAAAAACTTTGGAAATATTCAACCAGTGACTTCTTCCTATTCAATCCTAAATTTTGATCATAAATTTTAGATATTAAATTGATATCTTCTAGTAATTTATCTACACTCTATTCTCTTGGACTATGTTATATCTGCATGTTTTCAATATCTTCCTTGTGCTAAAAACAATCCTAACCATTCCAATACTCTATTCATATTGTATGACATTATGATTGAAAAAAAAAATCAACACCAAATATAGGTTTGGTTCCAAAAATTATATGAATACATCTCCTAAAATTCTTTCTAATTCCTTTTTTATAACTTTCTTGAAGGTCTAGTTGAGACTCTTTTAGGGTTATCTCACTGGTTGAGATTCACTTTCTAAAAAAATCTATGCATACATATAGTAGGGATCATCCTTGTAATGAATCTTAGTTTCTGAATATTTCCTTAATGTTCTATTTCAAAATTTACATAACTTAGTTCTCTTGATTGGGTTTTAGATTATTTGAAATTATGATTGGTAGTTTTTCATTTTCCTTTAAATAAGTATATTTTATATTGGGTGGTAGAAACATTAATTCCTATTTAGGGGGATTAATAATAATGATTTCAATTCAGTTTTATCCATTCTGTCATCTTATACATGTAAAGTGGGATTTTTTGTGGTAATTTTTTAGTAAATAATAAAAATAACACCCATCAACTTCCTCAAACTATTCTTCACATAAAACATATTCTATATTAAGTTCATTTTAAAAAAAATTATCATAAACATAAAGTGTTTCAAAATATTTTTCTAATCAAATGATTTCATAAAACATTTCAATTTCTTATTTTTAATGGTAGGGTAGCTTAAAATAGTTCAATGTAAACATATTTTTATCCTCATGGGGGTATTTCATTAAATCTGGGATGTTAAATTTTATTATTTTTTCTCTAAAATTAATTGAAATAGTTCAATGATTAAAGTCTATTATTATGTTGGTATTCTTGAGAAATGTCCTACATAGAAGGATATGGGAATGAATTTTACCTCTCTCTTCCTGCATATTTATAATGTGGAAGTTAGAAGAGAAAAAAAAATCCTAGTACACTTGCTAGGTCATCCTGTAGTACTCTGGTAAGATAGGCTGTGGTTCGATTATTAAGTTGTACAACCACTCAGATGGGTTTTAGATCACCTATCTATAGGGAAGAATAAATTGAATAAAGCATTACATTAATTTATTCTCCCATATCATATAGTGAATTTTAAAATTTGAGTTCTCTTATAGTGAAAGGGATAGTGAATATATCTGGATCTTAACATTTCTTTGATATTTGTGTTGTAATAAGGGTAGACACATTTCTGAATAAATTTAATTTTTTTATGTCCTTATAATATTATTTTCCCAGTGTATATGTATTTGATAAATTTTTCATACCTTAGGATTTAGTATATGGCTTCCAGTAAGAGGATATTGATCTCTATTATTTTGAATATCTCCAAGATCTCTTATTGTAGTGAATCTTCGCTGATTTTCTTTGGTGTTTTTAATCTAAAAGTAAAGTTACGTTGGTTTTCATGGGTTTTTTCATCTTGGTATTTCCCATGTACTTATTCAATGGGGTGTCTCTACTAATACTTCTTTTTAAGGCTCTTTTTCATGGAAATATTCTTCAATTTTAGTGGGTTTTACACTTATAGATTCAACTTAAGATGGGGGTTATTCATTTTTATTCATTTCCTAACCATTCCTTACTAAAATGGAACTAACATTTCCTTTGGGTTTAGGAAATATTTGAGTTATATTTTTACCTAAAATTTTTTTTTTCAAGCCATTGATGATAGATACGACCTATATTTACTATCCTTGAAACTTTTTTAATGCTGATCGATGAGGGATAAGGTTAGTTTTTTGAGTTGTGTGGGACTCAACAAGTTGTTTTAGTAAGTCCTTCATGTAGGTTTCTTATGTTTGTCCTTATTGGTAACATGTAGAAGGTTGAGTACTTCCTATTTGGAAGGGTGGTGGTCGGAAAGTTTGTTGAAGACCTTTCTAGAAGGGAGGTCTTTACAGTTGTTGGTTCCCAACACCATTTAAATAATTAGAATACTCTATAAATCATAGATTTATTTCTACTTATTTTTTGTACTATCTTTGATATATGGAATCTCATATTTCATTTCCTTGAACTTATGGACACTCTTCATTGTTGTGTTCTTGGGAGTGGAACAATTGATAGATCCTCAAGGGTGTGGTAGGTGTTGTTTCTTGTACCTTATTCATAACTAAATAACTCAAAAGATATGTTACTTATAAAATTTTATATTTAAGTAAAGATTAATTAAAACATTTTACCTCATATAATCCTCGTTTTTTGTTTCTTGTGCCAAATTACTAAGAATTTTGGGAAAATTTTAATTATTTATTTGATTTCAGTAGGGGACTTGTCTATCATTCCTCCTCCATAGAAATCATCTAGTAGGTTATGGTCATTTTCCATCAACCCTTGGTAAAAGAATACCAATAAATGATGTTCTTAGAAAAGTTTGTGTAGGAAATAGGTTTTTAGTTGCTTGAGACTCCCCCAAAACTCATAGAGGGTTTCTCCTCTAGCTTTATAGATTCCATAAATCTCTTTCCTAAGTTGGGTACTCCTTGGGGTTGGGAAGTATTTCTAGATAAAATTCTTCTATATATCATCCTATGTGGTGACTTCTCTAGTATATAGGTTGTAGAGTCCCTCCTTGGTCAATCCTTTAAGAGATAAGGGGAAGGCCTTCAAAATAATTTGAGCATTAGGGACTCCTATAGGTATGAATCTATTGTATAATTCTCCAAATTATATCAAGTTCTCATAGGTATATTCTTCTGATAAACCATAAGATTTAGGATATAAAATTAAAAAATCTAGTTTTAATCTCACAATCTTGTTGATTATTTGGTTTTTGAAGTTGGTTTTCATTATTAAAATTGGGAGTGTAAAGTTCTCTCAAGATTCTATTCAATTGAACTAAATAACCATCCTTGTTTTCAGTTCCTATAGTGGACCTAATGGATGAAGTGTATAAGGAGGGGGATTCAGTCAATATAATTCTTAAAAATTCTCCCTGCACTTCTTTAGTGGTTTTTAAATTTTTAATTCTTCCCAGTACTATTCTTTCAACCTATGGATTAAAACCAATGAACTGAGATTAACTAGACCAAGTCATGTGTTGAATTTATTTTTTAAAAAAATTAAAAAACTAAAAAAAGTCTCCCCATCAATGGTCCTAATCTGATGAGCATCCAATCATAGGGCTCTTAGAAAATGAATTTATTAACCTAAATTAAATTTAATAGTAGTGGACTCGGGTTTCCTCTAGAGAGGAGAGTATTTTGGGTGTTTATTTCTCTTTTATAATTAATTTCATGTGTGATTGTTCCATAATGGATTTTGGAATCAATATTTAGAATAATTTTCCACCTCAAATGATCCCTTCAATTTATATGTTAAATCATAATTCCAATTTTACTATCTTAATATCTATTTTATCAGGTGTAACCTTGCTTGATCACCCCCACCCAATGATTTTGGTTTAGGTAGTGGAATGTAAATATCATTGAAACCTCTTCCCTAGCCTAACCTTGTGATCATATATTTCCCATAACCCTAGTTTCATCTTACTACTCGGTATCATAGGTAATGAAGATTTTTTAGGTGTCCTATCTGTAAAAAATTAAAATGAGGTAGGATTAATTTAAAATGCATAAAATAGTGGAAATTTCCTACATCTTACAGAAAAAAAATACTTCATGAGTGGTGAATATAAGAGAATTGTGAATTAAAAAAAGAATTTATTAACATGGGTAAAGGGGGTTCTCTTTGACTTGACCAATAAGGGTCTATTGTGTCATCATCAGAGTTATTATAGTATAATAAAATGAAAGAAAGGAAATAAACAACAGTATATTGTCTTTTGATTAATAAATAATGGAATAAGGATCCTCTCATCATTGTATAGTTCCCTATTGATAGTACAATTACTGGTGGTTCTTTAAATGCTTTTAATTTTCATCTATGTGAGTTTTATAAATCTCTTTTCCATCTTTAATGATTCCAATATTTTTGAAACAATACTAAAATCCCACACCTTGATTTCTCTCCTTTGATTTTCACCACATATAATGTTAGAGGTTATGGATCTTATTAGGTAGGATAATCTTGAATATCTTGAGCTCATAGAATTACCTTTACATGATCAATATTTATACACCTTTGAGAATAATCATGATTTTAAAATTATCTATTGCATTATTTTAATAGTAGAAGAGGGGTGTTTCTTTTCATGCTTACATGAGGAAAGGAGAAGTAGTTACTGGTGTGGGATCATTTAATCTAGGAAATTCCTAATCAAATGATGTGTGTATCCTATTGGTTTGTAAAAATTAACCTTTTGTGTCTTGGATTGATTTGGATAAATACATTTGGTCAAATGATCAATTGTGGGATCTTCAGGCAGAGGATTTTTGTATCATAAGGCATTAAAGCCTTATGTTAGGAAGATCCTCCAAAAATGGAAAAGTCCTTAAGTCATATATTACTATAAAAAGCATTATGATCATATTCAAATTATTATGACCATCCTATAAAAACCTTACATTGATCAATTCCTCAAAAAATTAGAAAATTCCCAAAGCCTTATTCTCCAAGTCAAACCCTTACTTTGGGCAGCAACAAAGTCTTATGATGCTGCCTTTGTCGGTTTTTTCTATAAACCAGGAAAATTTTATCTCATGATATTTGATTTATCAAATTAAGTTAATTATGAATTCAAAATCAAGTTCCTTTAAACAATGTTATTAAATATATCAATTTATGGATTTCAATTAATTCAACATGGATAAAATAATTAAAAATTAAACTTTGATCAATTTAACAATTCAATTCCAGATCCATAAAATTATCACACATAGGTTAATTACCAAGGATTTAAATGAATTATGGGGATAGTTTATAATAAAAATAAGGTAAAAATTTATAAAATTTGGCTCACTTCAATTTTTTCATCGTAGCAGGGAACTTGTATAACCATTTTAATGTGACAGATACTCTTAGGACATTATAACATTAAAATTATATATAGTAAAAATTAATATATGTTAAGGTATTTATAAAAATTCAACTCTATGAATATATAGGTAATATAAATTACGAATTAGACAGCTCTATGGAACCAACTTTGACAATATATAAATGGAAACAAAAATATTTTCATCACACAAATTCAAGGGTAAACTAAGGCCATGACTCCAAGGCATACAATCCTTTAGAGAAAAATAATGGGATCACTCAACCTCAAACATTTATTACTAGTAAAAAAAATTCTATTACAATATTAAATCATATGATTAATTATTCAAAGGTTCTAGAAATTTACAACCAATCATTAGTGGCTAACAATAACTCATAATCCAACATAAATATGCTTCATGAAATACTTTCATATTCAAAAAATTTAATGGAATACTGATAATAAAATTTTCATGCCTCTTTCATTCCATATTTACCAACATTAAATTTTTTAACCAATTTAAATCACATCAATCATGCTAAACAACAACTACAATCATTCCAATTAAATAACACATTATCTAGTAAATAGAAAAGTGCATCATCAATAAATATTCTCCACATGTGATCACAATATCCCTTCAATTTCATTATATGTTCTACAAATTAACTTCCTTAGGTCAATTACACCATTTACCCAAAGAATCTAAATCATGATACTTTTACATCAACACATAAATAAGTATAATTAATGAATCCTCTACCTTGAGATGAAATATTCAACTTTCTCTAAGAAGGAATAGAAGAAAAACGATCAACCACCACCAAACTCAATGGAAACCACTCTAGAACCAAGCTATAGTAAACCAGTATTAGGTCATGCCTGAAACATAACTTGGTACTAGAGAAATACCCCCACACAAACCTCTAGGAAGAAAGATAGTAATGAATATAATAAGTATAAAGGAAAATATGGAACCTTGTTTCAAGATAATTCAATCCCAACAAACCAATAGGTTAATCTCTTGAGGTAAATGACTAAAGTGGAATAGGAAGTCTTGGGTCTGATAGGGTATAAAATAAGATAATAAAAATCAAACCAAGGAATCTTGACCCTATACTTATAGAGGAATAAAAAATGGCCTCTACCATGGTATGGTAACCTATATTATTCCCATAGAACCCCTTGCTCAAAGGAGATTTGTTTTTTCCATTATTTGAAATGGTTTTAACCCTAAAGCCTCATTCATTATGAAAAACACATTTAAACACCTTCAATGAAACCATGCCATACACCATGGCATGGAGGCTTGTGTTTCATCCCCTATTCATCCACCATGATCAACAGCATGACATAGGGAAAGATCCATTACTGTTTTGTCCCTTCATACCCAAGACTTCTATTTGGAAATACCAAGCTCAACATTTACCTTCCCCTAAACACACCTTGAATTTCCCTCATATCTATTCCACCATTTTCATCCCCCAAATAATTTCAATGCTCCATATTTACCATAAGTAAATGCTTAATACCTCTAGTGGACCCACGCCATCTACTATGGTGTGGATCCCTTCTCTATTTCTCATAGGAGAAGACTCCAAGAAAAAACACAATGAAAAACATCCACCCAGGGATTTTCACTCCCTAAAATGAACCAAGAACTACAAAAACAATTCAAAACACCCAAGGACTAAAAGAAACCAACACCAAAATAGCTTGACCCATGGAAAAACTCTAAAATGTCTTACCATATCTAACTCCACACACGCAAAGGTTATATGGTGGACCATACCTAGAAACTCCACTCTCACCTTTGGAGTGCCCCAAAAAACTCTCTTGTAGAGACCATGTTTTTTTAAGTCTTTTAAATATATCAAGGAATATTTTTAGATCCAGGCACTGAGACGACATAGGATTTCAAAGCAAAATGTTCCCTAAATTAATTTTATAACAATATTAAATATATTTTATATCAAGCATGCATAGATTCTAAAATATAACAGAATATCTCCTAAATAGAGTCTCAAGTCGAAAATATAATACCATGATTTACTCATGATTTCAAGTTTTATCCTACATGTGACCTAAATTGGGTCGACATGGGACATTTGGATAAGGCGGCCATTGGAAGGTGCATTCAGTGGAATAATTTATTTATTTATTTATTTATTTATTTAAATGACCTACAATTTTTTCCTCTATAAATACACTATTATGGATAATCTCCAAGGTTAGCCACATAACCCTGGGAACATTAATAGAAGTATCCACCTTTCTTCATCCAAAAATTGAGATTGGGTGATCAAACGATAATCGGATCAAGGAAAATCGAGGCATAGAGAATGCAACAGATATTTCCCATCATTGGAAATTGCATTCTTCACTAGTGAACGATCCAATATCAAGGTATGAATCATCATTTGTAGTTTCCATAATTATGATTAAAATATTTAGCATAATGAAATATGTTATCCGTTTATCTATATTAAAAAAAAATCATTTATAAGAGCATGTGTATCAAATTTCAAATGTTTATTCAATTTTTTCCTATTATACCATGTTTCTCACCCAATTAATCCAAAATCTATATTTTTTATCTAATAAAACTTGTTCAATGATTTTTTCACCAATTTTATTATTCTTTTCCCCTATCATTCTTCACATTCTTCTCCATAGGCCTATGGGGCCACAGTTCAACTTTTTCGGGCGGTTTCGAGCATGATCAAACCATAGGATTCGTAAAGAATTCATGTTTGATGAACATATTGAAGATATGAGTAAATATTGAGATGATTTTAGGAATATGGGTGATTATTCCCATGGATCTAGGATTTGGTATTGATCGAAAATGATGAGAGGTGTGCGGGGAGCACAACAAAACACCTTGGATCAACGGATACTGATTTTCTACCACTGAAGGGAAAAAATCATTGGAATAAGTTTAATACCTTTGGTTATGGGTGGCTTATAGGAATGATTCAATGTAGAAGATAATGATTTTGATAAAAGCATAGAGATCCAAATTTTCTATGAAAATTGAAACTATACGCCATGTAGTTCGAAAGAAAAGATGACATGTTCTTCGGGAATATGTGACGCTAAGGTTTTTGGGAGATGATAAGTATCACACACCATGTGGAACACCCACATTCCATATGAACTAGAGTTGGTGGCCTACCATGTACTTCAAAAATACACAAACATGGACACAGGCATGGCTAGGAGAACATGACTTGTCCTCGAGTGGACAAGGCACACCATGTAGTGTCATTAAATTCCATGTAGTACTATATGGGGAGATATTTGCATGATGTCAAGGACATTAACAGACATAGGAGAGGGTTCACACACTGTGTGGACCTCTTACATACCATGTATCTTCTTTTTTAGGAAACTTCTATTCTCGTATCGCCTTCATTTGGTCTTAGATTTTGGTCTGTGAGTAGCATATCCTGAGTTTTTTTTATATAGAATATGATGATGGAATTCTTAGTAGATTTTTGAGATATGATGTGTGATGTTATGAGTCTAAAACTTAGTTAGGTGGGGCATGATGATGGAAGTGATCAAAAAGAATCATTATATTGGAACCCTCCTATTGGGACAGGGTATGGGTCCTCGATCCATAGAGCAGAACCCTCCTATTGGGACAAGGTATGGGTCCTCTATCCATATAGTGGATACCTCATTCTAGAATAGGGTATGGGTGCTATATCCATGGAGTGGAACAATCATACTATATTAGGGTCCAATTCCTATATCCACAAAGTGGAACCCTCCTACTTGGATAGGGTATGGGTCCTCTATCCATAGAGTGGAACTATCCTACTATATCAGCGCACAAGTCCTCTATCTATTATGTGGAACAATCCTATTATACCAGGTTATGAGTCCTTTACCTAGAGGTTGTGTCCCCTTGACCACACAGTGAAGATGTGTGTATCCACATGCATACTTCTTCAAAAAAACACATGAGTTGATCGATGTCATTGATGGACCTCTTGGAACTGATGGCAGTCTCTTTTCTTAGGATGGGTTGTGAGATGGAGATCCACTTTCTCTCTTGTTTGGGTTTTGTTTATGAGCATTTATCCTTGTTGATTGGTTTTTATTTCTCTCTTTCTATGGGTCAAGCTATTTACTTTTATCATGTCTCATATTGCTTCCCCTTTAGCTTTTTTGGAATCTTAATGGGTATGTAAATACTCACCCCTGTATGGGATTTTCTCATACATGTCATGTCTTTTGTATATGATGGATAGTTCAGTAGTGATTTCAAAGGATCATAGGGATAACCTATTGAATTTGACCACATACGGTGGTTGGGACTTTGAGATCTGGAGATAAGATCTCCTATCATTTACTTTTCTATTTATAATCAGGTTGGGATATCTTTCCAGTTGGGCATGTATTTTTACTATTTACTTTTCAGATTAAATTTTCAAACTCTTTTTTATTCTCGTAAGTCTGTTAAATTCATGGTTGTTATTCTAGATGTTATTGTATTTTATATTTATTCATTTTTATTTATACATGGATATGATAGTTTGTATGTGTACATGTACATTAGGAAAATCCCACCCATATTAGTTATTCCCTTTGACACTTTTTTCCAGCCCCTGGCCAATGGAGGTGGGCTTGGGGTTGTTGTGTCTTAGTTATCCATTGTCAAAGTGGGATCTAAGGGGTAGGTTCATGACATATTAGAATCATAGTTGAGGTTCGACCTCGAGATTATGTTCGGAGTTATATACCCTTTTGATGTTTGGTTGGGAACTTAGTTCAATGGTGTTAAAGTGTCTTGAGTGTGTATTTTACTCTATAGTAACCAGTGTTTGTTTGATGGCTGACATATCCATTCCTCAAGACTCAGAATACCTATTTGTCAACTTGGAATACCAAAAAATTGGTTGTAGGGAAAATTGGAACATTAATCATATAGGATTGAGTCTTTTGACAATCCTTCTTGAGTCATATCCCTATATATATATATATATATATATTATCATCTGATTGTGATATATCTTGATTAAATTTTCGGGATACCTCCATGAAGATATTCTTCCAGGTTTCCGATTCAAAATCATGATTATGATATAATGAGTAATGAGGTCTCATTTAAGGGACCATCACATGATATCTTTCCTCGAGGAGGACGGGTAGTAGAATCCCCACTTAAGGAGTAGCAGATTATGATAGCAGAGCTAGATAAGGATGAGCACAGGCTTAGCACACTCTATGAGTTCCAGTGCTAGAGGTCACTATGGTTCCATGGAGATCCAAATATCTAGGTGGTAGAGTATTGGCTAGAGATAGTGATCCAAGTTTTTAGGATTATCAAGAAACAAACTGATTAGGTGGTTGTGATGACAGCCATCCTTTTCCATGGAGTAGATGAGAAGTGGTGGGTTGGTTTCATGAAGATTCATGATGACTTGATAGTCTCATGGATTGAATTCTAGTAGCAGTTTTTTGAAGATTACTACCCCTCTTTCTTGTGCTCAGTTTGAAGTCATGAGCTTTTAAAGCTACATCAGGGAAGGATGATATTTTTTTAGTATGTTGTGAGGTTCACTTACCTTATGCATCACTCCCTTGACATTATTTGGGATGGATACTTCTGGGAATATAAATTTTAGTAGGGTATCTATAGATATATTTGTACTAGTGTGGTACCCCTGTACATTTCCACTTATAATGGAGTATTAGAGAAATAACTAGTAATAGAGAGATTCCTATTTTAGGTATTCTATACAGCTAGATCCATTAATGGGTGTAATAGGTCTGAGTCACCTGAAACAGCTAGGAGGAACTAGTTGGCAGTATCTCAACGCAAGAGATATTATCATGACCAGACTTAGACACATGATCGTTCATCAAAAGGACTGTTCAGAAGACCGGTGTATCATAAAGAGATTAAATGTTATGCATGTGATGGGTGAGGTCAAATGGAATGATATTTACTGAACCAATGTGTTGAGGATTGTAGGCAAATAGTGTATGGACCACCACAGTAGAGGAAAAACTATGGTCATGGATCTCCTAGATGAGGACAGGTTTGCACTCGAAGAGTTTGAGCTGGAAGAGGAGAAGGTGGATATATTGGAGTAGGAGCTTCTGGTGGTTGAAAAGTTTATGAGTTCCTTCCATCACCACCACCAGGTGGCCCATGTCATGCTTAGGGAGCTGGCGTTTGGGGCCACGGGTAGCTATAGGTGATGGAGGCTTATGACCCAATAGCTCATGAGATGATTAAAAGCATGATCTATGTTTATTATACTCTTTATTCATTACTAGTAAACATAGGTGTGAGTTATTACTTAATATTCTTACTCCTATTGTGAGATCTAGATCTTCTAGTTGAGACTTTATCCTATAATCTTTTCCTTAAGGTTCCTATGGAGAATGCTTCTTCCATATCATTTACCTACTGGTAGTGTGAGTTATACCTTAGTGGATATATATTATCATGGGACCTATTGGTCATCACGATGAATACATATGACATAATCTTTTGTATGGACTAGTTTTCCATGGTTTGATCCCAAATTTGACTATCACCATAGGTGATTCATATGATTTTAGATAGATGGTATGATATTATCCTTTTTGGGAGATAGAGATCTCATGGCAAGGTGAGTGTGTTTTGAAAGTAGGATCCCATCACCCATCAGTTGAAGAGTTTATCCCTTGGTGCATCAGGCACTTTGAGTGTCTGGATTCCTTGAATTGTGGTGTATTATATGGATTTATTCCTAGAGGGATTTTTGGGACTACATTAGAGGTGGGGTATGGAGTTCTATATCAACTTTCACCCCAATAATGCTCTAATATCTTCATCATCATATTAGATTGACGTTAACTAGCTCCAAAATCTATGGTTGAAGTTGGAGGACCTTCGAGATAAGGGTTTAATCGGACCTAATGTCTCCCCTATGGTAGCTCTGGTGTTTTTCATGAAAAAGAAAAATATGTGATTATGACCTTGTATTGATTATTGTCATCAGAACCAGGCCACAATAAAGAAAAATTACCCCTTATCAAGGATTAATAACCTATGTGATCTATTTATAGGTATGAGATGGTTCTCAAATATCGATATCTAGTCCAGTTATCCCCAGATGGGAGTTCATGTGGTTGATATTCCAAATCTCACATTATGATGTCGTTACAGACACTAGGAGTTCTCGGTGATTGCTTTCAGTGTGATGAATACCCCCACTATGTTTATGGCTTTGATAAATCAGATATTCCAATCATAATTAGACCAATTTTTAGTTGTCATCATTGATGACATACTCATCTACTCTATGTCAGAGGAGGAGCATGAATAACACTTGATGATGGTCCTAGACTTACTTTGGGAGCACCAAATTTATGGGAAACTCTTGAAGTTTCGTTTTTGGATCCATGAGGTTTACTTTTTGGGTAATTTCATCTCTGGTCATGGATTAGATATGGACTCGGTGAAGATTGATAGATTTATTTCTTAGGATCCACCCAATAATGTGTCTGAGGTGTGGAGTTTTCTTAGCTTGTCAGGGTACTAAAGGGGGTTTATATTAGAATTATCTAGGACTACATCCCCTTTGACCACCATAATACATAAAGGGAATCCTTTTACCTAGACTGATAAATTCCAAGGAGCCTTTTAGGAGTTAGGGATAAGACTGATGATTACTTCTATTTTGAGACTATTGGAGGAGGGTGTGGAGGACACAGTTTATTGTGATGCCTCTAGAGTTGGGCTTGGATGTGTATTGATCCATATGTAGACAATGACCACATATGGGTCAAGGATTTTTATACCAAATGAGCATAATAATGCGACTCACAACCTAGAGTTGGAAATGGTAGTTTGGATCTAAGGATGTGGAGGTACTATCTTTTGGTAAACTGGTTCATTATTTACTCAGACAATAAAAGTCTCAAGTATGTATTCACATAGAGAGAAATAAACCTGAGATAGAGGTTCTAGTTGTATTTCCTACATGAATATGACTTTGATATAGTCTGTACTCTTAGATAGGGGAATGTGGTGGAAAATTCCCTTAATAGGAATCCTTATTCACACCTGGTAGAGGAGGAATATGATCAGTTGTAATCCTTACAATAAACCATAGTTGAGGAAGAGGGTGTATCTTTTCTTTATTTGATGGTGTCGACTCCTCCTCTTATCCTGCATATGAGGGAGTCTCAGTTGGGATACATCAGCTATGATTCCCTATATGACTAGATATCCTCAAGAGATTCATCGAATGGATTTTTTGAATGAGGGGATAACTTCGTCCTATATCCGGGATAAAAGATGGTTCCAATCACAATGTGGTATGAGGTTATGAGAGAGTTTCACACTTATCCTATGTTTATACATCCCGGTGTAGAAAATATGTAAAGACACCTTCAGTGGCAGTTTTTATGGGATGGCATGAGATGGATCATGGCTAGATTCATCTCTTGATTCCTCACATGTTAGTAGGTGAAGGATGATCACTAGGTTACAGTATGTTTTATGTATCCTCTTGAGATCCCGGAGTGTAAATGGGATGTCATATTCATGATCTTAGTTATTGGGCTTCTATGAATAGCGAGAGTCCATGATGCCATCTGTGTGATAGTTTATTGACTTATGATGTTGAAGTGCATCCTTACTATCATGGATAAGAGTTCGGTGAAGATTATGGGGTAGATTCACATGCGGTAGATCGTTTTCCTCTATGGTGTACCCTCAAATATTGTCTTCGATCGTGATGTGTGGTTTACTTCATGGTTTTGGAGAGGCCTGTAAAAGGAATTTGGGATCCAGATGAGGATGAGTACAACCTTTAACCCTAGAAATATATATAGATTGAGTGCACTATCTAGGTGCTAGAGGATATGTTGACGGCTTGTGTGTTAGATTTTGGGTGAAGCTGGGAGGATCACATACCTTTAGTGGAGTTTGCAAATAATAATAGATACCACTCTACTATTGGAATGGCACATTTTGAGGCCCTATAAAGGAGACCCTATATGTCACCCTTAGGTTGTATTGATATCAGTGAGGCATCGCTTGTTGGGCTGTAGATGGTACATATGATAATGGAGAAGGTACATGTGATTTGATACCATATGAGGATAGCTTAGATTAGCTATAAATCTTATGCATACCAACTTGGAAGGATCTTGGAGTTCAATCATGGATACCACATTTTCCTTAGAGTCTCCCCATGATGAATATTGTAGATATTATTTTGATGAGGTAAGTTATCCCTGAGGTTTATCAGGTCATTTGGAATATTTTAGAGGGTTGGTGAGGTTTCTTACTACCTTGCATTACCCCCACAGTTGGAGTGGGTTCATGACATCTTCTATGTTTCACAATTAATGAGATGCGTGCATGATCTCATGAATTTTATTGATTATGAAGAGTTAGATATCAAGGATGGAACCACCTATATGAATCATCTAGTGGTGATCAAGGATAAATAAGATATGATCCTACATGTACGAATTGTTCCCTTGGTTTTTGTGTTGTGGTAGCATAAGAGCATGTTGGAGATCTCCTGGGAGTGGGAGATCCAGACACAGGCTCAGTATCCCACCATTTTTTCTTAGTTTTTGATTTTAAAGGATAAAAATATTGAAGGAGGGAATAATATAGAGTCCTTGTTTTTTCCTTTTAATAATTTGAAATATATCAAGGAATGTTTTTAGATCTAAGAGTATAGACGACACATGATTCTGCGGACCGGTACACCAAGAATTAATTATATAAAAATATTAAATGTATTTTATATCATATATGAAAATTTTATCAAAGTTAATGGAATATCCACTAAATGGAGTCTCAAATAAAAATATTATACTTCTATTGAATATGTAGCATGATTTTTATCCTAGTAACGACCTAAAGTTGGTTAGTGTTGGGAATCTGGATAAATTGGTCGTTTCCATGTGCATTTAATGGATTAATAAATTTATTTATGTAATTAATTTAGTAAATGACTTAAATGTTTTACCTTTATAAAAAATATTTTATGTAGAAACACTAGGGTTAGTCACATAACCTTGGGACTATTGAGAGGAGTATCCACCATTCTTCATTGGTGGATTGAGATTGGGTGATTGAACGACAACCAGATCAAGGCAAATTGAGGCCCTCTGAAGGCAAAGGATCTTCCCCATCATTGGTTGTTGCATTCTTCACCATAGAATGATCCAATATCAAGGTATAACTCATCATATTTGGATTTTATCCTTATAATTAAAATAATTATCATGATCAAATCTAGTATCCATTTATTTGTGTTAAAAATAAATCATTTGCATTAGCCCGTGTATCAGATTTCAATTATTTATTCAATTTGTTCCCATTATGCCATATTTCCCTCCCTATTTATCCCAAATCTATATTCATTGTACAAGAAATCTTGTTCAATGATTGTTTCACCTTTGTTTCTATTCATTTCCTCTATAATTCTTCATGTTCTTATCCATCGGTCTATGGGGCCATGGTTTAACTTTGTCGAGCAGGTTTGAGCATGATCGAAGCCACAGATTCACAATGGATTCACATGAAAAGAAAATATAGATTATTTGTGGATGGATCATGATTATTTTTTGAATATGTGTGATTATTCTTATGGATATAGGATTTGGGACTGATCATAAATGATTGGAGGTGCACAGGTCATGTGACAGACCACCATGGATCAACATATATCGATTTCCATCCACCGAAGGGGAAAAGTCATCAGATGAAGGTGAATACCTTCAGTTATGGGAGGCTTAAAGGTTTGTTTCAATGAAAAAAATATTTATTTGGAGAAATATGTGGGTATCCAAGTTTTCGAAAAAGTTACGACCACGCATAGTGTAGTACGGGAGAACACACGACGTGTTCTTCTAAATTTCATGGTGCTAGGGTTTTCAAGAGATAATAAGTATCACACACCATATGGGTCCCCCACACACTATTTAACCTAGATCTACCATTCCTATGTGTACTATAGGATTACATGGACACAGACACATGCATGATATATGTTGTGTACTAGAACATGGCCAGTGTACACAGACATGACATGAAGGACATGGTAACATCCAGGAGAACGTGGCTCAGCCCTAGGTGGCTGAGACACACCATGTAATATTTTTACACACTGTGTATTACTATATGGATATCATGTCTTGTGTTTTCCAGGACATTAGAAAGAAGAGAAGTGGGGTCACACACCATGTGGGCCCCTAACATGTCGTGTACTTCCTTTTTGGGGAAACTTATACCTCACATATCTCCTTTATTTGGACTTGGATTTTGGCATATGAGTATCCTATCTTGAGTGTTTTCGAACATAGAATTAGATGTTGAAATTATTAGTGAATTTTGAGATACAATGATAGATGTTCCAATCATGAATCTTCTTTAGGTGGGGCTCATTGATGGTAATGATCAGGCAAGGTCATCAGGGTAGAACCCTTCAGCTTGGATAGGGTACAAGTCCTCTATCCATGGAGTGGAACCCTTTTGTTGGGATAAGGCATGGTTCCTATATCCATATATTGTAACCCTCCTAATAACACAAGGTACGGGTCCTCTATACTCATAATGGAACCCTTCTATTGTATCAGTGTATGGGTCCTCTATCCATAAAGTGGAACCCTCCTACTGTATCATGGAATGGGTGCTCTATCCAAAAATTGGAACCCTCCTGTTGGGATAGGGTATGGATCATTTATACATAGATTGGAACCCTTATTCTCTATTAAGTCACATGCCTTTTATCTATTTAGTGGAACCCTACTGTTGTACCAAGGTATGAGTACTCTACCTAGAGATTATGTCCCCTTGGATGTGCGATACAATGGTAAGATGTGGCTCCACATGGATACTTCTCAGGACAGACACATGAGATGTTGGGCATCATTGAGAGACCTCTTGGAACTAATGGTAGAATATTTTCCTAGACTTAGTTATGAGATAGATATCCCCTTTCTCTCTCATCTAGGTTTCTTTTAAGAGCATATATCCTTGTTGATTTGTTTTTTTCTCTCTTTATATGGTTTGATATGTTTACTTCTATCATGTTAACTATTTCTTCCCATTCAACTTTTAGGGAATCCTACTAGTTATGTATATACTCACCCCATCATGGTATTTGTCTGTATGGTTCATGTCTTATGCGAATGATGGATGGGTCGGTTGTGATTTTAGAGGAGCATAGGGATACCCTTGTGAATTTTACCACATATGGTGTTTTGGGCTTAGAGATCTAGAGTCAGGCTCTCTTAGCATTTACTTTTTTAGTTATTTTTAGGTTGGTATATCTTTTTGGTTGGGTGTTTATTTTTTCCATTTATTTTTTATATTATGTTATCGTACTCTTTGGTATTACCTAGAGGTTGTTACATGCATGGTTCTTATTTTATATTTTACTATATTTTATATTTATTTATATACATTTATTCATGTAGAAGGTTGGGTGTGTGCATATAGGAACATTATTAAAAGGCCTCTCAAATTATTTATTCCATTCGATGATTTTATCTAGCCCCTGGCCTATGGAGGCAGGCTTAGGGTAGTTGTGGATCAGCTCTCCACCGATTAGGTAGGCTCTATTGGGTTAGGTCATGGAATCCATCTAAACACCTCCAATCCCTAGAGAATACAAATAAAAAGATTAAAATAACTTAACCCTTACACATTTTGATAAGGATTATGTTTTGGATAAATTTTTTCCCCTAAAATGAAGAGTGTTTGATAAGACTATATCCAAAATTGTTTTGGTTGGATTCATAAGAGTTATGAAGTTTTTCATTAATTATTTTTGGTATTTAAGTTTTATTGGGATATTAATGGATATCCAATTAAATATAGGTTAGTCATAACATAGAAATGACCTGGATCATGGGATAAAATATTCATAAGATGGATATTATAGAATACGATATGGAAATATTGTAAAGGAGGATAAAAAACTTATTATATATGTATTATCTTGTATGATACACTTTCAATAAGTATTATAGTTTCCATAAATTATATACATGACCTTAAAATAATCCTCTCATGCATTTTTCTTCAGTTTCTAATCCAAATGATGGATTAATAATTCATGTTCATTATTAATTGATGTGCTCAATAAAAAACACATCAATTGGTTATAACGAGCATTCTAAGATAGGGAACTTGATGCCAAATTCTCTTTTTTAAATGAAGAGCATCAGGGATTGCCTATATAAATGGAATAGTTCTCTTTATTTGTGAGTACCATTGCATGTGATCTTAGTAAACCTATCTTCCACATTGATACATAATTCATCATGAATAATGAAGTCATTGGAACCCCTCTTGATGTAAAAGAATCTTCAAGTTATGAATTGGGGCCCAAAGGTTGGTGAATTAACTATGGAGGTAGGAAGCTTATGTTTGATGGTCTTTAGATCATCACCAAACCATACTCTATCCGCCAATCTGTACTTTTTATTTTCTAATGACACTTTTAAACGGGTAAGTGTGAACCAAATACAAAGTCAACCAGTACAAACCAAGAAAACCCCATTACCACCCACAGCAAGAATCCCACCCACAAAAACCAAAATTCAAAACACTGCAAAAGATTTTAACATTCCAAAATTCAAAATTCAAAAGGTATTATCAGACTACGAGCTAGCCCGTAGACCCGCAAGCATCATCAGTAATGTCCCTACCTACCTCATCATCATCAACGCCGGAATTGAACTCAGCCTTACCGTCACCGGAGAAATCACAACACACTGACCACCATCTGTCCTGAAACCATCCAGTCGATGCTCACCTTTTCCACTTCCATCCTCATCACAACACAAGCTCTACCCAAAATCATCACAGCTTCACCATAAAACACCAACTTCGAACTAGAAAAACAGATAAAAACCCTTAACCGGTGATAACCCAAATCCACCGAGAACGATAACAAAGAAACAATATTGGACCCTTGAAAGAACCAGGAAAGTACCATAAAAGAAAAGTGATGCGTGGTCATAAAACCCTAGAAAGAGACCGGGGTTTGAACCACTGCTCAAAACAAAAGAACGAGATTCATGGAGAAGATTCATCTAAAGAAAACCAACACAAAGAGGCAGAAATCGAAAGACAGCAACAGGCGAATCCAAAATTGAGAAAGAAGAAGAAAGGTTGAGAGAGAGAACCCATCACCAAACCTGGACATGATAGATCAACCAATCATATTCCATCTCTACCAACAGTCCAGCCGGAGAAGACCACCATGAACCTTCAAAGCATTCAATTCGTCATATCATGACCAAAACCCTCAAGCTCCGACAAACCAGGACGACATCATACCACCAGAAACCGCGATCCCATGAATGCTCCAAAGAGTGAGCTGGTGAACAAAGTGACCTCGTCGCAAACCAGTCTTACGCCTGAGTATCGTGAACCGAAGTGCCACGGAATCTGAGCTTGAAACCACAGCAGGGGGGAGGGCTGCAAACAAGAAACAGATAATGCCAGAAGAATTCATAGCAAATCCACCACAGGGGATGAAGGCGGCGGTGAGGGAAACCCTAGATCTGAAAACCCCTTACGAGCTCATTATTGAACCACCAAACCATACTCTATCAAATAAGAAGATTGAGACCATTTCATCATCTTTAAAAGTACATTTTTTCTTAAATAATAGCATACATGTTGATATTTGAAGATATATAAATCTAATACATGGGTTTTTATATTGCCAAAGGTCATTAGATAATCCTCTAAAACCCATCAAAATTTATTATTTTACCCCTCATGAGGTCATAGAACTTTGAAACATGAAATTGATTTAAGTATCAATATATAAAATTATAGGTCACTATGGTAATGTTTGAGGATAAAATTATAAGTAATTTCCTTATATTTTTATTTTATCATCCAGAAGATGAAATGTTAAAATTATAATGATTTTACATATTTATAAAAAATGTCATTAATAAACAATTAAATATCTTATTTCCAATAGTGATATAATTCATACATTCATATTTTATAAATTATTTATTTATAATTATAGGATTAAATATAAAAGGTCATTTTAATAATTCCTAAAGGATATATACATGTATGTTCATATGTGAAGGTCCTGGGGCATAGAGGAAGTTGTTGGGGCTATGATAAACAATGGATTTTCATCATTTTTCACATATTTATCCTTAGAAATGGATGAATATTAAACCTATAATCCTTGAGATAAGATCTTCCACATACTATATATAGGTAATTTATAAATAAGAATTTCTTATTTTCTTGGAATTATTTTTTATTACGAAATCGTTTGACCACTCTTATTATAACATCATTGAAATTAAGGATTCAAGTATAGAATCCCTCTAGAAGTATCCACACATGTTCCATGAACCTTATCAAGTAACGAATGGATATTTGTGTGCTAGCACAAAATACTAATTTTCCTGTGTCATTTTTGTTGATCACAACTATAATTTATTCTAGACTAGATAGAATCTATCTAGATCTCTCATGGACTAGAGAGGAAAAATGAGGATCAATAATCTCTATTCTTGAGAGTTTTCTAAATAAAGGTCTCTCAAGGGATTAAGTGCATTATCTTAGAATAATTTTTATGCACACAAAAATACATACCTAGTAAATGATATAACGTGATTTATATACCTAGGACAGAGTATTGGTTATTTCTTAATCCCTTGAACAATCCTTATTTATTAACATGCACAAAACTCATGGATATTTAAAAATAATTTATTTAAACCAATGATATTAAATATATCATTTTTATCAAACCCTTTAACTTATCCCACCAATACTCCTTGAAATTTATTTAACCTTGAATAATAATTATTTATTTAGATAAATAAATATCATTGTATTATTTTTTTCAATAATTATTTACGTGATTAACATAACCTTAATAAATTTTATTCCTCAAAGTTGGGGAATAATATTTATTAGGATATTAAATTTAAATATAATTTAGTTGAGGTTCTAGATACACTTAGGGTGTGACCCTCTATGCCTCTTTTCAGTTTAATTAGGATAAATTTCCTAAAGTATAAGGTCAACGCCTAGAAACGCATCAAGGAATCTATAGATAAGGATATTGATGTTTCAATTTCAACAACCTCCTATAACTGTTCACTATAAAATATAATCCATTTGTTTCATCAAGTGAATTGTATACTTGTGTCATAAACCTATATGTCTAATATATCTCTTTTTGAATTTCTTGAAATGAACTTATTGATAAAACTACCAGGTCCATGGACTTAATTAGATAGTTTTATTCTAATCAAAGGGCTTGAGATATTTACTTCCATTAAATCAAAAGGCATAAATCCTTTCTTGACTTATTCATTAATTCCATATAAATCATTACACACCCAACATATCATACCTCAATTTGAGTATATGTTTCCACTATTACAATAATACATCAAAGTACGTAACTCATGATATACATTAATAATAATGTTGAGTCTAAGGACCAATACATACATCTTCAGGTAATAAGATTAAATGACACATATAACATGTGGAATTCGTATAGATTAGTATGTTCTCATAACATCTTATTTTGAAGATTACCAAGTGAAAACTTCATGAGAAGAAGTCTCAATATCTTATGATCTCTTTAAAGGTTCTGGGTATAGTGGAAGAATATTGATTCCATGCCCAATAATGGTTTTCCATCATCTTCGATGAATGAACCATGAGAACATGACAAAGAATGACATGTATCGTGATTATATTTGAAGAAATATGATGAAATAATCTCAGAACAATAGATAGGATCTTTCATATTAAATTTATAATGAATTTAATAGTAATAAAAATACCTTGATCTCGAGATATTTCATTAATGTATATGTTTATCATCTGAATACCATTTATATATTAATTTCTTCATGATAAGATAATTCAAAATAGAATCCCTCTAGTTATAATCCAAACATGATCCTCGGTATCTAAATGTTGCTGATAGAAAGTCGAGTGCTAGCACGTATGATCTGATCACCTTGAGTTGTTTTCCTTGATCACAACACAATCTTTCAATCTTGAAGGATTATCTTTCTTGTTCTGTCAATCTTGAGAGGAATGAAGGATGTGAAAGAATACTCTCAATCTCAAGAGAAACCATAGATATTTTTTTCATTGATAGATAATTCTTTAAAGGGGATTAAATGTTCACAACGATGTATTTTATGAATAACCATAGAAAATGATATAAATGGTTATATATAGAGCTAGGTTAAAGAATAAATAATTTTACAAAGGCCCTTTAATAATCTTATAATCCTCAGTGAACAAAAAATCTAATAATAATTATTATATTTTTATTTTTATTTTCTTTGATGCAGACAAGTCTCAAGAATAAAATAAATATCATTATTTAAATAAATTAATATTTATTTAAATAATACTTAATATATCATTCCCAATGAACCTTTTAAATTGGTATGTGCTTCTTTCTCACCATTTACCGAACCTATAAAAATAAATACTATTCATTCGATAAATAAATATTATATTCACAGTCTTGAAAATAAATATTTAATTTAATATTATCATAACTTGATATATATTTATTTTATAATACATATTATTTATTACCTTGTGAATAAAACAAGAGATAATCATTAATTTTATTCAATGGCCATGAAAAGAACTATTTATTTAATTATTCAACTCATATTAGTGACTAAATAATAGCGATCAAATAAAATATCTTCACTGCAAAAAATCTATAATTTAGTGATGTTTTTTTAGCATTGTGTTTTCCAATACATCGCTAAATATATATATATATATATATATATATATATATATATATATAGCTCATTTCTCTGCATTGATGTAAATATATATTTAGATATATATATATATATATATATTAATATGTGTAAACACATATACATATATAAGATTATATATATAAACACACAGAGACATATATAAATATATAAATATATACATATATACATATATTTATATATAAAAACACACATATATTTTAAATTTAACCACGTTTTTAAGAAAATGTGGCTATTTTAGTAACGTTTTTACCACTATTTTAAAACATGGCTAATTATATATATATATATACACACACATACACATATATATTTACACACACACACACACACATATATATATATATATAATTTCTATATATATAAACATATATATATATAATATAAACATATAAATAAACATAAAATATATATATATAAACAAAATATAAACACACACACATATATATATAATATCAAACATAATCATATATATATAATATAAACACAAACATATATATATATAAACATAAAATATAAACATATATAATATAATATAATATAAATTTATAATTATAATTATATATATAGACATACACATATATATTTAGACACACACACACACATATATATATATATATAATATAAACATATAAATAAACATAAAATATAAACATATATATAATATATATAAGCATAAAATATAAACATATATATATAATATAAAACATAAACATATATATATATATATAAACATTAAATATAAATGTATATATAAACACACAAATATATATATATATATATATGTATAATATAAACATATATATAAACATAAAATATAAAATATAAAATATAAACATGTATATATATGTTAAAATATGTATATTAATATATATATATATATAATAATATTTTAAAATATAAAATCTATTTATATATATATATAATATAATACAATTAAATATTCAAAATTCTAATAGGTGAGTTGGCAGAGGATTGGGGGAGGGGAGGGGTAGGGGAGGTTGCGGGCTAGGCGGAGGGGATTGGAAGGGGACCTGCTAGAATTAAAAATGAGGAGGGTAGGCCGCCGGCCAAGCAGAGGGGATTGAGGGAGGGGACCCACTGAAATTAAAAAAAGAAGAATTTAACTTTTTTTAAAAACTATTAGCTTAAAAAAATAGAAAAATTTTACCAACGTTTTCTAGAAAAGTCATTAAATGAAATGTCATTTACTAATGTTTCTAAAAAATATCGGTAAATGAGGTGTCACTAATTATATATGTTTATAAACATTACCAATTTAACGACACCTAATTTAACAACAGTTTTTCTGAAACATCGGTTAATGAATTGTCGACATTTATAAATGTCACAAATGTAAAAAAAAAATTGTGAATTTACATTTTTTGTAGTGATTAAATAAATATTATTACTCATTCTTGATATTAATATTTCTTCAAATTTTTAAATTAAAATATAATTTAACTGAGATTGATGGATACACTACGTTTTTGACCCACTAAGCCTCTTCCCCAATAGAATTAGGCAATCTTTCCTAAAGTCCAATATCTGAATTTAGCAACACATAAAGGCCCCATAGAGGAATAATTTAATGGCATAATAATGATGACAATCACATAAAAATGTTCACTATGTAATATAATACTTTTTTGTGATATCTCTTAATCAATCAAGTTTCATGCTCACATCATCAACCTATGTGCTCGATTTTTAATTCTTTGACTATCTGAAATGAACTTGTCAATTTCCAAGTCCATGGATATATTTATACATTTCCATTCAAATCAAAAGTTCAAGATGTCATCTTCTTGTCTTTGAAGGAAAAAACACTTTCTTGGATTATTTATTAATTTCATATCACTATCCTACTTTGATATGATCATAGATCATCATGGTTTTGGGATGTACATCAAAGTGCAAGACTCGTGATATATGAAGTGTTTAGGGATCACAAGACTCCTAAGAGGGAGGATGAATCAGTCATATAATTTTTTAGTGAATTATTATATTAAATTCAACTGCTTATACTAATATTAATATTTATCCTCTCCACTTTGTGTCTCATTGCCTCACCTGGATAAAACTATAAATCAAGGAATAATAACACATTGATTTTTTATGTTTTGGCTCTAAGGTTTACTCTTTTTTATGATTGGTTATATTCCCCAATCATGGATTATCCACTACAATCAATCAATGACTACAATGGTTTGGTGTTTCCAACACCTACACAAAGCATCACTATGTGCACACTTACCTTCTTCTCATAGGACTTCCACAAACTCAAATTCACACTAAAACCATATATCACACCATGTTATCCTTGAATACCCTAATTCACATAGGTTAAAAAGATTCCCACTGTGTATATATAAGTATTTTCTTTATGGTCCTTTTAAAAGTAGATTACTACATGGCTCAAGGATGTCTATGCATCCTCATAATGGATCTCTTTCTTATCACCAAAAGAGTATATGAATGCCTTATAATATTAAATATAGTGAATGAAAATTGATTTCTATTTTATCTCAACTTTATAGATCATAAAAATAACATGTTCACATAGATTTCAAAACTTAAATTTTTCTCCTTTGATCTTCATAAATCCAATAGCTATTCAGATCTTGAAAGGATTTAAACCAGTGATTATAAATAAGCACACTCTATCGGTCTCTCCTCATTTTACTTTATTCTTATACTTCAGTTGGAACTATACAAAAGTCCTAACTCATATTATTCTTATTCTTAGATACCTAAATGATATTCACTTTGGTATCATATGATTGATATCTTCTCCTTCTTCTTTGAGAGATTACACATGTTCTTCACTACGCACAGGATCTCGGCCTACACTTCTTTAACACACCATCTCTCCTTTATATTTTTCTTTTTATATGTAGGTCACTATAATATTTTTTTTCTATATTTAGAATATAAAAAATGTTCCATCAAATTTAGTGCATATGATCTCCATTCACTTTTTCTCAACTTTTTCATGGGTGGGTGTATCCCATGATCAAGATATTCCTTTTTCCTCTCAACAGTTATCTCTTATATATTTCTAGGAAAACCCATCCCTTTTTCTCATTTTTTTTCTCATAGATTAAAATATCTCTTACATATACTTATAGGAGGATCAAGTCTATTTTATTCTTTCTCATCTTCCTAATAAATACAAAAATATCACCAAGGTTTTATTTAAATTTCGAATCCTTTCATATTTGTGGCTTGGATAACTTAATTTAATCCTGAGAGATTCAATAAAAATCTATATATATTCCATTATTAAATCTATAAATATCTTATAGTATATTATCTTACCTTATCATACCATCTATCTTGAATCATTGGAATTTTTTATATTTTAATCAGTTAATTAACTAACCACCATCTTTTGAATTATTTACATTTAAATCACAGATTGATTATTTTTAAATATTTCATTTGAAAATACCTAAATAAATAAAATTGTGATCCAACTTCATCCAGTCTTTTATTATCTCCTGATTAGATCGTGGATAAAAATAGCTTCATTATTTTTGGAACTTGAATTCATATCACTAGCATCATCAATTTTTTTTCATCAGAATTAAAAATTTTGGAAACTCTGTTTTTCGTATTTAATTTATTTTCTTCTTCAAGCTTAAAGATCAGTTTATTATCATTTTATAGCTTTAATCTCATAACACTTTATCAAAATTTATTTACTCTTCAGGATTACAAAATCTGGAAAATATTATTTTTATTCTATAGCATTTTTTAAATTTCTCTAATTCATGATACTTATTGAAACTATATTCATCCTTACATAGAGAAAATAGTACTTATATAGATCTAAATTAATGTGTATGTAGGTTCAATTATTCATTCACAAATTTGGGATGATTTTTATGTATAAGTGGGGTATTTATCCTTACAAAGTATGGTGACCCTTATGAAGTTCCTAAATGATGCTTATGAAAAGGGGTGATGTTTATGAAGAGAATACTTCATATATATGTAGATATAGATTATTAATACGCAATAGTAGGATGTTTCTTACATGGAGAAAGATAATTTTTATACAGGTCAAGGAATCATCCTTATGTTGTATATAGTGATGATCCTAATACAAGATAGTGTTCATCTTTATATTTCTGGGCTTTTTCAAATTATTCAAGAGTTCTAAATTATTCAAATAAATTCTACGGTGATTCAAATGAATTCAGTTCATCTCCACTCATCTTAAAACTTCATCCAAGTGTTATTTGAGTTAATATTTATTATCCCTCATATATGGTACACTTGGATGGTTTCTCATAATTTCTCAAAACTTGAACTCGAATAGAATATATCTATAATAAGGATTATTTCAAACTTCTCTAAACTATTATAGATGGTAGTTTAAACCTCAAAAAAATTTGTCTTTTCCATGAAGGTCATATCACAAATCATTAGATATAATATCCATTTTCTAACATTTTCTATGGTTGTAACTCGATTATTATTTAACTATAATATATGGCCAACCTCTTCACTTCATTTTCTAAAATGATATAGACTCTCCTTTTCATATAAAATAGTATCCAATCCAATCATTTTGTTTATATTTAATTCTCATTTTCTTTCCTCGTATTGGAAACAAATTTATAACAAATAAAAATATAACTTCTCCAAATCTAAAGTCACTTCAATCACCCTTTAGTATTTTTGTTTTCAAAACCATTTTACTTCCTAAGTGAATGAAACTTATCTCTCTACCTTAGTAATAATAAATAAAAAATATCTCCCCTTTATTAACATTATAGGGAAGCCTTGAAAATTACTTCTTCCCCTTTATTGATACCAAAACTAAAAGGGAAGGTTTTATCATCTAAAACAAACTCTTTTAAATTTAATAAAATCATATTCTCCCCATGTATTCATCTACTTTCCAAGTTCTCCATTAATTATGTGAGAGAAGGGTAACATCATATTCTCTTAGAAATGTTCCATCAACTAACCAACTGTAATTATAAATGGGTTAATCCTTTGTAGAAATAAATATTGGTCAATTTAAAAAAAAAATCTGTAATTTCACCGCAGGTGATACCAAATTTTAACTTTCAATTCTTGGGGAATTTTTACGAAAAAAATCAATAAATTTTATGAACATGAACTCACTTGAACATTCATATAAAAAAAATAAAGTGAAAGGTATTTTTCCCCAATTTATTTATATAATCACTCCCCCTTGATAAACATAATAAAGAGAAGTCAAAATAACTATGTGATAATGAAAATCATTCCATAACCTTCAATTTAATTAAATATTTCTCAAATTCCATATTCATGTAAAATGACTGGTTTGTAAAACATTTATCTTCTTTAGTTTCTCCCCCTCAATGGATACATTCTTTTCTTCACTGTGGTTGTTTTCAAGCATGTATGATACTATTTTATGTCTTATTCTAATTGAAATTTTCATGATGGTTATCTATCTTGACTGCATATATATCAATGCCTTTATCATTTCTTCCTTTTCATACTTCACCTTCAATTTCCTCTTTAAATTATCACAAATAAACTACTATTAGAATAATGTTAACTTTTATCAGTTCATTGGTTGTGGAATTAGGTATGAAATTTCTTTTATAACCCAAAAACTATATTATTTGTTGGTCTATAGTGTCTCAATTATTTTAATATTAATATTTCTTCAGATTTACAGATCAATTTTCCATTGGGTAGCATAAACTATCTTCCTTTTAAAACTTCATCATAGCTAAAATGGTCATTTTAACTTTAGAAATAAATGCATTTCTACTCTTTTCAAATTTTTCTTTATTTTTATCCAACACTATATAATCAGTAAATATTACTAATCACTCATTTTTCATAGGATTTCCCTTCATTTTGGGTGTGAATTTCTTCTTTGTATCAATAGTTTGTGAACATAAATCCACAAGTGCTTCCCTTTGAAAATTTTTAACTACTTTTGATAAGGAAACCATGTCATGCATCTATAAGATCTATAACGAACTTATTTTCACCTTATACATGCTTCTTCATTAGCCTTTTAATCTCTTTTCTTAGGTAACCTCTCAAATTCTTAATTAGTGATGTCTTCCACTATGATAATATTCTTATGTCTCTCCTAGATTGACTTCTTTTTTGTGTTAGTTTACTCCCTTAAACATTGATCTTCATTGAAATTTTACAATGGTCTATGATGTTTTCTTTCCTACCATAATAAAATCATCTTCTCTTATCTAGAGTAAAATCTTTCTTAACCTTTGTCAAAAACTTCTTAGGAGTATCACCCTTAATGTATTTCTTCACTTGATTACTCCTTAAGGAAGACATGCTTTCATTTAATATTTTCTTTTACATATGCTGGTATGTCCTTTTTCATTCATCAGTATAAGAGTTGTGACTGGTTAAAACATACCATCATTTATTATATTTGTGACCATATATATTGTAAAAAACATATAAACTTTAAAGATAATCATATTTGTTTTTCAATGATATATTCCTTCTATTCTATGAAATCAATTTCAGTCTAGTAATATTCCCCACAGTTTTAGAAATTCTACCTCTTATTTTATACCTTTTATGATGATTATATATTGATATATTATGTTATAAATCTATGAATTCATTTAAAAACCTCTATTAATATCAATAATATCCCACACACCTCTTTATTTTTCTTGTAAATGTAATCTATCTAGAATTTTTTTTATTGATATGTTTGGGGGTAAACCCCGTTATTTTGGGATCTATTTGTGGAACTACTTATTTTGGACATTATTATATCCACCCTTTAATATGTGGTGGTTTTATCATCATTTTTACTAACCCACATTTATGTATATTTTGATTTATATACTATAATATTCTTCAAAAAATATTTAGTCCAACTTGAATTGATAGGATTGTGGGTTTCCATTTTTCATGAGAATGTAGTAAATGAACCTCCATGTGGTATCATGATATTTTTTCCACTTATTTGAGGCTTCTTAGAGGTAATAATCTTATCTAAATTATGTGTGACAACACTTCTTCTTCCTATAGATTGGGAGGATTTAGCTTCAGTATTTTATATATTTTTGAACTTTGCTCCAAGCTCTAAGTACTTCATGTTAAGGGAATATTTTTCATCCTCAATTGGTTTAATCCTTCTCTTTTAATTGATTTTTAGCTTCTAAACTTGTTCAGCATGCATATTTTCAATCACTTATAGTAAGCTATCTGGTTATTTAATCGTTTTTATTTTCACATCTAATTGTGGATCTGTGAAATTTATAGTGAATTTATAAAGCTTCTCCAATGCATGGAATAATTTGGTAATAGTATCCTTAAACACATACTTCTCAACAAATATTCTTTGTTATTTTTCATCAATTAAAATAATTTTATCATTGAAAATTCAAACTATTTTTTCCTAAAAATTCACCATTTTTATTGTGTTACATATGCCAACTTATTTATCTAATTCCTCTTCTATGGCATTGTCTTCCGTATCTAGTTGTGATTTATCATCAAATAGTTCCTTGATAAAATTTATTATGTAATTTACAACTTAAGTAAGAACCTTCTTTAAATAATATCCAACATAAGATAAGAATTATTTGACAATTTTTATTGATTTATTCTCTTCATACACTGTACATGTTCTACTTTAATCATAAAAAGGATATTTGTAAATAGATTAAACATATAGAACTTACCACTTTATTCAATATTAAGAAGTGGTAGATCCCTCTCCTTCATATTTTTTCTTTTCTTATTTGATTATTTCTTCTATCTGTTTTTTGAAGCCTTATTTGAAACATACATTTATGATTTAGTAGTAATAAAGATATAATTATTGATCATTGACTATTCTTCAAACATCCAACATCTACACTTTATGTATTTGGATAAAAATCAGAGGTAGTATAGATCTTTTTAGAGGTAACCTAGATTTTCTATGATACTTCTTGAAATGTAAAATGATCAGTGGACCACTGAGATAGTGTGGGGATTCATTGGTATCATTTTTAATGAATTATTATATTAAATTAATCCTCATATACTACTAAAATCTCAATCATCTCCACTTTATTTCTCACAGCCTCACCAAGATAAAGATAAATACATAAGAACACAAATATATTTAAAAAGATTGATTCTATGGAATACTTATTATAATGATTAGTTATACCCATAGATCATTTATTATCCACTATAATCAATTTCTATAATAATTATTTGGTTTTTTTACACCTATATAGAGTCTCACTATGTGCACACTTTCTTACTTCCCATAGGACTTTGAAAAACTCATCTTCACACTCAAATCATAGATCCACACTATTTTTTCCATGAATACCTAAAGTTTAATAGGCTACACATATTCATACAGTATATATAAAAGTTTTTTGTTTCTATTATTTTTTAAAGTGTATCACTGGTTAGTACAGGGATGTATCTACATCCTTATAATGGATATATTTCCCCTCACTAATAAATTCTTTTAATGTCTTTTTATCTTCAAGATAGTGAATTAAGCTTGGTATCTATTCCATCTCAACTTCACAAATATTCAAAAAAACCTATTCAACTAGATTTCTCACCTCAAATATATCTTATATGGTCTTCATAAGTCTAACACATACTCATATCTTTAATGTTTTAACACCAATTATCATAAAAATGCACACTAGGTTGGTCAGGTCTTATTTTCATATATTCTCCATCATTGACTGGAACTACACAAAAAGACTAACTTGGGTTCTCCATCTTCTTTGATACCCAAATTATCTTCACTTCACGATATCAACACCTTATCCTTATTTTAGAGATAAATATCACTTGTTCTTTACAACACATAGTCTCACAACTTACACTTCTTGAACACACCATATCCCATTCATATTTTTATTTTTATATATAGGTGACTAGAAAATATGTTTTTTATATTTAGAATATAAAAATTACCCCATCATATTAAATTTTGATGATATTCACTCAATTTTTCTCACATTTTTCATACTTGGGTGTCACACACGATCAAGATAATCTTTTTTCCTCTCAATAGCTATCTCATGTACATTTCCATGATTACCCTTTATTTTTTATTTATAATTTTATTCTTCTCATAGATGAACACAAATACTTCCAAGAGGCTAAAATCTATTCTACTCTTTCACATCTTCCCAATAAATTGGAAAAATAATTATCACTATGGTTGTATCTAAATTATATAGCCTTTCATATTTACAACTTGGATCACTTCATTTCATCATGAGAGCTTAAGTAAAACCCTATACATATTCCATTCTTTAATATATAAATCTCATATAGTAGATCATATATCCTTCTCAATCCATTCATATTAAATCATAATAATTTTTTATATTTAAATAAATTAATATCATCAACAACATCTACAAAATTAATTCTATTTAGATCACATAATTATTTTTAAAAAATATTTCATTTAAAACCCCTGAATAAATAGAACAATGAACCTCCTTCATCTCATAAATCTATATCTAAAGATTGTATCATGGATAAAAATAGCTTCATGATCTTTTTAACTTGAATTCAGAGCACTATCATTATCAAATTTATTTTTCATCAAAATTCCAGAAACTCTATTTTTAGATTTGATTTTTTCTTCTTATTCACAATTGAAAACTAGTTTCTCATATTCTTATAGCTTGAATCACATAACCTTTTAGGTGTACGATATTTATAACACTTAGGAAAAATATTGGTATCATCAAAATTAATTTCCTCTTCATATTATTAAATCGGGAAACTCTGATATTCAGTCTACATAATATTCAAAATTTTTATAAGGTGTGATGCTTATGGAGACAAAATTCATCCTTATATTGTTCAAATTTTGCTTACGTACCTCTAGATTCATGATTAAATAGATTTAATGATGTATACAAAGAGAATATATGACTTGTTTGCACATAAAGGATATTTATCCTTATTAATTAGAATGGTCCTTAAGAATTTTTGGAATGGTGCTTACTGTAACATCCCAGGTATTTTAGAGCAGGTCAAAAACCCCTCCCGTTTTGATTTTTTTGGATTAGTGAGTAAGAAAATTTATTTTTCTATTTTTATAACCTTATTATAATTTATTTCTCCAATCCAATATTTTTTTTTGAATGGTTTTAGAGGTTTAGTGAAATCCTCAGGTGTTCGAATGGGTTTTGGGTGCATCGGAGGCCCAAAGACCCTTTTTTGGAGGTTGCAGGTCAAAGCATATGGTTTGGGTAAACTGTAGAGTCTCTCCCAGAAAATCATACAATCCCATTTTGAACTGATTCACAATTTGTAAAACCATGTGGGTAAGGGTGCATGGTCATTTTTTGAACCTATGTAGTTTTTATAAAGGGATTTTTCACATATTGCATAGGGTTTGGTAAACTGTGTGCAAGGGGCACGAGTAGTGCCATTTAGGCAGTACCTTAACATTGTACCATGAATGGTTTGTGAACAATTTGGAAAACTGTACGAGCTAATAGTATGAACTCTTAAAGATGTGAATTTATGATTTTACCCCTTTTATTTCTTCTTTTCCTTCTTCTTTATCCCCTCTTGGCCATATGTAGTAGTAGGGGACTCAACCTTTTCTTCCTCTGCTAGGGTGTGATCCCCCCCCCCTTCTATTTGAGCTTCATTTTGATCACTATAGGGTGATTTGGAACCATGTCATTGATTCTCTCCTCTCTCTTTCTTATCCATTCCTATTCTCGCTCCACACTTACTGCTAAATCCATTTGAGTCGTTTTACCCTATTTTTAGGGTGTTCATTAGAAACTCTGATTTCTTCCAAATTAGTCAGAGTTAGAGGCTAAGATTGAATGTTCTTAAGTCTAAAACTCCAAAGTAGGTGGTGCATACATTTATTTGATATTTCATGAGTGTTTGGGGAGTGTGGTTTTTAGCGCGCCAAGGTGTTGACCAAGAGAGACCCTAAATTTCATATAGTTCTTTTTATTAATTAAATTATTGATAAGTGATTCCGTTGGGAATTTCATCACCTTGTTTGTATGTGTGAGTTCAGGTTAGAGGACATCAACCACATTGGTGATTAGGTTAAGGGCGTTCTTTATATTAATTTGGTTTTTTTATTTAAATTTATTGTTAAAATAAATTATATTATATTAAATTTATTATATTAAATTGAATTTATTATTTAATTTTAAGTGAATTATATATGATTTGATTGTGATATAATATTGACATCCATGGTATTGTGATGGGATTGTCCTAAGGACTCAGATAGTGATGGCTATCTATTTGAGGCAATGTGATTTTTAGAATGGTCTAGGCCCAGTTTACTTGGGTGGTGTAATCACCGATTGGGTGTCATGGTCATCAGTTGAGGTGGAAATGCCATCAGGTAGAGGGCATGGCCAATGATATTGGATGGCATGGCCATCACATTTGAGAGACATGGTTATAGGGGCATGAGGTGTCGCACTTGGTGTGGCTTAGGTACTATTTGGTGATTTTCATTAACCCATGATTGGACAAAGCACTGTTGGAGTCATGTGTACATAGGTTGACTTGGTGATGAGGTGGTTTTGACCACTCATGTGGGCAGAGGCCCCCAGTAGTGCATATTAGGTAATTTTTTTGGGGGTGTTTGTCATAGAAATCCACAGGGAAGAAGAGGATCCATCAAATGATAGTGTTGAGGCTATCGGGTGGGGGATAAGTCCAATCGTGTTTGAGGTCGTTGGACTAGGATAATTTTAGGGGATGGGAAATGTTGTTCCTCTAGGTGTCATGCTATGATCTGATGGTGATTTTACTTTGAGGATAGATATATTTGTGCCTTTGAATGTCAAGCTTGAGCAAATAAGTGCTTTACAGAAGGGGTCTAAGGGACCATGTTTATATCAATTGGTCATGCCTTTAGGACATTGGTAACATTTTTTGGCATGAGATTCCATGTGAAATTGTATGTGGAACCTGAGGGTTCACCTAGGACTTTTGACATAAAGGTATGCCTTGGTCTATGGGCTAAGGATCCACTCTGCTACAGAATTCTGGTGTTGGTTGAGGTAGTTGACAGCTTCCTGGTGGGTTTTGAGTACCAGTTAAGTGTGTATTTATTTATATGCATGTGATGTTGTTTTTTTATTTATAATTAAATCAGCTTAGTCAAAAATTTAAGGTACACACATATAGGTGGTACCCTACTAAGACTAGTTCTCACACCCTACATGGACCCTTCAAGACATTTGTATAATTTATGCTTTTATGTTTAGGTAAGGGTTCAGGATTTAGAGCTGGATCCTAGTTGAGTTGGCATGGATGGAGGGAAGGGGACCTTGAGGTGTCTACCTAAGCTGGTGTTTCAATTTTGTTTCTTTTATTGTATTAGAATGATACATATATGTATGAATTGTGGTTATCCATTGGCGACCCTTTTATTTACTATATTTTATGACCTGTTATGTATGCATGATCTATTTGGTATCTGAAAGTGTTATGTTTGGATGTTTATTTATTCAGTAGTTTTTTGTTACTTATGCTTCCATTTTTTATTGTTATTGATGTCCTTCTTCCATAGATAGGTCTGGTTCATGTTTATTGAGTCTTTATTTCCACTGAATGTTATATATTTCTACTTATACCATTGTTATATCATCCCCTAAGGGTATATCCTCCCCATTATTCCCACTTTAAACCCTTATTATTAGCCAGCAACCTTTGGTGTTTGGGGAGGTGTGCCCAGGGCCAGTGGAACCTAGCCCAAAAGCATTGTTTAGGTGGCTAATCGAGTTAAATATGATAGAAATGGTATCAGAACTGTTTCCTTTACCTCTTTTCTGGTATTACTATTTGGGTTATGGTAGATTATATATTTGGATGTTGTCAAAAAAAAGATTATAACTCATTCTTGGGTGTCTTTAGCCCCATTTACGGGGGACATACCAAGTTATCATGGGTGGGAATTGATGTTTTATTTTGAACATTTGAAAATTTATTTGATTTCCACCTCGAGTGGTGTAAATGGAATTTGAATTGTTACTCATTATGACTTGGGATCCTTTGGCCCAGTATGGAATGGTATGAGACTTAGACCATTGTCCGAGTATAGAAAGGGGTGATTATTATACATGTTTATGCTTATGATTAGGCACATAAGATGATTTAAATTTTGTGTGCATGTGCCTATTATATAACCTATTTTTGATTTCCATTGGGGACCTGGATTGTGCTAAGAGGTGTTAGTTTGTATAAAGTGTCAATAAAGGGAGTGAAAGAGTGTTTTCATTCCTAGCGTCACTTTGGTGGCATCTTACACAACGACAAATCACATCGGAATGTGATCAAGAACATCAATGAAGAAAGAACACCCAAAAGGTATTTCCTTTCATTTGATTAAATTAATTATAATCAACCTGTAACGATCCTACTTTGTGGTTCCTCTACTTTCCTTTTCTTTGTCCATTTCTGTGATTCAATCCGTGGAGACTGGCGTTTATCGTCGTATTGATCCCAGATTGATCATTGTTAATGACAAAAAGCCAAGTGGTCACATCCACCCATGTGCTTCCGCTACACCTAGAACCTTCAAATGGTATCAGAGGGAGGTTACAACGTTGATTATAGTTATTTAATTTTCATTGATAATTTATGCATTTATATTTGATTCAATTAGAAATAAATCGTTCTATAAATCTGAATAAACAATATATGTTCTTCCTCCTTCATTTCTTGATTCATATAACAAAAACGGACTTTTAATTTTAATTTTTGATTAAAATAAAAAATGAGGATCTCATCCGGAGGAGCCTCTCTTTCTTTCTATACAACACGGGATTACACGGCGTGTAATTAAAACTACATGTCATATACTTAGGTTCAATGAACCGGCACTGGTTTGCCAAACCACGATGTGTGAATTGAATATACCTAAGTATTAATCACGCTGTGTTGACCAGAATTGAACGGTGCATGGAAACTGGAATACACGGCATGTATGTTGGAGAAACACATTGTGTAGTTCGTTCCGGACCAGGTGAAACCGTGTACAAGGATAAGCCGTGAACCGCGTACATGGGATCGCCATGCCGGTTACCGTGTAACAAGGAAGTACACTCCATGTATGATTTATCTACACGTCGTGTACTCCAAAATTTCCAAAGTACAGAAAACATGCCAAATCCCCCAGCGTGTACTTTGGATAAAGAGTGAAAAGAAATACACACTGTGTAATTATAAACTACACGTTGTGTACTTTCCAGAAATAGAATTTCATCAGGTTTCCTCCAATGTACAAAGACCCGTACAAGGAATATGGATGAGAAGAATCTCAAGGAAATTCAGAAAGTAATTTAAGATAAATAATTGATTAATTATAAGATCATAATTAATTTAATTCGAGCGCGACTTATCTTAAATGAAAGAACAATTAAAAGAATTTGAATTCTAAATATGCAAAAATGTCATTGCATGCTATAGATGATCATGAGCTAGACCAAAGACCCTTTGTATGTGTATGGTTTCATTTAAATTTATTTAATTTAAATTTTTTGGCCTCCGAGCCTTCTTCCAATAAAATGTAGGGCCTGTGTGCCCATGGTTTCTTTAATGTAAATCCATGTAATGGAGGATCTCCCAAGCTAGAGGAGATAGTTCAAATCCTGAATCAGAGGCGAAACCGACGCAAGAAGATACAAAGGTGGACAGGTGGGAGCTGCAAAACACGAACCACCGGGTTCAAGGTGTTTTCCCCTAGTTCAGGGTTAGCTTATCAAAACCGCTAGATAAGATAACCAATAGAAGCTCATGATCATGCCATATTATTTTATTTCTCTCTAAATTTCATAGTTTATTTATTATGTATGTGTTGTCGTGATCACATAGTTAATAAAATGAACAAGCATGCAAAGATGGAATAAAATAAAAACTGGACTATGTGTAAATATTATCAGAACATGGTTAATCACTTAAGATAGCATGACTTAATATTAACAAGCATGTGATAATGAAAAACTATGCATAAAAGATTAAAATCCCTCAATACCATATTAAGTCAGACCAATCCTTCTGTTACTTGATTAAGGGAAAGACTCAATAAAACTATGTGTTTGACCAACCCTTGTTGGGACACTTACTTTTATAAAGGAAGCCCCTATGAAAGGTTTCAGGTTGACTTAACCATATTACATCAAGAGGAGTAGAGCTTTCTAGACTTGATGTAATATTGAAGGCAAGAGTTGATGAAATCCAAGTCAGGATTTCAAGATTGGGGAGTCCACTCAACATATCAAGGAACTGTAAGCTCACAGTTGGCAAAGACCTGCCTACCTAAATACCTTCAAATAGCTTGACCAACCCTTGTTGGGGTTATGTGAAGGGGAATACGGATCCTTGCCACTAGAATGTCAAAGAAACTGGACATTTCAAGTTCAAAGGTGAGGGCCATTGGGACATGATAAAATAGTGGGAGAATTAATTAATTCATTTATTATTTTTCATAAAATGTAATCAAGAAATTACTGATAAATATGCTCTTTTAATTTGTAGAATTGATATGACAAACGCGTCAACCACCTTTTCTTTGCAATCAATTATGGATAAAGACAACATCCTCATAGGAAGTAACTTTCAGGAATGGTTTAGGCACCTTTGGGTTATCCTATGCCATGAACGAAAGTTTTACGTGCTGGAGTCCTCACTTCCTGATCCCCCTACCCAAGGGGCGAGTGATGAAGATTTCCTTGTCTATGATCAACATTTGAGTGATGCAATAGACGTTCAATGTTTGATGTTGTCATCTATGTCTAGTGAGCTCATGAAGTCTCATGAAGACATGGATGCCTACAGCATGCTCGAGCACCTCCGTGGTCTATACCAGGAGAGAGAGAGATAGGAAAGGTTTGATATTTCCATGGCTCTATTTCAGAGCAAGCTTAGAGAGGGTACCCCAGCTAGGCCTCATGTAGTCAAGCTCATTGGCTACATTGAGTGCTTAGAGGTTCTAGGGTTTAAACTCCCTGAAGAACTGGGTACCGATCTTATTCTTGCATCACTCCCCTAGAGCTTCTCAAACTTTGTTGTGAACTTCAACATGAACAACATCGAGAATTCTTTGTCTAGTCTTATTATCCTTATTTTCCAAGTTGACAATGACATGAAGCGTGAAAATCCATCTGTCCTCATGGTGAATAAAAATAAAGGGAGGGCAAAGAGCTTTAAGCCCAAAGCTTCTTCAAGTCCTTCCAATAAAAGGAAGATCAAAGGGGGGCAAGGGAACAGGATGTTGTTTGTTTCGCATGTGGCAAGAAGGGCCACTGGAAGAAAATCTGCACCTAGCCAAGGAATCAAGGGGAAGCTTCAGGTGCGTTTGTTATCAAATGAAATCTATCTGTTTCTACTAATTGGGTATTAGATAATACTTGTGGTTCTCACATCTGTATCCAAATATAGGAACCAAGTAGATTCCGGAAGATTGATCGAGGTAAGGTAGATCTACAAGCAGCCAACGGAGCCAGACTTGTTGTTTTAGCTGTCGGGGACTACCACCTCACATTGCCAATTGGAATGATCTTGGTGTTAAAGGGTTGTTATTATGTGCCTTCTATTACTAAAAAAATTATTTCAGTTTCCATATTATATACTGATGGATTCATGTTCATGTTTGGAAATGAATGTTGCTACTTTTATAAAGATAGCATTTGTTTTGGTAGGGAACATTTATATAACGGCCTTTATGTGTTAGAATACACAAACCAAGTAATGAAAATCAATGAAAAAGTTAATTCACATGACTCATACCACACCCAACTTTGGCATCACCGGCTAGGTCATGTCAATGAGAAATGTTTGACAAAACTACATCAAGATGGGTATTTAGATTCTTTTGAACTAAAACCACTTGGTGTATGTCATGTGTGTCTACAAGGAAAAATGACCAAAGCCCCATTTAGTGGGAAAGGTGAAAGGGCTAAAGAGCTTCTAGAATTAGTTCACACAGATGTGTGTGGACCATTTCTAGTTGAATCAAGGGGTGGGTTCTCATACTTCATAACTTTTACTAATGATTTTAGTTGATATGGATATATCTACTTAATAAGGTATAAGTCAGATTCTTTTGATCGGTTTAAAGAATAAAAGAATGAAGTTGAGAACCATCTTGCTAAGAAGATTAAGAAACTTCACTCAGATAGAGGATGAGAATATCTTAATTAGGACTTCATTGATTTCTTACGAGAGTTTGGGATTTTATCTCAACTCACTCCTCCTTACATGCCATAGTGGAATGGTGTAAGCGAAAGGAGGAACCGCACCCTGTTGGACATGGTGAGATCAATGATGAGTCATGCGAGTCTTCCATTATCCTTTTGGGGATATTCATTACAAACAGCAGCACACATACTAAACCAAGTACCAACTAAATTGATAAATCGTATTCCGTACGAGTTATATAGTGGACGCAAATCCATGTTATCTAATTTACATGTGTGGGGTAGAGAAGCATTTGTTAAGGCCTCTTCAGGTAACAAGCTTGCACCCTGAGGCACAAAGTGTATCTTTATAGGATATACCAAGGAAACAAGAGGATATTACCTATACAACCCCTCAGACAAAAGGGTTATAGGTGCAAGACACACCATATTCCTTGAGAGGGAGCACGTCTCCAAAATAGATAGTGGGAGCGAGATAGACTTTAATGAAGTCGAGGCTCAAGATACATAGGATTTGCTACAAGAACAGATTCCACAAAGCCTCATGGAAGAACAATCTGTTCCAGAGACACAAGAACTGCGTAGGATCATGAGAGAGGTGAGAGAACCATAATGATTTGGTTTTATTATCACTGAGGATGGTGACTCATTATTGGTTGAAAATGATGATCCTCTTACCTACAAGGAAGTATTTGAAGGCACAGACGTTTCCAAGTGGCAAGAAGCCATGAATTCTGAAATGGATTACATGTACCAAAACCAAGTTTTGAGGTAGATCCTCCAGTTGATGTAAAGCCTATTGTTAATAAATGGGTATTCAAGAAGAAACTGGACATGGAGGGGAAATTCAGCACCTATAAGGCATGACTGGTTGCAAAAGGTTTTAAACAGCATCAAGGAATTGACTATGATGAAACCTTTTCACCAATTGCAATGTTGAAATCTATCAGAATCCTATTGGCCATTGCCTCTTACCATGACTATGAAATTTGGAAAATGGATGTCAAAACAACATTCCTTAACAGGAACCTCCAGGAAGATGTCTACATGACACAACCTGAAGGGTTTGTGACTCCAAAGGATGCCAACAGGGTATGCAAGTTTCAAAAATTCATTTATGGATTAAAGCAAGCATCAAGGTCATGGAAAATTCATTTTGAGGAAGCTATAACGGAATTTGGATTTGTTAAGAATCAATGTGAGACTTGTGTCTACAAGAGGTTTAGTGGAAGTGCAGTCATTTTCCTAACAGTATATGTTGATGACATATTAATAATTGGAAACGAATTACCTATCTTATAGTTAGTTAAGGCATGGTTGTATAAATTATTCTCCATAAAAGACTTGGGTGAGGCATCATATATTCTTGGGATCAAGATCCATCATGATAGATCCAAGAGAATGTTGGGCCTGATTTAAAGTACATACATTGATAAGATACTGAAGAGATTCAGTAGCGAATAGTCCAAGAGGGGATTGTTGCCAGTGTCACATGGCATTCATCTTTCCAAGAAAATATGTCCTCAGACACATGAGGAAAGAAAGAGAATGGAAAGTATCCCTTACACATCCATGATTAGGTCAGTCATGTATGTTATTCTATGTACAAGGCTAGATGTTTCTTACGCATTAAGTGTGGTAGGCAGATATCAAGATGATCTAGGAGACCGCCATTGGATGGCAGTCAAGACTGTCCTTAAGTATCTGAGGCGTACTAAGGATATGTTCCTGGTTTATGGAGGAGATGAGGAACTAGTCATCAGAGGACATGTAGATGCTAGTTTCCAGACTAATCAAGATGACATGAAGTCACAGAATGGATACTTTTCAGTTTGAATGGAGATGTAGTGAGCTTAAAGATCTCAAAGAAAAGTGTGGTGGCAGATTCTACAGCGGAGTCCGAGTATATCGTAGCTTCTGAGGTAGCTAAAGAAGTAGTATGGATGCGAAGTTTCATCCAAGAGATGGATGTAGTACCAGGCAGTAAAGATCCTATCACACTCTATTGTGATAATACTACAGTTGTGGCACTTGCAAAAGAGCCAAGGTCACATTAGTGGACAAAGCACATACTTCAGAAGTATCATCTCTTGAGGGATTTTTCTCAAAGAGGTGAAGTTGCAGTGAGAATTATTTCCACAGAAGACAACATGGAGGACCCCTTGACTCAACAGAAACATGATCATCATGTGAGGTATAGCGGACTAAAAGTCGTAGGCAATTGGATCTAGTTCAAGTGGGAGTTTGTAAGGTTTGGTGTCCTGAGAACCAATTGTTTTGTACTTTGATTACATGAATGTTCACTTATTATATATTGTTCATTATTCTTCATGACTATAATATAATAATGTCCTGGAATATTTGTTGCATTAATAAGGTCATGGAAGATCCCCACTATGATGAGAACCTTGAAATTATATAACAATATTCTTAATTAAATTTCTGCGGTTGGATGACATACTATGATAGGACACATAGTATACAGATCGTCATGTTCCAGTATTCATAAGAAGATGAGACTCTCTCTCATGGAGTTCACACTTGGTAATCTCCAAGATGAGAGATTATGAGAACAGACCTGCCAGTAGTAATTCTGCATGTCTTGGTTTCATCGTACATTACTATCTGTGAGTGTTTGTAATGATCCTTAGACTGGAAGATTATCATTAACTCATGTCATGACTCGTGCACTTAGATTTACTAACGAAAACCGTCACGCAGACAATTGGCGGGAAGCTGGGTACGTTGGGTGCGTCACGAGTGACATGTTGTTAATGGATAAGTTGAGGACGGATTTGTCCCTTCCATTTAGGGAAGTTGATATCTCATCCCTTTGATTGAAATAGAACTGTCGCATTAAATTCCATGGCCATGGTGTAAACGACGAGTTTATTTCAGGTAGTCAAAGAACAACGGATCAAGAATATAGGTTTATGACACTGCCATGAAACCTGTTTGATGAGATATTGAGACAAAGGGATTAAATTACATAGTATGTTTTTGTATGAGGTGATACATCAATGTGGCATCAACTTCTTTCTCTTGGGTGCCTTGACCCATTGCTGGATAGTAATCTTGCACTTTAGGCAAGCCCGCCTAATGCCAATGAGAAAGGGGCCTAGAGGGTCACACACTAAGTGTATTCAAGTATATCAAGTAGAATAAAGATTATTCACGTACGTGGTTTAATAATTATTCAAGGAATCCTAAATCGTTTTAATGTTGGAGGAAGAATAAATTTAAAACAAGATATACACGCTGTGTACATTTAATATACACGTCGTGTAGTTTTCAATGAAAAACAAGTACACTCCATGTATTTATTATTACACACCATGTAGTTTTTCCAATCAGAATTTTGAGGATATAATATTGTTTTATTAAATGATATTTATTGTAATCAGCGTGAGTGCATGTTAAGGAATTAATTATTCAACATGGGGGTTTTCAATAAGATTTAGTGAAATAAATGAAACGTGTAACGCATTTATTTATTGTCATAAATCTATAACCTCAAACTTGATTATAAATATCATCACAACCCAAACACTTTTTCAACACACAAGAGAATCATTGTGCACAACAATTCTGGAGAATTCTTTCAAGGCCGAAAGAACCTCTTCCTCCAAGAATGCTCTCAAGACTGAGAGAGATCCTCTTCCATCAAATCAAGAAGATCTAAGGCGGACAATGCAAGCAAAGGTTTCTCCACGCTAGCACCTGGAGACTCCTTTGGAGATGTCCTGAGATACGAGGTACATGTGTGGATCACCGCTAGAGGAAGTCTACACTTGGATTCTGCAACGCAATGAAGAATCACATCGGAACGTGATCAAGAACATCAACGAAGAAAGAACACCCAAAAGGTATTTCTTTTCAATTGATTAAATTAATTATAATCAACCCGTAACGATCCTTCTTTGTGGTTCCAGGACTTTCCTTTTCTTTGTCCATTTCTTTGATTTGATCCATGGAGACTGGTGTTTATCATTGTATGGATCCCAAATTTATCATTGTTAATGACAAAAATCCAAGTGGGCACATCCACCCATGTGCTTCTGCTGCAACCCGAACCTTCATCAAGTGGGTCATACATTGGGTTTAATTTCTTTTGGGTTGTGGCTGGATGAGAAACTCAGAGTGATCCTGGTGTAGGTTATCCATGGTATCTATAGAGGAGATCAGGGAGCACTTCCTTCCATGGAATATCTGACTCGGGAGTTCTAATCACAGCACCAGCCACTTTTTTAGGGTGAGAGTGGCCCACAAGAAACTGAGAATTGGATCGAGTCCATGAATATGATTTTCTAGTAGTTAGATATGCCTCTAGGGTGGAGGTTGAAACTGGAAACCTACATGCTTAGAGGATTGGCTAAGCACTGGTGGGATATGCAGGTGTAGGTAGGAAGACACAAGTGGCTATCTTGGAAAGACTTTGAGGCCAGGTTCTTTTATAAATTCTTTATAGAGACGCTAAGGGTGGAAAGAGCTCGGGAGTTCTTGAGCCTTTAGAAGGGTGACATGTACTTCATAGACTATATAGTGACAGTCACTGAATTGTCTTGCTTCACACCCAGCATGGTGAGTAATGACACCTTGAGGGTGAGGCATTTCGATGATGGTTTACGACATGCCATTCATGTAAAGGTGAACATATTTAGGTTAGCTGATTCTTAGAGGTGGTGAACCAGGTGCTCATAGCCAAGTTAAAAATGATGGATAGGTCTAATTCAAGTTAGGTGATAGCTTGAGGTGAATTTTATAGTGATGATTCAGATAGTAGGAAGTAAGGTTGGGATGAGTTCTAGGAGAGCAGTCAGGCCAAAGACTTTAGAAGACCACCTTGGAGTGGGTCTTCAATGGTTTTATTCTAGTGTGGGTAGCCAGGACATTTATGGAATCAGTGTGAGCAACCTCCAAAGGAGTGTTGGGAATGTGTAAAGGTCAAGCATCTCAATATTTTATGATTTAATCCTTCTAGAATAGTTATTAGTCTAAGATCGGGACAGAACCAGGTGTCTAAGATCAGACCTGGATCGGTACCGGGTGATGGTAGTCGAGCTTCAGCTACACATAAACGTCATGGAAGATACAACAAGACTCGGTAGTGGGGTTAGTTGTTTGTGTGGCACTATAGGGAGGTCAAACTTCTGGTATTCTAGATTTAGGCTAGGTGCATTTCATGGAGTTGTAAGGTGTTGAGTAGGCTGGTGAGCCGAAGATGATCATAGGTGCGCCGTGGGCATGACCTGGGGTTTACATTTGATTTTTTTACATTACCTTTTGAGGCATGCCTATTTTGGGTGCACGAGGTGTATGGGTTGTATACATGGACTAAATAGATGTTTGTTAGTAAGTTGGGACTATCTTGGGTGCGTTATTTATATATATGAGGTTCATGGAACTGTGAATTATATGTGATCATCATTGGATGCATGACTTGTGAGGTGAATTGGCATTGGGGAATCAGGGAGATATGGATTAATTGAGTAGTATTAGGAAATACTACAGAGAAATCTAGATCAAACATTTCTGATATTCCTTGGATTTTCCCACTCATTGTAGAACATAGGTTTGTACATGAAACAAATTATAAACATAGAATAAATCTCAACCTAGTATAATTGGTGAAACATGTGGTCCTTAAAATGTTGAAAGTTGGTATTGGGTAAGTTGTGGGGTCCATGTCGGACTAACGACGTTAAACAAAGCTCTGTATGGGAGGCAACCCATGGTTTTCAAGTTTCTTATCATTTTGTTTTTTTAATAAAATTTATATTTTAATTAATCATTTTTATATTTAAAAAAATTGGGTTGGCTAACACTTTTAGACATGGGTTGGGACTTTAAATCAAACTCAATTTCATTTTCAAAATTTCTCAACAGAATTGGTTCCTTTTGAATAGAAGATTCAACCACAAAATTGGAAAGATTAATTTTAGGAATGGGTATGGACTCAATGTTTGTGATTTCTTTGAATGGTTCAATGGTTGGTGTTTTTGAAAATTCATCAATGGAGTTATACATAGGAGACTCAATCCCTGATGTCAAATTATCCTCTTTTGAATCCAAAAAGTCAATTTTCTCCTGATTTAAAGACCCTTCAATAATTCCTTGATCCTCTTCATCTATCCCAAATCCAAAGGTTGGTTATTTAATAAATTCATGAGAGGTTTGTGGGAGAAAAGAGTCTTCTATCAATGATGAGGAATGGATAACATGAGTGTGAATGGGTTCCATAACCGTCTCAAATTTTTTTAATTCTAATCTCAAAGATGAAACCTCAAAATTCATTTTCTCCATTTGTTGACACAATTTTTCAATTAATGGTTTTGGATCATGGTGGGCAAGGGGTTGAGAAATATGGCCTATTCCAGGTGGATAATTAAGTTGTTGGAATTGCACAGGAGGGTGTTCAGATTGGCTTTGTGGGGATTAAAACTCATTATATGTTGGGATGTTTTGTGGATCATAGGAGTAAAAACATTGTGGTTCATTAGGTTGTTGATGATCTCACATCTAGAAATTAGGATGGTCATTGTACATCACACATGGGGTTGGGTGATCAAAGTAGGGAGAGGTTCCCCATGTTTGGATTTTTTCAAAAGGGGTTTCCATAAGAATGAAATTGGGGATGAGATAAGAGAAGTGGGATGAAAAAAAATATGATAATGTCTAAGATAACTTACTTAGGTCCCCGAAAACGGTTCCAAAATTTTATTCTCGCTCAAATTTACCCAAGAGATGAAGGTAGAACGGTCCTTGTAGTTTATCTTGGGTTATCGAATCCTCAGAGACCTAAGAAGAAACCTATAGACACATACATTATATGGACTATTTTTGGCTATGAAGTGGACAACTTGGGTTGGTTTTATATGGGTTTTTAAGGATAACTAACAGATTTAAGTGAATTCAATTTAGAAGAATGAGTTGATCCTAGGTTATCGCTCAGGGTGGATTGGACGTATTTCCTTTTCAATGATTTCAATTTCTTATATTTGAGATGGGTTCATTTCAGGAGATAAAACAACATCATCACTTACTAGTTTAATGCCTACACACTTTAATTCTAATCACTTATACACTTTAAGGATCAATGTTTTGAGCACTTCAAGGTAAATGTTTGTATTAGCACTTGAATTGTGTGGTCTTAAATTCAACAAGGACGATGGAGTTTAAAAATCATCAAATAAAAATCTCAATTAAAGAAGTGATTATACATTAATGGGGTGATAAATAACATCCAATCCAGACCCTTTCTACTCACATGGATCAACCCATAAGTGGGTTATCCCTCCATTGATTCTATGGTTTCATTGGAAGCGGAAAGTAGACTCATGAGGGAGGAAATGGAGAAGTAAAGAAAACAATAAAAATAAAATGATCACTCCACCATTGTGTGAATAATTTCACAAGATTTGGTGTGAATAAATTCACAACATGAGGCAATGGTATCAAGGTGAGATGGAGAACAATAGAATAATAGGAGGAGAAGAACTTTTATTAAGAAACTAAAATGAATTGAACAACTTACATGTGAAAGACAAACTTGAGAAAACAAAATCGCACCATAACATTACAATTGAGAAAAGCACCAAAGATTCTCAACTCCTCCAACAAAACTGCCTTAAATAGGCATTTGTGATCCCTTGAGTCGAGCCTCCAATAGTACAAGTCATCTCACTTGAGTATGGTAGGTCTTGGGTGGTGGAAAGTTTTTGGAAAGAAGACTTTCCAACCTTGACCCGAAAAGGCATCCATCTTTCATCCTCCAAACAGAGGCGCATGAAACACCTTCTAGATGGTAGAATTTTGGTAGGACATATTAGACTTAAATTAATCTTCGGATGTCCCCTAACAGACTCCAAAATCTCAGCCCAAAATGAGTTATGGTTTTAGAGATATGATTTTATTAGTGGGCTGTTTTTCTGGGCTGCAGAATCTGGAACAGAATTTTGTCTCTAACTTGGGCCGCCTAAATGACCACAATGAAGGCCGACTTAGCACTGGATCATGAATAATTATTTGTTCCTATATATTTCTTCTATCATCCCAAGAAATTTGGGATTCATTGGGTTTGTATGTTGGGCCCCACATTCTCATCAGTGGGTTGGTGTCCAATCTGACTTCTCCAGAATTATTTCCTTTCATCACAAAATATCCACATCTTCTTCCATGAAATACCCATTGATCCCTGAATGAAACATGTTCATATTGAAGTGAAGATAAATTTCCCAAAATATCAAATTGAAATATGGATAATTAAATTCCTTAAAATCAGATTAATAATTTGGTACTTTAAATGATGTTCAAAAATGTAGCACATAATAGTGCATTTTAAGAAGGAATTACAATAATAATGTGAAATGATGTTCAAAGTGTAAAATGTACTAAAATGGTGTTTATTACTAATAAATCACATGAATATTATATATATTAACAATGAATATTAGCCTCATTTAGTGGCTAATCAGGCAGGCACCGATGCGGTGTAGAATTTTAACAAGTGTCGGTTATAACACATGAGAATTTGATGAGGTACAATAGTAAACATGTGTCATAGGAGGACATTTGGGTCCTGAGATGGTCTAGGGAACATCAATTTATTGATAATTGGGTCAGTATGAGACCGAGGTGGGTCTATCTTAAGGTGGGGATCCCCCTTGAGGTAGTTTACCTGTTCCCTTGAGATTGAGGTTGTCTGGGTTAATTGTAAAGGGATGGGTAAGTTTAGTACCATCTTTGGTTTTTGTTTTATTTCTCAGGGATGATCTATGTTAAGGTGGGGATATTGTAACTGAACTGGCCGGAGGTCTTTACAACCCTCAAAATTACTTTTATTACTCCTAAACTAGCACAGTGGTGCAGGGTCGATCCACAGAGAAGGCAGATGAGTGTTCTAAGGTTTTAAAACTAAAACCTCACTATTGTCAGCAATGAGGAAGACATATTTTTACTTTTCATTATTTTATTTTTTATTTCTTTTTAATAAAGCAGTATGAAAAAAGTTGGAAATTCCCTATTACCTATACTGTAAATGACGAAGCAAGAATGAAAAAGTGACAACTAAAAATAACTAATGAAGGAAACAGGAGTGCTGAGAGTAGATCAAAAGTTTGCTCGAGATATTTGAACCTTACTGGCTTAAATGAATTATCCTCATTTGATTAAATTCACACATTAAAAATGATTTGTTAATCCTTCCTCACCAGAAGAATTAACACTTTGTATTATATCTCTCGAAGTTCACCACTTCAACAACCACATACACCAATTTGATTTTAAGATGACAACAGAAAGCTATCTCGCCAAAAGTTTCTATAGTTTGAATTCAAAATTTTGATGAAATGTCTCGATGATCGATCTTTCCAAAAGATCATCGATTTAGAATTAAGTTATTAAAGGTGTTAATTCAATTTTTATGTTCAAGAACCTGATTCAATATCGCCGAAAGACTCAGATTCTAATTTGAAGAAATTAGTTGAAGAAAAAAGTTTCAACCAATAAGTCTCCAAACTCTAGAAAAAACAAATTAAGCTAAGATCATTGAAAACATATTAGTATCAAGTACAATGTAAAACATATAAAAATAGAGGAAGACAGATCCTCTATCAAAGAATGAAGATCGTGTACTGCTGCTTTGCTCCTGTAACTCCAAGTCTCCAATATTACTCTTGGTGTCTCCCGGGAGTTCTGCTCTCAAATTGTCTATTATGGAATTATAATTAGAGTCTCCAAATGAATTAATTCCCCCCACCCCATCAAAATATGCTTCTTTCTATGCTTAAGTATCATTTGTCATCTGCTGCTTGTCACCGCATGATCTTCACCGACTTCAAAAGTCCTTCACCCACGCACTGTAAAATGTGCGTTTTTTTGTGACAAGCACGTCATAATAGAATTTCCCTTGTAAATAATTCCCTCTGAGTTAGTTGAATGCACCTGGACGCGTTTAAGTCCCTTAAATGAACCAACAACGTTAGAAAAGAAAAATAAATAAAAACGAACATAAAGAATGAAAAATGGTTAATTTTAAAGTTAAGTGTTATTAAACTCATTAATAGTTAACTAAAGTAAATTGATAATTTATTTTATTTTATATTATTTATACAATTATCCACTAAATATTACTATGGTAAAACATAATTTAATTAAAAATTTATTAACTCAATTAGGTTGATAAATATAAATACTAAGTTATTAAATTTTATTAATTTTTTAAACTAAGTTATTATAAATTGAGAACATAAATAAATGAATAATTAAAATAATATTTTAGATTGTATTAATAATTTAATTATTACTATTAAAGAAATTAAATTTTTAGATTAATTAATTAATTAGTTAATTTTAATTTAGTAATTAAAATTATTACTTAAGTTTTAAGTATTTTAAATTAATTAAAATATTTTATAGTTTATTTGTAATTATTTTTAATTAAATACTTATACTATTAATTGTGTATTAATTTTTTATTTACATTTATTATTAATTTAGTTTTATAAATTAATTTATAATCTATCTTTTTATTAATATCAAAATTGTTTTAAATTTATAACTTTTAAAAATTATTTTATATTAATTTGACTTAGTTAAAGTTAACTTTAATTTTAACTTTACTTTTTTTTCTAAAGTTAAAGTTTGTTTTTTTATTTCTTTATATTCTATATTATGTTATTATATATATATATATATATTTTAATCATCTACTCATCTCCCCCCAATTCGGCGTAGAGGGGGGAGAATTAGGGCTTCTGTAATTCTTCCAAAGGAAGACAGCGGCTTCCTCTTCAGCAGGCCAGCGGCGGCTCGGCTCTTCCCAGCAGCAGACCTGGTCTTCTGCAGCGCACACCAACTTAAGCTTGGCTCTTCCCAGCGGTGGACCTGGTTCAACTCAACAGCGGCTTCAGCTCCTTGCAGCGGCGACTCCGGTACCCTGCAGACCTCCTCTTCCCCGAAGCAGCGCAACAACAACAGGTGGGGTGACGCATCTCCTTCCTCAGTCTAGAAATAACCCTGTGAAAAGCAGCGCAACCCTCCTCGTACAGCAGCAATGACATGCAACTCAGCGCCTCTCGACGGACCTCGGCTCTAGCAGGTGGGGTGGCTTCCTGAAGGCTGCAGAGTGGATCTCTTCCAGTGACGGCGGACTCCAACCAGCGGCGCGCATCCCAGCGGTTCTTCCCTTTTTCAACGCGGCTACAGCAGGTTTTGAATGCATGGATTTGAGCTTCTGTGTGAATGCAGTTGAAGAAAATAGGGTCACTATTTGAAACAGGGAGGATCCATTGCAAGGTTGGAAGGTGGGACATCGGTGTGAAGGTGATGGCAGAGAACTATCGGTAGCAGGGGGTGCATCGGTGGCAAGAGGTGAAACTGATTCCGATTGTGTGAAAAATAATCATTGGTGACTCATATTTTTCTACAAAACAAAAAAAAATATATCAATTAATTAATTAAAATTATAACTGATTTAGGAGATCGGTGAGTCATTGACTCACCGATAAAAGTAATAAAAAGATCGGTAGCAGTGGAACAAAATAAAATAAATAGAACGGTGAGTGACAACTCACCAAACAATAAAACACCGACAAATATTAAATTAAAAAGTAATCAGTGCGATGTGAAACCGATGGAAATTTTGGGGGATCAGTGTGTCGATGACTCACTGATAGTTGGACATGAAATCCGAACTCACCGATGAAAGAATTAGACGATGCCAAATAACATCGGTGTGCCTTTTCAAACCGTTAGTTAAAATAAAAACAAGTATCAGTGTGTGACACACCAATGAAAATAAAAATGTCTCACCGATAGTTTAAAATGAGAGACTGAAATTGATGGACAGATTGGTGCGTCGCAACGTCGGTGTGACAACCCCCCGATAGTGTTTCGAAGTAATCAGTGAGTCACAACTTGCCGATGGTTATAAAAAAACTTCGGTGTGACATAACATCGGTGCGACACTCACCGACAGTTAAAAATTAAAAATGATAACAATAAATATTAATTTACATAAAAAATTAGAATGAATAAAACATTAATTAACTAAATTAAAAATCAAGTTATCTAAATTTTTAAAGACTAATTAATTGATTGTAACTAAAAACTAACCAAATTATTTAGCAAACTGAAAATAAAAGAAACTAATTATTAACTAAGAAAATAAAAGTTAAGGTTAATTTAAAATATGTCTAAAAAAATGCAGAACACCTATAATAAATTAACTACGAACACAAAATTAAAATATTTAGAATTAACTTGAGTTATTAAATGAAATAAAATAATTAGTTAGATGATAAAATGAAGCTCAACATTAAAAACATATTATTTAATTAAACTTAACTTAAATTATTTACTTAGTAGAACAATTAAACCGGTTAAAAAGTCAAGTTAATTTATCAAATAAATTAGAATTAAATGGTACAGACTTAGATTAAAAAGTGGATTAAATTAATGCAAATAAAAATGAATAATTAATTAATTAATATACATTTAAAATTATTAACCAGATTAATATTATGAAACTAAAAAGTAATTAAATATATTTATAATATTTAGAAAGACTGTAAAAAAGGACTAAAAACACTTGTTTAATTATAAAAAATGATTAATTAACAAATGTAGTGATAAAATTACAAAAGTTCCATTATTAATTAAAAAGTGTTAAAAATAAGTAATTAAATTGATAAAAATTAAAAAAAAGATGTGGAAAAACTATTTAAAAATAGATCCACATCAAATTCCCCACACTTAAGCATTGTTTGTCCTCAAACAATCCCATGTTTTATTTTCTTTGAAAAATAGTAAATTGTATTTATGATTTAGATCAAACTGTAACATGTCAAACACTCAAAACAGAGGACAAAACATAACAGAGGGCTTTTGGAAAATGATTTACTCATATGAATCTTTCTTAAAATAAATACTCACTAGTAATTAAGAAATCATTAAATCATTAAGTAATGAAAATTTCATGCCTCGTATTTGATACTACTTAATGACTAACTTCAATCTGGGCTTAAGTTCTAAGTCCAAGAATGACATGAGGTAAAACATCAATGGAATTAAGATCTTAACTAAGGAACTTTGTACTTTGACTAAATCCTAGGTTCCAAAAATAACTAATTCTTTTGTGAATCACCTCAATGACACAACCTAAATGATTTTCATATAAACCAATTGACCCCTTCTTCATCTGGATTTCATCATTCCCCTCACCCTAATGAGATCATTTTTGACCCTAGACACTTTATTTATTCATTCCCAAGCCATGTATCATTGTGCTAAGCACTGTGCAATGCACTTATTCAAAGTGTACATAGGGCTTAAATTAACCAGAAATGTACCCAGCATGTAGGGTCTCGGAGACTCACCGTGGGATCCCAGATGCCCAAATTACTCAAGTTTCAAAAGATTTATATAAAATTCATTTACATTAGCTCATTAAAGTAATTACTTTTCATAATTAAAAGAAAATAATGGTGTCCCTAGAATCAAAATCAAACTTCCAGTTCCAAAGGAATGATCATAATTCCATAAATATGTAACCCATGTCAATTCCAGAAGTAGGTCCTAAACCAAATTTCCATCAAATCACTAAGTAAGAACACTCAACAATCATCCAAACTCATTAATTTTAGACTCTAAGTGGTTCTTACTACCAGCAAGGAACGTTTCCTAAGGAAATACCCAATTGAGTACAGTGTAAAGCCTAAAATTATGCAAGAATTTTTAAAAAAATTATCCATTTTTTTACAAGAAATTTGAAGTTTCAGTGGGAAATGATGGGCTTTCAATTAATCACGGTTTAGCACAGTCAATAATTGACCCCTCCCCCACACTTAAAACCCAACTTTGACCCCAAAGTTGACTTCTAAATATGGAGAAGAACAATTAATCAATTAAATTTCAAAACATATTTTCAATTAAGTAGATTTATAACATGTATAAAGGGTCTCAATGAAGTTCTAAAAGATTGTTTTCCACAACGAATAAATAATCAGCAGGTTCATTTACAAGTACATGAATTATCATTTAAATCCAGTGAAAAATTTTCAATATAGCTCAAAAGTATCATGTGAAAGTGCACTATGTACTGGGTGCAAGCATTTTAACAGATTGAGTTCAATAATATGTTCAATACAATAGACAAAGTTCATGCTAAACACCTCAAAGATACAATTAGATTCAAAACAATATTTTTCAGTCTACATGACCCCCCCCCCCCACACTTAAGTTCAAGCAGTGAGAGTTTTTAATATCAATGAAATTAAATTTTTCAACAAAGAGGAACATGCAGAATTTATGCATAGCATAGTGACATGCAGCAAAATTTTTCATCAAATATGTAGTAGAATTTTCCAATACAAGCAAAACATGCAGCGGATTTTTTTCTAAAGCATTAAGGTGTAGAAATAAATGCCGAAAGTTGAAGTACTTCTCTGACTAAATTTTGGTCCAGATATGATCATGGGAATTCCACTCCATTATTATACAGCAGTAGAAACCTAAAAACACAGAGCATGTAAACCAAGAACAAAAATCTAGCAGAGACATAACATACAGAAGACAACAAGCAGCACTTTATTCAACACTAAACAGTACAAAAATGAAAACAAAGAAAGAGCATGGGTTGAATCCCATGAAGCACTGATTTTTAAGTCTTCAGTTAGATTTTATTTAATTACAAATTTTTATTTATTAACAAAACAAAGACCATGGGTTGCCTCCCATGAAGCGCTAGGTTTAAAGTCCCTAGCCAGACTCACCTAATAACTAACTGTAGTCACTAGGTGGATGTGGTTTCCTTAATAGGAACCACCACATGTGTTTAGCCCAATTATTTTTAACAGAAAGATGGACATTGTGGGCTCCAAGACTCAAAACAACAAAAATTGAATTCTCATAGCCTAAAATAACCCCTAAGTAGCACCCTTTAACAGTTGTTGGCACAATGTTGTCCACTTCCAGAATAAGTTCAGACATTTCAAGATTTGAATACACAATAAGGGACAACATAGGACTGGGTGATTCAAAGGATGTGGCATTATTCTCATGACTATCTCTCTCAGCTACATCATTAACATATTCACATTCAAAGGTGCTCATGGGTGAGTACTGATTAGTAGGATCAAGAGAGAATTAAATAGAGTGCTGAACAGAATTATGAACATTGGAACTCACGTGTGATTTTCCCTCTAAACTACTATCAGTATCATGAGAAGACTCAGCACCATTCACAGTTGAGGAAGGAAGTGACAAATAGGGAAGAGAATTTATTTGACCAGTAACAAAATCAGGTTTAACAATATTGTAAATCTCTTTCAAAAATTACTCATCATTGAATGAACAATGAACATCTACTGCTTCTATAAAATCAATTCTACAATCATCATCAAATGTGTGTTCAACCTATACTTTAAGTTCAAGTTCAAAAGGATCACCTTAAAAAACCAAGTTTGTAGTGTGCTCCAAAAAGTTCAGTTCAGGGGGAATAATGTTCAACTCAGCATCAATAAACTCATGTTCAAGATTGATCAAATTCAAATAGTCTTTCCCATGTATATCAACACTGTTGTTCATTTCAGTATAAAAAGTTTCATAAAAGTGGTTACAATGAGAATGGGGAAATGAAAACTCATCAGTAAGTCCTTCTTCATATATCATTCCCTCATCCTCATCATCCAACAAAATTTCAGAAATTATTGGGTTTACAGCTTCAAAACATGGAAGAGAAGTTTTCAACTGAAGTTCAAATATTACAAATTCCATGTTATCCAGCTTAAGGTTCTCTTCCAAAGTGTTCCCAATTTCAAGTTCAGTCTCATTGTTCAGAATTTCAGAAAGATTGGGTGAAGAGTTTTTAACATTAAAGTTTTCAGTTTCAAGTTTGACTTCAACCCGAGTGACTTCCTTTTCAAAACTTCTAAAACAATGATTTTTCTCCAATGTAGGAATTATGAAAATAACTGGGCTATCTTTTTCGATCCATTTTAGTTCATCTTCAAAATTGTCCAACTCAACTACATTAAAGTTCATTTTGTGATTTTCAATGTGTTCTTTTTTTAATGAGTTGGTTATTTCTAGATTTGGTTCAACATATTCAGATTTTTCAGAAATAAAGTGTTGTTGCCCAGTCTAACTATCACTTTCCTCTTCAATTTGCTTTTCAAATATTTTATAAACATTTTCCTTTTCTTTTTCTTCAAAATATTCTTGATCTTTAACCCTCTATTGTAATTCCAAGAGCATGGTTTCTAATCTTTTTAATCTTTGATCTTACTCTTGATAATCTCTAAGTTGAATTTCATGGGTTTGAGTTAACCAATTGTTAATTAATTCTGCCCTAGCATCCAGTTTAAAATCAATTAGTTCAATTTTATCTAGGGTGTCAGGATTAGATTCAAAATTTTCATTTTATTCAATATAAACATCCTATTGTGGCTGGTTATAGACGCATTGCCAGGCAATGTGCCCATAATAGCCACAACACACACAATGTGGCCCCTGTTGATTCCAGTTTTCATAAACTTCCATTTCTAAACTAAAACCAGGTGAGGTTAAACACACAACAGTTCACACTGAAGCAGATTTTTTTCAAAAACACACAAACAGTATGTTCCAATTCAAAGTAGTTTTTTTAAATCATATTTTTTTATATATGATTTTTTTTATGTTTTTTTTATTGTTTTTTTTATTTTTTAAAACCCTAGACTCTTAGTGCATGCCTTTCCCAGAAACAGCGCCAAATTTTGAAGTGGTTGGAGGTCATCACGGCCCTCAAAATTACATTTATTACTCCTACACTAGCACAGTGGTGCAGGGTCGATCCACAGAGAAGGTAGATGAGTGTTCTAAGGTTTTAAAACTAAAACCTCACTATTGTCAGTAATTAGGAATACATATTTTTACTTTTCATTATTTAATTTTTTATTTCTTTTTAAATAAAGTAGTATGAAACAAGTTGGAAATTCCCTATTACCTATACTAGAAATGAAAAAGAAAGAATGAAACAGTGACAACTAAAAATAACTAAAGAAGGAAATGTGAGTGATGAGAGTAGATCAAACGTTTGATCGAGATATTTGAACCTTACTGGCTTAAATGAATGATCCTCATTTGATTAAATTCACACCTTAAAATGAGTTGTTAATCCTTCCTTGCCAGAAGAATTAACACATTGTATTATAGCTCTCAAAGTTCGCCACTTCAACAACCACATACAGTAATTTGATTTTAAGATGACAACAGAAAGCTATCTCGCCGAAAGTTTCTGTAGTTTGAATTCGAAATTTTGATGAAATGTCTCAATGATCGATCTCGCAAAAATATCATCGATTTATAATTAATTTCTTAAAGGTGTTAATTCAATTTTTATGTTCAAGAACCTGATTCAATCTCGCCAAAAGACTCAGATTCTCATTTGAAGAAATTAGTTGAAGAAAAAAGTTTCAACCAACAAGTCTCCAAACTCTCGAGCAAAAGAAATTAAGCTAAGATCATTGACAACATATTAGTATCAAGTACAATGTAAAACATATAAAAATAGAGGAAGATAGATCCTCTCTTTGAGAATGAAGATCATGTACTGCTGCTTTGCTCCTGCAACTCCAAGTCTCCAGTATCACTCTTGGTTTCTCCCAGGAGTTCTGATCTCAAATTTTCTAACATGTAGCAGATTTTATCCTTAAGATGACAACAGAAAGCTATCTCGCTGAAAGTTTCTATAGTTTTAATTAAAAATTCTTATGAAATGCCTCGATGATCGATCTCTCCAAAAGATCATAGAATTAGAATTAAGTTCTTAAAGGTGTTAATTCAATTTTTATGTCCAATAACTTGATTCAATCTCACTGAAAGACTCAGATTCTCATTTGAAGAAATTAGTTGAAGAAAAAAGTTTCAACCAGTAAGTCTCCAAACTCTTGAGAAAAATAAATTAAGCTAAGATAATTGACAACATATTAGTAGCAAGTACAATGTAAAAAATATAAAAATAGAGGAAGACAGATCCTCTCTCTGAGAATGAAGATCGTGTACTGCTGCTTTGCTCCTGCAACTCCAAGTCTCCAGTATCGCTCTTGGTGTCTCCCGGGAGTTCTACTCTTGAATTGTCTATTGTGGAATTAGAATGAGAGTCTCTAAGTGAATTAATGCCCCTCCCCCTCAAAATATGTTGCTTTCTCTGCTTAAGTATCATCTGTCATCTGCTGCTTGTCACCGCACGATCTCCACCGACTTCAAAAGTCCTTCACCCACGCACTGCAAAATTTGCATTTTTTCACGACAAGCACGTCATGATAGAATTTCCCTTGTAACTAACTCCCTCTGAGTTAGTTGCATGAACCTAGATGCATTTAAGTCCCTTTAATGAACCTACAAAGTTAGAAAAGAAAAATAAATAAAAACGAACATAAATAATGAAAAAAGGATAATTTTAATGTTAAGGTTTATTTTAACTCGTTAATAGTTAACTAAAGTAAATTGATAATTTATTTACTTTTATATTATTTATAAAATTATCCACTAAATATAACTATGGTAAAACATAATTTAATTAAAAATTTATTAACTCAATTAGGTTGATAAATATAAATACTAAGTTATTAAATTTTATTAATTTTTTAAACTAAGTTATTAAAAATTGAGAACATAAATAAATGAATAATTAAGATAATATTTTAGATTGTATTAATAATTTAATTATTACTATTAATTAAATTAAATTTTTAGATTAAATAATTAATTAGTTAATTTTAATTTATTAATTAAAATTATTACTTAAGTTTTAAGTATTTTAAATTAATTAGAATACTTTATAGTTTATTTGTAATTATTTTTAATTAAATACTTATTCTATTAATTGTGTATTAATTTATTATTTACATTTATTATTAATCTTGTTTTATAATTTAATTTATAATCTATCTTTTTATTAATATCAAAATTGTTTTAAATTTATAACTTTTCAAAATTATTTTATATTAATTTGAATTAGGTAAAGTTAACTTTAATTTTAACTTTACTTTTTTTTCTAAAGTTAAAGTTTATTTGTTTTTTTTCGATTTCTTTATATTTTATATTATGTTATTATATATATATTTTTTAATCATCTACTCATATCCCCCCAATTCGGTGCAGAGGGGGGAGAATTAGGGCTTCTGGAATTCTTCCAAAGGAAGACAGCGGCTTCCTCTTAAGCAAGCTAGCGGCGGCTTGGCTCTTCCCAGTGGTAGACCTGGTCTTCTGCAGTGCACACCCACGGAAGCTCGGCTCTTCCCTACGGCGGACCTGGTTCGACTAAACAGCGGCTTCAGCTCCTTGCAGTGGCGACTCCACTACCCTACAGACCTCCTCTTCCCCGGAGCAGCACGTCAACAACAGGTGGGGTGACACATCTCCTTTATCAGTCTGGCAATACCCCTTTTTACATGTGAAAAGCAGTGCAACCCTCCTCGCACGGCAGCAATGACATACGGCTCAGCGCCTCTCAACGAACCTTGGCTCTAGCAGGTGGGGCGGCGTCTTGAAGCCTGCAGCGCGGTGCACTTCCAGCGGCGGCAGACTACAACCAGTGGCGTGCATCCCAGCGGTTCTTCCCTCCTTCAGTGTGGCTCCAGCAGGTTGCAAATGCATGGATTCGAGCTTGTGTGTGAATGTAGTTGAAGAAAATAGGGTCACGATTTGAAACGGGGAGGATCAATTGCAAGGTTGGATGGTGGGATGTCGGTGTTCAGCTGATGGCAGAGAACTATCGGTATCTGGGGGTGCATCGGTGGCAAGATGTGAAACTGATCCCAATAGTGTGAAAAATAATCATCGGTGACTCATACTTTTCTGCTAAACAAAAAAAATAGATCAATTAATTAATTAAAATTATAACTGATTTAGGATATCAGTGAGTCATTGAATCACCAATAAAAGTAATAAAAAGATCGGTAGCATCAGAACAAAATAAAATAAATAGAATGGTGAGTGATGACTCACTGAAAAATAAAACACCGAAAAATATGTAATTAAAAAGCAATCAGTGCGACGTGAAACCGATAGAAATTTTGGGGGATCGGTGTGTCGATGACTCACCGATAGTTGGAAACAAAATCCGAACTCACCGATGAAAGAATTAGACGGTTCCAAATAACATCGGTGTGCCTTGTCAAACCGTTAGTTAAAATAAAAGCAAGTATCGGTGTGTGACACACCGATGAAAAGAAAAACGTCTCACTGATAGTTTAAAAAGAGTGATCGAAACCAATGGACAGATCGGCGCGTCGCAACATCGGCATGACAACCCACTGATAGTGTTCCAATGTAATCGGTGAGTCACGACTCACCGATAATTATAAAAAAACTTCAGTGTGACATAACATCGGTGCGAAGCTCACCGACAGTTAAAAATTAAAAATGATAACAAAAAATATTAATTTACAACAAAAATTAGAATGAATAAAACATTAATTAACTAAATTAAAAATAAAGTTAACTAAATTGTTAAAGACTAATTAATTGACTATAACTAAAAACTAACCAAATTATTTAGAAAACTAAAAATAAAAGCAACTAATTATTAACTAAGAAAACAAAAGATAAGATTAATTTAAAATATGTCTAAACAAATTCAGAACACCTATAATAAATTAACTGGGAACATAAAATTAAAATAATTAGAATTAACTAGATTTATGAAATGAAATAAAATAATTAGTTAGATGATAAAATGAAACTCAACATTAAAAACATATTATTTAATTAAACTTAATGTAAATTATTTAATAAGAAGAACAATTGAACCGATTAAAAGGTAAAGTTAATTTATTAAATAAATCAGAATTAGATGGTACAAACTTAGATTAAAAACTTGTTTAAATTAATGCAAATAAAAATGAATAACTAATTAATTAATAGACATTTAAAATTATTAACCAAATTAAGATTATTAAACTGAAAAGTAATTAAATATATTTAGAGTATTTATAAAGACTATAAAAAAGGACTAAAAACACTTGTTTATTTATAAAAAATGATTAATTAACAAATGCAGTGATAAAATTTAAAAAGTGCCATTATTAATTAAAAATTTTTAAAAATAAGTAATTAAATTGATAAAAATTAAATAAAAGATGTGGAAAAACTATGTAAAAATAGATCCACATCTGTAACATCCTGGGTATTTTGGAGCGGGTTGAAAACCCCTCCCTTTTTGAATTTTTGGGATTGGTGGGTATGATAATTTCTTTTGCAATCATTGGAACCTAATTATGAGTTTTTATCCAACAAAATATCTTTTTTTGGATGGGTTTAGAGGTATTGAAAAAGCATCAGGTGTTCAAATGGGTTTTGGGTGTGTTAAAGAACTGAAAGACTGGTTTTAGAGGTTGTAGATCAAGGCCCACAGTTTGGGTAAATAGTGTGGCATATCCCAGCAAACCGTTCATCCCAATTTTGAATCACCACATGATTTGGAAATCTATATGGGTAGGGGTGCATGGCCATGTGTGTATCTCTGTAGTTCTTTCATAGGTATTTCATATAGTTTACACACATTTTATTAATTCATGTGCAAGCCGCATGGGTAGTTACATTTAGGTAGTACCTCAACACTATAACACACACAGTTTGCGTGCGGTTTGGAAAACCATGTGAGATAAACATGCGGCCTCTTAAATAAGTGAATTTATAGTTTTTTCCATTCATTATATTTCTACTTTTCTTTCTTATTTTTCCCCTCTTGTTTGTGTATAGTAGTAGGGGGATCCCCATTTTCTTCCTCTTCTAGGGTGTATTCCCCCTCCTCTATCTGAGCTCTTTTTTTCTCCATTGGGTGTGTTGGAACTAACTCAGTGATTATATCATCTCCCTTGCTTCTCTATTTCTTTTCTCTCACCTCACAAACCATTAAACATTTTTGAGTTGTTTTACCCTATTTTCAGTACATTCATCATAAACTCATATCTCTTCCAAATCATTCAGATTTATAGGCTATGATCATATGTGCCTACGTCTATGACTCCAAAGTAGGTGGTGCATACCTTTATTTTACATTTTGAGAGAGACCCTAAATTTCATATATTTGTTTTTAAATTGATTAAATATTTGATATGATATTTCATTGTCCATGCTCTCACCTTGTTTGTATGTGTAGGGTCGTGTTAGAGGCCTTAGACCACATGGGTGGTTAGGTCGGGGGTGTTCTTTATATTAATTTAGTTTGTTAATTTAAATTGATTTTTCAATTCAATTATATTATATTGAATTTTTTATATTAAATTGAATTTTTTATTTAATTTAAAGTAAATTTTATATGATTTTATTGTTATATACTGATGTGATCCATAGGATCATGATGGTCTTGGCCCGGGGATTGAGATAGTGATGGATATCTGTTTAAGGTGATTTGATTGTCAAGATGGGCTAGGCCCAGCTTACTTGGGTAATGTGATCACTGGTTGGGTGACATGGTCATTTTTTGAGGTGGAAAGTTCATCATGTATATGGAATATCCCATGATATTGGATGGTATGGCCATCATATTTGAGAGACATGCTCGTAGGGGAATGAGGTGCCAGACTTGGTGTGGCTTAAGTAATATTTAGTGATTGTTGATTACCCATGATTATCCAAAGCACCATTGGAGTCATGTGAATATAGGTTGAATTAGTGATGAGGTGGTTTTGACCACTCGTGTGGTTAGAGTCCACCATTATTGTGGCTTAGGTATTTGGTTTGGGGGTGTTTTCCATAGAAATCCAGGGGAAAGGTGAGGAGCCTTCGAATGATAGCGTTGAGGCTGTCGGTTGGGGGATGAGGCCTACCATGCATGAGGACATTGGGACATGATCATTTTGGAGGACAGGAATTGTCATTCCTTGGGATTTTATGCTATGAGACAATGATTATTTTACTTCAAGGATAGATATCATTGTGCATCTGGACATCAGGCTTGAGCCGACGGGTGCTTTTGAGTATGGGTTCAAGGGACAAGGTTTGTATCGATTATGTGTGCCTTTGGGATGTTGGTGACATGTTTTGGCACAAGGTGTTGGGTGACATTGGAGGTAGAACCTGAGGGGTCACCTGGGACTTTTTACATATGGACGCATTGGTACATGGGCTAAGGATCCTCTCCACTATGAAATTTTGGCATTGGCTGAGGCAGGTGACAGCTTCCTTGTGAATATTGAATACCATTGAAGTATGTTTGTTTTTATATGCATGTTCTTTTTATTTATTTATTTATAGTTACACCTTTTTAATCACAAATGTAAGGTATGCACACATGGTTGGTACCCTAATAATACTCGTTCACACACCCTAGATAGGCCCTTCAGGACGCATGTAGTCTTTATGATTTTATGTTTAGGTAAGGGTTCAGGATCTAGGGCTAGATCCTAGTTGAGTTAGCATGGATGGATGGCAGGGGGGCTTGAGGCTCTTACCTCAACTAGTGTTTCAGTTTTCATTCTTTTATTATATCATCATGATATCTATATATATGTATTGTGGTAAACTATTGGTGACCCTTTTGTTTACTGTAGTGTATGACCTATTATGTATACATGATCTGTTTGGTAGCTGCAAGTGGTATGTTTGGTTGTTTATTTATTCAGTTTCTATTAGTTACTTATTGTAATGCCCCGACCCTAGAAGCCCAGAGTTGGTGCATTATTACGTATCATTGGCATGATCACAAAAGATCAAGTCTCGAAAGACCGATTAGTTTAGTATCCTTGGAAGTACTAAATACATTCATAAGGTTTACATTACATCATAAAATGAAAAACTACAAAAAAATTGTTTCCATAGACAATAATGAGATCCCATAGACTATCCCAGCAGGTCAGTCATAATATACTTCTTCGCATCTTGGGAAAAATAAAACATAGAAAGGGGTGAGCTCAGATTCTCAGTAAGGATAACAATATAGCGAAAACATTCATAAATAATCATAAAAATTTAAGGAAATGTATAAGACTAAAATAAAAGACTTTCGAAATATAACTTCAGCATAATATGGAAAAGATAAAATCAAATAATTCCATTTAATTATTCACATGGATATTCTACCAGTCGAATAATCAAATGCAATATCAATAGCCACTTTCATAATGATTGAATGCATAATGCCAGACTTTCATAACCACATACTTAGGGCCCTGTGCCAAGACTACAAATAAGATTTTGTCAAGACCTTGTGCCAAGACACTAGTTTGTCTCATGAGACCTACCGATGCATAGAGGAGCTATAGTATGATCCACCCATCACTTACTGAGTCCAATGCATTCCTCATACGAAAAGGTTTAAACATAACATAAACATTCGTATTAAAACTAGCATACAAAATGTCAATACTTTATTTATAAACCATGAATGGTATAAAAATAACAAATCCATAGTCAAACATATCACAAAACCTTCAATACAATATGGAAGTTTTGTATCATAATAAATCAACTTCAAATAAGCTTAAAATCCATCAAAGGATGTGGACATAGATGAAATCAAAACATTTTATAGAGAAATATCTCTTTCTATTTTGAAATCATTTAAAAGTCACATAATTTATAAAGAAAATTTTTTTTTTGAAAGTATTCTTATAATATTTTAAGGGAAACTTCGAAGATGTTATAATGGTGGAAAATAGACACACCCTCCATATAAGTTAAAAAAATACATTCTTACCTTAATTTTGTCGAAAAGGTTATAAAGGACATTGTTTGGAAAACGACGGAAAGATTCCTTTATAAACATTTTATAAAAGTCAAACAAGGGTATAAATTACTTTAACCCATATTCTAGTAAATAGTTATAATGTTTTGAAATACATTTTTAAGAAACATGGATGTGGATGATAAAGAGGTCCCGGTAGATAATTACGTATAAACAACCTCGGAGAATGAATAGATTGTAGAATTAACCCTTACCTTGTACTTTTCCTTGATCAAGGGTAGGTTAACCTTCTGTATAATGGTGAAATAATTGTTATTAAATTATACAAGTATCATATACATTAATATGATATCATATATGATCTTTTAACATTGCTTTGTTAATAATATCTTAGTATTATTGTTGTTTCGGGTGTTAACGGATTTGTTTTCCTTTATATTCTTTATTATGCGAGTTATATTTTTTATGGATGGGATGTATCTTATTCATATATAGAATGATATAAAATATTTGAACATTATTTTTAATCATCTAATGAAAATTAGTCTTGAATGGATACGATGGGGAATGAATCTCATCGCGTTCGTGGAGAGGGTAATCCATACGTACGCATGAGAGACAATATCATTATTTTGATATTAAAATAATATAAATTGGATGTAATATCATATATAAATATTCATTATCATGTTATATTTATTATTTACATCAATTACACATCATTATTATACCCTTCCAAATAATAATGTATTGAATAACAATTACACCACGACGTGGAGACGGTAAGTCGTACGTACGCACGTATGGTGACATGTCATTCAAAGGATGGATAGAATAATGAATTTGGTTGTACCATATTTATAATAACATCACAGTATATATAAGACACTGGATTTATTATTTTATAATGGAAACAAAAAGAAAAAGCAAGTGGAAGAAGAAAGGAACTTGATAGAGGTGATGGAATATTTGCCTCTTCTTCGGGTTCTTCCTTTTGATTTGATCAAAAGAGATCCTTAGGTTGGATTTCTGACTAAAGGAAGGCCTATAGAATTAAGTAATGACAGTTTAGAGGGTATTTGGGTAGAGTTTGGCTGACACAAAAGGATTTGAAGGTGTGAATTTTAGGGAAGGGGGGTGTCCTTTTATAAGAGGGGTGAGGGGTACCTTAGGAAAAGCTAGAGATATTATTTTATAATAAAATCATTTTCCATTTATAATGGCTCAAAAATGAATTATTTATAGGATAAGGATGGGTTGGGTCGAAAACCACTCAAACAATAGGTTTTATACTGGTTTGGGTCCCTATAATAACTTTATCTTTTAGATTTAACTCTTAGTTAAATAGTTTGACATTTACCATGTCGCTTTGTATTTTTATATTATATGGTTAATAAACTTACTATATACTTACAAGAGAACCCAAAGTGGTTCATTAATGATACAACTATCATTATATAAGTCTTTTGGCTGAACCTTAGATTTTTAGGAATAGAATATCAATTAATAATATAATATATTTGTTTAAAAACTCTTTTATGTCAATTTTGACACTATTTGGTATTTTATTTTTTCTAAATTCATAACCACATTATTACTTCAGAAAAATTCATATAACCAACCCTAACATGTCATATTAACCTAGAAAAATATTGTAATTCATAAAAAGTCTCAAATTATATTTATTTGGATACTTATAATATCAATTATTTTATTATTTCAATAATTAAGTAATTATCACATCATCATTGTGTCATAAATAAATTAAATTATTTAATGTCTGAAAAATATAAATAAAATATAATTATGTATGAAATATTTTTATCTTTATAATTAATACTTATAGTAAAATTTATCTTATGTATAAACCTATATTAAAATTGTTTTAGTTATTAAACTTTGATTTTAACTCTTTTAACTCTTCTTTAAATAAAATAATAATAAATATCCTAATCTAATCCAAGTGGACCTAAAGGATCATGTTTTATTCCTAAGGTTGTTTTTGGTCGAATTACACTTATCCAATAGAATTAGGACATGTGTTAGGGTAATAATAGTATCATTTTTACCCTTAAATACCCTATTTACTTTTAACTGTGCTAAATAAAAGTAAAAAGTTACTATTCACTAAAAGTTATTTTCATCTTATTGAACCACATTTTTCTTACTGAAATCAACCGTGTCTCTATTATTTTTGATATTCCACTCACAGAAGTGGTAAAGTTAAGTTTTGTGTGAATTTGAAAATTCTCCTAGGAGGTGGGTAAAAGACGGTGAAAAGTTCAATAAAATTTTTATATAAAAAAAATTATTATAAACTGACTCCAATGAATTACATTGAACTTATATAGGTATTATGTATCTATTTTGACCTAAAATAAATTTTAATAAAATTAATAATTATTTAAATAAAAATTCGATTTTAAACTATAACTCAGTGTTTTTCACTATTCATCAAAAATTGAATGTTTTCAGAAAAATGCCAAAAATTCAGCCTAAGATAATTTCAATATTTCGAATCCAAAAATTGAGTTCATTTTGAAAGATAAAATTTATAAAATTTCAAAATTTGGGTATTACTATTCAAAACGGCTAGTTTGATTGGTCGCGATGTGTTAGAATCTCGAAGTTGCGTACAACACATGCTATTGGATTATTCAAAGAGAAGCGTACCACGGAAGCTTGGGGTGTTACATTCTCCCCTCCTTAAAATAATTTCATCCTTTAAATTTCTAGAATATTACTGCATAAAAATACTCATGTGGTTCTTCATCCTAAGTTCCTTGGGTTCCCACGTTTCCTCTTCCATATTATGGTTTCTCCATAGAAATTTTACCAGACGAGTCGTCCGGTTTCTCAGCACTTGTTATCTTGTATCAAGAACCTTGACAAACTCTTCTCAATAAGATAGATCAGGTTCCAGTTCTAATTCCTCATAGGTGAGTACAAGTGTTGGGTCAGGCATGTATTTTCTCAACAGTGATACGTGGAATACATCGTGAACTTTGGAGAGACTTAGAAGCATTTCCAAACAATAAGCTATATCCCTAATTCGTTCTAGAATTTTGAAAGGTCTGATGTACCAGGGGATCAATTTTCTCTTCTTACCAAAACATATAACACCCTTCCATGGATATACCTTCAAGAAAACATGATCTCTTACCTGAAACTCCAAATCCTTCCTTTGGTTATCGTCATAGCTCTTTTGCCTACTTTGAGCTTCTTTGATGTGGTTTTGGATTACCATCACCTTTTCCATCATTTCCTCCACCAGTTCTAGGCCTACGAGTTTTCTTTCACCAACATCATCCCAGAAGGTTGGTGTGCGACATCTCTTTCCATATAATTCTTCATATGGTTCCATCTGAATACTTTAATGGAAGCTATTATTATATTAAAATTCTACCATAGGTAAATATTGATCCCACATACCTTGAAAGTCAAGTGAGTATGATCTCAACATGTCTTCTAATGTTTGAATAGTCCATTCTGATTTTCCATCAGTTTGGGGGTGGTAGGCAGTGCTCAAACGAAGTTTAATATCCAGGGATTTCTAAATAATTTTCCAGAATCTTGATGTAAAATGGGGATCACAATCAGAAACAATCAATAGGGGTACTCCATGAAGTCTTAAAACTTAATTAATATATAGCCTTGCTAGACATTCAAGTGGTAAATATTCTCTTATAGTAAGAAAATGTGTTGAATTGGTAAGAAGATCAACAATGACCCATATTGCATCATTCCTTCTAGGAGTCTTTGGTAGTCCCATGACAAAGTTCATCGTAATATTATCCCATTTCCACTCGGGTATAGGAAGAGGTTGCATTACTCTTCTAGGATGTTGCCTTCCATCTTTCACTTATTGAAAAACCATACATCTTGACAAAAAATCAGCAATTTCCCTCTTCATGTTGTCCCACCAAAAATGTTCCTTCAAATCTCTATACATTTTGGTGCTCTCAGGGTGTATAGAGAAATTAGAACTATGAGCATCATCCAACAATTCCCTTTTTAGATCAGGTATATCAGGAACACAAAGTCTCTTTCCAAATTTCAAAATTCCATCTTTATACACAAAGTCTCTCAATCACCCATCATTCAGAGCTTTAATCTTCTTTTGAAACTATTCATCACCAGTCTGAGAACTCTTTATCCTTTTTAGTAAAGATGGTTTGGAAAACATTTGAAAAATCATTGATGTTTCACCTTCCATGGTTATTCCCATATCCATCTTTACTATATCCATTTATATAGGATCCTTTTCAACTATCATCTTATTAAAAACTCCATGATCCTTTCTACTCAAAGCATCTGCTACCTTATTTTCCTTCCCTAGGTGGTAGTGTATAGTGAAATCATAATCCTTGAGTATTTCAAGCCATCGCCTTTGCCTCATGTTGAGTTCTTTTTGTGAGAAAATATACTTCAAACTCTTGTGATCGGTATATATCTAACATTTTTCACCATAGAGATAGTGTCTCCAAATCTTCAAAGTAAAGATTACAGCTGCTAACTCAAGATCATGAGTAGGATAGTTTTTCTCATGAATTTTTAGTTGTCTTGATGCATAGGCAATAACCCTATCATTCTACATAAAAACACAACAAAGTCCTTTCTTTGAAGCATCACTATAAATAACAAACCCATCATTCCCCGATGGTACAGTCAATATAGTAGCATTGACTAATCTACTCTTCCGTTATTAAAAACATTATTCACATCTTTTGTCCAAAAAAGTTTAACCCCTTTTCATGTGAGCTTTGTTAATGGGTTAGCCAACCAAGAAAAATTCTGGAAGAAACGTCGATAATAATCTGCTAAACCAATAAAATTGCGTACCTCAGTTATACTCATTAGTGCTGGACATTCGTGGATTGCCTTGGTCTTTGAAGGATCAATGAATATTCCATCCTTAGAGAAAATATGGCCAAGAAAATAAATCTCCATAAGCCATAATTCACACTTGCTAAACTTCCCATATAATTCATGTCTTTTAAGAGTCTTTAGGATAATGCACAAGTGATTTTCATGATATTTGTAGATTTTGGAGTATACCAAGATATCATAAATAAATGCCACTACAAAATTGTCGAGATATTCCTCACAACTCTATTCATTAGATCCATAAAGATAGAGGGTGCATTAGTCAATCCAAAAGGCATTACTGTAAACTCATAATACCCTTACCTGGTTCAAAATTCTGTCTTCGGAATGTCTTCATTCTTCAAACACAACTGATGGTATCCAGATCATAGGTCAATCTTTGAAAAGTATTGAGCTCCAGGAATTTGGTCGAATAAATCTTCAATGTGAGGTAGGGGATACTTGTTCTTTATTGTTATAGCATTTATCTCCCTGTAGTCAATGCACAACCTTATAGATCCGTCTTTCTTATTAACAAAAAGGACAGGGGATCCCCCTGGAGAAACACTAGGGTTAATAAATCCCTTATTACTCAATTCCTCTAGTTGTTTCTTTATCTCCACTAATTCCTTAGTGTCCATTCTATAAGGGTTCTTCAATATGGACCTTGAACCCGGAATTAAATCAATGGAAAACTCAATTTCTCATTCTGAAGGATGTCCAGGTAAATCTTCTGGAAACACATCAACATATTCTTTCATAATAGGTACATCCTCTATTTGAACATTCCTTTACTCACCCACAGTTATTTCATTCTCTTCCTCCCTAATAATTGAATTTAGTTGAGCTACTGGGGGTGGATCTAGATAAGAATCGGGTGGTGATGATTCTGCTCTAAAGATAAGGTGTTCTATATCATCATCATCAAAAATTGTAACCTCATTATTCTTATAATAAATCTCCGCATCATGGTTATAAATCCAATCCATACCGAGGATTATATCAAATTCAATCCTGGGTATGACGATGAGATCAGCAGATGAAGAACATTTATATGCCCTAATGGGAACTGATTCACAAAACTTTGTTGCGATGATACTTCCCTTAAGAGTTTTGAGTGATACCTCCCTTGTTAAATCAAATTGGAAATATCTAATTTTCTTAGAAAACTGGGAAGATATGAAACAACGTGATGATCTAGAATCAAATAAAGCATTTTCTACACTTGAGGAAACCATTAAATTACCTGCCACCACGTATTTCGGAACTTCAACCTCAGTAGTAGTGATAGCATAAGCTTGGCCTTGATCCCTTGGCCTTTTCTGAGGTAAGTTCCCCTAAAGCTTAGGAAATTCATTTTCATAATGCCCCTTTCTCTACAATTGTAGAATTCAACATCGACAGCTTCTTTCTTCCCCTTGCAATCACGAGCTTGGTGGCATTTTCACCACACTTGTAACAGACTCCCATTCCCTTAAGGCAAGTACTGGGGTGTTTCTTCCCACATTTAATACAGGATGGATATTCAAATTTTCACTTCTTCCCATTACTTCCATTTCCAGAGTGTTCATCATATCCCTTCTTCTCTTCCTTTTCTTTAAAGTCGTAGGACTTAGAGAATTCTTTTTATATCTTGATAGAACATGAGACAATATCTTCGTACAACGATAATGATTGTGAGACTAATGCTCGATGGAGAAATGGTTTTGACCCATCAAAGAAACGATCAATCTTAATTATTGGGTTACATATATAATATGTTGCATGCCTTGATAACCTTGTAAACTTAGCTTCATACTTTGCGACATTCTCATCATCATTTTGCCTCAGACTCAGAAATTTCCTTTCCATATCTGCTCGATGGTCAGGAGGAAAGTATTTTTCTAAGAAAATATCTTTAAACTCCCTCCATTAAATATTTTATACTTCATCATCTTCATTTGTGTTTTGGATCAATGACCACCATTGATCAGCATCTCTAGTGAGGCGGTAAACTGTCATGACAACTTTTTCCCTTTCACTACTCCCCAAGGCATGGAATATTTTTTCTAAGAAATTTATCCATTTCTCAACAACTAGTGGATTTGTACTCCCATTGAATATTGGTGGTTTTTTACTCATGAATCGATCTAACATTGATCTTCCACGTTGCGGATCAGGGTGCTCCATACGGGTAAGGTTATTATTCATAACCTGAGTGAGTTGTCCCAATATAGTGATAAGCTGATCAGCACCAGTTGTATCACCAGCTCCACTATAATTATCTTCAGCAGGAGGGAAATCCCTATATGGAGTGTGTGCATTGATACAGTTTCCATTTCCTCCACCAGGCGCCATTTCTAAACAATGGTATAAACTAGATTAGTTTATGAATCAAAATACATAATTAAAAACTTGTAAAACACTTAACATAAATTGAACAGTATATGGATATAATCCATAATCATAAAAATGTTTTCTTTGAGGAAGTATATAATCATAAACCCTTCATAATTGTTTGTAAAGAAAATGAGAATTATCCTAATCATATCTCCAGGGAGTGTCGTAAGAAAGAGTGCAGCAAGGCCCGTTGTTGTGCACCAGGATACCCCGGGTCAAGCCTGAAACTCCTTGTCGGAGTTTTCACTCCTAGGTACATATGTGCCAGAGCCGCCTCTACTAGCTCATATCCAGACAAAGATTTATTGCTCGGAAAACTCACAAAATCTCTACAATACCAAAATTCTAGGAAGTTATTTTATACTAATCCTCAAATTATATCTTAGGGAAATGTGATCTAATCAAAGTTTATCTAAATCAAGTTTCCAAGGTCTGTGCTAAACTTACTCTAATACCAACTGTAACGCCCCAATACCAGAAGTCCAGAGTCGGTGTATTATTACATATCATTTTCATGATCACAAACTATCATGTCTCAAAAGACCGATTAGTTTAGTAGCCTCAGAAGTACTACATACATTCATAAGGTTTACATTACATCATAAAATGGAAAACTGCAACAACATTGTTTCCATAGACAACAATGAGATCCCATAGACTATCCTTGTAGGTCAGTCATAATATACTTCTTCACACCCTGGGAAAAATAAAACATAGAAAGTGGTGAGCTCAGATGCTTAGTAAGGATAACAATATAGCGGAAACTTTCATAAACAAGCATAAACATTTAAGGCAATGTATAAGACTAAAACAAAAGACTTTTAAACTATAACATCAGCATAATATGGAAAAGATAAAATCACATAATTCCATTTAGTTATTCACATGGATATTCTACTAGTCGAACAATCACATGCAATATCAATAGCCACTTTCATAATGATGGAATGCATAATGCCATACTTTCATAACCACATAGTCAAGGCCTTGTGCCAAGACTACAAATAAGATTTTTTCAAGGCCTTGTGTCAAGACACTAGTTTGTCTCATGAGACCTACAGATGCATCTAGGAGCTATAGCGGGCTATACCCGTCACTTACTAAGTCTAATTCATTCCTCATACGAAAAGGTTTAAACATAACATAAACATTCATATTAAAACTAGGATACGAAATTTCAATACTTTATACAGAAAACGTGAATGGTATAAAAATAACACATCCACAGTCAAACATATCACAAAACCTTCAATACAATATAGAAGTTTGGTATCATAATAAATCAACTTCAAATAAGCTTAAAATCCATCAAATGATGTTGACATAGATAAAATCAAAACCTTTTTTAGAGAAATATATCTTTATATTTTGAAATCATTTAAAAGTCACATAATATATATTGAAAACATTTATTTTTAAAGTATTCTTATAAAATTCTATGGGAAGCTTTGATGATGTTATAACGGCGGAAAATAGTTGTACCCTCTGTATAAGTTAAAAAAAGACATTCTTAAATTAATTTTGTCAAAAAGGATATAAGGACCTTGTTTGGAAAACGACGGAAAGATTCCTTTATAAACATATTATAAAAGTCAAAAAAAGGTATAAATGACTTTAACCCATAGTCTAGTAAATAGTAATAATTTTTTGAAATACATTTTTAAGAAACATGGATGTGGATGATAAAGATATCCTAGTAGATAATTACATATAAACAACCTCGGATAATGAAGAGATTGTAGAATTAACCCTTACCTTGTACTTTTCCTTGGTTGAGGGTAGGTTAACCTTCTGTATAATGGTGAAATTATTATTATTAAATTATACAAGGATCATATACATTAATATGATATCATATATGATCTTTTAACATTGTTTTGTTAATAATATCTTAGTATTATTGTTGTTTCGGGTGTTAACGGATTCGTTTTCCTTTACATTATTTGTTATGAGAGTCATATTTGTTATGGATGGGATGAATATTATTCATATACAGAATTATATCAAGTATTTAAACATTATTTTTAATCATATAATGAAAATTATTCTTGAATGGATATGATGGGGAATGAATCTCATCGCGTTCGTGGAGACGGTAATCCGTACGTACGCACGAGCGAAAATATCATTCTTTTGATACTAAAATAATATATAATTGGATGGTATATCATATATACCAAATAATTATCATGTTATATTTATTATTTACATCAATTACACATCATTATTATACCCATACAAATAATAATGTATTGAATAACAATTACACCACGACGTGGAGATGGTAAGTTGTACGTACGCACGTATGGTGACATGTCATTCAAAGGATGGAAAGAATAATGAATTTGGTTGTACCATATTTATAATAACATCACAGTATATATAATATACTGGATTTGTTATTTTATAATGGAATCAACATAGAAAAAAAAGTGGAAGAAGAAAGGAACTTGAAAGAAGTGATGAAATATTTACCTCTTCTTTGGGTTCTTCCTTTTGATTTGATCAAAAGGGCTCCTTTTTTGGCTTTATGACTGAAGGAAGGCCTCTAGGATTAAGGGATTATAGTTGATAGGGTATTTGGTCAGAGGTTGGCCGATAAAAAAGGCTTTTAAGGTGTGAATTTGAGGGAAGGGGGAGTGCCCTTTTATAAGAGGGGTGAGGGGTACCTTAGGAAAAGCCAGAAATATTATTTTATAATAAAATAATGTTCGGTTTATAATGGCTCAAAAATAAATTATTTAAAGGCTAAGATCAGTATGGGTCAAAAACCACTCAAAATATAGGTTTTATACAGGTTTGGGTCCCTATATTAACTTTATCTTTTAGATTTAACTCTTAGTTAAATATTTTGACATTTATCATGTCTCTTTGTATTTTTATATTATATGGTTAATAAACATACTATATACTTCTAAGAGAACCCCAATTGGTTCATTAATGATAAACCTATCATTATATAAGTCTTTTTACAGAACCTTATATTTTTAGGAAAAGAATATCAATTAATAATATAATATGTGTTTTAAAAACTCTTTTATGTCAATTTTGACACTATTTGGTATTTTGTTTTTGCTAAATTTATAACAATATTATTACTTTGAAAAAAAATTCATCTAACCAACCCTAACATGTCATATTAACCTGTAAAATTAGTGGAATTCATAAAAAGTCTCAAATTACAGTTATTTGGATATTTATAATATTAATTATTTTAATATTTATTTAATTAAGTAATTACTGCATCATCATTGTGTCATAAATAAATTAACTTATTTAATGTCTAAAAAATATAAATAAAATATCATTATGTAGGAAATATTTTTATATTTCTAATTAATATTTATAGTCAGATTTATCTTATGTATAAACATAAATTAAAAATGTTTTAGTTATTATACTTTGATTTTAACTCTTTTAACTCTTCCTTAAATAAAATAATAATATATGTCCTAATCTAATCCAAGTGAACCTAAAGGATTATATTTTATTCCTAAGGTTGTTTTTGGTCGAATTACACTTATCCAAAAGAATTAGGACATGTTTTAGGGTAATAATAGTATCATTTTTACCCTTAAATACCATATTTACTTTTAACTCTGGTAAATAAAAGTCAAAATTTACTATTCACCAAAAATTATTTTCATCTTATTGAACCACATTTTTCTTACTGACATCAACTGTGTCTCTCGAATTTTTGAAATTCCACTCATAGAAGCGGTAAAATTAAGTTTTATGTGAATTTTCAAATTCTCCTAGGATGTGCGTAAAAGACGGTGAAAAGTTCAATAAAATTTTTATATATCAAAAATTATTATAAAATAACTCCAATGAATTAAATTGAACTTATATAGGTATTATGTATCTATTTTGACCTAAAATAAATTTAAATAAAATAAATAATTATTTAAATAAAAATTCGGTTTTAAACTATAACTTAGTGTTTTTCAATATTCATCAAAAATTGAATGTTTTCAGAAAAATACCAAAAAATCACCCTAATCTAATTTCAATATTCCGAATCTAAAAATGAAGTCCATTTTGAAAGATAAAATTTATAAAATTTCCAAAAGTGGGTATTACTATTCATAACGACTAGTTTGATTTGTCACGATGTGTTAGAATTTCGAAGTTGCGTACAACACTCACTATTGAATTATTCAAAGAGAAGCGTACCGTGGAAGCTTGGGGTGTTACACTTATGCTTCCTTTTTTACTTGTTATTTGTGTTCTTCCGCCATGGGTGGTTCTGGTTTGAGTTTATTGAGTCTTTATTTCTACTGCATGTTATATATTTATACTCAGACCTTTATTATATCATCCTCTGATGGTATAGCCTCCCCACTATTCCCTATTTACACCCTCAATTCTAGTTGGTAGACTTTGGAATTTGGGGAGGTATTCCTAAGGCTAGTGTCACCCAGCCTGAAAGCATTGTTTGTGTGGCTAATCGGGTCAGGGAAACTACACTTACCTAGAGAGATGATATTTATGAATAGTAAACTTCATGCATATCCATCATTGGATAATGATTTTATAGTAGTAGGATGATACTTAAGTAGTAGCAGAATAATTCTTACATAGAGTAATATGATGTTTATGCATGTTAGGGAGTCATCCTTACATAACAAAAAGAGATGAACCTTTCATATGATAGATAATTTATAAAATTATTCAAGACTTGTAAATTTCATAATTATTTAAATCAATTATAAGACACTTAAAATTACATCAAGACATATCTACTCTTCTCAAAACTTTATCGAAGTGTTATTAAACTAAATACTCAACTCTCTTCATATGTGGTACACTTGGATAGTTTCTCATAATTTATCATAAATCCAACTAGTATATAATATCTCCACTAGATTTATCTTTCAAACTTATACAAACTATTATAGATAGTAATTGTAACCTCATCATATATTGTCTTTAACATATAGAATAACTCTCCAATAATCAAATTTAATATCATTTTCTATGCATTCACCATGGAATCAACTTCATTATTCATTACCCATTATACATGGGAAGCATATTTACTTCATTTTCCAACATGATAAAGATTTTTCATTACATATGTAATGAAAACCACTCCAATAAATTTTTTCTTCTTTAATACACATTGACTTTCCTCATATTGATAACCAATTCACAAAAAAAAGTACAATTTTTAGTTTCACAGAATCCAGGGGTGCTTCAATATGAATTAATAATAATCTCAAGTTTAAGTATCATTACAAATGTTCTCATATACAAATATCCAATGACACATAAACATGTAGAATTACTACCGGTAGATTTATCCTTATAGTCACCCATATTAGATATTATCAAGTGTGAAATTCATTAGATGACTTATCATCCACTTATGAGTATCAAGAACCTGATATTAAAAATAATATGTGTCATTCAATATTATTTTATCCTGACCATGGGACTATATTTAGGAATATGTCATAGCACTACTAGGATCACATCATAGTGGGAAACTTTTATGTACTTTTGATGGGAAAAAATACCCCAAGAACATTATCACATTAATGTGATACAAAATAAAAATCCTCATGTGATAAGATATTTATTAATATTCAATACATTGAATATATATAAGTAATTGTAAGTATAAGGATCATTCTACACATTCTAATAAATAAATATCCAATGACACATAAACCTTTGGAATTCTTATTAGCAGGACTATCCTCATAATCTCCCATCTTGGATATTACCATGTGTGAAATTCATGAGATGAAGTCTCATCCACTTATAAATATAAAGCACCTAATTATCAATATAATATGTGTCCCATAATATATTGTTATTATTACCTTAGGACTATATTTGATAATATGTCATAGGACTATAAGGATCTCATCATATTGGTGAACTGTTATATACTTTTGACGTGAAAAATACCCCAAGAACATTATCACACTAATATAACACAAAATAAAAATCATCATATGATAAGATATTTATTAATATTTAATACATTAAATATATAGATGATATCAAGTCTAATAATCATTACACATGTTCTCATATATAAATATTTAATGACATGTAAACATGTAGATTTCTTAGAGGAGAGTATATCCTCATAATCTATCATCTTGTAGATTTCAAAGTGTGAACTTTATGATATAAATTATCATATGATTATGAGTATCAAGAACTTGATAGTAAAAATGGTGTGTGTCCCATTATAGAATACAATCCTAATTGTAGGACTATATTTAGAAATATGACATCACACTATAAGAATCTCATCATAGTGGGGAACTTCTATGTTCTTTTTATGTGAAAAATACCCCAATAACATTATCACTTTAATTTATAAAAAACTCATCATGTCATGAGAAATTTATTAATATTCAAAACATTGAATATATAGGTAATCTAAAGTAAAAAAGTAGTTTGTTCTTAGGAACTAACTTCAACAGACTCCCACTATACTAGATCCAACCTCTAATGACTTTTAGTCCATTATTTCTTTCATGATATTCATTATTATACTAAGATAAGGCTTTATTAAATGGTATTATTATGGTATCTACTGTGGAAACTATTTTTATTGTGACCTCAACTCTTAGAAAAAAATCCCTCACAAGATGATGCTTCTGAAGTAGAATCTTTGACCACTAGAGATACCTTGGATCCTTGGAAATATCAACTACTCTAGTATTGTCACAAAAGTTTGATGATATATTTACTACAATTCCTAACATCAATATATTATAAAAAAGTATGTGTCTAAACCATGTATTTAGGTGCATCAAAAGCTAAAATATACTCAAACTCTATTTTAGAATAAACGACCACTACTTTCTTTAAGCTCTTCCATCTCATGGATCCTCTATTGAGGATGAAAACATATCTCAATTGTGATTTTATATCTTCTTTATAAATTTGGAAACTATCATATGTATATCTTCTGATAACTAACTCTTGATCTCCACTATAAACCAGAAACATATCCTTAATATGTCTGAGGTACATTAGGATAGTTTTGAATTCCATCCAATAGTAGTCTCTGAGTTCCACTTGATATTTTACTATCATTATCATGGTGTGGGTAACATTAATCCTGGTATATAACATTACATACATGACTGGTTGTATCATTGATGTGTATAGTATCTTTATCATTCTTTATATCTCCCCTCATGTTTAAGTATACATTTCCTAGAGAGATGAATATCATGTGACATTGGAAACAATAATATTTTGGATTTTTTTATACTGAATCTCTTTAGTACCTTTTCAATATGTATACCTTTACCTAGTCCAAGAATCCTCTTAGAGTTATCATAAAGGATCTTGATCCCAAAAATGTATGATGCTTAACCTAAGTCATTCATGGAGAAGTATGTGTTCAACCACATCTTAGTGAAATATAAAACTGATATCTCATTTCCAATTAGTAATATGTTATCAACATATACTATTAGGAAAACAATTACTCTCCCACTAAACCGTTTGGAGACATAGGGCTTACATTCATTATTGAGGAAACCAAATTCCATTTTTCCTTCATCAAAGTGAATTTTATATGACCTGTATGTTTTCTTTAATATATAAATGGATCTATATGATTTTCATACCTTATCAACATCTTTTGGAGTCACAAAACCTTCAGTTTCTCCATATATACATCTTCTTGAAGGTTCTCACTAACTAAGTTTATTTTGACATCCATTTTTTAATTCTCATAATCATGTTAATCTTCTATGGAAGGTATAATTTTGATGGATTTCAGCAGAACAATTGTAGAAAAGATTTCATCATAATCAATGTCTTGATGATGTTTAAACCCTTTTGATATAATTCAATCCTTATAGGTTTTGGATCTAACTTTCATTTCTAGTTTCTTATTTAATTCCTATTTTTAATAAATGGGATTTATATCCACTATAGTATTTACTAAAATATAAAGTTGGTTTTGGTATATTGAATACATTTTATAATTCATGGCTTCTTTCCATCTAGTAACTTCTATGACACTTACTATTTCCTTATAGGACATGGGTTCATTATTATACACTAATAATGATTCAATGCCCTTAATGACTAGAAAATAATATCTTTTTGGTTCTATAACCTCTCTATTACTCCTATGTAGTAATTTTGTCTCTGGAATGTCCTCTTCCATGGGGCTTTAGGGAATTTTTTCCTATTCCAAATCATCTGTATCTTGATCCTTAACTTTATCAAAGTTAATATTGTTGCCACATCTCTTTTCGAGATATGATCCCTCCCAAGAAAGATGGTTCATTTTTCAACCACAATTATTTTGTCTGATGGTTCATATAGGTAACATATTTTATTTTTTTGGATATCCTATAAAGATAAACTTAGTGCCTTAGAGTGAAATTTTATTGTCGGACATATCCTTACCAAATGTTTTGCAACCCCAGACTCATATATGTAAAAACATTAGTTTATTTTGATACCAAATCTCATATGTAATACCAATTTTCACTTTAGTTAACACCAAATTTATAATATGCATCATTTTTTGTAAAGTGTATCCCCAAAATGATAATGGAATACTTTTATGACTCATCATTGATCTCTCCATGTCTAATAAGGTTAAATTAATCCTTTAACTTACACCATTAAATTGTGGTGTATAAATATGAGTGAGTTGGGATAGTACCCAAACTCCCATAAATAGTCAATAAACTCTTGGTTAAGATATTATATTCCTTGTTCTAAGTGTAGTTTCTTTATTTTATTACCAAATTGATTCTCAAATTAATTCTTGTACACATTTGATTTCTCAAAGGAATCCAACTTATGCCATATTAGGTATACATATCTATATCTATTAAATTCATTCATAAAAGTTAAATAAAGTATTTGTATCGACCCCTTACTTCATTTTTGTGGTCCAATTCTTCTTTCAAAATCCCTTCATGATACATGAAAAATAGACAACATCTTTTTCTCTTTACTTCCCCTTGATCTTCCTCCTATTAGTTGAACACTATGAAGAATCCTCAGACTTAGAGTTAGTATTAGGGTCTCTATATTTTCAATTCCTATAATTCACCATAAGTACGTAAGGATTCTCATGATTTATGTCCTTATATACTTAGTGAATAAAATTAAGAAGATATGGGAGATACTTCTCTATGTTGTTTATATTGAAATTCACAATGAATCTGGAGAATATATAAAGGAGTCAAGAAATTATAAATTTTTTGTGCAATTCATTAGTCATTTTAAACCCTATAACATATAAACACTCAATATATCAAATCATCTTAACTACTTAAGGCCCAACTTTCAAATCCTCTTCAAATTTTCATGAAAATAGTGCCTTTGGAAATCTCATATCTCTCATAACTAGCTCTCTCCTACCACTCATGTCAATATCTCTCTTGAAAAATATCATGGAGATGGGTTATCATAGTATATGAATCCATGTTTTAATATTACTTATGAATTTAACTAAACATGTGACTCATCTCTTTATTAGGTGGATTGATAACTGAGATCTATGTCATGTAAATCTTCCATTCCTAGCATAGTACAATGCATTAGTACTTGAAACACTTTTATAAGTTTTTTTCAAAGAGAAAATATTCTTTATTTGTTATAGATCGCAGGGATATTTATGTCAATGAAATTTTAATTTTCTATAACAATATAAAATTATATTTTAGTTATTTATCTTGATTACCAAAATATATGAGGTAAAATAATTTTAATTATTATATTAGTCTCCCACTATTTTATCAAGCCCCAATATCCCTTTCTATTGAATTTATAATGACCCATTGTGTTGAAATTCTAGTGGAAAGGATCCATATTTTTTTCCCATAATACAAACTTTGACCTGAAAATTTATTCAAAGTTGTTTAGGTAAGTGGTATTTCAGACTTCTAGCTTGCAACTCATTGATCAGTTGAGTGGACCCCCCAATCCTAGAATCCTGAAATGAATTTCCTTAACACTTACCTTTAAGTTACACCAAGTCATGATTTTTTAGTAAAACCTTAATACTAACTTAGATAAGTTGACCCAAAACCTTATTTGTAACTCCTTGATAATTTATAACACCATAACTTTGGTTGGACAAGCACTTTGAACTATGGTTCCATTCATAACTTAAGCAATGGAAGACTTTTGATTAATATTTACTTTAGTAATTTTATTTATTTATGTGTAAATTTATTTATTTTATCCCTTTCATGTCTTGTTAATATTATATGGATTTTATGTAATTAATTAACCTTGTTTTGGTAAAATAATTTATGCATAATTCATTTATTTTACTTAATCTTTCATGTCTTATTATCTTGTTTAGTATATGTGATCACATTTAACATCATATAAACATGAATCATATAAAATATATAACCCTTAACTAAGAAAAAATAAAATAAATAAAGTGAATTAATCATGATATTTTTAATGGTTAATTTATCGAGCGATTGATAAATCAACCTATGACCCTAGGAGAATACTCCTTGAGTTGGTACTGGCTCTAGTTGCAGAATTCCACCATCAACTTTAGTATCTTCTCAGTTGGATTCACCTACGATCATGTTTTGAACCACATACTCTCCTTGGAGCTCCATCCTTTACATGTTTTAGTCGCACATAGATGAAGGGAACTAAGGACATGGGATACATAAAATAAATCATGATCATGTTAATCCTGCAAAATAAATCTGGGAGAGATGACATACAAGACATCATATTTATTTTAATAAAACTTTATTACATATAAAAAATATATAAAATTATAAAATTAAATATAAAATCATCTCATAAATTGGTTATTCATTATCATGATCAATCACATACATGAAAAACATCACATTTATACATACTAGCATTCATTTCAAAGCTCTCTTATTTAATTAATAAAAAATTCTCTTAGATAAATAATTAATGGTATTATTAATTATTTAATCCTTTATATTAACTATTAATCCAATTAGTCTCAGAGATACATAATATTCCATCCACTTTAATTGTATTTAAATAAATTTATTTAAAACTAGTTAAGTGCACGACATGTACTTGGAGGAAACACAATGTGTACCCATCTGAACTACCTAGTTTCTAGTCCTCATCATGTACTATATAATCACATGGAATGTGAAGCAAATGTAATGTCACATAATTTCATGGAGTGTACTATCAATTTATAACACATGGGAAAGTGATAAATTATGCAATGTGTGCACTTTTAATGCACATGAAGTACATAGTGTATAATTATGATTATAGATAGCATGTAGTTCTAAATTTAATGAAAATTTAATTAGGAATTTAATATTATTTAAACCTTTTCACATGGCATATATTCCAGCTACATATAATGTGGTTAGGTTGAATGTCACAATTAATTTTATTTCCCCTTGAATTAATTTATGTTGTGTACATCCAGGCTTAGCATATAATCTATATAGATACTTATGGGTTATATGGAATGATATTTGGTTATACATTATGTAATTCGTCTATCCATATTTACTCTTCTTTAAGTCTTTACACGTCATATAATAAATGATGGTTTTAGGCACATTGGAAGCAACTATTTGGCATATCCAACTTGTCTATTTTTCATAATAAATTAATAATAAGAGATGTACATGATGAAGAACATCATGACCAATGAAATTAAATTGGATATTAATTAACTAGTTAATATTGGAACTAGAAGGAAGGATCATCACATGTAATTTATAATTAATTAATATATATATTTAAAATTACCTTGTATTTTAATTATTTATTCATTGATGATTTAGTTGAATTATCTCAATATATCTTCATTGTGTTATAGGGTCTGAGGATAGAATCCTTGTAACAGTTATCTACACATACTCTAAAATATCATAACATCATTGAAGAATCATCAGGTGTGAGCATGGTCAATTTTGATCACTTGCATCATTCATCATTCATCATAGGAAGAATCTCTTCATGGGTGAAGGATTCTTAAGGATCTCTCAAAGGCTTGAGAGGTTAGAGGAGGTTTGGTGCTCTTATTATTAAGTGTGTTATTAAGAGGATTCTCTCCAGGGATTGAGATAATTATCTCTAGGTTTATTGTGAAAAACAAGTGGCTAACCCTATAAAGTGATATAAGCATGAATTTATACAGCTAGGATAGGGTCAGTAGTTGCACATAGTCCCTTATCCATCCCTTATTCCATAGTAAACCCCATGTCTAATAATAATATAAATATTATTATTATTTTATTGACATGTGAAACACTTATAGGTAATTAAATTTAATTTGTTAAATAAATAAATTATTATTTATTTAAATGATATATAATATATCATTTCTATTCGGACCATTAAACTTAGTTTGAAACCCTCCTCAATATTTATCGAGCCTTAAGTAATGAATATTTATTTAATAAATAAATATTACTGTTGGTCGGAGTGGACACTCAAGAGGGGGGGGTGAATTGAGTTCCAATTAAAATTTCTATTTAAAAACATTGTCTTAAAATCCCCCAAATAAAACACAGAATTAAACTGTAGTGAATTTATATCAAAATAAAGGTTATGTTAGGTTCTCAAAGGATTGATTATTTCCCAGTTAATCAATTCAGAATAATTGATTAACTTTTGAAACTAACTTACTGATTTAAAACTAATATAAACACTTGCGAGTTTAATTATAAAAGTGACTTTAAAACAGTTTTGGTTTTAAAGTAGTTTGCAGCGGAATAAAAATAACTTTGAAAAAAAATAAGCACAGCAGGTTTAACCAAGAGGTTTAGTCTCAAGCTGAGACTTAGTCCTCTAAAAACTTTATATAAAAGTGATCCATACCCTGGATCGGGGATTACAACAGCATGTAACTGTCCAGGTCCAAGACCTCTACCATTGTTATTCGTGGGAACAAAAACAACAGCAAACCAGCTGTCCAGGTCACGCACGACCTCTACCACTGTTATCCGTGGGAACAAAAACAACAGAAAACCAGCTGTCCAGGTCACGCACGACCTCTACCACTATCCCAGTGGGAAATAAAAGATGCAAGATTTTGAGTGAGGATTCACAGATCCTCCAGTTAAAGTACAAGAGACAGTGTGTGTGTAAAATACAGCAGATAACACACACTGCTCAATATGTAAAAAAGATAAATCACAGAGGCAAAGATTTGGAGTTTAGAAATGGCTCTAGTGATTGCAGTGTAGCTCTGGACTCCTTTGGATTGATCAGAATTGGTTCTGAGTCCTCTTCTGGTTTGTGTCTAGAAAACAGAGTGTCGTCTGCTTCCTTGACTTCCAGGTTCAGAGATAGAGAAAAATTAGTCGAAGAAATTCTTGTGTTATGTTCTCATTCTCAGCTCTTCACTGGTATGCAGCGATGAATGAGCTCTTCGTGTAAGTTCAGTCATCTCTTTGCATTCACACTTGGTTCCTCGTGGTATGTATATTTCTATGTATTCGCCTATATCTGTCTCTCTTTGTAGTAGCACATCCTTCCTTTATATAGAGCACGAGCTCCAGCAAAAGATGATTTACATTTTGCAGGTACGAGGTACGGTTCCCAGATAACCAACAACACACATTAAATAAATGTCAGTGTATTTAAATATACCTGATATGACCGTTTGTTAGATTAAATAATAATAAAGAACTTTAAAGCAGTGTCGGGTTCTGTCTCTGAAACGGTAGCTTTGGATAGTGGTAGGAAGATGTCTTGGTAGGCTGAGTAACGGTAGACTTGAGTAACAGTAGCCTTTCTATCAGTAACCTTTTTATATCGGTAGGCTTAGTATATCGGTAACCTTCCGCGTATCGGTAGACTTGCATAACGGTGACCTTCGAGTATCGGTAGGCTTTGATGTAACGGTAACCTTCTTATATCGGTAGCAGTAGCTCTATCTTGTATCGGTAGATCTATATCAGTAAGTCTATTTTGTATCGGTAGCTGTAGGTCTGTCTTGTATCGGTAGACTTCCTTTGATAATAGTAGCTTCAACATATCGGTGGACTTGTGTGTATCGGTAGCTCTATTCTGTAATGGTGGACTTTAATGTAATGGTGACTAGTCTGTATTGGTAGCTCTGTTCTGTTTTAGCATTCTATTGGCAGAATAGGTTAAGTCAGAGTGTACAAACATCCAGTAACCGAAAGACTAATATTTAAACATAGAACAATAGAACAATACTTAAAGCAAATAAATAGCTATATTCCAAAATAAGTATTTAACCAGTTATCAACTAGGGATTAACAAAATACAAATAAGAATAATTGGGATTATCAAAATATAATAAAGCAACTAGATTCCCAGAGGGTTCAACAATCTCCCCCTTTTTGATAATCACAGCTTATGCCAAAGAAAAATTGAAATAGTATCAGAGCAAAAAGTGGAAAAGAAATTAGCATCAGAGGAGAAGGTTCTTTTGTTTTTTTCAGAACAAAACTTCCATATCCTCCCCCTTTCAATTGTACTGCAAGATTCTCTCTTAAGTCTGTTTCTCAAGTCACAGTTTCTCATTCCCCCTTTGTGTGTTTCTCCCCCTTTGTTAACTCTTAGGTCTCATTTCTTATTTTCTCTCATTGGTGCATTTACTCATTTTCTACCCCTTTGTGATTAACAAAAATAAGGGTAGCAGAGAAAAGATAAAGATTAGCAGAGAATAAATGACAAAGTAATAGAAACTCAGTAAAGTAGAGAATGAAGAGGAATTTCATTAATATACAGACGATACACTGATAAAATCAGAACAAAAAAATACAAGTGAATCCTATCAAAAAAATCTAGAAACACTCAATACTTCTCCTGAACAGGTGTCTTCCCCTTAGGATCATCAGAGGGTTTCGGAATGGTTGATGGCACAACTGGTGGTTCAGCTACAGAAACTATACCGGATCTGAAATTTGTGCTCCTCTGAGTGATGATCAGTGTCAAGCTCCTGATGGCTTGAACTAGAGTCAATTGAGGAGCACTCCCAGAGGCAGAAGCCGGAAGGGTAGGAGGTACAACTACAGGTCTTTCTTCCACATGCAAGAATGGTAGTAGCAGATTCCTGAAATCCATTATAATGCTTCCTCCTCTCTCCATTGCAGACACAAAATCATCTCTATTTTCAATGAATTTATCCAAAGAAGGAGTCAGCTCCCTAAGCTTACTAACATGTTCTCTGAAGGCTTGGGTTACTGGAGGTAACTTCATATTTTCTAGTAAGATCTTGAAATGGTTTGTCAGCTGATGCTTGGTATAAACCTTTTCAAAATAGGCATCCACCTTATTCTTGATTGCCTCTTGAGAAGCAGTAGCTGCCCGCAGGTGATCACAAACAAAACTACTAACTTCCCTAGTTGTAGCAAGAATCTGAGTATCTGATGCACCACTGGGACTGGCCTTAGCCAATTCTTCTTGAAAAATAGAGAGGATCTGATCAAGGTTCACACTGGAGCTAGTTGAGGGAAGAGGTTTCATAGAGAAGGCCACTGTCTCCTTGAAGGATTGAGTCAGACTACTAACTACCTTCTGAACAAGTTCATCCTGACTGTTCAGATGTTCTTTGACTGACTTCTTAAAGGACTCAAAAACATCCACACATTTCTTGACCACTTCTTTTATATATTGAATGTCAAAGTTTACTTGAGTTTGAGAGCTATGCATGGTAGTCAGAGAAGCAATCGATTGTCTCAAAGAAACTACAGCTCCTGTCCAACTCTCAATATGAGTGTGGCACACTTTAAGTTCATCCATCATTTCTTTCACAGGACTGGATACACCATATCCAATGGATAACTCAAGGGATTTCTCCATGATTTTCATCTCTTCAACCATACTTTTCTTCATATATGCCACTGATTCCCTTATTGCTTCTTTTAATTCAGCTTTTAAGGACTCAAGGTCCTCCTTGGTTGCCACATATTCATCCATAGTGGGTAAGGTAACTGATTCCTTTTGGGGCTGGTCTTCCTCATCATAATATCCATAAGAAAGTCCAAGAATCATATATCTGGGATCTGATGTCCAACCTTCAATGTCATATAGCACTGATACTGAGCCAAGATTCTCCCCCTCACTTGGAACATTCTCCTGAGGAATCTCTTCCAACTGTTCTTCCTGAGGTAATTCTGCAATTTCCTCTACAATTGTAGCAGGTTCAATAGCCATTTGTTCTGAGTCATTAATGACTCTCTCATCAACAGGTGTCGCTGCTACTTCTTCCTGATCAGGCACTGTCCTGACTGTACTATCTATCAGAGGACTCAAACTCAGCTCTTTTTTAACATTTTTCTCATCATATTCTTCACCATCAGCCTCCTTTTCTCCATTAACATCATGATCAGATTCGATTGCCTCATCCTCCTCAGAGGTGTCCTTGACAACATACTGGCATGCTTCTTCTCCTTCTTCTGTAGTCTCTGTATCACTGTCCTTCCAGACAGTTTCTCTCTTTGGTAGCCTTTTTGGAGGGCTAGCTTCTCCATAAGAAATAACTTGATGTACAGGTCTAGGGGGTAAGTCTGGGTCTCCTCCTTCCTCTACTGATGTATCTTCCTCCTCAGCTTCAGCTACATCACTGTAGACCGGTTCTGGCTCATCTGGTCCAAGACCAGGATCCCTCACATCCTTTGGTCTAGAAGGATGATCCACAGGAGTGAACTTTTCATAAATTTTTCCATCATCATTAACCAATGATTTCTTCCCAGGATTCCAGCTGACCTTCATGTATTTACAGACAGTTCTTGTAATACAGAAATTTTCCTTAACCACTACCATCTCATCCTGAGGTCCAGCTACCTCTTTCACTTTTAGCATCATAGAAATTAGCTTTGAGAAAAACAGTGCATTTGATTTGGACTTTGGTCTAGTCATATCTTCCACTTAAACTATAATCAGTCTACATAGATTGATTCTCACACTGTGCTTCAGCAAATACAACAAATATATGTCTTGGAATCTCAAAGTAGCAAAATCTCCTCTTCTAGGACTAACAACATGATGGATAAATTTAAACAACAGCTTATCTTCTCCTGTCATCTCTGCAGCAATCACCTTTCTAGGGGTCCCATTCCCTTTAAGCTCCAGCAAAGCATCTTCATATTGAAATACATCACTGGTCGAAGGTACAAACTTTGAGTAGAACGCATAATCTCCTTCATGTGGAACTCTTAAGTTCCTAGCCCATTCCACTGAAGTAAAATATACTTCCCGACCATTTACCACAAAAATCATTCTACTTTCTTCTTCAGACATTTCAAAACGAACGAATTCATATAACTGTTTCACCAGTCCTGGATAATAAGGTCCATTGTTGTTTGCAAAGCACTCAGTCCAACCTTGTTCTTCTAAAACTTTAAGAACTAAGGACTTTCTCTCCATGAGCCATTCTGCACACACCTCTTTCTCAACGACAATCTCTCGCTTTGATAGATGCGGGTTTATTGGATTTCTTCAAGCTATACTTCCACTTCCACTGGTACTAGAATTTTCTACTTTCTGTCTTTTCGCTTGCGGCTCATCACTCCCATCTGTAACCTGGGGTCTCTTGACACTGGCCATTACAGATTCGAGGTTTAGGGTTTTGCGTCTTGATAGGGTTAGGTTGGAGGGATTCGAACAGACGAGTTCGTGGTGAGATTGAGTGAAGTCTAGACTCGGTTTAATATCATTTAGGATTCACAAATAAAATAAATCATATATATATATATAAAAATTGATGTCTCGGCTTTAAAGAAGTTTAAAACAGCACGAGATGTACTGGTAAAGTCTCCTAACGGTGAGGTCTTCTAACGGTGAGGATTCTCTAACGGTGAGGTCTTCTAACGGTGAGGTTTCTAACGGTGAGGTCTCTAATGGTGAGGTATTCTAACGGTGACGTCTTCTAACGGTGAGGTTTCTAATGGTGAGGTCTTCTAATGGTGAGGTTTCTAACGGTGAGGTTTCTAACAGTGAGGTTTCTAACAGTGAGGTTTCCTAACGGTTTAAGGGTAAGTTATCATTCCTAATTCGTGTCTAATGAAACTTAATCTTTCTAAACTTAAAGACTTAGTGAAAATATCATCTAATTGAAGTTCAGTGCCTATAAATTCAAGTGTTATATCACCTCTTTGATAATGATCTCTTAAAAAGTGGTGTCTAACATCAATGTTTTTTGTTCTAGAGTGAGACACAGGGTTCTTAGAGATGTTAATCACAATAGTGTTGTCACAGTTAATTGAAACATGTTTAAAATCAAATCCATAGTCCAATAAAGTTTGTTTCATCCACATAATCTTTGCATAGCAACTACCAGCAGCTATATACTCTGCTTCAGCAGTAGACAATGCAACTGAGTTCTGCTTCTTACTACACCATGATACTAGGGACTTTCCAAGTAAATGACATGTTCCAGAGGTGCTTTTTCTATCTAACTTGCATCCAGCAAAGTCAGCATCCGAATAACTTATTAAATCAAATGTTTGTCCTTTTGGGTAAAACAATCCCAAATTAGCAGTATTTTTAAGATATTTGAAAATCCTTTTAACAGCAAGTAAGTGTGACTCTTTAGGGTTAGCTTGAAATCTTTCACACATACATACACTAAACATAATATCAGGTCGACTAGAAGTAAGATAAAGTAAACTCCCAATCATACCTCTATAATTAGTTTGATCAACCGGTTTACCAGTTTCATCAATATCCAATTTATAGGTGGTACTCATAGGTGTATCACTTCCCTTAATACTATCCAAACCAAAACATTTTAATAAATCTTTAGTATATTTACTTTGATTCAGAATAATACCATCTTTAGTTTGAAAGATTTGAAATCCAAGAAAGTACTTAATCTCTCCCATTAAACTCATTTCAAACTCATTTTGCATAACCTTTGAAAAATCAGTACATAAAGAATTTTTAGAAGATCCAAAAATAATATCATCAACATAGATTTTTACTATTAAAACATCTTTTGAAATCCTTTTTATAAAAAGAGTGGGATCAGCAATTCCTTTTGAAAATCCTTTTGAAATAAGAAAATTTTTAAGTCTTTCATACCAAGCTCTTGGAGCTTATTTTAAACCATATAAAGCTTTAGAAAGTTTAAAAACATGATTTTTAAAATGAGGATTTGAAAAACCAGATGGTTGTTGTACAAAAACATCTTCGGCAATAAAACCATTTAAAAAAGCACTTTTCACATTCATTTGATATAACTTGAAATTCAGATGTGATGCATAGACAAGTAAGATCCTAATAGCCTCTAATCTAGCTACAGGTGAAAAGGTTTCCTCATAGTCAATTCCTTCTTCTTGATTGTAACCTTGTGCAACTAGCCTAGCTTTGTTTCTAATAATGTTTCCAGATTCATCAACTTTATTTCTAAACATCCATTTTGTGCCTATGGTTAAAGTGTCCTTAGGTCTTTCTAATAATTTCCAGACTTTGTTTCTTTCAAATTGATTTAGTTCTTTTTGCATAGCCATTACCCAAAATTCATCATTGATAACATCATTGATATTTTTATGTTCTAACTGTGAAAGAAAAGCTTGATGTTCAACCTGATTTCTTAGAGAATCTCTAGTATGTGTTCCTCTATCTAAATTACCTACAACAGCATCTAAAGTATGGTTCTTTAGAGTCCTAGTTGGTCTAGAAAAGTTAGGACTAGAGATTTCAGGTTCATCTATAGGTTGGGAATCAACAGAAGCAGGTTCTGGGAAATTTCCAGAACTGGATGTTTTTACTATAGGTCCACTGTCCTTATCATTAAGGTTCAAAGCAGATAGATCATCTTCAAGATTTTCAAGAGAGGTCTTAGGTTCATGTGGATCAGTTTCATCAAATTTGATATGAACAGATTCCTCCACACATTTGGTTCTTTTATTGAAAACTCTATAGGCTTTACTATAAGTAGAGTAACCTAGGAAAATTCCTTCATCACTCTTGGATGAAAACTTGTCAAGATTGTCTTTGGTGTTGAGAATAAAGACTTTGTAGCCAAAAACTGTGAAGTAGTTAACCTTAGGTTTCCTATGGTTCCATAACTCATAAGGGGTCTTCTTAAGAACAAATCTGGTCAAGACTCTATTGATAACATAACAAGATGTATTTATAGCTTCATCCCAAAAATAAATAGGTAGGTCATACTCATTGAGCATGGTTCTAGCAATTTCTTGCAGGGTTCTATTCCTTCTTTCCACTACACCATTCTGCTGGGGTGTCCTAGGGGCAGAGAAATTGTGACTATAGCCATTGTGTGAGCAGTAGAATTCAAACTCATGATTTCCAAACTCACGACCATGATCACTTCTCAAGGTTTTGATCTTAAGTCCACTAATATTCTCTACAGATTTGGAATATTTAACAAAGTAAGAACAAGCTTCACTTTTGTGAGCTAGAAAATATACCCAAGTATATCTAGAAAAGTCATCTACTAGAACATAGACATAGTGCTTCCCATTTAAACTAGAAACTCTAGAAGGTCCAAATAAATCCATGTGAACCAACTCGAGAGGTTGAGAAGTTGACACTTCTTTCTTTGATTTGAAAGAAACTTTATGTTGCTTTCCCTTTTGACAGGGATTACAAACTTTGTCTGCTTGAAATTCAAGTTTGGGTAGGTCTCTAACTAAGTTCTTCCTAGCAAGTTTTCTAAGTGAATGTACATTGCAGTGTCCTAATCTTCTGTGCCAAAGCCAAGACTCTTTATGAAAAGCATTTAAACAAGTAATATTCTGCTTAGCTAAAGAATTTAAATCAACAACATAAACATTTTCATTTCTTAAAGCAGAAAATACTAAAACATTTTTAGAATTAAAAACATTGCAAGAATCATGTTCAAATTTAACATAAAAACCATAATCACATAACTGAGAAATACTTAACAGATTATGCTTAAGCCCATTAAAAAATAGAACTTTAGAAATTAATACTGAGTCAGTGTTACCAATCTGGCCTAAGCCGATGATTTTTCCTTTTGAATTATCACCAAAAGTGACAAAACCTCCATCAACTCTGACTAAGCTTTTAAAGCATGAGAAGTCTTCTGACATATGTCTTGAACATCCATTGTCCAAGTACCAGGTCTTTCTATAGGAGCTCTTTAATCAGGTTCCCTACAAAACAGATTTAGACAGGAAATGATTTTGGTACCCAGATTTTCTTGGGTCCAGACAGGTTAGACAACAAAACTTTAGGTAACTAGATTTGTCTAATGGGTCTCATAAAATGTCTAGAATCAATAGATTTTGAAAGATAAACTTTATTAGATTTGTAACTATGAATATAAATAGTTGAAGCATATGAACTTCCAGAACTAGCTACATTCTATCCAGATTTAGGAATGAATTTAGTTTTGGTAATTTTCCTTTGTCCAGGTTGGTATCCTATACCATTAGTGTATCTAGGTGCTATTTTCTTACCTAGCATTTGAGTAAGAGTATCTTTACCATTTGTAAACTTTTCTAAGTCTTTCTTAAGTTGCTCATTAGATAATTTTAGTTCAGTATTCTTTTTAAGTAACTGAGCATTCTTTTCAATTTCAATATCAATATCAGATTTATGTTTAACAGTTAAAGCATATTGTTTCTTTAATCCTTTGTATTTGTCTTTCAGCTCATTATAGGTTTCTTCTAACATATCACAATATTCAAACAGTTCATATTTTGTCATGTTTGCTGAGTCAGAATCATCTCCAGAATAATAAGAATTTAAATCAGGGGTTTCAGCTGTTACCTCAGATGTGTTTGTCATAAAACACATATTTGCCTTATTTTTGGATTCAGTCTCAGAGGCTTCAGATTCACTAGAGCTATCCTCAGAAGTGCTCCAAGTATCCTTAATAGCCTTTTTGTACTTATTGTCCTTGTAATCATATTTCTTCTTGTACTTCAGCTTTGGATAGACTGCTTTTATATGTCCTTTTCTTTTGCACTCATAGCAGACAACTTCATCTGATTTGTCAGATTATTTCCAATCCTTTTTCCAATGTCCCTTGCTATCATACTTACTTTTGTAATTTGATTTTCTGAAAAACTTCTTCTTCCTATAGAACTTCTTAAACCTTCTGGCAATGTGATCCATCTCAGCATCACTATCAGAAGCACTTTCATTATCTTCACAGCTTGAACTTTCATTTATAGCTTGGAGCTTCTCCTTATCCTTGTTCTTTGAAGTTGAAGTCTTGAACGCAACAGAATTCCTTCTTGGTTCATCTTCTTCTTCTTTGTTCACTTTGAGTTCTTCTTCATACATCATCAGCTTGCCAATTAATTCCTTGACTGGAAGTTCACCAATATCACACGACTCTCTAATTGAGACAGAAGTTCCTCTCCATCTTTCAGGTAGGCATCTCAGTATTCTCATGATCTGTTCCCTTGATGGAACATCCTTCCAGAGAATTCATTGTGTTGAAAATTTCATTAAACCTGAGATACATGTCAGAAATGGGTTCATCAGGCTTCATCTTAAAATTATCATACTTAATAGTATAAGTGTTCAATCTCATTTCCTTAACATTAGTTGTTCCTTCATGAGAAACAGCTAAGGTATCCCAAATTTCATAAGCAGTTTTACAAGAAGATATTCTATTAAACTCTTCATCTCCTAAAGCACAATACAGAGCATTCATAGCTTTACAATTATTTTTGTAGGCTGTCTTAGTAGCTTCATTCCAAGTAGATCTAACAGTAGTAGGAATTTTATATTCTGATTCTATAGCAGTCCAAATATCAAAACCCATGCTCTCTAAATGAATTTTCATCTTGATTTTCCACTGAGCATAGTTAGTGCCATTGAAAAAGGGTGGTCTATTGGTAGAAACACCTTCAAGTTTGTTATCCATGATAACTTACTAAAATCAAGGATTTTAAAGAGATAAAAATTTAGAAGTAACAGAAATTTTAAGAACTTTAAAATACAACTAAAATCACAATTGAAAAACAGAGTACAAAATATTTTAAACAGCCTCTGATACCAAATGTTGGTCGGAGTGGACACTCAAGAGGGGGGTGAATTGAGTTCCAATTAAAATTTATATTTAAAAACATTGTCTTAAAATCCCCCAAATAAAACACAGAATTAAACTGTAGTGAATTTATATCAAAATAAAGGTTTTGTTAGGTTCTCAAAGAATTGATTATTTCCCAGTTAATCAAATCAGAAGAATTGATTAACTTTTGAAACTAACTTACTAATTTACAACTAATATAAACACTTGCGATTTTAATTATCAAAGTGACTTTAAAACATTTTTGGTTTTAAATTAGTTTGTAGTGGAATAAAAATAACTTTGAAAACAAATAAGCACAGCAGGTTTAACCAAGAGGTTTAGTCTCAAGCTGAGACTTAGTCCTCTCAAAACTTTATATAAAAGTGATCCACACCCTGGATCGGGGATTTCAATAGTATGCAACTATCCAGGTCCAATACCTCTACCACTGTTATCTGTGGGAACAAAAACAACAGCAAATCAGTTGTCCAGGTCACGCACGACCTCTACCACTGTTATCTGTGGGAACAAAAACAACAGCAAACCAGCTGTCCAGGTCACGCACGACCTCTACCACTATCCCAGTGGGAAATAAAAGATGCAAGAGTTTGAGTGAGGATTCACAGATCCTCCAGTTAAAGTACAGGAGACAGTGTGTGTGTAAAATATAGCAGATAACACACACTGCTCAATATATAAAAAGATAAATCATAGAGGCAAAGATTTGGAGTTTATAAATGGCTCTAGTGATTGAAGTGGAGCTCTGGACTCCTTTGGATTGATCATAATTGGTTCTGAGTCCTCTTTTGGTTTTTTTCTGGAAAACAGAGTGTCGTCTTCTTCCTTGACTTCCAGGTTCAGAGATAGAGAAAAAGTAGTCGAATAAATTCTTGTGTTATGTTATTGTTCTCAGCTCTTCACTGGTATGCAGTGATGAATGAGTTCTTCATGTAAGTTCATTCGTCTCTCTGCATTCACACTCAGTTCCTCGTGGTATGTATATCTCTATGTATTCGCTTATATCTGTCTCTCTTTGCAGTAGCACATCCTTCCTTTATTTAAAGCACGGGCTCCGAAAAAAGATGATTTACTTTTTGCAGGTACGAGGTACGGTTCCCTGACAACCAATAACACACATTAAATAAATGTCAGTGTATTAAAATATACCTCATATGACCATTGGTTATATTAAATAATAATAAAGAACTTTAAAGCAGTGTCGGGTTCTGTCTCTGGAACGGTAGCTTTGGATATCGGTAGGTAGATGTCACGGTAGGCTGAGTAACGGTAGACTTGATGTGTAATGGTAGACTTGAGTAACGGTAGCCTTTCTATTGGTAACCTTTTTATATCGGTAGGCTTAGTATATCGGTAACCTTCCGCGTATCGGTAGACTTGCATAACGGTGACCTTCGAGTATTGGTAGGCTTTGATGTAACGGTAACCTTCTTATATCGGTAGCGGTAGCTCTGTCTTGTATCGATAGATCTATATCGGTAAGTCTGTTTTGTATCGGTAGTTGTAGGTCTATCTTGTATCGGTAGACTTCCTTTGATAATAGTAACTTCAACATATCGGTGGAATTGTGTGTATCGGTAGCTCTGTTATGTAACGGTGACTAGTCTATATCAGTAGCTCTGTTATGTTTAAGCATTCTATTGGAAGAATAGGTTAAGTCAGAGTGTACAAACATCCAGTAACCGAAAGACTAAAATTTTAACATAGAACAATAGAACAATACTTAAAGCAAATAAATAGCTAGATTACCAAATAAGTATTTAACCAGTTATCAACTAGGGATTAACAAAATACAAATAAGCATAATTGGGATTATCAAAATATAATAAAGCAACTAGATTCCCAGAGGGTTCAACAATTACTACATTATTTGATGATAGATATAATAAATATTTTATTTATTAAATCTTGAGAATAAATATCAATTATTATTTAACTAACATATTTATTCTTCCAAACAACTCGTGATTAAATATTAGTGATCAACCAATCCAAAATAATTATTAAACCACAAAAATGGAATAATATTTATTCTAAATAGTAAAATTCAAATAAAATTTAACTAAGATTATAGATACACTTAGTGTGTGACCCTCTAAACCCCTTTCTCAATGGAATTATGTGAAACCGCCCAAAATCCAAGGGTGGCATCTTGTAACATGCCAATACACCCATAGAAAAAGAATTTAATGTCACAATGACATATAGCCTCACATGAATGCTCACTGTGAAATATAATCCCTATACCATGATATCTATAATCAAGTAGGTTTCATGATGGTGTCATCAACCTATGTGCTTGATGTCTCTTTCTTTGGATTTCTGTAATTGAACCTTCCCACAGAACACCATATCCATGGATTAATTTAGGATATCCAATTCCCATAAAAGGTCCTAAGATATCAACTTATATTAAAGAATAGAAGGGATGTATCTTTTCTCATATTATTCATTAATACAATATCACTCATGATGCACCCAACGTATCCTATTTCTCTATGAACATATGTCATCATAGTTTTTATCAATACATCAAAGTACATGACTAATGATATACATTAATAATAATCATAAATTATAAGGATCAATACACATGTGTTCATATAAAAACATACAATAACACATATCAATGTGGATTTCCTATTGGTGGGTCATGTTCTAATAATCTTCTACACTGGAAATCTCCAAGGGTGTGCACCATGAGAAATTTCCTCAAAGTCCTATGAGTCTCTAACCCTGATAGCTTGTATCATTTTCATCCTATAAAATGACATCATCCTACTATAGGACATATATTTATGAATATTTTTATAGTACTTATAGGTTCTCATCATACTTGGGAACTTATATAACCTTTCAGTGTGATAATTACTCTTACAACATTATCACATATTATGTCATGAAAAAGAACAATCATGATATGATAAGAATTTTATCAATGTTCAAAACAATAAATATAGGTAATCATAAAGTATATAATTTTTTTTCAAGGGAACCAAATCCAATAGACTCTCACTTTCACTAGATCCAACTACTAAAAACCTTCAGTTTACTAGATATCACATGATTCTCAGCCTTCTTGAAAGATAAGGCTTAACTTTAATGTTTCACCATATTCTCTTCTGTGGAAACTCTTCTCACTGTAACTCTACCCCCTAATAAAAATCCATAAAAATATGATACTTCTGGATCATGTTCTTTTTTTGTGACCTTGTATCCTTTGTGAGTGCTACCACTATAGTATTATCATAATATAATGTGATAGGTTATTTACTTCTAAGATCAACATCAATATCTTGTAAAAAAATTCATATAAAAACAACTTATTTGGCTATATTAAAATATGTTATATACTTAGACAGTAATGTATAATTGATGAAAACTAGCTACTTTGAACTCTTACATTTCACATCTCATATGTTGAGATTGGATATATATCCCAACTATAACTTCATATTATTATGATCTATCTAAAAGATAGTATTTGTATAAACCCTAATGACTAGCTTCTCATATCCTCTATATGATAGAAATATATCCTTACTTTCCCTTAAATACTTAAGTATATCCTTAAAATAAGTCCAATGATGTCCACCTAGATCATCTTAATATCTTCCAACCATGCTCAAGTTATAGGAAATATCAAGCCTGGTATATAACATGGAATATATGATTGATTTTATCATAGAAGCGACTGTTATCTTACTCATTTTATCTTTTTCATGTTTTTTCTGAGGAAACATTTTCTTGGAAAGATGTATACCATGTGACACCAAAACTAATACCCTCTTGGATTGTTCTAAACTAAATATCTTTAGTATCTTCTAAATGTATATACTATGACTTAGTCCAAGTGTCCCCTTGGGTTTATCATAAATGTTCTTGATGATAAGGATGTAGGATGCTCCACCTAAGTATTTCATAGAGAATCACTTGTTCAACCAATATCTAACTAACTACAATATTGGTATATCCACTAGTATAAATAGTGGCTTCAATGTCAAAAATATGATGTTGGTTTCTTATAAACCGATGCAAAAAAAAGTTTGCAGATAATTTTTTGTTTCTGTTTTGTCCAAAACCGATGCTAAAAAAAGACAAAAACTATTGGCATTGGTTTAAGTAAAAACCAATGGAAAATTTAAAAAAACTATTTTTGGTTTTTACTGAAACTGATGCAAAAACTTTAAAAAAAATTGTAGCGGTTTCTATAAAAATTGATGCCAAAAACCATTTAAAAAAAACCCAAACCCCAAAAACCCTTATTTCAATTATTCTAAACTCATTTAATCTCGATTAATGACACCACCAAAGGCTGCCTGAGGAACCTCAATGGTGATTTTACTCAGTTTTCTTTGATTTTCAATCATTATTTCACAACCAATAGTCCTTATTCTTTCATATTTTGTCTTCATTTCACCATCCACAGAATTATTTAGTCTCTAGAACCCCTATTCCGGCATATTATCAACCAAGTTTTGATTTTTTTTCTTGTTTATTATTTATTTATACAATGTTTTTTGTTATATTTTGAAGTGTTTATTCTACCAATGAATTCAAGGCTTAAAATCTAGATTACGGGTCAATTTTACATTATTGAACTACAAATTTTGTAAGTTAATTTTTAAATTTGAAGATGAATTATTTATCATTTAGTTATAATTTTGAGTCATTACATCATTTTTTTGTATTCATTTGATTGTTAATTATAAATTTTCTTGTTAAAGTTTTTTTAATTTTTTAAATTTTTTATTTGATGAAATTATGAAATGGTTTTTCTTAAAAAGATATATACATATATGTGTGTGTGTGTCTATGTGTGTGTGTGTGTGTCAGTTGAAATTAGTAGCTATGATCTTTTTCATTTTTGTTTCTAACCCAATTATATACTTTTGGATCAGCACGACACACATCACGAAAATATAGAGTCATATATTTCATAATATCAATAAACATTTTTGTCTTAATAAAAAACATTTTTTTCATTCATTTAAACCAAAATAAATATTGGATGATAATGATAACCATCCTAATTTTTAATCTTCATCCTAAAAATGGTAATTCAAGAGATTATTTTGATCAAATATATACATTACTTTTAACCCATGTTATTTATGTTTGGGGATTTCAATCAAAGAGTTTTTTATATTTTCTTTTTATTATAGATAATGCTTCATTTGACCTATATTTTTTACCCTATAAAATCTAAATTTTTTGTTAATAATGAAAATTTGAATTTATCTTTAACGTTATTTATTCTAGTTTAACTAATGATAAATATCAATTTTTATCTTAAAGGATCTAGGTAAAATGGAAGTAGTGTTATGTGATAGTTGTTTAAAAAAATTATCTAAATTCGAAAAAAGTATCCCTATTTATTTCATATGATCATTTATCATTGTTTATATTTAATTATTTAAATAAAATAAATACCAAGAGTAATTTATTTTTGATTTTATTCCTAATAATTATTGATATTTTCCACCTAATTACCAATCATTTTTATTGTATGTTTTTTGGTTTAAAATTTATCTATTTATATATATATATTTATTTATTTAAATGTTTATATTCTTTAAAATATTCTCCAATTATATTGCAATATTTGGTATTGAATGGATCATAATTGGATAAATGTACAAATAGACACTAGTGAAGGCTCCTTCTTGGCATCCCAAAGACCCAGGATCAAATCTAGTTAGGGATTAATTTTTGGGCTACTGTAGAAATACTATAGTAGGTACTATAGTAGCAGTGGGCTATAGCGGCAATAATACTGTATCAGTGGAGGAACTATAGTAGGAATTGTAGTGGCGACGGTATTGTATTAGGTACTATAGTAGCCCGGGTACTGTAGTAGTACTATTCACCGAAGGGCCCTTTGGGCCAAAAAATGGGATTTCATGCCTTGTATTAAGCCCACATAGTCTTGGACCTTTGGGATATGTAATGGGTCTCCCTCTACCCAGTTTGAAAGAGTTATTTTCTTTAAATAATAAATGAGGCTTCGGCCCCAACAAAAAAAAACTAGTGAATATAAAAAAGTATTTGATGATTTCTTAGAATTTTCTAAAAAAATATTCAAAACATGTATTTGATTTTTTTCTATGTGTAAAGTGTTTGAATATAAGAAATTTAACTCAAAATAAATCAAGGATCGTCTCATTTGATATGGTTTTAGCCTTAATTTTACACATTGGATCTATAATTGTGAAATAACTAAAAATTCAACATCTAATTTTGATGAAAATATTCATAATGAGGAAGAGGGTCATATTGAAGAATTAATTCATGATTTAGGTGTTGAAACTATTAATAAAATACTAATTTTTGAATTATTATATGGATATTATGGGAAACCATTATTCCCAGGTTGTAATAAATATAAATTGTTGTAAATAGTTTTGAGATTAGTTAACTTTAAAGAAAGAAATGGATAGAGTAATAAAATTTTCTCTAACTTACTTGATCTTTTAAAAGAGCTACTTCTAGAAGTCAAGGGACTTCCAGATTCCAATTATGAGGTGAAAAAAATATTATGCCCAATGGGATTGGGGTATAAAAATATACATGTTTCCCCAATAATTATGTTTTTTATAGGTATGAATATGAATATTTATCAAAATTTCCTATATGTGGGACATCACACTATAATATGGATGAAAATTTTGAATCAGATTCATTATTAGGTATTGGAATCTACCCTCATAATAAATCTAAAATTTCCTTCCAACAATTCCTTCATATAATTCCAATAATTCAACTCTGATTTGTTATTAGGTATTGTAATCAAAGATCATGCTAAATAAATTTTGTACCTTCCAATAATTACTCGTTTGAAGCATTTATTTTCAAATTCAATTGATTAAAAATGGTTAAGATGGAATTCCTATGAGTGAATATCTTATGGTAACTTATGTCACCCAGTTGATTCAACACAGTGGAAGAGATTTGATAAAATATTTCCTGATATTTGAAGTGAATTTATAAATATTATAATGGGGTTATATACTGATGGAATGAATTTATATCGGAGCCTAAGTAGCCAACATAGTTCATGGACTATTTTTTTGGTAGTTTACAACTTGTCCCCACAAATATGTATGAAGAAATAATATGTTATGATTATCTTGGTGATTTATTGACCAAAAGAACTGGGAAATTATATTGATGTGTATACTTCACCATTGATTGGTGATTTGAAACTTATATGGGAGACATGTGTAAAAGTTTTCAATGAATACAAGAAAATGTATTTTCTTTTTCATGTTATGATAATGTTCACTACAAACAACTTTACTGAATATAGAAACTTATTTGGATATAGTGTTAAGGGACATAAAGCATGTCCAATTTTTGAAGAAGAGACATCATATTATAAATTGCAGAATGGAAGAAAGATTGTGTACATGGGACATTAAAGATTTTTAAAAATTGATAATCCTTATAATAGATTAAAAAAATTCATTTAATGGTTTGTAGGGATACAATATTCCCCCAAAACCATTTTTCGTTGAATAAAATTATGACAAGGTGAAAAATATTGATTCGATATTTGGAAAAAAAAGAAGTTCTGGTCTTCAAAAAAAATATCTGGAAGAAATAGTCTATCTTTTTCAAACTGCCTTATTAGATATTTTTAGTGATAAAACATAACATTGATGTGATCCATGTTGAGAAAAACATATGCCACATTTTTATTAGAAATTTGTTAGACATAAAATAAAATACAAAAGATGGATTACATGCTAGATTGGACTTGATATCAGTGGGAATACTTTTAGAGTTATCTCCCACTATAAAAGGAAATATAACATATTTACCTTTGAGTTGTCACACATTAATACATATTGAGAAGATGAATTTTTTTCAGTGTTTGTATGGTATAAAAGTACCCATTGGACATTCTTCAAATGTGAATAATTTGGTGTGATTTAAGGATTATAAATTAATAGGTATTAAATATAGTGACTTTCATGTATTGATGCAATAACTGCTACCTATTTCACTACATGGTATATTGCTGACAGCTGTTATAAATATTATCATCAGGTTATGTAATTTTTTCAAATCCATTTTTTGCAAAGTCGTTGATCCAAATTTGTTATATGTGTTAGATAATGAATCTTCTATTATACTTTGTCAAATAGAAATTCATCTCCCACCTATATTTTATGATATATTGGTTCATCTAGTTATTTATTTGGTGTATGAGATAATAATATTTGGGCTTATTTATTTGTGATGGATGTATCCTTTTGAATCATATATGAAAATTTTGAAGGGATGTATAAAAAATCCTTATCAACTGAAAGCATATACTGTTCAAAAATATGTATCAGAAGAGGTGATTGAGTTACGTACTGATTATTTGTATGAAGTAGAGAAAATTAGTCTCTGTATATCTTGACATATGAATGATGATAGTGAATGTATTGGGATTTGAGGCTTAAAGTCAAAGTTCATTCCACATGATGAAGTGATGCAGGCACATTTATATATTTTAAAAAACAAATATGATGTTAAATCATGTATATCATAAAATATTGTTAAATTAAAGGTATGATATTTGAAAAGAAATGAAAATTGGTTGATTATTGAGCATAAAAATAAATTTTTTTCATGGTTTAAAGAGAAATTCATTGCATATATACCTACATCAGAAATTTTAAAATGATTGGTAGGGGTCATATCTTAATGTGATCACATGGTGTGGTTTTAATATTAGTGGGTACACATTTTACACAAAAAAAATATGGATGATAAGAGTACTGTTCAAAATATTGGTGTAATGGTCATTGCTAAAGCACTACATTTTTTATTACAAAAGATAAAAACCCAATTTCTGCATCAACGGAATATTTTGTAGTTCTTGAATACATATGGGAAATTAATTATACTAAATTTTGAGTCACCTTGTTTAAATGAAATTGGGTTGATAGAAATAGTGGCATGAAACATGATGATTGTGGGTTTAAACTGGTTGATTTGAAAATATTTAGTTGCAATGAGGAACAATTTATTATAGAGACACATGAAAAGAAAATACTTTATGTCATTAATTCATTAAATGATCATTGGTCCATCATTTTGAAAGGGGAAAATTTTTCATTTGGGCGATGAGGATAAGGATGATGTTATTGATTTACATGAGGCTTATTCATTTATTACGTGATTTCTGGATGATAAAAATGATTATAATGCAGACACATTGCATGCAGTATGAAATGATCATGCTGAAGGGATACAAGAAAACACTAAATTATTTTCCTAATTATTCTAGTAAATATTTATATTTTATTTCTTTTTTAAAATTTACATGTGTAAAAACTCTATTCTTTAATAACTATTGTATGTTTAATTATATATATATATTGTTGTTTATATGATTTTTTGTGATAAATTTTATATTCCATGGTTATGGTTAATAAAAATTCATTGAAATGCCTAATGTGCATTATTATATTTTGGTTAAATTTACGCATATGAAAATAATTTTTCATAACTGTGATTTTTAAATTTTAAAATGTTTATATCATTTTAGAAGTAATATTTATATTTAATAGTTTATCTTGTATATTTTTTTATTAAAATAATCATGAAATCATTATTATTTTTTTGAAACTTACAAATGTGTGCTGCTTTTTTACTTATGTATTTTTGTTTTCTTGTTTTCTTGTTTTCTTACTTTCTAATTATTTACTTGTATAATAACATGCAAGTACACGTAATTTCATTACATTTTCCAGTTTCAAGGATAGGCACAAATATAGAGACAGAGGAACATGTACCGAGGTATATGTATTTTTTTCATGTTATTAAATATTCAATAATGTAATTATTTAATCAAATAAAACTTTTAATTTACAAAAAATAATTTCACGACTATTGATGAGACTTTAGAGATAGAGTATTCTCCTTTAGTATTCAGAAATCGATTTCTCGAGTTGGTAAACATGGCATTAAACATTTACCAAAACTATCACTTTCTCATGGAGACGAATGATTTCAGATTAGTTTCGATGATAATAATAATGAAACTATACCAATTGAAACATAGTTTATCAGCAATATTTTCATGCAGATCCATTATAGGATTAGCATTTTATATCCTGATTGGAAGTCCATCGACAAGATGGTGATAGATCATATTTGGGTGACCGTAATGGAAAAATATCTCAATTTATTTATTTTATCTCAATTTTGGAATATTTAATATTTTAAATGACTAATGTTTAATTTATTAAACTATAGATGACATTGAATTTTGACGAAAAAATTAAATTATGAAAATTTTTATTTATCGGCGGTTTGATGGAGATATTTCAAAAAAAATGACAAAAAATTATGTTTTTGGAAAGAAACAAAAATAAAAAACCCATCCCTCAAGTATGAGTTTTTATATGTAGATACATTGAAAAAATTTATTTCCAACCAATATGATGAAGCATTTCTAGTATGATAATTATTTTATATTGTGAAAATTATTATATATTTACGTAATTAATTATTATTTTATTTTTGTATAATAGGACTCTATGAAATATCATCAATAGATCCAGTTGTAGAATGTATAACCTCATACGTTATCATGTGGTGGGTATCATTTATTGGAGATAAAGATGATTGAATAAAATTCTGAAGCATTAAGAGCTCAGTCTACTAGTAGTTTAAATAAGGTCTAGTTAGTTCCTCTGTCTCCCCCCACCCACCATGAAAAATGGAAAAGAGTGAGAAAAAAATGAAAAGTATCTTATAGAGAAAGCTAAGGAAGTAGCTGAAAGAATTATAAGTAAATAATTTTTATTTTTCATGATTTTTTTTATTTTAAAAATTAACAACATTAATATACGATTTTTATTTTTCATTTCAGGATGACCTTCATGAGAAATTGATATGGTTCACTTTTATCCCTAAGGGTAGAATGGACATCCTAGACACTTCTTTAGGAAATCTAGAACACTCTGTCTGTATAAGAGGATATGAGGTGGGTGTTAGTATTTGGAAAGTTTTTGGTCATAAAAGTAAGAAATTAAGAGACCCAGAAATCAAATCCAAAAACGTTGAGCTAAAATATTTGAAACAATCCATGTGTGATCAAATTCAATCAATTTTGTATTCTATGTTAGAATAATTGATGAGACAATCATAGTCTGTATAGCCTACCAAGCCTTCCCAGCTGATTGTGCAGCTTATACAACCCACCCAACTGGACCATCATGCCTACTCAGATTTTTCACCTCCTCGTTCGAACCCAAAATTATACTGTGAGTTGTATTTTGGATATCCTCATGTATGTATTGTGGTGTAAAGATTCATACATATTTTGGGGGACTTTGTAAAACACCAAACTATGTAGATGGTTCAGGTTAGAGTATTAGTACATGATATTTTTTATCTTAATTCTCTACTACCATTGCCTATCAAGGAGGTTACTAGATTTGGGGATTATATGGGTCAATTTTCTTACTTTGTCTAGCTCTCCTTCTTCATTATATTTCATATAAAGTATGAATTTTTTAATTTTAATTACATTTGATTAAAAATTACTTATAATGATTTCTGAAATTTAATTTATATAGGAGTATCTAAAATCAATATAATTGACATAAAGGAAACAAAAGGTTTAGGAACAAACAACTTTAGATACTTCTAATATTTATGATGGGATACAAATATTATCTCAGGCTTCTTCTTCCTTGGATAATTTATATGAGTTTTGGATGATGTCCAATATATGTGGGAGAGACTATCCATTTATAATATTCAGAAAAGATATCATGAATCAGATTAGTTTTAGCGAGCTCATCAGGTATGTGTTTTAGTTGTTTTCCATGTAAGTAAATTTATGTTTCTATTTTTATTTATTTAATTAAATATGGTTTTAAATGACTTATTATATATCTTATTTAATTAGGTATATACACACACTTCTTATTCAAAATGAGACCACTGGATTTTATAGTTTTATAGATCGATAATTCATTTCAACGGCTGTGAAATATTTGAATACTACTAATAGAGTTACATATATATGTGAGATATTATCCAAGATGGATATTGGGTGTTGATTTCTTCCATTCCTTGATGGGTAAGAAAAATATAATAATTATGAACAAATATTCATTATAATGTCACTAATTTTGAACTTTTTGTATTGTAGATGGAATTGGATGTTAGAAGTATTTTTCCCAAGTGAATGCATATTATATTGGTTTTTCTCTTTATTAGGTGTTGTTCATAAAAAATTTAGCACCTTATTATAAAAGTAAGTTTTTTACTTTTTTATAAGTTAATTATATTTAATTCTTATTTTTTATACATGTTATGTTAGTTGATATATATGAAATTATAGTTCATGGAAAAAATTTAACAAAGATCACTTGTCGATAAAGAACCCAAATTTAATCCAATATGTGGAAGTAATGGTAAATATTTTTTATATTAGACAATAATATAATTTTTGATGAGTATATATATATATTTATTGGTTTTTATTATTAAGTTAATGTTTTATAACTGTAGTTTCATCATCAACAAGGAAATATGGAATGTGTTTATTATGTTTTACTATTAACATATGAGATAATTACAACTGGGGTAATGACTAAATTTGATAAGGTTGGTTATATTGATTATTTTATATTTTATGTCATAGTATTTGGTTTTTTAATCTTATAACATTAAATGTTATTGTAGACGATCAATGATTTCGATTCATATATGAATGATGAACTTACCCATCTTCAATATTTGTTTGTGAATTATTTGTTAAGTGTGATTGTGATTTAAATTATTGAGTTTGTATCTTTTAATATTGTGATTAATGTTACATTTTACTAATAAAAAGTGTTTAAAAACTAATTCTTTTTTTATAATAGGTGTTTGAACCTAATGATATCAAAAGAATGCTTCAACAACAATCGAAAATTATTTTTTTATAAATTATATGGTATGTGTTTTTTAATTATATTTTAAAATATTATTATTTAGATTATGTTTTTTTGATTAAGTTGTTAAATTATGTTTTTTTATAGGTTTTCATTATGTGATACATGTTTTTTTATGGTTGTATATTGTGTTTTCTATTATATAATTCTAATATTTTTTGGGGTGTGATATTTACAATTTTTTTTAAAAATATTTTTTGGCATTAGTTTTTTTCAAAATCAATGACGAGAACTTAAAAAAAGATATTTGGCCTCATTGTTTTCCAAAAATCGACATTGAAAACAAGACCAAAAAAATTAAGCATCATTTTTAAATTAAAAATGATGCCAAAACTTAAAAAAAGGAACTTAGGCATCGATTTATACTGGAAAATAACATCGAATATCCTTTTTGGCATTGGTTTATAGTGGAAACTGACACAAAAAATTAGACTTAAAATTCAAAATTTTCAATTTTTAATGTATTTTTTTTAACTGATACTGAAACCCTTATTTATAACATCACCTTTATAAACCTTGGTTAAAAACCAACTTTAAAATTAAAAAACACTGACATGAAAACTTGGTTTTACACTAGTGATCATTTCCAATAAGTAATATTTCATCGACATATACTTCTAGTATGTCAATATCATTCCCACTAAACTTATTGTAAACACATGGATCACATTTATTCTTAATGAAAATAAATTATTTTATAATTTCATCAAACTAAATGTTCTATAATATAAATGATTGACTTAATCCATAAATGTATCTGTTAAACTTTCCTACCATTTTACCATTACTTGGAGTCACAAACCCTTATGCTTCGGTTATATAGATATATTCCCAAAGGTTAATTTTTAGGAATTTAGTTTTTACATCCATATACCAAATATTATAGTCAATGAAAGTGGTTATATCTAGTAGAATTATGATGGATTTAAACATGTATACCAGAGAAAATATTTTTTTCGTAGTCAATACCAAGATGTTTTTTAAACCCTTTATCCACTAGAATTTATTATTATTTATTTATTTTACCCTCCATGTCTAGTTTTCCCTTGAATTCAAATTTTCACTCAATAGGATTTACATCAACCATTGGATCAACCAAAACCCAAAATTGGTTTAGATACATGGAATCTATCTCAGAATTTATGGATTCCTTCCATATTGAAGATTATGAGCTTTATACCACCTCTTTGTAGAAAATATGATCATTATTGTCAATTAACAATGAGTTACCATCATTAGTGACTAGAAAACCATATCTCTCTCGTTTATAACTTCTCTAGTGATTCTATATAGTTCTCATGTTTTAGGACCTACATCTTCCATGGGGACCAATGGAATGTGTTTTATACAAACTCTTGTGTATCTCTAGAATCAACTTTATTGAAGTTATTCACACTACCACTATCCTTATTGAGAATTTTCTCCCTATCAAGAAAAATGGATTATATTGTGATGATCACTTTATTTGGGATAACCTATAAAGATACACCTCTTTTCTTGGGGTGTTCTTTTTTTCTTGATTGGACCTTAACAAATTCCCTACATCCCCATACATGAGTATGTGAAAAAAATGTTTCTTTACACTCTATAATTTAAATTTAATTCCATTTACCACTTTTTTTACTTGGTTTAGTATGTATGTTGCAATGTGTAATGTATATTCCCAAAATGATAATGAAAGATCTATGTAACTCATCATTGACCTTTCTATATCAATCAAGGTACAATTCCTCCTTTCACTAACACCATTCCATTATGGTGTATAAGATATAGTGAGTTGAGATAAATTTTTATACTCCTATAAAAATTTGTTAAACTCTTAGTTAAGATATTCACCACATAGATCAGATCAAGTATTCTTTATCTTCTTTCAAATTTGTTTCTTTACATCATTCTTTAATTATTTTAATTTCTTAAAGGACTCATACTTAAACCTCATCAAGTAAATATAACCATATCTAATCAATTAATTAGTAAAATTTACAAATAATTCCCACCTCTATACTCTATTGAAAAATATACCTCATAAATTAAATATAACCATATCTACTCAATTCATTTTTAAAAATTATAAAGTAATAATTTCCACCTATAGCTTCTATTGGAAAAGGTCCACACACGTTAGTGTGTACCAATTTTAGAATATATATGGATCTTTTACTCTATCTATAAAATGGTGGTTTTCTCATTTTTCCCTTATAAATAAGTATGGAATATTTTAAGTGGTTTTATCTCAAAATAGTCTAAATAACCATCTTGATAGATTTTTTTGGACACTTCCTGCTTACATGACCAAGATAGTGATGCCATAACTAAGTGTTAAATGAGTCATGTAAACTCAATTCATTATCAATTTCCAATACTTGGATCTCATAATTTGATACATAAATACCATTATTTAAATTTTTCATACCATAACATATGTTTTCTTTATAAAAGAAAAAACTCTTATTTCAAAACATGAAAATAAAACCATCTGTATCTAAACTAGATATAGAAATTATGTTCTTGGTAAAGGTTGTTATATAATAAAAATCATTTAAAACTAAAATCACCCATGTTGGAAATAGAATATAGTAATATTCTATATCCAAAGCAGTAATTCATGCTCCATTTGCTTCTCGAATATCCACCTCTCCTTTATAAATCTTCTGGAATCCACTTAGTTCCTACATCTGGATAACAATTTGAGCCCCATAAGATGTATCTAATACCCAATGTGTATATATAAAAATATTTCACTCAATAACGGACCCACTTGAAGTTTACCATTACATATTCAATTGGGAGAAAGTCCTATTCCAATCTCCTAGCTTACCACATGAAAATGTAGTTCATTTTGTTCCTTTTATTATCATTTGATCCTCTTTTTCTTGGAAGGATAGTGCTTAAGATACTTAAAATCAGGGTGATTCTTGGGTTCACTTTTCTTACTCTTCCTTTTCTTATTCACCATGAGTACTGAAATTTTTTCACGCCCCATGTCCTTTTCAACTTGGTTAATTAAAGTAAGAATTTTCGAAAGTGTATTCTCATTATTAATTCTCTTATAATTCACAATGAAATTAGAGACGCCTTTATATAGTGAGGATAGAATGATATTTTTGCGCAGATCAACATGGATCTTAAAGCCCAAGATTTCTAATCACTATATATAACCATTTATATTAACTACATGTGTCCCATATTGTGTCAGATCTCCAAGAAAACATATGAATAATACATTGGATATATCATATCTCTATTATCTTATCTTATCTTGATGAAGATCATGAAGTTGAGACATGATGTTGTACACATCCATATCCTTATGTTTCTTTAAAAACTCACTGGACATATAAGATAGAATGAAACATTGGAAATCCATGGAATCATCCATGTGTTTTAGGTAGATAGATATGTCTTCCTAACTAGCCTCTTTATTAAGTGACTTAAGAAGTGGGGTTTTAACAACATATAATTTCCTTTCATGGTGAAGTATAATGAATAGGTTCCTATACCATTCTTGGAAATTTGAGTCAGTGATAAGGTTATCCTTATCTATTATGGATAATGGTGATATAATAAGTTTTATGACTTTAAATTTCTATAATAATTAAGATTAGGATTTTAGTATACTATTTGGATTATAAAAATTGGATAAATAAATTTTAAATTTATTAATCTCCTGCTATATTTTCAAAATATAGTATCCCTAATCATTGGTTTTAAAATATAATATTTCATGGATATTATAGTGTAAAGGATCCATATTCCCATTCTAATAACATGAAATTGGGCATGAAAAGTTATTTGAAGAGTTTTAGGTCGGCATAACTTTCCAAATGCATTAACTTATAGAAATTTGTTCTATTTAGTGGAATCCTCAATCCTGAAATCTTGGATAAGGATTTCCTAAACTCTTGCCTCTTAGTTACACTATGTATTTTTTGTTTAGTCAAACCTTGATGTGAATTAAGTTTAAGTCAACCCAAAACCCAATCTAAAATTTCCTGATAATTGAAAGCACCTCAACTTGGGTTGGTCAAGCATTTTGAAATATTGGTTTGATTTTAACATAAGTAGTGGAAGGATATACTAACTAAATATTTAATTCGATGGATTTTATCTTTATGTGTAAATAACCAATTTTATCTTTATTATATTCTTCTTAATATTAATTTGATATAATTAAGTGATTAACCATGTCTTGATAAAATTATTCATAATATGATTATTTAATTCCATCTTTCATGCTTTTTTAATTCATTTATTTAATTTAAATTCCATCTATTAAAATAAATAACAAGCCATATAGTTGAAAAAATAAATAAATAAAGTGTTATGATCATAATATTTATCTAACAGTTAGATTATCTAGTGGATGATAAATCAACTCTGACCCTAGGGGGATAACTTCTTAAACCTGCACTAGTTTGAGATACAATATTCCACCTATGATCCTATAAACCTACTAGATTAGTTTCTTCTCAGCTCCAAACTCTAACCACCTCCAATTTTCTAGGGGATTCATCCATTACAAAATATTTACTCACATTCAGGTGAGGGGAACCAAAGGATTAGTTTATGATTTTTACATAAAAGAAACCACCATCACACAGGCCCTTATATAATGAGAGAAGGGGGTGACACACATGTAATCAATGTGATTTAATAATAATTATGAATTAAAATAAAATAATCACATACAGAGGTATAGTATAAGATCATGATCACCCATACACAAGCAACGAATATATATTTTCAATATGGATAGTAATTACTTAAATTTATTCTTTAGTATAGATAAATGCATCAAATTAATCCAATTAATTATCAGAATAATTAATTAATTCATTTTATATTAATTCCATCCAAACTTTTTTGAAATTTACATCATCCATAATTTTAAACAAATTATATAATTTATTTTTATTTAAAATGAAATAATAACACAAGTGTAATTGGAGGCAGCAACATTTACCCATTTAAACTACTCGGCATGGTTATTTTACTATGTATTCATATGGAATTCAGCATACATTTTGAGGTAAATAGTTACAATGAATGGATTCCTCAAAAAATTACATGTGATCATATCAAAATTATGTGGCATGTGGTGATATTAATGCACATGGATTGCACTGCAAGTAAAGACCATACACATTCTATAGTTCAGAATTTAGAATGAAAATAAATTTAATATATAACTAATAATCTTATCACATTGTGTGTACTATCAAATAAATGACACAAGAAATTAATTTGAATACGTTTAATTATATTATTAATTTTTATATCTATGTTAAATTAATTAAATAAAGTATAGTAGGTTACATTACATTTACTAGAGTTACACATCATGTAACCTCTTTTTCCCATATCTGTGAAAAACACCTAGGGACTAGGCATGTTTATCTACTATGGATGTGTGAAAGATACATGATGTGTGCACCGGCTACACATCATGTGACCCCAATGTTTCACAATTTTATAGTCATCATTTTGTATAGTAAATGCATGAAATGGATTGGACCACATTTTTTTCACCATGAAAACACATGGGATGCATAGGATATAAGTGAGTTGTATGGTGCATAAACCGATCAAAACATATACCAACCTAGTTTGGTTGACACACAGAATGTAGTAAATGCACTCCATGTGTTGTTAATGCACGATTACATGCTTTTAATGTGAGTAATCCCAGTGCATTGAACATGAACAAACTACATATACCTTTGGATTACACACCATTTACTCTTGTATTACCTGGAAAAAACCCTTAGTATCTCCAAATGGATTCTTTGGTTGTTTATTGTGTTAATTTAAATTTTTCTTACTTATATAAGAAATAAAAAATAATGAAGGAGAATAAATCGATGTTTGGAATTAATGAATGAATAATTTATAAATAAAACTATCAAAAAAATCATATGATCAACTAATGGTTAGTAAATAATTAAAAATTAATTAAGTGACTGCTCTGATACCACATGAAGGTTTTAGGAATAGAGAAACCACCTATTGGGTATATTCGACTTGGTTTTTTTCATAATTGATGAATAATATAAGATGTGCATGAGGAAGAATTTCATAACCAATAAAATTAAATCAATGATTAATTGAATTATTAACGCTAGAACCAAAAGGTGGGATCATCATATATAATTTATAATTAATTCAAAGATAGATTTAAAATTACCTTGTATTATAATTCATTCTACATTGATGATTTGATTGATAACTCTCATAGTATCATTGTTGCGTTTTAGGATCCAAGGGTGGAATCCCTCTAGTAGTGATACACACATGCTCCAAAATCTCATAATTTCATCATAGAATCATCAAGTGCTTGTGCGGTCGACTTTGATTTCCTGCATCCTTTTTCATTGATCGTGGGAAGAATATATTCATAAACGAAGGATTCTTAAGGATTTATCAAATACTTGAGAGGTTAGAAGAGGATTGGTTCTCTTGTTCTTGAGTGCATTCTTGATTGTACTTGAGATAATTCCCTCTATGTTTTTTGTGAAAAACACGCAGCTACCCCTAAAAAGTGATATAATAGCGTATTTTTAATGATAGGATAGGGTTGTTACTTTTACATAGGACCTTAAGAAATCCATTATTCCTTAGTGGAACCCATGTATAATAATAATATAAATAATATTATTATTATTTTTACATGTGAAACACCTAAGGATAAATAAATATCATTTGTTAAATAAATATATTTTTATTTATTTAAATGATGTTTAATATATCATTCACAGTAAGACTATTAAACTAGGTTCATAATAAATATTACTATATTGTTTTCCAATAAACATAATAAATATTTCATTCATTAAATATTATAAATAAATATTTATTATTATTTAATTCACATATTTATTATTCTAAAAAAATCATGATTAAATCTTGGTGATCAACCAATCCTTAAAAATTATTAAACCAAAAAGCTAGAATATTATTTATTATAAATTTTTAAATACAAATAGAACTTAACTGATATTCTGAATACATTGAGTGTGTGACCCTATAGGCCTCTTTCTTAGTGGAATTAGGTAGAACCACCTAAAGTTAAAGTTTAGAATATAGACACATGTCAAGTCATGCATAGAGAAATAAGTTAAGGTCTCAATGATATACAACTTCATACAAAGTCTCACTGTGTAATATAATCTTTTTACTATGATATCTATAATCAAGTAGGTTGAATGCTGATATCATCAACCTATGTGCTCATTGTATCTTTATTTGAATTTATGAAATTTAACTTTCCCATATAATACCACGTCCATGGATTTATTTAGGTTGTTCCATTCCCATAAAAGGTCCTGAGATATCAACTTATATCAAAGAACATAAGGGAAAAATATTTTCTCACATTACTCATTAACGCGATATCACTCATGATGCACCCAATGTATCCTACTTCACTACAAACATATGTCATCACAATTTTTATCAATACATTAAAGTACATGAATAATGATATCTGATGATAATAATCTTAAATTATAAGAATATATACACATGTATGAAGATAGGAACATCCAATGACACATATGAAATTGGATTTTATATGGTTGGGTCATGTTCTCATAATATTCTACACTAGAAATTACCAAGGGTTTACATCATGAGAAAGTGTCTCAAATCCTATGAGACTCCACCCCTGATATCCTGTATCATTTGTGTCTTTTCAAATGATATCATCTGACTATAGAACAAATATTTAAGAATACTATTGTGACACTTCTATGTTCTCATAATAGTGAGGAACTACTATGATCTTTCATTGTGACAGTTACTCTTAAGACATTATAACATACCATATCACACATAAGAACAATTATTATTTGATAAAAAAGATTTATAATATTAAAAACAATGAATACATGTAATCATAAATGACATAGAAGTTGGTTTTAGGGAACCAGCTCCAACAATAAATGCATGATTCTTATATTTACCATATGATTTGTAATAAATTAACTAGGGTTACCTTTTATGACTACATGGAGTTTACACTAGATACACAGTGTTTAGTCCCTAAAATCAAGTTCCAAATGGTCTTGGTCAACATGCATAGAGTAATTATTCCACATATTCCTCCACATGACCAGTTGTGATTATCATTATTGTGTTATTGTGTAGTGAATATGAATATATGGAATGTATATTTGGTTTCATGTTATGTATTCCTATATTATCTATATAACATAACAATATTTTTTTCATGAAGTAATTAACTAATGTTCTTATTTTTCTCCTTCTTTTGGTTGTTTTTAGTTTGTTCCTAATGCTTTTGGTTGGTTTTGGTTGTAATGGAGGGTCAGGAGCGTGTTTTTGTTTCTTTTTTGAGATGTGGAGTGGTATCTTGGGAGGTTGGATCAAGACTGGACATGAAATTAAGATGAAAGTTATATAATTAGTCCACTATCCATCTTTTGGTATGTTGGAAATAGGGGATTCCTACAAGAATTCTACCGGCTAGCCGGTGGTAGGCTAGCTAAATGTAGTTCCTACAGAAAATCCACTATCTAGTTAGTGGAATTCCACTAGCCCACTATTGGGGATTCTGATTATGTATGCAATATTCTTGGAACCATTAGCTAGTTTGTGGCACTGATATGGGTTGAAAAAGTGTGGGAATTATCATAATCTATTCCACTGGATACCCCCATTTAATTTCTTAATTTTCCTCCTTAGACACAATTTTGATCCATTTTAACTTATAGACTTATTTGGGTCATCTTTGTCTCTCTCAACCCAATTCCACGGTGGATCGAAGCATAAATCAAAGACATGGTTCCCTCTTAGTAAGTTGATCTTCATTTTAACCTTGGATACCCTTCTTAAAATTCCCCTTATTTATCTCTATGGATTGGCTTTGTCAATGGTGGGAATTTTTGGATCTATGTTTCTTATTTTATTCCTTTTGGATCTATTATGTAATTGAGGGGTGCTGTTTAGATTTTAAATCCTTATAGTGCATCATTCAGGAATTGTGGTGGTAAGGGTTCCATTTGGTTTTATTTATTCCATAACTTGTCAATTTAGATATTTATAATTGGGAATTATTAATATAGGTTCTATCAAAGATTCCTAAAACCCTTGACTTATCTAGGTTTTTTGTTTAACCATGGGAATTTATTTTTCAAGTGTTTTAAGGTAGGTGGTTTCATGATTTTTAATTTTCTTATAAACCTTGTTACTAGATCTTTGAAATTGATTTCTAAAATTGGTTAAAGTCATGAAACATGTTTTGATAAAATATGGTGGTTTTGGTAATGGATTTGGAATTGATTTATCCTTGGTGTTATTAACATAAATGGTTTTTAAAGCATTTTTTGTTTGGTTTCAAATATAAAATTCCCTTGAATTAATATAATGTGGTAAATATCAGTGTGATAAACAATGATTCAGGGAGTTATCATCGGTGATTAATTCTTTCCCTATGGACATGTTCTTCTAGGGTAATGTTTTCACCATACTGTTAAAGTTATGGAAAGGATCTACTCTCAAGAGTGAACTCTTACCCTTTATACCTATTCTATTAGGGTAATGTGTACACCATGTTGCCTACTGATCATGATATAGATATGAATATCCTCATTGACCTAGAAATGTTGATACCCATGGTATTTTTTATCTACTGGTCATCATTGAAATGTTTGATTGGTTTGATTAATGAAATGATTTGAAAACCTATTTATTGGTATGTTTTACTAAATTTTGAATTTTTTTTATTTATCCATGCTTTTTTCTAAGATGTATCTCATTCCTTGTTTTAAATTACTTAATCATAATCGGTTTATCTTATAATGTTTTATTATAAAAAACTTGGTGGGGTCCTATTGGGCACTTTTTCTCACACCCTGCATATACCTTTGGGTGTATATAGATCTTATTTAAAATGATACAAGGGAAATGTGTTGTGGGATAGCAGTGGGTTTGTCCTATTACATGATGTGGGAGTCTAGCGGTGATAACATGTCATATAGAGTTGGTTTTTAGTAGTTCTTATGTACTTTAGTTTCCTTTATGAACCTTGGAACTTTTTTCCCTTATGGATATACTTTATATTGTTTCCTTTTTTTTGGAATACTGACATATTTTATATTTATATCACCAATTTTAGGTTATTTATAGAAAAACCATTCCCAAAGGTGGTTCTTGATACCTAGGTGCTTATCACTAGCATGTGGAGATCGAGAATTCCCTTCAGGCCATGTCAGGAGTGGTTTGAGTCATGGTTATATTGGGTATTTCAGGTTGGTTCATGGAAAATTGGTACCAAATGGTGGTTTATATATTTCCATTATTGGTATGAATTTTTTTTATGTATTAGTAGATAGGAGATGGTAATGTAGGGAATTATGGGGAAGGTTACAAGTGAGTGTCTGGCTATCTCTCATCATGGATAGCCTTAAGCCACTATAGGTGGTTGGTAAATGTGTCTTTAGGATTTAGGGTATTGCAATATTAGTATTTATTTTCTATTATATCCTTAAAATTCTGATTGACTTTTATTTATTTAAATCAGAATTTATTCTTCGTAGTAATGTTACATAAGTTCCAATTGTCCTTGATGGTTTTTTTGACCAATTGAAATGAGCATGGTGGTTTTCTAAAAATTTTCTTCAGTATAGTTATCACCAACTCAGAATCAATGAGTCTTATATTATAAAGACCACCTTAAAGAGAAGGTATGTCTATTTTGAGTCCCTTGTGATTCCATTTGGACCAACTTATTCTCTTATTGTCTTTGTATATTTTATGAACTTTATTTTTTACTAGTATCTTGAATCTTGTTTCATGGGGTTTATAGTAGAAATCCTAGTGTACTCTAATACCAAATAAGATAATCGGTGTCACTTGAGGCATATTTTTGGGAATTATGAGGGATCATCATCTTCATGCTAAATTAAAAAAAATGAAAATACTAGATTCGATAAGATAATTTCTTGGGACATGTAATTTACATTCATGGTATCTCAGTTGATCCTGAGAAAGTGAAAGTTATCATGAAATGGGAAGAACCATGGAATTTATTTGAGATATATAGCTTCCTGGGTTTTGTGTGATATTATTATCAGTTAGTAAATGATTTCTCAAACCTTTTGTCTAATTTTACTGCTCTTACCTAGAAGGGGTGAAGTTATTATGGGATTAAAAGTGTCATACATCCTTTAATGAACTAAAGTATCAGTTTACCTCCACACTAATTATGACTTTACCAGAGGCCTTTTAGGTCTATTTGTTTTAGACTAATGCTTTGGGTTTAGTTTTTGGATGCATCCTTGTGTTGGGAGATCATGTAGTGGATTATGAAATATTCTATCTTTGACCTCATGAGAGGAATTATCCCAATCATTATTTGGAACTTTTAGTGGTTTTGTATGTCCTAAAAATTTGGTGTCACTATATTTTTGGGTAAAGGTTTACCATTTACTCTAACCATAAAAGATTAGGGAACATGTTTTTTTTTAAATATTTGAACCACCAGTAGAGACGATGGGTAGAATACTTAAATTTGTTTATTTTTGACATTTCCTATACATTATAAAAAGTTAACATAGTTACTAATGCTCTTGGAGGAAGTTAACTTCTCAATTTGTAAAGGATATAAAGGATTAATTGAACTTAATAGGAATTTTTACTTATATTCACTTGAAAGTCAGATAAGTGGAGTTTTTATTTTTCCACACAAGTATTATTTTGATGTTCTCTATCCAAAAGATGATTCTTTATGACCAATAGAAATATAAAGAGTTACAAATTATTATAGATTCCTTATATATTGGGGAGACCATTGGTGAGTGGTATCTCTCCTTGGAGGGTATTCCTTGCTTTAGTAACTGATATGTTGTCCCTTTACTTGTGAGAAAGGCCATATTGGGATATTTTCATCATTATTTTTTAGTTTTACACCCTATCACCACAAATATTTTATATAACATGAAGTTTCGGTTTTGTTAGCCTAGTATGAAATGAGACATATCATACTTTATATATTGATGTTATACATACCAGTAGATTAAGGTAGAGCAGAATAAGCCTTTTGATTTTATTCAGACTCTCCCCATTCCAACATGGATATGGAATGAAATTTTGATATATTTCATTGTTGGTTTACCTCTAACTCCCAAAGTTAATAATTATATTTGGTTGGTGATCAATTTTTTGGCCAAATTAGCACATTTCAGAGTGATATGTGACACCACTAAAGTGGAGGACCTAGGAACGATGTTTGTGAAAGACATTATAAGGGTGAATGGGATCCCTATGGCTATTGTATCATAAAGGGTCCCTCATTTTAGATTCTAGAAGATATGATTCATTCCTGTGTCTTGGACTTTTGAGGTTCTTGGGATTGCTATTTGGGCATGGTTGAATTTTCTTGTAATAATAGTTACCAGTAATCCATCAAAATGACACCTTATAATAATTTTTATGGTTTTCCTTGCAGATCACCTCTTTATTAGTCCAAGGTTAGAGAATCTTCCTTAGTTGGACCAAATTTTTTTCAGGAGACAACGATGAATATCTAGTTGGTTCATTAGTATTTTTGATGACTCAAATCTAGTAAATGTATTATGCAGATCCACATCATTTTACTTTTGAGTTTTTAGTTGGTGATCAGGTTTTCTTGAAAGTATCTCTCTGGTTGGGTCACCAATAGAAATTAAGGGAAGATCACTCCTAGGTATGTGGGAGCATTTTAGACCATTTAATGTCTTGTAAAGGTGGATTATCATTTGGTTTTACCACCAAAATTGTATTTGATCCAAAATATATTTTATGTGCCTCAACTCAAAAAGTATCATCCATACTCATATCATATTATGAATAGGGGATACCTCGACATAGAATCTGATATATTTGTGACTGAGTAACCACTTCAGGTTTTTTATTCTAAAGTAAATTTTTTGTGTGTGAAGTATATAAATTTGGTTTGAGTTCTGTGGAAACATGGATTTTATTCTCGTGAGGCTTAGGAACAGGAGACTTTGATGAGAGAGAAATAGACTCATGTCTTTTTGAGAAAAACCTTCTTCAACTTAGCTTTTTTGTGGCAGAAATCAATATGGTGTGGATAATTGTAACATATTTGTTATTATTTTTAGTAATTACATAAATTATGTTCTTATTTTTCTCCTTTGGTCATTTATGGCTTGTTCCTAATGTTTTTGGTTGGTTTTGGTTAGAAAGGATGGTCAATGGTGTATCTTTTTTCTTGTTTGAGATGTGGGGAGGTGTCTTGGGAGGTTATATCGAGAGTAGATAAGGACCTATAGCTAGAAATTCTATTGGTAGTCCACCGGATTACTAATGAGATCCTTTGAGAAACCGATGGCATCTTGGAAGTAGGTTCTTCTTATAGGATGTCCACTGGCCAATTGGTGACAAGTTGGCAGAATAGAGTTCCTATAGAAAATACACTGATCATTCATTTGGGATTTAAATATTTCATTAAATCTTCCTATAACCATCATCTATCCATTGGAACCAATATATGTTGGGAAAGTGTGGGAAGTATCATAATTTTTTCCACCTAAGACCCCCTTCAAATCTTAAATCCTATTACTTCAACCCTATTTTTACTATTAAAACTTGGATACTTATTTAGGATATATTTATCTCTATAAACCCAATTCCTTAGTGGATAAATATGATGATCAAAATTGTGGTACCCTCTTAGTAAGTTGATCTACTTTTTGATATTTCATCTCATTATTATTCAAATTATTCTTGTTTCTCTCTATGAATCATCTTTATCAATGGTGGGAATTATTGGATCTAGTATTATAATCTTATACCTTTTAGATCTATTGTAGAATTGAGGGGTTTTGGTCGGACTTCAATCCTCATGGTGTTTCATTTGTGAATTGAAGTGGTAAGTGTTCTATTTGGTTTTATTTACTCTAGATCTTGTTAATTTAGATATTTGAGAATTATTGATCTAGGATCCCTCCTCAATTTATAAGACCCTCAGCTCTTTTTTTCTTATTTTTTAAATGTGTGAATTGATTTTCTAAGTATTTCAAGGTATGTGGTTTCATGATTTGTATTTTTCTTATGAACCTTTCTTTCTTTATCATTGAAATTTATTTCTAAAATTGCTTTAAGGCATGAAAAAGTTTTTGATAACATATGGTGGTTTTGTTTATGTATTTGAAATGGATCTCTCCATTGGTTTTATTAACAGAAATGGTTTTTAAATCATGTTTTGTATCATTTCAAAGATGAAATTCCCTTGAATGACTCTAATGTGGTAAACTCGAGTGTGATTGATGATGTGGCATGGATCCATCCTCAAGGATGAACTCTTTACCCCTAGACCTATTCTTCTTGGGTAATGTGTGCACTAATTTTCCTAATTTATGTCAAGTATCCACTCTAGGGAGTGAAATATTACCACCTAGACCTATTCTAATAGGTTAATGTGCACATCGTGTGGCCTACTTTTCATGATATGGATACGAGGATCCTCATTGACCATAAACTATTGATACCCATGCGATTTTTTTCTCTAGTGATTATCTTCGAAATTTTTTATTAGGTTGATTAGATTAATACTTAGAAAACATGTATATTGATATGTTTTACTAAATTTTGAAAAAGGTGATGTATCCAAGATTTATTCTAAACTGTATATTATGCATTATTTTAAATTACTTTAACATAATTTGTTTATATTATAAGGTATTCTTATGAAACACTTGGTGAGATCTTATCAGGATCTCTTTCTTACACCTAGCATATACCTTTGGGTGTATGTAGATCTTGTTTTATATGATGCAGGGAAGGTAAAGACAATTCATGACGGTGGTGAGTTTGTTTTATGGTAGGGTGTGGGATTCTAGAGGTGATTCCATGTCACATCGAGTTGTGTTTTAGAAGATCTTGTGTACTTTAGTTTTCTTTATGGATCAAGACACTTGTTTTTACTGATGGTTTTTACCTAAATGGCCTGAAGGCATTCAATTTTTATTCATTTTTTAATAATCCCCCTTTTAATGGTTGAAGGGGAACCCTTATGGTTTTACCTTTAAACTATTGTCTTTTTTGGGTATAATGATATATTTAATATTTACATCTATAATGTCTCTAATTTTTCATGTATTATTTTTAAATATTATGTGAAATTATTTCGAGACTAGGATTTTCGACGACATGCGATTCCAAGGCCTGAAGTGCCCAGAATAAATATTTGAAATAAATTAAACTTTTAAAAAATGCACATGAGTGGTTTTCCTAAAAAAGTGGAATTACTTTTAAATGGGTACCTAGATCAGAAATTTAAGGGCACTGTTGCATTCAGAGCAGTGCCATTACCTTAGTCATGTCCTATAATTGACTGGCGCGGGTTGGCTGGAAAAGTTAGTTTTTAGAATTTTGAAAGGAAATAAAATTAATTTATTTTAAATGTTTCCTTTTTACACAATGACCTAATTAAACCCTTTTTAAATACCTGCTTATGGAAAGTTTGTAGGGTTATTCGCATAACCCTGTGAATTGAGGATTGCCATTGGAGCATTGGAGGAGAACTCATTGGCGGACGACGATGATGTAATCGATCGACACATCTTGGATTCGATGAACCTCACTAAAGAATTCAACGTAGTGATCGTTATTCAACTTAATCGATGTAGAGGTTATTATTTTTATTTAGTTCTTACTTATTCTACGATTAAATGATGAACTTGGATCAACCCATGAACAAGTTGATCCTCGGGTCATGCGTTCTTATGGGTGGGCGTTATTTTCTGTTTCTTTTGGGGTTTGATTCGGGAAATTGATTTGTGATAATTGTTGAATTATCTTTTGATTCACCCTATTTAATCCTTCTAATGAGATCAAATCAACGCTGTGATGTATGACGGTGGAGGTGTGTTCCTCTTTTTTTATTGATTTTTTCCTCCTCTTAACCCTGCATTCTTCGTGTTCTTCACACAGTTATGAACATTGGATCATTGTGCATCCGTTTTGCAACACAATAATACCAAATTAGAGATCTGATATCATGACAACTCAATGGAGGTGCGACAGCGATGGCGAAAGATTAATCAACATGGTTCAGGAGAAATCTTTCTTCGATCATTCTTTGTGCAGATGATCGAAAGGACTTTTCAGGGATGATTGAATGCCTAAAACCTTCCGAAACATCTATGTCATGGCAGGGAGACCTTGGATATTGAGTTTTGGGGAAAATGGATCACCATATTGAAGACCATAGCATCACCGAGGGTGCGGTGGAGTAGGTCCGTGTTTCTGGAATAATTTGATCAACACGGTGTGTATCCTGAAGAACATGTCGTGTATGGTTGACCTGGAGGTGACTAGGGATTCCACACTATGTATAGTGAAGAACGCAGATTTCTTCTTGGAAGACATGGCGTTTGGGCCCCTCCTAGTGGTGGATGGAGTTTCGGGTGACAGGAAGCACAAACACAGCATGTTCTCCGAAGAACATAGTGAGTGTGTCCTTATACAGGACTCAGCGTGTATCTCGGGCGATACACAGACACGGGGTGGAGTACACGGTCTTGTACTCCACCACACAGCCAAACTAGGTCAGATGCATGGGTTACCCTGTTTATCGGTTACACGGGATGGAACACATGGGATGAAGCCATGTATGGGCACATGATTGCGTACACAGAGTTGATCCTAGTTACTCAGACACAGCGTGTGGTCCATCCTACACACCGTGTACTTACCTTTCTACATGTCATGTTCCCTCTGACTCGGCCTACTACACACGGGAAATACCCAGAGTCGCGAGAGACAGGGTGTGATCCCTTCTACACATCGTGTATATCCTGTAACATGGTTTGATCCTCTTTTACATCGTTCATTGGACAAGTTTTTCTTGGGTTTTTTCCCCTTTTTCTCACTCCCCTGAAGTTCAAGTATCATTTCCATCCACAGGAGTATGATTCCTTTAGCAAGACTTCCTGAGATAAAGTCAGGTATCCCTTCGTGAGGCTTAGAGCGAGATCCTCTATCCATTATTGACCCTAGGTAGGGTCAGGTATTGACGTGACTACTCTTACAAGACATTGATAATCTATATAACAGGTGAATCCAGATGAGTCACGGTATCCAACAAGGAAACAGTAGTGATCCTTATTTGTGTATCATGATCTTTCCCCACTCAGGAATGTTTTCTCATGAAATGAGTGTATCTATCTCTCATGGCTTTTCTGAATGAACAATATTTCTCGTACGGAAGACATCAGAGATATCAGACTCATGGAGTGAGTTCTCCCAGATGATTTCTTTATGGAACCTTCAAACTGAATCCCTAGTGGGGGTATACAGTTATGTGACTTGTCTCTAGACCACGGGTCTGGGTTTTGAGTATATCTAGATTGTGTTTCTCTTTCCATATGTTCAGTAGACATATACTACATAGAGATGATTGTATCTTTACTTTGTGTTTTTTCTTTTTGGTATTTGGGGTCCTCTACTAAGTATTATTATACTCACACTTGCATGGTCTTTACCTGTACGTGTCATGTCTTGTGCAGATGAGCAGCCTTTTGATGGAGTCCAGGGAAAACCAGGACCGAACAGAGATTTATGAGTTCTCTATAGGATGAGTTGTTCCTACAGCTATGAGTAGCAGTCCCAGTACCTATTTGTGTTTACAGGTGAGACTTTGTAGTTTCCAGACTCTTGTTTTTTGTGGGCTTGTATTCTGGACCAGTTTAATTTCCACACTTTACTTTCATTGTACTATGTTGATTGGGTTTAGTTGTATGAATTTATTTTGTTCCTTAGTGTTTTTTTACCTTTCAACATTTGTGGGCTTGGAGATGTGTGTGTGTGTATAGGTACTTGGGAAATGCCTCCCATGTTAGTGATATTATTACTCGGTGCTAGTCACCAACCCCTGGATTATTGGAGGCGGGCTTGGGGAGTCATGGAACGGGCCACACTAGGATGGGTCATGATAGAGTGGTATCAGAGGTGGTCAATTCTACCTTATGACCAAGAGACTGTGAGTTTGGGGCAATAGTGTTAAGTGTTTCGAGCTCAGATTCCAGGCTAGAGACTCCAGTGTTGGTGTCGGCGGCCAACGTATCCATACACCAAGACTCTAATAACCTGATTTTTGACTCGATACATGAAACCACTAGTTGCGAGGAAGTAAAAGAATGGTACATGAATCATATATTAATGGGTTGTGATTTCCATGTCCTTTGTGTCATCTATCCAGATATACTCATTAATCATGGTACATCTTTTTTCCTTACAGAATTCCTCCACAATGCATAACTTCTAGGATTCAATAGCTCAATCATGAGGATGACCCCCTCAGTGACGAGGCTTCGATACAAGGACCAGTTCCCCAGGTGTTAACTCCAGGTGGTGCATCTGCTATCCCACCACCAATGGAGCAGCCCATGGTACCTATAGTACCGAAAGACGAGGGGCATAGGCTAAGCGTGCTCTATGAGTTCCAGAGACAAAGACCCCCCAGGTTATGAGGTTAGCCCAAGGCGGCTGAGGACTAGCTTGAGGTGGTGGCAAAAGTTTTCTATCTAGTGAGGACACCAGAAAAACTATATGGTGATCCTAGGAGTGAGCCTTCTTCAGGGTTCAACGGGACGATGGTGGAGTATGACCACACAGACTCACTATGAGGAGACTCTTTTGTTGATGGATTTTGAGTTTATCTTTAGGGAGGATTTATCTCCAGTTATGTTGAGAGTAGTGTGTATCCAGTAGATTCTTCATCTCCAACAGGGCAGTTTTATGGTGGTTGACTATTCATTGATGTTCACCAACCTCACTAGGTACTCGATGGATATGGTCAGGGATCAATACTTTAGAGCTCATAACTTATATTGAGGTATAATACAGAACATATGAGCTAGTGTCATACCACTATGAATTTAAACTTATGTTGGAGTGCTCGAGCAGGCCTTGGTGATCAAGAGCTTCTTGGCAGAGCAAACACAGCCGACGATAGTTAGTAGCAGGAAGACATGTGCGGAGACCTCAGTAGTAGGGAGCTGACATCTGGAATAGGGATCATGATGTGGGAGATGTCACAGGAGGACCCATGAAACGGGATCAACAATCCAGGGCTCTCAGGCTGGGTCCAGTCAACCTTGGGAGAGGCGATGATACTCGTGCGACGGTAAGGGGCATCTCACTAGAGACTGTCCGACCCGTCGAGCTACTGATAGAGAGGCGGTGGATGGACCACAGAGGCAGAGAAAGATATTGGAGCAGACATACTCACCAGGCAGAAGACATGGCAGAGGAGCAGGGAGAGCTGCAGGTGGATGAAAGATGCTTCGACCTACTTCCACCACCACCCCAAGGAGGTTTGCACCAGGATCAGGGAGCTGGGAGACAGGGGTGGGGATAGCTGTATGCGGTTGAGGCATATGACCCAAGGACTCCAGGGATGATCAGAGGTATGATCTGTGTCTTCTATACCTTAGCTTCATTACTTATATACACAGGTGTCGGTCATTCCTTCCTTGCCACGTGTCTTGTGTGAAACCTTGTTATTCTGATAGAGTCGTTTACTAGAACCTTACACCTAGAGACACCTATAGGAGAAGACTCGATGATCACACACCTTTACATACAGTGTGATCTTACTCTTGGAGGTGAGAGTTTCAGTTGGAACCTCTTGGTGGCAGCGTCGAGTCCTTACGACGTTATTCTCGATATGTATTGGCTATCTTAGGTCCATGCCCATATTGATTGCTTTAGGTGAAGAGTGTGGTGTGTCTGCAAAAATGGGATGAGGTTTTCCTTTTTTGGTGAAAAGGAGACCTAGGTATCATAGAATGGGACCATGCATAGGAGGGTGCGCCGATCACTCATGAGTTAGCTAGCCTTACCCTTAGAGTAGTAGATGTTGTGAGCTTCCAATTCCCAACAGTAGTGGTGGAGTACAAGGACGTCCTTCTCGAAGATGTTCCAAGACTTCCTCCCCACTAGGATATCTACTTCTACATTGACTTACACCCATGATGGAACCGATTTCCTCACCAACATATCGGATTGCTCTCACATAGCTTCGTGAGATGAGGTTTTAGTTGGAGGATTTTTAGATCAAGGGTTTTGTAAGACCCAATTTTTTTCGCTGGGCAGCCCCAGTTTTGTTTGCCAAGAAGGCAGATGGGATTTTGAGGTTGTGCATGGATTACTGGCACCTAAACCAGGTGATGGTGAAGAAAAAGTATCCACTACTGAGTATCGACGACCTCTTTGATCAACTAAGAGGGGAACAGTGGTTCTCTAAGGTTGACCTTTGATCAGGTTACCACCAGTTACGAGTACGGGATGTGGATATACCAAAGATAGCATTAAAATGTCGTTGCGGTCACTATGAGTACTTGGTGATTCTTTTCGGTGTGATGAATTCCCCCAAGTGTTCATGGGACTTATGAACCGGATCTTTTAGCCGTATTTAGACCGGTTCGTAGTGGTATTCATCAATGAAATCCCTGTGTACTCAGCATCAGAGGAGGAGAATGTGAGACACCTACGGATGGTTCTAGACGTACTCAGAGAGCACTAGATTTATTGGAAGCTTTTGAAGTGCCAGTTTTGGATTCAAGAGGTCCACTTTCTGGGACATTTCATATCAGCATATGGAGTAGCTGTGGACCTAGACAAGGTGGAGGCAGTGTTAGCATGGGAACCACCTCAGAGTGTGACGAAGGTACGGAGCTTCCTTGGGTTGGTAGGATATTACCTGAGATTCATTCCTAATTTCTCTCGGATATCAGCACTGATGACAACCTTGACCAGGAATGGGAACCCCTTCATGTGGAAGGAGAAGTTCCAGTAGGCTTTTGAGCAGTTGAGATAGAGTTTGACGAGTGCCCCGATTTTGAGATTGTTGGAGGAGGGTGTCGAGTACATAGTTTTATATGACGCATCAGGAAATGGGCTTGGATGTGTCTTGGTGCAGAGATAGGAAATGATTTATTATGGTTTGTTACAACTTAGTCCACATGATCAGAACTATGTGACCCATGATCTTGAGTTGGTAGTGGTAGTCTTTGCGTTGAAGATGTGGCGACACTACCTTATGGGCGAACAGTTTATCATCTACTCTAACCACTAAATCCTCAAATACATATTCTTGCAGAAGGATCTAAATCTGATATAGATATTTTGGATATAGTTCCCCCAGGACTACGATTTTGAGATCATTTATACTCCTCAGAAGGGGAAAAAGGTGGCAGATTCTCTTAGAAGGAGATCGAGCTCGTAGCTATTCAGTGAGGTGAAGAAATAGTTGGTCTAGTCACATTTATCCTTTATAGATAGAGAGGATGCATATTACCTTCAGTCGATGGTTGTCACCCCTCCACTCTTACAGCGAGTTAGGGAGGCATATCTAGGGGATGTCGACTGTGAGGCTTTACATGCTCATTTATCCACAGGACATGCTCCTAATGGATATTTTCAAGGTGGGGAGCACATTGTTATATTCATAGGATGCATTGTTGTACCAGTGGAATTGTGGGAGGAGGCCCTAAGGGAGTTTTATACATCCCCCTTGGTGGTACATCCTGGAGTGGAAAAATTGTACTTGGACCTCTGGCGTCAATTCTAGTGGTCAGGTATGAAGAAGTCAATAGCAGAGTTCATTTCTCGATGCCTTACATGCTATCAGGTGAAGGATGAGTACCAAGTTCCAGTAGGGTTAGTTCACCCCCTAGAAGTTCCAGAGTGGAAGTGGGATGGAATATCAATGGACTTCATGATGGGATTACCATGGACATCCAAGGGGCATTATTCTATCTGGGTGATCATTGATCGACTTACCAAGTCAGCCCACTTCCTAGCCATCAGGGATCAGAGTTCCGTAGAGAGCCTGGGATGCCTCTACGTGTGGGAGATAGTTTGGCTTCATGGCGTCACTTCGACAATATTCTTGGATCGAGATTCCCACTTCACATCCCGGTTGTGGAATGGATTGTAGGAGGATTTTGGGACTTATCTATGCTTGACCACAGCATTCCATCCCCAAATAGATGGTCAGACGAAGAGGATCATTCATGTTCTAGAGGATATTTTGCGGGCCTGTATCTTGGACTTTGGTCGTGGTTGAGAGGACCATGTTGTACCTCTCGTACCCCTCGTGGTTTTATTTTCATGATCACAATCACTCTCTTATTTATCTAATCTTGTTTTAAGTGTTTTTGGTTGATAGGCTTAATTCCAGATTGCCAAGGAATTGGGGCAAGAAGGCTAAAAGCAAAAATGGACTGGTTTTCAGTCCACCGGCCAACCGGTGGAAGACCACCGGCCAGCCGATGGAGGCCTGGACAGAAGGCATCCCTCTGTCCAGACCACCGGCCAACCGGTGTCCCACCACCGGCCAGCCGGTGGCAACCAATCAAACAGTGTTTGCCACTGCCTCAGCACCGGCCTACCGGTGGCCTCAGCACCGGCCAGCCGGTGGTGCCTGAGCCCGAAGGCCTCTGCATTTTGCAAGCACCGGCCAACCGGTGGCTCTGTACCGGTCAGCCGGTGGAGCCAGTCAAACTAGCCGTTGGGCCTTTGACCAGACCTGTCCACTTGCCTCCCAACGGCTCCGAAGACCTCTCCAACGGCTCCGAAGACTCCCAAAGGCCATATGAGGGTTCCCCCTCTATAAATAAAGGACCAGGAAGCCCCGGAACACAATCGAAACATACGGAAGCCCACGGGACACATTTTACATCATTTGGCGAACCTCCGGCGGATTGTTTCAAGGAACCTCCATTTGCTCCGACCAATTTCCACATCCAAGGAGCACCACCAAAGAAGCTTGGGAGCGCCCTTCATCAACTACAATCAATCCTTTGGCGCCCAAGGATTCCACAATACGGTTTTTCTTGTTTTATCATTTTGATCTTTAAATTTGGGTTTGTGCCTACAAATCCCATCTCTTTCTCTCATCCTCTCTTTTGGGTTTTCACATCACCTTTAAGGTGTGAAGAGGTTAGTCAGGCCTTCCCTTTAAAAGGCTTGAGTCATAGGTGAGCTAGCCTTCACCCTTAAAAAGGCTAGTGGGTTCTTGCTCAACCATCAAAAGCAAGTGGGTTCTTGCATAACCATTAAAATCAAGCCGTAATAGGTTCTAGACTAACCTTAAAGTCTAGTGGGTTTCTTGCTAAAACCATTAAAAAGCAAGCGGTAGTAAATCTCTCAACGGTTGAGTTGGGAGCGGAGACGTAGGCTTGGGTTTAAGCCGAACTCCGTTATCAAGTTTTGTGTCTTGCCTCTTTTATTTCCGCTGCATTCTTTACTTTGATTTTAAATTGTTAATTATTTTTTAAAAGGCAATTCACCCCCCCTCTTGCCATCACTCCTTTCTTTCTCCGCCCAATAATTGGTATCAGAGGCAAAATTTGAGTAATACCCTAACAGGTTTCAAATTCAAGATCCATAGTGATGGCTTCAACCTCTTTCGCCCCTGAAGGCTATTCATTGGGTCGTGCTCTATTTTTTTATGGAACCGACTACACTTATTGGAAAACCCGCATGACCACTTTTCTTAGAAGTATAGGTTATCCCATTTATAAAATTGTCATGCATGGTTATTCTCTTTCTTCTCCCGATGAATCCAAATGGACTCAAGCCGACATTAAAAATTTCGAGCTTGATGGCAAAGCCATGAACGCTCTACATTGCGGCCTTGATCGTAATGAGTTCAATCGAGTTTCCACTTGCACCTCTTCACATGAAATCTGGAAACTTTTGGAGGTTACCCATGAGGGGACCAACAAAGTCAAGGATACTCGATTGGACATGTTTCGTCAAGATTTTGAGTCTTTTACCATGCATCCATCTGAAAATATTACAGAAATGTTTACATGCTTTACTGACGTTTGCAATGGTAGAAAATCCCTTGGTGATGATGTGTCCGCAGAAATGATGGTCAAGAAGATCCTTTGGATCCTACCAAGCTCATGGGCACCAAAAGTCACGGCAATCCAAGAAGCAAAAGATGTCAAGAATATGCCGGTCGAAGAGCTCATTGGATCCCTCATGACATATGAGATCACCATGAGGAGGCAAGCTGAAAAGGAAGGCAAACCGATCAAAAATCCAAAGAACATCGCCTTCAAAGTTCAAGAAGAAATCTCCTCCTCCTCGTCTTCCTCTTCAAGCGGCGATTCCGAAATGGAGAATCTTGCCCGCAAAATGCACAAATTCATGAAGAAGCACAAAAAGAAGAAGGCCCGCAAGGCTCAACCCAACGAAAAATCCGAGCCCGAGGTAACATGCTATGGGTGTGGCAAGAAAGGCCATTACAAGCCCGATTGTCCACTCAACAAGAAAAAGTCCAAGCACAAGGAAAAGAAGAAGGAATTCAAGGCGACATGGAGTGATAGCTCCACATCCTCCTCCTCCTCCTCCTCAAGTGACAACGGTAACAAATGTCTAATGGCATTTCACGAGGTATCATCTTCCGACTCCTCTTCCTCTAGTTCTTCCAATTCATTTAATCATTTATCTTATGAGGATCTCCAACATGCTAGAGATCAATTGGAGGAAGGTTTTCACGAACTTTCTTCCAAATTTGTTGTTTTAAAAAAGAATTTCAAAAAACTCTCTTCCGAAAAGGAACAACTTCTCAAAGAAAAGGAGGAGTTGACCCTTAAAATCCAAAACCTTCCCGATGTTGATTCCATGGAATCAACCATCAAAGATCTAAGGGAATCTTTAGCTAAGTTCACCCAAGGGGAACAAAATCTGACCAAATTACTTGGTTCCCAACGCATATCTAGAACCACCGAAGGGCTTGGCTATTCCAAGCAAGCTTCCTCTTCCCATGCTCCAACTATTTTTGTAAGGGGGAGCTCCCAATTAAAATTTTGTAATTATTGCAAAAAACCCAGGCACTTAATTTATGAGTGCAATTGCAAAAATGCCCGGTATGGTAGGCCCAAAACCTTTTTCTTCAATGATGATTTTTTTGGAGAAAACCTGTCACTAGACAAGTATGGATTGAAAAATCCCTTTTAGCGAGTCTCTCCGGACCAAAATTTGTCTCGGTTTCAAAATCCTCTCCTCGGTGATTTATTGTTTTTATTTAGGGGGAGTTAGGATCATTTAAGAGTTTTTAACTTTCAATTCAAATTTTCGATTCAAAAATTTCATTTCAAACTTTCACTTCAAACCTTCAATTTCAACACCTGGTATCAAATTTTTCAATTCAAAATTTTTTATTCAATTTTCATTTCAAACTTTCAATTCAAACTGTTATTCAATTTTCATTTCAAACTTTCAATTCAAACTGTTATTCAATTTTCATTTCAAACTTTCAATTCAAACTGTTATTCATTTTTCATTTCAAACTTTCAATTCAAACTGTTATTCAATTTTTGATTCAAAACTTTCAATTCAAATTTCAAATATTTCAATTGGTTTAAAATCTCTATCTTGTTTTTCAAACTTTTCCCTCAATCAAGTTTTATGCCCCGTGCTATTTTGATAATCACAAAGGGGGAGAAATTCTTGGTTGATTGGGGGAGAAATATTTCTCATGCTTTGCTTTACTTTTCAATTATCCTTTAAAGCATGCCTCTATTTTCAGTCTTTTACATTGTTTGCTTTGGTGATTGTGATCATCAAAATAGGGGGAGATTGTTGTACCTCTCATACCCCTCGTGGTTTTATTTTGATGATCACAATCACTCTCTTATTTATCTAATCTTGTTTTAAGTGTTTTTGGTTGATAGGCTTAATTCCAGATTGCCAAGGAATTGGGGCAAGAAGGCTAAAAGAAAAAATGGACTAGTTTTCAGTCCACCGGCCAACCGGTGGAAGACCACCGGCCAGCCGATGGAGGCCTGGACAGAAGGCATCCCTCTGTCCAGACCACCGGCCAACTGGTGTCCCACCACTAGCCAGCCGGTGGCAACCAATCAAACAGTGTTTGCCACTGCCTCAGCACCGGCCAACCGGTGGCCTCAGCACCGGCCAGCCGGTGGTGCCTGAGCCCGAAGGCCTCTGCATTTTGCAAGCACCGGCCAACCGGTGGCTCTGTACCGGTCAGCCGGTGGAGCCAGTCAAACTAGTCGTTGGGCCTTTGACCAGACCTGTCCACTTGCCTCCCAACGGCTCCGAAGACCTCTCCAACGGCTCCGAAGACTCCCAAAGGCCATATGAGGGTTCCCCCTCTATAAATAAAGGACCAGGAAGCCCCGGAACACAAGCGAAACATACGGAATCCCACGGGACACATTTTACATCATTTGGCGAACCTCCGGCGGATTGTTTCAAGGAATCTCCATTTGCTCCGACCAATTTCCACATCCAAGGAGCACCACCAAAGAAGCTTGGGAGCGCCCTTCATCAACTACAATCAATCCTTTGGCGCCCAAGGCTTCAACAATACGGTTTTTCTTGTTTTATCATTTTGAGCTTTAAATTTGGGTTTGTGCCTACAAATCCCATCTCTTTCTCTCATCCTCTCTTTTGGGTTTTCACATCACCTTTAAGGTGTGAAGAGGTTATTCAGGCCTTCCCTTTAAAAGTCTTGAGTCATAGGTGAGCTAGCCTTCACCCGTAAAAAGGCTAGTGGGTTCTTGCTCAACCATCAAAAGCAAGTGGGTTCTTGCATAACCATTAAAAGCAAGCTGTAATAGGTTCTAGACTAACCTTAAAGTCTAGTGGGTTTCTTCCTAAAACCATTAAAAAGCAAGCGGTAGTAAATCTCTCAACGGTTGAGTTGGGAGCGGAGACGTAGGCTTGGGTTTAAGCCGAACTCCGTTATCAAGTTTTGTGTCTTGCCTCTTTTATTTCCGCTGCATTCTTTACTTTGATTTTAAATTGTTAATTATTTTTTAAAAGGCAATTCACCCCCCCTCTTGCCATCACTCCTTTCTTTCTCCGCCCAACAGACCACCTACCACTGGTGGAGTTTGCATACAATAATAGCTAAAAATTCACCATTATTATGGAACCGTTCAAGGATTTATATGGGAGACCCTGCCAATCACCGCTTTGTTGGACCGACCCCGGAGAGTCAGCACTCATGGGTCTAGAGTTGGTACGAGCTACCACCGAGAAGGTGCAGATCATCCAAGAGCGGATGAAGACTGCACAAAGCTAGCAGAAGTCTTATGCTGAAAAGTGAAAAAGACCTCTGGATTTTAAGAAGGGAGACCATGTCTTCCTTTGGGTCTCACCTCGACAAGGGCTATAGAGATTTGGCCGTGGAGGCAAGCTATCTATGAGGTTCATCGAACCTTTCTAGATATTGCACAAAGTTGGAGAGGTGGCGTACCACTTAGCTCTACCACCGCAGATGCACCAGGTACATGATGTCATCCATGTGTTGAAGCTGAGGAGGTACATGCATGACCATCACACATCATCGACTGAGGCGAGCTGGACATCGAGGATAGAGAAACCTTTGTTGAGTACCCAGTAGAAATCGAGGATCGGTAGGATATGATCCTTTATGGGAAATCGATTCCCTTAGTGTGCATCTGGTGGCAGCATGGAAACCTTCAGGAGAGCACGTGGGAGTGGGAGGCTCAGATCCGTGCCCAGTACCTGCATCTATTTGAGTAGCCTCTTATTTTAGATTTTTGAGGACACAAATCCCCAACATGGGGAGAATGTAATGTCTAAAATTTTCCTTGTATCATTTTTAAATATTATATGGAATTATTTCAAGACCATTATTTTCAACGTCGTGTAATTATGAGGCTCGTAGTTCCCAGAATAAATGTTTGAAATAAATTAAACTTTTAAACAGCATGTGTGAGCAGTTTTCTTGAAAAAGTGGAATTTATTTTAAATGGATGCTTGAATAAAAAATCTGAGGGCACCATTCCGTTCAGATTAGCAACTTTACCATAGACAGAGCCTAACATCAACCAGCGTGGTTCAGCTACAAAAGTTAGTTTTTGGACTTTTTAAAGAAAATAAAATAAATTGACAATTAATTTATTTTAAATTTTTCCTTTTTATGCAACACCCTAATTAATCCCTTTCTAAATACCTTCTTATGGAAAGTTTGAAAGTTTGTCCACATAACCCTATGAATTGAGGATTTCCATTGGAGATTTGGAGGAGAACCCGTTGGTGGACGTCGATGACGCAATCGATCGACACATCTTGGATTCGACAAACCTCGCTAATGAACGTGACACAGTGATCGTTCTTCAAATGAATCGAGGTAGGGGTTATTATTTTGATTTAGTTATTCTCCATTCTTCAATTAAATTATGAATGTGGATCAACCAACAAACAGGTTGATCCACTGATTGTGCGTTCTTATGGGTGGGCATTATTTTCAATTCTTTTAGGGTTTGATTTGGGAAATTTATTTGTGATAATTTATTGGATTATCATTTGATTAACCCAGTTTAATCCTTCTAATGGGATAAAATCGATGTCATGATGAAAGATGGTGGAGGTGTGTTCTTCTTTTATTTATTGATTTCTTTCTCCTCTTAACCATGCGTTCTTTACATTCTTTACAGGGTTATGAACATCAGATCGTTGTGCATCCATTTCACAATGAAATGATCCCAAATTAGAGATCTGACATTTCGATGACTCAATGGAGGTTCAAAAGAGATGGTAGAAAATGAATTGACACAGTTCAGGAGAAATCGTTCTTTGACTATTCTTCGTACGGATGATCGAAATGAGTTTTTAGGGCTGATCGAACACCCAAAACCTCCTGAAACATCGATGGAATAGAAAGGATACCTTGTATATTGAGTTTCAGGGCAAATTGATCTCCATATCGAAGACTAGAGCATCACCAAGGGCATGGCGGAGCTAGTCCACATTTCTGGAAAATTGTGATCAACACGGCATGTATCCCGAAGAACACGCCATGTATGGTTGACCTGGCGGCGGCTAGGACTTTCGCATTATGAATGGGTAAGAACATGGCGTGCTCCCTGGAATACACAGCATGTGGGCCCCACCCAGCGGTGGCTATAATTTTGGGTGACAAGAAGCACAAACATGGTGTGTTCTTTGAAGAACGCGATGTGTGGGTCCTTACGTGGAACTCGGTGTGTATTGCGGGTGATACAAGGGCACTGAGTGGAGTACATGGTCGTGTACTCCACCACACGACTAGACCAGGCTAGCTGCATGGGTTAACCCATGTACCGGTTATACGGGATGGAACATACGGTCTATATCCGTGTACGGGCACATGGCCGCGTACACGGAGCTGACCATGGTTACTCAGACATGGTATGTTGTCAGTCCTACACGCTGTGTACTGACATTTATACATGACATGTTCTATCTGACTCAATATTTTACACACAGGTAGTACCTGGAGTTACGAGACATGACGTGTGAACCCTTCTACATGCCGTGTATATCTTGGAACATGGTTTGATCCTCTTTTCCACTGTTCCTTGGACAAGTTTCTCTTGGGTTTGTTCCCCTTTTTCTCGCTCCCCTGAATGTCAGGTTTCATTTCCATCCACAAAGTATGATTCCTTCAGTAAGACTTCCTGATATAGAGTTAGTTATCCCTATGAGAGGCACAGAGTGAGATCCTCTATCCATTCTTGACCCTAGGTGGAGTCAGGTATCAATGTGACTACTCTTACAGGATGCTGATCCACTACTTAGCAGGTGAATTTGGATGAGTCGTGGTATCCTCCAAGGCCCTGGCAGTGATCCTCATATGTGTATCATGATCTTTTCCTACTCAGGAGTGTGTTCTCCCAGAATGAGTGTATCTATCTCTCATGGCTTTTCCCGACAAAGAGTATTTCTCGAACAGATGGCATTGGAGCTATCAGACTCGTGGAGTGAGTTATCTTGGACAAGTTCTTCATGGAACCTTCAAACTAAATCCCTAGTGGGGGTATGCAGTTGTGTGACTTGTCTCTAGACCATGGGTCTGGGTTTTGAGTATATCTAGATTGTTTTTCTCTTTCCATATGTTCAGTATACATATACTGCGTAGAGCTAATTGTAGCTTTACTTTTTGTTTTTTCTTTGTAATTTTCAGGGTCCTCTATTGAGTATTGTTATACTCACCCCAGCATGGGATTTTCCCACATGTGTTGTGTCTTGTACAGATGAGCGGCCTTTTGATGGAGTCCAGGGCGGACCAGGACTGGACTGAGCTATTTGAGTTCCCTACAGGCCGAGGTATTTCTACGGCTATAAGAAGCAGTCCCAGTACCTCTTTGTTTTTACAGGTTGGACTTTGTAGTTTGCAGACTCTTGTTTTTTGTGGGCTTGTATTCTGGACTAGTTTACTTTCCACACTTTACTTTCATTGTACTCTGTGGATTAGGTTTATTTGTGTGCATTCATTTTTGTTCCTTAGTGGTTTTTTACATTTCAGCATTTGTGGGCTTGTAGATGTGTGTGTGTATACATGTACTTAGCCAATGCCTCCCATGTTAGTGATATGCCTATTCTCTGCTAGTCACCAACCCCTGGCCTATTGAAAGTGGGCTTGGTGAGTCGTGGCATGGACCCCACTAGGACGAGTCATGACAATATCACATTATTTCAGGTTATTTGTGTAAAAATCATTCCTAAATAATGTTCTTGATACCCAGGTTCTTTTTTTTCACCCCATGGGGATGAGGAATGTCCTTTGGTCCATGTTAGAACTGGTTTGGTTTACAGTTATATTGGTTATATAGGGTTGGTTTGTGACAATATGGATCGAATATTTGGCACCTTCAGAAGGGTTATTCGGTTGTTATTCATGTATAATTAACCTATTCTTGGTTATATGATGGTGAAAAAAGAATATATCTCTACTTTAAGATTAAAGAATAAAAACCCAAAATAAAAAAATAACAAAGTAATTGTGAAATCATAAAAAAAATTAAATATTTATTAATCTAAACTTGACCAATCTGATGCAACTTAAAGGTTTTGGGTGCAGTGGAATTCAGACTAGTTCATGAATAATGATGATTTTTTATTATTTCTGATGAATAAACCATAAGAACATGATAAAGAATAGTATTTCTCATGATTATATCTGAAGAAACACGATGAAATAATCTTGGAACTAGTGATATGATCTCATACATTAAATTTATAAATACTTTAATAATAAGGATAAAACATCATTCTTGAGATCTTTCTTCGATGTATATATTTATCATTTGAAATTTTTTCATGTGTTACTATCATTGTTTTAAGGGGATCCAAAATAGAATCCCTCTAGCAATGATCTATAATTTTTCCTCAATCTTTAAACTACACAAATGTAAAGTAGAGTGATAACATGGATGATCTAATTACTTTGTGTTATTCATCATGATCCCAACACAATCCTTATTATTGAAGGATCATCTCTCTTGTTCTCTCGATGTTGAGAGGAATGAAGGAGGTGTAAGAATACTCTCAGTCTTGAGAGAAACCCTAGTGATGTTCTTCATTAAGAGAGAATTTCTATAGGATCTTAATTTTGCACAATGATATCTCTTATGACTAACCCAGGGAAATAATATAAGCAATTATTAATAGATCTAGGTTAGATAATATATAATTACACATAGGCCCTTTATTATTCTATTAATCCTTAGCAAATCTCATGTCTAAAAATATTATTATTATTATTATTATTATTATTATTATTATTATTATTATTATTATTATTATTATTATTATTATTTTCTTCATGCACACATATCTCATAGATAAAATAAATATTATTATTTAAATAAATTGATATATATTTAAATGATATTTAATATATCATTCCCACCAAAACTTTTAACTCTGTTAGAATTTCATCCCCATCATTTACTAAACCTTGAATAATAAATATTATTTATTCAATAAATAAATATTTTATTAATGATCTTGTGAATAAATATATATTTTAATATTCATATAACTAAGTAAATATTTATTTAATTATAAATATTATTTATTAACTTGTGAATAAAATAAGAGATAAATAAATATTCTATCTGGAAATCTTTTAAATAAATATTTATTTAATTATTCAACTCATATTATTGATAAATAATAGATATCAAATAAAATATCATGAATAAATATTATTACTCAGCCTTGATATTAATATTTATTTCAATTTTTAAAATTAAATAGAATTTAGCTGGGATCAATTGATACAATAAGTGTGTGACCCTCTAGGCCTCTTTCTTAGTAAAATTAGGAAATATTTCCAAAAGTCCATTATCAACATCTAGAAACATGTAAATTCACTCATAGAAGAAGAAGTTAATGTTGCAATTATGAAAACCATATATGAATGATCACTCTATAATATAATATTTTTTTCATAATATCTATTAATCAAGAAATTTTCATACTCATATCATCAACCTATGTGCTTGATTTCTCATTCTTTAACTATCAGAATAAACTTTCCAATACACCATGGCCATGAATTTACTTTGATAGATCCATTTTGATCAAAGGGATAAAATATCATCTTCTAATCTTAGAAGACATAAATCAATTCTTAAATTATTCATTAATGTCATATCACTCATGACATACCCAATATATCCTACTTCTCTATAAACATAGATTGTAACTGTTTTGGGAAATACATAAAATTACATGACTTATAATATGAATTATTAATAATATCAATTCTAAGGACCATTAAACATATTCACATATAAGAATATACAATGACACATAAACTTGTGTAATTTATATTGGAGGGTTTATCCTCATAATCTCTCATCTTGGAGATTACCAAGCATAAACTTCATGAGTTGAGTCTCATCAGCTTACGAGTATCAAACACTTGAAAGTAAAAATATTATATTCCCCATCATAAAATGTTATTCTAATTGTATGACTATATTTAGGAATATTTCATAGTATTAAAAGGATCTCATCATAGCATGGAACTGTTATTTCCTTTTGATGTGAAAAATTATCACATTAATGTAATATAGAAGAATAATCATCATATCATAACATATTTATTAATATTCAAGATGTTTAATATATGGATAATCTAAATTACAAATTAGATGGTTTTTTAGCACTAACTCTAGCACCCCTACACCTAATAGCCTGCATAATTTGTGTCCATCAGATATATTTCATCCATCCATAGAAAATATATTTATGAATATCATCCTAACACATTATGTTTCTCATCATAGTGGGGAAATTTTATGATCTTTCAATGTGAAAAATACTCGAAGGACACTACTGAATTAATGTTACATAGAAGAAAACTTATCATGTGGTAAAATTTTTATTAATATTCAAGGATATTGATATAAAATTAATCAAAAGTAAAAGGTGGTGGATTCTAGGGAACCAAATTCAATAAACTCCATCTTGGACTAGACTCAACTACTAATGAATTTCAATACATTATCTCTCACATGATATTCATGCTTTTTTTTAGATAATACTTTAGTCGACTGGTCCTCCATGTTATCCTCCATGGAAACTATACTTACTGTAACCTCACCCCTTTGAGAAAAATATCTCAAGAGGTTATACTTTTGAATTATATTATTTATCCATTGATATAACTTTATCTCTTTGGTGAAGTCTACCACAGTACTATTATCACAAAACAATGTGATAACATCTTTACAACTAAGAACCGCATCATGATCATGAATGAAGTTGCATGTACAAATTGTTTGTTTAGATATATCAGTAGTTTTAATATACTTAGACACTATTATATAACCAGTGACCACTTGTATCTTTGAGCTCTTCCAGATCATATCTCCTCCATTGAGGGTGAATAAATATCCTTATAGCAATTTCATATCATCTTGATCTTTCTAGAAACTAGCATATGTATATCTCATGATGACTAGATCCCCAAATCCTCTATAAAATAGGAACATGTTTAAGGAGATATATTCAATAAATATTTAAATATATGATATATATATATAATCATATTTTTAATCATAATTAATGATTTATAATCAATCATAAGGCATGATTTTTTTTCTATCTTCATAGATGCTCGTGGGAAAGTCATCTAAATGATATGAGCATATCGTATTGTATTCAAAGAAACCATTATGCTACCTATTATGTTATATAATATGAATTGTATTTTTTTAAAGAGTCATGAAATAAGATTTCATTCCATCAACTTCTTCAAGCTAAGTAATCATAATATACAATGGGCTTTAGATGAAAAGTTTGTCACCCACTTCATGCATGGTGCTACCATAGATTATATGGGGAATCAAACATTCTCCCATATAGACTATCATTAAATGAAACATTACATATGATTTAATTATAGGGTGTATCATTAATATAATACATTTTATTTCCAATTCATTAACTCATGAATTATAACACATGATTTAATGTTTTCATCACCAAGGAGCATCATCGAGGGTTATATAAAGCCTACTTCTATATTATGGCTTGGTGGGTGTGTGCATGTGGATAATTGTTCAAGACTCTATGGAACCCAAATTCTATCTTTTCTTCTGCCACCTTAATATCGTGAGGTGGAAAAACACCATATAGTGGACAACAATACCTCTCTTATGTTGAGAGATTTAGCTTAACTCATGGATACCTTAAAAGATGGGAGGTTGGTGTATTTTACTTTAATGATCATCATGAAACCCATAAAAAGTTATTCATTTTCATATCAAGATGAATGAGCGTCTTTACATAAATTTTTTTCTGATTTATACACTTCTCCATTTATTTTTTTATGTAAGTTTTTAAATTCTTACATTGGTGGTCTTGGGATTGGGATTTAATCTCTTCTACTAGAAATATAAAGTGTTTATAAACCTATATGATTTAAAAAGTGGTATCAGAGGAAGCCATGTTTTTAAATTTTTGAAATCACATAGGTATCGAAGTTTATATAAATCCTATTATATATCGTAAGTAAATAGTGAAATACAATATCCATATTTCTTTTATGATTTTTATATCATGATGTATGATATGGGTATTGTAAGTTATGACATAATTGAAACCAATATATTACTTTAGGTATTATTATATGAATCCCTCCCATTATAGAATATGATTTTATGTGCTTGTTTTCTTAATAAAATAGTATTATAGAGTTATTATGACACCCCATTCGGTTGTAAAATATGACTGAAGGTGTGTCGTGGTATATCTTATTTAGTGACATAGTTATAAATTATTTATATAATGAATTTTTGTGTATTATTTATTTTATTAAATAATATAATTCCAATATATATTTCAATCCTTACATAATATATAGGGTATGATTATATAATATTTAGTTTTCATCTACCTTAAACTCGGCTTGTGATTGGAGTTATAATCTTGAAATTTGTTATTGAATAAATTTTATACATATTAGGTTTTAAATTTAGGATGAATTGGATTCTCTCTTAAGTAAATTATACTCATGTAGAGGGACTTTGGGTCAAAATTCCCACCAGCACAGAATCTTATGCATTATTCTAAAAAGGTGGGCTTGTTTATCTATGGATTTGGGCTTACTATTGTAGAGATTTTAAATATCATAAAATTTGAAACATCCATATGAAGAGTTCATATACATTATACATGAGATGAATTTGAATATGTGTAGATATATTTGACTTATACTTTTGGGTGTGTGACGCAAATTTTGGGTTGTGTAAAGAGTTACACATCAATGTAGTTTGAACATATTGATTTGGTGGATAGAATGGGATTTCAAAACTAAATCATTAGAAGCATTCATACATAAAAGAGATAAAATGAGATATTATAATGTGATCAAAGCCCCTAAAAATACTAAGTTTTAGATTCCTTCTATTATAGTACTTTTTAATACCTTGATAATTCTGTATGAGTGGCCTTAATGGTTAGGTGCTTTGTAATGAAGATATTCCTTAAATCCTTTTTCATTTAATTCATTTTATGGTATGATATAAATGTATCATATGGTATAACATATATAAATAATAAATTTATATTATATAATTTGGTTTATCCATATCATTATTTTATGATAAGTCCATATCATATGACCTTTACCATGTTATCATATTTGGAAATAGAATAGGAAATTGTGATGCATGATTTAAGTAAACCTTTCCATTGTCTTCATCAAACCTAGCCAATCATAAAGTATGATTATAGTTTTTGCCTATTAATTTCATTGAGTACATCACATGGAATATACATACTACCAGTTATGAAGGTATGGTCATCCAAACATAAATATTACACATGTGCTATCACTAAGGAACCATTACATTAGATGTAGCATGAGGAGCTAGTTGCATTCATTCTTACTATGATGAGTTAGAAAAATCATTAAATCATGTGTTATAATGCATGTGTTAATGCTTTATTCACTAAGGATAATCCTCATGGAAATATAAATGCCACTTACATGGGATGGAAGTGGTAGGTGGTGCTTGCTTTGAGCTAGGTTTTGTCTCTTAAAACTCATAACTCTACTTACGTATTCCTGAGCACACCGAGGTGTTAACACATCATGGAATGAGGGAGAATTCTGTAAGTATGACATGAAATTTAGATTGCTTTTGGATACCTCTAGAGGTGGGAGGCTTTTGTTTACCACTTTGGTGATTATCATAAAAATCATTAGAATTAAATAGGGATGAAGCAGTAGATTCTTCAATGAAAGGTACACACATTTACAGTGATTCTTCATTTATAGTTTTATAAAAGTTTCATATTTCTATGTATGAGTGTTCTTGGGATGGTTTCTAATCACTTTCACTGGATGAAAAAGGTTTTTTACCCATTATGAAACCAAATAGTGGTATCAAAGCCTCCCATGCATTTATATTTTTGAAATCATGCATTGAAATGGATAAATTATAAAATGTATTACATGTCGTACTAGAAGTAATTAAATATGACTAGATTTTGTAATGATGGTGTTTATATGATATTTTATATCATATATAATAATTTATTCATACCCAATGATATGAGATATTGTAAATGGATATATAGTATAAATCCTTTGGTTTTTTTTAAATTTCATAGTATACGATATAATTATACCACAATATATGATTTTACTGCACATTTTGATGAAAATAGGCATCATATCATAAATACAATATGATGCATATTATTAAAACTGATATATGGGAAGCTTAATAAACCATAGGGAATTATTGAACTATTTTTCATAAAATATGATTAATAGTTCTTATATTTGTTTTTATCTATCATAGTAGTCGACACAGCTGAATTGTAGAATACAATTTAGGTTAAAAGGGTTTATTATTATTTTTATTTAATTAATAATTGAATTAATTATTTATAATTTTTTTATAAATAATTAAAATAGGTATTTTGGGAATATCTATTAATTTATAAAAAAATATAAATTATTTAATTATAAAGAGTTTATAATTTATTAATAAATGTTTATAAAATATTTATTAATAAATATTCCTTAATATTAAAGTTAACATTTAAAATAACTTTTTATAAAAAATGTATGGCATGACTTATGGATTATAAATTAAGTGGTTTATAATAATCATAAGGGGTAATTTGTAGAGTTTATAAACTACAAAATTAGGCCAAAATATAAAAAATTTATGTTTATTTATGAATTGTCTGTAATTAATTTAAAATTTTCAAATTAAAAGGAGGCCTTGGTTGAAATATTGTTTAAATTGTGTAAAAAGGTATTTTTATGATTGATTGTATGAATTTTTAACTAATATTAAGTGTATGATATTCAAGAATCATGTAAAATTTTTACATAATGGATTATAAAATGTTTATAATTCTTGAAATATAATATAATTAAAATAAAATTCTATATAATGAATAATATGAAGTTTTCATACTATCAAGTGAATATAAAGATTTTATATTAAATAATTATGTAAATTTCCATAAAAATAAGTCTTTATTAGAAAAATTTTATAATTATATTTTATTTATGGATTTTTTATAGGCATTTACCTCATGTTTAAATATTTAATATGATCATTTATTTAAAGTTATTACCTACTTTATTTATAGTTATAAAATGTTTATAACTAATGAATATGTGTGTTCGTTAGTTTAAATTATTTAAAATGATTCTTATAAATTTTCAATCCATGTACTACATGCTAGGTATGACAACATAAGATTTTGTTTTGGTCTACCTTGACCTCGATTTGTGATTGAAGTTATGATCTTGAAAATAGTTTTTAATTATATTTTATAAAAATTAGGTGTTATAGTTATGATGAATCTAATTCTATCTTGATTAAGTATCCCTAGGTAGAAGGATTTTTGATTAGACTACCCACTATTCTATAAGCTTGTTCCTTATTCTAGAAAGGTGGGGTTGGTTATCTCTAGATCCAGGCTTACTCTTGTGGATATTATAGATCTCATATAATTTTAAAATATTACATAATAGTTCCTATACCTTATGCACAATATGAATTTGGATATGTGTAAATATGTTTTACTTCTTATTTTAGGTGAGTAACACAAACCATGGGTTATGTAAAATTTTACACATTAATATGGTTTGAACATATTGATTTAGTGGATGGAATAGGATTCCAAAAATAAATCATTAGAAGAATGCATACATAAATGGAATAACATGAGATAATATGGTAATATTATATCCCCTTAAAATATTAAGTGTTATATTCCTTACAAATTGGTACTTTTGAAGACCTCGATCATTCAGTACGAGTGACTCTAATAATTAGGTGCCCATGAATTATTTTGTTTAAGGAAAGAAAATAATGAGGTGAACCTGACAGTTGGATGCCTTGTTCTTGGAATTTGGTTTGTCTTACACTTAGTTGGTAAACCATGAAAATTAGGATATCATGGAAATAGATTTGTTTTTATCCATTTGATAGATTTTAAAAGGATTTTTTTGCTCAATTATCTGAGAATTGTATGTGATATGTGTTGGATTTGGTGTCCTATGACGAATTTTTTGTACTTTGATTACATTTAAATTCAATCATTTGAATATTAATAACATCTTATTACATATTGTTCATTATTTTGTGTGAATTTAATTTAATTATATCATTTTATTGGGATACAACACTGTGTGTGCTTATGAGTTACACACCATGTATCTCGGTTGTCATGTACCCAGTTTACACTCCTGGGGCTTTGGTGTGTATATCGGTAGGAAAACACAGTGTGTACAAGCCAACCACATGCCATATATCACTCTTGTTTTGTGTTTTCACAACCCACTGAATAACTCGGTGTCTTTTTCAGATGTGACTACATGATGTGTATAGGCCAGCCACACTCTGTGTATCACTTATATCGTGTGTCCGCATAACTTACTAAATGGATTGATGTGTATTTCGAAAGTGTTAAATGGTAAACTACATTCCATGTACGCCAAATACATTTCATATTTATCATTAATGATTTAGTTTTTTAATATCACATAGTTTGACCATGTATAATGACCACAAGGATTGGGAGAATTTCACTGTTAACACATGCATACTACATGATATGTATTGTTGATACACGCCATGTATTTTGAAAACTCATGTACCATAATATCCCGGTCTACACGTGGTTTATAATAAATGCATGGCAGATCCTATCTCTTGAGTCATTCACCTTTCATCACCCTAAGAATCACTTCCAAAAAGTTCCCCTTGACCTCTCTAGACTCTAGAGTGGCATATGGAGGAAGACTGCTCTCCTTTATTGGGGGTGCTCTTTGAGAGGGATCTCTCTAGGGCTTGAAAGGATTCTCTCTGGTTGTCATTACGTTCAACAAAAAATGAATTGTCTCACTTGTAAAATTAATATAATTGGTTTTACATACCACTAGGGTTTAGAAATAAATATTTTCACAAATTACCTTTAATATTTATTTAATACCTTATGGAACCCCATGTGTAAAATAATAAATTTATTATTATTTCCTTGACATGCTCTTAACTTGAGAATTAAATTAAATATTATTTAATCAAATAATATTCAATATATATTATTTCTCACTAGACCTAAAAACTTAGTTCTTCATTCCTCCACAATATTCATTAGTCCTTGAATAATGAGTATTTATTTAATAAATAAATACCACTACATTATTCACTAATAAATAAATAAATATTATATTCACTAAATAGAAAATAAATATTTATTAAATATTCTTCTCACATTATATTCTCTCGAATAACTGGTGACAGAATATATCCGATCAAGAAAACATGAATAACTATTAAAACACATGAGAGAATAATATTTATTAAACTTTTTAAATAATAAATAATAATATATTATTTAACTAAGATTCTAGATGTACTTAGTGTGTGACCCTTTATGCCTCTTTCTCAGTGGAATTAGGCGAGGCAACCTAAATTATAAGGTTAGCATATAGAAACATGTCAATTCACCCATAGATAAATAAGTTAATGTTTTAATGAAATAATATCTCATACAAAAACTTACTGTGTAATATAATCCATTTATCATGATATCTCTAATCAAGAAGGTTTCATATTGGTTCCATCAACCTATGTGCTCAATGTCTCTTTCTTTGACTTTTTAGAAATCGAACTTGCCTATAGAAAACCATGGCCATGGATTTATTTAGGATATATCATTTCTATTAAAGGGCCTAGGATATAGACTTTCATTAAAGAACATAAGGGTCTAATACTTTCTCACATTATTCATTAATTTAATATTACTCGTGACACACCCAACGTATCCTACCTCACCACAAACATTTTTCATCATGGTTTTCATCAATACATCAAAGTACGTGACTCATAATACTCATTAATAATAATATTAAAGTATAAGGATAAATTCATGTGTCCTAAAATAGGAACATCCAATGACACATGTGAATGTGGATTTCCTACTAGTGGGTCTCGTTCTCATAATATCCTACACTAGGTATTACCAAGGGTGTACACCATGAGAAGTTGTATCAATGTCCTATAAGTCTCCACCCCTGATAGCTTGTATCATTTTTTTCCCTCAAATGATATCATCTAGCTATAAAAAATATATTTAAGAATTGTGTCATATAACTTTTGGGTTCTCATCATAGTGGGGAATTGTTATGACCTTTTAGTGCAACAACTACTCTTATGACATTATCACATACAATGTTATTAAGAAGAAAATCATGATATGATAAAGTGTTTATTAATATTCAATACTATGAATACAAGTTATCATAAAGTACACATAAGTTGGTTTAAGTGAACCAACTACAACAAACTCCCGCTTGCACTAGAGACAAATACTAAAAACCTTCAGTCCGCTAGCTCTCACATGATACTCATGCTTCTGATGAGCTAAGCCTTTAGTCAAGAGTTCTACCAATTTCTATTCCATGGGTACTCATATTACTACAACTTCACCCCTTCTATAAAAATCACTCAAGATGTGATACTTTAGGAGTATATTCTTTGTATGTTGGTGTGACATGGGCTCTATTGCAAGAGACACTACTATAGTATTATCTCAATATAATATGATATGGAATTTACTACTAGGTACCACATCAAGATCTTGAAAAAAAAATTATATCCAAATAACTCCCTTTGCAACATCAGAATCTGCTATATACTTAGACTCCACTATAGAATTAGAAAAAAATGGATGTTTTGAACTCTTTTAGCTCACGGCTCCTCTATTTAGACAAAAAATATATCCCAGATGCTTCTTCAGACCATCCTGATCTGTTTGAAAACTAGCATCAGTATAACCCCTGATAACCAGCTCTTCATCTCCTCCATACACCAGGAACATATCCTTAGTTCTTTTTAGATACTTAAGTAAATCCTTAACATTGGGCCAATGTTGTTATCCTATATTATCTTTATATCTACCTACCATGATCAATTCATAGGCAACATAAATTCTAGAACATAACATGGCATACATGATTGATCCTATCACTAAAGCGTATGGGATCTTACTCATTATATCTATCTCCTATTATGTATAAGGACACATTTCCTTAGAAATATGTAAACTATGTGACACTAGAACTAATCCCCTCTTGAATTGTTCCATACTAAATCTATTTAGGATCTGGTCAATATATGTACTTTGACTTAGTCCAAGAAACCTCTTGGATCTATCACAAATAATCTTGATCCCTAAAATATAGGCTACTTTACCTAAGTCATTCATAAAGAAACATTTGTTTAACTATTTATTAATATACTATAAGACTAGTATGTCGTTTAAAATAAGTAATGTTTCATCAAAAAATACTACTAGGATAGTGACCACATTCCCACTAAACATCTTATAAACTCATGGCTCATATTCATTCTTAATGAAACTAAATTCTTTTATAGCTTCATCGAATCGAATATCCCATGACCTAGTTGCTTTCTTTAATCCATTAATGGATTTATATAACTTGAAAATCCTTTTAGAATCACCTAGAGTCACAAACTCTTCTGTTTGTTTCATATATACATCTTCTTAAAGGTTCCTATTCGGGAAAGTTGGTTTGACATCCATTTTCCAAATTTCATAGTCATTGAAAACTATTATATAAAGTAGAATTATTATGGATTTAAACATGGAAAATGGTAAAAATGTTTCATAATAGTCAATTACTTGAAGTTTTTTAAACCCTTTATCCACTAGCCTTGATTTATAGGTATTTACTTTACCTTCCATTTCCATTTTTCTCTTAAATACTCATTTTCACCCTATGGGATTTACATCAACTGGAACATTGACAAAAACCCAACATTGGTTCTCATATATGGAATCCATTTAAGAATTCATGGATTCCTTCCATCTTGAAGCTTATGAGCTCTCTACAACCTCTTTATAGGATATAGGTTTCTCATTGTCAACTAATAATTAGTCACCATCTTCGGTGACTAGAAAATCATATTTCTCTGGTTCTCTTACCTCATGTGTGCTTCTACATAGTACTTGTGCTTGAAGAACTAATTATTCCATGGAAAACTATAAAATATATTCATGTACCAACCCTTACGTATCTTGAGCATCAACTTCATTGAAATCAATCTTGCTCCCATTATCCTTTTTGAGGACGTTCTCCCTCTCAAGAAAGACAGCTCATCTAGCGACAGTCACTTTCTTGTTTGATGGGTTTTATAAGTAGTATCCCTTTGTTTCCTTATAATACCATGTAAAGATACACTTTGTGACTTGGGGTGCTAGTTTGTTACTTGATAAGGCCTTAACAAATTCCTCTCAGCCCCATACACATGTATGAAACAAAATGAGTTTCTTTCCACTCCATAACCTAAAGGGAATTATATTTTCTTCTTTAGTTGGAACTCAGTTTAGTGTGTATGCCATGGTTTGTAATGCATATCCCCAAAAGGATAATATAAGATCTACATGACTTATCGTTGACCTTACCATGCCAAATAAGTTTAGGTTCCTCCTTTTACTAACACTATTCCACTATGGTGTATAAGGTGGAGTGAGTTGAGATAAAATCCAAAACTCCTGTAGAAAGTATATAAAGTCTTGGTTAAGATATTAACCACCTCGATATGATAAAATATTATTTATATTTTTCCAAACTAATTATATAATTCATTATTTAATTCTTTGAATTTCTCAAAGGACTTGAACTTATAACTCATCAAGTATACATAACCATATCTACTCAAATCATTGGTAAAAGTTATGAAGTAAGAATACCTGCATATAGCTTCTACTAGAAATGGTCCACACACATCAGTGTGTACCAATCCTAGAAGCTCTGTGGCCCTTTCAACCTATCCAATGAATGGTGGTTTGGTAATTTTTCCTTATAAAAAATCATTAAATATTTCAAGTGGTTTTAGATCATAAGATTCTAAATAACCATCTTAACAGATATTTGTCAAATGCTTCTCATTGACATGACCAAGATGGTGATGCCATAGTTGGGTGTTATAAGAGTCATGTGAACATGATTCATTATAAATTTACAATACTTGGTTTTCATAATTTTATAAATAAAGACCATTATTTAAATTTTTCATACCATGACATATGTTGTATTTATAAAAGAAACAACTTTTATTTCCAAAATTGAAAATAAAACCATCCACATCTTGGAATGATATAGAAATTATTTTCTTGGAAACCATTGGTACATAATAACAATCCTTTAGAACCAAAATAATTCATGTTGGCAATGAAAGGTGGTAGTCATAAATGGATAGAGCATCTATCCTCACACCATAAGAAGCTCTCAAATCCACCTCTCCTATAGAAATATTTTTGAAACTAACTTCTTCATGCATTTGGATACAAATGAAATCACCATAATTTGTATCTAATACCCAATGTGTAGATATTGAAATATTACACTTGATAGTGAATGTACCTTTATATTCCCCTTGATTTTGGGTGTAATTATTCTTCTAGTGGACTTTATTGCCACATGAAAAACATATTTCCTCCTTTTCCTTTCCCTACCTCTAGATCTTATTCTTCTTGGAAGGATGATGACCAGATCTTTAGACTTTTTATGATTCTTGTGCTCCTTCACCTTGTTCTTCCTTTTCTTATTAACTATAAGGACCATGGTTTTGTCACACTTTATGTACTTATCCACTTGGTGAATCAAAGTAATAATTTCTAAAATACTCTTCTCATTTTTTCTCATATTTTAATTTACAATAAAACTATAGAAGGTCTGGTCCAGTGATGAAAGTATGAGATCTGTTCACAACTCATCCAAGAATTTAATCTCTAAGATGTTTAAGCATTCAATGTAACCAATAATTTTGACTATATGAGGACCAGATGGTGTAAACACTACAATATTGTTTGTAAATAAAGCATTGAAGATATCATATATCTCTTGTCTTGCATTCTCTTGATAGAGATCCCAAAGGTGAGACATCATGCTATATGCATCCATGTCCTCATGTTGCTTCAAAATATCATTGGTCATGGATGATATAATGAAACATTTAACATCTATGGAATCATTAAAATGTTTCTCATAGAGTTTTAACTCTTCATTACTAGCCTTATTACAAGGTACATCTAGAATAGGTTCTTCCAAAATATAGAATTTCCTTTCATTGTGAAGGATAACGCATAATCACCTTTGACACTCTTATAAATTTGTGTTGGTGAGAAGGTTGTCCTTCTCAAGTACGGATCATAATGATATGTTTGAATCCATTTTATTGTTGTTTCTAAAAATAATATGAGAATAATTGTATTACTTTATCTGATAAAATTTAGATAAATAAATAAATATTATATTTATTAATCTCCCACTATTTTATCAAAACCCGATATCCTATATCGTTGGATTTAAAATATCTTGTTTCTTGGACATTCTAATGTAAAGGATCTATATTCCCCTTCTCATTACCCCAAATTTGGTTGTTCAAGTAACTTGATTGGTTTTAGGTAAGCATTCCAAATTCCAACTGTATTAATTCATAGTTCCTTGATCTATTGAGTCGACTCCCCAATCCTGAAATCCTTAAAATGGGTTTCCTCAACCCTTGACTCTAAGTTACACCAAGTACTACTTTGGCAGTCAACCCTTGATGTGAAATAAGTTAATTCATCCCAAAATCTTCAAGTTAGAATTCCCAGATAATTGAAAGCACCCCAACTTTGGCTGATTAAGAACTTTGAACTATGGTTCGATTTTAAACAAATTAGTAGAATTCTATACTGACTTAAAATATATAATTGATAGATTTTATCTTTTATTCATAAATTACCAATTATTATCTTTATTACATAATTTTTAATATTAAGTGGATTTACTTATGTGATTAATTGTGTCTTAGATAATTTTTATGCATAATCTAGTCTATTTTAGTTCTATCTTGCATTCTTTTTAATTCATTAATTTATGTGATCATGAAAAAAAATATAAAATGAAATAACTATGAAACTTGACAAAAATAAAATAATAAATCGGCATGAACATGAGAATTTACTTATAGTTAGTTTATCTAGCAGTTGATAAACTAACCATTGACGTATGGGGAAAACACCTTGAACCACTTATGGTTAGTGTTATGGCTTTCCACCTATCTACCTATGTATCTCTCTTGGATTGGTTTCACCTCATCTCAAAACAAGAAATACCTCTACTATCTTGGGAGCTCCATCCATTACATATGATTTTACTCACGCATAGGTTAGGGGGAAAGGGTTTATATAAAATAAACCATGGAAACACATGCCCGTATATAATGAGATGAGAGATGACACATAGGCCACCAATTTAATTTAATAATAAATTAAATGAAACCAATAACATACAAAGGTCTAGTCTATGCACATGGTCATCCACATGTATGCAATGAATTACACATTTAATAAAACTGGTCTTAAATTCTTAATCTTTCTTATTTAATGTAAATTTGACTCGAATAAATTAATTATCTTCTTTAATTAATCAATTATTTTTATCTTAATTATCATTAAAATTTCCGTGAGATTCTCATCCATCATAATTTTAAAAAAATATATTTAAAATTAATTTTGTACACAAATGTACCTTGGAGAAAACACAGTGAATACCCATCTGAATCTACCCAATATGTATTATACTCGTATATTGCATACTCTTATGACATCTGGCATACACAACTTATCACATACTTTCATGAAATGTACTATCAACTTAATAATTACACAAATTACATGATTTTTTATCACATTTTATGCTTCAATGCATATAGAGTAATAACTGTAATACAAATCATACATGATATCCATATCTGAATATTGGAAAAAAAATAATTAAACATTTATATATATATATATACTAAATCTCATCACATGGAGTGTCCTATCAACTTACTGACCACGTGCAAGAACATGTCGATAAGGTTCACACAGTATAATAAATTAATTTTAATTATATGTAATTTGGTATAAGTATGAAATGTGTATAAGAGAGCTACATGGTTTGTACATATCTCACAGTCTATCTGAGGCACATTCCTAGGGACTTGGTGTGTAAACCCTACCTCAAAAAAATTGCAGTACACGGTGTGTATAAGAGCTATACGGCGTATAGACTATGAGTTACATGGTCACCAATCAAGTAGTCCATGTATGAAAATACACAGACCATATGTGACTTAAAGTACAACATGTTGTATAAGTGGGCTACATGGTATGTACTCTGGATGACCACATGCTAGGCTAGCCCGGTCAACATACGGTGTAAGAAATTAGATACACACAGTTTGAATTAATTAAAAATTAATTCCTAGTGCATTGAACACTAGTACACAGTGTGTAACTCCAGTTACACGGTGTGTAATCTAATGTTATCCAAGCAGAATCCTTAACACCTCCAGATGAGATCTTTGACTCTATTTCATTCATAAAATTAATTGATTCGATTAGAAATATGAGAAACAAAATAGGAAGAAGTAGATCTCGTAATTTGGATTAAATAATGATTATTCTTGAATTTAAAACTAAATGAAAAATGCATAAATCAATAAACGATCTTTTAAATAATTATAAATAATTATTTAATCACTCTAATACTACTTGTAGGTTCTGGACTCAGCAAAATCATGCGATAGGTCATGCCTGGATTTTCTTTTTTTCAAGATCAATGATCAATCCAAGATTTACATGATGATGAACATCGTGATCAATGGAATTAAATCAAAGAAAATAGAAAAGGTAAAGAACACTGGAACCAATAATAGGATCATCACATAATATTTATAATTAATTTAATCAATTAAATAATTACCTTCAAGAATTTTTTCTTTGTTGATGGGTCTGAAAAATGATCTATGTTGTATGGTCATTGCATTGTAGGAATCAAGTGAAGATTACCTCTAGTAGTGATCCACAAATGTTCCAAAAATCTCAAAATGTCACTATAGGAATCTCTAGTTTCTAGCCTAGTAGATCCTATTACTTGAATTGTTCACCTTTGATTGCCTCGAAAATTGCTTCTAAAGTATTCTCCTTGATCTCTCTAGACTCAAGATTGGGAGGTGGAGGAAGATCGTTATCCATTCATGTGAGCGTTCTTTCAGAGGAATATATTTAGGGCTTGATAGGATTCTCTCTGACTATCATTGTGCACAACACAAAATGAATTGTCTCACTTAGAAAAATAATATAATTGGGTTTAAATGCCCCTAGTGTTTTGAAATAAATATTTACACAAGTCCTTTTAATATTTATTTAATGACATATAGAACTCCATGTCTAAAATAATAATATTATTATTATTTCCTCAACATATGATTAAATTGAGAATTAAATTAAATATTATTTAATCAAATAATATTCAATATATATTATTTCTCACCAGACCTAAAAAATCGGTTCAAAATTCCTCCACAATATTCACCAGACCTTGAATAATGACTATTTATTTAATAAATAAATAAAAATTTCATTATTCTATAATAAATAAATAAATATTATATTCACTAAATAGAAAATAGATATTTATTAAATATTCTTCTCACATTATATTCTCTCGAATAACTAGTGATGAAATATATGAGATCAAGAAAACATGAATAATTATTAAACCACATGAGGGAATAATATTTATTCAAATTTTTAAATAATAAATAATAATATATTATTTAATTTAGATTGTGGATACACTTAGTGTGTGGCCCTCTGGGCCTCTTTCTTAGTGGCATTAGTAGAAGTATCTTAAATTCCAAGATTAGCATCTAAAAATGTGCTAAGGAACCTATAGAGAAATAAGTTAATGTTTTAAGGACATAATAAATCATATGGATGCTTACTATGTAATATAATCTCTTTATCACAATATCTCTAATTATGCAAGTTGCACACTAGTTCCATCAACCTATGTGCTTGATGTATCTTTCTATGACTTTTTGGAAATAGATCTTTCCTATAGAACACCATGTCCATGGATTTATTTGGGATATATCATTTGCATCAAAGGGCCTGAGATATCAACTTCCATTAAAGAAAAAAAGGTAAAAATACTTTCTCACATTATTCATTAATATAATATTACTCGTAATGCACCCAAAATTTCTTACCTCACCGCAAACATTTTTCATCAAATTTTTTGTCAATAAATCAAAGTACATGACTCATAATACTCATTAATAATAATCTTAAATCTTAAGGATCAATACACACATCCACATATAATAAAATCTAATATTACATATTAATGTGGGTTTCCTACTAGAGGGTCTTATTCTCACAATATTCTACACTAGATATTAACAAGGGTGTACACCGTGATAAGGTGTCTCAAAGTCCAATGAGTATCCACTCCTAATAGACTATATCATTTGTCTCCCTGAAATGATATAATCTGGCTATATAATATATATTTAAAAATAGTTTTGTAGAACTTATGGGTTCTCATCATAGTGGTGAACTATTATGACCATTTAGCGACAACTACTCTTAGGACATTATCACATATGATGTTATGCATAAGAACAATCATGATGTGATAAGGCGTTTATTAATATTCAATACTATGAATACAGGTTATCATAAACTACATAGAAGTGATTTTAAGGCACCAAATCTAAAAATATGTTCCCAGTCTATTGATGATATAGTAACTATTCATTATAGGATATGTTGATACTAGTTTCCAAACTGATCCAGATGATATAAAATCACAAAACAGATATATATTCACTTTTAATGGAGGTTTTGTGAGATATAAGAGCTCAAAACAGGCTATGGTTTCAGATTCTATATAAGAGTCTAAGTATATTATAGCTCATAAAGAAGCTAAAAAAGTAGTATAGATATGTAACTTTTTCCAAGAGCTTGTCATGATACCTAGAAGTGAAGATCATATCACACTCTATTGTAATAATACTGCAGTGGTGTCTCTCACAAAAGATACAAGGTATCATCAATGGAAAAAGCATATACTTCAGAAGTATTATCACTTGAGGGAATTTTCTCAAAGAGGTGAGGTTATAGTCAGTAATATTTACATGGAAGACAATGTGGTGGAGCCCATAACTAAATCCTTAACTCATGAGAAACATGATTATTATGTGAGATATAGCTGACTAAAATTCATAGGTACTTAGATCTAGTATATGTGGGAGTTTATTGGATTTGGTGTCCTAGGGCCAACTATTTGTACTTTGATTACATTTATATTCAATAATTTGAATATTAATAGCATATTATTACATATTTTTTATTGTTTTGTATAAATTTAATCCAATATACATTGCATTGATGAAGTCATAGAAATTCCCCACTATGATTAGAACCTTAAAGTGCTATGATGATATTCTTAAATATAGTTCTATAGTTGGATAACATACTATGATAGGACACATAGTATGTATAATATTAGGTGTGAGTACTCGTAAGAATATAAGACTTATTCTCATGAAGTTCGCACTTGGTAATCTTCAATATGGGAGATTACAAGAACAAACCCACCATTATAAATTCTGTATATTTTGGTTTCATTGAATATTCCTATCTATGAGCATGTGTAATGGTCCTTAGACATTAATATTATCATTGATACATGCCATGAATTGTGCAGTTAGATTTACTGATGAAAATAATCATGTTATATATTGTCATGAAGTAAGTTATGTTGGGTGTGTATGAATGACATGTTATTAATGGATAATATGAATAAATATTTGTCCCTTCCATCTTTATGAAATCTTAGATATCAGCCCTTTGATTGGAATAAAACTATCACATTAAATTATATGGCCATGGTGTAATGACGTGTTTATTTTAGATAGTCAATGAAATACATATCGAACGCATAGGTTGATGAAATGGATGTGAAACCTTCTTGATGAGATATTGAGACAAAGGGATTATATTACATAGTGAGTGTTCATATGAGGTTGTCATATTTGAGACATTAAAGTTATTTCTCTTGGGTTCCCTGACCCATTTATAGACAATAATCTTGGAATTTAGGTGATCCAACCTAATTCCAATGATAAATAATCTTATAGGGTCACATGCTAAGTGTTTTCATTGATCTCGATTAATTTGTTTTAATTTAATTAATGGAATAAATATTATTCTCAAGACTGAGGAATAATTTTATTCACATTTTATTGATCACAAATATTTATTTATGAATGAAATATTTTATTAATTATTTATTTAGGTATTCAATAAATTATGAGGATTTAAAATAGACCAAGACTGTGTCTGGTAACAAATATTAATTTACAAGTTGATTAAATGATATTTTTTATTGCACTGGTTAGTGTGTGCGCTATAAAATAATAAAAATATTATTATTATTATTGTAATGGGATTTAATAAAGATTATTATATTATTTAAGGGTTTGATTGAAATTAAGTAATATTATAAACTAAACCATATCTTTATAAATATATGGTTATGTCTATTGAGTAGGGTTAATCGAGATATAAAGAATTATTATGCACAATGAATTCAATCTTGAATTTATTTTTCTCTCTCCCTCTTAAGAACAAGAAACGCAAGAGATATTCCTTAAATATTTAATTATGAGTGATCAACATGAATTATTTAAGAAAATTTATTCAATACACTTGCACCCAGAAATCAACTTGAATTTCTTGGAGATCAAAGGAGCATGTGTGGATCACCGCTAGAGGGATTTTACTCTTGGATCCTGGCAGTGCAATGAAGGCAATCCAAGAAGGATTTTTCAAAATATAAACATCACCATAGAAGAAAGTATCCTAATATTAGGTAATTACTTTCTTCATATCTAAATAAATTAATTATAAATTTAATGTGAAATATCCTTAATTGGTGTTTTAAGAAACTCTAAATTAAAATAAATTTTAATTTAACGCCCACCAAAGGCACTTCTGCTACACCCAGAACCTATAATAAGATTGAAAATTTTTCTCTTCTAGATATAGTAATAGATTATTTATATTATTAAAAAAATAATTCATGATGAAATATTGATCTTGTCCTACTAATGCATATGATGAATTCTGAAGGATTCGTCATTTTAGTGGGAACCTGTTTGATAAAAGTCCTTATTGAGGGGTAATAAAACATTATATCTATCAAATAAAAGATTTTGTTGTAGATAATAGTTCTATAATCATCAAACTTGACTTTGAGATTAATTATTAGAAGTAGAATATTAATGTAACAAACTTTTAAGACTGGAAACTTAAGAAAGTTTCTTAACTGAATGAAAGTTCTATGTGTTATAATAACACCTTTAAGTTGTTTAATAGCTGAATAGAGATTATTATGAATCATATAATGGTTTACTTATGGTTTTAAAGTCAGTATATTATAAATTAACTAAGGAATTATAGTCTCATATACTCAATAATATTGGGTATGTCAAAGATACTTAATATGATTAAGTGTCTTAAGGACTTGGTGAGACTAGAAATGCTTATTATGGTTATATAATTACTCCTATTTTAAAATATGAAAATTTTAACTAGATGAATGAATTTATAGTGAAGTTTTCACGATGATCTAAAATTTTAAGAATAGATTAACTATTCATGTGATGTCTAGGATCAAGTATTGTGTAAATAGTAAAAGTTAGTAAAGTTTATAACCAGAAGAAGAAAAGTTGTAGATTCCAACAATGTATCTTCAAGTAGACAGTTAAGGTAATAAAAACCTAAAGGTAAAATTAGGAATAAGGATTGATAATTTTATAATATGGAATTCTTTGGCATAACTATTTTTTTTAATACTTCATGTAATGTCTATGTTAGGTGTTAGTGTTATAGAAATTGATTCTTCAGTTTTGAAGGGTGTGTGATACTGGATGTATATTTTAAATTTTTTTTAAATATATAGGAGTACAAAATCAGAGGTAGAATTGATAGATCTTATATTTACATTAAAGTTTTAAATTAAAGAGTTATTATATAAAATATTTTGATGTAAAGGAACCCCATATGAATCTATACAATGGATATGTATCTTCATCTCATTTCTCCTATGTGATAAGAAAATTTGTTCATAAAAAATTGTTGTGAATATAATAAGATGATTAATTTCATACACATTATTTATGATTCATCAGATTCTATAACATGTTTTGAAAAGGTGATAAGGATAAAAAAATCCAAGATAAAGTGTTTATCTATGTATTTGATAAAATATGAGGAAATATATACCCACCACCCATCCATAGAATGTTTTAACAAAGACTTATTTTCCGAGGAAATGATCTAAACACATATAATTCCATATATTATATGGAAACAATAGTTTATTTATTAAATATTAATATTAAGAGTAAATAAGAGTTATTTCCTAACACAAAGTATTTTTTTATTCTTATCATGATATTCAAATGAGAATATAATGCCTAAGAGTCTAGTGAGAGTATGTTTAAACTTAAAGTGGTTTAAAGTTAAAAAGTAAAATACTATTCTAATCTAAAGTTATTTTCACTTAATAGCCTAAAGAGTGTAGGATATTTAATGGGAAATGAAAATTTAAGTGTTATATTTAGTTATCATAAAAAGTGAATATCTTTATTTACTAAGGGATTATGGCAGTAAAAGTGAATTTCAATTTATCCTAAAATAGTTTAGGATATACTAGTAAAAATATGTAAATAGTTACATCATTTCACTGAAATTTTTTAATAAAATAGGGTTATAAGGATTATGATGTTAAACTTAGAAATAATTTTAAGTATATAGTATAATTTGGCATCATAACATTTGATATTGAGGAGTTTAGTATTTTGATTGTGTTTAAGGAGTTGAACATTAGGAATATGATTCATAAATCTCTCCATTTTTTTACTAGTAGACTACTTTTATTGAAATAAAAATAACATTACATCAGTATGAAGGATTTAATTTTACAAAAGTCTCATTGAAAGAAATATGAAAATTCCTTGATTATAAAAAGAGATTGGGTAATGTTCTCACAATTTACCAATTTATTTACATGGCCGTCAGCAAGGTAGTTTGCTTCCTGGTATACATGAGTGATGATGTAGTTCATGGTTTATAGATTATCCAAGCATCTTATATATTAGGTTTTCATCTTATAAGATAAATGGTCATTACCAGTTCTGACTTCTTGAATGATGATTGAGTTTTAATTGAAGAGATACTCTAAAAATGTTTTAGATTTAATCTAAAAGAGTTTTATATGGGTGTTTCACAAGATATTACATATTATTTCATACAAGTTGAAGTTAATAATAGATTTCAAAAAGTGTTTTAGAATATATCTAAAATATTTTTGGATATGCTTTCATAAGTTATTATATATGATACAATATAATTTGGAATGACATAAAGTCTTTTGGGATTTAGTGCAAGTGGGAGATTGAAGGATATATTCCCTAAAGCATTTTTCATTTGATGCATTTTAAGGTATCATATAAACATGTCATATTGTATGATATATAAAATCCATAAAGGTGTGAGATATAATTTATTTTAGGCATGTCATTAGTTTACAATATTGACATATCGTATAACCTTGCTCATGTTGTCATATTTGACAATAGAAGGAGAAAACATAATGCATGGTTTAATAAAACCTATTACAATTAAACTTATTGTATATGTTTATCCTCAAGGTAATATCATGGAATATTCATTTAATTTGTTACAAAGGTATGGGAATCTGAATATAAATCTTCCACATATGTTATCATTAAGTAATCATTACATGAGATATAACTAGAGGAGTTAGTTGTATAAATTTTTACCATGCATGAACCCAAAAAAATCATTAAGTCGTGTATATAATGAATTAATTAATGATTACTTCACTGAGGATCATCCTTATGCCTATATAAATTCCACTAACATTGGATGAAAGTGGTAGGTGATGCTCGTTCAAAGCTAGGCTTTTTATACTAGAACCAATTTCTCTCTTTTATTTTTCCTTAACACACTAAGGTACTAAAACATATTAGAATGAAGTAAAATCTCACATCTATAACATATGATCTAGTTGGACCATGGATACCTCAAGAGGTGGGGGGATTTTTCTACCATTTTTTGTAATCTTAAAACTTATTTGAAGGTAATAGTGATGATAAAATAGATTATTTGATGAAAGATACACATAATTACAGTGGTTTTAATTTATATTTTTACATGGGTTTCATATTTCTATCCATTGGTGTTCTTAGGATGGTTTCCAAACACTTATTCAAGATAAATAAGTGTTCAACCCATATTAAACCCATCACCTTATTCTTGGAATTTTATTTGGGTTATAGTGAGCTTGGAACCCCTAACAGTTATGATACCATAGGAATAGAGTTGGGTTTATCCATTTGATAAATTAGAAAAGGGTTTATCTGCTTGACTATTCAAGAATCATATATAATATGTTTAGAAAGTGTTGTCTACTATATATAGTCATGGATTATTTACATTATTATCCAATGTAAGTCATGATGAAATATGGATCTTATTCTACCAATAGATGTGATGTATACAAAAGGGTTCATCATTTTAGTGGGATCCCATTTAGTGCAAGTATTTATTAAAGGGTTATAAAATATGATACTAATTTGGTAAAAGATTATCTTTTAGATAAATAGAATCATCATCATTAAACCTAATTTTTAGATTAATTGTTGGGAAGGAAAAACATAATGTATGTAATTTTTTGTACTGGTAAATTAAGAAAAGTTCTTAAGTAAAAAAAATTTCTATGTGTTATAGCAACATCTTCCTGAGTAACCAATTGTTCATGTTTTCTAACATTCAATTAGGGTTTCAAAGGAATTATATGCTAAATGACCTAAGTAATTTTTAATATCCACTCATAAATTCAATATGATTGGATATGTTAATTTCATTAGTGATGCTAGAAGGTATTTTTATGGTTAATTAATTCATTCTATTTTCATATATGGAAATTTTCTTACAATATAAATGAGTTTAATAAAATTTTACCTGATATTCTCAAATTTTTTAGAATAGATTAAGTGGTAATGTGATGTCTATGTTCTAGTGTTGTAGGATAGTTCAAGTGGCTAAAGGTTAAAACCATAATAAGAAAAGTTAGTTAGATATTCTAGTAATATTTCCATAAATAGATAGTCAAGGTCATTGAATCATGAAGGTGTTATCAAGAAAAAAGGAGTAGTGGTTCCATATGATGGATTAGTTTGAACATGAAGGGTTTTTTGAAACTATATGGAATTTACATGTTATTTTTCATTATTATAGAAATCAATTATTAGATTTTGAATGGTTTGTGATACCAACTATATATTTTACAAGTGTTGTAAATATACGGTAATTCAAAATCAACGGAAGAGTTGATATAGATTATAAGTTTCCATTAAAATAATAAATCAAAGAGTCTCTACATAAAATATTTGAATTCCAAGGAATCTCAAATGGATCTAATCAATGTATTGTATCTTCATCACATTTCTCTTATGTGGTAAAAGAAGTTGTTCATTAACAAAGAGTTGTCAAAAATGTTAGGTGATTAATTTTATACACATGTTTTATGATTCATTGGATTCTATAACATCTTTTTAAAGGTAGATGAGGATATAAAATTATCCAGGATAAATATTTTATCCAGCTATTTGTTAAAATTTGAGGGAATATGTTCCAACCACCCATCAATGCAATATTTTGGGGGAAAGGTCTTATTTTTATAGTAAAATTATCCCAACATATATAAATTCATTTGTGATATGAATCCAATGGATTATTTGTTAAATATTACTACTAAAATGACATAATCATTATTTAATAAAAAATAGAGTTTTGTATCTAAGCATGATAATTTTAATATAATAGTGTTTAAGAGGCTAGTGGGAGTATCTTAGAGAATTTAAAAGTTAAAAAATAAAAAAGTATACCAAATTAAAGTTAAGGTGTTTTTCACTTATATGTTAAATAGTTTAGGATATGTGAAAGTAATAAAAAATGTTAATAATTTCATTTATTTTCCATAAAAAGAGAATATCACTATTTCATAATAGAATTATACAACTCAAAAATATTAAGTGATTGTCACTTCATCCTAAAGGAGTTTAGTATGTGCTGGTAAAAAATAATATAAATAGTTACAATAATTCATGGAATTTTTTTGATAGAATATGATTTCAAGTATTATGATGTTAATCATAGAAATAATTATAAGTAGAAAATAATAATTTAACATCATAACATTTTATATTGTGAAGTTAAGAAGTTTTAATATGTTCATGTATTTGAACATGAGAAATATGATTCCTATATCTCACCATTATTAAAACTTTCTTTCTTCATAGATGTTGCTCAATCAAGAGTTTAATAGGAGGATATTATCAAATGTTCGCATAGATCTCTAATAGGAATTGCTTATAAATTTAATAAGTTAATCTTTCCCCAAAATGTATATAAAAAATAAGGCTGATTTGGTAGTTTATCATATATGATATGGTAGATTGGTTATTATATTGGGTTTTGGTAAGTATTCTTAAATAAGTTTTAAGAGTATAAAATGTACCATATAAAATTAAATCTTCACTTTATGATTCTTTCATATTGATTTTATAAATGTATATATAGATAGATAGTTCATGAAGTGAAATGATAATTAACCTATCAAATTATGACTTTGAGTTATCCATAACTAATGTTTTTCACAAATTATTATAGTTTGTGGAAAAATGTTATGGTTATCATGAATAGTATTATCATATAGATATATGGAATATGATCATGAGGTATAAAAACAAATTAAAAGTTTCTTTATGCACATTGGATAACCCACTAAGTATACCACATGGTATACTAAGGGTGCATGGATCATATGGGGTCCCTATTACCTAAGGTTAGTGAGATACAAAGCCTGAGAACCATCATAATTTGATACATTTCTTATGAAATTCATTACAGATTATCTAATTAGGGGGTGTTTGGGTATCTTATTTATAATTTCATCAATTGTAGATAAACCAAGATTGTATTTGTCCTCTCATATAATTATTATGAAATTTGGGCCCTTGATTGAGATAGATTAAGCAGTGTGTAGCTACACCTAGATAATAAATATGATGTGATTATCTATTTAGATGAGTGGAATGTGATGTTTTAATACAAAAAGGCGAATGATATCTAATGTATTAATCAACCAAGTAATTCTATACTCAGATATTCAATAATGTATGATTTGGCTATATAGGATTGACATACACCATGTACCATGGTCATGTGATTTATTGGACAAAGGGGATGTATGAGAATGTATGCTGGCATGATATGTGGCTAGTGTAAATATTTATAGAGATACATGTGTTTGATGAAGATCACACTATATCCCATTACAGATTGAGTAACATTGACATTTTATAGAGGCTTCTCTTTGCTTACTTATATGGGTCCAGTTATTTGTATTTTTTATCAAAATTATAAATTCTTGTGGGGTCACACTTTGTGATTGATTGAATTAGGATTGAGTATGACTCATTGAACTACTCTAAAAAGTGTTTTAGACTTAATCCAAAATAGTTTTGGATGGGTTTTCCCAAGGTATTTCATGTTGGTGTTGGTTCCCTAGAACCAACTTCTAAGTACTTGATGATTACATGTATTCATTGTATTGAATATTAACAAAGTTTCTTAACACATCATGATTGTTCCTCTATATAACATAGTATTTTATAATTTCCTAATAATATCTATCACACTAAAAGGTCATATAAATTCCATTCTATAATAAGAAATTGGATGTTCCATGATGGTATTCTTGAATATATATGTTTTGTACTCAGATAATATCATTTTATAGAACTCAAATAATACATAATATTAGGGGTGGTGGCTCATATGACTTTGTGGAACCCCCTCATGGTGTGCTTCCTTAGTAATTTCTAGAGTAGTGGATTATGAGAATGAGAAACACTAGTTTGAAATGCATATTTATCTATTTCATTAGATTTTCCTATCTACAAATGTGTTTATTGATCCATAGACTTTAATATTATTATTAATGAATAACACAAGTCACTTAATTTTATGTGTTGATGAAAATCATAATGACATATGATTGTGGTGAAGTGTGATATATTGAGTGTGTCATTAGTGATATTGAATTAATATATAATATGAGAAAGGATTTATCCCTTCTATCCCTTTATAGAAGTTGGTATCTTAGTCCCTTTGATGGGAATGGAACTTCCAATATAAATCCACAATCATGGTGTTCTTTGGGAAAATTCATTTATAAAAATACAAAGAAAAAGACATTAATCACATAGGTTTATGACACCAGTATGAAACCTACTTGATTAGATATATAGAAATAAAGGTACTATATTACATAGTGAGCATTCGTAGGAGGTTTTATGTCATTGAGAAATGAACTTCTTTATCTATCGATTTCTTGGAATATTTCTAGATGTTAACCTTTGAAATTATGAAGTTTTTCCTAATGCCACTGAGAAAGGGCCCTAGAGGGTCACATGCTAAGTGTATCCAAAATCTCAATTAAATTATATGATAACTATAACATGTAAAAATAAATATTATTCCTATTTTTTGGTTAAATATTTATTCAGGTTGGTTGATCGTCAATATTTGATTATAAGTTATTTGAAAGAATAAGTGAGTTAAATATTAATAATAATAAATATTTATTTTTAAGGTATGAAAAATATGATTTTTTATATTTATTGATGAATAATGAATTGGTATTTATTTATTAAATAAATAGTCATTATTCAAGGTTCGGTAAATGTTGAGGAGGATAAGAAATCCAAGTTTAATGGTCTAATTAGAAATGATATAAATTATATTTAGTTATTATTTGGTGATTCACATTTCAAGTGAATAATAATTATATTATTTTTAAGACATTTGGTTCACTAATAATTAAGGAATTTCTTAGGGTAATTATATGAAAATAGGAAACTCTGAACTTTCCTTAATATATATCTAGTTATATCTCTTTAATAAGTGAGATTTTTTTCACAATGTATATAGAGAATCTATCTTAAACTCTGGATAGATTTATAGAGACCTATAGTGTGCTCTATCCTCCTCCTCTCTCAATCCATTGAGATAAAACCAAGATTTCTTCATCATCAAAGTTGATTCTGTTATGATTAACCACAAACAACACAAGTGATCGGGATCAACTGTTCTAGCACCCAATGATTCTATAGAGACATTCAGAGATTCTAGTGCCCATGTGAATCACAACTAGAGGGATCATATGATTGGATCCTATAATGAAATGAAGGTATTATGAGATCGAGTTAACCAAACCATCAATGATGAAAGAATTTCAAGTTAAGTTAATTCTAGATATGTTTATACATTTTTTATAATTTACATGTGATGATCCTAATCTTCTAGTTCTAATTTTCATGTAAATTAATACTTGAATTAATTTCATTATCCATGATGTTTTTTTTATGTACATCTTTGATAATTCAATAATTATGACAAAAAGGTCAAAATGGCCATGCCAAATAGGCACTTAAAATATTCTCAGAACCTTCAAGTGGTATTAGAGGATCACATGGTAAATTTATAATTATTTATTAATCATTAATCGAAAGGCATGAATTTTCAATTTATTTTAAATATATTCGTTATTTGAATATGAACATCATTTTCTCTTAACTTTCTTCATTCTTTCTCACATAGCCAATAAACATGGTAGTTTAAAATAAAGAAACATCTGAAAAAGTCATCTGAAAATTCAAAGAATTCTACTTAGATATTAAAATATTGTATGGTGTTTACTCAGCTGCACATTGTGTAACTGTGTATCTATTGTGTATCATGCGTGGTTATTAGATCAGTTTAATGATATAGGATCAGATCTGATAAAATCATATTTTCACAGATCTGGACTAGAAGGCATGTGGTTTTGAAGAACTACACATTGTGTAACTCATGTATATAATCTATATCCCTCGTATTCTTATAGAGGATAATTTGGGGGGTCCAAGTGTGTCATGTATCTACTTCGTGACATGGTGACTGACAAACTATGAAACTTCAAGGTAACACATCATGTAGGAGGATTATGTTCTATGTACCTCATATACATCTGCAACAAGGAAACATGCCCAATACCTAGGCATATGTCATGGACATAGGAAAAATCAATAACACTCCATGTAACCTAAAACACATCATGTAGTATACTATAAATATTGATCTTAATTTAATGTTGTGATAATACTTAATTATGTAATTAAACCTATTAACCTATGTTCCATGTGTAATTTATTTAATAGTACACTCTATGAAATAGGATAATTGATTATATATTAAATTAATTTTTATGTTAAATTATAAAACTACAAGTTGTGTATGTTTTTTTCTTATAGTGCACTCTATGTGCATCAAGAGCATCATGTGTAGTGTAATTCATATGTATTTCATGTGTCATTTATTTGAAAGTACATGCCACGTAATTACCTATCACACAATTGTGTTTTATTTCAAGGGAATTCATAAGAACAAGGATCATATCGGGTAGTTTGGATAAGTACATGTTGTTGCCTACAAGTACACTTGTGTACTCTTTAATTTTAAATAAAATTTATTTGTTTAATTTCATTAAAAATGTGAATGATGGAATTTTAAGGATACTTGGATGGTATTAAGATAAATTGAATTAATTGGATGAATTTATGGTGTTTTATCTTAATTAAAGAAATAATTTAAGTAATTGATGGATATATTATAAATGTAAGATTGTTTTATGTTTTGTGGATGATTATAAGCTTATAATTTACATGAATATGTGATTAGTATCCTTTTAATTTATTATTATCTTTAAATTAAAATGATGCCAGGTGATTCATATCATCCTTCTTATTATCTAAGGGAATTATTTCCCATGGTTTCTTTTATGTAAACCCCTTATCCAATCCATTATATCCCCTCACCTACATGTGAGTAAAATCTTATGTAATAATGGAGCTTTTAGGAGAGAGTAGGCAATTTGAGTCCTAGATCTAGGGATAAACCAATCGAGGAAATACATAGGAGCTGAGGTAAAATATTGAAACACGAAACAAGCTATAGTTAAATGTTATTACCCCTATAGTTGAGGGTTATTTTATCATCTTCTAGATAAACTAACCATTAGAGAATCTAACCATAATTCTACTTATATTTTATTTTTTTAATTTCATGGTTGATTATTTATGATTTTGGATGTTAATCCATCACTTAATAAGTTAATTAACAAGAATGTGAGATGGAATAAAATAAAATCAATTTTGTGTAAATTTTATTAGGTATGATTAATTACTTATGTAAAATTAGATTAATATTAAAAAGGTATGGGATAAGATAAAACTGGGTTTTATGCATAAGGATAAAAAATAGTCAACTAAAATATTAAATTGGTATAGCCTTATACTATTTAAGTTAGATTTGAACCCATAGTTCAAAGTTCTTGATCAGCCCAACCTGAGGTGCTTTCAATTATCGGGGAACTTTTATCTTGAAGTTTTGGGTTGACTTAACTTGGTTCACATTAAGGGTTGACTACCCAAGTAGGAATTGGTGCAACTGAGAGGAAAGGGTTGAGGAAATATTTATCTAGGATTTCAAGATTGGGGAGTCCACTCAATGGATCAAATAACTATGATTTAATGTAGTTAGAAAATTACACCTACCTAAAACCCTTCAAATAACTTGTTAGGCACAAGTCTAGGTTATTAGAAGGGTAATATGGGTATTTGACACTAGAATATCTAAAAAATAGTATATTATGAAACTAATGGTGAGGTCTATTAGGTTTCAAAAAAATAGTGGGAGATTAATGAAATTTAATAAAATTTAAATTTATTGATCTAATTTTGTAATCAAGGAAGTACTAATAATCTACTATTAATTTTTTTAGAAATGGAAAACCACATGACTTTGACCATATCATTGTTATCCATACTTGATAAGGATAACCTTTTCAATGATGAAAACTTATAAGAATGGTATATATACTTACATGTTATACTATTCCATGAATAAAAATTATACATGTCAGAAACCCCACTTCCTGACTTTATTTCTAAAAAGGATAGTGAGGAATAAGTATCTCTCTACTAGAATGAAACATGTGGATGACATAACTAATGTCTAATGTTTCATGTTATCATCCATGACTATTGATTTTCTAAAGTAATATGAGGATATGGATGCATATAGAATCATATCTCACCTTCATGATCTCTATAAGTAGAAGGCGAGATAAGAGAGATATGAGGTCTCCAATATATTGTTCATGGTAAATATTAGAGAGTTAGCACTAGTTGGGTCCTCATATAGTCAAGATGATTGGATACATAGAACGCTTAGGTATCTTAGGGTTTAAGATCTTGGATGAGTGGCACAGAGATCTCATTATATCCTCACTACCTAAAACCTTATCTAGTTTCATTGTGAACTATAATATAACCAATAGAAAGAATAATATTTCAGAACTTCTTACTCTTATTCACCAAGTTGAAAAAGATATGGGTCATGAAAAACCTATAGTATTATAGTAAATAAGAAAAGTAATAACAAGGCAAAGGGCTTGAAGACTAATTCCAAGTTCAAGGATCTATAGCAACATCATTCCAAGAAAAAGATTTGATGGTAAGAAAAGGAGAAGAATGTGGTATGTTGTGAATTTAGCAAGGAAGGTCACTGTAATAGGAACTACACCCAGCAAAAGAAAAAATTAGAAGATTCATGTGCATTCGTTATCGATTATAATGTTTCCTTATCTACAAGTTGGGTATTAGATAATATATTTAGTTCTCCATTTGTATCCAAATACAGGAACCAAGTAGATTTTTAAAGGTTCCCAAAGGCAAGGTGGATCCATCGGATTCCAATGGGGTAAGTTTGGATACTTTATCTATTGGATACTATCACCACATATTGCCAATTGGAATTATTTTTGATTTAATGAATTATTATTATGTTCCTAGTGTTGCTAAGAACATCATCTATATTTCTTATTTAGAAATGGATGGGTTTATTTTCAGATTTGGATATAAGAGTTTCTACTTTTATAAAAAAAACATATGTTATGTAATGTAATTTCTAAATAACAGTATTTATGTATTAAATTATAAAAACTAAATATTGGAAATTGATAATGAATCAAATTCACATGAATTATTTCACACCCAGTTGTGGCATCACCATCTTTGTCTAATTAATGAGAAACATTTTAAAAATATCTATAAATATGGTTAATTTGACTCTTTAAGATTAAACCACCTAAAATATGACATGATTATTTACATGGAAAGATGACCAAACCCCCATTTTTTGGCCAATGTGAAAGGTCCACAGAACTCTTAGAATTAGTACACACTAATGTTTGCAGATATTTTAAGTAGAATATATAGGTGGATTCTCATACTTTATGGCTTTAACCAATGACTTTATTAGGTATTATTATGTTTTATTGATGAGTTATAAGTCTAAATCCTTTGATAAGTTAAAATAGTTCAAGAATAAATTTGAGAATCAGATTGGTGATAAGATAAAGAAAATTCAATTGGATCGACATGATGAATATTTTAACCAAGAGTTTATCGGATTTCTAAAAGAGTATGGGATTTTATCTCAACTCACACCACCTTATACACCATAGTGTAATGGTATTGTTTAAAGGAGTAATCATACCTTTCTGGACATGTTAATTTCAATGATGAGTCACCCAATCCTTCCATTATCTTTTTATGGATATTAATTACACACACCATCATACATTTGATATAAATCCCATTAGGTACAAATGGGTATTAATTAGAAAACTAGAAATTGAAGGTAAAGTAAATACCTACAAACAATGGATGGTGGATAAAGGGTTGAAATATAATCAAGGAATTAATTAAAAATAAATATTTTCTTTGATTCCCATGTTTAAATCTATTGGAATTCTACTTACTATAGCATCATTCCTTGACTGTGGGATTTGGAAGATGGATGTAAAGAGTTTTTTCCTTAGTGGGAACCTTCAGAAAGATGTGTATATGAAACAACCAGAAGGTTTTATGACTATGGGTGATTTTAAAAAGGTTTTAAAGTTATATAGATCCATTTAGGGATTAAATCAAGCATCTAGATCATGTAGCATTCAGTTTGACAATGCTAAAAAATAAGTTGGTTCTATTGAGAATGAATGTGATTCATGTGTTTATAAGAAGTTTAGTGGGGGTGTGGTAATTTTCATATTAGTATATATTGATTACATATTACTAATTATAAATGAGATACCATCCTTACAAGAGTTTATGTAATGGTTGAGTAAGTGCTTCTCCATGAAGGAATTAGGTGAAGTGTTGGGCAAAAATCCATCAAGGAAACATTGAAGAATTTTTGGGATGATTGTGTTTGTTGACAAAGAGGGTTTCCATGGTAAGTTTTTGAGTTCCAAATATATATTTGACAACTTATGTTGATAAAGAACCATTAAAAAGTAATGAATGATCTGGAGGTGGTACAAAAAGAACAGATATAGGGTGGTGATGTTTTCCAATGTTTTCCAAATATTTGGGCCTCAAAATCGGTAAATTGAGAAAAGTGTTTTTGGAAAAGGAACTTGCATACCAGTTTCTTGGAGGCTTAGAAAGTTGTGTGCCATATGTTCTTCAAGATCAGAACATCAAAGTATGTCAAAGGAAATAAGGGCACACAAGTTTTGGAGTTGGTCGTGGGAGGTGATTAGGGCAACAAAGGCTTGGGTGAATGGACTAGCGCAGCTAGAGGAAAGTTAAAAATGGTGATAAGGGTGGACAAAATTCCTATAAATAGATGTATAACCCTCTTAATTTTAGTGGAATCTAAAAACTTAGAGAAAATTCAAGCTTTGGTCATGTGATTATAAAATTACTTAGAATTTGTGCGTCAGTTGGTAGTTGCATGCCAATATTGGTTTGGGAATAAAAGGGTGTGAGTCGCCCAAGTTTTGAGGTTGAGAAGGAGTGTCTCACAAGTGGTTAGGTGAAACTTTCATTCCATGCTTAAAGTAGATCACAGGTCATCCTAGGGTTGTGTGGAAGTTTGAAGTTTCCCAGTACACCTGTGATAAAGTCGTATTCATGAGTGGATGAAAGTGGAACATCAATAGAGCATCTATATATAGTGGAGTATGAATTCATTCTTGATAATGAAGAAACCTAAAAGTCTTTAAACTATGATTGGATTTTCTAAAGAAGCAGTGACCACACTTTATTTGAGAGAGTGGTGAGCTTTCTTTTTTTATTGGTTGTAAACCAGGAGGGAGAGTGAGTCCACTCCAAACACTGTAAACTTTAGTGAACTTATAGTGGATTTGGTACATCGGCACATTGTCGATGTATGATCCTTAGAAATAGCCCAGTGATGGTGAACCAAGTAAAATAATTATTTCATGTACAAGATTTAAATTCTATTCATATATTTCTATGGAAAATATATAGAAGAGTCCTTTTTTAGAGACTAAATAAGATCCAAAGAGGCATTGGTTTTAATATATCATACCCTGATTCACCCCCCCCCCCATTAGGGTATTTATCCTAGTGGGACTAACAATTGGTATCAGAGACAAGGGTTAATATTTTTTTTTCTCTCTCAATGGAGGTTATCAATCACAAAGGCATTATGATCATTAACAGGAATAATTTTTAGTTATGGAAGAATCAGATGAAACACTACTTCTGATCTTTGGGAATGGATGTGTTTACAACAACGATGCATGGTATTCCAGCCAATATCAATAGTGGTACTTTATCTAAAGCTGAAAGAAGAGAATTGGATGCTAAATCCAAGGGAATCAATGCTTTATAGGGATCTCTATCCAATGTAATCTATATCAAGGTGATATCATGTAAAACATCACATGCTATGTGGGAAAATATATTTAATATATATGAAGTAGATTTAAAGGTTAGATATTCAAAGATAAAAGTACTATAGAACAAGTATGAAGATATAATAATGAACCTGAATGAGTCTATTAATGCATTCTTTGACAGGGTAAATGTTATAGTGGAAGGAATGTGAGTTCTTGAGGATATCATTGAAGATATAAATATTGTGAAGTATATCCTAAGAAAACTTCCACCACGATTCAATCCAAAAGTTTCAGTATTGGAAGATAAAGATCCGAAAGATCTCACACTGGATAACTTAAATACTACCCTTGTAACATATGAAATGAGGAATTATGATAACGATGTTGTGGAAAAGGGGAAATCTAAGGAGGTAACATTCGAGTCCATGAAGAAAATAACCATTGAAGATTATCATTTTGAATAAGAGATAGATGATGTTATTTCATTACTTTTTTCAAATATACAAAGAGGAAAAGTAAAGTTCAAGGGGAAACTTCCACTAGTGTGTTTTCAATGTGGAAAGGTTGGTCATCTTGTGGCAAGGTTCCCCAAAAAGTTCCAAGAAGATGATGAGGATAATTTTGAGATTCCAATGAATAAGTATTCAGCCTATGTGAAAAGAAAAGAAGTAGTTCAAGAAAAAATTCTTCAAGAAAAAGAATCTTCTTTCATAATAATGTGATAGTTTATATGAATATGAGGTTGAAGATCTTGAAGAAATAGAGAACTGCAAATATCATAGAGAAAATGTTATGGTGGCAGTCATAGGCAGCACCCCAAAAAGGGGAGAGAGTAAAAATTATGAAGAAGAAGTTGAAGGAATATTTGATATGGAGGCTATATTAGAAAAATCTCTTAAGGAGATAGATGTTTAGAGAGTGAAAACAAAGAAAGCCAAAAAGTGGTTCATGATGCCAAATTCTATATGTAGCAGTAGGAAGAAGAGAAGTCTGAACTAATGAAAGAAATTGAAAAACTTAAGTCTTCAGTACTAGAGAGTTCAGAAAAGGCTATTGAGTATAAGCTCAAAATCGAGGAACCGAAGAGTGAAATAGATAGTTTGACTAACACTGAAAGGGATAAAATAAAATATATCGAAGAACTTGAAGAAGAAGTTGTCAGTATATGATGAAAATTAAAGGATCATGAAAAACTCTTAACTCATAATATGATACCAGGAAAGAAAATTATTCAGAAGACTGAGAAGATGAAATTGGAGCATATTGGTCTAGAAAAAAAGAAGAAATAATCATGTTAATATGTTAAGGATGATGTGGGGATAGACTGAAAACAAAAATTTGTGAAATATGAAGTCATACCACAAGCACCTGTTCTCATATTGAAGGTGTATTTGGGTACAAAAAATAATTTGAAGATTCATAGAACCCAAGGGACACCCATTGGTTCAGAAGTGACACATCGGAATGAACCCTTCATCAAGTTCTTTTATTGAGGAAAGATCGAACACTCACAAAATGTGTGTTCTATATCCAAGAGATATCGAAGGGCACAAGAAAAGCAGTAGAAATGAAACATATAATGCTAATCTAGAACATCTTTTGAGGGACAATGTTTTTGGTATGGAAGATTTGGGCACATGGCGAGATATTATACATCAACCATGGAGAGGAATGTTCCAAAGAAAAACCAAAGAGGTTGCAAGAAGAAAATCAAAGAATCAACACATGATCTGAAAATGAAAGATTGATTTACATCTCTATAGGATAAAGCTGGTCCATCGTACTCCAAGGAAGATCAATATTTTCAATATATATAGAGTGTGAAGTAAAAAACATGGATCAAGAAGAATAGAGATGAGAAGGCAGTTATTACAAAAATTTCCCTTAAAGCATTAGATCACTCTAGTTTATGGATCCTTGATAGCAGTTGAACATCCCATATGACAGCCAATAAGGATCTTGTTACAGGTATAAAATATGACAAATAAGGAGTTTCCAAATTTGGAAATGATGGAGGCCTGAAGATAATTGGCTCAGGAAAGTCTAGGTTTGGGGGAAAAGAAATGAAACGTGTTGATGTCTTGGTAGTATAAGGTCTCAGTCACAACTTACTCAGTGTCAGCCAACTATGTGACTCCAAGAATTCTATCAGATTTACTAAGAATATGTGTATTGTAAAAGTAAGATATGGTGTAGTTGTTATACAAGGTAAAATAATAAAGGAAAATCTATACCGTATAAGTGGGGAAGAAGACATATACTTTTAATCCAGAGAGGAAGAAAAAAATCTGTGGAATAAATGACTTGGTCATCTATGTCAACCATACCTAAAAGATCTGGTAAAATGTGATGCATCTAGAGACCTCCCTAAACTATCAAGATATCGTATTCATATGTGTAATGCATGTCAAAAAGGTAATATCGTCATAAAAACATACAAGGAAAAGGAAAAGAAGTCAATAAGAGTTCTTGAATTGGTGCATGCTGATGTTTGTAGACCTATCTCACCAAGATCTATTGATAGGAAGAGATATTATGTTCTTTTCATTGATGAATATAGCAGAATGGCATGGATTTTTTTTATTTACCATAAGTCCAATGTGTTTAGTTGATTAAAATAGTATCATAGGGAATCTGAAATGATTCTTGGGAAAAAAATTCTGAAGTTTCATACTGATAATGGTACATAATTCACAAATAGTTAGGTGGAATACTATATCTAGAAACACATGATAAGGCATCAAGTTTCTTTAGTGAGAACTCCCCAGTAGAATAGAGTGGTTGAAAAGAGAAATTGGATCATCATCAACATGGCCAGAATGATGCTTATTGAAAAAGACCTACAAAAGTAATTTTGGAAGGAAGTAGTATTGACATAGGTATACATTTATAACATGGCTCTGTTGTGTTTAAAGTAAGGAAAGACTCTATATGAGATGTGGTATGGAAAGAATACAATAGTGAAATACTTTCAAATCATTTTAATTAAGTTTTTTATTCTCAATAAAGAAAAACACAGGAAATTTGAATCATGTGAAGATGAGGGGATATTCCCTGGCTACCCAGGAAAAAGAAAATCATATAAATGATTTAATAAGAGGCTAGGAAAAGTAGTATAGAGAAATGATGTCCATATAGTAGAAAATTATGAGAATATTCAACAACACAGTGAACAGTTTCTTGATGAAATTGATGAGGAGGAAAGCAACACAGGAGGAGAAAAAGTGGTAGATACTGATTCAGAAGAAGATACTGATGATGAGAAGGTAGAATTCAAGTTTGTATCTTCAAATAAGTCAAATAATCGAGCTGAAATTAATAGTAAAAATATCATTGGTGATTATACAATGATCATTCAAACAATAAGGATGGATTCATTATAGTAGGCATCTTTCCTATCTCAGTTAGAGCTTACATTTTTTGTCGATGCAACTGGAGATGAAAACTAGGTTCAAGCTATGAATGAAGAGCTGGATCAGATTAAGAAGAATCAGACATGGGAGATTGTTTTGAGGCCAAAATATAAGAATGTCATCAATACTAAATGGGTCTTTCACAATAATATGAATGAATATGGTGTAGTGATTCAAAACAAAGCACACCTTGTGTGCAAAGGGTACTCCTAGATAGAAGGTATCAATGTTAATGAGTCATTTTCACCTGTTTCTAGGCTGGAGATAATTAGATTATTCTTGGTCATAATAGTGCAAAGGAAGTTCAAAGTTTTCCAGATGGATTTCAAGTCATCATTTTTTAATGGGGTTATAGAAGAATGAGTGTATATCGATCAGTTAGATGGTTTTTTTATTCATGAAGATGTGAACAAAGTTTAACAGCTGAAGAATGCTCTATATGGGTTAAAGCAATCACAAAGAGTATGGTATTCAAGACTAGATCAGTATTTGAAGAATATTTGATTTTATAATGGTGGTGTTTATTACAATATCTATGTCAACAATGATATTAATCAAAGGATTATGGTGATGGTATATATTTATGGCATAATCTTCGGTGTATCATATGAAGCACAGTGCAGACAGTTTTCTGAATTCATGAAAAGTGGTTTCGAAATGTCAATGATTAGTGGTCTTACATTTTTCCTTGGTTTACAGGTGACACAAGTAAGTAATGACACATTAATTTCTCAATATAAATATGACAATGTGGTTTTGAGAATATTTGGAATGGAAATTTCCAAGGAGATGAAAACGCCAGTTGCTACCTAGGTGAAACTATAAAAAGATGACGATGGTGAGGAAGTTAATATCTCAGAATATAAGAAAAAAATTGGAAGTTTACTATACTTTATAGTGACAAGACCTGATATTGTTTTTTCCAGATTCTAATCAGTGATATATCAAAGTATCCTCAAGGAAAGACACATGCTTGTAGTGAAAAGAATACTTTGATATATCAAGGGAATTTTGGATTTTGGTTTGATGTATAATGATAAATCTCATCCAAAGCTATTGGGATATAGAGATACAGATTGGTCTGATTTAGCAGATGATAGGAAATCAACATTAGGTGGTTATTTTTATCTTGGAGGACTATTTATTCCTTGTCTAATCAAGAAATAATATTTAATTTATTTAATCACTGTAGAAGATAAGTATATTTCATCCACTCAAGCATGCACATAGTTATTCTAGATGAAGTAGTAGCTTTATGACAAGGGACTTAATTTGAAGTCTCCGATCAGAATCAAATGTGAAAATTCAAGTGTTTTAAACCTTCCCAAAAATCATGTTCATCACTCAAGGACAAAGCACATAGAAATAAAATATCATTTTATCAAGGAGAATTTGGAGTAAGGTCTTGTGAAGTTGGATTATGTGCCTATAGAACTATAGTTTGAAAATATTCTAACAAAGGCCTTACCCAAAGAAGCATTTGAAAGTGATAGACTGTATCTGGGAATTTAGTCAACTCCCCACACTTAAAAGAGTGTGGATGTGGGACCCTATCTCCTCAAGGTATGGTGTGTTTTCCCCTAATGTATTGATCTGTGTTCTTTTCCTTATTGCAGACCACAAAGGAGTCACCTTTAGGTTCATTGATAAAGGGGTAGAATGTTTGAATATTCAAAGGAGAGAAATTTTGGCTATCAAGAAGGGATAAAATGTCTTAGTCAGGACATGGGGAAAATCTAATAGGGGGAGTAGTGAGATAGGGGGAGAAGCTGATTGGAGATGGGGGTAGAAGCTTATTGGAGGAGTAACATGATGGGAATTCCTCGATGTTATAAGGAAATACTTATTCAATATGATGATGATAGTAGTGATTGAACAAAGGATATATATCATGATATCTAAGGTTCATTATGAAAACAGTTGTTTGGATTTAATAATTGGTTTCCGGAATAAAGTGTATCATTGATGAAATTTGCATTATACTCTTGTTTCTCATGTCGAGCATTTCTCATGTGGGCTTAGAGTATGTCTTGAGTAAGTCTTTAATTTTTATCTAAATCACATGAAGTGAATGGTGGAAGAATATGGATGGAGCTATAAAGAGGTATCAATTTATGAAACAATTGTCAACAAACCCAAAAGAGGAGATTTTTGGGAAAAAATCCCTCAAGGAAACATTGAAGCATTTTTGGGTTGATTGTGTTTGTTGAGAAAGAGGGTTTCCATGGTAAGTTGTTGAGTTCCATAGATATTGTTGACAACCTATGTTGATAAAGAACCATGAAAAAGTAATGAACGATCTGGAGGTGGTACGAAAAGAATAGATATAATGTGGCATCATTTTCTAGTGTTTACCAAATATTTGGGCCTCAAAATCAGTAGATGGAGAAAAAAAATTTGGAAAAGGGACTTTCACGCCAGTATCTTGGAGGCTTGTAAAGCTGCATGCCATATGTTTTTCAATATTAGGACATCAAAATATGGAAAAGGAAATAAGGTCACAAAAGTTTTGGAGTTGGTCGTGCAAGGTGACTAGGGCGACAGAGGCTTGGGAGAATATATTAGAGCGCCTAGAGGAAAGTTGTGTGCAGAGATCAGGGTATCCAAAATTCCTATAAATAGATGGCTACCCCTCCTCATTTTAGTGTAAGATCAAAACTTAGAGAAAATTTGAGCTCCGGTTGTCCAAGTGATTTGGGCGTGCAAATATAGAATTACTTAGAAGTTGTGCACCAGCTGGTAGTTGCGCACCAATATTGGTTTGGGTGTAAATGGGTTTTATTCACCCAAGTTTTGAGGTTGAGAAGGGAGTTTCATGCAAGTGGTTATGTGACACTTTCATGTCGTGCTTAAAGTAGCATGTGGGTCATCCTAGGGTTGTGTGAAAGTTTGAATTTTCCCAATACACCTGGGGGAAAGTCGTATTCATCAGTGGATGAAAGTGGAACATCAATAGAGCATCTATATATAGTAGTGTATGCATTAATTTTTTATAATTAAGGGACATAAAATTATTTAAACTATGATTGGATATTTTGAAGAAGTAGTTACCACACTTCAGTTGAGTGAGCAGTGAGCTTTCTTTTTGTGATTGGTTATAAACCAGGAGGGACAGTGAGTCCACTCCGAACATTGTAAATAGCAGTGTGCTTATAGTGAATTTGGTATATCGACATATTGCTAGTGTATGCTCCTTGGACGTATCCTAGTTAGGGTGAACCAAGTAAAATATTTGTTTCATGTGCATGATTTAAATTCTGTTCATATATTACTATATGAAAGAGATATAAGATTGTTTTGTTTAGCTACAAAACAAGATCCAAAGAGCATACACTGAAAATTCTATAGTGGAGTCTTAGTATATTATAGCTTCTGATGTATCCAAGGAAGTTTTTTGTATTTTCAACTTTTTCTAAGTTCTTGATATGATTCCTAACAATCAAGACCCTATCACAATTTACTATGATAACATTGTAGTGATGAATCATTCCAAAGAGATAGAGTCACATCAAAGGAAAAATCATATAATTAAAAATTTTCATCTCTTGAGGTATTTTTCTCAACAAGGTGAAGTTTTAGTGAGTAGAGTATCCACAGAGGAAATTGGGGTGGACCCCTTGATGAAGTCTATATATCATCATGTGAATAAGTATCATGTGATATCTAGTGGACAAATTTTTATTAATAGTTGGCTCTAGTGAAATTAGGAGTCTGTTGGAGTTGGTGTCCTAGAACCAACTTCTAAGTACTTTATGATTATATGTATTCATTGTCTTGAATATTAGTGAAATTTCTTATCACATCATGATTTTTCCTCTTCATGACATAGTATGTGATGATTTCTTAAGAATATCTATCACACTGAAAGTTCATGGAAATTCCATTCTATGATGATAACCTGGAGGTTCCACAATATTATTCTTGAATATATATGTTTTGTAGCCAAATGATATCATTTTATAGTACACAAATGATATAAGCTATCATGGGTGGATACTCATATAACTTTGAGACACCCTCTCAGGGTGTGTGCCCTTGGTAATTTCCAGAGCATGAAATTATGAGAATGAGACCCACCAATAGAAAATCCATATTTATATGTTTCATTGGATGTTTCTATCTATATATGTGTGTATTTATCTTTATACTTTAATATTATTATTAATGAATATCACAAGTCATCTACTTTGATGTATTGAAAATAATTGTAATGACATATGCTTGCAGTGAAGTAGGGTATACTGAGTGAATCATCAGTGATATTTAATTAATGGATAATATGGGAAAGGATTTATCCCTTATATCCCTTGACAAAAGTTGATATCGTAGACCCTTTAATGGGAAATTAATTTCTTGAATAAATCCATAGACATGGTGTTCTATGGGAAAGTTCATTTCTATAAAGTCAAAGAAAGATACAACAAACACATAGGTTGATGACACCACTATGAAACCTTCTTGATTATAGATATCATGATAATGGAATTATATTACATAGTGGAGCTCGTAAGAGGTTATATGTTAATTCTACATTAACTTCTTTCTCTATGGGTGTCTTGGAATGTTACTAGACACTAACCTTGGACTTTAGGAGGTTCTGTCTAGTGAAACTAAGAAAGGGTCCTAGAGGGTCACATGCTAAGTGTTTCCAAAATCTCAGTTAAATTTTATGATTAATTTAACACTGAAGAATAAATATTATTCATGTTTTGTGGTATAATATTTATTTAGGTTTGATTGATCACCAAGATTTGATCACAAGTTATTCGAAATAATGAGTTAAATAATAATAATAAATATTTATTTAAAATTTTTGTAAAATTTAATATTTATTATATTTATCAATGAATAATGAAATGATATTTATTTATTAATTAAATTATCATTATTTAAGGTTTGAGAAATGTCAAGGAGGATAAGAGAACTAAGTTTAATACTCTGGTTTTAAATGATATAAATATTATTTGTTTATTTTAGGTGATGCACATGTCAAGTGAATAATAATTATATTATTATTAAGATGTTGGGTTCACTAAGAATTAAGGAATTGGTAAGGGGACTTATATTCAACTAGGAAACCCTGAAATTTTCTTAATATATATATAATTATATCTTTTTCTTAAGTGAGATTCATTGTGCACAATGTATAGAGAGAATATCTATCAAACTATAGAGAGAGTTATAGAGATCTATAGTGTTATATCCCCTCATACTCTCTCAATACATTGAGATAACACTAAGCATTATTCTCCCTCAAAGATAATTCTTCTACAATCAACCAAGAATGATGCAAGTGATTTGGATCAATTGTGCTAGCACCTGGTGATTCTATGACAATGTTCAGAGATTGTGTTGTATGTGTAGATCACCACTGGAGGAATTTTTCACTTGGATCATGTAATACAATGATGGTAAAATGATATTGATTCAACCCGATCATCAATGATGAAGGAATTACAGGTTCATGTAATTATAGATCTACTTATAAATTAATTAAAAGTTTCATGTAATTATCCTCCTCTTCTAGTTATGGCATTCATATTAATTAATCCTTGAATTAATTCTGTTGTTCATGATGTTTTATTGTGTACATATTGGATTATTCAATGATTATGACATAAAGATGATTTTTCCATGCCTAATAAGCACTTCCTCTTTACACAGAACAATCATTATATATGATGTGATATGAGTTGAAGTTAATGATATCTTTCTAAAATTGTTTTGGAAGATATCTATCATGACTTGTCCCAATGGGGCCTGTGTCATGACTCCCCAAGACCACCTCCAATAGGATAGGGGCTGGCGACTAGAACTGAGTAAGCATATAACTGACATGGGAGGCCTTAGCCTAAGTACTTGTACATATGCACACATATCCAAGCCTAGAAAATGGTGAAATATAAAAAAACTGAACAAACATGCATGCATGCATATAAATCCTCTAACCATAGTATGACAAGAATTAAAAGAAAAAAAGGGCCAAATACAATCCCACCACAAAGAGTCTGAAGTACAAGTCCATCCTAAAAGGTGAGTATTGGGGACTATGATCAAAAATACATAAGAACACACCTTGGTTTATCCGGTCTCACTAAGAACCATCTGGTACTGGTCCATCTAGGAATCTATAAGAAGGTAGTTCATCTACATAAGACACAAAACATGTGGGAAAATCCCATGCAGGGATGAGTATAACAATACTCAGTAGGAAACCCTGAAACCAAAAATCATACAGCAAAGTAAAAATAGTCAACTCTACATAGGTATATGTCTATAGAACATATAACAAGAATATCCAGATATACTCAACAAATACACATAGTCAAAAGGTAAGTCGGAACCACAATATACTAGACTATGATTCCAACTTGAAGATTCCACAAAGTACTCGTCTGGTAGAACACACTTCTGAGTCTAATAACACTAATGATATTTGTTCAAGAGCTAGTTCTCATCAAGTTTCATCATGAGAAAATACATGTTGAAGTTATGAAGGGATTGAAATGCATAGATGAAGATTTCTTCCAAGGACATGGGGTGATACCATCAACTCAATCTCGATTAACCCTCTAAGTAGAGGACTAGCGCCCACACAGTGTTGGTCACAACAATAACAAGAACTCCACCAAGGTTATGAAGATTAATAGAGGATCTCTCTTCAGGCCTCTCAGATGGATTATAGTGACTCTATCCAAGAATTCCTACTAAAGAGATTGTAGTCCTAGGAGTGGGAGATGATTACATACCAACCCTCAGGGAAAGGATAAGGGGAACACACCCTAACAAAACATGTCCAAGATACAAAGTATAAGGGCTCAAATCAATGTATAAAAAGATACACAATGTGTAATAGGGTTCATATGTTGTGTCCCTTAACCTTGGGTTCTACCCGTGTAAACGGACCGTGTCCATGTAGAAGTACATGGCATGTAGGCTTCCCATGTAGTCTACCCATGTGCTAGTACATATATCTTGACCATGTACATGTTCTCATGTACCAGTACTTGGATTAGACCATGTACTTGGTCTAGGATATGTCTGTGGGGGGGAGTACATGGCGTGATACAATCTGTGTACTCCAACCCATGTCTGTGTACCCTTTGAGGTACACACCAAGTCACTAGGGAGGGGTTACATGTTGTATGATAGGGTCACACATTGTGTGATCATTAAATCATACCTGAAACCCTAGCCACTGAAAAGAGGGCCCACACTACATGAATATCAGGATTACATGTCATGTAACATGGATTTTTCTAGAAATCCAGATCGGGCTCCATACAACCCATTAGTTTCCCCCACCTTCAATGCAGTGATTTCTTTTTCACAAAAACATATATTTATCCTCGTCGATTCATTCCATCACTAAATCAACAAGATATGGGCCTTTGATTCACTCAGAAAATGGGATTGTTCTTCATTCTTCATTACACACTGAACACAAAATTGGGTATCTACATCATCTGATCCACTATCGTCTCCATAATTGCACCACTGTCATGTCATTTAGATCCCAGATCTATGATTTTAAATTTTTACGCCAAGAAATGGTTGTGAAACAATCAATTTATCAAGATATGTTGAACCATAGGCAAAACAAAGAATGTCCATAGTGAATGAAGAACCAGGGGGAAAAATCATAAGAATAAATAAGAGGAAAGAACCTTGATCGATGTTCATGTCAATCTCAATTCATTTTTTTTTATAAAAAAATGAATAATAAAAAATTTAAATCATGAAGAAAATCTCCCAAACCTCGATTAAACTAACTCATCTTTAAATACGCATGATCTGTGAATCAACCCTTAGTCTATTGATTCGCATTCGTCATAAAAATCAAGAACGGGGAAAGAATATAATCAAAACATCCTACCTTGATTTAGATCAATCGATGATGAATAATGATGTGGTGTCATAGTCATTGGAAAGATCCTTTGATTTCATCATGTTCTAGTTGTTGATACTCTATTCGATCGTCGTCTACCAATAGAATCTCATTACACGCTCTCAAATGGATCTCTAATGATTTTTTTGGCTATGCAGATAACCCTAAAAATTTTCCATAATCATGTATTTAAATAAAGGGAATTAGGTTGTTTCATCATCAAAAAATAAAATAATATATTTAATATATATAAAATATTTATTTCGGGAACACTGAGCCTTGGAATTACACGCTGTCTCAGTTCCTGGTCTCAAAAATAATCCATACAATATCCAAAAATAAGACATGGAAAATATGATTCATTACATTATCCCCATATTAGGGCTTTATGTCCCTGAAAATCCAAAAATAGGGGCTACTCAAAAATATGTGGGTACTAAGAACGAATATGAGTCTCTCACTCCCATGTGATCTCATGAAGATTATTGTGCAACCACCAGATACGCATTAAAGGAATTGCTCACCCATAGAAGATCCTCTCCTACCAATCCTTGATATTTAATAGGTACTCAATAAAGGTCACTCCATCCTCGATGTCCAACTCACCTCAATCTATAACATGTGATGGTTCATGAATGTGCCTCCTTAGTTGTGACACGTGGAAGTCGTTGTTTACCCGGTCTAACTACGAAGGTAAATCTAAGCAATATGACACTTCTCCAAATCCATGCAGTATTTGGAAAGGGACAATAAACCTTAGAGATAGCTTGCTTCCCTATCCAAATATCTATAATCCAACTCTAGGTAAAACTCATAGGAACACATGATCTCCTTCCTCAAACTCTAAAGGCCTTGATCGTCTATCAACATAAGACTTATGGTAGCTATGTGCAGTCCTCATCTACTCCTAGATTATTTTAACCTTCTCAGTAGTTGCTCACACCAAATATGGCCCCATGAGTGCTAACTATCCTGATTCAGTCCAACAAAGTGGTGACCTACAAGATCTCCCATACAAAGCCTCGAATTGTGTCATATCGATGGTGGAATTGTAGATATTGTTGAATGAAAACTCCACTAGTGGTAGAAGATCCTCCAAATTATGAAAAAAGTCCAACACACAATCTCACAACATGTCCTTCATAACCTAAATGGTCTGCTCAGTCTGACCATCAGTTTGGGGGTGGAATGTTGTGCTTGAGCATAATTGAGTCCCAAAAACCTCATGTAATCCCTTTCATAACTGGGATATGAAACCATAATAATGGTAAAAAATGGTTGTTAATGGAACTCCATGGAGTGGAACTATCTTCTGAACATATAGGCATCCCAAGATCTCTACTAAAATTTGTTCCTAAATTGATAAGAAGTGGGCCGACTTTGTGAGTCAGTCTATGACCACCCAGATGGCATTGTGTCCCCTAGATGCATGTGGTAATCCTATCATGAATTCCATGGATATCTCATCCCACTTCCACTCTGTAACCTCAATGGGTTGAGCTAAACTCACAAGAACTTGGTGATTAGCCTTCACTTGCTAACAAGTAAGACATCGAGAGGCAAACTTTGCAACTCCCTTCTTCATCCCTAGCCACCAAAAATGATGTCATGAGTCTTAGTACATCTTTTCCACACATGGATGTACCGAAAAAGGATATCTATGAAACTCTCTCAAAACCTCCTCCTGCAACATCACTGGTACCATCGTGCATCCTCTAAAAATAATAACGTTCTCACCACCTTTATAAAATCCATTAGAAGTATTCCCTATGGATATTTGATTATATAGGGTCTCACAGTTGGTATCCCCTAGTTATGCCTCCCTAACTCACTGCAAGAGTAGAGGGGTGACTACCATATACTAGAGTTAAGCTGCACAATATCCATCCAAAAAGTATAGATATAATAATCCCAACTACTCTAAAACCTCTACTAGAAACTATGAACAATATCTTCTATTGAGAGTATCTCCTACTACATTCCTCTTCCCAGGAGTATAGAAAATTTTGATGTTTTAATCATAGAGGAACTATATCTATCACCTATGTCTCATGTTAAGATCCTTCTAAGAGAATATGTACTTGAGACTCTTGTGATCAGAGTGGATAATATATCGCTCTCCCATTAGGTTGTTCATCCATATCTTTAGCATGAAGACTACCACTACTAACTCAAGATTGTGGGTCATGTAGTTCTTCTCATGTGGTCTCAACTGAAGTGAACCATAGGAAATAAGTAATTGCCTCTGAATCAGGACACAACCAAACATGGTTCCTAATGCATCATAGAAAGCTACGTACTCGACACCCTCCTATAGTAATCTCAATATCAGATCAATCATCAAACTCTACCTCAACCGTTAAAAACCATACTAACACCTCTCTATACATATGAAAGGATACCCTTTTGAGTCAAATCCATCATGGATGATGATATTCTAGAGAAATTAGTTATGAATCTCCAAAAATATCCTACCAACCCAAGGAAGCTTTGCACCTCCATAACACCCTTGTGTGGCTCTCAAGATAACACTGTCTTGACCTTGTCCAAGTCTACAACCACTTCATCCACTGAGATAATGTTTCTCAGAAAGTGGACCACATGAATCCAAAACTAGGACTTTGAGAGATTTTTGTAAAGATGGTTCTCTTGAAGTATGACCAAAACTATCCTCAAGTGTCTCATGTGATCCTCCTTGGATGTTGAGTACACAAAGATTTCATCAATGAATACTACCACTAACTAGTCTAAGAAGGGCTAAAATATTTGGTTCATGAGTCCCATGAACACTTCTGGGGCGTTCTTCATGCCAATAGGTATCACTAAGTACTCATAGTGACCATTGAAACATCTGGATGTTGTCTTTGGTATATCTTCATCCCATAATCGTAGCTGGTGATAGCCTGACCTGAGGTCAACCTTCGAGAAACATTGTGCCCCTATCAAATAATCAAAGAGGTCATAGATCCTTGGTAGTGGATACATATTCTTCATGATCACCTATTTCAAGCACCGACAATCCACACACAACCTCAAGCTTTCATCTGCCTTATTGGCAAACAAAAATGGGGTTTCCCGGGGTGAAACACTGGGTCTAACAAATCCCTTCCTCTACAAGTCCTCCAAATGAACCCTCAACTCATGAGACTCTGCGAGAGACATCTGATATTTTGGTGTAGATATCAATTCCCTCATGGTTTGTATATCAATGTAGAAGTCTATCTCAGGTCAGGGAGGTAAACTTGAAACATCCTTAGGGAAGACATCCTCATACTCCACCACCATTGTAGGAAACTAAAAACTCATAACATACACTACACCAAGGCTTATGCTATCTAAAAGATGAGTAATCAGTTATACCCTACTATTAACAAGTCCATCCTATGATTCCTGGGTTTCCTTTTAATCAAAAAAGGAAAACATGGTCTCATCACTATGAACACTCCACATCCTTCACCTAAAATAGTAGATACAGGCATGAATTGTAGATAACAAGTCCATACCATGAATTATTTCATAAGGCCTGGACACTAATACCAATAGATTCCAACAGAACCTATCACCTCCAAGAGTTAGGTCTCACTGTTGACAGAGGTGTGTGATCACTGAGTCTTCTCCAGTAGGAGTCTCTAAGCATAAGGTTCGAGACAAGGGCTTAATCAGAATCACTAAGTATCATACAAGGTATGTGTAAATAAATTAATGACTAGAACATGTGTCTATCAGTACTATATATAAGGTATAAAAGACACATATCATACCTCAAATCATTAATAGAGGATTTGGGTCATATGATTTAACCACCTTCAGTTGTCCCCTCCTCTTTCCTACAGGTCTTTGAGCCTGGAATGGACCACCTAGGGGTTTTGGTGGTAACAAGTCAAAGTATCGACCACCTCCTGCTACTCTCCCAACTCCTCTATCACATTTGTCTCCTTGCGAACACATCTTCTCATGTCACTGCCTCTACCTCAGCGGTCCATATGCGGTCTCTCAGTTAGTTATATGGTGGGTCATACAATCTTGAGAAAGATGTCCCCAATTGTCACATGAATAGAACCTCCTTTCTCTAGGGTGATTGGACCCACCCTAATATCCATGAACTATAGACCCTCCACCATGGGAACTCCACCTGAAATGTATTGCACTTCTAAGTCCCTAATATTAACATTATCTCCATACTATCAAGGTCTATTCTTCTGATTTCCCACTACCGGAAACCACTGGTTGTATCTGCTCATCCAAGAAACTCTCTACCACCAAATATTTCTCTAGCACCCTAGCATATGTAGGAATTCATAGAGGGATAACTCTAGCTCGGATGTGTCTATGTAGACCTCACTTGAAATTCTGATCCCCAAAGAACTGGTCACGAACCATATCCATCAAGTACCTCGAGAGGTTAGTAAATCTCGATGAATACTCAGCTACTGTCATGCTTCTCTACTAGATCTATAGAATCTCTTGGATACATATAGCCCTCATCGTAGAAAGTGATAACTCCTCTCTAAAAATGTGCTCGAATTTTTTCCATGAAAGAGTAACCTCATCATAAGACTGGGTCACCAAGCCCCACCATCACTATATTGAGTCGTGAAGAAGGGTCGCCACCAAGACCACCATCCGATCTGCTGGTATCCTGACTAGATGAAAAACTTAGTTCACTACCGCAATCCAGTTCTCAACTGCATGTGGGTCGGGCTCTCCATAGAACCTTAGGGGTCTCTATTACTGAAACTTGTGAAGTACACTCATCTTATACACTTCATCTTCTGGTATTGTAGGTACCATGTGCTACTATATGGGTAGTGGTATAGATGGAACACCACTTATAGGTAACACCTTGAGAAGTGGTCCCTTTATCAACACCTAATCACTAAGGGGGTCATACTCATGATCATGTTAAATCCTAGTTGGCATACATTGTGGAGGCATCCTGAAAGTAAACAATATGTACCATAGTCAATGAGTATATCTGGAGAGATGACTCAAGAAGGATATGGAAAGCACAACCAGTTCCTATATGGTGCATGTACCATTGTTTCCCCTACAACCAATGTTCTCGTGTACCGAATTGAAAAGTAGGTGATCAGAGTCCTGGTGTATGGATATGTCAGTCGTCGCACCAACATTAGTGTCCCTGGCCTTAAATACGAACTCGAAATACTTAAAAAAAATTCCCCAAACCAATCCCACATACTCTAGTCCTAAATTAGAACCTACCCCTTTGATATAACTATATCATGACCTGTCACAATTGGGATCACGCTGCGACTCCCCAAGCCCACCTCCAATAGGCTAGGGGATGGAGACTAGAACCGATTAGGCATATCACTGACATGGGAGTCCATAGCCAAAGTACATGTATACATGCACACTTATACAAGACTAGGAAATGCTAAAATGTAAAAAAAAAACTAAATAACCACGCATTCATATATCTAAATACCACAACCAGAGTACGACTAGAAGTAAAATAAATTAAACAGGGCCAAATAAAATTCCACCACAAAGAGTCTGAAGCAAAAGTATAACTTTAAAGGTAAATACTTGGACTACAATCAAAAATATATAGGAACACACCTCAGTCTGTATGGTCTCACTAAGCACCATCTGGTCCTGGTCCATTTAGGACTCTATCAAAAGGTTGATCATATGCACAAGACATAACATGCACCAGAAAATTCCATGTAGGGGTGAGTATAATAATAATAATTAGAACACCCTGAAACCAAAAATCATACAAAAAAGGAAAAACATCCAGCACTACATAGGTATATTTATATAGAATATACAACAAGAATATACATATATACTCAAAAAAAACACATAGTCTAAAGGTAATTCACAACCGCAGTATACAAGCCTAGGATTCTAGCTCGAAGATTTCAAAAAGTACTCATCCAATAGAACATGATCCTGAGTCTAAAACATGTATGATTTATATTTTAGAGGTAGTTCTCATCAAGTTTTGTCAGGGGAAAGTACACTTTGAAGGTGTTAAGGGAATATGATACACATATGAGGATCAATGTCAAGGCCATGGAGTGATACCAAAAAATCAATCTAGATTAACCCTCTAAGTAAAAGATCGTCACTCACATAGTTTTGGTCACAATGATACCAATAACTCCACCTAGGGCACAAAGATGAATATTAGATCTCTCTCTGGGCATCTCGGAGGGATTCTAATGACTCTATACTGGAAGTCTTGCTAAAGGGATCGTAGTCTAGAGAGTATGATATGATTTCATACCAACCCTTAGGTAAAGTATAAGAGGAATTCACCCTAGAAAAACTTGTCCAAGATATGGAGTAAAAGGGCTCCAAGACATGTATAAAAAGTTACATGGCGTGTAGTAGGGGTCACATGTCGTGTCCCTTAACCCTGAGTTCTACCATGTAAATGGCCTGTGTCTCTTTCCCATGTATTTGTAGAAGTACACAGTGTGTATTCTTCTTGTGTAGTCTACCCATGTTCCACTACACATATCCCTCCCATTTATATGTTCCCATGTACCAGTACATGACTTATCCCATGTACTTGGTCCAGGTTATGTCTGTGTGGGGGAGTACACAGCGTACTTCAACCCGTGTCAGTGTACCCTTCGAGGTATACACTGAGTAACTAGGGAGGGGTCACATTTTGTGTGATAGGGTCACATGTCGTGTGATCCTTAACTCCTACCCAAAACCCTAGACATTGCAAAGGGGGCCCCACATGACATGTAGATCTGGATTACACACCTTGTAATGTGGATTTTTTTAGAAATCCATATATGGATTTGTGCATCCCATCCATTGTTTCATCCTTCAATCCAGTGATCTCTTTTCTTAAAAAACATAGATCAAGACTCATTAAGTCATGCCATCACCAAATAAACAAGATCTGGGCCTTCAATCTTCTCAAAAAATGGTATTGCTCATCCATCTTCATTGTGCGCCAAAGAACACAAAAATAGGGTATATATGTCATCCAATGCATTGTTGCCTCCATTGTTTCACCACATTCATGTCATGTCGATACCAAATCTACGATTTCGGATATTTACACCAATAAATGGGTGCACAACGATCGATTGACTAAGATATTTCAAACCCTGGGCCAAATGAATAATGAATGTGGCAAACAAATAATCGGGGGAGAAAAGCACAAGAACATAAAAGAGGAATGAACCTCGATTGATGTTCATGTAGATCTCAATTTCTTTTCATTAGAATGAAAAACAAAGAATCACTCATTTAAATCATGATGAAAATATCCCAAATCCCAATTAAACTAACCCATCCCATAATATACATGATCCACGAATCAATCCATTGGTCAATTGATTCATGTTCATAATCAAAATCAAGAATGAAGAAATAATCCAATCAAAACAAATGTTCTACATTGATTTTGATCAATTGATGATGATGAATGATGTAGTATCATAGTCTTTGGTGAGATCCTTCAATTTTATCATGTTTATGTCCACGATCCTTGATCTGGATGTTGTCTTCCAACAGAATCTTATTTCACACTCTCTAATGGCTCTCTAATGATTTGCAGGGTTATGTGGCTAACCCTGAAAATTTTCCATAAGCATGTATTTAAATAAAGGGAATTAGGTCATTGCATTGTCAACAAATAAAATAATTTATTTAATTATTTTATTCATTTTATGCTCAATATGAATTTTCCACAAATGACCCACACCAACTAAAGTTAAGTCATGCCTATAGTAAACCTTACATTCTGAACTCAACAACGCACTTCTGATATGGGCATCTGTTTAGAAGTTATTCCACTTTTTCAGGAAAACTATGTGTGCATGTTATTTAATAAACATTGATTCAGAGCACACCAGGCCTTAGAATTATAGGCCATCTCAGCATATGGTATTGAAAATAATCCATACAATATCCAGAAATAATATATGGAAAATTTGATTCATTATAATATCCAAAGGTGTTTTGGATATGATTTCATGAGTTATCATATATGATATGCTATAAGATGTGATGGCACAAAGTATTACAGAATTTAGTGCAAGTATAATATTTAAGGAGATATATGACCTAAATATTTAAATTTATGAGATATATATATAATCATGTGTTATATCATATTTAATGATTGAGAATCAATCATAAGGTGTGCGTTTTTTCCATTTTCAAGGATGCTTATGGAGCAGTTGTATAATATGATATGGTTATATCATATGGTGTGGTTTAAAGAAACCATGCAACTACCAGTTATATCATATCATACAACTCGGGTTGTCATAAGGTGGCATAATCTAAGCTTTCATACCAATTCCTTCTTCGACCTAAGAAATCATAATGTACAGGTGGCATGAGTCTCAAAGTATGTTATCCACTTCATGCATGGTGTTTTCATCGATCATATGGGAATTCAAACATTCTCCCACATAGGTTATCATTAAATTGATCATTGCATAGGATGTAACATGGGGGAATATCATGCATGTGATTTATGTTATGTCCAAGGAATTAACTTATGTGTTATAATGCATGAGTTAATACATGCATCACCGAGGAGCATCCTTATGGTTTATCTAAACCCTACTACTATATGATGTCTTGTTTGGTGTGTTAATTTTGATGCTTGGTTGAGACTCTCTATAACTCAAATACTCTATTTTCTATGTCCTCTTTAAAATAGTGAGCTACTAGGACATTGTGGAGTGAAGAAGATTCCCCCTCATGTGATGAGAGATTCGACTCATCTTTTGGATACCTTCAGAGGTTGGAGGACTATGTTTTCCACTTCAATGATCATTATCAAACCGATATGATTTTTTCCATATAGAGATAAAATAGTGTCTTGACATAAAAAGTATACAATTTATATACTTATTCATTTCTAGTTTTTATACATGTTTCATAGTTCTTACATGGGTGATCTTGGTATTTGGATTCAATTGCTTCTTCTAGTTATATAAAGGGTTTTTATACCCCTATGATTCCCATAACCTTTCCTTAGTATGCCTCAAATAATTTACGATATTCTTGACATCCATCCATGGGTAGTATCTTAAATCTTCTTGATATCTTCCTACCATACTCAAGGCATATCTAACATCAATCCTAATATATAGAATGGAATACATGACTAATCCCATCACTAATGTATAATTAATCCTGGTCATCCTATGCCTCTCCTCTTGTGCATGAGGACACATTTTTTGGAGATATGTATTCCATGTGGCATTGTAAATAATATCCTCTTAGACTATTCCATATTGGATCGCTTTAATATCTTTTAAATATATGTACCATGACTTAGTCCAAGAAACCTCTTAAATCTATCATGAGTGATCATGATACTTAAAATATAGTTCATGTAACCTAACAACTTCATAGAGAATCATGTGTTCATCTAATTTTTTTCCAATTAGTAATATTTTATCAACATATATGACTAGGAAAATGACTTCACTCCCATTAAATTTTTTGTAGACACAAGTTTCTCACTCATTGTTTATGAAACCAGATTGTGTTATTACTTGATAAAATTGAATATTACATGATCTCAGTGATTTATTAAACCCATAAATGGATCTTTATAAATTTCAGACCTTATTTGCATCTCTTGGATTCACAACCCTTTAATTTGTTTTATATAGACATCTTCCATAAGGTTTTGGTTAATTAAAGAAGTTTTGAAATCCATATTCTAAATATAATAATAATGTTAAGATTCTATGGAAAGTATAATTATGATATATTTCAGTATAGAAACCAGTGAAAAGGATTCATTATAGTCAAAGTTTTGATGTTGGTTAAATTGTTTAGCAACTAACTATGCCTTATAGGTACTAAATTTACCTTCCATGTTGAGTTTCTTCTTGAATACACATTTACAAAAAAATATGATTTACATCTACTAAAGGGTATACTATGACCCAAAATTGGTTTTGGTATATGGAATACATCTCATAATTCATGGATTCATGTTATCTTGTAACTTCTAAGATTCTTACTACTTCTTTATAGGTTAGAGGTTCATAATTATCAAATAATAATGAGTCATCATTCTTACAAACTAGAAAAATATATCTCTCTAGTTATCTAACCTCTTTGGTACTACTATACAGTATTTGTGTCTTTGGAACAATATCTTCCATGGTTCCTTGTGAGATTTTTTATTTTTCCAACTCCTATGTATCTTAATAATCATACTCATTGAAGTCGATCTTTCTCCCACTGTCTATTTTGAAGATGTTCTCCCTATCAAGGAAAATGGTAGGTATATATACTATTACCTTTTTATCTGAGGGTTTTTATATATAATATCCCCTTGTTTCCTTATGATATCCTATAAAGATATACTTTTTTCCTTTGAGTGTGAGTTTGTTTCCAAAAGTATCCTTAATAAAAGTCATGAAACCCTGCACATGTAAGTTAGACAATATAGACTTCCCCCCACACCATAACACATATGGGATATTGTTTTGTCACTTTAGTTGTCACTTGGTTTAATATGTGCGTTGAAGACTATAATTTATATCCCAAAAAGGATAATGTAAGGTCTATATAACTCATTAATGACCTCACCATGTCCAACAAGGTGTAGTTCCTCCTTTCATTGACATTATTCCACTATGGTGTATAAGGAGGATTGAGTTGATATAGAATCCAAAACCCTCTTATATAGTCGATGAAATATTGTTTAATATGTTCTCCACCTCGATCCGATTGAAGTTTCTTTATCTTCTTGCCAAGATAATTCTCTAATTCATTCTTGAACTCCTTAAATTTCTCAAAGGATTAATGCTTATACCTCATTAAGTAAATATATCTATATCTACTCAAGTTGTTGGTAAAAGTTATGAATTATAGGTATACACCTCTAGATTCAACTAGAAAATGTCCACACACATTTTTATGTGCTAATTTAAGAGGTAATATGGACCTTTCACCCTTTCCACCAAATAGAGATTTGGTCATATTTCCTTGTAAACAAGAATGATGCATATCAAGTGGTTTTAGTTCAAAATAATCTAAATACCCATCTTGATATAGATTTTTCATGCAATTTTTATTTACATGACCAAGTTGGTGATACCATATTTGGGTGTGAATTGATTCATGTTAACTGGACTCATTATCAATTTCCAACACTTGGTTCTCATTTTCTAGTACATAATGTTCATTATTAAGATGTGTCATATAATAACAAATGATATATTTATAAAATTAATAGATTTTATTCCCAAACTTGAATACAAATCCATCCATTTCTAAACTGGACATGGAAATAATGTCTTTGGTAACATTAGGCATGTAATAATAATTCATAAAAACTAGAATCATTCATATTAGCAAAGAAAGGTTGTACTCGCTAATAACCAAGGTAGTCGATCTCACTCTGTTGGTGGCTCGTAGATCCACCTAACCTTTATAAACCTTCCCAAACATACTTTATTGATGTATTTTAATAAAACAAATGATCACCATAAGCTTTATTTAATACTCAAATGATAGAAATAGGAAGTTTACATTCAATAAAAAATTCACTTGAATATTCCCCATGATTCTTCACTAAGGTTTGGTTCTTTTAGTGGAATTTTTTACACATAAAAATCATTCTACATATTTTTCTTTATCCTACCCCAAGATCTTTCTTTTCTTGGTTAAGCAATTCATATAAGCCTTAGACTTAGAGTTAGTCTTGGAGATATTTACCTTACCCTTTGTATTGTTCCCCATAAGGACTATCGGTTTTTTATGCCTCTTGTATTTATCAACTTGGTTAATTAGAGTAAGGAGTTCCAGGAGAGGCTTATCAATTTTTTTCAAAATTAAAATTCATAGAAAATTAGAGAAGCTATAAGGAAGTGAATTAATAACAATATTTGTATTCAATTCATCATTAAAATTAAACCCTAGAATCTCTAGTCACTCAATATAACCAAACATCTTTTCTGAAGGAAGGATGTCATCGCCGCCAGCCTTAGGGTTTTGCAGATCTGATGATTTCTCATACTTTTCTTTGCTTCAATAGCACCTATTCTAATGGACGGTTTTGATCCTGAATGGGAATCTGCATTCACAAAACCTAAAATCCTAATTCAAAAGTTTGAAGTCCTTTCGAGAGAAATAACAAAAGGTATCAACTTCGTAGAGGCTCTCAAATGTTTTGATCTCTGTAAATCCACTGAGACGCGAGCATCTCGCTGTAAGAAGCTCGAAGATGGTAGATTTTATATTGAGGTCAACCCAGATGCACTTCAACAGAGGTTACTTCTTTGTAATTTCTCTGTCATGGCTTGTATCTCTTATCTTAAGGGTGACAAACCCTGGTCTAACCCGGAGCTTAAAGCAAGAATTGCTCATGTATGGGGTTTTTCTGATTGGAAAACCGTCCCTCTCGGTAAAGGTTATTTTCACCTATTACTTAAATTGTAAGATGATCTTGATAGGGACTGGAAATTAGGAAATATTCATCTCAAGATGGGTGCTCTTCTCATTTTCGAATGGGACCTTGCTTTCAAAACGTATAACATGAGGAATACTTTAGTTCAAATTTGGGTTCATTTGCAAGGTCTGAAATGGTATTTCGGGAATTCGCGGATTCTCAATGATATTGCTTCATGTATCGGTACGCCTCTGAAGATTGATCAACAGATGCTCAATGTAGATCTTGGGTTGTATGCCCGTGTGATGGTATAAGTATACATGGCAGCAAAATTACCAGAGGTCATCGTGTTCAATGCCAATGACTACCGAGATGAAGTCCGCATTGAGTGCGAGAGGATGCCCCCCTACTGCAAACTTTTCAAAATTGTTGGACATTCTCTGTTGAAATGTCACATTGTCTAAAGCCAAGTTTCCCAGCCTTTAAACAATGGGTGGAATGAAGTGAGGAAGAAGAAAATAGGTAAAGCTTTGGCCCCTATTATCCCTGAGCCTCTGAAGAAGAATACTGATGTCTGGGTAATGAAATTCACATACCTGGGTGAAAGCTCTAGGGTCACCTGGGTTGAATAGGTGGAAGCAGAAGAAATGGATGAGCTTGATCAAGATATACTGGATGAAATTGAGCATCTAGTTCTGGACACCTGCGCGAATGAACCTAACCTCCTTGTGGGGCAGTGTGTTGTTCCTGCCTCTCCATTACAGTCCTCAGTTGTCCCTGATCCAGAGTCTTCTCACAATTCTAGTTATAAGGAGGAGGTCCAGGTTGAAATTCATGACGCCTCTACCCCCCCCCCCCCCCCCTCAGCTAGTCATTGCTAATGGTTCTTCTTCTCTAGAACCAGATCGAGCTAATAGTTCCCCCCTAGTGCAGACAGATGCTCTCCAAGCCAATACAACTAAGACCGAAAGTTCTGGTATGACTTCCTCTGATTTTCTTGTTTCAATTGTTGAAAAAGGCATAGCAGTGAGCACTCCTATTCAACCTGCATGCACTGACACTAACCTGGACTCTCTGAATGTTAACTTAGATCCACAAAACAAGCTTGTTATGCCTTTTGTGGCTTCCGGGATAGTAGAAAAACAGGTGAACCCTGTGTTGCCTACTGTTACCCAGACCATGAATTTAAATGATGTATCACATGATGGTCATATAATCACCCATGTTTCTATTAAATCACCTTCTTGAATTAAATATTTGGATGTCTCAGGTGCTACTAACATCTTGCCTGCCTCTCCTATGAGAAAACAGGTAATGAAGATGCCTTCGGCCTCCTCCTAAAAACCTAGAAGATCTAAGAGGAACAAGGGCTCAAATGGTTCCAAAAATAAAAAAAAGGAGCTTGGGCTCCAAAAACATGTTTTAAATGGATGTGATTTTTTGGAATTTTCAGGTTTTATCTAACACTGACACCCTTTTGGTTCTAAAAATAATTACTATGACTCATAAACCAAAAAATTTAGCTCTATCTGAACCAAAAATTAAATTCACTATGAAATTTTTGCATCTCTCTACTACTGGTTATAATTTTCTTGGTGCTTGATCTAATAGTAATAGTGTTGAATCTCTTTGTATCTTTTATCAGACCTCTTTGCAAGATGTTAGCATTCTCAATATCTTTTATCAAATGTTAACTTGTGATTTTATCTATGATAACATGCATTTATTTTGAACCTTAGTTTTTGCTAAAAATAGATACCAAAATCGCAGGCCTCTTTGGAATGACCTATCATCTTTATCTAACTCCATTCATGATCCTTGGTTGGTGTTGGGTGACTTTAATGCCATTCTTTCCCCCAGTGAGAAACTAAGACCTTCTCATTCTCCCATTTCTTCGATAGAATTTAGAGCCTCGATTGAAGAGTGTAATCTGGTTGAAATCAATCTTACAGGTGCTAAATACACCTGGAATCACAAGAATTATAATCAGGTTGTTGCTAGTAAACATGATAGGGCTCTAGTGAATGTCCCAGCTCTTGATGTGTGGGACACTATCTCTATCATCACCTTGCCTAAACTATGCTCCGATCATCATCCTATTCTTGTTTCCCTTCTCTCAAAAAGAACAAAACCTAGTATCCCCTTCAAATTCAACAATGCTTGGTCTAATGATTTGGATTTCTCTCATCTCATCCAAAGTTTTTGGGATTCCATGAATCATCATTCTGATGCCTTTTCTTGTATTACCAATCTCAAGCACCTCAAAAAGTGCCTCAAGTGTTGGTGTAGTTCCAAATCCAAAAAACTTGACCAAGACATTTCCAAACATGAGAATTATCTCAATAAAATTAAAAAAACTCCTCTAATGCTGATTTTTACTCTGATCCCCAAAACAAAATAAACATCTCAGTTAAGCTCAACTCTCATTTAGTGCTCAATGAAAACATTCACAAACAAGTTTTCAAAACAAAATGGCTCACATATGGGGATATAAACACCAAATTTTACAGTGCTCTTCAGAGGATTAGGAAATTCAACTGCCCGCTATCCTTCCATAAAGATAATGACAATGTCTACTCCTCTGAGGCTGCCATTTCTAATCATGTGGTCACTTATCTTGACAACATTTTTAATGGTCCTCATATCAATAAGAATATTTTCCCTGGGATCATCCTAAACTTGGTCAATGAGGATAACAATCTCTTTCTCTTGAGTACCCCCCTGGATTATGAAATCAAAGCAACAGTCTTTAGTATTAATCCTGATAGTGATCTAGGTCCCAATGGTTTCAATAATGGTTTCTTTCAACACCACTAGGAGGTTGTTCATGCAGATGTTTGCAAACTTGTCAAATATTTTTTTAATATTGGTATCCGTCCTTATGGTCTCAATGCCAAATTTTTCACCTTAATTCCTAAAGTATCCAATTCCTCAGAAATCCACTTATCTAGACCTATTTCTCTCATCAACTCTCTTTATAAAATCATTACCAAGTTCCTCTCCAATATAATTTCTTCTCTGTGTAGCAAAATCATTTCCTAGAACCAATTTAGATTCATCAAAGGTAGATCCAACCAAGATTGTATATTACTTGCTTCAGAATATACTAATTCTCTGAATAAAGTCTCCATGGGGGGGGGAATATTTTCATAAAGCTTGATGTGAGGAAAGCCTTTGATACCATTGATTGGTCCTTCATTTTCAAAGTTCTCCAAGCTTTTGGATTCAATGATATCTTCATCAATAGAATTCACTCTCTTTTCAAATCATCCTTGATCTCTATTCTTATCAATGGCTGGCCCAAGGGATATTTTAAATGCACTAAAGGGGTTCTACAAGTTGATCCTCTCTCTTCCTCTTTTCCATTGCAGAGTACTACCTTAGTAGACTACTCACCTCTCTAGATCAACAAAACAAACTCAAACCTATTCAGGAAGCTAGAAATATAAACTTTTTGTCCCATCTTCTTTATGTCGATGACATAATCCTATTCCTCAATTAGAGTAAAAGAAATATTCTTAGCCTTAAAAATGATTTATCCCACTATGAAGAGGTCTCGGTTCAATCCATCAGTTGGAGTAAATCTTTTATCTTCTTTGGGAAATCCTTCCCCCTCTCTAGGAAAAGTCACGTCATAGAAAATCTAGGCATCAAAGAAGGTTCCCTTCCTTTTACCTATTTAGGAGTACCCATTTTTTTGGGTAGTCTTAAATCTATTTATTTCAATGCTATTGTTGACCAGGTGATTAATAAACTCTCCTCCTGGAAAGGGAAATCCCTATCCATGGCTGGAAGGATTTACCTTGTGAAATCAACCATTGTCTCCAAAATGGTGTATTCTATCATGATCTACAATTGGCCTCTTGGTCTTCTCAAGAGAATAAATACCTATATAAAAAAAATTATGGACTGGAAGCACCATTGAACGGAAACTTGTTACCATTCCCTGGTCAATCTGCTGCAAACCTATCGAGAAGGGTGGCCTTGGTATAAAAAATCTCAAACTTTTCAATGAAGCCCTCCAAGCCAAAATCACTTAGAGACTGATCAATAACAAATCTGACTCCATTTCCTGAGAAATAAATTTCTTGAGAAGCTCAAAAGGGGAATTTGAACTGTGTCCAATACTCTCTTTGTCCTTCCATTAGAAACTCATTTGCCCACATCATGGAAAACTCTAGATGGTTAGTTAGCTTAGACTCCACCATTCGATTTTGGCTGGACAACTGGACTGGAACTCCCCTTGTTTCCATTCTTTCTCCTAATACCTCTCCAGACATCATTAACTGCTCCATAAAAGAAGTGATGCACTCTAGATATTCAGAGCTCCCTGACTCTATCATGTAGGTTGTTGATAGGTACCCTTTATATAATGATGATGATTTTCTTGTTTGGGAACCTGCTCACAATGGTATTCTTGACTCCAAAAATTTTTACAATCATTGTTTCTCAGACTTTGAATATAACTTTTCCTGGTTGAAGTCATTTAAAAATCCATGGATTAAACCATCAAGACTTAATCTCATTTGGCATATTGTGCCCAACCATATCCCCACTGAGATTTGTCTCCAAACCTTTGGTATCAATCTCTATTCTAAATTTCATCTTTATCGTCAACATAGAGAGGATCTCAATCATCTATTTTTTTCATGTGTTATGTCCTCTGCTCTTTGGAATTTTATTACTGACATTTTTTATTGCAGATGGATTATTTCTGACAATATCATCCCCCAACTAAAACGATGTGTGGAGCTTGACTCTTCACAGCAAATCAAGAACCTCTTACTATATACTATTGTTGAGATCCTACACATTATCTGGTATGATAAAAATGCCATTATTCATAATAATTACTCGCCTAATCTCATTGCAGGTCGGACAAGAATTCTAATTGCCATTAGATATGTTGCCACGATCCAGAAAGCTTATTGTTACAAATCGGTTGGTGACTTTGTGATCCTATGGCGTCTTAGGATTGATGGCATTTTACCTCATCCTAAACACTTTCTTGAGGTTTTCTAGCAATCCCCACTTCCTGGATGGATCAAGATCAATGTGGATGGAGCCTCTAAAGGAAATCTGGGGCCTACAGGTTATGAAACTATATTTAGAGACTTTAGGAGACATTGCCATGGTTGTTTCTATGGAAGTTGTGGTGTCACCTCCTCCCTTGAAGCAGAGATTTTGGCTCTTATCCATTCCATTCACTTTCTTAAACAAAAAGGTTGGAACAACATCTGGATTGAAAGTGACTCCACCACCATTGTTCAGGAAATTTTGAATGGGGTGGTTCATCTTTCCTGGCCTCTTACTACAAGTTGGAATAACTTCCTTAAATCACTTTAAGAGCTCAAATACATTGACACCCATGACTACCATGAAGAAAATATGGTGGTTGATGGTCTTTCCAACAAGGGAATCAACCAGGCCATTACGTGGACCGATGAGTTACCGGTTGACCTTCTCTATTTTTATGAAAAGGATTGTAATAAAATTTCCTCTTTCAGACTCTTGTAATCTCCTTGATTTCTTTTAATAAATTTTGTCTTGGTCATTGACCAGGACATTGCCTTTAAAAAAAACATCTTGGCTACATGAGGCCCAACTGGCGTGCCTTCCCTAATATTTCATGTAAAGAGTGCCATTGAGATCTCATACCTCTATTATCTAACCTTATATAAATAAATATCATGGAGTTAAGGAAACATAGTGTATTAATCCATGTTTTCATGCAGCTTATGAAGATCACTAGACATGGATGATAACATCAAGCACTAAAAATATATCATATCATCTAGGTGTCTCAAGTTAATAGTGATTTATTCCTCACTCACCTACTTAGAAGGCTCATTAGGAACAAGGGGATCTAGTATGTAAGACTCACACTCTAGGCATAGTACAACATGTAAGTGCTCGTACTACTCCTAAAAGTTAATGTCAATTAGGATATTCTCTTTTTATAATATAAATTGTTGTTATAATGTCAAGGTCATGTTAATTTCCATTTTTCTGCAATAATAATAAAATTAGTTTTATTAATTTATCTTGATTACAAAAAATTTGACATGATAAATTTTATTTTATTATTCTCTCATTATTTTATCAGTACCTAACATCCCTCTCTATTGGACATGGAATATCCTTTCAGGTGGATATTCTAGTGTCAAGGATATATATTTCCCTTCTCATAACCTAGGAAATGGTCTGGTCAATAACATGAAAGTATTTATATGGGTGGGTATTTCCAAATTCATTAAATCATAACTCCTTGATCTATTGAGTGGACTCCTCAATCTTGAAATCCTAAACCTAGATTTCCTTAACACTTGAATCTAAGTTACACCAAGTGTTTCAAAGGAAACAAATCTTGATTCTTACTTGGTTAAGTCAACCCAAAACTTTCATTAGAACTCTCTAATAAATTAAAGTTTTCTAATAAGGTCCATACCAACACGTCGATCTATGCTTTTATCCTAAATCAAGTAATGGAAGGTGTTACTAAATTAATATTTACTTGAGGTATTTTCTCTTATACATAAATATTCTTTATTTTATCTTTTATATGTTTATCAATATTATGTGTATTTTATATAATTTATTAACCATTCCTAGATAAAATTATTCACATAGATTCCATTTATTTTATTCTATCTTTCATGCTTGTTAATTCATTTATTTTAAGTGATCGTGTTTAAACATCAAATAATCATAAATAATTAACCATGCACTAGATAGAAATAAAATAAATTTATATGGAATGATAATGAGCTGTAATACTAGTTGGTTTATCAAGAAAATGATAAAATAAACCTTGACCCTAGGAGAATAACTCCTTGAATCAAGAATAGTTTGAGTTACAATATTCTGCCTATTCACATTTGTATCTCATTAGTTGGTTTCACCTCATCTTGGGTTCTGAACCACCTCATATCCTTAGAGGTCTATCCTTTACATATATTTAATCACATGTAGGTGAGGGGAACCATGGGTATAGGTTTACATAAAATAAATCATAGACACATAGGCATATACATAATAAATTTGTGAGATATTATCTTCAATCCATCATATTTAATTTAATAAAACTTTTATCATGTAATAAACTCATGTAATAAATATTAAATTAAACATAAACCCAAAATGTACATTGGTAGTTTATACTCATGATCATTCACACATTCAAAGACTAAGGATTTAATAAAATATTTATCTTTAATTTGTATTCATTTTTTATTAAGCTAAATCACCTAAATTAATAAACTAACTATCTTATTAATAAATTAATTCACTTATCTAAATATGTCTATACAAAATTTCTTATAGGTTCCATCCATCATAATTTTAAATAAATTAAATAAATAATTTAATTTAAAATTAATCCATACATGACGTGTACTGACAAGACACATAGTGTGCACTCACCTGGTCAGTCTTAAATTATGTCTCAAATTAAACACATTATGTACTAGAGGAAACACAATTTATACCCTTCTTCTCTATAGAGCATGTAATGTCACTCACATGGTGTCTGGATATGATATGTATGGTCCTTAATGTGTGTCGTATACTTACACAACATATAGTGTACATTGCATGTTGTGATATTACATGACGTAAAGTTCTTTGAGTCAGGATACAGAGCATGCACAACATTTATGACTACATGATACACCTTGAATAAACACAGCTTATATAACTAGAAATTCCTATAAAGTGCATGACATGTTCAATGACTATAAACATCGTATAGTTTCAAAATCATATAAAGAGTAATTAATTTAAGCATTTAATTTTATAATTAATGTTCTAATTGGTCTTTATTATGCATAATTAATTCACACAGTGTATATCTTGGCATATTGCTCACTCTGTGTGGAAGGGTATCAGTTACAGGACATGTAATTCCTATTACACACCATTAACCCCATTATCTAACCATATTCACTACACACTAATAAATTCAACATGTTTTCCACATGGAAATTTATGTTTTACACTGTGTGTATTCCATCTACACATCGTGTAGTCACAACTGGATCATGTTTTTCTCATGTTAGTCAATACACTACGTGTAATAAATTCATGTTGTGTATTTTGACCACACAATTTATGTGATTCCTATGGGAGAAACCCCTATAGGTATACACAACATAAATGATATGTAACAGCCCAAACTTTTCCTAAATAAAATAAATCGTGTTTCATGATGAATATTTTATTATTTTAGAAAGACTATTACATTTCATAAGAATATTACATATCATGAATTAATATTAATTATAACATCAAGAAATAATATAAGGAGATAAAAAAAGAACAATGAACATGCTAATGTAAATTCCATGGGATTAAATTATTCAATGAAGATCACTTCTACTATAAAAATAGTAAAAATAAATAAAAGAGTTGGTAATATTATAGTAATTATCAAGGTAAGTGTAGAACCATGGTAAGAAAAGTGATGAATATTAAGCTATGAGGGTGTTGGAGTGTATATATGGTATAAAGGGTAAATTGATCATTATGATCGGATCATAATATGATTGTTGGTCAATATGACTTTTGGGAATTATGACCATTGGTAAAAAAATTACCATTATAATTAGTGTATATAAAGGGAAGTGAAAAAATATAATTGATACATATGGGAGAAACAATGGCCTCAGCTGGTAGGATCATTCCTTTTGAAGCTCATTTATCAGAAATTAGGAAAGAGGCATCATCATTGGGGTTATCCTTTGACCAGTCTCAATCAGAGCTTTAACAATTGCGGCTTAATCATAATTGACTATGAGAGAAGTTTAATCTAGTAGAGATCACCACTATTTCAATGTTAGATGACTCACCCCATGAAAATACCACCATCGCACAACGTACCCTTAGGGTGTATGCTAGTTTAATAAGGGTTTATGTATCTAGACTCAAGTAGTCTTAATTTATATATTTTATTTTTATTAAAATAATTATTATATTGATCTCTTTTTAGTATTAATTTATATACATGATTATATAATGATATTTATAAAAAAATATTTTGATATAAAGAAACTAAAATTGTATTTTTGGGAAATATATAGTTTAATTAAAACAATATTTTTGATAAATTCAAGAGTTTTGAAATAAATTTTATTTTCAATAAATTCTCTTATTAAATAATATTTATTAAAATATAAATGGTAATGTAATTTAATGAATCCCATGTAAAATTTATAAGGATAAAAAAGTTGCTTGTGTTATAAAAACTAGTATTTTTCAATAAATAATTATTATTATTTAAAAGTTAAAAATAATATATTTATAAAATTATTTTGGTAAAATAAATATCATTTTTGAAATCTACACATCAAATTTTTTCAATGGTAAATTTTTCATAATTTTTTGAGACATTCAAATTTTTGGGTAAAAAAGAAATATGGTATAAATATAAAATATGTATTATGGCGTCATAATAGCTTAAAAGTGATGTAATAAATACTATAAAATAAATCCATAACCAAAAATGGGTTTTCCCTTTAAAATAGTGTGTTTCTGAAGTTATTTGATTAATTTTACAGATCAATAATGAATCCTCCAAAACCTATATTATATTTTAAGGTTTTAAAAACTATTATTTATGAACATGGATCGCTTCTACATAATAAATGATACTATTTTAATGATTTAGGTTCCTAATATAATAAAATATTTTAAAACACTTCTCTTTTTTCAGAAACCATGGGAAAAAATTATGTAAAGGCCTCTGGTTTTTATTATTTTATTATTTAGTGTCCAAGACCTATGTTTAGAAATTAATAAATAATTCACCTATATTTTTCTATAAATATCCACCCAAAATACCTTTATTCTTCACTAAAAATCCTTGAATAATGAATTTACTCTCCATATCCCTCTCTAAATTCCTTCCATGGTGTTCCCAAACTCTTAAGAATCTCCTTTCAATCTTTTAGAATCAAATTCTCAATTAACGGATTCTCTTCCTCTCCTTTTTACCCAAGTTCTTAATTTATATTTAGTCTTCTAATTTCAAAGATATTATGTTCTCATAAACCTATCATCATTAAATTACTACCCATATGTTGTTCTATAATTGAGATACTTCCATTCTCTCTCTTTAATAATGTTCCATAAACCACATTTAAGACTCATTATACTATCGAAATCATAACTTGATTTTTCATGCCTCCCTTTTTACGTTGTGAATACCCAACCCTTTTATTATTCAAGGGTATTCATATAGATATAATTATAATTAATTGATTGGGTATTACCATGTATTAAACCCAATTCCGTTCTCTTAGGTTCAAAATGATGAAAATTTCAATTCTTTAAACACTTAAGTACTCGATGGTTTTATATGAAATTAGTTCTTTATCCTCTACAAGTTATTGATGATGTGATTCATTATGATATATGATTTATGTGGTACACATAAATTAAGAAATGTGAAGTTTTTTCCCTAATATTTCTCTAACGTATTAGGTAAATAATTAATCTCTAGTAATGGCATGTTTATGATACCTTGGTGAATAACTTTGGTAATATGTTTTAAAAAGCTTTGGTGATATGACTTGGTGATATGCTTATAAATGTATCATTTTTATATTAAATCCATGTTTCCATGTTATGTATTATATACTTATTATTAAGTTATAATTTTATGCCTCGTGACTTATCTAAGTTGATCACTCATGTTCCATTTCCTTAGTTTATCCCTTACTGAGATTTATGCTCACCCTTTTCTATTGATGTATGTCCCTAGGAAATCACTTATAGTGAGGTAAACTAGGATGGAATAACAAAGGATATTTTCAAGAGGATTAAATAAAGTTTATTTGTATGTTTTCCTTATACACTTCATGAATTATGTACTTATTTTCCAATACACTAAACCTCAAAAATTCCCTTTGAAATTATTAATATAATATTCTTTATGTAAATATGTTAAAGATCATAAATTAAAAAGGTAGGTTTCCATATTCTAGCTACATGCCATATAACCCATCAAGATATGTGGAATCTAGATAGTTAATACATGATGTGTAATGATGTCAAGGGTTTTTATCCTACATGATGTATTGTGATTAATTTGAATACATCCTAGTGTGGTTAACTATATGACACAATGTGTACTTTGAAATTACATGTAATGTGATTGTATCCTTCATCCAGAATCTTTGGAATCTCCCAATAGTATCTCTGATTTCCCTTCTTATGTTTGTGGCCTATTCTTGGTTATATGAACTGAACAAAAAAATTATATGGAATAATTGGTTGCGTTCATGCCCAATAATTCTTTTTATCAGTTTCCTCAGATTTATTCTTATATTTGGACAAATAAAAACCCTAAAATCCTTGAGAAAAGATATTTTACAGAAAATTTATAATTTATTTATAAATAATAATTTCCTCTTAACTTGGAGTTATGTATTAATTATCAAATTGGTTCACCACTCTTTTCATATAGTCATTTCAATAAGGGATTCAATTGTAGAGTCACTCTATTGGCATCTAAATGTGTTCCATGAACCTCAGAACTTTGTAAATAGATCTTTGTGTGCTAAGGTTGAATACTGATTAACTTGCACCATTCCCATTGATTGTAACTATAATTCCTTCTAGATTGTAAGGAATATATCAAGATATCTCAAGGACTTGAGAGTTAATAGGAAGATCGATGCTCCTTATTCTTGAGAGTGTTCTAGTGAAAGTTCACTCTATGGGATAAGATAATTCTCTAGGGAGAGATATTGTGCACAAAAAAATCACATACCTAAGAAATTATATAACAAGATTTATATACTTAGGTCATAGTATTAGTTATTACATAAAATACCTTAACCAATATCTTAATTCTAAGTAAAACCCTATGTTGAATAATTGTAATAATAATAATATTTTATTTCCTTGACATTTATGAAACTCATGGATATTTAAATATCATTTTTTTAAATAAATGATTTTAAATATATCATTTCTATCAGACCCTTTAACTCAGTCTGTCGATCCTCCTCAAGATTTATCAAACCTTGGATAATAATGATTTATTTAGATAAATAAATATCATTATAATATTAATTCAATAATTATTTACATGATCAACATATCTCAAATAAAATTTATTCCTCAAAATTAGATAATTTTATTTATTCTAATATTAAATCCAAATATAATTTAGTTTAAATTTAGATACACCTGTATGCTACCCTTTAGACGTTTTTCTTAGTGTAATTAAGATAACTATACTAAATTCAAAAATCAAAATCTAGAAACATGTCAAGTAATCCATAGATAAGGACATTAATTTCACAATGACAACAACCTCCAACGAACATTTTTTGTGTAGTATAATTCATTTGTCTCAATATCTCATCAAGAAATTTGCATGCTTATGTCATCAACCTATATTCATGATATATCTTTCTATGAATTTCCCAAAATGAACTTTTTGAAAAACTATTATGATCATAGACTTAATCAAATAATTCTATTCTAATCAAATGTTCTGAGATACTAACTTCCATTAACTTGGAAGGGACAAATCCTTTCTTGACTTATTCATCAATGTCATATCAATCGTGACATACCCAACGTATCCTACCTTATCATGACAATATGTTGTCAAGTTTTTCATTAATACATTAAAGTACATGGCTCATGATAAATATTATTGATAATATCAAGTCTAAGGACTAATACACATATCTATAAATAGGAATATCCAATGACACATATAACTTATAGAATTCCGGTAGGTGGGTCTATTGTCATAACCTTGTCTCTTGGATATTACCAAGTGTGGACTTCATGATAAGAAGTCTCAATATCTTATGAGTCTCCAATAGCTAATATCCTACACCATATTTTTCCATAGAATATATTTCATCTAGCTATATAACATATATTTAATAATATCATTATTGTAGTTCAAGGTTCTCATCATAGAGGAGGACTGCTATGACTTTTCAATGTGACAAATACTCTAAGGACACTATAAAATTAATATTATATAGGATAAAACTCATCATTTGATAAGATATTTATTAATATTTAAGACCATAAATATATAAGAAATCAAGAGTAAAAGGTATTTGGTTCTAGAGCACCAAATCCAACAATATATACCTTACAAATAATACAAAGTCTTGCTGTAATGAATTTGATGCAAGGTAATGTTCTTATCCTACTCATTGATATTTAATGGGTATAAATGATTACTTATTATAAAATTTAGAATAAAAATTTATTGATCAAATTGATGTTGATTATTTTTCTAATCTACATAAATCTAGATCTCAACCTGAATATTTATTCATAAATAGTGGAACCATTATTTCAGGATGTTCTACAAAACTAACTATTTCTATGACTTCCTCCAATCATGATGAGTTGATTATGATTCATGAAGAAAATCAATAATGTGTTTTTTTGTGACTATTTATTCATCATATAATAAATAAATGTGGATTATATATGAATAATGATATTCTCACTATATTATATGAGGATAATGTTGTTTTTATAGGTCAATCGTGAATGAGTTTAAAAAATGGTGAGATAGATATTCAAAAACATTGATCATGTTGAATCATTCATAAAGGTATCACCAACAAAAAAAATAGAATTTGAATTATACATTTGGGATGTGAAGTCTCCATTGTCTTTTATGATTTAATTAGGGGGATTTTATAATTTTATACTCTTTTTTTCTTTCACCGAGTTGTTTTCATTGAGTTTTCCTGATAATATTTTTAATGAGGTAGCTAAAACTAACATGGAATTAAATTATTTTTGTCTCATTTGTTATTACACAAAGTTTTTCTAAGTGAAGGATAAAAAACATTTCAGGAAATTGATGAAATCCAAGGGAGAGTGTTATGAAATATTTAACATGAGTGTCATAATTTTTTGAATGTGCACTAAAATATACATGCATGTGATGCATGTACACGTGAATATGATGCATGAGATATATATATATATATATATATATGATATTTTATATTTTATATATAATTGTACATTTAATAAATCCATGTGATGCATGTATTTTTCATGCATTTAATGAATAATATATATATATATATATATATATATATATCTAATGGTTTATTCATCGGTTGTAATCCATTATGAATGGATTAAAGGTTGTGAATTAAATTCATTGAAAACATTCAATGAATAATACCCTAATAGTCAAAAATGCATATGATGTAATATATCTTAGGCTTAAACTATATAATAGGATGAGATCCTTTCCTGTTGGGTGTGTACGTGGTATGATATATGTGATCCTTTGCTAAACTTTATTCCTCTCAAAACTCTATTTATCTTTTGACAAGGCTATATCACCCCTTTTGATATAATTTATCCTTGTGAAGTTTTCATGGATCTATTTTCTTATCTATGACCATAGAGGCAGGGTGTTTTCATTCATTTTTCCTTATGATCTCCCTCAAGCACACTCCATTGAAAAAGGAATATGTAAGTTATTATAACTCACATTTTCCAAGTAGTCTTTTTTTATAATATTAATGTGTTGATTTCTTGAAAATAAATCTCGTGTTTTGGGTTGTCTTACACTAAAAATGGTCATTATATGATCATAAGAAACCCATAAGTGGTATTAGAGTAGGTTCTTCAAGTTTTAAATATGTTTGAATCATTGGTTTTCAAAGAAAAATGAAAAACCTAATTTTCATAAAACTAGTCAAATATTACAGACCCTTACATGAACTACGTAAGGGTAACTTTTATTTACCCTTATTCATGTCATCTATGTAAAGGTATAATCCTTACACAGAAGTTATGCATAATGGTAACCTCTATATTACCATTATGAAAATGTGTTGCAAAAAGGTAATACCCTTATGCAAGGGGTTTGTGTAAAGGTCTTCATCACTTTACCCATATGGGTAAGGGTATTTGAGTTGTTGTGTAAGGGTACTTTATGTTTACCTTTACATAACATAAGAATTTTTTAGAGCATATATACACAAAGGAGTTTCATAAAGGTAATACCTTTATGCAAGGGAGCTTTTGAAATGTAATTTGTGTATTACCTTTATGCAGTGGTATCGAGCTATGTAAAGGTAACCTATAAAGTTACGTTTACATGGGCTTTTAAAAACATCATTTATAATTATTTAGAGCATATATGTAAGGTTAATAAGTGGATACCCTTATGCAGAAAAGGTTTTATGCATAATGGTAAATAGAAAATTGTTAAAAAAATTGTTTTTAACATATTAAATGATTTTTATGCATTATAAATTGTTTATAAATCATGTTAAAATGTATTTTGGGATATTTAAATTTATAATGATCTTATAAATTACTTAATTAATTATAAATTTTTTGTAATTAATTAAATAAATGTTTATGAAACATTATTCCAAATATTAAAGGTTAATATTTTAAAATTCCTTTTGATATATTAAACGGCATGACTTATAATCTAGAAATAAAAGGTTTATTTATAAATAATAATAGGTGATTTATAAAGTGTTTATAAATTAAAATATATATTATATATAGATTTTATAAAAATTTTATATAATAAATATTGAATTATAAAATGTTTATAATTCATGAAATATCATATAAATGAAATTTAATATAAAATATATTGAAATGAATATAAAATGTTTATATTATTTATAAATTATAAAATGTTTATAATTAACATTTATTTATGAATAGTTCATAAATGTATCATGTTTTGGAAAATAAATAAATTATTTGTTTGTTTGTTAAATTTCCTTAATATTTATATTTAGTAAAAAATTTATGAAATATGAATATTGTGTATGACCATTTATATGATCAATAGATTTTTGGATAGATCCTTTCATATAATTATGGGTTTGATATCATAAAATTTATTTTTCATCTACTTTGACCTCAGTTTGTATTTTTAGTTATGAGCTTGAGAATAGTTGTTGGGCATAGTTTATGTATATTAGGTGTTAGAGTTTTCAAGAATTGAATTCTCACTTGATTAAAGTATACCTAGGTAGAGGGACTTGGGATTAGAATGCCCACTTTCCTAGAGGATTTCATTATCTAGGAAAGTGAATGGGGTTGGCTATCTATCACTTTGGTCTTACTTATGTGGAGTTTGTAAATATGATATAACTCTATGACTTTACATAAAGCGCTCATGTACCATATGCATATAATTAATTTGGATATATATTAATATAATTGAATTTTTTTTGGTGATTAACACAGACTTGTGAGTTGTGTAAAGAGTAACACATTAATGTGGTGTGAACATGTTAATTTAGTGGTTGGAATAGGGATTTCCATGACTAAATTAGAATCATGCATACACAAAAAGGAAATAAAACATGAAAATATAGTGATTATATATGATTTAATAGTTATTAATTTAATATTCATATGATGTGTATTAAATTGATGAGACTAAAAAGCCCTTAAATGGTAAGTGTGAGATTCCTTCCAAAGTGACACTTATCAAAACCTCAATTATCGAACTGGGTAAGTCATGATAAATCTATGTTCCCATGGATTATCTTGTGTAAGGAAATTAAGTAATGATTACCTATGGAATATTTTTTCAATTGGGTAAAAATAAAGTTAGGTTCCCTTAAATCATCCTTGATTAGCTTATTTTTGGAATTTTTTTGGGTTACATAAACCGGGAGACCCTAATAGGATTAGGTTACCAGAGGAATAGAGTTGATTTAATTCAAATGATGGATTTTGATAAGTGGTTATCTCATCATCTATCCAAGAATCATAACTATTATAATTTGTATGATGCCAAACCAAAATAGCTAAGTAATGGGATAAATGATAAAGTGACCCAAAACATAGTGAAATATGGATATTGGCTCACTAAATTAATACAATGTCTAGATTAATAATTTTAGTGGGATCACTTTTATTTAAATCCCTTAATAAAAATATATAATACATGATATTCACTTACTGGTATATATACTTCACACTAATAATATTGAGATAATTAATAGGTAAGACCTATAAAACATTTAAATATTGGTATCTATGATTAATAAGTGTTCTCAAGGAGAAAAATTGAGTACCCAAATGTAAATATTATAGAAATAAATTTCTCCAACCCTAACTCATGGTTATTATACTCTGAGTGTGCATCACACATTTTTGATAAAAAACATGGACTCAGAGATAAAAAGGGAATTGATAAAGGGAGAAGTATATCTTTATGTTGGTAATAGAGAAAATTTGTTTCATTAGAAGTTGGCACTTATGATCTGATTTTACGAAGTCGATTGATCCTAGAATTAAAAAACTATTATTATGTTCTTTCCATAAAAAGGAATTTGATTTTAATTTCTTGTTTGGACAATATGGTATTTTCATTCATTATTAAGAATAACTTTTATTCTATATATAAGAATGAAATGTTTTATGGCATTGGTAATATAATTAATGGTTTAGATATTATTTATATGGATAATCATAATTATAACATTCAGAATAAGAAATTCAATGTTAATTCTAATTCGACCTACCTTCTAAGTTGTCTCCTTAGACATATAAATGAGAAATACATTCAAAGAATCCATTGAGATGGATTATTGGACTCATTTGATAATGAATCATTTGATGCGTGTGAATCTTGTTTATTGGGAAAAATAAAAAATTTCATTTTGGGAGAAAAGGTGAGAGGGATAGTGGACTATTGGATCTCATACATAGTGATGTATGTGGACTAATGATTACTCAAGAAATTAGTGGTTTTAGGTATTGTGTTACTTTTACTGATGACTTTAGTTTGTATGGGTATGTGTTTCTAATGAAACACAAGTATGAAATTTTTGAAAATTTCAAATATTTTTAGAAATAAGTACATAATCAACTGGGAAAAAGTATTAAAATATATTATTGGATCGGGGTGGTGAATACTTGAGCCAAGATTTCATAGCTCATCTGAGAGATTGTGGAATTATTTCACAACTCACTCCTCTTGAAATACCACAATGGAATAATGTATCTCAAAGGATCAATAGTACATTATTAGACACGGTTTGATCGATGATGAGTTTATGTGACCTTTATATATCATTTTTTGGTTATTCACTAACACCCCGAGATTTTATGAGAAATATTCTTTTTAATTTCTTTGATGTCTTATGTTGTAAGCTACACCAAAATTAACTTGTGTTATAGGTGTCACGACCCGTCCTCGGGGCCCGCGCCGTGACTACCCCAAGCCCGCCTTTCATAGGCCAGGGGCTGGCGACTAGCACCAAGGCGTAATTCCCAGTAAAAAGGGAAGGCATTGCCTTTGCAAAGTAAACAAACACCATAGAGAAAGCAAGCAGAAGTAAACACTAAGTAAAAAATGGGTACAACTGAAAGTGCGGTAAAGTAAGTGGGGCAGAATACAAACCCAAACTGAAAGTAAAGTACAACTGAAAGAGAGTACAGTAACTGAAAGGTAAAGCCGCAGCGTCGAGCCATCCTCTGGTATTCCCACCTGAAGGGTGGGTACAGATATCCTCCACAGCTCCTCGGTCCAGTCGTCCGCTCCGAGTACGCACCGCCCAGTGGTCCACCTCCGGGTACCGACCTACTCCCCGTGCCTCTACCACGATCAACGCTGTCCATCGTCTGCAACCAACACAATGTAGTGCGGGCATAGCCCATGCAGGGGTGAGTATAAGCTACTCAGTATGGACCCCGAGACCCCCGTAGGTCTCCTAGAATCCACTAAGGATAATCCACAATGAAAAGATACAATCACGAAGTAAAATCCGACTCCACTTAGGTATATTCCCATACATATACCTAAGCCATCAATTCTTATTTGGCTCCAACATCCAAGCTCAAGTACAACCCAGTCCACACAGGAAAACACAACCCAATCCACAAAGGAAAGCAAAACGTAATCCACACAGGATACCAAGTCAAACTTATCGAAGATAAGAATTGAAAGTCAAGATTCAGCTCCCACAGGTATACTTCTTCGTAAGATGATAGGGATGATCAGATATTGCCACCGATTCATCTAAGTCGTCAGAACCACACAGGATCGATAGGTAACTAACCCCTGCAATGACCCACAAAGGATCGATAGATAACTAACCCCCGCAATGACCCACAAAGGATCGATAGGTAACTAACCCCCGCAATGACCCACACAGGATCGGACCCACACAGGATCTGTAGGTGCTGGCCCACACAGGACCGCTGAGCGCTGACCCACACAGGATCGGACCCACACAAGATCGGTAGCACTGATCCACGTAGGATTGCTGAGTGCTGTAGTCGTCGTCGTCGCAGTCACACCCAGCTCTAGGGATCCCTCACACAGCAAGCACGTTCAGGAGGGTCCGCTCCACGAGCCGAAGGGCTGATACATCAACTGACACATAGTCTGAAGTTGATGTATCCAAAAGTTCTGTATCGTCAACAGGAACTCAACGTCACAGAAGGCGCGTCAATCGGACGCCCAGTCTAAGAGTTATTGGATTTTTCGTCCCAAGGGCCCGGTTGGTTTTTAAGTCAAAACCAATCCGACCATACTCCTACTACGTCCAAACATCGAGTGGAGTAATCCAAAAGATCTATCTCACTTAGATGAATCCAATAAAGTCGATGGCACGTCAATCAGACGTCCGGAGCTCAAGTTATAAGCGTTTCCGCTCCGAGGGCCCGGTTGGTTACGTGTACGAACCAACCCGGCCGAACCTAAAGTACTTCGAAACCTTGAGTGCGATATATCAAAACAACCATCTCGATCCAAGGATCACATCACAGCTGATGGTGCGTCGATCGGAGGTACGCATCCCAAATTATGGGCAACAGACTGAAAAGTCCTCTATTAGGGGGGTTCGAGCCCAGTCCGACCCGGCCCGGAACCCCCTGGGTCGGCCCGAACCGGCCACTTGGGCGCAGCCCGGCCCAGCTGGCGCGGCCCGGCACGCAGGCGGCCCGGCGCGCTGGCCAGGTGGCTCGGCCGAACAGCCAAGCCATTCGGGATGCAGGGGGGGCGCTGCCCCCCGCTTGTTGTAACCGCGGCCCCATAATGGGGGCCGCTCACGTCCGGCCAGTCGGGGGTTTTGAACCCCCTCCTCTTCCTCTGTCCGATCGTCCTACTCCGGCCGGCCGGCTTCTGCCGCCACGGGACCGGCAAGGCCGGTCCCCCCTGCTCCAACGCCGGCGGCCCGATTCTGGCCGCCGGTTCCCCTACTCCGCCATGGCTTAAGCCGCGGCCTTGGTCCGTCCAGCGCAGCGCGACGGCGTCGTGCCCCTCCGTCGCGGCCCCGCTCCGGCCGCGGTGTCTTCGGGTTTTTCTGGCGCGACGCGACGGTGCCGCGCATCCTTGCCGCTCGTTCCCGCATGGTGCGACGGCACCGCGTCACTTTCCTTCGAACCACAACAACAAAAATAATAAGGGAGGAGTGTCGGCCATGTTTGTGCGGTCCGGCCCCCTCCCGTTAAATGATGTCAAGCGGTCCAATTGAACAAGGATAGATGACGGAAGAAATCACATAGAAAAACACATAAAACCCCTACCTCAATGTTGTCGTCGAACAAGAGTTTGTCGCAGAATTAACCATCACGGAAGAAGAGGATTGTCGTGGAAGAAAGCATCACAGAAGGAACGTCATTGGCGTTAGTTGATCTCCGAGGAAGGCGTCTCTCGCCGTCGTCCACCGTCTGAGGTCGGCGTTCTTCGTCGGCGGCGGTGCGTTCTTCGCGTTCTTCATCGAAGAACGAAGAATCCTCAAGACCTATCTTTTTCTCCCAAAATCTTAACACAACAAAACCCAACCATAATAAAATAAGTCCTTCACTTATTTTATTATCATAACTTAAGTATTTGAATTCCAAAAGTTTAATTAATTCCCTCAAATTAAACTCACCTAATTAATTAACATAAGTTGTAAAAAATTAATGGTGAGTTGAGGGGGGTTAGAGAATATGAAGGAATGGGGTTCATGTGGGCCCCACCGGCCTCATAACCTCTCATGGGAAGTTGGGTGGTTACCAAACTTCCACCCATAGGTTAAACACTTAGAAAGATAAATAAATTTTATTTTAACTTCCACAAAATTTAACAACTTCACCCGTGAAAATGCAACTCCGGAAAAGGTGTTCCTAAGCAATTACCGGCACTGCGGTTCCATCGGTGTCCTCGGAATTCGATTCCAAGAACCGGTTCAAAAGTTAGGAATTCCTGCTCATTCGTTCACTGAATGTACTTGAGGTAAACTTCGGATAGAAATTCCGGGCACACCGGGCCTTGGAATCAAGTGCCGTCAGAAACCGCGTTCTTGTAAAATCCCAAAGAAAATTAAGAAAAAAAAATTCCTTAAATTTTACGGGTCTTTACATTACTCCCACCTTAGGGTTTTACATCCCCGTAAAGATACATCAAAAACTAGGGAAACAAATGTGGGTACTATGCACGCATCTGAGCCTCACGCTCCCAAGTGCTCTCCTGGTGGTTCTCATGCTGCCATCTGATATGCACTAGAGGAATCGACCGTCCACGTAGGACCCGCTCCTATCGATCCTCGATCTCCACCGGGACCTCCGTAAAAGTCTCCCCATCATCAATGTCCAGCTCCCCATTGTCAATGATATGCGTCGGGTCGTGCATGTATCTCCTCAGTTGAGATACGTGGAAGACATCGTGCACTCGGTGCAACTGAGGTGGTAGAGTCAGGCGATAAGCCACCTCACCAATCCTGCTGAGGACCGAGAATGGTCCGATGAAGCGTGGAGACAACTTGCCGCCTCGGCCAAATCTCTGTAATCCATGTCGATGTGAGACCCATAAGAAGACGTGGTCGCCATCCTCGAACTCTAGTGGCATCTACCTCCTGTCAGCATAAGACTTCTGCCGACTCTAAGTTGTCCTCATCCGCTCCTGGATGACCTGGACCTTCTCTGTCGTGGCCTGGACCATCTCTGATCCCACAAGTGCTGACTCCCCAGGGTCTGTCCAGCACAACGGTGATCTGCAAGGTCGGTCGTACAACGCCTCGTATGGCGCCATCCCGATGGTGGAGTGGTAGCTGTTGTTGTACACAAATTCCACCAAGGGTAAGTGGTCCTCCCATCTATGACCAAAGTCGAGGACACAAGCACAGAGCATGTTCTCGAGAGTCTGAATGGTCCTCTCCATCTGACTATCTGTCTGAGGGTGAAAGGCAGTGCTCAGATGTAGTTGCGTCCTGAATGCCTCCTGCAACCCCTTCCAAAGCCGGGAAGTAAAGCGAGCATCTCAATCGGAGACGATATATGTTGGCACACCATGAATCCGCACAATCTCCTGAACGTAGAGACATCTCAAGCTCTCTACTGATCCCTGCTCTCTAATGGGTAAGAAGTGAGCCGACTTGGTGAGTCGATCAAAAATCACCCAAATGGAGTCGTGACCTCTGGAAGTGCATGGAAGTCCAGTCATGAAGTCCATAAATATCCCGTCCCACTTCCACTCTGGGACCTCCAAGGGATGTACCAAGCCTGCTGGTACCTGGTGCTCTGCCTTCACCTGCTGGCAGGTGAGGCATCGAGAAACAAACTCTACCACAGCCTTCTTCATGCCCAACCACCAGTGTTGTCGTCTGAGATCCTGGTACATCTTCGCCACTCCAGGATGTACCGCCAAAGGGGAAGTGTGAAACTCTCTCATCACCTCCTCCTGTAAAGCAACTGGTACCAAGGTACGTCCTTTGAAAAGGACGTCGTGCTCTCCTCCTACAGAGAAACCATCAGGTGCATGTCCTGAGGATATATGTGCACGCCGCGTCTCACAGTCAGCGTCCCCACGTTATGCCTCTCTGACCCGCTGCAGTAGTGGAGGAGAGACTGTGAGTGACTGAAGAAAGGCTGCTCCATCTCTATCCACGAAGGATATCTGCAAAGTGGCTAGCTGCTCTGTTGCCTCCCCAAGTAGCTGAATGTCCGTCCTCCTGTTGAGAGCATTGGCTACTACGTTCCCCTTCCCATGAGTATAGACTATCTCAAAGTCATAGTCCTAAAGGAACTTGAGCCATCGCCATTGTCTCAGATTCAGTTCCTTCTGCGAGAAGATGTACCTGAGACTCTGGTGGTCAGAATAGACTGTAAAGCGCTTGCCCATCAGATAGTGTCACCACATCTTCAGAGTGAAGACCACTGCTGCTAACTTCAAGTCATGGGTAGAGTAGTTATGCTCATGCTGCCTCAACTAACGTGATCTAAAGGCGATCATAGACCGCTCCTACATCAGGACACATCCGAGTCTAGTCCCTAATGCATCATAGTAGACTACGTACCCTACTCCCTCCTTCGGTAGCCTCGAGATAGGGGCGCTGGTTAATCTCTGTCTCAGATCTTGGAAGCTATGCTGACATATGTATGACCACACAAAGGGTTTCCCCTTCTTCTTCAAAGCTGAGAGTGGTTCCGCAACTCTGGAGAAGTCTGGAACAAATCTCTGGTAGTACCCATCTAGTCCCAAGAAACTCTGCACCTCCATCGCGCTCATGGGTGGCTCCCAAGCGAGCACTGCCTCGATCTTCACAGGATCCACCGCAACTCCCGCCTCAGAGATGACATGTCCCAAGAAGTGGACCTCGCGTATCCATAACTGACACTTTGAGAGCTTTCCATAAAGCTGGTGCTCTCGAAGTGTGTCTAGTACAACCCGTAAGTGGTAGGCGGGCTCCTCCTCAGTCGTCGAGTAAATCAAAATGTCGTCGATGAAGACCACGACAAATCAATCGAGGTATGGCTGAAAGATCCTGTTCATAAGGGCCATGAACACTGCTGGAGCATTGGTTACCCCAAATGGAATAACTAAGAACTCATAGTGGCCATACCGACATCTGAAAGTCGTCTTCTGCACGTCCTTGTCCCGAACTCTAAGCTAATAATAGCCTGACCTCAGGTCTATCTTCGAGAACCACCATGCTCCCTTGAGCTGATCGAAGAGGTCATCAATCATCGGTAGCGGATACCTATTCCTCACTGTCACCTGGTTCAGGCGACGATAGTCGACACAAAGTCGCAAGCTCCTGTCCGCCTTCTTGGCTAACAAAATCGGGGAAGCCCAAGGTGAAACACTGGGTCGGATGAATCCCTTTCCCTGTGAGTCCTCCAACTGTACCCGTAGCTCTCGAAGATCAGTGGGGGACATCCGATATGCTGGAGTGGATATCTTGGCTGTCCCAGAGTATAGGTCAATATAAAAGTCTACCTCTCTGCGAGGAGGTAGTCCTGGAATGTCATCGGGGAAAACGTCCGCATACTGATCCACCACTGTAGGAAAACCAGGACTCCGCACGTCAACTGATCCTAGGATGAGGCTAGCCAACTGATGAGTGATGGGATGTCCTCTCCTCTGCGGAAGTTCATCCTGTGCTATGAATTCTCCCTTCTCACCGGTGAAGGTGAACCTGCTCCCGTCGGTGCATACACATCGCACCTTGCGCCTAATACAGTTGATCTGAGCATGGACTGTAGATAACCAATCCATGCCCAAGATGACGTCGTAAGGCCTCGACGCCGCTACAAGAAGATCCCAGCCGAAGCTCTTACCTCCTAGAATAAGCTCACACTGCCGGTACCAGTGTGTAATCATCGAGTCTGCTCCGATAAGAGTCTCTAGCCGTAAGGATCAAGCCAACGAATCTGTCGGAATCTCTGAGCTCCGAACAAGGGCAGTGGCTATGAAAGAATGACTCGCTCTTGTCTCTATAAGAACTGTAGAAAGGGTGTAATAGACACAGATAGTACCTCGAATCATCTCGGGCGCGCCGTGGTCATAGGCCTCCACTTCCTGAAGCTATGCCTGTCTCTGCCCGCCATCTCCTTATGGTCGGGGTGGACCTCCTGGTGGTGGTGGTGGTAGAGCCTCAAAGCGTTACCCACCACCTGCTGCTCGGCCAGCTCCTCTGCCTCGTCCGCCTACTCCCTGCGGACTGCCATGGTCAACCCTCTGCCTCTGCCTGGGTGGTCCCTCAACCGTCTGCTACTCCTTGGTATGACGGGTTGGGCAGTCATGAGCCATGTGGCCCTGCCCGCCGCATGCGTATCACTGTCTGCCTATCGAAAGACTGGCTCCGCGCTGTGTGCCCCGCACTGCTGAGCCAGTGTCCTGAGGTCGTCTGCCTGAGGGTCTGGTCTACCTGCCCATGATTCATCCATCGACTGCCTGCTACAGAATACTTTACTACCTGCCACCCTATGGTAGGTCTCGCTGCTGATGTAGACTCAGCAAGAAAGATCTCGATCAGAAGAGCTCGCTCTAGTACCCCTGCCTGTGTCAGAATGCTGAGGGAGATCAGAGATGCCCTGATCTCATGCCTCAATCCCTACTCAAAGGTCTGGGCCCGGAAGAATAGGTCACGTACCATGTACGTCGAATAGCGCGAGAGATCGGTAAATCTCACCGAGTACTGGGCGAACGTCAAGCTGCCCTGCTGCATCTGTAGAATCTCTTGGATGCGCACCGCACAGAGGGTGGCTGGGACGAACTCCGAGCGGAAGAGCCTCTCAAAGTCCATCCAGAGAAGAGATGCCTCATCGTGCACCTGGAGCATCAATCTCCACCATCTGGCTGCTGCCGCGTGCAGTAAACTCGCTGCGAGGATCACCATGAGGTCCGATGGTGTCCTCACTAACCTGAAAACCCATACAACTACCTCCAACCAATCCTCGGATGCCTGAGGGTCCGTCTCCCTGTAGAACCTGGGCGGTCGCTGACGATGAAATTCGTGCAGTGCACTAAGGCGACGTGCATCGTCAGCGGCTGGGGCTAGTAGCATCGGTGGCTCGGCGGGTAGAGGTACCGTCGGTTCCTCTGCTGTCAAAGGGCCCTGTACCGAGGCCTCGTCGCTCGGTGGGCTGTCGTCACACACAACTCTCGGAACCCTGGCAGGCTGCCGTTGTGGGGCCATCCTGAAAAGAAACAGGTGCACCACGGTCAAACAGTATACCTAGTGAGCTGACACAAATTAATCACAAAGAAAACATGAAACACACATGCAATCAATGTTTCCATGCATTAAGTCGGAAATCAGAAGTCAGGGTCCTGGTGTACGGATACGTCGACCGCCGCACCAACACTGGACTCCCTGGACTATTAACCACACTCAATACACTTAACACAATTGCTTTACATAGAAGAAAGATCAGAGTCCAAAGTTCTGCAGTAGAACCGAACTCCTCTGATACCAATTTGTCACGACCCGTCCTCGGGGCCCGCGCCGTGACTACCCCAAGCCCCCCTTCCATAGGCCAGGGGCTGGCGACTAGCACCAAGGCGTAATTCCCGGTAAAAAGGGAAGGCATTGCCTTTGAAAAGTAAACAAACACCACAGAGCAAGAAAGCAGAAGTAAACACTAAGTAAAAACTGGGTACAACTGAAAGTGCAGTAAAGTAAGTGGGCCAGAATACAAACCCAAACTGAAAGTAAAGTACAAATGAAAGAGAGTACAGCAACTGAAAGGTAAAGCCGCAGCGTCGAGCCGTCCTCTGGTAGTCCCACCTGAAGGGTGGGTACAAATAGCCTCCACAGCTCCTCGTTCCAGCCGTCCGCTCCGAGTACGCCCCGCCCAGTGGTCCACCTCTGGGTACCGACCTGCTCCTCGTGCCTCTACCACGATCAGCGTTGTTCGTTGTCTGCAACCAACACAACGTAGTGCAGGCATAGCCCATGCAGGGGTGAGTATAAGCTACTCAGTAGGTACCCCGAGACCCCCGTAGGTCTCCCAGAATCCACTAAGGATAATCCACAAAGAAAAGATACAATCACGAATTAACATCCGACTCTACTTAGGTATATGCCCATAAATATACCTAAGCCATCAATTCTTATTCGGCTCCAACATCCAAGCTCAAGTACAACCCTGTCCACACAGGAAAACACAAGCCAATACACACAGGAAAGTAAAACGTAATCCACACAGGATACCAAGTCAAACTTATCGAAGATAATAATTGAAAGTCAAGATTCAGCTCACACAGGAATACTTCTTCGTAAAACGATAGGGATGATCAGATATTTCCACTGATTTATCTAATTCGTCGGACACACACAGGATCGATAGGTAACTAACCCATGAAATGACCCACAAAGGATCGATAGGTAACTAACCCCCGCAATGACCCACAAAGGATCGATAGATAACTAACCCCCACAATGACCCACACAGGATCGGACCCACACAGGATCTATAGGCGTTGGCCCACATAGGACCGCTGAGCGCTGACCCACACAGGATCGGTAGCACTGATCCACATAGGATCGCTGAGTGTTGTAGTCGTCGTCGTCGAATCCACAGAGGATTTTTGTACAGTCATCGCCGTCGTCACAGTCACAGCCAGCTCTAGGGTTCCCGCACACATCAAGCTCGTTCAGGAGGGTCCGCTCCACGAGCCGAAGGGCAGATACATCAACTGACACATAGTCCGGAGTTGATGTATCCAAAAGTTCTGTATCGTCACCAAGAACTCAACGTCATAGACGGTGCGTCAATCGGACGCCCGGTCTAAGAGTTATTGGCTTTTTCGTCCGAGGGGCCCAGTTGGTTTTTAAGTCAAAACCAATCCAACCGTACTCCTACTACGTCCAAACCTCAAGCGGAGTAATCCAAAAGGTCCATCTCATTTAGAGGAATCCAATAAAGTCGATGCCACGTCAATCAGATGTCCGGAGCTCAAGTTATAAGTGTTTCCGCTCCGAGGGCCCGGTTGGTTTCGTGTATGAACCAACCCGGCCGAACCCAAAGTACTTTGAAACCTTGAGTGTGATATACCAAAATGACCGTCTCGATCCAAGGATAGCATCGCAGCTAACAGTGTATCGATCAAAGGTCTGCAGCCCAAGTTATGGGCAACAGACCGAAAAGTCTTGTATTAGGGGGGTTCGGGCCCGGTCCAACCCAGCCCAGTACCCCCTGGGTTGGCCCGAACTGGGTCAACCCAAAACGGGTGTGGGTCTGGCCCGCTTGGGCGCAGCGCGGCCTGGCCTGGCCTAGGCGCGGCCCGGTGCGCTGGCCAGGTGGCTTGGCTGAACGGCTAAGCCGTTCGGGATGCGGGGGGGGGGGGGGGGGGGGGGGCGTTGCCCCTCACTTGTTGTAACCGCAGCCCCATAATGGGGGTCGCTCACGTACGGTCAGCCGGGGGTTTTGAACCCCCGGCTCTTCCCCTGTCCGGTCGGCCGGCTTCTGCCGCCACGGGACCGGCAAGGCCGGTCCCCCCTGCTCCGACGTCGGCGGCCCGATTCCGGCCGCCGGTTCCCCTGCTCCACCGCGGCTTAAGCCGCGGCCTTGGTCCATCCGGCACGGCGCGACGGCGCCGCGACTTGGTTCGATTTTCAAATGTGCGGCGCGACGGCACCGCGCATCCTTGCCGCTCGTTCCCGCGCGGTGTGACGGCACCGCGTCACTTTCCTTCGAACTGCAACAACAAAAATAATAAGGGAGGAGGGTCGGCCATGTTTGTGCGATCCAGCCCCCACCCGTTAAATGATATCAAGCGGTCCAATTGAACGAGGATAGATGACGGAAGAAATCACAAAGAAAAACACATAAAACCCCTACCTCAACGTTATCATCGAACGAGAGTTCATCGCGGAATTAACCATCGCGGAAGAAGAGGATCATCGTGGAAGAAAGCGTCACAAAAGGAATGTCGTTGGCGTTAGTTGATCTCCGAGGAAGGCATCTCCCTCCGTCGTCCACCATCGGAGGTTGGCGTTCTTCGTCGGCGGCGGTGCATTCTTCACGTTCTTTGTCGAAGAACGAAGAATCCTCAAGACCTCTCTTTTTCTCCCAAAATCTTAACACAAAAAAACCCAACCATAATAAAATAAGTCCTTCACTTATTTTATTATCATAACTTAAGTATTTGAATTTCAAAAGTTGAATTAATTCCCTCAAATTAAACTCACCAAATTAATTAACATAAGTTGTCAAAAATTAATGGTGACTTGAGGGGGGTTAGAGAATATGAAGGGGTGGGGTTCATGTGGGCCCCACCGGCCTCATAACCTCTCATGGGAAGTTGGGTGGTTACCCAACTTCCACCCATAGGTTAAACACTTAGAAAGATAAATAAAATTTTTCGTTTAAATTTTATTTTAACTTCCACAAAATTTAACAACTTTACCCGTGAAAACACAACTCCAGAAAAGGTGTTCCTAAGAAATTACCGGCACTGTGGTTCCATCGGTGCCCTCGGAATTCGATTCCGAGCACCGGTTCAAAAGTTAGGAATTCCCGCTCGTTCATTCACTGAGCATACCCAAGCTAAACTTCGGATAGAAATTTCGGGCACACCGGGCCTCGGAATCAAGTGCCATCAAAAACCGCATTCTTGTAAAATCCCAAAGAAAATTAAGAAAAAAAAATTTCTTGAATTTTATGGGTCTTTACAATACACAACACCATATTATCTTGTATTATATGCAAACACTATTATTGGCTTATGTTACACGCAAAAACGGCCTTCCTCAATAGCGTGTGTTGTACGCAAAACCGAGTTTCACTAAACAATGATATGTTGTTATAAAATTATTATGAACTAGCTGTTATGAATAGTATTAACCACATTTTGAATTTTATAACAATATCATTCATCTTACACATATTCTAGAACATAGTATGTAAACAAAATAAATTTTTCGGGTAAAATAAGTATTTTTTTAAAAATGCAGTTTTGTTGCCTTTTGATGGCGCACGCACATTAAATATAGTTTTTGAAATGTTTAGAAGTTTAATTTGAAAAATTAAACTTCTTCCTTGGAATCAGGAATAAAAATTTACTTTGGATAAATTTTTGATATTTTTCTGATAAATTTCTTATTTTGATGAATAGTAAAAATACGCTAAATTTTAATTGAAAACAAATTTTTTAATAAAAATAATTTATATGGTTAAAATATATTATTTAATGGTTTTAAAGTATAAATATAATATATTTTTACCACTTAATATAATATATGTCATTAGCCTTAATTTTACATTGAATTCATAGGTAAAAACATTTCAATCTTTTGCAATGTTTTAACTTTTAAAACCCATTTTCTCAACAAAGGGATTAATTTTAAATTAAATACTGAAAATTTTGTGTATTGAATTTGGAAAAATAGATTTCATATTTGGAATCATTAGTTCCAAATTATGTTAATAGGATACTTTTTATTTTTAGACATTATGAATAGTAACTACCGTAAATTTTATTTACTACAGTTAAAGATAAATCAAGTGATTAATGGTAAAAATAATATTATAAAATTACCCTAACACTTGTATTAAAATAATTGGATTATTATATTTCGTCCTAAAATATACTTTGGTTGAAATGGAATCTATTGGAACCCACTTAGATGTGATTAAGACCTTCAATTTATTTTATTTAAAGAAAGTGAAAAATGTCTCACTCAAACTTTAATAATTAAAGTATTTTTAATATAAGGTTATACAAAATATAAATTCGATTATAAATACTCATTTTAAAGATAAAACGTTTTTCTTCATCATGGTAATTTATTTGTGATTTTTAAGAAATATATAATTACCTTAATAGCTTATACATTAATGATGCAAAAATTATTTATTTAGTGAAAAATCAATAATATAGTTTTTATTAAAATAATAATACCAATAAAAAGAACCATAAACATGACCAAACCTTATTTTAAGAGTATATCTATACCATAAAAATCCAAGGGTCGAATTTTGGACCATTTGGATCCTTATAAAACAGATTATGACATTTATATTATTTTATTTTAAATGATGTCAAAGTTGTCACCTTCATACTTTAACAAATATAACAATTTAAATGTTGTGATTTTAAGATTATAAATTTGAGTAAAATTATTCTTATTGAATAAATTAGATTTATCTTCATCATAATATTTTATTTCTAATTTTTATGTAACAAATAAGTATATTAAATAATTATACAAAAATGTTGTAGTAATTATTTTATTAAGAGAAATATCAAATAAATGGTTTTAAAAATATTAAAATAAATATTATATGAACTAATTAATGTGCTCCACAAATTTTATAGATAAATATGACATGTTAGGAATCTATTAAATATTTTGGTTTGAATATATCTTCTGTGTGGATTTTATTTAAATTCAAATAAATGAATAGTGTCAAAATTGACACTATTGATATTTTATAAAAATAACATATTATTAAATTGTTTAAAAATCAAAAAACAAATATTTAAAAATTATAAATTGAAATTTATATGGTCCAAAATGTCATAAAGTATCAAATTATGGACAATTCACAACACATAAGTTCGTATTTACAACCATTTAAAATTTAGAATATTATTACCACAAATAAAATTAAATAGATTAAATAAGGATAAATCAAAATGATAAGGTTTAAAATAAAATAAAAACATGTATAAATCTGATTTGTTGATGAGATTAAAACCTTATATTACCTCATATCTAAATTTGAATCACTTTGGAAGTTTTTAAGTGGGGTTTGAGTTTATTATAAATTAATATTTTGGAGGTTTCCAAAAGTACCCCTCTCTTCTCTTATAAAAGGGAACCTCATCCCTCTCCTCTTCACACAATTTTTATCCTTAAAGGTCATCCAAACCTTACCCATTACTCTTATAAACTTCCCTAGTCACATTCTGGAGGTTATGGTCTTCTCAAAAGACCAACTCTAGTCCCTTAAGAGGAAGCTTAAAGGAGGTGCGTCGAGGAAGAGATAATCTCTTCTACAGATTCTTTCAAGTTTCTTTATTCTTCTAATTCATCTTCTTTAGTTTTATCATTATAAATCAATAACATCAGTATAAATAATATACTTATATGTTATTATAAATATGAAATAACCCTATTTCACCTTTTACCCATCCTACAGAATACGAAATCATCGCGCGTGCGTACGTACGGAATAACGTCTCCACATTGTGGTGTAATCTGTTTTTCCACCACCACCTTACTTGGATGGGTATAATGGTGGAAATAATAATTATATATGATTATTATAACATAATACTGATTATAAGATATTATCCATTCCAATTCCTTTCAATAATTATGGGAACGATATCATCGCTCATGCGTACGTATGGATCACTGTCTCCACGACGCGATGAGATTCATTCTCCATGTTAACCATTATAGAATGATTATAAAGTATATATAATAAATAATCATGAAATATATGACATAATAATGATACCTTATTTATGTATATGTTATTTACTTACTTCTATTCAATTTAATAAGGAAACGAAAACAGCGTTCATACGTATGTACGGCCTACCGTCTCCATGAATGGTGTATTTCATTCCATTTATTGTTCTATTATATATATTATATACTGAATATATATTATATATAAATCATGTTTTACATTCTGGAATTAAGTAAATCATGATATAAGTAATGATATCAAGAACAACAAGTCCAAACACGTACAATAAATGAAACGATTTTACCCAAAACGCTCCTTTAACATGGAATTGACAAAAGAATAGGTAATATAAAGTCTTAAGTGAATCATATATGATATCATAAATATTATAATGGTTCTTTTACAAGTTAATAATATTTTTAAACCCACTATATAGGAGTTTTGGACACATAGGGAATAAATTGGACCTAAGGTAAGGGATTATTTCATCTCACTTTTATTTCTGTGAGATATATGCCTTAATCATCATCTATTTATTTTGTATGGTGTTTATGCTTCCCATGAATGTTTTATGATTTTTATTATGGAGGATATGATATTTACATATGAATGTAATTTTCTTTATTTTATGACACGTATGATTCCACTAATCATAAAAGGTAATGGAAAATCTCACAATCTCATTTTTATCCGAGATTGTTTATACTTCAGTATTTACTGGGGAATATTTATCATCCACATCCATGTTTCCTCAATATGTAATATTATTTCTATCCTTCTACAATTGTTTAAATCCAATTTTACCAATTGGTTAATTTTTAGTAAGATATTTTAAAGGAATCTTTTGTCATTTTCAGTACAAGATACTTTTTGACTTTTTTAGCCATAGTATGAGAAGAATGTTTTTTACCTTATACGGCATGAACGGATTTTTTTTATGATTTTAGAGAAAATTATTTCTATGAAGCTTCCTTTATAAGTTTTTAAGTTTATTTTCAATTAACTACTTTTATTTTAAAATTTCATGACATGTTGAGAACAGAAAATGTTTTTGAAGAATAAAGGATATTTTCCTCAAGAACTAAGTTCAAGTGTTTTGTCAAAATTATTTTCCATCTAAGATGATATAGGGTTATGTTTCTATCACTATTATTACATTGATTTGATTATGTTATGATAAAATTATTTTTATGAATTCCTTTTGTCTTATATGGATTATGTTATGATGGTGTCACACCCATTTTTTTAGTCATTTTATTTATTTTATTTCTCTTGGCTTCATGTGTTTTTGCGTGAGTGCGGGTGAGTCCCGGTTTAAATTTTTAATGTTGGGATGAGTTTATGGTTTGGGATAGTGTGCGAACACCTTACATTTAAGACGTGCAGTCCACTTGGGCACGTGCTTTCCACTTGGGTACGTGTAGCCCGCTTGCAATCCGCTTGGGTACTGTACGGTGCACGAATACCGCACGGTCATCCAGTTTTAACGTTATTAAATTAGTTGGTTGAGCGGATAAATAAATAAATATATATAGGTATATATGTTTATGTTTTAACATTATGTGTATATATATATGTTTATAGGTGTATATATGTTTATATGCATATATATATATGTGTGTGTGTGTCTTCATATAAGTTTATATATAGGTATATATATATATAGATATATAGATATGTGTTTATATTTTTAAATGGTTTTATTATTATAAATGTTTTGATTATAATAATTATTATTATTAAAATTAACTTATTATTATTATTATTATCGTTTATTATAATTATTATTTATTATTAATGTTAAAAAAATTAGAAACCCTAGGGGGGGTGCTGTGCCCCCCCCCCCTCTTCTCCCTCGTGCAACGGCGCGCACCGCCCCACAGAGCCCCCCTCTCCTCCGGCGAAGCCGCCTCGCGCGGACCCCCTCTCCTCCAGCGTATCCGCCCCGCATGGACCCCCTTTCCTCCGGCGAAGCTGCCCCGCACGGCGCACCCCTCTCCTCTGGCAGCCGCTGCATCCGGCGAGCCACCTCCCCCCTTCCCATCGACACCGCCCCGCGCACCCCCTGTCCAGTCGCGCTGTGCCGCCGGCTCCGTATGCCCTGACCCCGCGCCTCCATGCACCCCGCTGCCCTCCAGCAGCCTCTGGCCGCCATCCGGCCCCCTGCTAGCACTGTTCCGGTTTTCCCTCGCACCCTGCTGGCATCGTCCCAGTGAGTGCGCACCCTGTCGGTGTCCTTCCGACCGTCGTACGGCCTGCCGATGTCGTTCCGGCCAGCCTGCACCTTGCTGGCGTCGTCTCGACCTTCTCGCATCCCTCGTCGGTGTCTTCGCTGGCCGTTCCCCCTTCCGCGTAACTCATTCGGTTGAGCGCTCCTCCACACTAAGGTGAGGGTTACACTGTTTGTTTATTTGTTTCAGTTATTTTATTTATTTATTTATTTATTTTTATCATTGTTTATTTGTTTCGGGTCATTTCGATTCGCCTACACGATGTCGAGGAGGATTTTTGCGTTGTTTACTCGTTTGGATTATTTTGAGTCCAGGCTTCTGCGTTTTTAGTTGTTTTGCGATTGTTGCAGTGGTTTGGTGATAAAAATCCGTGATTCCACAGTCAGCAGGTTGCGCGCACTTGGGTGCTGGTGCGAGGCGCGTCATGTGGTCATGTCCGAGCTGCGTTTTGAGGTAGGTTTCCCCACTGCACTTACCGTTAAGTTTAGAAATTATTAATTTCTTGTTATTTATTTAAATTTTGGTAAAGTAAAAATAATACTTAATAATTATTTTTAGAATAATCATTTGGTGCAAATGAAACTGTTTATTATTGTGCATTGAACTGAAATTATTTTTATTTAAGAACTGTTGCATTATGGTGGAAATGATGTTTGGCTTTTTAAAATTTATTTAGGAATTTTCAAGTGTGGTTTTGGTTTGATGTGAAATGTTTCTTTGATGAAAAATGGTGTTTTATTGAATAGTGGTTTGACATGTGAATGAATGTGTTGGTTCCACTTTGAGAAACACTTAAAAGCCCGATTGGCACTTTTAAAATGGTTTTGAAATGATTTTGATGAATATACCTCGGGATTGGTACAACTAAAGGCCCGGTTGGCATTTTGTGATAATTATTGTGAAAGGGTGATGTGTGAAATCTATCCAAGGATCGTTTGAAATTTTGAACTGATTTTTGGTAAAACCCTTCTTGGGTTGGGTTCCTTGCCTAGTTCTAATCCATGTGATTTGGAGGGTCCTCGGTATGGGACCTCCCTTGTGAAATGTATGTCGATGGCAAGGGACTACCCTTGAGGTGGATGGGGTGGTGTCGGATTGCCTGATGTGTTTGGATTATATATTTATATGCTTGACATGTTTTTGAATTGTATGGCACACCCTCCTTATAACTATACATGAGAACCTGGCATAGTGAGTGAATCTTATGAAAATGATCGCTGCACTAGTTTAGATTACGCACTGGCTAGTGGCCCCATAGCAAGGGAATACTGAGTTATTGCTGCTATGGGGATTGGGCCCCTCGGTTAGGCCATGTAGGGCTATGTAAGGCGTTAGGGCGTTATGACGTCATCGAGTTAGGGCATGCCTTCAGGATGAGTCAGGTTTATAGCACGTTCTGGATTGTTCACTATCTCCTAGGTTTGACCCATGTTTCTTTCAGTGCTTATTTATTTGTGGTAGATAGTCGAGGTGCCTAGTTCGGTTGATGGCCCTCATGTGTTACTTTTCCATTGCCCTCATTGTGTACTGTGTGTGGTTTTTCCTCTTGGATAAAAAAAGAAATTTTTGATTTTAAATTGGCTGAGAAAAACATTTTAAAAATGTAATGCACTTTTCCCTTTTTTCATTAAAACATGTTTTTTTGTTTAACTTTGAATAAGGGCAATGGACTGTTACTTGTTTTAGAAATGAAAAGTGTATATGAAACCCATATTTTAGGTAATGTAGTTCAAACCTGAAATTAATATATTCTTTATTTAATGCTAGTGCTTCGGGAATAGATTTATTGGGATAGCCTACTAAGTTTTAATACTCACGCCTATAGTGTTTTCTTGTTTTTAGTTCTGTTTCAGGTTCCATCTTCAGTTGTTCACCTTGAGTGATGTTGGTTGTGGTTTTGGAGGGTGACCCGAGGGGTCACGTGGAGTTTTGGTCATGGTAAGGTTAGTGTCTTTGTTGGTTGTTCTTTCTTTATTTGCCTATGTTCTTTTTTTTATTTCTGCTTCTTAGTTTTTTTTTCTTTTGGGCCAAATCATTCCCACTTGTTTACTTTTAATGCCCGGAACTGGTTGCCAGCCCATGGGGATCGGGAACACCCCTCGGGCCATGTCACGGGCCGGCTCGGGTGACCGGTTCAGGGTCGATCTGGGTTGGCTCATGAAAAAATAGTATCATAGGAGGACCTTGTTATTTGTGGTGTTTGGTAGATGAAGATTAGGACTGTTGGGACTCAACAGGTAAGTGCGGGAAGAGCATCGTGAACTCTTGCTCGCACTGATTCTCGAGTTTCCAGGGGTAGTCCGAGATTTGAGTCTTCTGCTTTAGTTTTGGATTGAGGAATGACAATGGGGGCAAGCCAGTGTCATGTCGTGACCTCGCATGGATTAGTGACCCATGTGGAGGTTGAGTGCACGGTTTAAGTTCCTCTTAGTTGTTGACGCTTACTTGGGGCGTGACTCACTACCATGTCACCAGGTTGAGCGCGACTGCTAGTTCCTCATTTCAATGATTCATTATAAGTTTAGTTTTGTTGCTTCTGGTTAGTGTAAGTGAGCTTTCGAAAGTGAAAGTGAATTTTGAAATAAAATCACTTTCTCTAAAATGGTTTTAAATTGGAAAAGTGGGTTTTCAAATTGATGGATTTTTGGTTTAAAGGTTGGTGATTATTTGGAACCTGTAAAAGAGTGGCTTGGTGTGACCCTAGTATTCTTTATGGGGAATCACATGTGTGTGGATATGTACGGAACGTGTGTGGGGAACTCGTTCATGGATGATGTGGATGGAAATGGATGGACACACATGTAATGATTCATAGGATTCCATGGGTGAGTTTTTGAAAAATAAATATATTGGAAATTGGTTTTCCTATGATAAATGAATTTATGACTAGTGAAAAAAAATGGATTTTGCTTTTGGAAAATAGCCTTGGGATAAGGCAGTTTTGAAATTTTTGATGAAAATTTTGAATTTGAAAGAAAGAAAAAAAATGGTTCTAGAAATTGGTTTTTGTTTAAGAATGTGGGTTTTATTTTGTGAAAAGTGAGTTTTGTGTCTGGAAAGTAGTCTTTAAAGAAGGCAGTTTTGAAATTGAAATGAAGTTTCTATTTTTGAAAAGCGGATTTCTGAATCGTGTTTGTGGTGTTTGGCGTGCGATCCAGTTGTTTGTCACGCGATTGTCCTTTTGGTTATGATTTGTTTGGTTGTTGATTTCTCACTCTATGTTTTTTTATATTCAAAATGTGCCGCCCAGAAAAGTCTCCAAAATTTGTTAACGAGTCATGTCTAATTCTGGTTTCTATCGAATTTTGCCTGTTGATCGAGGTGTTTTAGGTCTATTAGAGGCCGTTTTTGTGGTTTGTGGAGTTAGAGAGTGTCTTCAGGGTATTGGGAACTCCCGAAGCTGTTAGAGTGCATGTTGTCCTGAGTCTATTTGAAGGTCCATCTCTGGACGAGTAGGAGTTGTTAGCCCCGCCATTACTACAAGTTAGGATGATGTGGTATGTCTTCAAAGTCGTCTTCGTTCAATGGTTTATACTTATGGAGGTGAAGACAAAGAAAATGGAAGAGCTCATGTGTGTTCAACATGGCCAACAGACGGTGAAAGTGTATGTTGACTATTTCAAGGGTCTTGTGTCTCTTTTTCTAGGGGTAGTGTTGCAGGACTGGATGAAGACTTCTCCCTTCGTCAGGGGTCTTCGTACAGAGATCAAGGAGCAAGTCCTCCCTTTTTGGGAGCATCACTTTTGAGAAGTTGGTGCACGAGGTGTTCTTAGCTGAGTTAGTCTCCGGAGGGCAGGTTCTTGACAATCCAGCGAATCCAGTTACTCGTGGAGGTTCCCCATCTGGAGAGCGGGGTGTGCCAGAGGGACCTGTTTCTAAAGAGTCGTCTGAAGTGGTTCTGACTTCTAGTTCGTTGGACCGTTCAGTGGTGTGCCACCAGTGTGGCCGGTTCGGGCACGTGAATCCGTCATGTCACATCCCTCTAAATACATGCCATCGTTGCGGATTCCTGGGTCATCCAGAGAAGTTTTGTAGAAAGCGTCGCCTAAATAAGACGATGTGACTAAGAGATTACAGTGCCTGACTGTGAGTCAGGGGATGCTTCAGCCATCATAACCCCACCCACAAGTCTTGGGGTGAAGCTCGCGCACAGTCAGGAATTTCCGAGAGTGTGTGGAACCTTGGTCTGGTCCTTGTTTTCAGCCTTCTGAAGGGAAATGTCCAAAGTTTTCTTATTCAATTCTTGTCATCGTTGTAAGCTCATCTTTGTTGTGGTTTCCTGATGAGCTCATTCTACTGCAATCCAAGTGGCCTCATTTGCTCTTGGTGTAGTTTCTAAATCATTCAGATTCTTCGAAAGGTGTCAGGTCCGTGACTAAATGAACCCGTTTTGATCTTGAGGATGGTCTCAGCTGCGTATGTTAGGGGGATGTTTGGTTCTTCAAAATTAATGGGTGTTATTTTTGGGCCCTTTATTAGGACAGACGCCTCTCTGAGGCTTTTCATTTACTGTGTTTGAGTTTTGTAGGGAATTCCTCCTTTCCGGTGTCTCAGTGTGCCAGTTTTTCCCAGAATAGTTTTAATTCTAGGGGTGGAGTTGTTCTATTAGCATTGAGAAGTTAGGATGAGTTCAGTTTGGGGAGTTCCCGCGTTGCCCCCCCCTGGGGTGGTGTGTTCAAGTTTCAAGGTCTCCGTGTTAGTAAATTTGTGTGGTGGGGAGAACCCTCTCGTGTTCTCCCCTCGACCTCAGACAATGATTGTACTCGAGTTGGTCGAGTGTGACTTGTGTAGGTAATGGTCACCCTGAGCCTCTCAGTTTCTTCTGGTTTTGCCAGGGCATGGACTCGAGTTATGCTAACTGTTGGCTTGGTGACTTTCTGGGAGCAGAAAAAGTTTGTGGTGGGGAGAATTGTAGCACCCGTTTTTTTAGTCATTTTATTTATTTTATTTCTCTTGGCGTCGGGTGTTTTCGCGTGATTGCGGGTGAGTCCCGATTTAAATTTTTAATGTTGAGATGAGTTTATGGTTTGGGATAGTGCATGAACACCGTACGTTTAAGACGTGCAGTCCACTTGGGCACGTGCTTTCCACTTGGGTACGTGTAGCCCGCTTGCAGTCTGCTTGGGTACTGTACGGTGCGTGAATACCGCACGGTCATCCAGTTTTAATGTTATTAAATTAGTTGGTTGAGAGGATAAATAAATAAATATATGCACGTATATAGTTTTATGTTTTAACGTTATATGTATATATATATATATATGTTTATAGGTGTATATATGTCTATATGTGTGTGTTTATATATATATATGTTCATATATGTTTATATATAGGTATATATATATATATATATAGATATATAGATATGTGTTTATATTTTTAAATGGTTTTATTATTATAAATGTTTTGATTATAATAATTATTATTATTAAAATTAACTAATTATTATTGTTATTATCGTTTATTATTATTATTATTTATTATTAATGTTAAAAAAAAATTAGAAACCCCAGTGGGGCGTTGTGCCCCCCCCCCCTTCTTCTCCCTCATGCAGCGGCGCGCACATCCCCACGTAGCCCCCCTCTCCTCCGGCGAACCAGCCCCACACGGACCCCCTCTCCTCCAGCGTAGCCTCCCCCCTCGGCCCCCTCTCCTCCGGCGTAGCCGCCCCGCGCGGACCCTTTGTCCTCCGATGAAGCTGCCCCGCATGATGCCCCCTATCCTCTGGCACCCACCGCGTCCGCCGAGCCGCCTCCCCCCTTCCCTTAGGAACCGCCCAGCACACCCCCTGTCCAGCCGCCGGCTCCGGCTGCCCTGACCTCATGCCTCCGTGCACCCCGCCGCCCTCTAGGATCCTCTGAACGCCGTCCGGCCCCTTGCCGACACTGCCCCTACCGTCGCTGTTCCGATTTTCCCCCGCGCCCTACCGGCATCATCCCTGTGAGCGTGCACCCTGTCGGTGTCATTCCAGCCGTCGCACGGCCTACCGGTGTCATTCTGGCCAGCCCGCACCTTGTCGGCATCATCCCAACCTTCTCGCATCCCTCATCGGCGTCTTCGCTGGCCTTTCCCCCTTCCGCGTAACTCGTCTAGTTGAGCGCTCCTCCACACTGAGGTGAGGGTTACGCTGTTTGTTTATTTGTTTCGGTTATTTTATTTATTTATTTATTTATTTATTTTTAACATTGTTTATTTGTTTCGGGTCGTTTCGATTCTCCTGCACCGATGTCGAGGTGGGTTTTGCACTGTTTACTCATTTGGATTATTTGGAGTCCAGGCTTATGTGTTTTTAGTTGCTTTGCGATTATTTTAGCGGGTTGGTGAGAAATATTTGTGATACCATGGTCAGCAGGTTGCGCGCACCTGGGTGCTGGTGCGAGGCGCGTCACGTGGTCTTGTACGAGCTGCGTTTTGAGGTAGGTTTCCCCACTGCACTTACCGTTAAGTTTAGAAATTATTAATTTCTTGTTATTTATTTAAATTTTGGTAAAGTAGAAATAATACTTAATAATTATTTTTATAATAATCATTTGCTGCAAATGAAACTGTTTATTCTTGTGCATTGAACTGAAATCATTTTTCTTGACGAACTGTTGCATTATGGTGGAAATGATGTTTAGCTTTTTAAAATTTATTTAGGAATTTTCAAGTGTGGTTATGGTTTTATGTGAAATGTTTCTTTGATAATGTGTTAGTTCCACTTTTAGAAACACTTAAAGGCCCGGTTGGCACTTTTAAAATGGTCTTGAAATGATTTTGATAAATGTACCTCGGGATCGGTACAACTAAAGGCCTGGTTGGCATTTTGTGATAATTATTGTGAAAGGGTGACGTGTCAAATCTATCCAAGGATCTTTTGACATTTTGAACTTATTTTTGGTAAAACCCTTCTTGGGTTGGGTTCCTTGCCTAGTTCTGATCCATGTGATTGGGAGGGTCCTTGGTATGGGACCTCCCTTGTGAAATGTATGTCGATGGCAAGGGACTACCCTTGAGGTGGACGGGGTGGTACCAGATTGCGTGATGTGTTTGGATTATATATTTATATGCTTGAAATGGGTTTTAATTGTATGGCACACCCTTCTTAGAAATATACATGGGAACCTGGCATAGTGAGTGAATCTTCTGAGAACGATTGCTGCACTAGTTTAGATTACGCACTGGCTAGTGGCCCCATGGCAGGGGAATACTAAGTATTGCTGCTATGGGGATTGGGCCCCTCAGTTAGGCCATGTAGGGATATGCCGAGCGTTAGGGTGTTATGACGTCATCGAGTTAGGGCATGCCTTCAGGATGAGTCAGATGTATAGTACATTCTGGATTGTTCACGATCTCCTAGGTTCGACTCATGTTTCCTTTAGTGCTTATTTGTTTGTGGTAGATAGTCGAGGTGCCTAGTTCGGTTGATGGCCCTCATGTGTTACTTTTCCATTTCCCTTGTTGTGTGTTGTGTGTGGTTTTTCCTCTTGGATAAAAAAAGAAATTTTGGATTTTAAATTGGCTGAGAAAAACATTTTAAAAATGAAATGCACTTTTCCCTTTTTTCATTAAAACTTGTTTTTTTGTTTAACTTTGAATAAGGGCAATGTACTGTTAATTGTTTTAGAAATTAAAAGTGTATATGAAACCCATATTTTAGATAATGTAGTTCAAACCTGAAATTAATATATTCTTTATTTAATGGTAGTGCTTCGGGAATAAATTTATCGGGCTAGCCTACTGAGTTTTAATACTCACGCCTATAGTGTTTTCTTGTTTTTAGTTATGTTGCAGCTTCCAGCTTCAGTTGTTCGCCTTGATCGACGTTGGTTGTGGTTTTGGAGGGTAACCTGAGGGGACACGTGGAGTTTTGGTCTTGGTCAGGTTAGTGGCTTTTTTGGTTGTTCTTTATTTATTTGCCTTTGTTCTTTTTTTATTTCCACTGCTTAGTTTTTTTTCTTTTAAGCCAAATCATTCCCACTTGTTTACTTTTGATGCCCGGCACTGGTTACCAGCCCATGGGGATCGGGAACGCCCCTCAAGCCATGTCGCGGGCCGGCTCGGGTGACCGGTTCAGGGTCGACCTGGGTTGGTTCGTGAAAAAATGGTATCAAAGGAGGCCCTTGTTATTTGGGGTGTTTGGTAGATGGATATTAGGACTATTGGGACTCAAGAGGTAAGTGCGGGAAGAGCGTCGCGAACTCTTGCTCGCACTGATTCTCGTGTTGCCCGGGGTAGTCCGGGATTTGAGTCTTCTGCTTTAGTTTTAGATTGAGGAATGACAATGGGGGCGAACCAGTGTCACGTCGTGACCTCACATGGAGTAGTGACCCATGTGGAGTCTGAGTGCACGGTTTAAGTTCCTCTTAGTTATTGATGCTTACTTGGGGCGTGACTCACTACCATGTCACTAGGTTGAGCGTGACTGCTTGTTCCTCATTTCAATGATTCGTTATAAGTTGTGTTCTTTTGCTTCTGGTTAGTGTAAGTGTGCTTTCGAAAGTGAAAGTTGATTTTGAAATAAAAGTGCTTTCTCTAAAATGGTTTTAAATTGGTAAAGTGGGTTTTCAAATTGAAGGATTTTTGGTTTAAAGGTTGGTGATTTTTTGGAACCTGTAAAGGAGTGTCTTGGTGTGACCCTAGTATTCTTTATGGGGAATCACATGTGTGTGGATATGTATGGAAAGTGCTTGGGTCACCCATTCATGGATGATGTGGATGGAAATGGATGGACAAACATGTGATGATTCATAGGATTCCATGGGTGAGTTTTTGAAAAATAAATGTATTGGAAATAGGTTTTCCTCTGATAAATGAATTTCTGACTAGTGAAAAAAATGGATTTTGCTTTTGGAAAATGGCCTTGGGATAAGGCAGTTTTGAAATTTTTGATGAAATTTGTGAATTTGAAAGAAAGAAAAAAAATGGTTCTGGAAATTGGTTTTTGTTTAAGAATGTGGGTTTTGTTTTGTGAAAAGTGAGTTTTGTGTCTGGAAAGTAGTCTTTGAATAAGGCGGTTTTGAAATTGAAATGAAGTTTCTATTTTTAAAAAGCGGATTTTTGAATCGTTTTTGTGGTGTTTGGTGTGCGATCCAGTTGTTTGTCACGCAATTGTCCTTTTGGTTATGATTTTTTTGGTTGTTGATTTCTCGCTCTATGTTTTTTTTATGTTCAAAATGTGCCACCCAGAAAAGTCTCCAAAAGTTGTTAATGAGTCATGTCCAATTCTGGCTTCTATCAAATTTTTCCTATTTATAAAGGTGTTTGAGGTCTGTTAGAGGTAGTTGTGTGGTTTTTGGAGTTAGAGAGTGTCTTCAGGGTATTGGGAACTCCTGAAGCTGTTATAGTGCATGTTGTCCTGGGTCTGTTTGAAGGTCCAACTCTGGACGAGTAGGAGTTGTTATCCCTGCCATTACTGCAAGTTGGGATGATGTGGTCTGTCTTCAAAGCCGTCTTCATTCAATGGTTTATACTTATGGAGGTGAAGATGAAGAAAATGGAAGATCTCATGCGTGTTCAACATGGCCAGCAGACGGTGAAAGCGTATTTTGACCATTTCAAGGGTCTTGTGTCTCTTTTTCTGGGGGGTAGTGTCGCAGGACTGGATGAAGACTTCTCCCTTTGTCAGGGGTCTTCATCCAGAGATCAAGGAGCGAGTCATCCCTTTTTGGGAGCATCACTTTTGAGAAGTTGGTGCACAAGGTGTTCTTAGATGAGTTGGTCTCCAGAGCGCAGGTGCTTGACAATCCAGTGAATCCAGTTACTCATGGAGGTTCCCCATCTGGAGAGTGGGGTGTGCCAGAGGGACCTATTTCTAAAGAGTCGTCTGAAGTGGTTCTAACTTCTAGTTCGTTGGACCGTTCAGTGGTGTGCCACTAGTGTGGCCGGTTTGGGCACATGAAGTTGTCATGTCGCATCCCTCTGAAGACATGCCATCATTGCGGATGTCTGGGTCATCTAGAGAATTTTTGCAGAAAGCGTCGCCTGAAGAAGATGCTATGATCGAGAGATTCCAGTGCCTGACTGTGAGGAAGGGGATGCTTCAGCCATCAGAACCCCAGCCACAGGTCTTGGGGTGAAGCTCGTGCACAGTCAGGAATTTCTGAGAGTGTGTGGAACCTTGGTTTGGTCCATGTTTTTATCCTTCTGAAGGGAAATGTCCAAAGTTTTCTTGTTCAATTCTTGTCATCATTGTAAGCTCATCCTTGTTGTGGTTGCATGATGAGCTCGTTCTACTACAATCCAAGTGGCCTCATTTTCTCTTGGTGTAGTTTCTAAATCGTTCAGATTCTTTGAAAGGTGTCAGGTCCATGACTAAATGAACCCGTTTTGATCTTGAGGATTTTCTCAGCTGCGTATGTTAGGGGGATGTTTGGTTCTGCAAAATTAATGGGTCTCGTTGTTGGGCCCTTTATTAGGCCAGATGCCTCTCTGTGGCTTTTCATTTACTGTGTTTGAGTTTTTTAGGGAATTCCTACTTTTCGGTGTCTCAGTGTGCCAGTTTTTTCCGGAATAGTTTTAATTCTAGGGGTGGAGTTGTTCTGTTAGCATTGAGAAGTTGGTATGAGTTCAGTTTGGGGACTTTCCGCGTTGCCCCCCCTGGGGTGGTGTGTTCGAGTTTCAAGGTCTCCATGTTAGTAAATTTATATGGTGGGAAGAACCCTCTCATGTTCTCCCCTCGACCTCAGACAATGATTGTACTCGAGTTGGTCGAGTGTGACTTGTGTTGGTAATGGTCACCCCGAGCCTCTTAGTTTCTTTTGGTTTTGCCTGGGCACGGACTCGAGTTATGCTAACTATTGGCTTGGTGACTTTTTGGGGGCACAAAGCGTTTGTGGTGGGGAGAATTGTCACACCCTTTTTTTAGTCATTTTATTTATTTTATTTCTCTTGGCGTCGGGTGTTTTTGCATGAGTGCGGGTGAGTCCTGGTTTAAATTTTTAATGTTGGGATGAGTTTATGGTTTGGGATAGTGCATGAACACCGTACGTTTAAGACGCGCAGTCCACTTGGGCACGTGCTTTCCACTTGGGTACGTGTAGCCCGCTTGCAGTCCGCTTGGGTACCGTATGGTGCGCGAATACCACACAGTCATCCAGTTTTAACGTTATTAAATTATTTGGTTGAGCGGATAAATAAATAAATATATATGTATGTATATATGTTTATGTTTTAACGTTATGTGTATATATATGTGTTTATAGGTGTATATATGTTTATATGTGTGTGTATATATATATATGCTCATATATTTTATATATAGGTATATATATATATATATGTGTGTGTGTGTGTGTGTGTGTGTGTGTTTATATTTTTAAATGGTTTTATTATTATAAATGTTTTGATTATAATACTTATTATTATTAAAATTAAATATTATTATTATTATTATCGTTTATTATTATTATTATTTATTATTAATGTTAAAAAAAATAGAAACCCTAAGGGGGGCGCTAAGCCCCCCTCTTCTTCTCCCTCGCGCAGCGGCGCACACTGCCCCATGCATCCCCCCTCTCCTTCAGTGAAGTCCCGCACGGACCCCCTCTCCTTCGGCGTAGCCGCCCCATGCGGCCCCCTTTCCTCCAGTGTAGCCGCCCCGCGCGGACCCCCTTTTCTCCGGCGTAGCCGCCCCGCGCGGTGCCCCCCTCTCATCCGGCAGCCGCTGCGTCCGCCGAGCCGCCTCCCCCCTTCCCGTCGGCACCGCCCCGCACACCCCCTGTCTAGCCACGCTATGCTGCCGGCTTTGGCTACCCTGACCCCGCACCTCTGTGCGCCCCGCCGCCCTCCAGCAGCCTCCGGCAGCCATCCGGCCCTCTGCCAGCGCCTCCCCTGCCGGCGTTGTTCCTGTTTTGCCTCGCACCCTTCCAGCGTCATCCCGGTGAGCGCGCACCCTGTCGGTGTCATTCCGGTCATCGCACGGCCTACCGTTGTCGTTCCGGCCAGCCCGCACCTTGTCGGCGTCGTCCCGACCTTCTTGCATCCCTCGTCGATGTCTTCGCTGGCCGTTCCCCCTTCCGCGTAACTCCTCTGGTTGAGTGCTCCTCCACACCGAGGTGAGGGTTATGCTGTTTGTTTATTTGTTTCAGTTATTTTATTTATTTATTTATTTATTTTCATCATTTTTTATTTTTTTCAGGTCATTTCGATTCTCCTGCACCGATGTCGAGGTGGGTTTTTGCGTTGTTTACTCGTTTGGATTATTTTGAGACCAGGATTCTGTGTTTTTAGTTGTTTTACGATTGTTGCAGTGGGTTGGTGAGAAAAATCCATGATACCACGGTCAGCAAGTTGCGCGCACTTGGGCGCTGGTGCGAGGCGCGTCGGGTGGTCATGTCCGAGCTGCATTTTGAGGTAGGTTTCCCCACTGCACTTACCATTAAGTTTAGAAATTATTTATTTCTTGTTATTTATTTAAATTTTGGTAAAGTATAAATAATACTTAATAATTATTTTTAGAATAATCATTTGCTGCAAATGAAACTGTTTATTATTGTGCATTGAACTGAAATTATTTTTCTTGACGAACTGTTGCATTATGGTGGAAATGATGTTTGGCTTTTTAAAATTTATTTAGGAATTTTCAAGTGTGGTTTTGGTTTGATGTGAAATGTTTCTTTGATGAAAAATGGCGTTTTATTGAATAGTGGTTTGACATGTGAATGAATGTGTTGGTTCCACTTTGAGAAACACTTAAAGGCCTGGTTGGCACTTTTAAGATGGTTTTGAAATGATTTTGATGAATGTACCTCGGGATCAGTACAACTAAAGGTCCAGTTGGAATTTTGTGATAATTATTGTGAAAGGGTAACGTGTGAAATCTATCCAAGTCCCGTTTGACATTTTAAACTGATTTTTTGGTAAATCCCTTCTTGGGTTGGGTTCCTTGCCTAGTTCCGATCCATGTGATTGGGAGGGTCCTCAGTATGGGACCTCCCTTGTGAAATGTATGTCGATGGCAAGGGACTACACTTGTGGTGGACGGGGTGGTGTCGGATTGCGTGATCTGTTTGAATTATATATTCATATGCTTGACATGTGTTTTAATTGTATGGAACACCCTCCTTAGAACTATGCATGGGAACCTGGCATAGTGAGTGAATCTTCTAAGAACGATCGCTGCACTAGTTTAGATTACACACTGGCTAGTCTCCCTATAACAGGGGAATACTAAGTTATTGTTGCTATGGGGATTGGGCCCCTCGGTTAGGCCATGTAGGGCTATGACGAGTGTTAGGGATCTATGACGTCATCGAGTTAGGGCATGCCTTCAGGATGGGTCAGATGTATAGTATGTTCTGGATTGTTCACGATCTCCTAGGTTCGACCCATGTTTCCTTAAGTGCTTATTTGTTTGTGGTAGATAGTTGAGGTGCCTAGTTTTGTTGATGGCCCTTGTGTGTTACTTTTCCATTGCCCTCGTTGTGTGATGTGTGTGGCTTTTCCTCTTGGATAAAAAAATAAATTTTGGATTTAAAATTGGATGAGAAAAACGTTTTAAAAATGTAATGCACTTTTCCCTTTTTTTCATTAAAACTTGTTTTTTTTACTTCGAATAAGTGCAATGGATTGTTACTTGTTTTAGAAATGAAAAGTGTATATGAAACCCATATTTTAGGTAATGTAGTTCAAACCTGAAATTAATAGATTATTTATTTAATGGTAGTGTTTCGGGAATAGATTTATCGGGCTAGCCTACTGAGTTTTTATACTCACGCCTATAGTATTTTCTTGTTTTTAGTTCTATTGCAGGTTCCGGCTTCAGTTTTTCGCCTTGAGCGACGTTGGTTGTGGTTTTAGAGGGTGACCCGAGGGGTCACGTGGAGTTTTGGTCATGGTTAGGTTAGTGGATTTGTTGGTTGTTCTTTCTTTATTTGACTTTGTTCCTTTTTTTTATTTCCACTGCTTAGTTTTTTTTTCTTTTGGGACAAATCATTCCCACTTGTTTACTTTTGATGCCCAGCACTGGTTGCCAGCCCATGGGTATCGAGAATGCCCCTTGGTCCATGTCGCGGGCCAGCTTGGGTAACTGGTTCAAGGTCGACCCGGGTTGGTTCGTGACAGATGGTATGATGTTTAAGAATCCCATTCTATTACATAGGTTATGCTATGATGTATGATTTATGATTTTGTGGCCCACATAAGAATGGTTTCATTATGAGATGGGTGGGACCTATATCTCTTTCCAATTCATTGGGTAAAGATTTATATCTCATGAGATAGACATGGATGAAACGGCAAGTGAATCTGGTTCAGTAATACAGGGCTGGAACGGCAAGTAAACCCGGTTCAGTAATGAACTTTGTCCACTATAATGGTCTTGGTAGCAATGTCTTGGCTACTATGGAAATCATAACATGTAATTAATGTTTTCCACAATTACATGTTTTATTCCCATTCTATTTTATCATGATTAATGTTACTTTATGATCTATGCCTTACGTACTGCCAAGATTTATTTCACAATTCAAGATTTTGATGTTTAAACATTATGTTCATGTTTTTTTAAGTTCAAATGTATATGGTTTGTTTTATTTTCTCCATGCTTAGCCTTACTGAGCATTTGAGCTCACCCTTTTTATGTTTTCATATCCCCAGGATATAAAGGAAGGTTTTAGGTAAGAAAACAAAAGGGGGATATATTTATGGGAGATATTGAAGATCTTTCACCATGATTAGAAGATTATATTCAGAGTTTCCAAAGACACTATACTATTACGGTCCTTGGGTGTCTGCTTTTGTTATGTATTAAGTATTCTGAAAAAGTAATGTAATCCCCATGTATGTCAAGTTATGGGTCTCTACAGCTGGTATCAGAGGAAAGGTTTAGTTAACCTTTGGAAACTAGGATGTGAAAACTTTAGTGAGATCCCTAGAGATATATCTCAGGTTTGTCTAGGAATGTCCTTAAGATTAAGTATAAGTATAGGTTATAATCCTAGAATTACGGTAACAATATTAAAATTAAACCTAAGATGTTAGATATTGAAGGTACTCCCCCTTTATTATGTTGTTTTCCTAGCATGATTTTTTCCACTCACACTATTCTTTTTGGGTTTTAGAAGATGGATGGAAACAGGAAGATTCATGATAAATGAGAATATATGAGACAATGGAATGATATTATTCATGAGCAATCAAATGAAATGGGATTTGGAATTCCAAACATCATTATTGTGCCTAATCAGAAATCTCATAATATGATCAATAATCTCTACTTTGTTAAGTTTCCTGACTCAGCTAATAATAGAAAGATGGAGTTTCACGATGATCATATAGGAAAGAAAGTTCAATTTCCCTCATGTAAATCATCTGGGAAGAGGCATCAAGGAGAATGTTTTAAAGGAAATAGAATATGATTTGGGTGTGGAAAAGAAGGACACAAAGCCAGTAATTGCAAATGAAAAGGTTCAGTTAACACAATGGACAAGGATAATGGTATTGGTAAGACATCAAAAATGGTTAAATGTTTTAAATGTGGAATGTACGGACATTATGCAAACCAACGCCCTAAGGGAAAATCTCATGAAGAGAATCAGCATGGTCGTATGGGTAGTATTTATGTTGATTATGATGAAGATAATACAAATGATATATGAGATGAGATAAGTGTTGAGGAATAAAATGATGACGCTCGGTCAATGGTTTAAGAAGGTATTATAATGATTGCATGTTTATCAAGAATAATGTATGGTAATATGGAATAAAGAAAAACCTAAGGATTGTTACACTATTGTTTTTCCTTGAGTATTTGAAAGTATATGTTGAATGGTACTGATAACCATGAAAAGTGATTAGAATATTTTTGGAAAGCAGATGATATGCGCATAATGGAGGGATAAGGAGAAAATAATATGTTTGATAGTATTAATGAGATAATGATTGATATAAGGACAAAGTGATGTCATGGTTTGATTATATAGAAATTTAGGGATTTTGGTATGTGGAAAGAGTTAACTTTTGACAAAATTCATGTTTTCACTGAGGTTTAATGGTAATTCATGTTTCAAGAGAATACATGATTAAGTTATTCACATGTTTGGAATGCGATAAATAAGATATATCTTATGATATATGGGGGATAAATGATGGTATTCACATGATTTGTAGATGAACTTTCTGGTAATTTTTTTCTTTTTACTATGAGATTGGACAGAAGTATTTTGGATAAGCCTAAAGATTGAAATGAATTAAGTTGGACATCAGATAGTATTGTTTAAGGCTAGAACATGTTTTCAATATTATTTCTGGAATGTTATAATAGTAGAGTTTTGTAAAAAGGACAACCTGCAGGATGGGTGAAAACCAGTCGTGTCAGACAAGGATGCAGGAATCGAACCCACAACCGAAGTGCGACAGACCCTTATTGCCTACTACTGGCCTACAGGAAGTCCCTAGTTAGTAGAAACTAGTTTTATTTTATTAAGTGGTATGATAGATGAAGTATAAGTCTGTTTTTTGAACCATATATAATTAATCTCACCATAGATGGACTTATGTATATTTAATAACTTTGTTTAACCTTATGTTTGAGACAGATGGAATGACTTATCATTCTATCGCATGATCTGCTAACACTTCACAAATGACAAATTCAACTTCATTTCTTTAAGAGATAAAGTGGAAATTGTTCAAGGCATGAACAACGGGGAGATTTTACCAAAATCAAGTAAGTATTTATTCTAATTAAAAAATTCATCAACTTTAGGGAAATGATCTTGAAAACCAAAAATGTTTTCCTAGTGCCCTCATATCTGATGAATTAGATGGTACCTTATATCATCACAAATTTATGGCTTTTTGATTTTTGTCTTTTTCATAGCCATGTTCTCTACCACTCTCCATCAAAACTTGATGGTTAAATTTCTCTTCCATATCCATATTTTCACCTATATTCTCTTATGTGGAAACCCAGGGTTGAGTTAGTTTGGGTGATCGTTATGTTTCTAACTTTCCTTTTTAAAATTAAGTTTTAGTATTCCTTTTTAGGATGTGGGTTTCTATAAAAGAAACTTTCAATTAGTAAAATATTTATAACCCCGATGAATTTCGAGGGAGAAATTCATTTTAAGGGGGGTAGAATGTAACACCCCGAGATTTTATGAGAAATATTCTTTTTAATTTCTTTGATGTATTGTGTTGTACTCTACACCAAAATTAACTTGCATTATACGCAACACCATATTAGCTTGTATTATACGCAAACACTATTCTTGGCTTGTGTTACACATAAGAACGACCTTCCTCAATAGCGTGTGTTGTATGCAATACCGATTTTCACTAAACAACGATATATTGTTATAAAATTATTATGAACTAGTCATTATGAATAGTATTAACTACATTTTGAATTTTATAACAATATAATTCATCTTACACGTATTCTATAACATAGTATGAGAACAAAATAAATTTTTTGGGTAAAATGTGTATTTTTTTTTAAAATGTAGTTTTGCCGCCTTTTGATGGCACACCCACTTTAAATATAGTTTTTGACATTTTTATAAGTTAAATTTGAAAAATTAAACTTCTTCCTTGTAATCAGGATATAAAAAATTACTTTGGATAAATGTTTGATATTTTTCTGATAAGTTTTTTATTTTGATGAATAGTAAAAATATGCTAAATTTTAATTGAAAACAACTTTTTTAATAAAAATAATTTATATGGTTAAAATATATTATTGAATGGTTTTAAAGTATAAATATAATATATTTTTACCACTTAATATAATATATGTCATTATCATTAATTTTACATTGAATTCATAAGTAAAAACATTTCAATCTTTTGCAATGTTTTGACTTTTAAAGCCCGTTTTCTCAACAACGGGATTAATTTTAAATTAAATACTGAAACTTTTGTGTATTGAATTTGGAAAAATTTATTCCATATTTGGAATCAGTAGGTCCAAATTATGTTAATAGGATACTTTTTATTTTTAGACATTATGAATAGTAACTACGGTAAATTTTATTTACTACAGTTAAAGGTAAATCATGTAATTAAGGGTAAAAAAAATATTATAAAATTACCCTAAAACTTGAATTAAAATAATTGGATGATTATATTTCGTCCTAAAATATACTTGGGTCGAAATGGAATCTATTGGAACCCACTTGGATGTGAGTAAGACCTTTAATTTATTTTATTTAAAGAAAGTGAAATATGTCTCACTCAAACTTTAATAATTAAAGTATTTTTAATATAAGGTTATACAAAATATAAATTCTATTATAAATACTCATTTGAAATATAAAATGTTTTTCTTCATCATGGTAATTTATTTCTGATTTTTAAGAAATATATAATTACCTTAATAGCTTATACATTAATGATGCAAAAATTATTTATTTAGTGAAAAACCAATAATATAGTTTTTATTAAAATAATAATACCAATAAAAAGAACCATAAACTTGACCAAACCTTATTTTTCGAGTGTATATTTACCCTAATAATCCAAGGGTCGACTTGTGGATCATTTGGAGCCTTATAAAATAGATTATGACATTTATATTATTTTATTTTAAATGATGTCAAAGTTGTCACCTTCATACTTTAATAAATATAACAACTTAAATACTGTGATTTTAAGATGATAAATTCCATTAAAAGTATTATTATTGAATATATTATATTTATCTTCATCATAGTATTTTATTTTTAATTTTTATGTAACAAATAAGTATATTAAATAATTATACAAAAATGTTGTAGAAATTATTTTATTAAGAGAAATATCAAATAAATAGTTTTAAAAATATTAAAATAAATATTATATGAACTAATTAATGTGCCCCACTAATTTTATAGACAAATATGAAATGTTATAAATCTATTAAATATTTTTTTCTAACATATATTCTGTGTGGATTTTATTTAAATTCAAATAAATTAATAGTGTCAAAATTGACACTATTGATATTTTATAAAACTTAAATATTATTAAATTGTTTAAAAATCAAAAAAATATTTAAAAATTATAAATTTAAATTTATATGGTCTAAAATTTCATAAAGTATCCAATTATGTACAATTCACAACACATAAGTAAGTATTTATAACCATTTAAAATTTAGAATATTATTATCACAAATAAAATTAAATAGATTAAATAAGGATAAATCAAAATGATAAGGTTTAAAATAAAATTAAAACATGTCTAAATTTGATTTTTTTATGATATTAAAACTCTATATTACCTCATATTCAAATTTTAGTCACTTTGGAAGTTTTTAGGTGGGGTTTGAGTTTATTATAAATTAATATTTCGGAGGTTTCCAAAAGTGACCCTCTCTTCTCTTATAAAAGGGAACCTCATCCCTCTCCTCTTCACACAATTTTGAGCCTTCAAGCTAGGCCAAACCCTACCCATTAATCTTCTCAACTTCCCTAGTCACATTCTGGAGGTTCTGGTCTTCTCAAAAGACCAACTCTAGTCCCTTAAGAGGAAGCTTAAAGGAGGTGCGTTGAGGAAAAGGTAATTTCTTCTACCGATTCTTTCAAGTTTCTTTATTCTTCTAATTATTCTTCTTTAGTTATTTCATAATAAAGTAATAACATAAGTATAAATAATATACTAATATGTTATTATAAATATGAAACAACCCTATTTCACCTTCTACTCATCCTATGAAAAACGAAATCACCACGCGTGCGTACGTATGGAATGTCGTCTCCACGCCGTGGTGTAATCTATTTTTCCACCACCACCTTAATTGTATGGGTATAATGGTGGAAATAATAACTATATATGATTATTATAACATCATTCTGATTATTAGATATTATCCATTCCAATTCCATTTAATAATTATGGGAACGATATCATCGCTTGTGCGTACGTACGGATTACCGTCTCCACGACGCGATGAGATTCATTCTCCATGTTAACCATTCCAGAATGATTATAAAGTATATATAATAAATAATCATGAAATATATGACATAATAATGATATTTTATTTATGTATATGTTATTTACTTACATCAATTCAATTTAATAAGGAAATGAAAACAGCATTCAGGCGTACGTACAGCCCATCATCTCCATGAACAGTGTATTTCATTCCATTTATAGATCTACTATATATATTATATTCTGAATATATATTATATATAAATTATGTTTTAAATTCTTGAAGTAATTAAATCATGATATAAGTAATGATATCAAGAACAAAAAGTCCAAACACGTATGATAAATGAAACGATTTTACCCAAAACGCTGCTTTAACATGGAATTGACAAAATAACAGGTAATATAAAGTCTTAAGCGAATCATACATGATATCATAATTATTATAATGGTTCTGTTACAAGTTAATAATATTTTTAAACCCACTATACAGGAGTTTCGGACACGTATGGAAGAAATTGGACCTAAGGTAAGGGATTATTTCGTCTCACTTTTATTTCTGTAAGACATATGCCTTAATCACCATCTATTTATTTTGTATGGTGTTTATGCTTCCCATGAATGTTTTATTATTTTTATCATGGAGGATATTATATTTACATATGTATGTCATTTTATTTATTTTATGACATGTATGATTCCACCGATCATAAAAGGTAAGGGAAAATCTCACAATCTCATTTTTATCCTAGATTGTTTATACTTCAATATTTACTAGGTCATATTTATCATTCACATCCATGTTTCCTCAATATGTAATATTATTTATATCCTCCTACAATTTTTTAAATCCAATTTTACCAATTGGTGATTTTTTAGTAAAATATATGAAATGAATCTTTTTTCGTTTTCATTACAAGATACTTTTTGACTTTTCCAGCCATAGTACGAGAAGAATGTTTTTTTAACTTATACAGTATGAACGGATTTTTTTATGCTTTCAGAGAACATTATTTCCATGAATCTTCCTTTACAAGTTTTCAAGTTTATTTTCAATTAACTTATTTTATTTTAAAATTGCATGACATGTTGAGAACAGAAAATGTTTTTTAAGAATAAAGGATATTTTCCTCAAGAACTAAGTTCAAGTGTTTATCAAAATTATTTTCCATATAAGATGATATAGGGTTATGTTTCTATCCCTATTATTACATTGATTTGATTATGTTATGATGGAATTATTTTTATGAATTCCTTTTTTCTTATATGGATTATGTTATGATGGCATGATCTTTAAGAATCTCATTCTATTACATGGGTTATGTTATGATGTATGATTTATGATTTTGTGGCACACATAAGAATGGTTTCATTATGAGATGAGTGGGACCTATATATCACTCAAATTCATTGGGTAAAGATTTATATCTCATGATATATACATTTATAGAATGGCGAGTGAATCTAGTTTAGTAATACAGGGCTGGAATGGCAAGTAAACCCAGTTCGGTAATGGACTTTGTCCACTATGATGGTATTGGAAGAAATGCCTTGGCTACTATGGAAATCATAACATGTGCTTAATGGTTTCCACAATTACATGTTTTATTCCCATTCAATTTTATCATGATTAATGTTCCTTTATGATCTATGCCTTACGTACTGCCAATATTTATTTCACAACTCAAGATTTTGATATTTAAACATTATGTTCATGTTTTTAAGTTCAAATGTATATGGTTTGTTTTATTTTCTCCATGCTTACCCTTAATGAGAATTTGAGCTCACCCTTTTTATGTTTTCATATCCCCAGGATATAAAGGAAGGTTTTAGGTAATAAAACAAAAGGTAAAAATCTTTATGGGAGATGTTTAAGATCTTTCACCATGATTAGAAGATTAAGTTTAGAGTTTCCAAAGACACTAAACTATTAATGTCCCTGGGTGTCTGTTTTTGTTATGTATTAAGTATTCCTCAAAAGTAATGTAATCCCCATGTATGTCAAGCTATGGGTCTCTATATATTCTATGGAGACTTTTGCATTCCAATTAAACCACATTATATATAAAGAATTAATAAAGATGCTATATTATATATGGACTAGGAAACATCCCAAAATGTATTTTATAAAGATTTGTTGTCGTAAATAACTCATATGATGATTTTCTTCTAATAATATTGGACCCAAATTAGATAAGTGCTTATATATTGGTTATCCTAAAAAACTATAAGATGTTATTTCTACCACCCTATTGAACACAAAGTGTTTGTGGCTTTAACTAATATATTTCTTGAGAAGGAATATCTAATTTTAGGAGATAGTGGGAGAAAAATTGAACTTGGATAAGTTAAAGACCAAAAAATGAGAATTGTTTTTAATATGGAAGTTGATCCGGTTCCACAAAGAGTTGTGGAAGAAGAACCAACTCAGTTTAAAAAAGAACCTATAAGGTTTGGTAGGATTCATCAGGAACCTGAGAGATGTGGATTTATCATGGATAATTATGATGAAGTTATATTAATTTAAGATAAACCTACTTCCTAAAAATATAAAGTTAAGAGTTTTAATTTCTAGAAATGGTTAAAAGCTGTGGAATCTAAAATCGACTCCATGTACATTAACCAAGTTTGGAACTTGGTGGAAGAACCTGAAGGGGTGATACCCATAGGGTGTAAGTGGGTTTTCTCAAATAAAACTAATACGGATGGTAGAGTATCTACCTATAAAGTATTCCTGGTGGGAAATGGTTAGAAACAATTTCATGGTATTAACTATGAAGAGACTATTTCACCTATTTCAATGGTAAAGTCCATTTAGATTTTTCTATCCATAATAGCTCATTATAATTATAAGATATATAAAATTTATGTCAAAAATGCATTCCTTAATAATAATTTAGTTAAAATGTATATATGATACATCCTAAGGTTTTTGAAGTTCCAAATGAGAATGATAAGGTTTGAAAGTTGCAATAATCCATTATGGACTAAACCAAGCTTCTTGGATTTGGAATGTCTGGTTTGATGATGCAATTAAAGAGTTTTGTTTCATAAAAAAAGTGGTTGATTCCTGGGTATAGAATTAGCTTAGTGGGAGTATAGTAGTATTTTTAATATTGTATGTAGATGACATACTGCTTATTGGAAATAATGTCCCGACACTTCACTCTATGAATATGTGTCTAGGTAAATGTTTCTCAATTAAAGACGTGGGTGAAGCAGCTTATATACTTAGTATGAGGATATATAGTGATAGATCTAACAAGTTTCTTGCACTGAGTCAGAACACATATATTGGTAAATTTTTAAAGTGGTTTATCATAGATAAATTCAATAAGGGGACTTTATTATTGTTGCATGGTATGAATCTTAGGAAGATTAAAGATCTTTATAAAGAGTTATAAAGGATGGATAGGATTCCTTATATTCCTTCCATAGGAACTATCATGTATGCGATGTTATGTACTTGATGTGATGTCCTGTATAATTTGATTATAATAAGTAGATACCAATCCAATCCTAGTGAGAGTCACTGGATTGATGTGAAGAACATCTTTGAGTACTTGATAAGGACTAAGGATATAGTCTTAGTATTTAGAGGAGAGGATGATCTTTGTGTAAAGGGTTACACAGATGATAATTTATAATCTGATAAAGATGAAATGAAATCTCAATTTAGATTCATATTTTTCTAAATAGTAGATAAATTAATTTTAAGAGTTCCAAACAATAAACTATAGCATACTTGATAATAGAAGAAGAATGCATCGCTGCATCAGATGCTGTGAAGGAATCTATTTGGATCAAGAAGTTCATTTCTGAACTTGGATTAGTTCCTAACATTGAGGGAGAAATTGATCTATATTTTGACAATAATGGAGGTGTTTCTAAGTATAAGTAACCCTAGTATCATAAAAGGACCAAACATATCCTTCAAAAATACTATGTCGTATAATAGATCATTGAGAGGGGTGATATAAAGATCAGTTGGGAGGATACACATGAGAATGTAATAGATATATTAGTGAAACTATTATCATAGAAACAATATGAGGGTCATGTAGAATCTCTTGGTTTCAAACACATGAGATATTGGTTGTAATGGTTTTAAATGTATCATATTATTATAATAAATGCAATCTCCAATTATCATTCATTTATGTGTGCTACTATTTTATTTTACATGAACAGTCAAATGATAATAGCCCCTAAAAGTATGACTTTGAGTTCTCCTTAACTGATGATCATTATGGAGTATTGTGGATTATAATGATATGATAATTTTAGAAAGAATAGAATATTTTATTCATTATAAATAGTTTCATATGAAATACGAAGAATAGTTTCATGAGGTGATAATTAGATACTTTTTACTTGGATTGATCTGCTAAAGTGTATCTTATGGAATGTCATACAATCATCGATATACGTAGAGGTATATGCTTATTATCAATACTTTTTACTTGAGGTTGGAAAATACCTATCAAAAAAACCTTCATACTTTGATACCCTGATTACGTAATTAAACATATGAATTTAGCTAATATGAGGGAGCTTGGGTATGTTTCTGATCATATCATCAGTTGGAGTGCAACCAATATGGGATTTTCCCACTTGTATGACAAGTTAAAGACATCCGGCCCTTGATTGAATTAAACTAAAAAAATTTATTTCCATGCTTAGTTGTTTCACATATGATGTGTTCAACTATTTGGATAAGTAACATATGTTGTACTTATCAGATATATGAATTACATTTGATGTATTCATCAAGTTGGTCAGTCTTTTTCATGGAATCAAGAAATGATGAGCGACCAATAATATATTGGTATGTTAACTGTATATTTTTTACTCAGTGTCATGGAAAAATTGATTATATAGGTATATATATGATTTATATGATGTATTTAGTGTTGGACATGTTCATATAGAGATATGAGTATGTTTTATGGAGATCACACCAGACCCCTTAGTAGTTTTAGTAACATTAACTCTTTGCTAGAGGCCTCTCTTTGCTTACATCTATGAAATAGGGATTTTATAGTTTTTTTCAACACTACTAAGGCCCATAGGGTTGCATAGTTAGACCCTTGGATAAGGTTAATATTTTGGACTAAGTGATTTTTTAAAATGAAGATATTTTGATGAAAAACCATATCCAAAAGATTTTGGATGGATTCACAAAGAGTTGTGAAGTATTTTTATAAAGTATTTATGTCATTTTAGTGCAAGTGGAAGATTATTGGATTGTTTCGCACGGAATCCGGGGATGACCTCCTGGACGGGAGATTCAAACGTTCCGATCGGTTTCTAATGGGTTTATTCGTAGAACCAGAAACATCCAATGATTCCACATCCGTTGGGACCTACTTTCCAAAGGTAGGCGCTCATTAGCTTGCGGACTGATGAGGCTTAGGAATTTGCATTGGTCGAGAGGATGGGAGGTCGGACTCATCACACCTTTTTTAGGGGAATTATTGTCTACTTCGGGACTCTCTTTATAGATTTAAGTTATGTTCGTGAATCCTTATTACATTACCAAGTATAAAATGAGCTTTCCTTAAGTTTTAACAATCAATGATTAAATATGCAAGAAATTTAGAGAATCTTTTATATGTATTCGAGGTTCTTCATCAATAGAGAATCATCTATATCTGTTTAGAGATTCTTGGTCAATGGTATCCTTCAAAACATTTATATAAAAGTCTTTTGGTCATTATGACGACCAGACTAGTTTTAAAGCCACTCAGTGGGGCACTTGAAGTTTATCGTCATTCATAAGGACAGGGATTATTTCAAAGTTGGGATCGAACCCATAAATGGGCTACCTACGTATCCTTTGTTTTGGAAAAGGAATCATAACCCACGTAGTTCAAGAAATGGAGTATGATGTTTATGATTGATGGCTCAAAGATGAAAGTCATAATTAATTTTACACTCTAAGCTCACGTGAGTCATGCTCGGTGTGAGAAACAAGAGGTATTGGTAAAATTTAGACAATTGTTCCATGAAAGAAGCAATCATAAGAAATTGTTTGGGGCTTATATATGGATGACTGCCCAGATAGATGAAGGTTTAGGATTTACTTTTAGGGAGAAAATCCATGAACAGGGTCCATAAAGTTATATGTGCTTCATGGAGATTTGAATACTCTAATCTTGGGGCTTATTCCTAAGGAGGATGCCCAAGTTAGGAGGGGACTTATGATTGGGTTTTATTCCTGAAAAGGAAACCCAAATCAAGGGTAAATTAGGACTGGTTAAGAGAAATTTTAAGGGACTTGGGGTTTACTCCTGAAAAGGAAGCCCAAGGTTATGACTGAGTCTTATTCCTGAAAAAGGAGACCCAGGTTAAGGGACTTGGGGCTTACTCCTGAAAAGGAAGCCCAAGATTAGAAGACTTGATTGGGGCTTACTCCTGAGGAGGATGCCCAAGATTGGGAACTTTAAGAATTTGGGGCTTACTCCTGAGGAAGATGCCCGGATTAAAGGTTTTATAACTGGGGATTATTCCTAAAAAGGAGACCCAAGTTAGGATTCTCTCATCTTAAAGGATGAGGTTGAATGAATGAACTCTTCTTATTTTTAGTGACATAAGGATATTTAAATCACTAGACTTTGAGAGAGATTCCACAGAATTCCTTTCAGATAAGAAAGTCGAATCAAGAAATCATGCCATAAATGGCTTTGAAGAGTGTCTTGAAGACTGAATCTTGAATAGGAAAGGTGAAATGGCTTAAGAGGGGTAAAAATGGGCAAGATGGGCACCTAAAAAGATAGGGGCGCACAAGTCTTGAAAGGCGCGCAAGTCCTGCGGCGGCGCGCAAGTATTTGGCCGCGCAAGTATACTTGCGCGACATGAGGGGTACTTGCGCGATTTTCAACCAGCATTTGAAATGCTTGAGCGACTCTTTATTAAACCCTTTACAATCCTCTTGAGGTTCTTCCAAAAATGGGACGCGCAAGTTATATTGAAGGAATTAAGTCGGCGCGCAAGTGTTTGATAAGTTTCAACACTTAGGCCTTCCTTCTTCTCTTTAGATCTTCCATTCTAGGTAAGAAATTACCTTAGAAGTGTTCCGGAAGCTTTGAGAAGAGACTTGGGCGTCGGGAGCTTCAATCTGAGTTTCTGGAAAAAGATATCCTTTGAATGGGGGGCCCACAGGGTCTATTTATAGGCAAAACAAGACCCCAGGTGGTTACTGAGTGGTTACCAGGCGGTTACCATTTAGGTCGCGCAAGTCACTTGCACGACCATAAGGCGTCGCGCAAGTATGTCTGCCCGGCCACTATGTAGCGTGTAAGTACTTGCGCGACCACTGGGCGGCGCACAAGTGTACTTGCGCGACCATGAGGGAACTTGCGCGGCCTATTGAAAATGTTCTCCTTGTCCATCCCTTTGTCGATTTTTGATGTTTTCGTCAAAGGATGAATCACTTTGAGCTCGGATATTTCCCTTTTCCAATCTTTAGATTCTGTGACGAAAAGGAACGTCAACAAAAGTCCCCCCTCAGAGTTGGATCCGGAGAGAAATGAGGATTTCACTCTGAGGAAATTGAATCCCTCTAAAGGAAAAGGGTGGCGCGCAAGTCTCCAGTGCACAGAAGGCGGCGCGCAAGTTTTCGTCACGCAGGCCTTGAGCGCTCTGGGTGCGGCGCGCAGATAGGCCTCCTGGCCTATAAATATACCGCTTCCGGCCGTAGATGGCATCTGACCCCAAATTTCTCGAGCTCTCGCCGTGCAGGTCTTCTTCGCCGTGCAAGTCTCTTTTTCCACTATTTCCTCGCTGTCGCGCTACTCTCCAGGTAATAGGACTTGCGCGGTAATACTTGCGCGACAACAACTTGCGCGGCTCATGTTACACTTGCGCGACTCTTCCATACTTGCGCGCCTTAATGCCTTGGCCATTTTTCCAAATTCTTTTACAAATTTTATGAAAGAAATAAACCCATTTAAGAGTTTAATTTATTCAACTCCTGTGCAGATTCAATGGCTCTTAGACCTGGATTAATTGATGAACTGGCTAGCAAGCGGATAGATGACATGATGGACATCATTGGCCCTGATTACTATACTATCAAAAATAGTACTCTTCCAGATTTGGCTAAGTATCTGAAAAAATATCATCGCAACTTTCCTTACTGCACTTATCTACCTTTGTATGGCTATGGTCATCTACAAGAAGTCATTATTCCAGAAGTAAAGAATTATCTTCCATTTTCGTGGTTTCAGAATTATACCAATTTTTCTTCAGCAAATATCTCAGGTGGAGGAGTATTTCTAACTGCTGGAACAGTGGAGAAGGCTTATGTGATGCATCATAGCCCTTGCACACCAGATCTGAAAAAACATACACCTGAGCTTCAACCACATTGTCATCCTTCAATCTTCCAAAATGCTCAGATGGATCAATCCAAAGGCTGGAAGAAAAATTGGGATTTCTGTCCTGGGGGAGGTGTGAAGCCGACTTGGATGTGGACATACTGGGTGCGACAGACTTGCGCAGAGTTTATTGAGGACCTGAAGAGAGCTGCAATATATGAGGCTGTTTGGGTTGGGCAAACATATGTTTACAGAAATGATAACTTCGTGCCAGAGATACTCAGCCACTGGAGCCCAGCGACTAATTCTTTCCATTTGACTCATGGAGAAGTAGGCATCAGTTTGTGGGATGTCCACAAGATTTCAGGAGCTCCAATCTTGGGCGATATGTATGATGAATTCATTCCTCCCAAGGTGACTTGGAATGATTCAGAGAAGACTCCTGTTTTAGCTCGAGAATTATTTAAAATCTTTCACAGGCTCAAGAGTTCAGAAACCTCATTAACTCATTTTAGAAAAGATATTCATCCGGAAGAATGGATGAATGTGTTTCTTACTGAGAAGAAAAGGATGGATCCAAAAGAAAAAGGATCAAGGAAAAAGAAATCCAAGGATACCATGCCTAGACATCCTACCACTTGTCCAAAACCTAAGAAGAGAGGAGCTCCTGGCACATTCTGGCCAACTTTAGAAGCAGGAGAGTTTGAAAAGTGGGGATATGAAGTGAATCAAAGAATTCCAAAGAAAACTCGTCTGGCGGGTTTCTTGGCAATGTGGCTCAGTGTTTATCTCTTGTCGGTCAGGGATTCGAAGGGAGGCGTTAGGCCAGGTACCTTCGTTATTGCGGCAAAGTTAGCTGAGGGAAAAATGGTTGGGTTAGCTACCCCCATTTTAGCAAAGATACACAGGAGTTTACTTCACATCTTCCATGGTAAATCTTCTTTAAGAATAGTGGGACCATTCCAGGTTTTGTGGGGATGGATCGCCACTCACTTCAGGACTTACAATGTACAGAATGGATTACAAATTCCTGGAAGCTCTTTCAGACCGTCAGTGCAAGCATTCTCTGGAATTGCTCCATTAGATGTTAATGGTTATGACATGAAAGTAAGACTGAGCATGTTTAAGGAATTCAACTTCTTTCCTTATGGAAGTCCGCCATCCGGGCGGTTTGTTGATGATGGGACAGGCCCTTTGGACTTGAGGGCATACATGCTAGCTTGCAGGGATGGCGTGTTAGTAGCCAGGATTGATGGAGAAATCATATGTGAGGCCTATGCTCCATATAGATTTGCACGCCAATTCTAATGTTTGCAACAGATTGATGTATCCCCTCCGGTACATGTCAGGTTAGAGCAACATCTGATGGTTGCTCGACAACTATGGTTACTAACATCAAGAGAGAAGACTGGGGCAGTATTTGATCTACCAGTTGAAAAAGCGGCACATTATCTGACTACATTTTATGCCGAACACTGGATAGCATCATACCCTAAAGGGATATTGAATCACCCAGTATATCAAGTGGGAAAGAGGAAGAGGACTGTAGAGAAAGAAACTCTTCCTCATGAAGGTGATGCTTCTTCACCTGAAATAGGTTCAACAGACTCTTCTTCTAGAACTGATTCATCGGATTATCACGATGGGGATGATGAGGCACAACCGGCAGCAAAGCGGTTTCGTGCCCGATATAATCCTCCGGCCAGAGTTAAAAGACCCACTCCATCAACTCCTGGTGAGTTATTTCATTGTATAAATTTCAATCACTGCTACTTTATAAAGTAATAAGTCTTACATTCTTATTCTCTATTTGTAGTTGCAGGAGTTGGGAAGAGATTAAAATCAAAAATTGTAGGACCTTCCTCACAGCCTTTATATCTAAGACCAGAGGCTGTTCAGCTATGGCAGAGCTTATACTGTGATACTGAGACCGCCTGGCTGGATTTGTGTGAGGGCCTACAACCTCCTGGAATAGGATATCTTCTAGCTTCTAAAGACCTTCAATACGGAGATAACCCCAATGAAGTGCGAGCTTACATCAGAGAGCTGGAAATGCTCATATATGCCACTGATAATTCGGTTCCTATCACCAGGCAGGTGAAGGAAATGATTGATCGTGGCACCACTGAGGGGGCTGGTGGTTCTGGAGATGAGGAATGGCAAGAGTACGTGGCTCCTGAAGATGTAAGTTTTCTTTCCTTATTTTCTTTGCAACTTGATTTCAGTTGAAGCTTTGTTACTTAAGGAATATATATATTTTTTTTTATCTTGCAGCTTGCAAAGAAAGGAATCGGGGTTCCTTCGCCACAATATAGCCCTGGTGGTACTGCTATCGGGGCTGCTGCTGATTCTCCTCACGAACCAGGCGAGATATCTCCAGGCCAGCAGGCCATGAATGAGGTGCTGGACACAGCCTTCCATTCGCCAATCCAAGTTCCAATAAGGGAGACTACTGATACTCCAAAAAAACAAAAGAAGCCAAGGCCACGAAGGAGGAAATCCTTAGCTAAACGTTTCATTAGCAGTGGTAAATCCTTCGAACAATCATGAGTTTATACCCATAATCATATGATTACTCATATTTCTGAGGATTGCAGGGGCTTCTTCAATTTCCCCCTTGAGGGAAGGGACTGATCCTTCTTCAAAGGTCGTGGAGGGTGCTGTAGAACAATCACAGACTCAAGCTAACTTGGTTGCTCCTGGAGAAGAGCTACCATCCATTCCCAGTATCCCTCCTATCACTGAAGATGCTGTCCAAGGTCAGGGGTTGCAGGACATAAGTCGGCAAGAAGATGTAGCAAATGTTCCCTCTGGTGAGACTAATCAAGATTCTGAAGTATCATTGGATGAAATGATGAATCAAGAAATGACTTTTGAAGAATTTTATGATCATGCTAAGTTGTCATGTGATTTAGAAGACCTTGGGTGTGATTGTTACCCTTCTCCCAAATTTTTCTTTAAAAAATATACTTCTAACCATGATGTAAAATAATATGCAGTTTCTTCCGTAGAAGCTGCTGAACTGCCAATGCCCGAAGAGGGTGTGGACACTGATGTCAACCCTATCATTGCAGAAACATTAGCTCAAGTAGAGCTAAATCCAATAAACCTTCCTGAGACCCATCTTGAAAATCCTGTTGAAACCAGGAAAGATGGGGAGAAGTCTTCTCATGTTGCTGAACCACCATTGGGTAAGGGATAACAATATTTGTGATTGTACTTTATTTGCAAGACAATCCATTCTTTTGTTATCCTTTAAGACTCAACTAAAATCTTTCAATTGATCATGCAGGGCCATCAACTGCAATGGCTAGATCCGGAGATGAGGCTTCAGCCTCTGCCCCAACGGGAATTGAAAGTGAAGAAGCCCAAGTCAGAGGGGAAAGAGCAGGACGAGTCACTTCCTTAAGCATGTTAATTCCAGATTACATACCCCCCTCTGATGATGATGTTGAATCAGATCCAGATATGCTTAAAGCATTCAGCTTTTCACGACGTAAGGCATGGAATAACATATGGAACATCATATCGGGGGTGCCTTTAGAAGAGCTACCATCAAAAATTTCCCGATTGTCATCCCAATTTGTTATAATGGGACTTGGTGGTTTGGGGTATGAAAAGATCCATGCTGCGGTGAAACAGATCATTTTCAGGAGGGAGAAAGTGCAGACAAGTCGCGAAGATTTGACCAGAGTGAAATTTTCAGTCAACATAGGTGAATTTGAGGCTGCAATATCCCAGGCTGAAGCTGATTATGCTGTCAAGATGAAGGATCTGAAGCAAAAAATTAAAGAAAAGGTCGTCCAGCAGGTGCAACTCCAGCAACAGTTAGATGCTGTTACTGGGGAACTTGATCATCTTAATAAATCATTGGATGAAACTCATATGAATGGCATGAAAGCCATTGCAGATGCTAAGAAGGCACTTCAGCAAGCTGAAAAAAGTGAAGCTGGTCAAGTGCACGAGCTTCAAGTAACTGCTGATAAGGCTCGGGATGCTATACATCAAATGAAGACTTATGTTGACAATCTTCTATAATTCTTGAAAGAGAGAAGAGACTCCAGTCTGTGGATGTCCTTCTAACTCTTGTGTATCAATGAAAAACACTTTCGTCTTCAATCATTTGTACCTGCATTCTTTTCACTACCTGCTTAAAATTTACTTAAGCCAATGGGCCTAGTAAGTATAGTTTGATTTTTACTAGGATTATTACAAATAATCCTACAAACTTTGAATCTTTTAATTGCTCGATATTACCTAAATCATACAAAAAATGTATATTTAGTGAGCTGGAACTTGACTTTTATTCAGAGTTCCTTTGTCTTTTGTGGGCAGTTTAAAGTCCTGCATTCCGGACATAAAGGGGCTAATGTTTAAGGTTGAAATAGCTTTGACCGAAATGGATTAGAATTGACACAATTCCTTGAAAGTTCATCTGAAAACATATTACCATACTCAAGTATGAGGGAAAAAAATGTAAACTATGGCTTAAGAATATTTGAATCTGAGGAATGATATGAAAAAGAGCTAAAAGGCATTAGAAGAAGTAGTTTCCAAGAATGAAGTTACTATTATTTAACAAAACCCGTTAGGGGGTTGAAATATGCAGGGCCACCTATGGGCATTGGCTGCATGGTCAAATAAATAGTATCTTTTGGCTGACAAGTCTGTTATGTGGACTGTTTATGCAAGGCCACCTATGGGCACGTGCTGCATAGTCAGGCAAAAGAACTCCCAGAAATTTACTTTCCTAGTTCTAAAAGCCAGTGAAAGTTTATGGAGATTCAAATTTTCTAAAGTATAGAGTTTGTTGTATGGAAAGAGGTACTTGAATATGGAGAAGATATTTCCGAACAAGAATATCGAAGAACTGGATGAATATCACTCCTACGAAGGTCTGACCCAAACGTAGGGAAGAAGAATAAACCATAGACTTGAATACTTTCAGATCATGAAAAAGGATATGGGACACATATGTTAAGGATGGCTATTTTTTGCGGATCCCTACATACTGTCGTTTAAGACAAATAAGGACAAAAGAGGCATTCTTCCCAAGAATGAAGTTACTATTATTTAACAAAACCCGTTAGGGGGTTGAAATATGCAGGGCCACCTAAGGGCATTGGCTGCATGGTCAAATAAATAGCATCTTTTGGCTGACAAGTCTATTTATGTGGACTGTTTATGCAAGGCCACCTATGGGCACGTGCTGCATAGTCAGGCAAGAAGAATTCTCAGAAGTTTGACATTTTTGTGATTAGAAGTCATGAAAAGGGTTATGAAGATCTGAAAATTTTTAAGGTTAGGATTATAACACATAAAAAAATGGGTATTGTCCAATGTATATAGAGATACATAAGTCAATGATAACCATAATCATGTTGTGGCTGGGTCCTGAATTGAAACTTGGACTTCACTATGTATCTCATAAGAATGAGAATCAAGCCATACGTAGTTCTTGAAATGCAGTTTAACGTCGTGCAGGACGAAAGTATGAGTGATCTTAGTTTAGGGTCATAGAATTCGGACCAAAATAATGAATACACAGTGTGTGTTTTCATGAGGACTTTTCAGCCAAGGGACTGAAAGTGAAATTTGGGGTTAGGCCCAAAAGACTTGGGACTGGATTCGAGGGACACTCGAATGTTCCTACGTATCCCATAAGGATGGGAATCAAGTCCACGTAGTTCTAGAACTACCCTCTGTACAAATTTGGTTCGTACATGTGAAGGGTAAAAGGGGATTTTAGTGCAATAATGGTTTAACCTAAGATAAAAAGTTTAGGCATTACCATGTATGCATGTAGTCTTTTGAAAATGAAAACCATAATTGAAAAATCAATGTCAATAATAGTTCTCTCTCAAATGAGGAAATCAAAGAATATTGTAGTTTATTGTCGTACCAGATGAAAGTGTTGTATAGTTTAACGTCGTATAACAAGGAAGAAAATGAATCAATGTAAAGATATTGATTCCAGGGGCAGTTTCACGAATCAACATCATATGAGATGGTGGTGAACCGATGTGAAGAGATTGTTTTTGGGCTTGAACCTTGGGAGGTTGCCTACATACCCAGCCTGGAGGGCAAGGATCAAAGTCTGTGTAGTTCAATTAAAGAATGAATTAATGATCAAGTTGTTCTTGGGGACAATGATCTAATTAAAATGTTGTTGGGACTTACACATGGTTAGTGGCCCAAAGAGAGTGTTATGGTTGATGTTTACTCTAAGCTCACGTGAGTCATACTCGGTGTGAGAAACAAGAGGAAACAACAATCTTAACGGTGCACAGTTTAATGTCATGTAGGACATAAAAAAGGGACTATGCATTTTAAAGTCTTGCAGTTAGGACTATTGGTGCTGCACAGTTTAGTGTCATGTAGCAGGGACAAAATACAGTTTAATGTCATGTAGGACTTATCAAGGATTTTCTGTACAGTTTAGCGTCATGTAGTTAGGACGATGGGGATAAAATAGTTTAACGTCATATTGGACGAAAGGGGGATTGTGCAGTTTATTGTCATGCCGTAAGGACAAAATAACACACCATTTATGTCATGTTGGACGAAAGTGTGAATAGTTTAAGGTCATATTCATGGACCGTGGATGGTGCAGTTTAATGTCATGCTGGACCTTTGATGATTATATAGTTTAACGTCTTTCCGGACGTGAGGGACTTTTATACAGTTTAGCGTCATGTAGTTTAGGACGTCACAGTTTAACGTCTTGCTGGACATAAGGGAATTTTTTTCATAGTTTAATGTCGTGTGGGACGAAGTTGCAGTTTAAAGTCATATTGGACCATTGCTATATAGTTTAACGTCATATAGCAAGGACGAACTGGTGCTGTACAGTTTAAAGTCATGTAGCTAGGACTAAGGTGAACCAATATGAGGATATCAGTTCTTGGGACTTTTTACAGTTTATCGTCATGCTGGACGATGAAAGTGCCACACAGTTTAATGTCATGTTGCTAGGACACAATATAGTTTAATGTCATCTCGGATAAATTTTTTTTGTACTGCACAGTTTAATGTCATGTTGCGGGGACATTGAAGGTGACACAGTTTAACATCATGTTGGACGAAATTGCAAATAGTTTAAGGTTATATGCATAGACCGTGGATGATGATGCAGTTTAAAGTCATACTGGACTATTTCTGTATGAACCAATTGTAAGAGTCTTGGTTCTGGGAACAATATTTTGTGTTTATACAAAATATTTCTTCAGAAATCTGGCATTAGTTGGAGTCGTGATGTGTTCTCCATCCATTGATATTAGAGAATACGCTCCATTGGAGTAGACCTTATGTATTGAATAAGGTCCTTCCCATTTTGGTTCAAGCTTGGGAGGCTTCTTTCCTGGTATCATTGGTGCTCTGAGAACCAATACCAATTCTCCCTGAATGAATGAACGAAGACGAACTTTTTTGTTAAAAGCTCGTGCTATCCGATTCTGATAGATTTCCAAGTGGTGCAAAGTGCACAATCTTTTCTCATCTAACTGTTCCAATTCATTCAAACGCTTTCGAGATTGCTCATCTGCTGATAACTGATCACAAATGGCTATTCTGAGTGAGGGTAATTGAACTTCAATTGGCAAGACTGCTTCTGTTCCATATACCAATGAATATGGAGTAGACCGCGTTGCATTGCGAGTGGTAGTCCGATAAGCCCATAAAGCATGAAAGAGTTTATCAGGCCATGACCTCTTATCTTTATCCACCATCTTTTGCAGTATATTTGAAAGAGTCTTGTTGAAGGCCTCTATCTGGCCATTAGCCGCTGCATGATATCGAGATGAATGGTTGGACTTAATGTTGTATTCTTGATACAATTTCTTTACCTCAGAAGAACAGAAATTGGTACCGTTGTCCGTCAATATGGTATGAGGGACACCAAATCTAGTAATGATGTTAGACTTGATGAAGCTAACAATGCATTTAGAACTGACTTCTTTGAGAGGTACTGCCTCTGCCCATTTGGAAAAGAAATCAGTAGCAGTAAGAATGTATTTAAACTGCTTGGTCGTAGCTGAAGGATAAGGTCCCACCACATCCATTCCCCATGTGGAAAATGGTCATGAGTATTTAGCTCTATGAAGCAATTATGGAGGTTGATGAATGAAGTTGGCATATACTTGGCATGAATGACACTTCTTTGTGAAATTAATACAATCTTGTATCATTGAAGGCCAAAAGTATCCAAGCCTTCGAATTTGATCAGACAGTCTATATCCGGACTGGTGGGCGCCACAGACTCCTGCGTGCACTTCTTTTATGACAGCCATTGTCTCTTCACCATCAATACATCTGAAGAGAACTCCATCAAAGCCACGTTTGTAGAGAATTTTCTCGAGGTGGTTTGGGCTATCATAAAGAGTAAAATTGACCACACGTCGCCAGATTTGTTCTTTCTCGGCTCTATCAGGTGGAAGTGTTCCATTTTGAAGGTATTCCCTGATAGGTGACATCCATCCTGTAGTATGACCATACGGTTCAGGAATGGGACTAATTTCATTAATTTCCTCTGTTCTGATTTGAACATAAGGTGAAATTGCATGACGGTGGGCAATACAGATGGTTGTCTCGTCCCGATTTGGATCTGCTAAAGCTGTGGCTATATTAGCCAGTGCATCAGCTTGAGCATTTTGTGATCTTGGGATATAAGAAAATGTCGGTTCTGAAGGGAATTTCGACATTAACTCTCTGATGTAATCATACAAAGGGATTAATTCTTCTTTCCTGATGGCATAATCCCCATTGACTTGTTTGATTACCAGGTCTGAATCACCTTTCACTTTTAAGTGATTCACTTGTGCTTGAAGCGCTAATTCCAAGCCTGTAATAAGAGCTTGGTATTCAGCTTCATTATTGGTACCACCTTCCCACAACAAAAAAGAATAAGGTAACACTGCCTTATCTGGAGAAATGAGCACAATTCCTAAACCAACTTTGTTGAATTTAGGATTTTCCATTTTCTTCCCGGTTGGACTTCTAGAAGCACCATCAAAATACATTTCCCATGTTTGAGGATTCTCTTGAATAGAGAAAACTTCCTCATCAAGGAGTTCGATATTTGAATACGTATCTTCTACTGAAGGATGTTCAGCCAGGAAATCAGCCAGAGCTTGGCCCTTAATTACCTTTTGAGACACATACTGAATGTTGAACTGTTGTAGAATAACTGCCCACCTTGCCAAACGTCTTGTAAGCATTAGACGACTAAGGATAAATTTGAGCGGATTATTATGAGATACCAATTGGACCTCGTGATGTTGCAGGTAGTGTCTCAGTTTCTGAACTGCAAAGATTAATGCCAGGCAGCACTTCTCAATACTTGAATACCGGGTTTCTGTTTCAAGCATAGTTCTACTGAGATAGTAGAGACTATTTTCATTCCCAGCATCATTCTTTTGAGCGAGAAAGGCACCCAATGATCGCTCTAAAGCTATCACATAGAGGATAAGCGGTCTACCTTCAACAGGTGGCATGAGTACTGGTGGACTCAAAAGGTATTTCTTGAGAACATCAAATGCTTCTTGACATTCTTCAGTCCACTGGTAAGTGACTCCTTTCTTCAATAATTTGGTAAAGGGTAAACTTTTGCCTGCCAAATTGGCGATGAAACGCCGAATATAGGCTAAGTGTCCTTGAAGTCCTCTTAATTCTTTCAAATTCTGAGGAGGTGACATACCAAGGATCGATTTGGTCTTCTCAGGATCGACTTCAATACCACGATGACGTACAACAAAGCCGAGGAATTTTCCTGAGGTTACCCCAAAAGCACATTTTAAGGGGTTTATCTTCAAATTATGTTGTCGAAGCTTGTGGAATATGACTTCCAAATCAGCCAAGTGATTAGAACGTTGTTTGGATTTAACCACCAAATCATCCACATAGCATTAAACAAACTTCCCTAAAAGAGGTTTGAAGATACGATGCATGGCACGTTGATATGTTGCACCTGCATTCTTTAAACCAAAGGGCATCACCCGATAACAAAACACACCTTGAGGAGCTCTGAAGGCTGTATATTCCTCATCTTCTGGGGCCATTCGGATCTGATTATACCCGGAATATCCATCCATGAAAGAAAGTACTTCATAGCCAGCTGTCGCATCAATTAAGAGCTCTGTAATCGGAACTGGAAAATCATCTTTAGGACAAAACCGATTAAGATCTCTGAAATCGATGCAAACCCTAATTTGTCTGTTCTTCTTCTTTACAGGGACAATATTAGCCAACCACTTGGGATATTGAACTTCTCTGACGAAGTTGGCTTTGATCAGCTTATCCACTTCAGCTTCAATTTTGGAAGCATAGGTTGGGTGTGTTCTTCTCGCGGCTTGCTTAAAACCCCGATGTTCTTTTGGTAAACCCAAATGATGAGTAGCAACATCAGGATCAAGCCCAGGCATTTCTGTATAATTCCAAGCAAAAATATCTTTATTTTGTTTTAGAAAAGAAATATACATCTCTTGCTCTTCAAGGGTCATGGCCGCACTAATCAAAGTGGGGCGTGGATCTTTCTCTGTACCCAGATTTACTTCTCTGAGTTCATCCACAGTGGTAGAGATACCCTCTTCAAATGCTAGAGGAGCATCTCTAAGATCTTCCTCTTCCTCTTAATTACGTGCTATTTCTTCCGTTTCTACTTGCAAAGTAGATGACGAAACGAAATTCTCATGATCATAAGAGATGTCAAAATTTTCACATTTTGAAGAAGAAGCTTCCATTTCTGACCCTATTGATGACAAAGGGTCTTCTTTGGGAAATAAAGAGGAGATGATAGATTGAGAATCAACATAATTATTCACCTCTGGTGTTGCTATAACTTCTTCTGGCCTGATTAGCGAAGTATAGACTTGTTGGACTTCAGCAGATGAAATGAAAACGTCACCACTTATGCTTTCATCACTGCTTGGTAGGTTACCAATTTCTCCTATGTTTTCTGGCTCGATTGCCGTAATTGACATTATGGAGTTTTCCATAAGAGTATTTTGATTTGGACCTATTTTGTCAATTTGACTGATAGGTAACACATAATCTATACTCACATGTGAAAATGGATTTATTGGAATTTTCTCTAAACCATATGGAGCATTAACTTTGGTAATTTCCTTCATTGTAGATTTCTCTCTTCCCTTCATGTGATAAAATTCTGCCTCAATGTATTGAGACTCACATGTCTTGAACGGGGCCTTATCACCATACAATGTTCCAACTTGACCATCAAAACAGTATTTGAGACATTGATGGTATGATGACAGAATAGCTGCATGCTGATGTAGCCAGGGTCTTCCGAGCAAAATATTGAAAGCTGAGTCTTGATCGATAATCATGAAATCCGAATTGGAAACAAGATCTCCAAACTGAGTTCTGAGTGTAACTTCTCCCAGTGGTTCTTGTTAATTTTTATCGTATCCTTGTAACATCATGGTAGAAGGAGATAAATCAGATTCCGTGAGGCCCAATCGACGAAGTGTACGAATGGGCATGAGGTTGACTCCTGAACCATTGTCAATGAAAGCTCTTCGAACATCTATACCATTGACTTTGCCAGACAAGTACAAAGGTTTTATGTGCCCATGCACAACATCATCTTCATCTTTATCAGTAAAAGATATCACTGCATGGAATTCTGCAGGATTATTCTCTATGTGATAGATTTCAGCTGCAGCAATTTCAGCTTCAAACTCCTGAGGACTTGACAAAGCTTCAATAAGTGCTTCCCGAAGATCTTTTGATAGATTCAAAGCATCCAAAATTGATAACTTGGCTGGTACTTGGGCCAAGTGTTTCAATATATCATACTTTTGATCTAAAGGTCTGCGTTTCTCAATAGGAATATGCGGTTTAGCAGGTACCTTGGAAGCAGATGCTTTGGAAGCTGATGCATCTTGTATTGAAGTTGGCAACATCCTTGGTTTTGGAAGATTAGACTGATTAGATCCATCTACTTGCTGAGATAAAGAAGACGGAACCTTTAATCAGTCTTCCAAAATAACTGTGTCAAAACTGAGTTGGCCATTGGCAGAAGAATTTGCTTGTTCTTTTTGAGCTCGCTGAAGGGCTCTACCACGAGTTTCTGCTGCATATACAGTTCTAGCAGGGGTAAAATTAGAGTAGTGGCTTCGGAAAGATCCACGTCTTCCCCTATATCCTGAACCTCTAGAACCTCTTCGGATTCCCTTATTTGATACAGGGAATTCAGGCTCATCAAAACTGGAATATGGATCTGTTAATCGAATCATATTAACAGAACCAAAGATTAACTCTTCGTCTGATAAAGACTCTGCCTGGTTAGCCTGTTTAGGATGTGTCGTTTGATGGGGCGGTGCCCGTAGCTTTGAAGTAGATGGCATGAAATCTGCCAGAGTCAAAGACAATTTAGGCTTTGATACATACTCATCTTCTTCTGATTCCTCTTTCTTCTTTGAATTGCGCTGCCCTTTTGAGGATTTGTCTTTTGATGGAGGCTTTACTGCAGCTTTTGTAGGAGACACAATTGGCTTCTTCAATTGTGTTCGCAAAATGGAATGGGTCCGATTGATTGTCTTTCTGACCATCCAATCATCATATTTTTTCACAGTTTTGCTTTTGACTTCCTGCCACTCGCCTCCTTCCTCTGGATCTGTAGCGGTAATATACGCTACATGAGCTGAAGAACCCTTCAATTTGACTTGTCCCAAGTCGACCATCTTTTGCAGGAGGTCTTTAAAGACAAAACACTCCTGGATGGGATGCCCCAACATTTGATGAAAGGGACAATAATTGGGACGGTCTTCATCTCCTTCCTTGTTTGGCCTCTTAGGCACTGGTAATTGAACCAAATTATTTTCCAGAGCTGAAATGAAGTAACCAGGAACTTGCTCATTTCGGAAAGAGTATGTTTTACTCTTCATATCCTCAAATTGTTTTAGTCGTTGATCTCTTTGATCATTTGGACGAAATGGCCTTTGTTGTTGGCGTTCAGGAGGTGGAGTCCTTCGAGAAGATGAAGGTTTTGAAGTAGATATAGGTACAGGTGCTTGTTTAAGCATAACTGTAGTAGTTTATGCTTTACCCATTCTTCTTCCTGGAGCTGATGGAATTACACGAGATTTAACCTTAGCCTGTATAAGGGAATCTTCAATCTGCTGAGCGATTGAAGTAAGGTCTCGAAACCCTCCTGTGTATTTCACAGGGATCAAAGGCGTGCGTATTTCGTCACGCAAATTTGCCACACAGATTGGCAATAATTCCTCCTGAGGGAGTGCTAAACTCAGGGAATACGTTAATCCCTTCCAATGAGCAATGAAATCAGAGACTCTTTCATTCTCCCTTTGCTTGCAGTTTGTAAGATCAAAAACTGTCGTTTTTGGAAAAGTTGAGCTAAACTGAAGAAGGAATTTTTGACGAAGATCCTCCCATCCGATGACTGACCGGGATTGCAAGCTTGTATACCAGACAAAAGCTGGTCCTTGCAAGGTTCACACGAAGCATCTGAGTTTCACTGCTTCTTGCTGCTCTGGAGTTCCCATCATAGGATCACAACAAGACACGTAATGCGTCAAATGTTGTTCAGGGTCGCCTGATCCATTGAAAGTAGGGAAAACAGGGTTTCCAAAACTGGATGGAGGAGAAATTGAATCTACCCATTCAGGGTAAACCTTCTTTTCAGGTTGAACTTGCGCCCGTTTCCCTTCCATAGTTTCTAACCGAGCTGTTAATGACTCAATAGTAGTTATTAACTTTTGAGAAATGTCAGGTTGAACTTGGTTTTGGGTAGGTGCAATGAATGGAGCTTGGACAGCCGTGGTGGTTGGTGTTGCAACTAATGGTAGTGCTGCCAACTGTTGTTGCGTTTGACCCGTAGGATTAGAACTCTGTGGGTGTACTGATAAAGGAGGATATTCCTGATCCATCTCAGTAGTTACAACAAATTCCTTCGGCTGTCGGACTTCATCATTCTTAAGAAGAAGACTATTCTGAAGTAGTTCTGCATTCACCCTTCTTAATTCTTTCATTTCTTCCTCCTGTTGTGCAAACCTTTGCTCTAATGAGAGCGATTGACCTCCTTCAGAGGAAGGGTGAGAAGTAACCTGATTCTTTCCTTTCTCCTTATTGGATCCTTTTCGGAGAGGGGGAAGTGGGTTACTTGAAGGAATACCCAGATTTTGGGTAAGCCTTTGATTACGTGTGCGCACACCTTCTTCATTTAGGTCTGTGTGCGCAACTTCTTGAGCAGGAACCTCTTCGTCTGATCCCTCTGATTGAGCCTCATCTGGTGAATCAGCAGCAATGGCATTGATGACATTAATGGATTCATATTGCATGGAATCCTTTTTATCAGCATTTCTGTGATATTGTCTTCTTCCATGTTCATGATGAGACATGGCATTCCGTTGACTTGATCCTTCAGGAACTTCTTGGAGAACCGTCACTTGGAGAGAATCTCCTGATAACTTGGCTCTTCGTTCCTCTTGAGGCTTATTCCCTAATCGATAGAATACTGACTTTCTCTGAGGGAGGGATTGAGGATTTGAAAAAGTCCCCAGTCCGGTGGACTGGGGATGTTCCTGCTGCTTCTGCTCAACTCCTCGAATCTCATTTGTTGACTCTGAGGGTTGGGTTAGAGAAGTCCCCAGTCTGACAAGCTGGGGTGTCTCTTGACATGCTATGTCTGAGATCTTCTTAAAATCTCTCTTGATCTTGCGAATCTTAGTTCAGAAATTAGCTGGATGCATCAACCTGTATCCACTTTTATCACCTGGTTCAACAGACTGTTGGATGATTTCCGAAACTTCTGTCATTTGATGACGTGTTTTCTCCAGACGAGAGGCTTGTGCAATATTCTCGCTTGCTTGATGTAAGAGTAATTCAACAACTTGTTCTCTATATACTTGATTTTGAGAGGAACTAGTTGAAGCCTGTTCTTGAGCAAGTTTTTGATTATGAACAAAGCCCATTGATTTTGGCCGGCCACGGGCAATAACATTGCATGAGACCATTTTCGACGGGCTTTGCTGACTGGAAAGCACTGTGAAATGTAGTGCTCCGTGAACACCCCATCCTCTGATATGAACATCATATGGAGTATTGGCAATTAACTGACGCAATTTTCTTAGTGCGCCAAGGCATGAACGTTGAAGGGTTCTCTGTTGCTTTTCAGCCTTCGGATACCGAGAGACTGATAGAGATGCCAAATCAATCTGATGTTGTAGCCCTTCTATTATCTTAAGATGATTTTCATATTCATCATAAGATAATACCTTCTTCTTTAATTGACAAAGAGTTTTCCATATGTTGAGACGAATATCATGGATTCCATCATCCGTCAACATCTTTGGAATGTCGTACTGGGAGTCAGCCAAAGGCCAAAACATGACTGGTACTTCACCTTTTGCCAGTTTTTTCCTCATGTTCAGCATTTCCTCTTTATCATTAAATGAAGATTCTTCTACCTTTTTTGACCAGATTTGGCGTTTCCTTGTTGCTTCATCGGATTCAACAAGACTGGTAGAGAAATCACTATTCATGCTGGAAGATGAATGACCCAGGGATGGTTCGGAGAATAACCTGAACCCCAGGATATCTTCTGATGGAGAAAGAGTTTCACCTGCCGATAGTAAAGCATCAGACATGACTGGTTTTACGTTTGCAAGTGCCTCGAGATAGGAGGGATTTCTCGGCACTACATTGCCTTCTGAAGAATTTTCGAGACAATGTGAATCACTACTACGGAGAGGACTTTCGCAGCGAAGTTCATCACCATGAGGAGGACCGTCATGATGGGTTAAAGCAAAAGATGAAATCTCTTGCTCCTTGGTCTTCTGACCACACAGAGGGTTCATGTGGTTCTCATCTGAAGAAGAAACTCCAAGATTGACCGAATTTTCATGAAGCAAGCCTTCATGAGGAAGTGTCTGTTGAAGACCTTCAGAATTAATGTTCCCGTTATTGGGAACTAAGGGAGTAGAATCTTGAATTCCGACAGATAAATGTCTGAGGGCTTCAAGAACTCCAGCATCGAGCAAGGCTTGGTTACAGATTGGCCTTTGATCTTCTGACTGTGCTGGGCGGATCTTTTTCTTAGATGCCTTCTTACTCTCTTTAGAAACCACTTGATGACGAAAGTGATTGCTATGAGCAGGTGTATGTGCCTGATTAGGAAAGATGGTCAGGTTAGGCTGACGATCTCCGCTCAAATCAGGTGTATGTGCCTGACTTGGTTGTCCGTATGATATGGGGGAGTATGCCCCATAACCCTCTTGGACTGGAACAGATGTGTGTGTCTGTTCCGGAGTGAATCGTTGATGTGTCACTCCACTGCTAGGGATAGATTTATGTGTCTGTCCCTGTGATGATGCTGAAGTTGTTATGATATCCTGGCAAGCATCCAGAATATGAGCAGGAATTTGCTTCTGCTCTTTCACCATTGACAAAATATGTTTGGTGACTTCAGCCGCCGGAACGGGGATATACGTCCATTCCGGGCTTGGAGTAGGTGTATGTGCCTGCTCCTGTCCTCCTTTTCCTGTCAGTGAATCCTGACAGTACTCAAGTGTGTAGGCAGAGAGTTGAGTCTGCCTCCTGTTTGTCGTCGGGACTTTCCGACTGACTTCTCCGTGCGCTACCAAGCGAGACTGTTGGTAGGCTTGATTAGTATTAGCAGGTGTATGTGCCTGCTGATTACACTTCACCAAATGCGGTTGACGAGATCCATCGTATGTAGTCAGACGAGCCTGCTGACTAACTAGTGATGTATAAGCAGGTGTATGTTCCTGCCTATAGTACTCCGTCGGAATTGCCTGGCGGGATTGGCTTAATGCTGCCAGACGAGTCTGCTGGACAGCGGATTTAAAACGGGTAGGTGATTGTGTCTGCTCGTTATTTGCCACCAAGTTAGGTTGGTGGACTTCTCCGGAGATGGCAGGGATGACAATCTGCCTATTGTTAACTGGATTCCGTCTCTGGAGGTTCATCTTGCCTGCTCGGGTTCAAGGAACCTGAGCTGAATGCCTGGAGTCGGTACCCTCATCATGTTGAGGGCGCACTACCGCACGAGTCTAGCGGCGATTGTTGATGGGAGCCCTTGAGAAGGACTCCTGTCTTTTTGAATTAAGGCCCTGTGGGACCTGCTCATTCACTTCCTCAGAGTAAGGAAGTAAATGGAAATTGCGTTCCGGGGATAATGACCCGAAACGGTTGGAGACGGTAGTCAGCACCGCCTGCTTCTTGATTGCTGGCTGCCGTTGTCCGGATGACCAGGTAGAGTTGTTAACTTGGAGGGCTTGACGAGCGGCCTCCAGAGTTGGGATAGTACCGTTGCGATGGTACTCCTTAACCAGTGCATTAGAAACACAGCATTGAAGACGCTGAGTTGGTGATGTCATCCTCAGAGCGGATGACGTTCTAGCAGGAGTAGCAGCATTGGTTTTCACAGTAGCAGACCTCACAGTAGAGGTGTTTACAGCAGCAGCATTCACAGGGGTGAATTTAAGGAAAGCCATTTTGCAGAAGATCTTGAGAAAAGAGTGCCTGTTCCATATAACAGACATAATCAAGATGAATCCGGCCACTGCATCTTTTGAATGAGCATATGTTAATGATTGATTTGTTGGCCCAAGGGGCCTAAAAAGATAAGAAAAACATCACTTTAACTTGGTTAAGGATTCACGTCGGGTTCACCATTTTTCTTTCGCACGGAATCCGGGGATGACCTCCTGGACGGGAGATTCAAACGTTCTGATCGGTTTCTAACGGGTTTATTCGTAGAACCGGAAACATCCAATGATTCCACATCCGTTGGGACCTACTTTCCAAAGGTAGGTGCTCATTAGCTTGCGGACTGATGAGGCTTAGGAATTTGCATTGGTCGAGAGGATGGGAGGTCGGACTCATCACACCTTTTTGAGGGGAATTATTGTCTACTCCGGGACTCTCTTTATAGATTTAAGTTATGTTCGTGAATCCTTATTACATTACCAAGTATAAAATGAGCTTTCCTTAAGTTTTAACAATCAATGATTAAATATGCAAGAAATTTAGAGAATCATTTATATGTATTCGAGGTTCTTCATCAATAGAGAATCATCTATATCTGTTTAGAGATTCTTGGTCAATGGTATCCTTCAAAACATTTATATAAAAGTCTCTTGGTCATTATGACGACCAGACTGGTTTTAAATCCACTCAGTGGGGCACTTGAAGTTTATCGTCATTCAGAAGGACAGGGATTATTTCAAAGTTGGGATCGAACCCATAAATGGGCTACCTACGTATCCTTTGTTTTGGAAAAGGAATCAGAACCCACGTAGTTCGAGAAATGGAGTATGATGTTTATGATTGATGGCTCAAAGATGAAATTCATAATTACTTTTACACTCTAAGCTCACGTGAGTCATGCTCGGTGTGAGAAACAAGAGGTATTGGTAAAATTTAGACAATTGTGCCATGAAAGATGCAATCATAAGAAATTGTTTGGGGCTTATGTATGGATGACTGCCCAGATAGATGAAGGTTTAGGATTTACTTTTAGGGAGAAAATCCATGAACAGGATCCATAAAGTTATATGTGCTTCATGGAGATTTGAATACTCTAATCTTGGGGCTTATTCCTAAGGAGGATGCCCAAGTTATGAGGGGACTTATGATTGGGTTTTATTCCTGAAAAGGAAACCCAAATCAAGGGTAAATTAGGACTGGTTAAGAGAAATTTTAAGGGACTTGGGGTTTACTACTGAAAAGGAAGCCCAAGGTTATGACTGAGTCTTATTCCTGAAAAAGGAGACCCAGGTTAAGGGACTTGGGGCTTACTCCTGAAAAGGAAGCCCAAGATTAGAAGACTTGATTGGGGCTTACTCCTGAGGAGGATGCCCAAGATTGGGAACTTTAAGAATTTGGGGCTTACTCCTGAGGAAGATGCCCGGATTAAAGGTTTTATAACTGGGGATTATTCCTAAAAAGGAGACCCAAGTTAGGATTCTCTCATCTTAAAGGATGAGGTTGAATGAATGAACTCTTCTTATTTTTAGTGACATAAGGATATTTAAATCACTAGACTTTGAGAGAGATTCCACAGAATTCCTTTCAGATAAGAAAGTCTAATCAAGAAATCATGCCATAAATGGCTTTGAAGAGTGTCTTGAAGACTGAATCTTGAATAGGAAAGGTGAAATGGCTTAAGAGGGGTAAAAATGGGCAAGATGGGCACCTAAAAAGATAGGGGCGCGCAAGTCTTGAAAGGCGCGCAAGTCCTGCGGCGGCGCGCAAGTATTTGGTCGCGCAAGTATACTTACGCGACATGAGGGGTACTTGCGCGATTTTCAACCAGCATTTGAAATGCTTGAGCGACTCTTTATTAAACCCTTTACAATCCTCTTGAGGTTCTTCCAAAAAAGGGACGCGCAAGTTATATTGAAGGAATTAAGTCGGCGCGCAAGTGTTTGATAAGTTTCAACACTTAGGCCTTCCTTCTTCTCTTTAGATCTTCCATTCTAGGTAAGAAATTACCTTAGAAGTGTTCCGGAAGCTTTGAGAAGAGACTTGGGCGTCGGGAGCTTCAATCTGAGTTTCTGGAAAAAGATATCCTTTGAATGGGGGGCCCACAGGGTCTATTTATAGGCAAAACAAGACCCCAGGCGGTTACTGAGTGGTTACCAGGCGGTTACCATTTAGGTCGCGCAAGTCACTTGCACGACCATAAGGCGTCGCGCAAGTATGTCTGCCCGGCCACTATGTAGCGCGTAAGTACTTGCGCGACCACTGGGCGGCGCGCAAGTGTACTTGCGCGACCATGAGGGAACTTGCACGGCCTATTGAAAATGTTCTCCTTGTCCATCCCTTTGTCGATTTTTGATGTTTTCGTCAAAGGATGAATCACTTTGAGCTCGGATATTTCCCTTTTCCAATCTTTAGATTCTGTGATGAAAAGGAACGTCAACATGGATGTTCACTAAAATTTACATGCATACGATGCATGTACACATGCATATGATTCGTGAGATATATATATAATATTATATATATATAAGTGTATATTTAATACATGCACACGATGCATGTATTTTTCATACATGCGATGCATAAGAATAATATATATATATATATATATTATTTATTTATATTTAATGGTTTATTCATCAGTTGAAATCCATTATGAATGATTTAAAGTTTTTTCATTAAATTCATTGAAAAAATTCAATGAATAATACCCCAACATTCATAAATTCATATGATCCAAGATGCCTCGAGCTTCAGCTATATAATAGGATGAGATCCTCTTGTGTTGGGTGTGTGTGTGTGTGTGTGGTGTGATGTGTATGAGCCTCTATTAAACTCTCTTCCTCCTAAAACTCCATTTATCTTTTGAGAAGGTATTGTAACCCCTTAGGGTATTGGATATCCTCGTGAAGTGTTCAAGGATCCATCGGATGGTGTATCACCTCGGAGGAAGGGTGTTTTTATTCACTACTCCTCATGATATTCCTCAAGAAAACTCTATCAAAGAAAGAATATGGAAGATATTGCAACTCATGTTTTCCAGGTGCTCTATTTTATGATAATATTAACATGTTTATTTCTTGAAGATTGATCTCTTGTGTTTTATGTTTTCTTCCACTATAAATGGTCATTGGGTGATCATAGGAAACCCATCATAATTATTATGGGTTTGATTTCTATTATCATGAATCATCCCACCAGGTCTCGTCTTGATGGAAGTAAGCCAAGTGTGACACCCAAAGTCCACCTTTAATATTTGAGGGGCTAGTGACTAGCACCGAGTAGAAATAACACACACATGGGCGGCTATATCCTAAAGTGTGTGTACACAGCACACATCTCCATACACAAGTATACTGAAGAAGGTAAATAAATGACATTGTAAATTCAGACATAACATCTAATACCTCTCTAGAGTATGAAAAAATAGTATAAAATTTAGAAGGTTCCAAATACAATCCCACAAATACTGTAAATGGGTCTAATATACTAACAAAAAGGGAAAACCATAAAAAATAAACTTCAGGATCTATCTCTTATCTATCTAGCCCAACTAAGCTCCACCTTCTCCTAGTCCACATAAAACTCCATCAAAATTCCAATGGTATATATAAGGCATGACACCTATAGGAAAATTCCATGTAGGGGTGAGTATAAACATACCCAGTAGGACACCTTGAAATCAACAAACACAAAACATAAAAGAGTGAGTTGTCTCTAAATCACAAAAGTAATAAGGATAAAAAAGATAGTCCAGATATTCTCAAGGAAGAATCCAAGTATCAAGGTGAGGATTATCCTCACTACTAGCCTAAGGATTCTACTAGAGGCTCTAAGGTAAAACTCTTCTGAGGGAACTCACTCTTTAGGTACTGCTAACACTGATGGAACTTATTTGAGAGGTCACACTCATCGGGCCTTTCCATGTTGAAGAAAAAAACTGAAACACATAATATTTATATAAAAAAATAGTGGATCACACCTAGGGATAATGGTGGATACCTAACCCTAATGTAATAACCCGCTAGGAAGAGGATCAGTCACCCTGGAAATCAGATACGAGATACTTGACCCTTTCTAGGGAAGAAAGTGATAGAGGATCACACCCTAGACCTCACAGAGGGATACCTGAATCTATCTAGAACTAACCCATAGAGGGGATAACTCATCCTATGGTCAGAATGGGATGCTGCACTGTATCCTCATAGAGATAGATCAAGGGAATGTTCCCATGCATAACTGAAACTGTACTAAGGAAATAAAGGGCTCTAACTAGTCTTAGAACGAGTACATGGTGTGTACAAGGGGGTACACGGTGTGTATCACTATGTCTGGTTCTACTTGTGACATTTCATCTCACATAGAATGATCTTCTCTAGATACATGGCATGTCTTATTGAAACATGACGTATAGAGGTCATTCTGGTTCTTGGGAATGTGTCGCCTGCATGTGTTCATGTACTCTCTGAGGTATACGGGGTGTTCCCCAATGCACACGGTGTGTGGGGTCACATGGATTATTGGTCATGTACTCCCTATACATGATAAGATGGTTATATAAGGATCACACAATGATTAGTTCCCCCACATGGTATGTGATATTTAACTTCTGTGTAAACTCTATTTATCGCACAAAAAGGGTTACACAGTATTTGTTCTTCCGAACTTCATTCTATATAGTCATAAAGAACTCTGAATTCCAGATTCATCTACATGTCTCCACCCACATCATCATATATTCTGATTCCACTATTAATCTCACTATAACACTCATATCTGCATTTACTGAGCACACATCATCACTAGTGGTGTTATTTTGGCATCCCTTCCTTAGAAATCAACACCCTTCACACTATACGACGCTTGCACGCCAAGAAATGTGTCACCAAAATCCATTGATTTGTCATCAAACTCTCTTAATAATCATAAATTATCTATCATGTCATAATATATGGTTTTTATTCAAAAATAATAATCCATGGAACCTGAAAATGAAATTACACGGCACAACTATAGGTTTCGGGTGCATCAGAAGCATGTGATGGGTCATTCCCAACTTTTATTTTTTCATGATCAATGATTAATATGAGATTTACATGATGATGAACATCATGATCAATGTAATTGAATCAAAGAAAACATATAAGGAATATAATTTCAAAACCAAGTACAGGATCATCACGAATTATTTATAATTAATTTAATCAATTAAAGAATTAACTTGCATGAATTATATATTTGATGATGGATATGACAATAGATATATGTTGTACAATCGTTGTGTTGTATATATTAAGAATATATTCCCCCTAGAGATTATTCACATGTTTTCCAAAAATCTATGAACATTATTGTAGTAATATCTAGGTGCTAGCACAATAGATCCCACTGCTTGCATTTTTCGCCTTTGATCATCTCAAGAATCACTTCCAAAGCATTATCCTTGATCTCTCAATACTTGAGAGTGGGATGTGGAGGAAGATAAATCTCTATTCTTAGGATCATTCTTGGATAGGGAGATCTCTAGGTATTTAGAGGATCCTCTCCTATTTTCGTTGTGCACAACGCAAAATGAATTGTCTCTATTGAAAAAATATATATAATTGGTTTTAAATACCGTTAGAGTTTAGGAATAAATATATGAATGACTTCCCTTTAATATTTATTTAATCCCTTAGATAACCCCATGTATAAAATAATAATATTGATATTATTCCCTTGACATTCTCTTAACTTGTGAATTAAATTAAATATTATTTAATCAAATAATATTCAATATATATCATTTCTCATTAGACCTAAAAACTCAGTCTGTATTTCCTCCACAATATTTATCAGGCCTTGAATAATGACTATTTACTTAATAAATAAATATCACTACATTATTTTCTATTAATAAATAAATATTATATTCACTAAATAGAAAATAAACATTTATTAAATATTCCGCTCACATAATATTCTCACAAATAACTGATGACAGAATATATTCAATCAAGAAAACATGAATAATTATTAAACCACATGTGGGAATAATACTTATTCAAAATTTTAGATAATAAATAATAATATATATATTATTTAACTGAGATTCCGGATACACTTAGTGTGTGGCCCTTTAGGCCTCTTTCTTAGTGGAATTAGGCAAAATATCCTAAATTCCAAGGTTATCATCTAGCAACATGCCAGGAAACCATAGAGAAAGAAGTCTCATATGGATTCTTACTGTGTAACATAATCCCTTTATCACGATACCTCTAATCAAGCAGGTTGCACACCGGTGCCATCATCCAATGTGCTTGATGTCTCTTTCTTTGAATTTCCAAAAAATGAACTTGCCTATGGAAAACCATGGTCATGGATTTATTTAGGTTATATAATTTCCATAAAATGTCTTGAGATATCAACTTTCATTAAAGAATAGAAGAGACAAATCCTTTCTTTCATTATTCTTTAATGCAATATTACTAGTGACGTACCCAATATATCTTGCCTCATCATGAACATATGTCATCATAGTTTTTTTCAATACATAAAAGTATGTGACTTATAATATTCATTAATAATAATATTAAAGTCTAAGGATCAATACACACATCCACAAATAGGAACATCCAATAACACATATGAATTTGGATTTCCTACTAATGGGTATCATTCTCATAATATCCTATACTGGATATTAACAAGGGAGTGCACCATGAGAATGTGTCTCAAAGTCCTATGAGTCTCCACCCCTGATATCCTATATAATTTGTGTCTCTTAAATTATATTATCTGATAATAGAACATATATTTAAGAATATTTTCGTAGCACTTCTAGGTTATCATCATAGTGAGGAACTATTATAACCTTTCAGTGTGATAGCTACTCTTAGGATATTATCACTACCATGTTATGCAGAAGAACAATCATAATGTAATAAGGAGTTTATTAATATTAAAAACTATGAATACATGTTATCATAAAGTACACATAAGTTTTTTCTAGGGAATCAACTCTAATAGACTTCCACTTGCACTAGATCCAACTGCTGACAACCTTCTGTTCGCTAGCTCTCATATGATACTCATGCTTATGCTGATATAGGCCTTTAGTTAAGGGTTCTACCATGTTCTCTTTTTTGGGTACTCTTATTACTATAACTTCACCCCTTTGATAACAATCCATAAATAGATGATACTTCTGAAGTATATTCTTTATCCATTAGTGTGACCTTGGAACTTTTATAAGAAAAACCACTACAGTATTATCACAATAAAACATGATAGAGTATTTACTAATAGTTTCTATATCAATATACTTGAAAAAGTTTCATATCCAAATGGATTACTTGGCTATATCATAACCTACTATATACTCATACTCTACTATAGAATCAGTGAAAATTGGATGCTTGAACTCTTCCATATCCCAACTCCTCCATTGAGATAGAAAACATATCCTAATTGCGACTTCAGATCATTCTAATCTATTTGAAAACTAGAATCAGTGTAACCCTTGATGGCCATCTTCTCATTTCCTCCATAAACAAAGAACATATCCTTAGTTATTCTCAGATACTTGAGGGTAGCCTTAACAGTAGACCAATGTTGTTCTCTAGGATCTTCTTGATATCTTCTTATCATGCTTAATGCATAGTCAACATCAATTCTAGTACATAACATGACATACATGATTGATCCTATCACTGAAGCGTATAGGATATTACTCATTCTCTCTTTCTCCTGTTGTGTATGAGGACACATTTTCTTATAAAGATGTAAACCATGTGACACTTGAACCCATCCCCTCTTGGACTATTCTATACTAGATCTCTTTAGTATCTAGTCAATCTATATACTTTGACTTAGTCTAAGCAGCCTCTTAGATATATCATCAATGACCTTGATCCCTGAAATATAGGATGCTTTACCCAAGTCCTTCATGGAGAAACACTTGTTTAACTAGTCCTTAATAGACTGTAAGATTGATATGTTGTTTCCAATAAGTAATATTTCATAAACATATACTACTAGGATAACGGTTTCATTCCCACTAAACCTCTTGTAAACACATGGCTCGTATTCTTTCTTAATAATACAAAAAATATATAGCTTTATCAAATCGAATGTTTCATGACCTAGATTCTTACTTCAATCCATAAATGGATCAATGTAACTTGAAAATATTTTTGGAATCACCTGGAATCACAAAAACTTTTGGTTGTATCATATAGACATCTTTCTAAAGGTTCCCATTAAGGAAAGTAGTTTTTGATGTCTATCTGTCAAATCTCATAGTCATGGTAAGTTGTTATAGAAAGTATAAATATGATGGATTTAAACATGGGAAATTGTGAAAATGTTTCATCATATTCTATTCCTTGACACTATTTAAACCCTTTATCCACTAGACTTACATTATAGGTATTTAGTTTACCTTCCATATCCAGTTTTCTCTTGAATACCCATTTTCACCCTATGAGATTTACATCAACTGGAAAATTGACCAGAACCCAAACTTGGTTCTAATATGTGGAATCCATTTCAAAATTCATGGATTCTTTCCATATTTCATATTTTTATCTCTCTACTTTCTTTTTATAGGATATAGGTTCATTATTTTCAATCAATAATGAGTCACTATATTCAGTTACTAGAAAACCATATCTCTCTGGTTCTCTTACCTCTCTTGTTCTCCTACAAAATACTTGTGTTTTAGGAAATAATTATTCCATGAGGACCTATGAAATCTATTTCTATACCAAATATTGTGTATCTTGATCATCAACTTCATCAAAGTTGATCTTGATCTTGTTGTCCTTTTTGAGGATGTTCTCCCTCTCAAGAATGACGTCTAGTTTGGAGACATTCACTTTCTTGTCTGAGGGGTTGTATAAGTAGTATCCCTTTGTTTACTTGGGATACCATATAAAGATACACTTTGTACCTTGGGGTTCTAGTTTGTTTCATTTTAATTCCTTAACAAACACCTTGAAACTCCATACACATGTATGTGACAAAACAAGTTTCTTTCCACTCCATAACTCAAAGGGAATTCCATTTTCCACTTTAATTAGTACTCAGTTTAATGTGTATCCCACAATTTCTAATCTATATCCCCAAAAGTATAATGGAAGATCTACATGACTCTTTATCGACCTTACCATGTATAAAAAGGTATGGTTCCTCCTTTCACTAACACCATTCCACTGTAGTGTGTAAGGTGGAGTGAATTAAGATAGAATCTCAAACTTCTGAAGAAAGTCAATAAACTCTTAGTTAATATATTCCCCACCTCGATATGATAAAATATTCTTTATATTCTTTCCAAGTTGATTCTCTAATTCATATTAAATTCCTTAAATTTATTAAAGGACTCGGACTTATACCTCATCTAGTAAACATAACCATATCTTCTCATGTCATTAGTAAAAGTTCTGAATTAAGAATACCCACCTATAGATTCTACTGGAAATGGTCCACAAAAATCAATGTATACCAATACTAAAAGCTTTATTGACCTTTCACTCTATCCACCGAATGGTGATTTGTTCATTCTTCCTTGTAAACAAGCATGACATCTTTCAAGTGGTTTTAGCTTAGATGAGTCTAAATAAACATCTTGATAGATCTTTTTCAAATTCTTCTCATTAACATGACCAAGATGGCGATGCCATAGTTGGGTGTTATATGAGTCATGTGAACATGATTCATTATCAATTTACAATACTTGGTTTTCATAATTTAATACATAAAGACCATTATTTAAATATGTCATACCATAACATATGTTGTCTTTATAAAAGAAACAACTTTTATTTCCAAATTTTAAAATAAAACCATTTGAATCAAGGAATGATACAAAAATTATGTTCTTGGTAATAGTTGGTACGTAATAACAATATTTTAAAACCAAAATTATTCTTGTTGGAAATGAAAAGGTAGTAGTCACCAATGGATAGAGCAGTCATCCCCACACCATTATCAACTCACAGATCCACCTCTCCTCTAGAAATCTTTTAGAATCTACTTAGTTCATATATTTGGATATATATGTGAGCACCACAAGCTGTATCTAATACCCAATGTGTATATATTGAAATATTACACTTGATAATGAATGAACCTTTATATTCCCCTTGATTTTGGTTTCATTTATTCTTCCAGTGGCCTTGATTTCTACATGAAAAAAAAATACTACCTCTTTTTCTTTCCCTATCTATGGATCTTCTTCTTCTTAGAAGGATGGTGTTTGATAGTTTTAAACTTCTTATAAGTCTTGGTCCCCTTCATCGAGTTCTTCATTTTCTTACCCACTATAAGAACCATGGGTTTATCACACCCCATATCCTTATCCACTTGGAGAATTAAAGTAAGAAGTTTTGATAGACTCTTCTCATTATTGCTCATATTTTAATTAACAATAAAACTAGAGAAGGTCTTGGGAAGTGATGAAAGTATGAGATCTGTGTTCAACTAATCTAGGAATTTAATCCCTAAGATGTATAATCATTCAATGTATCTAATAAGTTTGACTATATGAGGCTCAACTAGCATAGAATCTCCATGATTATTTGTAAACAAATCATTGGATATATCATATCTCTCTTGTCTCACCATCTCTTGATTAAGATCCTGAAGTTGAGACATTATGCTATATGCATCCATGTCCTCATGTTTCTTCAAAAGCTTAGTGGTCATCGATGATAGAATCAAACATTGAAAATATGTAGCATCATTAAATTTTTTCTTATAGAGAAGAAAACTCTTCATCACTAGCCTCATTTCCAAGAACATCGAGAATAGGTTCTTCCAGCACATATAATTTCCTTTCATAGCGTAGGGTAATGCATAAGCACTTTTTTCACTCTTGGAAATTTGTGTCGATGAGAAGGTTATCCTTATCAAGTATGGATTGTAGTGATATTTTTGAATTCATTTTATTTTTGTTTCTATAAATAATATGAGTAGAGATATAGTTCTTTATATAGTAAAATTTTAGACCAAAAAATAAATGTTATATTTATTAATCTCCCGCTATTTTATTGAAACCCAATACCCCTTATCATTGGCTTCATAATATCTTGTTTCTTGGATATTCTAGTGTCAAGGATCCATATTCCCTTTCTCATTACCCTAATTTTTGTTGGTCAAGCAACTTGAATGGTTTTAGGTATGTATTTCAAATGTCAACTGCATTAACGCATAGTTCCTTGATTTGTTGTCTTGACTCCCCAATCCAAAAATCCTTAAATTTTATTTCCTCAACCCTTACCTCTCAGATACACTAAGTCCTATATTGGTAGTCAACCCTTGATGTGAACTAAGTAAATTCAACCTAAAAATTCATGTCAGAATTCTCCTATAATTGAAAGCACTCCAACTTTGGTTGGTCTAGCACTTTAAACTATGGTTCTATTTTAACTGAAGTAGTGGAAGGCTATTCCAACTTAATATATGATTGAGTGATTTTATCTTTTATGCATAAATTTCCAATTATTATCTTTATCACATGCTTTTTAATATTAAGTGGATTTACTTAATTGATTAACCATGTCATAGATAATATTTACTCATAGTTCTATCTTACATGATTGTTAATTCATTAATTCATGTGATCGAAACAAAACATCCATAATGAAATAACCATAAAACTTGATAGAAATAAAACAATAAAGCGGTATGATCATAAGATTTTACTAATAGTTAGTTTATCTAGTAGTTGATAAACTAATTGTTGACCTAGGGGGGAAACACCTTGAACCAATTAAGGTTCATATTGTAGTTGTCCACCTATCCACCTATGTATCTTTCTTGGATTGGTTTCACCTCAGCTCCAAACTTGAACCACCTCCACTAGCTTGGGAGCTCCATCCATTAAATATGATTTTACTCACATGCAGGTGATGGTAAAAGGGTTTACATAAAAGAAACCATGGGAACCCAGGCACGAACATAATGAGATGAGAGATGACATGCATGCCACAAATTTAATTTAATAATAAATTAAATAAAACCAATCACATACAAAAGAATGGTCTATTCTCGTGTTCATTGACATGCATGCAACGAATTACGCATTTAATAAAACTAGAATTCAATTATTAACCATTCTAATTTAAGATAAATCATTCTCGAATCAATTAATTATCTTATTTAATTAATCTATTATTTTATCTTAATTCTCAACTGAATTTACTTGATATTATCATCCATCATAATTTTAAACAAATTAAATAAATATATTTAAAATTAACTGTGTACATAAATATACCTTGGAGGAAACACGGTGAATACCAGTCTAAATCTATCCAACATGTATTATACTCATATATTGTTTACTCTTGTGACATATGGCATACATGACTTATCATGTAATTTTATGACGTGTACTATCAACTTAATGATTACATGAATTACATGATTTTTCTGTCATGTGTTATGCTTCAATGCACATAGAGTAATAACTATAATACAACTCATACATGATATGTAGATCTGAACATTATACAGAAATTAATTAAATGTTTATATATATATATATATATATATTAAAACTCATCACATGGTTTGTCATATCAACTTAATGACCCCATGTAAGCACATATTGATAAGGTTTACACGGTATAATAAATTAATTTTAATTATATGTAATCTGGTATAATTACATGGTGTGTACAGGTGAGCTATACAGTAGATACGTCTCTCACCATATATCTGAGGTAGATTCCTAGGGACTTAGTGTGTAAATAGTGACTCAAAAAAATTGGAGTACATGACACGTATAAGGGATACATAGCATGAGGTCTATAAGTTACATGGTCACCAGTCTGGTAGGCTGTGTATGAAAATACATGGCCTATATGTCACTTAAAGGACTATACACTGTGTATGTGGGCTACATGATGTGTACAATGGCTGACCATGCGTTAGGCTGGTTCGGCCAACATGCGATGTAAGAAATTAAATGCATCGTGTGTATTCAATACACACGATTTGAATTAATTATGAATTAATTTTAGGTGAATTGAACACTATTACATAGCTTGTAACTCTAGTTACATGGAATGTACTCTTTTTTTATATGTCCAGAATCCTCAGCACCTCTGAATGAGATCTTCGATTTTATTTCATTCATAAAATTAATCAATTTTATTAGATATATGAGAAATGAAATAGTATGAAGCAGATCTTGTAATTCAGATTAAATAATGATTAAAATTGAATTAAAAACTAAATGATAAAGGCATAAATCAATCAACGGTCTATTAAATAATTATAACTAATTATGTGATCGCTCTGATACCACTTGTAGGTTTTAGGTACAGAAGAAGTGTTTGATGGGTCATGTCCAAATTTTCTTTTATTTGTGATCGATGATCGATCTGAGATTTAAATGACAATAAACTCCGTGATCAACGTAACTGAATAAAAAAAGGTAAGGGATAAAATTCCAGAACTAAGCACCAGATTATCACATATTATTTATAATTAATTTAATTAAATAAATAATTACCTAGTGTGAATTCTTTCTTCATTGATGGATCTGACAACAAATCTATATTGTATGATCATTGTGTTGTAGAAATCAATAGCAGATTCCCTCTAGCATTGATCTTTACATGTTCCACAAATCTTTGAACATTATCATAGGAATCTCCAGATGTAGCATGGAAGATCCTATCACTTGCATTGTTTTCCTTCGATCGCCTCTAGAATCACTTCCAAATAATTATCCTTGATCTTTCTAGACTCGATAGTGGGAGGTGGAGGAAGATAGATCTCTATTCTTGGGTGATTTCTTAGAGAGGGATATCTCTATGGCTTGATAGGATCCTCTCTGGCTATTGTTGTGCACAACACAAAATGGATTGGCTCTATTGAAAAAATAATATAATTGGGTTTAAATACTGTTGGGGTTTAGAAATAAATATTTTCACAAGTGCCATTTAATATTTATTTAATCCCTTGTGAAACCCCATATCTAAAATAATAATATTATTAATATTTCCTCAACATGCGCTTAACTTTCAAATTAAAATAAATATTATTTAATCAAATGATATTCTATATATATTATTTCTCATCAGACCTAAAAACTCAGCCCTCCATTCCTCCATAATATTTATTGGGCCTTGAATAATGAATATTTATTTAATAAATAAATATCATTGTATTATTCGAAAATAAATAAATAAATATTATGTTCACTAAATAGAAAAATACATACTTATTACATATTATGCTCACGTTATATTCTCTTGAATAACTGGTGATTGAATATATACAATCAAGAAAATAAAAATAATTATTAAACTATATGTGGAAATAATATTTATTCAACTTTCTAAATAATAAATAATATTATATATATATTATTTAACTGAGATTCTAGATACACTTAGTGCATGACCCTCTAGGACTCTTTATCAGTGGCATTAGGTGGAGCATCCTAAAGTCCAAGGTTAGTATCTAGCAACACACCAAGGCACCCATTGATAAATAAGTTAATGTCTCAATGAAATAACAACTCATATGAATGCTTACTATGTAATATAATCCCTTTATCCCGATATCTCTAATCAAGCAGGTTGTACACTGGTGCCATCAAACTATGTTTTTGATGTCTCTTTCTTCGAATTTCTGGAAATTGAACTTGACTATAGAACATGATGGCCATGGATTTATTTAGGATATATCATTTTCATTAAAGGGACTAAGATATAAACCTCCATTAAAGAACAAAATGAAAAAAATCATTTCTCGTATTATTCATTAATGTAGTATTACTCGTGGCACGCCCAGTGTATCCTACCTCAACGTAAACATATGACATCGCAGTTTTCATCAATAAATAAAATTATGTGACTTATAATATTCATTAATAATAATATTAAAGTCTAAGGTTCAGTACACACATTTGAATATAGGAACATCCAATGACACATATGAATGTGTATTTCCTACTGACAGGTCTCGATCTCGTAATATTCTACAATGGATATTACCAAGGGTGTGTACCATGATAAGGTGACTCAAAGTCCTATGAGTCCCTAATAGCCTATATCTTTTGTGTTTCTAAAATGATATCATATGGATGTATAACATATATTTAAGAATAGTGTCTTAGTACTTTTGGGTTCTCATTATAGAGGGGAACTATTGTGACCTTTTAGTGTGACAGCTACTCTTAAGACATTATCACATACTATGTTATGCAGAAGAACAATTATTATGTGATAATAAGTTTATTAATATTCATAACTATGAATATAGGTTATCATTAAGTACACATAATTTGGTTTTTGAGCACCAACTCCAACAACAAAAGGTTCCCTGATAAAGTTGGATCACCAGGAAATCAAAATACCAATGATGAGTGTTCGAAGAATGAAGGGAGAAAGGCACAAAACACAAAAATGATCATCAAATGAGGGTTGTGTTTAGTTTACCATCATTGATGGAATCTGAAGAAAAAGGAGGATAATAAAATTATCAAAAATAAAATAATATCAAAGTCCTAATTTCAGGAAAATTAAATAATCAACAGGTTAAATCAACAATGAACAATCCAAAAATTAATTTTAAAATAATTAATTAGTGTTCATTTAAATAATCATGAACCTGGAATTATACCATAAAAATCAAAATCCCTCACTTAAATTAGATCAATTATTGGAGGATAATACATCTACAAGTGTTTAAGTTGAATAATTCACTGTGTTCTTCATCAGCTCTAAGAATTCCCACCTCCAATTTCCATCAATCAACAATCCTATAGTTTCTTGCCAATGGTCTCCCCTCCACCAAATCTATAGAGTTATGCAGTAAACCCTAGGATGTGGTCATAAAATTTATTAAATAGAGGAGGATTAGGTTTTAGAAAATTAATAGACAATAAATTAATTAATTTTTTATTTTTCTATTATTTCACTCAATACTGCACTTAAATGAAATGTATGACGTGCACAAAATTTATATCTCACCTAAGGTATAAAAAATATTTTGGATTTAATGATAGCCTTACTTTTCTCATCTAAGACTATCTTTTGGAGATATTAAATTATTTCTAAAAAACTATGTGCACATGATATATTATATTTATTATTTTTCATATATCAATACCAAGGCTCTAAAAGGCCTATAATTTTGTGCCAACTCCATACCTTGGTCTGAAAATATTTTTTAAAGTATTTCCAAAGTATCATACAACAAAAATAGAGTCGTTACATTCTCTCCACCTTTAGGTCTTTTCATTCTAAAAAAAACCCTGCTCAAAGAGATGAAGGTATTAAGATCTCATCTAGTTCTCCTAGTCCCAGGTGCTCTCCTGAGGATTATCATGCTGACAATGGACACGCACCAAGTGAATCGCTCGACCATGAAGGATATTCTATTAATGATCCTTGATTTCCACTGGGTACTTCAAAAATGTAACCCCATTATCAATGTACACCTCACCTCGATCAATAATGTTCAACCGATCATGCATGTATCACATCAACTATGACACATGGAAAACATCATGTACCCCGTCTAAATGTGGTGGTAAGGATAAATGGTGTTCCACTTCACCAAATTTACATAGTATATGGAAAGGGATAATAAATTTCAAAGATTTTTTGCATCCTTAGCCAAATCTTCATAGACCTCACCAAGGTGAGACCTTAATGACCAAAATGTCTCCATCATTAAACTACAAAGGCCTCTATCATTGGTTTTAATTAGAATTATGATGGCTTTGGGTAGTCCTCATCCACACCAGAATAATTTGAACCTTCTTTATTATCGCTTACACCAACTCTAGGCCCATAAGCATTGTCTCTCATGGATCTGTCCATTGTAGTGGTAACCTACAAGGTCTCTTATAAAAGGCCTTGAATAGTGTCTTACCAATCGTAGAATAGTAACTATTGTTATGCGAAAACTCTACCAAGGGTAGGTGATACTCCCAATTGTGGTCAAAATCCAACATGCAAGCCTATAACATGTCCTCCAAAACCTAAATGGTTCACTCTATTGTTGAAGTTGGTAGCCTAGAACCAACTACTTTGTACTTTATTCATTAATAAATACCTTATCACATCTTGATTGTTCTTACGTGTGACAATTCATGTGATAATGTCCTAAGGATAGCTATTGCACTAAAAGTTCATAGCGGATCTCTGCTATGATGAGAACCCAGAAGTGTCATAACATTGTTCTTGAATATATGTTCTATAGCTGGATGATGTTATTTAAGGGACACAAATAATACAGGCCATTAGGGGTGAAGACCCATAAAACTTTGAGGCACCTTCTCATGGTGTGCAAACTTGGTAATATCTTGGAGGATATTATGAAAATGAGACCTGCTAGTATGAAATCCACATTTCATAGTGTCATTGGATCTTTCTATCTACAAATGTGTGTATTGGTCCTTAGATTTTAAGATTATTATTAATGGGTATTACAACTCATGCACTTAGATGTATTGATGAAAACTGTGACGACACACTGTTCTCATCGAGGTAGGATATGTTGGGTGTGTCATGAGTAATACTATGTTAATAGATAATGTAAGAAAGTATTTATCCCTTCTGTTCCATAACAGAAGTAGATATCTCAGGCCCTTTGATAGTATTGATATAGACTAAATAAATCCATGGCCATAGTAAGGAATGGGAAAGTTCAATTTTGGGAAGTCAAAGAAAGAATAATCGAGCACATGGGTTGATGGCACCAGCATGCAACCTTCTTGATTTGATATATCAAGACAAAGGGACTACATTACACTGTAAGCATTCCTAGTAGGTGACATGTCATTGTGGTGTTAACTTGTTTCTCTATGTGTGCCTTGGCATGTTTCTAGATGATAACCTTGGACTTTAGGCAGGATCTGCCTAATGCCACTGAGAAAGAGTCCTAAAGGGTCACACACTAAGTGTGTCCAAGTATCTCAGTTAAATATTAATTTAACAAGTTGAATAAAGATTATTCTCGATTGTGGTTTAATAATTATTCAAGGATGCTTGATCGCATTTATTTCAACACTAGTTATTTAAGAGAATATATTGTGGGTGAAATAATATATTTATTAGTGATTAATGTAGTAATATTTATTTAAGAAATAAATAGTCATTATTCAAGTTCTAATAAATATGGTGGAGGAAATAAAGAAAATGGAAAAGTACACACCGTGTATATTAATATACACGTCGTGTAGTTTTTTTATGGATTTTTGAGAAATAATATTATTTATTTCATTAAATAATATTAGGTGTAATTCATTGGGAACATGTCAAGTAATAATAATAGTCAACTGTTATTATTAGACATGGGGTATTACTAAGAATTAAATGAAATTAATAAATGATTTCAGGTAATTAATTCATTTTATTATTCTAAGTAATTAAAATACCAATTATATAATTCTCATTATCCTATACATTTTTTGGGGGTTATGCACAATGGATCTAAAGAAATGTCTCAAGCCAAGATAGAATTATTTTCTTCCAAGAATTCTCTCAAGCTACGAGAGAGATCCTCCTCCACCAGATCAAGGAGAGCGCTTTGCAAGTAGCTCTCAAGACGATCGAAGGCGGACATCACAAGCAAAGTCTCTTTCATACTAGCACCCAAATATCCCTTCAACGACATCCATAGATACATGGATCATGTGTGGATCACCACTAGAGGAATCCTACACTTGGATTCTATGACGCAACGACGGATCACATTAGATTGTGACCAGAAACATCAACGGAGAGATAATTTCATCAAGGTAATTATTTTCTTTTAATTAAATTAATTATAACCAACATATGATGATCCTCTCTATGGTTTTGGGACTCCCCTATTTTCTTTAATTCATTGTTCTATTCTGAAGATCTGGAATTTTATTGTCATGATGGATCTCTGATGGATCACCATTAACGGAAAAAATTAAATTTGGGTACACCCACCAATGTGTTTCCACTGTGCTCGAAACCTACAAGTGGTATCAGAGCATTCATATCATTGATTATAATTATTTAGTTTCTCGTTGGTGATTTATGCATTTAATAATTTATTTGTTTCAATTCAAGTTAATCGTTCTATAAATTTGAATCACAAGATCTATTCCTCCTATTTTGTTTCTCATTCACCTTACAAAAATGATTTTTTCTTTTAATTTTGATTAAAATAAAATAGAGGATCTCATCTAGAGGTGCCAAAACTTCCTGGTCGTACAACACCAGAACACATGGTGTGTATTCAGCAATACACATAGTGTAGTATAGGTTCCATGCACTAGGATGGTCTTCCAAACCAGGCCGCGTCATTGGATTCTATATAAGTCTTTAAGACTCCATGTGTTGACCAGGAATAGGTGGCACATGGTTTCTGGATTACAAGCCATGTGGACCATTGAACACGGCATGTGGTCCCTTTGGGTTAGGGTTGAACCGTGTACCCCATACACAGCTTGCCCGGCTGGAAACTGTTTAACGCGGATACAAAATAGCGTGTGGCCCACTGAACATGCCATGTACTCTGAAGATTTCCGAAGTATATCTACAAACCATGTCCCCAGGCGTGTACTTTGGATGGACGGTGAACAAAAAGTACACACCGTGTAGTCGGAACTACATGTCATGTACTCATCCAAATTACGCATATTTATTAAAATTTATTATTATATTATAAAAACCCTTGAGACATGTACTATAGTGCGGGCATAAAACTGAGGCACAACACGTGATAGGTGTTTCATATATATGTGTTTAATTTAACATCTATGCAATGTTCATTTCTACTCATTGGGTAGTTATAAATGAGAATTCATTGGGTTTCCTCCAAGGTACAAGTTACGTACCAAGATAATTTTAAATGAATTTATTTGTTTAAAATTATGATGGATAAGAATCTCAAGGAAATTCAAAAAAAATGGTTTAAGATAAAAGGATTTATTAATTAAAGATAATTAATTGATTCAAGCGTAATTTATCTTAAACAAGAACGATTAAAGAATTGAATGCTAGTTTTATTTATGCGTAAATATCATTCCATGTATGGATGATCATGAGATAGGCCAAAACCTTTTTATGTGAATGTTTTTTTTTTAATTTATTTATTTAAATTAAATTTATTGGTCTGTGAGCCTTCTCCTCATTAATATATAGGGTCTGCATGCCCAAGGTTTCTTTTATGTAAAACCCCATTTTACCCCTCACCTACGAGTGAGATAAAATCATATGTAATGGATGGAGCTCCCAAGCTAGTGGAGGCAGCTCAAGTTAGGAGCCAAGGTGAAACCAATCCAAGGAGATACAAAGGTGAACAGGTGGAAAGCTGTAAAAATAAACTCAAAAGGTTCAAGGGGTTTCTCCCCTAGGTCTTGGGTTAGTTTATCAACCATTAGATAAAATAACCAATAAAACAAGATCATGATCATACCATTTATTTTATTTTTGTCAGTTGTATGGTTTAGTTATTGTGGGTGTGTTTTCACGATCACACAATTAATGAATTAAACAAGCATGCAAGATGAAACTAAAATAAGATTGGTTTATGCGTAAATATTATCTTAGAAATGGTTAATCACTAAAGTATATACCACTTAATATTAAAAATCATATAATAAAGATAATAAAATGGAAATTTATGTATAAGGATAAAATCTCTCAAATAAATATTAAGTCGGTATAGCCTTCCATAATCTTGGTTATAATCGAACCATAGTTCAAAGTGCTTGAGCAACCCTAGTTGGGGTGATTTCAATTATCGAGGAATTATAATGCAAGGTTTTGGGTTGAATTGACTTGGTTCGCATCAAGGGTTGACTGCCATAGCAGGACTTGGTGTGACCAAGAGGCAAAGGTTGAGGAAATCCAAAATAAAAGGATTTTAGGATTGGGGAGTCCACTCAGTGGATCAAGGAGCTGCGAGTTAATACAGTTGGAATTTGGAATGCCTACCTAAAACCCTTAAAGTTTCTTGACCAACCCTATTTTGGGTAATTATAAGGGAAATATGGATCCTTTCCACTAGAATATTTAGGCAAAAGAATATTCTGCATTCAATAGTGAGGGCTATTGGATTTCGATAAAATAGTGGGAGACTAATAAGTATTAAATTATTTATTTGTATCAGTTTTATCATGATAAATTACTAAACCTTTTCTCGTCTTAATTTGTAGAAATGGAAAGAAAAATGAATTCAAACATACCATTTCGAACCATACTTGAGAAGGAAAACCTTCTCACTGGCACCAGTTTCTAGGAATGGCAGAGGCATTTACGCGACATCCTTCGCCACGAGAGGAAATTGTATGTGCTGGAAGAGCCTATTCTAGTTGTTCCTAGAAAAGAGGCCAGTGATGAGGAACTATCTCTCTATATGAAACATATGTATGATGCCACATATTTCCAATGTTTCATGTTATCGGCTATGTCTAATGATCTCTTGAAGCAACATGAAAACATTGTCGTGTATAGCATGATGTCTCACCTTAAGGATCTCTATCAAGAGAGAAGGCAAGATAGGAGAGATATGAGATCTCAAATGCTTTGTTCACAACTAATCTTGGAGATTCTATGCCATATGTTCCTCATGTAGTCAAGCTTATTGGCTACATTGAACGCCTGGATATCTTAGGGATTAAGTTCTCGGATGATTTGCGTACATATCTCATCCTATCATCAATCCACAAAATCTTCTCTAGATTTATTGTCAACTAAAACATGAGAAACAATGAGAAGAGTCTATCGAAACTTCTGACCTTAATTCTCTAGGTAGATAAGGAAATGAGGCATGACAAAACCATAGTCGTTATGGTGGATAATAAAAGGAAGGACAAGGCAAGGGGTCCAAGGATTCATAAATGGTCTAAATCCCCTGAGCACCATCCCTTAAAGAAGGGGAAGATCTAGAGGCAAGGCAAGGAATGGGAGGTGGTATGTTTTTCATGTGGCAAGCAAGGCCACTGGAAGAGGAACTGCACCTAGAAGCATGGGAATGCTAAAGGTTTGTTCGTTATCGAGTGTAATATTTCAATTTCTACACATTGGGTATTAGATACATCTTGTGGGGCTCACATATCTATTCAAATGCAGGAACCAACTATATTTAGAAAGATTTCTAGAGGATAGGTGGATCTTCAAGCTACCAATAGCATGAGGCTGGCTACGTTGGCCATTGACGATTACCATCTCTCATTGCCAACTAGAATTCTTTTGGTTTTATGTAACTGTTATTATGTTCCTAGTGTTACTAAAAACATAATTTATGTATCTTGTTAGGATATGGATGGATTTATTTTCAAATTTGGAAATAAGGGTTGTTTCTTTTATAAGAAAAACATATGTTATGGTATGACACATTTAAATAATGGTTTGTATGTATTAAATTACAAAAACCAAGTGTTGGAAATCGATAACAAAACAAATTCACATGACTCATATAACACCCAGTTGTGGAATCACCATCTTGGTCATGTAAATGAGAAGCGCTTGACAAAGCTCTTCGAGGATGGTTATTTAGACTCTACTGAGCCAAAACCACTTGATAGGTGTCACACTTGTTTACAAGGTAAAATGACCAAGCTGCCTTTCGGTGGACATGGTGAAAGGGCCACAAAGCTTCTAGGATTGGTGCACATGGATGTGTATGGACCATTTTCAGTAGAAGCTATAGGTTTATGTTCTTACTTCATTACTTTTACTGATGAATTGAGTAGATATGGATATATCTACTTAATGAGGTATAAGTCAGAAGACTTAGAGAAATTTAAGGAATTCAAGAATGAAGTAGAGAATTAGCTTGGTAAGAAGATAAATAAGCTTCGATCAGATCAAGGTAGAGAGTATCTGAACCAAGAGTTCATCGATCTTCTACAGAAGTTTGGGATTCTATCTCATCTCACTCCTCCTTATACACCACAGTGGAATAGTGTTAGTGAAAGGAGGAACCACACCTTTTTGGACATGGTGAGGTCGATGATGAGTCATGCAGATCTTCCATTATCCTTTTGGGGATATGCATTACAAACTGAAGCATACACATTAAACTGAGTACCAACTAAGGTGGAAAATGGAATTCCCTCTGAGTAATGGAATGGAAATAAACCCATTATGTTTCATACACGTGTATGGTGATGTGAGGCATTTGTTAAGGCCTTATCAGGAAATAAACTAACACCCTGGGGCATGAGGTGTATCTTTATAGGATATCCCAAGGAAACAAAAGGATATTACCTATATAACCCTTCAGATAATAAAGTGATTGTCGCTAAAAAATCTGTAGTTCTTAAGATGGAGCACATACTCAAAAAGGATAGTGGGAGAAGGATTGACTTCGATGAAGTTGATGCTCAAGATACACAAGAGTTGGTACAGGAATGAGTTCCATAGGTCCTCGTAGAAGAGGTTCCAGAAAAACAAGTACTTCTTAGGAGATAAAGAGAGGTAAGGGAACCAAAGAGATTTAGTTTCCTATTCATCGAGGATGGTGAATCATTATTATTGGACAGTGATAAACCTCTCTCCTACACAGAAGCAGTAGAAAGCTTAGAAGCTGCAAGATGGCTAGAAGCTATGAATTATGAGATGGATTCCATGTATCAGAACCAAGTCTGGGTTCTGGTCTATGAGCCAATTGATGTAAATCTTGTTAGATGAAAATGGGTATTCAAGATAAAGTTGGACATGGAAGTTCAAGTTAGCACCTATAAAGCAAGGCTAGTGTCTAAAGGATTCATACAGCGTCAAGAAATTGAATATGATGAAACCTTCTCACCAGTTTCCATGTTTAAATCCATAAGAATCATACTTGCCATAGAAGCTTACCATGACTATGAGATTTGGAAGATGGATGTCAAAACATCATTCCTTAATAGGATTCTTCATGAATATGTCTATATGACACAACCAGAAGGGTTTGTGACACAAGGTGAAGACAAATGGGTTTGCAAGTTGCAAAAATCCATTTATGGATTAAATCAAGCATCTAGGTCATGGAACATTTGATTTGATGAAGCCATAAATGAATTTGGTTTCATTAAGAATGAATGTCAGTTATGTGTTTATAAGTGATTTAATGGGAATGCAGTCGTTATCCTAGTAGTATATGTTGATGACATATTACTTATTGGAAATGATGTATCAGTCTTACAGTCAGTTAAATATTGGTTAAACAAGTGTTTCTCCATAAAGGACTTAGGTGAAGCAGCCTACATTCTAGGGATCAAGATCATTCGTGATAGATCTAAGAGGCTTCTTAGACTAAGTTAGGGTACATACATTTACCAGATACTAAAGAGATTTAGCATGGAACAATCCAATAGGGGATTGATTCTAGTGTCACTTGGCCTACATCTTTTTAAGAAAATGTGTCCTCAAACACAACAGGATAAAGATATAATGAGTAAGATACCATACGCTTCGACTATAGGATCCATCATGTATGTCATGTTATGTACCAGACTTGATGTTTCCTATACACTGAGCATGGTAGGCAGATATCAAGCAGATCCAGGAGAACAGCATTGGACTTCTGTTAAGACTATCCTTAAGTATCTGAGAAGAACTAAGGATATGTTCTTATTGTATGGAGGAGATGAGGAGATTGTCATCAGAGGGTATGCTAATGCTGGTTTTCATATAGATCGAAATGATCTAAATTCGTAATCTGGATATGTTTTCTGTCTCAATGGAGGAACTGTGAGTTGGAAGAGTTCAAAGTAACCAGTTTTTGTAGATTCTATAGCAGAGTCTGAATATATAGCGACTTCTGATGCATCCAAGTAAGCCATATGGATTTGGAACTTTGTTCAGGAGCTTGATGTGGTGCATAGAAGTAAATATACTATCACATTGTATTGTGATAATACTACAGTAGTGAATCTTGCAAAAGAAACAAGGTCACATCAACAGACAAAGCACATTCTACGAAAGTATCACCTCTTGAGATATTTCTATCAAAGGGGTGAATTTGCAGTGAGTAGAGTATCCATGGAAGAGAATGTATTAGACCCCATAACTAAAGACCTGTCTTAGAAGAAGCATGAATATCATGTGAGAGATAGAGTGTTAAAGGTTGTTAGTAGTTGGCTCTAGTCCAAGTTGGAGTCTGTTAGAGTTTGTGGCCTAGAACCAACTAATTTGTACTTTAATTCGTTAATAAATACCTTATCACATCTTGATTGTTCTTCTGCATGACAATGCATGTGATAATGTCCTAAGGATAGTTGTTTCACTAAAAGGTCATAGCGGATCCCTGCTATGATGAGAACCCGGAAGTGCCATAACACTGTTCTTGAATATATTTTCTATGGTCGGATGATGTTATTTTAGGGACACAAATAATACAGAACATTAGGGGTGAGTACTCGTAAAAATTTTATGCACTTTCTCATGGTGTGTACCCTTGGTAATATCTAGGAGGATATTATGAGAATGAGACCCACTAGTAGAAAAACCACATTTTATAGTGTCATTGGATGTTCCTATCTGAGGACGTGTGTATTGGTCCTTAGACTTTAAGATTATTATTAATGGGTATTACAACTTGCACACTTAGATTTATTGACAAAAACCATGATGACATGCTATTCGCAGTAAGGTAGGATATGTTGGGTGCATCACGAGTAATACTGCATTAATAGATAATGCAAGAAAGGATTTGTCCCTTACGTTACATAACGTAATTAGATATCTCAGGCCCTTTGATGGAATTGATAAAGTCTAAATAAATCCATGTCCATGGTAAGGAATGGGTAAGTAAAATTTCGGGAAGTCAAATAAAGAATAATCGAGCACATGGGTTGATGGAACCAGTATGCAACCCGCTTGATTCGAGATATCGATACAAAGGGATTACATTACATGGTAAGCATTCCTAAGAGGTGACACTTCATTGTGGTGTTAACTTATTTCTATATGGGTGCCTTGGTGTATTGTTAGACACTAACCTTGGACTTTAGGCAGGCTCTTCCTAATGCCACTAAGAAAGAAGCCTAGAAGATCACGCACTAAGTGTGTCTAAGTATCTCAGTTAAATTTTAATTTAACAAGTTGAATAAATATTATTCCCAATTGTGGTTTAATAATTATTCATGGATTCCTGATCACATTTATTTCAACACTTCATTCTATTCCGAATATCCGGTGTTTTATTATCGTGATGTATCTTGGATTGATCGTCATTAATGGAAAAAATTAAAGTTGGGTACACCCACCAACACGCTTCTGCTGCACTCAGAACCTACATCTATATGGTTATCTGTATATGGGTGGAATGTTGTTCTCATACACAATTGATTCATAAAATCCTGATGAAATACTCTCCATAATCAATATGTGAAGTGAGAATCATGGTCCAAAACAATAATTAATGGAACTCCATGAATTTGTACTATCTCCTACACATATAGGCATCCCAAACACTCCACTGAACTCTAATCTTGGATGGAAAGGAAGTGGGATGAATTTTTGTGTGGTTATAAAATCACCAAAATAGCATCATGACCTTTAGATGATCATGGAAGTCCCATCACAAAATCCATGTAGATGACATCCCACTTCCACTACAACACCTAAAGGGGTTGGGATGAACCCACTGGTACCTGATTCTTAGCCTTCACCTACTAACAAGTGAGGCATTGAGAGATGAACTTAGCTAAACTCTACTTCATCCCTGACCATTAAAACTAAATTTTAAGGTCTTGATATATCTTTGATATTCTTGGATGTACCACTAAGGGGGGATGTATAAATCTCCCGAAGAACCTCCTCTCACAGCATGACTAGTTCAATGTCAGTCATTTAAAAGAGATGATGTGCTACCCACCTTCATAAAATTCACCAAAAGCATGCCCTTTGGATATATAGTCATGCAAAAACATCAATGAATATCTCTAAACTATGCTTCCCTGATGCACAGAAGAAGTAGTGGGGTCAAAAACATTGATTGGAGCTACAATTCTCCACACTCATCTATAAGGATCAACTATAAAGAGGTCAACTACTCTACTTTCACACTTAGTAACTACAAACATAATTTATTACTAAGAGAATATTCCACTATGTAACCTTTTAGAGGAGTATAGACTATCTTAAAATCATAGTCTTATAAGAACTCCATCCAATGTCTCTACCTCAGGTTAAGGTCTTTCTATGAGAATATATACCTAATACTCTTATGGTTAGAATAGATGATGAATCACTCTACCATAAGATAGTGCCTCCAAGAATTCATGGTGAAAAATACTCTTGGAAGAGCTAAATCATGAATCACATAATTTTACTCGTGGGGTCTCAGCTATTAGGATCCATATGTAATCACCACCTCTCTTTACATTAGATCACATCCAAACCCAAATATGAAAGCATCGTATAACACCGCGTAATCAACACCCTCCTTTGAAAGTCTCAAGATGGGGCACTTGTTAATCTCTATCATAGCTTCTGAAAAGCTTGTTTACACTTCTCTATCCACATGAAAGGTAGCCACTTTCAAGTCAAGGTAGTCATTTTTTCCATGATCCTAGAGAAATTAGGAAAGAATCTATGAAAATAACCTACCACCTAAGGAATATATACACCTAAGTCGTGCTATTAGGTGGATCCCAAGCTAGAACCGCCTTAATATTTGTTAGGTCTACTCCCACTCTCTCCTCTAAGATAACATTTCCTAGGAATTCAACCCCCTAAATCCAAAATTAAAAATTCTAGAGCTTCCTATAAATCATGTTCTCTAGGATTATGTCTAGGATCATACTCAAATGTCTCGTCTACTCTTAATTTTATGTTGAGTACATGAGGATGTCATCTATGAAGACTACCATGAACCGGTCCAAGAAGGGCATAAAGATTCAGTTCATGAGTCCCATGAACACTATTAGGATGTTCATTATGTCTAAAGGCATCACCAAGTACTCATAGTAACCATAGTGGCATCAGAATTCCATATTTCATATATCATCCTCTCAAGTTATGATATGGTGATAGATTGAACTAAGGTTAATATTTTAAAAACACTTCAACCCTTTAAACTGGTCAAAGAGGTCATCAATTCTCAAAAGTGGATACTTATTCTTAATATTCAATTGAATCTAGCAATGATAATGCACACATAAACTCAAAATCTCATTCACCTTCTTGGAAAATAGCATGGTGAATACCTAGGGGGACACACTAAGTCCAAAAAATCCCTATCTTTATAGATCCTCCAACTGGAACTTCATCTCTCACAAATCTATGGGTGACATCTAATATATTGGCATAGATATTGAGTTAGTCCCTGGGTGAGACTATAAAAAAGTTTATCTATTGATGGGAAGGTAATCCCAGCATGTCCCCTTGTAATATTTCCCCATAATCCTACACTATTATAGGAAACTAAAGACCCATAGTATATAATTCTTTAAGGATCATATTATCCATCTGATGAGAAATTACCTATATCCTTACACATATGTGCCCAGCTTACTCTACTTGATTTTATTTCTTGCCAATGAAGGAAAATCTCATCCCATATATCCATGCACATTGTATCTTATGCCTGAAATAATCAATCTATGTATGATCTTCAAAGAGATGCTCCATACCTAGGATGACATAATAAGTCCTCATCGTGGATATCAATAGATCACATGTGAATATCTATCCTATAAGAGTTAGGTGACACTATTGGAAAAATTATATGATTGCCTAATCTTTCCCAGTATGAGCCTCTAATTGCAAAGGTCAAGATAAAGGCTCCACTATAATCTAAAGGTCCCAAATAAGGGATGCGACAAAGAAATAGTGGCATATACTTGTTTCTATCAAAACTACAACTAAATTATAGAAGACATATATTATACCTTGGATCATACCTAGAGCCTCTGGTTCATAAGTGTCCATAACCTGTAGTTATCCATGTCCCTAACCACTAGATGCCTGAACCTAGAATATACCATATAGAGATGGTAGAGGTGATAATGGATCATAACATCAGACACCTCCCACTACCCTCCTAGCCCCTCTACCACACCCACCACCCTGCGGACATCCATTCTTAAGACACTACCTTTACCTTAACAACCCATTGACCATCTCTCTTTCCACTACATGATGAGTTGGGAAATACCATGTGATATGGCCTCTCCTATCATAAGAGAAGCACTGATCCTACCATGGATAGATATAACCTTCATGAGGGCCCTAGGAGGCTAACCTTCCGTCCTAAGACTACCTCTAAAGCCACCTCACAAACCTGGATCCCTGAGTTTGATATCAACTATCAACTTATGTGGTCTCGTCTCTAGAGTGTCTATTACCAAAACAAATGGTTGGTGACTGCTCTGCTAAGAATATTTCCCTAACCAAGGCATACTCTATCACCCAATGTAAGAATGGATGCAAAGATATACCACTCTAGCTTAGATATCTCGGCGAGGGCCATTATCAATGGTCTGTTATCAAAAGTACCCATCATGAACCATATCCATGGAATAACTTGAGTGGTTGGTAAACCTCAACAGGTACTCTATAGCTACCATGGTTCTTTTATAAATCTCTATAATCTCCTATATACACAATATATGCAATATTTCTGGATAAAACCTCTCTCTAAATAGGTGCTTTAACTCTGTCTAAGTGAGAGTCACCTCATTGTGCATATCCATTATCAATCTCCACCATCACCATGTTGGTCCATGGAGAAGGGTTTTTGCTAAGAACACCATCTAGATGGGATGGGTCCTAAATAGGTAAAAAAAATTCATTACTACCTTAAGTCATTACTATATTGCATGGGGTTTTATCTCGCCTTGAAACCTAGGTGGTCTCTACCTTTGGATCTTGTGAAGTGTCCTCAACCTATGTGCATAATTTTCTAATACTATTGGAAGAATCAGAAACTCAATGGGTATAGGTACTATCAAAAATCCACCCATAGGAACCACCTCTAATAAAGGTCCCTAAATTTAGGCCTCATCACTAAGTGGATCATCATCACAATCCTACTACAAAATCATAGTTGTTTTTCATTATGGAGGTATCCTAAAATAGTCAAGATACACCATGTTTAAGAGAGAATGTATGGGGAATTGACTCAAAAAGTTCATAGAAACCACAACCCATTAATAATGATGAATGTACCAATTTTTACCCAACAACTAGTTCCCACATGTATCAAGTGAACAAGAAAATTATTAGGGACTTGATGAATGGATACATTGACTGTCGCACTATCACTAGTTTCTCTATCTTGAGAGCCAAACTCGAGACACTTTAACACTTTTTCCCTAGTTCCCAAACTAGTCATATAGTTAAATTATCTCTAAACTTAGTTCCAAAGGTATCTTATGCTCTCATATGACTCTGTCATGAACTAACCCATTGGGGTCCTCATGGTCGGTAGTAATCCAAGTGTGACACACCAAGCCTGCCTCCAATAGGACAAGGGATGATGACTTACGCTGAGTATGCACATCACATGCATGGGAGGCCTTATCCTAAAGTGCTTGTACACATGAAAACATCTCCATACACAAGTATAATGTAGAAGTTAAATAACCAATACTATAAATGCATTCATAAAATCTAATCCCACATCAGAGTATGAAAAAAGGGTAAAAAAAGAAAAAGGTTCCAAATACAATCCCATCAATACTGTAGAGGATTCTGACCTGATAATAAAAGGGGGCATCTTCCAAAAACATCTTTGGGATCCATCTAAGATATATCTATCCCAATTAAGCTCCACCTACTCTTGGTCCACTTAGAACTCTATTAAAAGGTTTATTGTTTATATAATACATGACATGTTTAGGTAGAGCCCATGAATGGGTGAGTATAAACATACCTAGTAGAACACCCATAAATCACTAAACATAAAGAATAAAAGAGGGAGACAACTCTAAATCACAAAATTAAGGAAGATAAAAAAGATAACCCAAATATGATTAAGGAAGACTACAAGTTTTATGGTGAGGTTTATCCTCACTGCTAGCCTAGGGATTCTACACAAGGATCCAATGCAACACTCTTCTGAGGGAACTCACGCTTCAAGTCCTTCAAACACTGATGGCACTTATCTTAGAGATCACACTCATCAGGCCTTGACATGTTGAATCACAAACTAGAATACATAATATGTTGATACAAATATAGGGGATCACACTCAGGTCTAATGGGGTATATCTAACCCTAATTGGAATAATGCACTATGAAGGGGTTTGTACACCCTCAAAGTTAGATATGAGATACCTAACCCTACCTAAGGAATAAAGTAATAGAGGATCACACCATGGTCCTCACAGAGGGATGTATGGCACTATCTATAACTAACTTTCATAGGGGATCACACATATTATGAATGGGAAGGGATGTCTCACTATACCCTAAAAGGATTGGATCAAGGAAATTCACCCATTCATAACTGAAACAATACTAATGAAATCAAGGGATCCAACCTTCTATGAAGGATTACATGGCATCTACAAGGGGGTACATGGTGTATCTCACTAAGTTTGGATATACTCGTGTCCTTCCATCTCACACGGAATGTTCTTATTTAGATATATGGAATGTATTATTAAAACATGGAATGTAGAGGTTATCCTTGTACTTGGTCATGTGTTTCCTACCCATGTATGTGTACTCTTCAAGGTACATGGAGTGTGCCCTGGCACACACAGTTTGTGGAGTCACATGGATTCCTAGACATGTACCCCCTGTATACACTGATTTGGACGGATAAGGATCACACTGCATGTGGGTCCCCCACACATCATGTGATATTTAACTTCCACATAAACCCTATCTGTAACACCCCGAGCTTCCACGATACGCTTCTCTTTCAATAATGCAATAGCTGGCATTGTACGCAAGTTCGAGATTCTAACACACTACGACCAATCAAAGTAGCAGTTATGAATAGTAATACCCACTTTTTGAAATTATATAAATTTTATATTTCAAAATGGACTTCATTTTTGTATTCGGAATATCGAAATTATCCAAAGTTGAATTTTTTGTAATTTTCTGAGAACTTCCAATTTTTTATGAATAATGAAAAATACTTAAAAACAACTTTTTTAATCAAAATAATTAATAGTGATAAATTATACTATTGAGTGGTTTTAAAGTATAATTAGAATATATTTTTACCATTTTATCCAATGGTGGTCATTAGAATTAATTTCACTTTGAAATTGGACATAAACAATTGTCAATCTTTTGATATATATTGTTTCTTAAAAACACGCTATTTGTTGTGACAGCGGGAATTAATTATGAAATTAATTAATACAACTTATATGTTTGGAATTTTGTAAAATAGACAACATTTTTGAATTCAGAATATCAATTATAGCTTAGGGTGAAATTTTGGCACTGTTCTGAAAAACTTCAATTTTTGATGAATAGTGAAACCACTAAGTGGTAGTTAAAAAACTGATTTTTCATTTAAATGAAACATTACCACTTCTGTGATTTTATTTTCAAAAATCCGACATACATGGTTGTCATTAGGAAGTAAAATTTTGTTCAATGAGATTAAAATAATTTTTTGGTGAATAGTAACTTTTAAGTTTAATTAATCGCGATTAAAGGTAATTAGTGAAATTTAAGGTAAATATAATGTTATAATAATAGGAAATGACCTTTAAACTTGTAATACCACTATTGGATGTGTCATGGGTGACCACGAAAATCCATGGGTCAACTTGGGGACCCCATGGAGCCACTTTGGTAGGAAAATGACATAAATAACTTTCTATTTAATGTTAAAATAAAAAGGTCACAAACAAGAGTTGTTTTACTAAAACAATTTTTAAATGGGGTTATAAAAGTCATATTTTTTACTATAAATATTCATTATAAAGCTAAAAATATTTCCTAAATCATGATATTTTTTTATAATTTTTAGACATTAAATAAATAAAATTATTTATGACACCATGATGATGCAGCGATTACCTCATTAATTAACGATTTAAATAAAATGAAAAGATAATGTAAAATCTAAGACTTACACTTGTCAAAAACCTATTGGATGAGTAGATTTCGAACCCTTATCACCTTATCCTAGAAATATATAATTGTGGGACCTTTAGAATCCGAAAACACATTTTATAATAATGTAACATTTCAATCATTCCAAGAGTGTCCCTTCTCTCCTCTTATAAAAGGCCCCCACCACTACCACCTTACTCACACCTTCAAAGACTTTTGGCTCGGCCAACCTCTGCCCAAATACTCTCCCAACTTCCCTCACTTACTCCTAGAAGCCTCACTTTGGGCAGAATTCTTCCCAAGGAATCCTTTGTCTCAAATCAAAAGAGTTACCCGATTTTAAGGTAATGTCTTCTCTAATGTTATTTTGTTTTATTTTGCTTCTCCATCCCCTTAAACTCTTTTTATTCATTTCTTTTGTAACAAAACCAGTATCCTCAATATACTAGTATGTTGTTATAAGAAGTATTATAGCTACACTTACACACACCAACATCTAATGGTTAAAGAACATACTGTTTCTGTGGATGGTGAATTTATGCCTCACGAAACGATGATTGTTCAACACTCATATAACACCTTCAAAGGTGGCCATTAAGATGTCACTATATTTATATATGATATATATTATGTTTATGTTTTTCTTATGCTTCTGTATTTCTCATTTATGTCATACCTTTATGATTTCCATTATGGGTAAACGCGATATTTTCATTTTAGGAAGTGCGGACTACCGCCCCCTCAAAGTGATTTGAATCGTTAATTCCATATGTGGGATGTATAAATGATGGAGTAAATGTTATTATAAATTATATTATACTGGAATTATAATATACCTTTATATAATTATAACTTCATTCCATTAAATATGAAATGGAAATGAAAGTAGCGTTCATGCGTACGTACGGCTTACCGTCACCATGAACAGTGCATTTAATTTCTTACCACTAAATGTTAAGTAATATTATGAATGAATTTATATACTGGATATATATGATATATATGATATCTACATCATGAATATAATTCTGGAGATAATGGATATTCTACCACATAAACAACTTGTAATTATAAGAAGTTTATTGTTGACTCAAGTACCAAATATCGACAAAACGACTATTATTAACTTAAATAATTACATAGTGTTCATAACATGGTAATAAGTGATATAAAAAGGAATAATGAACTTGAAAAATGATCTTAAGAAAGTATATATTAACTCTAGTTTATTATTCATGAGGTTAGAGAACGGTCGAGTCAAGTCGGACACAAGGTAAGGGAACTTCTTAACCCAATTTCTATTCTTTGGGTTAATCTCCTTCTTTCAAATTATGTCATGGTATTATTATGTCCTATCTTGTATTTTTACTTTATTTATGTGTACTTATAGTGAATACACATAATATATCTACTTTATTTTAAAAAAAAATTATCTTTGTAAGGGTCTTCATCTCAATCTCCTTTCATTGAGGAATATTTTGTTTTATACACAACTTTCTTTTATACGGTGTATAAACCCCTTTGACTTTTACTTTTATTCAAAAAGAATCTTTTTATACGAAGTGTTTTTACTAAATGACAAAAGGAATGTTTTTTTCTTACGTATGCAGCGACAACGACTTCTCCGCCACCGTGACTATTATTTGAGTTTCGGCTTCCTCTACAAGCCATAATTTTTTTTAAAATGAAAAATAAATACCAAGTTTTAATTTTCTTTCATTTTGGTATTGAAAATGGTTTTGATAAAGTTTTTATTATATCAATGTGTTGTATTGATATCATGTGATTGAAGTGTGTAAATCTTATGTTTCCTTTATGCATGTTTTATGTGATACAATTATGTTATGGTTTATGATATGTTTAAACCTGTTCATATGAGGAATGCATTGGACTTAATAAGTGATGGGTGGAGCCCACTATAGCTCCTCGATGCATCGGCAATTCTCATGAGACAAACTAGTGTCTTGGCACGAGGCCTTGACAAAATCTTATTTGTAGTCTTGGCACGAGGCCTTGGCTACGTGGTTATGATAGTCTGGCATTATGCATTCCATCATTATGAAAGTGGTTATTGATATTGCATGTGATTATTCAACCAGTAGAATATCCATGTGAATAGGTAAATGACATTATTTCATTTTACTTTTGCCATATTATGTTGAATTTCAAGTTTAAAAGGCTTTTGTTTTACATTGCCTTAAATGTTTATGTTTATGAAAGCTTCCTCTATATTGTTATCCTTACTGAGCATCTGAGCTCACCCCTTTCAATGTTTTAATATTTTCCAGGATGTGAAGAAGTATTTTATGAATGACCTGCAGGGATAGTCAGAAGAGGATATGAGTGTGGACTATGGAGACTTTGTTATTGTAGTTTTTCACTTTATGATGTAATGTGACATTTATGAATGTATCTAGTGTTTCCAAAGCTACTAAACTAATCGGTCTTTCGAGACTTGATCTTTTGTGATCATGCCAATGTTACGAAGTAATGCACCGACTCTGGGTAGCTGGGGTCAGGGCACTACAGTTGGTATCAGAGGCAGTTTAGTACTAACCTTGGAAGCTAGATTTAGATAAACTCTGATTAGAGCACATAGCCCAAAGATAGACTTTTAGGATTAGTATAGAAGAACTTCCTAGAATTTTGTTGTTATAGAGATTTTGTGAGTTTTCCGAGCAATACATCCCTCTCTGGATACGAGCAGGTAGAGGCGGCTCTGGCACAGATGTACCTAGGGGTAAAACTCGAAAACACTTCTTTGAGCTAGACTCGAACGGGAACTGGTGCACGACAACGGGCCTTGCTGCACTCTTGGTTACGACACTCCCAGGGGATATGCTTAGGATAATTCTCATTTTCTTTACAAACCACTATGAAGGGTTATGAGTATATACTTCCTCAAAGAAAAAATTTTTATGGATTATATCCATAAATAGTTCAATTTATGTTAAGTATTTTACAAGTGTGGAATTATGTATTTTGATTCATAAACTAATCTAGTTTATACCATTGTTTATAAATGGCGCCTAGTGGAAGGAATGGAAACCGTATCAATGCACGCACTCCGTGTAGGGATTGTCCTCCTGCTCAAGATAATTATTATGGAGCTGGAGATACAACTGGTGCTAATAAACTTATTACCATACTGGGACAACTCATTCAAGTTATGAATAATAACCTTACTCGTCTGGAGCACCCTGATCCGCAATGTGGAGGATCAATGTTAGAACGCTTCATGAGGCAACAACCGCCAACATTTAATGGGGGTACAAATCCATTAGTAGCTGAGCAATGGATAAACTCCTTAGAGAAAATATTCCACGCCTTGGGCAGTAGCGAAAGGGAGAAGGTTGTCATGGCAGTCTACCGCCTCACTGAAGATGTCGATCAATGGTGGTTGTTGATTCAAAACACAAAGGAAGATGATGAAGTATAAAATATGGAATGGAGGGAGTTCAAAGATCTTTTCCTAGAAAAATACTATCCTCATGACCATCGAGCAGATATGGAAAGACAATTTCCGAGTCTGAGGCAGAAGGAGGATGAGAATGTCGCAAAGTATGAGGATAACTTTACAAGGTTAGCGAGGCATGCTGCAGATTATATACATAACCCAAGAAGTAAGATTGATCGTTTCTTTGATGGGTTAAAACCATTTCTCCATCGAGCATTAGTCTCACAAACATTCTCGTCATACGAATATATAGTCTCGTGTTCTATCAAGGCAGAAAAGGAATTATCTAAGTCTTATGAAAACAAAGTAAAGCAAGAGAAGAAGAGAACGGTGAAACAAGAGACAGATAAAGGGAAAAAGGGAAAGAAGGATTTTACATTATGTGATAATTGTGGGAAGAATCACCCTGGTACTTGCCTAAAGGGAATGGGAGTTTGTTACAAATGTGGAGAAAAAGGTCACCAGGCTCGTGATTGTAAGGGAAAGAAAGAGGCTATCAATGTTGAATGCTACAATTGTAGGGAAATGGGGCATTATGAAAATGAATGTCCTAAGCGTCAATGAAAATTACCTCAGAAAAGGCCAAGGGATCAAGGAAAATCTTATGCTATTACTACAGTAGAAGTGGAATAATTAATGTATTGGTGCTTTTGGACTCAAGGATTATATTCTGGTTATAAGGATAATGTGATATATATATATAAGGATTGTACTGTAGTACTTGTTTTTTTTCATTAAGGTTTTAATATGATGAAGGTAATCATATTTTTAGTATGTGACAATAAGAGAAACATTACTTTGTTTGGGGAATCTGATAAATTGATTTTGGAATTAAGAGACCTTTTAGAGAAAGTCTGGACAGAGGTATTTTGGATAACTATAAAGGTTGGGATGGATTAAGTTGAACTTTCAATAGTATTGTTTAAGGTTAAAACATTTATGAAGATTATTTTTGGAATATTATAATACTATAGTTTTAGGAAAAGGACAACCTGCAGGGTGGGGCATAACCCGTCGCGTCGGACAATGCTGCAGGAATCGAACCCACAACCATAGTGAGACAAGCCTTTATTACCTACCACTAGCCTATAGGAAGTCCCTGGTTATTACAAAATATTTTTCCTAATCTAAATGTTATGTGGTGATATTTATAACCTTGTACAATTAGGATAAATAGAATATTTTTGAGTTCTATTACCATTTGGAGTGAAAGATGGGTTTGTGGTAAAAATTTATTAAAGAATGAAAGTCTACATGACAAGTATGTATATTCCCTTACGTTCTTAGTAAATCTCCTAAATAAATTCCTCAACTTTATAAAAGGTAACTTAAAACAAAAACGTTGCCGGTTAACTTTTCCAACTGGGGATTCAATGACCGTTTAACCAATCACAAGTTTGTGATTTTATTATGGTTAACTTTCTCCTAATCTTGTTTTCTACAAATCTCCATCAAACCTTGATGGTTTGTTTCTCCTCCATATCCATATTTTCATAGAATCCTAGTATGGGCTATCTCGGGTGACCTTTGTACTTATCTTTCTTTCATTTAAAGTTATATTTTTATTAACATTATTTCCAATGTGGGTTTTCCACAAAGGTATTTTCTATTTTCAACCTTTTATTTTCAAATAAAAATTTCAAATTACAAGGATGCAATTTATTGAAGGAGGGGAGAATGAAACACCTCGAGCTTCCACGATATGCTTCTCTTTTAATAATGCAATGGCTGGCATTGTACGCAAGTTCGAGATTCTAACACACTAAGACCAATCAAAGTAGCAGTTATGAATAGTAATACCCACTTTTTGAAATTATATAAATTTTATATTTTAAAATGGACTTCATTTTGGTATTCGGAATATCAAAATTATCCAAAGTTGAATTTTTTGTAATTTTCTGAGAACTTCCAATTTTTTATGAATAGTGAAAAATACTTAAAAACAACTTTTTTAATCAAAATAATTAATAGTGATAAATTATACTATTGAGTGGTTTTAAAGTATAATTATAATATATTTTTACCATTTTATCCAATGGTGGTCATTATAATTAATTTCACTTTGAAATTGGACATAAACAATTGTCAATCTTTTGATATATATTGTTTCTTAAAAACACGCTATTTGTTGTGACAGCGAGAATTAATTATGAAATTAATTAATACAACTTATATGTTTGGAATTTTTTAAAATAGAAATCATTTTTTAATTAGGAATATCAATTATAGCTTAGGGTGAAATTTTGGCATTGTTCTGAAAAATTTCAATTTTTGATGAATAGTGAAACCACTAAGTGGTAGTTAAAAAACTGATTTTTCGTTTAAATGAAACATTACCACTTATGTGATTTGATTTTCATAAATCTGACATACATGGTTGTCATTAGGAAGTAAAATTTGGTTCAATGGGATTAAAATAATTTTTTGGTGAATAGTAACTTTTAAGTTTAATTAATCGCAATTAAAGGTAATTAGTGAAATTTAAGGTAAATATAATGTTATAATAATAGTAAATGACCTTTACACTTGTCCTACCACTATTGGATGTGTCATGGACAACCAAGAAAATCCATGGGTCAACTTGGGGACCCCATGGAGCCACTTTGGTAGGAAAATTACATAAATAACTTTTTATTTAATGTTAAAATAAAAAGGTCACAAACAAGAGTTGTTTTACTAAAACAATTTTTAAATGGGGTTATACAAGTCATATTTTTGACTATAAATATTCATTAGAAAGATAAAAATATTTCCTAAATCATGATATTTTTTTTATAATTTTTAGACATTAAATATATAAAATTATTTATGACACCATGATGATGCAGCGATTACCTCATTAATTAACGATTTAAATAAAATGAAAAGATAATGTAAAATCTAAGACTTACACTTGTCAAAAACCTATTTTATGAGTATATTTCTAACCCTTATCACCTTATCCTAGAAATATATAAGTGTGGGACCTTTAGAATCCGAAAAAGAATTTCATAATAATGTAACATTTCAATCTTTCCAAGAGTGCCCCTTCTCTCCTCTTATAAAAGGCCCCCACCACTACCACCTTACTCACACCTTCAAAGCCTTTTGGCTCGGCCAAACTCTGCCCAAATACTCTCCCAACTTCCCTCCCTTACTCCTAGAAGCCTCACTTTGGGCATAATTCTTCCCAAGGAAGCCTTTGGCTCAAATCAAAAGAGTTACCCGATTTTAAGGTAATGTCTTCTCTAATGTTGTTTTGTTTTATTTTGCTTCTCCAACCCCTTAAACTCTTTTTATTCATTTCTTTTGTAACAACACCAGTATCCTAAATATACTATGATGTTGTTATAAGAAGTATTCGAGCTACACTTACACACACCTACATCTAATGGTTAAAGAACATACTGTTTCTGTGGATGGCGAATTTCTGCCTCACGAAACGATGATTGTTCAACACTCATATAACACCTTCAAAGGTGGAAATTAAGATGTCACTATATTTATATATGATATATATTATGTTTATGTTTTTATTATGATTCTTTATTTCTCATTTATGTCATACCTTTATGATTTCCATTATGGGTAAACGCGATATTTTCATTTTAGGAAGTGCGGACTACCGCCCCCTCAAAGTGATTTGAATCGTTAATGTCATATGTGGGATGTATAAAGGATGGAGTAAATGGTATTATAAATTATATTATACTGTAATTATAATATACCTTTATATAATTATAACTTCATTCCATTAAATATGAAATGGAAATGAAAGTAGCGTTCATACGTACGTACGGCTTACCATCTCCATGAACGGTGCATTTCATTTCTTACCTCTAAATGTTACGTAATATTATGAATGAATGTATATACTGGATATATATGATATATATGATATCTAAATCATGAATATAATTCTGGAGATAATGGATATTCTTCCACATAAACAACTTGTAATTATAAGAAGTTTATTGTTGACTCAAGTACCAAATATCGACAAAACGACTATTATTAACTTAAATAATTACATTGTGTTCATAACATTGTAATAAGTGATATAAAAAGGAATAATGAACTTGAAAAAGGATCTTAATCAAGTAGATATTAACTCTAGTTTATTATTCAGGAGGTTAAAGAATGGTCGAGTCAAGTCGGACACAAGGTAAGGGAACTTCTTAACCCAATTTCTATTCTTTGGGTTAATCTCCTTTCAAATTATGTCATGGTATTATTATGTCCTATATTGTATTTGTACTTTATTTATGTGTACTTATAGTGAATACACATAATAGATATACTTTATTTTAAAAAAAATGGTCTTTGTAAGGGTCTTCATCTCAATCTCCTTTCATTGAGGCATATTTTGTTTTATACACAACTTTCTTTTATACGGTGTATAATCCCCTTTTACTTTTACTTTTATTCAAAAGGAATCTTTTTATATGAAGTGTTTTTACTAAACGACAAAAGGAATGTTTTTTTCTTACGTATGCGGCGACAACGACTTCTTCGCCTCCGTGACTATTATTTGAGTTTTGGCTTCCTCTACAAGCCATAACTTTTTTAAAATGAAAAATAAATACCAAGTTTTAATTTTCTTTCATTTTGGTATTGAAAATGGTTTTGATAAAGTTTTTATTATATCAATGTGTTGTATTGATATCTTGTGATTGAATTGTGGAAATCTTATGTTTCCTTTATGCATGTTTTATGTGATACAATTATGTTATGGTTTATGATATATTTAAACCTGTTCATATGAGGAATGCATTGGACTTAATAAGTGACGGGTGGAGCCCGCTATAGCTCCTCGATGCATCGGCAGGTCTCATGAGACAAAATAGTGTCTTGGCACGAGGCCTTGACAAAATCTTATTTGTAGTCTTGGCACGAGGCCTTGGCTACATGGTTATGATAGTATGGCATTATGCATTCCATCATTATGAAAGTGGTTATTGATATTGCATGTGATTATTCGACCAGTAGAATATCCATGTGAATAAGTAAATGGCATTATTTCATTTTACTTTTTCCATATTATGTTGAAGTTCAAGTTTAAAAGGCTTTTGTTTTACATTGCCTTAAATGTTTATGTTTATGAAAGCTTCCGCTATATTGTTATCCTTACTGAGCATCTGAGCTCACCCCTTTCAATGTTTTAATATTTTCCAGGATGTGAAGAAGTATTTTATGAATGACCTATAGGGATAGTCAGAAGAGGATATGAGTGTGGACTATGGAGACTTTGTTATTGTAGTTTTTCACTTTATGATGTAATGTAACATTTATGAATGTATCTAGTGTTTCCAAGGCTACTAAACTAATCGGTATTTCGAGACTTGATCTTTTGTGATCATGCCAATGTTACGAAGTAATGCACCGACTCTGGGTAGCTGGGGTTGGGGAGCTACACTATCCACTACATATAAAGGGCTACACGACATGTGTTCTTTTGAACTACATGTCATGTGTTGGGAAAAACTCAAAATTCAATATTCATCTACACGTCTATATCCAGACCATCATGTCCTATGATTCTACTTTGAATCATGCTTGTAATGCTTGAATATACAATGATCGAGCATGAATCATCACCAGTGGCTGGATTTCAGCCACCCCTATCTTGGAAATTGAACCCCATCGCATCGTGCTCTACTCGCATGCCAAGAACCACATCACTGGGATCGATTAATCCATCATCAAAACTCTCTTCATCATCATCAATCGTCCATCATTCCTCAATAAATGATGTTTATTCTACAACAAAAATGCATGGAACCCGATAATGAAATATTATAACACAAATAGTTCCTAGTTAAATTTGAATCATTGTCCAATCGAAATACCAATGATGAATGTTCAAATAATGGAGGGATAAAGGCATGAGACATAAAAGTGATCATCAAAAAAAGGTCCTATTTAGTTGGACATTATTGATGGAATATGAAGAAAAAGGAGGATAATCAAATTATCAACAGAAAAATATTATCAAATTCCTAATTCTAGGAAAATGAAATAATCAATGGGCTAAATCAACAATGAATGATCCAAAAAAATAATTTAAAATTAATTAATTCATGTTCATATCAATAATCAATAATGGGGAATTAAAAAATAAAAATAAAAAGCACTAACTAACATTGGATTTATCATTGTAGGATAATACATCCACAAGCATTGAATTTAAAGAATTCACTATGTTCATTGTAATCTTTTAGAATTCCCACCTCTAATCACCATCGATCAATAATCCCATTATCATTCCTAAATATTCTCCTCCACAAAAGCTCTAGGGTTATGTGGCCAACCTTAGGATGTGTCCATAATGTTTCTTAAATAGTGGAGGATTAGGTTTCAGGAAATTAATATACAATAAATTATTTAATTAATTTATTCATCTATTATTTCTCTCATGACTACGCTTAAATGAAATGTCTGACATGTGCACAAGTTATGTTATTCTTAGGGTATAACCCATGTTTCATATTTTATGATGGACTAAATTTTACCATATGAGAATAAATTTAGATGATATTCCATTATTTATGAAAAATTATGCACATGTGATATATTATATTTATTATTTTTCATATATCAATATTGAGGCTCCATGAGGCCCCAAATTCTGCATCAACTAAATTAATTACTCAAAAAATATTTTTTTTAAAATATTTACAAAGTATCATATAGAAAAATAGAGTTGTCACACCTATGGGATTTAATACCATGGGTTTTAAATTCGATGACCATTCATTTTACTAATCTCTATCATGTTGGGGATTTAGGTGGATATTGGTATGGATTTTTCTTAGATATTAATAGATGGATCTCATTGAGGCATGTTACCATGTCACTCTCCTTAAGAGTAGATTTCCCCCACCAAATTAGCAATGTGATGGGTTTTCAGTGAATCATCTTTAGGGTACAATAGTGGCTCGATACTCGACACCAGCATTTAGTATAGAGTATCCATTTAATAGGCTTTAGAATTAAGAGATTAATGAAAAGTGTTTTTGTTTTGCACTAAAAAAGTGTCTTTGATGCTTGTAAAATACTTGAGTGGAATCTCAATCATTGAGATGGATTGGAGTGTTTGGGATCAAGTTGAATTTTATGAATTTTCTATCTGATGGAAAATAAAATTTATATGAATTGGGGTACTCCATTATATAAGTCATCCTACCCCTTGGAATTGGTTATATACCTATCCAAGAAAGGTACGACTTTTCCAAATTTCATCCTTTCTATTCAATTACATCTGATAGAATAAGTGACTAAAATCATGACCATTAATGAATGAACATATCCATTAGATCATTCTTGATCTAATCAATGGTCCTTATCATACTTGTTTGGTGAACTGGGTCGACCCATTGGATGTACTCATTTGAGTGTAACCTATCGATCCATCAGGAAATATTAAGACACGTCTAAACTCCTTTCACCGATGAAATGTGTAAAGTGAAAATCATGTCATCAAAGTTACAAATTGTATAATTTTGTGTGCATGTGGATGGTGTGGTACACCATCCCCCATAGGATTTTCTCTCCACACTTTATCATTTTAAATAATGATAAAAGTTTTTTCACTAATAAAGATGACCACAATCCAAACCACTTTTCAATGTGGGATTCAAAAAGTATTCCCATTTAAAAACAAAGATAAAAATTCACTTTTAGATATTTTATAAGAATTAAAAAATATAAAAAAATCCCCACCATTTTAAAATATTTAAAATTTTCTTTTTAAAATCAAGCATCATAGACGCTTTTATAGAATTGATGGGTTCTATAGGATCATATTATGATCATTGGTAGTGGAATATAACCCATACGATTCCTAATATATCATTAAAAAACAATGTGTATGGTATTTATGAAGAATAGTGTACCTTTGTAGTAGTTTTAGTATCCTCTATATCATTAGAGTTATTTAATGGTGATCACAAGAGCATGAAAAACTATCTTACTACCTCTAATGGAATTACACCGAACTTTGAATCCATGATTTTATCATGAGGATTCTCATACACTGAGAGGGGTTTTGGAGCCTTAACTATACACGATTAATGATTTTATGGGAAGAATATATTTTTAAAAATATTTATATGAAACTAATGATCACCGCCACAACTAATGAAGGAATTCATTCCCTAATATGTCCATCCCCAATACTCCTCATTGAATGAAAATAATGTTGGGAATATGAAAAATATCAAGTGTCATCAAATGGAACCCATGAATTACATCTTGAGTATCTTTCCCAAGGTAAAGTTGAGATCAACCACACCCTTCTCTATTTATGCTTGAAGAGTTCCCTATATAGAGAAGCATACCATCGTTGATTGATTCCATCCTCTTAATGTGAGATTTTTTATTCCACATGTGTTTTATAGCACCATAATTGATACAACATGAAGATATATCCTTAAGAACATTAGCTTCAATAATCATATCCAATAATTGATCCTTTAAATTTTTTGTTTCCATTTTTCTTCTTATAAAGATGATAGTCTTATTTGAAGTGTCTCAACTTTCCATGAGAGTAGCATGCCTCTTTCTTATTCTTTAATTATACCTTTCCATATAAAGGATGGTTTGCATGTTTTTCCCCTTTGAGGACCCATATGAACCCACTCCCTTCACCATAAGGACTTTGGATTTATCACCCTTAGGTTTATTTTCCTCATCATGCTTTTTATATTCCTCTTAAATTGAAGGTAGTTTAGTAACTCATTGAGAGAAATATCTTCCTTCTTGCATTTTACATAATTTTTAACATTATTTCAAGAGGTGGAGGGTTATCTATTATGGATGTGAAGATGATGGTGTCATCCATGTTCATCTTGTTTTACTTTAGATATTGTAAGTCGTGTTGTATTTTATATAATTTCTCTATGATAAATCTATTATATTCCATTTTGTATGAAATAAAAATTATTAATAGGAGTTTATTTATTTTCACATACTCAGTGATTTAATTTTTCTCCAAAGCATCCCATATCTCATTTTTTGTTAGAAGGTGTTGGTAAGTGTCGAAGATATCATCAGAAAATGTGTTGAGTATGTTTCCTCAACACATGATATCATTATTCTCTAATTTTTTACTTGTGTGAGAAACTTAATATCACAACCTGACCCTATTTTTCCTTATTATTTTGTTTAATTATTAATTTTTTTTCTTAGTGTTCAGTTTCAAGTTGAACCAGGTCAAAAAATTAAAAAAAAAAAAATTCCAATGTAAGGCACACAGTTAGTGAATGGTTAGTATTTACCGTGTGGAAAACCATGTGTAGGCTTATAGTTTTTAGTATATTCATTTCACATAGTTGGTTCATGGTTTTTCCAACCATGTGGGTACCCTAAGTGTTTAGTTTGAGGTAAAAGGTTGGAACATGGTTTGATGAAACGTGTAGCCAAATCATATTATGCACCTAAAATATTAAAATTTTCATTTTACCTAAATACCTCTCCCATTTTTCATACCCAAATCGCATCCCTCTCCCTTACTCCTCCCCTAAATGTGAACCAACTAGGATCCCCCCAAGCACGTGTCGCCTCCTCTGATTCCTCTTCTCCTTGGATGATTCCAAGATGATTTCTTCATGATTTGAGGTTGGATTTCTATGGTAGGGATTCCTCTTCCCTCTCTTATCCCTCTCCTCCTACTTTCTTTTTCCTCCATCATTGTACCCCTTTTTAGCCAAACCCTATGACACAATTATTTATTTTTCCTTGATATTTATTTATGCCTTGTGTATGTGATTCATCTTTTGATATCCTTTTATCCTATATTTTAAGTTATAGACCATTCACCATTGATTGGGGGTAGTTTTTCCCCATTCAGGACTCTTTATTTTTTAAACCATTTAATTTTTATCTTTTAAATTTATGTTTAGATATCTAATGATAGTATTATGATTGTATATCTAATTTCTATGGTGGAAATTAGATTTCAACTTGGTTTTCATGAAAATTAAAGGGTTCCTCTATTTCAAAGGATGGTTCAAATATAATTTCCCTAATTGTATATCCCATTTTTTTATGAAATTTATCAAATAGATAATTATGAGGTATTTTAAAATTAATAAATGTATCCTTGGTTTTCAATTTGATTTCTAAAGGGGTTATTTAGACATTAATTATATGTTTGGTTTTTTAAAAGAATAATTCCAAACTATTAAGTGTTTCAATATATTTTTGTAAAGTTAAATGTTGTTCATCTGTAACCCATGTTATAAATAATTTATTTCATCTTTAATACTTATAAACATATTCATAATCATATATATAGATACACCTATGTATGTATTCACACAAGGATGTTTGAATATGTGCATTAATATGAGAAGTATCTATATATCTAGATTCACATGTGCTCAAGGATAAAGGAAGATTTGGGAACTTGAATTTTATATCTTGAACTTGGTTTTCAAATAATATCCTAAAGGGGTTTTTAAGTGGTATAAGGATAAATACTATTTTCAAACTATAAGGCCCATATGGAATTTTCCAAATAGTTTTCTAAAACTGTGCTATATCCATAGTTGAAGCCCCATTTTCTTGAAAGAAATGTGAGCTTGGGGATTGGAATGATTTTTTTTACTTTATATATTTTATAAAGGGTGTTTTAATAAATTAGATTGATGTTATAATAGTTTTGATGACTTATTAATCACTTAGGAATTTTAAATTGTTTCTCTTGGTTTAAGAAATTGAATGGTTTAAAGAGGCATGCAGTGTATTTGATAAATTGAAATGTTTATGATGGGTTGATTAAAGGCCCCTTTTATGTGAAATGAGATATCTTTGAAATAGTTAAATTACATAGAAATCTATGTGTCTAAGAGGGGGAGGATATATTAAGTATCCCTTTGGATTTCTCCACACTAACTAAAAACATTATACTTGAATGAAGGCCATGGTGTTGTGAATGAGTGTCACCAAATCACCAAGACAAGGCATGTACTCCATAGTGGTTGGTTAGATGTGGTGTAGAGGACGGATAGAACTCTTCCAATAATATAAGTAATGTTCTCCTTAGCAGTTAACACATGCATTTTATTTTGACCTATGATGTCACAAACTGATATGGGGATTTAGAGTACCCATAACATTAGATGGCTTAGGGATTTTTCCCATGGTGTATATTTATGAAATGGTTTATTTTATAAAACTTTTACTTCTTTAGAAATTAAAAGGTGTGTTTTTTATTTTATCACACTTACATTTGTTTGTTTTATTAAAATTATTTATAAATATGTATTTACAAAGTTTTTGGAATTTGGATTTCTAAAGTGATTTTTAAGTGTATTTTAAATGGGTGTTTTAGAAAAGGAGTCTTGGGCTGGGGAAATGTTTTCAAAGTGATTATTTTCATTTATAGAAAATAAATGGAAGTTTATTAAATAGTAATTAATGTCATTTTATTTTTTATTAAATTAAAAATGAAAGACATGTTATATAATTTATTTCAAACTATCTTGAAAATGGATCTTTTATTAAAGGTTAAGTGTTTGGATAGGTGGGTGGTGACCTACTAGTAATCTTTATTCTCATGCTTATATTATATCTTAGTTTCAGGTTTTGGATCAACTTATTATTGTTTTTGGAGAATTTATTATTTCAGAACATGATGGAGACTCATGGAATCACATAGAGGTTAGTTAGTTGTTTATTTTATTTATGCTTCCTTATCACATAGGCTAAATCATCCACCCCTAATTTCTTTCTTTATATTTACTGGTGGTTTTTATGAATGTGGTTATATGGGTGTTAGATAATAGGGTTTTTCAAGGGGGTTGGAGGTGAGGGTGATTTTTTGTTGTGCTTTATTTTATTTTATATCTATTTATTTGTTTCCACATGGACATCCAAAATATGGACGTATCATGCCAAATTTAATTAAAATTTTAAACTAATATTTTAATTTATTTATGGGAGAAATTATTCCCACTGATTTGTTTGTGATGACCTAGCATTTTTCACCAACCCATGATGATCCATAATTCCCCTTGGACCTTTTCATGGGCTGGATCAGGCATCTGATAGATGAACGGTTTGGTTTGGTTTAGGGAAAATGGTATTAGAGCCTAGATTATTTAGAGTAACAAAGATATTGAAGTGACCTTGTTGTTTTATATGTATATTATATAGAGAATGTTATTTTTAGAACTTAGGGGGTAGGTTATGGGTTATTTCTCAATCACCAATTCTCATGAAGAAACCCAAGTTACCATAGGAATTTGGGATTTGAATTTTGATTTTGAGATTTATTTTTTGTTTTCCTTGATGAATTTGAATAAAATTGATGGTTTTTTGAACCTTGTGTGTTGTTTCATGATTTTTCATGTTTTGGGATGAATATGGGGTGGAACTGGAGGCACACTATGAGCCTATATGTTCTGAAAACCCATGTGAAGTCTGTATGCATGGTTCTGAGAAACTCTCAGTAGTTGAGACATGGTTGGCATGTGGTCTATCAAACTGGGTGGCTAGACCATGAACTACCACTATCCCCTTTTGAATTTTTATTCTTGGATTTTTTTAGATTTGGAATTGTTTTGAGTAGCATGTCGATATGATTTTGTCATATTCTGATGGATTATCAAAAGGGAAAACTGGTTTTAAATGGCATAATAGGGTTTTAAAATAGATAATGAGGATTTTATTTAAAATTAATAGAAATTGATTTGGTGTTTTAGGACTCATTAATCCATTTAAAAAAGAAATTTAATTTTTTTTAAATTATTTTCAATAATGTTTATGATTTTAAAATTAATCATAGTGTCTAAGATGATTTTAAGGGAATAATTCATAACCTTTATTTGGTTTTCAATTTATTTAGGATGTACTTGTGGTTTAATTACTTGAGTTTTAGTTTTTAAATGTGAATTATTTTTGGTTTAGTTGTTTTAAATTATGTTATATTTATATGAAGGATGTGAAATGTTTATTTTAAGAAAAAAATGATTCTTATGAAAAGTTTTAGTTTTAATGTTAGGGTTTGTGGTTTATTGTGAAGAGAGTTTTTCATTTGTTTTATCACAATTAGTTTGGTATTCATTTGGGTTCATGTTTCATGTTGTTTGAGTATTCCCCATAAAGGTCTCGATTAGAGGTGGATAATCAGTCTTTAGAAACTCTCACTCCATTATTTGGGTGTGTTGGGGTTTTGGTATTAATGATGGATATCAATTTTGAGGTTCATGGTCATTGATCTTGAGGCAATTAAAAGTATTAAGGAAGAATTTTTATATTAATGCTTTATTTAAGTGTTCTTTTAGATGTCTCATGTGGGGTGTAAATAATTTTGATGATATTAATACCTTGGTTATTATTATATCATTTTATTTTGATGGGGAGTCTCATGTGAGTGTTTTAGGTGATTGGGATGGGTATTATTTCTTGTTATCAGTCAGGGTTTACCCAAAGTCGGTGTTTTAAGAATCAGTCCAAGGTTATCCTCCCTTGACCTAAGACTAGGGCCCATATTGATTATATTGAAATAATTATTTTTTACTTGAGGTATTCTTGGTGGTGTCTATCTTTTCATCTCTTGTTTTTCTTCATCTGAGGGAGTAACCCTACTAAGATTTTGGGTTCTAATATAAATTTTGAGGGGGTTTTGGGAGTATTACCCTATTTGTAGACATCCTTGGGTCCTTAGTGATTTCTTATGTGGATTTTGGGTTTTGGTGAAACCTATTAGGAGCCTTTTGTCTTCTTTCCCTTCCTTACCCCTTTAAGCCTTTCCAGACTCTTGATTCAGGTTTGATCTTTGTGTTGTTTATCCCTTGTTCCATTTTAGAGGGAAATATTCTATTTCAGTGGAATTATAAATAGTGAGTTGAGGATGGTAATCTGTTTTGGTTTTCCTGGTTGAGATTGAGGTAACATCTATAGTACCTTCTCTAGAACTGTCAGTCTTTCTTGACTCGTCATGATGAGTAGAAACCTTATATGGTGGGGAACCCCTTGAGAGTCTTGGTTTTTTTATTATTCCCTTTTGAGTTTTTTTGGCTGTCCTCCTAAAACCTTTATACCTAGGTTTGTGGGTTGGGATGTATTTTTTTCCCATCAAGTGTCGTTCTAGTTTGGAAGGATGTCAATTTACAACATATGTTTTGAACTAGCTCAAAAAATTTAATTTTTTAAATCTTAGTGTAGGGAACATAGTTAGAACATGGTTAGTACTAACTATATGGAAAACCATGCATACACCTATAGTTTTTAATAGATTTAGTTCTTGTAATTGTCACATGGTTTGTCCAACCATGCGGCCAAACTGTGCAGGTGTTCTGGGTGTCCAGTATGGGGTGCATGTTAGTGAAACTTTTGACTAACCATTCATCCAAACCATGTGACGTACCTAGAATATTAAAAATTATGTTTTACCTAAATACCCATCCCATTTTTCTTACCCAAATCCCACCCTTCTCCCTTACCCTCCCCCCCCCCATGTGTGACCCAACCAGAATCCATCCTAGGCACTCACCACCACCTCTAATTCCCCTTCTCCTTAGATGATTCCAAGGCAGCTTCTTTACAATTTGAGGTTGGATCTCCGAGGTAGGGACTCTTCTTTCCTCTTTTCTCCCTCTCCTCTTTATTCTTCCCCTATTTCTATTCCCCTTCTTTGATGAAACCTCGGGTAAGTATTGACCCTTTTCCTTGTGATTTCTTTATTTTTAGGGCATTTTATTCATCTTTTAAGCTCCACTCATCCCATACTTGAAGTTCTGGACCATTCACCTTTTATTTGAGGTAGGTTTTCCCCATGCTTGACTCTTTAATTTTAGAACCATTATTTTATTGGCTTTTAAATTTATGTTCTGATATATAATAATGGTTTTATTAGTGGATATGTAATTTTCATTTAGAAAATTATATTTCAAATTAGTTTTTATAGAAAGTGAAGGGTTTCCTTATTTAAAAGGATAGTTCAAATCTAATTTTCTCTAAACATGTATCCAAATGATTTATAAAATTTCCTAAATGGATATTTAAGATGTATTTTAAAATTAATAAATTTATCATTGGATCTCAATTTTATTTCTAAATGGGTTATTGAGACTTTAATTATATTTTTGGTTTTTAAAAAGAGGAATTCCAAACTATTAACTGTTTTAATATATCTTGTAAAGCTAAATGGCCATCATTTGTAACCCATGTTATACATTTTTCATTGTATATTTAATAATTATACACATATACATAATAATATATATATATATAGATACACCTATTTACACATTCACATAAGGATGTGTGAATATGTGCATGAAGATGAGAAGTATCTATATATCTAGATGCATATGTGTGCAATGATAAAGGAAGATTTGGAAAATTAAATTTTATATCTTGAACATGGTTTTCAGATGATGTTTTCAAGGGTTTATCTAAGTGGTATTTTGAAGGATAAATACTATTTTCAAACTATAAGGTCTGGTAGTCATTTTTCAAAAAAAATTATAAAACTATGTTACATCTAAAATGGAAGCCCTGTTGTCTTGTTATATATGTGATCTTGAGGATTAATGTGATTTAATTTTATTTTTATATTTTATAAAGGGAGTTTTAATAAATTGAATCCATGTTATAATAGTTTTTATGACTTATTATATATCTCTTGGGTATTTCAAATATTTCCTCTTGATTTGAGAAATGGAATTATTTAAAGAGGCATGCGGTGTATTTGATAAATTGAAATGTTTTTTATGGGTTGATTAAAGACCCATTTTTAAGTTAAATATGACATCTTTGAAATGGGTAAAGCACATTGGAATATGGGTATATAATAGGGTGAGGCTATATTAAGTATCCCTTTATATTTCGATACACTAAAAAATACTTTGGACTTGAATAAGGGTCATGGTGTTGTGGATGAGTGTCACTACACCGCTAGGCCAGGTCATGTACTCCTTAGTGGTTGGTTGGATGTGGTTTCATGGATGGATGACACCATGACACTAAGCCAACGCATGTACTCATCAACAATTAATGCACATGTTGTATTTTGACTGATTATATCATAAAATGATATGGGGATATGGAGTTCCCCTAACCTTAGATGAACTAGATATTTTTCCCATGGTGCATGTTTATGAAATAGATACTTTAATGGAACTTTTATTTCTTTAGAAATTGAAAATCATGTTGTTTATTTTATCATTCTTTCATTTGGTTTGTTTTACTAAAGTGATTCTAAATATATTTATAGGTATGTATTTATAAAGTTTTTGGAATTTGGATTTCTAAAGTGGTTTTAAGAAGTGGGTTTTAAATGTGTGTTTTGGAAAAGGAGGATTAGGCCCATAAATGTTTTCAAAATGATTGTTTTCATTTAAAGAGAAGAAATGTAAGTTTATTAAATAGTAATTAATGTGATGTTATTTTTTATGAAATTAAAAATGAAATACTTATTATATAATTTACTTAAAACTAGCTTGAAAATGGATCTTTTATTAAAGGTTAATCATTCGATAAGGTAGGTGGAGACCTGCTATATCATGACCCCCTCCCCATAGAGATACCCCTCTTGGGTTGTAAATGAAGGAAGATATATAATTACTCATAAGTCCTACATCTAGTAGGCCCCAATTTGGCGACAAGCATCGAGGGTATAAAAAATCTCACAAATGGGTGGCATTACCCTCTATAAAAAATTGGATCAAGAGATAGGATAAAAACCATAAATAAAACAGAACATATAATATAAAGATAAACCCAAAACCATCCCACAATGCATGAAAAATTTCAACAGATACAAAAAAAGTCTCTAAGTAAGTACCAAAAGACAAGTCATATAGAAGCGACTCAACGGAAACTCCAAACCAACCTAGTGATGTCCAGCTTAGTCCCCAAAGTCCTCCTAGAAACCTGAAAAAATAGTTTATATATGTAGGGTGATCATATAAGTATACTCAATAGGATCATACCCAAGGTCTCAAGTGAAAATGTGAAAATATAATACTAATGCACTAGTGAAATAAATAGCAGACCAACAAGCACCTAAACGGGTCAACAAACCAATCTTAGACTCACCATGGCTTGTTCAATAAATCATGCATCCAATATAGTAACATAATATCATAAACATAATAAAGTTTCCTCTTTGCCACTTCCCCATTGATTTTTCACTCTCACACCCAACAGTGAACATTATGTGCTCTCATCCCTTCCATATACATCATATCACATATCCAACCACCTCTGATGTGGTTCAGAACACATCCCTACATAGCCCACCCTCGCAAGGTCTACCATCTAGTGCTAGAATTAGTCATCATCAAGTCACATCTCACCCTAAGACACATAGTCCATCACATCACATCTGATCACATAACTAGAGAAGTAGGGTATCATGAATGTGAAGGGCATCAACCTCATTCCCTCCTCCTACCATGCATGACCCCCACCACATATCGCATCACATAGCAGCCTCATCGCATCACATCTCACCCCAAAACACCAGGTTCATCACATCACATATATCATGAAAGCACCCATGCCAACACTACTAGACAATCTCCAACACCAACCTTCAACATCACTATTGAAGGAAGAGTAGGGAAGATGGGGTATCCAACCATCTATATCACCACCATCCTAGATGTTGGGGAATACACCTGAAACCCAAAACCTTTGAGCATTGGTAAGGTTATCCAACTTTGGTGGGGTGAATATAGAAACAACATAAAAATACATGATATATTGATAGCACACAATACCCAACCTATGGTTCCATAACAATTACACAAGCATATGCCACCACACCACTATTGCATCACACATAAACCATCAAAACTACTACCACCACTAAATATAACTCACCACACATGCCATACAAACCCACTTTAAATTAAATATTCCAGTATTTTCTTGATTTATAAAATTTCTACTAACTCTCATTTACTGACCATTTATTTCCACATTTACACAACCCATTAATTTATTCAATTCATTATTCCAATTACCACACATCAATTTCCAACACATTATTTACTCACTTACCAACCCATGATATTCCTTTTCAAAGTTTCAATTTATTCCATAGATAACTAGGAAAATAACACAACCACACCACACAACAAACCAATCATCTCATGTCAATCATCACCACCACACAACACACAATCAAGCCAACTCACTACAACAACCACCTGTCACAATTACCGCATAACATAACCATTGTACACTACCACCATCACACACCACCACATCATAGCACATAACCACCACACATAACAACCACTTGGAACATCACCATCGCACACCAACCAACTAATCACAACATTCCCCCATACATCTCACAACCCAGACTGTCACAACTATCACTATGCAATAGACCACACCACACAAGGCAACACAACAAGCACAACCACACAAGCATCACATCTCAACATCCATAAATTATTCAAGGGATTTAATTATTTAACTTCTTTATTTATCACAGGTATTATCACATAAACCACATTTCCATAGGCAACCAATTATTATCCATATATATGTTCTTTATCCTTTTATTCTGGGTGAGATCAAAAAACAACGTAAAAAGGGTCACACATACACATTAACTATAGCACAATAAAGGCTCCCAACAACCATGATTTTCAATATTGGAAACATTATGCATAAAATCATGAGCAATAACATCAAAGTAATAAAGCATGTGATTACTCCATATCCCCATCAATTTTAGATTTTCCAATTCATTGTCTTATTTACACTGACCCTCAATATCCACCCAAAGGATGGAAAATCATGAAATCCCCACACATTGAAAATAAAAGGGAGAGAATGAGGATCCTCTACCTCAAAGAAGGTTTTTTATCTCATTGTGAACAACAGGGAAAATGTAAAGAAACCCGAAAACCACAACCGCACTAGGAAACCTTGGATCAACCTGAAATGCACTAAGAAAACATCAAAACGCATCCCAAATGCATCACAAACCAAATAAACATAACTGTAGTGAATCCTTAGGTGATTAATGGGAGGAAAATTTGGGGATAAAAAGGAGAACTCATCGTGGATCTAATCGTGTTGTCGAGCACGTCAAATTAGATGTTTATTTTTAACTAGAATTTCAGTAGTATAGCAGCAACCCTAGGTCATCTCTCGACAGAGCCTTAGATCATTAATTTAAAAAGAGGGGTTTGATTATGAAAGTAGAAGGGGAATTAGGTTTTGTAAAACTTAGGGGTTTGATTATTGAAGATGAAAATAGGAAATGAAAGTGATAAAACAAAATAGAAATTAATAGAATTAATTAAGCGTGATCAACCTGAGGTACTCTCATGATGTTCATCCTTCATCGCTTCATGATATAGGGTTATGATCTTTTAATCCCTGGTTTGTAACACCTAGAACTATAATTTTACTAATTTTATACTAGGATACCTCCTAGGGTTTAGTTGAAAACACACAATGATTCACCAGACACCGTCGATGATTGGGTGATTTGTGTTCAACTTCATAATCGAAACTCACCAAGGCAACACATGAAGAACTCGATGTACTGTCAAGGTTTGTATGTTATTTCTTTGTGATACCATGACATAAATTCACATGGACTTGATAGTGCTTATGTGGGTTTAATTGACCAATATGAACCACACAAACATTGCAATTGAATGAGGGAAGAAAAAGGGATGAATGGTGTGTGAAACATCACATGAAAGGGTACCCCCAAACATGATCATTTGAGTTTGAGTATAACATTCCAGTATATAACTCAAATAAATTAAAAGATATGATGGATAAAAACAACATACAACCTGGAATTAAAAAGATTATTCAAAATAATACAAACATGAAGCTCGGGATTACATCACGTTCCTCCCCAGGTGATCACAAGGGGTTTAGAAACCCATGGGAGAGGAGGAAGATAAATATGTTGAGTTAGAACTTACCATAGCCTCCATAAATTCAAATATTTGTGGGAGGAATCCTTTGGTACTACAAAATGGCAGCACCTTGCCTCTGGTTCGAACTCCCAAATGGGGTGCCCAAGGTGCCAATTTATAGGTAAAGTGGGAAGTGTTTTTGGGCACCCTGATTTCAAGAATCCGCTTGGTCCATGGTTTTGGCTAGTAATAAAGTCTTAAATAACTATAGACAAAACTAAAGAGTTGTTTGAAGACACAGTTTCTACCTCTATGTAAAATTTTGAGTCTATATGTAAAATATAATAAGAGATATTTCCAAAATACAGAGGCAAAGTTTTGACCCCATGCAGATCCACTTTATTGAACAGATTAGTTTGTATGGGCCTATTAATGAACGAATTAGGCTTTAGTTCCTTCATATTAAATGGATATCATTAAATTTAGGACCATTACACAAAGTTTCATCCCATTTAAATGCACTTTTTAGTATTATCAAGAATTTTAGTCGACTGGTGTGCTTGGATCATGTGCAGATTGACCCATTTTTCTTGGACTTCATCATAGGTCCTCCAAATAACCTCCACCTACAATATAATTATCAAAAAAAGTAAAATTTACCTTTTTAAAAGTGTTAAACACAAAATAATTGAATCAAAAATTGAGTAAAATTTTTTATTATACTTTTAATTTTCAATACAAAACCAGTTTAATACATTGGTATAAGGGTGAAATAAAACAGTGAATTGTGGTACGATCAGGATCGCCAAAGATCAACTGTCAGAACCCAAGGATCAACGCTGGAGAAAAGGGGATGGAATATCCTTTGAAAGTGTCTAGGGTTCACCTAAAATCAATAGGGTGAGAATATTAAATGAAAGGATCTGGTTGATCATCATACTTATAAACAAGTTGTAAGTCACCTTATTCTTGGCGTAAAATTCATATTCACACCGTGCATTTAACGGGATCCATGAAATACAATCCATGAACCACATACAAGGTTTTAATTCCCCATATCTTTAACTTTGTCCAAAATTCATGGTGCCTCGACCTGAATTAATACATGTCATTAATTTCCCTTTCACATTGTGAGTTTACTCCACGCACTACTCCACTACCGCATACAAGTCATGAATCTTCAGCCACACAAGCCATGAATCACAGACTCACATCATGAATCACCTTTTAATGATGTGAATTACCTATTATAGTGATCCTAAATCTCTAACCTCCACAAAACCTCCTAAACCCTCCTCTAAAACACTCCTAACACCCAAAATGGAAAAGTAACAGGTTAGGAAGGCAATAACCATTACATTAGATACCTCTCAAATGATCCTCACTCTCTAGAATAAAAACCAAGCCCCAAAGAAGAAGAGGGTATGAACAACTGCCCCATAAGATACCTCTCAAGGATCTCATTATTCCTTAACACTACTACCATCAAACACACCAAACCAAAATTCTCACAAACCATCCTACATAACCACATCACCACCCCTTTTTGGGTACAACACTACATCATCTGACACCAACCAAATTCCACCTTATTTCCATGAAATAATCTCAACCTCCACACATCCCAAGCCAAAAAATACCACAATTGGCATACAACACTACCCCAATCACACAAATCAAGGAATTTCATCCTCCACATCAAGATATTATTTGCTTTGGGTGGCATTAACTCACCCATACAGTTTTAAACATGTCATAGTATAATGTGTCTTCATTAGGAATTAGGTTTACACCTATTCACATGTTTTAAGATTTATCACACATCTCCTCATCAAGGATATAGGTTCTGGGTATAGCGGAAGTTCAGGAGGTATGGTGCCCAACTTTAATTTTTTCCATATTCAATGAACAATCTGGGATCAATACGATGATTAATGCCAGCATCTAGGAAATTGATTCAAGGATTTAAACAAATGAATAGAAACCCAAAACCAAGATAGAGGGTTAACAAATTTTGTTTATAATTAATTTAATTAAATTAAAGAATTACCTCCAAGGTGATTCTTTCTTTGTTGATGTGTTTGACCACATATTTGCAGGTGTATCATCATTGCGTTGTAGAGATAAAGGGTAGATCTCCACAATCGGTGATCCAAACATGTTCCACATATCTCTGTACATCACTGAAGGAGTCTCTGGGTGCTAGCATAGAAGATCCTTGCGCTTGCAATGTCCACCTTTGATCGCCTTGAGAACCGCTTCCAAAGTGTTCTCCTTAATATAGTGGAGGAGGATCTATCTCATTCTTGAGAGTGTTCTTAGAGAGGGATGAACTCTCTAGGCTTGAGATCTTTTCTCCAATTTGTTGTGCACAACACCCATGGTGTCGCTTGGATATCTCTTAGCTAATAAGAGAATAATATAACTGGGAATTTAATTCAGTAGGGTAATAATAAATAATTTGCACAAGTGCCTTAATTATTTTATTAATCCTAGAGAAACCCCCATGTCAAATAATAACAGAAATATTATTATTTTCTGAAATGTTCTTAACCTGCAAGTTATGATTAAATATTATTTAATCAAATAATATTAAATATTATTATTTATCCCTGGACCCTTAAACTCAGTCTGCCAATCCTCCTCAATATTTATCATGCCTTGAATAATGAATCTTTATTTATTAAATAAATATCACTGCATTATTCACCAATAAATAAAGAAATATTTATTAATTATTTTGCTTATAATATATTCTCTCAAATAACTAGTGACATAATAAATGAGATCAGGCATACATGAATAATTATTAAACTATGACTGGGAATAATATTTATTCCACTTGTTAAATAATAAATTATTTAATTGAGATATTGGATACACTTAGTGTGTGACCCTCTAGGCCTCTTTCTCAGTGGAATTAGGTGAACCTGCCTAAAGTCCAAGGTTAGCATCTAATAACACTCCAAGTCACCCATAGAGAAAAAAGTTAATTCCATAACAACATGTCACCTCATAAGAAAAATTACCATGTAATATAATCCCTTTATCATAATATATCTAATCAAGAAAATTGCATGCCAGTTCCATCAACCAATATGCTCGATATCTCTTTCTTTGACTTTCTAGAAATAGAACTTTCCTATTGATCACCATGGCCATGGAATTATTTAGGTTATATCTTTCTATCAAAAGGACTGAGATATTATCTTCCGTTAAAGAACAGGAGGGATAAATCCTTTATCGCATTATTCATTAATTCAATATTACTCGTAATGCACCCAACATATCCTACTTCACTGCGAACATATATCTTCATGGTTTTTGTCAATACATATAAGTGCATGAATCATAATATCCATTAATAATGATCTTAAAGTCTAAGGACCAATACACATATATATAGATAGGAACATCCAATGACACTTATAAATATGGATTTCCTACCATCAGTTCTTGTTCTCATAATATCCTACTGAATATCATCAAGGGTATACACCGTGAGAAGGTGCATCAAAGTCCTATGAGTCTCCACCCATGATAGTATATATCATTTGTGTCCCACAATTGATATCATCGGGCTATATAACATATATCTAAGAATAGTTTCATATCAATTCTTGGTTATCATCATAGCGGGAAACTTTTATGACCATTTAGTGCGACATCTACTCTTGGGGCATTATCAGATGCAATGTTACACAGAATAACAGTCATGATGTAATAAGAAGTTTATTGATATTCAAAAATCATGAATATAAGTTATCATATAATTAAAAAATAAGTTGGTTCTTGGGAACCAACTCCAACATACTCTCACTTTCACTAGATCCAACTGCTAACGACCTTCAGTATGCTAGCTCTCATATGATACTCATGCTTCTATTGAGATAGGATTTTAGTCAAGGGGTCTGTCACGTTATCTATTGTAGAGAATCTACTCACTGCAACTTCACCCCTTTGATAAAAATCCCTCAATATGTGATACTTACAGAGTATGTGCTTTGTCCATTGATGTGACCTTGTCTCTTTTTTAAGAGTCATTGTTGCAGTATTATCACAATACAATGTGATAGGGTCTTTACTACTAGGTACCACATCAAGATCCTAGACAAATTTTTGAATCCATATGGATTCCCTGGATTCATCAAAAGATGCTATGTACTCAAACTCCACTGTAGAATCAGCTATAACTGGCTACTTTGAACTCTTCCAACTCACAGCTCCTCCATTGTTATAGAAAACATATCTTGAATGTGACTTCATATCATTCTAACCTTTCTGAAAACTAGCATTAGCATAACCTCTGATGACAAGCTCCTCATCTCCTCCATACACTAGGAACATATCCTTAGTTCTTCTCGTATACCTAAGGATGGTCTTAATAGTATTCCAATTTTATTCTCCTAGATCTGCTTTATATCTACCTACCATGCTCAATGCATAGGCAACATAAATTCTAGTACATAACATGGAATACATGATTGATCCTATCATTGAATCTTATGGGATATTACTCATTATATCTTTCTCCTATTGTGTCTAGGGACACATTTTCTTAGAAATATGTAAACCATGTGACACTGGAACCAATCACCTCTTAGATTGTTTCATACTAAATCTCTTTAGTATCTAGTCAATATATGTACTTTGGATTAGTCCAAGCAGCCTCTTGGATCTATCATGAATGATCTTGATCCCTAGAATATAGGTTGCTTCGCCTAGGTCCTTTATGGAGAAGCACTTATTCAACCAGTCCTTAACAGATTGTAATACTGGTATGTTTTTTCTAATAAGTAATATGTCGTTAACATATACTACTAGGATAAAAACCACATTTCCACTAAATATTTTGTAAACACACGGCTCACATTCATTTTTAATGAAACCAAATTCTTTTATGGATTCATCAAATCAAATTTTTCATGAAATAGATTCTTTCTTCAATCCATAAATGGATATTTATAACTTGAAAATACTTTTGGAATCACATGGTTTCACAAACTCTTCTAATTGTGTCATATAGACATCTTCCTGAAGGTTCCTGTTAAGGAATGCATTTTTGACATCCATCTTCCAAATATCATAGTCAAGGTAATATGTTATAGAAAATATGATTCTGATGTATTTAAACATGGAAACTGGTGAAAAGGTTTCATTGTAGTCAATTATTTGATTATGTTTAAACCCTTTAGACACTAGCCTTTATTTATAGGTACTTAATTTACCTTACATGTCCAATTTCCTCTTGAATTCCCATTTACACCCAACAATCATTACATCAAATGCCACATCAACCAGAACCCAAACTTGGTTCTGATACGTGGAATCAATCTCAGAATTCATAGCTTCTATCCATCTTGTAGCTTCTAATCTCTTCGCTACCTCCTTGTATGAGATAGGTTCATCATTTTCTAATAATAATGATTCACCATCCTTAGTGACAAGAAAACCATATCTATCCGGTTCCCTTACCTCTCTTATACACCTACATAGTACTTATGTTTCAAGAACCACTTATTCCATAGGGAACTATGTAACTTGTTCTTGTACCAACTCCTATGTATCTTGAGCATCAAATTCATCGAAGTCAATCTCACTCCCACTATCCTTTTTGAGGATGTGCTCCCTTTCAAGAAAGATGACTTATCTGGAAACAATCACTTTCTTGTCTGAGGGATTGTATAGGTAGTATCCCTTTGTTTCCTTAGGATACCCTATAAAGATACACTTTATGCCCTGGGGTTCTAGTTTTTTTCTGAGAAATACTTAACAAACACCTCGTATCCCCATACATGTGTTTGCAACAAAAAGAGTTTCTTTCCACTCTATAACTTGATGGTAATTTCATTTACTGCTTTATTTAGTACTCAGTTTAATGTGTATGTTGTAGTTTGTAATTAATATCCTCAAAAGGATAATGAAAGATCTGCATGAATCATTATCAACCTTATCATGTCTAACAAAGTATGATTCCTCCTTTCACTAACACCATTCCACTATGGTGTATAAGGTGGAGTGAGTTGAGATAGAATCCCAAACTCCCATAAAAAGTTGATGAACTCTTGGTTAAGATATTCTCTACCTTGATATGGTTGTATCTTCTTTATCTTATTACCAACCTGATCCTATAATTAATTATTGAATTATTTTAATTTCTCAAAGGACTCGTACTTATACCTCATCAAGTAAATATATCCATGTCTATTCAAGTCATCAATAAAAGTTATGAAATAATAATATTCACCTCTAGCATCTACCGGAAATGTTCTATACACATCAGTGTGTACTAATCCTAGAAACTCCATGGACCTTTTACCCTGTCTATAAAATGGTGGTTTGTTCATTTTCCCTTACAAAAAAGTGTGACATCTATCAATCAGTTTTAGCTCAGAAGAGTCTAAATAACCATCTTGATAGAGCTTTGTTAATCAATTCTCATTTACATAACCTAGATGGTGATGCCACAACTAGGTGTTATTTGAATCATGTGAACTTGATTCGTTATCAATTTCCAAGACTTGGTTTTCATAATTTAATACATACATACTGTTATTCAAATGTGTCATACCATAACATATGTTATCCTTATAAAAGTAATAAATTTTATTTCCTAATTTGAAAATAAACCCATATATATGTGAACTTGATATATAAATTATGTTCTTGTTAACACTTGGTACATAATAATAGTCATGTAAAACCAAAATCATCTTGGTCAGCAATGAAAGGTGGTAGTCACCAATGGAAAGAGTAGCCGACCTCGAACCATTGTCAGCTCATAGATCTACCTATTCTCTAGAAATTTTCCAAAATATACTTGGTTCCTACATTTGAATATAGATGTGAGCACCAAAATTTGTATATAATACCCAGTGTGTAGAAATGGAAATATTTCACTTGATAATGAATGCACCTTTGGATTCCCCTTGCCTCTGGGTACAGTTCCTCTTCTATTGGCATGAATTGTCACATGAAAAACACACTACCTATTTTCATTGCCTTGCCTTTAGATATTATTCTTCTTGGTCAGATGGTGCTCGGTGGATTTAGACTTTTTATAGGTATTAGGACCTTTTTTCTTGTCCTTCCTCTTATTATTCACTATAAGGACTGTGGGTTTTTCATGCCCCATGTCCTTATTCACTTGGTGAATCAGGTTCATGAGTCTAGATAGACTCTTCTCATTATTTCTCATATTATAATTCACAATAAAACTAGATAAGGTCTTGAGAAGTGATGAAAGTATGAGATCTATATGCAAATCATCTAGTGATTTAATCCCTAAGATGTCCAAACACTCAATGTATCCAATAATCTTGACTAAATGTGTCCCATCTGGTGTAGACTCTCCAATCTTAGTGGTGAAAAAAGCATTGTAGATCTCATACCTATCTTGTTTATCCTTCTCTTGATAAAGATCCCAAAGGTGATACATAATGCTATAAGCATCCATTTTCTCATGTTTCTTCAAGAGATCATTGTTCATGGATGATAGCATGATCTATTGAACATTTGTAGCATCATTCAAATGTTTCTCGTACATAGAGATCTCCTCATCACTCGCCTCATTTCTAGGCAAAACTGGTAAAGTTTCTTTTAGCACATATAGTTTCCTTTCATGGCGAAGGATGACTCTAATGTTCCATTTCCACTCTTGGAAATTAGTACTAGTGAGAACGTTTTCCTTCTCGAGTATGGATCACAATGATATGTTTGATGTCATTTTTAATATTGTTTCTACAAATAAGATAAACAGGGTTTTATTACTTTATCTAATAAAATTAAGACAAATAAATAAATAAATATTCATTAGTCTCCCACTATTTTATCAAAACCCAATAGCCCTCACCATTGGCTTCGGAATATCCTATTGCTTAGACATTATAGTGACAAGGATCCATATTTCCCATAAAATTACCCCAAATTTGGTTGGTCAAGCAATTTGAAAGGTTTTAGTTAGGAATTCCAAATTCTAATTGCATTAACTCATAGTTCCTTGATCCGTTGAGTGGACTCCCCAATCCCAAAATCCTTAATTTTGGATTTCCTCAATATTTACCTCTCAGCTATGCCAATACCTGCTTTGGAAGTCAACCCTTGATGTAAACTAATTCAATTCAACCCAAAAACTCAAATTATAATTCCCTAATAATTGAAAGCACCCCAACTTTGGTTGGTCAAGCACTTTGAACTATGGTTCGATTCTAATCTAAGTAATGGAAGGTTATACCAACTTAATATTTTATTGAGGGATTTTATCCTTTATGGATAAATTTCAAATTATTATCTTTTCACATGCTTGTTAATATTAAGTGGGATAAGCTTAAGTGATTAACCATGTATTATATAATATTTACGTATAAGTTAGTTTATTTTTTTCATCTTGCATTCTTGTTAATTTATTAATTATGTGATCACGACAAAACATCCATAATGAATAACCATACAACTGATAGAAATAAAATAAAGGGTATGATCATGAGATTGTTCTAATGGTTAGTTTATCTAGAGGTTTATAAACTAATCAATTACCTAGTGGAGAAACACATTGAACCAATTAGGTTCATGTTTACATCTTTCCACCTATCCACATTTGTATCTCCTTGGATTGATTTCACCTCATCTCCTAACTTGAACCGCCCCCACTGGCTTGGGAGATCCATCCATTACATATGCTTTTACTCACATGTAGGTGAGGGGTAAAATGTGGTTTATATAAAAGAAACCATGGGCACGCGGGCCCTTCATATTAATGAGGAGACAAGGTGTGCAGGCCAACAATTTAATTTAATAATAAATTAAAAGGGAAACCAATCACATATAAAGGATTAGTCTAACTCAAGATCATCCACATGCATGAAATGAATTACACATTTAATAAAACTAGAATTCAATTCTTTAATCATTCTTATTTAAGATAAATTTCACTCAAATCGATTAATTATTATCTTTAATTAATAAATCCTTCTATCTTAAACCCTTTCTAAATTTCCTTGAGATTATCATCCATTATAATTTTAAACAAATTAATAAATTCATTTAAAATTAACTGTGTACATATCTTATACCTTGGAGGGAACCTGGTGAATACCCGTCCAAAACTACCCAACATGTATTATACTTGTATACACTTTATTCTTTGTGACATATAGCATGCACATAGAATAATAACTGTAATACAACTCATACATAATGTGAAGATCCTGAATATTATGCAGATGTTAATAAAACATTTATATACATATATATTAAATCCTATCACATGGTGTGTCCCAGATTTATTCCCACATGCAATTACATGTCTCAAGAGTTACATAATATAATAAATTTTAAATCTTCATAACTGGTAAAAGTACACGGCATGTAAATCTAATCTACACGGTGTGTACATTCTTCATCATGTATTCTAAGTACATGCCTAGGGACTCAGTATGTGATGTGTACTTAGGAAATCTTAGAGTAAATGGTGTGTACATTCTTCATCATGTATCCAAACTACATGCCTAGGGACTCAGCGTGTGAGGTGTACTTAGGAAATCTGGGAGTACACAGTGTGTCCAGTGGGTCACATGTTGTGTTGAGTCTATGTTACACGGTCACTGGTCGGGTAGGCCATGTATAGAATACACAGCCTAAACCTAACCTGAAAGGGACTACACATTGTGTCCATTATTCCACACGGCGTGTAGTCCAGCTGACCGTGCTCTCGTCTGTCCTGGTCAACATGTAGTGTAAGAATTAACTACATTGTATGTCATTAATGCACATGTGTTGAGTAATTTCAAACTACTACTGATAAATTGAAGACAACTACACAACATGTAGATCCAAATACATAGCGTGTACTGATTTGTTACCTGGACAGAACCCTTGGTACCTTCGGATGAGTTCCTCTATTTAATTTTAATCTAAAAATTAATTTTTTTTCTTTTAGATTTGTGAGAAATGATAGAGAAAGAGCAGATCTCGTAATTCAGATTAAAAAGAATGATTAAACTTGAATTGAAAAACTAAATTATTATAGTGTAAATAATCAACAAATTATTTAAATAATTATAAACAATAATATTCCCCCTCTGATACCACTTATAGGTTCTGGGCATAGTAGAAGTGCAGGAGGTACGATGCCCAGCTTTAATTTTTTCTATATTCAATGAACAATATGGGATCAATACGATGATGAACACCAGTATCTATGGAATTTAATCAAGGATTTAGATAAAGGAATAGAAATCAAGAACCGAGAGTGAGGATCAACATATTTTTTTATAATTAATTTAATTAAATTAAAGAATTACCTCCAAAGTGATTCTTTCTTTTTTGATGTGTTCAGCCACAAATCTGCTGGTGTGTTGTCATTATGTTATAGATATCAAGGGTATATATCCTCTAGTGGTGACCCACACGTGTTCCACATATCACTGGACACCACTAAAGGAGTCTTCGGGTGCTAGCATGGAAGATCCTTTCACTTGTGATGTCCTCCTTTGATCGCCTTGAGAATCACTTCCAAAGCGTTCTCCTTGATCCGATAGAGGAGGATCTCTCTTATTCTTGAGAGTGTTATTAGAGAGGGATGAACTCTCTAGGCTTACGAGATTTTATCCAATTCATTGTGCACAACACCCTTGGCATCGCTTGGCTAGCACTTGGCTAATAAGAGAATAATATAACCGGGAATTTAATTCACTCAGGTAATAATAAATAAATTTCACAAGTGCCTTGATTATTTTATTAATCCTAGTGAAACCCCCATGTCAAATATTATTATTATTATTATTATTTCCTAACATGTGCTTAACCTGCAAGTTAAAATTAAATATTATTTAATCAAATAATATTCAATATTATTATTTCTCACTGGACCCTTAAACTCAGTCCGCCAATCCTCCTCAATATTTATCACACCTTGAATAATGACTATTTTTTATTAAATATATATCATTGCATTATTTTCTGATAAATAAATAGATATTTATTAATTATTTTTCTCACAATATATTCTCATGAATAACTAGTGATGGAATAAATGCGATCAAGAATACATGAATATTTATTAAACCAGGACTGGTAATAATATTTATTCAACTTGTTAAATAATAAATTATTTAACTGAGATACTGGATACACTTAGTGTGTGGCCCTCTAGGCCTCTTTCTCAGTGGCATTAGGCGAACCTGCCTAAAGTCCAAGGTTAGCATCTAGCAACATGCCAAGACACCCATAGAGAAATAAGTTAATGCCACAATGACATGTCACCTCATATGAATGCTTCCCATGTAATATAATCTCTTTGTCACGATATCTCTAATAGAGCAAGTTGCATGTTAGCACCATCAACCTATATGCTTGATATCTCTTTCTTTGTCTTTTCAGAAATAGAACTTTTCTATTGATCACCATAGCCATGGATTTATTTAGGCTATATCATTTCCATCAAAGGGCCTGAGATATTATCTTTCATTAAATAAAATAAGGTATAAATCCTTTCTCACATTATTCATTAATGCAATATTACTCATGACACACCCAACATATCCTACTTCACCAAAAACATCTATCGTCACAGTTTTAGTCAATACATCTAAGTGAGTGACTCATATTATCCATTAATAATAATCTTAAAGTCTAAGGACTAATACACACATCTACCGATATGAACATCCAATGACACTTATAAATGTGTATTTCCTATTGTCAGGTCTCATTCTCATAATATCCTACTAGATATTAGATCGAGTCTAGAGATTAGAAAATATTCAACTCAAACCTGGTCTTCTTCATCTCCCTGATTGGGATTATAGTTTCAATCTGCACACCCACAGGAACATTGCTGCCTAGATATGGGTTAGATTGCATGGTCTAAATTGGTTTTTTTGGAACCTGAAAATTATAAATGACATATCCTCTTGAATTGGCATGCCCCTTAAGATAGATCAGCGAACATTGAATGGTGAGCTAGGCCTCTTTTCTAGAGTTATGATAGAAGTGAATTTAGAATCTAAACTCCCACAGAGTATCACCTTCAATTTGAATGACTATATAATAGAAGTTATAATTGATTATGAGCGTACGCCACCATTTTTTAACCTTTGTAAGATCATAGGGCATTATTTTTTAAACTGTAGGGTGGTGAAGAAACAAGTCACCCAACTAATTGAATTTGAATGGATTGAAATTAGATAACAAAAGAAGGAAAAAGGTCTTGTCCTTGATAAACTACATCCCCCCAAGAGGAAAACTGAAAAATGGGTGAAGAAGTCAAAGACTTTGAATACCAATAGTAATAATGGAGGAAAATATTGGGAAGAATTAGTCAAAGAAAATGATAAAACAGCTGAATAACACTGCATTGTTGAGGAATTAAAATCTATTATTATAGAGATCATTAAACAGTCTCAACTTGAGCCAAAAACTGTGTTGATTGAGTCACACATGAAGGCTACTAACTCCACCAAGCATCCCCCTAACTTCTCATACACACCTACTAATCCTAAAGACAAAACTGCACCACCTATTATCCCTACTGGTGTGGGTGGCCAATGTTTTGGTATCCCACTGCACACAGCTAATGGGGGAGGGGTCCCTTGTCTTTCTCAGGTCAAGTTCAACCATGCAACTTTGCAGGTTAGGGATGACAGCACTAGTTCTATTATTGTTTTGGAGATACAACCAACTGTTAAATAGAACAGTGTTCCTTCTTCTCCTAAGGTCATATGCAGCCCCTTTATTTCGGTTTCAGGTGCAGATAGTGACACACAATCCAATAAACTTTATGAAGTCACCCACTGAAATTTAATCGCAGACACTCTTCCTTGCAAGGAATCTACTACAGTTCAGGTTCCTCCAAATGTTGAGGTTAATGTAGATTCTACTAATATTTCTCATGTTGTTACTAGGAGTAAGCAGGGAAAGAAATCCCATGAAATCTCGACAAAAGCCCCTAGAATATATTCCAAGAGGAAGGGTTTGGGGAATAAGAGAAAGGGGGGTTCCAACCTCAAAAATAGGTTCTAATGAATATTTTTTTTGGAATTGTCAGGGCATTGCAAACCCTAACACTTTTATTGTTTTAAAAAGATTTATTAAAAATCATCATCCTAAAGTTTTTGCAATTGTTGAACCTAAGATTTGTTTCTCCTCTTGTTTTTATCACCTTTTTCAGTCTGGGTATAACTTTTTAGGTGCTTGTAAAAATTATTCTTCCATTGAAACCCTTTGGATCTTTACTCACTATACTATTCAAAATGTCAATATTTTCCATATATCGGATCAGGAGTTCACTTGTGATTTTAATATTGACCACTCACACTTTTTTTGTTATTTTATCTATTCTAATAATAGATACCAAGACAGAAGACAAATTTGGAATGACCTCTCTTACTTAGGAAATAGTCTCTATGACCCTTGGTTTGTGGTTGGTGACTTTAATGTTATCCTTGATCCAAGTGAGAAAATGGGACCAACTCACTCCATTATATCTTCAAGGGAGATTAAATCTTTTATTGAGGCTAACAACCTTATTGAAATTAATATTATTAGTGCCAAGTATATTTGGTACAGAAGGAATTATAACATGGTGGTGGATAGAAAATTAGACAGATCTTTCACAAATGATATATCTCTAGATAAGTGGAACACCATATCTAGCACAACCCTCCCAAAACTAAACCACTACTAGAAATATGATCTATACTAACGGTTTTGGGAAAACCGTTGGTATAGTTCACTAATTTGGACCTATACCAATGGTTTGTCCAAAACTATTGGTATAGGTCACTTATATGGACCTATACCAACGGTTTTCCCAAAACCCTTGGTATAGGTCACTAATTTGGATCTATACCAACAGTTTTGGGAAAACCATTGGTATAGTTCACTAATTTGGACCTATACCAATGGTTTTGTCCAAATCATTGGAATAGGTCCCCCCCTATACCAATGGTTTGTCCAAAAACGTTGGTATAGTTCTTAAAATCAAAGAACCTATACCATCAGTTCTCAAAACTGTTGATATAGGTCTATACCAATGGTTTTAGGAACCTTTGGTATAGGTACATGTATTTTTAATGGAATCTTCTTACATAGGACATTAAGTAAATCAAAATTTAAAATACTTATGATAATACATATATATATTTATGAAATTATGTTCACAAAAGTAAGTTAGGTTAGTGGTTAGGTCGCTCAATCACAAACGGGGGGTGTTGGGATCAAAACCAACCGAATGATTATTTTTTGAATTACATATACCAATGGTTTTATGGAACCATTGGTATAGATTTTCATATTACTTATACCAATGGTTTTCCCAAAACCATTGGTATAGACCTATCCCCACGGCTTACTTACCAATGGTTCTCCAAACCGTTGGTATAGGCTATAACAACGGTTTGGAGGCCTATACCAACGGTTTCAAACCATTGGTATAGGGTATTTTTCTAGTAGTGAACTCTGAACACCATCCAATCCTAATCAATCTCTCTATCAAACATCAGAAGCTTGTTTTTCCCTTTAGATTTAACAACACTTGGTCTTCTGACACTGATTGTGCTAACATTATTAATCATTCTTGAGCTTCTATGCATCATTGCAATGATGATTTTTCTTGTACCACTAAATTAAAAAATATCAAATGGATCCTTAAAGGATGGTGTTGTACCAAATCCAAAAAAAATTATAAAGACATTCTTTATTTGGAGGAAGAACTTACCCAACTTCAAAACATCACTAATGACACCAATTTTGTCATTGATTCGCAATAGGAAATCAATATTACTACGAAACTTGCTTCCTTTATCACCTTTAAAGATAACATGAGAAAAAAATTCAAAACCAAATGGATCACTAATGGTGACAGAAACACTAAATTCTACAACTCCCTTCAAATAATCAAGAAAGCTAATAGACCTCTTGCCTTATTGGGGGACGGATACAACCTCTTTGATAATGATAATAGCATTTACAATCATGTAGTCTCTTATTTTGAAAATATATTCAATGGTCCTGTCACTGTCAAGTACCTTCATGATGTCATCCTGGTTGTGGTCAATGATAAGGATAACTCTTTTCTTACTAGCATCTCTCTTGATCATGAGATTAGAGACACTGTCTTTAGCTTAAATCCTGATAGTGCCCCAGGACCTGATGGTTTTAATAATGGTTTTTAGCAATAATTTTGGGATGTTGTTCAAACTAATGTTTGCAGGCTTGTTAGGATTTATTTTCTAATGGTTTTCTCCCTCATGGGTTGAACACCCGGTTTCTCTCCTTGATTCCCAAAGTGGATAATGCCGCATAAATCCACCAATTTAGACCCATTGCTTTAATCAATACCCTTTATAAAATTATTACCAAACTTCTTGCCAACATACTTTCTTATATTATCAATAAAATTGTTTCATGGAATCAATTTGGATTTGTTAAGGGTAGGCCCAACCAATATTGTATCTGTCTTGCCTCTGAATGCACTAACCTTTTAAATAGAACCAATAGGGGAGGCAATATTGTCATTAAGCTTGATATCTGGAAGGCCTTTGATACCATGGATTAGAGTTTTATTTTCAAGTTTTTTTGGAACTTTGGGTTTAATGATTTATTTATCAGCAGAATTAAAACTCTTTTCAACTCATCCATCATATACATCCTTGTTAATGGATCTTCTAGGGGTTATTTTAAATGCACCAAAGGTGTCAGACAAGGTGACCCTCTCTCTTCCATTATTTTTTCAATTGCGGAAGATTACCTAAGTAGATTGATCACTCACCTTATCGAACAAAACAATATTAAGCCGATTAAGGATTCTAGTAATTTGAATGTTCCCACACACCTTTTATATACAGATGATATTATTCTTTTTTTCAAGGGGATAAACAGAATATCCAAAATATCAAATTTTCTCTCTCACACTATGAAAATATTTCTATTCAAATAATTAATTGGAACAAATCCTTTACTTTTTTTGGGAAAAGGTTTCCTGCTAATAGAAAATACAATATTATTGCTGATTTAGGTATTAAAGAAGGATCAATTCCCTTCACCTATCTTGTTGTTCCCATATTCTGGGGAAGACCAAAAGCTTGTTACTTCTCTACTACTATTGACCAAATCCTTCACCAACTGTCATCCTGGAAAGGAAAATCCCTCTCTATGGACGGAAGGATTTATCTTGTTAAATACGCAATTGTTTCTAAAATGTTCTACTCTTTGATGATTTATAAATGGCCTACCAGTCTTCTTAAGAAAATTAACGTTGCCATCAAAAACTTTGTTTGGAGTGGAAGCACGCTTGAAAGGAAACCAGTGACTATTCCTTGGTCTACTTGTTGCAAACCTTTGGAGAAGGGTGGACTCGGTATAAAAAATATCAAACTTTTTAATGATTTCTTACAATCTAGACTCACTTAGAACCATTTTCATAACAACTATGACTCCATTGCCTTCCTTAAAAATATATTTTTTGACAAACTGAAGAAGGGAAATTTGAATTACATGAGCTATTCCATTTTGACTTCCATTAAGAATTATTTTTCCAACATCATGTATAACTCTAGATGGATTGTAAACATAGACTCATCCATGAAATTTTGGCTTGACAAATGGGTCATTGCTCCTCTAATTTATATGATTCCCCCTAACCAAACTCCTTATCACACTAACCATACTATCAAGGAGGTCATTAGCTCTCACAAATTTAATTTTCCCGACAACGTCAATCATGTCATTGAAAACTACCCTTTTTTTAGCACTGATGATTTTTTAATTTGGGAACCTACTCATAATGGCATTCTTGACTCAAAAACTTTTTACAATCATGGTTTTATTAATTCTAAAAAAACTCTTAGTTGGATTAAAATTTTTGATAAATTGTGGTTAAAACCTTCAAGACTCACTCTGATTTGGTGTATTTCTCATAAGAGGATTTCCATTGATACTTGCCTTAAGTCTTTTGGGATCCATCTTTGCTCTAAATTTCATCTTTGTAACCAGCATTTTAATGACATTAATCATATTTTTTCTCTCTTGTGTTAATGCTACTGCTTTGTGGAATTATGTGCTTGATCTTTTTTAGTGAAGATGGTTACTTAATGATTCAATCAACTCTGGGATACAAAGTTGTGTGGATATTGAAGACTCTTAGCAAATCAAGAGCCTTTTTTAGCTTTTGTTGCTGAAATCCTGCATGTACTCTGGTATGACAGGAATTCTATTATTCATAACAACTACTCACTTAGCTTACATGAAGGTCGGATGCGGATCCTCATTGCTATTCGAGAAGATGCTTCAATTAAAAAGGGATTTTACAACAACACAGTGAAGGACTTTAGGATTCTGCATCATCTTGGGGTTAATGGTATTTATCCTCAACCTAGATGAACTTTTGAAGTGTTCTGGAAAGCTCCACTCCCAAGATGGATTAAAGTTGATATTGATGGTGCTTCTAAAGGCAACCTGGGCCCTTCAGGTTGCGGCGCCATTTTTATAAATCACTCTGGGTAGATTATTATATTCTTTTATGGCACTTGTGGCATCTCCTCGGCTCTGGAGGCCTAAATGATGAGCGTGATCTATGTTATCTCCTTCGCCAAGAAACATGGTTAGAACAACATCTGGATTGAAATTGACTCAATTACTATCATCCAAGTCATCTGGAATGGTGTGATGCACCTTGCATGGCCTCTTACAACACACTGGATTGACTGTCTTCATTCACTCATGGACTTCAACTACATTATTACGCATGCCTTTTAGGAAGCGAACAAGGTAGAAGATGGTCTTGCAAACATGGGAGTCAACCATGTCACCACATGGTTGGATGAACTTCAAGTTGAATTACTACCCCTCGTATTTTAGACTCATGTAATTTCTTGTTTTATTAATAAATTTTGTGCTTTGGTCTAAAAAAAGAATAGTTTCATAGAACTTTCAAGTTCTCATCATACTAGGGAACTGCTATGACCTTTTATTACAACAGCTACTCTTGGGACATTATCACATGCAATGTTACATATAAGAACAATAATGATGTGATAAGGAGTTTATTGATATTAAAAACCATGAATATAATTTATCATAAAGTACAAAAGAAGTTGGTTCTAGGGAACCAACTCCAATAAAGGAAACAACGCACATTTCATAAAACAATAAGATCCAAATATCGCATCATCAAGAAAAACAAAATAGGGAAAAGCTCAAACCAACTATGGGAACTAGTCATGCATCTGTATCTCATCCTCACATGTACTCTCCTCTAGGACACCATGCCACTACAAAAAATGAACCAAGGGGATGGTTTTTTCATGAAACACCTTCTATCGATGATCTTGTATCTCTACAGGTAGATCTATGAACGTCACATCATCCTTAATATCCAACTCTCCCTAGTTAATTATGTGAGAATATTCATGAAAATACCGGCAAAGATGGGATACATGGAATACATCTTGGATCCTTCTCAGCTACGGTGGAAGTTCCAACTGATATTCCACCTCTCCAACTCACCTCAACACCTCAAAAGGTCCCATGAACTAGGTAGAAACTTACTCCCCTTACCAAACCTCTATTTTTCATGTCAAGGGGATTCTCTCAAGAATGCATGGTCTCTAACCTTAAACTTTAATAACCTCTAACTATGATCGTAATAGGCCTTATAACAGTCATACACTACCCATATCCTCTCTTAGGACAATTGGATCTTCTCACTCATGCTCTACATCACATTTATCCCAAGAACTAATTACTCCCCAACCTATTTACAGCATAATGTAGAAGGACATGACCGCCCATACAACATCTCAAATGAATTCATGCTAATGGATGAGTGATAGTTATTATTGTATGAAAACACAACTAAGGGCATGTGTCTTACTAGTGATCTACTAAATGCTAGGATGTAATCTCGCAAGATATCCTTCAGTATTCGGATGGTCCACTCCCTCTTCCCATCTGTATGAGGGTGGAAAGCAGTACTAAGGTAAAACTAGGATCCAAAATCATGTTGCAATCCCCTCCATACCTGCGAGGTAAAATACATATCTCAATTAGAGATGATGGTCATTGGTAACCCATGAATCCTTACTACATCTTCCACATACCACCTCTTCAAAACATCCATGACACTTGATTCATGGGTCGCTAAAAAATGAGTCAACTTCGACAGTCAGTCCACGATCACCCAAACCTCATCATAACCTCTCTTAGACTGGGGTAACCCGATAATTAAATCCATAAATATTTCCTCCCATTTCTACTCAATAACATTCAAGGACTACAATAAACCTCCATGAACATAGTGCTCCTCTTTCATCTGCTGAAAAACTACACACTTCACCAAAAACTCCATCACTAGTTGTTTCATCCTCAGACACCAAAAATGTCTCCTCAAACCATGATACATCTTGGTTACACCAATATGCACTGATAAAGGTGAGTTTTGAAACTCATGAAGAGATCCTTCATGCAATACTAATGGAACAAACAAATTCCCTTGAAACAACAACTATTTCTGACCATCCATTGACCATCCCTCTAGAGTATCATCATGGCCAATACGGTCACACATCACCTCCACCTATTACATCAAGGATGAATCAACAGTCATATAATAAAGATAACCATGATCAATGCTCTCTCTATAACATAAATATGTATTATTTCAAGCTTCTCCATCCTTTTCCAAAAATCTGTTAACTCCCAAACCACATATTCTTGAGACTTCTGACTCAATGCATAGACAACAACATTCCCCTTTCCCAGGGTATAATAGATCTCAAAATCATAATCTTGAAGAAACTATATCCATATTTTATATCATAGATTCAAATATCATTTATAAAATACATATTTTAATCCCTTGTGATTCATGAAAACCACAAAGCATTCACCAATTAGGTAATGTTTCCACAGAATTAGCACAGACACAATTGTAGCTAACTCTAAATCATGGTTATCATAGTTATTCTTATGGGTACATAACTTTCTAGAACCATAAGAGATCACTCCCCTCTACTTAATCAACACACATCCCAATCCCATATGGGAAGCTTCACAAAAAACCCCAAACATCACACCCTCCTCAGGAAACCGAAGCACTAGAGCACTGAACAAATTCTCTTTCAAGTAACTAAATGCTAATTTACACTGATTAGTCTATAAAAAATATTGATCCTTCCTATTAAAAGTTGTTAGTGGGGCTGAAACTCAATATAAATTAGAAAAAACCTCTAATAATAACCATTTAGACTAAGAAAATTATGAAACTATACCGTGTTCTTGGATGATTACCAAGAAACAACTTCCTCAACCTTTGAAAGTTCTACTTACACACCCTACAAGATACCACATGTCTGATTAAATGCACCTATAACATTTAGAACTTATATATGGACAACTTTTCATAGAGATGATGGTGTTAAATAACCTGGAAGATGACTCTAATATTCTCAGTATGCTCCTCATATGACTTTGATTAGATCAAGATATCATTGATGAACATGATGAAAAAATGGTCTAGGAACTCATAGAATACAACATTCATAATCCCCATGAACATGGATGATATGTTTATGACACCGAATGGAATGACCACAAACTCGAAGTGTCCATACATGCACCTTAAGGCAATATTTGGGATATCCTCATCTTTCACCCTCATCTGGTGATATCTAGACCACAAGTTAACTTTTTAAAACCCACTGGATCCTCTCAATAGGTCAAAGAAATAATCGATCCTCAGAATAAGGTAACATTTATTGATTGTTACCTTATTCAACCTCTGATAATCTACACACAACCTCATACTGCCACCCTCCTTCTTAGTGAACAACACTGGTGCACCCCAAGGAGACACACTAGGTCAGATGAAACCTCTCTGCATTAGATCATCCACATGCACCATCAACTCATGAAGCTCTGTGGGCATCATTTGATAGGGATCTGTCAAAATTAGAGATGTTCCTAGTTGAAAATCTATCCCAAACTCAATGTCGTGTCAAGTAGGTGGCACCATATCATTATCCGTGAAAACATCCAGGAACTCCTCCATAACCCTAGGAACATACTTCACCTAATTTTCCACTAATAGATTCACTAACTAAGAAAAAAGAGGCTCCACTTTCCTTCCACCCATTTTATAACCTCACTCACCAACAAACGCCACTCGCTGGCTCTGTACATCGAAGAATGAAACTCACCTCTGAAAATAGTCAATGAACGCATGTATATAATATAGCCAGTCCATTCCAAGGATTACATTGTATGAATTTATCTAAAGTAAAAAAAAAAAGAAATCTCCCACTGACTAGTTTTTTCTTATCACCATTCTACATCCTTGGAACATGTCAAACAAAGTAGTCTAACCTCCAACCAATGTAGATAATGCTAAGGGAATTGGAAGCCTCTCCACATCTAGTCCTAAGGCACAGACCATATTATGAGTAAACAATGAGTGTGTATCTTCTAAATAAAATAAGTATCAAACAATAATAGATGATAAATTGATCGTACCTCTATTATATTATGGCCCCTCTAGCATTGTTGCCTCTAACACGTGCATTTGATCATACCCAGTCCCTCTACCTCTCTAATATCGACCTCCATGTCTATGATCTGGCCTAGGTACCTATGGATGAGGACCATCATAAGGATACCCCTTTCCAACACCATCTACCCTCGGATATTGAACAAGCATTGGCGGTCACTACCGCTAAAACTGCATCGGAGGAAACTGTTGTTTTTGCTAAAAAGGGGCGTGGAAACCCATCTAAAACTGTCCACCCTGAGTGGTCAGACACTAATCTTGGAAGTGTCCATGTTCCTTATAGACATAGCATGAAAAATTGAATCCTCTGATAGGTTCTCTAAATCCACCTTCCCCAGAAGGATGAGAAAAAATCTACCGTAGTCAGTTCCTCACCAGTTAGAACCCTAAAAACCTAAATGCATGTGGTCTAGTGCCTTAATATCTACTCCTTGATACACCCTTATAGCCACTCTATTAAGGGTTAACTCTTAGATAAAGCATATTATCAATAACCTTTATCTTCTTCTGCACCTCTAAGTGCATGGAAAGCATAAACGGGGTGACTGCATACCTAATCACTGGGTATAAAGCCTCCTCTAGACATCACACTCTAGACTCCTCATATAGAAAACATTTGGGGAGAAGTGAAAAAGGTCCTTAAACCTGATACCAATCTCCCATAGGATTAATATCCCATGCTTAATAGAGAGAAACTCATGTCTCTTTACTGCCTCTGTTATCGACAACAGGAACTCTGAACGGAACTCCTTCTGAAAATTTGGCTACAACACATCTACCTACTTCTGATCATCAAGAAGCAGTATCCAACACTAACTCGTAGCTTCCTTCAACTGATTAATTATCAGTGGAACCTATAACTCAACCCAATATTGAATTAGACTAAAATTTATCTTGAGCTCCTCTACCAGCACTCAATCTCTAGATCCGAGACACTCCCCTCATACTTTCCCAAACTCTACCACTAAAAGGCATGTAGAACCCTTTACCATAAATCATCCTTCTCTATTAGTTTGACCCTCTGATGATCAATTATCTTGTTGAACATCAATTGCATGAGCTACTCACATACAAAAACCAGGATCCATTCCTAAAAAATAAGGAGGAATCCTAAGTTCGGTAGCATGGAATTTTATCATGAGTTTAATTCATTCATTAATTTATTCATTTAACTCACCCCAATCACCCAATTTAGACATGAATACAACCAATCACGATGCATTTACCTCTCCTAGGTCTTTACCCTACAAGCAGGTCCACCTCACATGGTTGTTGAATGAGCTTAGAGTTCATGCACCATATCACGGGGAGCCCTAAAATACCATGTCCTAGCTAGTATCCCTGACCCATGTCATGAACCAAGTTCAACTGACACTATTTCACTACCGAATCATGCAATATTCATAGTTCCTAACTCCAAACTCCACCCTATCTCTCAACCAAAACTGTTGATACCACTATGTCATGACCCTGTCCCCCCAAAGATACCCCTCCCGTGTTGGTAATGAAGGAAGAGAGATAATGATCTATGAGTCTCGAATCCAATAGGCATTTGTTTGGTGACAAGCACTGAGGGTATAAGAAATATCACAAATGGGAATCATTACCATCTATAACAAATAGGACTGGGAGATAAGATAAACAACCACCAAGAAACTATATCATATAATATAAAGGTAAACCCGAAAAAATCTCACAATGCATGAACAATGACAAAAATTGAAAAAAAATGTCTCTAAGTAAATACCAAAAGAAAATTATTATGATAACAAATCAATAGTAGCTCTAACCCAAGATATCAATGTCCATCTCGGTCCCTAAATTCTTCCTGAAAACCTAAAAATAGTTTATATATGTAGGGTGAGCATACAAGTACACTCGGTGGGATCATACCCAAGGTCTCAAGTTTACATGTGAAAACATCGTACTAATACACCAATGAAATAAATAGCAGAACCAACAAGCACATAAATAGGTCAACTATACAATTTCAGCCTCACCATGTCTCACTCACCAAATAATGCATCCAGTATAGTAACATAATATCATAAAAATAATAAAGGAACCCCATCATCCCTTCCCCACTGATTTTTCACTCTCACACCCCATCATAGAACCACTTATGATCTCATCCATTCTATATACATCACATCACATATATAATCATCTCTAATGTGGGTTGAGATGCATCCCTACCCACCTCACCCTTATAAGGTCTAGCATCTGGGTCTAGCATCTGGGTCTAGCATCTGGTTCTAGCATCAATCATCGTCATGTCACATCTCATCCGGAGACATTTGGGTCATCACATCACATCTCATCGCATGATCAAAGTAGTAGGGTATCATGAATGTGAAGGACATCAACTTCATGCCCTCATCTTACCACACATGACCCCCACCACATATCACATCACACTATAGCCTTATCACATCACGTATCACTTGAAAAAACCTAGGTCATCACATCGCATATCATTTGAAATCACCTGGGCCAACACTCACTAGTGTAAAAACAAAATTTAACGTCGGTTTTTTTTATTTTTGACGTCAGTTTTTAACCTACGTCTATAAAGGCGACATAAAAAATATGATTTCCAGAGTCATTTATTATAAAACCGACGCTGAAAATTAATTTAGTTAAGGGTTTCGGCATCAGTTTTATCTAAAACCAACGCCCAAACCTAGTCGAAATTGAGGTTTCTGCATCAATTTTACAAAAAACTGATGCCAAAGGTCAATTTCGATGGGTTTTGGGCATCGGTTTTCTATAAAACCAACGCCGAAACCCCCGTTTATTTTTTAAAAAATTTTGGCGTCGGTTTTTAAAATAACCGATGTCATAAATTAAAAAAAATTAGGAAAATAAGAAAATTACACTTCTAAAAATATCAAAACCCCTATACAAAAAAAAAACACAATATACAGCAATAGTCAAATAGTATTTATCATTTGGTAAAAACCTATAACTTACATATACCAAGAATAAACAAAAAAAAGATGACGTTGAAAGTTAAAAAAAATAGATTAGACGTACTTGAAATTTACGGCAGGCTCATTGTTGGTTATTGTTGAAGAATTCATTTGATTATTGGTAGGTTCAAACACCTAATATATCAAAATAGTTAGTTTTTTTAACCCATATGTATTATTATTTATAAATATTAGAATATACATACCTCAAATCCTAATCAGAATTAACAAATAGTTTGCAAAAGTAGATCGAATATGGTTCATTTCAGATTGGGAATAAGACTGTGAATCATTGAATACCTATAATAATATTGAATGATATGAGGTTAAAAAATAAAATAATATGGTAGAAAATATAAAAAAATTAATACAACTAACCTTATAAAAATTAGTAGTTTCCCCAGTTGTGATTATCTCGTACATGAATCGTAAAATATAATAACCACATTCAACATTTCCATTTTGACAATGACACTGCAGTTATAAAATAGTAAATTGATAATAAATACAATATATAACAATAAATTCAAAAAAATATATATAATATAAAAACTAATTACCTATACTTCCACATATTTGATTTTCTTTAGTTTCTTTACTGACATGTATTCCTTGTTAAATTTTTTCCATGAACTGTATTTTTATATATATGAACTAATAATACATGTATAAACAATGAAAATTAAACATAATGAGCTTATAAAAAAAACTTACTTGTTTAATAAGGTGGAAAATGGTTTATGAACTGTTCCCAATAAAGATAAAAACCAATATAACACTACAACATAAATCACCTTTAGCAGTGGTCTTTTAGCAAAGGTTTATTAAAAACCGCCACAAAACCCATTTAATTTTTTACAGTGGTGACACTCCCCCCCCCACTCGAGCTGACCCTCTTCCCCGACACCCATGACGCTTCTCCCCTGATGAGCCCCAACCCTATATCTACTCCCCTCCCATGCCACCAGTGACTTCACCGTTCATCGTTGCTGACCACCCTTCTCCCCCCAACACCTGTGACGCCGCCTTCTCCCTCGACCCCGTCTAGTTCCTACCCTAGTTCAGCTCCCCTCCCCTATCGTCGGTGGTTTTCATAGTCATAGGTATTGTTTTTCATATTTTTTTGGAGCCTTCAGTGCATAGTGTTATAGAAATATGCAACCCTTTTGTGTGTATAAACATGTCTTGGAAGAGGTTAGTGTTCATTCATGATTCATATATATTCACATTTGTTGGTTTGGATTTGGATACCAATTATGTTTAATTAGGAACATAGATTGTGCCACCAAGTGATGACTTGGGTCAAAGGGATGGGTTTCAAATCATGATTTTGGGTTATTAATTTGGTCCTACTTAGATTCGGGATACACTAGGTTAGTTAAATAGCTCCCTGAGGGGAAGTTTTAGTGTATTTTATGGGTGTGTGATTTCATGATCTAGATGTGTCCTATAGTGTGAGTTTTTTTCACTAGTTATATGTATCTTATTCACTAGTTTTTAGCTTCAATTTTATTTTATATAAAATGTGAGATAACTTGTTTTTATTATAATATCATGTGTAGGAAGTCTTTGGTTAACTGTCTACTGGGTGTACATACTCACACCCCGCATATGCATCTTGGTGCATATGAAGTTTTACATGGTATAAGTAAAGGGAATACCTCTTAATTCTATAGAGGAGCACCTTGATTTTGTGGTTATTGGTGATAGAGGTAGGATATTAGATATAGTAGTGGTTTGTAGCTTATTGCAGTTCCATGTTTGGCTCCCTATTCTACCTTTTTTAAGTCTTTTGTCTTATAGACTTATTCGATGATATTTTTGTTTATTGTAACTCTGATTATTATTATTATTTTGTATTATTATAGTTTTGTTTTTCTTTCTCATGCATCATATTTATATTTTACCATTAGATTTATTCTGCTGAAGGTTATGTATTTTAAGGGTAAATCATCCCCCAGTAATATTCTTAACCCTAGGTGTTTATTTCCAACCTTTAGTGTTTGTGGGATGGACCTAATGTTAGTGGCATTCCAATATTGTCTAAGGTGATCGGTTGGGGTTGTGATATTACAAATGATATTAGTTTGGTATGATCTATTAGTTAGGAATTTAGGTATGGATATAGGATTTTTTAGAACTTGAAATATAGGGTATAAAAAGGTATATATAACCTCTTTATACTAATATTCAAGTTACCTAGGTGATCTGATTATTAAAAGTGTTTTAAAACACTTATAGGAGTGTTTTCTCCTCATCATCGTGGGTTTATCCAATGAGAGTTGCGTATCAACATTATTAAAGGTACTTACCACCATAAATTCATCATTCACATGATATTTCATGGGTTTTTACTTTGAAAATTTTCCATTTTGATCTTGCTTGTGTATTATTGCACACTGTAAAACCTATAACTAAAGTGTTGGGTGGTGACTAAGTAATGATTTTAATAACATCGACTATGGTTATAGAAAAAAAATACCACTGGTTAAAAGACCTATAAATTAGCAAGAGTGTGATACTAGGAATGTGGTTCCACCTAAACCATAAGTAAATTAGTAACTATTAATAAGAATAGTGAAATATTTTTGGGTAGTGGAAAAGAAAAAATTGGAATGAGGAACCACATTATATGGATCAATCATTGGAATTTCAAAGGAAAATCCTGCCAATATTATAGGGTGACTTGGGACCTAAAGATTCAAAGTCATGGCTAGGTTGGATAAATAGGATCTTAGATTTTCTTGGAACTATAGATAGGACTAAATTAAATATAGTAGTGTGTATACTCAAAGGACTATCATGAAAATGGTGAGACTGAGTAATCTATGTTAAGGTTGATCAATACCTTACCCTGGATGGATTTGAGGATTTTTTTTAACAAAAAAATCTACCTACATACCTTTCAAGTATTAAGAAAAATATATTTTTTATCTTAATTATTGAGATATCTCAAGTATGTATAGAGCCCAATTTACTTACCTTCCTCACTTTGTACTAGAAGTGGCATCTAGTTAATCTCTCAAATCATGTGTGTTTGAGTTGGTTTTGTGACTTAAGAATCACTCTAAGGTTTTCATGTTTTTTATTGATAATTTCATTGATATTGAGAATAACTTGATGGTAGAAAAGGTGTACATTATAGGGAATATTAGTGGAGCGAACACCTTTTTACACATGAGCATAGGTGGAAACTCCAAAAGTTGAAATAAGTATAGAAGGAAAAATTATCCCTAGGGTAGAAAAGCACCAGATAACCAATCTACAAGGTCGGTTTACTTTTATCCACTTCAAAATAATTAGTTGGGTTAATTCCAATATGTCTCTTTGGATCACTTAAAAAGGGAATGTATGATAGTCCTTTGAGAATTTCACAACTTTGGTTGAATATGACATCTCAAACGTTTCTATACTTATCCTTTGAATTCAAAATGAGGAAATGGTTTTAATCTAACTCAATACTATGGACGAATATGACATCTAAAATGTTTCTGGATTGGTTTATTTATATCTCATGGTCATGTAATTTTTCATCCATGATTTAATATAATTGATTATATTTATCTTGTTATATATGAGAGATATTGTCTTGTTATTTTAGTGTGAAATCACTCCCATAGTTATGTGCATTGATACCCAGGTGCGTGTTGCTTGCCCATGGTGATCAGGAATACTCTTTGGGACCCATGTTGGTTCATTAAAAAATAGTATTATAGGAGGTTTTATTTCTATGCCTGGTTGGTAATATGGAATTCTTTTATAACAATCTCTAGGAGTGTGTCCATCCATGTTTCACCACACACATTGAACTAAGTTATCTTTATGTGGAATTGATTCTTTTACTTTTTTACTATACTTTTCTTGTGCTTATTTTGTTTTCTAGATTTTCTTTATAACTTCCATCTATATAACTAACATGTCAGTTTTTTCATTGGTAGAATTCTTGAACTTTCAACATGGATACTGCTAACTTCCCTCCTTTTTTTTAGTTCTTTTAGATGATTAACCTTTCATAAACTTCTCAAATTTATATTCCAAGGCCTCTTACCTTCCCTATGTGAAATATTTTTAGGAGGTTTTTTTCTTACAATATTATTTCACTTTTTCCTAAGGATGCTTTTTATTTATTCACTAACTTATGTGGCCTTATTTTCTTATTCGATTAATATATAGGTTGATATGAACATGGACCAATCCTATGAATACTACTTCATACATCAGACACATTTTCAAAATTTCTAATTATTTTTTATGTATACATGTTTCTCTTAACCTATGGATGTTTCTTCTTCATATCTTGATTTCTATCCCTTAGAGTTGGATTCCTTTCTAATTTTTCGTTTAATGGTCTATACCAATAATCTAATTCACAATAAATGAATTTTTTGCAACACCAACATTGATCTACAACCCATGATCATCTTATTTCATTTGAATAATGACATTAGGTCTTGTTTATAACTCGTTTATATTTTTAAGGGCAACCAACTTTCTTAATTTTCTTATCCACCTTAGCTAAGGTGGAATATTCCATCAAACATTTTAAAATCCATACTTGTACATAATTTTTTTCCTACCCACTCCCTTTATAAAAAGATATTTACAAACATTATTACGAGATGGTATGGATGGTACCTCTTCCTTATTAGTGGTCTAATTCTACTAAATTCAGTGCTTGATATCCCTTGTTATAAACCAGATTCAATATGACATCATTAATTCTCTTAGTTAAGGCTTGGAAACCTCTTTTTATTCTAGAATAGTCCCTTTTTTATGTAATTCTAGATTCAAAAAGTGACTTTACTTCAGCATGAAACTTCTAGATCAAGTTTTGAAGAAAAAAGAGTGGTTTATTAACACCACTTGTTGAGTCATGATCAGCCATGACACATTTTGATCATATTTTATATCAAATGAGACTTGAAATAATTATTACATCACTTATTTCATTCATTTTTTGGATTTAATCTGATCTTCCTTTAGCTGAATAACATGTACTTTATTAGCACATCCACCCCATGGATCATATCTCCCCCTAAATATTGAGCCACTTCAAACAATGGTTAGAATTATTTAATTTAATGGGAGAGGGGAACCTACAACTTTCTTAAGTTGAGTAATGTGGTTGGACTTTGTTCACTCACCCTAATCTCCCAATTTAATTCTAATCCTTTGTGGTGGTACTACTTTAGATGACACCACTAGTGGGTGATTTACCATATGTATTGATATAGGAAAACCTTATGTAACATATTTATATATTTTTTCAACTAGTATATATGAATCTCTTTCCCTATTTAGTAATAGTTATGTGTTTTAATTTTTTTTAATATTCTGTAGGCACATTGTGATATACATGGATAAAAGCTGGATCACATTATCGAGGAATGCACCTCAGTATATTAAGGGTTTGAATGAGTTTTTATATTTTTCAATTTCCAATTGATCCGTTGAAGGGAGAATAATATGTCCATGTACTAAATGTAAATTTAGAAGATGGTTGAAGAGAGATGAAGTTTATGAACATTTAATATTGAAGCAATTCCCTGGTCAATATTTGTGTTGGGTTTGGCATGGAGAATCGAACGTTACAGAAAGGTTGAGCATTGATGTCAATCCACAGAATGGCCTCCCAACTTCGTCGAAAATGGAAAATGAAATTCAAAATATTATAAATGATGCATTTGGCACTGTAAGAGACCACCATCAACATCAAAACATATCATAACAACCAGATGAGGGTGCTACAAATAGCAATGAGACAAGTGATGTTTTTGAGACTGTAACACAACCAGATTAATATTGTAACATATCATTGGATCCTCCTCTTGATTCTATGGATCCAAATGTAAGAGAAAATTTTACTGAGGAAAATTCATTTCATGATTTAGTTGATGATGGAAATCAAGAGTTGTATAGTGTGTGTTTGAAATATTCAAAGCTTTCTTTTCTACTGAAGTTATACCATATCAAATGTCTATGTGGAATTACAAATAAGGTAATGTCCATGATATTGGAATTGATTTTTGATGCATTTCCTGAAGAAAAAATCCCTGAGTCTTTTTATGATATGAAAAATGTTGTTAACGGGCTTGGTCTGAATTATACAAAAATAGATGTGTGTCCCAATGATTGTATGCTTTATTGGGGAGAGGATTCAAGTAGACGAAATTGCAAAAAATGTTCTTCTTCTAGATGGCAGTCAAAGGGTGATTTTGGAAGTCTGAATAAACATAATTTCATGGAGAAGAAGAAAAGGAACACACCTGCAAAGGTTTTGCATTACTTTCCTCTGAATCCTCGATTGCAAAGAATATTCATATCATCGAAAACCGTCGAACACATGAAGTGTCATTCTGTAGATAATAATAATGATGGGTTAATGAGACATCCATGATATTCAAAATAGTGTAATACATTTGATTCATTACATCTAGATTTCTCAGGTGATCCCAAGAATGTTTTATTGGGATTGGCTATCGATGGATTCAACCCATTTGGGACTTTGAATACCAGTTATAGCATTTGGCCAGTTGTTTTGATCCCTTACAATCTGCCTCTATGTATGTGTATGCAACAAACATCTTTTATCATTTAGATGATTATTCCTGGAAAAAAATGCATATAAATTATATTGATGTATACTTGTATCCTTTGATTGATGAATTGTAGGATTTATGGAGCAACAGTGTTGAGACATTTGATGCTTCTTCTAAAACAATGTTCAAAATGCATGCTGCTTTAATGTGGACCATTAGTGACTTCTGTGGGCTTGGGAATTTATCTGGTTGGAACACTTACACGGGTTTGCCTTGTCCCATTTGTAACTTTGATTTTGAGCCCAAATATCTACCTCATAGTAGAAAATGGTTCTTCTTGTGCCATCGAAGATTTCTTGATGCATCTCATAGATTTCGGCTGAACAGATCAAAATTTAATGGTTTCATTGATCGTAGACCACCTCCAAAGTTGTTAACTGGTTCTGAAATATTAACACAACTTGAAAATGTTGAAACATAATTTGGGAAGGTTCGTCATTTGAATGATAGCGGAAAACGGGTCCAAAGTGCATCTTCATGTGAAATTAGAATGCAACAATGGAAGAAAAAAAGGTATATTCTTCAAACTTCCATATTGGGAATTTAATTTGTTACGGCATAATCTTGATGTGATGCATATTGAGGATAATTTTTGTGAAAATTTTATTTTCACATTACTTAATGAGCATGGAAAGTCAAAGGATCGTCTCAATGCTCACAAAGACTTACAAGTAATGAACATAAAACGTGATCTCTGGCCAGATGAGAATGAAAAGTATGCTCTGGAAATTTTTTCAATGAAAATAGGGATAAAGATACATTCCTTCGAATTTTAAAGAATGTGAAGGAATATGATGGGTATTCAAGTAACATCTCTAGGTGTTTTGACTTGAAGAATCATAAGTTACATGGATTGAAAAGTCATGATTCACGTATTTTGTTACAACAGTTACTACCATTGGCATTGCGCTGAAAAATTTACTGTTGTTGTACTCTAATTCTGCACATTGTTCAAGAAATTATGTGAGAAATCTCTATATCTATTTCAGCTTGACAACCTCCAGGAGAGGTTTGTATTGACCCTTAGTGGAATGGAGATGATCTTTCATCCATAATTTTTTACTGTCATGATGCATTTAACTGTGCATTTGGTTGAGGAAACTAAATTAGGAGGCCACGTTCATTATCGATGGATGTATCCAATTGAGAGGTATTTTATTTATATGTTTTTTAGTTAAGTAAACAATTTTTGGCATTTAAATAAATTCATAATTATGATTATTTTATTTCACAGATATCTTGGGCATTTGAAAGCATACATGAGAAATAAAGCTCAACAAGAAGGCTCTATTACTGAAGGCTATTTGGATGAGGAGTGTCTTACCTTTTTTTCCAGATACTTGGATGATATTGAGACAAGATTTAATCGATTTGAATGTGTTGACGACACATCGACTCAATCTCAAATACATCATAAATAAAAAATATTTCATGTTATTGGCCGATCATTTGGGAGAACCTAAAATGTGACAATGATAGAATTGGAATTATTACAGGCACATAGATATATGCTGCTACATAGTGAAATTTTAGATCCATTTATTAAAGAGTTTAGGATACAAACAAAGAGACGAATGAGAACCCAAACATGAAATAAGAAAGATATAATGAAAGTTGTGAATAAAGATCTTGTATAATGGTTTGCACGATGTGTAAGTTTATAAATATTGTAATAAATATGAATATTAGTTTGACACATAGATTTTGTAAATATAATAAATTATATTTCTTTTTTTAGATCATGAATACCGATACTTGAGCAGATTTGTCAAAAGATTTGAAGTTTCTTGCTAGAGGACCTATAAAACAAGTTATAAAGTTTGATGCTTACAATGTGAATGGATTTAGATTTCATACTGTCGATCGAGAAGTGGGTTTGAAAACACAGAATAGTGGTATATTTACATTTACTGAAGTGGGATACTATAGAAAGCTTCTTGATATTATTAAATTAAACTACCATGGGCATTTTTCTGATGTTTTTTTCAAATGCAATTGGGTCGATATTATCAGAGGTGTTAAAATAGATTCCTTGCAATTTACTTCTGTGAACTTCTCTCACTTGATGGATGTTGGTGATCATGAACTGCATGATCCATATATCTTATCATCACAAGAAAAAATGGTATATTATGTGAATGATGTTGTGGATGAAGGGTGAAGTGTAGTTGCTCACGTAATACAAAGAGATTTGTATTATATGGGTGATGAAGTGGAAGATTTGACCTCTGAAATTGAATCTCATCAATAACAAGAAACAGAATTATATGTCCATCATGATATTGAAAATATTAGTCTAGTAAGGATGAATAAAGTGGATGAAGTAATGGAGCAAGAAACCGACACGATTGAAGGGTAAAATGATTGTATGTATAGTTATTTATTCATTCAGTAACCACTTATTTCATTTGTCCAGTCATTCATTATCATTGTTATATATATATTTTTTGTTAGTACTGGGCATTTATTATCATTTTTAATTTTTTTTTCTGCATAATTTTTTTGAAATATATATTTTGAACTTAATTTTATTTGATTAAATGGAAGGAATTTCAAGGAGGAAGCAGTACACTATTTCATCTCCTACTGCGACATATGACGATCCATCTGTCTCCCTCCCCACGACATCTGAGCCACCAGCTGCCTACACCCCTGCACCATCTCCCCCTACACCATCTCTCACAACCTATGTGGGTGTCCCATTAGAGGTTGAGTCGTCAACTCTTCCTTCAAGAGCCTTAGCAGTGGGGCGGTAGCATGCCCCTTCCAGTTCATCACGAGAATACTGGAGGGTCACTGTCATAGGTACAAATTTTAATATAAATAAATTTATTGCATTTTGTTTATAATAATTGTTTGCTCATTGAAGATCAAAAAAATGCAACCGTGTAGAAAAACATAAAAAGTTCATGTGTTTGTAATATGAATGGCGAGAAGATAGTCATGTCATTTGATTTATTTTGGGTCCCTACGGATGATGTCGTGGGGTTACTTGGCCAGATTCTAGGCCAACTGGCAGCAGAGCCCATTTCCCTACCTATTTCTTATGATGATTGGAGACATATGCCTCCAAGTTGGAAAAATGAAGTTTTTGATTCCCAAATAAAGGTAATTTTAATACATTATGGTTTAATTGAATGTCATGTTACTAATATATTCAAAATTAATTTATGTATACAGATGTTCTTCCACTTTAGAGTTGCTGATGTGATAGCACGAAAGCGGATGTTGAAAAATCTTGGTAAGAAATGGAAAGACTTCAAATGGATATTGTGGTGCGATGTAAATGATACTTCATTGACCGTGCAACAAATGTATGAGAAGCTACCTAGTGGGGTATCGAAAGAACAGTGGAAAGTTTTTGTTGACATACATCCTGATGAGAAGCAGATTGTATTGAAATATATATTATTATATTATCCTCATTTTACATTTATACATGTATATGAAGAGGAGATGTCATTGAATACATTACTGTTAAATTGAATTTTATTTATTTCAGGATCTCTCATGACAGAATGCATCAAACTGGGCTAATCAAGTCATCCCTCACACTGCGGGGTCAAAAAGTATTTCTAGAAGTCGAATGACTCTGGTAATCTTTTCATTAGTTTAAATATTTATAAGAAAATATTATCTGTTTAATATATTAAATTTTTTATTTATATTTGCTTAATGTAGTCATAGAGTTTAGGGTACGAAGCATCCCAAACTGAAGTGTGGTTGGATGTTCACAAAAAATCAGATGGAAGTTTTGTTAATGATCCTGCAAAAGAAGTTGGGGTATGAAGTCAATTTTTTATTATAATAACTTATTTTCAGTTTTTATTGTGTTAATATATATTGATATTTGATTTATAGGTAAAAATTAAAGAACTATGGGATTCCAATCCTGGGCAGTCCTACTCAGTCTCCCAGGATGACCTCGTTGCTAAAGTCCATGGGAAGAAGCATCCTAGTAGAGTGTGTGGGATGGGTTTCGGACCCATACCATCTGAAGTCTTTGGCAGGCCACCAGGGATTCCAACTACATCTACTCCTGATTATAGTCAGTCCATACCCGAAGATTATTAGAGGGAGATTGCTTCCCTATGAACCATAGTTCAAGACCAGGGGGCTCAGATATTCACTTTGCAGAAAGCAGTGACTGATATATATCAGCAGATGAGCAAATATGCCCCTGGTGGTAGTGCATCGACTAGTGGTAAGCAGGTAAATCACAAAAAATAAAAATCATTTAGTTTTCAAACTTCATTGGTTTTAAGTTTAAATATAAATATGTAACAATATTTAATTTTCAATATAATGTTCTTACAGGTGACAGTAGGAAATGGAGATGGAGGTGGAGAGGGTGACGATATGTGTTCATCATCGGACCGTGAGTAGTTGTATTGTTGATGTGTTGGAAAAATATGGGAAAAATTGGTTTGTATATGTATCATGTGTGGCACATAGTTTCCTTTTATGCATTTTATTGATTTCTAATGTTTCCTTTCATGTCTTGATTTCTTGAGTGTGGTATGCACCATATATGCCGATTCTTTATTGTGATGATTCATTTATTATGATTAATTTTTTATGAGTATTTTTTTCATATAATTTTAGGAATGAAAGGGAAAAAGATTTTATGTATTTAGAGTATGGTTCTATGTTTATTATGGAGTGTTTGACTCACTTTATGAGCTTTTAGGTTTTGTGCATATTTGTCTTATGGATGATCCATCTAGGGTGATATGGTTCGCGTTCGGGCACAATCATGTTGTTTGATCATAGGTGAATGTATTTTGGTTATCCACCATATCAAAAATAAATCAGGTTTTTATTACATAACATAACTCGAGGTAAGGTTTGGGCACAAAGCAGGGTAGTTCAGTTTTTTGACCCAATGGAAAAGTGTTTGGTGGAAGGAAGTGAAACTTTGTAACCTATCATTAAGGTAATAATTTCTAGATCATTGGTGTTGGTAATTATATTTTCTATCATTGGTGTGGGAGGCAGGGATACATGGGTAGAATGTGTGATAATAATCAAGTTGAGTGTCGATATTGCAGTAGGATGAGCCATCTATAGGATTTTTGTAGATCTTTTCCTATAGTATACAGTGAATGAGTGTCTGCAATAATTTCACATTTAGGAGTGGGGAAATCAGCTTCATGTTAGGAAGGGAGATATTGTTTGGCCAATCGATCAGTCTGAAGCAGTAGTCATGGTCAAAGCATCCAAACACAAGACTTACATCACTAGAATAGAGGACCTGCTCAAGGTATCTAGGCTATATATTAGGGCCACATATCAGTATAATTGTATAATGTGAGACCAATATGTGAGGAACAGAGTGTTGGACCTTCTATAGTGAGAGGTACTATTTTGGTAGCTTACACTTTAGTATCTAATTTTTTTTATATAGGTGCTTCTCATTCCATCATATTTGTGCATGTTGTGGAGATCCTTAGGCTCAACATTCAATTTTCCTATGAAGTGATGACACTCAAAACTTTGTTGGGGATTTGATTAGAGAATTTATGTTAGTGTAGGGAGTGGACCTTGATATAAGTGGGTGTCACCTCGTATGGGACCTCATTTTCCTCAAGATGATGGTTTTGACATCATTCTTGTGATGGAATGGTTGTTCCCCTATTATGATTACATTGATTGTTATCGCCAAAGGGTATCATTCACATTACCATAGGGTGGGTTTTTTATTCACAAGGTTGAATAGGATGTACCAGAAAGATGAGATGGACTCGAGCATCATGGGTTGGGTGTGATGATAGACTGAATTACTTGATTATATCTGGAGCATAATGAAGGCATTGGAAAATTTTACTTGCCAACAAGGCTCATAGAATCTAAACCCAATCATGGGAATACCTGTTGTAGAGTTACCAAACAATTCATTTCCTATGTTCTCATAATAGAGGTAGAGGCAAGATTATGTTGAATAATTAATGATGATACAATCACATAAAATTAACTTCGTAACATAAGTGCATACGTGAGTTTATGTTTGTAGTTTCTATTTGTGAATTTTTGATTTATATTACTAAAGGATGTGCTTTCTTCTTATTCATGGAATCTCTTTTTATTCTCTATATATATTACTAATTTTATTTTTTCCAATATACATATTCATATATGTGCTTATTTTCTAGTATACATTACTAGTTTTCACTTATATAGAAAGTAATTATGACATGACTACTGTATGCACTATTTTTCCACTATGCATTACTAGTACTCACTTTTATAGAATATAAGTCCATTCTTGTATGCACTTATTTTAAAAGAATTCATTTTGGAAAAAATTCAAATTATTTTTATGTGAACGTGTAATTGATTGATCGTGTCATGCTAATTCATATGTTGGGTAGTAGTTCTTTATAACCTAGTGGTTAGGGAAACAAAAGAATGTGTCAAATCAGATGTTCATTAAGGGTAAATGCAAGAGATATCAATTGATAATAATATGAAAGCATAAGATAAGAATAATGATATGAGTGAATGACCATAAATTATGAATATCATACACAATTCATCATATATTACAAGTGGGATGTATGTTGATATGAATTGTTATGTTAGGGTTGGAACCGGTATGGATGGAATAGGTTGAACCTAGGCTTGACATTGTTTTCATGAAATATGACAGATGTGCTTGTTTATAATTTTGTTTAAAGGTCTAATGGTCATGTGAGATGTTTATCTGCATTCCTTTACTGAAAGATGCATTTGTTTATGCTTAGTTAAGCATCTCTTTTCATATTAACTAGTATGTATTCTGTTATACTATTCGTATTCCTGGAATGGTTTGTTTTTTAGGGCAATGGTGCAGGGGATGCAGAGCTTCTATTTTTTTCCCGAATCAACTTTTAGTAGCGGTCTTAACCACCGCTAAATGAAACTGGTAAAATTTTAGTGGCGGTTTTAACCACCACTAAATATAGATATTTTTCTAGTAGTGGTGGTTAAAACTGACGATACAGTGTCCCACTATCTGTGTGTATTCCGCGGTGGTTTTGATTATTTTAGCGGCACTTTTCTAGCGAGGGGGTGTTTTTTATTCACAACAGTTATAACCACCGCAAATAAAAGAGATCCACCGGTCGTAAAACCACCGCTAAAAAAACCCGAACCACCACGAAATGAGGAAACTACGACGATTAATTTAAACCGCTGTGAAATGGATATAACCACCGCTAATAGTTTCCCAACACGCAGTTTAGCAGCGGTTTCCTAAAACCGCCACTAATAGGTTATTTTCCTATAGTGTAAGGTGAATTCACTTAGGAAAAATACACCTAACATCCAATGTTCCCTACAATACAAAAATTTCACAATTAATGACATTATAATTATTATTAATTCATAATTATTTTTATGTTCTTACTTATCAAGAAATGGAAAAAAACCAGCATTTAATCTCTATCTGTGATAATCTCTCAGATATATATTGAACTCTATCATCATTCTCCACATTTACGACTTCCAAGGAAATGTACTCTGGATCTATAAAACTGTAAATGCTTGTTATTTTATTTTGTAAAAGAAGCTTGTGTAGATACCTAAATTAAAAATAAAATATAGTTAGTCAATTTAAAACCATCTTTTATTAAAGAAATAGCAATTCAAATGTCAATTTACTTACATGGAAAACAACTGCACCACACTCAGCCCGAGCTCTTCAAAATCAACTAAATGCATGATATCTTCTTTCATTATTCTCATTTGATAACTTCTTCCACATATATCGGGTGTCATCCAAAACTCATAGATATAATTCAAGGAAGCAGAAGCCTAAGATAATCTTTGTAACCCAGAAGAAATATTAGAAGGTTCTAAAGCCGACTGTTCTTGAACATTTTGTTGCATTTGGGCAGTTTCTTTTGCTTTCAGATATTCCTATATAAGTTAAATGTCAGAAAACATTACAAGTAATTTTGAATCATTTGTAATTCATATTTAAAAAATGCATACCTCATATGAAATATAACGTAGAAGACTATTTTTCCAAAGTAAAAAATGGATCAGACATTCTCCAACACATGTGATCACCTCAGTAGGAAATGGTAGTAGAGTAGTAGGATCTATAATATCAAGTAACAATACTCTAACCTGACCCATCTGTATAGGATGATGATGTACCGAGTCCCCCAAAAAATGCATTTATCCTAATGCAACAATATGTACATGAGGATCTCTAGCAAACAACTCACAATATAAGGCTTGATTCGAGCGAGGAGGTCAAGGCTCAAAGTAAGCAGATGGGGCAGGGTAGTCTGGGTGAGCAGGTTGAGAAGACAAAAAATGAAAAATGTATATTAGTGTTTATAATTTATAAAATAGAAAAATTGATGAAAATAAAATAATATACCTCTAAAGGCTGCACAGACGGGGCAGGATAAGTAGATGGGATAGGGTAGTCTGGGTGAGGAGGCTGAGAAGGATGAAAAATGAAAAAGGTATATTTGTGTTTATAAATTATAAAATAGAATAATTGATGAAAATAAATTAATATACCTTGAAAGGTTGTGAAAACGGGGTAGGATAAGTAGATGGGGCAGGGTAGTCCGGGTGAGGAGGCTAAGAAGGCTGAAAAATAAAAAATGTATATTAGTGTTTATAAATTATAAAATAGAATAATTGATGAAAATAAATTAATATACCTCGAAAGGCTTCGCAGACAGGGTAGGGTAAGCAGGTGGGGCAGAGTAGTCTAGGAGAACAGGCTGAGAAGGCAGAAAAATGAAAAAGTTATATTAGTGTTTATAATTTATAAAATAGAAAAATTGATGAAAATAAAATAATATACCTCGAAAGGTTGCGCAGACGGGGCAGGGTAAGCAGATGGGGCAGAGTAGTCCGGGTGAGTAGGCTGAGAAGGCTGAAAAATTAAAAAGTTATATTAGTGTTTATAATTTATAAAATAGAAAAATTGATGACAAATAAATAATATACCTAGGAAGGCTACCCAGACTGTGACTGTCTTGCCAAGTGTTCTAATAAAGCCTTCAGCACTACTGCTTGAATTTGATCACCCATAGACTGTTTCATATCTTTCATCTCTTCTTTTAAGGATTCTATTTCCGGGTCTCTTGATTGCTTACTTTTACCAAAAACCTTCCAAATACTAACACCTGCCTGATATCCTCTAACATGGCCAGGGTGTTCTGCCTTTCCCAAAGTAGTGGCTAGGATGTCCATCCTACCCTCGAGGATAAAAGAGCCCTATGTCTCTTTCTCTTGAAGTTCATCCTGAAATGAAAAATAAGAAATTTATATTAGAGTTTATAATTTATAAAATATAAAAAAAATTAACAAATAAATAATATTTACTTACATTTCTATAAGCCACTTGTTGATATTCCTATGTAATATACTATTCATTTTTCCTTCTTCTTGCTCATTTCCATTTCTCATGGTGAGTGGGAGGAGATGGAGGACCAAACTAGACCTATTTTGAACCACTACTTGATCTAGCTCTTAATGCTTCAAATTTTTCTTCAATCATTTTCTGCTCCAAATATGAATACCCTCCATGTGATAAAGTATGAGGGTATACATTTCTCAACTGGATCTCCTGATGAGATCTCCCAGAGGCCTGTTATATAAAAATAAACTACTAAGTAATAAGAAAAATATATCATAAATTTTAAAATATAAAATAATTACCATACCTGCAATTTCTCTTTCTGACGACTGTCAACAAATCGCTTCCATGTATCTTCATTTATAAACGGATACTTAAGACATGGGATTTCAAACCTTCTCTTTCCAAAAACATAATTTTTTATCAGTTTGGTTTTAAAATCTCTCCATCGAACCGCCGCTAAAGAGAGATGTCTTTTCTTAATTTCTTTGGTTTCCTCAAAATTGAATGTCAACTATAATTGAATAAATTTTATATGTCATTTAAAATATATAATATTCAAAAAATGAGATAAAAGAAATCAATTAAGATATTTTACCGTCACGGCCTCCCAAAGTTGTTGCTTTGCCGTCCTGTCCACTAACTTCCAATCAGGATATAAAATAATAATCCTGCAACGGCTCTGCATCACTACATAACTGAGAAACTGAACTGCATTTGGTCCAACTGCATTATTATTATCATCAAAACGGATGTGTACTTTGTCATCATCACGAGCAAGTGATAGTTTTGGTAAACGTGTAATACCATGTTTACCAACTTGAGAACTTGATTTTTGATTAGTAACAGGAGAAGTCTCCTCTGCCGAGGATGCATCAGTAGTCCTGTAATTTTTTAAAAAAAATTAACAGTTTTATTTCATTAAATAAGTATATTACTGAATATTTAATAATATGTCAAAATAGATATACCATGGTAACTTCTTATCTCTATCTGTATCTGATATTGCTACAAGAAAGTGTAATGAAATTTTGTGTACCTACATATCATTAAAAATATGAATAATTAGAAACAAGGAAGACAAAAATAAGTAAGTAAAAAAAGAGGCATGCATTTGTAAGTTTCAAAAATGGAAACAAAATATAAATATTTACCAAAAAAATTAGGAGACTAATTTATTATTTTCCCACATACCTTCATCATGATCATTAAGTATTGCATGCACTATGTCTGTCTTATACTCATTGTAATCATCTGGAAATTGGTAATAAATGAATAAGGCTCATGTAAATCACTAACATCATCAGCATCATCCTCATCACCCAAATGGTATCTTTTTCCTTGAAAAACAACTAACCACTGATCATTCGACAGATCAATGACATAAAATACTTGTTTTGCATGTGTCTCCATGATAAATGGTTCCTCATTCTAATTAAATCTTTTCAAATCAACTAGTTTAAACCCATATTCATCATGTTTCACACCACTATTACTATCAACCCAATTACACTTAAAAACAGTTACTCGAAATTTAATATAATCAATTTCCCATATGTATTCAAGAACTCCAAAATATGACGTTGATACAGAAATTGGGTTTTTATCTTTGGCACTCAAAAAATGCAATGCTTTAGCGAAAACCATCACACCACTATTCTGAACGATACTCTTGTCATCCAAGTTTTTTGTGTAAAATGTGTGGCCATTGATATCAAAACTAGACCATGTGATCACATTAAGAGATGGTCCCCCTGCTAACCACTTCAATGTTTCTGATGCAGATATATCTGGGGTGACTTTCTCATTAAAACATGAAACAAATGTCATCTTATGCTCAATCATCACCCACTTTTCATTTCTTTTGTGATATCATAACTTAAATTCAGCAATATGTGAGGATATATATGATTGAACCTCATCTATGTTGTTCAAAATGTATAAATGTGCCTGCATCACTTCGTCACGTGGAATGAAATTTACCTTTAAGCCTCAAACCCCTCTACCTTCACTATCAACTATCATATATAGAGATACAGAGAGACTAATATACTCCACCTCATAAAAATAATCAGTACAGAACTCAATCACCTCTTCTGATACATATTTTTGAACAATATAGGCCTCTGGTCGATAAGTATTTTTAACATATCCTTTCAAAATTTTCATATATCTTTCAAAAGGATACATCCATATTAAATAAACAGGCCCACATATTCTTATCTCACACACAAAATGAATCAGAATATGAACCATTATATCAAAAAATGTGGGTGGGAAATACATTTCTAGTTGACAAAGAATAAGACTTGCTTCATTCTCCAACACATCTAACAAATTTGGATCAACGACTTTGCTACAAATGGATTTTAAGAAATTATATAACCTGATGATAGTATTTATGATAGTTGTTGGCAATATACCACGCACTGCTATTGGTAGAATTTGTTGCATCAACACATGGCAATCATGAGATTTCATACTTATTAATTTACAATCCTTCAATGACACCAAATTATTCACATTTGAAGAAAACCCACTGGGCACTTTAATACCATGAAGACACTGAAAAAAAAATCATCTTTTCAATCTTGCTTAATGTGTGACAAGATGAAGGTAAATATGTTATGTTTCCTTTCACAGTGGGAGCTAACTCCAAACGTATTCTTATTAATGTCAAGTCCAATCTAGCATGCAATCCATATTTTTTCTTTCCTTTTATGTCTAACAAATTTCCAATCAAACTGTCACATATGTTTTTCTCAACATGCATAACATCAATGTTATGTTTTATCTCTAAAAATCTCCAATAAGGTAGTTCAAAAAAATAGACCGCTTCTTCAAGATATGTTTTTGAAAACTAGAACTTCTTCTCTTTCCAAATGTCGAATCAATATCTTTCACCCTGTCATAGTATTCTTCGACTGAAAATGGTCGAGGGGGGAGGTTTTATTCTTGTAAACCATTAAATTATTTTTTCAATCTACGATAAGGATGATCAATTCGCAAAAATCTTTGATGTCCCATGTACATTGTATTTCTTCCATTCTTCAGTTGATAATATGAAGTTTGTTCTTCACAAATTGGACATGATTTATGTCCCTTAACACTATATCCAGATAAGTTTCCATATGAAGGAAAGTCATTTATAGTGAACATTATCATAGCACACAAAAGAAAATACTCATTCTTGTATGCATCAAAAACTTTAATACCTTCCTCCCATAATAGTTTCAAATCATCAGTCAATGGTGAAAGACACACATCAATATCATTTCCCGGTTGTTTTGGTTTAGAAATCATCAAGCTCATCATAACATATTTTTTCTTCATACATAGATGTGGGGACAAGTTGTAAACTACCAGCAAAATAGGCCATGAACTATGTTGGCTATTGAGGCTCCGATATGGATTCATTCCATCAGTACACAATCTCATTCTGAGATTTCTAACTTCACTTCCAAAATCATGAAATTTTTTATCAAAACTCTTCCATTGTGGTGAATCGGCAGGTTGACGTAAGTTACCATCAGAGATGCGCTCATCTGAATTCCATCTTAACCTTTTTGCATCAATTGAATTTGCAAATAGATGCTTCAAACAAGTAATTATTGGAAGGTACCAAATTGCTTTAGCAGGAGTTTTGATTCTGGTACCTAAAAATGAATCAGAATTGAATTATCAGAATTGTATGCAAAAAATATTGGATGATATCATTGGAAAGTACAAAATTGATTTCTCATGACGTTAGATGACATCACCTGAGAATGAATATGAGTTGACTTTCCCATCTATCTTATAGTGTGATGTCCCACTTGTAGGACAACTTGATAAATATTTATTTTATTTCCTATATAGTACACAATCATTGGGGAAAGCATGTATCTTTTTATACCCCAATCCCATTGGGCATAATATTTTATTTTCCTCATAATTAGAATATGGAAGCACATTGCCTTCTGAAAGTATCTATTTTAAAATCTCAAGTATACTGGAGAAACTTTTATCACTCCAACCATTTTTTTCTTTTTAAGTTAACTAATCTTAAAACTGCTGATAACACTGTATATTTACTACAACCTGGGAATAATGGTTTCTCAGAATCTTTACACAATCGTTCAACAGTTGGTGTTTTTTTATGGTTTCAACACCTAAATCATGAATTAATTATTCAATATGATCCTCTACCTCATTATGAATATCATCATCAACATTGGATGTTGAATTTTCAGTTCTTTCACCAAACCAGATCCAACGTGTATAATTAAGGCTAAAACCATAACAAATGAGATTATCCTTGATTTCTCTGGAGTTTAACTTTCTCATATTTACACACTTCACACATGGATAGAAAATCAAATTAATGTTTTGAAGATGTCGTTTAGTGAATTCCAAAAAATTATCAACTCCTTTTTCATATTCACTAGTGGTTCTTTGTAAATGAATCCAATTATGATCCATTAAATACCTGATATCACAATATATTTGGTGAATATATTAAAACATATAAACATTTAAATATCTATCAGATAAATTTTAAACAAAAACACATTTAATAAAAACTATTGATAATCATATATAAAACACATTTACAAATAGTAAACATTTTATTTTCATATTATATACATGTGTGTTATATTGATATTATAATTTAATTATAATATCATTATTCTAAAATTTATTAGTTCATTTTACATAGTTGTTTCATTATTTCAATGTTTCATGTGTCAAAAGTATTGAATATTGCATTAATTTAAAGGATACAGTGAGTGAATTGGGTGAAATTTGATTAGAGACAATGTAAAAAGATGCAATTTGTTGACAGGATATTTAAGAATGTTTGTTGACAGAATATTTAACCATGTCCTAACACATTTAAAATAAAATATAAACTAATAATTGAAGCAAATTAATAAAAAAATTAAATTATAAATAATTTAACTACAAAATTAAAAAAACTTACAAAATTTAAAGTTTAACCCGAATGGAGATCCTCAATCCAAACTGTGTTCTGTATAATGACTTAGAAAAACAAACACTACAAAATTTATACCAACAATGATAATACTAACGAAAAATAATGATAAACAACAACTAAAATCAAACCACCATTAAAAGTCGCATAAAATAGGGTTATGGAAGAAGAAATAAACAATGGAAGATAAATCAAGAAAGGATAAAGAAGAACGCAAACCGCAAATCGTGAAAATGGATTAAAACCGTCAATAATGGCCGTCCAAGATCACAAATAGGGTTTTGAATGTCATTCCAAGTCGAAGGCACCACCATGGGTTTCGATTTCGAATATCCAACAAAATGATGGTTTTGTGACCCCGATAAATTTTAAAAGACTTTAGGCGTCGGTTTTGAGAAAACCGATGCCCATAATTCTTTTTTTATTTTTTGCATCGGTTTTGGACAAAACCAACGCCGAAAATAGAACTTATGGTGTCAGTTTTCCTCAAAACTGACACCAAAACATTTTTTTTTAATTTTTCACGTTGGTTTTTACAAAACTCATGTGAAATATCATTGAATAATGGCTTTTGGTGTCGGTTTTCATAAAATTGACACCAATAAGTTCCCTCAAATACTATTTATGTTGGTTTATAAAAAATTGATGTTATTACGTCGATGTTAAATCCCTTATTTCCACTAGTGACTACTGGAAAATCTCTAAAACTAACCCATAACATCACTGCTAAATGAAAATAAGGGAAGAGGGGGTAGCCATCCATCCATATCAAAACCATCCTAGATGTTGGGGAAGACACTCAAAACCCAAAACCTTTGGGCTTCGGTAAGTTTATCCAACTCAGGTGGGGCACATGTAGAAACAACATAAAAATACATGATATAAAGATATCACACAATACCTAACCTATGGGTCCAAAACAATTGAATTGGTGTACACCACCACACTACTACCGCACCACATGTCAACCATCACAACCACTACCACCACTAAATGAAACTCACCACACAACCACCACACAAGCCATAAAAACTCACTTTCAATTACAAATTCCACCATTTTATGGATTTATCAAGTTTACACTAACTCTCATTTACTAACCATCTCTTTCCACATTTACATAGCCCATTCATTTATTCAATTCATTATTCTAATTACCAAACATCAATTTCTAGCCCATTTTTTACTCACTTACCAAGAAATCCTTTTTCAATGTTTCAGTTTACTCCATGGATAACTAGGAAAATAACACAACCACACCAAAAAACATCGCACTCATCACACATCAACCATCACCACCGTACCATACACAAAAAAGCCAACTCACCACAACAACCACCCATCACAACTACCACACAACGCAACCACTACACACCGCCACCACAACATACACAACCAAGCCAACTCACCAAAGCAACCACCCATCACAACTACCACACAATGCAACCATTGCACACCAACTCCAATGCACACCACCACCTCATATAAGATCACCATCGCACATCATAACCACATGACACATCACCATCACGCACCAAACAACCCATCGCAACACTTCCTCATACATCACACAGCCCAGTTAGTCACTACTATCACCACGCAGCATCCTGAACCACACCAAGTTACACAATTAGCACTACCACACAAGCATCACATCCTGATTTCCAAAAATTATTCATGGGATTTCATTATTTCATTTCTTTATTTATCATGAGTGTTATCACACAAACCATATTTCCACAAGCAACCAATTATTAGTCATATAAACATTATTTAGTATTTTATTCAAGGTGTGATCAAACAACAACACAACAAGTGCCACACATAGACATCAACTACAACACAAGTGAGGATATTAATAACCATGATTTTCATTATTAGCAACAACATACATAAAATTATCAGTAATAACATCAAAACAGTAAAACATGTGATTACTCCCCACCCCCATCAATTTTAGATTTTCAAATTCATTATATTATTTATATTGACCCTTACTATCTACCCAAAGGAAGATAAAATCATCCAATACTCACACATTTCAAACAAAAGGTACATAATGAGGATCCCCTACCTCAAAGAAGCTTTCTGATTTCGCTGCACATAATAGGGTGGAGGTGAAGCAACCCGAAAACTGCAGACGCACTAGAAAACCCTAAATCAGCATAAATTACACCGAGGGATCATCAAAATGAGCCTAAACACATCCCAATCCAAAGTAACATCACTGAAGAAAATACCAAGGATAAGAACGACAGGAAAACATAGGTGTGTAGAAAAGAACTCACTACAGATCGCCAAAGATCAACTGCCAGAACCCAAGGGTCAGCATTGGAGGAAAGGGGCTAGAAGATCCTCCAAAAGCATCTAGGGTTCACCCAAAATCATGAGGGTGAGACTACCGAATGAAAGGATTGAACCGATCATCAAACTTATAAACAGGTTGTAAGTCACCTAATTCATGGCGTTAATTCCATATTCATGTCATGAATTTTGTGGGGTCCATGAAATACAAGTAGTGAACCGCATACAAGGCGTGAATTACCCCATATCCCAAACTTCTATTGAAAATCATAGTGCCTTGACCTGAATTAATACACGTCATGAATTCCTCTTTCACGTTGTCAGTTTATTTAATGCACTATTCCACCACTACGTGCAAGCCATGAATCGTCGACCACATAAGCCGCAAATCATAGATTCATGTCATGAATCCCCTTTTCATGATGTGAATTCCCTATTGCATCTCCAACCTCCATAGAACTTCCTCAAGCCTCCTCTGAAACACTCCCAACAGCCTAATTAGAAAAGTAACGGACTGAGAAGACACATGCCAATAAATATTGGGAATCTTTATGTCCATGCCTATATTATAGCTCAATTTCATATTTTGGCTCAGCTTATGATCATTCTTGGAGCGTTGATTATTTCAGGACTGGATGGCGACTCATGGAGATGCATGGAGGTTAGGTGGTTATTTTATTTTATTTCAGTTTCCTTATCATATCGGACAAATCTATCACCCCCTATTTTTCTTCCTTTCTTTTATTGGTTGTTTTTATGCCCATGGCGATATGGATGTAGAAAAATAGGGGTTGTTGCATGTGGGGGAGTTGAAGGTGAGGGTGAGTTTTTGTTGTGCTTTATTTTCTTTTATATTTTTTTTTTCATGAGAGTCCAATTTATGGTCATATCATGCCATATTTCAGTAAAAAATTTCACTGCTAGTTTAATTTATCTATGGCCAAAATCGGTCACATTAGTTTGTTTTTTATGCCCCGGCACGTGTTACTATCCCGCAGGGATCAAGAACGCCCCCTGGTCCCTGCCACAGGCCAGCTCAGGCATTCGATGGATGAACGGGTCAAGTTGGTTCATGAAACTCGAAGTGTATCATCCTCATATGTGAGGGGCTCTGGAGTTGAGAGCGCGTACACCACTTTGAGAGTCGCAAGTAGAAAGTGCATCATCTTTTTTCCTCTCTTGAAATTGTTGTCATCAAATTTATGTTTCTTCATTGCATTGTTGAGTGTTTTTATGTTCATGTTGACAGAATACTCTTAATATTTTTGGGAATTTAGGTGGAAAATTGTATGACATTTGCTTTGATAATAGTAAATGGATCTTATCGAGGTACATTACAATGCTGCTCTCTATAAGAGTAGGTTCACCCCCACCAAATAGATGGTAAAATGAGTCATCGGTGAATCGTCTTTAGGATATAGTGGTGGATCATTACTAAACACTTGTACTTAGTGGAGGGTATCACTTAAAGAAGCTTTGTAATTAAGAGAGTAATGAAAAGGGATTTTTTTTTGCACACCGATGAAGTTGAATTCATTAAATTTTCCATCTAATGGAAACTCCAATTTATAGGCATTGGAATACCCCTTAGGATAAGTCATCCCACCCATTGGATTTGGGTGGATACATATTCGAGAAAGATACGACTTTTTTGAATTTGATTTTGGTCACTCGGTCACACTCAACTGAATAAGTGACTCACATCACATCTGCTAGTGAACGAACATGTTTCTTAGATCACTCTTGATTTGATCGATGGTCCAGATCATACCTATTCGGTAAATTGGGTCGACCCATCGGATGTACTCATTTGGACTTAAGCTCGAGCCGGTGTGACCTACCGATATGGCACTAATGCGGCATGCATAGTACAAAATGTGAAGTCACTACCGCATATCCGGGCAAGGGATGTGCTGGGTTTTATCAATGCTAAATAGAGAGTACTGATAAAAGAGGGGCTTTTATCAGTGCTAGCAAAAAACGCTGATAAATCTAACCTTTATCAGTGTTAAAAACACTGATAAAGGTGTACCCTTTATAATATGTGTGTGTGTGTGTGTTTCCAATGAATTTGGTCAATTGATGCGTGAATATAATTAACGTTCATATGTTATGTATTCATCATGAATGTTCATTTATACATTACACTCTCATTACTATTTATGTTGGCCATATATATGATGACCCGTTTTTTATGCTCTATACTTTACTCAGTGTATATGATTCATTCATGTTCCCATGAAGCTATTATGTTCTCATAAATACTTAAAATCAAGATAAATATATTTAAATAATAAATTTATTTATTATATTTATAATTATAAATATTTAGTTATATATAAATACTTTTTAAAATATATTTATAATTATAATTATATATAACTATATATATATATATATATATTTAAATGATTATAAAATTACAAAAAAATTAAATGATAAATATATTTGTTATATTTATAATTATATATAAATACCTTTTAAATATATCTATTTATAATTATAATTATAAATAAATATATATTTATTTATTTATTTATTTATTTAAATAAATATATGTCTTTAATGAATATATATATATATACATATATACAAATATTTATATTTATAAGTATAAATAATATATATGTGTGTGTGTGTAAATAATTATAAAATTATAATAATTATATTTATTATATTTATAATTATAATTATAAATAAATATTTATTTATTTGTAATAGTAAATATAAATAAATATATTTATTTATTTATTTATTTATTTAAATAATTATGAAATTAAAATAAATATATTAATTATATATTTTTTTATAATTTCATAATTATTTAAATAAATATATATTTGTATTTAAATAATTATAAAATTATAATTAATATATTTATTTTAGCTTCATAAGTATTTAAATATATATATTTATTCATTTATTTATATTTATGACTATAAATAAATAAATATTTATTTATAATTATAATTATAAATATAATAAATATATTTATTATAATTTTATAATTATTTAAATATAAATATAAATTTATTTAAATAATCATGAAATTATAAAAATATATATATAATTAATATATTTATTTTAATTTCATAATTATTTAAATAATATTTATTTATTTATTTATTTGTTTGTTTGTTTGTTTGTTTATTTATTTATTTATTTATTTATGACTATATATTATTAATATATTTATTTTAATTTCATAAGTATTTAAATATATATATATATATAAATTTATTTGTATTTATGATTATAATTAAAATATATATGTAATAAATATATATTTATATTTAAATAATTATAAAATTATAATAAATATAATTATTAAGTAAATATATATAATTAAATAAATGTATTTATAAATACATACAAATATGTATAATTATAATTCTAAATAATATAGATATATTTAAATAATTATTAAATTATAATAAATATATTAATCATATGTATTTATAAAAGTATAAATGTATTAAAAATATTTGTTATAATTTTATAATTATTGCAATAAATAAATATATACATATACACATATATATATGATTATAACTATAAATAAATATATATAAATTTGTAGTTATTAAATAATTATAAAATTATAATAAATATATACAAATATTTACAAATATAATTCTAAATAAATATAGATATATTTAAATAATTATAAAATTATAATAAATATATTAATTTATATAATTATAAATATAATAAATATATTTATTGTAAGTTTATAATTATAAAATTATGATAAATATATTAATTATATATAATTATAAATATAATAAATATATTTATTATAAATTTATAATTATAAATATATATTTATTTATTATATATATATATAATTATTTATTTATTTATAGTTATTATTATAAATAAATATTTATTTATTTATTATACATATAATTTTATAAATATATATAGAAATATAAATAATTTATTATCATTATAGTTTTATTAGCGCTTTCTGTTTTAGTACTGATAAAACATACTTTTATCAGTGCTTTTTATCTAGCACTAATAAAAGGTTTACCTGCTTTTATAAATGAGCTCTAACAGTCTCCTCCTCCTCTCGCACGCCTCAAGCTCTCACGGAAGGTGAACCCTACCGCCTCCTCCTCCTCAACCTCCTCCTCCGCTGTCAACTCCTCCTCCTCCTATGTTGCCGACTCCTCCTCCGTCGTTGCCAACTCCTCCTTCTCCTCCTCCACTACCGACTCCTCATCCCCCAGCTCTTATACATAGGTTTCATGCCCCACATCATATTGAGGGTCAGTTTTCATGATTTTTACTTATATATAATGCATTGTCAGTATCATATATTCCTCATAAGGATAAGTATACTCATCTCCCAATGTTTATTTATGTTGACACCCTACATGGAAACTATGATGGTTATGTAACTTCAATTGTTGCATTTGAAGCAATTATGGGAAAGCCAGTTGTTCTGATTGAACATTACTTGGTTTTTCATGCTTGTTATTGGATTAGGTTGGTCCCCCCATTGGCATTGGATCTAGATGATAGTGGATTATAGGTCATGTTTGGCACATGGCTTGTCATTTATACTTTCTCCTATACTTAATCCCTATTAAGAATTGTTCTTATTTGTTACCTAGTTATATATTATTGTTTTCATGTTTTTTAATACTATATGGATTCATCTATATAGGTGTGGAATGTTTAATTTTTTCATTTCTTATATAGTTTATGCATTGTTGAGTTTTTCTTTTAGACCGCCTAACTTACGGATGTATCGTTCTAAATAGACCTTCAAATTTATTTGTAATAAATGTGTTTAAATCATTCCCTAATTATATATTGATACTCATGGTACTAGTATCTCACTATAGGGGATTGAGGAGCTCTCTATGGGTTTGTATTGAACATAATTTGAGTATAGTGTGACTGTCCATGTTATAACCTCTATAAAATGGTATCAGTGAGATGTCAGGATTAATGGGGTTTTAATTTTTTTAATAACATGTATAATAGAGAAGACATGAGAAGTAATACATACAAATTCATTGTAAACCTCTTTCTGGTGGGATCTCAAGTTACCAGGGGATGTCCAGTACTGAGTAGGCGTTATATGATCAAGTGAGGCATTAGATTTCTAATCTAAAGTATGATGGAATGGAAATAAAAAGGCATGATTTTGTGTTGATTGAAATTAAACCTTTATTTTAGTTCATTCATCATGATAGACATTTATAGTTAGGTACACATAATATGTCCTTCTAATTGATAAATGATGTCACTCATTATATATAAGGTAATTTGTGTAGATATCCAAATTCTCATGAGTTCCTTGTGATATGTGGGCTTCTCAAAGTTGTTTCTTTTATGTGAGGACCTTCCTATCAATGTAATATGTCACTATAGGGAGGGACTTTATAGTGAAATAAATTATTATGAGGACTATAATTATAGAATAATTTCTAGTATTAGTGAGGATTCATGTTGCATTTAACTTGAGGAGGAACTTTAGAGTGGACAGTGGTAAGGGGAGGATGGGTCCTATAGAGTTATGAGAGAAGAAGGCTCAATTGAACGACTTTGAGGTGGAGAGGTTCATATGAATGATTATGTCCCCTTGGGGTGCCTTATTTTTTTTCCATAAAAATTCAAATGGATCATTAATAATATGTGTAGATTATTATAGGTTATGTTAATTGATAGAAATGAACATATATCCATTTATATGTATCGATGGAATATTTGATCAACTTATAGGTGCTAAAGTGCTCTTTAAGATCGATTTGATATCAAGTTATCATTATTTTATGGTGATGTATCAGGATTCGGGATTTGAAGAGTTCTATTCCATGATGGTCATGTGGTTTCTTATGGGTACGGACAGTTAAGGACACATATGAGAAACTTACCAAATCCTTCCCTAGATTTGTAAATAGTGGTTCTTTCCATGAGGTGATATTGGTATTATCTTTAGGGTGAGATATTTTTGGAATACACTAAAAAAAGTGTTTGAAATGTATTTAATCACAAAGTGAAATGAACCATTGATAGCGGAGAAAATTTGAGTACCTATAGTCCTTTAACTTTGACCTAATGTATACCCTCAATAAGGGGAACATTTTTTCTAATGTACTGCATTGGAAGGATCAAGATTAGTTAGTACATGATTCAAAAATCAAGTGGAAGATGGTTGCCCACTTTGAAGAGATGTGACTTTATGTTCAAAAGTATCATGGCCAAGTGACACTTATGTCTTTATCTATCACTTATTCACTCCTCAGTAGTATTACGAGAGTAAAATTTAGGATTAATATTATTTATTCATAAGAGACATGATAAACCTTTTACAGCTTTATATTTTATAAAATATTGGTTATTTTTTATTCATGTATCCTTTATAAAGTGACTATTTTTGGATTTATGTCTTTTTAAAAATGTCTAAGTGGATATTTTAAAATGATTCAAGTGTTTTGAAACATTTATTATAAAATTATATGTGTTCAACATACCCTTTTTTGGTTTTAAATAGCTTTAAAATGATTTAAACACTTTGAATGGACTTATGTTGCATTTCAAGTGTTTGTCAACTCACCTGATTGGCTTTCATAAAGGGATGTGAATGTTTTGAAAGTGTATGTAATGTTGTTTTCATTTTAACAAGGGGTGTGTGAAGTTTTAACTGAAAATTTGTAAAATATAGAGGGTTGTCACTCATTTTAAATGATTAGGATTGTTGGGTCATGAAGTTGCCTTGAATTCTTTAAAAAAATGAATTGGGGTTTTGAGAAAGATTGTTTGGAACTAATTGGTTTATTTTAAAAGGGTGTGTTATTTTAAAGAGAAATTTGTGTAAATGGTTGGTTTTTTAATGGGATTTCAACTATGATTTTATAAATATTTTTCAAAGGAGACTTAAAGTTTATAACTTTTTTTAGCCTTGGTTAATTTTTATATCAATGTTTTGTGTATTTATTTTGTTAAATATTAATATTACCAAATCAAATAGGATGGATATGAATAAATAATGGATGGATACCAATCATCAGACAAAAGAGTATGAAGATAGAGTGAAAGAGTTCATCAAGTTTGCAAAATATCATGCATATGGCCCTTCTCAAATCCTTTTTTTGTGTTTATGTTGTTGTTATTCAAGACAAGTTAGTCCAGAGGAGTTGAAAGAACACTTGATCTATCATGGAATAGATCGAAGTTATAAATTTTGGAATAAACATGGGGGGGAAAGAATATAGCTAGTGGATAGGATAACATTGTGTTTTATGGATCATCTGATATGATTACAAGTGTAGACAATGAAGAAGATCGTATCAAGGATGTGATTACATATGTGAATGATGATGAAGATCGTATTGAGGAAATGACATGGATAGTTGAAGATGAACTTTGTGATTGCCCAAGATTGTTTGGGAAATTAAAGAGTTGTGAAAAGACACCATTGTATGGTGGTTGCACTAAATATACAGTATTGTCATCTGTAATGAAGCAGTATAATTTGAAAGCAGGAAATATATGGAGTGGAGATATTTTTACGAAATTACTTGCTCTCTTGAATGACATGATCCCAGAAGATAATGAGCTCCCAAGCCAAACATATGATTTCAAACGAATGCTACACTCGATGGGTATGATCTCTAAAAGAATGCACGCCTGTCTGAATGATTGTATACTATTTCTCAAGGACCAAAAATCACTTAAAGAATTCCCAAAGTGTGGTGTTTCTCGATACAAGAAAGATGAATCTAGTTCTAAAAAATTTGTATGGTACTTTCCGATCATTCTAAGGTTTAGGTGCCTATATGGAAGTGAGGAGACTGTAGGGAAATTTATGTGGCATGTAGACACAAGAAATACAAATGGGAAACTACATCACCCAGTAGACTCTCCTTAGTGGAAGAGAATTGATCATGAGTATCATGAATTTGGAAATGAGCCGAGAAACCTTCATCTTGTGTTATTTACAGATGGAGTGAATCCTTTTGGTTTTCAAAAAAACACTCATAGTGCATGGCTAGTTATATTGATAAATTATAACTTACCACCATGTTTATGTATGAAATGAAAATAAATCATGTTATATATGATTATATTAGGGCCAAAACAACTGGGTAATGATATTGATGTTTATTTGGCTCCATTGATTGATGATTTGAAATTATTGTGGAATTCAGGTGTTACATTGTATGATGTTTATAGAAATGAAAATTTGGACTCATTATTCCTCACATATCCTATATAGAACAAAAGAAAATAAATACCAAAAAAAGATGAAATAGTGGTAGGTCTGATTAGATTGTTTAAAAGCAAACTTTTAGATAACAGACTCTATTTAATACCAATAATGCAGGGGTAAAACTGTACAATTTAAATATATCAAATATATTTTCATTTCTTTTATTACTTATTCCTTTTTTGTGTTTTTAGGCAGCATTGGATGCTCATTGTGTTAAATTTAGATACTCCAAATATTTATTTCTTGGATTCAATGCATGGATATCCAATAAACCGTCCATACATGACGACATTTGTCAATTTGTAATACACTACATCCAACATTTTAGAACTAAACATCAAGTTATATAAAGGACATTATATTTTAATGGGGATTATGTTATGACAGGGTGGAGCATCGATATCATGAAAAACATAGAATGAGTCCAAGGGCTAAGCACGAGGATGAAGAAAAGTTCTACGACTGGATAAGTATCAGGGTATATATAATAGGATTTCACTATCCAAACACATATCAAAACAAATTATTTATTCTCCTCAATGTTTCTGTAGTGTCTGAAACAAACCAGTGGAAAATATTACAGTTATTATGTTTGTAAATTTATGATAGAGATCATATTCCATGAAAAAACCAGCATCCCTGAAGAGGTATTTTCAAAGATAATTACTATTTCATTTAAAATATTTATTAATCCTTTGTGTATTTATATTTTTCCAGTACTACTATAACTACCAAAAAGAATCATATTCATAATATGATATAGATGTGCTTGGAAATGAATGGGAATAATGACTTATGGAAGAATGTACACAAATAGCATGAATATGTGACTTCCATAGAAGTAGGGGATTGCTTCATATTTATGTTTAATTTACTTCTTTTTAGTATTACTCACATAAGAATTATTTTCTTATACAGGTGGATTCCTTTGTTTGAGTTGGGGTGGTTTTTTCAAAACCAATCATGCTCATGGGATATTATACTTTGAGGCTATAACTCTGGATACAATGAGAAGTTAAAGTTTTTTTAATATATAATGATCACCCTTTCTTATGTTTCATATCCTTAGGTTATTAAGAATGGTTTTAGAAATGATATGTCTAAGAAGGTTTCTAGTAAATAATAACTTAATGAGAGACTCTTTTGAACTATTTCATTATGTTTACATGTTTCCAAAATCACTAGACCTAAACTATTTTGGCACAGTGTGACCGGTATGACTAAAAGTGTCTTTTATCAGTTTAAAATTGACATTTTTGTTCAAAAACGGGTCACTCACTAAAAACAATAAAACACACTCTGTTTTCATTAATAATTTAGGATAGAGATTCAAAAGTCATTTTTGATGTGTATGAAGAAATCTCACATCAAACTAACGCACGATGTGATCGGTATGACTCAAAATGTGTGTTTCTAGTTTGAAATAATGACATTTTAGTAAAAAAAATATAACTAGCATACTGAAAACCAAGCAAACACATTCGGATTGTTTTCATAATTTATGAAAGTGATCTATAATTCATTTGTGATGTGTAAGAATCAACTGAACATCAATATGATGCATGGTGTAGCCGGTATAACTTAAAGTGTCTCTTTTTATTTAAAACTGACATTAATTTAAGTAAAAACAACAAGTGACATACTAAAAATTGATAAAACACACTCATATTGTTTTAATATTTTAGTAAAATGATTCATGAGTCATTTTTTATGTGTATAAGTCAATCACAACTCAATATGATGCACGGTGTGACCGATATGACTCTAAGTGTGTCATTTTATTTAAAATTGACATTAATTTAAGTAAAAAAGAACAAGTGACATACTAAAAACCAAGAAAATACAATCATATTATTTTTTATATTTTAGTAAAATGATCTATGAGTCATTTTTGATGTGTAAGAGTCAAATTCATATTAATATGACGCACAATGTGACCGGTATGACTCCAAGTGTGTTTTTTTATTTAAAATTGATATTAATTTAAGTAAAAAAGAACAAGTGACATACTAAAAACTAAGAAAACACATTAATATTGTTTTTATATTTTAGGGAAAAAATACATGGGTCATTTTTTACATATAGGAGTCAGCCACACCCCAATACGATGCACGGTGTGACCAGTATGACTCCAAGTGTGTCTTTTTATTTAAAATTGACATTAATTTAAGTAAAAAAGAACAATTGACATACTGAAAACTGATCAAATGCATTTGGATTGTTTTTTATACTTTAATAAAATGATACATGAGTCACTTTTGACCTGTAGGAGTCAGTCTCACCTCAATACGATGCACGATGTATCCAGTATAACTTAAAGCGTCTCTTTTTATTTAAAATTAACATTAATTTAAGTAAAAACAAAACGTGACATACTGAAATCTGAGAAAACGCATTAGTATTGTTTTTATAATTTAATAAAACAATCCATGGGTCATTTTTTATGTGTAGGAGTCAACCACATCTCAATCTGACATACAGTGTGACCGGTATGGCTAAAAGAGTCTGTTATCAATTTAAAAATGACATTTTAGTTCAAAACATGTCACTAACTAAAAACTAAGAAAATGCACTCTGATTGTCTTGATAATTTAGTAAAATGATTAATAAGTCATTTATGATTTGTATGAAGTAGTATCATGTCAAAATAATTCACGATGCAACCAGTATGACTCAAAATATATGTTTTTAGTTTTAAATGACATTTTAGTAAAAAAACACAACTGGCAAACTAAAAACTAAGAAAACACATTCAGATTATTTTTATATTTTAGAAAAATTGTCTATTAGTCATTTTTTATGTGTAGGAATCATCCGAAGATTGATACGACGTACGGTGTGGCTGGTATAACTCAAAGTGTCTCTTTTTATTTAAAATTGACATTAATTTAAGTAAAAACAACAAGTGACATACTGAAAACTAAACAAACGTAGTCAGATTGTTTTGATACTTTAGGAAACAATTTTTTAGTCATTTTTGACGTGTAGGAATAAACCTCGCCTCAATATGATGCACGGTGTGGCCGGTATAACTCAAAGTGTCTTTTTTATTTAAAATTTACATTAATTTAAGTAAAAACAACAAGTGACATACTGAAAACTAAGAAAATGTATTTAGATTGTTTTGATACTTTTGTAGAATGATAAATGAGTCATTTGTGATGTCTAAAAGTCAAACTAACCTTAATCCAATGCAAGATGTGATCAGTATAACTAAAAGTGTTTGTTATCAGTTTAAAATTGACATTTTAGTTCAAAACGTGTCACTCACTGAAAACCAAAAAAAATGTGTTCTGATTATCATGATAATTTAGGATAGTGATTCATAATTCATTTGTGACATGTATGAAATATTCTCATGTCAAACCAATGCACGATGCGATCGATATGACTCATAATGCGTGTTTTCAGTTTGAAATGATATTTTAGTACAAAAACACAACTGACATACTAAAAACTGAGAAAACACATTAAGATTATTTTGATGCTTTAGGAAAATGATCCATCGATAATTTGTGATAGGTATGAATCAGCCTCACCTCAATCCGATGCACAGTGTGACCGATATAACTCCAAATATGTCATTATTTAAAACTAACATTAATTTTAGTAAAAGAACAAGTGGCATACTCAAAATTAGGCAAACACATTTGGATTGTTTCCATATTTTAGTACAACGATCCATAACTCATTTGTGACATGTATGAATCAACACCACCTCAATAGGACTCACTGTGTGATCAGTATAACTCCAAATCTGTCATTTTTATTAAATATTGAAATTTTATTAATGTATTATTTCATAATAATGTTTAATTTATTTCTTTATAGTATTATTAACATAATATTTATTTTCTTATATATGAAAAATCTTTTGATCGGGTTGAGATGATTTGTTTGGAAACCGATACCATGGGTGGATATTTTTTAGAGGGGATCACGAACATCAAAAGATGAGATATTAATGTTTTAGAATGTTTTTTGGATAATTGTAAATGTAATTATATAAAACATTTTGTTTGAAATGTAAACAACAATGTTTTAAGTATATACCATTGGTGGACATTTTTGTATTCATGATGTCAATTAAATGTATATAGCATTGCTTTAAATTATATTTTTGTTGTATGTAGCATTTGAAACAGTTTTTTTCATTTGAAATTGTAGGTTGGTTGGTTGGTTTTTGTTCGTTAGTTTTTGTAGGTTGGTTGTATTTTACAGGTTTTATGGGTGTGCTATTATATTAATAGCACATTTCAGGTAGTTAGGCCTTTATCAATGCTAAAATAACATTGATAAAGGGGTCCTTTATCAGCATTGTTTTTAGTGCGGATAAAGGACCCCCTTTATCAATTTTTTTTCAGCGCTAATAAAGGGGACCACCCTTTATCATCACTGTGATTAACAACATTTTTTTAGCACTGTTAAAAGTTGATTCACATGTTGTTAAATGGAATTTTTATAGTAGAGAGTGATTGAGTGTGCTCGTAGATTGTAAGGGCTCGAATCCGTGTAGATCAACCCTTTGCATGTTTTCAAAAATCGAGGTGCTCAGAGAAGGCTAAGAAGAATCCTAGAGGAGTTCATTCATGAGAAACTGGAAACAGGGGGCTACATGATGTGACCAAGGGGTACACGACGTGTACCATTCGGGTTTCAGAAAAATAAGACAAAGTTCTGAGGTGATGCGTTTTCCAGTATAAGTCGCCTCAAGGAGGTACACGGCGTAACGAGGAGGTACACGTCGTGTACTGCCCCACCGCTGGGTGTTTTAAAGACACCCAGTCGCTCGGGTTTTTCAAACCCTATGGCTTGAGCTCACCCCCTCTTGAACCTAGATGACCCGGACGCCTCCCTCTTCAACGTTTGGGGCACTACTACAAATAGGGCTTCTAATAGCACTAAAAACCACATTTAACAGTGCTAAAAAGGTGTTGTTAATCTCAGCAAAGATAAAGGGGGGTCCCCTTTATCAGTTCTTTTTTAGCACTGATAAAGGTAGTATTTATCAGCGCTATTTTGAGCGATGATAAATTATCCATTTATCAGCACTTAATTAGCACTGATAAAGGCCAAATTTCCTGTGCAAACCCAAAACCTACACATCACCTGCACACATGAGACATCACATGCACACACAGCACAAACAACACCTACCACAAAGCACGTAAGAACAAAAATTCTATATACATTTACTTGAAATCATGAATACAAAACAACACACTGCTATATACATTTCAAAAAATGTTTAATTTGGTTACAATTACAATTATCCAACAAATAGTTAAAAAAACATTTATGTTTCATCCTCTTTACATCCATGATCAGCTCTAAAAAAATTTTGTCTATGGTATCAGTTGCCGAACAAAGCATTCGAACTCAGGAAAAAGATTTCACCTATATAAGAAAACAAATATTATGTTAGTAATATAATAATGAAATAAATTAAACATTAATATGAAAGAATGCATTAATAAAATGTCAATTGTTACATGTTACAACCTTTACATGTCCATATTTACTTGGATTGAATTAATATTTTAGAAGAGGATCCACATGATTCATTGACTTATAAATATTGTTTTTTATTTCTCAGTTTTAGAGAGGGACTGATGAGAACCTACACAATTAGACAGGCCATGATCATACCGATTCACTTTTATTTTGATCTCCTAGTTATTTAGTGTGATTTGCCAAACCCCCCTCCCTCCCCTCCCCGAGACAGCCCCCTCCCTATCGCTGGACAGCCCCCCTCCCACCACTCCACCTGCAGCCACTGTCCCTCCTCCTGGAACCCCCCTTGTAGCTCCCTCCCTACCCCTGGACAGCCCCCCCCCCCTTCCCACCACTCCACCTGCATCCCCCCTCCCTCCTCCTGGACAACCCCCCTCCCTCCCCTTGTAGCCCCCCTCCCTTTCCCTGGACAGCCCCCTTCCCACCTCCTAGATACCCCCCTCTCCTGGACACCCCCTCCCCTCCTAGACATCCACTCCCTCCCCTCCCCCAGACAGCCCCCTCTCTACCTCTGGACACCCCCCTCCCCTTGCAACCCCCTACCTCCCACCACTCCACATACAACCCCCCTCCCTACCACCACTCCACCTACAACCCCCCTCCCTCCCCTTGCAGCCCCCCTCCCTTTCCCTAGACATCCCCCTTCCCACCTCCTGGATAACCCCCCCCCCCTCTTTTGGACAGCCCCACCTCCCCTCCCGGACACCCCCTCCTTCCTAGACAACCCACCTCCCTCCCCTCCCTGAGACAACCCCCTAGACAGCCTCCTCTCTACCCCTAGACATCCCCCCTCCCTCCCACCACTCCACCTGCAACCCCCCTCCCTACTCTTGGACAACCCCCCTCCCTCCCCTTGCAACCCCCCTCTCTTTCCCTAGACATCCCCCTTCCCACCCCCTGGACAGCTCCCTCCCCTCCTGGACACCCCCCTCCCCTCCTGGACACCCCCCTCCACTCCCGGACACCCCCTCCTTCTTGGACAACCCCCTCCCTCCCCTCCCCGAGACAACCCCCTGGACAGAACAAAAACATATTGTTCTGCAAATCTATAGTGAACTTGAACCAGCAAAAACCAAATGATATCTTTGGACAATGAAATAAAATCAACTGCAAATCTAATAATGATAATAGTAATAATAATAATAATAATAGATTTTAGTGGGTATGACCAAATGAACATATTGTCATAAAAAACTTTTATGTTACAAAGAAGAATAAACCCTTGAAAATTTAAGAATTAAGCCATTATATCCAAAATAGAATCTCTCACGTTGCACCAGCAGTAGTGGGATCAAGAGCAGCGCAAGTGGGAACATGAGTTGATGGAGCAAGCTGAATACTAAAAACACACCACTAACATGTTGCGCAGCATGGATAAAGTGACGCAATAAGAGGGGGAGCGACTTACATTGGAGATGAGAATGATTGAGATGCATACAAAGGAAAAAGATTGGTTGATGCTGGCTACGAAGGAGAATGACACGTTCTAACGGAGGCGGAAACAGGGAGATGAATGGGAGAGATGAAATCGGGATGTTGGTCGCATCTTTGGCGGAAAATGAGACTAAAACTGAGCAAGAGGAGCCGTCTACACTTTTTTTTCCACGGGACCATGTGCGGCAGTCGGAAAGTATGGTGAAACTGGAAAAGAACGCATCTGGACTCAAAGAAACTGTGGTAGACCACGCTCGATCAACAGTGATCATGGAGGATATAGCACAGAGGTGAGAACAACATGGAGAACGTGATCGCAGTCACATGCGATAGGAACCAAGTTTCCCAAGGAACTGAAAAAACCTTTGTTCGATGGAAGGGAACTAAGGAGATGGGACACATGAGTGGAAACATGTGAGAACATAGCCATAAAATATGTTTTCACTGCCATTCAGACCGTGGCTGATTATGAATCAATGTTGTTTAATCCAGTGGTACTGTTTGACATTCTTGTTCAGAGGAAAAAACCCCATTGATGGAACCACACCATCACTCTTGAGACAGTGAACTGTAACAGCTTCTTATTTTAAGCATCGAGGTGAAACTTTTGGGAAAAAACTGGCATAGAATGCATGGTTTCTATAGCCTACATTTGAGTGAATTTCAGTCTTATCTTTTGGGATTTTAGTCATGTCTTTGATGGACTAAATGAATATATTAAATTCTATTTAAAGGCAACATGGTGATCTTGTTAAAGGCTCAAAATAGTCTTTTATCATATTTTTTGATCTACCTCGATGCTCTGGTTAACATCAATGCCCCCCTCCCTACCCCTAGACAACACCCCCCTCCCTCCCCTTGCAGCCCCCCTCCCTTTCCCTGGACAGCCCCCTTCCCACCTCTTAGATAGTTCTCCCTCCTCTCCTGGATATCCCCCCCCCCTCCTAGACAACCCCTCTCCCTCCCATCCCCGAGACAACCCCCCCATAAATCCCCCTCTCTACCCCTGGATAGCCCCCCCCCCCCCTGCAGCCCCCTCCCCTTGTATCCCCCCTCCCTCCCACCACTCCACTTGCAACCCCCCTCCCTCCTCCTGGACAACCCCCCCTCCCTTCCCTTATAGCCCCCCTCCCTTTCCTTAGACATCCCCCTTCCCACCCCCTGGACAGCCCCCTCCCCTCCTGGACACCCCCTCCCCTCTTGGACACCCCCCCACTCCTGGACACCCCCTCCCTCCTAGTTCTTTAGTGTATACCCATCAATAACCTTCTTTATCCAACTATATTTTCATCATATATATGATAATGGAATAAATATTATTCATACACCATCATTCAATAATATGAATTATAAAATCATATATATTTTGAAGAGATACAGTTCAACAAATCAAGGAAAAATATCAAACAAAAAATATATTGGAGGAATAGGAACGAAATTTCACATAAATCTAATGTGAGAAAGGTAAATGATGCATATGTTGGGTCTTTATGACATTAAATAAGATATATTGGGCCTCAAATTGAACTGGAATATAATTCTTGGGCCTTTACATGGGCTTGGAATTGGTTTGGTTGGTTGGAACTTTTGATGCCTCACCACGGACCCACTTCAGGCTACTCTATAAGTGATCTACCCATTGTATATTACTAGTATTGAATGGAATTGAATGGATCTTTGTCTGGAAAACCCTCCCTTATAGACACACCCCCTCCCTCCCCTCCTAAACACCCAACTCATGGACACCCCCTCTCTTTTGGACACCCCCCACTTCTGGACACCCCCCCCCCCTTCTGGACACCCCCACCCACCCTCACACCTAGACACCCCCTCCCTCCTAGACACACCCCCTCCTGGACACCCCCCCCCCCCCCACTCTTGGATACCCCCTCCCTCCTAGACATCCCCCACCCACATCTAAAAGAAACTAAAATTAGAAAATTGAAAATCCAAGATATTGGGTCCCATCAAGCTTTTAAGATGCTCATGAGTGGACTGAATGACTATGCATTGGTCGACTTCCACACTATCGACCAGTGTAGTCCAATGAGTTATGCTTTACTAGAAAAAAAATAATTTCTAAAACCATTATTCATAACCTAAGGATATAAAACATAATAAAGGGTGAACATATATGCTAAATAAGTGTAAACAAGGGAGATATCAATGATTTTATATGGATAACATTAGTAGGAATTCACCTTCATCCTATTTGTGTACAATCTTCCATCAGGTATGCTGCCCATTCATTTCTAAACACATCTATATCATCTTGTGAATATGAGTTTTTGCGACATTCATGGTAGTACTAAAAAATATAAATACATAAAGTATTAATAAATATTTTAAATGAACACGTAATTATTTTCGAAAATACATCATCAGGGATGCTAGTTTGTTGGTGAAATACGGTCTCTTTCATAAATTTACAAACATAATAACCACATTCCTTTCTATTTGTTTGTTTTGGACACTGCAGAAACATCAAAAAAAAATAAGTAATTTGTTTTGATATGTGTTTGGATAGTGCAATGTTATTATATATACCAGGATACTTTTCCAGTTGTAGGTCTTATAGGCATTCTTATCCTTAGGCCCTGGATTCATTCCATGTAGTAGACGATGTTGATGCACTGCCCTATCATAACAGAATCCTCATTAAAATATAACATAAATTATATAAATAGATGTTTAGTTTTAAAATGTTGGATCTAGTGTATTAAAAATTAACAAACGCCATCATGCATGGTCGGTTTGTTGGATATCCATGCATTGAATCCAGAAAATAAATCTTCGGAGTAACCAAATTGATTGCAATCAGCATCCAATGCTGCCTAAAAATACAAAAAGGAATAAGTAAAGAAAGAAATTAAAATATAGTTGATATGATTAAATTGTAGAGTTTTACCCCTGCATCGTTGGTATTAAAAAGAGTCTGTCATCTGTAATTTTGTTTTCAAACATTTTGAGCAGGGATGACATTATTACAGCCTCTTTATCAGAATTTATTTCGTCTTTTGAAGAGGTGGTGTGAGGACTAACGAGTCCAAATTTTTGTTCATGGGGAATCCCTTCAATTGTTTTTCATATATAATCCTACAAAAAATATAAATTGTATTTAGTCATAATTATCAGAGTATATTAGCTTTTGTAAAATCAAATCATGAAAACATACCTCATGTATACATTTATAACTGAGGCGCCTAGCCATTCATACTTGAGGATTTCATTTACATTTTCAGCACTAATGAAATCTGATGCTTCCTCTCCATACATATTTTTTTTCAAAATCAAATGTGTGAGAATTTTCATCTATCAACTTTGTATCCACATGAGCCTGCAATGATATTAACTGTGGATATAGAACAGGCAGGGTGAAGGTGCTCTCAGTAGACCGTTTCAATCGATTGGTTGATCCTTGAGATAGTTTTGAGCTGATATTTAATTTCACCCTCTTCTCTTTGTTGTTATGTAATAACATTCATAGGTTTAGACCTTTTGTCATTAAATGTTAAAGGTCCAACTTGAAAAATAAATTGGAAATGGATACCTCCTTGTCGATATCTTTTTTTACAAGAATTGTCAGCTATGCGATGAATGTTCCAACAGCTTGTTCAACCGTATAAATGTCATCATTGTCATTTGTAATAGGTAGCTCAGCACTCGGATCATTAGATACGTTAATTGACACTATAAAATGATTTTTTTGGAAGTTGTTTGTTGTGTAGCATGTCGTTCTGCATATTGAACACTGTAGCCCTCGCTACAAGGTGATAGGTGAGAGTTGATAAATATAAATCACAGTCATTTTCACCCTATAGAATATTAGTACAGGAAAGGTATCAGTGTCTATGTGAATCACATTTCACAGAATAAATTATTAAAATATTGATTACCTCAGCTAAGTTAGGTTTTTTAGGGGAATGGCTCGCCTCAAAGCTAGTGGAGGTGGGGTGGGATCGTCACGCACGGGTTGTTGTTGAGTTGTTTCTTCTCTTTTCCTCTCCCCCATCAAACTTTCTATCATCTCTCTCTGGTATTGTAATTCTTCTTGAAAAATGGCTAATTTTTCTTGCAGCTTTTCCATTTTTTCATTTTGATCCTCCACTTGTTTTTGTTTTTGAAAATATGTTCGGGGTGTCACCCCAAAACCCGCACCTCTAACACGACCATACTATTCTGGCTGCTTCAAGGCTGCTGAAAGTATATCTGTATCTAGTGCAGGTGTTATTGATTCCTATGACTATGTCAGATAGAAAATATAGAAAAATAAGTAGTCATTGTAATGTAATAGCGATTTAAAGCAAATAAATTTTATATTATGTCATACTTACACATGTTTCTCACACTTTTTATGTGTTTTCATCTATCAGTATCCCCTCTTTATTTACACGAGCCTCCTTCCATAGCACATGGTGTGGGATAGATACAACTTTCAATTTCAATTCATCAATCTGCATATAAACAAAGAAACATGGTTATGGTGTTGTTTTATGTCACATACAAGTAGTGCGGTAGATTTAAAAGACGTACCAATTTTTTTCTCAAGTTAAGCGTACCCCATACATGCTTTACGGTAAGGGTACATTGGTTCTGTTGTGCATTTTTTATTTTCAGCACTTAGTTGTCGTTTCATAAATAAAAAATTGTCAATAAAAGTGATGAATATAAGAAACATCAAAAAATTTATTACCCCGCATAATGTACCTGAAAAGTAATGCATCCCACGCTCCTTGGGATATCAAGTGTGTATAAAGAGGAGGTGGGTGCGGCTTGATTTTCCCTTCAGCATCTTTAAGATGATATTTTGTTAAAATTGTGTGGAAACCTCTATGAATCCTTCCTATAACTCTTAATACATATTCCTTTTGCAAGGCATCTACTATAAATGCACTCTGCAATGGATGATGAAGAGTAAGTCAATGTTTTGGTATTTTATTTTATTTTAATAAATTAAAAAAATGATATCATAATGTTACCGTAATCACTTCCCACATTAGTGTCTTAAGCCCGGTGATAACATGGTGCCACGACTGTACATCAATCGGTACACGTTTACGAGTGATGATTCCAATGTAGCTACTAAAGATGGCTTTGTTAGGGTTAACATGTTGGCCTTGCTTATTCCATCCCACCTCAAATTTGATGCCTTTTGATTTTGCCTCAAGGATTTTGGCTAACACTGTCAAACTACAGTGCTCTTGTTTTTTTTTTGCGCTTTTAGGGTTTCATTTCCTAGCATTTCCTCAAAAGTATCATTAATATGTTCCTCTGAAGCCCTAGCATCAGCATTGGGGCCATCATCAACAGGTTGAGAAACTTGTTGTACCTCAGCACTGGGATCAGTAGCAACATGTTGAGAAACCTGTTGTACCTTAGCACTGGGACCAGCAACAACAAGTTGAGAAACCTGTTGTTGCTCTCACTGGGACCACCAGCAGCTGGTTGAGAAACCTGTTTTTGCTCTGCACTGGGACCGCCAGCAGCTGGTTGAGAGACATTTTGTGCCTCGGGATTGGGTGCATCAACAGGTGTAGAAGTCATTATCTATAGAAGTGGTTTAACATTTAATTTAGATTACATAAAAGCAGTAGTGATAGATAATAACATAATTTAACACAATGTATATTACAATAAACAAATAACCTGATTATTGTACTCTTTTTTTAAAGGCTGGAGAGATTTGACTCCTCTATTGACTATGTAAATCCCTTCATTGTGGTCTCCTATGACATACAAAATGTTGTCTATATTGGGACCACTGTGAAATGATTATGAAGTCCCTATAAAAGGGTCATCCTCTATTTAACTTTCATCTGAACCTTCAGTTTTTTTGGTTGATAACAGAACAATTAACCAATTTCGGTTTGCGGGGTCTGGAATATAAAATACTTATACTGCATGTGATGCCATTATAAATGGTTCGTCTTTCTCCCCTTCTTTACTGAAATCAACTTTCATGAATCATAATTCATCTATTTTAACAGTACTCCTATTATCAACCCACTTGCATTGACAAAACGGCACTTTGAATTTCGTATAATCCAACTCCAATATTCATTTGATGATGCCAAAGTATGACATATTTGCATAAATTGGATTTTTTTCCTTAGCACCGGAAACATGCATCGCCTCATCCACAAGTGTAACCCCACTATTCTGCATGGTACTGTCTTTATCATGTTCATTAGTATAGAATGTATAACCATTAACTGCATAAGCATTGTAAGATAATACATACACACTTGCTCCTCCAGCTAGCCATCGAAGTTGTTCTGAAATTGAGTCTGGATTTTCATCTAACTCCTAAAAATATGGTCCCAAAACCATCCTATAAAATGTCAATTATGTGTATCTAATATCCATTTTTCATCCCTAGAAGGATTCAAATGCCTAAGAATTTCTTTGTGGGTTTGAACATATGGGTCAACCTCAAAATTGTTATGCAAAACGTAAAGGTGAGCCTGCTCCTGATCTGTAATATTGACTGTGACAACCTCTCTTTCAAAAATTCCTTCACCCTCAATCCTCTCAGTGTGATGAGATTTCGGTAGGCCAACGTTTTCCATACCAGACAAGTATTCGGTACAAAATTCAACGACTTCCTCAACAATATATTGTTCTGTAATACAACCCTCTGGCCGACTTCGATTTTTGACATACCCTTTCAAAATCTTCATATACTGTTCAATGGGTTATATCCATATATAATGTATAGGACTACATAGTCGAATCTATCTCACTAAATGAACCATCATATCGAAAAATATCAGTGGGAAGAACATTTCCAATTCACACAATATGATGGTGATTTCTCTTTCTGTAGTTGGTAATTTCACTGGGTCTATAACTTTGTTGCATATAGCTTTGAAGAAGAAACAGAGCTTCGTTAATTTATGGCAGACATTCTTGGGAAAAATGCAATATAAATCTATAGAAATTAGATCTTTCATCAAAACATGAGAGTCGTGTGATTTCAGACCCTTTAATTTTAAATCTCTCATTGACACGATGTTCTTGATATTTTATGAATACCCCTCTGAAACCTTTACATCATTCAAGAAGTTTCAAAACTTATATCTCTCCTACCTGGAAAGAGTGTAAGTATCAGGAGGAAGAAATGTTCATTTTTCACCCTTCACTGTTGCCAACTCTTCTCATATTCTCATTTCAACCATGTCCAATCTAGCTTTAATTTCATCCTTTTTTTTACGGGTGCATTTAGCAACGTGTCGATAACACTATCACATACATTTTTTTCAACATACATAACATCAAGAAAATTTCTGACATACAGACAATTCCAGTATGGTAATTCAAAAAAAACTGATCTCTTTTTCCAACTAGTTTTCGTAAGGTTTTTTGAAAATGGTTTACCAAAAGTAGTGTCCAAATCTTTTACTTTCTCAAACAATTGATCACCTGTTAGTGGAGACAGTGTTGTACATTATTTTGAACTTCCATCGAATGATGTCATCCAAGATCAGTAGTTATGTCGTCGGGGTAGAAATCTTTGATGTCCTAGAAACACGGTTTTCGATGAATGTTTCAACCTAATTGACTATGTACCTTGTTCGCAAATGGGACACCCTTGAGTTCCTTTAATGTTATATCCTGACAAATTTCCATAAGCAGGAAAGTCATTTATCATCCCGTACAACATGGCTTTCAAAGTGAAATCTTTATTTTTGTAAGCATCATACAACGTAACACCTGAATCCCGTAATATTTTCAAATCCTCGATCAATGGAGCCAAATAAGCATCAATATCATTAATCGGTTGTTTTGGTCCTGATATAAGCATAGATAGCATGATGTATTTTTGTTTCATGCATAATCACGGTGGTAAGTTATAATTTACCAACATAACCAGCCATGTACTATGACTGATGCTTTGAAAACCAAAAGGATTCACCCCATCTGTAGATAACGCTAGACGAAGGTTTCTTGGATCATTTCCAAATTCAGGATAATTGTGATCAATTCTCTTCTACTAAGGAGAGTCTACTGGGTGATGTAGTTCCCCATCTTTAATTCTTGTATCTGCATGCCATGTCAATTGTCCTGTAGTCTCCTCACTTCCGTATAGGCGCCTAAACCTTGTAATGATTGGAAAGTACCATACAACTTTTGTAGGACTAGAATCATCTTTCTTGTATCGAGAACCACCACACTTTGGGCATTCTTTAAGTGATTTGTGGTCCTTGAGAAACAATATATAGTCATTCGGGCAGGCGTGTATTCTTTCAGAGATCATACCCATCGATCATAGCATTCATTTGGCATCGTATGTTCGTCTTGGGAGTTCATTATCTTCTGGGAGCATTTCATTAAGGAGAGCAAGTAGTTCCATAAAAATGGCATCACTCCACCTGTTGCCTACTTTCAAATTATACAGCTTTAGTATGACTGACAATGCTGTATATTTAGTGCAACCAGCATACAATGGCATTTTTGCACAACTCTTTAACTTCTCAAAAAAAATTGGGAAATCATGAAGTTCATCTTCAAATGTCTTTATCATTTCCTCAATACGATCTCCATCATCATTCACATTTGTAATCACATCCTCCATATGATCGTCTTCACTGTTCACGCTTGTAATCATATCAAATGATCCATAAAATGTCGTGTTATCCGTGCCACTACCTACATTCATTTTTTCCCCGTGTTTATTCCAACATGTATAAATTTGATCTATTTTGTGACAGATCAGATGTTCTTCCAACTCCTCTGAACTAATTTGTCTTGAATAACAACAGCATAAACACAAACAAAGGATTTGAGAAGGGTCACATGCATGATCTTCTGCAAACTTGATAAACTCTTTCATGCCATCTTCATACTCTTTTGTCAACCGATTGGCATTCATCCATTCTTTATTCATATTCATCATCTTTATGGGTTCGATCTCAAACTTTCCTAATATTATGTTTTAATTAATCAAGTGGCATTGTTTGAGTTTTATAAAAAAATCTAGGTACAAATTCCTCTACAATGAACCATCATTGGATAAAACTTAACTATTACTCTAACCTCACTAACTCTATGTCCACAAATTTCATCTCCAAACTATAAAATATAAAAATAAACACATCACATGTGGTTATAAAGGCCATATAGGTGTGATTGTAAACATAACCAGTAGGATTCCCTCAAAAAAACAATGTAAGGATATAATGGCCTACTCATACATAAAATAGAAGAACCTACCCCAAAACATGTGAAAGTACTTGAACTCTATCTATATATGGGGGAATGTGCCATATCTTTTATATATCTCCATAGAGTACCTAAAACCTATACATAGAGGACTCTTCACCGAAACATGGGGGAGTACCATACTCCATATTTTCTCCAAACATCTCACTTGTCACTTGTCAACTCTCAAGCAGAGTGAAGATAATTAAAATATCCAAACCACATTGTGTGTAATTTCCAATGATTGAAGGAATCATACTATTGTGATCTATATGAAAAGATATTTATAATGGGATACTCATACATGAAATACTATCATCTAAGTGAAAAATAAATAATAATAATGAAAATAACACAACACACAATTTGTTCAATGGATACACAATGTGTAGGGTTCTTAGTCAAGGTTGGTTGTATACTACCATTTCTAAACTCATGAAATCCATATACATGGTGTGTCTAGTAGGGTGAACATCATGTATGGATAATATACCTGATTTAATCTGACATATATCAAATTAATTCCAAGTTAGTCTTACAATGACTGCATGATGCCTTTAAAATTACATGACATATAGAACAACTTGAGCTAAAGGCGTGTACTCTAGATACATACTAAGTCACATCACCGGCTATGCATCACATTTTTGTGGAATACACAGTGTGTAGTCCTTACATGACCACTGGGGGTTTATAGTCTATACACATCAAGTTTCCATGGTATCTATACATGGTGTGAGTGAAGTAAAACACATATCATGTGGTTCTACCATTATTTCATGGCATGTACATGGTTTCATGCTGAAGTATATGTCTTGGAGATACATTGTGTGTGACCTAGGTTCACATGACATGTAACATTTAAAATGAAACTTATTCCAAGTTTGAGTCAGAAGATGAGTCATGTGGTGTAAATTTTGGAGATAAATTTTGTGTGGCATTAAAATATATATGAAATCCATTTATTTTTTAAGCATGTTCCATTTAACAAGACTATATACCATTTATTTTAAAAATATATAGAATCTAAAAAACATCATCTTCACACCATAAAGTGTCTCATAGAGTCCACTAGAAGTGGTTTTCTAGGATTTAGTGGAATTGCACCAGTAAAAAAGTGGCGGTACCATTGAAATGGGTAAAGTTTGGATTGATATTCAATGGTGGAAGAACTATAACATGGAAAACAAATGGAATATCAATCATGCCAACAACTACAACACCATACAAAAACATAATCGTGCTCACAATCGCAATACCATACAAACCAAACAATCACAATTTCAGATTTTACAAAGCATCCCTTATTCAATTTTGTTTGTTAATCCAAGGGTTATCACAAAAGTTTTATCATCCTGGGGAATTCATTCATAAGTAAAGTATACGTAAATTACCAATTTTTATATTCAAATGTTTCACAAGAACCAACCAATATGCAATTCATTTAGTGAGCAAACAAGGACCACCAATGACCACGATTTTCAGTGGGACATTTAGCCCATACATTTCACATTATAAACATCAATATCAAACAATAATAACATGAGAACAAGAGGAAACCAATGAGTAACAGGAGAAAACTCACTGCGAAGGTGTTGTTCAGCACACGACAGAGGTGCATTCGTGGCGGAGGAGAGGCGCATAGCAGAGGAGATTTCCAACTAAAAAGAAAACATAAAATAGCGGAAACCCATGAGAATAAAATAATCTAAAACCGAGTACACCATTTACCACATCCCACAAACCCCAAGAACCCACTAAAAAAATTATGTGTGATATTTTTCTCATTATATTTTTCTTTTTTTATTTTACTGGTGAAAACAATGGATTAAAACTATATTGACTAAATAAAGGGTGCTTTGTGTGATAAAAAAATCATGAACTCAATTCACCCTCTCTTGATTCTTTGTGGTGCTATTCTTCAACCAAAATCCTTATCCATATAGAAATTTATGACCATTTTTGGATCACTTCAAGCACGAAATGCCTTTGTTGATGTACTAGGGATGACTATGCATCCATTTCATAAAGAGACTATACATACACCACTATGTATCATTATAAACTAGGATCGAATTGACATACCATTATAATTCAGTTTGCAATAATTCCACCAAACTTTTACATTGAAAAACTATATATAAGTTATTGATGACACTTTAAACAGCTGAACCTCCCATAAAAAATCATTTAGAAACATGTAAGAACATGTCATGTGAGTCCTACATTCTAACCATGATACATGTAGATAGGCCTATTTCTAATGGAGAATGAGAAATTTGTAATAATTACATCTAAGGTAAATACCTAGTATTTAGTAAACATATCAACAATAATATCTCAAACCAGAAAATAATAATCTTTTATCCTAGTAACTAGGACTTCCTATAACAAAGGTGACTGGGGTACAATCAAATCAAATGGACCTTAGAGATGAAGAAGCTACGGCGGAGGCAACCATGGAGGAGGCAGCGGCGGCGGAGGCAGCAGCGGTGGAGGAAAACCCAGTGGCGGCAGTAGAGGAAAACCCAATGGCAGCGATGGAGGAAGAGGAGGAGAAGGAGGAGGAAGAGGAGGAGGAGGAGGAGGAGAGGTCGCGGCGGAAGAGGGGCCTGGTTCAGCTTCCGCGAAAGCTTGACCACGTGCGTGAGAGGAGGGCCTATTAGGGTTATTAAATAAAAACCACTAGAACCTTTATCAACACTCGTTAAAAGTGCTAATAAAGGTATGTTTTATTAGCACTAAAATAAAAGCGCTGATAAAACATACCTTTATCAGTGCTTTTAATGAGCGCTGATAAAGGTTCCAATGGTTTTTATTTAATAATTTATTTATATTCTTATATATTTATTTAAAATGGCATATAAGATAAATATATATCTATTTATTAATAATTATAACAATAAAGAGTATATATTTATAAATACTGGTATATAATTGTCAATCTATACAAAAAAACATTATTTTCAATTATAAATATTATAATTTTTTATAAATTAAGAATAAAAACCTTTATCAGTGCTTTTTTTAGCACCGATAAAGGGTAGATTTATCAGTTCTTTTAACTAGCGCTGATAAAGTCATACCCCTTTATCAGCGCTTTCTATTTAACACTGATAAAGGGCAGCACTTACCTTGCCCTATTTTGTGGTAGTGGGGATTCCATCATCCTGGATCGGTTCCCTACTAATTTTCTTTGACCCGTCTTCAATTTGAGGTAAGATCTACCTCCATTCTTTGGTTTTCTTCGATATTTCTTCTCCCATTTCTCCTTTCTATGCTATGGTGTTTGATCTCCATGGTTCTAAGGTAGTAATGCGAAACGGGCGGGGCGGGGCGGGCCAAGCCCGCACAGGTTTGAGCCCGTGTGGGTTTGTCCGCAAAAGCCCGCATATAATGCGAAAAAAAAAAATCAAGTCCACCTCGCCTCACATAAACCCGCGGGTTGCCCGTGGGCTTACCCACATTTATAAAAAAAATACTATTTATAATCATTTAAATACTGTATTTTTTATCATTTTTAAAGGTATTTGTGGGGAGAAGTATGAATTAACAATAACTAGAGTTTTAAAGGATGTGATGGAACATTTTTTTTGTGGGTTAATGGTGGCATGTGGTAACGTCAATGTGGTGGAGAACTATTGCGATAGAAAGTAGGTGAGTGATCGGTGATGGGCGATGAATGATAATGTTGGTTGTGTGGTGACGTGAACAACTAAACCTGTGAATGAATGAAGTCTCTCCAGGTAACGATCAGTTTCAGAGGAAGCTATTAGTGTTTTCACGAGGTTCTATCTAATTCTCTTAATAACAAAATAAAATTAAATAATAACAAAATTAAATCGACCTAAAATATATTATGATTATAATAACTCTTATAGAATTGAAACCATGTGCAGGGGCGATGAGTTCCATTTTTCGAGAGATGGGTTGACACACCATGTGAATATGGTTAATAATTACTATATAAATAATATAATATAATATTAAAAAAATAAATATAGGCCTATTTAAAATTCACATGTGAATAAATGGTGAATTAATATGACCATTACGGTGAGAAATCATATGTCACCGTTTAACCATGATTTTTTTATTAAAAAAACTAAAATGTTAAAGAAACGTACATTGTAAAAATGATATATATTTTTTTAAATCAGGCCCTTGGAAAAGCCCGCACCCGTGCGGGCTCAACCCGCATTGGCCCGCACCCACGCGGTCTCAACCCGCATTAGCCCACATTCTAAACGGTCAAAATTTTTAGGCCCGCCCCGCCCCACATCCGCCCCATACCCGCAAAGCCTGCGGGTCGTGAGCCCGCTTTTCATCGCTATTTTAAGGGATTTTTTTTTTGGTTGTTGTTGATACATTTGTGTCGTGATATCCTCATGTAGATACATTTGTTTCGGGGAAGGTTATTGTGATCTGTTGCATTGATCCGTTCTTGAGTGAAGAACTTCAGAAACCTTTTGAGGTATGGGATTTATTGCTTTTCTATTCTATTATGTGAAACTATAGAGTTATCATGTTTTAGCCTTTTGGATTGCAATAGAATTGACCTAATTAAATACTTGAACAATATTAAAAGAATTGGTTTGATCACATGTTGTTACTTTTCACCGTGATAACGGTTTGACTCTTTATTTGCTAGATAGTGTGATATCTATGCTTTGCTTGTTAGTATGTTGTTCTTGATGAAATTGGTAAAGAACATAAAGCTATAATTAATTTATAATTAAATCGATAAAGATAAAGATGCATGTAAATGAATACGATTGTTGTTGTTGTAATATGATTTTAATCAAATTGATGTAGATATGCACATCTATTCCAGTTGGTTGTTAAGCCTGAAGCATGTTGGTGCTTGTTGTTTAAATTCATGTCAAATTAATTGTTTAATTAATTTTTTGTAGCTATGATATCTTGAAGTTTAGGTTTCCCGTATTTTGAACCTACTAATAATGAATCGGTTAATTCAAGATGGATTAAAGAACTGGTTGTTTGATAAAAGATGTGGTAGGGTTCTGATTTACCATGTTGCTTGTAAGGCCGAGTGCCTTGTGCTTTGGATCCATGAGTGGTTATTATGTATGTAGGTTGTATGCCTTGTTTAAGGGCCAAGACCCCAGTTGGTATGATGTTTGTTTTCTACTTCTTGTGTCGTGATGTGAGCCTGGATGGCTATTGTGATATGTGGGGGTAGGGATGCCCATTGGTCGTGTCATTAGTTGATGCCCAGAGTGGTGAGATGCATCGGTTTATGCATGAGGGTGTCGGGGAGGAAACCGAAGATGATGAAACGGGTTGGATGTGAATGATTGGATGTTTTCTAAATTTTTTTGGTTGTTTATCTACTTTATTTTCCCCACTGCTCAAGGCAGCTGGTCTTGATTACCCTCCCTCCAAAAGGGGTGAAGACGCATGGTGTATGCCATGTGCTTTCTATGTTTAGCTTCTCAAGGGAGTATGGGTCTATGTTCCTGCTATAGGTAGCAAATACTTGACAGGTAGTTCATCTACTCACCATGCTGATCCCCCTTGTGTTTGGTAGATTAGAATGTTTTCTAGAATGCCTGGGAATATGAGAGAGTAATAATGTTGTTAATAAATGATTAAATAAATGATGTTAACCCATGGGGTTGGAGCTTGGTGGGATGCAATGTTGAGGTTGCAATTTAAAGGAACTATGGATCTTGGTTGGAATACTAATGAAATGTAATGTGAAATTGATAATAGTTAATTAATGTTTAAATAATTAATTAATGTAAAGTGAAACTGATAAAAAGGGAAGGAATTAATATAATAAATCTCTTTAAATGGTTGTGTGCTTATAGGATACCCAGTCTTAGCAGTATAAGTTAGGAGTCCGAGAGACATTAGCTACAGTTGAGTCTAAGACTAGGTTATTCCTATAGTGTGGTTGTGATCTATATTATATTTTGTACTTTTTGTGTTTATATATGCTACTCCACCCCGTTAGTTAGGACAACTGACACCCCAGGGATTTTGAGCCCTGGGGGGTGTTTTCCCCAACATTCTGATGGGAGGATGGATGGTTGACTACCCCCTTTGGCCCTACTCTTTTATCTTGGTAGTTACTAGTGTTGGTAAGCACAATGGTTAGTTTTCCCCATATATGTGTGCAGAGGGATATAATGGCTTGTGGTTATTCACACACATATATTCTGGATATAGTTTACTATGGACTACTATAGTAGTAACGTGTATAGGTTGTGATGGCTTGAGGATTCTTACTCGGTGTATGGGCTCTAATGGCTTGAGGTTTAATGCACGATGTATGATACATGTTATATGAGTTCTGGTGGCTCCCAGAAACTACCTAGTTACTTTGGTTACGTGGATGTGGTGGTAGTGCTGCACGAGGTTCATGTTATAGTGCTCCGCCCAGGTGTTTTCAGGCAAGCCTTTTTGGAGAGAGATGCTTAGGATGTGCGACATTGGGGCAAAGCAGAAAATCAGTGGGGAAGTAGTAGTGAGGTACCCTTGATATTATTTATTATATTATATACTCTTATATGCGATACTTGGTGAGAGTATTCATGGTGAGGCTAGGAACTTAGTATACATGTTTAGGTGATGATTTAGTTTCACTTGTTGTTCATTGTGCTTTATCATGCTTTCTTTACTTTTTCACGAGAGGCTTTGGGGAGGATCCTACTGAGGATACTATTATACTCACCCTAAGTATATATAAACTATTTTTTAGGTCACTTGGAGTAGGTTGGAGATCAGGCTACTTACTACTAGATTGGGGTTTCATGAGCTGTTTGGGCTTTGTGGTCACTTTTGTTTTACTTTCTTTTGGTACTTGCAGTTTTCCTTTTCAGGTGTAGCAGTTCTTGCATAACATTACATATGTGTACTTGGTATTTCTTTTATATTGCAGTATGAGTTAGAGTTGATTGGTGTCTGTCTTATCTCTCTCTTCTACATGTGTTCTCTTAGAGGGTAATTTCTCCCATTTGTGTGGTTATTATACCCTTAGTTCTAGTCATCAACCCAGGGCCTACTAGAGGTGGGAATCAGGGGTCATTATCTCCCTTATCACATTGTTGGCCCGGGAGGGGTATACCTTGTGGGGAGGGGGTCGTGACAGAGTGGTATCAAATGTATGGTTGAGGGATAGGATGAAGTTTGGTGTTAGGAACAAGTGAGACTACATGGGTTGGTAGGAAAATGATGTCAGTTTAGTTTAGCGAGTGATGTAAACATTGGATACCAAATGAGACATAGGCATTTAGGGCCCCTTGTGATCTGATGCATGGAACTTTAAGTTTACAGTGGCTATTAAATGAGGTGATATTAGTTGTAGGGTAGAGACCTAGGAAAGGATCACGCATCATTCTTCTTTGTGCCTGTGTTTGAAAGGGTAGACCTTGGGATAGGTTAATGTAAAATGAATAAAAGAAAACAATTAATTAATTAATGTTGAGTCTTCCATATTCCAAGTATAGTAGCTCTAACTATTGTTATTCTACAGGTATGGCTCCAGGTTGACATATTTGTTAGGTTTGCACAGAAGATGTTCAGATGGCTGCACCAGCAGATCATCGTATGGTAGAGGTTGATGACGATGACACTTAGAGTAGGACACTCTAAGAGTTTCAATGCCAGATTCTGCAGAAGTACGAGAGCTCCATTTCAGATGCAGCCATGGAAGATTGATTGGAGGAGGTTGAGATAACCTTCAGTTCGATCTGTGCTCATAAGGAGCACTGGGTGTATTTGGTTGTGACAATGTTGTGTGGGGCAGCGAGGTAGTGGTGGTTCTTGTTCCTCGAGGATTGTGAGGAGTAGATGATCTCATGGGAGGAGTTTCGATACAAGTTCAGAGTCGAGTTTCTTTCTTCGACCATGAAGACGTCTAGTCACTAGGAGCTACTTACCCTTCAACAGGGGAGCTCTAGTGTGTGAGATTTTGGATTTTGTTTCAGGAACCTTTTATGATATGCTTCGGACCTGTTTCCATATGAGGAGGCTAGGGCGAGACATTTTAAGGAGGCTTTGTGTCCAGAGATCTAGCGCCAGGTCACCCTATTTATGTTGAAGACATACCTTGAGGTGTTGGAGAGGGAAGAGGTCATCAAGAGGATGTTAGACAGAACCAGATCTTCACAAAATGGGAGACATCAAGATTCCTTATGAAGCAGATCTGTGGTCTGGGGTTCCCAGTTTTCAGGGCAGAAGAGTTTCTATTCGGCCGGGGGTAGGTCTCAGCCCTCAATATCTTGTTTCTATGGGGGGATTCTTAGGAATTTTCCAAGGGATTAGGAATTTGTTTTTCTTATGGAGGTTGAGGTCATCAGTAGTGATAGTGTCCTTCCTTTCAGAGTAGTCATTGTGCACCAGGTGTTCTGCTCTAGGTTCCTCCGTTGAGGCAGTTCCAACAGAGGCAGCAGCAGCAGGTTGCACCAACTTTGGATCAGTAGAGAGCAGATGGGTCAGGTAGAGGATATCCCTATAATGCTCCTCATCCTTAGAGAGAAGAGTTCAATCATGGTGGTGGTCATCTTCAGGGTCAGAGAGGTCATGGAGGAGGTTGTGGCTAGCTTCATGCTTTAGCGTTGTTAGTACCAGGCGAGCCAGACGCCATTCGAGGTACCCTTTGCTTGTTTTCTACTTGGGTGTATGCCTTTTTTGATTCAGGAGCAACACACTCCTTCATATCACCTTCCCTTTTCTATGATTTGGGACTTGAGGTAGAGAGGCTTCTAGTTTCATTGGCATTGACTACGCCAGTTAGAGGTTGAGATGACTTGTTTGAAGTATGTAGAGATTGTGAGCTAGTGCTGAGGAAGCACCGCTATTGGGGAGATTTATTATGTTTACAGATACAACCATATAACTTCATCCTTGTCATGGATTGGTTGTATTTGGTGCATGATATCATGGATTTCTTTAGGAGGCAGGTGGTGTTCTTCGATGTTGATGGAGAGCTAACAATGTTTGTTGGTGAGCAGGATCCTCAGATGGGTTAAAGGCGTGTTCTGTCCTTATCATCCTTGATGGTTAAGTTGATGCTAAGTTATTCAGAGGTTCAATAGTTGTCATTTCCCAGGGTCATAGAAGAGTACCCTGATGTCCTTCTAGAAGAGGTTGTATAATTACCCCCTCGACAAGAGATTGAGTTTGGGATCGAGCTACAGCCAGGAGTGTCTCCTATTTCTATGTATCCATATAGAATGGCCCCTTATGAGTTACGGGAGTTGTGTATACATCTTGATAGTCTGTTATAGTGTGGTTCTATTTGGCCAAGTATGTCATTGTGGGGCACACCAGTTTTGTTCGTGAAGAAGGCTTATGGTAGTTTGTGGTTGTGTATCGATTATCGTCACTTAAACAAAGTGATAGTGAATAATCACTAACCTCTTTCGCAGATTGATGATTTATTCGATCAACTGAAGGGTTAAATTTGGTTCTAAAAGTTCAACTAGTGGTTAGGATATCATCAGATGTGTGTGAAGGATGAGGATATCCCAAAGACTGTTTTTCGTTGTCGTTATGGGCATTACGAGTTCGTTTTAATGTCATTCAGTGTGAAAAATGCTCCAACTATGTTCATGTGATTGATGAAAACTATGTTCTATGAGTTCCTAGATAATTTCGTGGTGGTTTTCATCGATGAAATCCTTGTATACTCCATGTATGAGGAGGATCATACAGAGCATCTGCATGCCGTTTTGGGAGTTCTTCGTCAACAGCAGTTGTTTGGGAAGTTGTCTAAGTGTGGGTTTTGGGCTTGATAAGTCTATTTCTTGGGGCATGTTATGTCCTAGCAGGGATTATTTGTGGATCCATCGAATATAGAAGTAGTTATGTCTTGGGCAACCCCCAAGATAGTGGTAGAGGTGCGAAGTTTCCTAGGTCTCGCAGGCTAGTACATGAGGTTCTTAGCTGATTTACCTCAGGTTGTGACTCCTCTGACAACATTGACCAGGAAGGATCAGGCGTTCGTGTGTACTGATTGGTGTCAAGAAGCTTTTGAATATATGAATGAGAAGTTGGTAAGTGCTCCTGTTCTTTTTCTGCCAGTAGAGGGAGTTCAGTTTGATTTTTTTGCGATGCTTCGCATCTAGGGTTAGGTTGTGTTCTAATGTAGTAGAGATCAGTCATTTCTTATGGGTCTCAGCTGTTGAGTCCTCATGAACGTAATTATGCCAACCATGATCTTGATTTGGTGGTCGTGGTGTTTTCTCTGAAGTTGTGGAGACATTACCTCATTGGCGAGTGCTTTGTGGTTTTCACCGATCATAAGAGCCTGAGGTATGTTTTCTCCCAGCGTGACTTGAACTTGTGGTAATGTTGGTGTATGGAGTTCTTACAATAATATGACTTTGAAATATCGTATACACCTAGAAAGGGGAATGTTATAGCTGATGCATTGAGAAAAAAGTCACATAGTGATGTAGTACATGAATCTGGTGATTCCTAGAGAGTGATGGAAGAACTTTCAACATTACATCTCAATATGGGAGAAGTTGGGGGTAGAGGTTGTCTTTTTCAAATAATCGTACGATCATCTCTAGTGCAGTAGGTTGAAGAGTCCCAGTTGGGGGATCTAGAGGTGGAGGTCTAGAGAGACTGAGTTGTTTGTGGCGAGGCCCCTGATGGTTGGTTTGAGGACGAACAACACTGAGTGTTGTATCAGGGAAGGCTTTTCATTCCTTTGGAGATGTGTAGACAGTTCTCATAGGGTTCCATAGTTCGCCTTTAGCGGTACATCCTAGTGTGAAAAAGATGTACCGAGCCTTGAGGAGTCAGTTTTGGTGGCTTGGGTTGAAGCGTGCAGTTACAGAGTTTGTGTCTCGATGTTTGATATGCCAGAAGGTGAAGGTTGAGCACCATGTCCCCGGTGTTTTTCTCCAGCCATTAGATGTTCCTTGGTGGAAGTGGGAGGACATCTCAATGGACCTTGTTACTAGATTACCATGAGCTTAGGGAGTCCATGATGCTATTTGGGTGGTAGTGGATCATTTAACGAAATTAGCCCACTTCATAGTGATCGAGGAGTCAAGCTCAATGAAGGTTTTGATGAGGTAGTATCTGAAGGAGGTGGTGAGACTTCACAGAGTCCCAAGAATGATTATTTCCTATCAAGATCCTCGTTTTACCTCTAGGGTGTGAAGAGGTCTCCAGCATGCTTTCAGTTCTCAACTATTCCTTAGCACTGCTTTTTATCTGCAGATAGACGGTCTGACATAGCGGACCATCCAAACTTTGAAGACATGTTGAGCTCTTGTGTCTTGGATTTTGGAGGTTCATGGATGAGGTACTCACCCTTAGTGTAGTTCGCTTACAACAATAGTTTACACTCCACGATCGGTATGGCGTCATTTGAAGCCTTATATGGTCGACCCTGCTGTTCTCCATTATGCTGGACTAGGGTTGGAGAGTCGGCAATTCTTAGAACGGAACTAGTGTAGAATACGACAGAGATGGTTCAGATGATTCGTGAGAGGATGAAGGCAGTGTAGGATCATTAAAAAGCATATGTCGATCAAAGGAGGAGACCTTTAGAGTTTGATGTTGTAGATCGCGCATTTCTAAAGGTGACTCTCAGTCATGGGCAGCGAAGGTTTGGTCATGGGAGTAAGTTGTCTCCCTGATTTGTTGGGCCTTTTGAGTTGTTGGCTCGTGTTAGAGCTGTGGCGTATTGGGTAGCACATCCCCCATAGATGAGTAGGGAACATGATGTTTTTCATGTGTCACAGCTCTATTATTATCTTGATTATGACTCTCATGTCATTGATTGGGGTGAGATCGACATTGATGATGATACAACCTTTGAGGAGCGGCCTGTAGAGATCTAGGGCTGCAAGGAGAAGGTGTTTCATGGGTGTGTTATCCCTTTGGTTCGTGTCTTGTGGTGACATGGTGGTTCGGAGGAGAGTACCTGGGAACGTGAGTCGTAGATATGCACTCAGTATCCTGAGATATTTGATGTTTAACTCTTTCCTTATAACAATGTTTGTTTTGTGGTTGTAGACTTTTCCTGTCTATGAGATGACTTCCTTTTGTTGCTTATTGTGGCTTGCTCTCCTTGATAGGTATCTCTCTCGGGAGAGCATTTAGGAGCTGGTTGTGGTTGTCGCAAGGTGTCGCGTTGCTCTTTTTATGTGGTTGAGCTCCTCTGGTGGCAAGAGCCTTGAGAGGTATCTCGTAGGGTGGTTGTTCGGACAACCCCTTTTCTATTTCCTCTCTGGGTTGGTTTTGGATTCTCTAGGATGGTAATGTTTTGAGAGGTATCTAATGTAAGGACTCGGATCCATGTGGATCAAACCTTTGCGTGTTTTTGAAGACCAAGGTGCATGGAGAAGGCTCAGAGGAATTTTGGAGGAGTTCGGTCGCGATAAGCTAGAAACAGGGGGGATACACGACGTGATCAAGGGGTACACGATGTGTATCATTTGAATTTCAAAAAAATAAAACAAAGTGTTGAGGTGACATGTTTTTTGGCGTAAGTCGCCTCGAGGCGGTACACGACGTGATGAGGAGATACACGTCGTGCACTACCCCACTGCTGGGTGTTTTAAAGACGCCCAGCTGCTTGGGTTTTTCAAACCCTACAGCTTGAGCACACCCCCTCTTGACCCCAGATGACTTGGACACCTCCCTCTTCAACGTTTGGGGATTCCTTCATCCTCAATCAATTCCCCACTACCTTTCTTTGATCCCTCTTCAATTCGAGGTAAAATATACCTCTGTTCTTTGGTTTTCTTCGATCTGTCTTCTCCCGTTTCTCATTGCCATGTTATGGTGTTTGATCTTCATGGTTCTAAGGGAGTTTCTTTTGGTTGTTGTTGATGCAGTTGCGTCGCGACATGCTCGGGTGGATGCAGTTGTTGCAAGAAAGGCGATCATGATCTATTGCTTTGATCCATTATCGAGTGAAGATCTTCAGAAACATTTCGAGGTAGGGGATTCATTGCTTTTCTATTCTCTTACATGAAACTGTAGAGTCAGCATGTTTTAGCCTTTTGGATCGCAATAGAATTGACCTAATTAAATACTTGAACCAGATTAAAAGAATTGGTTTGATCGTATGTTGTTGCTTTGCATCGTGATAATGGTTTGCCTCTTGATTTACTAAATAGTGTGATATCTATGCTTTGCTTGTTAGCATGTTGTTCTTGATGAAATTGGTAAAGAATGTAAAGCCAGAATTAATTGATAATTAAATGGATAAAGATAAAGATATGTGTAAATGAAATCGGTTATTGTTGTTGTAATTTGATATTAATCAAATTGATGCAGATGTGCATGTCTATTCCAGTTGGTTGTTAAACCTGAAGCATGTCGGTGCTTGTTGTTTAAAGGCATGTCAAATTAATTGTTTAATTAAATTGTGGTAGCTATGATAGCTTGCAGTTTAGGTTGCCCATAGTTAGAACCTACTAATAATGAATCGGTTAATTCAATATGGATTAAAGAACTGGTTGTTTGATAAAAGATAATGTCTTGTGGGGTTATGAGTTACCCTCTTGCTTGTTAGGCCGAGTGCCTTGTGCTTTGGAGCCATGAGTGCTCATTATGTATGCAGGTTGGATGTCTTGTTTAATGGCCAAGAGCCCAGTTGGTATGATGTTTGTTTCTTGCTGTTTATGTTGTGATGTGAGCCTAAATGGCTGTTGTGATATGTGGGGGCAGGGAATCCCATTGGTTGTGGCAGTAGTTGACGCCTAGAGTGACGAGATGCATCAGTTTATGCATGAGGGTGTCGGGGAGGACACCGAAGATGATGAAACGGGTTAGATGTGAATGATTGGATGTTTGCTGAATCTTGTTGCTTGTTTATATGCTTTACTTTCCCCACTGCTCAAGGCAGCTGGTCTTGCTTACCCTCCTTCTAAAAGGGGCGAAGACGCGTGGGGTATGCCACGTGCTTTTCGTGTTTAGCTTCTCGAGGGAGGATGAGTCTATGCTCCAGCTATAAGTGGAAAAGACTTGACGGGTAGTTCATCTACTCACCGTGTTGATCCCCCTTGTGTTTAGTAGCTTAGAATGTTTTTCTAGAATGCCTGGAAATATAGGAAAGTAATAATGATGTTAATAAATGATTGAATAAATAATGTTAACTCATGGGGTTGGAGTTTGGTGGGACGCAATGACGAGGTTGCAATTTAAAGGAACTATGGATCTTGGTTGGAATACTAATGAAATGTAATGTGGAATTGATAATGGTTAATTAATGTTTAAAGAATTAATTAATGTAAAGTGAAACTGATAAAAAGGGAAGGAAGTAATATAATAAATCTCTTTAAATGGTTGTGTGCTTATATGATACCTAGTCTTAGTAGTGGCAGCCGGAAGTCCGAGAGACGTTAGTAGTAGTTGAGTCTAAGATTGGGTTATACCCATAGTGTGGTTGTGAGCTATAATATATTCTCTACTTTTTTGTGTTTCTATACGCTACTCCACCTCATCAGTTAGGACAACTGACACCCTGGGGATTCTGAGCTCTAGGGGGTGTTTTTCCCAACATTCTAATGAGAGGATGAATGACTGACTACCCAATCTGGTCATGCTCTCTTCTCTTGATAATTACTAGTGCTGGTAGGCACAATGGTTATTTTTTCCCCTTCGGCGCCCCCGCCCATGTCACCCGCGATCATCCCAAACACACCAAAACCTCCTCCAGTAGCCCTCTGGTCTCCCTCCGGTCTCCCCCCGACATCCCCCCACCACACACCGACTGCCCCTAACCTACCCGGACCCTCCCCGACCGTTGTACATCCGTCATGGCCGGCGAAGCAAGCTCGTGGAAAACCTCCCACGTCACCATCGCGTGACCCACGTCTCCCACTGCAACCAGGACCGAAGACCGCGTGTTTTGGGGTAAACCTTTAGTGTCCGCCAAACGACGGACACTAAAGGAATTAGCGACAGGCTAAAAGCGTCTGCCATTTGGCGGACGCTAAAGGGCTTTAGCGACGGCTTTTAGCGGCCACTAAAGCCCTTATTTTAGTAGTGTGGCTCCCGAAAACTACCTGATTACTTTGGTTACATGGACGTGGTGGTCGTGTTGCACGAGGTGCATGTTGTGGTGCTTCGTTCAGGTGTTTGCGGGCAAGCCTTTTTGGGGAGAGATGCTTAGGACGTGCGACGTTGGGGCAAAGCAGCAAACCGGTGGGGAAATAGTAGTGGGATACCCTTGATATTCTTTATTATATTATATACTCTTGTATGCGATACTTTGTGAGTGTAGTCATGGTGAGGCTGAGAACTTAGCATACATGTTTAGGTGACGAGTTAGTTTCACTTGTTGTTCACTGTGTTTTAACATGCTTTCTTTACTTTTGCACAAGAGGCTTCGGGGAGAATCCTACTGAGTATACTGTTATACTCACCCTATCTATATATAAACTGTTTTTCAAGTCACTTGGAGGAGGTTGGAGATCAGACTGGTTACTACTAGCTTGGGGTTGTAGGAGCTGTTCAGGCTTCGTGGTCGTTGCTGTTTTACTTTCTTTTGGTACTTGCAGTTTTCCTTTCCAGTTGTAGTAGTTCTTGCATGACATTACATATGTGTACTTGGTATTTCTTTTATACTGCGAGTTGGAGTTGGTTGGTGTATGTCTTGTCTCTTTCTTCTGCATGTGTTCTCTTAGAGGGTAATGGTTCTCATTTGCGTGATTACCATACCTTCGATGCTAGTCGCTAACCCGAGACATACTAGAGGCGAGACTCGGGGGGTCACTATCTCCTTTCTCACATTGCCGACCCAGGAGGGGTATACCTTGTGGGGAGAGGGTTGTGACAAAGATAGTGAGGTATACCATTCCCCACAAGAATTTCCCCTTCACTTTATCATTTTAAATAATGATAAAGATATTTTTCATAATAAATGAGACTACATTGCAACCCATTTTTCAATGTGAGGGTCAAAAAAGTCACCCCTTTAAAAAACCAAGATAAAAACCCACTTTTAAATATTTAAAATCATTTAAAAATCCAACATATTATATGCTGAAAATTATAACCGCTTAATCGCCATTGAAGATAGGGAACATTCTTGACCGTTGATGAGATGCATATGTGACCAATATACGTGAGATCATGTAATAAAGAAATAAGACTTTTGATTCATACTTTTTTTGCCTCTTATATTTCTTTTACTTTGTAATTGCATGCTACGCTTGTTCGTATCATTTAACTACATCCAACATTACGTTTCGTTTACCGACATTTGGCCAGTGCTGAGTCCTGCCCCTTCTACCCGAACATTCCAGAAACTTCTTTGCACGCTATCATTCACTGCCCGGGAGCTAAGGACATTTGGAATAAATGGGGCCCGACTTCAGATGCTTCACTTGACATTGTCTCTGACCTTCCCAATCTTTTGATGCGTTGGTGCTCCTCTCTCTCACCGAACAACGTAGGCTCACTCTGCACCCTGGCTTGGATCATTTGGGTCCGGCGTAACGATGCTGTCTTTCACCACGTTCATAAACCTCCCAAATTCTGGTTTGAACGGGCCAAGTCATGGATTGAGGGTTGGAAGGACCACAAAGGACACTTGTTGCCAGGTGCAACCCCCTCCTGTCCCCCTCACTGGAATCCCCCACCGGAAGGGATTCTTAAGCTCAACGTGGACGCGTCTCTCCCCAAGGATGGGCTTGTTGCTCTCGGTCTCCTGGCCAAAAATCACCTAGGGCAAATCATTGTTGCAAAACATGAATCACACCATGCCTTCTGGGAACCCGTTGTTGCTGAGGCCTCTGCCATCCTGGCAGGTATGATGTTCGCTATGGAACGTGGATGTGTTGATATCATCATCGAGTCCGACTGTCTCACCGTTATCAATGCTATTAACCACAACGATGGAGAACTCCAGCCATTTGGCTCCATCATCAGGAGAATTTGCGTGATTCGCCAAGTCTTTTCTCGATGCTCATTCTCCTTTACCAAAAGGGAAAGAAACAATGCGGCCCATTAGCTGGCGCCCTCAGGCCCCTTCGATGTCAACCAGCTCTGACTGGACAATTTCCCTTCATGGCTTTGCATCTGTACGTTGATTGACCTTTTTCATTAATGTTATTTGTCCTTATCAAAAAAAAAAAAAAACATTACGTTTCGTTTTTGATCGACATCAAAGTTAGTTTGCAATCTACAATGAGGTTCCGTTTTCAAAATATCCCAAAGCTTCGATCTGTGTTACGAGCCTGTTTCATAATAAAAAACTAAAATAACGAACATCATCATAGCCAAATAATTTTAAATTATAGCCATTCGATCTAACTAAACATCCCACGTCTCGTGATATAAAAGTACTGAATATGCCCATAAATATTTTGATATATTTATTGGTAAATATATCATATACAAAAAAAACTATCGACCCGATCGGATCGTGACACGTGGCTTGTCCAACGGCTCCGGACCGCTGGGATGGCCCCGTGCGGATCACCCGGTCCAATCAGGGTCGCGGGGAGTAAAAAGCTTCACCCTGCCCAGCTTGGGCAGGTGTCCGAAGTCAGCTGCGTACATTTTACGAACAAACTCCATCGCGCCCTGCCCGTCGAAAGGGGGCAGCGACCCCGCGGTTAACGATCGAATGGCCGACCGAATCGCTCTCACATCGCCGACGCTTTCATCCATGGCCGCCTCACTCCGCAGCGCCACGGCCGCTCGCCTCCTTCCCCCTTCTGCCAGACCTCGATCTTGTTTTAATGTCTACCCTCCATCCTCTTCTCCTTTCAGATCCCATCGTCTTCTTTCGCCCTTATTTTATCGTCAGGTTTGATTTCCATCCTCCATGCATTCATATCCCGCAATCTCCTTATTTCTACGGTTTCTTTTCACAAGCTTCTCCTCATTTTCCCGGCTTCTATTCATTAGCCGCAATCGCTGGTATATTCGTTTCAGGGTCGAGCCTCAGTCAACCTACACTGCGGACAATTTAGTACGGTCACCTCCCCGTCGTGCTTCGCGTCCGCGGCTGATCAGTTGAAGCGTGCCAGAGACGACATCAAGGAGATTCTTAACACCAAGTACTGCCATCCTATTCTGGTAATTGTCTTTTTTGTTTATTTTTTTTGCCAGTATGAAATCATTTACAGGATTGAATTAGTAATTATTAATTTGTTGTATAATTTTACGACGGGTACGGGCCCTGTAAATACCATTGCCCAAGACCAACATTCAAAATGTCGCCCTTGACTGCAAAGGCAGCTGAAGGAGTGGGGTGACTTTGTTGCCCCTGGAAATGTGTTGTCTGTCCGCGTCCATGTGTTTCCCTAGCCCCCGGGCTTGTGAGGCTTTCCCTAGGGCCGGTCCTTGCGTGAACACGTATTTTTAACGAAGAATTGCTATCCATTTCAATGCATCGTGTCGAAGCTCATTCGACTTCACACATTGTTAGCTTTAAATATACTGGCAAGGAACATGTGCGATTCTTCACACACACTCACACTTTACCGCGCCCACAGAATTTTTTATTTTGCATCCCTTAAAATTCAGTGGATTAAATGTACGAGCTTGGCAAGGATAAACGTGAAGCACTGTGGAGGACATAACGTAGTGATCATGCAACTGACGGCAATTGCAAGATTAGACTAGCAGTTGGGTCAGTCCAAGTGGCTGCTGAATAAATGTACTCAAAACCATCCTATCATTGTACTGATGGAATTCTCTTTTCTTCAGCATGCCTCTATTTGTTGTTCGTTCATAATATCAGAACCATTACTGATCCATGGAGATTTTTTTCAAGGTATCCCGCGAAGTGGATGATGGAAGCTTTGAACTATGTTCAGCTTACAAGGTTTCTCAAAACCAATCATCGTAAAACTTGATGAGACGATTTTCTTGATTTGGCTGCAACAAGCGTTGTGCACAATTCAGGAACACAAGCTTCAGGGGCATGTTATTGGAAAATATGTTTTGCCAGTAAAGTTCGCTACCGGCATTGAATGTATAAGAAACAATGCATTTCCTCAACTAAGAATGACAAGACCAACTTATTGTATCTTGCTCACAGTTTCAATATACAAGGCATGCTAACTAGGATGTTGAGTTATGGTCATCCCTACGTAACAGGGGGAGATCTTGGATCTTTCTTTAACTGGCAAACTTGACTTAGATTGAAGCAGATAAAGAGCCCGTTGAAAAATTTAAAAATATGCTTGTGTATTTGTTATTGGTTAAAATATTTGATAGACGCATTTGACTGCTGATTGCCATTTTGAGGAAATCTTTGAGCGATTGCCTCATGAATACATGAATACGACATTTTCACGACTGTTGTCTTATCTAAATTAGATCTATACATAATTTCAAAAATGTAGGCATTGCTCTTAGCCCAAGACAATTTATTGCGGGGAGTTATGTAAGTAATGGAATCAATGACCACTCCCAATTCTTCCTGAACCCAATATACCTCAAGCGGGGTGAAATAAAGATAAATGGAATGCTGAAATAGGTGGAGACAATTACAGTCACAGAGGTTTTTACAATGCTATTAGAGGAAGTGGTAGGGGTATATTCTTTGAATTCAAGAATTTGGTATCAAATTTTTGCCAAATTTGGTCGTATGTGTTGTCCCAAAAGGGCAACTTCAAGTGGGCGGTGGATTGAAGAATTACAATTCTTAAAGTAAAAAGCCCCTTAAAAGATTATAGTTTGGATGAACTAAAAAATCAGAAGCTCTAAATTAATTATGATGCAGAACTATTATAACACAACGGAAATGTAAATAGCAATTCAGAATGTGGAGACATTCCAAAATAAAACTACATATATAAATGTAAACCAGGAAGGTTTTACAAACTATAAAGTACATAATGTAAAGAATACAAAAAGGGTTTCGGTTAAACAACCCAGAACACCCCTAAAATATTATTAAGATGATGTGCAAGTCCCTATCCCCCAAACTTCTTCACTTTTATCCAAAGCGGCGGGAGGATCAATACCCTGATCCCGATACAACAAGTTCTAAACAAGAACCTCTTCGATCAAAGATTGGAAGTACAAGTTCTTATCCCCAAAGCTTCTTTGATCCACACGATCTGCAACATCAAGTCCTTACCTCTGAACTTCTCTGACCAACAAAGATTGATAGAGAGTAAAACAATTACAACAAGAGAAGTCACGCGCCTTTACAACTTTCAATCATAGAGATCATGATCTGATGTTCAACAATATTTTTCTAGTTTGAGCTTGATCTCTATTCACAGGCGTCTTAGAATTTGACTGTTGTAACCGCCTCTTCGTAAATCTCGGATGCCAGCTGTCTTTTAACTGCATCGAGGTTCGTCTTTAAGCCCATTCTTTTCTGCTTTGGTTTTAGACGAACTTATAAAGCATGTTCAAGATGAGATACCCAATTGCATGTTTTTTTACGGATGATATAATCTCGTTGCAGAATTCTAAGAGACTATCAATTTAAAGTTAGAGCTTTCGAGAGACTTTAAAATCGAAAGGTTTCCAGTTTAATAGGAGTAAGAAAGAATATATGAAGTGTTGTTTTGGCAAATGATTGTTTTTTAATGATATGGATTGAGATTGAGAGACCATGTTATTTAAAAAGATGATTGTTTTTGATATCTAGACTAATTTCTGCAATGTGATGAATATATTAATGCAGATGTATCTCGTAAAATTCCTACAGTGAGTGTTGGCCTTTTACAAGACACCTTGAACAAAAAATAAGGGTAACAAAAATGAAAATGTCAAGATAGACATGTGGTCATATTAAGATGAATAAAATTAGAAATGAATGTGTTTGAGAGAAAATTGGAGTGATTTCAATTGACGAGAAGTTGGGTGAGACTAGATTAAGATAGTTTGGACATGTTAGAAGAAGTCCTAGGGATGCACCAGTTAATAAGCAAAGCTTAATGACAAATCCACTTATTAAAAGAAGTAGAGGTATGCCTAAAGGGACTCTTAAACAAATCTTTCAAGTCGATCTTGTTCTAAATGGGTCCAATGAAAATAATCTTCAATAGAGCTAACCGACGACGTTTGATCCATGTAGCTCACCCTTTTTAATTGGGTTTAATAATTGTTTGTTCTTGTTGTTGGTCGTTGTGAAGTGTTTCAAATGACCTTTAAATTATTCTTCCGTTAAACTTACTTAAATGCAGCTTTACAATTTTTCAGAAGGGTTGAAAGGAGCCAAGTTCGAAGTGTAGGTAGTCCGGAGGGTCAATTTCTTTAGTAAGGATCTGAACTAAAACAATCTTCGGGTAAACATTATTTAAGTGCATTGTGGTTTTTAAAAACAAGAATTTGGAAGACCATTTAGAAAATGACTCAAGAATATGTGATGTCTTGGAATTGCTATCAAAGATTTAATCTATCTTTCTTCGGTCCCTTTAGTAATCCCAGTCTTCTTCTAACATGGCCAAATTATAATAATAATGATAAATGTGAATATTTCATTTTTCATGAATGTGTTAAATATGAATAATTGAAGATTTTGAAGATCTTGTATACGACTATCTTGAAACAAAAATTTTATAAATATTATTTTAATTAAATGCTTCAGAAAACTCTTATATGTTTATGTTGGGACCACTTTGTGTGTAAGGTTGTATTTGTTGTCAATAGTTGTCAATGAAGATCAAAATGAAGGAGATCAAGAAGTACTCCAATGAAATGGATGAATGGAAATTCAGATGATTGTTGTACTGATCATAAGTTCAAAGAACTTTTGTCAAAGGTGACACATTGTTTACAATAGTGAAGAACGGTGAGGTATAATCCATCTGAGGATGATTAAAGAAGAATGGGGATTTGATGAAGACCATGTCATTCTTCATGATTGCACGGGAACAATGCAAGAGACTTCTTGAAAAATAAAATCATATGATCTGCATGAAGTAGAGAATGATGGTTGAAGAAGAAGATAATGTGCAGAGGAGATTGAAATTCTGAGATGGCCATGACGGTTGAAGAAGAAGACAATGTGCAAAGGATTGGAATTCTGAGATGGCTATTCACTTCAATCAAAGGATATATATATCACGATAGTAGAGTTTGTGATGAAAGAAGAAGAGTTGCTGAAGAAGGAAAATAACAGAAAAGTAGTGGTGTTTGTGATGAAAGAAGAAGAGTTGTTGAAGAATGATTGAGGTGATTGTGCTTGTTGACAAAGCAAACAATGACATACAAATTTGTTGACAAAGGGGTTTTCATGATGGCATGTCAAGATCAAGAGCTGTGGTTAACGATTCATCCTTGATTCAAGAACGTCGACAAAAGGAATGGATGATCTGGAGGTGGAACAAAAAGAGCAGATACAAGGTGGCGATGTTTTCCAGTGTTTGTCAAATTTTTGGGCCTGAAAATCGACAAATGGAGAAAAGTGATTTTGGCAAAGAGACTTGCACGCCGTGTACTTAAAGGAGAGGGAACTTGCGTGTTTAGTGTTTTTCAAGATCAGAACATGGAAAAATGGCAAAGGGATAAGGGTCGCGCAAGTATTTAAGTGGGTCGCGCAAGTGACCTGCGCGCCGAGAAGGGACTTGCACGTCGGTGCCTAGGAGGATTGGATACTTGCGCGCCATATGTTTTTCAAGATCAGAACATCAAAATATGGTAAAGGCAAGAAGGTCGCGCAAGTATTGGTGTGATCGCGCAAGTGAGTTGCGCGACAGAGGCTTGGGCGGTTGGACCTGCGCGCCGTGGGAGACTTGCGCGCCGTCGCGCAGACTGTCAAAATGCCTATAAATACAGGTCGACCCCTCCTCATTCTGCACGAGCTCAACACTTAGAAGAAAATCAGAGCTCCCGTCGCGCAGGTGTGGTGGTCGCGCAAGTGGTGTGTGGTCGCGCAAGTAGAAGTTGGGCGCCGGTTGTTGACTGCGCGCCCAAGGCCGTTTGGGAGAGAAAGGAAGTGAGTTGCGCAGGTTTGAAGTTGAAGGAGTAGGAGTCGCGCAGGTGGTTTGGTGATACTTGCGCGTCGGTTTGGACTTGCGCGCCAAAGACTTGCGCGCCGTTTTGTGACTTGCGCGTCGGGCTTGGAGAAGAGAGCCAGGTGCTGTTGGAGTATGCCCGTTCTTTTGGAGCTACACGAAAACTGAAAGATTGCTTGATACCTTCAGTGCTACAGGTGATGTATTCATTTGCGAAGACGGAAGAACAATGAACAATTTGGGTTTATGAAGAGAAGTGGTACCACGGACACATGACTGGTGTTTAACACCCTCGTTGTGCTTTGCGAAGAGAAGAACGGTTCGTGCAACTAAACTCAGATCTGCACAGAAAGAGGGGAATATATCAATACGCTCAGGTGTCAGTATTGGGAATCAAAGAAAGAGAAGAAGAAGATTTAGTGCATTCAGTTATTGCACTAAAGAAGAAGATTGAATACAAAAGAGCATCAACTCAGTACTCTGATGCAAGCATTGTCTCATGCTGAACAAGAGACAAAGACTTCAATGCAAATCTATTGAAGAGACCTTCACGTCTATAAACTGAGTGTGACTTCATCAAGGGCAGTGAGCCAGGGGGAGTCAACGGGAGTGACCCGAGGGAAGCAGTGAGCTATCCCTGAATCTTTGTAAAGGCAGTGAGCCTGAGACAGAGTGACTGTGCCCAAACCTTTGTAATCCACAGCTAGTGAAGTATAGTGGAATTTGGTACGACCGACAACTTGTCGGCGTATGCTCCTTGGACGTAGCCCTTAGTGGTGAACTAAGTAAAAATTGTTGTGTCATCTCTTTGCATGTGAATGTTTCATTGCTGATCATATCCATCATACATGTTTAACTAGTTCCTACCAACGTGGGAACAAGATCCACAACTTTAAAAAGAAAAAGTTGACACCCTGATTCACCCCTCCCCTCTCAGGGTGTCCCGGGGTCCTACAGTTTATTATTTATCACATCTCTTGAAGAGTATACGCTCATGTAAGTACCTCAACCAATAGTGCTAAATTAATTGAAGGCCTTCGAAGAACAAATATGCGTCTACATGGTGGTATTCAAAATAATGCTTTGTTTTATTCTAAGACTTGACGAAGTCTATTGTGATTTAAAAATATTCTTAAAAACGAATATTTTATGGAGGTCATGGATGAAGGCGTTGCCAAATACATCTATATATAATAAGCAATTATATTGAAAGCAAATTTACAATATTTAGCAGAATTATCAATTATGAAATATATATGAGTGCATCCACCTACCATGTGAAGTATATAAATGTTTTATGAATGATGCATCTATGAAATGATCTCTTGTATTATTATTTTCCGGGGAATATATTTTGCATGTTTTTCATGTTGATTAAAATAAATATCCGACATTAAATACCTTATATAAAATGGTCCAACAAAACCATTTATAAGATGCTCACAACACTTGTACGAACAGTTCAGATGTAGTGTTGAAAATCAATATTCTGATATATTTATTATATACATGAAAAGTAAGTGTGAAAAGTGTGGTTGAACCAATTATATAAAATCACTATTCATCACGAGTGGATAAAAATGGAGGGTAAATTCTTTTGACATCAAAGGTTAAATTTTATAGAATTGTTATTAAACCAACTATTCTATATGGTAGCGAGTATTGACTTTTGGCGGGACACCTTGAACAAAAAATAAGGTTCATAATAACGGGCTGCCAATTTCCCACTGATCCGAGTCCCACTTCTAGGTTTATCGTGTCTTAACTTGACCCAAACTAAGTCGTCCACCTCAAACGTCACATCTCGACGGTGTTGGTTGACAGATTCCACCATCAGTTGCTGCGCTTGTTGGAGGTTAACTCGAAGTTGTTTCAATGCTTTATCTCGGTCCACCAATGCACTAGCTACCGCTTGCTGCTTCCAAAGGTGTTTGCCCAATAGAAGCATGACATGAAGTATTATAGCCGTACTCCACCGTGGTTGATTTGATGTAAAACACCGCAAATAAGTTTCTAAACAGCGGTTAACCTTGGTTTTCCTGTCACTTTGTGGGTGATAAGAGGAACTCATTTTCAAAGTTGTTCCTTGTAACTTGAACATTTCACACCAAAACAAACTTGTAAATAAGGGATCATGGTCATTGACTATGGCTCTAGGTATGCAACTGTACCACCTCTTTTACAAATACTTCTGCCACTTTTAGCCGTATAGGGGTGTTTTAATGGAATGAAATGTGCATATTTGCTTAGCCTATCAACCACAACTAGCACGACTTCATACCCCTCTGATTTCGGGAGTCCGGAAATAAAATCCATCGACACTTCCTCCCACATCAGGCCAGGAATCGGCAACGGTTGCAATAATCCAGCCGTTTTCAGAGCCTCGTATATGCTTTTCTGACATACTTTACATTCCCACACATATTTTTGAACAACCTGAGTCCTGCCAGACCAATACACCCCATTCGCCATACGCTTATAAGTCTTTAGATACCCAAAATGACCCCCCATTGGCGAGGAATGGTAGCGATGCAATATTTTGGGTATCAAGGAAGAGCGTCGGGACAACACTAGTTTGTTCTTATAATATAATAGACCTTCCCATAAGTACACCCTAGCTTCGCAGCTTCCCCTTGTTGCAAAGCATGGACAACAGCCGACAAGTCGTCATCTCGTGCCACCTCCACCTGCACAAGTGGAATTTTAACCCGACAAGGTTCAGAAACGGTGAGCTGCTGTAACTCTCTTTTTGGAAGAGTCCTGGATAATGCGTTTGCAGTGTTGTTCAACTTCCCGGTTCGATAGATTACTTCAAAATTAGACCCCAACGATTTTACTTGCCAACATTGCTCATTCATGGTTACCACCTGCCAGTGCCGTTATCTCTTTCTCATATACCGACTTAACTAAGTTGGTTTCAGACAAAGCCTGACTGAAGTAAGCTAACGGTTTCCCCTCCTGTACTAGGACTGCCCTAATTCCCATCCCCGACGCATCACATTTATTAGAGAATACTTTAGAAAAATTATCAGTCCACCTGAAAACCATCGTTTTTTTTAATGCCGTCAAAGGCCTCGCTATCTTTACATAGTCCTTGATAAATTTTCGATAATATCCGGTAAGGCCAAGAAATTCCCTGACATCTATAGGTGCTCCTCCCATCTGCAATTGTAGAGAAGAATATCATCAAAGAACACTAGGACTCCCTTCATCATCATTGGCCGGAAAACATTGTTCATTGTTGCTTGGAAGGTCTTCGGATCATAAGACCAAACGATATGACCACATATTCATAGTGCTCTTCATGAGTTTTAAAAGCCGTCTTTTCCAACATCCTCTTCCCGCATCCGCACTTGATGGAATCCGGATTTCAGATCCAGTTTGGTGAAGTAGGTTGCTCCATGCAATTCATTCATTAAATCCTCTATTACTGGAACAGGCTAACGATCTGGTATCGTCATGCTGTTCAAAGCACGATAGTCGACACACATTCGCCAACCTCTATCTGGTATCGTCATGTTGTGAACCTCCATGTTACTGTGACTGATATACCCAATCTTCATCAACTCCTGCACTAGTTTTTCAATCCTATTCTCCATATGGTAAGCATGCTTGTATGGCCTGATTTTCACAGGTTCAACCCCTTATTTCAGTATTATCGCGTGGTCTGTGTCCTTTTTTGGAGGCAAATTGCAAGGAGAATCAAACACTGTTCGGTGCTGCTCCAATACCGCTTGTAGCTGGGCCTGCTGACTAAGGTTCAGCTGCGAGTCATGTCCTCCTTTTGACTCTATCCACTGAATACCATGCAATTGTTTCCGCCCCTTTCCCAGATATTCTCGTAGAGCTCTCTGCAAGCATTGCGGAGTCTTAACTCCCTGCAGGGCCACTGGGTTCCCTTCCCAGACAAAGTTCATTAGAACTAGGTTCTTAAGCCTGGAAATGCCCAAAACTAAATTAGGACCAGTGGTATCGAAGACGTAGGCATCGACGATGAATTCCACTGCTCTCAGTTCAATCCTTGAGGATTTGAAAGGCCCTTTTGATGCCACATGGTGGCCATCTCCTAGACGGATAGAAAATGCCACGGTCTCCACTGCATGGGTTGCAAATTGTCTCATTAGCTGTTTGGAAATTAAATTGTGACTTGCCCCACTATCAACCAAAGCTGGGGAATGCCTTCCACATTTCCTTCTATCAACAGAGACCCAGTTTCATTTACCTAGGCGTTTCCTTGGCCCCAAGCTATTGTTCCCTGCATTTCCAATTCCCTCAAGGCCCCCGACTCGGTTGCCTCTCAATACATTCCCAGACTATTAACCTGTATCCCTTCTCTGGACAATGATGACCGGGATTGAATTTCTGACCACACGTATAACACAACCCCTTCGACTTTCGCTCCTCGAATTCTTTCCTGGACAAGTTTCAAACACCCTTCCACCTGGGAGCATTCTCCCCCTTAGGCTCCGGTGCCTTCATTTTGCCAGTAGGGGCAAACTTCACTGCATTAGTATTCCGGCTCCGACTTTATCCAACAAAAGTATAATTCCTGCGTCACGGTTCAGTGAGCTTGATAATACCTTTAACCAACAACTTTCTCTTGACTCTTCGAGACAAAATCAGTAATTGGGACTTATTCCGTGGCTTATGTGTCATGATTGTACTGCCTATTTCCAGTTTAAGCCCTCCAATAAACATACTAATATACCACTTTTTAGTAAAATCCGGTATACGCATAGCCACGCGTTCGAATTCATCAATATAAGCATCCACGATTCCTATCTGGCGTAGGCCTTTCAAGCAAACCACAGGATTTTCCTATGCAACATCCCCATAACGTCCTAGCATCTCATCTTTGAGTTGTCTCCAAGTCAACCCCGACCCGACTTATCTCAATGAACTGATCCAATATTGAACTAGTCCATCCATACTGAGTTGCGCTAGCAGAACCTTAGTCTTCTTGCGTTCGTTGGATGGTGAAGAACAACTCTGCTCGCATAATCCAGGATACCAGATCCTCGCCGAAAAAAATCGGCATATCAATCTGCCTGGTCAATGATTGTATCTCCCCTTGCTCTCAATCGCGGTTCTCCATAATTTTCGACGCTGTTCTATGTAAGCTCCTCCCTTTGGTTTCAAAATTCAGACCAACATTTGTCGACTTCAACAACAAATTTTCCCTTATCTGCATTGTTTGGAGCTCTCGTTCTGATTCGTTTTGAGATGCTACACGACTGTCAACAACTATCGTAGCCGGAGTTCCTGCCTTTGGAACACATCCTTCCGGTGATGGTACTTATCCTCCAAATGTTGTAATCTTGCATCCCGTCGCTGCATCCCCCCCCCCCCAACAACTTTGACGTGGTAGATTCCAGGTGCATGACTTTATTCTCCATTCGTGTGGCCATCCAACAACTGCGTCGTTCGCCAAAAAACCTCCTGCCAGAATCACTCTTTCTACAAAAGGCAACAACTCTCTCAATGAAAGAACCAAATGATAGGTGATTCCATTCACGAACAACGATTCAGACAAGAAAGCATGAATTCCATTAGAAGACCTTGTAACAATAGCTTCTAGATCCTGCTATACCTCCTGGGAACGTTTGTCTCCACGGGCCCTCTCATCTCCCACCCAAACAATGCCAAAACCAAAATGACCAAATCCTCCCACCCCCTCCCTTTTATAACAGAACCGAATTAACATTTAAATGCCCAATTATAGCTTTGCCCTTGACTTATTTCCCATACCCGACCTCCTATGATATGTGAACTGTATAGGTGGCTTCACCCTGGCCTGGCCTGGCCATCTCCGACTGTTCTATTAGGATACCTTAAACAAAAAATAAGGGTATCAGAAATAATGTTGGATTGGTGTAGCCCGATCCGTTTGGATGATGTTGGGTCAAATGCTAGCTGCCCATACTGAACACCAGACCGCAACTCTCGCGGGTCGAGTTTTGCGGTGAACTCGTTGGGGGTTGCAGGAGGCAACATGTCCCTGCTCTGGGGGTTTGGGGGCCGAAGACCTTTGGTCCAAATTTTGGGGAACTGTAGCAACTCTGACCGACTGTAGCAGAATTGACCAGACGACACTGATAGCAGTGCGAACTTTGACACGGTTACTGATAGGGTGTCGGGGGTACTTAAGACTTACTCCAGGAGAAATGAATTGTCTAAGGGGGTTTAGGGGTAGTTTGGTAACTATCCAATGTTTGGACTATAAATAACGAACTGTTTGAAGAATAGAGCAGTCTAGACGTAGGATGGTTACCAAACTACCCTGGGACCCCCTTAGACAATTTATTTCTCCTGGAGTAAGTCTTAAGTACCCCCCGACACCCTATTAGTTATTGTAACATCTCGGACTTGGAGACTGTTGGAGTCTGTATCCCACATCGGACTTGAGGTCCGGTGTGGTCTTTACCATTTGTTATAAATACACCCCAAGAGCTCCTTAGGAGATAGACCTTGGGGGTTCGGGTCTCTTATTTTCACCCTCAACATGGTATCAAAGGAGGTTTTTTGAACCCCCAATCTCTCCCTCCCTATTTTTTTTTTTCTTCCCCTTTAGGGTTTCCCCGTCTGGGGGGGCGGCGGCCTCAAAGCCCCGTAGGGTTACCGCCGCCGCCCCCTCCCTCCTGTGCAGCCGGCCCCCCATCACGCGGCCCTCTCCTCCGGCGCCTCTCTGGCCCTCGTCGCCGGCCCCCTCTCTTCCCAACGCGGCCCGCGCCGGCCCTCCCGTCCCGCGGCGTTCCTCCTCCCGCGCGGCCGACCCATCCCGGCGGCTCTCGCCAGCACCTCCCGGCGCTGCTCCTCCTACGCGCGCCCATCCCGTCGCCGCTCCTCCCGAGCGCGACACTCCCGGCGCCCCTCTGCTCACGGCGGGCCTCCTTCCCGACGCCGCTCCCTCGCCCCGTCGGCCCCCGCGCCCACGCCAGCGTCGCTCCCTCACCCGCCACCTCGCCCACGCCAGCGTCGCTCCTTCCCGACGCGGCTCCCGACGCCTTCACCCGCGCGCCCCGCCGGCGGCCTCCCGCTGCTCCCGGCGGCCTCCCGGCTGCTCCCGGCGGCCCTCCTCTGCGCGCTCCCTCCCGGCGACCCCTCTCCGGCCGGCGACCCCTCTCCGGCGGCCAGATCCGGACAGCTCCGGTCGAATCCGGCCGGATCCAGTGATTTCCGGCCAGATCCAGGCTACTCCGGCCGGCTCCGGCCTGATCCAGAAGGCTCCGGCCAGATCCGGCGATTTTCGGCCTCATCCGGCCAGATCCGGCGAGATCCGGTCTGTTCCGGGCAGTTCCGGGCAGTTCCGGGCAGATCCGGGCAGATCCGGGCAGCTCCGGACTGTTCCGGCCTCCACCCGTGCCGGCCGCTCCACGCAGGGGGCCTCCTCGGGTTTCCAGCGCTGTCTCCCGGTCTCCTGCACCCTTGCTGGCCTCCTCCTGCGGCATCCCCGCCTCGCCGGCATCTCCCGGCACCTCCCGGCAGCCGCATCTCTCTCCGCCGGCACGTCCTGTCACTAGCGCAGCAGCTCAATCACCTCGGATTTGGGTCTGTTGGCGCCGCCAGATCCCTCAACGATTTCTGCGGAATCCCCGCCTCCCGTCGCCGGCCCCGCAAGTGCGGTTTTCCCGGTGCTAGTTTGGATTTCCCGGCGTTTCATCGACCGGCCCCACTAGTGCGGCAGTCCTGGCGTTCCGTCAACCGACCCGGTCTCTGTGTGGTTCATCTGCTGCGTCTGCGACATCATCCATCCATCTCCTGCGCAGGAGCTTCGATCGTGAGGGGGAGCAGCCACCTTTGCAGCGTTCTCTTTTTTTTTTACTTCGTCTGGTTTTGTAATCAAGCTGGGCATGTCCAGCTTGAGGGGGAGTGTTGGTCTATGTTTTGTTGCTTTCTTTTCATTATGTGTCCAAGCTAGGTACACCTAGCTTGAGGGGGAGTGTTGGAGTCTGTATCCCACATCGGACTTGAGGTCCGGTGTGGTCTTTACCATTTGTTATAAATACACCCCAAGGGCTCCTTAGGAGATAGACCTTGGGGGTTCGGGTCTCTTATTTTCACCCTCAACAGAGACAACGGTACTGTAGCTCCGCGAGCTTCTAGCCATCGACCACTGTAGCAGCTTGAACATGGGTGGCCGCAGCACTGTAACAATGTGGACTTCCAGCCATCGTTCACTGTAGCACAATGGACTTACTTTGCGGTTGCTGACACAATGTTTCGTCTTTTTTATTAGCTTATTCGAGCTAGGGTTTTGTGATGTGTGGAACTTTGATCTTCCTGTAATTGTGCTCATGAATTTTAGTGAAGTGTTTCTGCCTCTCCATGGACGTAGGGATTATTCCCGAACCACGTAAATTGCTGTGTCCGTGTTCATTTTCTTCTTTTGTTTCTATTTTTTGTTCATCTACATACCTCTGTCGCTGTGACTCCTATCGTTCCCGCAACAAATAAAAATGTCAAGATGAATATGTGGGCATGCTAAGTTGGCTAAGATTGAAAATGAATGTGTTCGAGAGAAAATTGGAGTGATTCTGATTGATGAGAAAATGTTTGAGACTAGATTAAGGTGGTTTGGACATTTTAAATGAAGACCTAGGGACGCACCTGTTAATAGGGTAAACTTAATGACAAATTCACTTATTAAAAGAAGTAAAAGTAGACCTAAAAGGGCTCTTAAAAAAATCATTCATGATGATCTTGTTCAAAATGTTTTTAACGAAAATATGGTTTTTAATAGAGCTAATTGGCGACGCTTGATCCATACAACATACCTCATTTGATTGAGTTTAAGACTTGTTTGTTGTTGTTGGTGTTATTGTTATCACAAATGGAAAACAATAATTTAATTGTTTTCTAAGTGGAAAATATAAATATTTTATCAGTAATATGTTTCTTCAGATAATGTCCTAGAAGTGACACTGATATAGATAAATTATGAGATCTCATTAATTGTTGATATTTTTTAATTTTTGAATGCTTTCAAGATTCATTGATAACAATGGATTTTGAGCGATGTCGACATCAAAATAATTGACCAAAAAGCACAAGTAATATTTGTTATGTTCAACTTATAAAGTTTTTGATTGGCTGTTGAAACAACTAAAATTATTGAATAGAAATGAAAGTGTTCTTGTATTTAGTTATATATGAATTTGGATTATGTCCAATTGACATTGTCATTGTTTATCCATACGGTAACATTATTTACAACATTTGCACATGATTCACTGGAGGGTTCAAAATGCCTGAAGTATTATTCAAAATTATGAAAGCTTCGGCCAATCAAATAAATTTCTCTATTGGTTGACCTAAATAAGACACATTTGATACAACCATTTTAATCCACAAAAAGAATATAAAATTGGTTTATCATCCCATGGTTTGTATTAATTGATGAATTTGCATCAATCATCATATTTATTTGGATGTTTTGAGTAGCATTAGGACTCTTGAAGAATTTCTAAAAGTTGTAAAATATTTGGTCATCAAATTAAATGGAATGTCTTTATATTTTTGAATTAATCATCTAAAAATGAAATCTTAAATTTTGAAAATATTTTACATATTTATGAAAATGCCTTTAATGGAGAATTACTTTTAAGAGTGATATATTTCATGCACGTGAGGATAATGAAAAACTTATTTGTCCCTGAAAGATTAAATATAAACGAACATTTTATTTATCCCGAAAGGATATACATGCATACATGTGCATATGCACCTTGAAAGTAATGAGGTCTTATTACAATATATTTGATGCAGTGTCGTGTTTTTCCTTACTCATTGAGATTTAAATGGTATGGGTCATTGATTTTAAATTTTAGAGCCAAAATTGGTTGGTTATGCAGATGTTGGATATTTGCTTAATCCACCTAAAGTTAGATATCAAAATGGATATTTATTCACATATGATGGAACAAACATATATCATGGCATTTTGTAAAGCGAACCAGTTCTACGACTTCTTCAAATCACGTCGAGTTGATTGCAATTTATGAGACAAGTCGAGAATGTGTTTGGTTGAAATCAATTATTCATCATATTAGAAACAATTGATGATTGATTATGAATAATGATTTTCGCACTATATAATACGATTTGTATGGTGTAATTGAAGGATAAATATATCAAAGGTGATAAAGCAAAATACACATGATCAATTTTTTTTATTCCTATGAACTTTAAAAGAATAGTGAGATAGATATCTAACAAATTAGATCATGTGATGATCATACAAATTTATTCATGAAGACTGCAAAGTCTATAATGATTTAAGAAGTGAGAGTTTGGGACGTTGTACTCTTTTTCCCCTTATCAGAGTTTTTTTCATTGAGGTTTCCTAATAAGTTTTTTAATGAGGCAATTTAAAAATTGCCATGAAATTTAGTGTTTTTTGCTTGTTTTTTTAAAATGAAGGATAAATTAAATCCCATGTTATTGATGATATCCAAAGGGAAGTGTTATTATTAATAAATAACATTATTTAATGTGGATACCACATTTTTCATGGATTGTGATTTCTATAAGCTCCATTCCCATGGATAGTAATTTCCACGACCATTAGTCTCTCAATCCCCATCCTATGTCAACAGTCCCAGTCACTAGATCTTTCTTGGATAACATGGATCAATCTGGATTGTTGATTATATTTACATGTAATCATATATATGTCGACATGATAATGGAATTGATGACTTTTGACACTACATATTTTTTCATCTCTTGTGTTTATCTTTACTTACCTTGTACATAGTGTGGTATTTTTATTCGTTCCTCTTTGACTTTACGCTTCTTCTAGGATCAACACAACTCTTCCGTTTTTGAAATACCTCACGGTTTCTATCAGTGTCATGTTCTTGATTTCATAACATTTGTTTTTTTCTTGTTTCATATATTTTTTCTTTTATTATGAAGATGTGGAACTGTTGGGTTTGTGGAAGTTTCTTCAGATTTATTGGGTAGAGATGATCGAACTCAGATCATTGGACAAACTGGACAAAAGTTTTTTCTTGCTATGTTGTTTCAGAGCGTTTGGGCAGAAGGTTTTGTCAGCAGACAAAAATTTCAACAGGCAGTGTTCATCAGACTGAGTTGAGCAGATGTGAAATCTTCAAATCTTCAGACAATGGGTTTCTGCGGTGAGGCTTTGATGATCAGTCAGTGATTATCGGACGAAGCTCTCACAGTTGATGTTCACGGGTTACCCTTATGCTGGTATAGGGAACTCAATAGTACCCTTACGCCGCAGTGGGGATACTCTTATGTTCACGGGTGTTGCTACGGTGTATCAATAGTTGCTCATGTCAACAGAAGGTTGACCGCGAAACTCGAAGGTCGATGCAAACTTGTTGATCGGACAAAGACCTCTATAAAGAGGTATGGTGGCCAAGCTCTGAAGTTAGTGATAACTGTATGTTTGAACAGTGCGCATTTCTAACTTAATTATGCGAGTCCCAGTAGTGGAGAGGAAGTGAGCGAGAGTGTTGTACTTGTTTGTATATCCCATAATGAAAGATGTTTGCAGTGTTCTTCCATGGATGTAGAACTTTGTCCGAACCATTTTAAATCTTGTTTGTCCATTCTTTTGGCTGTTTTTTGTGTGAAGTTCAACCGTGGAGATTTGTGCGGTGATTAGGCTGCTACTTATCCTAATTTCAGTGCACATAACTCAAGAGGAGGTTATCAGACAAGCTTTCTGTCTGATAACATTGTGGAGCATAGCCACCGCGCAGGTTGGAGCAATCGAACAAACGTCTCTGTCTGGTACAAGTTGTTTCGCAAGGTTCATTCGTTGGATCGAACAAACGGAGGTTGCTCTCAAAGGGTTCTTCTTTCCCAATAAGTGGTATCGGAGGGAATATCGGTTGGTACTACTTCACTCACAACATTCAGGTGAATTTCTCCCCTTAAGTTGTTTGATTTTAGTTGGTTTACTGTTATCAGAAGAATGACTTCAAAAGAAGCAAAATTACGTATCGATAAGTTTGATGGAGTAGACTTTACCTTTTGGAGAATGCAGCAGGAAGATCTTTTGATACTAAAAGATCTTGAAACTCCTTTGTTCGGAAAACGTCCTGGAACAGCGGACAAAGCAGAATGGGAGTGGTTCGACAGGATGACTTTGGCATTGGTCAAGATGTCACTCGTGTGGAATGTTGCGTTCAACATTAAAGAGAAGAAAACTACTGCAAAGGTTATGAAAATATTGGCTTAAATGTACGAGAAACCAACAACTCTTAGCAAACTTTTCATGATGTGAAGATTCTTCAACTTAAGGTTGTTGAGCGGCGGACCTTCTATCGATCATGTGAATGACTTCAACATGGTTCGAGGGAAGCTCAGATCTGTGATGGTTACATTCATAGATGATGTTTGGGCTTTGCTTCTTCTTTCCTCATTTTCGGAGATTTGGGATGCCATGGTGACAACGGTGAGCAACTCCAGTGGGAAGATAGATCTTGTGTTTGATGACATTCGAAACTTGATGTTGAATGAGGAAGAGACGAAATGAAGTTTAGTCTTCGTCTGAACATGCCGTCATATGAAGAAATCTTCAGAGGACAAGTCCCCAGAGAAGAAGTTGAAGTATATCGATTGGTCGAGGTCGTACATGTTGGCTCTGTGGGAAAATGAGACATATCAAGAAAGATTGCTAAAATTGGACAGAGGGTTCCACTTTCGGACAAACAAACTTGGTCAGTACAACGAACGAAGGGTCCAACTTGATACTGAACATGATCATTCCAGAAGAGTCATGGGTTATTGACTCAGGGCATCATTCCATTCAACTAGCGAGCGGGGGTGCATGGATGATTATGTACCAGGAAGCTTGGGCATAGAGTACATCGAAGCTCTGAATATAGTTGGGAAAGGTGATTTGGACATTCAAATGAAAAGTGAAATTGTATTAAAACTAAAAGATGTTCGACATATACCTGGTCTCCGGAAGAACCTCATTTCGGTGAGACAACCTAATGATGCAAGTTTCTTGACAACTTTTTTGAATGGGGTTTGGAAGATCAACAGAGGTTCCATGGTGATTGCTCACTGAGTAAAAAATAGTACCATGTATCTTACCAGACATAGTGATGAAGTTGCAACTATCAGAACGACTTTATAGGACGGTCTGAAAAAGTGGTACTGTAGGTTTGGTCACCCCAGTGAGAAGAATCTTAGAGTTCTATCAGCGAAGGGCATACTCAAACTCGATCACATGGACCTTGGAAGATGTGAGAGTTATATGTTAGGAAAACATGAGAGTTTCCTTCAACTTGGATGGAAGAAAGTCAAAAGTGAGAACTTGTTTATTCTGATGTGTGGGGACTATTGGATTAGTGTAGCCCGATCCGTTTTGGATGATGTTTGGACCGAATGCTTTTGCCCCGTACTGCGCACCAAGCCGCAACTTTCGCGGGTCGAGCTCCGCGGTGAGTTCGTCGGGGGTTGCGGGGGCAACGCGCCTCTGCTTCAGGGCCAAAGGCCCCCGACCCAAATTTTGAGGCACTGTAACAACTTCGACCTCTGTAGCAGAGCTGAGCGACCAACACCGACAGGGCACTGTAGCAGGTCGGACTTCGGAGTCAACAGTACTGTAGTGACGTAGACTTCCAGCCGCCAGCCACTGTAGCACTTTAGACTTGTGTGGCTGCGACATTGTTACGATGCGGACTTCCAGCTGTCTTTCACTGTAGCGATGCGGATTTCCTGTGCGGTTGGTGGAACAGTGAACCGTCTTCCTCCTTTTGTAGCCCATTTTGAACTAGGGTTTCTTAGTGAGAAACTTGAGATACTTTTTGTAAATCGTGCTCTTGAAACTAGTGAAACTTCTGCCTCTCTGTGGATGTGGGGATCATTTCCCGAACCACGTAAATCTCTATGTCCAAGTTCTTTTGTTTTTTTTTTCTTTTACTCTTCTGTGAATCGTTTATTTCTGTCGCTGCGACTCCTGACGTTTCCGCATTAGGGACCAACCTCTGTTCGCTTGTATGTAGGAGTAGTGTACTTTGTGACCTTCATTGTCGATGTTACTCGCAAGGTTTGAGTTTACTTCTTGAAGAATTAATCTGATGTGTTCAGACATTTATTCAGTGGAAAGTTATGGTCGGGAAATAGTGTGAAAGAAAGTTGAACTATCTCCGGACAGACAATGGCGGGGAATGCAGCGGACACAACTTCCGTAACTTCTGTAAGATTAAGGGCATCAGACATGAGAAGACTGTTCCAGGGACTCCACAACAAAATGGAATAGCTGAAAGAATGAATCGAACACTGACAAAGAAATCTTGTAGTATAAGGCTTCACTCGGAAATGCCTAAGAGAATTTGGGCAGATGCCTTGAATGCAACAACTTGGTTGTTAGAAGTATGACATCAACTGTGGGATAGGAACTTCCTGAGGAACTTTTGTTCGGTAAGAGACCAGAGATCAACCATCTCAAAATCTTTAGAAGTGTCGCTTATGTTCATATTGATGCTAAAGATAGAGATAAGTTGGAGGTGAAAGCCAAAGTGTGTTTTCTTGTTGGATATGGTGATGAGAACTTTGGTTATTGTCTGTGGGGTGATGAGAAGAAACAAGTCATCCAGAGCCGAAATGTTGTTTTCAATGAAGAACTTATGTGGAAAGATCGAAACCTAGCTGAGAAGGAAGTTGATGACATATCAACTATCGAAGTTCAAGGTAATCATACAAAAATTACCGGACAATCCTTCAGTCTGAAAAGTTCAGGAGAAACATCAGAGGCTGACACTTCGATAGTCAGACTACTGGACAGAGGTAGATCAGACATACCATTGATAGACGATGAAAGTTTGAACAAACATGTACCAGACAGACCTTTACCGGACAGGAGACTACCAGGCAAAAAGGTTCGGACCAACGAACTTGAGGCTATGTTGAGGAGATCCACTCGTATCAGGAACCTGTTAAGCGGTTTGGGGTTGATATGAACTTCTTACTTTTAATGGATGCAGGGGAATCAGACAGTTCGGAGGAAGCTGCTATTCTTAGAGACCCAAAACAATGGGAGCTGATCATGGAAGATGAAATGAAACCCTTAAATCTCAACAACACTTGGGAGTTGTTGAGCTACCAGAAGAAAAGAAAGCTCTGAAAAACAAATGGATATTTCGTTTGAAAGAGGAAGTTGATGGAAGTAAAAGATACAAAGGTTGGTGGTGAAAGTTTTTCAGCAAATGGAATTGAGTTTTCTGAAATTTTCTCACCAGTGGTAAAACACACTACCATTCGGATAGTGTTTAGCATTGTTGCGTCCGATGATCTACACTTGGAGGGATTGGAAAGCTGACTCGTTGGTTTTATCCTGGATGGATTACATCAGGAAAGTCATCGAAAAGTTTGAAATGACTCATTGTAATCTTGTCCTCACCGGACACTTCAAACTTCTTAAAACTTAGGCACCATCAATGGATGGAGAAGTTCGTGACATGGAGAAAGTTCCTTATGCTTTGGCTGTAGGAAGTTTGATGTATGCAATGGTTTGTACTCGGCCATATATTGCTTTTGTAGTGAGCGTTGTAAGTTGTTTTATGGAAAATCTTGAGAGGAAACATTGGGAAGTTGTGAAATGGATGTTACGATGCTTGAAAGGTTCAAAGAATGTAGCTTTATGTTTCAGTGATGATGATCAGTTAAAAGGCTTTGTAGATGCAGATTTTGTTGGAGACATGGACTCACGGAAAAGTACTTCAAGTTTTGTATTTACTTTTGGTTGAACAACAGTTAGTTGGATGTGTCTCGGTTGCAACCAGTGGTTACTTTATCTACAATAGAAGCAGAGCACGTTGCTACTACTTGAGCTGAGAAAGAGCTGATATGGTTGATGCGGTTGTTGAAGGCACTTGGAAAGGGATCGAACACATGAATGTTATTCTGTGATAGTCAGAGTGCCATTCACCCTGCTCGCAACTGAGTGTTTCATGCAAGAACGAAACACATTACCTTGAAGTATCACTTCATACGAAGTCTGCTAGAGGATAAAGTGCTAAATCTACAGAAGGTTACTAAATAGAAAAATCCTGCTGATATGTTTACAATGGTGATTGTCCAAGAATGTCTTGAGGCAACATTGTGCCTCAGTGGGACTCGGCTGATCGGATATAGTGGAGGGCACTGCTTACATTGGACAGAGGAAGGGCTTAGGTGAATGAAAGAAGGCTGAAAATCTTGAAGCAATTATCAAGTGAGAGATTGTTGGGTTTGTGGAAGTTGTTGCGGAAAACACCGAGAGCAACAAAGCGATAAACGATTCACATAAGAATAAAAGAGAAAAAACAAAAGAACGAGAATGAGATCTTGCGACACAGAGATTTACGTGGTTCGGGAAACCATTTCTACGTTCACGGAGATGCAGAAATATCACTAAATCGGGGGCACAAATTACAGGGTGTATCTCAGAGTTTCAAGCACACAAAACTCTAGCCCAAAATGGGCTAATAAAGAAGATGAAGTGTTGTGCCACCAACCACACATAAAGTCCGCACTGCTGCAATGAACAATAGTTGGAAATCCGCATCGCTATAGTGCCGCGCCCACTCAAGTCCAAGCTGCTACAGTGATCGACGACCGGAAGTCCACGAAACTACAGTATTGCTGTCTCCAAAGTTCGAGTTGCTACAGTAGTTGTAGAATGATAAAACGAGGTATACCCGAACCTCCAAGGTGTTCTCTAAAGGAGACCTTGAGGTTCTTTTATAACAAATAATAAAAACCACATCGGACCATAAGTCCGATATGAGATGCAGACTCCAACACTTCCCCTCAAGCTAGGTGTACCTAGCTTGGACACATAAAGAAAAAACAAAGCAAGCAACAGACTGCAAACACTCCCCCTCAAGCTGGACATACCCAGCTTGAATACAAAACAAGATGAAATAAAAAGAAAAAGCGTCAAGGCTGCTGCCCCCCACGATCGCAGCTCCCTCACAGGATGATGGATGAATGAAGTTGTCGTGGGCGCAGCAGAGGAACCACACAGACCGGGCCGGTTGACGGAGCGTCAGAAATGTCGCACTAGTGGGGCCGGTCGATGAAACGCTGGGAAAGCCTAGCACCGGGAAAACCGCACTTGCTGGGCCGACGACGGGAGGCGGGGATACCGCAGAGTCGTTGCGGGATTTGGCGGCGCCAAAGGGGCCCAAATTCAAGGTGGTCGGGGTGCTGTGCCACGGTGGAGGAAGCGCGAGTGCATGCCGGTGGACAGAGGAGGCAATGCTCTAGATATGGAAGGATCGCACAGAAATGATTCCGCCAGGAAAAAGAGGCGGTTGCTGGGAGAGCAGCACATGAGGAGGGGGTCGTCGCGCGCATGGAGGGAGCGCGGGAGGGAGCAACGGAGATGCCAGCGTGGAAGATGCCAAATCAGCCTGTAGAGGAGGCGTCTGGATGGTGGAGTCGTCCTGCGCATGGAGGGATCCGGCGTCGGGAGATGTGATCCGGACAGATCTGGCCGGATCTGAGAGGGGAGGTCGCGTCGGAGCAAAAGGTGGCTAGCGCGGACGGGATCCGTCCGTGTGGAGGGCCGTCGCAGGAGGAAACCAAAGCCGCGACTGGGGAAAAAATGGGGAGCCGCGCAAGAGGAAGAAGGGTGCGTGCGGGCAGTAGTGAATGGAGGAAGGAGTCTCGCGCGCAGAAGGGTGTACAACAAGGGGGAGCCGAGTCGCTGCACCAGGAGGAGGAAAAAAGAAGAGGCGAGCGGGTTGGACTGCTTACGGGAGGAAAAAAAACCTGACAGTTTTGGCGCCAGAACACGGCGCGGCCGCGTCGCCCGGGATCGCGGCGGAACCGCAACGGCCGCGATAGCGGGTGTCGCAGCGCGATCGCGTTCCGCCCGCGATCAGGCCGCCTGAAGCGGCTGGGTGCCGCTCCGCACCGCGATGGCGCGATCCCGACCGCGACGATGCGATTCGACTACTATGGCCACATCGTTTGTATGCATTTTTAGTCATGAATGTATCAAACTTTTTGTTCCACTGTCTGGGTGTTTGCTTCAACCCATATAAGCTTTTATGGAGTTTGCACACCAGGACTTCCTAAACTCAACATATCCATCTGGTTGCTGCATATAGATGTCATCCAGATCTCCATGAAGGAAAGTCGTCTTCACATCAAGTTGCTCAAGATTCAGGCCTTCTGATGCCACAATGCTGGAAACCATGGTGGTAAACTTCATTACATGTGAGAAAATTTCAATGAAATCCACTCTCCTGTTGAAAACTTTTCACCATCAGCCTTGCCTTGAACCTCCTCTTGCCGCCATGTTTTTCCTTGACCCGGTATATCCATTTGTTTTGCAATGCTTTATTCTCTTGTGACAGATGTGTCAACTCCAAAGTATTGTTGTCATATATTGATTTTTTTTTCCTTCACAGCTAACTCCCACTTGACTCCTTTAACTGCATTGCCTCTTCGAAGCATTATGGTTCTCCACCATCAGTTAATAACAAATAATGTAAGGATGGTGAATACCTATGCAGAGGCCTTCTCACCCTTGATCTCCTCAACTCCACTTGAGGAGTAGGCTCCACTAGTTCTGGTGCTTCATGCTTTGGTACACCTTTAAGCTCCACTTGCTCTTTGCATTCCGATTCTTTGTTCCTATTTTCATCTCCAGTTGCATGACGATCCTTGTACGTGACACCTTCAAGCTCCACTTGCTCTTTGCATTCCGATTCTTTGTTGCTATTTTCATCTCCAGCTGCATGACGATCCTTGTACGTGACACCATTAAATATCACGTTCTTGGATGAATTGGGAAGAAAGCGAGAGGAGAATGTATTGCAATCGGACTGACGTCTCTGTCCGGAACAAGTTATTTTGCCAGGTTTGCCTGTTGGATCGAATGGGCTGTGGTTGCCTTCAAAGGGGTTCCTCTTTCCCCAACGGGAACATTCGTTCTATAATGACACCTATAAAAAATTTATAAATAACTATGTAACATCTAAAGAATCTTGCCAAAACGTTTATTTGGTGGAAATTTTATATTTTATAATATATTTTTTTGAGTGAGCGTATGTTTTGTTGTTACACTTTTGGAAAATACTTTTAAAAACAAAAAGTGCATTGCCATTTGTTTTGGAACAAAAAACATCAAAAACATCATATGGAAATATCAAGTTGACACATACACACACAAAACATTACAATAGCAAAAAATGCGATGTTTGTGTGCCTATATTTAAAAGAATATTTAAATATCTTTAGTTGAGTTTTTATATGGAGATATCTTGTTGGTAAATGTTACGTTTTGAGCTTAATGACAAATTCATTTATTAAAAGAAGTAGAAGTAGATCTAAAAGGACCCTTAGTCAAATCATTTGAGATGATTTTGTTCGAAATGATTTCAATGAAAATATGGTATTTCAGTAGAGTTAATTGGCGACGTTTGATCCATGTCGGTGACTCCTTTTAATTGGGTTTAAGACTTGTTTGTTGTTTGTATGAATACAAATTATTCAACTCCAAAATAGAAAAAAACTAATTACTTTTGAAATGTGAACTTTGAAGAATCCATTTCCCAAAGCATGATAGTCCTGCAAGGAACTCAATTTCAAAAATAATCATGTAGGCGTACTTTTATCATAATAAATGAGTTTAATGGTAAATGACTAATAATGAATTAAATGGTGCTACAATATTGGTTTCATGAGCATTTTTTTTAATTTTAATTTAATTTTTTCAATCATTACGATTAATTAAATAAATTTATTAATAACCATCATTTATTTTTTAAAAGTAATGTTTAAATTTATTAGCATTGATATTTTTGAAAAAATTTTATTTTTATTTATTGTTTCATAGAATGAGTATTTTCTCATAAATTTAATTATTTTTTATTAGTTTTTTTTAGAAGTTGCAGTTATATTATAGTTTGATGGAACATGAATTCGGGCCTCTTCTCACCCTGTAGTTTTTCCTATCCGTTGGGGGATTGATCGTTGATGAAAGTGATTCCCTGTCCTTTACATTTGGATATATTACTTGGACCGCTATCAATGGTGGTGAAATTTAGTGCATGCCAATCCCAGCTATAGGGATTGTGTTGTTTTATGATGTGAATTAATATGTTTTAATTCAACATTGTTTTTATATTAAATTCATTTTATTATTCTGTTTGTTAAATCTCCCGCATAAGTTTGCCACGGTGGCAATCCAGTTCCAGTCGGCCTTTGCGTTGTGGCCGTCGATCTCCTTCACCGCCCTTTCATTCTGGGCCGTCCATCTGGGCGGCGTTTCGTGGATCATGCGCTGGCTGTTTGGTTTTTTGTTTCACTCCGCGTGATTCGTGGCGAGCCCTAATTGGGGCATTCTGTTTTGGGAATGGGCGCCCGCAGGGGCATTGATCACCCCTGTTTGGTTCCTCCCAAGGGTGGTGGTGAGATTGGTTCAGTTCCCTTTTCATTCCAAGAAAACTCTCGGTGATCCTTCCCTTGGATCCTGGCTCACGAACCCCGGTTGTTTGGGGTATTCTCAGCGGCAACGAACTCCGCGGCACACTGCTGGTGTGTCGCCTTCGGTGGAGCATCGTCACGGTCATCCTCGGCTTCAGTATCCTGAGGACCAACACACGAGTTTTTTTCGGACCAGATCCAAGAGAAGAAGAAGAGTTCTGGACCGCGAGAAGAAGAAGAGTTCTGGACCGCCGGGCGATTTGTGCCCGACACTGTAAGTCGTTCCTCTCTTTTGCGAGTTTCAAATAGAACTGTAATAGTTTTCCTGTTTTGTGCCATTATAGGCCGATTGCATTGCCATGTATTGATTTCTTTTAGAGATTAATAAAACGCGTGTGTGTGTGGTGTTCTTGCCGTGCAGTAGGATCCATAAGGATCCGAAGCACGTAAATCCTGTCTCTCTTTACTTTTCTTGCAATTTCTTTTTTGTATCGCGGTTCTTGGTTCGCCTGCACGTCGCCAGCACCATTCCGCTCTCATTGTGTTGTTTCCGGGTTATTCGTGTCCACTACAATTGAGACCCCTCAACCACAACAAGTGGTATCAGAGCCACTTTTGGCTACTGTGTTGACTTCACCTGACCTACTGTGTGCACCACCGCTAGTTCTTTGTCTTCTGTTTTGTTGCATTTTTTTTTCAAATCAACAGTCTTGCTGATTGACTTGCTGTATTTCTTTCATATAAGGTTGTTCTATGTACTACAACCTGCTTGCTTGTAATTCTTATCTGCAGGGCCCTGTTATTTGTTTCGTGATCCTGCTATAATAGTAGTTGCCAGTACCTTACTGGCATCCCCTTTTTGTACTCTTTTACAACTTTGTTTTAAATCTGTTTGGTTGCATTCTGCTCACTGTTTAGTTTTTATGTTTGCAGTTCTTTACAATTTGGATTTTCTGTCTTCCGCATTCTTTGTATGTTTTAATTCTGCCTGAATATTGTTGTTGTTTTTCTCTTTCTATTCTGGTGAAATCATTGTATTCACCGAATCTTTTCTGTCTTCATATCTCACGGTACACGTTTACCCAGTGAGATCGGTTGATTTTTGGGGGCGTACGCTTATCGTTGTCCCCAATCATCCGACATCCACTCATCTGGATAAACATGTCTACAATGCGATATGAGATTGAGAGAGACAACGACTTCTATTTATGGAGAATAAAAATGAGGGCATTACTTGTCCAACAAGGTCTCATAGATGCCCTCTTCGGGCCTACTAAACCCATAACATCTGTAAATGAAACTGGTCAAACTATAACTGAATACCAGCCTGTGCCCCCTGACATTCTTGTTAAAGCCCATAGTTCCCTATTGTTGTCCTTAAGAGATAAAGTCCTTAGAGAAGTGGCTTTTGAGTCTACCGGTGCCGGCATATGGCTTAAGCTAGAAAAACTCTACATGACTGCCCCCCTTGTAGGTAGACTGTATAAGAAACATCGCATATTTACCTTTAGGATGAGACCTGAGACTGCCTTGAAATCTCACCTAGATGAGTTCAATAAAATCATGTTAGATCTAGCCAACATAGATGTCTCGGTAGATGATGAAGATCAGGCCATCATTCTCCTGATCTCCCTTGACCATAACTATAGCACCTTGGTCGAGACTATGATGTATGGTCGAGACTCCTTGACTTTAGAAGAAGTCAAGTCTGCCCTTCTATCTAAAGATCTTCACTCAAAACCTAAGACCAATGGAGAGGCTGAGAGTTTGTTCACCAGGGGAAGACCCTAGATTAAAAGCAAAAAGAAACAATTTAATAGAGATAAAAGTAGAGGCAACAAAGAACCTAAGCAAGAACCAAAACCTAAGGATAATAGCAACCATAGAGAAAGAAAAGTCACCTACTTCCACTGCGGCAAGGCTGGGCATATTAAGCCCGAATGCAGGAAGCTCAAGCGTGAGCAAGAACGTGCTCAACCCACTGACCAGTCCCTCATTGTTGACTCTGGTTATGACACCACCGAAGTGTTAAATGTCTCCAGCCATACACTCTACAGAGAGTGGGTCCTTGACTCCGGTTGTTCCTTCCATATGTGTCCATACAAAGAGTCATTTTCAGAGCTGGTGGAGAGAACGGAAGGGGATGCCCTGTTAGGAAATAACAAGAAGTGTAAAGTGGAGGGTAGAGGATTTGTTCTATTAGAACTTGACAATCAATCTGTGATTACCTTACTTGATGTAAGGTGGGTTCCAAACCTCCAACGCAATTTAATTTCCTTAGGAGTCCTTGATAAAAAAGGATATACCTTTAGATCAGAATCGGGATCAATTAAGATCTCTAAAGGATCTAGGACCATTATTAGAGGGTCTCCCACTAACAGGTTGTATGTCTTGGATGGAAAGACCCATTCGAGGCAGTTGGGTAGTGTTTATAATATAAACACTGACAATACTATGCTTTGGCATAGACGTTTGGGGCATGTAAGCTCCAAGGGGTTGGAAGAGCTCAACAAGCAGGGGCTGCTGAATGACATAACACCAATAAACCTGCCCTTTTGTGAAGACTGTATAATGGGAAAAGCTAAGAGAGTTAGTTTTAATAGATCCACCTTCAAAGCCGCTGCCCCACTTGAATACATCCATTCGGATTTATGGGGTCCAGTGAGGACTACCTCTCATGGTGGAGGATCTTACTTCATCACTTTCATTGACGACTTTTCAAGGAAGGTTTGAGTGTACATCCTGAAGCATAAATCAGTTGTTTTCCAGACCTTTAAGACCTGGAAGGCTTCGGTCGAAAATCAGACCGGAAAGAAAATAAAAACCATGAGAACAGACAACGGTCTAGAGTATCTGTCTACTGATTTTGTTGAGTTCTGTGAAAAGGAAGGGATTAAGAGACACAGGACCGTTAGAGAAACTCACCAACAGAATGGGCTAGCAGAGAGGATGAATAGGACCATCTTAGAGCGTGTCCGAAGCATGCTTACGTGCTCTGGGCTCCCCAAGTCTTTCTGGGCTGAGGCTACTAGCACTGCAGTCTATCTTATCAATAGATGTCCATCTTCTGCTAACCAGTTCAAGACCCCTGAAGAGCTTTGGACTGGTCGGCCTCCCTCTTATTCCTACCTTAGGGTTTTTGGTTCCACGGCCTACGCCCATGTTAGGACTGATAAACTGGAACCAAGAGCTGTGAAATGCATTTTCATTGGCTACCCCGAAGGGGTCAAAGGGTATAAACTCTGGGTTGATAAACCCGGGTACCAGAAATGCATTATCAGTAGGGATGTGGTTTTTCATGAATCATCTTCTACCAAGATCAAATCCACACATCAAAACACTGATGAACCAGACCTTTCCAAGTCTGATGAACCTGAGCCTTTGGCTCAGTTTGAGACTGATCTTCAGCCTGATCAGCCTGCTTCTTAGCCCACTATTGCAGCTGGTTCTGAAAGCAGTTCTTGGTTCAGATTCAGATTCTGAACCTTCTAATACCTACAGGGACTATCAATTGACCCGTGACAGACAAAGAAGGGTCCCAAGACCCCCTGCTAGGCTCAGCCAGTATGACATGGCTTTCTATGCTTTTCATGTAGCCCAGGATCTCATCGATGATGATCCTCAGTCATATAGGCAAGCGCTGAAAGACAAAGACTCCAAGCAATGGGTCTTTGCTATGAATGAAGAGATGCACTCTTTAATGAAAAACCATATTTGGAGTGTTGTGAACAAACCAGTTAATGCTAAAGTAATTGGTTCCAAATGGATTTTCAAAAGAAAAGAGGATAATACTGAGGGAAATAAAATCAAGTTCAAAGCTAGGTTAGTAGCTAAGGGTTTCCTCTAAAGAGAGGGAATTGATTATTCTGAAATTTTCTCCCCAGTTGTAAAGCATTCTTCTATTAGGCTCCTGTTAGCCTATGCTGCCTATGAAGATTTCCACATCGAGCAGTTGGATGTTAAAACTGTCTTCTTACATGGTGACCTGAAAGAAAAGATTTATATGCAGCCTCCTGATGGCTATCCTAGTGAATTCAAACCACATCAAGTGTGTCTCCTGAATAAGTCTCTATACGGCTTGAAGCAAGCCTCAAGACAATGGTACTTGAAGTTCGACTCTTTCATGTTAGGGAATAAGTTCACTAGGAGTCAATTTGATGCCTGTGTTTATTTCAAAGAAACCAGGACCTGCATCATTTACCTCTTGTTGTATGTCGATGATATGCTCATCATGTGCAAGGATATGAATCTTATCTCTTCTGTTAAAATCCAGTTGAAAAACACTTTTGAAATGAAGGACCTGGGTGCGGCCAAGCAAATTCTTGGCATTGAAATCATAAGGGACAGACCCAATAAATTGCTTTATCTTTCTCAGCATAGTTACATTTTAAAAGTTCTCAAGAGGTATATGTTTGAAACTCTCAAACCCGTTAATATTCCTCTTGCTCAACACTTTAAATTGTCTCTATCTCAAGCTGCTGCTGCTCAACAAGATGTTGAATTTATGTCCAATATTCCTTATGCCAACTTGGTTGGAAGCATAATGTATGCTATGATTTGTACGCGCCCTGATATTGCTTTTGCAGTCTGCACCCTTAGCAGGTTCATGGCCACACCAGGGAAGCCACATTGGCATGCTCTCAAGTGGCTTCTTAGATATCACTCTAGTACTCCTAATGTTTGTTTATGTTATGGTAGAAATATTGATTCTGCTGACCTTATCTGTGGTTATGTGGATGCTGATTATGCTGGAAATGTGGATACCCGTAAATCCCTAACCGGTTATGTGTTTAGTGCCTTTGGTGGTACCATTTCCTGGAAGTGCAACATGCAATCTGTCGTTGCACTTTCAACTACAGAATCTGAATACATTGCCTTGACTGAGGCGGTCAAGGAAGCATTGTGGATCAAAGGTATGGCCTCAGAACTTTGCATTTACAATTCTGCTATTAATGTCTATTCAGATAGTCAATCAGGTATTCATTTGTCAAAAAACCTTGTTTGCCATTGTAAGTCAAAACATATAGATATTAGACTACATTTTATCAGAGATATCATAGAATCTGGAACCGTGTGTATCAATAAGATACATACTGACATAAACCCAGCTGATAGTTTGACTAAAGTTGTGGTCTTGTCAAAGTTTAATTTTTGCCTAGATAGATTGAACTTGGTTCGGATTCCTTGACCCCTAGGTGCAAGAACATCACTGAATTTAATTAAAAATGGTGGTGATTTGTGAATTAATATGTTTTAATTCAACATTGTTTTTATATTAAATTCATTTTATTATTCTGTTTGTTAAATCTCCCGCATAAGTTTGCCACGGTGGCAATCTAGTTCCAGCCGGCCTTTGCGTTGTGGCCGTTGATCTCCTTCAACGCCCTTTCATTCTGAGCCGTCCATCTGGGCGGCGTTTCGTGGATCATGCGCTGGCTGTTTGGTTTCTGTTTCACTCCGCGTGATTCGTGGCGAGCCCTGATTGGGGCATTTTGTTTTGGGAACGGGCACCCGCAGGGGCATTGATCACCCCTGTTTGGTTCCTCCCGAGGGTGGTGGTGAGATTGGTTCAGTTCCCTTTTCATTCCAAGAAAACTCTCGGTGATCCTTCCCTCAGATCCTGGCTCACGAACCCCGGTTGTTTGGGGTATTCTCAGCGGCAGCAAACTCTGCGGCACACTGCTGGTGTGTCGCCTTCGGTGGAGCATCGTCACGGTCATCCTCGGCTTCAGTATCCCGAGGATCAGCATGCGAGTTTTTTTCGGACCAGATCCAAGAGAAGAAGAAGAGTTCTGGACCGCGAGAAGAAGAAGAGTTCTGGACCGCCGGGCGATTTGTGCCCGACACTGTAAGTCGTTCCTCTCTTTTGCGAGTTTCAAATAGAACTGTAATAGTTTTCCTGTTTTGTGCCATTATAGGCCGATTGCATTGCCATGTATTGATTTCTTTTAGAGATTAATAAAACGCGTGTGTGTGGTGTTCTTGCCGTGCAGTAGGATCCATAAGGATCCGGAGCACGTAAATCCTGTCTCTCTTTACTTTTCTTGCAATTTCTTTTCTATATCGCGGTTCTTGGTTCGCCTGCACGTCGCCAGCACCATTCCGCTCTCATTGTGCTGTTTCCGGGTTGTTCGTGTCCACTGCAATTGAGACCCCTCAACCACAACATATGATTTGTCTATGTATGTCAACAGGTTCGTCTTGGGTGGCATGATGCGGGTACTTACAACAAGAACATCGAGGAGTGGCCAAAAAGAGGTGGAGCCAATGGAAGCCTGAGATTTGAAATTGAGCTAAAGCACGGTGCCAATGCCGGTAATTATTTAGCATTCATTTTTTAATTAACTTTGTTTATTATAATCATGTAAAGTACCCGATGGCCCTGCATTTCAGGACTAGTGAAAGCATTGACACTTGTTCAGCCTATAAAAGACAAATACCCTGACGTGACGTATGCGGATTTGTTTCAACTTGCCAGCGCCACTGCTGTGGAGGTACTCTTTCTTTTTATATTGTAAATAGTTGCTAAAATTTTGCAATGCTGATGTTACCCTCGGCAATTGCAGGAGGCTGGAGGTCCCAAAATACCCATGAGGTATGGACGGGTGGATGTCTCAGCGCCTGAGCAGTGCCCTGAAGAGGGGAGGCTGCCTGGTAAATAGACTTGGAAAAATTAGCTTCATAGATGTTTGCATGCCATGTATCTGTAGAGTTGTTGAAAATGTTGTTGGTAAATAACTATGATCTTTTAAGTATCTGCTGTTAATTTATGTAATATTTTGAAGGAACTAAAATGTTCACAACAATTTATATTTTGTGATTTATCTGTTCTTCGTGATTGATAGATGCTGGACCCCCTTCACCTGCTGCACATCTTCGTGATGTTTTTTATAGAATGGGATTGAATGACAAGGTCATTGCATTCGATGATCACACTTTGTTTTTGTTTTTTTTTTATGTGGGGTGTTAATATGAAATGATTGATGTGCAGGAAATAGTGGTTCTGTCAGGTGCACACACGCTGGGAAGGTCAAGGCCAGAGCGTAGTGGCTGGGGGAAGCCTGAAACCAAGTACACGGTATTCAATCTACGCCTAAACCTTATTACACGGAGGAGCAATAATATTAGACTTGAATGTGGGACATTACAGAGGGATGGCCCAGGAGCTCCCGGTGGGCAATCATGGACGGTGCAATGGTTAAAATTTGACAATTCCTACTTTAAGGTATGAAATCATGCCCGCTCTTTAATTTTATTGTGCTTAGTATTTTTGATGATATATATATATTTTTGTCTGTTGTATGGTATGTAGGATGTGAAAGAAAAAAGAGATGAAGAGCTACTGGTGTTGCCAACGGATGCTGTTCTTTTTGATGACCCGTCATTCAAGGTTTTACATGTTACGAAAATGCGGTGCGGTGATGTTTGAGGAGTAGTGAATGTTTATTGAAATTGCAGGTTTATGCAGAGAAATATGCGGTGGATGAGGAAGCTTTCTTTAATGATTATGCAGAAGCGCATGCCAAGTTAAGCAACCTTGGAGCCTTATTTGATCCTGAGCAGGTTTATAATCTATGCCAGCCCTGTTATTTACGTTGAGGATGTAGGAAAAATATAAATGCAGTCGCGTATTGTTTGGGTGTTGACGTACAGGGGTTGTGGGTGGAGGGCGACCTTCCCAAATCTGCCGTCTGACCAGACGCCGAACGGTACCGTTTTGGAATGTAGTTTATGCACGTTTGTCTTGGCTCGTGGTCGGCCTCGTTGTGGGTTGTGAACCAATCATGATATTGAACAAAAGTGAAAATGATTCTTTTTCAGTGCTCATGTGTTCAATCGATTTGGTATGCTGGTAACACAAGCGCCTGAACCGGTAAAAGATCAAGACAAAACTTCCACAAAAAATGCTGGACCTTCGAAGGCCAACAGCTTTACAAGCCTCATCCCAAATGTTATGGGGTACGTTGACATGACAGTCTATTCAAACAGCTTGGAGCCACTGACTTATTAGGTGGCTTATGGTTTGTATAAAAAAAAACATTTTGTTACCAAAAACAGGAGGAAAGATCAAGACAGGCGCACTTCAAGCAAGAAAGAGAAAAGAAACAGATCAAATCTTTTAATGTGCTTCTACTTGTGTTGGGTCCGCGTGCTTAGTGAGCACAACCTCCTAGATTTTTTATTATGCAAAAAGAAAGTAATGAAAGGATGCACCAAAATACAACATAACCACAAAGAAATGAAAGACTGCTCACAAAGCCATGTATCATTACCAGGGCCTGGTTACGGTTGATGATGGATCTATAGCCTCTGACTTATCTTTGTAAAGGTGATCGTTCTGCTCAAACACGTCTCCTTTGATCTCCATTGAGGTAGGGTTTTGGATCAAGCTCCTCCCTCCAGCTCCCCCTTTCAACTCTATGTGAACCAAGAGTTCTCTCTCAAATCAACGAACCCAACCTCTCTTGCAACCTAAAGGGTTGAAGAAATCATAACATCTCGAGATTTTATGATATATATATATTTTTGAATAAATTTAATTTTTTTGATAGCTTGTAGTATACGAAACATCAAATTCTAAAGAATCACAATATACTATTTATATTACTATTTAACATGATTGTTATGACAACGGTTAAATTGACGATATGAATAGGAATAAATACATTTTGAATATTAAGTATAATGGTTTTATATAAAGAAAACATATTGATAAAAAATTACTTAATCTTTGGAATGGTTTATATGTTTTGAAAATTATATTTTCTAAAAAAATGTTTTTATTGGTTTTTTTGAACAAATAATAGAAGTAATTTTGGAAACTTTTAGAAAATTTAATTGACAAAATGAACTTCATTTTTAGAGTAAACATGTCAAAATTAGCAGGGTGAATTTTTGAGATTTTTTTGAAAAAATTAATTTTTTGATGAATAGTAAAAAATACTAGTTTTTATTGAAAACTGTCTTTTCGTTTAAAGAATTTACAGGGCTACATTTTGTTTTAAAATGGTTTTAAAAATAACATTAGTTCAATTATATTATAATTAAACCAATATAGTTTATTGGAATCAATTTCATATTAAATTTTGATATAAAAACTATTTTAACATTTGAAACTTTTCTCTTTGGAAAATCGTTTTTTCATCATGCCAGCGAGTTTAATTTTAAATTAAATTCTGCAACTTAATAAATATTATCTAATAAGGTCAACTTAATTTTTGACCATAATGAATAATGAAAACAACAAAAATTAATTAATGCATTTAAGGTTAAAATGAGTTTACCGATGGGTTAAACTAAAAAGATAATGGGTAAAATGACATAGAAATTTTTCCAACACTAATTGGTTGACCATATTTCAAGCTTATCACCTCAAAGGTTTGAGAATGATCCATTTCGATTCATTTTGGCATGTGAAAAACATGAGTATACTTTATTCTTTTCAAAAATTCCATGTGTGTCATCTCCTCTTATAAAAGGCTACCCCATCTTCTCTCTCCACATTTCCAAAACTCATTAGTTCGACCAAACCCTACCCAAATCACTTCCCACTACAACATAAATAGGGTTTAGCGGCGGTTTTGTGGCGGCGGTTCACAAAACCGCTGCTAAATGTTTTCTGAAAAAGGTTTCGTGGTGGTTTTTAATAAACCACCGCTAAACCCATATTTTTTTAAAAACCCCGACCCTTTCCTACCCCGACTCCTGTTTCCCCCAACCCTCCCGACCCCTCGCACTCCCTTCTTCCCGCAACCCCCCCCGGCGATCCCGTGACTTCTTCGGCGAACGCGACCTCCGTCTCCGGCGACCCCGCGACCAGCGTCTACGGCGGAGCCCGCGACTGGCGACCGACGACCCCCTTTTCCCGGCGACCCTTCTCACTGCGATCGCGACCCCAAAGTGAGTTTTCCATTGTGGTAACATTTTTCATCTTTTTTACAAGATTTTTGCAATATATGTTTATTATTTGATTAGAATGTTTGTTACTCCAAGTTTTAGCATGTTAATTTGAAGAAAATTGTTAATTTGATACCTATTTCATGTTTAATTGAAATTGTTATTCCATGTGTTAATGGAATTGGATATGAGTTTACAATATTTTCATGGATTTTCTTGATTTCCCCTATTGATAATTCAATTTTCCCACTTTTTAAGGGTGGTAGGGAGTTCCTATGTTATAATGGATTCAATACTTCCATAGCAGTCCTTTAATATAATTATTGGTAAATAGTGTTCCCCGATCACTAATGAGTGGTTGGGGAAATCTAAATCTTGAAAACAAATTTTTCTTTAAGAATTTCATTACTACTTTGGTGACATGAGTGGTAGCTTCAACTTCTACCCATTTAGAGATGTAGTAAATGCCAAAAAGGATATAGAACATGCCATATGAATTGGGGAGTGTCCCAATGAAATCTATTCCCCAAATGTTGAAGATTTAGATATCCAAGATCTGGTTTTGGGGTATTTCATTTCTTTTTCCAATGGTGCCAGTTCGTTGGCACCGGTCATAGCTCCGACAAAAAATTCTAATATCTTTGTGAAGTGTGGGACAAAAAAGTAAACGTGGTTGGATTTTTTCTAATGTTCATTCTATTCCATGATGCGGTCTAGTTGGTGAATTGTGAAACATGTCTAAAACACTTTGGATCTCATCTTCTAGGATGCAACATCGCATTAATCCATCAAGGCTCTTTGAATGTGTCAAGGGGCCCTGATGAATGCACTACACCTGAAGAATAAGGATGATGCTGCATCCAAAAATAAGAATGAAAGAATGAAAAGATAAAGGGGTGAGTGAGGCAATCCAAGGTTTGTGTCGATGTTTCCTGTTCCTAAGAATATTAAAATATATCCCAGAAATAGCGCAAAAAATTGGCACACCAACGCACATCGTTTAATTCTCATGGGATGCAGTCATATTATAATTTCTTTTTACCCCAATCTACACTTTCTACAATGAAGTAGTATAGTTATAATGTGGGGTCAAACCCACGGGGAATGTTTTGGTGGGAATGAAACTAGGACTTTGAACCCTTTGTGTATAGTTCCTCATGAGATGGATTGAGTTTGGGATTTGATTAATGATATTGTGTTTTGTTTAGGATTTAAGAAGAAGGTAGGGTTCAAGGTAAATTTTTGGGTTCATGTAAAAAGTATTATCTCGATCCTAACTCAAAATAGTCTAACGGCTTAGGCTGCAAAGCTGTGCATAGAGAAATAGTTGTTCATGGTGAAAAAAAGATCTATATAAGATTTAACTATTCCTTGGCCCAGATATAGATAACAAACTAGATGCATTAATACTAACTTCTATGGAATAATATATCACATTCTAATGGTCATAGCCTACTCTACTCCAATCAGGTCCGGTCTATTCATTTAAACATATCTTGGTATGTTTTTCCAAAAATAATTTAATAAAGAGTTATTATATAACCTGGTTACTTGGATTAGGGTTACCAAGTTACAATTTATATATTCAATAAGTTTATACCACCCCGATTCCTGAAACTTACTCTAATTATTTTAGTTGCTCATGATTGTAATAATCAATATTAAAGAAACAATTTTAGTCATGCTTGGAATACTAATAAATACTTTTTAATATGAAATTTCACAATTGAGGGTTCAAGAATCAAGTAGTTCTCAACCAAAACAGCTATTAAATCAATCAACCACATACTTGAAACAACAAACAAGTAAGAACGTATGGTGAAGTAGCTGTCGAGTGAAGAGTCAATGTGAAATTAATTTCAAATGGTGAACATTGATGAATTAACTGAAGAATGTGTGTAGAACAATCAACAACAATTTGGTTTAATCAAAATGGTAATAAGGGACTAGAACATTGAACCCTTTCTATAGGAGTCATCAAGAGATTGATTGAGTCTGATATCTGAATAAATCTATTGAGTTTGGATTAGGATTTATGGAGATGGTATGGATCAAGTTTAATTTTGGGATTCAGGTAAAAAGGATAATCTTGATCCCAACTTGGAATATTCAAATGGCTTAGGCTGCAAATCCGTACATAGAGAACAATTTGATCATGGTCAAACCAATTAGATATATATAAGATGAAACTAATCCTTGGTTCATATATAGCTAAAAACCTAGATGAATTAATCCTGTCTTATATGGAAGAATGTATTGCAGGATAATGGTCATAGCCTACTCTACTCTAATCAGGTCAGGTTCATTCATTTAAACTTCATGTGGTTAGGGCTTCCAAAAATAATTGAATGAATAGTTGTTATGTAACCTATTTACTAGACTTAGGGTTACAAAGATAACATTTATAGATTCATTAACTTCAAAACTCCACTAATATCAACCACTAACCTAATCGCTTTAGCCTCTCATGATGGTAATAATCAATAATCAATAATAAATAAACAATTTAAGACATGCATAGAACATTAACAAGGAAGTTGAAATAGAACAGTTCCTAGTTAAGGGTTCAAGACTCAAGTAGTTCACAATCAAAATAGGTAATGAATCCATGAACAACTTACTTGAAATAATAAAAAAGTATGAACTTATGGGGAAGAAGATGTTGAATGGAAATAAAAATGTGAAATAGATGTCGAACAACAACATTGATGAATGAACTGAATAAAACATATAGAAAAATCAGTGAAACTTTGGTTTAATCAAAATAGTAACAAAAATTATATAGATTTTAGTTGGTTGTGTAAATAAGTCAAAAAACAATAGAGGAAAATATAAAATTGTGATGAAATAAAGTTATGTGTTGTTGTATGCACGCTGGAAAGTCAATAGTGAGGATATTACATGACGTGTAAACTTCTCACATATTATAATCTCGATCCATGGTTTTATCTGAATTTTTTTTTCTGGTGTGAATCTCTACACAATTCTTCTAATATTGGATATTTGACTCATCTCATGATGTGTACTTGAAACTCATGATATGAATCTTCTCACGTCTTGAAATTTAATTGGGAAGAGGCCTTTGAATCTTACATGACGTGTATTGTAGATTCACGTCGGGTAATATTTTCATGAATTTTAATTTCTTCAGGACTTGATTTGAGACTTTTGACATGTCCTAATTGATTCCTACACACCGTTTAAGTGATTTTCATGACGTTTAATGATCAATTTTGGCCAGTTTTCACAGCTTTTCCTTTGGAGTCTTCGAAACCAATTTTCTACAATAATCAACACATTCATGGTGAATTATCATGTAAAAAAAAAATAATACATAATAAAATGACTCCAAAATTCATATACGATTATATATATATATATATATATATATATTTTTAAAAAAATTGGGTACAACCGCGAAAGCGGCACACACACAAGTAAGAAAATTACATGTAAATCGCAAGCCCGGGGACTTGACCCTGTGACCTGCCCCCCACCCCCCCAAGCCCTCACCACCCCACCACCAACAGTGGGGCACATATACGATTATATCTTATCAATGAGAACTTCCAAGGTTGAAAAATCCCCAACAGATTCGATGTTGTTTGATCAGGGATGGAGTACTTCCAAAAAAATCAGTGATGTATCTTTCATTGTTGATGAATAGTATGGGCTAGAGATTTATTCATATAAATTTGAACTAATGTTTCTTGGTTTGGAAGTTGCATTTGATAAAAAATATCTGCTATTTATTAATCATTTGAAATATTCACCTTACATAATATTTTTTTATAGCCAACACTTTTCTTTTTTATTCTACAATAAATTCAACATTATGGGTTATCTAACATGATTAGTATAGTGATTCAAAATAATAAATTCTTGATGTTGAACTATGGATATTTTTCACCAGATAAATGTTATCTTCTTTATCCAAAATAGGGATTCCTTAGGTGTTTGATGTCTTTCCCTTGGTATATGTGATATTATATTTGAACAACATATTCTCTCTAAAAAACGAATTGAAGAAAATTGGTGTGATAATAAAATTTATGGATGCATCCTTCAAATTTATTTCACGTTTTTGGCTTCATGTGACTTCCTCTTCCATCTAAAAAGAACATGTTATATATTTTATGGATTATTACAGATATTTGAAGGAAAATTTTGACTTCCTATAAGATATTATGAAATACACTAATGATGTGAAATGGCTCGGGACTTAGAGAAGTCAACATTAGTGTTCCAAGGATGGTATACTCTTTGAATCAGATTGGGAATCAATTTACACAACTTATTTATTTCCATGAATACATAGAAAATATTATGGAAAAGAAATATATGAATAAAAGGATAACTAATTCATTTTGGAGTTATCAATGACTTGATGGGTGAACTGAGTTTTTTATAGGCCTTTGAGTCATATCAGTCACACTGTGTATCAGATTGACATAAAGTTGATTCTTATAAGTCACAAATGAAATAAGGATTATTTTCTTAAAGTATCAAGAAAAATAAAAGTGGTTTTCTAGGTTTTCATTGATTGAAATGTTTTTTTAACTAAAATGTCATTTTTAAACTGAAAACATATTTTGGTCCCATCATGTGTCAGATTGATGTGCAGATGATTCTTACACTTCATAAATGACTTATGCATAACTGTAATAAATTATAAAGAGAACCGGAGTTTTTTTTCTTGAATTTTAGTGACTTATACACATTGTTAACAAAAAATTTCAATTTTCCACTAAAAACACACGTTTCATGTCATACCGGTCACACTGTTTATTAGATTGAGGTGTGGATGATTAATACACATCAAAAATGACTTATGATAGTTTTCTTAAATTATAAAAATAACATGAATGCATTTTATTAGTTTAGAGTATGTCACTCCTCTTTTTTTTTCTTTTAAAATATGATTTTAAATTGAAAACATTCACTTTGAGTCATTTGTTAATTAAAACACACAACACTGAATAGTGGATTATAATGTGAATGGCTTTACATTTCGTACAATCGATCGAGAAGTGAGTTTGAAAACACAGAATAGTGGTATATTTACATTTGCTGAAGTGGAATACTACGGAAAACTGCATGATATTATTGAATTAAACTACCACGGACATTTTTCTGTTGTTTTATTCAAATGCAAATGGGTCAATATTATCAGAGGTGTTAAAAGATATTCCTTGCAATTTACTTCTGTGAACTTCTCTCGCTTGATGGATGTTGGTGATCGTAAACTGCATGATCCATATATCTTAGCATCGCAAGCAAAAATGGTATATTATGTGAATGATGTTGTCGATGAAGGGTGGAGTGTATTTTCTCACGTAATACAAAGAGATTTGTATGATATGGGTGATGAAGTGGATAATTTGACCTCTGAAATTGAATTTAATCAACAACAGGCAGCAGAATTATTTTTCCATCATGATATTGAAAATATTAGTCTAGAAAGGATGAATGAAGTGGATGAAGCAATGGATCAGGAAACCAACATGATTGAAGGGGAAAATGATTGTATGTACAATTATTTATTTATTCAGCAACCACTTGTTTCATTTCTGCAGTCATTCATTATCATTGTTATATATATTTTATCTGTTAGTACTGGGCATCTATTATCATTTTTAATTTTTTTTCTGCATATTTTTTTTGAAATATATATTCTGAACTTAATTTTATTTGATTAAATGACAGGAATTCCAAGGAAGAAGCGGTATACTATTTCATCTAGTTCCGCAACAGATGACGATCCATCTGGCTCCCTCCCCACGACATCTAAGGCACCAGCTGCCTGCACTCCTGCACCATCTCCCCCCGAACCATCTCTCACACCATCTTTGGATGTCCCATTAGAGGGTGAGTCGTTGAATCCCCCTTCTGAAGCCTCAGCAGTGGGGCAACGACACGCCCATTCCAGTTCATCACGGGTGCACTGGAGTGTCACTGTCATAAGTACAAATTTTAATTAAATAAATTTATTGCATTTTGTTTATACTAATTGTTTGCTCATTGAAGATGAAAAAAATACAACCGTGGAGAAAAACATAAAAAGTGCAGATGTTTGGAATATGACTGGAGAAAATATAGTCATGCCATTTGATTCTTATGGGGTCCCGATGGATGATGCCACAGGGTTACTTGTCTAGATTCTAGGCCAGCTGGCAGTAGAGCCCATTTCCCTTCCTATTTCATATGACGATTGGAGACATATGCCTCCAAACTGGAAAAATGAAGTTTTTGATTCTCAAATAAAGGTAAATTTATTAACATTATGGTTTAATTGAATGTCATGTTACTAATATGTTCAAAATGAATTTCTGTATACAGATGTTCTTCCACTTCACAGTTGCTGATGTGATAGCATGGAAGTGGACGTTGAAAAATCTAGGTAAGAAATGGAAAGATTTCAAATGGAGATTGTGGTGTGATGTCAACGATACCTCTTTGACTGTGCAACAAATGTATGAGAAGCTACCCAGTGGGGTATTGAAAGAACAGTGGAAAGTTTTTGTTGACAAACATCATGATCAGAAGCGGATGGTATTGAAATATATATTATTATATTATCCTCATTTTACATTTATACATGTATATGAAGAGTACATTACATTGAATACATTACTATTAAATTGAATTTTATTTATTTCAGGATCTCTCAAGAAAGAATGCTTCAAACCGGGCTAAGCAAGTCATCCCTCACACTACGGGCTCAAAAAGCTTTTCTAGAAGCCGAACGACATTGGTAATCTTTTAATTAGTTTAAATATTTATAATACAATATTATCTGTTTAATATATTGAATTGTTGATTTATCTTTTCTTAATGCAGTCACAGAGTTTAGGGCACGAAGCATCCTAAAGTGAACTGTGGTTGAATGTTCACAAGAAATAAGATGGAAGTTTTGTTAATGAGCCTGCTAATGAAGTTGGGATATGAAGTCAATTTTTTATTATAATAACTTATTATCAGTTTTTACTATGTTAATATATATTGATATTTGATTTATAGGTAAAAATTAAAGAACTATGGGATGCCAATCCTGCGCAGTCCTACTCAGTCTCCCAGGATGACCCGGTTGGTAAAGTTCTAGGGAAGGGGCATTCTGGTAGAGTGCGCGGGATGGGTTTGGGACCCATACCATTTGAGGTTTTTAGCAAGCCACCAGGGATGGCAACTGCATCTACTCCTGGCTTTAGTCATCCCATACCCAGAGATGCTCAGAAAGAGATTGTTTCTCTACAAAACATAGTTCACCAGCAGGGGGATCAGATATCTGTTTTGCAGAAAGAATTGATTGAAATACTTCAGCATATGAGCAGATATGCCCCCGATGCTAGTGCATCGACTGGTGGTATGAAGGTAAATCACAAAAAATCAAAATTATTTAGTTTTCTAACTTTCATTGGTTTTAAGTTTTAATATAAATATGCAACCGTGTTTAATTTTCAATATAATGTTCTTACAGGTGATAGCAGAAAGTGGTGATGAAGGTGGCGAGGGTGACGATGCATCATCGGACCATGAGTAGTTTTATTGTTCATGTTTTGAACAAATATGGGAACAATTGGTTTGTATATGTAACATTTGTGGCACATAGTTGCCACCAAACATTTTCATGTCCTAAATTTTCCTTGATTTCTCATGTTTCCTTTTATGCATTTTATTGATTTCTGATGTTTCTTTTTATGTCTTGATTTCTTGAGTGTGGTATACATCATTCCATTTAGGCCTGTGTTTGAATTGGTAGTCGAGATTTTGGATGACTAGGAGTTAAACACATTATTGATGTGTTGAACAAATTGGTTCATTTCACATGTTATACTATTTTGAATTTGAACTAAGTAATATTATCTTATGTTGAGATGGTTTTACTATTTTTTAGTGGTGAGGGGGTAGTGGATTCATTAAATGTAAGAGTTCATATTTTATCAATCCAATTCCATGTTAATGGATTCACATTAATAATCCCCCTCTTGTAGAGATGTATGATAAATTCAGCTATGCTAAGGATGTTTGGGATGATCCCCAACAAACAACAATTTTAGTGAAAGAGATGCTTATTATTGTGAAGTAGAAATTTAGGAAGGAGTTGAAAATGTGTTTTCTCATTTATTTTAAGCATTGGATCCATATTTTTTATTTATTATAGCGGGGACATGCCAACTACCATACACCATCATCAGTTACCTTCTCAGTAAGTCAGAAATAGTTCTAGCTCATATTTGCCTATCATAAAAGATAGGGATTATAAATCACGATTCTAATAATTGAATTTGAAGATCTCCTTAGACCTTAGGCTGACAGGCATTATATCCATGTTTTTAATGGGTGGATTTTCCCAAATTGGGTTATGAATTTAGGTATTAGTGTCAGCACTTTAGTGATGGTGGGGAGACTTGTGGAAGAAAATACCACAATTTGGTAGTGTTGATCCTTTCACATCTTTATCAACTATAGGGAAACATACAATAAGGTATAATTCCTTAAATTACTATGGGTACTCTCTAGTTTTTGTTTGGTTTGACAGAGGAGCACTTTTGTTGTTATAAATATTAAAATTCCACTAGGATCCCCAATGCTTCATCTCTCCCAATTTTTTTTGAATATATTGGGAGTTCGGACCATGTCACAAAGCCCCAATGAGGTTAAATATGAAATGACCCAATCTTTCATCTTTGATTTTATCCCTTTTCATGCACCAATTGGGCCGATTATTGATAACTATAGCGGTTCCCTTGATGAAAGTTCGTACATGGTCTATCTTTGGGAAGGGGTACTTGAAGCCACAATGGATGAGATAATCATTTTAAAACCTTATACAACCTATGGATTCAATCATTAGTTTGATTTCACCCTAAGTGTCACCCCTATTCTTTTGGTGGACCATTGGAGGAGTGACAGCCTGTTGTCATCCATCGATTTTGGATAATGCCGACATGTGAGAATATCAAAGATGAAATCATACATCCACTTGCTGATGCTCCTTCCTTTTTTTCCCAAGATTATTCCCAAGAGTGGGTAACATCTTGACTCTATGTTGTGATAAGGTAGTTGTTCCATCATGTGGATAGTCGTTTTTCCTCACCAGCAGCATTGTTAGTGGTGATGATGGAGATGATCAAAGATCTGGGTGAGAAATCAAGAAAGCAAACTCATTCTAGTGATGACTACCCTAATGGTGAAATAGACTTTATTGATGAAATTAATCTTACATCATAGGATACATATGATATGCTTGTTGAGATAAGGTCATATGAGGCTTATTCTCCTTCTTCCTCATTGAGTTAACTAGTTATTCCTCCTCTTTCCACACATACTCCATTAGTCACACAGGTTGAGGCACAAAATAGGAATTTTTTTTAGTAGATTCATGTCTTGATCACTCATACCCACATAGAAATATTCCACAACCAAGGGGAACACATTTATAAATTATTTAATGACTTGGGTGCTGGTGGTTTTGATCGACAACCTCTATATAAAATTATGAATCAAATTTTTTTAACTCAGTATGATTTGGAGACAAGTGAAATATATTTTCATGATCTTATAGATGAGGATCCTCTTTCTAGGAAGATAAGGGATTCCTTAGAGGAATTGAAGCAAGTTTATAATTGGATATTCAAATTGTAGGCTCACATGGATTCTTAGATTATACAGATATGGATATGTGAGGAAATCATAGCTTATCTGAGGAAAAATCTTTTAATATCATCATGTTTCTTGGAAACTACCTAAAAGAGGGTTGTGGAGTTGATGGATTTGGTCAAGACTCTTCATCGTAGAGTGAAATCTGAATAAGGGGGGTGATCAGAAATTCAGTGTTCGATTGAAACTTCTTTCCAAACCTTTTTCGACATTTCATGTGCGATTGATCATATTTTATCATAGTTAAAACCTTGTAATTCATTCCATTTTTTATGAAACATCAGAGATACTTCAAAATGTGGAGATTCCTACCTTTTTTTAAATTATGAATGATCGATTTTTTTAGACATTCTACATTATTGTCCCTCTTCCTTTCATTCACGATATGCATGCTATTTTTATACTGTGGTATTTCTAGTTTGGTTTGTCTTTCAGGGCAGTGGTGCAGCGGAAGCAATTTTTTTTTCTGGTCAGCTTTTCACGGCGGTTTAAACCGCCGTGAAATGTACACTGGCGGTAATTTAAACCGCCGCTAAATGGTGAAAACCAACGCTAAATGTAAAAAAAAATTACGTTTCATGGCGGTTTTAACCGCTGCTTAATAGTCGCATCGTAGGGGTTCATTCTCCGGCTGTTCTCGTGACTTCAGCGGCAGTTTTACGGCTGTTGGATTTGAGTTTATTCACGGTGGTTATAACCACCGCAAATAAACTGATGTCCAGGGCTCATAAAAACCACCGCTAAACTCAGTAAAACTGCCACAAAATGTGGCAGCTACGATGCTTTCTATAAACTGCTGCGAAACGGAAATAACTGCCGCTAATAGATTACCGACGTCGTATTAAGCGGCGGTTTACAGAAACCGCCGCCAAACTATGTAGCGGCGATTTTAACCGCCGCTAAATGCAAAAAAAAAACCGCCACTAAACAGCGATTCTCTTGTAGTTTCCTCACTTCTCTCCCATTATCTTAGAAGACTTGGTTTGATCAGAAAGCCATCCTAGAAAGACTTTTGGTGCAAAAGTCCTTAACTGAGTGTTTTATTTTATTTCCCATCACACCTCCTTCAAACTTATTAAACCATCCTGATATAATAACTCTAGTATCTTTCATATGCTGAAATGTTGTTCTGTTAAGGGAAAGAGTTACAACCATCCCCTCCTCCCTCAAATGGGAAATAGAACCGTTGATCGTGTGTACGGTGGACCATCGCCTCGCAAACCGACGTAATTCGTTTTCCATCGCCACTGCTTACAGCTGTATATAATGATGTATATATGATGTATATATGATATTTATGATATAATTATACTTATGGAATTATAATACCACATATACCTTCTTACTTTCCATTCTGTAGGGAGTACGATAACGTCACTCGTGTGTACGATGGACTACCGTCTCGCGAAATGATGTGAATAATTTTTCACTTACGCATTACATGGAAGACAATAAAGATTAATTTGACGTTGATATATGATATTCATGACATATTAATAATTTTGGAAAAGAAATATATCATATATTTTTTTACTTTACTATCCATCGAATAAATTATAACGTCGTTTGTGTGTACGACAAACTACTGCTACATGAAGCGATGTGATTCATTTTTCACTAATACTTTACATGGAAGGTAATAAATGATAAATTTAATGAATATATGTGATGCATATGAAATTGATAGAGTTAATATTTTCATTATTATTTATATGTTTTTCAATGATTTAATCCCTCCCAATTATTCAATGTGAGTGTATTTTCATCATTTATGTGTTTTTGGTGTATTTTGGGCTTAAATGTGAAAATGGGGTAATTCTATAAAATTGTCAGTTTTATATAGCTTCTGTTTTTCAAGAATAACTTTTATAATATTGGTCCAATTGAAGTGAATCCTTTTTTAGGATTCCTATGCTTGTGGGCTTCAAATGTTCCTTCTGGACCAAGACCCAATTCGAAACCCAATGGTACATAAAATTCAATCAAGTGGAGAACTCAGTCTGGTTGGAAGAATGGACCCCACCGAATTAAATCAACAATATCTCATTCATCCAACCTTATAATTAGGTTATTCTAGCTGTTGTCGACAGAGTACATACAAAGGATGGTTCAAATTAAATTTCAAAAAATATGAATCTCATTAAGGCATCTTTTGGGCACGTCCAAGTGGAGTGGTGAAACAGTGTTTGGCGGACATAAAAGTAATGTCCATTGATTCGGCCATATCTTTCTTTACACCTGTCCAATTACTCTAAAATTTTGAGGGTTGATATCCAAATTCATTTACAACATTCTATAATAAGGTACCTCAGTGAGTTTCGGCCGTCTGGTGGGCATAACAGAGGCAAACTGCTGGAGGACAGATTCTGGAGCATCAAATTTTCTGTTCTTTGTTTTCTCTCTTTTGTTCTTCTTAGCTTTGTAATGACTTCTTCTTCCCCATTCAACTCAGTTACCCTTTCCATGGTGGGGTAGGTATTTTGAGTGATTTGGTAAGGGTAGTTTTACCCTTTTGTAATTCTTGAGTTCTTGCACGTAATGTTTTAATATCCTCTTTTCTCTTCTGTGAATCTGTTTCAATTTCTTATAACAGTTTTTATTATCATGTACGATTGTATCTGATTTTAGATTCTGTTGTTTATTTATATTTGGTCAATGATAAATATCTCCCTCCACTAGTTTCTGGTTTATAAATGATGGAATAGACCAGGATTTAGTGGTGTAGTACTCGGTGATCACCGGTACGTGTGTGAGGAGTAGTGAATGTTCTCGATTGCTTGGGATAAACAAGACCCGATTGGGAATTACCTAAGATAATTGGGGGTATTTTCTACAACTCTATTACACATTGGAAGTAGAGTAGACCAATCTGAGATTTAGTAAGGTTTATTCTCACATTTTTAATTGACCAAGGGAGTGAGAAGAAACGATTGTGGATTCTCACTCTTAAATGATTTAGCAGAAGAGAATTGGGTAAAATGAACTATGATAGAATTACAATTGGAAAACCGACCCTAACCTGATCACCATTTCATATCACTAATTTAAATCACATCATTTGTCAATTTGTTTCAAAACTTTCACTTAATTACTTTACTTTATTTAGTTTCTTTCTTGTATTTTCCAAATCAAACAATTTCAAAAACAACATCACTTATTTCTCTTATTTTAAGTGACAAACATTATTGTTGAGTACTCCTCTCTAGAGACAACCTAGGTAACCCACTATAATACATTTTAACTTAGGTTATATTTGTTTTTTCAAAACCCCACGACAGGTACCTGTCAGACGTCATAATGAATCTAGAATGGTGATATATTATTTACCTTTATTTCTTTCGATCCATCGAGAAAATGGAAGCAACATTTATGTGTACGTATGCCTTATCATTTCCATGAACGATGTAACTTATTTTATAAAACTAACTTTAATGGATTACTATTAATACATATATGATGAATATATATGATATTTATATCATGGTTAATATTCTGGAGATGATGGAACTATGATCAAAGTAAAAAGATAAAAAATACTAAACCAAAACATACACGAAAAACAAAGTAGTTATTACCCAAAATATGATTTTAACAAGGAATTATTGATAAACAGATAATAAAAAGTAATAAATAAATTATATATGGTATGATACATATGAGTATGGTTCTGTAATATATGTATAATAAACTTATATTTATTATACAGGAGGTTCAAACGTGTATGAAGGAAGTCGAAACTTAAGGTAATAGATTTTTGTCTCAAATTGACTTCTTTGGGACATAAGATATGTTATGCACCTATATTATTTTATGAGATGTATATAATGTCATTTGACATGTTATATCATGAATATCCTTATTTTCATGATATTTAAAGTTTCATTTGATGTTGATCTTTAATGGTGCTTACGATTCAAAAGATACCAGTGGTAAAGATTTTATGTTTCAATCTCATCGTTTATTAGAATTCTTTATGATTATGCTTCCAATGAGAAAAACTTACGAACTATCACTACTGGAAATATGAATTATACCAATGGTTTTGGCCAAAATGTTGGTATAGGTCACTTATATGGACCTATACCAACGGTTTTGGACAAACCGTTGGTATAGGGGGGACGTATACCAACAGTTTAGCCAAACCATTGGTATAGGTCCATTATAGAGGACCTATACCAACGGTTTTGGCCAAACCGTTGGTATAGGTCCCAAAATCAAAGGACCTATACCAACAGTTCTCAAAACCATTGGTATAGGTCTATACCAATGGTTTTGAGAACCATTGGTATAGGTTCTTTGATTTTTTATCGAATCTTATTACTGAGAACATTATATAAATCAAAATTTAAAATAATTATGATAATACATATATATATATATTTATGAAATTATGTTCACAAAAGTCATGTTAGGTTAGTAGTTAGGTTGTTCAATTATAAAGTAGAGGTCTTGTGATCAAATCCCACCGAATGTTTTTTTAAATACATATACCAACGGTTTTATGGAACCATTGGTATAGATTTTAATATTACTTATACCAAAAGGTTTCAAAACCATTAGTATAGGTCTATACCAACGGTTTTCCCAAAACCGTTGGTATAGACCTATCCTCATGGATTACTTGTCCACGGTTCTCCAAACCGTTGGTATAGGCTATACCAACGGTTTGGAGGCCTATACCAACGGTTCCAAACCGTTGGTATAGGGTATTTTTCCAGTAGTGTTTCTCTCAAGAAACTCATGTATTTTATTCTCTAATGGATATTTCTTGAGAATACATGTTTTCCTTTCATTTTACTCTTTTTAAGCACTTAAGGGATCAAAAATATTTTTTTTAAGAAAAATTGATTTTATTTCTCTCTTCATTCGAAAATGATTTTTCTTCCATATCCATGTTTTCAAAAAATGTTTTAAAGATGTTTTAAAAAATCTCCAAAGATTTTTAAAATTCATTTACACCCTTGTTTGAATTTTCATAAACTTGTTTAAAATAATTCTTCTTATCATTTACTGAATGAGGTGCTTTTGACTTTTATTGAAAATGCGAAAGAAATATTTATTTTAAAGTGTACGACAATAACAAAATTTTCCACCATCATGACCACTCAATGTTTTTAAATTTTGTATTACAAATGTCTAAGATTATTTTCAAAGAAAATGTTTTCTTTAATATTTGGTATGTTTTTAGATTTTAAAGAAGTTTTTTCAAAGTGGAAAGGATATTTTCCTCAAGAAAGTTTTCATGATTTTTTAATGGAATTTCTATTCATCAAAGACAACAACCTTTGGTGTTGCTTATGTTTTATTGGGGATATGATCCAGTTGTACCATCCTTATTTTTTCTTTTGATGGTTTATGATTATGACAAAGAGATGTCTATGAAACCCATTTCTTTTCCATGGATTATGCTATGATGAAATGTATATTAAGCCCATTTATTTTCCACGGGTTATGCTATGATGTAATGCTTATAAAACCCATTTATTTTCACATGTTCTGATATAATGAATGTTTTATGATCTTGTGACACACATTTTTATGATTTTCATTATGTGACAGGCATGACCTATATCTCCCTCAAATGCATTGGGTAATTATTGAAATTTCATGGGATAAATAGGACTGGAATGGGGAGTGAACCAGGTTTAGTAAGGAACTTTTTCCATTATGACAGTATTGAGATTGAATCTTGACTACTATGATGGTTTGGGGAGTGAACTCATTACACTATGATATCCTTGGAAATGATCCTTGAATGCTTTGAAATATATTTTCTATGCTTATGTGTACGCCACAATTCAACATCTTATCTCAATGTTATGCTCTCATGACTCATGTTCTTTGATTTCCTTATAATTCATGTCTTATGAACTACCAATCTTTATGACATGACTCAATATTTTGATCTTTGATATGTAGGGTATGGTTTTCATATTTTATGATCATGTTCTCATACCATTATGCTCACATCATGTTTACATATTTCACTTGTTTACCCTTATTGAGTATCTAAGCTCACCATTTCTTATGTTTCTTTTCCTAAGGTTATGATCATAGGTATTACGTGTGATATTTATAAGAAGGGTTTTAGTTATAAGGAACTAAGTGGGAGATGATGTAGAACTCTTATGAACTAGTTTTTTATGTCTCTAAGTTTACAAAGGCACTATACCTTTATGTTAATAAAAAAATTAATAGCTATGTATGAAAATCCTAGGTTGTTATAGTTGGTATCAGAGTATAGGTTTAGTTAACCTTTGGAAACTTGGATGAGAAAACTTTAGTGATAACCCTTAAGATAAGCCTATGTATAGGGTAACATCCTAAAGTTTTGGTAAGGAATAGATTATGTGGTTTACCTAGCAATAAATCCCTGTATGGATACTACAATTGGATGTGGTTCTGGGAGATATATCCCTAGGGGTAATATCTCTAAAAAAGGCATGTCAGGTTTGACTCGAGCATTACTCGGTACATGAAAACTGGCCTTACCGCTCACATGGTTTGAGACTACTAAGGGATTTTCTTTGGTTAATTTATATTTTCTTTATGAACCATCATGAGAGATTTGAATAGACGATGACCGTGAATAACCTAGGTTAAACCTTAGGTGTCACAGATTTAAAATAAGGTGTCTTGATTTAGACATCATATAAATGATTTTCATGAATATGTGTTTTCACACTGATTATTATTTCTCACACTATGTTTTTTGGTTTTAGCCGATGGATAGAACTTGAAGGAACCATGTTAATGCTGAATGAAACATACAATGAAATGATTGTCCTCTCGAGAGACTGAATGTTATGGGAGATGTAATACATAATCTTGTTGTTATTCTCACACAACTTTCTCAAGCTATGAATCATGATTAACATCCAAACGAGCAAAGAATGGAACAACATTCTATCGAGCCCTTCATGAGGCAACATCCACCATCTTTTAGTGGTTCTGTTGATCTTCTAGTTGCTGAGCAATGGACCAGTACCAATAAAAAGATATTTTCTATTATCCAGTGTTTGGAACATGAAAAATTCATTTTGTATTTATATCATTTGAAAGGAAAAGAGTATCAATGGTGGAATCTCCTCAAGAATATAAGGCAACAAGATAAAATTAACTCCAATGAGTAGGATGAGTTTAAGATCTTATTTTTCAATAATTATTTCCCTTGCATTCTTCATATAAAAATGGATAATGAATTCCTTGAGCTAAATCAGAAGTATGATGAATCTGTTGGTATATACAAGGAAAATTTTACAAGACTTGCAAGGTATGATTTTGGAATTATCATCCAATATGAAAGTAAGGTTGATTGATTTTTTAGTGGATTAAAACTAAGGATTCAAAGGGAGTTAGCCATAAGGGACTTCAGTAGCCATGAATAAATAGTTCAATGTGATCTCAAGGTGGAAATGGAGATTGGAGTTGCCCATCAATCACATGGTTTTGATAAGAAATGAAATATTCAGTTCAAGGGAAACACTAAGAACCATGGAGAGAAGAAGATGATATTTCCTTAATGATCAGAGCGTGGCATGAAAAATAGAGGAAACTATCTTAAAGGGATTGATAATTATTGTGTGAAAGGGAAGGTCATCAGGAAATCGAATGCTGAAGTGATAGGTTGAAGTTAAATAATGATGAAAATAGAGAGAAAACTCCATAGAATGCACCACCCACACTCTAGTGTTTCAAATGAAAGGAGTATGAGCACTATGCTAACCAATGCCCAAATCCGAATGTTAATGACGATGATCGATGTTAGCAACCTCTTAAGCCAAGGGATAAGGGGAAATATCATGCAATCACTATTTCTGATGAGGGGTGTGATAACGATGTGGTGAAAAGTACACTTACCATCCACAATAGAACTACTAATGTATTATTTGAATTTAGATATACCCATTTTTTTATATTTGAATAATTTTATAAGGTTATCAAGATTCCACCCACATGGTTAGATATAGAATTAGTAGTGAAAACCCCTAATGGTATGACGATAAAATCTCAAGTATATGATCCCACTCTGATTTAAGTTTGTGGGAATGTGCTTCTTAAAAATCTTTTTATTCTTTATTTAGTTGAATTTGAGGTTATATTAGGCATGGATTGACTATATCTACATAAATCCCACATAAATTGTCGAGGAAGGGAAGTCATGTTTGATATTCTAAACCAAACCATGAACATATATTAGTGTGATGATAAATATGAACTTCTGATTAAAATTACATCCATTGTATAATTTTTGATTCCTATTCAAAATAGGCATTTATATTTGATGGTTGGGGATAAACTCAACATCGATGATGTGCCTATTGCATGCAAGTTTGTTGATGTATTTCTAGAAGAGATTTCTAGTATGACACTGAATCATGAAGTTGAGTTTTCAATATAACTCATACATGTCACCACACCTATTTCAAGGACTACCAATAGAATGACCCCGATTGAGTTGTAGGAATTGAAGAAGAAATTCTAGGATAATATTGAAAAGGGATTCATTCAGCTAAGTGTGTCACCTTGGGGTGCAATCATTATCTTTTTCAAAAATAAAAATGGATCGATGCGACTTATCATTGATTATCGGGATTTGAACAAGATCACAATTAAGAACAAGTATCCTCTACCTCGTATTGATGAATTATTTGATCAAATAAATAGAACTCAGTACATTTCTAAGATTGACCTTCATTTTGGATATCATCAATCGAGGATCAAGAAAGAGGATATACCCAAGACAAAATTCTGTATAAGGTATGGACACTATGAGTATATAGTGATGCTATTTGGGGTTACTAATTACCCCACTATCTTCACAGATTTAATGAATAAAGACTTTAGATATCAACTTGATCATTTTATGTTAGTATTTATATATGATATTCTTATCTATTCAAAGAGTAAAGAAGATCATGAAGATTACTTGATAATTGTACTAAATGTAAGAACTTGGTTTTTCACTCAGGTATGAATCCTTTAAATTTCAGTCTAAATATTTACTTTGGACCTAATATGGATGTCTAATGAGTTAGTAAATGTCTTAGGGGTGTACGGGGAATGTTCGGAGCCCAGAAGCCATCTTTTTGGGGGAAACTAGCCATGTCTCATGGTTAACGCACAGTTGGCACACAGTTTGGCTAACCATGCAGATGGAAATTTTCAGATAGAACCATATAGAACGATTTGCGCATGGCCTTGCAGCCTAACCATGAAAGTGCCCATTCTTCCCAGGAAACTGTGTGGACAAACCATGCACAAGTTATTTTTCTAGGTAAATTGTCCTTTTTTCCCTTTAATGATCTAATTAGATCCCTCCTTCTTCCCTAATCCAAGAACTAGTGGGATTAACCTATTTTTCTCTCATTTTGGAGATTTTTGAAGACCTAAGGTAGGAATCAAGAGATCTCCTTCATCTGAGATCTAATCGAGCTTCTGTTCATCACGTTGGATGTGCAACGGTAACTACTTGAGTTTGTTTAAGCCTTTCCTCTTCTCTCTTTCTCTTGACCGAGTTATCAGGGTATGCGCATTTTTATCCTTTTCTTAGATCTACTCTGATCTAAGCCAAATCAAGGGACAATACCAGAGGAGGAGAGTCATACAAGTCTAAGGTGGGTGGTCTATAACTCATCCCTCAAGTCTGTTGATTTTGGATTTGTCATGTGGGACCCACTGATTTCATCGGGTGCTGTTTGTAGAATTTATATGCCATGATTATACTCATTAGAACCATATAGTTATGTTCTTTCCAAATATGTGATTATTTATTAGTGGTTATGACCACAACTCCATTTATACCATGTAGTATGGTATGTCATAATTTTCGTTTTAGTGTTTTGTCACGTTTGAGCCACCGTTCGGGTGTGCCTTGGCTTGACCTTCCTAAGGGTAAGAATTTTTATATTAAATGGCTTGATTTATATTGTGAATTGAATAATGGAAAGTACCATGTATTATCACCACTTGGACCGCCTAAGGTAAGTGCTTCAATTGATAATTAAACATGAAATGGAAATTGGAAAGTATACCAAGTATATGACTTGACCAGATAAATTGTGAACGATTAATAGGTTGCATGTCCGTAGCACCCATTACCACATTAATGAATGGCAGAGGAATTAACATTAATTATAGAACATTCTTTAAATGGATTAAATGAATGGGTTCATGCTACTTGGACTTATCACACTAATGAAAGGTAAGGATTGAATCAAATGACTTGATTAAAAGGTTGCATGCTACTTGAAATTATCACACTAATGAAAGGAAAGGCTTGAACAAAATAAAATATTACATGACTTCATAATTAAACAAGAATGGCCTGACTCGAGTTCGCCTTGGATTCTGATCAGAGAATGCCATGAGCACTTAGGAATCCCATTCCGATTAAAGGATATGACTTGCTTAGGTTGAGAACCACCTAGATCCCTATCCTTATATATTCTTTGGATTCCTGGTATGACACCATAGGATCCCTTCAATATCATTACAGGATGCCTTGGATACACTCCTTGGATCCAGCATTGACAAGTAGGTTCCATGGTTAAATCCCATTGGGCCCAATCATTAATTAGCCCCGTTTTACCTTGGATGAAATCCTTGGACTCGATAGGCATGTCATTGTGGAATGACTTGGAATATGATCCTTGTATTACACTCTTACCCCATGCCAGAATATAGTTATTAATGAGTTGGAGACTCTTGAGGTCTATGTCGCCTTGGTTATTACCTTGGGACTTCACTATTAAATATCATTATAGGTTTCCTTGTTAAAACTTGGAACCTTTTCAATTGATAACATGTGACTTATTTATAAACTAGTAATAATCAAATAATGAATTGTTTACATGTTCAAAAACAATCTGAGGGCTGAAGCAGGTACTTTGGTATTTAGTTACATTGTATTGCTTTACTTTATATATACATGCTTGCACACTGTTACATTTCCCTTACACGGGCTAGATGTTATAGGCACCTTTGGTGGTGGCCCACTGAGATTTATCTCACACCCTCTCCGGGCATTGTTTGGTACCCGTAGTAGATTACATGGTTGCAGGTGTTGACAAAGGGAAGCATACAACTTCAAACACTTGATTTCTTGCTGTTTAGTATGGAGCTTGATAGCAGATGACTGATTCAAAGATTAGGATTCTTGGGATAGTCTTTGTTTTCCTTATTACTTATGTGGAACATGTTATTCCTACTATCATGAATCCATGTTTTCTAGTTTTATAGTGACATGAAATATCATCAGTTGTTGAATGCTATTCCAGTTTTTTCAGTTATTTTTACTGTTGTCGCTATTTTCCATTGTGACTTTTGTTTACTTATATTTATTCCACTATTTATCGATGTTTACATTCATTCACTATGCTACACTTTGGAAATGAGGGCATAGTATCCATATTGACACATTCTAGGCCCTCTCTACTAGTCAGAATCCTCTGGTGTTTGGGGAGATGTGTTTAAGGCCATGTGACCCACCGGGCTCGGGGCGCCCATTAGGTGGAATACAGGTCTGGGATGTCACAAAGTGGTATAAGAGGATGTTCCTTTACTGCTTTATTATTTGGAGACAATATATTGGAGATTAGGAATGCTTGGAAATTGGTCATAAGCCATGCTTGGGTGTTGTAAACCCATGTTCAGGGTAAAAACCAAGTTACCTGAAATATAATTGTTGTTCTGCTTTTTCCTATTATAGTTGATATTATTTCACCATTGGGTGATGCACATACTGTGTGGTGTTGTTGATTATTACTCTGTTTGAGGATTTTATTTTATCCTTAACCCGATGATATGAGGTCAAGAAGCATTGTTACATGCATAATTATAGGCACCTAGAATTTTCATGTCATGCATATTGCCATGACATATAGGTACATTTCACTGCTTTTCATTGCTTGATATGACTGTGATTATTGAGTGATGTTGTGATAGTTAGTTTATGCTTATATTACTCTTGGTTGTGATTGAGTGATTGGCTGTCTCAATTCATGAGGTGTATGGGCCCTCATGGGTTGGGATGAGTAATTTACTAAATCGATCCATTATGCTATAAATAAATGGGTGTCGTTTCCAGTGATAAGGTGTATGGGCACTGATTCACTAGGAATGGATATCCATTATAAATTGAATCATGACATCTAAAATGAATTGGTTATACATCCTTATCCCACCTTATCATGTTTATGAAAGATAAAGGAGTGAACCTGGAAATTAAAAGTAAAGTGAAATGAAACTTAAACTTGAGAACTTATCGATACATGGCCGTCTAAGTGGGTAGTTGGGGTAGTATGCCTTAGGTAGTGAGTTTTCCTATGTTTAACTTCCACTAGTGATGCTATCTTTCTACTTAAGCTTGTTATGAGGTGTGTGCCTGGAATTTTTATACCAATGCCGCCACGACGTCCCCATGTCATACGCTAGGATGGTGGAGACGACCATGATCCAGACATGGTGGGACCTAAGACACCATTCTTACCTCCAAGAGTTTCACTTGAGGAACTACCTATTGTACATGATCTAGGAACTAATGCCAAAGTTCGTGATAGTTTCCTATGTCTGATGCAGTCCATGCATGGTGCTCCATGGCTTGCACTTACAATGACTGGTCTGACTCATGAGTTCCAATAGCAGCATCCTCCTACCTTTTTAGGGGATGGAAATCTGAAGACTGATGGGTCTTGGCTAGAAGCCATCCTCTCTATCTTTTATCATCTAGAAATACCTCTAGAGCAAGATTCAAGCTTTCTACATACATGCTTTAGGATTTGGACAAGCATTGGTGGGATGTGATTTCCCAGGCCGGTCATCATCAGGGAATGTTATGGGTTGATTTCTATAATACCTTCTATGATCAGTTATTTCCTTATATGTTGAGAGATGACATAGCTAGAGAGTTCATGCAATTTGAGTAGTGTTCTATGTCATTTTTAGAATATTCATCACGTTTTATGGAGTTGCATTGCTTTGAACCACTTCTAGCTAGTGATGAGATTTCGCGTGCTAGATACTTTGAGGATGGGATCCAATATGCCATACATACATAGGTGAATGTCTTTCACCTACCTACTTTTTCTTAGATAGTCAATTAGGCTCTTATCATTGAGCGTAACCTAAGGGATGAAAATAGCACCGAGTTTAAAGGATTAGTGTCGTGTTAGGACAATAGTTCTTCTGGTAGAAGGAAACGTTCTCTCGAGGTTTCTCATCAGGATAGTGACAACCAAAGTGCCTGTTTCAATAGCTCTAAAGTGTGTTATCAGTGTAGATGAAGGGGAAATTTGAAGCCTTAGTGTGATATAGACCCACTGGAGTACCAGTCTTGCAGCCGTATGGGGAATAGCTAGCATTTCTACAAGACCCTTCCACCATCCTCGAGTGGAAAAGGATCAGTGCTATCTCCACCTTTATAAGTGAGTTCTTTTATTCCATGTTAGGTAGGGTGTTAGAATAGCACCGGTAGGTCTGGATGAGGGGGAGGTTGTGGCCACGGTAGCCAAATCCCTGATCACTAGCAGGGCCAACAGAGTAGTTTTGATCATGGTTGTCTGTCTTTGCACAGGATTGTGGATCAAGAAAGTTGAATGAAATATAGCTGATAACCGAGGATGAGGCTGCAAGACCATTTACAGTACGGGGTAATATTCTTGTGGAATCTACAATAATATCTTCTTTATTTGATACAGGTGATTCGAAATCTTTTATCTCTATATATATCTTTGAAATTATCAAACTAGAGATATAATATTACTATGGTGTAATGACCCTAGATACATCATTAGGGGTACATAAAGAGGGCATATACCAGTGTAGGGACTGTCCCTTGAGGTAGGAAGTTACCCTTTCTTATGGAACCTATTTTTTATCGAGACGACGAGCTTCAATATCATACCCAGGATGGACTGGTTGGTTCACTATCATGATTTTATATACTACTATCACTATAGGGTATCTTTTATATAACCAGAAGGTAGAAGTTATCTACATAAGGGTGAGTGGGATGTCCAGGCCGATAGAGCAGGACCAAAGCATCATGGGCTATGTAGAGTGATCACCCATATTGTAAATCTCTTCATGGAGGATCAAGGTTTATGATAAGTTCATTTCCCTCTAGTAGTGGATCATTTCAGGGATGTCTTTTATGACAATTTTTCTGGATTACCACCCGAGAGAGAGGTAGAGTTTAGAATCGAGCTTATTCTGGGAGCAGCTCCAGTGTCCATTCCTCCATAAAGTATGGAACTTACTGAGCTCTAGGAGCTCAAGCAGTAGTTAGAGGATTTATAGGCCAAAGGTTTTATATGACCCAGTACATCCTTTTGGGGTTCACCCGTGATTTTTTCCAAGAAGGCGGATGGAACCTTACATCTATGCGTGGATTACAGAAGGTTGAATCAGTTTATGGTCAAGAAACAATATCCACTGCCTCAAATAGATAATATCTTTGAAAAGTTCTGAGGATAAAATATCTTCTCTAAGATCAACCTAAGATCAGGTTATCATCAGGTATGATTCAGACCATCAGACATACCTCATACAACTTTCCATAGCAGATATGGTCTGTATGAGTACCTTGTTATGCCATTCAGTCTTACGAATGCACCCATCATTTTTATGGATATGATGAATAGGGTGTTCTAACCCTATTTGGATTATTTTTTCATGGCCTTTGTATACAACATCTTGGTATGTTCTCACACTCATAGTGACCATGCCAAACATCTTGAGATCGTTCTGAGTACACTGAGAGAGCATCAAATTTATGCCAATCTTGCTAAGTGAAACTTTTGGATTAAAAAAGTCCACTTATTGGGTCATATTATCTCATAATTAGGTGTATCTATTGACCCATAAAAGGTTAGTGATGTAGTTTCCTAGGAGAATCCCAAGAACGTGTTTGATATACAGATTTTCTTGGGGCTGGTTGGATATTACAAGCATTTAATACAAGAATTTTCCTACCTTGATTCACCTCTTACTGGTCTTACAAATAAGGGTGTCAAGTTCATATTCTCAAAATAATGTGAGAAATCCTCTTAAGTGCTTAAAGGGAGGCTTGTATCGACACCTATTCTGAATCTTCCAGAGCCAGACATAGGTTATACCATCTTCTATGATGCATCATGAATTGGCCTAGGAGAAGTTCTAATGTAGGAATACAAAGTCATTGCATATGGATCTCGATAGTTGAGTCCCCATGATAGAAATTACCCGACGCACGACCTTGATCTAGTAGTAGTTGTCCATGCCTTATGTTTCCAGAGACACTATCTTTTGGGTGAGTACTTTTTGGTGTACACGGACCACAAGAGCCTCAAATATATCTTTACTCAGTGTAACTTGAACCTTAGAAAACGAATATGGGTTGAATATCTATAATCCTTTGATTTTGAGCTTGCCTATATGCTTGAGAAGAGAATGTGGTTGCAGATGTGCTGATTTGGAAAACTTAGACACAGGTCGTATGGGAAGCTAGTGATGAATGGAAGTTAATGGCCCTATTTTATAAGCTAAATCTATAGTTTCATGATAGTCAAGAGCATTCTTACCTATCATATTTGAAAGTTACCTCTTACCTCCTTGAGAAGGTGAAGGGTATAAAGTTTTCAGATCCTAAAGGATTGGTTCTCCATGAGAGTATATTAGGAGATAACCTACCTCCGGAGTGGTCTATAGATAGAGACGATGTCCTGCATCTATGTGGAGGTATCTGGGTTCCTACAGATATGAGAGAGGAGTTGATGAAAGAGTCCCATGATTATCAATGGGAAGTTCATCTAGGAATATCCAAGATGTATTGAGATATTTGACACCAGTATTAGTGGCTTAGAATGAAACGTCATATATAAGGCTTTATCACTAGGTGTTCCACCTATTAGCAAGTGAAGGCGGAGCACCAGATACCTGAAGGCTTGCTAAAGCCACTTCCAGTACTGGAATAGAAATGGGAAGATGTTTATATAGATTTAATAGTCGGATTACCTAGTTCACTGAGGGGTAGCAATGCTATATGGGTAGTCATTGACTGACTAATGAAATCATCCCACTTCATTCCTATTTGGGAGAATTTATCAGTTGCTAAGTTGGGAAGACTATATGTTTGTGAGATCATATGACTACATGGGGTTCCTCATACTATTATTTCAGATAGGGATGCTCATTTCACATCATGTTTCTGGTAGGGATTAAAAAAAGCTATGGGAACACAAGTGATTATAAGAATAGATTTTCACCCTCAGATCGATGGACAATCAGAACAGACAATATAGGTTCTAGAAGATATGATGCGAGCATGTGTCCTTGATTTGGGAGGTTCTTAGTAAAATAATATCCCTCTCATTGAGTTATCCTATAATAATAGATTCTAAACAACATTTTAGATGACTCAGTTTAAGGCCTTATATGGTAGGCCATGCTGTTCACCCTTGTGCTGGATAGAGGTAGGTGAGGCAGCCCTACTAGGTCCTTGTCTCATTCAGGAGACTTCATAGTAGGTTCAACAGATCATAAAGCGTATGACTACTACTCAATCTAGATAGAAATCTTATTCCAATCTCCATCGACAACCTCTAGAGTTAGAGGTCAGGGATCATGTTTTCCTTTGGGTATCGCCTAGAATAGGGTATAGACAGTTATGAAAGTAGGAAAAGGTTTCTCCTCATTATGTAGGGCCGTTTGAGATTCTAGATAGATTTGGGCTGGTAGCCTATCATTTTCTACTACCTCATAGGTATTGTGCCATGCACGATGTCTTCCATGTATCAAATATTCTCTAGTATCATGCTGATCTGTCTCATACTTTTGATCTTGAGGAAGTGGAGTTAGATAATGATGCTACCTTTGAGGAGTATACAGTATGCATCATTGACTGGAGAATGAAGGTTCTATGAGGCCGGTCTATCCCTCTAGTATAGGTGCTATGGAAGCACGACCACATGTAAGATGAGAATTGGGAGTGGGAGATCTACATACTTGCTCAATGGCTAGAATTGTTCTTAGACAATGATTCTATACCCTTGGAAGGTGAACTCAGGGACATGTTCTTTTAAGTGGGGAAGACTATAAGAACCAAGTTTTTCAATCAAGTATGGATCCTTTAAATTTTGGTCTAAATCTTTAATTTGGACCTAATATGGATCCCTAATGATTTAGTAACGGTATCAGGGGTGTTCAGGGCATATTCGAAGCCTGGAACCCATATTTTTGAGAAAACCATCCATGTTGCACGGTTAGCGCATGGTTGGCGCATGGTTTAGCTAATAGTGTAAATGGAAATTTTTGTACAGAACCATATAGAATGGTTTTTGCATGGCTGTGAAGCCTAACTATGCAAGTTATCCTTCTTCCCAGGTAACAATGCATGGTTTTTCAAACCGTTCAGACAAACCGTGCACATGCTATTTTTCTAGGTATATTGTCCTTTTTCCCTTAATGATCTAATTCGATCCCTCCTTCTTCCCTAATATGAGAACCAATAGGATTAACCTATTTTACTCTCATTTTGGATCTTTTTGAATACCTAAGGTAGGAATCAAGAGATCTCATTTGTCTGGGATACGATCGAGCTTCCGTTCATTATGTTGGATGCACAACGGTAAGTACTCAAGTCCGTTTAAGCCTTTCCTCTTCTCTATTATTCTCAACTGGGTTATCAGGGTATGAACTTTCTTCTCCTTTTCTTAGATATACTCCAATCCGAGACAAATCAAGGGCCAATACTGGAGGAGGAGATTCATACAAGCCTAAGGTCGGTGGTCTATAACTCATCCCTCAAGTTCGTTGATTTTGGATTTGTCGGGTGGGGCCACCGATTTCATCGGGTGCTGTTTATAGAATTTATATTCCATGATTATACTCATTAGAACCATATGGTTATTCTCTTTACAAATATTTTATTAGTTTTTAGTGATTATGACCAGAAATCCATTCATCCCATGTAGGATGTTATTCCATAATTTTCGTTTTAGTGTTTTGACATGTTTGATCCACCATTCGGGTATGCCTCAGCTTGACCTTCCTAAGGGTAATTATTTCTATATTAAATGGATTGATTTATATTATGAATTTAAAAATGGAAAGTACCATGTATTATCACCACTTAACCCACCTAAGGTAAGTGCTTCAATCAATAATTAAATGTGAAATGGAAATTGGAAAGTATACCAAGTATATGACTTGACTGGATAAATTGTAAATGATTAATAGGTTGCATGTTCGTATCACCCCTTACCAAATTAATGGAAGGTAGAAGAATAGACCTTAATTATGTAATATGATTTAAATGGATTAAATGAATTAAATGAATGATTGATTGCTACTTGGCCTTGTCACACTAATGAAAGGCAAGGCTTGAACCAAATGACTTGATTAAAGGGTTGTATGCTACTTGACCTGATCACACTAATGAAAGGAAAGGCTTGAAACAAAATAAAATTTACATGAATTCATAATTAAAAAGGAATGGACTGACTCAAGCTTTCCCTAAACTCTGATCAAAGAATGCCATGAGCACTTGAGAACCCCATTCCTAGTCAAGGATATGGATGGATTAGGTTGAGACCCACCTAGATCTTGATCCTTGTCTATTATTTGGATTCCCACTATGACACCATTGGATCCCTTCAATATTGTTATAGGATTCCTTGGATACACTCCTTGGATCTAGCATTGACAAGTAAGCGCCATGGTTAAAGCCCATCGGACCCAATCATTGCTTATCCCCATTTTACCTTGGATGAAATCCTTGGACTCGATAGGCATCTCATTGTGGAATGAATTGGACTATGCTCCTTGGATTACACTCTTAACCCATGCCAAGCTATAATTATTACTGAGTTATAGACCCTTGATTTCTACACCACCTTGGTTATTACATCGGGACTTCACTATTAAATATCATTACAGGTTTCCTTGTTAGAATTTGGAACCTTTGCAATTGCTAACATGTGACTTATTTATAAAATAGTAATAATCAAATAATGAATTGTTTACATGTTCAAAAACCATATAAGGGCTGAAGTAGGTACTTTGATATTTAGTTACATTGTACTGCTTTACTATATATATATATATTCTTGCACACTGTTACATATCCATTACACAGGCTAGATGTTATAGGCACCGTTGGTGGTGGCCCACTGATATTTTTCTCACACCCTCTCCGGACACTGTTTGGTACCCGTAGTAGATTACATGGTTGCAGGTGTTGAAAAAGGGAAGCATAAAACTTCAAACACTTGATTTCTTACTGTTTAGTGTGGAGCTTGATAGCAGATGATTGATTCGGAGCTCAGGATGCTTGGGATAGTCTTTGTTTTCCTTATTACTTATGTGGAACATGTTATGCTTGCTATCTTGTATCCATGTTTTCCAATTTTCTAGTGACATGACATATCATCAGTTGTTAAATTCTATTCCAGTTATTTCAGTTATTATTACTATTTTCTCTATTTTTCATTGTGACTTCTGTTTACTTATATTGATTTATCTATTTATCAATGTTTATATTCATCCACTACACTACACTTTGGTAATTAGGGCATAGTCTCCCCACTATCACATCCTAGTCCCTCGCTGCTAGTTGGCAGCCTCTAGCATTTGGGGAGATGCACTTGAGGCCATGTAGTCCACCAGGCTCAGGGCACCCATTAGGAGGCATCTGATTTCAGGACGTCACACTGAAGACCCTAATTAAGGAGAAGTTGTATGAAAAATTTATAAATTTTGAATTTTGGCTACAAAAGGTTTCATTTTTGGTTCATATAATATCAAGTGAGGGTATATCGATGGATCCATCAAAGACGAAGGCTATTAAATATTGGACCAGACCAACCACAATGATTGAGATTTGAATTTTTCTTGGTTTGGATGGATATTATTGATGGTTTGTGGAGAAATTATCATGAATATCTAATTCATTCACCAAGTTAACTTATAAGGGATCCGAGTTCCTTTGAAAAAATGAATGCGAGGAAAATTTTAAGGAATTGAAGATAATATTAGTCAGTGCACCTATGCTTACATTACCCTATAGTGGATAATGGTTTGTAATATTTAGTGATGTATCCAAGAAGAGATTGAGATATTTTCTTATACATAATGACATGGTTATCACTTATGCCTCATGAAAATTGAAGGTTCATGAGAAAAATTACCCAACTCATTATTTAGAGTTATCTGCAGTAAATTTTACATTAAAGATATGAAGGCATTATCTTTATGGGGAAAATTGTGATATATATACTGATCACAATAGTTTAAAGTACATATTCACATAGAAGGAGTTAAACATGCTCTAGAGGAGACAGTTAGAACATATTAAAAAATATGACTTCTCAATACATTACCAACCTGGGAAAGTGAACAAGGTGGATGATCCTTTGAGTTGAAAGGATCACTCTATATTATCCATAATAAGGATAAAAAAACATCCAATATTTCTAGATTTACAAAGGATGGATTTTGAAATCCTGAAAGAAGGGGAGAAATCCTATATTTCTCAAATGAATGTTCAACCATCCATCCAAGTGAGTATTAAAGAGGCATAGAAGGATGATATAGAGCTGTAGAAGAATATGAGAAATATTCATGAGTTTAACCTTTATTGTGATGGAATTATAAGGTTCATGATCCATGTATGTGTTCCACCCATACTAGATTTGAAGGAGTTATTATACGAGGCTCATAGTTATTCACTCTCTATTCATCATGGAAGTACGAAGATGTATATACATTTGAAAGAGTATTTATGATGGGATGACATGAAGAGAGATATCACATAGTTTGTATCTTGATGCTTGGTATGTTATTAAGTTAAGGATGAGAGACAAAATTCTAAGTGGATGTTACATCCATTACCCATACTAGAACATAAATGAGAAAACATCACCATGGATTTTTTTTAAAGAGAACCAGATCAAAACCAATAGCAAGGATGAAGAATAGATGGGATCAGAGCCAACCGTGAAGATGAATAAGAGATGCTCCCTCAAGCTTGTGCCCGAAAATGGTATTCCACTCCTATGCAACATCGGTCATGAGAACCTCCATGTTGCATCACAAATTCTTGAAAACTTCCCCGATAGGAATGAACTCCAAATCAATAGCATCCTTCAACATAGACTCCAAAACTTCTGGCTTCTCCCCCATATTTCGATGCGAAATCTCCTCCCACATCACGGCTAAAGGCCGAAAGCTGAGAACCCATCACCGCCTCCGCTAAAAACCGACAGCCGATCCATGAAACCCCCATGGTCACTAAGTGAAAACATCTCCTGAAGGCCCTATAAGAGTCGAGAAACAAAGCCTCCATGCAGAAAATAGAACCATATATGAAGATTGAAGCCATCGAAGCTAGACCCTGAAGATGTCGCTGCCTTGGACCTGCCACGATTGGAAGAAGAGAGCACCTTTCATACCTCAGAATCTGACCACTGTGTGATGAAGTTGCCTCACCGAGACCCTACGCCATCCCCACCTACCGTACATGCCGAAGGCAAAACCCTAGGGCTCTCCCACGAGAAAATCTCTCGAGAGCACCCCCCCTCACCTTGGATTTTTTTCAGACTCCCCAAAATTTATAAAGGACACAATTCCATATGAATTGTAGTTGATATCCTTAAAAAGTCAACACACTTCATCACTATCATATAATATTTCTATTTGGATCATCTTTCCATGATATATATTAGGGAAGTGGCAAGGTTACATGAAGTACCACATTCCATTGTGTCTGATTGAGATATGAGGTTTACATTGAAGTTCTGGAGAAGTCTTCAGTAGAATCTTGATATAGAGTTGAGTTTAAACATGGCGTATCATACTCATACAGATGGTAAGTCTGAGATAAAAATTCACACCCTAGAGGATATGTTGAGATCTTATTCTTTGAATTTGAAAGGTGGTTGAGATCAACACCTTCCTCTAGTTAGATTTCACATGAGTATTTAGATGGATCCTTATAAAGACCTCTGTGAAAATAAGTGTAGAGATCTGATGTGATAGAATGAATTTGGATAAAGAAATTTATTAGGACCTGAGATAGTTGAAGAAATGGTAGGGAAGGTTATATCCATTCAACAACACATAAGGGAAGAAAAAAGTTGTCATAAGTTATGCTGGTAATCATCAATGTAATTTGGAATTGGAATTTGGTGACATGGTGTTTCTAAGAATTTATCCATGGAAGAAGGTAATGAGATTTGAAAATAAGATAAAACTAAGCTCTAGGTATATTGGTCCCTTTGAAATTCTTGATCATATCGGTACAATAGCATATCGGTTGGCGCTTCTATAAAACCTATCTCAAGTTCACGATGTGTTCCATGTGTCTCTCCTGAGGAAGTACATAACTGACCCTTCACATGTACTGAACTTAGAGGTTATACCAATGGAGCAAGATATTTCTTATGAGGAACAACAGATGGAGATTATGGATCATAAAGAGAAAGTTCTATGAAACAATACCACTTACCTGGTTAAATTTTTGTGGTGGAACTACCAGTTTGAGGAAGCTATGTGGGAACATGAGGATGTAATGCGGTAGAAATATCCTTAGTTTTTGATTACCAAGTTACAAAATTTTAAGGGAGAAATTAATTTTAATAGGGGTAGAATGTAACACCTGATATTTTATAAAATATTTTTTTCTAATAAATTTAATTTCTTATATAGCTTTCACTACACACAACACCGAGTTCTAACAAAACACAATATACTATTTATGTTACTATTTAACATGGCTGTCATAACCTAGCTGTTAAACTTAGTGGTATGAATAAGAATATTTTTTTTTAAAATATTAAGTATAATGGTTTTATATAACTAAAACATATTGATAAAAAACACACAATTTTTGGTAAAGTCTTTATATGTTTCAAAAATTCTATTTTCTCAAAAAATGATTTTATTTATTTTTGTGAACAAATAATAAAATTAATTTTTAAAAACTTTAGAAAAATTATTTTAAAAAATGAACTTAATTTTTTTAATCCAAATTTCAAAATTATCTTAGGGTTATTTTTTGGATTTTTCTAAAATGATTGATTTTTCAATGAATAGTAAAAAATACTAATTTTTTTTTGAAAACTGTTCTTTCATTTAAAGAATTTATAAGATTAATTTTTTAAAAATAGTTTTAAAGGTAAAATTAGTTCAATTATATTATAATTAAACCAATATAGGTCATTGAAATAAATTTCATATTTAATTTGGATATAAAAACCTTTTAAACTTTTGAAACTTTTCTCTTTGGAAAACCACTTTTTCATCGCATTTATGGGTTTAATTTTAAATTAAATCCTACCCATTATGTGAATTGAATTTGTAAAAATGGATTCAATATTTTGAATAATTATAATTAATATTATATAATAAGTTCAACTTAATTTTTTACTATAATGAATAGTCAAAATAGGAAAAATTAATTACGGCGATTAAGCTTAAAACGAGTTTACTGGGGGTTAAACTAAAAAGATAAGAAGTAAAATGATATAGAAACTTTTAAAAAACCAATTTTATGAATATAATTTGACCTAATAACCTATAATGTTTGATAATTACTCATTTTTTATCCTTTTTTCATGTAAAAAACATGGTTAAACTTTATTCTTTTCAAATATTCCATGTGTGTCCTCTCCCCCACTTACAAAAAACCACCCCTATCCTCTCCACTTCACACTTCGAAAAACTATTGGTTCAGAAAATACCTACCAAAATCACTTCCTTACTTCCATACCCTCATCATAGAATCCTTTTTTTGATCATAAATTTATCCTAGAAAGGATTTTGGTGCAAGCCTAAAGAAGTTGTCTAAAGAAGAGATAACATCTTTAACCGAACATTTTATATTATTTCTCCATTCACCCATTAAAATCTTATTAAAACATGATGATATAATAAAATCAGTAAATTTAATATACTTATATGCTTTTATGTTAAGTAAATTACCTACAACCATCTCCTCTTCCCTCAAATGGGATACGAAACCACTGATTGTGTGTACGACATACTATCGCCTCGTGAACCAACATATTTTTTTTCCATTACCACTTATTATGGATGGATATAATGATGTATATAATGATTATATATGATATTTATGATCTATTTATACTTATATAATTATAATATCACATATATCTTTTTTACTTTCCATTCTGTAGGGAATACGATAACATCGCTTGTGTGTACGATGAACTACCACCTCATGAAGTGACGTGAATAATTTTTCACTAATGCTTTACATGGAAGTTAATAAAGATTAATTTTAATTTTATATATGATATTCATGAAATATTAATAATTTTTAAAAATAAATATATCATATAATTTCTTACCTTACCATCCATTAAATAAATGATAACGTCGTTCGTGTGTACGATGGACTGCTGCCTCGCAAAGCGATGTGATTATTTTTTCATTAACACTTTACTTGTAAGGTAATAAAGGATAAATTTAATGAATATATGTGATTTAAATAGAATAATAATGAATTTATAAAGTTTATATATTATTTAACTTACTTTATTTCTATCCATTTAGAAGATGGAAACAATGTTTATGTGTATGTATGGCTTACCATCTCCATGAACGATGTAACTCATTTTTTATATCAAACTTTAATGGATTAATATAAATACATATATAATGAATATATATGATATTTATATCATGTTTAATAGTCTATATATTATGCAACCACGATCAAAGTAAAATTATCAAAAATACCAAACCAAAACATACACGAAAAACGAAGCACTTATTACCCAAAATGTGATTTTAACAAGGAATTATTGATAAATAGGTAATAAAAAGTCATAAGTAAATCATATATGTCATGATACATATGATTATGGTTATTTAATATATTTATAATAAACTTATATTTATTATATAAGAGGTTATAACATGTATGAAGGAAGACGAGACTTAAGGTAAGATATTTTTGTCTCAAATTTTCTTCTTTAGGACATAAGATATGTTATACACCTATCTTATTTTATGAGGAATATATACTTAACTTTTAAATGTTATATCATTAAAATAATTCTTTTCATGATATTTAAAGTTTCATTTTATATTTATCTTTAATGGTGCTTACGATTCAAAAGATACCAAAGTGGTAAATATTTTATGCTACAATCTCATTTTTTATCGAGATTGTTTATGATTATGTTTCCAATGATGAAACCTTATAATATATCTATCAAGAAACTCATATGTTTTTATTTTAATATGGTTATTTCATGAGAATGAATGTTTTACTTTCATTTTACTGTTTTAAGCACTCAAGGGATCAAAAATATGTTTTTAAGAAAAATTGATTTTATTTCTCTCTTTGTTAGAAAATGATTTTTATTCCATATCCATGTTTTCAAAAAATATTATAAATATGTTTTTAAAAATATAAAAAGATTATTAAAATTAATTTCTACCCTTATTTTACTTTTCAATTTTTTAAAAGTAATCTTCTTATCATTTTTAGAATGAGTTTCTTTTGAATTTTACAAAAAATGTGAAAAGAATATTTATTTTAAAGTATATGATGTGAACAAAATTTTCCTTTGGTTATACTATGATTTAATGCTTATGAAACCCCTTTATTTTCATGGGTTATGATATGATGAATGTTTTATGATCTTGTGGAACACATTTTTATGATTTTAATTATGTGATGGGTGGTACCTATATCTTCCTCTAATGCATTAGGTAAAGATTGAAATCTCATAAGATAAATAGGACTGGAATGGGGAGTGAACATAGTTTAGTAAGGGATGTTGCCCACTATGATAGTCTTAGGAGTGAACCTTGAACACTAGGATGGTTTGAGGAGTAAACCTATTCCACTATGATAGCCTTGACAATGAGCCTTCACTACCATGGAAATGATTTTCTATTCTCATATGTATGCCACAATTCCATATCTTATGTTAATTTTATACCATCATGGATCATATTATTTGATTTTCTTATGATTAATGAATTATAAAATACCCTCCAAATATTTTTTTTTTCATTTTCTGAATAAAAACCACTTTTATGGTTGAGTGGGAACCTCCAAAATTACACCATACCAAAGTTACATACACCATACCAAAATAAAAATAAGTAGAAAATGGTACACCGACATATTCAAATTAAAAAACCATTTCAAAGTTATCACATGTTATTATCATCACAAAATGTGGGCCTCCTCAAGATGTATATCCAACGCACAAGTCACCATCAATATCAATCCATTCCCATCACCAAAAAGGACTTAAAAAATGATCTACTACATCATTGTTCTAAACCATGAACATACTGAAATGCATACACTGGAAACTGCCATCATCATTGTGAACAAACTAACCACCATTAGAGCACCCCTCATTAAACACCAACCGCAGCTTGAACAACACCATCCTAAAACCTCACCAAGATCCAATGCACCAGGATGACCTGACTTGGCGAGGAGGAACCGAAGGCCATAACAGAGTTTGGAGAGGGAAGACCTAATCATAGAGAGGATAAATTTGACTGGAACATTAACCACAATATTCGAAGCCACCATCGACGTCACACTAAACAAATCCATTCAACCAGAAAATCCAAAACTTGAACCAAAAGAACCAAAGAAAACCATCAAAAAATCATAGCTAAGATAAACATAACTAATATGAACAAAATACCATTGTGAATGTTCAAAAATTCCATTACCAAAATAAGATGATGACATCAAGGATGAAAAATAGAAAAATACCAGGCAAATAACCAAAGAGAATAGAAGAAAGGAAGATTTGGACAAGGCCTTAACAAAAAACCCCAACCATGAACCCCAAAACATCCCAAACCACCATGAAAAACACTGAATAGGTATAAAAATAGAGTCTAGCATGGCTGACCAGGTTGGAATAGTATTCTAGATTCATGTATGAAGGTCCAAAAATCACAGTAAGGAGATGGTCCACTCACCATCAAAGAAGAATGTCATAAGAAGCCAGAATGATGTCAAACAAGAACCCACTACATGAAAAACTGACCACCTCATGAAATCTAAATCGCTTCTAGAGAAAGGACCCTAGGATGAAATAGTATCCAAACAATGACGGGGGGCCCAAATTTGAGGAAGGAGGCCCTACCCGTTCGCTACCCAAACTCCAAACCACCAACACCTAAAGGACCCAAAACACTGTCATGAGAAGAGGACACACTATATACACCGCATGACTCAACGATGATGTCACCACCCTGAGGTCAAAGCATTGAGAACAAAGTGGAGGGTGGAAATCCATGATACAAGGTCAATAGGGAAAAGTGGGATTGAGAAAGGGAGAAAAAGATGATTATAAAGGAGCTAAAACAAGATGAAGGTCTATGTCGCCAATAAAGGGGAAAACCCTAAGAGGAGAAGCATGCTTGGGAGAGTGCTTCGGGGGAGAAAGGAGAAATCTTGGAATCACCAAAAGGTATACCCAAAAATCAATTCTTATAAACTACCAATATTTATGCCATGAATCAAGATTTTGAACTTTGATATGTAGGTTATAGTTTTTATATGTTATTCTCATGTTCTCATACCATTATTCTCATGTTATGTTTACATATTTCCCTTATTTAACCTTACTAATCATTTGAGCTCACCCTTTCTTATGTTTCTTTTTCCCAGGTTATGATGATAGGTATTATATGTAATATATCTAAGAAGGGTTCTATTTATGAGGAACTAAGCAGGAGGTGATGTAGAACTCTTATGAACCGGTTGTTTATGTTTCCAAGTTTACAAAGACATTATACCTTTCTGATCCTCAAGTGTGTGTTTGTGTAATGTAATGAATGTTCATAAAAAAATATGTAATATATTTTTATGAAAATAATAGGTTGTTGTATGGACATCACACAATAAAGGAATGATAAATGGAATTTTTAAATCAAACAAGTGGTTTAAGCGGTTTGATAATTCCAACCGTATAACAATTCATACAACACATGGACACTTCTTACAGGCCATAAAGTAGTCACTACAGATCCATTCATGGAGTAATATAATAAGAAAAACATAATAAAAAACATTGAAAAGAAAATGACATTTACATATAAATGACCTTATATACAAGGTGAACAATGAAATGGTATATATAAGGGTAAATAAGACATATGTAAGAGTAAGAAAAGTCATTCATAAGGGTAAGAAAAACCATATCACCTTTGAAAACACACAACATACATAAGGGTAATCAAAACATGAAGCAGTGTAAGGGTAAATAAAAACATACTCGAGGCTTCTAATGATAGCATGTAAGAGTCAACATGCCATATAAATAAGATTATGAAAATGATTAACATGGATAAGAGTACCAATATGTAAATTTAAACAGTTTCATTTCAAATACAACAATAATAACATGTATAAAAATATCAACCTTTATAATAAAAAAGATTATGCATGATGGTGTTCTCGCAACCTATGTTATTATACTGAGACTATATTCATCAACCGTAATCAATACTTGAAATTTGATAATAGAAAAGCCTTATCCAAAATATTGATAAGGTTATAATAGGTGTGTATCTTATGGAAACACACTGTCCCAGTTTCAATATCTTCTTTAACAAAATGAAACCCAATGTTTATATGCTTTGAACTACCATGGAAAACATGATTTTAGAAAAATGTATGGATGAATAATTATCACACTACACATAAATATTATCAAAAGATAAAGATAGTTCATTTATCAAACATTATAAAAAATATCCTCTTTAATAAATTCAATTAAAAAAATATATTCCACATCAGTGGTAGACAAGGAAACAATTGACTACATGTTTCACTTCCATGACATGGGTCCACCCTAGACAAGAAATACATACAGAGTAATAAATTTTCATGTATCAAAATTAGTATCATAATTATAATAATAAAATACCACTATATCATTATCATAGATGCTATTATTTACAAAAAATAAATAAATAGGTGAGAAGACATAGAAATGTACCTCTGGATCCATTTCAATGCACGCCAAAGGGGTTTCCCCATATTACCCATAAACCTACTCAAAGTGAAAATAAAAAATGAAATATTCAATCTAGATCACATCATGGCATACATAAGTCCACCTACTACATTAACATACAATATTTTCTTCATTAATGCTACATCAAACTCTCAGTGTAATTGCCTGAAATTTTCCCGCGCCATTTTTCCTTTGTCATTATTGGATGCTGGCATGTCAGAAGATATTTCCTTAGTGATTCAAAGGTTTGTGAAGTTTTTTTTGTTTTTAATATTTTTTGAAAATACTTTTAAAAAATTTTAAAGTAATTTTTTAGTTTTAAAAGTGATTTTGAGATTTTGAAAATAATATGGGAGTTTTAAATTAGTTTATGATTCTTGGGCTCTAAAATGTTTTTTTAGTTATGTGCAGAACTACCCTTACACAACACCTTTACTCTAGAAATTACCCTTACCCATGATTTTTTACCTAGATCTTCCTATAACACCCATTTCATGCATGAAGGCCATTGCTCAAAATTGATTACCCTTAATGAGACCCTACCGACCCTTACCTAACTCTCAGATAAACCTATTTATCTTTATGTGAGAATATATATGGATGTTTTGGGGTCATTACTCATTTGTGTAAAGGTGATACCTTCCCCATGTAAAGGTAAAACCTTTCCACATAAAGTAATCCTACTATTTTCTTTTGCTGTACAAAGGTAACTAGAATTACCTTTTCACAGACCTTCTGATCTATATGAATCACCACTAAAAATCAGGGCTTTAACAACACTAGTTATAGTGTTTTATCATCACTCTAAATGTGCTGATATTTTGAGTGATGTTGGGGGGTTTAACAACACTAAAAAAAGCAGTGTTAAATTCACCCTTTAAAAGCGCTAAAAAAAGCAGTGTTAAAGGCACCCTTTATTAGTGATTTTTTAGTACTATTAAAGGGTTCCTTTAACAGTGCTTTTTTAGCACTGTTAAATGTTGGATTTTAACAGTGCTGTTAAAAATATGAAAAAAATAATTATTTTTTCATGCACCCCGACACCCCCTTTCTCAGCACTTACAGACCCATTCTCAATGCTTTAGACTACCCCATCATCTATCATGCACCACCCCCTTCCTCAGCACTATAAGGTTACCATGAATACCTGCACACACCTGGATTTGATCCCATGACCTCCCTTATGTGACTAAATTCTGTTTACCACTATACCATGCATATGTTGTTGTATATTCAATGACTTTTCTATTTATTTGTATTTATTGTCAAATGCGTGATATATCTATATATAATTATATTTATTTAAAAATAATATATATTAATATTCATTTATATATATTAGAATATATATATATATATATGTTTATTAATACACACACTTATGTATATATAAAAATTATATCTACATATTATTCCATTTTTATAAGGTAAATAAAATGGATAATTTTTTACTTTAAATTAAATGAATGATAAATATATATTTTTTATATTTAAAAATACATTTTTACGTAAATATGTTGATATATGTATTTATACAAGTGATTTATTATAAGTAAATATAAGAAAATATGAATATATTTAATTATAAATAAAAAAATTATGAAAAATGATAAAATTTTAAAACCATAATATTAATATGAATTTAATACCCAGGGATAAATTTATTCCCTATCAAAAAATGACAATAATACCCACCTAAACGAGGCTGAAAATCCATCAAATGTTAAAAAATAGGGGCACCCTGACTAAAAACTCATTTTTAGAGGAATTTTGAGTCTTTTTTGAACTCAAAAGATAGTTACCATGACCCCCTAGTCAACATGGAATATATCTCATCCCAAGCTTTGATTTGATATGTGGTAGAGCCCCAATGGAAACTCGGATCAAAAGTTAAGGTTGTTTGAAGTTTGACCTGTGTTTTCATCTTATTTTAGATCCTTTATTGATTTTTTTTATTATCTTAAAATTGTTATTAAATTAATATCACTTGATAATAATTATCAAATTATTAATTAAAAATATTTTTTTAGTTATTTTATAATCCCTTTTCATTAAATATCTTATATATTAAGTGTAAATGTTTATTTAGACTTATTTAAAACATATTTAAAAAATATATATTTATATTTATATTTATATTAATATAAATATATTTATATATTAATACATATTTTTTAATGAAATATTTTTTTGAAATATATCCTTTATCATCACTAGTAAAAAAAAACTAATAAATGGGGGTCTTTATCAGTGCTTCTAAAAAAACACTGATATAGAAGCACTGATAAAACCCCCCTTATCAGTGATTTTTTTATAAGCATTGATAAAGACCCACCTTTATCAACACTTTTTTAGAAGCACTGATAAATATCCCATTTATTAGTGATTTTTTACTAGCACTAATGGGGGGGGGGGCTTTATCATCACTTTTTTACAAGCACTGTTAAAGACCCCCTTTAACAGCACTAAAAATAGCACTATTAAAGACCCCTTTTAATAGAATTTTTAGATAAAACTGTAAACTAATTTTTATAGTAGTGAAGGTATATCTCACATCAAGGTAGTATCCCTCTCGCATCAAGGTAAACTAGATTACTTACATGCAGAGCCTTCTTTGTGTTAAGGTGAAGTTGATATTGCATCAGGGTAGTATATAAACATTCCAAGGTTCACCACACTATAGAGGTAGATGAAATGATGGCTATTTTGGTGCTCTTAGGCATGGTAACCTTTCTGTTTTAGAGGATTAGTTATTGAGTTGATCGTTTGGGTGAGAGGTGCATCGTAGGGAGTGAAACAGACAAAGTGGTTATTGCAGTGGGTGTAAGAAGGGTATATAATGTGGGAAAAAAGTTGTTGAAATGGATTCAATTACAGTTGTGGTGCTAGTGTGAGTCAAGAAGGATGATCTGTTTCAAATAGAGATCATTACATTACCACATCATAGATTATTCTATGGTGGTTGTTTGGGCATCTAAAATGGTGAGGAGAATTTCTCCACACCATAGATGAGCCTATGATAGTGATCAAAATCATTTAAATGAGAGAAATGATCACTATAGAAATAGGGGTAGTTGTCTATTTTGAATACTAGAATTTTGGATCTCATTTTTCCAAGGCTATTATGGTTGTTTCAAGCTCCTCTATGTTTAGAAATATTCTTATTTGTTTTTTTCTATGAGTAAAGGCTGACCCATCTACTTGGTTTGACCTAGTTTCCTTCTCTTGATCCCTTGGTTGATTTTAGATTATTTTAGGGGAATTTTTACATCCCTTTTGGATCCTTATCTTCTTTATTTGTGGTGATTTAATTCTCTTTTTATTTGAGGTATATTTCTCATTCCCTCCTTCATTTATTCTTTTTATTCCTTCTTGGATGATGGTATCAACTTTGTCCTGTAGTCTCCGTGGATTTCGATCGATGTCTTGATGATGGATGTGATATTTTAGGCTTGAGGAACCTTATTATGGATTCATTGTTGTTCAAATTTGGTTCTCCTGGTTTGGAGTGTCTCAACTTCTTGAGGTAGCGTATTTCTAGACACATATTCTATATTCTAGAATAATATTCTTGATTATGCATTTTGTGATTACTTCTAAGTAAGTTTTATTACTCTAAATTAATTGATGATTTTTTAATGAGTTTCCTTGGTTTATAGGGGGAGGTAAATAATATAATAAACACACATTAAAATAGAATAGAATTAGTAAGGTAATGATAAACCAGAAGGCGGGACTTGGGATTTGGAAAATAAGATGTGCGCGTTTTTGTGATTTCTATATTACTTGATCTATATTTGATGCTTATTAAATTGACCATTGTGGTTTTAATAATGTTTTTATACATATATTTTTCACCTATAAAATGGAATAACTGCCTAAGGTTGGTAATGAAGGATAAAACTTCTAGAATCTAGGAATCAAGAAACATTGTAATGTTTTTGATGTTGTAGTGATGTGTTTTCCATAACATGAATAAAGTGGTCTTTGAATAATAATGATAAATTGTAAGGGAAGTGATAATTTTTAATTGATAGTGATAAATTAATGAAAAAAGGGGCAAGATGGAATACATACAATATTTATTTCAAGTATAATTCCCAATTAATTATGAAACAAATATAAAATGAAAGGATGGGGAGTTTAATGGGCTATTAATAATTTGATGATGGTTGTGAAATAAAATTAAATGGATGTTTTAATGGTTATCCTTAACTATGAATATAATTATGGGTTGATTATAAATGGTGTGTGTGGATGGAATATAAATATTTAAGGGTGGAATTAAATTGATCCATGGGCTGTTAATGATTATTTATTGATGTTTTCTTTAATGAATAGTAAAATCCAATGAGGTTGAAGATTGGTAAATGGTGGGGATGGAAGAAATGTGTGAATGATAAATTTTTGTGTGTGGTTTATTCATGAATAATCTATTTCACTATGGTTGTTTCTTTGTTATGAAATATTCTTCTTATTATATGGTTGTTATATTGTGGTTAGAATTATGAAAGTGGTTGTGGGGACATAATGATAATGCATAGTGGGGGTAGTATATGATAAGGGGAGGTAATGAGGAAAATTATCTACATGTTCACAATACCCTAGTTCAATGGTTATGATAATGTGATGATTACACAATTTGGGGTGATGCCTAATGATGATGGGTTCTCATTTGATGGTGGTATTTGGTGGTGATGGTGAATAGGTGGGGGATGTACATGGAATGGGGAGGGAATGAGGTTGATATCCTTCATGTTTACATTACCTTACTAGATCATGGATGTAAAGTGGATATGTGATGATGGAGTGTGTTTGATGTTGTTCTATTATCAATTTCCTGGTTAGATAGAGAGAGGATGCCCTGCCGGTTTTCTACCACTTTGAGGGTAAAAAACTTTGATGATAGGTAAGAGTGATGAAAGAAATAACTAGGCCCATTATATATAGTTTCATGGTCATGGTTTTTGGAATTTTGGTTTGTTTTGTTTTTTTATTATGGAATTGGTTTGATTCCCATGATACAAGGGAATAAATGAGGATGTTTCAGAAATGGAAGGGGAATTATGGATTCTAAATTTTATTGATATACTTGTTATGTTCTAGCATGTAATTATGATTTCATTGATTTGATTATCGGTTTAACTCATTAATACTCTTGTATATTTATTGTACATGAATGTTTATTTTTTAGAGGGATGATCCTACTGAGTACTCCCAAGTTCTCACCCCACTAAAGATAGCTAAGTGTTTACAAGATACCTCACTAGAGTTTGGAGCTGCTATTTGGGTAGCTTGGATGGAGTTGGTAGATTACTTGGAGTTTAGAGTTCCTCTTTCAGATATATCCTTGATGTGATGTATTTTACAAATAAATACCTTTCATGTTGTGGAAACTTATTTATGAAATGGGAATCCTTGTTGTTGATTGGTGGAACCCCCTTATCTCTTGTCCATAAATTTTTTTATTGAGGGCAATGACCCCCATTGTGTGTTTCATACCTTAGTGCTAGTTTCCACTCAGTGACCTATTAGAGGTGATATTTAGGGTTCACTCTTAATTTCCAGATTTGGAGGGGTACTGGTGGTGGTGGTGGGTGGGTGGGTGGGGGGGAGTTGTGAAATAATGCTACGAGAGCTGATGGTTGAGAGATAGGATGAAGATTGGAGTTATACATAGCTGAGGACTACATGATATTGGTAGGTAAGTAGTGAAACACTATCCTAACATGTGATTTAGACCAAAAAAGACTATCTAGGAAACATATATTTGGGGTCCTCTATGATTTTACATAATAACTTTAATTACCAAATACATTTTTTAGGTGGAAGTATTGTTGTTGTAGGGTAGAAATCATAGGGAGGTACATGAATCTTTTTCATTAGTTGCATTGGATTTTATATCTTGCATATTGTGTGGATTTATATGATTACACCACCATGATTTAGTTGTTGACGATTTATCATTCAATACTAAAATTATTACATAACTTTGAAAGGAATATTAAAATAGGAAAGTAATTGGAATATATTGTCCCAACTAACACCATGTTGAAATTTTGATGTGTTGTTTCCATGCTTTCTATAACACGTTTTCCTTTAAAATTTATTTCATTTATTGAATTATATAATATGTTGGTTTTTTTCTATGATTCCAAGAGATTTTATTAAAGCATTATTAAGGTGTCCTTGTGTGTAGTTACTGATTTTTGAAAACCTTCAAAACATAAGTTTTCCTTAATACAAATCCTTTTTAAAAGCTAAAATTAAATGTTTTGGAATCATGAAATCTTGATTTTCATGAAAGTTGATATGTCATGTTTTACCTTATACTTATAATATTCTATTAATTTATTCCAAGGAAGAATATTTTTCATTAATTTCTATGATTCATAGAAGATGAAACCACATGCTTAGTGTTACTATATTTAAGGACTCTTCCACAAATAAACCTGAATGTCCTTTTGAGCATGGATAGTGTTTTGAACCATTGAAATATTTACGCGTTACAATAGAAAATCATGTTTACTTGATAGTAAATTCCCCTTTTGATTGTTTAAATACATGGCATGTTGACTTGCTACCATAATGTTTAGATTTGTTATGAAAATCATTATTAATAATCATCCATTAAGGACTTGGAAAATTTTACTTGAGTGAAACTGTTTATTCTTTCCAAGAATGGATAAATTTTTAATATTTTGTGAAACTTGATTACTATTCCATGAATAATTGTTGAAATGTGGGTGAGCATATGTAAAGGTAACATGCAAATTGTTTAATGTGGAAGCATGTTTTATTATTAGTAAGTGTAACACCCCAAACCCATAAGCTCAGAGCCAGTGCCTTTATTACTATGGAATAGATAAAATATTCAAATCCCAAGGGATTGAACTATTTAGTAGTTTTGGAAAAATAGATTAAATATATGTTACCCTTATTACACTAGTAAAACATAAAACATAAAAAGGAAAATAATTTTCATCCTTGAAATCATTCAACGATCTCTTATTCATAACCTAGGAAAAATAGAACAAATAAAAGGGTGAGATCAAATGATCAGAAAGGGTAAGTACAATAGAAGTAATAATGAATCAATTAGAATAAATCAACATGGAAAGGTAAATAACTGATAACACATGCCATTCAAATAAATAGAAAAAGAATAATAAATATGGAAAGGTAAATAACTTAAGGAAATGTCATTTAATCAATAAAATGAGAATTAATTTCATCTATAGATTTTATCATATGAAAATCTCATAGATTATAATAATAATGATTGAAATACCTATGAAGGAAATGCTTAATTATTGAACATCATGTCTAAGGAACATAAAATCCTATACCGTCAATACCTTTCACAAGATGGTTTAAACCCAGAGGTAGAAACCCATTTAATTTGTACAAATTATTTTTCTCATGAGAACCTATCGATGCATCAATGGGAAATATAAAGTCTGGACCCCACCCATCATTGCCAGTCCAAAGCATTCCTCATATTGAGTAATTAATTTAATTAATAAACAATGTGAATTACCATAAAATATCCATATTGAATAAATAATAAGGATTTATCAATAATTACTCAGTGTAGGATAAGTAGCACCAAGGGTTGTTGATGTTGATGATTGTAAATATTACTGAAATATCATTAAAACATTCTTAAGGAAAATAATCTTTAAACATTACAAAGTGTCCCATACCACTTTGAAACATTTGAATCATAATTCCCATGAAGGAATAATATTAAATGAAACTTATAATATCATAAAAATAATGGGATTCATGATATAACATGTAAAAGGGAAGTATATATACCATATAAAAGAAACTTAGTGAATAACATTACAATACTCCTCAATGAAATGAAATTGAGATGAAATCCCTTACCACTTTATAATTATTTATTTAAAATCCCACACATTTATAAAAGAAAATATTTTCTTTGAAAATAAACTTTTAAAATTATAAATTAATCTTCAAAACATTAGGGTATCATAACAGTGGGAAATTCTGTTCATGCAGTATAAGTTAAAAAAACATTCCTTTTACTTTTGTAAGAAAGGTCATAAAGTACCTTGTTTTGGAATATGACATGAATATTCATTTTAAATCATTTTTTAAAAATTAAAAAAGGGGTAAAAATGAATTTTAAAACTTATTGGAGAATATTAAAAAAAATTGAAAACATTTTTAGAAAAAACTACCATGGAAGAGAAATATTCCCTAGTGGAGACTTAAACACAAACAATCCCGAATAACAATGAGATTGTGAAATAAATACATATCACATTACAATCAGTAGAATCATATGGAAATGAAAGGAAAAAAATTATATGGATATTAAAATACCATAATATTTATAATAATAATCATAAAATTCATTCATGGGTGGTATATACACCACAAATAATAAATAAATAGTGTATAAGGCATGTGTCCCACAAAAATAAAAGTGAGACAGAGATCCCTTACCTCACACTTCCTTTTTATTTGTACATACTTTATCCTCATGTATGATGGTTTAAATAATGTTATTAATTTATATTATAATATTATTTATGTTTATGATATCATATATGATCTTTTTATATTATTTTATCACCTTTTTGCTAATAATCATTCATCATTTTCACTATTTTAGGTGTTAATTGCTTAGTTTCTTGAGTATGTTTTGACTTATTATTTGTTGTTACAATTACTTAGATCATGATTTAAACATAAAAATAATGTAAACCATTATTTAATTATTACATATATTTAGTATATATGTATTTTTAATAATCCATAATATTTGGGGATAAGAAATGAAACACACCGTTCATGGAGACGATAGACCATATGTACGCATGAACGCTACTTTCATTTCTTTTTTCGTATCAAAATAATGAAACTTAATTGATATATATGTATTTTATAATTACAGTATCATATTTATGTCATATATGTCACATATTATTATTAAGACCATCCTTTATACATTCTATATATAGCGTGAACCATATTGCTTTGAGGAGGCGGTAGTCCACACTTCCACAAACGATGTTAACGTATCTACACAAAATAGAAAGTATAAAGGTATGTTTTATAAAATAATTACAAAATAATAAATACATAAATATAATACATATATATATCATATAAAACAACATTTATATCATAATTCTCAACCTTGAGAGGTGGTAAAGGAAAAACAATCGACATCATTCTGTGAGATGGTAATTCACCATACTCGAATGGTAAGTTTGTTACCCATTAGATGGAAGTTTGTGTAAGTGTAGGTCAAACCATTAGAATATTAATATCTCATTATATTTAGGATACTTATGTTATTATATAATCATCAAATAATAAGAAATTATGGAGTGGTGAAAGAAATAAAACTAAAGCGATCATTGAAGAATGTTACCTCATTTTTAGGTAACTCCTTTTGGTTTATACCAAAAGGCTTCCTTGGTTAGATTTATTCCCAAAGGGAGGATTCTAGGATGAGAGGAGGGAACTTGGGATTATATTTGGATAGGTTTTTCCCGAACCAAATAGTTTATGAAGTGATAATAAAAGATAGTAAGAGACACCCTTTTATAAGAGGGGGAGGAGCACTCTTCGAATTCTTCAAATTATTAAATTAATATAAATTAATTTTATATTTAAAATACATCTAAACTAATTTTTTTAGAATATAATATGATTATTGGTCAAAATAAATTCATCCAATTAAAATTAAACAAGTTTTGACTACTTTTTAAATCCTTATATTATAGTTTTAACCCTTGTTTAACCTTTTTAATTCTTACCATAATATCATGTAATTTACACTTCCAAGGTTAATATAATTACTATAAAATGACAAAAGACCAATAAATGAGTAATTTATGACACCTTAGGACTTATACCAATCATTTTTCCTAATTTTATATTTTTATAATTTTTATATCATTTAATAAAATATTATTTATTTTAAAATATCAATAAAGTCAATTTTGACACTATTCATTACTTGACTTTTTAAAAATATTATAACAGTAAGATAAATCCAAACCAATAACTATAAAACGTCACTAACATGTCAAATTAATCTAAAAAATTCATTTATGACATTAATAATCTCAAATTATATTTATTTTAGTGTTTTTAATATCATTTATTTGATATTTCCTTTAATGAAAAAATTACTATATCATCATTATGAAAGCCTTTAATTAAATTATTTATTCTATAAAATTAAAAATAAATTATCATGATGAATATAAAAATTTTAAATTTCCAATTAATATTTATATTTGAATATATCTTCTTAATAATCATATATAAAAATGTAATGATTATTAAAAATAAGAGTGTGACATATTGGACTTCCCTTAGAATAAAATACTATAAAAGCCTTAAAGTCATCTAAGTGCCTCCAAGAATCCATAAAATTGGTACAAGTATGTTTTTTTTGAAATAAAAAATCATCCAATAAAATTATTATAAGTTTTTGGACAATTTTATAGCCTTCATAATATTATTTTTACCCATAATTACTTAATTTACCCCTAACCATGGTAATTAAAATATTACTAAATTTACTATTTATATACCCCAAAATAAAAGAAACCTATTTAAATAATTTGTAAAAAATTATTCCAAATCTATAATAAATTTTTCAAAATGAAAAACAAATAATTTGTGGTAATTAATTTAAAATTAATCCCATTGATGGAACGAGAAAACAAGTTTTTAAAGTGAAACGTTCAAAAGATTGAAATGTTTTAATATCAAATTTTAATGTAAAATTGATTAAAATTAAATAAATTGGATTAAATAATAAAAATAATCTAATTATATTTTAAAATTAGTTAAAAATATAATTTAACACTATAAATTATTTAGATGAAAAAGTTATTTTAATTAAAATGCAATATTTTGTCACTATTCATGAAAATATGAAACTTATCAGAAAAATTCCAAAAATTAAACCAAAGTAAATTTTTATATTAAAAAATAAAATAATAAGTTTATTTTTTCAAATATAATATATAAAAGTTTCAATAATTTTATTTAAAATAGGTTTGCTATTAAAAGGAGGTAAATATGTTTTTATAAAAATATAGGTTTTTATGCGTAAAATTAGGTTTGTTCTTATCTTATGATTAATAAATATATTGTATCAATATCAGAAATATTTTATTAAATATATATTACATTAATATCATTCACTAATTTTAATTAATTTAATTTATTAGGATAAAATGACTTTGTGAGCATAAAAATAGTTCTTTATAAAAAAAATCCTATATTTTCAGTTGTTTCCTATATTCATTTCTAATTAATTTGTAACCAATGAATTCAATCATATATTTTCATAAGTTAAGTAATACAATTCATATCTATCAAATTAATAGTAAGGTTATATCTTATTATATTAAATAATAATATTTTAATAATATATTGTTGTTTGGTAAAACTTGGCCTTGCATGTAACACAATATAACTGATTGTTATGTGTAAAGTAAGCTTAACATGGTGTTTCATACAACATAAGATATCAAATAAATTGAATTTGTTTAAAAAGATACATACTATAAAATCTTGGAGCGTTCCATTCTCCCCTCCTTCAATAAATTGTATCCTTGCAATTTGAACTCGAGATCGAAAACTAGGGATTTGACTTTTCAAAATATCTTTGTTGAAATACCACATAAAAAAAAGGATTAACAAGACATCCACTTTAAAATAAATAAATATAAGTATGAATATCACCAGAGATAACAAATACTAGTATTCCTTGTAGGAAAACATGGACATGGAAGAGAAATCTAACTATCAATCTTTGTGATGATCTAAGGGAACATTTGATTCATCCAAAAATAATGTACTAGGATAACATTTTTGGTTTCAATATCTTTTCCCTAGAGTTAAAGAATTAATTTAATTTATAGAATAAGGATATAAGGAAACATATTTAATTGACAAGTATAGTTTCATCCTTTAGTCAATTTCCACCATAAACTCATCTTTTTCTCTAGTTGATGAGTATTTAAGATGATTTTTTATGTATAAATATTTAGAATCAACTTATATGGATAAAAAAATCCAAAAAAGTATAACTATATATTCCTCCTATATTTATGCATTAACCAAAACCAAAATGGTTAGGATAAGATAAGATAATTACCCAAAAATAATCTCCAAAATTCAATAGTAAAACCCCAAAGTTCAACATAGATCATATATCAAGAATATTCTAGACTAATATTAAAACCCAAAAATTAGAAGGATTTGACTGTGTAGTCTTCCAAAAAACATCAACCACTCTTATTATTTTATACCAAAAATTTAATTTTATAAATCTCATAATATCCAAGGTTTTCTAACCATTTCTATAATAACCTGACTCCCCATAAGTCTATAATAAAACCATATTTGACTCCAAAATTCAATTTATTATTTTTACCTTAATCTTACAGGTTTTATAAAATCGTGAACATATTCTGAAATAACATTAATCACTTAATCATCAAACCATTTTCCAATATGATAATTTTTTCCATTAATCAAATTATTCTTTATCCATAGAATCATTTAACTAAAAATAAAAAGACATAAAAATCAGGACTTCACGTAGGCTAGTGGTAGGTGATGCACCCTTGTCTCCCTTAGATTGTGGGTTCAATTCCCATGACCTTTCTGATCACAATGGGTTTTCACCTATCTTACATGTTGTCATTTTTTAAAACTATTTAATTTTTATAACATTCCCAAAACATGATAAAGTCCTAAAAAATAACCATAACATTTTTTAACCTCAAATTTTATCTCATACCTTTCGTTTTTCATCCCAATAATATAAATACATATAATTACCATAAATTAAAAGATCATATAAACCCTAATGGTTATACTTACCTTTAAACTTATTTCCATAAAATTAAAAGGCATTATTCCTTAAATAACGTTTTCACACATTCTAAACCAACATGTTGTGTTCCCTAATATATTTTTTCCTAAGTCTAGTTCCCAAGGTTTCTACTAAACTTGATCTGATACCAACTGCAATGCCTCAACCCTAGAAGCCTAGATCTAGTGCCTTAATTCATTACTTTGGCATAAATACAAGCTTCAAATCCCAAGGGACCTAATAATTTAGTACTTTTTAAAAAATAGATTAGATACATGGTACCATTATTACATTGATAAAACATAAAACATAACAAAGGAAAATAATTTGAATCCTTGAAATCATTCAAATATCTCTTATTCATAACCTGGGAAAAATAGAACAAATAAAAGGGTGATCTCAAATACTCTGTAAGAGTAAGTATATTAGAAGCAATAATGAATCAATGAGAATAAATAAACATGGTAAGGTAAATAACCGATAACACATGCTATTCAAATAACTAAAAAAGGCATAATCAATATAAAAAGGTAAATAACCAAAATACATTCTATTTAATCAATAAAATGAGAATGAATTGAATCCATAGATTTTATCATATGAAAATATCATGGATAATAATAATAATAACTAAAATACCCATGAAGGAAATGATTAATTATTTGACATCATGTTCGAGGCACAAAAAAACCTATACCATCAAGAACTTTAACAAGAAAGTTTAAAACCATAGGTAGAAACCCATTTAATTTGGACAAATTATTTGTATCGTGAGAAATTTTCAATGCATCGAGGGGCTATATAAATTCCAGGCCCCACCCGTCATTGCCAGTCCAAATCATTCCTTATATCAAATAATTGATTTAATTAATAAAAAATGTAAATTACTATAAAATATCCATATTGAATAAATAATAAGTATTTATCAACAGTTCCTCAATAGAGGATAAGTAACAAAAAGGGTTTTTGACTTTTATGAATGGAAATATTACCAAAATATCATTAAAACATTCTTAAGGAAATTAGTCTTTAAACATCCCAAAGTGTCCCATACCACTTTGAAATATTTGAATCATAATTCCCAGGAAGGAATAATATTAAATGAAACTTATAATATCATGAAAATAATGAGATTCATGATATAACATGTAAAAGGTAAATATATACATCATATAAAAGAAACTAGTTGTATAACATTACAATATGACTCAATGAAATGAAATTGAGACGAAATTCCTTAACACTCTTGTAATCATTTATTTAAAAGCCCACACATTTATAAAAGAAAATATTTTATTTTAAATTAACCTTGTAAAATTATAAAGGAATCTTCAAAACATTATGTCTTTATGATGGTGGGAAATTCCATTCATACTGTATAAGTTAAAAAAACATCCCTTTTACTTTTGTAAGAAAGGTCATAAAGTACCTTATTTTAGAAAACGAAAGGAAGATTTCTTTTAAATCATTTTGTAAAAATTCAAAAAGGGGTAAAAACGAATTTGAAAAATTATTGGATAATAGTAAAAACATTTTTGAAAATATTTTTAGAAAACACTATCATGGAAGATAAATATTCCCCAGTGGAGACTTAAACACAAACAATCCTGAATAGCATTGATATTGTGAAATAAATACATATCACATTACAATAAGTAGAATCGTATGCCCATGAAAGAAATAAAATTATATGGATATGAAAATACCATAATATTTATAATAATACTCATAAAATATATTCTTGGTTGGTGTATACACTACATAATAGAAATAAGTAGTGCATAAGGCATGTGTCCCACATAAATAAAAGTGAGACAGAGATCCCTTACCTCACAATTTATTTTTAGTTGTACGTGATTTAAAATCATGTATAATGGTTTAAATAATGTTATTAATTTATATAATAAACTTATTCATATTTATTATACCATATATGATCTTATTATATTATTTTATCACCCATTAGTTAATAATCTTTCATTATTTTCACTAATTCGGGTGTTAATTTCCTAGTTTCTTGAGTATATTTTGACTTGTTATTTATTATTAAAATTACTTAAATCATGATTACATCAACTAAATAATGTAAAAAATTATGTAATTATCATATATATTCAGTATATATGTATTTATAATAATCCATAACATTTTGGGATAATAAATGAAATGCGCCATTCATGGAGACGGTAGGCCGTACGTACGCATGAACTCTACTTTCATTTCTTTGTCGTGTTAAAAGACTGAAAATTAAATGATATATATGTATTTTAAAATTATAGTATCATATTTATGGCATATATTTCATGTATTATTATTAAAACCATCCCTTATACATTCCATGTATAGTGTGAATGAACCACATCGCTTTGAGAAGGTGATAGTCCACACTTCTACAAACGATGTTATCGTATTTACACAAAATGGAAAGTATAATGGTATGAGTTATAAAATAATTACATAATAATAAATAGATAAATATAATATATATATATATATATCATATAAAAATATAATTTCTATCATAATTACTAACCACAAGAGGTAGTAAAGTAAACATGAACGACATCGTTCTGCGAGGCGGTAGTTCACCGCACACGAATAGTAAGTTCGTTACCCATTAGGTGGAAGTGTGTATAAGTGTAGGTATAACCTTTATAATATTAAAATATAAGTATATTTAGTATAATATGTTATTTTCTAATCATTAAATAATAATAAATTAAGGATTTGGGAAAGAAATTAAACTAAATCGATCATTGATGAACATTACTTGACTTTTAAAAATACCAAAAAAAATAAGATAAATCCAAAAAAATACTTCTAAAACATAAAAAACATGTCAAATTATTCTAAAAAAATTTGTGGATGACATTAATCATCTCAAATTATATTTATTTTAGTATTTTTAATATCAATTATTTGATATTTCCTTTAATTAAACAAATACTGCATCATCATTGTGCAAGCTTTTAATTAAATTATTTCTTATCTAAAAATTAAAAAATAAATTATCAAAATGAATATAAATATTTATATTTCCAATGAATATTTATAGTTTAATATATCTTCTTAATAATCATATATAAAAATGTAATATTTATTAAAAACAAGAGTGTGACATATTGGACTTCCCTTAGAATAAATACTATAAAATAAAAGTCATATAAGTGGCTCCAATAAGCCATAAAATCAGACTAAGTATTAATTTGTTTGAAAAAAACTTATCCAATGAAATTAATACAAGTTTTAGGGTAATTTTATATTCTTTATAATATTATTTTTACTCATAATTACCTGATTTACCCTTAACCATGATAATTAAAATATTACTAAATTTACTATTATATGACCAAAAATAAAAGAAAATTGTTTAAATAATTTGGAACAACTGATTCTAAATATGAAATATATTTTTAAATATTCAAAACATATAAGTTTTAGTAATTAATTTAAAATCAATCCTGTTGACGAAACGAGAAAACAAGTTTTTAAAGTGAAACATTCAAAAGATTGAAATATTTTAATACTCAATTTCATTGTAAAATTGATTCCAATGACCTAAATTAGATTAAATAATAAAAAATAATCTAATTATACTTTAAAAACCAATTTAAAATATAATTTAACACTATAAATTATTTGGATGAAAATTTTGTTTTCAATTAAAATGCATTATTTTATCATTATTCATCAAAACATGAAACTTATCATAAACATACCAAAAATTCAACCAAAGTAATTTTTTATATTAATAACTAAAAGAATAAGTTTATTTTTTCAAATATAATATATAAAATTTTCAATAATTGGATTTAAAATGGGTTCTCCATTAAAAGACGGTAAAACCGCTTTTATAAAAATATAGGTTTTTTATACAAAAAATGGATTTGTTCTCATCTTATGCCTATTAAATCTATTAGATAAATGTTAAAAATATTTTATTAAATATATATTACCTTAATATCATTCACTAATTTTAATTAATTTAATTTATTAGGATAAAATGACTTTGTGATCATAAAAATAGTTTTTATAAAAACATTTCCTATATATTCAGTTGGTTCCTATATTAATTTATAAATAAATTGTAACCAATAAATTCAACCATATATTTACATAAGTTAGCTAATAATATTTATAACTTATAACTTAACTACTAGGTTATATATTATTATATTAAATAATAATATTTTAATAATATATTATTGTTTGGTAAAAATTAGCCTTTCGTGTAATGCAAGATAACTCATTGTTGTGTGTAGATAATCTTATCATGGTGTTGAGTACAATGTAAGTTATCAAAGAAATTTAATTTATTTAATAATATACATACTATAAAATCTTAGGGTGTTACAGTAATATGTTTAAAGAATGTTAAATTTGAGAATAATAAACATGAAGCATGAAAATGAAATCATGTGTAGTTTTATTTTGTGTTCTAAAAGCATGTTTATTGTGTGATAAAATATTTAAGGAATATATATTTTGGGCACAAATAACAGTATGTATTATAACATGTAACGTGGAAATTTTCATTTTAGTTTTAAAACAAGTCTAAATGTTATTAATGAAATTAAAATTATGATTATATCATTGAATTGTGACTTGATAAAGTGAAGTGTTATATTTAATGCATCGTTTGATGAATGGTTTCCTTGGGATGATCATATGTTTCTATTGAAATTTATTTTATTACTATAAATTAGCATGCTAACTGTTGTCTAAGATGAAATGTTCCCTTAATAGTATATAATCCTAGAAATTCTATGATGTTGTTAAAATCCGTGTGAAGTGATAATATTTATTACTATTGTATAATGTAATTGCCATGATTGAATTGATGGAACCACCTACCATAAAAGGATAACCATTTAGAGTTGGTAATGAAAGAGATTTTTTGAAAAAATTATGAAATTTGGTAATAATGTCTTGCTTTACACACTTGATTCTTATAAAATGAATGATTAAAAAACCGATTTCCTATTGTGCTTTAATTTTGAGTTTGCTGTGATTGGATTAGATACTCTTGTTGTCATTGTGTGGTCTTGATTGGGAGTTTTTGTGGTTGGTTAAGATGCTGAGATGTTATGGGAAGTGGGGTTATGATTGGCTATTATATAATGTTTAATAAGGTATGAAATATGTGACATGGGTTGTGTGGTATTGTTCTTGGAGCTATTCTGATATAGGATGAGAGAGTCGTTGCATATAGGTCTTGTTAGTTGAGGCCTCACAAGTAGAATTACCCAATGTATGATCTCGAGTTCTCTATTGTTGTGCATGACTTACACTACTAGGGACACTATTTACTTGGAGAGTGTTTTTTGGTATTCATAGATCAAAAAAGACTCAAGTACATATTTACATAGTGGGATCTAAATATCATGCGGTGTAGGTGGGTTGAGTACCAATAATTATTTTATTTTGAGCTCACCTATATACCTGGTAAAGGAAATTCTATGGCTGATGCTCTGAGCTGGAAGACTCAGAATCATGCAGTTTAGAAATATAATGATCAATATAATCTTATCAACTTATTCTTAGATATGCACATTGAGTTACACAAGGACCATGGTCAGACTATTCTCTCAGCCTTAGTAGTGACATTTACTCTTCTAGAATGGGTAAGAATGAGACAACTATCTGATCTTGAAGGTCTTGTCCTAAGAGAAAGTTTTTTAGAGGATCTTAAATCTTCTGGTTGGAACATGGATGGGGATGATACCTTATTATTCCATGGGTGTGTATGGGTCCCAACATATATTATAGAGGAGTTAATGTGAGAATTCCATGCCTCTGTATGGTAAGTTCACCTTGGTATCACCAAAATGTATCAAGATCTATGATGCCAATACAGATAGATTGGTATGAAACATGAGATTTCTGGATTCATCACTCGATGTTCCACTTGTCAGTAGGTGAAGGAAGAACATCAGCTATCAGTAGGGATTCTCCAACTATTGTCCATTCCTGAGTAGAAATGTAATGATGTTTCAATGGATTTCATGATTGGTCTACCCAGATCACCTCAAGGAAATGATACCGTGTGGGTTGTAGTTGATCATTTGATGAAGGTCGAACACTTCTTACCTATGTGAGAGACCTTATCAGTAGATGATCTAGGAAGGATATACATCATGGAGGTTGTACATCTTCATGGATATCCTTATTCTATAATTTCTGATAGAGATGATCATTTTACGTCATAGTTATAGAAGGGGTTACAAAAGGCTTTGGGTACGCATGTGCTTCTGATCATGTCCTATCACCCATAGACCGATGGATATACATAGATACTCTCCAGGTGCTAGAGTACATGATCCATGCATGTGTCCTTGATTTTTGGGGTTTATAGGAGAAAAAAATTCCCCTTTCTGAGTTTTCTTATAATAATAACTTTTAGGAAATCATTGAGATGGATCCCTATGAATCCTTATATAGCAGGACTTACCACTCACCACTATAATGGATAGAGGTAGGGGAAATAGCTATGATTGGACCATGTCTTGTGTAGGAGAATATAGATTAGGTATAGTTGATCAGGAAGTGCATGCTGATAGCTTAGTCCAGAAAGTAGTCATATTCTAATAGACGCCGATGACCTCTTGAGTTCGAGGTCAGAGACTGAGTTTTCTTGTCAGTCTCACCCAGGTTAGGGCATAGATGTATTTAGAAGTAGGGAACCTCTCACCAAGGTTCATTGGACCCTTTGAGGTTGTGAAATAGATCGGACCAATGGCTTACCAATTGACACTTCCCCAGAGATACTAGTCCATGCATGATGTCTTTCATGCATCTCAAATTCGCTGATATTATCTAGACCCGAAACATGTCTTCCATCGTAATGTGGTTGTTATGGATATGGATGATTAGTTCAAGGTGTATTCCATTCATATTGTGTATTATAGAGTGAAGACACTTTGAGGTAGGTCAATTCCTCTGATATAGGTGTTATGGAATCACATTCAAGTACAAGATGAGACCTGGGAATATGAAGCTGATATACGATCTCAGTGGATGGAACTCTTTTCCAATGATACCTCTTTACCCTCAGAAGTCTAACTCGGAGATGAGTTTCTTTAATAAGGGTAGGTTGTAATGAACCATATTTTTACAAAGGTACGAATCATTAGTTTTTCAATTTTAGCCCTTATATTTATTTCTAATCAAGACAAGGAGGTCTTGGGTGCGTCTAGGGCTCATTAGGAGTCCAGAGCTCTAAAATGGGAAGAAAATACTGGGACACATGGTTCATCTACAACCATGCGACCCTAGGTGAATGGTCATGCACTACAAAAGACATTCAGGACAGAGCCTTTTTTCACATTTTGGGCACGGTTAGTCAAATTGTGTGCCTAATCGTACAGGGCGCCCCCAAGTAGTAGTAACTTGTGCATGATTTTTTCATGGTTTGAAAACCATGTGCCTCAATCATGTACCCCATTATTTTTGGGTGAAAAGACCATTTTCCCCCACACAAACTTTTAAGAATATTTCCTTTTTTTCTTCTTCCTCCAGCAACTGGTTTGGATTATCCTCTCTCATAAAACTCAAATCCCTCTCAAACTAGGCATTGAAATATCTACCAACTTCAGTGTCTATTTATCAATCCATCAAAGGTGTTGGATCCCTTGAGGTATGATCTCCCTTCCTCTTATGTCATTTTCAACTTTTACTTCAAATCCATTGCACTATTTAGGTACAATCTCATTTGACCTATTTTCATGGTGTTGGACCTTTTCTCAGATTTATTCCAACTTAATTCAAATATAAGGCCGATATCAAGCGAGGCATTATCTATGGCCTTGAGGTAGGTGGTAACATCATTTTCCCTTTGAGTTTTTTCATCTCATATCTATTCCATTATTCCACATGCTATCCTTTTCTGAGTGTCCCATTTATATCGAGTTCTTCATGTCTAATTGATCCTAACACTTTGATAAATGCCAATCGATTCCTGTTTACTAGTTTAGAGGTTTTTGATTTCATATATGGACACCCCATGGGTGTGTCAAGTCGATTTTAACCCTTAATGGTCAATTTTTTAATGGAATGGAACCCCTAATTCACTTCCATATTAGCTTTTAAATGAAATTTACCTTGAGACATGAATATTAAATGGAACCCAAAGTACCTATTAGGTGTTTGGACCTCTTATAGTTGTAATTTACCAAATAGGAAATTTCTTGGTTTCCCATTTCACCTTCTAAGTGACCCCTTGAGCCATGTGAATTGATTTCCATGTTTTAATGAATTAAATGGTTCAATAAAAGGGAGTGGATAATGCATGATAGTTTACCTTATTTAAATAAACCAGTTTAATTAAATAAAATGGTTTATAAAGTATGGTAAGGCCATGCCATTAATTATTCTTATTAAGAATTGTAATGTTTTGAATGGAATTGAACCTAAAAAAAGGAACATATGATAGGTATTTACTCATGTGTTATGTTTTAAATATGAATATGACTTATTTATATTTAAAGTCTTGGTAAACATGTTACATGAGAGGTATTACCTCATGTTGAGTATTATAATTATGAATATGCCTTTATAGAGGTTTTAGTATGATGGTAAGGGTTCATTTGAGCATGACGGTATCATGCTCCCTTACATCGGGTGTTGAGTATGACGTCTCTCACTATTGACACTAGTTGGATGTTGGGATTTACATGCCGCGTCCCTTTTCCAAGTGATGACATGATGGCTCACTCACCATCCTGAGTGTCGTGCATGATGTCTCACACTCTTATTGGGATACATGGCATGTACCATATTTCTTGATCTTAAAGTAGACACCTTAAGCAGTCAATTATGGCACGTTGAGCCATGTACCATTGTTTTCATGGGCTGGAATGTGTTATGGAGTGGGTCAAGTGGATTCCATGTTTTTCTTCCTAAGGTGTATGGGACCTTATGGACCATGAAATAGTAAACCATCTGATTCAACCATTTTACATGATATAAATACTTGAAAAAACAAAAATTCAAAATGAATATAACTTATAAATTGAAATAGACATCTTATATATATATATATCTAATATAGAGACTTAGATCCAAGCTCAACCTTAGTAGTGGGTAGTGGGTATCTCTTATGTTCTGATGGATTGCTATGGTCTCTTTTTATTGTCTAGACATGGATTGTTGAGTAGGCAGAGAGGCATGATGTTTCTTATAGAAGTGTTTATACCTATCCTAGTATTCTATATGCAATTGTTTCAGTTTCTTAAATCTTTTCTGAGGTGTTCATTTGGAATTGTAACATTATTCATCCATGAAATCCTCTGGTCACACGCCCTGAAGGTGGTGATGACCATGTACCTGAGGTGGTGGGCCATGATCTACTAGTGATTCCTCCCATATAGAAACTTGTGGATCCTCTTCCAGTTCCTGATATGGACACTGATTCCCAGTTCTGAGAAGGCTTCTTATGTACGATTCAATTTATGTAAGGATTTTTTTGACTTTCCTCGAGAATGGAAAATTTGACTCATGGATTTTAGCAGCAGCATCCTCCCACCTTCTCAGGGGATGGAAGAACTCATGCTGTAAAGTCTTGGATCAAAGTAATACTTTCTATATTTGAACATCTCGAGATGCCTCTAGAGTAGAGGTTCAATCTAGCAGCCTATATGCTATAAGATTTGGCTAAGAAGTGGTGGGATGTTATCACCTAGGTGTATCAATATAGATATATGGTCTAGGATGAATTTCAGACCATCTTTTATGATTACTTATTTCCCCAGACTTTGAGGGCTGATAGAGATAGAAAACTCATGAACCCGTAGTGAGGGAGAATGTCAATTATGGAATACTCTGCCCATTTTACAGAGCTAAAATAGTTCACTCCTACTCTAGTGGGTAACGATATTATGATCTCCATGCAATTCGAGGATGGGATAGTATATTCCATTTGATCACAGATCAATGTTTTTAGGTTTACTAATATATCTGAAATCATCAACCAGGACCTTATTACAAATAGAAATCTAAGGGAAGCTGATGAGTCAGGGCACTTTGGCACCTAAAACTATTAGTGATTCTTACAGTGGATGCAAGCACTGTTATGAGGTTTCTTGCAGGGGTAACAACAGTCAATCTCCTCATGAAGATAGTTTCTTAATATGTCACCAGTGAAGGAATCTTGGACATGATAAACATCAATTATTGTGGGATTCAGTGGAATGCAAAGGATGTGTATGGATGATCCATATCCAATTATTCTAAAAAACTTTCCATCCAGTACCTAGCAAGCAGAGATCTACACCTACTCCTCGGTTAGGAGTAGAGACAACAGGATCATGACAGACAAGAAGCTGGAATACCACCGTCCGATCAAACTAAGGTGGCGGTTATGGTAGAGGCAGTGGGGCTTATGATTCTCAGTGCTAGTAGAGCGGGCCTACTCAGGGAAGTCAGGTAGTGACATAGAGCTACGATACAAGCAATTTACTTATAGTCCAGTCTACTCTAGAGGAGTAGAGTTCCAGAACTTATATAGTTAGAGGTACTATTCTAGTAGCCTACACTTTAGTGTTTGATTTATTTGACACAGGTACATCTCACTATTTTCTATCTGAGGAAATAAATGAAAGTATGAGCCTCAAGACTGAGAACTATTATGGAGTTATGATGCTAGATACCTCCTTAGGTGTTTATTCAGAGGATGTTCTCCATTTTAAGGATTTTCCCCTTGATATAGGTGGTTACCTTTTCTTATGTAATCTTTTCATCCTTAACATAATGGGTTTTGAAGTAAGCATAGGGATGGACTAGTTAGTTCCCTATCAATCCCACATTGATTGATATCATCAATCGGTGACATTTACATCACCAGATGGAGGTAGAAACATGCATAAGGGATAATGTAATGTGAAATATACATTATTAGGACTTGAGTAGTAGAGATTGGGTAGTGTCACAACTTAGATCACTAATCTTTTTATAAACGATTAGGGGTTACAACCCATTGCCTCTCCTCTTATAGTGGATCATTTCAGGGACATCTTTTCTGATGAATTTTATGGTCTTCCTTCGGTGCGATAGGTAGATTTCACTATTGAGTTAGTGACAGGAGCAACACCAGTGACCATTACTACTTATAGGATGGAACCTAAGTATCTTATAGAACTCAAGAAGAAATTGGAGGATAAATAATTCATATTCCCGTACTTCTTCTTAGGTTTCACCAGTTCTTTTTTTCCAAAAAGGCATATTATACCCTTAGGATCTATATATATTACCTTCAATTGAACCAGATTACAGTAAAGAATCAAAATCCATTTCCTAGAATAAATGACCTCTTTGATCATCTTTGAGGAGAAAGAGTGTTCTCAAATATATATTTGAGTTCAAGCTATCACCAGGTGTGTGTCAAATCCTCATATATACCTTTTAGAGCCTTTAGGAGAAGGTATGGTCTCTACGAGTACTTGGTTATCCCGTTAAAACTCATCAAATCACCTGCGGTCTTTATGGATCTTATGATTCAAGTTTTCCACCCATATCTAGATTCATTTATGGTAGTCTTTGTTGAATATATCTTAGTGTATTCATGCTCTAGACATGACCATGCCAACTATCTCGATGTCATGATAAATAAAATTAGATATAATAATATCTATTCTAAGCTCAGTAAATGCCACTTCTGGATCGACAAGGTCCACTTATTGGGTCACATTATCTTGGAGTCAGGAGTTTCAGTAGACCCAGAGAAAGTGAGAGATATAGTTTCTTGGGAGCATCCCAATAACATCTTTGACATCTAAAGTTTCTTGGGTATAGATGGGTATTACAGATGATTCATCTAGGATTTCTAACATCTTGCAATTCCACTTATGGTCTTAACAAATAAAGGTGTGAAATTCATTTGGTCAGAACCTTTTAGAGTAGCCTTTTAGGATTTGAAGGGCTATTTGAATTCAGCGCCAATACTGATTCTTCCAGAGTTAGACATGAGCTATAATATGTACTATGACACATTTGATATCAGTATTAGAGATTTTTTGATGTAGGAAGAGTGATTCATTACATACAAGTCTCATTAGTTGAGGCCTTATGAGCAGAATTACCCAACACACAATCTCGAGATCATTGTTGTTGTGCATGTCTTACGTTATTGGAGACACTATTTTCTTGGAGAGAGTTTTGTGGTATTAATAGATCAAAAAACCCTCAAGTATATATTTACACAGTGGGATATCTATATTAGGTATCACAGGTGGATTGGGTACCTATAGTTTTTTGGTTTCGATCTTTCCTATATGCCTGGTAAAGGCAATTCTGTGGCCAATGATCCGAGTTGAAAGACTAAAAAAAAATGTGGTTCAGGAATCTAGTGATCAATGGAATCTTATGGACTTATTCTCATAGATGCATGTTTAGGTATAGGAGGACCATGGTTATACTATCCTCTCAGCCTAAGCAATGACATCTACTCTTCTAGAATAGGTAATAATGAGACAACTTTATAATTCTGAAGGAATTTTTTTAAGGGAAAGTGTTTCAGAGGATGATACATATTCTAGTTGGAACATGGATAGGGATGGTACCTTATTATTCCATGGGAGTTTATGGGTCCTAACATAAATCATAGATGAGTTTATGTGGGAATTCCATGCCTCAACATGGGTGGTTCACCCCGATGTCATCAAAATGTATCGAGATCTACAACTCCAATACTGGTGGCCTGGTATGAAATGTGAGATTTCCAGATTAATCAATCGATGTTCCAACTTTTATGAGGTGAAGGTGTAAAATCAACGAATGGAAGTGCTTCTACATCCTTTATCCTTTCCTGAGTGGAAATAAGATGATGTTTTGATGGATTTCAGGACTAGTCTACCCAGATTGCCTCATGAAAATGATACAGTGTGGATTGTTGTTGATAATTTGATTAAGGTCTCACACTTCTTACCCATGTGAGAGACCTTATCAGTAGATGATCTAGCAATGATGTACATCAGAGAGGTTGTACATCTTCTTGGAACTCCTCGTTCTATCATTTTTGATAGAGATGCTCATTTCACATCACAGTTCTAGTAGGAGTAACAGAAGGCTTTGGGTATGTAGGTGCTTCTAAGCACAACCTATCACCCACAGACCGATGAAAAAATGAAGCATAATATCCAGGCACTTTAGGATATGCTCTGTGCATGTGTCCTTGATTTTTGGGGTTCCTAAGAGAAACACATTCCCCTTATCAATTTCGCTTATAATAACAGCTTTCAGAATACCATCGAAATGGATCCCTATGAATCCTTATATGGTAGGCCTTTCTGCTCACCTCTATTCTGGATAGAGGTAGGGGAATCAGGTATTCTTGGACCACCTCTTGTGAAAGAGACTATAGAGTAGGTCCAGCTGATCAAGAAGCACATGTTGATAGCTCAGTCCAAACAATAGTCATATTCCAAAAAATGTTGGTGACCTCTTGAGTTTGAGGTTGGAGACCGTGTTTTAATGCGAGTCTCACCCAGGTTAGGGCATAGAAATATTTGGAAGTAGGGTAAGATCTCACCATGATTCATTTAACCCTTGAAGGTTGTAAAACAGATCTGACTAGTGGATTACTAGTTGACACTTCCTCAGAGATACTGGTCCATCCATGATATTTTTCATGTATATCAGCTTTGCCGATACTATATAGACCCGAAACATGTCTTCTAGTATGATGAGGTTGAGATAGGTATGGATGCTTATTTTAAAGAGTATCCCATTAAAATTGTTGATCAAAGAATGAAGACACTCTAAGGCAGGTTAGTTCCTCGGATATGGGTGCTATGGTAGAACAACCGAGTATAGGATGAGAACTGGGAATGAGAAGATGATATATGATCTCAGTGGCTAGAACTCTTTACCGACGATACCTTTATACCCTCCTAAGGCCAACTCGAGGAATAATTTCTTTAAGCAGGGGAGTTTGTAATGACTCATATTTTTATGAAGGTAAGGATCATTAGTTTTTCAATTTGAATTCCTTAAATGGGCCTAATATTGATTTTTAAAAAAGATAAGGAGGTATTAGGTGAGTCTAGGGCTCGTTTGAAGCCCAAAACTCCAAAATGGGGAGAAAGGACTGGGACACATGGTTTTTATGCAACCATGCAACCCAAGGCACATGGCCATGCGGTGCTACAAAGATTCAAGATATATCCTTTTTGTATAGTTTACACATGGTGAGTCAAATAGTGGGGATAAATGTGTGGTATGACCCTAAGTAGCTATAATTTTCACACAGTTTTCATTTGGTTTTCAAACCATGTTCCTAAACTGTGTGACCCCTTATTTTTGGGTAAAAAGACCATTTTCCACCACATAACCTTTTAAGTACTTTTACTTTTTCTTCTTCTTCCTCCAGTGATTGGTTTGGCTTCTCCTCTCCTATAGAACTCAAATCCCTCTCAAACTAGGAATTGAGCTATCTCCCACCTCTAGTGTCAATTTCCCGATCCATAAAAGGAGTTGGATACCTTGAGGTATGCTCTCACTTCCTATTACCTCTTATTCAAGTTTTCCTTCAAATCTATATTTCTATTTAGGTGCAAGATCATTAGCCCTATTTTCAGGGTGTTATACCATTTCTTATATTTCTTCAAAATTATTCATATATGAGGCTAATATCGAGTGATACGTTATCTATGACCTTTAGGTAGGTGGTATATTTGTTTTAACTTTGAGTTTTTTTATCTTGTAGAAATTCCATCGTGCCGCATGCCGACCTTTTTCAAGCATCCTCTTTATATTGAGTTCTTCGTGTCTAATTGATACTTATACCTTTATACATGCCTATTGATTCCTATTTAGTAGTTTAAAGGTTTTTTATTTCATATATGGACACCCCATGGGTGTGTCAAGTCAAATTTACCACTTAATGGTCAATTGATTAATGGATGAAAACCCCTAATTAGCTTTTAGATAAGATTTTAAATGCAATTTACCTTGATACATGAATATTAATTGGAAAATAAAGTACATATTAGGTGTTTTTCCCTCTTATAGTTGAAATTTACCAAGTAGGAAATTGCCTTGTTTCCCATTTTACCTCCTAAGTGACCCCTTGAGCCTTATGAATTGATTTCCATGTCTCAATGAATTAAATGGTTTAATCAAAGGGAGTGGCTAATGCATGATGGTTTCACTTATTCAATAAACTTATTTAATTAAATAAATTTTTTTATGAAGTATGCTAAGGCCATGATATTAATTATTATTATTATTAATTGTAATGTTTTGAATGTAATTGAACCTAAAAAAAAGGAACATATGAGAGGTATTTCCTCATGTGTTATGTTTTAAACATGAATATGCATTATTTATATTTAAAGGCTTGGTAAACATCTCACATGAGAGGTATTTCCTCTTATTGAATAATATAATTATGAATACGCCTTCATAGAGGTTGTGGTACGATAGTAATAGATTAGTTGAGCATGACAGTATCACACTCCCTTACATTAGGTGTTGAGAATGACATATCCCACCATTGACAATAATTGGACGTTGGGATTTACGTGCTATGTCCCTTTTTTGAGTGATGACATGATGGCTAATGCACTATCCCAAGTGTCATGCATGAAATATTACAATCTTATTGGGATGTAGGCCATGTACCCTATTTCTTGATCATATAGGCTTGTTAGACTGGTCATGGATGCCTGATTTACACCCCGATCCATCTAGCACTAGTATTCTAGGTATATGGATACTTACGTATGCACATACTTGGTTCATATATGTGGATGAAATATATTATTACTATATATAGTAACTGATCATACTTCTATTACGGTCGTGATTCGATATAGGATCATAAGCAGGTTGGGTATTTATTTCAGTATTGTTTTTCTTATTATTCTATACTTGAACACTGTTTAGTTATGATCACTACTCAGATTACACGTAGACACCATTTGTGGTGCCATACTGAGATTTTTATCTCACAACCTACTCGAGCTTCCTTTGGTACTCGAGAAGATTATCTGACTGTAGGTATTATTAATAGAAAGGGACCTACTAAAGGTTATTGATATGCTTAATTATTTGGATCTTAAGAGAAGAAGACTAAGAATGCACTCAATATTCTAGTGGATAACCTTTTTTTTATTTTTTTTATTTTTTATATAGCTTGACTGTATGCTTTTTCCCTTATCTACCTTTTTGTATATCAGAATTCCATGCATCATGTATTGACACTTACTTACAGTATTTTGATATTATTACTAGTTTTTTAGTTTATATCTTCCACTGCTTTCTTATTCAGTTATCTATTTATGCTTCTATATCAGTTTATCTATTCTGACTATTTATATTATACTTCTACTATTGGTTATTATTGATTGTATCCGTTGTTCCATTCTGATAAGATGGTGTAGTCTCCCCACTATACTACCTTTACACCCTCACTTCTAGTTGGCAACCTCTAGCATATGGGGAGGCGTTCTTGAGGCCTTGTGAACCATCAGATCTAGGGCACAAGTTTAGTAGACCCTGAGCTAGGATGTTAAACACGGGATGTTAATGATCATTTATTAAGGTTTCGTTAAATGAATAATAAAATCCAATGAGGATATAAATTGGTAAATGCTGGGGATGGAAGAAATGTGGAAATTATAAACTTTTTTTGTATAGTTTCTCCATGAAGCATCTATTTTACAATGGTTGTTTCTTAATTGTGAAATGTGATTCTTATTATATGGTTGTTATATTGTGGCTAGAATTATGAAAGTGGTTGTGAGGACATAATGATGATGCATAGTGGGGGTAGTACATGGTATGGGGAGGGCCTGAGGAAAATTCTCTACATGTTCATGATACCCTAGTGTGATGGTTATGATATGGTAATGATGGCATAGTTGGGGGTGATTCCATGTGATGATGGGATCTCATTTGGTGGTGGTATATGGCAATGATGGTTCATAGGTGGGGGATGTATATGGAATAAGGAGGGAATGAGGTTAATATCCTTTATGTTTACATTAACTTATCAGTTTATGGTTGTAAAGTGGATATGTGATGATGGCGTGCATTTGATGTTGTTATATTATCATGTTTCTTGTCAGATAGAGAGAGGTATCCTTGCCAGTTAGCTACTGCTTATAGGGTAAACAACTCTGTAGATAAGTAAGAGCAGTGAAAGAAATAACTATACCCAATATAGATAGTGTTGTGGTGATGGTTTTTTGGAGTTCTAGTTTGTTTTGGTTTTTGATTATAGAATTGGTTTGATTCCCATGATACGGGGGAATAAATGAGTATGTTACGGGAATGTAAGGGGAATTATGGATTATAAATTTTATTATTATACTTATTATGTTCTAGATTTTAATTATGATTTGATTGATTTTATTTTAGGTGTCACTCATGACTACCCTTGTATATTTATTACACATGAATGTTTAATTTTTAAAGGGATAATCCTACTGAGTACTCCCAAGTTCTCACCACACTAAATCTAGCTCAGTGTTTGCAAGATACCTCATTGGAGTTTGGAGCTTCTATTTGGGTAGCTTGGATGGATTTGGTACATGAATTGGACTTTAGAGTTTTTATTGTATATATCTTCTTAATGTGATGTATTTGACATATAAATACCTTTTAGGTTGTGGAAAATTATTTATGAAATGAGAATTCTTATTGTTGATTGGTGGATCACCCCTTATCTCTTGTACTTAAATTCTTTTATTGAGGGTAATAACTCCGATTGTGTGTTTCATACCCTTTATTCTAGTTTCCACTTCGTGACCTATTAGAGGTGGGATTTAGGGGTCACTCCTCTTAATTTATAGATCTGGAGGGGTACTGGTGGAGGGGGTGGTGGTTGTGATAGAATGTTATCAGAGTTGATGGTTGATAGGTAGGATGAAGATCAGAGTTAGACATAGGTGTGGACTACATGAAATTGGCAGGGAAGTAGTGAAAATCAATAATAACATGTGATGTAGACCAAATATACTATCCATGACACATATATTTTGGTCCCTTTGTGATTTGACATAAGAACTTTAATAACCGACTAAAATGTTTAGGTAAAAGTGTTGTTGTTGGAGGGTAGAAATCATAGGGAGGTACATGCATCTTTTTCATTTGTCGTATTGGATTTTTCATCCTAGATCTCATGTGTATTTCTATGATTACACCACCATGATTTAGTTGTTGATGATTTATCATTTTCTATTAAACTGATTACATAACTTTGAAAGAAAGAGTAAAATGGTAAAGGAATTTGAATATGCTGCCCCAACTAACACCTTGTTGAAATTTTGATATGTTATTTCTATGCTTGTTATAACCTGTTTTATTTGAAATTTATTTCATTTATTTAATTACATAACATGTTGGAATATTTACATGATTCCTAGAAATGTTATTAATGAATTCTTATAGTGTCATATTGTGTAGTTACTGATTTTTTAAAACCTTCAAAACACAAGTTTTTCTTAATAGAACTCCTTTTTACAAACTGAAATGAAATGTTTTTGAACCATGATATCTTGATTTTCATGTAAGTTGATATGTCACGTGTTAACTTATACTTATAATATTCTATGAATTTATTCCAAGGATGAATCTTAGTCATTCATTTCTATGATTCATAGAAGATGAGAATCATGTTTAGTGTTAAAATATTTAAGTATTCCTGCATAAATAAACATGAATTTATTTTTGAGCATGGATAGTGTTTTGAACCATTGAAATTTTTATGTGTTACAATGAAAAATAATGTTTCCTTGAGAATCAATTCCCTTTTTTATTATTAGAATACATGGCATGTTGACTCTCTACTATATTGTTTAGAATTTTTATGAAAAAATTATTAAAAATAATCCATTAAGGACTTGAAACTTTTACTTGAGTGAAACTATTTATTCTTTCCAAGCACTACTACAAAACCGGAATTTAACAGTACTGGTATTTATCTATGCTAGAAAAAAGCACTCATAAATGGAATCTTTATTGGTACTAAAGAAAGAACTGATAAATTTAACCCTTTATCAATGCTTTTTTTAGAACTGATAAAGGCACCCTTTATCAATGCTATATTTTTAGCACTCATAAAGGAGTTCTTTATCAATGTTTTTTAGCACTAATAAATACCAACCTTTATCAGTGCTACAAAATCACTGATAAATATACCTTTTATCAGTGCTTTTTTAAAAGTTCTGATAAAAGTGTCCCGATATAATTAGAAAAACCTAACCTGTTGCGAACCCATCACAATATCAGAAGCTTTTCATGAAATCCACCAATTATCGGTACTCCTCCTCAGTGAATCAAAACTCGAATAAAAAAAACTCACTCGAATCACACAAACCCACTGCCTCTAGTTGCTTGAACATCATCTGACATATGCTGTTCAGTTACAGTTAGGGTTTATGAAGAAAACATAGAGATCTAGATTTAAGGGTCTTATATTTTCTTCAACCTATCAAGGTAGACCTGTGTTTTTCTTTTTAGGTTCTGATTTTATTTCTTTATTTTTCATTTCGAGATCTGGATCCAAGGGTTTCTGATTTTCCTTTGTAGGTTCGGATTTTCTTTATGTATTTGTGCTCCGGTTGTTGTATACTATTTTTCTTTTATTTATGATTCATTATTTTCTTGAATACTATTTTGGATATCTTGCTTTTGTATTTTTAAATTTTTTTTTTGAATCAATTTGCTTCACTATCTACATCTATATCCCTGCTTGCTCTGCAAGCTTAATTTTGTTGTTGTTTTGAATTCTTAGTGAATCACCTCTAGTCTATAGATAAACCAATTAAATAAATATTTATTCTAATGTATAAATAGTAGAGGTTTTTGATATAAAATCCTTAAATGAGTGAGCAAATTGATATAGAAAACCAATTCTCAGTCTGATGATGGTGCGAAGCAGAAACAAAAGATGATTTTATGAAATTCATATAAGGGAATTTATTTATTTAAATTATGTTTTAGTATTCTGGTGTAAGGGTTTTTCCTTAAAAAATTATTTTCTTATAATTGTGTTGTTTTATTTTAAGAGAAATCTTAGTAAGGGTGATACCATATTTATTTATTTTCTATGGATTTCTATTTTAAAAATTAGTATGGTGTTGTATTTATTTTAGTATGTTGTGATATTCTACTGTAAGGGTTGCATATATTTCTCAAAATTGTGTTGTTTTATTGCTTTATGCCAACTTCTTTATGGACCTCCCTAAAATCTCAAGGATGGGTCAATGAGTTTTAGATGGCCTCCCAAGAATCCTTAGGTTGCTACATCATTTGTTCTAAAAAATAGAATGAAAGTTATCAAATTCTATATATTAGAAATTATTTTTAGGTATTCATCATTTTAGGTCAATATATACATTTTAGGTCTATATATACATTTTAGTTCTATATATACATTTAATTAACAGTAATATAATTTCTACTTAAATAACCAATAAAATATTGTAAACTCATGTTACTTTCAAATTAATAAAATTAGGTAACTATATATACATTTTTTTGAAATAATTAAACTTTCCAAAATTTAAATAATTATATTTTATACACAATTACCTAGAATAATAATTATTTATAATTAATATAATTTAAAAATTATTATTAATAGTATATTTTTAGTTTCATTAGAAAAAATAGTATTATATATATATATATATAGAATAATATATTGTATATTTAAATAAATTTAAATATGATAAATAATACACACACACACACATATATATAGTTATTGATAGAGAAAAAAGTAGAAATATAATTTTATTACCTTGATTCCCTTACTTTACATTCATCAGCCTCCTCTCTCTAGGGGAACTTCTCTCCCCTAGAGCCTCATCCCTTAACCTCCAGAATAATACTTTTCTAACCTTCAACTAGTACTCTATCTTAGTACTTATACCCTCACCCTAACCGTAACAAACTCAATAATTACATATCTACCCTTAGGTAGTTATCCCAGCCCAAAAGTATGTAATCGCCTCTATATTTATAGAACTACCCTTAAGTAATTACCCCCAGCCTAATAGAAATAATTATATGGCTAAAGCCTCCCTTTGCCCCTTCTTTGATAAGTGTACAATAGAGGTGGCTGGTGCCCTGGCTGGTTATTTGGCCTCCCTTCTCTATCAATTATATTCAAATAAATTTACTAATATAATACATATATACATATATATAACATATATATATAATACTTAGGTAGATTCACTTTATTTATCTATGTATCGAATGAGGAGTGAACTCCATTTTATAGTTTTTGACAGTGGAAGGTGTGAACCCCATTTAAGTTTTTTGCCTATTGAGGTAAGTTTGAAAGAAGTACATGCCTCCATCGACCTATTTTTCCAATCATATAAAACCCTATATTTTTTTAATAAAATAAAACCTATTAAAAAAACCAAGTTTTATAAAAAAACATTATAAAAAATCCTAAACCAATTATTTTATTAAAGTTTTATTCAGATCCTTGTGGATAAATTCAAGGATAAAAATGAAATTAATTCATCATTAACTCTACCTACAAATCAAATCAAATAAATTAATTTTAGTAATATACACTCATCATCTGAAATTACACTATAGAAACCCAATACCCCCAGACTGCGTAGCACTACGGTTGCGTATTTTGATTCTTTCATCTCCACCCTCTCCATTTATTTCCCGTCCTTCACTCTATCATTTGTCTAGTTGTATAAATATTTTCTCTAGAAGTATTTGGTGTAAATGGAGGCGTTGATTTAATAACTAGTGATAATGGATTATTTCTCACAAATGGGAGGCATTGACCCTTTTAGAGAACATAATGAAGTACAATTGTGATCCTCATTAGGTTCATCTCCTGAACAGTTATTATTACATTTTATTTCCTTGATACTCATCACCCATCTCTTTTATGTTACTTGTACTACTCTGAGCATTAGTCATCCCATGGATTACTATTAGTTAGAGTATTTCAAGCAATATAGGTGAATGTCCACAAGATATAGAGGGTGTGTGTCAAAAAATAAAATTCAATGATAAATGTTTGGGAGATGAGCTGATGAGGATGAAATTGTCTATAACTTTCAACTTTGAATGAATTTAGAGGATAAAACTGACCATACTGGATAAATTATCCTCATCCTCCCCACTCATTGATTAATTGTTTAGCGATATCTATTTGTGTTTTTTTATCATCATTCTTGATTTACCATCAGTATATCCTTGTGGTAAACAATATTTGCACAATAAAATCATTATCCATATAATTAATGTATTGTTTCATATTTATGTTTAATTTATTTCTTTTTAGTATTACTAATATAATAATTTTTTTCCTGTACTTTTGTTTTATCCTACAACTGAGATAATGATAACATAGAAATGCGTCAAGAATATATACAACCATCAGGAAAAGGTAAATTCTTACTACTTATTTAATTAATTTTGATATCATTTTATCTACTATTTGTAAGTTAATTTACTTATCATTTTTATCTAATAATTATTAGTTTTTTTCACATATCTTTTGGGAAGTCATATTTTGCTTTCAACAATCTGCAAAATCCACAAAAGAGATAAAATTATTTTTTATTCCAATGTTTCCATGATTTATATTTTCTTTGAGTTTTTTTTTCAAACTTCCAAAACCACATATTGAGTTTATTTTCTTATCCTAAAAACCTTTCTCATTGTTTAAATCCTCTGCTCTTCTGACTTTCAATAATGAGGAAGGTTTTTCCACTAAGAACATCAAGTAAATATGCAATTTTGGAAGTTTGAAATAGAAAGACAATGGAATCATGGTAACATTGGAAATTAGGATTTTTTTTGAGACTTTGGGATGTTTAAGAATCAGCCACACCTCAATCCGACACATGGTGTGACCATTATGACTCTAAGTGATTCTTTTTATTTATAATTGACATTAATTTTAATAAAAAGCACAACTGACATACTCAACATTGAGAAAAAATATTCTTATTGTTTTTATACTTTAGGTAAATGATCCATAAGTCAGTTGAGACATATAGGAATTAGACACACCTCAATTCGACGCACGGTGTGATCACTATGACTCAATGTGTCCGTTATTAGTTTAAAATCTATAGTTTAGTTCCAAAAATATAACTCACTGAAAACAAAGAAAACACACTCATATTTTCTTGATAATTTAGGAAATAAATTCATAAGTCATTTGTGGCATGTAGGAATTGGTCTCACATCAAAATGATACACGATGTGATCGGTATAGGTCAAAATACGTGTTTCCAGTTTAAAATGACATTTTAGTAAAAAAACAAGTGACATACTCAAAACAAAGAAAACACATTCATATTATTTTGATACTTTAGGATAATGATCCATAAGTTATTTGAGATGTTTAGTAATCAACCATACCTAAATATGACGCACGGTGTGACCGGTATGACTCTGAGTACATCTTTATTTAAAAATGAAATCAATTTTAATAAAAAGTACAACTGACCTACTCAAAATTGATAAAACACATTTATATTGTTTTGGTACATTAGGAAAATGGTCCATAAGTCATTTTTGAGGTGTAGGAATCATCCTAACCTTAATACTATGCATGGTGTGCTTGATATGACTCAATGCATCCGTTATCAGTTTAAAATCAACAGTTCAGTTCAAAAAATGAGACTCACTAAAAATTGAGCAAACACACTCATATTTTCTTGATAATTTATGACATTTATTCATAATTCAATTTTGATATTTATGAATCAGTCTCATTTAAAACCAATACACGATGTGATCAGTATGATTCAGAGTGCATGTTTCCAGTTTAAAATGACATTTTCATAAAAAAGAAAAGTGATATACTCAAAACTGAGTAAACACATTCATATTGTTTTGATACTTTATGAAAATGATCCATAATTCATTTTGGATGTGTAAGAATTATCCTCACCTAAATCCGATGCATGGTGTGACCGATATGACTCAAAATGTGTCTTTTTATTTAAAATTGACATCAATTTTAGTAAAAAGGACAACTCACCTACTCAAAACCAAGCAAATGAATTCAGATTATTTTGATAATTTAGGAAAATTATCCATAATTCATTTTTAACATTTTGGAATTAGATACATCTAAATATGATACATGATGTTTTTAGTATGACTCAATGTGTTAGTTATGAGTTTAAAATCAACATCTAAGTTCAAAAAGTGCCACCCACTAAAAACCAATAAAACATGCTTGGATGATCTTTATAATTTAGGAAAATGATTCATAAGTCATTTTTGACATGTAGGAATCAGTATCATATCAAAACAACACAAGATATGACCAATATGAGTCAAATTTCATGTTTACAGTTTAAAATGACATTTTAGTAAAAACAATAAGTGACATACTCAAAACTGAGTAAACACTTTCTGATTTTTTTGATACTTTAGGAAAATGATCCATAAGTCATTTAAGATGTGTAAGAATTAGCCACAAATTAATTCGATGCACAGTGTGACCGATATTAATCCAAGTGCATTTTTCTATATATGATTATCATTTTAGTTTAAAGCATGCATCAAATCACCAAAACTGAGAAAATGAGCCTATATTGTTTTCTCTTCATTTAAATTCTGTATTTATAATTTATTTTTATGATTTCATGGTGTTTTTGGTGCTGTGGTGTGCTGTTACAACACACTACACTGGTGGGGCAGTGAGTTGTAGCAACACACTGCAGTATGCCCCTTTATCAGTGCTTATAGAAGCACTGATAAAGGAACCCTTTATCAATTCTTTTTTAGATCTGATAAAAGACTCAAGCTTTTAATATATCTCTAATAGTAACTGGTTCTCTAGCACTGATAAAGGAAATTTTTAGTATTATTAAAGGCCTGTTTTGTAGTAGTGAAGAATGGATATAGTTTTAGTATTGTGTGAAACATGATTACTGTGCCATGTACAATTTTTGAAATGTAAGTGATCATGTGTAAGGGTAACATGTGAATTTTTTTAATGTGGAATCATGTTTTATTATTAGTAAAATGTTTAAATAATGTTAACTTTTATAATAATCAACATGAAGTATGAAAATGAAAGTATGTGTAATTTTATTTTTTGTTATGAAAGCATGTTTCTTATGTGCTAAAATATTTAAGGAATATATATTTTGGACATGAATAACATTATTTATAATAAAATGTCATGTGAAAATTTTCATTTTAGTTTTAAAAAATGTATAAATGTTATTAAGCCCGAATGGCCTGAAGGCCTTCTTTTTTATTTTATTATGGATAATCCCCCTTTTAAGGGTTGAAGGGGAACCCGCACATGACTCGTAGGCCCAAGGCACAAGGCCCGACAAACCCACAATACATGACTCGAAGGCCCAGAGGCATACCATGCCCAATACATGACCCATAGGCCCAGCCCACTTGAACTACCCCTCCCCAGCTTCCTGCATCATTGATCACCTAGCTCCCCACCTTGTATTGCTGATCGGCTAGCATTTCCCCGTACAAAGATGCACGGTGCCTGGTCTCGATGGCGGCTACCACACCCTCTCATTCTTCCAATCCGATTAGCTCTGCATCTGGTGGCTGCTACTCCTGTTGCTCTGATCCTCTTCTAGGTCCTGTTTTGTGTGAACTGGGCTACTCTATGGTCTACGTGACCCAAAGGCCCTCTGACTCGAATGCCTTTGATGACCCGAAGGCCCTGGAGACCCGTAAGCCCAAACCGGTGGCCCGAAGGCCCAAATCGGGTGAATAGTTCCGGTTGCTACAGTACCGAACAGTAACTGCTACAATAACTGCTACAGTGATTGCTATAGTACTACTACAGCACCCCCAGAAATTCAACTCCACCCGGTTTTGAACCCAGGTCTCTTGGATTCCAAGAAGGAGCCCTTTCCACTCGGGTACGGACTCATTGGCTATAAACGTTATTAATGAAATGAGAAGTATGATGATTTCATTGAATTGTAACTTAATGAAGTTGAGTGTTGTATTTAATGTGTCATTTGATGAATGGTTTCCTTGGAATACTGATATGTTTTTGATGATTTTTTCACTATAAATTGGCATTCTAACTATTTTATAATATGAAATGTTTCCTTAATAGAACATAAGCCTTGAAATTATATGATGTTGTTAAAATTAGTGTGAAGTAATGATGTTTCTTGTTGTTGTGCAATGTAATTTTCATGATTAAATTTATGGAACCGCCTCCCATAAAAGGATAACCATTTACAGTTGGTAATGAAAGAGATTGTTTTTTTAAAATTCTGAAATTTGGTAATAATTTCTTTCTTTCAACACTTGATTCTTATAAAAAATAAAGAAAAGAGTGATTTCTTATTGTGATTTAATGTTGAGATTTTGTGATTGGATGAGTTACTCTTATGATAATTGTGTGGCCTTGACTTGGAGTTTTTGTGTATGGTTAAGATGATGATATGTTATGGGCAGTGGGGTTGTGATTGGTTGTTATATAATGTTTAATAAGGTATAAAATATGTGACATGGGTTGTGTGGTGTTATTCTTGATGGGGAGATCAGGGTGTGGATTGACGTGCTTCTTTTTTAATGTTGTTTTTCCTTGTGATATTGGTGTGATTTTTTTTGGTAATATGTTTTTCTTAAAAAATAGATGAATTATTTCACAAATTAATTTTTTTGCTACTCGTTTTAATGAAGGAATTTAATTTTTTTTAAAATGGTTTTTGGGAAATGGTATGTTTTAAAGAATTCTTGTGATTTATTGGTAAGTTTTTGTGTGGGTTTCAAGTAATTTTTTTCACGTTTTAAACTCTAAATTTGAAATATTTTGAGTGTTTTATATAAAGTTTTGGTTTCTACCTTGTTTTAAATAAATATTTAAAAATTTCTTAAAAATTATTTTTAGAAAAAGAATAAAGATTAAAACTAAATATATTATTGATTCAAAAACTTTTTTTGCATGAATTTTAAGGAACTATTTTCATGATTTTAAAATTTAAACATGAAATTTTATACTATGCTTCATGTTATTTTTTTAATCCATGATGGTTATGATTAGTTCTGATTGTCCCCACATGATTTTAATTGTTATGCAATATTTTTTCTAGGTATAAAAAATGAATATGAAACATGTGAAAACCAACATATGAATTAAAACATGATAATAAATTGATGAAAAAATTATTATGGTGTAAATTTTATAATTTTAATTTTATGATAAATTGATAATTACATGTGTATTGAACATGAAATGATCTCTAATTACCTTCTATTAAATGTTTCTTGAAAAAAAATTTGGTGATTACTCCTTGGATTTTCTGGTTAGATATTTACATTCCATGATGTTTCCTTAATCCTTAATTATAGATAATGAATACATTAATTTAAAAATAAAGGAAATGTTTTAGTTAACTGCTAGTGGATTATTGTTAATTATAGTTCGATTAATTTATAGCTGTTGTTTTCCTATTTGCCGTCTACTATATTGTTGGATATGATGAAACATGAAAATTATGAATATTTGATTTATGTTGTTGTTATAATGAATGCTATTATAATTTTTTGTGTGGATTTATAAAACCTATTCAAAATAGAATAAATAAATTTAAAATATTAATTAAGTGATAAAATTAATAAGTGGGAGTTGACTATGACCGGTCATTTAAACTTACCTCCTTGATTTCTTAATGTTGTCATGATAAAAAGTGAGGTGTGGAAGTTACTTAAATCACCTATAGGGAATGTTAGTAATGGTTTTTCCTAATTTTAGAGGTATCTCATATGGTTTCTAAGGGTTTTCTAAGAATTTCTATTATTCAAAGAGTTGTGGTCCATCTCTTTAATGGTGTGTTTATTCCATTTGAGAGGTATATATCCTATGACTGTTATGATTTGGGATTTTCCTATATTGATTCTGTTTGAAATCTTAGAGTGCGAGTCACTTGGGTTTAATATAATATAGTTAATGGATTCTTAATTTAATCTTCCAATAAACCATCTTCTTCCTCTGGGTTTTGTTTTAATTCTCAAGAATGAGAATTGTTTGAGTGGTATCTAATATAATTACCCATGTTTTTCATGATACAATTTTCATTTTTTTATTCTTGTATTTTGGGGAATCTAGGGATGTTTCCCTAGTTATTCATAGGTTTGGGAAGTTTTTTTTGTTTTAAATATTGTTCTAAAATGGCTTTGAAAATTTGTAAAATTGATTTTTATATTTTAAAAATAATCTAGGAATTTAAATTTTTTTTGTGATTATTGGGCTCTAAAATAATTTTTGGTTAAGTCTAGAACTACACTTATGCAACTCCTTTTCTTTAGAAGTTACTATTACACATTATATTTTTCCCAGATATACCCTTACATAACACCCATACCATGCATGATGGTCATTGTTCAAATATGATTATCCTTAACCGAGGCCCTACTGACCCTTACATAACTCTTGGATTTTTTTACTCTTATATGATAATATATATAGATACATTGGGGATATTACTCATTTTAAAAAAGGTAATACCTTCCCTATGTAAAGTTAATCTCTTTATGTGTAAAGGTATCCTGCCATTTTATTCTATTATTTAAATGTAATTGGAATTACCTTTACACAGACCTACTGATCTACATGAGTGTAGGTCTTGCACAAAAGTAGAGTTTCTATATTATTATCCATAGTAGTGTTATGAGGTGAGGAGGATGAGTTGGTATACATAGAAAGAGTGAATTCACTACACCATATCCCATTTTATGTTGGTTTTCTGAGAATAAAAAAACAACTCCCTGATGTAGAGGATCCCGCTGTAGTGACCAAAATAATTTAAATAAGAGAAATTACTACCATATAAATATGGGGAGTTGGACATTTTTTATTCTTTAATTTCATATCTTATTTGATTGAGGCCATTATTATTATTTCGAGCACCTCTATGATGACAAAGAGGCTTGTTCAGTTTTATCTATGAGAAAAGTTTGAACTATCTACCCAGTTAAAACTAATTTCCTTCTCTCAATCCCTTGGATGATTTTGGACTCTCTAAAGGTAATTTTCCATTCCTTTTATAACCTTACCATCTTGAATCATAATGATTTAATTCTCCTTTGATTTGAGGTATATTTTTTATTCTTTCCTTTGTTTCTTTTTTTTCTCCCCTATTATATGTTGGTATCATCTTCAGTGTGTAGTCTCTATGTATTTTTATCTATCCCTTGATGATAGATTTTATGTTTCTGGCTTGAGGAAGCTTCTTATGTCTTCATTGGTGTTCTAATTCGTCTCTCTTGTTGTGAAGTTTATTAGCTTCTTATGGTAGGGGATTTCTAGACTCATCTTCTGTCTTTTATAATAATATGCTTGATTATACCTGTTTTGATTCATTACAAAAAAGTTTTATTCTTCTAAAATATTTAATTATTTTTTAATGAGTGACCTTGGTTTACATGTATAGGGAAAGGATACATGAAACACACATTAAAAGAGAATGGAATTAATGAGGGAATGATAAAATGGAAGGTCAAACTTGGGATTTGGAAAAGAAGATTCATGTATTTTGTGATTTCTATATTGATTTATCTATATTTGATTCCTATTTAATTGGACACTGTGGTTTTAATAATGTTGTTATAAATATATTTTCACCTATAAAATCAAAAAACATTATAAAGTTGGTAATGAAGGAGGAAACTTATAGAATATGGGAATTGAGAAGTGTTACGATGTTATTGATGTTGTGGTGATATGTTTTCCATAACATGAGCACAATGGTCTATGAATAATAATGGTAAATTGGAAGGGAATTTGGAATTTTTAATTGATAGTGATAATTTAATAGAAAAAATGGTAATATAGAAAAAAAAATCATTTATTTCTAGTATAATGTCTAATGACTTATGAAAAAAATATGAAATTACAAGATGGGGATTTTAATAGGCTGTTAATAATTTGTTGATGGATATGAAATAAAAGGAAATGGATGGATGAATGGTTATCCTTTACTATGAATATAAGGATGGATTGATTATAAATGGGGTGTGTGGGAAGAACATAAGGATTTAAGGGAATGATTAAAATGATCCACGTGATGTTAATGTTTTTTCTAATGAGGTTGGATTGAATGAATAATAAAATCCAATGAGGTTGGAAATTGGTAAAAAATGGGGATAGAAGCAATGTAGAAATAAGTAATTGTTTTTTGTGTGGATTATTTTATTAAAGAATCTATTGTACCATGGTTGTTTTTTCTTTGTTTTAAAATGTGCTTCTTACTGTATGATTTTCATGTAACATCCCTAACCCAATACTTCACCGAGTGACTGAGATGGGTTGGCTAGGTGACCTTAGGCATGCCTTCCGGAATGCTAGAGGTTTCCAAATAGCAGTGAAGGTGTAAGGGATATAGTGGGGAGACTATACACTCTACAAATAAAATTATAATATAGTATAAAATAATAACATAGTATCAAAAATAATAGAAAAAAATATTCAACAACATGCATCCATAAAATAATAAAAAATAACTCAAAAAACTCAATAATAACGGGACCATGTATGATAAACTAAAAGTATCTAAATGACATTGAATATGAACAAATAGGGGTATAATCATAATCAATAAAGACTCCACAAATCTTGTTTCTGAACCCCATGTTGGTCCCTTATTCAATATCCAACCCATCAAGCAAGAAACAATCAACAATAAAGTCCCTTTCCCTTGTCCAAACCTGTATTCATGAAATATTTCTAAGTACCATACGGAGGATCTTAAAGGGTGTGAGTACAAATCAGTAGGTTGAAACCACTACGTATAAACAAATCTAGTCAGAGATATATAATACATGATATAAAGCAATAAACAAGGAATTAATTTAGTCAATTAATATAGAATATGAAATAAATATACCAAACCTCGAGCTCTGGGCTAACACCTAGGGTTAGTCAAACCCACTTCTAAAGAATTCCAAATATATCTAAGAATATTATGGAACCATTCCAGCCATAACCACAACCCTCCTAGGGTGTATCCCATAAAATAAAGAATAGGAGAACTAGGTAGAGCCCTATAATCATTAAAACATAACCGAGACATGCCCTATAATCATTAAAATATAACCTGGATAATCCCTATAAGAATCACAGCATAACCAAGCGCAAATCATAACACATTTCATCAAAATCTATTATGGTCAATTCATTAAATTACTAATTATCTATCCAGTTTCACTCTATAAGTTTGGGTTCCCAATTATCATCATAATTACATAAAATCCCATACCATTTATTGGTAGACCCCCAAGGTCATTAGCATGATAATTAACCAATTTTATTCTATGTGATCCTACCTCTGGAAATCACACCAATTTCACAAGTTATGTTAATTTATAATATTAATCCAATAATAATTCAATTTCTCAAGAAATTTCAAGGTTTGGTATGCCTATTGGGAGGCCATATGTCTCAATCTAAACACAAAAGGACCTAATAAATTTTAATGGGAGGTCTATACGTGTGTAACTCGTCGAACAAAAGAAAAATACATTTATTTTGGTCGCATGCATGGTATGTTGGTGCGGTCACACATATTGCACATACTAGGATAAACTTAAACATACAATTTAGGATAAGTTCTAGGCTACCCACCTCAAAGTGAAGAAGATGCGAAAAATCTACCGACATCAAGGATAACATTTGATCCCTTCTACATTACTTTTTTTGATGACCAGGAAATCCATCAACAAGGGTTCTCTAAGAGAAAACCAAAAAATGATAAGAATAAGAACTAAAAGGATTACCTTTAAACTCTAGGCTTAGAACACTAAGATTGGAAGGATCGGGTCACCATGATTTTATCCCAATAAATTATGGGTTTAATCCAATCAAAAGGAGGTACAAAAGCCTTTAAAATTATATTTGGGGTGCTTAGGGGTTATGGGGAAAAGATTGGGTCCAAATAGATTCAGAGGGGCTTGGGGGTATTTATAGACAGACCCTTAAAAATAGGATCATGAAACAACCCATAGAACATGCTGTAGAAATGCATGACACAAGGTATGCTATGGTTTATCCCAAGGAACCATGCCACAAACTCCCTTGGTTAAAGTGTGTCTGAGATCCATGATGATTACTACACCGTAGATCCTATAAACCTGGAGATATATTATGACATAGCTGAAGCAACCATGTCGCAACATTCCATATCCCTGAGATATGGCTACACCGCAGCTATCCTTCACACTATAGGGGTGTAAAAATTTAAAAAATGACCAAATTCCTCCTCAATTCCCTTACACTACAACCAACCTCTTCATGCCGCATCACCCAACCAACCTATGTTGTGGCTATCTTTCATGCTGTAGCTATTACAAAATTTTTAGTAGCTCATATTTTCCTCCTCCTAGAACCCTACGTTGAAACCAAAAGCTCCACGTTGTAGCTACCAAACTTATGAGGTAATCCTTAGATCCATGTCACAAAATCCTCTACAACTGAGAATTTCAGCACAAATCCCCTCTTTCCCTTTCCCAGAGCAACCAAGGTTTAATCAGACAAGAAAAAAAACTGGGTTAAAAAGGATAATAAAAAATTTAAAGAGGGACACATCCAGAAAAATACATGATCTTATAACCTCCCCACCATATAACATCCCATCCCTGAGCTAATCCAAGTATCACTATGGGGGTATCATCAAAAAATTTGTCCATTGTGCCCGCATGTGAGACTCCCTCTCCTAGGTCTACTCTATTCCATCCTTGTTATTTACATTGAAGATGTAGGAAAAATATAAATTCATTCATGTATTGTTTGGGTGTTGATGTATAGGGGTTGTGGGTGTAAAAAGACCTTTTCAAATTTATTATCTGACCAGACACCGAATGATTACTATCTTTAAATAATTCAATTTATGAACTTTTGTCTTGGATCTTGGTTGGACACCCTTATTGTGGATTATGAACCAATCATGATATTGAAAAAAAGTGAAAATGATGTTTTTTTAGTGCTTATGTACTCAAGAAATTTGGAATGCTCGTAACATAGAAGCACCTAAACTGGTAAAATATCTTGGAAAAACTTCCACAAAAAAATCTAGACCTTCAAAGGCTAAAAAATTTACAAGCCTCATCCCAAATGTTATAGGCTACATTGGTATGACAGTCGATTCAAGCATCTAGTAGCCACTAACTTATAAGGTAGTTTATGGTTTATATAAACAAAAAACTTTGTTACAAAAAATATAAGGAAAGATAAAGACAAACTTACTTAAATAAAGAAAGAAAAAAAATAAAGAGATAAAATATTTTAACGTGCTTCATCCCATGTTGGTTCCACGTTCATGGTGAGAATATAACCTCCTAGATTTTTTATTATGAAAAAAGAAAGTAATGATTATAAAGGGAATCATAGATAATAAATGATTATAGAAATGATTCGAGGAAGTAGACATGACTAAACCATGTGGAAATGATCGGAATTTTCATGTGGAGTTGGAAACCTACCTTATTAGATAAACTCAACCTATACATCCAAAGCATCAAAGGATGCACCAAAATAAAACAACAGAACCACAAAGTAAATGAAAAATTTCTTACAAATCTAGGTATCATTACCAAGACTTGGTTACTAGTGATGGGGTTTTCAGTTGCTTTAACCTGTTCAATTAAATTCTTATTTTTCTAAGAGTGTACCATAGTGGAACAACCTAGGTTCGATCATAAGGAGGCCGCTTATACGCACTGTATTTTCAATTGTCACTTTTATTATTTAACTAATATAAAACTAACTTATATAATATATATGGGGGGATTTGAAATTACGCATGAAATATAAATATTATATATAATAATGAAATGAAAACAAAATTATGTTATAATAAATAAAGGAGGCAATTGTTCTTGGAAGTTTATGGTGGTTGAAATAATTGTTTAAAAGAATTCTCAATATTCAATTCAATGTAGTGATCAAGACCTGTCACACTACACCTTATCAGTTGAAATGTCATTACCCCATATCGAGACCTCAGCATACAGGGTAATTCTATTCCTTAAGACAACTAGGATACCTCTTTTTTGACCATCACAATCAATGACATGATCCATCATATGCATGACAAAAATAATGAAGGGAAGGAAAATGATAAACAAGAAGAAGAATTCAGACGATAGTGAAAACGAGGTGACTGATCACATAATCAATTTAACCATCGATGAAATACATATAATTGAATAAAGAGATTATAAATTAATGAATAAGAAAATTCAATCGATCCACCATTAATTCTCTCAAGCAAGAGCCGATTTTAGTTCTCCATTTTTAATGGAGTTGAGAAGGGAACAATGGTGGGAGAACACATAAAATGGAAGAAGTGTGATATGAAGAAGAAGAATAAACTAATGTATACTAAAAATATAAAAAACAATTACAATAATAAAACTCATCCTCATCCCCTGAAAATGGATATATCATAAACTGGGAAAAGGGACACATATTTATAGGGAGAAGGGGTGAAGAATTCACACTCAAAACATTTAATCCAAAGGTTTACATGTGGATGTGCCATTAAATGACTGAATTGGTAATATATTTCTTCATAAATGTTGTTCCATAATGTCTTATACATTTTACCTCCAAATTTCAGCTTCATTGGATGTGGCTAGAAGGCGTTATTAATTTATTATTGGCGGTTTCTGTTTATGGACGCAGGTTCCATGAAGGTTCCTTCACAAATATGTCATTCAATGTCCCCCATAATTGATTCCAAACGACATGAAATTTATTGTGTGAACACTCTATTTAATCCTCATGCATATCCAAGTGGAATAACCTAATTTGGAAATGTGTATGCCGAATTGGGTTTCCGTTAGGAAGGTGGCATCCACACAGTCTGCTTGGAAAAATCTTTATTTTGATTGATTTATTTAGGCCACTAGATGCTCTAATCAGCCACTGGTCCAGAAGAAAAAGTTGAATGAAATAAAATAAAGGTTCCAAAAAAATTAGAATAAAATAATTTTGTAATATATTTTATGATAAATGACCAAAATACCCCTGTGATAAAAATATGTTAAAAATCTAGAATTAAGCCATTTTTGCATTTAAGCTCAAGATAACACAAAAACCTAAATATGTAACAATTGCCCATTAAATAACACTATGATGGGTTCATAAAAATTAAATTACAGTATAGAATATGGGAAAATATTAGCTTTATAAATCTCCCACACTCAAGCATTGCACTCTTGAGCAATTATCATATATTCAAATTAATATTTACACGATAATAAAAAACGAGAAAACATCCATGATCTTATCAAAAACAGAATTTCATCATGTCTCTTATATGAAAAACAATTTCCTTTCCTTTTAATTCCACACATTTTAATTTGTTCAACCTCATAAATACATCCATATCCTAATCACAACCTACCTCACATTGAATTTTATGTCACTCTTTACTCAAGAGAAATTAATTCTAGAGTTTTTCTCATACTTGGAATGTGAATGTATCACCATAGGCTTGTGAAAATTCTCATTTCTCCATAGCATGAAACATGAAAATGAATTAAATCATCAGGTCTTTAAATAAAGGTTCAAATAACTTTGTGAATTTGGGTTGGTGGGTAAATGATTTAAAAATTCAAGGTTAGAAAGAGAAGGTTTGAATCTTAGGTACAATTCATGAATAATCATGTGAAAACACAGGAAATTTCTCACTCAATCCTCCTTGAGAATTTGAAACACAACACCACCCCCATTTTTTTGACATGGGACATGATATAATAAATTATTTCAAGGTATTATATCATCCAATTTCTCCCTATTTTTTCATTATTTTTTTTGTAAAGATCCAGAAAGGCACAACTTTATTTCACTTCTTTTATATTTTTTTAAATCTCTAGAAAGGTACAACTTTTATTTTCTTTTTTTGAAGGAGATTCAAATAAGAAAAATTAAGAATAATGAAATCATGGTTCATGACCAATTATTTCAATCTCTATTGCCCAAAATGTTAACACACACCTCATACCACCCATCAATGAAACAAATCCCAATAAACGCACATGAAAGGCCCTTCCCCCACACTAAAACTTGAAATATCCATGTAATAATACTAAGAGAATGGGTAGGTAAGGATAAATCGGCTTGTAATACAGATTAAACCTATAAGGAAATTTATGGAATCTAAGGGATAAGGAAGGATAGATTTAAAGGTAGGTCTAAAGATAATATGTGGATAGAAAAATTAGTTCCTCAATCATATTAAAAAAATTTCATTGAATCCAAAGCTTTGAAAGATAAAAATCACAAATTCTGGTTCCCACAAAAAATCTAGGTTTACCTCAAGAAAGTGTGGGTATTAGGAGGGATATATCAAAATGGTTTAGAATACCTCACAGGATGGGAAAAATATTTTAGTTAGTGTTTTATGGGCATGGATTTCCAAAATTAGTTAAACTCATAAAAATTATAGAAAATCCAATTCAAAGAAAATATTTCCACATAAAAAATCATTTAAAATCCAATTTTCAAAAAATCATTTCAATTTTCTCAAAATTAATTAATTTGTAAAAAATGATAAGAATATTCATTAAATATCAAGGTTCCTAAAAAATGAAAACCAAAAGAAGAATGAAAGAACACAAAAACAACTAATTCGGTCAACACTCCCCCAACACTTAAATTTCACTACCCTTCATTTCATCTTGACAAAATATAAATAAGGGCAGAAAAACTAAAGAGAAGGAAAGACTCAACCTGACTTTATTTTTCTGCGGTACCATTGAGTTAAGATCTTGGATGCTATAACTTCTTTCTATAAAGAAATAAATAATTAAATTCATTAGAAAAATAAAAAAATAAAAAAAAGTAAAGGGGAGGGATAATGCTTGGTTTGACCCCCAAATTGGTGATAGGTTTTTACTACCCCTAATCAGGCAGTTATAGTGGGTCAACCCCAATCCGAAGGTGGATGGAGTTTCTTGCTTATAAACCACCACAAATTATTTCTACTGACATCCATCAGTGGATTCCATAAGTGAGAACCCCTAAAGAAAAGAAAAATATCCCCAACCCCTAGAAGAGATGAAAAATAGAATTTGAGATTAAGAGGGGTGGGAAAAGGATAAAGGGGTGCTCCCTAGTTTGTTCATGTGGAGGAGTGGTGTCCACTAGTGGTAGAGATAGTAGACCAAGATGTGACTTCTCTTATGGTTTAGGATATTCAATTGGTTCTTCATGGATTTCTTCTATTGTTCCATGATCCTCATTTGCACCAATGCACAACTTGACTGGATCCTCCATTCTCCCCTCAACATGAGGACCTTCTTCTTCTTCATCTAGATCTTGCAGTAGTAATGTTGAATCTAAAATATATTCACAAGTGACATTAGTTTTCAATTCAGAATCAACTAAATTTGAATAAAAAAGGCTCAGAAATTAAATCTCCCTCATAAATTTTAGCTTCAGGCTCATTTTCTTCATGTAAGGTAGCTGGGAACTCATTTTTTGGAGAGGGAATTGGATCTTAAAGACTTTATTCAACCTATCTAATTTCTTCTTGAAATATTTGTGGAACAAGATTTTCATTCTCATCACCTTGTCTTTTTTGTTGTTCCATCCATAAGACTTTGACATCTTTAACTTGGGCGGCCAGCGATGCCGTCATCTTGCTTGCTTTTTCCAGCATTCTTGAATTCTCTTCAATTATCAAGGAATTTTCTTAAAATTTTTGTTCATTTTTTGAAATTTGAATTTTGAAAAATTCCTACCTGCTATACATGTTAGTAATAGGCCATGCATATGAAAAATTACTAGAATAATCCATGACCTAAAGAATAATATGCAATGAAATCTTTTTTTTTTGAATTTTGATTTTTTTTGAAAAATAATGTGTACAAGCTCTTGGCCTCCCCGACAACGGCACCAATTTGATGATGATGTTTTCAGTAACTTTACCCTATTCAATTAAATTATTATTTTCTTAAGAGTGTACCATAGTGGCACAACCTGTGGTTGATCAGAAGGAGGCTTCTTATACACACTGTATTTTCAATTTCCACTTTTATTATTTAACTAATATAAAACTAACTTATATAATATATATGGGGGGATTTGAAATTATACATGAAATATAAATATTATATATAATAATTCAATGAAAAAAAATTATGTTATAATAAATAAAGGAGGAAATTGTTCTTGGGATTTTATGGTGGTTGAAATCATTGTTTAAAAGAATTCTCAATATTCAATTCAATGTAGTGATCAAGACCTGTCACACTACACCTTCTTGTTTGAAATGTCATTACCCCACATCGAGACCTTAGAATATGGGGAAATTATCTTCCTTAATAAAACTAGGATACCTCTTTTTTGACCATCAAAATCAATGACATGTTCCACTGTATGCACGACAAAAATAATGAAGGGAAAGAAAATGATAAACAAGAAGAAGAATTCAGACGATAGTGAAAACGAGGTGACCGATCACATAATCAATTTAACTATCAAAAAAATACATAGAATTGAATAAATATATTAGAAATTAATGAATAAGAAAACTCAATTGATCCACCATTCCCTCCCTCGAACAAGAGCCGATTTTAGTTCTCCATTTTTAATGGAGTTGAGAAGGGAACAATAGTGGGAGAACACATAAAATGGAAGCAATGAGATATGAAGAAGAAGAATAAACTAATTTATATTAAAAATATAAAAAAAATTAAAATAATAAAACTCATACTCAACCCCTAAAAATGGATATCTCATAAACCGGGAAAAGGGAAACATATTTATAGGGAGAAGGGGTGAAGAATTCATACTCAAAACATTTAATCTGAAAGTTTATGCATGTATGTGCCATTAAATGAGCTAATTGGTAATAGGTTTCTTCATAAATGTTGTTACATAATGTATTCTCCGTTTCCCTACAAATTTAAACTTCATTGGACGTGGATACAAGGATTTATTAATTTATTATTGGTGGTTTCTGATTCTGGACGCAAGTTCCAGGAAGGTTCTTTCACAAATATGTTGTTCAATGTCCCCCATAATGGATTCCAAACGATATGAAATTTATTGTGTGAATGATCCATTTAATACTAGTGAATATAAAAGTAGAATCACCTAATTTGGAGGTGTGTATACCTAATTGGGTTTCTATTATGTAGGTGGGGTCCACGCAGTCCGCCCGGAAAAATCTTCATCTTGATTGATTTTTTTAGGCCACTAGATGCACCAATCAGACCTTGGTCTAGAAGAAAAAGATGAATGAAATAAAATAAAGGTTCCAAAAAAATTAGAATCACAAAATTTGGTAAAATATTTTATGAGAAATGGCCAAAGTACCCCTATGATAAAAAACTGTTAAAAATCCAGAATTAAGCCATTTTTTCATTTAAGCTCAAGATAACACAAAAACTTAAATATGTAATAATTGCCCATTAAATAAATCTATGGTGGGTTCATAAAAATTTAATTACAGTATGAAATATGTGAAAATATTATCTTCATCAATCCCCCAAACTTAATCATTGCACTCCTGAGAAATTATCATATATTCAAATCAAAATTTACACGACAATCAAAAATGAGAAACATCCACGATCTTATCAAAAACAAAATTTAGTCATGTCTATTCTATGAAAAAAAATTCTTTTCCTTTTAATTCCACACATTTTAATTTGTTCAACCTCATAAATCCATCCATGGACCAATCACAACCTACCTCACAATGAATTTTATGTCACTCTTTACTCAAGAGAAATTAATTTTGGAGTTATGCTCATATTTGGAATGTGCATGTATCACCATTGGCTTGTGACAATTCTCATTTCTCCACAGCGTGAAACATTAAAATGAATTAAATCATGAGGGATTTAAATAACGGTTCAAATGACTTTGTGGCTTTGGGTTGGTGGGTAAATGATTTAAAAATTCAAGGCTAGAAAGAGAAGGTTTGACTCTTAGGTACAATACATGAATAATTAAGTGAAAACATAGGAAATTCCTCACTCAATCCCCCTTGAGAATTTAAAACACAACACCACCCCCATTTTTTTACATAGGAAATGAACCAATAAATTATTTCGAGGCATTATATCATCCAATTTCTCCCCATATTTTCATTATTTTTTTTTGTAAAGCTCCATAAAAGGCACAACTTTATTTCACTTTTTATATATATTTTTTAAAGCTCCAGAAAAGCACAAATTTTATTTTTTTTGAAGGAGAACCGAATAAGACAAATGAAGAATAATTAAATGATGGATCATGTACAATTATTCCAATCTCTATTGCCGAAAATGTTGATGCACACCTCACACCACCCATCAATGAAATGCATCCCAATAAACGCACACGAAAGGCCCTTCCCCCACACTAAAAATTGAAATATCCATGCAATAATACCAAGAGAATGGGTAGGTAAAGATAAATTGGCTTTTAATGTGTCTTAAACCTATAAGTCAATTCATGTAATCTAAGAGATAATGAAGGATAGATGTAAAGGAAAGTCTAAGGATAATATGTGGATAGCCAAATTAGTGCCTCAATCATATTAAAAACATTTCATTGAATCCAAAGCTTTGAAAGATAAAAATTACAAATTATAGTTCTTACACAAAATCTAAGTTTCCCTCAAGAAAGTGTGGGTATTAGGATGAATATATCAAAATGGTTTAGAATACCTCACAGGACGAGAAAAATATTTTAGTCAGTGTTTGATGGGCATGGATTTCAAAAATCAGTTAAACTCATAAAAATGATAGAAAATTCAATTCAAAGAAAATATTTTCACATCAATAATCATTTAAAATATATTTTTTTTTTCAAAAAATCATTTCAATTTTCTCAAAATTAATCAATGTGTAAAAATCGATAAGAATATTCCTTAAATCTCAAGGTTCCTAAAAAATGAAAACAAAAAAAATAATAAAATCACACAAAAAAACTAATTAGGTCGACACTCACCCCACACTTAAATTTCACTACCCTTCATTTCAGCTTGAAAAAATATAAATAAGGGTAGAAAAACTAAAGAGAAAGAAAGACTCAACCTGACTTTATTTTTCAGTGGCACCATTGAGTTAAACTCCTAGATGCTAACACTTCTTCCTACAAATCAATAAATAATTAAATGCATTAGAAAAATAAAAAAATAAAAAAAGGTAAAGGGGAGGGATAATGCTTGGTTTGACCCCCAAACAGGTGCTAGGTTTTTACTACCCCTAGTTAGGTAGTTACAGTGGGTTAACCCCAATCCGAAGGTGGATGGGGTTTCTTTCTTAGAAACCACCACAAATTATTTCTACCAACATCTGTCAGTGGATGCCATAAGTGAGAACCCCCAAAGAAAAGAAAAATATTCCCAACCCCTAGAAGAGATGAAAAATAGAATTTGAGATTAAGAGGGGGAGGGAAAATGATAAAGGGGTGCTCCCTGGTTTATTCATATGGAGGAGTGGTGTCCACTAGTGGTAAAGATACTAGACCAAGATGTGACTTATCTTTTGGTTTAGGATCTTCAATTTATTCTTCATGGATTTCTTCTATTGTGATATTATCCTCATTTGCACCAATGCACAACTTGACTGGATCCTCTATTCTCCCATCAACATGAGGAGCTTCTTCTTCTTCATCCAGAGCCTAAAGTAGTGATGTTGAATCTACAATATATTCACAAGGGAGATTAGTTTTAAATTTAGAATCAACTAAATTTGAATAAAAAATGCTCAGAAATTAAATCTCCCTCATAAATTTCAACTTCATGCTCATTTTCTTCATGCAAGGCAGTTGGGAACTAATTTTTTGGAGAGGGAATTGGATCTTCAATAACTTCTTCAACCTCTCTAATTTCTTCTTGAAATATAGGTGGAACAAACTTTTCATTCTCATCATCTTGTCTTTGTTGTTGTTCCATCCATAAGACTTTAATATCTTCAACTTGGGTTTCCAGTGATGCTACCATCTTGCTTGCTTTTTCCAACATTCTCAAATTCTCTTGAACTATCAAGGAATTTTCTTGAAATTGTTGTAAATTTTGTGAAATTTGAATTTAGAAAAATTCATCTCTGTGATACATGTCAGTAATAGGTCATGAATATGAAGAATTAATAGAATAATCCATGATCTAAAGAATAATATGCAATGAAATATATTTTTTCTTCTGAATTTTGATTTTTTTTTAAAGAAAATGTGTACAAGCTCTTGGACTCCCCAACAACAGTGCCAAATTGATGATGGGGTTTTTAGTTGCTTTACCCTGTTCAATTAAATTATTATTTTCCTTATAGTGTGTCATAGTGGCACAACCTAGGGTTGATCACAAGGAGGCCTCTTATACATACTGTATTTTCAATTTTCACTTTTATTATTTAACTAATATAAAACTAACTTATATAATATATATGGGGGGATTTGAAATTATGCCTGAAATATAAATATTATATATAATAATTCAATGAAAACAAAATTATTTTATAAGAAAGAAAGGAGGCAATTGTTCTTGGGAGTTTATGGTGGTTGAAATCATTGTTTAAAAGAATTCTCAATATTCAATTCAATGTAGTGATCAAGACCTGTCACACTACACCTTCTCGTTTGAAATGTCATTACCCCATACCAAGACCTCAACATACATGGTAATTATATTACTTAAGAAAACTAGGATACCTCTTTTTTAACCATCAAAATCAATGACATTCTCCACCGTATGCACGACAAAAATAATGAAGGGAAGGAAAATGATAAACAAGAAGAAGAATTCAGACGATAGTGATTTCAAGGAAACCGATCACATAATCAATTTAACCATTGCCAAAATACATAGAATTGAATAAATAGATTATAAATTAATGAATAAGAAAACTCAATCGATCCACCATTCCCTCCCTTTAAGAAGAGTCGATTTTAGTTCTCCATTTTTAATGGAGTTGAGAAGGGCACAATTGTGGGAGAACACATAAATTGGAAGAAGTGAGATATGATGAAGAAGAATAAAATAATGTATATTAAAAATATAAAAAACAATTACAATAATAAAACTAATCCTAAACCCATGAAAATGGCTATCTCATAAACTGGGAAAATGGACACATATTTATAGGGAGAAGGGGTGAAGAATTCACACTCAAAAAATTTAATCTGAAAGTTTACGCATGGATATGCCATTAAATGACCTAATTGGTAATAGTTTTAATCATAAATGTTGTTCCATAATTTCTTCTTTGTTTTCCATCCAAATTTCAGCTTCATTGGATGCCGATAGAAGGCGTTATTAATTTTTTATTGGCGGTTTCTGTTTCTGAACGCAGGTTCCAGGAAAGTTCCTTCACAAATATGTCATTCAATGTCACCCATAATGGATTAAAAATGCCATGAAATTTATTTTATGAACTCTGAATTTAATTATAGTGCATCTCTAAGTGAAATCACCTAATTTTGAGGTTTGTAGACCAAATTGGGTTTCTGTTATGAAGGTGGTGTTCACGCAGTCTGCCCGGAAAAATCTTCATCTTGATTGATTTTTTAGGCCACTAGATGCTCCAATAATTCCCTGGTCCAGAAGACAAAGTTGAAGGAAATAAAAATAAAGGTTCTAAAAAAATTATAATCACAAAATTTGGTAACATATTTTATGATAAATGACTAAAATACCCCTGTGATAAAAAACTGTTAAAAATCCAGAATTAATCCATTTTTACATTTAAGCTCAAGATAACACAAAAACCTAAATATGTAGAAATTTACCATTAAATAATACTATGGTGGGTTCATAAACATTGAATTACAATATAAAATACATGAAAATATTAGCTTCATCAGTTACAGTTGAAGTTAATCGATATGTAGCATCCAACTCCGCTTTATGTCAGGTGATCATCCTGCTCTAAGAACCGAACATGCCTCCTATGATCTCCACTAGATCATTCCTCAGTGATAAAGAAGTGAGTATCATTATTTAAAAATAAAAATGAAGAGAGGTATGGCCTCAGATCAAGGTCCTCCCTCCATCTCTCCCTTTCAGCTTTCTCTCTCTTTGTGAACTAGGAGTTCTCTCTAAAATCAAAAAACTCAACAACCTATATCACAACCAAAAGGATCAAGGAAATCATAATATAAAGAAGGAATATAACACCCTAATATTTTATGAAATATATTTTTTTAATAAATTTAATTTTTCGATATCTTGTGCTATATGCAACACTAAGTTCTAACGAACCGCAATATACTATTCATATTACAATTTAACATGACCATTATGGAATAGACATTAAACTTGGTGGTATGAACAGGAATGAACAAGTTTTAAATATTAAGTATAATTGTCTTATATAAAGAAAATATATTGACAAAAAATTACTTAATTTTTGGTAAAGTCTATTTCAAAAATTCTATTTTCTCAAAAAATGCTTTTATTATTTTTTTTGTGAAAAAATAATAGAAGTAATTTTTGAAACTTATAGGAATATTATTTGACAAAATGAACTTTATTTTTTTAATCAACATTTAAAAACTATGTTAGGGTGAGTTTTTGAGATTTTTCAAAAAAGATTAATTTTTTGATGAATAATGAAAAATACTAGTTTTTATTGAAAACTAAAATTTCATTTAAAGAATTTATAAGGTCAAAGATTATTTTAAAATGGTTTTAAAAGTAAAATTAGTTCAGTTATATTATAATTAAACCAATATAGGACATTTTAATTAATTTCATATTTGATATTTTTTTATATTTTTGAAACTTTTCTCTTTCGAAAACAGCATTTCATCACGTCTGTGGATTTAATTCTAAATTAAATTATTCCAAATTTGTGAATTAAAATTTTAAAAATGTATTAAATATTTGGAATAATTATAATTAATATTATATAATAATCCCAACTTAATTTTTGAACATAATGAATAGTGAAACCATTAAAAATTAATTACCACATTTAAGGTTAAAACGAGTTTACCAAGGGGTTAAACTAAAATGATAAGGGATAAAATGACCTAGAAACTTGTCTAAAACTCATTTTATGAACATATTTAGATCTTATTACCTATAAGATTTGATAATGACTCATTTTTTATCCTTTTATCATGTGAAAAATATTGGTACACTTTATTCTTTTAAAAACTTCCATGTGTGTCCTCTCCTCCACTTATAACAGGCCACCCCCTATCCTCTCTTATTCACACTTTAAAAACACATTATTTATTCCAATAACTACCCAAATAACTTCCTTAATCCCATAAAATCATCCTATAATCCTTTTTTTATTATAAATTCATCCTAGATAGGATTTTGGTTAAAGCCTAAAGAAGTTTTCCGAAGAAGAGGTAACGTCCTTAACCGAGTGTTTTATTTTATTTCTCCTTCCACCTCCTTCAAATATTATTAAACCATTATGATATAATAACCAAATTATATTTTATATAATTAATTTTTTTATGTTAATGTAATTACCTACAACCATCTCCTCCTCCCTCAAATGGGAAATGAAATCGTTGATCGTGTGTACGACAAACTACCGCCTTGTAAACCAACACAATTCATTTTCCATCACCACTTATTACGGATGTATATAATGATTATATATTATATTTATGATATAATTATTCTTTGTAATTATAATATAACATATACTTTCTTACTTTCTGTAGGTAATACAATAACATCGCTCGTGTGTACAGCGGACTGCCACCTCACGAAGCCATGTGAATTGTTTTTCACTTACGCTTTACTTGAAAGTTAATAAGGATTAATTTTATATTGATATATGATATTTATAAAATATTAATAATTATAGAAAATAAATATATCATATAATTTATTACCTTACCATCCATTTAATAAATGATACGTTGTTCATGTGTATGGAGGACTACCGCCTCATGAAGCGATGTGATTCATTTTTCACCAACATTTTACATGGAAGGTAATAAAATATAAAATTAATGAATATATGTGATATATATGACATAATAATTACTATGGAAATTTTATATATTATTTACCTTACTTTATTTCAATCCATCAAGAAAATTTAAACAACACTCATGTGTACATATAGTTTATCATCTCCATGAATGGTGTAACTCATTTTCTATATATAAATTTAAGGGATTAAGATAAATACATATATAATGAATATATATGATATTTATATCATGGTTAAAAAAATTTAGATGATGGAACCATGATAAAAATAAAATGATAAAAATTTACAAACCAAAACATCATGAAAAATGAAGCAATCATTACCCAAAACGTGATTTTAACAAGAAATTATTGATAAAAAGGAAATAAAAAGTTATAATTAAATCATATATAGTATTATAAATATGATTATAGTTTTTTAATATATTTATAATAACTTATAATTGTTATACATGAGTTTCAAACATGTACTAAGGAAGTTGATACTTAAAGTAATAGATTTTTGTCTCAAATTACCTTCTTTAGACATAAGATATGTTATGAACCTATCTTCTTTTATGAGGCATATATACTGCCATTTGATATGTTATATCATGAATATAATTATTTTCATGATATTTAAAGTTTTATTTTATGTTGATCTTTAATTATTCTTTTGATTCAAAAGATACCAAAGTGGTAAATATTTTATGTTACAATCTCATAATTTATCAGGATTGTTTATGATTATGTTTCCAATGATGAAACCTTATGATCTATCACTCAATAAAATAATTTATTTTATTCACATATGTTGATTTCTTTAGATTTAATTTTTTCCTTTTGTTTTCCTCTTTTTAAGTACTCAAGGGATTAAAAATATGTTTTTAAGAAAAAATGATTTTATTTCTCTCTTCGGTTGAAAATGATTTTTCTTCCATATAAATGCTTAAAAAAAATGTTTTAAAGATGTTTTTACAAATATATAAAGATTTTTTAAAGTAATTTATACCCTTGTTTTAATTTTCATGATTTGTTTAAAAGGAACCTTATTTTCATTCACTGAAGGAGGTGTTTTTGACTTTTACAAAAATGTGAAAAGAATATTTGTTTTAAAGTGTAAGACATAAAAAAAATTCCACCTTCATGAACACTCAGTGTTTTATAGGTAAAATTAAAAGTTTCCAAGATTATTTTAAAAGAAATTTTTTTCTTTAATATTTGGTATGTTTTTAGATTTTAAAAAAGTGTTTTCAAAATTGAAAGGATACTTTCCTCAAGAAAGTTTTAATGTTTTTTTATGGAATTTATATTCATCCACACCAACACCTTTGGTGTTTCATATGTTTTACTGGTTATGTTATCTAGCTATACCATACTTATTATTTATATGGATGCTTTATGATTATGATGAATAGATTTTTATGAAACCTAATTCTTTTCCTTATATTATGCTATGTTTAAATGTATATGAAACCCATTTCTTTTCCATGATTTATGATTATGATGTAATGATTATGAAACCCATTTATTTTCATAGGTTATGATATGATGAATGTGTTATGATCATATGTCACACATTGGTATTATTTTCATTATGTGAAGTGTGGGACCTATATCTCCCTCTAATGAATTAGGTAAAGATATAAATCACATGAGATAAATATAACTAGAATGGAGAGTGAACCCTATCCAGTAAGGGACTTTGTCCACTATGGTAGTTATGGGAGTGAAATTTGACTACTAATATTATTTGGGGGGTGAAACCATTCCACTTTTATATCCTTAGAAATTATCCTTTACTATTATGTAAATTATTTTATATTCTTATTTGTATGCTACAATTCCATGTCTTATGTCAATATTATGCTCTCATGGAGCATGTTCTTTAATTTCCTTATGATTAATGTCTTATGAACCACAAATATTTATTCCATGACTCAATATCTCGATATTTGATATGTAGGATATGATTTTCATATGTTATTATCATATTATAATACCCTTATTCTCACGTTATGTTTACGCATTTCCCTTGTTTACCCTTAATGAGCATATGATCTCACCATTTCTTATGTTTCTTTTCCCCAAGTTAGGATGATAAGTATTATATGTGATGTGTTTAATATGGGTTCTAGTTACGAGGAACTAAGTTGGATATGATATAGAAATCTTATGAACCATTTGTTTATGTTTCAAATTTTCTAAAGGAACTATACCTTTACGACCCTCAAGCATGTGTTTGTTTAATGTAATGAATGTTTATAAAAAAAGATGTAATATCTATGAATAAAAATCTTGGGTTGTTATAGTTGGTATCATATAATAGCTTTAGTTAACCCTTGGAAAATAAGATGATAAACCTTTAGTGAGAACACTTAGGATAAGCCTATGTATAGGTTAACTTCCTAAAGTTTTGGTAAAGAGATTATGTGGTTTACCTAGAAATATATCCTTTTCCAGATACTATAAGTGGAAATAGTTCTAGAAAAAATGTACCTAGGGGTAATAACCCCCAAAAAGGCACATCGACATTGACTCAAGTGTTACCTGATACATGATAATGGACCTTATTGTGCGCCTATTTTGACACTCTTGGGGGATATTCTTTGTTTAATTTACATTTTCTTTAAAACTATCATAAATAATTTGAATAGATAATGAACATGAATAACATAGGTCAAATATTATGTGTCACAGATTTAAAAGAAGGTGTATTCATTTTGACATCCTATAAATGATTTTTAATGGCTATGTTTTTTCCCACTATGATTATTATTGCTCACACTATTCTTTTTTGGTTCTAATCAATGGCTAGAACCTGAAGAAACTATGTTAATGATAAATTAAATATAAAATTCAGTTATTTTCCTCCTGAGAAAATAATTTTATGGGATATGGAATGAAAAATATCATTACTACGCTCCACGCAAATTTCTCAAGCAATGAATCATGATGAACATCCAAACGAGAAAAGGAGGTAATTCCATTATGTTGTTCCCTTCATGAGGAAACATCCACCATATTTTAGTGCTTTTATTGATCTTATGGTTTCTAAGAAATGGATAAATACCAATAAAAATTTATTTTCCATTATTCAGTGATTAGAACTTGAAAATTTCATTTTGGTTGTCTATCATTTCGAAGGGGAAGTATATCAATGGTGGACTCTCATCAAGAATACAAGGAAAAAAGATGAAATTAACTTTATATAGTGGGATAAGTTTAAGATCTTATTTTTTAATAAGTAATTCCATCAAATTATTCATATGAAAATAGAGAAATGATTTTTTGAGATAAATTATAAGGATTATGAATCCTTTGTTATATATGAGACATATTTTACAAGACTTGTGAGGTACGCTTATGGAATTATCATCCAACCTGAAAGAAAGGTTTATTAATTCTTCATTTGATTAAAACAAAGTCTCCAATGGGCATTATCCATAAGGGACTTCAACAATCATGAAGAAATCATTTGATGTGTCTCAATGTATAAATGGAGATTATAGTTATACATAAATCACATGGTTTTGTTAAGAAAAGAAATATAGATTTTAAGGGAAACACTAAAAACCATGGAGAGAAGAAGATTAGATTTCCTTTATGCCCTAAGTGTATCAGGAAACATGGAGGAAACTATCATTAGAGGAATGGTAAGTTTGTAAGGGAAGATCATTAGGTAATAAAATTTTAAAGTGATGGGAAGAAGTTAACTAATGATATGAATAGAGAGAAAGTTCCATAGAATGCACCACCCAACCTCCAGTGTTTCAAATGAATGGAGTATGTTCTCTATGCTAACCAGTTCAAAAAAACAAAGGTTAATAATTATGATTGATGTTAGAAACCTCTTAAATCAAGGGACAAGGGGAAATATCATGCTATCACTATTTCTGATTAGGGGTGCAATAATGATGTGGTGAAAAGTAAACTTACCATCCAATCTATAACTGCTAATGTATTATTTGACTTTGGATCTAACCATTATTTTATATATGAATAATTTTATAATGGTATAAATTTTCCAACCATGTGGTTAGATATATAATTAGCAGTGAAAACCCCTAATGGCATGATGATCGCACCTCAAGTATATAATCCCTCTCTGATTGAAGTTTTTCATAATGGGATTCTTGAAAATATTTTCATTCTTCCTCTGGTTGAATTTGATATTATCTTAGGCATGGATTGAATTTCTCTACATAAATTCCATATAAATTTTCAATAAAGGGAAGTCACATTTGATATTCTAAAACAACCTATGACCGTATAATATTTTGAGGATAAATATGAACTTCCGATGGAAATCACATATATTGTACAAGTTTTGATTCCTATTTAAAAGGGGAATTTATTTCAGATGGTTGGGGAGAAATTAAAGATCTATGATATGCCTATTATGTAGGAGTTTTTTTATGTATTTCTAGAATATTTTCCCAATCTTCCACTAAATCATGAAGTTGAGCTTTCAATATAACTCATACATGGTTCCACACCTATTTCAAAGAATCTCTATAAAATGAACCAGATTGAGTTGTAGGAATTGAAGAAGAAATTCCAAGAGAATATTATTAAGGGATTCATTTGGAAAATTGTGTCACCTTGGGGTGAACCCTTTATATTTTTCAAAAATAAATATGGATCAATGCAAATTTTAATTGATTATTGGGATTTGAACAAGATCACAATCAAGAACAAGTATCATCTACCTCGTATTGATGACTTGTTTGATGAACTGCATGGAGATAAATAATTTTATAATATTGACCTTCATTTTGGATATCATCAATTGAGGGTTAATAAAGAGGATATTCCCAATACATCTTTTCATACAAGGTATGTACACTATTAGTATATAGTGATCCCATTGGATCTTACTAATTCCCTTGCTATCTTCATGGATTTAATGAATAGAGTATTTAGAGATTACCATGATTAGTTTGTGGAAGTATTTATAGACAATATTCTTATATATTCAAAGAGAAAGGAAGAGCATGAAGATCACTTGAGAATTACACTGAATACCCAAAGGAAGGAGAAGTTGTATGAAAAATTTACAAAGTGTGAATTTTGGATATAAGATGTTTCATTTTTGGGTCATATAATATCAAGTGAGGGTATATCAGTGGATTCATCAAAGATGGATGCTATTGATTATTAGCCTAGAACAACCATAGTGACTAAGATATGATGTTTTATTGGTTTGGTTGGATATTATTGATGGTTTGTGGATAATTTCTCATGACTATCTAATCCACTCACCAAGTTAACTCGAAAGGGAGCCAAGTTCCTTTAGATAGATGAATGCGAGGAAAATTTCAAGTAACTAAAGGGAATGTTAGTCAGTGCACTTCGTCTTAAATTACCCTATAGTGAATAAGGGTTTTTTAATATTTAGTGATACATCCAAGAAGTTATTGGGATGAATTATTATGAATAATGACATGGTTATCGCTTATTGCTTATGAAAATTGAAGGTTCATGAGAAAAATTATACAAATCATGTTTTGGAGTTAGTTGTGGTATTTTTTGAATTAAAGATACTAAGGAACTATATTTATAGGGAATATTGATATATATATATATATATTGATCAAAAAAATTTAAATCATATATTCACATATAAGGAGTTGAATATGTTCTAAAGGATATGGTTAGAAATGATTAAAAATTATGACTGCTCAATACATTACCACCTTGGGAAAGTGAAAAAAATGGATGATGCTTTGATTCAAAAGGATCATGCTAGATTATCCATGATGAGGATCACAAAAGGTCCAATATTTCTATATTTATAAAGTATAAATATGGAAATACTGAAGGAATGGTAGGAATATTATCTTTTCCAAATGAATGTTCAACCATCTATTCAAGTTAAGATTAAAGAGGCACAAAAGGATGATATATATCTGTAGAAGAATGTGAGAAATATTCTTGATTTTAACCTTGATTATTATGGAATGATATGGTTCAAGAACCATGTTTGTGTTCCACCCATTCCAGATTTGAATAAGGAGTTGTTAAAGGAGGCTCATAGTTCTTCATTCTCTATTCATCCTAGAAGTATAATAATGTATAGATATTTGAAAGAGTATTTTCAATGGGATCACATAAACAAAGATATCAAAAAGTTTGTATCTTGATTCTTGGTATATAAACAAGTTAAGGTAGAGATACCAAATTCTAAGGGGATTTTATATCTATTGACCACACCATAATGAAAATGGGAAAAACCCACCATGGATTTTGTTGTTAGACTCCATAAAATGTCTAAAGGGAACAATGATATATCGGTTGTAGTTAATATCCTTACAAAGTTAGTAAAATTAATCAATATTAGAGAATATTTTTATTTGGGTAAGATTTCCAGGATATACATTAATTAAGTGGTAAGGTTTCATGGAGTACCAAATTCTATTGTGTCTGATTGGAATCTGAGATTTACCTCAAAGTTCTAAAAAAGTCTTCAATAATCTCTTGATATAGAGTTGACTTTCAGTACTATGTATCATCCTCAGAATAATGGTTATTTTGAGAGAATAATAAAAACCCTATAAAATATATTGAGAACTTTTTATTTGGATTTCAAAGTTTCTTAGGATCAACACCTTCCTCTATTTGAGTTTTAATACAACAATAGCTTTCACATGAGTATTAAGATGGATCCTTATGAATCCCTTTGCAGAAATAATTTTAGATCTATAATGCGTTGGAAAAAAGTTGGATAAAGAAAGATATTGGGACCTAAGGTATCTGATGAAATGGAATATAAGTATAGAACCATTCAAAAACACATAATAATTCACAAAGTTAATATAAAATCTTTAATAATAATCATTGATGTTGTCTGGAATTCGAAGTTGGTGACATAGTGTTTCTAAGAATTTCTACATGGAAGAAGGTAATGAGATTTATAAATAAGGGAAAAATAATCCCTAGGTATATCAGTACCTTTTTAATTCTTGATTATATTAGAATGGTAGCCTATCGGTTGGCACTTCCACCAAACCTATCTCAAGTCCATGATGTATTCCATGTATCTCTCTTGGGGAAGTACGGACCTGACCCTTCACATTTACCAAACTCAAAGTTTGTACTACTGGAGAAATATATTTTCTATTAGGAACAACCATTGTAGATTCTTCATTTTAGAGAGTAAGTTCTACAAAATAATACCACTCACATAGTAAATGTTTTGTGTCGAAACCACTGGTTTGACGAAGCTACATAGGAACTTGAGGATGTAATGAGGCAGAAGTATCCTCAGTTGTTTGTAACAAAGTGAAAAAATCTTGAGGGTAAAATTAAATTTAAGGGGGGTAGAATGTAATACCCTGATATTTAATAAAATATATTTTTTCAAACAAATTTAACTTCTTCGATTGCTTGCATTATACACAACACTGAGTTCTAACGAACCACAATATACTATTTATATTACTATTTAACATGGCCGTTATGACCTAGAAATTAAAATTAATGGTATGAATAAGAAGACAAAAAATTAAAAATATTAAGTATAATGTTTTTATATAAATAAAACATATTTATAAAAAACACTTGATTTTTGGTAAATTCTTTATATGTTTCAAAAATTCTATTTTATCAAAAAAATGATTTTATTGTTTTTTATGCACAAATAATAAAATTAATTTTTGAAAATTTTAGAAAATTTATTTGAAATAGTCAAATTATTTTTTTAATCAACATTTAAAAATTATATTAAGGTGATGTTTTTTGGTCTTTTCTAAAAAGATTAATTTTTTGATGAATAGTGAAAAATACTGGTATTTATTGAAAACTACATTTTCATTTAAAGAATTTATAAGGATAAATTTTGTTTTAAAATAGTTTTAAAATTAATTTTTTTAAATTATATTATAATTAAACCAATATAGGTTATTGGAATCAATTTTATATTGAATTTGGATATAATATTTTAAAACTTTTGAAGCTCTTCTCTTTGGAAAACCGTTTTTTCATCGCGTTTGTGAGTTTTATTTTAAATTAAAATTTTCCACTTATATGAATTTAATTTGTAAAAATGGATTAAATATGTTCAATTAGTATAAATAATATTATATAATAATTTTAACTTAAATTTTTACCATAATGAATAGTGAAAAAAATAGTTACCGTGATTAAGGTTAAAACTGGTTTACTGGGGGTTAAACTAAAAAAATAAGGGGTAAAATGATATAAAAACTTTTCAAAACCCCATTTTATGGAAATATTTATACCTCATAACCTATAAGTTTTTATAATTACTCATTTTTTATCCTTTTGACATGTGAAAAATGTGGGTAAAATTTATTCTTTTAAAAAATTCCATGTGTGTCATCTCCACCACTTATAAAACTCCACCCACTATCCTATCATATTCACACTTTAAAAAAACTTTGGTTTGGACAAGAAATACCAAAATATATTACTTAATTCCATAACCTCATACTATAATCCTTTTTTTATTATAAATCTATCCTATAAAGGATTTTGATGCAAAACTAAAGAAGTTGTCCGAACAAGAGGCAACATCCTTAACCGAGAATTTTATTTTATTTCTCCATAAAACTCCTTAAAATATTATTAAACCATTATGATATAATAAATTAAATATCTTTTATATAATTATATTTTTTTATGTTAAGGTTATTACATAAAAACATATCCTCTTCCCTGAAATGGAAAATGAAATCGTTGATCATGTGTACGGTGGACTACCGCTTCGTGAACCGACATAATTCATTTTCAATAACCACTTATAATGGTTGGATATAATTATTTATATAATAAATCAATATTATTTTTATAATATAATTATAATTATTTATTTATAATATTACATATAACTTCATACTTTCCATTCTGTAGGGAATACAATAACGTCGCTCGTGTGTACGACGGACTACCGCCTCGCGAAGTGATATGAATCATTTTTCCCTTACACTTTACATGGAAGGTAATAAATATTAATATTATGTTGATATATAATATTCATGAAATATTAATCATTATTTAAAATAAATATATCATATAATTTTTTAACTTTCCATCCATTGAATAAATGATAACGTAGTTCATGTGTATGAAAAACTACCTTCTTGTGAAGCGATGTGATTCATTTTTCACTAATGATTTATATGTAAGGTAATAAATAATAAATTTAATTAATATATGTGATATATATGAAATAATAATGACTCTATAAAGGTGATATATTATTTATCTTCCTTTCTTTTGATCTAGAGAGAAAATGGAAACAATGTTCATGTATATGTATGACTTACCGTTTCCATGAATGATGTAACTCATTTTATATATCAAAATTTAGTGGATTACTATAAATACATATATAATGAATATAAATTATATTTATATCATGGTTAAAATTTTTCATATTATTAAACCATGATCAAATTAAAATAATCAAAAATATTAAACAAAAACATACATAAAAAACAAAGCAGTAATTACCCAAAACATGATTTTAATAAGTAATTATTGACAAAAAAGTAATAAAAAGTCATAAGTAAATAATATATGGTGTGATAAATATTATTATGGTTATGAAATATATATATATATATATATAATAAACTTATATTTATTATATAGGAGTTTTGAATATGTAATAAGGAATTCTAGAATTAAGGTAAGAGATTTTTGTCTCAAATTTCCTTCTTTGGGACATAAGATATGCTATACACCTATATTATTTTATGAGGTGTATATAGTGAACTTTTAAATTTTATATCTTGAATTTAATTTTTTTCATTATATTTAAAGTTTCAACCTATGTTTATCTTTAATAATGCTTACGACTCAAAAGATACCAAAGTGGTAAAGATTTTATGTTTCAATATCATCATTTATCAAGATTGTTTATGATTATATTTCCAATGATGAAACCTTATGATCCATATCTCAATAAAATCATGTATTTTATCATCTTATAGTTATTTCTTTAGAATAAATGTATTACTTTAATTTTCCTCTTTTTAAGTACTCAAGATATAAAAAATATTATTTTTAATAAAAAATGATTTTATTTCTCTCTTTGATCAAAAATGATTTTTTTTCCATATCCATGTTTTCAAAAAATGTTATATTTTTTTAGAAATATATAAAGGTTTTTAAAATTAATTTATACCCTTATTTTACTATTCACAAAAAATTTAAAAGTAATATTCTTGTCATTTTCTAAATGAGGTTATTTTGAATTTTACTAAAAATGTGAAAGTAATATTTGTTTTAATGTGTACAACATGAACAAAATTTTACATCGTCATGAGCACTCGGTGTTTTTAGATATTACATTGCAAGTTTATAATATCATTTTCAAAGAAATTTTTTTCTTTAATATTTGGGATGTTTTCATATTTTAAGGTGTGTTTTCAAAATGGAAATTATATTTTTCTCAAGAATGTTTTGATGATTTTTATGGAATTTATATTCATAAATGACAACAACCTTTGGCATTGCTTATGTTTTACTAGGGATATGATCCAGTTGTACCATACTTATTCTTTATTTGAATGGTTTATGATTATTATGAAGATATTTTTATGAAACCCATTTGTTTTCCATGGGTTATGATATGATGAAATGTATATGAAACCCATTTATTTTCCATGGGTTATTCTATGATCTAATGTTTATGAAACCCATTTATTTTCATGGGTCCTAATATGATGAATGTTTTATGATCTTGTGGTACACATTTTTATGATTTTCATTATGTGATGTGTGGGACCTATATCTCCCTCCAATACACTGGGTAAATATTAAAATCTCATGAGATAAACAAGACTGGAATGGGGAGCGAACCCAGTTCTGTAAGGGACTTTGTCCACTACGATATTCTTTAGAGTGAACCATTAATACTATAATGGTTTGAGTATCAAACCCATTACACCATGATAGCCTTGAAAATGAGCCTTGAGTACTGTGGAAATGATTTTTGATGCTTATGTGTATGCCACATTTCCATGTATTATTTCAATGTTATGATTTCATAGATCATGTTCTTTGATTTACTTATGATTAATGTCTTATAAACTACCAATATTTATTCCAAAAATCAATATTTTTATTTTTTATATATAGGGTATGGTTTTCATATGTTATTATCATGTTATCATACTTTTATAATCATGTTATGTTTATTTATTTCTCTTATTTACCCTTACTGGGAATATGAGGTCACCATTTATTATGTTTATTTTCTCCAAGTTATGTTGATAGATATTACTTGTGATATTTTTAATAAGGTTTCTAGTTATAAGGAACTAAGTGGGAGATTATGTAGAAATATTATGAACCAATTGTTTATGTTTCCAAGTTTCCAAAGGCACTATACCTTTACAATCCTCAAGCGTTTGTTTGTGTAATGTAATTAATGTTTATAAAAAAATATACAATGTCTATGTATGAAAATCTTGGGTCATTATATGGACATCTTACAATGAAGGCATGATGAAGGATGCATGCATATCAAACATATGGCTTAATTGGTTTGATAATTCCAAATGCATGACAATTCATACAACACATGGACACTCTTGATAGGCCATAAAGAGGTCATTGAAGATCCAATCATGGTATAATATAATAAGGAAAAAATAACACAAAATATTGAAAGTGGAATAAACTTTACATATAAATGATCTCATATGCAAAGTGAACAATGATGCATGATACATATATCTAGAAAAGAATCCAAACAAATCACAATGCTGGAATATAGTACTAAACCAAAGTACAAAAGAAAAGCAAGTAAAAGCTCCACAGCCTTTCAAGCCTCAACTTTGTCCCATGCTCTCTAGCTCCAAAGCAGTCAAGTAACTGAAGTAGAAGGGTGTTTGCCCTTATCTAGACCTACAACAATATAATCTATTTGGGCCCAAAATCATGACCCAAACAAGGTGTGAGATGAATCCTAGTAGGCAACCACCCAAATATCTATGCCTAACAGTCAGTGAATATATCTGGTAGGCAATAAGCAAAAAGATGCAGTAAACATGGAAGTAATCAAAAGTAAACATTCCTACAGTTTCAGTGTATTCAACTTTCATATACCAAGTAAGTAGCTAATCACAAACAGGTAACCCTCTGGGAAGTACTAACAACTTAACCCCTCTGGTTTAACAAAAACAAACACAAGAAACCCTCTAGGAAGTACACACAGTCTAAACACACTGGTTCAGCTTTAGCAAAGACACTTTGAGGAAGCACTCACCGTCAATTCCCCCTGTAGCCTCGTATCGGTAACTAATAGGCACTCCGAGGAAGCACTCAACATCCAATTCCCCCTGTGGACCATATCAAGGAAACTAAATACACTCTGAGGGAGCACAAAGTCCACCCCCCCTATGGTCTCGCAACGTAACATTAAACAGACACTCTGGAGAAGCCCTCAATGTCAATTCTCCCTATGGTCTACTATACCAGGTTCCCACAGCCCTGTGTAAGTCAATCGTGCACAAACGATACATGGCAGCCAAAGTAAACCTCAATAACTACTTAGTTAAACAGTCTACAACATATCATAGCATGTCAAATAATAATCACTCCATCCTAACAATACTAGGCATGGAAAACAAAGCAGCCTAACAGGCAAGTTAGACCAAATGATCAAAACAAGAAAACATGGGAAAAACCTCCATAACATGTAAAATTTAACCCTATTTATAAATAATTAACCTCTATCCAACAAATAGGGAATAACATGAAATAACAAGGCTAAAAACCATAAATACACAATACCCCATTCTTGGGTATTGGGCACTTTTGCACATAAAATTCAAAGACTATATACGAAAAGGCACAAAACACCTACCTCAGCATTGTGAGATCAATATACGTAAACCTTAGGCCTTAAATCTCCCTATAACTCCTTAGATCTACAAAAATGATAAAAATGTTCAACCAAGGATAACTCATGAAAGATGATAGATCAAGAGATAAAGTTCTAGAAGAAAGAAGAACCCACTGATGAGATTCCAACACAACCAACGAAGTTCAAATCGGAGAACGGATGGAGATTTGGGGGATCGGAGAAGATATATGGTCATACAGACATTCTTGGATGAAATATATCGAGAAGAAGGACGTTATGTCCATTAGACGTGACCCCGATATGTTTAATGAAATAAAAAGAAAGTACACAATGTGTATTTTAAAAGTACACGGTGTGAAATTTCCTTTTCCGGCCTCTTCTTTAGGCGGTCTCTAGGTCACCACACACGACCATGTACTTGTCCGTTACCCGACCAGTACACGGTCACCGTCAGCAACCGAGTACACGACATGTACTTATAATTACTTGGTGCGTGGTCCGGAAATTTCCAGAAACTCCTCTTTTTCAAGAAAACACCAGAAAAAAGATTCATACCAAAAAAGAAGATCTGGGTTCTTACAAAATTCCCCCCTTAAAGAAATTCATCCCTAAATTTTCCTAGTAAGGTGGCATAGAAGAAGAATCCCCGAACAGCTCTGGCTATTGTGATCGTACATCGTCCTCCCTCTCCCAGGTCTCATCCTGTACTCGCCCGTACTGCCATAACACTCGTACCAGGGGAACAAACTGGCCATGGATAACCTTTTCACTTCTATCAAAAATTCAAATAGGACGCTCCTCAAATGAGGCATCCACCTTGATCTCAACCTCCTCAGGTTGGAAAACATGAGATGGGTATGAGAAGTAATGTCGAAGCTGTGAAACATGGAAGACATCATGCATAGCCCAGTACCTCTGAGGTAACTGCAACCGATAGGCAACCGACCCAACTCTCTCCAACACCTCAAACGGCCTGACGTATCTCGGTGAAATCTTACCCTGTCTCATAATCCTCCTGTATCCCAACCTCGGTGTGACATGTAGGAAAACCTGATCTCTAACCTCAAACTCCAGAGGTCATCTCTGTCAATCAGAATAAGACTTCTGTCGTGACTATGCAGTATCCATCCTCTTCCCAATCAACTCTATTTGCTCTGTTGCCTCCTGGACAAGATGAGGTCCCAACATAGCTGCCTCTCTTGCCTCCATCCAGCATAAGGGTGATCAGCATGGCCTACCATACAAAGACTCATAAGGTGCCATGTGAATAGTTTCTTGAAAACTATTATTGTATGAAAACTCCACCATAGGTGTGTGATTCTCACAAGAACCTCCAAAATCTAGGATGCATGCTCGAAGCATGTACTCAAGCACCTGAATTGTATGCTCGGACTGGCCATCTGTCTGGGGATGGTATGTTGTACTCAGAAATACATGTATACCCAAAGCTCTATGTAGTTGCTGCCAGACCTGAGATGTAAAACGTGTGTCCCTATCTGAAATAATGGAGTGTGGGAACCCATGTAAATGTACAATCTCTTAGATGCACAACCTTCCCAGCTCATCGACACTGAAGGTCTCCTTGATCGGCAAAAAGTGAGCAACCATCGTGAGTTTATCAATTACAACCCATACCACATCATTCCATCGAGGCAAACTCGGTAAACCTATCACTAAGTCTATCGCGACATCATTCCACTTCCACTCGGGAATGGGTAACTGCTGCAAAAGCCCTGCTGGTCGCTGATACTCCACCTTCACCTGCCGACAGGTGGAACACCTCCTGACAAAACTAGTAACATCTCTTTTTATACCTGGACACCAATACTAACAGTGTAGATCACGATACATCTTGGTGACACTGGGATGAACTACCCAAACTAAGGAATAAAAGTCTTACATCAGCTCCTCGCGTATGTCTACTAACACCCATACGTACCCATTAAAATGAAATATCCCATCCTCGCCTATGGTCCATCCAGGAATAGGGTCCTCTCCTGACACACTCTCCCATAGGACTAGGCCTTCAGAATATGATAGTTGCCTCATTCGCACTCGATCAAGTTGAGTAGAGGTAATAGCCACAGAAGAAAGGAAAGTCTACCCCTGTCTGTCGTGCACCTCCAAATTCATCTCAGTGAATAGAGCCATAAGCTTCCACTCAATGTTGGACTCTTGAACTGCCTGTATCTGATTCCTCCTACTCAATGCATCAGCCACATCGTTGTCTTTCCCAGGCGTGTAGGCAAGCTCAAAATCAAATGACTGAAGTTACTCAACCCACCTTCTCTATCTCAAATTCAGGTCACACTGAGTGAAGATATACTTGAGACTTTTGTGGTTGGTGAAAACCACAAAATGCTCTCCCAGAAGATAATGTCTCCAACAATATAAAGCATGAACAACTACAACCAACTCGAGATCATGTGTCGGGTAGTTCCTCTCATGTGGATTCAACTACCGAGACCCGTACGTGATGACCCCTTCTCCCTACATAAGTACTTCTCCCAGCCTGATACCTGATGCATCATAGTACACAGTATAGCTCTTTCCTGGCTCTAGAAATACTAGTATAGGTGTTGAATTCAACCTCCCTTTCATCTCCTGAAAAGATGACTCACAAGAATCTAACCACAAGTAATTCACACCCTTGTTAGTCAAACCCATCAGTGGTGCTGCTAAGTGTGAAAAGTCCTGTATGAAATGCATGTAGAAACCAGCCAGTCCTAGAAAACTTCATACCTCAAAGATGTTCTTTGACTGCTCCCAGGAAACTACTACTCTCACTTTCTCTGGGTATACTAATACTCCTGTCTCTGAGATAACATGACCCAAGAAGTGTATCTGATCCATCCAAAAGTGGCATTTTGAGAGCTTAACATGTAACTGATGCTCTCTCAGTGTACTCAAGATGATCTCAAAATGGGTAGCATGGTCGTGTTGAGTGTGAGAGTACACCAAGATATCGTCCATAAAGACTACCACGAAAGAATCCAAGTATGGATGGAACACTCGGTTCTTCAGTGCCATGAAAACTTCAGGCACGTTCATGAGACTGAACGGCATAACCACATACTCGTATATACCATACCTACTCCAAAAGGCTGTAAGAGGTATATCAGATGGTCTAACGCCCAACTGATGGTATCCGGACCTCAAGTCAATCTTTGAGAACACCCGGGATCCTCAAAGATTATAAAAGAGATCATCAATCCTCATCAAGGGATATTGGTTCTTGACCATCAACTAGTTCAAATTCTGATAATCCACAAAAAGTTTGAGGGTACCGTCTTCCTTATTTGCAAATGGGACAGGAGAACCCCAAGGAGAAGTATTGGTTCGGATGAAACACTTTGCCTCTAACTCCTTCAACTGCTTATTGAGGTCCTGCAACTTTGGTGTAGCCATCCTATAAGGAGTAGTGGACACCAGTGCCACTCTTGGCACAAGCTCAATATAAAAGTCTACCTCTCGCTCTGGAGGCAAACCTAAAAATTCCTCTAGAAAGAAATCTCTGAAACAATCCACCACTAGAGACAAGTCCATTTGTAAAGTCCCCTAGTCATCCATATATAGACTAGAAATCTAGACTTTAACTCCTCCCAACCCATGATGTTCGGATCCCACTCTGCTTGCCTAGACATCTCATTCACCCTTATGAAGAAACGATCCACCCTCTGGTGATGTGAAACTCACCCTAAAACGATAGTAGTTGACAAAATCCTGGAAGGGAACTAAATAGTCTATTCTGAGAATGACATCATAACCCGTCATCTCTAAGACATGGAGGTCCCAAAAGAAGTGACACCCACCAACCTGTAGAGGTCACTCCTTGCACTGACACACACTAGCCGTTCTATTCCCCAACAGAGTGTCTAGCGTCAATATATCCTCAAAATAAAAGAAAAAGATCCCAAGGCTCTCCACAAAAACAATAGATATAAAGCTATGGGAATCCCATGTATAGAAAAGAGCAGAAGCTAAAACTGAGGCAACTAGAATGGTACCTCGAACTGTAGAGGGTCCAGGATCCTGCTCCTGCTAGGTCTGCTCCACTACAAAAGTCTGACCTGCACCATGGCCCTGTGACCCTACCTGACCACTCTGAGCTGATCCACCTTGTTTTCACTGAAATCCTGGTGACTGGATACCACGGCCATGACCTCCACGTTGGCCTAAATGGCCAAAATAACTCCAATTCCTTGACAGATGAGAAACTGGTGGTGCTACTCTTGAATGCAGAGTCATAGAATAACCCCTATCACCAGCTACTAGTGAGAAAAACTGACAAAAACACTGAAGGTGGCCCATCTTGCCACAATATTAGCACTCCACTAGGTCTCTCAAGCAATGTGGCCTCATATAATCACTCTTCCTGCACTAGTAGCACACCACCTGGATATCAAAAGGTGTCTCCCAACTCCTCAGATCTCCACACTTAGACTCCCTACGGTGCTTCCTGCTGTCAGTAGGAGGGATACCCACTCTGGATATTGATCCACCCTGGATCACAACTCCATAATCCCTTAGATTTTTCTCCATGATCAACGCCTGGTTGACTATTGAAGTGATGGAAGTTAACCTGAAGATGTTCACCTGAGATCGGATGTCATGCCTGAGACTATCCTTAAACTTCCTAGCCAAAAATAACTTATAACCTCCTGGAATAGGCGTGAAGCGCTGCAGCTCTGTGAAGTGAGAAGAATACTTCATAACTGAAAGAGTACCCTGCTCCAGAATCATGAACTCTCAAGCTCGATCGGCCCTCAAAGTCTCTAGGTAGAAGTAATCATAGAAGTCATGTTGTAACTCATCCCAAGCCATAAACTACTGGCGTCCCACCTGTGAGATCACATCCCACCATCTCTTGGTGGAATCCGGAAGCATATAAGTAACAAGATTCACCCTCCTCTCTAGAGGCATCTCCAAATGCTCTAAGATAGATAGCATGGATTCTAACTATGACTCTGTATCCTGAGGTCCTCCTTCCCCTATGAAGGTGGGAGGATTCTGCTACTGGAAAACCCACATCAATTCCGACATAGATAGGGTAGGATTCAATACTCCTCGGAAGGTCTGTATGAATTTCATGAAGCCCTCTCGAAACTATGAATCAACACTTGTATATAGGATAATGGCTGGTACCAAGACTGGTACAACTGGAGGATCTGTTGTTAGTCCTTGATTAGCCATGTCCGATGTCTGATCACCACCCTGCAACTGGTGGACAACCAAAGGACGTCTCAGTGGCATGACTATGCAAGGTCAACCACACACCTTAGATCAAGATTAACAAGGACTGAACTTAGAAGTGTAAGAAGGGAACAAGTGAAAGAAAGCATTCAAGTTTTTCAAAACATGGATAAACAACGTGTATAATGACTACATGACGTGTTCCCTTAAGCCTTCACATGGGTATGTACTTCTTCAAAAACTGGTCATGTAATACCCCAAACACATGGCGTGTTTTTCTAACACACAACATGTACTTGAATCCTCTTCCCATTCTCGAGTTCTTCTACACAGCTAACCCACACGGTTCTCCTAAAACAAGACTACATGGCGTGTTAGTGCCATACATGACGTATACTAGACAAACCTCACCGACCTGTGTTGTTAGTCACACGGCTGGTTACACCGTTCACTGTACATGGTGTGTTTCAAATGGTCACGACATGTACTGCTTAGGTTTCAACTGCCTGTGTTGTTAGTCACATAGGTGGATACATGAATGAAAATAAACGATGAGTTTATGCCAAACACGACATGTACTAGAATATTACACTGCCCTATGTTGTTCGTTACATGGCCGGATACAAGGGTTATACTACAAGGCGTGTTCAATCTTGACACAGTGTGTATAACCTAAGTTTTATCCATCCATGTCATTAGTCACACAGGTGGACACATGGTCTACACAACACAGTGTGTACATCTGGTACACGGTGTGTTCAACCAAATATTTCTCAACCTCGTGTCTCTACCCACACAACCAGTGACACAGTTAGATACTACACAGTGTGTACATACAGTACATAGTTTGTACTTAAGAAAAATAGTTCCTTCCAAACAGAATCACATGGCATGTATTTATCATTACACGCCATGTATTCTGGGTTTTTCTAGACAGTAAGTCTCATAAACTAATCTGGAACCCAGAAAAACACTGAAACAGACATTAAAGTTCCAAATTCCGATCTGTGAGGGCCCATACTCCCCGTGAATCAAAGTTTGGCATCTTATACATGTTATATACAAGAAAAAAGGCAATAATCCACCAAATTCCGATCCATGAGGGACTATAACACCTCAAGAACCAAAATTTGGCGTTCATTTAAATGAAACCTTACACAATTCAATACCCTTTCAAAAGTAGGTATTATATCAAGGCATCTATCACAACAATATGAATATCTAGAATGAAATCTATCACAACAACATGCAATCACTAATTCACCCTAAATGGCATGGAAAGAATGCATGACATGTGATCTCTAACAAGTTCCTATATGATGCATGAGATAGAATACCCTTATCTCATTGGGTTGAAATAGAAATAGAACCTCAATAATATCAACAATAACATCACAAAACATGTGAATCACTCAATGGTGAAATCAAATCAACTGTAAAATTTCAAAACAAGAAAAATTGCAATAACAAGGTAAATTGGATTTTCCCTGTACACGAGTTAGCTATTCTCGGGCACAGCTTATTACCAAGTACCTATTTCCTTCTTATCCCTGGATATAGGCTCTAAACAGTAGGTCAAGAAGAAAATAATTCCTATGATACCACTTTGTAATGTCCCTGTTCTGGAAGCCACCCAGAGGTGCCCCGCTCCTGGTTGGTCACATGGCCTCAAGCGTATTTCCCCGAATGCCAGAGGCTACTAAATAGAATTGAGGGCCTTGGGTGTGATAGTGGTGAAACTATTTCCTCATTGACAGAGTAACACAACAGAAGTAAAACAAATAACAATATTGGAAGCAGTAATAATTCCATACAATAATAAATAGCGGAAGACTAGAAGAAGTAAACTGGAGCACATATATAATGATGCATGATACATATGTCTAGGAAAGCATCCAAACAAATCACAATGCTAGAATAAAGTACCAAACCAAAGTAAAAAATTAAAGAAAGTAACAGATCCACAGTATCACAAGCCTCAACTTAGTCCCATGCACTCTAGATCCAAAGCAGTTAAGTACCTAAACTAGAAGGGCACTTTCCCTTATCTAGAACTGCAGAAATATAATCTGTTTGGGCCCAAAATCTTGTCCCAAACAGGGTGTGAGATGAATCCCAATATGAAACCACCCAAATATCTATTCCTAATAGTTAGTGAATATATGTGGCAGGTAATAAGAAAAAAGAAGCAGTAAACATAGAAGTACTCAAAAGTAAACATTCCTACAGTTTCAGTGCATTCAACTTTTATATACCAAGTAAGCATCTAATCACAAATAGGTAACCCTCTGGGAAGTACTCACAACCTAAACCCTCTGGTCCAACCAAAACAAACACAAGAAACCCTCTAGGAAGTACACAAAGTTTAACCCCTCTGGTTCAGCTTTAGAAAAGACACTCTGAGGAAGCACTCACCATCAATTCCCCCCAATGGTCTCGTATCGGTAACTAATAGGCACTCTGAGGAAGAACTCAATGTCCAATTACCCCTATATCCCATATCTAGGAAAATAAAGACACTATGAGGGACTACAAAGTCCATCCTCCCTATGGTCTCACAACATAACAGTAAACATACACTCTGGAGAAGCCCTCAACGTCAATTCTCTCTATGGTCTACTACACCAAGTTCCCATATCCCTGTGTAAGTAAATCGTGCACAAATGATACATGGTATCCAAATTAAACCTCAACAACTACTTGGATAAACAATCTACAACATATCATAGAATTTCAGATAATAATCACTCCATCCTAACAATACTAGGCATGGAAAACAAATCAACCTAACAGGAAAGCTAGACCAAATGGTCAAAACAAGAAAACATGGGAAAAACATCCATAGCATTGAAAATTTAACCCTATACACAAAAAATTAACCTCTATCAAACAAACAAGGCATATCATTCAATAATAGGGCTAAAAACCATAACATGCAATACCCCATTCTTGGGTATTGCGTACTTTTGCACATAAAATTCAAAGACTATCTAAGGAAAGGCACAGACCACCTACCTCAGCATCGTGAGATCGATATATGTGAACCTCAGGCCTTGAATCACCGTAGAATGTTGTAGATCTACAAAAATTCTAAAAACGTTCAACCAAGGATAACTCATGAAAGAGGAGAAATCAAGAGATGGAGTTCTAGAAGAAGGAAGAACCCACCGATGTGATTCCAACGCAACCAACAAAGTTCTAATCAGAGAAAAGATGAAAAGTCAAGGGATCGAAGAAGATCTGTGGCTGTACAGATTCTCCTGGACGAAATAGGTCAAGAAGAAGGATGTTCTATCCATTAGACATGACCCCGATTCGTTTAATGAAATAAAAAGAAAATATATGGTGTGTATTTTAAAATTAAATGGTGTGTACTTGTATTTTCTGGCCTCTACTTTAGGAAGTCTCTAGATCACCACACACATCCATGTACTCAGCCATTACCTGGCTAGTACACAGTCACCTGTGGCAACCGAGTACACGACATGTACTTATAATTACATGACGTGTACTCCTGAAATTTCCAGAAACTCCTCTTTTTCAAAAAAATACCAGAAAACAAGATTTATAACTGAAAAGAAGATCAAAGTTCTTACAAACTTCTCCCCTTAAAGAAATTCGTCCCCAAATTTCCCTAGTAAGGTATCATAGAAGAAGAATCCCCGAAAAACTCTGGCCACTGTGATCGTACATCAATCTCACTCTCCTAGGTCTCATCCTGTACTCGCCCGTGCTGCCACAACTCTCATACCATAGGAACAGACCGACCACAGATAACCTTCGCACTTTGATCAACAATATAGATAGGATGCTCCTCAAATGAGGTGTCCACCTCGTGCTCATCCTCCTTGGGTTGGAAAACATGAGACAAGTTTTAGAAGTAACGTCAAAGCTGAGAAACATGGAAGACATCATGCATAATCTGGTACCTCTGAGGTAACTGCAACCGATAGGCAACCAGCCCAACTCTCTCCAACACCTCAAACGGCCCAACATATCTCAGTGAAAGCTTACCCTATCTCATAATACTCCTATTTCCCAACCTCTGTGTGACACGCAGGAAAACCTGATCTCCGACCACAAACTCTAGAGGTCGTCTCTATCGATCAGCATAAGACTTATGTCGTGACTGTGTAGTAGCCATCCTCTTCAAAATTAACTCTATCTGCTCTGTGGTCTCTTGGACAAGACAAGGTACCAACATATCTACCTCTCCTACCTCCAGCCAACATAAGGGTGATCAACATGGCCTACCGTACAAATCCTTATAAGGTGCCATCTGAATAGTTTCTTGAAAACTATTATTGTAGGCAAACTCCACTAGAGGTATGTGCTTCTCCCAAGAACCTCCAAAATCCAGGATGGATGCTTGAAGCATTTCCTCAAGCACCTGAATCATATGATCAGACTGGCCATCTATTTGGGGATGGTATAGTGTACTCAGAAGTACCTATATACCCAAATCCCTCTGTAGTCCTTGTCAGACCTGAGAAGTAAAACGTGCATCCCTGTCTGAAACAATGGAGTACGAAACCCCATGTAAACGTACAATCTCTGAGATGTATAACTTTCTCAGGTCATCGACACTGAAGGTCTCCTAGATTGGAAAGAAGTGAGCAACCTTCGTGAGTCTATCAATGACAACCCATACTACATCATTCCCTCGAGGAGACCTCAGTAAATCTGTGACGAAGTCCATTACGACATCGTTCCACTTCCACTCAGGAATGGGTAACTGTTTTAAAAGCCCTTCTGGTCACTGATTTTATGCCATCACTTACTGATAGGTGGAAAACCTTATGAAAAAAACATAAACATATGTCTTCATACTTTTCCACCAATACTGATGGTGTAGATCATGATACATCTTGGTGACACCAGGATGAACTTCCCAAACTAAGGAATAAAATTCCTGCATTAGATCCACTTGTATGTCTACTGACACCCATACACACCCATTAAAACGAAATATCTTATCCTCACCTATGGTCCATATAGTAATAGGGTCCTCTCTCAACACACTCTCCTGTAGGACTAGGCCTTTAGAGTATAATAGCTTCCACATTCTCACTTGATCAAGTAGAGTAGAGGTAAAAACCACAGAAGAAACGAAAGTCTGCCCCTGTCTGTTGTGCATCATCAAATGCATATTAGAGAACAGATTCATAAGCTTACACTCAATGATGGCCTCTTGAACTACCTGTATCTAAGTCCTCCTTCTCAATGCATCAGCCACAACATTTCCTTTCCCAAGCATGTAGGAAAGCTCAAAATCAAAGGACTGAAGGTACTCAACCCACCTTTGTTGTATCAAATTTAGGTCACACTAAGTGAATATATACTTGATACTTTTGTGGTTAGTGAAAACCACAAAATTCTCTCCTAGAATATAATGTCTCCCACAAAGTAAAGCATGAAAAACTGCAGCCAACTCGAGATCATGCGTCGGGTAGTTCCTCTCATGTGGCCTCAACTGCCGATACCCATACGTGACGACCCCTTCTCCCTGCATAAGTACTACTCCCATCCCAATACCTGATGCATCATGGTACATAGTATAGATCTTTCCTAGCTCTAGAAATACTATTATAGGTGCTGAAGTCAACCTCCCTTTTAGCTCTTGAAATGCTGACTCACAAGAATCTGACCACAAGTACTTCACACCCTTCTTAGTCAGACCTATCAGTGGTGCTGCTAAGAGTGAAAATTCTTTTATGAAATGCCTGTAGTAACCAGAAATCCCTAGAAAACTTTGTACCTTAAAGGATTTCTTCGGATGCTCCCAGGAAACTACTTCTCTCACTTTCTCTAGGTCTATTGATACTCATGTCTCTAAGTTAACATGACCCAAGAAGTGAATCTGATCCATCCAAAAGTGGAATTTTGAGAGATTAGCATATAATTGATGCTCTATTAGTGTACTCAAGACAATATCAAGATGAGTAGTATGGTCGTGTAAAGTGTGAGATTACACCAAGATATCATCCACAAAGACTACCACAAAAGAATCCAAGTATGGATGGAACACTCGGTTCATCAGTGCCATGAAAACTACAGGTTCATTCGTGAGACCGAACGGCATAACCACATACTCGTATAGACCATACCTGCTAAGAAAGGTTGTAAGAGGTATATCGGATGGTTTAATGCACAACTGATGGTATCCGAACCTCAAGTCAATCTTTGAGAACACCCGAGCTCCTCAAATATGATCAAAGAGATCATCAATCCTCAGAAAGGGATATCGATTCTTGACCATCAACTGGTTCAACTTCTGATAATCCACACAAAGTCTGAGGGTACCGTCTGCTTTCTTCATAAATGGGATAGGCGAACCCCAAGAATAAGTACCAGGTTGGATGAAACCCTTTACCCAAAACTCCTCCAACTGCTTCTTGAGCTCCTGCAACTCTGGTGTAGCCATCCTATAAGGAGGAATGAACACCAATACCACTCTTTTCACAAGCTCAATAGAAAATTCTACCTCTCACTCTAGAGGTAAACTTGAAAATTCCTCTGGAAAGAAGTCTCTGAAATGATCCACCACTGAAGTAAAGTCCATCTGTGAAGTCCCCTGGTCATCCAGATATAGAGTATCAATCTGGGCTGTAACTCCTCCCAACCCATGATGCTTGAGTCCAGCTTTGCTCTCCTAGACATCTCATTCACCTTTATGAAGAAACAATCCACCCTCTGGTGATGTGAAACTCACACTACGGAGATAGCAGTTGAAAATAGCCTAGAAGGGAACTAAACATTTCATTCCAAGAATGAAATCATAACTCTTCATCTCTAAGACATGGAGGTCCCAAAATAAGTGACACCCACCAACCTCTAGAGGGAGCTACTTGCACTGACGTACACTAGCCGTTCTAGTCCCCAATGGAGTGTCTAGCGTCAAGATATCCGTGGAAGAAAAGATATAGAGCCCAAGGCTCTCCAAAATAGCAACATATATAAAGTTATGGGAAGACCCTCTATTGAAAAGAGAAGAAGCTAAAACTGAGGCAAATAGAATGGTACCTCAAACTGTAGAGGGTCTGAGATCCTTCTCTTGCTGGGTCTGCTCCACTACAAATGTATGACCTGCACCACAACACTATGACCTGCACCACGACCCTATGACCCTGCCTAACCACTCTGAGATGATCCACCTTGTTGTCACTGAAAGCCTAGAAACTAGCTACCACGACTACAACCTCTACCTCAGCCTGAATGTCCAGAAGAACTCCAGTTCCCTGACTGATGAGAAACTGGTGGTGCTTCTCCTGAATGCGGAGTCATAGAAGAACCCCTGTCACCAGCTGCTGGTGAGAAAAACTGACAGAAATGCTGAAGGTGACTCATCTTTTTATAAGATCGGCACTCCACTGGGTATCTCCACGCGTAGAATCCCTACGACGCTTCCTACTGTCATTAGGAGGGATACTCACTTTGGATGTCAAGACACCCTAGATCACAACTCCAGAATCCCTTAGATTTCGCTCCATGATTAGTGCCTGGTTGACTATAGAAGTGATGGAAGTCAACCTGAAGATGTTCACCTGAGATCGAATTTCATGCCTGAGATCATCCTCAAACTTCCTTGCCAGAAATAACTCATCAACTCCTGGAATAGGTGTGAAGCACTACAACTCTATGAAGCGAGAAGAATACTCCATAATTGAAAGAGTACCCTACTCCAGACACATGAACTCTTGGGCTCGATTGGCCCTCAAAGTCTCTAGGTAGAAGTAATTATAGAAGGAACACTAGAACTCATCCCAAGCCATAACCTACTGGTGTCCCACCTGTGAGATCACATCCCACCATCTCTTGGTGGAATCCCAAAGCATATAAGTAGCGAGCTTTACCCTCCTCTCTAGAGGAATCTCTAGATGTTTGAAGATTGATATCATGCCTTATAACCATGACTCTACAGCCTGAGGTCCTCCTTCTCCTGTGAATGTGGGATACTGCTACTGTTGGAAAAACTGTGTCAATTCTGCCATAGACGAGGCAGGATGCGGTACTCCTCAGAAGGTTTTCATGAACCTCATGAAGCCCTCTCGAAATTTTACATCGACACCTATACCTGGGATAATGGATGGTGCCAAGATGGGTACAACTGGAGGATCTGCTGGTAGTCCCTGGTCAACCATGTTCGGTGTCTAATCACTACCCTGCAACTGGCAGAAAACTGGAGGATGTCTCGGTGGAATGACTCTACAAGGTTAAGCACACACCTTAGATCAAGATTAACAAGGTATGAACTTAGAAGTGTAATAAGGGAACAAGTAAAAGAAATCATTAAAGTTTTTCAAAACATGGATACACGACATGTATAATGACTACACGGTGTGTTCCCTTAAGCCTTCACATGGGTGTGTACTTCTGCCAAAACTGGTCGTGTAATACCCCAAACACATGCTGTGTTGTCCTAACACACGGCGTGTACTTGAATCCTCTTCCCCTACCTGAGTTCTTCTACATGGCTAACCCACACGGTTCTCCTAAAACAAGACTACACAACATGTTAGTGCCAGACACGGTGTGTACTAGATGAACTTCACTGACCCGTGTTGTTAGTCACACGGCTCACTATACACGGTGTGTTCAAGATGGACACGACTTGTACTACTTAGGTTTCAAATAATCGTGTTGTTAGTCACACAGGTGGACACATGACTGACAATACACAACATGTTTATGACAGACACGGTGTGTACTAGAAGGATTCCACCACCCAATTCTATTCGTTACATGGCCTGATACAAGGGTTATACTACATGACATGTTCAAGATTGACACGACGTGTATAACCTAAGTTTTATCCATCTGTGTCGTTAGTCACATGGGTGGAAACATGGTATACACAACACGATGTGTACATTCGGTACACGTCATGTTCCACCAAATATTTCTCAACCCCGTGACTCTTCCCATACAGCCATCGACACGGTTAGAGACTACATGGCGTGTACATACAATACACATCATGTACATATAGTACATGGTGTGTACTTAAGAAAAACAGTTCCTTCCAGAACAAGACACATGACATGTATTTATCATTACATGCCATGTATTATGGGTTTTTCTAGACAGTAAGTCTCAGAAACTACTCCAGAACCCGAAAAAACACTAAAACGAACATTAAAGTTCCAAATTCCAATTCGTGAGGGCCCATACTCCCTGAGAATCAAATCTAGGAATCTTATACATGTTATATACAAGAAAAAAAGGCAATGATCCACCAAATTCTGATCCATGAGGGCCCATAACACCTCAAGAACCAAAGTTTGGCATTAATTTAAACAAAACCTTACACAATTCAATACCCTATCAAAAGTAGGTATTCTATCAAGTCATTTATCACAATAGCATGAATATCTAGAATGACATCCATCACAACAACATTCAATCACTAATTCACCCTAAATGGCATGGAAATAATGCATGAAATGTGATCTCTAACAAGTGACTATATGATGCATGAGATGGCATACCCTTATCTCATAGGGTTGAAATAGAAATAAAACCTCAATAATATTAACAATAACATCATAAAACATGTGAATCACCCAATGGTGAAATCAAATCAACTGTAAAATTGAAAAACCAGAAAAATTTCAATAATGAGGTAAACTGGATTTTCCCTCTACATGGGTTAGCTACTCCCAAGAATAACTTATTACCAAGTACCAATTTCCTTCCTATCCCTAGATATAGGCTCCAAATAGTAAGTCAAGAAGAAAATAATTCCTATGATACCACTTTCTAACATCCCAGTTCCGGAAGCCGCCCAGAGGCGCCCCGTTCTCGGTTGGTCACATGGCCTCAAGCGCATTTCACCGAACGCCAGAGGCTTCCAACTAGCAGTGAGGGCCTTGGGTGTGATAGTGGGGAAACTATTCCCTCATTGGCTGAGTAACACAGTGGAAGTAAAATAGATAACAATAGCGGAAGCAGTAATAATACCATACTACAGTAAATAGCGGAAGACTTTAAGAAGTAAACTGAAGCACATATATAATGATGCATGATACACATGTCTAGAAAAGCATCCAAACAAATCACAATGCTGGAATATAGTACTAAATCAAAGTAAAAAATAAAATCAAGTAACAGCTCCACATCATCGCAAGCCCCAGCTTGGTCCCATGCTCTCCAGCTCCAAAGCATTCAAGTACCTGAAGTAGAAGATAACTTTCCCTTATCTAGACCTATAACAATATAATCTGTTTGGACCAAAAATCATGACCCAAATAGGGTGTGATATGAATCCCAGTAGGTATCCACACAAAGACCTATGCCTAACAATTAGTGAATATATGTGGCAGACAATAATCAAAAAGAGGTAGTAAACATGGAAGTACTCAAAAGTAAACATTCCTACAGTTTCAGTGCATTCAACTTTCATATACCAAGTAAGCAGCTAATCACAAAAAGGTAACCCTCTAGGAAGTAATCACAGCCTAACCCCTCTGGTTCAACCAAAAAAAACACAAGAAACCCTCTAGGAAGTACACACAGTCTAAACCCTCTGGTTCAGCTTTAGCAAAGACACTCTAAGGAAGCACTCACCGTTAATTCCCCCTGTGTTCTCATATCGGTAACTAATAGGCACTCTAAGGAAGCACTCAACGTCCAATTCCCCCTGTGGCCCGTATTTAGGAAACTAAAGACACTCTGAGGGAGAAAAAATTCCATCCCCCCTATGGTCTCTCAACGTAACAGTAAATATACACTCTGGAGAATACCTCAATGTGAATTCTCCCTATGGTCTACTACATCAGGTTCCCATAGCCCTATGTAATTAAATCGTACAAAAACGATACATGACAGCAAAAGTAAACCTCAAGAACTACTTAGATAAACAATCTACATCATATCACATCATGTCAGATAAAAATCACTCCATCTTAACAATACTAGGCATGGAAAACAAAGCAACCAAATATAAAAGCTAGACCAAACAATCAAAACTAGAAAACATGGGAAAGACATCCATAATATGGAAAAGTTAACTCTATTAATAAACAATTAACCTCTATCCAACAAACAAGGCATAGCAGGAAATAACAAGGCTAAAAACCATAAACATGCAATACCCTGTTCTTGGGTATTTGGCACTTTTGCATATAAAATTCAAAGACTATCTACATAAAGGCACAAACCACCTACCCTGGCGTCGTGAGATCAATATAAGTGAACCTCAGGCCTTGAATCTACCTATAATTCCATAGATCTACAAAAATGATAAAAACATTCAACCAATGATAACTCATGAAAGAGGAGAAATCCAGAGATGAAGTTCTAGAATAAGGAAGAAATCATCGATGTGATTCCAACGCAACTGACAGAGTTCGAATCAGAGAATGGACAGTGATTTGGTGGCTCAGAGAGGATCCACGGCCGTACGAATGCTTCTGGACTAAATAGGTCAAGAAGAAGGACATTATGTCCATTAAATGCGACCCCAGTCCATTTAATGAAATACAAAGAAAGTACACAACGTGTATTTTAAAAGTACACGGCGTGTACTTGCCTTTTCCAGCCTCCGCTTTAGGCGGTCTCCAGGTCACCACACACAGCCATGCACTTAGACATTACCCGTATAGTACACGATCACCCATGGAAACCAAGTACACAACGTGAAATTATAATTACATGGCATGTTCTCCTAAAATTTCTTGAAACTCCTCTTTTTGTCGAAAACACCAAAAAACAAGATTCATACCTAAAAACAAGATTTGGGTTCTTACATTCTGTCGCACCCATGTCCATAATTTAAGGTACTTTTTTGGTTTTATTCTTGGCCTAACTTTCCCCCCTAAGTTTCCCCTATCCCCCTTGAATTTTAAGGAGTTTGAACACTTTTTGAGTGGACAAAAGGGGGTGCATGGTTTGTTAAACCATGCAAGAAAACCGTGTGACCTTGTCCAGCTCATTAATTTTTTTTGTTAAATTCAATTTTTCTCTCCTAGGATTTATCCAAACTCGCCCCTTTCTTCCCCCATTCGACCCTAGAATCCATGGAATCCTCCCAAGAACCTCAAACCCTCCTTGGAACTCCTTTTTAAGGGGAATTCGGTGGATAAACTTCAAACCTCCTCAAGTAAGTGAATATCTTCCTTAGTTCCTTCCTTTTATGTGGGGTTTATTTCCCTATTCTTGAAGTTCCTTGTGCCCAGTAGGTAGGGTTTTGAACCTAGGGTTTGATCCTTAGTTTATTGGTCTATTATTTTGGTTTTAGGCTTGATCTAAGTCCTTTGTGGTGCGGAGGTGGTGCGGTTGAATTTTCATACAAAAATTTAAGGGTTTTAATATTTGTGGTAGGCGATTCCATGGGTAATCAATGCTAGATGAGTTAGATTTTCTGAATTTCTATTTTTTTCACACTTATCCTTCATTATAATTGCTAAGAAATCTGGTTTTGGTGACATTTGTTAAGAAAATAATTTTTAGGTACCAATTTTGTGTTTAATTGGGTGTTTTACACGTCTATTTTAGGTTATACCAAATTGGGTTGTTTTATAAATAATTTTATGGGTTTATAGAAAGGATATGGGTGCTGTAAATTCTGTTTTGATGAATATGGGTATGAACATGGTGTTCAAAGTGGGGTTTTTAAGGGATTTTGTGTGCAAAACATTGTTAATTTTTGTGAAGTTATTTTATTGAAATCCTAAAGGTTTTATTGAGTGGTGTAAGTGGTGAAAAACATGTGTATCTACTATTTTGAGTATATTATGACCAGAAATGATGTGTTTATAAGATAATGGATTCTAGTATCATGAGATAATTGTTTGAGCACAATGGGGGAAACCCGGGTACCTAGGAGGGCGGATATGTACTAGTACGCTAGTGATCTAGATGAGTTTTATCCCTGTTTCACTGAGCACAATAGATAAATACAACACTAAAAAACTATATTGAGGATGGTTGGGGACCACTAGTTTATGGTTATGTTCCCTACTAGTGTCTTGTGCATGGTAATGGATTTTTCTATGGTTACTTTACACCGAGGTATGAGGTACATGGGGCCCGAGACTACCTAGTGCCTAGGAGTGTTCTCGAGATTAGTGCTCATTGAATCTTGTATATTTATCTTTGTCATATTGTGGTTTTTTGATGGAAAAAATAGTAGCCTACATGTTTTATCTGCATGTTCTCATTCATGTAAAATTACCTTTGAAAACTATTTACATTTAAAAGTTTCACTCTTTAGAAATTATTTCCGCTACCTCTTGTTTATAAAAAATGGCATGATTTTTATCTTGTATTATTTACTATATAAAATATCTTGGTGGTATACTATTGGGATTAGGCTCACACCCTACTTACACCCCTTGGGTGTAAGTATACTTGGTCATGTTTGACATAGGTAAAGGGAATACTTTGGGTGATGGCGGTTTGGGGTGTTAGTTCCCATTCATGGTGCGGCGTTGTGGAGACGACTTGTGGGTGATGACCTCTTGTCATGTGGAGTCTTTAGGGATATTTTTATGATATTTATTTGTGTATTTGGACCTTTTGTATTATTTTTAGACCTATGTATTCAGTTCTGTATTTTTTCTAAATCTTTTTTGGTATGAATTTTTCAGATTTGGTTTATCGATTGTTTTTTATTTTTTATGTATCCATATTCTGGTAAATCGTTCCCAAACCAAAATATATGATATCCGAGCACTTGTTCCAGACCATGGGGATAGGGAACCCCTTAGGGCCTTGTCACGTGCCAGTTTTGGTGTCGGTTTTGGTAGTGACCAGATTTGGTTCGTGACAAAATTTTATCAGAGGGGGCCAATGTTTTTGGGTTATATTATCATTTTAGGATGAGTCAAGCTAGAAAGTATATAGGAATATTAGGACTCAGAGTTTTGGTCATGAGTAGGGTTCTTGGCCTGCACCTCTCTTGGAAAACCTCAAGTCACCATGGGACATTGGCATTGTTTGTTTGACTTCACTTCCAGGTGAGATGTGTGGGTTGCAAACTACATGTGGACATTGGGAGGGAGTGGAGTAGTTGTTTATTTTATCATTTTAAAATGTTTAGATTATTTATATTTGATTTCATTGATGAAATTTTCATAATTGTTTTACTGATTTTTCTATTGTGTTTTTTTCCTTTTTGTAGCAACATGCCTCCCCAGAAAGCTCCCATGCACCCATGGGAGGAAGTTCAAGAGAGTTCTCCCACACCGCTTAATCAGAGGCTAGTAGAGGCTATGGTTCAGGCTATCCAATATCTAGGAAATGGACTGTCTCCTATTCCATCTTTTGTTAGAGAATATGATACTTGTCCTAGGAAGGAAAAGGCCCATGAGTTATTAAAAAATAATCCTCCTACTTTCTGAGGTAGCATAGAATCCCGAGAAGCAGAGGAATGGATTGAAAAGACCGAGCATATGTTCGAGTTCCTGGATACACCTGAGGATCTCAGGGTGGAGTGTGACTCTTTTCTATTGGAGGGTCCCAGGTGAAAGTGGTAGGAATCGATACTTCAAACTAGGAAGAATGAGTAGATGCACTGAGGATATCTCAAGTCCATCTTCAATGAACATTACTTCTCAGAATTCTTGGCATATGATAGATCCCGAGAGTTCATGGATCTTGTTTAGGACGATATTTATGTGATGTATTACGCCAACCGTTTCACTGAGCTAGTTTGTTATGCTCCTGAAATCGTCTCTAATGAGCAAGCGAAGGCCTAGAGGTTTGAGAAAGGCTTACGAATAGATATATACTCTGAGGTTTTCTTGTTTAAGATGAGGACCTATGTTGTGGTGGTTGATCGAGTGTGCATGGTGGATATTGACCAGAAAAGTAGGGATAGTTTCTCTAGGATAGTATTAGTAGGGGGGTACTGGATGCTCTTTAGAGAAAAAAAGGAAGCAAGAGGATCAGGTGAAGAAGGGAGGTGGTAGTTCATTCCACTCTTCCAGGCAGTTTTCATCTGTGGGCTCTGATGCAAGATCGGTTTTGTGCCACCATTGTGGGAGACCAGGGCACATCTGGCCATCATTCCCACTTCCTCTGAATCACTATTATCAATGTGGAGGTATGGGTCACTTACAACACTTTTGTAAGGTGGCACTTCCACTTCAGAGTGGGGCAGGATCAGCGACTTCAAGATGAGTACCAGCTCATTAAGAGCCATCAAGGATGGATGGATCTCATTTTGGTGGTTGTGGTGGTAGGGATGGGTCATCTTCTAAGAAGATCCAGTTTAGGTCACAACCAAAGACTAGTGGTCATCCTCATCTAGAGACCGGACATCTCCATGTGGTGGATTAGGCACCAGGAGGATCAGAGGTGGGACCGTCGACAGTTTGACGTATTGTTTTGATCGCATATTCTATAGTTTCTACTCTTTTTGATACTGGTGACTCTGTTTCATTCATTTCTACCCATTTTTTGGACACCATTAATTTTCCAACCGAGTTGTTGTCTTTTGCGATGGGGTTGGTGACGCCACTGGGAAAGAAGAAGGAGAAGGGTTTCAGGTACCCGTCATGTGCATTTTTCATGTTAGGGGTTGAGATGGAGTGAGACCTCTTGGTCTTAGATATAGAACTATTTGAAATAATACTTGTCATGGATTGGCTAGTACAATTCTAGGTGCACATTGATTACTATAGGCGGTGAGTGAGTTTTACGACACCCGATGGGAGTTATCAGGTTTTTCATGAAGAATGAGATCCTCGATCGAGTCGGGTGGGACCTCTACTCCTAGAGTTGGGAGATGTTTTTTCAGTTATTATCACTCACGATAGAGGATAATGGTCATTCTCCTGATAGTGGATTACCTCCTGTAGTTTACGAGTTTCCAAAGGTATTTCTGGATGATTTTTTAGGTTTTTCCCTGGAGCTGGATGTGGAGTTCTCGATTGATCTGGCACTGGGAACACAACAGATATCTCTTCCCTCATATCGCATAGCCCACACCGAGATGAGGGAATTGAAGATAAAAATGGATGAATTATAATCCAAAGGATTCATTCTTCCAAGCATCTCTCCTTGGGTCACTCCTGTGTTGTTCTCGAAAAAGGCTAATGGATCCCTCCAGTTGTGCATTGACTACTAGAAGCTGAATAAGGTAACAATCAAGAAAAAATATCCTTTTCCTCAAATAGATGACTTGTTTGATTAGTTTAAGGGGAAAGGTGGTTTTCTAAAATAGACTTGTGTTCAGGATATCATCAACTCAGGGTGAAATAGGTATATATCTTAAAGACAACCCTCCGAAGAAGGTACGACCACTTCGAGTACTTGGTCATGCCCTTCAAATTGACCAATGATCCAGTGGTCTTTATAGAACTCATGAATAGGGTGTTACATTAGTATCTAGATTCTTTTTTCTTGGTATTTGTGGATGAAATCCTAGTTTATTTGGGATCTGAGGAGGAACATGAGCATCACTTGCAGATCATTTTGGGCACCTTGCGATAACATTACCTTAATGAAAAGTTGTCCAAATGCACTTTCTGGATCAGGGAAGTGAAATTTTTAGGGCATGTGATCTTAGAGTAGGGGGTTTCAGTGGACCCCAAGAAGATCAGTTTGGTTATGTCCTGGGAGCAGCTGAAGAATGTGTTCAAGATCAAGAGTTTCCTCAGCCTGGCTGGTTATTACAGGTGGTTTGTTTGGGATTTCTCTCAGCTTGATTCACCAATTATTACGCTCACCCAGAAAGAGGTGAAGTTTTTATGGGGCCCAGAATGTCAGTCTTCCTTTTAGGAGATGAAAATGTGGTTGAATACTACCCATGTTTTGATTTTTTTAGAGGCTAGTAAGGGGTATGTGGTGTATTGTGATGCTTCAGGTATGGGTTTTGGGTGTGTTCTTATGTAGGAAGATCACGTGGTGGCATATGGCTCTCACCAACTCCAACCACATGAAAATAATTACTCGAACCATGACTTGGAGTTAGCAGCTATGATTCAAGATTTAAAGACTTTGCTTCACTACCTCTTTGGGGAGAAGTTTGTGGTCTACTCTGATCACAAAATCTTAGCCTATATCTTCTCACAGAAGGACCTCAACATGAGTTAGCATCATTAGATCAAGTAATTGTAGGGTTTCTAATTTGAAATTGTCTATACCCCAGGAAGGGGTAACGTGGTGGATGATACCTTGAGCAGAAGAGTCCCAGTGCAGGCTTTGAGGAAGTCTGGTGATGAGTAAACTCTGATGGAACTCTTTTCTCAGATGAATGTGGAGACAAAGGAGTATAGTGGAGGTGCATTCTTGGAGCGCATTCAGTTTACTCCTTCTATATTTTATTTTATTTAGTGGGGATAGCCTAGTGATGAACTCTGTCAGCAGTTGAGGTAGTTTCTTCATGGTGGGGAGACGTCTTCTGATTGGTCATCTTCTCCTGAGGGCATATTGTGCTTCAAGGGACTTTCAGTAGTGCTGTTATCTCTATAGAATGTGGTGATGGAGGATAGACACCAGTATCAGTGGTTTGTCCATCTAGGTTCCACCAAGATGTATTATGATGTTTGTCGGTAGCTCCAGTGTCTTGGTATGAGACGAGACATCGCAGACTTTGTGTCGAGATGCTACACTTTCCAGCAGGTGAAAGCAGAACATCAAAGGCCCTCCGGTTTTCTCCAGCCATTACCCATTCCTACCTGGAAGTGGGAAGAGGTTACCATGGACATAATTGTTGGATTTCCTTATAAACCTTGGGGTAAGAATTCCATTTGGGTGGTGATTGATCATCTGACCAAATCATCCCACTTCATTCCGATTAGAGATACAACTAAAGTGGATGAGTTGGTCCATTTGTATCTTTAGGAGGTGGTAAGGATCCATGGTGTTTCATTATAAGTTGTCTTGGATAGATACCCCCATTTCACTTCTCAGTTTTGGGAAGGCCTTGGGTTCTCAAATTAAGATGACCATGGCATACCATCCTCAAACAGATGGTCAGACGGAGCGGGAGAATCATATTTTGGAGGACATGCTTCGTGCATGTGTTTTGGACTTTGAAGGTTCATGGGATAGCCATTTGGGATTGGTTGATTTTTCTAATAATAATAGTTACCAATCCTCAATTTGAATGGCTCCTTTTGAGGCACTCTATGGTCAGCCTTGTCAGTCCCCCCTGTGTTGGGCTGAGGTAGGTGAGACCTCACTACTGGGGCCGAGTCTGGTGTAGAAGACGTTTGACAAGGTCAAGTTGATCAGGAAATACTTATTGATAGCTCATATTTTCCATAAATAATATTCTTATGAGAGGTGTCGATACCTAGAGTTTTTTGTGGGTGATAGGGTATTCTTGAAAGTGGAACCTCGTTTGGGCCATCGTCGATTGAGAAAGCAAGGGAAGCTGACATCGCGGTATGTTGGACCTTTTGAGATCACTGAGCCTATTGGAAAGGTGGAATACATGTTGGCTTTACCTTATCAGTTTACATCCATCCATGATGTCTTCTATATATCCTAGTTTAATAAATAAAACCCAGATCTATCCCATGTACTGAATTGAGAAGAGTTGGATATAGAGCCCGGTTTATCTGTTTTTGATCGGCCGATGTGAATAGTGGACTTCCAAGAAAAGGTTCTTCAGGGAAAGTGTATTCCACTGGTCTGAATTCTTTGGCAGCATGGGAATGATACACATGAGACATAGGATCATAATTCATGGGTCGAGTAAGAGTTCCCATTCCTGTTTTCCAACCAAGCTTTAGGTTGACTTTCTGGGATGAAAAGTTTTCATGGTGGGGAGAATTATCACACCCATATCCTTCATTTAAGGTACTCTTTTCTATTTTATTCTTGAACTAAATTTCCCCCCTAAGTTTCCCCTAGTACACCCTTTAATTTTAAGGAGTTCGAACACTTTTTGAGTGGAAAAAATGGATCGCATGGTTTGGGCACACGGTTTGCTAAACCGTGCAAGAAAACTATGCGGCCTTGTCCATCTCACTAATTGTTTTTGTTAAATTCCATTTTTCCTCCTAATATTTATCCAAAATCACCCCTTTCTTCTCCCATTCGACCCTAGAATTCATGGAAGCCTCCCAAGAACCTCAAACCCTCCTTGAAACTCCATTTTGAAGGAGAATTTGGTGTAGAAACTTCAAACCTTCCCAAGTAAGTGAATATATTCCTTAGTTCCTTCTTTTTTCATGGGATTTATTTCCCTATTATTGAAGTTCCTTGTGTACAGTAGGTAGGGTTTCAAACCTAGGGTTTTATCCTTGTTTTCTTGGTCTATTATTTTGGTTTTATGCTTGATCTAAGTCCCTTGTGGTGCAACGGTGGTGCTGTTGAATTTTCACACAAAGGTTCAAGGGTTTTAATACTTGTGGTAGGTGATTCCATGGGTAATAAATTCTAGATGAGTTTGCTTTTCTGAATTTCCATTTTTTTCACACTTATCCTTCATTATAATTTCTTCAAAATCTGGTTTTGGTGATATTTGTTAAGAAAATGATTTTTAGGTACCAATTTTGTGTTAAATTGGGTGTTTTACATGTCTATTTTATGTTATGCCAAATGGGGTTATTTTATAAATCATGTAATGAGTTTATAGAAATGATTTGAGTACTGTAAATTCTATTTTGATTAATATGGGTATGAACATGGTGTTCAAAGTGGGGGTTTTAAGGGATTTTGTGTGCAACACATTGTTAAGTTTTGTGAAGTTATTTTATTGAAATCCTAAAGGTTTTATTGAGTGGTGTAAGTGGTGAAAAACATGTGTAGCTACTGTTTTGAGTATATTATGACCAGAAATGATGTTTTTATGTGATAATGGATTTTATTATCATGAGATAATGGTTTTAGCACAATGGGGGGAACTCAGGTACCTAAGAGGGCGGATATGTACTAGTACGCTAGTGATATGGATGGGTTTTATCCCTGTTTCACTGAGCATAATGGATAAAGACAACACTAAAGAAACTATATTGATGATTTTTGGGGACCACTAGGTTATGGGTATGTTCCCTACTAGTGGATCGTTCATGAGAACAGATTTTTCTATGGTTACTTTACACCAAGGTACGAGGTACATGGGGCTTGAGACTACCTAGTGCCTAGGGGTGTTCCCAAGATTGGTTATCATTGAATCTTGTGTGTTTATCTTTGGAATATGGTGGGTTTTGTCTGGAAAATACATTATCCTACATGTGTTATCGTAAATTTCTCATTCATGGAAAATTACCTTTGAAAACTATTTACATTTAAAAGTTTCACTCTTTTGAAATTATTTCCACTACCTATTGTTTATCAAAAATGAAATGCTTTTTCTCTTGTATTGTTTAATCTATGGAATATATTAGTGGTATTATATTGGTGTTAGGATAACACCCTACTTACACCCCTTGGGTGTAAGTGGACTTGGTCATTTTTTGACACAGGTAAAGGGAAGGCTTTGGGTGATGGCAGTTCGGGGTGTTAGTTCTCATTCATGGTGTATCATTATGGAGATGGCTTGGGGCGATGACCCCTTGTCGTGTGGAGTCCTTGGGTATATTTTTTATACTATTTATTTTTGTATTTTTACCTTTTTTATTATGTTTAGACCTATGTATTCAGTTCTGTATTTTGTCTAAATCTTGTTTGGTGTGAATTTTTCAGATTTGGTTTATCGATTGTTTTTTATGTTTTATGTATCCATATTCAGGTAAATTATTCCAAAACCAAAATATATGATACCTGGAAACTTTTTCCAGCTTGTGGGGATAGGGAACTCCCTTCGGTCCTTGTCAAGGTCCAGGTTTGGTGTCTGTTTTGGTGGAAACTAGATTGGGTTCATGACATGTTCTCACAATCTATGTTATTATACCGAGACTATATTCATAAACCCTAATCAATGCCTAAACATTGATAACAAAATGACCTTATACCAACTATCGATAAGGTTATTGTAAGTGTGTATCTTATGAAGGTACACTATCCTGATCTCAATATCTTCTTTCACAAAATGCAACCCAATGTTTATATGCTTTGAATAGCCATGTAAAACATGATTTTAGATAAATACAGGTCCAACTGATTATCAAACTACATGTAAATATTATTGAAATATAAAGAAAACTCATTTATAAAACCTCATAACCAAATATCATCTTTAATACATTCAATTAAAATAATGTATTCCACCTCAGTAGTGGAAAGGGAAACAACTGACTACATGTTGCACTTCCATGACACAGATCCACCATAGACAAGAAATACATATATAGTAATAGATTTTCATGTAACAACATTAGAAGCATGATTATAATAATAAAAGACTGCTATATCGTTATCATAGATTCTATTATTTCTAAAACAAATAAATAGGTAAAAAGACATATAAATGTACGACTGGAGCCATTTCAATACATGCTAAAGGGGTATCCTCATGTTTCCCATAAACCTACTCAAAGTGAAAACAATAAAGGAAATATCAAATATAGATAATATCATGTAATACATATGGCTACCTACTATATTAACATACAATATTTTCTTATTAACTATATATAAAACTCACAGTGTAATGGCCTGAATTTTTCCAGAGCCATTTTACCTTTGTCATTCTTGGATAATGGTGTGTATGAGGATGTTTCCCTAGTGATTTAGAGGTTTGGGAAGTTTTTTTTGTTTTGAATATTATTCTAAAATTGGTTTGAAAATCTTTAAAATTTATTTTTATGTTTCAAAAGTGATTTTTAGATTTTGAAAATAATTTGGGAGTTTAAAATTAGTTTATGAATCTTGGGATCTAAAATGTTTTTCTAGTTAAGTGTAGAACAACCCTTAAAAAACAAATTTTATTTAGAAGTTACCCTTACCCATGAATTTGTACCTGGATCTACCTATAACACCCATTACATGCATAATGGTCATTTTTCAAATATGATTATCCTTAAATGAGATCCTACTAACTCTTATGTAACTCTCAGATAATTTTTTTACCTTTATGTGAGAATATATATGGATGTGTAGGGGTCATTCCTCATTTTTGTAAAGTTAATACCTTCCCCATATAAATTTAATCTCTTTTTTCATAAATATAACATGATATTTTATTCTACTACACAAAGGTAACTAGAATTACCTTTACATAGACCTCCCGATCTATATGAAGGTAGATCTCACATCAAGGTAGTCTCTCTCTCGCGTTAAGGTAAACTAAATTAACTACACACAAATCATTTTTTTTGTTAAGGTGAAGTTGATCTTTCATCAGGGTAGTATATGAACATTATTAGGCTCACCATGCCATAGTGGTAGATGAAATTATGGCCTTTTTGGTGATCTTAGACATGGTAGGCATTCTATTTTGTATGATTAGTTGTTGAGCTAACTGTTTGGGTGAGAGGTGCGCTAAAGAGAGTGAAATAGCCAAAGAGGTCATTTTGGTGGGCATTTTTCAAGAGGGGTCCATCTGGTGGGAATCAAGGATGTTTAAATGGATGGAATACTAGTTGTGGTGATGATATGAGGTGAGTATGATGAAATTTATCAAATGGATAACACTACTTCACTACACTATAGCTCATACTGTGGTGGTTATTTGGGCATCTAAAATGGAAAGGAGAATTTATCCACGCCATAGAGGAGCCTGTGGTGGTGATAAAATTCATTTAAATTAGAGAAATGATCATCTTATAAACAGGGGGAGTTGGACATTTTGAAATTTAGAATTTCAAATATCATTTTTCCAAGCCCATTATGGTCATTTTGAGCACCTTTATACTGAGAAAGAGTCTTGTTCGATTTTTTTATGAGTAAAGGTTGGCCCATGTACCTGGTTTAACCTAGTTTCCTTATCTCAATCCCTTAGCTGATTTCATATGATCTTATGGGTGTTTTTTTATCCCTTTTGGATACTTATATTATTTATTCATGGTGATTTAATTCTCTTTTTATATTAGATATATTTATTATTCCCACCTTCATTTTTTCTTATTATTCTCCCTTGGATGATGGTATCAGCTTCAATTTGTATTTTCTGAGGATCTCGATTGATGTATTAATGATGGATGTGATGTTTTAGGCTTGAGGAATCTTCTTGTAACTTAATTGGTGTTCTAATTTTGTTCTCTTGGTGTGGAGTGTCTCAACTTATTTAGGAAGGATATTTCTATAATCATCTTCTATCTTCTAGAATAATATGCTTGATTATTCCAATTGTGATTACTTCAAAGAAATTTGTATTCTTCTAAATTAATTGAATATTGTTTAATGAGTGTCTTTGGTTTATAGGTATAGGTAAGGAATATATGAAATAAACATTAAAATATAATGGAATTAGTAAGGTAATGATAAACTAGAAGGTGGGACTTGGGATTTGGAAGGCAAGATACATGTGTTTTGTGATTTCTATATTACTTGTTCTATATTTTATGAATATAAAATTGGTTGTTGTAGTTTTAATAATATTTTTATAAAGATATTTTTTACCTATAAAATCAGACAACTCCCTAAGGTTAGTAATGAAGGATAAAACTTCTTGAATATAGGAATCAAGAAGTGTTGTGACATTCTTTATATTGTGGTGATGTGTTTTACATAGCATGATAGTGTGTTATTGATATTGTTCTATTATCATGTTCCTGATCAGATAGAGAGAGGTCTCCCTACAAGTTAGCTACCACTTAGAGGATAAAAAACTTTGTTGATGGGTAATAATGGTAAAATAAATAACTAGTCCTAGGATAAATAGCGTTGTAGTGATGTTTTTTGGAATTTTGGTTTGTTTTGGTTGTCGATGATGGAATTAGTTTGATTACTATAATGTGGGGGAATAGATGAGGATATTACAAAAATGGAAGGGGAATTAAGGATTCTAAATTTATTTCTATACTTGTTATGTTACATCTTGTGATTATGATTTGATTGATTTAATTGTTGGTTTCACTCATGCCTAATATTGTATATTAAATTCACATGAATGTTTATTTTTTTAAAGGTATGATTCTACTGAGTACTCAAAAGTGCTCACCCCACTACAGTTAGCTAAGTATTTGTAAGATACCTCACTGATGTTTGGAGATGCTAATTGGGTATCTTGGATGGAGTTGGTAGATGAATTGGAGTTTAGAGTTCCTCTTGTATATATATTCTTGATGTAATTTATTTCACATATAAGTACCTTTCAGCTTGTGGAAACTTATTTATGAAATGAGAATCCTTGTTTTTGAATGGTGGATCCCCCCTTATCTCTTATCTTAAAATTATTTTATTGAGGTAAATGACTCCCATTGTTTGTTTCATACCCTCAGTGCTAGTTGACACTCTTTTTACTATTAGAGGAAGGATTTTGAGGTCACTCCTTCCATTAATTTCTATACCAGGAGGGGTACCAATGGGGGGGGGGGGGGGTTGTGATAGAATGCTATCAGATATGATGGTTGAGATATAGGATGAATATTAAAGTTATACACCAGTGAGGACTGTATGGGATTGTTAGGGAAGTAGTAAAACTCAATACTAACATGTGATGTAGACCAAAGATACTAGATAATATCCATATATTTAATTCCCACTATGATTTTACATAATAACTTTAACAACATACTAAAATTTTTAAGTGATAGTGTAGTTGTTTCAGGGTAGAAATCATTGAGAGGTACATGTATCTTTTCCATTTATCACATTGTATTTTTCATCTTGTATCTTGTGTGTGTTTCTATGATTACACCACCATGATTTAGTTTTTGACGATTTGTCATTTTCTAAAAAACTAATTACATAAATTTTAAATAAAGAGTAAAATAGGAAAGTAATTGGAATATGCTACCCAACTAACACCTTGTTGAAATTTCGATGTATTGTTTATATGCATGTTATAACTTATTTCCTCTGAAATTTATTTTATTTATTGGATTACATAACATGTTGGCCTATTTACATGATTCCTGGAAATGTTATTAAAGAATGATTAAGGTTCTATTATGTGTATTTCTTTTTCAAACACCTTAAAAACACAAGTTTTCCTCAATAAATATCCTTTTTACAAACAAAAATGAATTGTTTTTTATTCATGCTATCTTGATGTTCATGCAAGTTGATATTCCATGTGTTACCTTCAACTTATAATATATTAGGAATTTATTACATGGATGAATTTTTTTCATTTATTTTTATGATTCATAGAAGATGGAAATCATACTTAGTTTTAAAATATTTATAGCCTCTTTCATAAATAAACTCAACTGTCCTTTTGAGCATGGATAGTGTTTTGAAAAACTAAAATATTTATGTGTTAAAATGTAAAATCATGTTTCCATGATAATTGATTGCCCTTTTTATTTTTTAAATATGCAGCATGTTAACTCGCTACCATGACATTTAGAATTGTTATGAAAAATATTCTTAATAATAACCCATTAAGGACTTAGAAACTTTTACTTGAGTGAAATTTTTTCTTCAATCTAAGCATGGATAAAGTTTTAATATTGTGTGAATCATTATTATTATTACATTTATATTTTTTAAAATGTCAGTGAGAATTTGTAAGGGTAAAATGTGATTTTTTTAATGTGGAATCATTTTTTATTAGTAGTAATGTGTTTAAAGAATGTTAAATTTGAGAATAGTCAATATAAAGCATGAAAATTAAATCATGTGCAGTTTTATTTTATGTTTTGAAATCATGTTTCTTGTGTGATAAAATATTTAAGGAATATTTATTTTGGGAATGAATAACATGATGTACAATAACATGTCATGTGAAAATTTTCATTTTATTTTGAAAACATATCTGAGTGTTATTAATTAAATGTGAAGTATGATGATTTATTTGAATTGCGACTTAATGAAGTTGAGTGTTATATTTAATGTTTCATTTTATGAATAGTTTCCTTAGGATGCTGATATTTTTTTTTCTGAAAATTTATTTTTTGAACTGAGAATTGGCTTGCTAACTATTATCTAAGAGGAAACATTCCCTTAATGGAAGATATTCCTAGAAATTATATGACATTGTTAAAATTGGTGTAAAGTGATTATGTTTATTTCTATTGTGCAATGTAATTTTCATGATTGAATTGATGGAACCACCTCCCATAAAAGGGAAATAATTTAGAGTTTGTGATAAAAGAGGTTGTTTGAAAAAAGTCTGAAATTTGGTAATAATTTATTTCTTTACACACTTGATTCTTATAAAAAGAATGATGAAAAAGTGATTTTATTTTTTTGATTTAATGTTGAGTTTGTTTTGATTTTATTTGTTATTATCTTTTTCATTTTTTGTCCTTGAATCAGAGTTTTTTTGTCTGGTTAAGATGTTGAGATGTTATGGGTAGTGAGGTTGTGATTGGCTGTTATAAAATGATTAAGAAAGATATGACATGGGTAGGGTGGTGTTATTATTGATGGGGTGATTATTGTGTGGATTAATGTGATTTTTTATAATGTTGTTGTTCCTTGTGATGTTGGCGTGCTTTTTTGGTAATGTATTTTCCTTATAAATGAAGATTTATTTCACAAATGGATTTTGTTGCTACTCGTTTTAATAAAGGAATTTAATTTCTTTTTAAATGGTTTTTGTGAAATGGGATGTTTTATAGAAAACTAATGATTTATTGGGATGTTTTTTTTGGGTTTCATGGTAATTTTTTTATATTTTAAACTCTGAATATGAAATATTTTGAGTGTTTTGTAGAAGGGTTTTGTTTTTACCTTATTTTAAAGGATGATTTAAAAGTTTATTCTTAAAAATTATTTTTATAAAAATCATGAATATTTAAAATAATCTTTTGATTGATTCAAAAAAAATTCTTGCATGGATTTTAAGGAAAGGTTTTCATGATTTTAAACTTTAAGCATGAAATATTATACTAGGTTCAATGTTATTTTTTTAATCTATGATGGAAATGATGAGTTCTGGTTGTCACCACATAATTTGAATTTTTTATGCAATATTTTTTCTAGGTATAAAAGAATGAAGATGAAACATATGATAACCAAGAAATGAATTAAACATTTTAATAATTTAATAAAAAAATAATTATGGTGTAAAGTTTATTATTTGAATTTTATTATCAATTCATAGTTATGTGTTCATTGAACATGAAATTAGTTGTAAGTACCTTCTATTAAATATTTCCTGAAAAATTCATACCGATGATTACTCTTTGGATCAATTAGTTAGATATTCACATTCTTTTTTGTTTCCTTAATCCTTAATTCTATATAATGAATACGTTGATTTAAAAATAAAGGAAATGTTTTAGTTAACTACTAGTGGATTATTATTAATTATAGTTTGATTAATTTTCAGCTACTTTTTTCCTATTTATTATCTGCTAAATTATTGGATATGATGAAACATGAATATTATGTATATTTGATTGATTTTTTTGTTATAATGACTACTATTTTATTTTTTTGTGTATTGATAAAACCCATTAAAAATAGAATAAATAAATTTAAAATATTAATGAAATGATTACATTAATAAGTGGGAGTCAATTACACTCAATCCTTTAAACTTATCTCATTGTTTTCTTAATGTTATCCTGATAAAAATTAAGTTAATAATATTACTTAAATAATCACTAGGGAATGTAATTAATGGTTTTTAATAATTTTATAGGTATATACAATGGTTTACAGGGGTTCTATGAGTTTCTCTTATTGAAATAGTTATGGTCCAGCTCTTTCGTGGTATATTTATTCTGTTTGCGAGGTATCTCCCCCATGAATTTTATGTTTTGGGATTTTCATATCTTGATTATATTTGAAATATTTGAGAGTAATTCACTTGGTTTTAAACTAATATATTTAATATATTAATAATTTAATCTTCCAATAAACCATCTTCTTCCTTTGGGTTTTGTTTTAATTCTTGAGAATGAGAATTATTTGAGAGTTACTTAATATAATTGCCTATATTTTTCATAATCCATTTTCCCTTTTCCATTATTGTATTATGGGGTGTTTTGGGATGTTTCCCTAGTGATTCATAGGTTTGGGAAGTTTTTTTGTTTTAAATATTTTTCTAAAATAGTTTTAAAATTTTATAAAAGTGATTTTGAGATTTTGAAAATAATCTTGGAATTTTAAATTTGTTTGTGATTCTTGAGATCTAAAATTATTTTTTGTAAAGTCTAAACTACCCTTACACAATACCTTTTCTTTATAAGTTACTATTACACATGATTTTGTACCCAGATCTACCCTTATGCATCACCCATACCATGTGTGAAGGTCATTGTTCAAATCTGATTACCCTTACATGAGACCCTACTAACCCTTACGTAACTCGTAGAATTTTTTTTACCTTTATGTGAGAATATATATGTCTATTTAGGGGTTATTCCTCATTTTCATGAAGGTAATATCTTTCCTATGTAAAGTTAATCTCTTCCTATGTAAAGGTATCCAACTATTTTCTTATGATGGATAAAGGTAACTAGAATTACCTTTACACAAACCTACAAATCTACATGAATGTAGGTATTGCACCAAAGTATTCTCTATATCACATTAAGGTAAACCTAATTACCCAAAAATAGATAATTATTCTCATTAAATATAATTTGATCTTATATTAGGGTATTATATGGCCATTTTAAGGTTCACTATACCGTAGTGGTAAGCATGTTGGTGGCCATTTTGGTGCTTGTAGGCACGGTAAGCATACTGTTTTGGATGATTAGTCATGAACTCAGCTATTTGGATGAGTGGTGCACCATGAGAAGAGAAATATCCAAGGATATCATTTCAGTGGTATCTTTTCATAAGGGGTCCTTTCTTTAGAAAATGGTGATGTCGAAACAACTATAGTATTGGACATAGTAGTGTTGCAAGGCGATGAGGATGAGTTGTTATAAGCATAAAGAGTGACTTAACTTCACCATAACTTATGTCGTGGTGGTTTTATGAGCATCAAAAACATATCCATGTTTTATAGGAGCCTATTGTAGTAACCAAAATCATTTAAATGAGAGAAATAACTACTATATAAATAGGGGGAGTTGGCCATTTTGAATGTTGGAATTTAAAATCTTATTTGATTGAGGTCATTATTATTGTTCTGAGTGCCTATATGATGAGAAAGAGATTTATTTATTTTTATATATGGGAAAAGTTTAAACTATCTACCCAGTTCAAACTACTTTTCTTATCTAGATCCCTTGGATTGTTTCAAGCTTTCTTAGGGGGAATTTTTCCATCCCTTTTGTATCCTTATCATCTTGAATCATGGATATTTAATTCTCATTTTATTTTAAGTATCTTTCTTGTTCACTCATTTGTTTATTTTTATTCTTACCTCTTGGATGTTGGCATCATCTTTAGTGTGTAGTTTCTATGGATTTTGATTGATGTCTTGATGATGTATTTGATGTTTTTGTCTTGAGGAAGCTTCTTTTGGCATCATTGGTGTTTGAATTTGGTTCTCTTATTGGGGAGTTTATCGGCTTATTGAGGTAGGGGATTTCTAGAATCATCTTCTATATTCTGAAATAATATGTTTGATTACGTATCCAATGATTCCTTTCAAGAAAGTTTTATTCTTATAAATTATTTGATGAATATTTAATGAGTTCCCTTGGTTTATATGGATTGGGAAATAATATATGAAACTCACATTAAAATAGAATGGAATTAATGAGGTAATGATAAACTAGAAGGTGGGACTTCGGATTTGGAAAAGAAGATGTGGGTATTTTGTGATTTCTATATTGATTTCTCTATATTTGATGCCAAATTAATTTTAAATTGTGGTTTTAATAATGTTTTTATAAATATATTTTTCACCTATAAAATCAAAAAACATTTCTAAAGTTGGTAATGAAGGATGAAAATTCTAGAATCTAGGAATTGATAAGTGTTGTGATATTATTGATATTGTGGTGATGTGTTTTCCATAACATTAATTCAGTGGTCCATAAATAATAAAAGTAAATTGGAAGGTAAGTTTGAATCTATAATTGATAGTGATAATGTGATAAAAAAAAAGGGTAACCTGGAAAGAAAAAATCATTTATTTTTAGTATAATTCCTAAAGAATTATGAAACAAATATGAAATTAGAGTATAAAGAGTTTAATGGGTTCTAAATAATAATTTTATGGTTATGAAATAAAAGGAAATGGATGGATAAATGGTTATCATTAACTATGAATATAAGTATAGGTTGATTATAAATTTTGTGTGTGGGTGGAACATAAAGATTGAAGGGTAGAATTAAAATGATCTAGGGGCTGTTAATGATTTTCTAATGAGGTTTCTTTGAATGAATAATAAAATCCAATGAGGTTGAAAATTGGTAAATAATGGGGATAAAAGCAATGGGGAAATAAGAAATTGTTGATTGTGTGGTTTCTTTTCTTGAATCATTTTTTTAACCATGGTTTTGTTTTTGTTTTTTTAAATTTGCTTCTATTTTATGGTTTTCATGTAACATCCCTGACCTAATACTCTATCAAGAGACCAAGAAGTGTTGGTTATGTGACCTCAGACACGTTTTCCTGAATGTTATAGGCTGCTGACTAGTAGCAAGGGTGTAAGGAATATAGTGGGGATACTATACCCTATTGAACATAGTTACTATAAAATAGTAAATAATATTATTGTAGTAGAAATATTGAAAAAAAATCAAAAACATACATCAATAATAGAATAAAGAATAACTCCAACAACTTAATAATAATGGGATCATATATGATAAAATAAATGTATCTAAATTAATTTCTGAATGTTAATAAATGGGATACTAAGAAAACTCAATAAAGACTCCACAAGTCCTAGTTATAAACCCCATGTAAGTCCTATCTCTAAGATCAAATCCATCAAGCAAGAAAAAATCAACAATAGAGTCCCTTTCCCTTGTCCAAATCTTTATCCATTAAATCAATTCAAGTACCAAATAGTGGCCCATCCAGGGTGTGAATAAAACTTAGTAGGTTGATGCCACTATGTATAAAAAAATCCAGTATGGTATATATAGTTCATGAAATAAAGTAATAAAAATGTTTAATTTAGTCAATTAATACAACACATGAAATAAATCCACTTAACCTCAAACTCTGGGTTGACACCTAGGGTCAATCAAACCTGGTTTGACATAATTCCAGATATCTTAGAGAATATCGTGGAACCATGATAACTATAACCACAACCCTCCCATAGTGTACCCCATAAAATAAATCATAGGATAATCATACATAGCCCTATAATCATTACACCATAACTGGGACAAGCCCAATAAGCATTACAACATAATCAATCCAAGCCCTATAAGCATTACAACATTACCAAGAACAAAGCATAACATATTTAATCACAATCCATTATGGTCAATTCATAATATTACCATTTATCTTTTTAGTTACACTCTACAAGGTCATGTTTCAAATTATCATCATAAGTACATCAAATACCATCCCATTTATCATTTAGAACCCCAAGGTTTTTAGAATTCCAATTAACCAATTTTAGTCCATGGGATTCTATCTTAGGTAATCACACTAATTTCACAAGTTATTCTAATTCATAATATTAATCCAAAAATCATCTAATTTCTCAAGAAAGTCAAGGGCTGGGATACCTATCAGGTGGTCGTATGTCTTGGTATCAACACCAAAGGACCCAACAAAATCTAATGGGAGGTATGTACATGTATAAATCATAAAAGAGAGGAAAAAATTATTTATGTTTCATGTAAGACATTCCATAATGATCATACATATTGAATATACTAGAATAAAATGAAATAGAAAATTCAAGATAAGTTCTAGACCACCAACCTCAAAGTGAAGGAGATGAGGAAAAGCTCCCGATATCCAAGATAACATTTGGTTTCTTATTCATTTATTTCATTAATGACCAAGAAATCCATCAAAAAGGTTTATCAAAGATAAAACCAATGAACAAGAAGAAAAAGAAGAATAAATTTAAGGATTAACTCCAAAATTTAGGCATATAACACTAATATTGGAAGGATTGGATCACCATGGTTTAATCCCTAGAAGATAGGGGTTGAATATAATAAAAAGGTGGTCCAAAAGCCTTCTAAAATATCTCTAATGTGTCTAGGGGTCGAGGGAAAAATATCAGATCCAAGCATATTCAGAAAGGATTGAAGGTATTTATAGATAGTTTGTTAAAAATAGGACCATGACACAACCCATAAACTATGCTATAGAACCTCCTGACATAGGGTACGTTACAGAACAACCTTGGGAACTGCACCAAAACCTCCCTTGGTCAAAGTGTGTCCAAGATATATAGTGGTTTCTATGCTATAGATCCTATAAAATTAGGGTTATACTATAGTATACATAAAGCCACCACACCATAACACCCCAAATCATTGAGATATGGCTACACCACAGCTGGTCTCCACGCTATTAGGGTGTCATAATTGGAAGAATCAGCCAATTTCCTCCCCAATTCCCTTACATAAAAGCCACCATCTTTACACCACATTGCCCAATCGGTATACAATGAAATCAGAAGATCCACTCCATAAATACCATCCTTACAACACAATCCTTAGTTATATAATACAGAATCATTTACAAATGATAATTTTAGCAAAAATCCCCTCTTTCTCCCTCTTAGAGCAACTAAGGTTCAACCAGACAATAAAAAACCCAAGTTAAAAAGGTTTAAAAAAAATTAAAGAGGGTCACACTTAGAAAAATACAAGATCTTAGAACCTCCCCACCATATAACATCTCATCTTTGATTTTCTCTAAGTATCACTGTATGGTATCTATAAATTTTTTTGGCCATTGTGATTGAATGTTAGACTCCCTCTCATAGGTATCCTTTTCACATGCCCATGCCACCACTACACTCACACTAGAGGTATGGTCTTCCCTTGAATATTTTTCTCACTGAAACCTAAAATACAAATCATATTCTCCTCAAAGGACATATCAACATCTATTATCTAGCTATATTTGATCAACATCTATTATTTTAGAAGGGTCTGGATGATATCTCCAAAGATGTGACATGTGAAAAAAGTCATACATGGCATTGTAGTATTGTGTAAGGGATAAATAGTATGCCACTGGACCGACTGTTTCCACTATCTCATACAGCCTGACAAACCTGGGTGCTAGTTTTCCTTGTTTCTGGATATAGCATTTCCCCATCCTAGGTAACACCCGAAGGAAAACATGATGGACAACCTCAAACTATGGAGGTAATATCTAATGGTTAGTGTAGTATTTCTTCCTAATCTACATGGTCACCAATCACTTCCTAATCAACTAGACTCGCTCAGATGTCTCCTGTATAAGACTAGGTTCAACAAGCATTGTCTCACCTATCTCTAACTAGAAAAGTGGAGAATGATAAGGTATTCTATACAAAGACTCTAAATGAGTGATTTGGATCAATCTTGGGAAGCTGTTATTATAATAAAACTAGATTTATTCTAAATGTTTCTCTCAATAACCATTAAAATCCAAAACATAAGCTCACAATATATCCTCTATAATTTGAATTGTTTGCTTAGATTGGCCATCAGTCTGAGGATGATAGGTTGTACTTAGAGGAACCTGTGATCCTAAATATCTCTGAAGACCTTTCCAAAATTGATGTGTGAAATGAGACACTTGTTTAGAAATGATACTCCTTGGTACACCATGCAATCTAACTATTTATCACATGTAGATACTACCCAGATCATCAATGGTGAAGGTATCCTAGATATGCAAGAAGTGGGATACCTTCATTAGTCAATCCATGATCACCCACACTAAATCATTTTTTGAGGTATCCTAAGTAATTTGGTAATAAAATATATAGTGACATCATCATATTTACATTCTAGAATGGGTAGATCCGGCAACAACCCATCATGCCTCTGATGCTTGACCTTCACCTATTTTCTGGTGAAGAATATTTCCTTAAATCCCATTATCTCCTTATTCATTCATGGCCACCAGTATTTTCTATAAATATCATGATACATCTTTGTAAACCTTGGATTCACCACCCATTTAGAAGCATGAAACTCGCTCATCATCTCTTTACATAAACCCATATGAATCCATAATCACCCTTAGAAAAAAAATAATGTCATCACTACCAAGAGGCCTAATGGTGGATCCCCACCATATCAGCTATCCCTTATAGTTAATCCCCCCAAAATAGATAAATGATCTATCTTATTCTAGTCTAGAAGCATGGGTAAAACAGATTTCAAGGTCATATCTACTCATCCATGAGACTCTTGAACATCAAGATGCATGTCTGTAAAGAGTTCCATCAGCCTCCACTCATTGAAATACTCCTACAATGACTCTATATGTGTCTTTAAAATAAAATCATAAGTAATAAAGTTTCCATTGCATGGTGTGTAATCAAACTCAAAGTCAAAAGATATAGATACTCAAACCACCTCTTCTGATTAAAGTTCAGGTATCACTGAGAAAAGATATACTTGAGGCTCTTATGTTACATGTACACCACAAACCTCTCACCCAACTAATAATGTCTCCAACACCTCAAGGAATGTACTATCATAGATAAATTGAGATCATAGTAGGATAATTCCTCTCATTCATTCTTAGTTGTCTAGATCCATAAGCAACCACTCAACCTTCATGCATCAGAACTGCTATGAGTACGATTCCAAAATCATTGAAGTACACGGTATAATATTTGATTGATATAGAAAAATTGAGGATAAATACTGAGTTTTTTCTACTCTTCAGTTATTGTGAATCTACCTCATAATCAGCTGACCAAAAAAACTTCACCCCTTTCTTGGTCACCCTAGACATTAGTGATTCTAAACAGAAGAAGTCTTGGATGGAATGTTGATAATAGCTTGCTAAACTTAGAAAACTCTGAATCTTAAAGACATTATTAGGTCACTCCCATGATATGATAACTGTAAATTTCTCTAGTTCCACTATCACTCATACCTCCAAGATGACATGGACTAATAAGTGCACTTGATCTATCATTAATTTTTATTTTTATATCTTGGCATAAATATATTTCTCACTCAACGAACCCATGATGGTTTCAAGATATTGGACATGATTGTATACTAATTAGAATAAATCTAAGGTTTCATTGAAAAAATGACCAAAAATTATCCAAGAACTAATGAAATATTTGATCCATTAAGGCCATGAATACTTCTGGGGTGTTTTTCAAACTAAATAACATCACCATGAACTCATACAAGCCATGCATTCTCCTAAAAGTGGTCTGAGATATGTCTGATATTATCACCCTCAACTAATGGTACCCTAAACTCATGTCAGTCATGGAGAATATCATAAAACCTCACATCTAATCAAAGAGATCATCAATGTGTGAAATTGGATACCAGTTCTTGACTGTTATCTGGTTCCATATATGATAATCCACACGTAAGAACAAATTCTCATTACCCTTCTTGGTGAAAAGAACATGAGAAACCCATGGTGAAGTACAGGGCTATAGGACTCCTTTGGCTTCCAAGTCTTTCAACTCTTGAAGCTATGTTGGTTCCATTCTATAAGGTGTGATAGAAAATAGTTCAATTACCAACACCAACTCAGTCATTAGCTCGATCTCACAAACATGTAGTGAGTTAGAGAACACTTCAGGAAATATGTCCTAAAAATAGTACAACACTGGAGGAAAAGTAAACTATTATATGTCACCATTATCCATAATAAGGATTTCTATCTGATCCATGAGATAGGATAATCTTAATTGAATTGGTCTTGCAATACCAGATTAAAGATCCCACTCTCCCTAATGGATGTGGCTCCCCTTCTAGAGATAGAAAGGTAACTCTCCTCTAATAACAGTTGATACGAGCCTAGTACATAACTAGCTAGTCCATACCAAGAATAAAATTGAATCCCTTAATCTCCAAAACAAAAATATACCAATGAAAATGGAAGCCACCAATTTCTATATAACATGCCTAGAAATGTTTGATATCCTATAAATACACACACAATAATGTGTCGATAGTTATAACACTATCCATACTATCCACAACCAAGCTCAAAACATTTAAAAGATGATAAAATAAAAAGGAATGCAATTCTCCTATATAAAAAAATGAAAGAAAGGTTAGATGATATAAGAATCATACCTCTGATAGTAGGAGGTTCTATATCTAATCTAGTTAGAGTAGACTGTATAGCATACACATGACTTTACTCCCTTCCTTGGGATCCAGTTTGATTCCCTTGAGCTACTCCCTCTGAATGGTATTTTCACTCCTGTGCTGGGGTATCACATCCCCTACCTCATACTAAACTTCTATTGGAACTCTAGCTACCAATTTTTTGATGAGTAGTGGAGTCCCTCCCTAACTTAGGTGCCTACCCCGACCCCATACCATTGTTATATTGTTGTGGGTTTCTACAAAATCTTTGAAGATGACCCATCCTACCTCAAGAACGACAATCCGAAGTGGGGTAAGGACATTGAGAGTTATTGAAACTAGTATTTCAACACCAAAATCACTTCAATGGGCCAAATATCTTAGATTACTACCCACTTCCCAAGATGATCCACACATTACTTCCCTATTGGTAACTATCATAGTGACCCTTCCTGCTTCTAGATGAAGAGTTCTCATATTTACCTATTGAAAATAATAGGACACTATTTAGGTACTATCTCAAATTCCATTCCATGACGAGAGAATGACTCATCATGTATGAAAAACTTCTCAAGAAAAAAATATTCACCTATGACCCGATATCATAGTGAAGACCATCCTAGAATCGCCTCACCCTGAAAACCTCATTATCTGCTAAGGATGGAGCAAAAAATTGTAGTTCTATGAAGCATCAACATAGTCTATCACTGATATACCCTTCTATTTCAAGTGAATAAACTCATGATCCTTCTCATCCTTCAAAGTTTCTGGATAGAAGTGGTGCAGAACTTCACCTTTAAATCCTTTTAAGAAAACTCCTCTTACTACCTAGCTCTCTCCAAGATGTCCCACCAACAATTGGTTGGTCCTCTAAGTATATAAGTAGTAATATTAACCCTCATATATGTGGGTGTCTTGAGGTGATTGAATATTTTTTATACTGAATCAATCCAGAACTCAGCATATTAGGGTCCTACCTCCCCAATGAATGTAGGAAGATTCTATAGCTGGAACTATCTCTTTAGATCAGACATCATAGGTAAAGTGTGAACAATATCCATCTCCATGGATTGCATGACCCCCAAGATTCTTTCGTGAAGCTGATCTTCCATCAAATTCTCCAAAACCATAGGAATTTATGGATCAGATGCATTGGGATTATTCTTATTACCACTCTTCGAATTCTCAACTTGAAGATGATGTGGAGGAATTTTCTCTACAAAGACCAATGCACTCCTTAGAACTAAATAACACGATAAGACCAACCTCAACAAGTGATAACAATAGAGAACCACTGACTCAAGGTTCCTCTATACTTATATTAGAAATTGAGTATGCATAATATAACAATTTTTCTCATTTCATTTATCAGGTATAACATGATATTTCATTTCACAGTTCATATGATAAGGTATGTCACATGCAATACATATGTCCCTATCATGAATAATACATGTCAACATATATCCCTATATTCCTATCATGATGAATGCATAGTCATATCATTCCATACTATCCCACAAGTAAAAAATCTCAATGAACAATAACATCACATAATAAGTTAATCACCCAAGGCGAAATAACATAAAAAATGTAACAAGCAAACAACATGAATGGCAATTCCATCACTAGGTATTATGATTTTTCCATATACATGGGTAAACTATTGTAATGAACAAGATCATTACCAAGTCCTAACACATAGTAGTCTCCTTTATACCTTTCCCAAATAGTAAAGAAGTAGAAATAAAACTTGACCTTTATACCACTTTGTAACATCCTCGGCCCGATACTCCCTCAAGTGACTAAGATAGGTTGGCTATATGACCTCAGGCATCCCTTTCTAAATTCTATAGGCTGATGACTAATAGTATTGGTGTAAGAAATATAGTGGGGGAGACTATATAATCTATAATAGAGTTTCAATACAATGTAAAATAATAACAAAGTAGTGGAAATAGTAGAAACAAAATAATAAGCAAAATGCATCCATAACATAACAAAGAAGAACTCCAACAACTCAATAATAACGGGATCATGTATGATAGGCTTAATGTATCTAAATGATGTGTTGAATTTCATAAAATATGAGACCAATTAGACTCAATAAATACTCCATGAATCCCAGTTTTGAACCTCATGTTGGTACTATCTCCAATATCCAACCCATCAGGCAAGAAACAATCAAAAACAGGGACCCTTTCCCTTGTCCAAACCTATATCTCTAAAATCTATTAGGGTACCAAAAGGTGACCCTCCAGGGTTTGAGTAAAACTTAGTAGGTTGAAACCATCATGTTTTAAAAAATATATTCTTAGATATATAGTTCATGAAATAAAGAAATAAAAATGGTATCAATTTAGTCAATTAATACATCACATGAAATAATTCCACTAACCCTTGAGCTCTAGGTTGAAATCTGGGGACACAAAACCTACTTTAAAATAATTCTAGATATATATGATCATGTCATGGAACCATGATAACCATAACTATAACCCTTCTAGGGTGTAGACTATAAAATAAAGCACATAAAAACCAAATAGAGACCTATAAGATTTACAACATAACCAGGATAAGCCCTATAAACATTATAACATAACTAGTCCAAGCCCTATAATCTTTATGACATAACTGGGCCAAGACCTATAAGAATTAAATCATAACCAAGAACAAATAATAACACATTTAATAATAATTCATTATGGTCAATTCATCAAATCACCATTTATCAAGATAGTTAAACTTTATAAGTGAAATGGTCTATAATTTATCAACCCATTGATTTTCCAGTTTGGGTGTTGGAGGTATTTCATAGGAGTCTTGAGAGTGTTCAGTGGAGGCTAGAGATAAAGGAGTACTGAAACAAGTGGTTCATGACATGAACCGAGTTCATATCGGTAGTTGGTCATTAGTGGCATGTGAGGCTAGAAAATTCATGTCTTTTGTTTGGATGAGATGTAAAGTATGAAACAAATTCATGTCTTGAAAGGGTAATTCATAACATGTAATTAAATCAATCCAAGGCAACGTGAATTTTTGAAGAAGTTGGAAATTTGGGAGATTCGCAGCCTAAAATGGTTTTACGAATTATTAACCATGGACCCTAGGATAATTCACATTGTAAAACTTTAATTCACAATGTGAAAGGTGTTAATTATAGGTTGTGAATAGGTTTTTATTGACCAATTTTTCTCTATGTTCGGTCATCACCTATTTCTATAATTTTTTGATGAACCCTAGAAAATTTTGGTAAATTTTCTATCCCTCCTATCCTTGATTCAATTTATGGATTCTAGTGGTAGTATTTTAGTAATTTGTGGTAATATATTCTACATTTCTTAGTTTTTTCTCTCATTCTTCTCTAGTGGCATTGTTGTTTCAGTTCATGGTGTGTTTTGGGTTTTGTTTTGATGATCCCTCAATATAGTGTAGGTTGATCTATCATTTCCTTATGTGGATATGGTTTTAGGGCTATTTCTTCTTTGACCAATAGTGTGCTACAAGATCAAAAAGCTTATTCAAGTTATCATATCCTCATTATCTCCTTTTTTATGTGATATGTGTGAGGATTTCATGATTTTTCTTTCCATTAGGCGGATAGTAAGGGTCGGATTAAATAAGATAATGAATTGGAATAAATTAAATTGATGGGTATGGGGAGATATCACATGTTTTGACTATTTTGTTATTATTGTTTATGATATCATGTCATGTTATTGCCTTATTGAAAATAATGACTTTTGTGAGCCGTACTTGCATAGTAGATGTTATGTGTTAAGACCCTTGCTGTGTTGTTTTGTGATCACACCTTGAATAAAAGGATAAAGAACATATATTTGGATAAATAATTGATTTCCCATGGATATATTGTTTGTGTTATAATACCCATATTGAATAAATAATTAATGCTGTTAAATCCCATGAATTAATTATGGAATACGGGACATGTTTTTGTTTTGTTTTTGTGTTTTTTGTATTACCCTATGTGGTTTGGGTTGTTGTACGGTAATGGAGGTGGACGACTGGGCTATGTGATGCATGGGGTTGTGATGTGATGTGATTGGGTGACATAGATGTGATTTGAGTAGTGGTACAATGTGTTGCATAGTAGTTGTAGTGCACATTAGTGATGATGCATGGTGGTGTTGTGTGATGTGGATATAGTGTGCGGTTTGGTTGAGATATGTGGTGATATTGTGTGGTGCATAATGGATGTTGTATAGTGGTTGTGGTTATGTTGTAGTTATTGTGTGTAGTGGATAATACATGTGGCTATTGTGGTGAGATGGTGTGGTTGGTGTGGTGTGGAAACGATGGTGTATGCGATGTGTTGCGGCGATGGTTGTATGAGATGGGATAGTTGTGGTGTGGCGTGGTTGTGTTAGTTTCCCGGTTAGACATGGAATGAATTGTGATGATAAAATGAAACAAAATAGACTGGTAAATAAGAAATATGGGTTGTAAATGGATGTGTGGTAAATGGACTAAATTAATTGAATGAAATAAAGGGCTATGTGATGTGAAATGAAATGGCTAAATGAATAAGAGTTGCATGACCTATAATTGAAAGTGGTAAATGTTGTATGGTTATGTGTGGTGGTGTGATGTGTTTCATATAGTGGTGGTAGTGGTAGTGAATGTTTATGTGTGGTATGGTGGTGGTGGTGTGTTGTGCACTAGTTCAGGTGATGTGAACCTATAGGTTGTGTGTTTTGTGTTATCTATATATCATGTATGTTTATGTTATTTCGATACGTGCCTCACTTGAGTTGGATAAACTAACCATGCTAATAAGTTATAGGTTCTGGGTGTTTTTCTAAAAATCTATGATTGCGGTGACAAGGATGCCTGGATACCCCCTATTCCTCACTCTTCCTTCACTATTAATAATGATATGGGTTGGTTTTGGAGGTTACCCAACAGTGTTAGCCCAAGTGTTTTCAGGAGAGTTGTGATGTGATGAGGTTGTGATGAGATGTGATATGTGGTGGGGGTCATGTATGGTAGGAGGAGGGCATGAGGTGGATGTTTTTAACACCATGAATTTTTATGAAATATATATATATATATTGAATAAATTCAATTTTTCTGATATCTTGCATTACACGTGACATCGAGTTTTAACGAACCACGATATACTATCAATATTATTATTTAAACACAACTGTTATAACCTAGTTGTTAAACATGGAAATATGAATAGTAATAACAAAATTTTTAAAATTAATTATAATGGTTATATATAAATAAAACATATTAATAATAAATTGCTAATTTTTTTGTAATGTTTTTATATGTTTTAAAAATACATTTTTCTCAAAAGATGATTTTTATTGATTTTTATGAACAGATAATAAAATTAATTTTTTACACTTTTAGAAAATTTATTTTAAAAAATTAACTTCATTTTTGGAATCAATATGTCAAAATTATCTTAGGTTTTTTGGTGATTTTTCTAAAAATATTAATTTTTCAATGAATAGTGAAAAATACTGGTTTTATTGAAAACAGCCTTTTTTGTCTAAAGAATTTATAAGGTTCCATTTTTTTAAAATGTATAAAAAAGTAAAATAGGTTAATTATATTGTAATTAATCTAATTTTATTCATTTTAATCAATTTAATATTGAATCTTGATATAAAACTTTTTAAAATTTTAAAAACTTTCTCTTTAGAAAACCACTTTTTCATCACATTTACGGGTTTAATTTTAAATTAAAATTTTCCAATTATATGAATAGAATTTGGAAAAATGGATCCCATATTTTTAATTGGAATAATTAATATCATATAATATGTCTAGTTTAATTTTTTCTCAAAATGAATAGTAAAAATAGTAAAAATTAATTACTGTGACTAAGGTTAAAACGGGTTTACCGGGGGGTTTAACTAAAATGATGAGGGGTAAAATGACCTAAAAAATTGTCCAAATCCCATTTTATATACATATTTATACCTTATAAACTATAATTTTCTATAATTACCCATTTTGGAGATTTTTTTCATGTGAAAATATGCGGGTACACTTTATTCTTTTCCAAAATTCCATGCATGTCCACTCCCTGACTTATAAAAGGCCACCCATCTCCTCTCTTATTCACACTTAAAAAATAATTTTTTTGGAAAATAAATGAAAAAACCTATTTATTAATTCAATAACCACATCACATATGACTTATCATTATTATAAATCCATGTTAAGAAGGATTTAAGTATAAACCTAAAGAGGTTCTCTGAAGAAGAGGTAAAATTCTTAAACTAGTGTTTTTGTTTTATTTCTTCTTCTAACTCCTTAAAATATTATTCAACTATAATAATATAATAAAACCTATATATCCCATATAATTAGATTTTATTTTTTTAATTTCATGACCTAAATATATCTCCTCTTCCATTAAATGGGATACAAAATTGTCGATCATGTGTACGGCAGACTACCGCCTCAGAAACTGATGTTATTCGTTTTCCATCACCACCTATAATAGATGGATATAATGATTAATTTAATGTTTATATATGATAATTATGATATTATTAAACTTATATAATTATAATATCTCATATATCTTCTTAACTTTCATTTCGTATAAATATGATAACATCACTCATGCGTAAGGCGGACAACCGCCTCGCGAAGCAATGTGATTTTTTTCACTTAATATTTACATGGAAGGTGATGAGGATACATTTAATGAATATATATGTTATATATGAAATCATAATGAATATATAATGGTGATATATTATTTATCTTCTTTTCTTTACGTCCTCCTAGAAAATGGAAACAATGTTCATGTGCACGAACGACCTATCCTCTCAATGAACGGTGTATTCCATTTTCTATCTATATATTTTATAGATTACTCTAAATAAATATATAATGAATATATGTGGTATTTATATAATATTTAAAATTATGGATATTATGAAACCATGATCAAATTAAAAGGAAAAAAATTACAAAATCAAAACATACCTGAAAAACAAAGCAGTTATTACCTGAAACGTCATTTTAACAATGATTTGTTAATGAATAGGTAATAAAAGGTCATAAGTAAATAATATATGGTATGATATATATTAGTATGTTTATTTAATATATGTATAATAAACCTATATTTATCATACAATAGGTTCGAACCTGTATGAAGGAAGTTTATACTTAAGGTTCTTTGGGACATACATTATGTTATGCACCTATATTATTTTATGAGGTTTATATACATCCCATTTTACATGTAATATAATTAATTTATTTATTATTTTAAAATTTTAAGTTTCATGTAATGTTATTCTTTCATGGGGCTTATGATTGAATGTTACCAAAGTGGTAAGGGTTTTATGATATAATCTCATCATTTATTGATATTATTTATGTTTATGTTTATGATGATGAAATACTATGATCTATCTCTCAGGAAACTTAGGAATTTTATTCTTCTATGATTATGACACAAAAATACACGTGTTCCTTTCATTTTTCCCTCTTTATGTACTCAAGAGTTTAAAATAACATTTTTAAGAAAAAGAGACTTTATTTCTCTCTACGGTCAAAAATACTTTTTCTTCCATAACTATGTTTTATAAAAAAACGTTTTAAATAAATTTTTATTACTCTAATTATTTATTAAAGGAATTTTTACCCTTTTTTCAATTTTTACAAAAAAAATTAAAAGGAATCTTCATTTCATTTTCCAAATAAGGCTCGTTTTTCTTTTACAGAAAATATTAAAGAAATATTTGTTTTAATGTGTACAACATGAATGGAATTTCCCAACATCATGACCAATTTTTTTAAAATCCTCTTTTAAATTTTTCAAAGTTTATTTTCAAATAAAAGGATTTTGAAATTCTTTTATGAATTTTTAGTTTAAAAAAGTGATTTTCAAAGTGAAAAGGTTATTTTTCTAAAGAAATATTCTAAGTTATCTTTAGAAATCATTTTCCATATAAGAAGACATCCTTTAATGTTACTTAATATTTAATAGGTATATAATCAAATTGGACAATCATTATTATTTTTATGCATGGTTTATGTCTATGATTACAAGATATTTATGAAATCCATTCCTTTTCCATAGGTTATGCTATGATGGAATGATGAAATGTTTATGAAACTTATTTATTTTTCATGGGTTATGCTATGATGAAATGTTTATGAAACCCACCTATTTTTATGGGTTATGATATGATGAATGTTTTATTATGTTTTAGAACACAAATTTATAGATTATGTCATAGGTCGAACCTATCTTTCCTACCAATTCATTTGGTAATGATTAATGTTATACGATCTCAAAGGGTACATGGGAGGTTATCCCAGGCCTGAAAGAGGGTACACTAGAGGTTATCCCAATCCCAGAATAGGGTACATGATAGGTTATCCCAAGACCAAAGTAGGTACATGGGTGGTTATCACAATCCTAACATGTTATTAATGTCTTTGTGGGTATCCTTGAAATAAGGTTTTTTATTATTATGTGTATGCCACAACTCTAAGTCTTATTCCAATGTTATGATATCATAGATCATGTACTTTGATTCCTTTATGATTCATGTCTTGAGAACTGATAATATTTATTCCATGACTCAATTTTATGATATATGTTATACAGGGTGTGGTTTTAAAAAGTTAATATCATGTTCTTATACCGTTATGTTCATGTTACTCTTATGTGATCTTTGATATCTCTCTTTTTTACCCTTAATGATCATCTAAGATCACCCTTTATTATGTTTTTTTCTCTAGGTTATGAATAAAGGTTTTATGTATGATAATTCTAAGAAGGGATATAGATATGAAGAAATTAGTGGGAGAATATTTAGTTCACATATGAACCAGTTGTTTATGTTTCCAAGTTTCCTAAGGCACTGGACCAAAAAAAATTCTGGTGTTATTTCATGTAATGAATATTTGTTTATTAAGAAGTAATATTTATGTATGAGAAGTTTGAGTCTTTATAGTTGGTATCAGATCAAGTTTTATTTAACCTTTAGAAAACTAGGATGAGAAAACTTTAGTGATATCCCTAGGGATATGTTTAAGGATAAGTATAAGGATAATTATAATTGTAGTAAAATATATTGAAATATTATTAAAGGATAGAGCAATTGGTTTCTGAGAAATTAAATCCCTATAAGGGATACTACAAGTGAATCTTGTTCTGGCACATATGTACCAAAATGTAATAACTCTAAAAAAGGCATGTAAAGATTTACCCAATAATTACCTAGTACACGATAATGAGCCTTACTACACACCTGGTTTGATACTCCCAAGGGATATGCTTTGGAAATTCACAAACTCTTTATGAACCATCATGAAGGATTTTAATAATGACCATGAATATCCTAGGTTAATCCTATGGTGTCATAGATTGAAAAGAAGGTGTCATGATTTAGACATCCTATAAGTTATTTTTCTTGATTATGTGATTTCTCACTATAATTAGTATTGTTTACACTGTGAATTTTGGGTTTAGTCAATAGATAGAGCCTGAAATAATCATGTTATTACTAAGTTAAACAAACAATGCAATGATTGTATTACCGAGTAACCAAATGTTATGGGGGTTGGAATTCAAAATATATTTTTTATGTTCACGCAACTTTATTAGGATACGAATCATGTCAGAATTTTAAATGAGAAAAGGAGGGAACAATGTTCTATTGATTCCTTTATAAGGCGACATCCACCTTTTTTATTGGTTATGCTGATCTACTAGTTACTGATCAATGCATCAGTACCACTGAAAAGATATTTTATGTTCTCTAGTATTTATAACATGAAAAAGTCATTTTTTCCATCTATCATTTGGAAGGTGAAGAATATAAATGTTTAAATCTTATCAATAATATGAGGCAATAAGATGAAATTAAATCCATGGAGTGGGATGATTTTAAGAGATTATTTTTCAATAATTAATTTCCATGCATTATTCATACAAAAATGGATAAGGAATTACTTTAGATAAAATATAAGGATGGTGAATCTTTTGGTACCTATGAGGAAAATGTTACAAGGCTTATGAGGATGCTTCTGGTGTTATCATCCTACCTAAAAGTAAGGTTGATTGATGATTAAGTAGATTAGAACCATGTCTTTGAAGAGCATTATCCATTATGGACTTCAGCAGATATGAATAAATCATTCTATGTGTTATCAAGGAGGAAATAGAGATTAAAGTTACCCATAAATATCATGGTCATGATAATAAAATAAAGATGAAATTTAAATGAAACTCTAAAAACCATGGAGAGTATAGTATTTTCTTTATTTCATGTTCAAAGTGTGGAAGGTAACATGAAAAGAACTATATTAAAGAAACTACTAAATATTTTGAGTGTGTAAAGGAAGTTCATGGAGTGTATGAATGCCAAAGTGATGGGAATAAGTTATCTAATGACGATAATAGAAGGAAATATCCATAGAATGCACCACCCACACTATAGTGCTTCAAGTGTAAGGACTTTGGTCATTATGTGAATAAATTCCCTAATCCAAGGTCTAATGATGATACTAACAAAACCTATGAAGATAAAGGAAAAAGGGAAATATTATTAAGTAACAACTTTTGAAGTGAATCATGATAATTAGGGCACACTAATCCTCCACTCTAGAGTTGTTAATTTCATGTTGGATTTTTTATGAATAAGCCCTATGGAAATATTTTTATTCATCCTTTAGTAAAATTTGAAGTGATACTAAGCATTGATTGTATCCCTCTACATGGCTTCTAGAATAATGAAATCACATTTGATATTATATCAGTGCAAGGATGAACCCAGGATCCCAATGTAAATGTTTTTGTCTAGGATAAAATATCATTTAAGGAATAAAGGGTGAATTATCTTTTGGAAGCATATATGTCTCTATGTAAGATTAACTTAAGATTTGTGGGTACCATCATGAGTTTGTGATTTTAAGGTTGATTATAAGTTTAAATTCATTTACACCCCTTTTATGGTTTTATGTGATGGGGTTTTATCAAGATTAAGGATATCTTGATAGAAATTTATGGAAATATGACCCTTTGGTTTTGTATATGTTTTACTAAAAAAATTATTTTAGGGAGAATTCATTTTATAGACATATGATTAAAGGTATTGGTAACCTTTAGAGTTTATATTATATTCGATGTTGAGTTAATTATGGGTTATTTCAATTTGAGAATGTTTTAGGAATTATTTTAATATAGTTTTGAAAAAAGGTTACCCCGCAGGTCATTTGAAAACTTGTCATATCCAGCAAGGCCACATTGCTTGAACCCACAACTGAAGGATGGCAAGGCTATAATGCCTACCACTGCCCTATCTAAAAGCGTATTTATGGTGGGATAAAATTAAAAGAGATATTTTTGAGTATGTATTATGGTACTTGGTATGTTAATAAGTTAAGGATGAGCGACAAAAGTTTAAGGGGATGATACAACCATTATCTATAAAATAATGGGAATGGGAAAAAATCACCATAGAGTTTGTCATTAGGCTCCCCAAAAATTCTAAAGGAAATAATTCTATATGGGTTGTAGTCGACTGCCTTACAAAGTCAAAAAACTTCTTCACTATTAGAGAATAATTCTTTATTGATCATATTTTTACAATATTCATTAAGCAAGTGATAAGGTTTCATGGAGTACCACACTCCATATTATCTGATTAGGATCTAAGGTTTACCTTGATGTTTTGGAGAATTCTTCAGTAATATCTTAATATAGAGTTGAGTTTCAACACTACGTATCATCCTCAGATATATGGTTAGTCTGAGATAATAATTCAAACCCTATAGTACATATTAATATCTTATTCTATTGATTTCAAAGGAAGTTGGGATCAACAAATTTCTATAGTTGAATTTTCTTACAACAATAGCTTTTACTCAAGCATTTAGATGGATCCTTGTAAATCCCTCTATGGAAAGAAGTGTAGAACTCTAATGTATTGGATTAAAGTTATAGAAACTAAGATATTAGGAAATAATCTAGCTAAATAAATGGAATATAAGGTTAGATCCATCCAATAAAACATAATGGAAGTAAAAATTTGGCAGAAAAGTTATGATGAAAATTATCGATGGGATCTGAAATTTGAAGTTGGTGAGAAGGTGTTTCTACAAATTTTTCCATTGAAGAAGGAAATTAAACTTAGAAATAATAGATTACTAAGACCTAGGTATATTAGTCCCTTTGAAATTCTTGATTTTATTGGGATGGTATCTTATCATTTAGCACTTCCACTGAACCTCTCTCAAGTTCATGATTTGTTCTATATATCTCTCCTGAGCAAGTACATACCTAATCCATCATATGTATTGAACTCATAGGTCATAAAACTAGAGGATAATATTTCTAATGAGGATTAAATAGTAGATATTCTGGATTGTAGAGATAAAGTGATAAGAAACAAGACCACTCACCCAGTCTGAGTCTTTTGGTGAAACCAACAGCTTAAGGAAGCTATGTGGGAACCTGAGGATGTGATGAGGTAGAAGTATCCTCATTTTTTTATATCAGAGTGATGAATTTTTAAGGATAAATTCATTTGGAGGGGGGGGTATAATGTAACACTGCAAGTTTTTTTGAAATAATTTATGAATAAATTTAATTTCTTCGATAGATTGTGTTACACATAATGCCATGTTTTAATGAACCACAATATACTATTTATATTATTATTTAAATATTAATTTTATAATATAGACATTAAAATTGGTGGTATGAATAGGAATAAAAACATTTTGAAAATTAATTATAATTTTTATATATAAATAAAACATATTAATAAAAATTTACTAAATTTTAGGTTAAGCCTTTATATTCTTTGGAAATAACTTTTTCTCAAAAAAATGTTTTTATTCTTTTTTGTGAAAAAATAAGAAAATTTATTTTTGAAAATTTTAGGAAAATTATTTGAAAAAATTAACTTTATTTTTGGAATCAAAATTTCAAAATTATATTTGGGTTAATTTCTAGGATTTTTCTAAAAGGACTAATTTTTTGATGAATAGTGAATAATATCGGTTTTTATTGAAAACTGCTTTTTTGTTTAAAGAATTTATAAGATTAAATTTTGTTTTAAAATGGTTTTAAAAGTAAAATAAGATCAATTATATTATAATTAATCTAATTTTTTTCATTGGAATCAATTTTATATTGAATCATGATATAAAAACTTTTTAAACTTTTGAAAATTTATTTTTTTGTCGTGTCTATGAGTTTAATTTTAAATTAAAATTTTACATTTATGTGAATGAAATTTGGAAAAATGGATTATATATTTTGAATCATTATAATTAATATTAGATAATAATTTCAACATATTTTTTAGTCAAAATTAATAGTAAAAAATATAAAAATTAATTATCGTGGTTATGGTTAAAATGGGTTTACTAGGGGATTAAACTGAAAATATAAGGGGTAAAATGACCTAAAAACTTATAAAAAACCCATTTTATGGCCATATTAAAACCTTATCACCTATAATTTTTGATAATGACCCATTTTTAGCATTATGTCTTGTTAAAAATGTGGGTAGACTTTATTCTTTTCAAAAATTCCATGTGTGTCCTCTCCCTCACTTATAAAAGGTCACCCACTCTCCTCTCATATTCACACTTAAAACACCCTTTTTCAGCAAAGGAATGAATAAATATATTACTTAATTACCTCCCAAAATAATATAGGAATTATTTTTATTATTAATCCCTTCTAAGAAGGATTTATGTATAAACCTAAAGAGGATCTCTAAAGAAGAGGTAAAATTATTAAACTTGTGTTTTTGTTTTATTTCTTCTCACACCTCCTTAAAATATTATTAAACTATGATAATATGATAATATATATATACCATATAATTATATTTTATTATGTTATTGTCATGAACTATATCTATCTTCTCTTCCATTAACTGTGAAATGAAACTGTCAATCGTGTGTACGACGGACTATCTCCTCATGAACTGATGTTATTCATTTTTCATAAACACCACTCACAAATAGATATACCAATGGATTTAATGTTTATATATTATATTTATTATATTATAATAATTCTTTAATTATAATATCACATATACCTTTTTACCTTCCATTCTGTGGGAGTATGATAACATCGCTCGTGTGTACGATGGACTACCGCCTCATGAAGCGATGTGATTTTTTTCACTTATAATTTTCATGGAAGTTAATGTGGATAAATTAATGAATATATTAAATATATATGACATAATAATGACTCTTTAAAGTTGATATTTTATTTATCTTTATTTCATTCCACCCGTTTAGAAAATGGAAACAATGTTCATGCGTACGTATGACATACTGTCTCCATGAATGGTATATTTCATTTTCTATATCCAACATTTATGGACTAATATAAATACATATAAAATGAATATATATTATATTTATATCATGTTTAAAATTGTATAGATTATGTAACCATGATAAATTAAAAATTTCAAAAATACCAAATCAAAACATACCTGAAAAACAATGAATTTATTACCTGAAATGTAATTTTAACAAGGAATAATTAATAAAAATATAATAAAAGGTCATAAGTAAATTATATATGGTATGATATATATAATTATGGTTCTGTAATAAATTTATAATAAACCTATATTTATTATACAATAGGTTTGAAACTGTATGAAGGAAGTTTATACTTAAGGTAAGGGATTTTTGTCTCAATTTTTCTTCTTTGAGATATACATTATATTATGTACCTATATTATCTTATGATATGTATATACAAAAAAATTTACATTTAATATAATTAATTTATTTATTATCAAGATATTTTAAGTTTAATTTAATTTTATTTTTTCATGGGGTTTACAATTTATTATTACCAAAGTGGAAAGGGCTTTATGATACAATCTTATCAGGGTTATTTATGTTTATTCTTCTGATAAAGAAATATTATGATATATATCTCAAAAAACTAATGAATTTTTTTCTCCTATGTATATTTCATGAAAATATATGCATTCATTTAATTTTCCTCTCTTTATGTACTCAAGAGTTCAAAATAATATTTTTAATAAAAATCGACTTTATATCCCTCTTCATTCGAAAATACTCTTTCTTCCATATCCATGGTTTCTAAAAAATGTTTTAAATAAAATTTTTACTACCCTAAAATGATTGTTTAAATACATTTTTACCATTTTTGACTTTTTAAAAAATGTTTTAAAAGGAATATTCATGTCATTTTCCAAACAAACCCCATTTGGATTTTACCAAAAATGTGAAATAAATATTTGTTTTAACATGTATGACATGAATAGAATTTACTACCATAATTACCACAAAATATATTAAATCCTACTTTATAATTTTCAAATTTTATTTTCAAATAAACAGATTTTGAAAATGTTATGAATTTTTAATTTAAAAAAAAGTTATTTTCAAAGTGAAAAGGTTGTTTTCATCAATAAATGTTCCAAGTAATCTTTAAAAACCATTTCCATCTAATATGAAATCATTTTATGTTACTTAATATTTAATGGGGATATGATCCAATTATACCATACTTATTCATTCTTTGGATGGTTTATGTCTATAATGACCATAAGTTTTTGAAACCCGTTCCTTTTCTATGGGTTATTGTAAAATCCTTTTATTATTTTTAGGCATTCCTAAACCCCTATTTTTACCATGATTTGGTTGGTTTTATTTTGGGGTTGTTTCTGGTAAAATATTTGGAACTTTTGAAAGTTTATGGGCTATGTGTGGTTGGTGAATGGTTTTCCCAAATATTGTGCCCTCTAAGGGGAAACCATGAAAACCCAAACAGTAGGGATTTGTATGGATGATGCACGGTTTGAAAAAATGTGTACCCACTTAGGAGAAACCATGAAACACCATTAAAAGGGACACATGGTTAGGGCTCATAGTTTATTTAACCATGTGTCCCTTCCCAGTTAACCATGCATAAAGGAAATTTTTAATCCTAATTTTAATTTTAAAATCCTAAAACACCATTTTTAGATACCCGATGGGCCGAAACAACCCCCATACAGTTTATTCTTCCTTAGACTCCCAATAAGATATTTTTCCCCTCTCCACCCCTCTATAAGTGAATAAAATCTAGGATAAAGATGTTCAATCTCTACCAAGTAGGTTTTATCTTCCTATTCTCTTTCTCCCGCTCTCTCCTTTTCTCACTAGGGTTTTATAGATCTCTATATTTCTAGAGGATATAATATCTTCTATTTTAGATTTTTAATCTAGTGTTGATTCCAGGAACTTCTTTACTAGTGTTCTTCATTGGATTTTTCTTGGTTAGGGTTTGGCGTTTCAAGATACCATGATTTTGAGGTAAGTGGTTCCATTATGATGGAAAATTTTTATTAACCCTATATTTATTGATTTAAATAAAAATTCTTGATTTAAATTTAATTGCTTGATATAAATGAAATTGATTTATATTGGTTTATAAAAATCCCAATTCCATTGAATTGTGGTTTTGAAATTGGATTTGGCATGAATTTGGGAAAAAAACCCCAATTTCATTGAATTAGAGAGTATTTGTGACATTGATAAAATTTTGTGAAATTGAAATTATTGGTTTTAAATTTTGAAATTTATTTTATGGAAATTATTTCAAATTAGTATTTGGAAAAAATGGCTTAAAATTATTTTAATATAAACTAATTGGTTTTATCTTGAAAAAATCATTATTTGATTAAAAACCCATTTTAGTTTTTAAATAGAAAATCGGTATATTTGAAATGGAGAATGGGATGAATTTTATTTTAATTAGTCTTAAAATAAATTTCACATTTTTGATTTGTATTATATCACATGTAATCCTAGTTAGTGATTTATTAGTATATCACTCTTTTGATGCTTTATAACTAAAATAAAACCTAGTGTAGTAGGTCACATCCCCAATGGGATGGCGATGAGTCCTCTTTGGTTAGTATCAAAGGGACATGTGTATACACATATTTCAATGATTCACCTTTTATTATGTGAGAATCTTGTATCCTAAAACTATCATACCTTTCGGTATATGACCATATTACTCATTGTTTGTATTTTAATTATATGACTTTTCTTATTGTAAATTGTTTACCATTCCTTTTGAATTTATATAAACTATTTTATATAAAAAATTTATTAAGCCATTTTTTAAAGTATTTCCATCATTTGAAATGTAAATCATGATTTTTTTAAATATGATTTGAAATTTCATTCCTATTTATTTAAAAATTTAAAGCTTTATTTGGTTAATTAAATGTTGGAATCTTTTATGGAATCCTTAGTGAGAACCTAATGGGATTTTATCTCACACCCTACCTGTGTCTTCAGGTGTTTTTAGATTATCTTCTTCCAGGTTTGAGAAAGGGTAAGGAGACAATTAGAGGTGGTAATAGATATTGATCCTCAGTATTAAAGAGTTGTGTCCACTAGGACTTGGGTTGTTCTTTTATTTTTTAGTAATTTATTATAGTACTTTGGGTTTTTTGTGCTGGTTTGACTTCTGGTATAGTTATCCCTATAGAGTTTCTATTGTATTCATATTGAATTTTTTATCTTTCTTCCATGATGTTTGTGGAAAATTCATTCTCACTTTCTTTTTGTATGATTTCATGTGATTATTTCCAACCCATGGGGATCGAGAATGAACTTCAGGCAATGTCCAGGCTAACTCAGTTATCAGTTTACTAGAATATTTAGTCTCGTTCATGAAATTATTCTATGATGAAATGATTAAATGTTTATGAAACTCATTTCTTTTCCATGGGTTATGCTATAATGAAATGTTTATTAATCCAATTTCTTTTCATGGGGTATGATATGATGACTATTTTATGATCTTATGGAACCAAAATGTATGGATTATGTGAATGGTGGGACTTATATCTCCCTCCAATTAATTGGTTAGTGATTAATGTTAAATGGTATCAAAGGGTGCATGAGAGGTTTTTCCAATCCCAAAAGAGGGTACATGTGAGGTTATCTAAATCCTGAAGCAGGTACATAGGTGGTTATCCCAAGCCTAACATGTTATTAATGTCTTGGTGGGTAGCGTTGATATAAGGTTTTCTATTATTATATGTATAAAAAAATTCTATGTATTATTCTAATGTTATGCTATCATGGATTATGTAATTTGATAAATTATGATTCATGTCTTGTGAACTACCATGATTTATACCATGACTCAATTTTATGATCTATGATATGTAGGGTATGGTTTTCAAATGTTAATCTCATGTTCTCATACCCTTATTCTCCTGTTATTCTTATAAGATCGTTGATATCTCCATTTTTTTACCATTATTAATTATATGATATCACCCTTTATTATGTTTTCTTCCATAGGTTATGAAGAAAGGTTTTATATATTATAAGTCTAATAAGTAATCTAGATATAAATAAATTTTTGAGAGAATATGTAGTTCACCTATATACTAGTTTTTTATGTTTTCACGTTTCCAAAGGCACTAGAACTAAATGATTCTAGCATGGATCGTTATTTCATGTAATAAATATTCATATATTAAGATGTAATATTTATGTGTGAGAATTTAGGGTCTTTACAATTTCCTTCACGTTCATGATACCTTACTTATTTGGTTATGTGGTTGAGATGTGGTGTGATGGACTAGGTGTTTTTGAGCAAGTCGTGATGTGATGGTACCTAATGTTAACATTGGATTATAAAACTTTCAAGGTTGGGGTAGGTAGGTATGCATCCCAAACCACATCAGTGATGTCCCAGGTATCTTTTGGTGAGACTTGATGTGATGTGATGTGATGTGATGTGATGTGTTGGAAGGGATGAGATCATAGGATGTTCAACGTTGGGGTGTGGGAGCGACATATCAGTGGGTAAGTGGTAGAAAAGCACCTTGATTTGTTATGATCTTGATTCTATAATACTATATTGGATTCATGATTTGGTGAGTGATCTATGGTGAGGCTATGATCGGTTAGTTGACCTATTTTATGTTCTTTTTGCTTCTACTGTTTGTTCACTAGTGCATTAGCATGATATTTTCACATGTGCACTTGAGACCTTCATTATGTGCCTATTGAGTATAATTATATTCCCACCCTATATATATAAATTATTTTTAGGTTTCCAGGAGGACTTTAGGGACTGAGTTGAACATTTCTAGCTTGGGCTTGGAGTTGTTGTAGAGTCACCACCGTAGACTCTTTTTTTGGTACTTTATTTGTAGACTTTTATATGTATCTGTTTACTTTATTCATGCATTGTGGGATAATTTTTGGTTTACATTTATATTATCTGTTGGAGTTTTTTAGTGGTTATTTATAATATCTTCTAACCCTATTTCATTTATAGAGGGTAATTCCTAATATATAGTGATATTTTTTTATACCCTTAGTGCTAGTCACCAATCTGGGGCCTATAAGAGGTTGTACTCGGGGGGGGGTTATTATCTCTATTCCTTCATTGAAGTATCTTTAGAGGGATAGGGTCATGAAAAATTGGTATCAAATATGATGTTTAATAGATATGATGGAGTTTGGAGTTAGGTTCTATAGGGTTTTCATGGTTTGGTAGGGCAACAGTGCTAGTTGGTCTTGGTGTGTGACATGGGTCAGGGAGATCAGCTTGGACATGAGATTTTAGGCCCTCTTGTAATCTAGTTCATGGAATCTGATCATATTGAACATCTAATTAACATGAAACTATTTTCAGGGTAGATATCTAGGAGAGTTACATGCATCATGATTGATTGTGTTTGTGTCTAAATTGTGTGATTGTGGGAAAATAAAATGAAATAAATAAATAAGTTTGTTTAAAATTCTATGCTACTGGGCATAGGATGATCTCCTTGATTTTAAGGAATGGATCCTATTCATCATCCATGAGAAACTCAAGCATCCGAGGTTTAATATAATAATCTAGTGAATCATTAAATGGTTGACCTAACAAAGGAGGATGAGGTTTTTCAAAGGTCCTTACATGATTTCTAGTGGTAGATTTTGGGAAAGTATGAGGGAAGCATCTCAGATCTGTAGATAGAGCACTGGTTTTAGGATATCGAGATCACTTTTGGTTTGATAAAATCATGGGATGAGTTCTGTGTGCCATTAGAAATTATTCAGTTGCAGGGAGCTATGTGTTAGTAGTGTACGTTGTTTTTTAGTGACCGTAAGGAGGTAGATGTGTTATAGTTATACTTTTAGAGGGAGTTCTAGGTAGATTTCCTATCATTAACGATGGGGGTATCCAATATGTAGGAGATAATATCCCTTCAGTATGGGAGTTTGAGTGTGTGGGATCTAGGGATCAAGTTCAAAGACCTCTTTCACATTGGTCCTAATGTTTTCCCAAATGAGGAGTATGTAGAGTGATGTCTAGAGGAGTCTTTGCACCTAGTGATTAAGAATGTGATCACACAGTTTGTGATCTATATGTATCATTAGGTGTAGATAAAATCTAAGTTTATTTAGTGTATTCTTTATCTAGTATTCAATACTCTATATAATGTTCATCAAGGCATTTTTAGGAGTAGAGCTTCAGGCAGTGGGCCATGGGTGTTTGGGTAGTCAGGGTTTCGACTAGTGGGGAGTCGGCCGCATAATATTTTAATAGATATTTTGGAAAATATGGATTCTAAGAACCTATATTAGGATTTAAATTTTCTCAATTTGATTGTGGGGGAGTAGTCCACCTTCAGGATCAGTGTTTGATCACTCAGGGAGGCTAGTTTCAATTGGGCGGTTAGGCCCCTTTTCATCAGGAGCAGTGGTTTCCTCTAAGGCAATTTCAGTGGCATGGACCTTCGGTTCTTACTTATAATCCAAGAGAATATGGTATTATAAAATGGTATCCTCATCATGGATTTCTTCTATAGGTACCTAGTCTATAGCGTGACCATGTGGGTAGATAACAGAGAAGCAGAGGAGTTGGGTGTGGTCAGATGTACATGTTAGAGGTGGAAGTGTTGGCAGAGTTGGGAGTTTTTTGAGGTATGATTAACTTATTATCTACCATTGTGTGTGACTTGTTTTATTAGAGATCCTAAAACTCCTTTGTTACTCCTTTTTTCCATTATTTGGGACTAGACATGGAGAGAATTCCAGTTCCCCTGGTGTTATCAACGCCAGTTGGAGGCCAGTCTTCTTTGTATAATGTGTACCGGGGATGTTGACTAGTAATGGGGAAACACCAGTTAGTGGGGGACTTCTTCTTACTAAAGATAAAAACATATGGTGTTATCCTTAGTATGTATTGGTTTTATTTTTTGCATTTATTCATTGACTGCTTCCATAGGAGGGTCTCATTTTTTTTATGTGGAGGGCCAGTGGGTGGTGTTCGTTGGAGAGCGAGGTTGTCAGATGGGTGGTAGGAAAGTGGGGAACATTTTGTCTCTATTGGTGGAGATTTCAATGGAATCTTGGCTGGATTATGTTCCTATAGTTGTGTAGGAGTACGTAGAGGATTTTTCATAGGAGGTTATGACACAACCCCCATGACACAATGTCGATTTCAGGATAGAGTTGCAGTTGAGAGCATATCCAATTTCGATGGATCCCTATCAGATGACACCTATGAAGTTATGTGATTGGAGGATGTAGGTGTATGATCTAATTTATAGGGGTTTCATCCAACATAGTGTGTCTTCTTGAGGTTCTCTAATGTTGTTCTCTAAGAATTCAGATAGCATTTTGAGGTTGTGTATAGAATATCAAGGGTTGAATCAGGTGATGGTCAAGAATAGTTACCCTATTCTAAGGATAGATTGTCTTTTCAACTAGCTAAGAGGATCTATTTGGTTTTTAATGATTGATCTGCAGTGTGGATATCATCAATTCTGGGTGAAGGATGAGGATATTTTAAAGTTTTCCTTCAGATGCAAATATGGGCACTTTTAGTTTTTAGTAATGTCATTTGGTGTTATGAATGAACCATGCATGTTCATGGGGATCATAAAATCCATGATTAATGAGTTATTATACTAGTTCATTTTCATATTCATTGATGATATCATGATCTAATCAAGGTCAAAATAGGATCATGTCAAGAATCTTAGAGTTATTTTTTAGGTCCTTCAACACTACCAGATATATGGAAATTTTTCTAAGTGTAAGTTTTAGACATGATTGGTGCATTTCCTTGGACATATGGTGTCCCAGAAGGATGTGGTGGTGGACCCATCGAAGGTCGAGGTAGTTGTTTCTTGGGTAGCACCCAAGAATGTGGTATAGGTTCATAGTTTCCTTGGATCATAGGCTATTATTGGAGGTTTTTACCTAATTTCTCTTGATTTGAATCCCTACTAATGATGTTGACCAGGAAGGACTAGGTTTTTTTATATAGTGATTAGTTCTAGGTGGCATTCGGATTCCTAAAAGAGAAGTTGGTTAGTTCTCTAGTGCTTCAGTTGCCTAAGGATGGTATGTTGTTTATTGTTTTCTATGATACACCCCATTTGGGATTGTGATGTGTGTTGATGAAGTAGAGGGTAGTGATCTATTATGGGTCTAGAAAGTTATATCCCCAAAATCATAACTATGCCACACATGATTTGGAGTAGGTGGCAGTCTTGCTTGTTCTAAAGTTGTGGTGACATTACCTCATTAGTGATCAATTTTTGGTTTTCACAATTTATAAGAGCCCGATATATGTTTTTTCTTAGTTATATTTGAATATACACTACTGGAGGTGGTTGGAGTTTCTTCAGGATTATGATTTTGATATCTCTTACACACTAGGAAAGGGGAAGAAGTAGTGTCGTGTATTTATTTGTTATGATATCAATGATATATTTCTATATTTGATGCGTGATTTGGTTAGTGAGTCATATTGAGTCTAGGATTGGTTAGTTGACTTATTTTAGGTGCTTGTTGGTTCTATTGTTTTTTCACTAGTGCATTAACATGTTGTTTTTACATGTGCACTAGAGACTTTGGTTTTTTCCCTAATAAGTATACTTGTATGCTCACCCTATTCATATAAACTATTTTTTAGGTTTCCAAGAGGAATTTGGGGATCAAGCAGGATATTTCTAGCTTGGGTTTGGAGCTATTGTTGAGTTGTCACCATTGACTTGTTTTTAGTACTTTATTTAGAATATTTTATATATATATCAATTTACTTTATTCATGCATCGTGGGATGGCTTTTGGTTTATATTTATATTATATAATTAAGTTTATTAGTGGTTTTTTTATCCTATATCCTTTTCATGTTTCATTTATAGAGGGTAATTCCTTCCATACAGACAGCTTTTTTATACCCTTGGTGCTAATGGCCAACTCAGGACCTACTGGAGGCAGGAATCAAAGGTCAGTATCTATCTTCCTTCATTAAAGAATATTTGGATGGAGGGGGTTATGAAAATAAGGTTGGGTTCCAAATTATCATCATAATTACATCCAATCTCATCCCATTTATTGTTTATACCCCCAAGGTCATTAGCATGCCAATTAACCAATTTTAGTCCTTGTGATTTGATTTCAAGAAATCACACCAATTTCACAAGTTATGTTAATTCATAATATTATTCCAACAATCGTCCAATTCCTCAAGTAAGGTCAAGGGATGGTTTACCTATTTGGTGGTCATATGTCTCAATCTCGACACCAAAGGACCTGACATAATTCGATGGGAGGTATATATATGTGTAACTGACTAGATAGAGGAAAATTGAATTATTTAGGCCACGTGCACATAATTCCAGTTCAATCACACATATTTCACATGGTAGGATAAACTGAAATATAAAATTCAGGATAAGTTCTATGCTACCCACCTCAAAGATAAGAAGGCACAAACAAGCTCTTGAAATCCAAGATAGCATTTGGTTCCTTCTCCCTTCCTTTCAAAGATGACTAGGAAATCCATCAACATGGGTTCTCTAAGATAATATCAATTAACTATAAGAAGAATAATAACTGAAAGTATTACCTTAAAACTCTATTCCCAGAACACCAATATTTTAAGGCTTGGGTTACCACAGTTTGATCCCTAGAATATGAGGTTTGACTCTAATTAAAAGGAGTTCTATAATCCTTAAAAAGGATCTCAGGGGAACCTAGGGATTGAGATGAAAATATTTGATCCAAAAATATTTTTAGGGGCTTAGGGGTATTTATAAGTAGGTTATTAAAAAGTGAACCATGCTAAATCCCATAGACCACACTTAAAAATTTCCCGGCATAGGGTACACTATGGTGTATCCTAGGAAACCATACTGCAACCTCACTTGGTCAAAGCATGTATGCTATCCATGGCAGTTTCTATTCCATAGATCATATAAACCTAAGGATATACTACGACATAGCCAAAGTCACCATATCACAACATCCCAAATCCTCAAGAGGTGGTTATGCCACAACCAACCTCCATGTCGCAGGAGTGCCACAATTGGAAGAACTAGACAATTTCCTCCCATATCCCCTTACACCATAACCATTATCTCCATGCCACAACACCCAAACATCCTATGCCACAACTAGATTCCATGCCACAACTGTGCCAAAATTGTTAGTAGCTTAGATTTTCCTCCTCCTAGAACCCTACACCGTAATCATAAGCTCCATGTCGTAACCACCAGCCTTATAGAGAAATCCTTATCTCCACAACATAGATTCCTCTATAAATGAGAAATTCAACACAATTATCCTCTTTCTCCCTCTTAGAGTAACCAAGGTTCAACCATACAAGAAAAACAACTAGTTTAAAAAGGTTCATAAAAACTTTAAAGAGGACACACCAGAAAAAATATGGGATCTTAAATGTAATGTTGTGGATGGAATTATAGAAGTGTTTATGGTGAAACATTGATGATGCATGGTAGGGGTCGTGCATGGTAGATAGAGTGAATGATGTTTATTCTCTACATATTCATGTTACCCTACCGTGATGTTTATAATATAGTTATGGTTCATAGGTGGGTTGTGTGAACAGAAGAAGGATGAAACAAGGTTGATTTAATTTGTTTTTACATTACCCTACTGACTCACGGTTGGAAAGTGGATATATGATAATGGTGTGTGATGTATTTCTTTCTAGACTCGCATTCATGATCAGATAGAGAGAGGAGTCCCTACCGGTTAGCTACTACTTAGAGGGTAAACAGCTCTATCGATTGGTAAGAGCAGTGATGAAAATAACTATTCCCATGATAGGTAGTGTTGTGGTGATGGTTTTTGGAATTATGGTTTGTTATGTTTATAAAAAATTGAATTTGTTTTACACCCTTGATGTGGGGGTATGGATGAGGATTTTAAAGAAATTGAAGGGGAATTAAAACCTCTAAATTTTATTTCTATAATTTTTATGTTACATCTTTTAATTATGACTTGATTGATTTTATTATTAGTTTCACTCATGCCTAATATTTTATATTTATTGAAAAAATTTTGATTTGTATAGAGGGATGATCCCACTAAGTACTCTCAAGCACTCACCCCACCAAAGTTTTTTAAGTGTTTGCAAGATACCTCATTGGAGTTTGGATAAGTTGTTCATATAACAACCCTTACTTTACATACATGGTTAATACTTCAAAATTGAAGCATACTTATTACAAAATATAACAAAACCACGAAAGGACCGTATTGGTATAGTGTCTTTAGAAACTGGGAAACATAAACAACTGGTTCATAAAGCATCTACACTGTCTCCCATTTATTTTATCATATCTATAGTCCCTTTTTGGCATATCTTAATTAATACCCTTCTTCCTGACCAGGGGAAAGAAAACATATAAAAGGGTGAGCTCAAATGCACAGTAAGGGTAAACAAAATAAATATCAATTACATCAAATTCATAAGAACATAACATTTTGAAAATCTTATACTGCAAAAGAGATCATAATTTCATAACATGGGATAAATCATGGTAGTGAAGTGTAATCCCAATAATAATAACTTAAAACATGAAACTTTGTGGCATATACACATAATAATAGAGAATCATTTCTTATTATTCAAGACTCATTTCCAAGACTATCTTAGTGGACAAAGTCCATTTCTGAACCGAGTTCACTCCTCGTTTCAGTCCTGTTTCACTGAACCGGTTTAACCTGTCATTCCAGCCATGTCTATCTCATGAGATATAAAATCTTTACCCAATGAATTGGAGGGAGATATAGGTCCCACCCATCTCATAATTATACCATTCTTATGTGTTCTACAAAATCATAAACCATACATCATAGCATAACCCATGTAATAAAAATGGGAATCTTAAACATCATGACATCATAAAAAAATTCATATAAGATAAAGAAATTCATAAAAATATTTCCATCACAACACAATCAAATCAATGTAATAATAGGGATAGAAACAGAACCCTATATTATCTTAGATGGAAAATAATTTTGATAAAACACTTGAACTCCATTCTTGAGGAAAATATCTTTTCTACTTCAAAAACATTTTTCCCTTTCTTAACATGTCATACAATTTTAAACTAAAAGAAGTTGATTAAAAATAAACTTGAAAACTTGTAAAGTAAGATTCTTGGAAATATTTTTTAAAAAAACCATTCATCCCGTATAAGTTAAAAAAAACATTCTTCTCGTACTTTTGTCTGAAAAGTCAAAAAGTACCTTGTATGAAAAACGAAAAAAGATTCCTTTCATATCTTTTACTAAAAAATCACCGAAGGGTAAAATTGGATTTAAACAATTGTAGGTGGATGGAAATAATATTACATATTGAGGAAACATGGATGTGGATGATAAAATATACCCCAGTAAATACCAAAGTATAAACAATCTCGGATAAAAATGAGATTGTGATATTTTCCCTTACCTTAGGTCCGATTTGCTTCATAAGTGTCCGAACCTCCTGTATAATAATTTAAATAATGTCATTGACTTATTCTAGAATCATAATTATTGTTATGATATCATATATGGTCATATTCTTAGCTTATTATTAGTAATATTTCATTATTACTTGTTATTCGGGTGTTTATTACTTTTTGTTCTTATGCGTGTTTTGTCGAATAAATTCGTATTCTTCTCTTTAGGTTATAGATAACTCATTTACAGAATGTTATTAGTGTACTATATGTCATATTTATTCATTCAATTCATTTATATAATCATTATGAAATGAAGATCATGTAGAATGAGTCGCATCACATCGTGGAGACGGTATTCCGTACGTACGCACGAGCGATGATATCGTTCCCATGATCGTGGAATTGTATTAGAGTGTATGTATACTATTTAAAAATAAATATAACTTTAAAATAATCATATATAGTTATTATTTACACCATTATACCCATCCAATTAAGGTGGTGGGGGAAAATAGATTACACCACGGCATGGAGACGGTATTACGTACGTACGCACGCGCGGTGATTTCATTTTCCATAGGATGGATAGATGGTGAAATAGGGTTGTTTTATACTTATAATAACATATCAGTATATGAGTGATACTAATGTTATTACTTAATAATGAAACAACTAAATAAGAATAAGTGGAAGAAGAAATAAAGATGAAAGAATCGGTAACGGGCATTACCTCTTCTTTGAAGCGCCTCTTTGAGATCTCCTCTTAGGGCACTAAAATTGGTCTTTGAAGAATACCAGGACCTCTAGGATGTTTCTAAGGAAGTGGGGAAGTGAAATTTTCAGGGATTGGCTGATCTTGAAGGATAAAATTGGTGTGAGGAGGATAGGTAGGAGGTGCCCTTTTATAAGGGAGGAGAGGGGCACCTTTGGAAATATAAGAAATATTAGTTTATATTAAATCCTCACCCCACTTAAAAACTTTCAAAATGACTCATATACAAATATTAGATGATATAGGGTTGTAATATCATCAACCAATAAAATTTAGACATGTTAGGAATTTATTTTAAACATTATCAACTTGATTTATCCTTATTTATCAATTTAATTTTATTTGTGGTAATAATATTCTAAATTTTAAATTATTATCAATAATTACATATGTGTTGTGAATTTTCCATAATTTGACACTTTATGACATTGTAGACCATATAAATTTTAATTTATAATTTTTAAATATTTTTGTGATTTTTAAACAATTCTATAATATGTTATTTTTATAAAATAACAATAGTGTCAATTTTGACACTATTCATTTATTTGAATTTAAATAAAATATATACAGAAGATATGTTCAAACTAAAAGATTTAATAGATTAATAAAATGTCACATGTATCTATAAAATTAGTGGAGCACATTAAATAGTTCATATAATATTTATTTTAATATTTTTAAAACCATTTATTTGATATTTTAATTAATAAAATAATTTCAACATCACTATTGTGTCATAATTAATGATAATTATTTAATCCCTAAAAATTCTAAATAAATTCCTATGATGTATATAATTGTATTATATTTATGTAGACTATTCATGTTCGAAGTTTCATTAAGTTTATCACCAAATTAAAATTATTATACTTATAAGATTTAAGAAAGTGACATGTTGTCACATTCTTTGGTTTTAATAATAAGTAAATTATTTTCATGGAAAAAAGTCCATTAAATGAATCTAATCCGACCCTTAGGTGATATGGGTAGACTTTTAGTCATCCAATAGGATTTTGGCAGGTGTTAGGGTAATTTTATAATCTTATATTTACCCTTAATTACCCGATTTACCTTTAACTATGGTAAATAAAATTTACCGTAGTTACTATTCATAATGCCCAAAAATAAAAAGTAGCCTATTAACATAATTTGGACCCACTGATTCCAAATATGGAATCCATTTTTCTAAATTCAAAACATATAAGTTTTCGTAATTAATTTAAAATAAATCCTGTTGTTAAGAAAACGAGTTTTAGAAGTTAAAACATTGCCAAAGATTGAAATGTTTTTACCTATGAATTCAATGTGAAATTAATGCTAATGGAATAAATTATATTAAATGGTAAAAATATATTCTATTTATACTTTAAAACCATTAAATATTATAATTTATCCATATAAATTATCTTGATGCAAAAAGTTGTTTTTAATTAAAAATTAGCGTATTTTTACTATTCATCAAAATATAAAAGTTATCAGGAAAATATCAAAAATTTATCCAAAGTAAATTTTTATACCCTGATTCAAAAGAAGAATTTTATTTTGTCAAATTGAACTTATAAACATGTCAAAACTAGATTTAATTTGGGTGCGCCATCAAAAGGCGGCAAAACTGCATTTTTTGAAAAATACTTCTTTTATCCAAAAAACTGATTTTGCTTTCATAACTCATTCTAGAAAATGTATAAGTTGAATTAAAATGTTATAAAATTCAAAATTCAGTTAATACTATTAATAACAGCTAGTTTTAATAATATTTTAATATCATATCGTTGTTTAGTGAAACTCGGTATTGAGTATGACCCAAGCTATTGAGGAAGGCCGCGGTTGCGTGTAAAGCAAGCCAAGCTAATGTTGTGTGTAGTGAAAGATTCCTTTGATGATTTATATAAAAACAAAATATTTCTCATAAAAGTCTCGGGTGTTACATTCTACCCCCCTTAAAATGAATTTCGCCCTCGAAATTCGTCACTTTGTAAGAAACAGATGAGGATACCTCTCCCTCATCATATCCTCAAGCTCCCATGTAGGTTCTTCTAATTGGTGGTTCCTCCATAAAACTTTCACCAAGCGAGTGGTCTTGTTCCGTAGGACTTTTTTGCTACGATCCAGAATCTCTATCGGTTGTTCTTCATAAGAAAGATCTTGTTCCAGAGGTACAACTTCTGAGCTGAGTACATGTGAAGGATCAGGTATGTACTTTCTTAGGAGAGATACATGGAACACATTGTGAACTTGAGAGAGATTCGGTGGAAGCGCCAATAGGTAAGCTACCTTCCCAACACGATCCAGAATTTCAAAAGGACCAATATATCTAGGGCTCAACTTTCCCTTCTTTCCAAATCTCATGACCCTCTTCCAGGGAGATATTCATAAGAACACTTTATCACCCACTTCAAACTCTAGGTCTTTTCTTCGGTTGTCGGCATAAATTTTATGTCGACTCCGAGCTGCTCTTATGTGTTGTTGAATAGATCTGACCTTTTCTGCCATTTCATCAATGAGATCAGGTCCTAATATCTTTCTTTCCCCAACTTCATCCCAGCAAGTTGGAGTCCTGCATTTCTTTCCATAGAGAGCTTCATAAGGAGCCATCTGAATACTGGAGTGAAAAATATTATTATAAGAAAATTCCACCAAAGGTAGGTGTTGATCCCAATCACCTTTGAAATCTATAGAGCAAGATCTCAACATATCTTCTAGATTTTGAATTGTCCTCTCAGACTGACCGTCTGTCTGAGGATGATAAGCAGTGCTGAAACTCAACTCTGTATCTAGAGTATTCTGAAGACTTCTCCAGAACTTTGAGGTAAACCTCGGATCCCGATCAGATATAATAGAAAATGGTACTCCATGCAATCTTACCACTTCCTTTACATATATCCTGGCAAGCTGATCCAGAGAGAAATCCTCTCTAATAGCAATGAAGTGTGCAGACTTTGTAATACGATCAACTATGACCCAGATAGCATTATTGCCTTTGGATGTTTTAGGAAGTCCGGTGAAAAAGTCCATAGTGATGTTTTCCCATTTCCATTCAAGTATGGGTAATGGTTGTAACATCCCCTTAGACTTCTGTCTCTCAGCTTTAACTTGCTGACAAACCAAGCATCGAGAGACATATTCAGAAACATCTCTTTTCATGCCATCCCAGCAGAAGTACTCTTTCAGATCCCTATACATCTTCATGCTTCCCAGATGAATAGAGAATGAAGAACTATGAGCCTCATCCAGCAGCTCCTTCTTTAATTCTAGGATGGGAGGAACACAAACCCGATTCTTGGACTTTATTATCCCATCACAATCAAGGTTGAATTCAGGTACATTTCTCACCTTCTTTTGTAACTCTACATCTTCTTTCTGTGCCTCTTTAATCTTCACATGTATAGATGGTTGAACATTCATTTGAGAAAGATACGATTTTCCCCCTTCCATTATAATTCCAAGATCCATCCTTTGTAAATCCATAAATATTGGATCTTTTGTGATCCTCATCATAGATAAGCTAGCATGGTCTTGTCGACTTAATGCATCTTCTACTTTGTTTGCTTTCCCAGGGTGGTAATGAATTGAGCAGTCGTAATCCTTAATTAGCTCCAACCATCTTCTTTGGTGCATATTTAGCTCCTTTTGTGTGAAAATATACTTTAAAATTTTATGATCAGTATAAATCTCACACCTTTCTCCATAAAGGTAATGCCTCCAAATCTTTAATGCAAAGATTACCGCAGTTAACTCCAAATCATGAGTTGGGTAATTTTGCTCATGGATTTTCAACTGTCGTGAGGAATAAGATATCACCATATCATTTTGCATAAGAACACATCCCAGTCCCTTCTTGTATGCATCACTGTAGATCACAAACCTTTCTCCAATACAAGGCAGTGTGAGAACAGGTGCACTAGATAACCTTCTTTTCAACTCCTTGAAATTCTCTTCACATTATTCCATCCAAACAAACCTAACTCCTTTCCGAGTCAACTTGGTGAGTGGATTAGATAATCATGAAAAATATTTCACAAAACATCGATAATATCCAACCAAACCAAGAAAACTTCGGATCTCAGTTTCTGTTGTTGGTCTCGACCATCTTTCGATAACCTCTGTTTTTGCTGGATCCATAAATATCTCCTCTTTTGAGATTATGTGACCCAAAAATGCAACTTTTTGAATCCAAAATTCACACTTGGTAAATTTGGCATAAAGATTCTCCTTTCTTAGGGTCTTTAATACAATTCTCAAGTGATCTTCATGTTCTTCCTTGCTCTTTGAATAGACAAGAATATCATCTATAAAGACTACCACAAACTAATCAAGATAGTCTCTAAAGACTCTATTCATCATATCCATGAAGATAGCAGGGGAATTAGTAAGACCAAATGGCATTACTATAAATTCATAGTGTCCATACCTTGTACGGAAAGTCGTCTTTGGTATATCCTCCCTTTTGACCCTTAATTGATGATACCTTGAACGAAGATCAATCTTGGAAAATTATTGAGCTCCGCGTAGTTGGTCAAATAGGTCATCAATGCATGGGAGAGGATATTTGTTCTTGATAGTGATCTTGTTAAGTTCTTGATGATCAGTGCAGAGTCTCATTCATCCATCTTTCTTCTTAACAAATAGAATAGGTGCTCCCCAAGGTGACGCACTAGGGCATATGAATCCTTTATCAAGATTCTCTTGGAGTTGCTTCTTCAATTCCTGTAACTCAATTGGGTCCATTCTATAAGGTGTCTTTGAAATAGGCAAAGCACTCGGTATGAGTTCTATTGAAAAATCAACTTCACGATTTGGTGGAAGACCTGTCAATTCCTCCAGAAAGACATCATCAAATTCCCATACAATGGGAAAATTATTAATCGTGAGTTTCTCTCAAACCATTTGAGATAAATAACCTTCATTTAGTGGAATCAAGACCCATAAGATGGATGAAATTTCCACTTGAAGGTTATGTTCATCCTTGCATCGATAGATGATCATAGATTGATCTGGAATATAAAATGTGACTTCCCTTCTTTGGAAATTGATATGAGCTCCATATAAAGAAATCCAATCCATGCCAAGAATCACATCAAATTCCACTATAGGAAGGATCACAAGATTTGCAGGAAGCACTTTCCCACAAACTTCAATAGGAGAAGAATTGTAAACTTTTGATGCTACTGTTGTGTGCCATTAGGAGTTTTCATAGCCAACTCAACATCTAATTGTTAAGGTAATACGGTGATACCCTTAGAAAATTCTTCAGAAATAAAAGAGTGGGTGGATCCAGAATCAAATAAAACATTTGCTACTTTAGATTGGATGGTAAGTGTACCTCTCACTACTTCGTTGTCGTACTCCACATCGCCGATAGTAATTGCATGTGACTTTCCTTTGTCTTTGGCCTTAAAATTTTGTTGATGTTGATCATCATCATCAACCCTTGGATTTGGGCATTGATTGGCATAATGCCCCATCTCCTTGCACTTGAAACATTGAAGTGTAGTAGGTTCATTCTGTGTATCCATTTGTTTGCATCATTAGACATCTTCTTCCCATTATTTCGACATTAAATTGCCCGATAACCTTCTTTTCCACACTTATAACATTTTCTTGTTCCCTTAAGACAATTTCCTCTATGTTTCTTTCTACACTTTGAGCATAGGGGAAAACTCATCTTCTTTTCAGTGTGGTCTTTAGATTTTCCTTTGAATTCCATTTTCCTCTTCTTATCAAACCCATGTGACTGATGGGTTACACCAATCTCCATCTCAACCTTGAGAGCACATCGAAAAATTTCCTCGTAGCTATTGAAGTCCCTTATGGCTAACGCCCTTCGAAGACTTGGTTTTAAGCCACTAAAGAATCGACCGATCTTACTCTCAGGTTGGATAATAATTCTGGAAGCGTACCTTGCAAGTCTTGTAAAATTTGCTTCGTAGGTACCAACGTATTCATCATCCTTTTGCTTCAGTTCAAGAAACTCCTTATCCATCTTTTTTCGAAGCATACAAGGGAAATACTTATTGAAAAATAAGTTCTTGAACTCGTCTCATTCCATGGACTCAATTTCATCCCTTTGCCTCGTATTCTTAATAAGATTCCACCATTGATCAGCATCACCTTCCAAACGATACACTGCTAAGATAACTTTATCATGTTCAGAACATTGAAGAACTGAAAATATCTTTTCAGTGGTACTGATCCATTTTTCAGCCACTAATGGATCAGAAGACCCACTGAATGAAGGTGGACGCTGCCTCATGAAGGATTCGACAGAATGTTGCTTTTTTCTTTGCTCATTTGGAAGTCCTGCATGATTCATAGCTTGAGAAAGTTGTGTGAGCATGGCTACAAGATTTTTCATTCCATCTCCCATAACGTTTGGTTGCTCAGGGGGACAATCATTGCATTGCCCGTCGCATTCCATATTAACACGGTTTCTTCGGGTTCCAGCCATTGACTAAAACCAAGAAGAATAGTGTGAGCAATACTAATTATAATAGGAAAACTACATAATCAAGAATAAAATTTCACACTTAAGGTCTTATCATAGGTTGTTCATGGCCATTTCTAAAACACTAAGATTGTGTTCTATGGTTATACTTATCCTAAGGGTTCTTACTAAGGCTTCCACATCCTAGTTTCCAAAGGTTGACTATTCCATTCCTCTGATACCAACTATAACAACCCTTACTTTACATACATGGTTAATACTTTAAAATTGAAGCATACTTATTACAACATATAACAAAACCATGAAAGGACTATATTGGTATAGTGTCTTTAGAAACTGGGAAACATAAACAACTGGTTCATAAAGCATCTACAGTGTCTCCCACTTATTTCATCATATCTATAGTCCCTTTTTGGCATATCTTACTTAATACCCTTCTTCCTGACCTGGGGAAAGAAAACATACAAAAGGGTGAGCTCAAATTCTCAGTAAGGTTAAACAAAATAAATATCAATTACATCAAATTCATAAGAACATAACATTTTGAAAATCTTATCCTACAAAAGAGATCATAATTTCATAACATGGGATAAATCATGGTAGTGAAGTGTAATCCCAATAATCATAACTTAAAACATGAAACTTTGTGGCATACACACATAATTATAGAGAATCATTTCTTATTAGTCAAGACTCATTGCCAAGACTATCTTAGTGGAAAAAGTCCATTTCTGAACCGAGTTCACTCCTCGTTTCAGTCCTATTTCACTGAACCGGTTTAACCTACAGTTCCAGCCATGTCTATCTCATGAGATATAAAATCTTTACCCAATGAATTGGAGGGAGATATAGGTCCCACCCATCTCATAATGATACCATTATTATGTGTTCCACAAAATCATAAACCATACATCATAGCATAACCCATGTAATAAAAATGGGAATCTTACACATCATGACATCATAAAACAATTCATATAAGATAAAGGAATTCATAAAAATATTTCCATCACAACATAATCAAATCAATGTAATAATAGGGATAGAAACAGAACCCTATATTATCTTATATGGAAAATAATTTTGATAAAACACTTGAACTCCATTCTTGAGGAAAATATCCTTTCTACTTCAAAAAGATTTTTCCCTTTCTTAACATGTCATACAATTTTAAACTAAAACAAGTTGATTAAAAATAAACTTGAAAAATTATAAAGGAAGATTCTTTGAAATATTGTTTTAAAAATCAATTCATGCCGTATAAGTTAAAAAAACATTCTTCTCGTACTTTTGTTGGAAAAGTCAAAAAGTACCTCATACAAAAAATGACAAAAGATTCCTTTCATATCTTTTACTAAAAACTCACCGAAGGGTAAAATTAGATTTAAAAAATTTTAGGTGGATGGAAATAATATTACATATTGAGGAAAAATGGATGTGGATGATAAAATACACCCCAATAAATACCAAAGTATAAACAATCTCGGATAAAAATGAGATTGTGATATTTTCCCTTACCTTAGGTCCAATTTGCTTCGTAAGTGTCTGAACCTCCTGTATAATGATTTAAATAATGTTATTGAATTATTCCAGAATCATACTTATTGTTATGATATCATATATGGTCATATTCTTAGCTTCTTATTAGTAATATTTCATTATTACTTGTTATTCGGGTGTTTATTACTTTTTGTTCTTATGCGTGTTTTGTCGAATAAATTCTTATACTTCTCTTTAGGTTATAGATATCTCATTTCCAGAATGGTATTAGTGTACTATATGTCATATTTATTCATTAAATTCATTTATATAATCATTATGAAATGAAGATCATGTAGAACGAGTCACATCACATCATGGAGACGGTATTCCGTACGTACGCACGAGCGATGATATCGTTCCCATGATCGTGGAATTGTATTGGAGTGTATGTATACTATTTCAGAATCAATATCACTTTACAATAATCATATATAGTTATTATTTACACCATTATACTCATCCAAGTAAGGTGGTGGGGGGAAATAGATTACACCACGGCGTGGAGACGATATTCCGTACGTACGCATGCACGGTGATTTCATTTTACGTAGGATGGATAAATGGTAAAATAGGGTTGTTTCATACTTATAATAACATATCAGTATATTATTGATACTGATTTTATTACTTCATAATGAAACAACTAAATAAGAAGAAGTGGAAGAAGAAATAAAGATGAAAGAATCGGTAACGGGCATTACCTATTCTTTGAAGTTCCTCTTTGAGATCTCCTCTTAGGGCACTACAATTGGTCTTTGAAGAAGACCAAGACCTCTAGGATGTTTCTAGGGAAGTGGGTAAGTGAAATGGGTAGGGATTGGCCGAGCTTGAAGGCTCAAATTGGTGTGAGGAGGAGAGGTAGGAGGTTCCCTTTTATAAGGGAGGAGAGGGGCACCTTTGGAAATATAAGAAATATTAGTTTATATTAAATCCCAACCCCACTTAAAAACTTCCAAAATGACTCATATACGAAGATTATATGAGATAGGGTTGTAATCTCATCAACCAATAAAATTTAGACATGTTAGGAATTTATTTTAAACATTATCAACTTGATTTATCCTTATTTATCAATTTAATTTTATTTGTGGTAATAAAATTCTAAATTTTAAATTATTATCAATAATTACATATGTGTTGTTAATTTTCCATAATTTGACACTTTATGACATTTTCTACCATATAAATTTTAATTTATAAATTTTAAATATTTTTGTGATTTTTAAACAATTTTATAATATTTTATTTTTATAAAATAACAATAGTGTCAATTTTGACACTATTCATTTATTTGAATTTAAATAAACTATATATAGAAGATATGTTCAAACTAAAAGCTTTAATAGATTTATAAAATGTCATATGTATCTAGAAAATTAGTGGAACACATTAAATAGTTCATATAATATTTATTTTAATATTTTTAAAACCATTTATTTGATATTTTAATTAATAAACTAATTTCAACATCACTATTGTGTCATAATTAATGATAATTATTTAATCCCTAAAAATTCTAAATAAATTCCTATGAGGTAGATAATTGTATTATATTTCTGGATACTATTCATGTTCTAAGTTTCATTAAGTTTATCACTAAATTAAAATTATTATACTTATAAGATTTAAGAAAGTGACATGTTATCACATTCTTTGGTTTTAATAATAATTAAATTATTTTCATTGAAAAAAGTTCATTAAATGAATCTAATCCGACCCTTAGGTGATATGGGTTTACTTTCAGTCATCCAATAGGATTTTGGTAGGTGTTAGGGTAATTTTGTAATCTTATATTTACCCTTAATTACCCGATTTACCTTTAACTATGGTAAATAAAATTTACCGTAGTTACTATTCATAATGCCCAAAAATAAAAAGTAGCCTATTAACATAATTTGTACCAACTGATTCTGAATATGGAATCCATTTTTACAAATTCAAAACATATAAGTTGCGGTAATTAATTTAAAATAAATCTCGTTGTTAAGAAAACGGGTTTTAGAAGTTAAAACATTTCCAAAGATTGAAATGTTTTTACCTATGAATTCAATGTGAAATTAATGATAATGGCATAAATTATATTAAATGGTAAAAATATATTCTATTTATACTTTAAAACCATTCAATATTATAATTTATCCATATAAATTATCTTGATGAAAAAAGTTGTTTTTAATTAAAAATTAGGGTATTTTTACTATTCATCAAAATATAAAAGTTATCAGAAAAATATCAAAAATTTATCCAAAGTAAATTTTTTATACCCTGATTCAAAAGAAGAATTTTATTTTGTCAAATTTAACTTATAAACATGTCAAAAACTAGATTTAATGTGGGTGCTCCATCAAAAGGCGGCAAAACTGCATTTTTTGAAAAATACTTCTTTTATCCAAAAAACTAATTTTTCTTTCATACCTCATTCTAGAAAATGTATAAGTTGAATTAAAATGTTATAAAATTCAAAATTTAGTTAATACTATTCATAACGGCTAGTTTTAATAATATTTTAATAGCATATCGTTGTTTAGTGAAACTCGGTATTGCGTATGACGCAAGCTATCGAGGAAGGCCGCGGTTGCGTGTAAAGCAAGCCAAGCTAGTGTTGTGTGTAGTTAAAGATTCTTTTGATGATTTATATAAAAACAAAATATTTCTCATAAAAGTCTCGGGTGTTACAGTTCAAGTAGCTTCGATGGAGTTGGTATATGACTTGTAGTTTAGAGTTCCCCTTGTATATATTCTTGACGTGATGTGTTTGAAATATAAATATCTTTTGATTTGTGGAAAATTATTTATGAATTGGGAATCCTTGGTGTTGATTGGTGTATCTCCCCTTATCTCCTATTCTTAAATTATTTTATTGAAGGTAATTCTTCCCATTGTGTGTTTCATACCCTCAAAATAAGCTTCCACCTCATGGATTATTAGAGGCTAGCTTCAAAGGCCACTCCCACTCTTTATTATTATCTAAGTAGGGGTAATAGTAGTGGGGGGGGGGGGGGGTTGTGACACACAATTAGGGGACTAGGATAAGAAAAAATTGAAGTTTTGTCTCATCAAACCACTAATAGGTTTAAGATTCTCAAACAGATTCCACTATAACACCTTCTTAAAAAAGGTGTGCTGATAGAGATACATGACTTTATTCTCTCTATTTCTAATGATTTCCATGCCTAATATTTTCTTATCATTTCCCAAATATTTCATTTCAAAATCTATATGAAGTTGGATCTTAAATTAGTTAATCAACCTCATGTTCTTACAAATAATAATCATTCCATCAACATATAAGAACAATTAAATAATTTCATGCTTAACAAGCTTGAAATAAACACATGCATCACACTTGATTCTATTGAAATCATTTTCAATAATAAATGAATAAAACTACTTATACCATTATCCCAATGACTATTTAAGTCCATAAAAATATTTTTTTAAAGGAAAAAACTTGATTAGGTTTGAAATTATTTGAAAATAAAATAGGGAGCTTCACAAGAGGGAAACAATTTATCAATAGGGGAAATATTTATCTACTATAAAATCCTTCATGCAAAATGAATCATTTAATAACTAAATAGGATTTATACTTAATTTTCATTTTCCCAGTGATGTATTCCTTCTATTTAAAATCCACTTGCAACTTATAACTCTCCCATTCTTAGGTTTAGTTACAACTATCCACGTTTGAATTTTAATAAGGGCATACATTTCATCTTTCATAGAAAAAATTCACTACTTATTATCATTATATTTCATAGTCTTATAGAAGGTTTTTGGTTCATCATTATTAATATCTAAGTCTATATTAAATTCATAAAAAACCACATCTTCATGACTGAACCTAGCAGGATGTCAAATGGTTTGCATGACCCTATCTCATGTCAACTAGTATTCTCTAAGGCTATCATCTCCCATTGACTCTGACTTAGAGTTAAAATTAGATTCACTATGAACTAGTTGGGGAGGAATAGTAGAGGTAGACTCTGGTTTAAATTACTTTCAAGTTTCTAGAAGGAACTCAACAGCTATAGGTTTGGGCATCATAGCATTATTAGATTCTGTAGGCTTCTACTTAGGAATAAAATACTCATGGAATACTACATCACAACATATGATACACTTATGGAATATATTATTATCAATTCAAAACATATAACCATCAATTCCCTTAGGATAACCCATAAACACATACTTGATTGCCCTAGGTTCCAGCTTATCACTTCTACTATGAGCATAGGCAATACAATCAATGTATTTAAAGTGTACCAAATGTAGGGGACCACCTATCCACATTTTTTCAATCATTTTAAAATTGGTATCACTGGAGGGGAAATAATTAATTAGATACACTAAATTAGTAGTAGTTTCTTCCCAAAATGATTGAGGAATACCTGAGTGTGAGAACATACTTCTCACCCTCTCTAAGATATTCCTATTTATATGATCAGCTAAATCATTTTATTTTTGGGGTTTCCACGATGGTTTAGTTTCTAAGAAAACCTTTAGAGTTACATAATTAAACAAATTAATTTATAGGTACTCCAACCAATTATCAATTCTAAGGGTTTTTAGTTTATTTCCTATCTGATTCTAACACTAGTCTTCTAGGTATCAAACGTTTAAAGCATACCATACTTATGTTTTAGTATGTAAATCCAGAATTTATTTGAAAAATAATAACTAAAGGCCATAAATTAATCCCCTTTAATATAGGAGGAAATCCTTGATGGACCCCATAGGTTCAAATTCACATATTCAAGGGGGTTCTTAGCTTTGTACACTGACCTTTTTAAACTCACACGCTTGAATTTTCAAAACACAAAATCCTCACAAAAGTTAATTAAAAGTTATTTAAGTTAATATCCCCTTCTTAGTGAATTCAAACACTTGGATTTATATTCCCAAACCATTTATGTCAGATCATTGTGTTGTCAAATGTTGGGACATGTGTGGTATTTAACCGCTTCAAATGTTTTTTATAATCTAAAACATATATCCCATTAATGATAGTTCATTTCATCATGGTGAGTGATCCCCTATAAATCCTAGTACTTTTAGATTCAGAAAGAAAGGTGTAACCCTTATAGTCAATCACTCCTAGATAAATGAGATTTTTCTTTAACTTGAGTACCCATATATCCTCAATAATAGTTTTCACCACTCCATTATGAAGTTCAAATGAAACACTACCTATTTCTATGATACAAAAAATCTTATTATTCCCTAAATACGCATCACCACACTCAACCTCACTCAAATTATAGATGTATTCTCTCTTATGAAATATATGGAAATAGAATCCTAAATCAAGGACCCACTCTTTATACATTGTATTCATATCCACATTAATAACATCAACAATACCAAAGTTCTACCTCACCAGCAATGAGTGTTCATTTTTTTCTTTATAACTAATCTTCTTTTTAGGACAATTATTTTTAATACGATCAAATTCTTTACAATGATAACATTTTGGACCCTATTTTTGGACTTATAATATCTTCTTCTAGCCATTCTATGATCCCTCTTCTAACCACTATGTTCATTTCTACCTATAAAATCCAGTCTATCTACCTCTGTTTTAATATAACTCATCTATGAAGTTATTTAGATAGTAAATCAGGTTTCACCTATTTAAGTGCAAGAGTATCCCTACCATATATCATTGAGTCTGTAACAAATTTATACATCCCATCTAATTATGTTAATTGAATATTTGAAAGGTGGTCTTCATTTATCTTAACATCTATATTGGATAGATCCAAAATGATCTTATTAAAATCATCTATATGTATCTTGACTATAGTTCGAGGGTGCATTTTCAAATTATAAAATTTATTTTTTTTAAATATCACTACCAAATATTTAGTCATATATATAGTCTCAGGTTTATACTATATTTCAGTAGTTATAGACTCATAAGCAACCTCTCGAAGATCCTCATCATCTAAAGACAACAACATAAGGCTATGAGATTTACGAATAACATTGACAGACACATTGACATAGGTAACAATGGATTTTTCATCATCATACATGATGATGAATTTATTTTTTGAACCACATTAAGCATAAAGAAGATCATTATGATCAATACAAACACTCATTTTAATTATGCATAGATTAAAATAATTTTACCCATTGAATTTATCTATCTTAAACTTCATAGAACCCATCATTATGAATTAGAGTGATATGATACCATTTTTTTTGAAACATTAATATGATAGTCAATATTCCATTATCAAGGATCCATTAACTTATAATATAGTTCATGGTTTGTATAAATGAAACATTATATTATGGAAAATAAAAATAAAAGACAATGAGGAATGTAACACCCCAGTCCGGACTGCCCGAACAACACTCAAGTGAGGATCACCACATCACCTTAGACACACCTATCTATATGCCAGAGGCTGCCGACTATTGGAGAGGGTTTAAAATAATCTGGGGATCATTCCTAATACTATTGAAAATTTAGCCTGACCTTCCCATATAGTGTATATTCCAACAACCTGTAGACAAAACTAAGAGCCTCACGGGTCCCCACAATCCATATTATAAAAGAAGAAACATATCTATATAATGAATCAATACAAAATAGAGTAGCAACAGATACAAGGAATCAAATACATAAAATCCACAACTCTCCAATATACATTCCAAATGATAACCAAAAACAAATACAGTGTCCTATGGACCAACTTACATACATCCTTCCATATTCAAGACCACTACAGCCTATAGACCTATACCATGAGCCCAGTTTCATACTGTACTGGTGTCCTAAAAGAAAAAATGATGCTCTACCCATGTACATTGGAACTCACTTCATATACATAGATAAGGGTGAGTCTAATGATCCATTAGGTATCCCCAGTGCCTCAACCAAAATTGAGTGTTTTGTGATAAATTGGATGTGCATGCAATACATATATAGTGTGTGATCATGTATTGCAACACATCCACCTAGAAACATAACACACATGCATACATGCTTCAGAACCATGTCGGGATCCTCTTTGTACCACAACCTGTAAAACACCTGATTCAGTCCCATTTATGATCTATGTCATACCATAACCCATATGCTACATACCTTAGCTCCATGCCAAAATAAACATCTTTTAGAAGCTCAGTAATTGATGTAACCCCCAACCTATGCCAGTCAGCCAGGTCACAACCCTGTCAAGTACCCTGACCCATCTCTTCGTATTTAGGTAGGTCCATCAAGTCACCCTAAAACATCCCTGTAGGTTCTAGATAGGTCATCAAACACACTGACCCATACCCATGGGTTCTAGGTAGGTCACCATCAATCACGTTGTCTCATAACTGTAGGCTATGGGGAGGCCACATTAGTGCACACCAGCCCATCCTCATAGGCTATAGAGAGGCCACAATCGATCCCACCGACCTATCCCCATAGTTTCTAGGGAGGCCATCATCAAGTATCCTGGCCCATCCCTATACCCTTATATGGGTTACACCATGTATAAACTTAGCACATACATACATAGAAAACATGGCATTCATCCCATCTCACAGTTCACCAACTCATCATCAGGGGCACTAGTCCCTCTGGACCTAGTCACACACACAAGCATCCACCCAGGTCTCTTATACCCATCCCAATCCTCCAGGGGTTTGTAACATCCATTAGGATCTAACCTCCTCTTTGACACCATAAGAAAATATTGTTAGTCAAAACACACAACAATCCATACAAGAAACCATAAAAAGTAGCACAAGTAAGGTTCCCATGATTTTGAAAATAGGGTATTACCCATACAGGGTCAACAAACCAAATCATCTCACACCAATCCTTTTAGGATTTATCATAAATACCCATCCAAATCCCCTATTTAAAACTATTTCAAAATGTATCACACACCATTTTACATGTACTCGACCCTTGGACAAAAATCTAATCAAACATACCTTAGAAAACCCATTCCTATTTTGAAATACCATTTCAAAACCCCTTTATTCCAAATTCAAATCTTCCATCAAAATTACATTTAACCAAATCTCTTTCTAAAATAACTTTTTAAAAATGAATCCCCTTGTCTTTCAGAATCTAACTCATTCCACCACACATTACATAAGGAGGGCCACCGAGACTCAACTCGATCCCATCCCAAACTTATGCCATAACTCACACAATACATGTAATCAAAAAGTTAATTATTATCAATGAGGAACACAAACATAAAAGAATCAATTAACTAATAGACTGTAATTAATTCAAGGCCCCCTACCTCAAACAAGGACATTCACATAATTCGTTGTCTAACCATCAATGCCTAGGACCTTTCAAGAACCACCTTCATTCCCTAGTCCCTATATCACATTGAGAATCACCAAAAATTAGTAATAATAACTTATAATTAATTAAAAAAATAAAAATAAATAGATCTAAAGCCTAACAACTCACCTGGTGATCCATGAAATCTATCTAAGGTTCCTTTTGACCTCAAATAAGTTCTCAAACACCTACCTCACCCATAATTGTCATCAAATTAATTAATTAATTAATTTAAAAAACCATTTGTAATAAAGGAAAAAAACTCACCAATTAGTCCAACAATGTTGGAATCATAAGCAATGAGGTGCATTCTACTACCAAAAAAAGACTACGCCAAACAAAAGACCCAATTTTACTACCCCAATTGAAGGATAATTGTGCTCAATTTCATCATAAACCCTTTGAAAAATCTTCAGGTAGCATAAATTAAACAAATGATGAGAAAACACTTGATTTCAACCTTTTGGGATTTCCTCTATGAGACACACATGAAATCCCATTAAGGTGAAAATATTTCACCATGATCCAATGAAATTTTTCATCCAAACCATTACCAAATCAAATGGAATTAAAAAAAATAATGGAGGAAGAGAACAATGGGAGAAAAGAGGAGACCTTACCTTGGAATCACATGTCAAAGCCCTCTAGAATTACCCAGATCAAAGACACGCCAAGGGAGAGAAAGGGAGATCCAAGAGGGGTTATCCCCCTTATGTTCGCATGGTTAAAGGAGGATAAAATCAAGGGGGGCCAAATAGGAATCCTTAGAAAAGACCAAAAGTCCCCTCATTAAAATTAGGGAACCCAGATCCCATCAGTGAGAAAATGTATTTAGATAGTGTGCCTAACACACTATCCAAGCCATCAACTAGACAGTGGTAGCTCACTAGCCTGCCAATGGTTGCTTCATTTTTTAAATGCCATTGACCAACCCGACCATTTATCCTATGCCCTATCAGGATCCTAATCCACAATCCTAACCTCTTTCTATGTCAAAAAACAAAACATTGACACATTAAAATTATCAGGATGCCTTTCAAATCCTTGATTCTCAAAACAAACCCACCACCTAATGAAAGGTTCAAATTCCCTTGAGAATTTACAAGTCGTAATGACATGGTCTGTTATAAGGAATATCAAGAAAAGCATGATTCAAGTAAGAAATACATAAAGGAAAAGGGAACAATATTTTAACATACTTTGACTGAAATTGTAACTACATGCATGATGAGAACACCATCAATATTATTTATTATGTAAAAAATAAATCAGCTAGATTAAAATGGTATTTAAAGAAATAAAGGGCCAAAGAAGCTATACAAGGAAGAAAACCAAGCTAAACTAGGTGATGGTGATCAAACCCATCATGTGGAGTTAGAAACTTACCTTCCTAGATGAACTCATGCTACACACTTGAATAATAAAAGGATACACCAAAATACAGAAAAAGAACCACAAAGGAAATAAAAACCCACTTACAAATCCATGTCTCAATACCAAGACCAGATTATGGCTGAAGATGATGGATCTATAGTCTTCGACTCTACTTTGTGCAAGGTGATCATTCTACTCCAATAATCAAATATGTATCCTTCAATCCCAACCATAGCACTACTCAAGGATCAAGAAGTAATGATCGGTCCATCAAACATAGAATCAATAATGACAAAACCTCGTATCAGGGTTATCCTATATCTCTCCCTCTCAACTTTACCTCTCGGTGAATCAAGATCTATCTCTTGAATCAACCAGTTGAAAATCCTCTCTCACAACACAAATGGTCAAAGAAATCATAATAGTAAAATGGGAATCATGATACGGAGTCACGCTAAAGGAAATGTGGATGGTGCATATTGAATAAGTGGTTTAATAATTCTAATCATGTAACAACTTATACAACACATGGACACTCCCTTTAGGACATAAAGAAATCACCACAAATCTTTCCAAGGTACAACATAATAAGGAAAACATAATAAAAAATATTACTATGAGAATAACCATTATGTATGAATAAGCTTTTACATAATATTGAACAATGAAACAATGTATGTAAGGGTAAATAATCCAAACATAAGAATATGAAAATCCATGCATGAGGGTAAGCAAAATCGCACCACCTTTTCAAACACACATCAACATATGTAAGGGTAATCAAAACATTCAACAACATAGGGGTAAACAAAACCATATGTAAGGGTGTCAATGCTAGTATTTAAAAGTCAATAAGACTCGTATATAAGAGTAAGGAAATGATCAATATGAATAAGAGTACCAATAACCAAGGGTAAACAATTTCATTGTAAATATAAAAAAACAACATCTATCACACAAAAAATGTTGCAATCTATTCATTGCTAACTCTTACCCTATATTAATATCATATTGCCCCTGATCTATGATATTCTTAAACAACTTATCACCCCCTTCGTATTGAAAAATGTGGTTATTCATAATGAACTTCACATCCCTCTCATTAAATATTTTAAAAACCTTATCCAATGTGAAATCACAATGAGAATATAAATGAAATAAAGGAAAATTTTAGAAAAAATGATAATCATAAGCTCTTATTATATTATCATATTGATATTTTTATATATTTCAAGTAAATATAATAAATTGTCTAAATTGATTCCTTTTCTACATTAATAAATAATGATTAGTATTCCATGTAATATTATTTATCATTTATTAAAAATACTTTGTGGATAAAAATGAGTGAATTAAAAATAATTTAATTCCATGTCAATTTTTAAGATATCTCATTAACTCTATAAGGTTATTATATGTTCTAATTTGGTGAATATCTATAGCATCATTCTATTGTAACTCGTGGATAAAAAATTTTGGTGAGACATGCTTTATCCTATCCTCTTTGATATACCCACCCTTCAATTGTGTTACACTAGTTATATTATTTTAATTTAATACAGTAGAAATATCTTTATCTGTAATCAATAACTATTTATGATATGATGAACAACTGATCTCAAGTAAACACATTCTCAATTTTCCTCATGAATTACAATAAACTCAATATGATTTGAGAAAGTTTCATAAATGTTTTTTTTAAATATAATAGTATCATTGTTCCACTGTATGTGAATTAAATAGATATCCAACATCGTCATAGATGAATAATTTTGTTTCTAAATTTTTATACAAGTAATCATTTATACCCTTTAAATATCAATGGGTAGGGAATAACATCACCTTGCATCAAATTTATTATAATAAGAGTTCATATTATTTTCAATGTACATATACAAATTTATATATGTATTCTTCAGGGATAAATAAAATTTGAATTTATATTTAATCCTTTATGGACAAATTAGTTCTTCAACATGTAATCATTTTTTAAATATATCACTTTTGTAAGTAAGATATTTAATTATTCATCAAGAGTATTTTCATGAATATATAAAATCTATTCTAGATTATTAATTTAAAAATACAAGTACATTAGTTTTATGACCAAATATTCAACCGCTTTCATAAAATCTTGATATTTTTTTATGTTATTAGAAAAATTTAGATAAATATTATGATTAATGAAAATTAATTAATTTATATAGATCATGATATAATAAAATCAATTCTATATTATTTTTTCTATGAATTAAAATGGTGATATTATATATATCTTATCTAATTCAATCCATATAATAATTTATTTTATTATGTGGATCTTTCATGATTTTTAATATGGTTAATAAATTTTGAACCCTCAAAATATATATATATATATAGATATTTTTATCAATGTTACTATATAGATAGACAATGAAAACATCAATCAGTCATAATCTAAATTTATATATAACCAAATTCATAAGGAAGAAAATTTCTATAATAATCTCATTTCTATATAAAAAAATATCATTTCAATTATAATTGGTTAATTATTTTTATGTCAAAATATCTTAAAATACATTGTTATCAATGAGTTTTTAAAGCATTTAAATATAGAAATATATTTTAAACTATAATTAATGAGATCTTTTAATTTATCTTATACATGTGTCACTTCTGGGACAATGTCTAAAAATTTATACTGTTGTTGATATATATATATTTCACTTTAGGGGGAAATTTTATTTATTACTTTCTACTCATGATAAACAATGATTTTATATAATTAGTTGAACCACAATTGTGGTGTGTATAATAAACATACCCGAAAATAGATTTTTAGCACTTTAAAACTAAATTATTCATATAAGTGTTGCAGGTATATTATAAATGATTCTTATAAATAATTTTATACATGGGATGTGATGATCAATAATTAATTTAATAATCATGTAAAAAATTTGATATATATCCACTAGTACAATATAATAAATGTGAAAATTTCATAGATCAAGCTTTCATAAAACATTTATATGACTCACATGGTAGGAAAGTGAATCCACACACACACACACACACATATATATATTATATATAATTGATATTTCATATAAATATTATAAATTTACTTTCAATATAGATGGATATTATATAACTAATTTAACTTAATAATAAGTAATCCATGGTAAATCATCATATTGGTGGCATTCATAATATCATGAAGAAAATGAAGAAACTATTATAAGTGATAATTTAATATACATACATCCATTAAATAAATTTATGATTATCCTCCTTATGAATGTATACTATTTTATCAATAAACTGATGCTCATGTACACTTTTATCAATATTTTTAATCATAATTAATCATGGATGAGCCAATTGATCATGTCATATTATTTATGATCATGCATGATTGTTATATACAAAGGTATTCAACATCTCTTTCATCCATGGTCTCTATATGATATTATTTTCAAGAATATCATTAAATCTAAATAGGTTTAATTAAGACTTAGGATAAACCAAAGTATCATTGATTAAAAATTTTATACCACTAGGTAGACATATATTCTCTAGGCCGGAGTCTTCCATTAAATTAATCCACAAGTAAAGATTTGTATATGAGAATATACTAACTATTCAAGAGTTTTGATTAATAATATAATTATATGAGTTACTCTAATAAATTAAATTAAAAAAATATTTATAAAACTTTTGATTCAAGATAGATATATATAATATCTTTAAGATCTTACATTGTGTATATTTAACACATTTAGGTATGTAATGGAAAATTGAAATACTCACATTTTCATTGTTATTATAATTTCTACTTTTGATAGTTGATCATAAATTAATGAATTCATAATATAATTGCAATGGATTATTCCCATCAGCTATAAATTTTTTTCCACTTTATAACTTTTGGCCCATTTTTTTAAATGTGTCTACTAGGTAGAGGATCCCTACACACTTTATGAAAAATACATATAACCACAAGAAGTGACGTGGTAGAATCTTCAAGATTCACATCAAATTCATCATTGCAACCATAATTATATATCAAAAAAATGATTTTTGTAATATTATTCACTTTAGAGAATGAAGGGAAGATCTATTGACCAATTATATGATTTCTTAAATATTCATGTAATGAGAAATATAAAAAAAATTCACGAATAACTCTGTTCACTTACAGAGATGAAATAAGAGCATTAAAACTCTACACACATTAGGGAATGAATTTGAGAAATAATTTATTTTATTTTATGATTCATGAATAATAATTAATTATTTATCAATAATGATCATCTTGTGAAATATTAAATGTTTTATTTATATTGGTGAAAGTTGTTTAACTACCTCAGGTACTAAAATTAAGTGTATAAAATATATTTGACTATAAAAGTAATGATTCCACCACAAACTCTAATAAAACAACATCCACTTTAATGGATTACATTGATTCAATTAAATGAAATAATATAAATAATTCACAAGGATACAATAAATAATATAATTTTATTATTTTATGATATTGTTATCCTAAGAGAAAAATTTGATAAATACAAATATTTTCCAAAATAATATCAAAAGGCATTAGTTTTATATCATCATTTAGTAACACCGTATTTTAAAATTTCAATAACATATATTTTCTTACATATATGGTATAAACTAATATCATTTCAATGATATTTATTTTAAAATTTATCCTTATGATGAGACGAACATGTTGTGAAACTTTGGAGGTAAATAATCACATTTTCTCTTTAGGTTTCCATTGAATACAAAAACAAACAGCAGATGATGGTGATAGATCGATTTCAAGGAATCAAAGTGACAATGGCCATTTAATCTTGATTAGATGGTAGATAGGAAGGGACATGCATCCCTCCCCATTTGACATGGGGGATGAAAAATGTGGCACCATAGGGATCATGTGCAACATCAAATCCGTGTGATCGAATGGTCAAGAGTAAATGTGTAGAGTGGTTTGATTGAGTTGAGACACGTAAATGTTCTCTATTTGATCCACAAATAATTTATATCAAATGATTGAGGGTGAGTTAGTGCATCGAGGGAATACATCATGCATGAGGAATGCGTCTAGGGTGCGACATGGAAGCCCCTGATTAGCAGTGAGAGGTTTTGGCATGTGGGGGGTATGCACATGGTCCATTTTCAACAAAAAAAAATCAATTGTGCTCCTTTTAACAATCAGGACTAAATGAAACTTTTTTTAGAACCTTTCAGTGTAGTTTGATAGTCTAATTTGATTAATTTACATTAAGAGGACTCATAAGTTCATGTAGACATATTCTCATGTTGGCTGTAATTTCCTCATCCCGATTCACCTCCCCCTTGACCGAAATGAAGTTTCATATACCTCAAGAATGACTCCTCATATGCCAAATATTTATGAGTATCAACGAGTATCTTTCTATAACATAGAGAGACTATACCCTTTTTGGTACAAATAACCATAAAATCACAGTGAAATCAGTAATAATAACAGTCTACGCAAAAATAAAAGTAGAATATGAAAATTACAACTAAGGGAAAACCATTATCAGATGAAATATTCAATTTTATAATAAATTAACAACTATAATGTTACGTAAGTCATACATGGTAAACAAGAATTCCCATGTTCTCAGCATATCCATCATGGTACAAAAGTAGACAAAAGGGTGACACCCACAATATTGGTCCTGAGCCCTGGTAATAAAACACTATTTTGTTGAATATTTTATTGATAATAAATTAAATAATTTCCTCACATTGTGATAAATATATTCATTTATGAATTATTTGGGATTAGATCATTCATTTGAAAATTTGATGAAAATTCTAGTTTTACCCTTTTAAAATGCACTGCAGTATTTCAAAGATAAATATTCTAATATTTATTATTTGATCTTGAAATTTTTTAAAAGTGTTCCTAACTTAATTTTCTATAACTTTTATTCATGACACTAGAGCTAAAGAGTACATTTGGATGGCGTAAATGGGCCATTAAGTTAATGGTGGGCTGGACTCGCCAGAATGGACATGGGTTCTGTATTTGGGCCATAACTTCTTAATCCGTGCTTGGAGTAGACCCAAATTTTGAGAGGATCTCTAGGATTACATTTCTCATAACTCATCCTTCTGGAAGAAGACCTTATTCACGCGTTTTAGTGGTCAAATGGGCGGTGTAATTTGGATTAAAATATTTGGCCGAATTTCTCCATTCACACTTGAAACCACTTGTAACCTAGCCTCCCCTCCACTCTATAAATTAGTGTTTTTCTCATTTTTAGGGTTTGGTATGTGAATTAGGTGATGGAAAGAAGAGGATAATTGGTTTCACCCCAATTTCTCCAACCATTTTAATAGGGGTATCTCTTGAAGCAAGGATCCCCTCATCGAAGCCTTCTTCTCTTCTTCATGTTGTAATGTTTTCATTTGTGTAATAAACTTCTTTGTTATTATTTTATTTATTCTATTTTCTTATGTTTTTTTCAATTATCCTCTTCTGTAATTATCCTATTTGGGTTTTAATCAAGAGTGGAGATGATATTGGGTTATACCCTTTCAATCCTTTGCTCATGCAAAACGTCTTCACGATGACCACACCGCCCATGGAAGAGTAGTTTTTTAGTAATTGATCGACCTATATCCTTATTTGTTTATTTATTTTGAATAAATGATATAATTTAATTCACATATTATGATCTATTAATTTATTTTTTAATTTAAATGAAACTAATCGAGCAATTTAATAGTTAACACAAAACATGTGAGGTCGTGAATTGTGTGAACTGTGAGAGCGCAACCTTAACCGGTAATTCAAAACTGCATGGGATTAATTTGTAGAGTTAAAACATAATACCTAAACTCGGTTAGTACTAATTTACAGAATGGATATGTGCCTTAATTTACCACTGACCATAATCTATCATTAGAACATCAATCAAAGTAGGGTGCTGCGATTACTTGTTCCGAAGATAACCTAGGGTTTAATTCACTTAATCTTTGTGGTAAGGTTAATTCTCGTAGGGTTTGGGGGTTAACAAGTTAAGGGATTATAATTAATTGGATGTTAATTTAAATGATAATTATAAATAATTTATTGAAGAGGTATAGTTAGATCGATTTCTCCATTTAAATATTGTCTAAAAAACATCTTCTTGTTGTGTTTTGTTAATCGGACTTTATTTAAAAAATAAAAACAAAAAAAATGAAATCTTCTTACAGAAAACTCCCCATACTTTCAAGTAGTGTTTTTATTTTTTTTATTTTATTTTTAGAATACCTTTAATAAGTTTTTATAATTTTCTTCCTCCTTTGAAAGATGACCTTGGCCAGCCACTCTACTGCACCTAAGTACCCCAAAAACCATTAATCATTTGAGGGCGCCCACAATAGCACATTTCAAATTGGCATCGTTTCTAGAGAGGCAAGTAATTTATTCAACCAATTAGAGGTATTTATTTTATTTTTCATTTAATTCTTTTCTTCTCCTCTTTCTTTCTTCTTTTCCCTTTCTCAAGTTTTTTTCTCTTACTCTCTTCTTTTATTTTTATCAGACCAACTCAAACTTCCATTATTTTTATTATGGTTCAATTTTCTTCATTTCATTTTTAAATTACATTGATTTATGAAACAAACTAATCCCGAAGATCTCTTAGATCTTGAATCTGAGATTGAACGCAGCCTTAGGGCTCGAATCAGACATTCTCAGTCTATGGGAAGTTTCAACATTCAAACATTTGGATAATTTCTTCACTCCAAGAACATTGAAATTGGAAAAAATTCTAATTAAAACATAAAACAAGAACCAATGGCTAAAAATAATGGGAATGAACTTAATAGAACTATTCAATAATTAGTTACACCTGATATTAATTATCAACCAAATTGTATTGCATACCCAAAACTCGAATCAGACTTTGAACTGAAATCTGGATTAATTCACCTTCTTCCAAAATTTCATGGATTATCTGGTGAGTATCCAAATAAACACCTTAAAGAATTTAATGTGGTTTTCTCAACCTTAAAACCAAGAAATTTTTCTGAAGATCAAATCAAACTAAGAGCATTCCCATTTTCAATTAATGGAGCTATGAAAGATTGGATGTATTATTTACAACCTGAAGATGTAACTTGTTGGAACGATTTGAAACATCTTTTCTTGCAGAGATTTTTTCCAGCATCAAGGACCACTTCCATTTATAAGGAGATATCTGGGATGAAGCAAGCCCAAGGGGAGTCAATGTATGAGTACTGGGAGTAATTCAAGAAGTTGTGTGCAAGCTTCCCACATAACCAAATTAGTGAGAAACTCCTCATCCAGTACTTCTATGAAGGACCCACACCTATGGAGAGAAGTATGGTGGATGTTGCGGTTGGAGGAGCATTGGTGGACAAGACACCAGTAGCTGCACGTGCATTGATTGACAATATGGCCCAAAACTCTCAACAATTTGGTGATCGAGGTACACCGCATGTCAAAGGAGTACATCAGGTAAGTCCTTCTTCTCTTGAAAGTCATTTGATTGATACCGAGTTGGAAGAATTGAAAACTATGGTGAGATAGATTGTCTTGGCTCAAAAGACATCCCAACCCCCTCCTTCAATCCCTTGTGGCATTTTCACTGAGACAAGCCACCCAACTGACTATTTCCCCCAACTACAAGAAACAAAAGATTGTGCAGTAGTGTTTCCTGGGAGACCATATCAGTAGAAAAAACAATAACCATATCCCCAAAAGAAGTTTTATTCATTTGGTAAAATATATAACCAAGGGTGGAAGGATCAATCAGACATGAGGTATAGCTTTGGACAATGACAAAGGCCCCCTTTTCAACAAAACTTACAGCAGCCTCCACCTTACCAACAGGTTTTCCAACAACCCCAAAGGACATTTGAAGCCCAAGCATCAACAAGCTAACAACAAGGTAATCCCCCACCCAAGGTAGATTCTAACATTGATGACCTTTTAAAGAAAATTGTTCTTAATCAACAGAATGAGCTGAAGAGTCAAGGTTCGGAGTTGAGGGAGTTGAAGACACAGATGAGCCAGATTGACACTGCCCTCCATGAACTGGTAAGTAAGAATTCTGGAAATCTACCATCCCAACCTACTCTAAATCCCAAGGGGAATGTCAGTATCATCGTATTGAGAAGTGGGAAGAAAACAACTAATACATCTGCACCTATCGTTCCACCAAGATTCACCTCAAAAATAGAGAAGCTGCATTCCATACCAACTGATGAGCAATCCAAGGAGAAAGATAAAGGTAAGAAAAAGATTGATTATGTTCCTCCTAAACCCCTTCCATTTCCAAATAAAGTTGTACAAACCAAGAAGATGGCTGAAGAGGTGATTCAAAAAGAAGTTTTGGATACATTCAAGCATGTGGAGATCAAAATCCCTTTACTTGAATCCATCAAGAAAATCCCAAGGAATGTATCAGCACTCATTACACCAACTCTAACAATGCCGACAAAGTGCAAGGATCCAAGGACATTCATCATCCCATGCACCATAGGGGATTTACACTTTTATGATGCACTTTGTGATTTGGGAGCTTCTATAAATGTGATGCCTCACTCTGTATTCTCTTCTTTGCAGGTTGGTGAGTTGAAGCCCATGAGAGTAGTGGTGCAGTTGGTGAATAGAGCTACGTCGTATCCAGTGGGAGTTCTTGAGGATGTACTTTTCCGGGTAAGAGACATGATCTTCCCAGTAGATTTCTATGTGCTTAACATGGAGGATGGTCAGGTAAGTTCTCATGCCCCCATTATCTTAGGTAGACCATTCCTCAAAACTGCAAAAACTATCATAAATGACAATGAGGGTACACTTTCCATGGAATTCGGGGATGAAGTTGTGATATTTAATGTTATGGAATCCATGAAGTACCCCACAGAGGACCATTCTTCATTTGTTATCTCCCATTCTGAACCACCAAATAAAAACCCCATAGAATTTGATTATCCTATTCTTAGGGAGATTATGAGTATTGGTTCTAGTTTGATATCTAAGAGTACTTCCACACCTATTTCTAATGTAAAAGACTCTCTTAGATTTTATTTTGAAATGGAATCATATTCTGATCATTTGAACTCTTATTATGGCATGGCTATTGAGTGTGCTGATGTATTTGATGCTTTATTATCTCATTATGATGATTTCTACTCTGATATCGATGCTCTTTGTGCACATATTTCAGTTCCTTTAATGTCTCCATCCATACACCACCCCCTACACTAGAACTCAAGCCATTGCCACCAAATCTCAAATACCCATACTTGTTAAGTGGTGAGAAATTACATGTTATCATTGCTAATAATCTCCCTTTTGAACATGAAGAAAAACTTTTGAATATTTTGAGGGAGAACATCAGGGAAATTGGGTGGACCTTGGCTGACATATCAGGTATTAGCCCCTCCATTTTCATGCATAGGATTATTTTGGAGGATGGGGCTAAACCGGTTAGGTATCCACAAAGGAGACTCAATCCAACACTTTTGGAGGTTGTTAAAAAAGAGGTTGAAAAATTGCTCAAGGCAGGTATAATCTATCCCATTTCAGATTCCCAGTGGATGATTCCTATTCAGGTTGTGCCTAAGAAAAGTGGTGTTATAGTTGTAAAAAATGATAAAAATGAGTTAGTTCCGATGAGGGTACAAAACAGTTGGTGTGTGTGTGTATTTATTATAGAAAACTAAATCAGTCCACTCACAAAGACCATTTCCCCCTCACATTTATTGATCAAATTCTTGAGAGACTATCTGGGAAAACACATTACTATTTCTTGGATGGATTTTCTAGATATTTTTAGGTTCCTATTGCTCCGTAGGATCAGAATAAGACAACATTCACTTGTCTATTCGATACGTTTTCCTATCGAAGGATGCCATTTAGACTTTGCAACGCCCCAGGTAACTTCCAGATATGCATGATGAGTATTTTTTCTGATTTTATTGAGACCTGAATGGAGGTATTTATGGATTATTTTACAGTGTATGGGTCTTCATTTGATGATTGTATCTCTAGTTTGGGAAATGTGTTGAATCGTTGTATTGAGAAGAATCTGGTCTTGAACTTTGAAAAGTGTCATTTCACGGTAGAGCATGGCATTGTCTTAGGGAATGTAGTGTCAAAACATGGGATACAGGTTGATAGTTCTAAGGTAGATGTTATTTCATCCTTACCATATCCTACATGTGTGCATGATGTTAGATCTTTCCTAGGGCATGCAGGATTTTATCGGTGCTTCATCAAAGATTTTAGTAAGATTACTCTTCCTATGTCATGATTACTTCAAAAGGATTCCAATTTTGTGTTTGATGATTCTTTTAGGAATTCCTTTTATGAGATAAAGAAGTGTTTGACCACTCCAACAATCATACAACCCCCATGGTGGGAGCTTCCTTTTGAGCTTATGTGTGACGCCTCTAACTTCACGATTGGAGCTGTCTTATCTCAGAGAGTAGAGGGACGTTCACATGTGATTTCCTATGCATCGAGGACACTATATTCAGCCCAATAAAACTAAACAACCACAGAAAAGAATTTTATTGCAGTCATTTTTTATTTAGATAAATTCTATTCATATTTATTGGGCTCTAAAATAGTTTTTTTTCTGACCATACAGCTCTAAGGTACCTCTTGAAGAAGCCAAATGCAAAGCCCAAGATAATCCGATGGATGCTCCTTCTTCAATAATTTGACATTGAGATAAAGGAAAAAAAGGGGTTGGAAAACTTGGTGGCATAAGACATGAGTAGGCTTAATCACACACTGAGGATGACACCATAGACCAGGTACCACTTCGGGAAACTTTACCCGATGAGCATCTTTATTCCATCTCAGGCACGCATCCTTTGTATGCAGATTTAGTTAACTACCTTGTTGCCTCTGAAATCCATGAAAATTTAAAGAAACATTAGGTCCAAAAATTAAAGTGCGATTCAAAATTTTATTTTTGGGATAATCCATACTTATGGCGCATGTGTAGTGACCAAGTTATTAGGAGGTGTGTTCTTGATCATGAGTTTGAGTCTGTTCTACAATTCTGTCATACACTTGCTTGTGGTGGACACTTTGGACCCCAATTGACAGCTAGGAAAGTTTTAGACTCTGGATTATATTGGCCTAGCTTATTCCATGATTCTCATGTGTATTGTAAGTCATGCTCACGTTGCTAACATACGGGAAACATTTCTAGGAGACATGAGATGCCTCAACAACCCATATTATTCTGTGATTTTTTTGAGGTGTGGGGCATAGATTTTATGGGTCCTTTTCCTAGTTCATTTGGTTTTTTGTATATTTTATTTGTTGTTGATTATGTGAGTAAATGGGTGGAGGCTAAGGCCACCAGGACTGATGATTCTCATGTTGTTGTGGACTTTGTCAAAGTGCAGATTTTTTGCAGGTTCGGAGTACCAAAGGCCATAATCAATGACCAAGGGATACACTTTTGCAATCGGAATTTGGCTTCCCTCCTTCAGAAGTATGGGGTGACACACAAAACATCAACACCATACCACCTCCAAACAAATGGCTAGGCTGAGGTTTCAAATCGTGAGTTGAAACAGATTTTGGAGAAAACTGTGCAGACAAATAGGAAGGATTGGAGAAAGTGCTTGGATGATGCATTGTGGGCTTATAGGACAACATATAAGACACTCATTGGTATGTCCTCGTTTCAGATTTTTTTTGTTAAAGCGTGTCATCTCCCCATGGAAGTTGAGCATTGGGCTTATTGGGCTATAAAGAAATGCAACATAGATTTGGCCCAAGGTGGAATCCAAAGGAAGCTGCAAATTCAAGAGCTTGAGGAGATTCGATTGTCTTCATATGAGAACTCAAGGCTCTACAAGGAAAGATCAAAAGTAGATTATGGAAAAATGATCCAACAAAGGGAGTTTCATGTTGGAGAGAAAGTCCTTCTCTACAATTCATGACTGAAGTTGATGTTTGGTGAGTTGCGTTCCAGGTGGTTAGGTCCTTATGTTGTGACTAATGTTTTTCCTTATGGTGTAGTGGAGATCACACAAGAGGACACAATAAGGAGTTTTACAGTCAATGGGCAATGTTTGAAGAGATACATTGAGGTACTTCCTGCGGATGCAATGGATTTCATCACATTGCATGACCCCATCATCACTTGAGCATATCAGGATATTCTTAACCATTTCACTTTTATATTATTTATCCTATTTAAAATTCTGCATTTCATGTGAATATATCATCTCATGGGTTCACATTTAGGACAATGTAATATTTTAAGTGTGGGAGAGGGAACCTTTTAGTTTAGTAATTTCAATTGTTTTCCTGTTTTTCAATGATTTAAAAAAATGAAAAAATTGTGTGTTTTTCAAAATTTGTGTGTTTATTTTAAAATTTTTTGTGTGTTTTTGAAACTTTTGAGCTTAAATGAATACTAAAAATGACTTTTTTTCAAGTTCAAATCTTTAGAAATTTCATGAAAAGTACTCTGAATTTTGAATCTCATGCCACATCTCACTGTCTTTATATTTGAAATCACTTTCCTGTGAGGCTTCTAAACTATTCTTTTAATATTCTTTACATTTACCTCATTTCTTGAGAGAACCAAACCATTCTTGATTTAACTAGAATTTTATTTATTCCTATCAAAATTTGAGGGTTTGAGGTACTTATGTTTAAATTATTGAGGAATTTGTTTGGTATTAAAGCCCCTATTTCAAAGAATTCTTTTTTTATAATGGCCTACCTTGAACATTTAATCCTTGTAGCCCTTAGAATCCATGAACAAGCTATTAGTTTTGCCACATTACAAGCCAATTTTCCCTATCCAACAAACTCTTGAAGTGAAATTGCATAATCTAGTTGAACTTAAGTGTGGGGGAAGTTGTCTTGGGTTGTGATACCACATTCTGTGATACTTTGGGTGGAAAATTAAATTCTGAAGAGATGTGTTTGCTACTGAAGAAAATCATTATATTAAAAGTTGTTCCTTTTCTGGAGCTTTCATGATAAGTGAAGCTATGCCTTTTCTGGAGCTTCTAATAAAGGTAGAAATTTGTGTCTGTCTCGAGCTTTCAAGAAAGTCATGTTTGAGAAGATTGACATTTTTGTTGCTGAAATGATGAATGGTGTAAAATTTCCATGAATTTTCATGATTATGGAGCTGAATTGATACTATGGGAATTGAGTAGGAGACTATATTTAAGTGAAAATTAGATTAATGTAATTTTTCTTCAAAAAGAGTTAAGCTCGCCTTATTCAGCCTCAGAATTTTTCACATTTAAATCCTACCAACTGAATGGAACAGAACAACCCTGAAAATTCCTCATGATAAACATATGTCCTTGACTCATATTGGGTAGCGATGTAGGAATTTATCAAGCCTATGGTGACCCTTGTATGAGTTTGGATGAGAAATACATCGCTAAAAAATTGACATTTGTGTGATAAGAGAAAATTCTAGTGAGGTAAGTGTTTTATGCATGAGAGGATAAATGAAGTGGAAATATATTGAATAATATAAATGGAGAAATTGAAATAATTTTTTTTATGAGGCATGATATCTTTTGTTTCTTGGTGTGTAATTTTTGGATCTCAATGATATGTGTTTTAAAATTTGTTTTGATTTGATATTGATGTTTACTTGATATGAGGTTTTTCCCAAGAGTGAAAAAGGATAAGTGTGAGGGAGTTGATAAAATACTATTTTGTTGAATATTTTATTGATAATAAATGACATAATTTCCTCACATTGTGCTAAATATATTCATTTATGAAATATTTGGGATTAGATCATTCATTTGAAAATTTGATGAAAATTTCAGTTTTACCCTTTTAAAATGCATTGTAGTATTTCAAAGATAAATATTTTAATATTTATTATTTTATTTTGAAATTTTTTAACAGTGTTCCTAACTTAAATTTCTACAAATTTTGATTTATGGCACTAGAGCTAAAGAGTGCATTTGGATGGAGTAAATGGGTCATTAAGTCAATGGTGGGCTGGACTCACCAGAATGGACATGGGTTTTGTATTTGGGTCATATCTTCTTTATCCATGTTTGGATTAGGCCAAACTTTTGAGAGGAGATCTAGGATTCAATTTCCCACAAATCATCATTCTGGAAGAAGATCTGATTCACGCGTTTTGGTGGTCAAATTGGCAGTTCAAGTTGAATTAAAATGTTTGACCGAATTTCCCCAATCACACTTGAAACCACTTGTAACCTAGCCTCCCCTCCACTATATAAATTAGTGTTTTTCTTATTTGGAGGATTTGGTACGTGAATTAGGAGATTGAAGGTAGAGGAGAATTGGTTTCACCCAAATTTCTCCAACCATTGTAAGAGGGGTAGCTCTTGAAGCAAGGATCCCCCCATCGAAGCCTTCTTCTCTTCTTCATATTGTAATGTTTTCATTTGTGTAATAAACTTATTTGTTCTTATTTTATTTCTTCTCTTTTCTTCTGTTTTTTTCAATTATCTTCTTCTTTACTCATCCTATTTAGGTTGGAATCAAGAATGGAGACGATATTGGGTTCTACCCTTTCAATTCTTTGCTCATGCAAAACGTCTTCACGATGACCACACCGCCCATAGAAGAGTAGTTTTTTAGTAATCGATTAACCTCTATTGTTCTTCATTCATTTATTTTGAATCAATGAGATACTTTAATTCACATATTATGATCTATTAATTTAGTTTTTAATTTAAATGAAACTAAGCAAGCAATTGAATAGTTAACACAAAACACGCGAGGTCGAGAATTGTGTGAATTGTGAGAGCACAACCTTAACCGGTAATTCAAAAACGAATTGGATTAATTTGTAGAGTTCAAACATAATCCCTAAACTCAGTTAGTACTCATTTACAGAATGGATATGTGCCTTAATTTACCACTTACCATAAGTTGTCCTTAGAACATCAATCAAAGTAGGGTGTTGTGATTACATGTTCTGAAGATAACCTAGGGTTTAATTCACTTCATCTTTGTGGTAAGGTTAATTCTCGTACGGTTTAGGGGTTAACAAGTTAAGGGATCATAATTAAGTGGATGTTAATTTAAATTATAATGATAAATAATTGATTTAAGAGGTAGAGTTATATCGATTATGCCTTTTAAATATTGTCTAAAAAACATCTTCTTATTGTGTTTTGTTAATCGAACTTCATTTCAAAAATAAAAACAAAAAAAATTGAAATCTTCTTCCAGCAAGCTTCTTCTAGTTTATTAAACGATAAAAAACTCTCCATCCTTACAAGTAGTGTTTTTATTCTCTTTTATTTTATTTTTAGAATACCTTTAAGAAGTTGTTATAATTTGCTTCCTCCTTTGAGAGACGACATTGGTCAGCTACTCTGCTGCACCTAAGTACCCCAAAAACCATTAATCATTTGAGGGATCCCACGGTAACACCTTTCACCTGACTCGACCCTATCTCCTAACTCTAACTTAGTATCTCTAGCTCAACCAATTATTGCAAGGTCTTTTCCCTTACTAGTTTCATAAACTGTGAAATCTGTATGCACACCAAGATACCCATGCTAGGTGTGAGCACACCTTATCAGGACACCACCAAAGGTTTCCCTAACCAAACAAAAAATATATAAGTGCATGATGACATGACATAGTAATAATGGTAATAATATATCAATAATAAATACTCCTTGTATCCTTAGGTTCCATCGCGACACCCGAGATTGACCATACCTACTTTGTCCAGTGCCTTTGTTGAGACTGAACATGTCACATAGCGTTACCAAAGGTTAGCATGATGTCTGCCCATAATCCCATTCCACATGGCTTGAGAATATATTTTGGTAGTACAACCAACTGAGGAGCCAAGCATGGTATGGATGGAAGTACACCCAACTCACACCACCAAAAAATCCCTAGTTGGAAGTATACCCAACCCTCTAATGGCCCGAAGGCCTTAATTTTTTATTGATTTTGATTTTCCACCTTTCAAGGGGTAAGGTCGAACCCTTATAAGGCCCCGTAGGCATAAGTATTATATGGCCCATAGGCCATAGAATAAGTCATTGCCCACAGGCTTCAAACATTACATACAACCCAGACTAACTACTTGGAATTGCTCCTCCCTAGCATCTTCATCGTGAAATCAGCTCTTCACCTTCGCATGGTTGTTCGGCTAGGCTTTCCCGTGCATGCACAAGCTTGTCCCAATGGCAGGTGTCATACTCTCTCATTCTTACAATCCGTTTAGCTTCTGCTATGGTGAAATCTCCTTACTCCTTCTCCTTCTAAATTTTGTTCCTTGTTGGTTGTCTGGTTTATATCTGCACTTAAGGTGACCCTAAGGCCTTGAGGTGACCCAAAGACCGTACTGACCTGAAAGCTTGGGTGGCACGAAGGCCTTAAAGGACTCAGCAACCAAATCGGTAGCCCGAAGGCCCAAACAGGGAAATATTCACAGCTGCTACAATGCTAAACAGTGTTTGCTACAGTACCATTACAGTTTTGCACAATTCCTGCTACAATACATGCTACAGTACCTGCTACAGTACTCCGGAAATTAGCCTCCTTCTGAATTTGATCCCAGGTCTCCAAGATGCACTTAAGGAGTACTCACTGTTGGATTTGGTGGTCTAGAACCAACTACTTTGTACTTTATTCATTAAATAAAAACCTTATCACATCTTGATTATTCTTCTGCATGACATGTCATGTGATAATGTCCTAAGGACAACTGTTGCATTAAAGGGTCGTAGCGGATCCCTACTATGATGAGAACCCGTAAGTTCCATAACACTATTCTTGAATGTATGTTCTATGGCCGGATGATATTATTTGAGGGACACAAATAATACAGGTCATTAGGGGTGAGGAATCATAAAACTTTGAGGCACCTTCTCATGGTGTGTGCCCTTGGTAATATCTAGGAGGATATTATGAGAACGAGACCCGCCAGTAGGAAATCCACATTTCATAGTGTCATTGGATGTTCCTATCTGCGGACGTGTGTATTGGTCCTTAGACTTTAAGATTATTATTAATGGGTATTACAACTCACGTACTTAGATGTATTGATGAAAACCGTGACGACACAGTGTTTGCAGCGAGGTAGGATACGTTGTGTGCATCACAAGTAATGTCGCATTAATAGATAATGCGAGAAAGGATTTGTCCCTTCCGTTCCATAATGGAAGTAGATATCTCAGGCCCTTTGATGGAATTGATATAGCCTAAATAAATCCATGTCCATGGTAAGGTATGGGCAATTTCAATTCCAGGAAGTCAAAGAAAGAATAATCAAGCACATGGGTTGATGGCACTAGCATGCAACCCGCTTGATTGGAGATATCGAGACAAATGGATTATATTACAAGGTAAGCATTTGTAGGAAGTGACACGTCATTGCGGCGTTAACTTCTTTCTCTATGGGTGCCTTGGTGTGTTGCTAGATGCTAACCTTGGACTTTAGGCAGGCTCAGCCTAATGCCACAGAGAAAGAGGCCTAGAGGGTCACACACTAAGTGTGTCCCATGTATCTCAGTTAAATATTAATTTAACAAGTTAAATAAATATTATTCCCGACTGTGGTTTAATAATTATTTAAGGATGTCTGATCGCATTTATTTTGACACTAGTTATTTGAGAGAATATATTGTGGATGAAATAATATATTTATTAGCGAGTAATGCAGTTACATTTATTTAAGAAATAAATAGTCATTACTCAAGGTCTAATAAATGTGGTGGAGAAAAATGGAAAATAAAAGTACACGCCGTGTATATTAAATATACACGTCGTGTATTAATTATTACACGCCGTGTAGTTTTTTCAGTTGGGATTTTGAGGATTTAATATTGTTTTATTAAATGATATTTATTATAATCAGAGTGGGTGCATTTCAAGTAATTAATAATTCGACATGGGGGTTTTCAATAAGAGTTAATGAAATAAATAAAACGCGTAACACATTTATTTATTGTCATAACTCTATTAACCTCAAACCTGATTATAAATATCCTCACAACACCAACATTTTAAAGAGCCATTGTTGTGCACAACAGATTTGGAAATACTCTCAAGCCAAGAGAAAATTCCCTTTCCACCAAGAACGCCCTCAAGTTACGAGAGCAATATCCTCCACTGGATCAAGGCGGTCGAAGGCGGACATCGCAAGTGAAGGTTCTTCCACGCTAGCACCCAGAGATCCCTTCAGTGACGTCTGGAGATACGTGAAACACGTGTGGATCACCGCTAGAGGAATCCTACACTTGCATTCTACGACACAACGATGGATCACCGAATCGTGACCAGACACATCAACAAAGAAAGAATTCCAATGAGGTAATTTTTATGCATTAATTAAATTAATTATAATCAACATATGATGATCCTCCTCAAGGGTTCTGGGACTCTTCTTTTATTTTTGTTCTTCATTCTATTCCGAAGATTTGGCGTTTTATATCGTGACAGATCTCGGATTGAACGTTGTTTAACGTTAAAATTAAAGTTGGGCTAACCCACCAACGCGCTTCCGCTGCGCCCGGAACCTACAAGTGGTATCAGAGGGATCATATCGTTGATTATAATTATTTAGTTTTTTTTTGTTGGTAATTTACGAATTTAATAATTTAGTTATTTCAATTCAAGTTTAATCATTCTGGAAATATGAATATCAAGATCTATTCCTCCTCCCTCGTTTCTCGTTCACCTCACAGAAACGATTTTTTCTTTTAATTTTGATTAAAATAAAATAGAAGAACTCATCCGGAGGAGCCAAATATTTCTAGCCGTATAACACCAGAATACACGGCGTGTATTCAGAAGTACACGCCGTGTAGTCTAGGTTCAATGCATTGACTGATCCGCCAAATCAGGCCGTGTATTGGATTCTTTCTAAGAATTTAAGACACCGTATGTTGACCAGAAACAGGTGGCACACGGTTTCCGGAATACTCATCGTGTGGTCCAATGAACACAGCGTGTAGTCCCTTTGGGTCAGGGTTGGGTCGTGTACTCCGTACACGGCCTGCCCGGCTGGAAACCGTGTAACGTGGAAACTACATAGCATGTGTCCCACTGTACACGCCGTGTACTCCGAAAATTTCCAAAGTACATTAACACGCCCTATCCCCGGGCATGTACTTCGGATGGACGGTGAAGAAAAGTACACACCGTGTAGTCGGAACTACACGCTGTGTACTCACCCAAATTACGCAGATTTATTAAAATTTATTATTATATTATACAAACCCTTGAGACGTGTACCATGGTGTAGGCGTAAAGCTGAGGCACAACACGTGATAGGTGTTTTATATATATGTGTTTAATTTAACATCTGCGTAATAAATGGGAATTCACTGGGTTGCCTCTAAGGTACAAGTTACGTACAAGGATAATTTTAAATGAATTTATTTGTTTAAAATTATGATGGATGGGAATCTCAAGGAAATCCAAAAAAGGGATTTAAGATAAAAGGATTGATTGGTTAAAGAAAACTAATTGATTCGAGCATGATTTATCTTAAACAATAACGATTAAAGAATTGAATGCTAGTTTTATTTATGCGTAAATATCGTTGCATGTATGGATGATCATGAGCTAGACCGAGACCTTTGTATGTGAATGGTTTCTTTTAATTTATTTATTTAAATTAAATTTGTTGGCCTACGAGCCATATCCTCATTAATATGTAGGGCTTGCACGCCCAATGATTCTTTTATGTAAAAACCCCTTTTACCCCTCACCTGCGTGTGAGATAAATGCATATGTAATGGATGGAGCTCCCAATCTAGTGGAGGCGGCTCAAGTTAGGAGCCAAGGTGAAACCAATCCAAGGAGATACAAAGGTGGACAGGTGGAAAGCTGTAAACACAAACCCGAAAGGTTCAAGGTGTTTCTCCCCTAGGTCTTGGGATAGTTTATCAACTACTAGATAAACTAACCAATAGAAAAGCTCATGGTCATACCATTTATTTTATTTCTATCAGTTGCATGGTATATTTATTGTGGTGTGTTGTCACGATCACACAATTAATGAATTAAATGAGAATGCAAGATGGAACTAAAATAAAACCAGCTTATACGTAAATATTATCTTAGACATGGTTAATCACTTAAGTATATCCCACTTAATATTAACAAGCATGTAATTAAAGATAATAAAATGGCAATTTATGTATAAGGATAAAATCCCTCAAAATAAATATTAAGTCGGCATAGCCTTCCATAATCTTGGTTAGAATCGAACCGTAGTTCAAAGTGCTTAACCAACCCTAGTTGGGGTGCTTTCAATTATCGGGGAATTCTAATTCAAGGTTTTGGGTTGACTTGACTTGGTTAGCATCAAGGGTTGACTGCCATAGCACGACTTGGTGTGACCAAGAGCCAAAGGTTGAGGAAATCCAAAAAGGATTTTAGGATTGGGGAGTCCACTCAGCGGATCAAGGAGCTGCGAGTTAATGCAATTGGCATTTGAAATGCCTACCTAAAACCCTTCAAGTTGCTTGACCAAACCTAGTTAGGGTAATGCGAAGGGCAATATGGATCCTTGACACTAGAATATTCACGCAACAGAATATTCTGAAGTCAATGGTGAGGGCTATTGGATTTCGATAAAATAGTGGGAGACTAATAAGTATTAATTTATTTATTTGTCTCAATTTTTTTTAATAAAGTACTAAACCTTTGTTCATCTTAATTTGTAGAAACGACAAGAAAATGACTTCAAACATATCATTGCGCACCATACTCGAAAAAGAAAACCTTCTCACCGGCACCAATTTCCAAGAGTGGCAGAGGCGTTTACGCGTCGTCCTTCGCCACGAAAGGAAATTATATGTGCTGGAAGAGCCTATTCTAGTTGCGCCTGGGAAAGAGGCTAGTGATGAGGAATTATCTCTCTACATGTAACACATGGATGATGCCACAGATGTCCAGTGTTTCATGCTATCGACCATGTCTAATGAGCTCTTGAAGCAACATGAAAATATGGATGCGTATAGCATGATGTCTCACCTTAAATATCTCTACCAAGAGAAGGTGAGACAGGAGAGGTATGAGATCTCCAATGCTTTGTTTACCACAAAGCTTGGAGAGTCTGCGCCAGCTGGGCCTCATGTAGTCAAGCTTATTGGCTACATTGAATGCTTGGACATCTTAGGGATTAAATTCCCGGATGAGTTGCGTACAGATCTCATCCTATCATCACTGCCCAAGACCTTATCTAGCTTTATTGTCAACTATAACATGAGCGACAATGAGAAGAGTCTGTCGAAGCTTCTGACCTTGATTCGCCAGGTAGATAAGGACATGGGGCATGACAAGCCCGCGGTCCTTATGGTGAACAAGAAAAGGAAGGACAAGGCAAAGGGGCCAAAGACTTATAAACGGTCTGAAGCCCCAGAGCACCGTCCCTCCAAGAAGGGGAAGATCCAGTGGCAAGGCAAGGAACGGGAAGCAGTGTGTTTTTCATGTGGCAAGCAGGGCCACTGGAAGAGGAACTGCACCCAGAAGCATGGGGAAGCTAAAGGTGTGTTTGTTATCGACTACAATCTTTCTATTTCTACACATTGGGTATTAGATACAGCTTGTGGGGCTCACATCTGTATTCAAATGCAGGAACCAAGTAGATTTAGAAAGATCGCCAGAGGAGAGGTGGATCTTCGAGCTGCCAATGGCGCAAGACTGGCTGCGTTGGCTATTGGCGACTACCACCTCTCATTGCCGACTGGGATGATTTTGGTTTTACATAACTGTTATTATGTGCCTAGTGTTACCAAGAACATAATTTTTGTATCTTGTTTGGATATGGATGGATTTGTTTTCAAATTTGGAAATAAGGTTTGTCTCTTTTATAAGAACAATGTATGTTATGGTATGGCACATTTAAATAATGGTTTGTATGTATTGAATTATGAAAACCAAGTGTTGGAAATCGATAACGAAACAAACTCACATGACTCATACATCACCCAGTTATGGCATCACTGCCTTGGTCATGTGAACGAGAAGCATTTGACAAAGCTCTACCAAGATGGATATTTAGAATCTACTGAGCTAAAACCATTTGATAGATGTCACACTTGTTTACAAGGAAAAATGACCAAGCCATCTTTTGGTGGACAAGGTGAAAGGGTCACATAACTTCTAGGATTGGTACACATGGATGTGTGTAGACCATTTCCAGTAGAAGCTAGAGGTGAATATTCTTACTTCATTACTTTTACTGATGATTTTAGTAGATATGGCTATGTCTACTTAATGAGGTATAAGTCAGAGTCCTTAGAGAAATTTAAGGAATTCAAGAATGAAGTAGAGAATCAGCTTGGTAAGAAGATAAAGAAGCTTCGATCAGATCGAGGTGGAGAATATCTGAACCAAGAGTTCATCGATCTTCTACGGGAGTCTGGGATTCTATCTCAGCTCACTCCTCCTTATACACCACAGTGGAATGGTGTTAGTGAAAGGAGGAACCGTACCTTGTTGGACATGGTGAGGTCGATGATGAGTCATGTGGATCTTCCATTATCCTTTTGGGGATATGCATTACAAACTGCAGCATACACATTAAACTGAGTACCAACTAAGGCGGCAAATGGAATTCCATCCGAGTTATGGAATGGAAGGAAACCCACTTTGTCGCACACACGTGTATGGGGATGCGAGGCATTTGTTAAGGCCTTCTCAGGCAACAAACTAGCACCCCGGGGCACGAAGTGTATCTTTATAGGATATCCCAAGGAAATGAAAGGATATTACCTATATAACCCTCAAGACAAGAAAGTGATTGTCGCCAGACAAGCCGTCTTTCTTGAGAGGGAGCACATCCTCAAGAAGGATAGTAGGAGCAAGATTGACTTCGATGAAGTTGATGCTCAAGATACACAGGAGTTGGTACAGGAACAAGTTCCACAGGTCCCTGTGGAAGAGGTTCCAGAAAAACAAGTACTGCGTAGGAGCTCAAGAGAGGTAAGGGAACCAGAGAGATTTGGTTTCCTAGTCACCGAGGATGGTGAATCATTATTGTTAGACAACGATGAACCTCTCTCCTACAAGGAAGTAGTAGAAAGCTCAGAAGCTACAAGATGGCTAGAAGCTATGAATTCTGAGATGGATTCCATGTATCAGAACCAAGTTCGGGTTCTGGTCGATGAGCCAGTTGATGTAAAGCCTGTTGGATGCAAATGGGTATTCAAAAGAAAGCTGGACATGGAAGGTCAAGTTAGCACCTATATAGAAAGGCTAGTGGATAAAGGATTCATAAAGCATCAAGGAATTGACTATGATGAAACCTTCTCGCCAGTTGCCATGTTTAAATCCATAAGAATCATACTTTCCATAGCAGCTTACCATGACTATGAGATTTGGCAGATGGATGTCAAAACAGCATTACTTAATGGGAACCTTCAGGAAGATGTCTATATGACACAACCAGAAGGGTTTGTGACACCAGGTGAAGCCAAACGGGTTTGCAAGTTGCAAAAATCCATTTATGGATTGAAGCAAGCATCCAGGTCATGGAACATTCTATTTGATGAAGCCATAAAGGAATTTGGTTTCATTAAGAACGAATGTGATCCATGTGTTTATAAGCGGTTTAATGGGAATGTGGTCGTCATCCTAGTGGTATATGTTGATGACATATTACTTATTGGAAACGACGTACCAGCCTTACAGTCAGTTAAGGACTGGTTGAACAAGTGTTTCTCCATGAAGGACTTAGGAGAAGCAGCCTACATTCTAGGGATCAAGATCATTCGTGACAGATCCAAGAGACTGCTTGGACTAAGTCAGGGTACACACATTGACCAGATACTAAAGAGATTTAGTATGGAAAAATACAAGAGGGGATTGGTTCCAGTGTCAAATGACTTACATCTTTCTAAGAAAATGTGTCCTCAGACACAACAGGAGAAAGATAGGATGAGTAACATCCCATATGCTTCGGCTATAGGATCCATCATGTATGTCATGTTATGTACCAGGCTTAATGTTGCCTATGCACTGAGCATGGTAGACAGATATCAAGCAGATCCAGGAAAACAGCATTGGACTGCTGTTAAGACCATCCTTAAGTATCTGAGAAGAACTAAGGATATGTTCCTGGTGTATGGAGGAGATGAGGATCTTCTCATCAGAGGGTATGCTGATGCTGGTTTTCAAACAGATCAGAATGATCTGAAGTCGCAATCTGGATATGTTTTCTGTCTCAATGGAGGAGCTGTGAGCTGGAAGAGTTCAAAGCAGCCAGTTGTCGCCGATTCTACAGCGGAGTCCGAGTATATAGCGGCTTCTGATGCAGCTAAAGAAGCCATCTGGATTCGGAACTTTGTCCAGGAGCTTGATGTGGTGCCTAGCAGTAAAGATCCCATTACATTGTATTGTGATAATACTACAGCGGTGGCTCTTGCAAAAGAACCAAGGTCACATCAACGGACAAAGCACATACTCCGGAAGTACCACCTCTTGAGGGATTTCTATCAAAGGGGTGAAGTTGCAGTGAGCAGAGTGTCCACGGAAGAGAACGTGGCAGACCCCATGACTAAAGGATTATCTCAGTAGAAGCATGAATATCATGTGAGAGCTAGTGGGTTAAAGGTTGTTAGCAGTTGGCTCTAGTCCAAGTGGGAGTCTATTGGAGTTGGTGGTCTAGAACCAACTACTTTGTACTTTATTCATTAAATAAAAACCTTATCACATCTAGATTGTTCTTCTGCATGACATGTCATGTGATAATGTCCTAAGGACGGCTATTGCATTAAATGGTCATAGTGAATCCCTGCTATGATGAGAACCCAGAAGTGCCATAACACTGTTCTTGAATGTATGTTCTATGGCCGGATGATATTATTTGAGGGACACAAATAATATAGGTCATTAGGGGTGAGAACTCATAAAACTTTGAGGCACCTTCTCATGGTGTGCGCCCTTGGTAATATCCAGGAGGATATTATGAGAACGAGACCCGCCAGTAGGAAATCCACATTTCATAGTGTCATTGGATGTTCCTATCTGCGGACGTGTGTATTGGTCCTTAGACTTTAAGATTATTATTAATGGGTATTACAACTCACGCACTTAGATGTATTGACGAAAACTGTGACGACACACTGTTTGCAGCGAGGTAGGATACGTTGGGTGCGTCATGAGTAATATCGCATTAATAGATAATGCGAGAAAGGATTTGTCCCTTCCGTTCCATAACGGAAGTAGATATCTCAGGCTCTTTGATGGAATTGATATAGCCTAAATAAATCCATGGTCATGGTAAGGTATGGGCAAGTTCAATTCTGGGAAGTCAAAGAAAGAATAATCAAGCACATGAGTTGATGGCACTAGCATGCAACCCGCTTGATTGGAGATATCGAGACAAAGGGATTATATTACACGGTAAGCGTTCGTAGGAAGTGACATGTCATTGCAGCGTTAACTTCTTTCTCTATGGGTGCCTTGGCGTGTTGCTAGATGCTAACCTTGGACTTTAGGTAGGCTCAGCCTAATGCCACCGAGAAAGAGGCCTAGAGGGTCACACACTAAGTGTGTCCATGTATCTCAGTTAAATATTAATTTAACAAGTTAAATAAATATTATTCCCGACTGTGGTTTAATAATTATTTAAGGATGTCTGATCGCATTTATTTTGACACTAGTTATTCGAGAGAATATATTGTGGACGAAATAATATATTTATTAGCGAGTAATGCATTTACATTTATTTAAGAAATAAATAGTCATTACTCAAGGTCTAATAAATGTGGTGGAGAAAAATGGAAAATAAAAGTACACGCCGTGTATATTAAATATACACGCCGTGTAGTTTTATGGAAAACAAGTACATGCCGTGTATTAATTATTACACGCCGTATAGTTTTTCCAGTTGGGATTTTGAGGATTTAATATTGTTTTATTAAATGATATTTATTATAATCAGCATGAGCGCATGTCAAGGAATTAATAATTCGACATGGGGGTTTTCAATAAGAGTTAATGAAATAAATAAAACGCGTAACACATTTATTTATTGTCATAACTCTATTAACCTCAAACCCGATTATAAATATCCTCGCAACCCCAACATTTTAAAGAGCCATTGTTGTGCACAACGGATTTGGAAATACTCTCAAGCCAAGAGAGAATTCCCTTTCCACCAAGAACGCCCTCAAGTTACGAGAGCAAAATCCTCCACCGGATCAAGGCGGTCGAAGGCGGACATCACAAGTGAAGGTTCTTCCGCGCTAGCACCCGAAGATCTCTTCGGCGACGTCCGGAGATACGTGACACACGTGTGGATCACCGCTAGAGAAATCATACACTTGGATTCTACGAAACAACGACGAATCACCGAATCGTGACCGGACACATCAAGGAAGAAAGAATTCCAACGAGGTAATTCTTATGCATTAATTAAATTAATTATAATCAACATATGATGATCCTCCTCAAGGGTTCCGAGACTCTTCTTTTCTTTTCGTTCTTCGTTCTATTCCGAAGATTCGGCGTTTTATATCGTGACGGATCTCGGATTGAACGTTGTTTAACGTTAAAATTAAAGTTGGGCTAACCCACCAACGCGCTTCCGCTGCGCCCGGAACCTACACTCACCAACTGGGCTGAGGCTCATGTGCGAAGTATACCCAACCCATATTTCAACAATGTCCCAAATAACCAAGGTCGGAATCACCCCAACCTTATCCCCGATATCACTACAATGGAAAAGTTGGCATTACACCCAAGTGCATGCCAAATATTTCCCCAAGTTCGGAGATCAAACACCATTTTTTCAAAATTTTAAAGTATAATCCATTGAATATAACTCCTCCAATTCCATAATTATGTGGCATTTGCATCATATTCATAAACTGAGTGATTTTGGAATTAAAAGTGAAAATCAATTAATATTTGGATTTTATTGATTTTATTCTCCTGAATTTTAATTGAGATGTTTTCATATTTTTATAGGTGTTGGAGTTACTCTTACACATGAGAGGGCTCATGTGCTAGAGTAAAGGGTTTGCCAAAATTTTGATATGTGAAGGTCTCTTGCGTAAGAGTAAATAGCGGAGTCGTACTGATGAATAAAAGAGTAAACGTCAGAGCAATAAAGTGGCTCCAAGCCATCCCTGCTTTCTGCGGCACTCCAGCCCCGCAGATAGATTCCATGCCCTAACATACAGATTCTCAAGTCCAGGCCCCAACCCAGACGAACCAGGGATAACTGAGATCCTCTCCACCAGACACCCACAGATCACAACCTCAATGTCAGCTGCATTAAGAAAACCTATGGCCTTCAACATCCACACATAGCAGCTCTTCTTCAGCCACCAACACTCGAGTGCCCTAGATTTCTCCTTCGCGGAAAGCTCTAATACACACAAAACCAACAGACCCAAGCATCTGCGCATCTCGCATCTCGCATCTCCCGGCTCCTTCAAATTCCACCATCTTGAGCGTAGTTACCCGATCCAGCCCCCACACAAAGCCTGTAGCATCTTTGGCATCATCCCTGCATAAATTTTGTTCTGTTTATTTTTGTTCGTGCTAGTCTGCCAGTATACATGCAATGCATTTGTCCATCCAAGAAAAGGCACACACAAAGTGTTCGAAGAAACACCTACGTCAACCTGCAGCCTCACACCGAACCCTCTCAACTCACATCAGGCAGCCGTGATCCCAACTTTTGCCCACAATCGTAGCAGCGGCTTGATCCCACTAATTCACCCCAACCAAAGTCCACTGAGTAGATCCAAGAGGCAGCGACATCACACCCGATCAAGCATACCTTGTGGTATCGACTCAGCAATGCGGTATCTTCACAACCACACCACTACAGATGTTCGAGGGAATGTTTGATTGGAGGCAGGTAGTTCAGCATATTCCATGACCAACGGAGCTTGCTCCCCTGACCCACTGGATCGGTCCACTAAATCCACCAGCCCAGGCCCATCAATTTAGGCCCAAATCCACCTGTCCAACTCAAATTACATGCACACAGTATGCTTCAAGAAACTCCTCATGCGAGGCTTGCACATCCGATTTCCATTACATCCGTGGAGCAGTGAAGCGCATCACCTTTCTATTCTTCCCAAATGAGACAGAGCACAATCTTGGGATAATTTGGTATGAGATTCTGTTATATATATATTTTTTCTATTATACGAAAGAGGTTGGAGATGGCTATTTAAAGGGGAAGAGGACTCTTAGTATTAGCTATTCCCCTTTGCGGGAGTGCTTGAGGCCTGGTTTACTTCTGCTTTTGTATTCTCAAAAACTGTATCGCCTGATGTTGTATCTCGTAGTGTAATTGTTTTAATGATCATAAACGCTCTAACGTGTTTCTAACTTGTTTCTTGTTGTTTCAAGTGTATTTCTTTTGTTTTCTTAAGTTATAGTGCCAGGAAGGCAACTGGGCTTAATCTGGCTTCAAAATGGGTTCAAAGAGATTTGTTTAAAGCGTGTTGCAGCAGGAAGCACCAGCTAGTTGGTGCATTGCTACCGGTTAGCTGGTGGCATGAAGCAGAACCTCCACATCTTGAGAAGGGCCAACAGCTCGCCGGTGTCACTCATCGGCTTGCTGGTGTGAGCAAACAAAATGCAGAGACTTCCAGTAGCACCACCGGCTATCCGATGGAGGCCACCGGGTATCCAGTGGTGGCATTCCTGATCCTTCTAAAGTGCATTAATGGTTGCTCAAAAAGCTCTGGTTTAGATCTATAATGTCTTGGCTCAACTCCTTGGACCCCGGAACCCTATGGAGGCTATAAAAGGAGGACAAGGGAGACTTCTAACTTCATCCAATTATACTGCGCGTCAAACGAAATTCTCTCCGATCTTCAACAACTCCTCAATCCTTCAAGAGCTTCAAAGTTATGTTCTTTCTCATCCTTTTCCAAAGAAGATCAAAGTGAACTTTCTCCGTGAGAATTGTGAACATCAAAAGGCACCATCTAAAGGTGTGTTCTTCATCGACTTCATCAAGCACCATAATACTTCTTTGTTCTATCTATTCTTTCTTTGTGACCTTTCTCTTTCTTCTTCTTGAGCCTTTGTTCTTTGTTGTGTATCCCCTTGAATCACTCTCTCATTTGTAGTCTCTCTCTCTCTCTCTCACAGACACACACACATTCTTTCTATTTCTTATCTTTTAGGGAGAGTTGAGATGATATTGTAAAGAATTTTCCAAAAAGGCAAACTATCTATTTTCTCCCTCCTCATCATTGATTTCTTGCTTCTCCGTTCAAAAGCAAGGGATTCTTTCTTTTGGTTGTTGGTTCTTGTTAAAACCAAAGGTTCTTGGTTTTTTTCTTTCTCCATTTAAAAGCAAGAGACTTTTTGGTTCTTGGTTCCTGTTAACACCAAAGGGTTATATACCATCTCAAGCTTTCTTTAGGGGAAGAGACGTAGGAGAACCTTTGAGCGCTATTTCCAAACTTCGTTATCAAAATGCGTGTTGTCTTTTTTACTTTCTGCATTTTATTTTCCGCAACAATTTAGCATAATTGCATTGTTTTTAATTTCCACTATGCTTGATTTTGATATTATTGCATGCTTGTATTATATCACCGTATTTTTTTATAGCATCAATTTATTTATTCACTTTAATTTTTAAAAAGGAAATTCACCCCCTCTTGCCATTTTTTTGGCCCAACAATTGGTATTAATGAGTGCTTTGAGTTTTTATCAAAACATTTCTATTTTAAAAATTGTTTTTGATTTTCAAATCTTAATCGATTTCAAGGTTCAATTTTAAAATTGCATCTAATTCTTATACTCATGCTCCTTTCTTTGATAGCTCAAATTATTCATATTGGAAAACTCGCATGTCTATTTTTCTTAGAAGCATTGAATATCCTGTTTGGAAAATGATTATACATGGTTACACCCCTACAATTGAACCTGAAGATAAATGGACTCCTCAAGATATTGCATCTTTTGAATTAGATGGTAAAGCTATGAACGCTTTTCATCGTGGTTTAGACCAAAATGAATTTAATAGAATATCTACTTACAAAACATGCAATGAAATTTGGAAATTGCTTGAAATCACTCATGAAGGCATTAATAATGTAACATACACTAGATTGGATATGTATTATCAAGATTTCAAAAGTTTCTCTATGTATGCAAATGAATCTATTACTAGTTGGTTTACTTGTTTCACCGGAATGGTAGAAAATCTCAGAGTGATGACTTGTCCACATAAACACTCATTAAGAAGATCCTATGGGTTTTATATAGTTTGCGGATCCCAAAGTGACGACAATCCAAGAAGTCAAAGACAAAAAATATGGCGGTTGAAGAACTCATCGAGTCCTTAATGACATGAGATAATGATGAAACACTAAGTAGTTAAAGAAGCAATAGAAGTCAAGGAAACCAAGAAGAACATTGCTTTTAAAGCAATCGAAGATGATGATTCTTTCGAAAGTGACACCGATGACAAAGAACTAAAAAAACTCATCAAAATGGTGTACAAACTCCCAAAGAGGAAGAAATCATCCTGACGTGCCAAAAAGCAAGATTTAATTGAAGTTCCAGAAGTGACTTGTTATAGATGAAACAAAAAGGGTCATATAAGATCAGAGTTCCCTATCTACTAAAAGAGGTTAAAAGATAAGAAGATAGGTAATAAAGCTCTAAAAGTCTCAACATGGAGTGATAGTGATGACTCAATCTTATCACGAAACTTAAGTCCAAAATGCCTCATGACACATCTCGAGGAAGGTAATGTGGTAAGTACTCCAATGTCTCACTCTCCTCATCCTCATTATTATTCTTCTTGCCTTTTTTTTTTCAAGTCCCCCCACCTATGAAGAACTTGAATACAACTTTGATCAACTTGAAAATGGTTTTCATCAACTTTATTCTTTTTATGAAAATCTTGAAATGAAATATAAGCGAGTGGTTGATGTAAAATATGATTTGATTTTAAAATTAAAAAATCAACCCGATGTTGAAGTTTTTAAAATTGAAATAATGGATCTTACAAGATTTTTTTCTAAATTCACCTAAGGTGAACAAAATCTTAATATGATCATTGGTTCTCAATGTTTTAATAGAAACAATCATGGTTTTGTTTTTTTGAATAATAATGTTAGTTCTTAAAAAACTTACTTTTGTGAAAAGTGTTTCTCAAAATAAATTTTGCAAATATTATTGTAAATACAAGCATTTTATATATGAATGTGATTGAAAATGTAACAATTGGGCCTCACTGACAGCACAAACACCTCGTCCTAACATGGTTATTGGGTCCAGGTCCGCAAAGTACCACTAGTTGCCCCGCAGGCACGTGGTCCCTTCCTTGGGGCCCAACCACGTGCCCGAACGGGTCATTAGACTAATGATTGTCCCCACATGCTAATAAATGTTCTTTTTAGTGTTCTTGTCTTCACTTACACACACCTTGAGAAACTTCTCAAGAGGTTACCCATCCTGATCACTACTCCAGGCCAAACACGCTTAACTGTGAAGTTCTAATCAGGTTGGCTCCCGAAAAGAAAGGTTCACATTGTTGACATGAGTCATATCATGTATCCATTTAATCCTTTATCATTATGGGGTGTTACATTCACCCCCCCTTTAGAGCACATTGTTCTTGTTGTGGACCCTATATCTCAACCCAATCAGTGTTACCGCACTGAAGGCTGATTTCCTGCTCCAATACCAATGTAACAACTGGGCCCTGCTGATAGCACAAACACTCCTGACCCACCAGGTACCACCAGTTGCCCCACATACGCATGATCCCCTTCCTGGGGCCCACCCACGTGCCCGAATGAGTCATTAGACTAATGATTGTCTCCACATGCCAACGCATGTTCTTTCCAATGCGCTTGAAAAGAATGGTGCACCTGGTTGAAATGAGTCATATCATTTAGTCATTTAAACCTTTATCATTATGAGGTGTTATAAAAAAATGAAAGATATAGATGGTCTAAGTCTACACATATTTCTTCTAATATTACTCAAAAATCTAAATAAGTTTGGGTCCCTAAATTTTTACTTGCCAATGTTTGTGGACCTAAATTTGTTTCTATACCCATATCATCTTGTGCTAACATTGCTGGACCCTCAAGGGTACTAAAAGACAATAATTTTTTATATCTTGTTGCGATTCTCCATAGGCCTTAATTGATTTATCATATGGTGACTATACAATAAAGGATGATCCAACTAAAAAAATTCTGTTTCGAAAAGAAAAATCCATAGAGTTGGAAGTCTTGTAAAATCTAGGAAGTATTTAGTTTTTAAATGCTCTTTTGTTTCATTTAAAGGGGGTTGTTTTAATCTCTTTTCATTTTCTACTCTCTCTTACCCAAACATGATTTCAATGAATTATCATGTGCTATCTTGAATACCTCTTTTTAAAAGCATGTGCAATCTTTTGTTAAAAGCATGTTTTAATTGTCTATCTCTTGACATGAGTGTTTCTAACCCCCTGGATCCCTCTCTCATTTGTAATCTTTCTCTCTCTCACCTTTTTATTTATTATTTTTTAGTGAGTTGAGATGACATTGTAACATGTTTTTCAAAAAGACAAACTATCTCTTTTCTCCCTGTTTCTCATAATTGGTTTCTTGCTTCTTTGTTCAAAAGCAATAGATTATTTCTTTTGGTTTTTGGTTCTCATTTAAACCAAGGATTCTTGGTTTTGTTTTTTCTCTGTTCAAAAGAAAGGGAATTTTTGGTTCTTGGTTCGCATTAAAACCAAGGGTTTATATACCCTCTAAATCCTTCTTAAGGGGAGGAGACATAAGGGCACCTTTGTGTGCTTTGCTGAACTCCTTTATCAAAGTGTGCCTTATATTTTTACTTTTTGAATTTTATTTTCCACAACACTTTTGCATAATTTCTTTGTTTTTAATTTCTTATATTCTCTACTTTAATATTATTGCATGATTGTATTATATCATCATATCTTTTATAGCATCAATTTAATTATTCACTTTAATTTTAAAAAATGCAACCCACCCCCCTCTTTCCATTTCTCCTACCCAACACTCGCTTCCCATTGAAATTTCAAATCATCAATCTATGATGATAGATAAACATCAATATCATTTTCAGGTTGTTTTGTTCAAAAAATCATCAAGATCATTATAATATATTTTTTATTCATACATATCCTTCAGGACAAGTTGTACACTACCAATATAACAGGGCATGAATTATATTGGCTACTAAGGCTCCAAAACAGATTTATTCCATCTCTGTACATTCACATTAAGATATTTCTAACTTCATTTCCAAAATCTAGATTTTTTTTTATCAAATCTCTTTCGTTGTGGTGAATTAGTAAGGTGATGTAGGTTTATATCAGAGATTCAACAATCCATATGTCATCTTAGACTCTTTTCATCATTTGAGTTTGCAAATAGATGCTTTAAATGAGGAATTATATCATATTGATTTAGTGTGAGGTTTGGTGCATGTTCTTGAGAATGAATCAAAATTGGATTTCTCGTCAATTTTATATCATGATGTCACACATTTAGAAAATTTTGATGAACTTTTATATTCCTTCCTATACAGCAAAAAACCATTGGGGAAAACGTATATTTTCTTATTCCTCAATCCCATTGAACATAATATTTTCTGCATCATAATTGAAATCTGGAAACCTGCTGCTTTCGGGAAGTAAATATTTCAAAAGTTCAAGCAGTTTAGTGAAACTTTTGTCCCTCCAACCATTTTTTGCTTTCAAGTTAACCAATTTAGGGAAACCTAGGAATAATGATTTTTTAGGATCTCTATAAAATTATTTAACACTCCCTATTTTTTCAATGGTTTCAATGCCCACATCATGAATTAATTCTTCAAGGTGATCCTCTATCTCATGTTAAACATCTTTATCAACAACCATCACTATCAAGCACCACTAAACACCAACATTACCAACTCCACATCCTCCAAAATCACCCTCAAATAGTTCATTGTCTACATAGACACAACACATGTGAGTGAAATTCCCATGCATGGGATAGTATAAAAATACAAAGTAGGACCCCATGAAACAAAAATAGAGTACTGAATGAAAGTCAAATCAAAACCAATTTCAAGGAGAAACAAATACATGAAACCCATATATGATTTATAGATTGAGAAAACCAAAGATGTATTGAAGTACCTATACCACAACTCAGCTCCATCAAGATCATGTTGAAGGAAACCCAAAGTAGCTTGTAAATCGTAAGACCTGCAATATCTAAATTAACCAGCTTCCCACACATCATCTCACTAAATCCATAATGAGGGGCCAACTCTTGGCTATGGTAAGCATGTCCATCAAGGAAATACTAACCCTAATATAGGACCCATACATCATCAAACAAATCTTTTCAATCAAGGGATTACTGAATCTGTAGGGGGAGGACCTGCACCTTATCCATGGGGGAGTTCCTTACCCCATCAGTCGTATAGGGTAATCATACATTTTTATGGGAATAATGATCAAGGGAGTACTCGACCCCACATGCCTCAAGTTTATAGAGAAGTTTTGTACTCCATAAATATATGGGGTTCCCATGTCCTATCATCAATATCTCATCAGGGGAGCACTGAACCCCATGTCCACTTCGATCACCTTTTTCGAACCCAATAGCCTATTTTATTATTATTTTTTTGTTTTTTGAATAAACCACTTTCAAGGTTAAGTGGGAACCCTTACATGAAAATGACCAAATGACACATAACTAAAAAAGAGACAAATACAACTAAAAATTTAATAATAAACACAATATCAAAGTCAAATTTCAAAATAAAAAATTCAAAACTGAGGATAAGGAACCCACATCATGCCTCAAGCCTAGAACCCCACACTGAATGAGACCGCACATTTCCCACTGCCCAACATGCATGCCAACCACCGCTAAACATTACCAATTCATGCCAATTCAATCACCATCAAAGTCATCTTCTCCATTATGAATGATCACTTTGGCCAAAAAGCAAGGTCATAAACCACTAAAAGCATAAACTCAACTGCCAAGCACCAAAACCACCAACACCATCATGAATTAAACTAATCACATCGATAACCAAAGCTGCACCATCACAAAAAAACTGCAATGCATGACATTCTTTAGAGATCGATCCTTACTCCTCTAAACCCTATTAACCTCACACAACACCAACTTCATTAGAGGATTCCACTGTACCATTGACATGTTTGCAACCATGGAAGAGGAGGAATGAAACCATCAATATGAACTCTATACATGAATAGGAATCTAGAATAGGAATGAAGACATAGGATAGATGAGACCACACCAAGAACCAGGATATTGAACTGGAGATTGAGATTTTTTTTGAGGAAACTACAACACACGCCTCTCCAAAAATAATCCCAATCCACCAAAAATCACTATCACACTATACTAAACATGGGGTCTAGCACTATAGGTTGGGACAATGGGGAAAATAAGGAGGTATAATGAGGAAAGGAGAAAAGAAAGACTGAAACCAACAACTATCAATGCCTAAGGAACCAAAAAACCCTAGAATTGAAATAGGAAAACTGGAAGGGTTTCGTCATTGAAATCTACACCATTTTTATCCCAAATCCTCAATTCACCTTCATGTATAACTAGAGTGGGGTCTCTCATGAATGTTCTAGAAAAAATAGCAGTGGTAGAGGTGAAAAATGTATGACAAAATAAGAAAAAACTATACAGAATGAATGACAAAACAAAATGAGAGGCTATGAAACCTTATTGATCCATATAAAGGAAGATGAAATAGAAAAATAAATCCAGGAGAAATAATGGTTAAGGAGGATTGGAATGTAGGGAAGGAACACTATAATTTAGAGGAAAAGAAACTAAGATGATTTTAACACCATACTTTATGAAGATACATGCATAGAATGGACCACTCGCTCTTCCAATTCTGACACTTGAGTGTAAAAGTCTAAAAAATGATCAAAGTGTGCATATTGGGGAATATGGAAACTCTAGGGGTGAACCTCATGGAACTTTGAATGCATGGAAGAGTTCCCCCAGGTGTGTGGCTACCCATGCATGGGTAGGGGCGCATCATGTGGAGCTATGCGCAACTCACCCCAAAAGGATTGGGTCCGAGCGTATCTAAATTAGGTTAGAAGACCACCCAATCAACAGGTTGGACCATATAATGGGGGAGGCTAGCCCAATGGATGTTCGAAGTTCCCTTCAAGCCGCTTGGGGGGAGGACGATCGATAGGCTGGTTCGCCAACCTCTGGGTTGGGTCAGGGTGGTGTTCCCTATCCACCTGAACTATTGTACAGGGTGGGCTATGACATTGGCTTGGGCTGGTAGTATCCTGTTGGTAGGGCTTGGTGTAACACCCCCGACCCAATTCACCCCCATTGTTACTAAACTAGAGGATTACATACCTCAATCACGCCTCTCTATACACCATAGGATAATGAATAGTGATGGGTGTCTTATAACATCATATGGGGATAATATACCATATAGATCAGGTAACCATAAATAATAGCATAAGAAATATCAATAAAAGATCATTACATCATAACCACAATATTAAAATATATAAAAAAATTAAGTGCCAACCATAAGTAAATAATATGTCACATGTTGGAACCAAAATAAAATATCATAAAATCACATAAGTTACACACACACACACACATGAATAAGATCTCTTGTGCTCATGTCATATACAACAAGGTTTAGTAATAAAAAAAAGACTAGAGGTGACCAAAAAACTAGATCTGAGTCTTTGCCGGTCCTACCTCCCTAGCTCAAACCCAGTAACACCAGCTTCCAAATCTATATTAGGTTCCTTACCCTTGTATAAAAAACCATGAAATCTACTTGGGTATCGTGGTACCTGACTAGAGTGTGAGTAGAACTTAGCAGGCCACCATCGATAGTGTCCCTAAAAAATCCAGAATTTATAAGTGCATGTTGATGTGACATGGAAATAGAAATAATACATCAAAATGAACACTTATTGTATCATTGGGCTCTCTTGTGGAACTCGACATCAGCCATATCTTCTTTTTCTAGTGCTGATATTGAGTTTGAACATGTTATATAACAATACTGAGGCTCAGAAGGACTTCTACCCATAATATTATCCCAAAAATCTCATGGATACTATTTGGTAGTACAACCAATTTGGGAACTAAGTATGGAATGGTTTGAAATATACGCAAATTAACCTATTGAAGAAGGTCTAGTTAAAAATACATTGAACCTATATCACTATTTTTTCCATTTTGGAATTACACCCAAATCATGTCCCAACTATTTCCATGGTTGGCTTTACATCCAACCCATATCCTAGAAATAACCAAGGTTGGAATGACACCCATCCTTGTCCCCCAATATTACCGCAATATCCAAGTTAGAATTACACCCAACTCCTTACCAAGAAACACCTAAAGTCAGTATTAAACCTAACTTTATGTCATATATGTCCCTGGGTTGGCATTAAACCAAACCACACCTCAAACGTAACCCCCCATGTTAGAATTACACTCAACCACATATCAATCACATTCTTGGGTTGGCATCACACCCAACCTATTTTTAAACATATAGATGGGTTGGCATTACACCCTACCTCATACCAAGATAACCCTAAATTGGAATTACACCCAACATCTTATCAATACCATAACCATTTAACACACCAAAAATAACAATAACATGATTTAAATCACTTTATACAATCTAACAGAAATAATAAAAATATGCCAATAAACACACATATATCACAAAAATTAATATGTGTTGGAAACTATCTCAACACTAGTGCACACTATATGTTATGTTGGTTACTCACACACAACTTCACTCCCAATTATCATTATCAATTAGGTTACCACCATTAGTTTCTTATTCTAATATACTTTCCATCATCAAGAATAAATCTAGGGAACTTATCATGGATAGTAGGTTATAACATAGCTAGGGGAATCCCTCATGGGATCCCTTATCACATTTTCATGTTACTTTGGTCAAAAGAGTGGTCTTTGAAAACCACTACGTCAATTACAACTTAAGGTAGAATACTTATGGATTTAATCCTTATTAATTTATTTATTAGATTCTAAGAAACCTCACATGGATTCATTCCATATCATTCGCATATTCCTGGTGGATCACATATATCACAAGACACATTCCACACATATAAACCATAAGGAATGGATAGAGACCACATAACTTATAACACTATGAGACTTCCTGAGTAATTTCATCAGAAGAATCAACCTTTCATGAAAGAAATCAAAGAACCTAGAATAAACCCCTAAATTTGGGTTTAATAAGTGGGAAACAATGGGATCACAAGAGGAGAAAAGATTAGAGGGGAGAGGAGTGATAGTCTTTCCCATGAAAATTCCTTGGGATAAATGACACTTGAATATGACAATAAATATAGAATATCCACACTTGGAGATGGGAGGAAGCAAAAGGGAGACATGGGGGGTCGAGCGAACTTTCCAAAAATGAATGAGGTGAACCATCATTTAATATTGAGTTTAATTAATTAATTAATTTTAATCAATTTTTCTTAAAAGATCGAAATTACCCATGAGATAAAGGTTTTGGGGTGTAGTAGAAGTGGTGTCCAAATACTTAATTTTCATTTTTTTCAGTTTGAATGGATAATATGTAAACAAATAGACTAACAAAACCCTAGAATCTATTAGATACGATCTTTCACATTTAATTTATAATAAATTTAAAACAATAATTACCTCAAACATGATAATCTTCTCGATCAATTTCTGTTTACACTCTTGTGTCATTGTCATTTCTATCGAGAATCCAAATGAGGACTCTTTTAGGTGTATCCACACATGCTATATGAATCTATAAATGATGTTATTGGTATTCTGAGTACTAACATGAAGGAACCTAGTGCTTTACAATGTTTTCCATTTATTACAACAAAGAGTTCTATTATTCTCTCCATATTATTGGGAGGGAGGATGGGAGGATTTTCTCTTTAGGGTTTACGATAATTCTATAGATTTTTCTATTACACAACTAAGTCTCACCACCTCTCTAAAATGATATAATGGAGATTTTGTACTTAGGGTTAAAATAATTGATAATTATACATAGATTATTATCAATATATTAAATCTAAGTAATACCCCAAGTCAAATAATAATAATAATAATAATAATAATAATATTTTCCAAGACATGTGGTTTTTTAAATATAATTTATTAGGTAAATAAATTAACATTTATTTAAATGATATTAAATAAAATATATTATTTCAATTGGGAAATTAACTCGAACTATTAATCCTCCCATGGAATTTATCTGGCCTCAAATAATAAAATATTTATTCAAATAAATATTTTTCATTCATTAAATAGATGAATACTATATTCACTAAACTCATGAATAAATATTTATTTTAATATTCACATAAATAAATAAATAATATTAATCTATTCACTAAACACGTGAATAAATAAATATTTATTAATTACCTTGTGAATAATAAATAATAGATAAAGTCCAACTAACATATTCTAAAATTGAATATCTTATGATTGAACATTTTAGCAATCAAATTTACTTGAATAAATATTATTCCATAAGGTATGAATAATATTTATTCTTAATATTTAATTTAATAGAAATTAATGATATTCTTGCTACACTTAGTGTGTTATCATCTAGGACTCTTTCTCAGTGAAATTATGTGATCTTATCTAAAGTACACGATTAGTGTCTAGAAACATGTCTAGGAACTCATAGAAAAAAATAGTGTTACAATGACAACAATATTCCTATGAATTCTACCATGTAATATAATCTCTTTGAATACCGATGACTCATCAAGAAGGATGCATACTTGTGTCATCACCCTATATACTTGATTTATATATCTTTGACTTTCCGAAATGAACTTGTCTATGAACTAATATGGACATGGATTTAATCATATTGTTATATTTCAAGCAAAGGGTAAGAGATATATTCTTCTATTAATATAGAAGAGAAGAATACTTCCTTGAGTTACTCAATTAATGACATATCATTTATAAAGCACAAAATATATGCTACCTCATCACAAGAATATGTTGTAATAGTTTTAATCAATACATAAAAGTACATGATTCATGATATACACCAATAATCATCTCAAGTCTATGGACTAATATACATGGTCATAGATATGAATATCTAATGATACATAAACATGTCAAATTCTTATTAACGAGTTTTTCCTCATGAACTCTATTTTTGGAGATCACCAAGTGTGAACTTAATGAGAATAAGTTTCAATGTCCTATGAGCCTCCAACACTTAATAGTCAACCATAATCTATTTCTTATCAGATAGATGTCATCTAGACTATATGACATATGTTTAAGAATATTATTATAACATTACTGGATTCTCATTATAACGGGGAACTACTATAATCCTTCTATGTGACAAATAATCTAAGGACATTATCACATTAATTTTACACAAAATATCAATCATTATGTGATAAGATATTTATTAATATTCTAGTAATTCAAAGTACAAAGTCTGTTGGTTCCAAGGCACCAACTATAAAAAAATCTTACTTGAATTATAACCAACCACTAATATTTCATAACTCATTAGCTATCAAATGATAATAATGCTTTTTTTGATGTATGGTTATAGTCTATAGACCTACTACATTCTTATATGGCTACCCTGCTTACTACAAAACCACTTCTCCAAGGAAAACTCATAAGAGGTGATTTCCTTATGTATTTATCCTATTTAATTTGTTATTGTTGGCAATTAAAAGTGTGACATACACATTACCACGAAAGCCATGATAAAATCCTCACTCAGATGAAACAAGTCAAGTGTGATCAAGAAAGTATCTTTCTATATGAATAAAAAACAAACAGGATCTTCATTTTCCACACGATTTCCCACATTCTGAGGGATAGAGATTCCTTAAAAACATCTCCTAGTCTAGTGATGTGGTGGCATGAATGAACCACTAGGATTAGGAAATATTTTTCACCTATTACTGATGAAAATGGTTTTTAAAATTATAAAACCCATTTTAAGGGTATTTTGGGATATTTTTTCCCTAAAAAAATACCTTCCCCGAGTAAAACTTATAGCCAAGGGCATTGTTAATTTTTAAACCTTTGATTTTATTTCTTATAAATCAAAAATGGACTTATAGAACAAAAATTGTTTTTATTTTAAATTTGGATTATTTTTAGACTAAAGAGAAATTGATAAAAGGAAAATTACCATGAAGGACCAAAAGTCATTTGTGGAAGGATCCCTTTGTGGACATGTAGTTTCATTTGAGATCACTTACTTCCTTTATGACCACATACTTATTTCATGGTTGGAATCCAATCACGGTACACTGATAGAACTTATTTATGATTGTGATCTCCCTTCACAACTGCAAGACTCCTTTATGATCATGTAGTTTCTTTACAAACTTGTGTTCATTCCCAGCAGAGTGGCATTGTCCCTTAATGATCATATTGTTCTTTTTTGGGTCACGTTATCCCTTCACACTCATGTTCTTTATTTACAAACCATGGGTTTCCTATAAGAGAACCTTACCCATGAAGGAGGTTACTGTATTCTTCCTATAGATACCTGGAACTCCATTTGAAAAAGGAGAGAGCTTTCTATTTTAGAGAAACCTTTCCACTCCAAGAAATCCTTTGCACAAAGGAATCCCACAGGTAAATATCAAGTACAATCCTAAGAGGACCCTTCATGAATACCTTTTATGAATCACAATATGTGAAGTATATTCATGAATACCCTATGCATAGTTCCATTCACAAAGATTCTATAACACCCCAAAACATTAAAGAGATAAAAGGATAAATGATATGACTCATGTCAATAAGATGAAACTTTATTTTCGAGAGAAAACCTGATTAGAACTCCACAATTAAGCATGATTTTCCTAAAGTAGTGATCAGGATGGGTGACCTTATAGGAAGTTTCCCAGTGTGTGTGTGAGTGAGGAAAAAACACACTAAAAAGAACATGTGTTGGCCTATGGGGAAAGTCATGAGTCGGATAACACATTCAGACACGTGGGTGGGCCCCAAGAAGGGGACCATGTGTCTGCGGAGAAACTAGTGGTACTTAGAGGTCCAGGTTCTGATGACCATATTAAGGCAGGGTGTCTGTGCTATCAGTGGGGCCCAATTGTTACATTAGTATCAGATCAGGAACCTAGCCTTAAGCATAGTAGCACTGCATGAGTTGAGATTTAGGGTCCACAATGAGGACATTGTGCTCTGGGGGGGGGGGGGTGAATGTAACACCCCATAATATTAAAGGGTTAAAAGGATAAATGATATGATTCATGTCAATGAGGTAAAACTTTCTTTTCCGGAGACTATGTAGGGAAACTAGTGTTACCTGGCAGGCCATGACTCGATGACCATATTAAGGTGGGGTTTCTGTGCTATTAGCAGGGTCTAGTTGTTAAATTGGTATCAGATAAGGAACCCAACCTTAAGTGTGGCAGCACTACCTGGGTTGAGATTTAGGGCCCACAACGAGGAAATTTTGCTTTAAAGTGGGGTGAATGTAACACCCCAGAATATTAAAGGGTTAAAAGGATAAATGATACGACTCAAGTCAACAAGGTGCACCTTTCTTTTTAGGAGCTTACCTGATTAGAACTTTAAAATTAAGCATTATTGGATTGAAGTAGTGATTGGGATGGGTGACCTTATGGGGTGTCTGTGCTGTCAGTAGGGCATAGTTGATAAATCAGTATTAGAGCAGGATTCCAACCTTAAGCATGGTAGAACTGCCTAGGTTGAGATTTAGGGTCTACAATGAGGACATTATTCTCTAAAGGGGGGTTAATGTAACACCCCATAATATTAAAGGTTTAAAAGGATAAATGATATGAATCATGTAAACAAGCTTCACATTTATTTTCAGAAGCATACCTGATTAGAAATCCATAGTTAAGCGTGCTTGGTCTGAAGTAGTGATCGGGATGGGTGACCTTATGGGAATTTTATCATGGTGTGTGTGAGTGAGGAAAATGAACACTGGAAAGAACATGTGATGGCCTATGGGGACATTCATTAGTCAGATGACCCGTTCAGGCATATGGGTGGGCCCTGGGGAGGGGACCATGTGTCTGTGAGTCCACTGGTGGTACTTGGTGGGTCAGGACCCAATGACCATATTAAGGTGGGGTGTATGCAATGTTAGTGGGGCCCAGTTGTTACATTTTCTACACAGATCCACCCCTACGAACATAGTTCACAGAGGGTCATTCATTAGGTTCCTATGTAGATCCAATCCCCATAAAAATAGTTTACAGAGGTTTATTCACAAGTTTTCTATGTGGATCCAACCTTGAATTTTTTTTTATAGAGGGATGTTTGTGAGACTCTTATGCATAGCCAATCCCACAAACACAATTCATGGAGGTCCATTCAGAAGAATCCTATGCGGAGATACCCCCTCAAACATAGTTCATAGAGAACCTCTGGAATGATGGCTCATTCAAGAGATTCCTTCATGAGGGATCCTCCATGAGCCTCCTTTGTGAGATCTTTTCCATGAGCCTATTTCACATGTGGGTCTACTGGTGGTACATGGAGGTCTAGGAAACAACAATCATATTAAGGTGAGGTGTCTGTGCTATCAGTAGGGACTAGTTGTTATAGTTTCTACACAGATCCACCCCTACAAACATAGTTCCTAGAGGGCCATTAATTAGGTCCTTATACAAAGCCACTCCCTATAAACATAGTTTACAGAGGGTTTTTCAGAAGGTTCCTATGTGGATCCACCATCACAAACACATTTTACAGAGGACCGTTTGTGAGATTCTTATGCATAGCCGCCCCCAAAAACACAGTTCATGGAGGTCCATTTAGAAGAATCCTATACAGAGATACCCCCTTAAACACTATTCACATATAACCTCTAGCATGATGGATCATTCACGATCTTCGTTCATGAGGGATCCTCTATGAACCTCCTTTGTGTGAGCCTTTCCACGATCTTATTTCACATGCGGACTTTAACCCAATCTCTAAAAAGGTTATAACCCCTTTTGTGTAGAACATTGCTCCTATGGGAAATGTGGGAATTATAGGGTTCTACTTGACATCTTATTAATGGACCATAATTGAAAAACATCTATCCCAAATATGGTCACTTCATGAAGAAAAACAATAACGAGAAATCATGATTTTTTCACCCTTTCTTTCACTTGGGTCACCTGTCTGGGCTAAATCATCTCTAATTTTCTTATTGGATTCCCTTTTCCATGGTCAAAGGATTAATAATTTCATTCTAATCAAGGAATAATACTAGGTTTAAGCCCCAATCATACATTATCTTATTTATTTATCACTATAGAGGATGAACTAGAATGGTTAGCTCATGTGTAAGTTCCATATCAGTGTGTTAAGTTAAGACACTCATATTGGTTTCCTTAAGTTCCTTGAATTGAGATACTCCTCTTGGTTTCATCATAACATCTTGAGTCGAGATACTCTTCTTGGTATCCAAAAAACATTCACCAAACTCATTTTCTATAGTAAACTAAAAAGGACAACCTAATGTATAAACCCCACTAAATTCCTTTTTTTGCATCCTCATGAAATAAAGTTGACCTTCTATTATCTATTTTTTTCAAAAAAATCATGGATAATGTGGTATTATAGGTTTTAGTTCATCATTTCATTAGTATGATTAAGACACTTCAAATTTAAAATAGGGAAAACATAGTAGTCCTAACTTCATGAATCAAAACTATATAGCACATTTCCTTTCCACATGGTGCTAAACTGCATGGTAAGGTCTTAACACACAACCATAAACTATGCAAAAAAACTATGTGAGCTTTGATTTATGTTAACTGGGATACATAGGACACCTATTTGAGGTTTAACCCCAACACCACAATATAAATCATGGCCCTCCTAGTAGGTGTCAGCCCTAAAAATTCCTTCTCCTATCTAGTTAACAATAGAAATGAGGGTTAAATCCATACATTGTCCTCCTACTAGGCATAATCTCTAACCATCTCATATTCCTTCTTTTCTTAGTTACCAATAGATAGGAGGGTAGGAAACAATATATGGTCCTTCTACTAGGTGTAAACCCAAACCATATCACCTCCCTTCCTCATTTAGTCACCAACAACAGGGGGGGGGGGGTAGATAGAGATGCTCATGCATAAGTCCCAAAAGAACCATTTTTAAGAACCTTTCACCTAGTAGTCTACTCTGAATGACTTTAAACATGTTGAAAGTGGTTAGGGATGTAAGGACTTAAAAGGAACCAATATGGTGCTTGTCACATGACCTTAAAAGGTATGATATGAATCATTAAGTGGAACCAAACTATTCAGGTTATGATTCCCTTCATAGGGATACATAGGAATCCCCTTTTATGGGCTTGATACCAACTCCACAACACCTATTTCATTTTTTATAGGATCCCAATGCTTTCCTGGATAGTGATAAATTCCAGAGTGCCTTCCTTTATAGATTTAAACTATAGAGTTTTCATATAATAGGATTAAATGAGATATAATATAATCCCCAAGTATAGTATCCCATTAAATGCATGTTTTTAGTCAATTTTATAAGGGTAACCAATAGATTTATTAATTACACTAGAAAAGATTCATGAACATGTCTTAAATTTTTATAATAGAGTCCTGAAGTAGGTAATAATTCTCCCTAAAAGGTTGAGATAATCCCAAATCCCATCATATTGATCAATGTGCACTCGAAGCATCATTGGTAAATCTAAAACAATCACTTTCCTTGGTAAAGTAGTTCCACACTAGCTCAAAACAAGCGTGGGTCGATTGACCATTGAAAATAAAATAGTGAACCTGATGTGAATACTTAGGAAAGGAGTAGATTGAACATGAATTTTTACTGGTGATACTACACCAATGGGTTTTTTTCTCCTTTATAATCCAAATGGAATACATGATGAAAATGATACAAGTAATTAGGATCTTAAGTCAACTTGGAGGAAAATGCATAAAAAAGGGTTGACATGAACCACTAGATGATGACAACTTGATCCTATATTACTGTACTTTATATATATGCCTAATCTTTGAGACACTGACCCGTGTTTCCAGTAACCCAACAACTCCGATGCCAGTTGGTGAATTCCCTAGTATAAGATTACCATATCAACGGATCCATCCTGACTCTAGAGGTGGCCCATGAGAGGATACGAGAGATGAATTCATAGTGTTAATCCTATCAATGATGGGTTGTGAAATAGAAGGTGGTACCTATTGTTATATTCAACTACTTTAGGAGCCTATCTTTGGAACATAACAAAACATACCTCCCATTCCTTAAAGAGGTGGAGGAGGACACCCACTATGTCCATAAAATCACTGAGGAGATACCTAGGAGGGTTTTTATTCACCATGTTCACTATCACCAATGTGTGACCCCAATTATATAAGAAATTTCAAACAAATATATTCCATGCCCAATCATCCAAATCAAGGAATCTAGAAGGAGAGCTTAGAAAGGGTATCCAAACATTGAAACATATGAGAAAGTCCATGTCCATGCAAATGCAACATCCCTGGGGTAACCCTATCTCACATGTATAAGGGAATTTTTACCCACATGGTCATATCTTTTAACATCCATTAGATGAAAAAATATCCATATTGTAGAAATTAATCCTCTAAAGGAATATGTGTTTCCATTTTCAAATTTCACATTAGTAAATATCATTAATTTTAACTCAAATAATGATTCAAACCATGATACTTTTGAAGAATAAATAGGTTTTGTGACATTCACCACCCTCCACCACCTGATAATGGTCAATCCATCTTAGTAGAAGAGAAAATTTCTCAATTCAAGACTATAAAAGAGGAGTTTTAATAGATCAATGGTGAGTTTATTAGGGGAAACATACCCGTTAAGTATAGTCATCATGTTAAACTTGTTGTGCTTCCTTCAGTTGAACCTCTTTAATGGGATGAGATTGATGAACCCATAAAGGTAGAATCAATCCATCCTATTAACTTGAGATCATAGAAATTTTCCCATGTGGCTGTAGCATAGATTTATTATCAAGAGTTCACACCACTAGAGAGATAACAAAATTAATTTAAGGACAATAACTTGATGCTAAATCAAATGATGGTATCCTAGTAATTACTGGAAACTCTCACTACTCAGATGAATTTTCTTAAAGGAAGACGTGCACTGATACAAATAGAGAGGAATCTATATTTTGAGTGGGTGGATTTGAATCCTCCTCCACCCAACTTAAGGAACCAAACTTCTCAATATTTTATGGAATGGGATATCTAGAGTAGCACCTCATACATTTTTCTCCTGACACATCCTAATTTCTAGAATATCATAATAACACATGGATTCCAAGATCATATTCTCAATGAATACCTTGGAAGTTTTTACTTTATTTTGGTATAATAACCATACATCTGGGACCATTTCAAGATGAGAATATCTCTAACAGTAATTTATCTTCTAATTTAGATATATTATAAGGAAAATATTATCCTTGACCTCTCAAACTATAATAAGCAATAAAACGAGAGTCATGGATTTAATTACAAGATAGAAGGTTCTGATATACTTATTAGAAATAAAAATCCACTGGAAAAAATTACTAGAGATTTATATTTAGAACCTAAAATATGATTTTTCATCCATAATCATCCCCCTAAAGTATCCTAGTGGCTTACAAAAGTTTAAAACTATAGAACTGTAGGTTCCTAGCGCAGCGGAAGCATGGTTGGTCCGACACCCAAATTTGATTTTTACCATGATCAATGATTATTCTAGGATCAATAAGACAATGAACACCAGTCTCCACGGAATAGAATCAAAGATTTAGATAAATAGGGAAGATTCCTGAAACCTTTAGGGAGGATCTTGCACATCATGTTTATAATTAATTTAATTAATTTCATAAAGAAAAGGATACTTGGTTCTTCGGTACTTTCTTCATTGATGATATTGATCATTTATAATGAACCTTTCGAATTGTCTTGTTGCGCTTGTGAGGATCCAAACCAGAATCTCTCTAGCGATGATCCACACAAGCTTCGATAGCCTCCAATTGACACCACTCGTTCTCTAGATGCTAGCGCGGTGAAGTGAGTGTCTTACTTTGGTCGTTCTTGATCACTTGTTCTTCGGTCTTGAATAATGTCTCTCATTCTTGAGAGGGGGAAGAAGAGGATTCAAGAGAGAAATTGTTTGGCTCAATAATTCTCAATTCACTAAGTGTGCGGTGTGTTCTCTATGGCACAATAGACGTACTTGTTTATTTATATGCACGAAACTTCAGTTACAATATTTAATTTCATAACAGTAATTAAATACATTCATGAACTTAGAGAAAAACCATGATCATAATAATAATACAACGTCATTATTTATGGTGTGCCGACTTACGCAAAACAGAATTATAAATAAAATTCTGCATCACAAAATAATAGCAGCGTCATTATTATTTTAACTTGTGCTAATTAGTTAAATAATTATTTAATATCTTGCAAATAATTATTTTACTACCAGACCAGCCTTGGTCTGCTCGAACTCCACTTCCATTTATTGAACACCTAAATAAATAAATAAATAATTTATTCTCTTAAATAAATAAATAAATAATTTATTCTCTTAAATAAATATTTTATTTACAAACTAGTAAATAAATATTTATTAAATTTTCAATAAAATAAATAAATAAATTTTATTTAATTTATGCGATCATTTTAACTTGAATAAAATTATTCCACAGTCTTGAGAATAATATTTATTTCATTAATTAAATTCAAATAGAATTTAACCGAGACCACAAAAAACACTTTGTGTGTGGCCATCTAGGATTCTTTCTCATTGGAATTAGACGACCTTGCCTAAAGTCCAATAGTACTGTCTAAAAACAGGTCAAGGCACCCAAGAGAAAGAATGTAAAGTCACAAAAATGACATCCACATATGAACACTCACTGTGTAATATAATCCCTTTGTCTCAATATCACCTCAAGTAGGTTTCATGATAGTTTCATCAACCTTTATGCTTGATACGTCTTTCTTTGACTATCCAAAATAAACTCATCGTTACACCATGGACATGAAATTTTGCGTGATGGTTCTATTTCAATCAAAGGTCTGAGATATCAAATTCCATATATGGAAGGGACAAATCCTTCCTCAACTTATCTATTAATGACATATCACTCGCAATGCACCCAACGTACCCTACTTTCGTCCATCATATGGTGTGACAATTTTCATTAGTAAATAAAAGTGTGTGAGTTGTGACATGTATTAATGATAATATTAAAGTCTAAGGACCATTACACATGCTCACAGATAGGAATATCCAATGACACAAAACATGAAAAATTCATACTAGTGGGTATTTTCTCATAATCTCCCATCTTGGAGATTACCAAGTGTTAAATTCATGAGAGGAAGTATCATCTGCTTATGAGTAATTTCACCTGACGGTCTGTATAATATGTGTCCCATTATAGTATTTCATCCAAATGTAGAACTATATTTAAGAATATTGTTATAGCATTTCAAGTTTCTCATCATAGTGGGGAACTGCCATGACCTTATCAATGCAATAAATACTCTAGGACATTATTAAATCATAGTTATGAAAAACAATGAACAATATGTAATAATATTATCATCGAGTAAATTTTTATTAAGAGAAAGAGTCACAAGGGCCATAAGAAAACAGGGCTCATGGGGGTCTGAAGTAGTACAGACTGAGGGAATCCCCTCAGATCAAATTGACCCCTTCGAGTTTCAAGGACATTACATTGTGGAGGACCGAGGGGTTAGGGCCAATAACATTAAAGGAATCTAGGTAGTCTGTGACTTGGTTTCCCTCTTTCCAAGTGTGTGTCACCTTGGTATTACTATCGATCATGACCCTGCACTTTCTAATTATATAATGAATTGACCAGGGAGAGGGGATAAGGGCCAACAAAGCATTATACAGAATTTTGGAGTCAGTTTCAACCTCGGATAACTCAATGTTCTTCTAGTGGCACAAACTGATACCTTGGAGTAGATCCTTGGCCTCTTCTTGAACGGAAGAACCCCAACCAAGGAGGGAGGAGAAAGTAAGCATCACATACCCCTTATTGTCTCAGACCACGCCTCCACCGCGAAGGACCCCCATGCAACATGAAGCATTGGAGTTGAGTTTAAGACCCCTAGAGGGGGTAGCCATTATACCTAGTATATGTAATAAGATGTTTAATATTTAAATACATTAAATATACATGTAATCAAAGTACAAACAGTTGGTTCTAGGAAACCAACTCTTACAAGAACAACATCTAGAGGATGCTATTTAGTGGACCAAGGAAAGATATAATAAAGTACCACTATCTTGAATGAGGAACACATGGAAGGAAAAAGAAAATTATATCACCCTCAATCCAAAAAGGTTGAGGTGATGTGACCTTGAAAGTAGGAAGAATAAAATTTATTCCTTCCATCATGATCATGTTCCTATCTAATTTATCCATGCCTTAGAAAACAACCTAATCATGTTACTAGAAATCAAGAATCAAAATAAATCAGGGCATAATGATCACCCAAATTATTACCTTTACCATTTTATAATAGGGGCCACATGCTCTAAGAATTATTTTTCTTTAATGATCTATTATAATAGATGGTTGATTTTGGTCACATATCATTAGATAGTCCCAAGTCATATGTGTTTACATGTTATCCATTCTCCATAATGAAGGAGAATATTGGGAAGAATCCCAATATGGAAACATGAAATTTTTTGATTATAGGATGACATAGAATAAATTGAATCAAGAATATTCCATCATCAAATCATGAACAAGTCAACTAGATATGACCCTAGTTCTATTTTCACCCCAAACTATAGCACCTTACACTTATTAGCTTTTATAGATTTGACACAATTTATGCAGGGAAGGCCAAGAGAAAGAGGGATCCCTAATGATTCAAATAACCAATCCAGAATCATATGGATTCTATTACCCTATCATTAGGATAATGCGAACTATATCATTTGATATGGATAACTATTTTTACTCTATATCTATAATATATTATTAGTTGTATCTGAAGAACTTTCACCTTTTTTTGGAAAGGGAACTTATAACAAGGGAAATTTCACACTAGTACAATCATATATGGCTCAATATATTTTCCTATCCTCTTCTCATATCATCAGTGAATAATATATTAGTGATACCCCACTTGGATTTGAAGAAGGCATCATAAAACCTATTGATGCCTCAAAATGAAATGTTGATAGAGTATTCACCTAACATCAGTGGTAGATCTAGTCTCTAGAGTCCATGCTCGGACTCCCATCATTATCCATATATCTTTCCATTATAAAAGGAAAGGGTATCATCATGTCTTCTAACTTTCATCCTTTTAAGGATGACAAGGCCATCTCTTCTAAAAAATATCTTGCTCTATTAGAGTGGGAAAATTAAAATCTATAGGAAATAATTATAGAGTTGCTTTGGTGTTTTTCTCTATATTTAAATGGAAAAATCCTAAAAAAAATATCCTCCTTGTAGTGAACTAATCCAAACCATATTTATTGGGGAATTTTTATATTTTTTACCCCCTCATCAGATGTATTCTAGACATCATTTGATCTCAAAAATACCTATAGATCCCCTAAGATAGTGAGAGTTTTATAGTATAGGGGTAACATCATCGATGTACTAGTTATCAAAATATTCAAAATCTATCCTTGAATTGATTATGATTAAATTACTAATTCCTATATCTCAAATTCAATTATGTGTTCATGCTGATCAAGGCATATGAAGAACAAAAAAAGAAGCAGTGTTCTCATCCATATCTTAAAAATAGGTGAAGAAAGGTATATTCCTTCTAACTAGAACATGTTTCTAGACATTTTCCTCTTTCATGGAGAATAATCCAACCAATATACCATATATTAATTGACTTTAGATGTGAAATTTGAGGGAATATCCAAATAAATTCACTCATAATTAGTTGTTAGGATATAAGATCGAAGAATGATTCATATTTAATAAATGACATCAAAAGCTGATAGATAAGGGGATATTGGAGTTAGAGGAATTCAAATACCTTATTCTTACATGTTATTACCTTGAGAAAAACACATAATGTGTGTGAAGGAATCAGGGTCATCCATATCTTGGTGAAAGATGAAACAAGGTATATTCCTTTAGGACTAAGCATGAGACTACATATTTTACATGTTTATTAGAGCATAAACTTCTAGAGCTTCATAAGATCAAGGGAACCAAGGTGGAAGTTATAAAACATCATCCCTATTATTTCACCCACCACTAAATTATGAGGTATATGATCAAAAATGGCTTTTATTTAAAGATTGTCTCTATAAGTAGATATACCAAGGCCTGATTGATTTAGATAATTATGTGATGAATAAAACATGAACACGAGTCATTCTCACTTCAATAGAATAACATCAAACCTAGCATACCATATTAGATAAAAAAATTCCACATGAATTTAAACTACAGATCATTGTATCCTAGCCGCATGATGTTAAACATCATGACATCCACATCCTAGTCGCATGAAATTAAATTTCATGTCATCTATATCCCAGTCACATAACATTAAACTGAATGACATGTGATATACCATATATAATATTTCCAACTATTTGGGATGGTTTTTTTGTGAGACATATTTTCCTTACAAGAGATTCAAAAGCATGTAAGAATTTCTAGTGTATCTTTTCCCTATTCATTAAGATAAACTATTGTAGAATTCACTTATACTATAAGAACTATGCATGTCTTGATTCTCATTATTATAGGATACAAAGTGATACTCGAACACCACATTTTAGACACAACCATAAATCCCATTGGCTTCAATCCTAGTGCTTAGAATTTTAATAATTCATGTGAAGTTTCTTATAACCAACTGGAACCAGAATGATGCCTAACATTTTCCCCTCCATATGATCTAAATATATGCAGAGAATATATAAGAACTATGTATGGCCAGATTCATACAATTTCAAGATATGTAGTGACATATAGACCATTGGACCTAGGTGTATCTCTCATACTAATAAAATACCTACTTCATCTTAATGCTTAGACCTTATAATTCACATCGGGTTCCCCTCCGCAGGTGCATCACTGGGATGAATCCATCTCATTTTCTCTCATGCATGCAATGTAACAAGACTCCTATATAAAGGTCCTCATCATAAAAACCTAAAATGTAGAATATAAAAGTTCTTACTGCATTACTCTAAATTAAATATCTTGAGGTTCTTGTTGTGAGACCTTAAAATGCATAGCACAAGGTCCTTACCACATGTCCATAAACTGTACGGTGCACGATTCATCTTGTATGACCTTAAAATACTTTAAGTGATTAGTAATAGTAGACCTTAAAAATATTTCCTACCTCATTTATATAGGGTAATGTTTTTTATAGACCCATACTATTTTCAAAACCAATGACCAAGATGCCCAATATTACATCTTGAGTCTTTTCTTTATTCCCAATGAGGTTTAGTTTACACTAATCTTACAATAGGATCTATTCCTATTTCCCAAATAGATTTTCAAACACATTAAAGTGTAATTATAGAGTATTCAAAATCATTTGGGACTTCCCATCCCCCATCCAACATACATCATAACTTCTTATGTCTAAATCACCCTAAAATAATTTCCTTGATTAAAGATGCTCCTCTTGGAATCCAAGGAGCCTCAAGAGAATCATCTTGGTTTTCTATCTAATATAAATTAGTAACATGGTTCTTAACTTATCCAAATAGACTCACTTTGAATGGTTAATAACACATTTTCCTTTGAGGCATTAAGTAATCCCTTGGGGATATCGTGGACCCAGAGGAAATGCCCCCTTAATTTTTGTACATTATTTCATGACAGTGTGACAATGTTTTTCCATTACCAATGGTCATTATACACCTACTGGTAATCATTACATCATCTCAAATTTTTATATTTTAATACATGATTTACTTCTCCCATGTCCCCCATGTTCAAACATGTTAGAAATATCTCTTTATTTTATGTCCTACTAAATTATAGATGCTATTGAGGAGGATCCAAGTCACAAGAGCATAAACTTCATTTCACTCAGGTCAATGATCTATGAACTTAAACTACTAGAATCAAAATTACACCACACATGACTTTAAACTATTTAGTGTGGTCCATCGAGTATAACCCAAAACTACTTGGTGGGGTCTTCTCTATGTAACCTAGATAAAAAATTCCCCTCCCCTATATAAGATCTTTATCTACATCATGATATTTTTTCCTTACTTTGGAGATTTAATGGTTTTGGGTATACTCTCCAACCATAATGTTATATTTCACCTAACCCATGGAAACAATTTATCCTATATTAGAACTATATTTGGATTGATTCCTATTACCTTAAGATACATAGTGATGCCCGGATCCCCTATCTCAGGCTCAAATACAAATCCCCACCAAACCTTCTCTTTGTATTGGTGTTTGAGCCTTTAATTCATTTACATAAGGTTTTATCATACACTTGAAACTAAGATTAATGTATCTTATTTTATACATGAGGTATATCTTTGCATAGTCTCATACATAGAGGTCCTTATCATGTGACCCTAAACTACATGGAGTGTGAGTCCTTATCTATTGGAACCAAGGTGACATGAATATTGGAATCAAGTGGATTTGAGTTAGAGAATGGTATTGTGTTGTGTTATTGTAAATTAATTTATAGGATGACCAAGGAGTTAGTATTTTAAGGAATATGGTTGATAGAAATTGGAAGTATGAATGGGGATTTGAAGAATATTATAGAAAATGGAAAATTTTCTCAGTGTTTTCTAAATTATTGGGTATGAAAAATTCAGGTTGAAGGAAGATTTTTTGAATAGTGAGTATATAGCCTCATAGGGAGTATAAAAACCACATACATAGTTCTCACTGAACACATAAGAGATTTTCAACCACATGGTGCCAGTGTAAACTACGTAAGGAGTACATAACTCATTGTAAGTGATGAAGGATTCACAGAGGAATTTCATGGTGGACATCCTTCATAGAGAGTTTATGATTGAGAATGGTTCATGTAGATGATCAGTTTCATTTTCAGTCATGAAGTGGTAGTTTTTAGTGAATTATGAAAGGATTACACGAATGGTCTTTAACAGAAGGTTGAAAAATAATTTTAGTGATTATAATTTTTTTAGAGGGCTCTACCTATGAATACCCTATTGACCCATTCATTTATCATCGATGAGTATTAAAAGAAGATATAGGTATTAATTAGAAAATAGAGAAGTTAGGAAGTTTTTATAGAAAAAACAATTCATAAAGTAGACTAGTTTGTGAAGAAAAAGGTTTTATAAAGGTAGTATAAGAAGGAAGTCCTTAAAAGGTAGTTTGTGAACGTAGTACATAATGGAGGTTATGTGATGTTTGTTCTTGAGGTGAAATACACGAGGGAAGACTAGAAAGGGTGTTCTGTAAAGTATTTAATGAAGCACCATACTGTATATTGTGAATAATTTTATAAAGTTCACAAATAATTTCATGAAGAAAATATATGGGGAAGGCTATTCTGTATAGGACTTACATGAAAGGTAGTTTTTAGATGGAATTTACTACATAATTTTCCAATGGGTATTCTAAATATTATATAATTAATTGAAGAATCATTTCCAGGTTTCCATGATGCAGATCAAAAAATATTTTCTTAATAACATGGAAGTGATCTATATGTAAATAAATTATGAAGACATTCATATGAAGCGATGTGTAAAGGTTGATTCGATAGAGGTGATTAGAGGGAGGATGTGCATTATAATTTAATTAAATTTAAAGGTAGTTCACTCGACATGGAGTGGCCATTTAAAAAAAATTGTAACCCACCAATATCATTGATTCATATTGGATTCTAGTATGACTGACACATCTTCATAGTATGATCCTTAGTTATCCCTTTGCTGTGAACCAAGTAAATATTGTTGTGTTCTAGTTAAATTTTTAATTTATAACTATTGTGGGAATGTGATCAACTATTATAGGTTCAAAATGTTCCTACAAATTTATGAATGAGATCCTTAATTTTGAAAGGAATGTTTTCATCCTGATTATCCCCTCTCCTCTCAGGGTGTCTCAGGTTGAAGCATGTGGTATCCGAGCTGTGGTTTTAGGCATTAGATATTTAATCCAAAGTTATGTATAGAGAAGATAGTGAATAATAAAGGAATTCCTCTATTTTATGGAAGAACAATATGAGATATCATCTATAATATATTGTCTTAGAAGTATTCTCTACTACTATTCATGGGAAACAAGTTAGTGATGTATCCACATTTTCCATGACTAAAGTGGATTAGAAGTTGATCAATGCTGATTACAGGGATCAGAATGCCTCATATAGAGCTCTAACGAATCATATATACATGAAAGTGATGATATTTGATAGTTCCAGGTCCATGTAGGATAAATTGACCAATATTTATGAGTTTGGTTGTAAGTTGAAGGAAGTTAAGCTTAAATTTCTCCACAATAGGTTCTCTAACTTTAAAATGATCCCTAATAAAAATTTTAATGGTTTCTTCAACTGAATTACTAAGGTTTTTAGAGATATTTGGGGTATTGGTGAAGAAATAAAATATTTTGATATCATAAAAAATAACTTATGATGATCTATAATTATTTATAATTCAAATATTTCATCTCTTTAAGAAATAAATTTGACCAAGATATCTCTAGATGATATGCTAAGCAGTTTGGTGGATTATGAAATGTGAGTTAAGTTGGAAGAGACATATGATAATGAAAGTAAGGATATGTAATTTAATTCTATGGAAATGATAAATATAATTTAAGGTGTAAATTAATAGGAAGATGTTGATAATGTACTTCTATCTCTAGTGTATAGAAAATTCAAAAGGAGAAATGGTAGATTTGAAGGAAAATATTCCTTGGCCTATTTTTATTTTTGCAAGGTTGGACGCATTAAATAAAGAAAACCAAATATATTTGAAGATAATGGAGGTGAAGAATAAATATCATAAGAAGAATATGAGAATGAGGATATTTGGAGGAGATAGAAACATAATTCAAATCAAATACTAAATATATGATGATAGCCTCTATTTTAAAAGAAGAATTTGAAAAAGAAAAAGACAATAATCCGCAATTAATTGTTCATCTTAAAGTATAACTCAAGGGAGATCTAAAATATCTTTATATTCAACAAAATAAGAATTGAAATATTAATAGTTTTCTAAAGGAATCTTGTGAAAACGTGGATCATCTAAATACTAAGATCGATTGACTTTAAAAGGAATTAGAAGATAAATCAGTCAGTCAGGTGAATTCTGGAGAAGTAGTGAACTTAAAGATAAAGATTAAAGAATAAGATATAGTGACTAATGACCTTAATGAAAGTGTAAAAGATTAAACATATAATTTATAAGCTCTTGAAAAATAAGTAGTTGCATTAATAAGTAAGCTTGAATTATAAATAAGGTCCATTGATACCAAGAAGAAACTACATTTTTGGAAGTTTCTCATATGAAGAATTATTAGAAAGGAAAAAATAAGGCTCTAAAGTCATTGAGATCATTATTAGTGAACAAAGACCCATATTTGTGGGTAAAAGTGGAATCAACTGTTATAATTAGAAATCAAAAGTAGAATAAACAACAAATTAGAACAAATGGAATCATAAGGTTGGTGGTTTTGGTGTGAAAACTAAGACACTATTTTCATAGAAATTAATAAATCTAATCAAGTGAAACCATAGGATTATAGAAACTTCTCAATCTTCAAGGATTTATCATAAACTGATAATCTTTATCAAGGTTTGGGAAAGGTAGAGGAATAAAAGATAAAATACATTTCTTATTATGAAATGTCAATTTTTCATATTTCTTATCCCCACCATGTCTTATTGTAGTGAGGATAAGAGTTATTTAAATGAGGTAACACTTGGAAGTTAGTACATAAAAATAATACGGTTGGGTGAAAAACCAATCCCACATAAGTTTCTGTGAGGAGCGGTGTCTAACATATAATATTGGATGAGTTAATCCTCCTATCACTAATTAGTTTTAGGATGGAATCACTTAAGGGATTATGTGTTGGGACAAAAGGCCCGAGTTGGAGGAAAATTATGCTAACAAATGGTATCAGATCCATTGTGTAGATTAGGTGTGATGTGAGTGGAAGATCCCCAAACCAGTTTGACAATAATAATGACGGCTCAGTTAGAGCATGTGGATCCATTTTAGTGCCTTTTATAAAAATTATTCATGATAAAAGAGGTCCAGTGGAAAACCCTAGTGATGTGAAACAATGGAGTAAGATGATTGAATCATATGGATTATCATTTAAAGGGAGGTCTGAATGTGTGGTATTTATTTTAAGGGGAGGATTGTTGGGTGAAAACCCAATCCCATTTTTTTCCACGAGGAGTGGTGTATAACATATAAGATGGATGAGTTACTCCTCATATCAGTAATTAGTTTTTGTATGGAACCGTAAAAGGGAATATGTGCTGAGTCTAAAAGGTCTGGGATAGAGGAAAATAATACTAATAGAGAACACATCCTTTATCATAAAGACTAAAATATTTATATGGATGTTTTTTTCATTTCTATAATTTTGGTCATAAGGGTATTGATTTTAGGTAGAGAAGAAATGGAAATTACCACCAATAAATTCAAAGGCAGAAGAATAAAAGTCATCCCAAATTGATTCTATTAGGAAAATAGTAATCTTTGATGGAAAAGGAAGATGAGTTAGATTATACTACCATTTCCAAAAATAAAGAGGATAGGCCATCCCCTGCCTCAACTTAACCAAGCATTTTAGAGAGAGAAAATAAGAAAAGAGAGAAGTCTAGTTTTTCTGAAATCACTCTCAAGGCTATAAAGAATAACAGCATCTAGATTTTTTATAGTGAGTGCTCATCCTACATTATTGGGAATATGAACATACTAAAAAATGTGAAGGTAAAAATTGATGTAATAGTGTGTTTTAGAAATGATAGAGCCTTAAAAATCAAAGGAAGTGGCAATACTCGATTAAAAGGTTATGATTTGAAGAAAATTGATGTCCTTTATGTGGATCAATTTTGACCCAACCTCTTTAGTGTGAGTCAAATATGTAACTCAAAACTTTAGTTTACATTTAATCAAAAGGGGTGTGTAATAAAATGAAAGGCTGAGAACTCATTAATGAAATACTGGAGTATGAATTGTAATCTATAACAGGTGTACAATAAATAAAACTCATGTCTTCTAGAAGTGGAAAAGAGGAATAATTTGTGGAAATAGAGGATTGGATACATTTATCAATAGAATATAGATAACTTATCCAAGATAAATGTTACAATAGATTTTTTGAATTTCAAATGATATTATGAGAAAAATTATGATTCTTTTATTCAGAGAAAGATAGTTTGAAATCTTTATTAGAAAAATAATAAAAGGGAATCCAATCTCATTGATCTAGTGTATACCAACATATATGGTCCTATAAATATATAAAACACATATAAGAAAATTTATTTCATTCTTTTTATTGATGATTATAGTAGAATGGATTGAGTTATGTTCATCTAGAGCAAGAGGTAAGTAATAGACTACATGTAGTGGTATAGGAGAAGAGTAAAAAATGAAACCAATTACACCATCATGATATTGCGATCTAATAATGAAAAAGAGTATATTTCTATTGAGTAAAAAAATTACCTTGAAAAACATGACATCGAACATGAAGTATCATTAATATGAACTTCTTAACATAATGGATTTTTTTAATGACTAAACCATCTAGAAAAAAATATGGTGAAAGATTTACTCATCGAGAGTGGTGTTTATTTCCACTAATAGAAGGAGAATTTTCATGTTTTAGTGTACACATAAAAATGGGCTATTCTTAGCCCAAGAAAAAAAAGAAACTATATAAAATACGGAATATAAGGAATCCCTCACTAAAAAATTTATAGGTCTTCAGAATTAGATGCAGCATTTGAAACAAAAAAGAAAATCTGGGAAAGTATGGAGATGTGGTAGATGAAAGAGTGTTTCTAAGATAATAAACAATGATTAAGGACTATAAATGATTTAATAAAAGGGTAAATAAAATTGTGGAGAGTAATGAAATAAAATTCATTCAAGAAAATTAATGGAATAATTTTAATTTTTAAAATTTTTATGACATGTATGATAGAGGATGAAATTTTCACAAATCCCGTGGTTACACAAATATCCCCAAATGATAAATATTACAAGGCTGAACCAAAATAGGACATGATTTATGAGGAAAGTTAGTTTGTGCCTTCGAGGATAAACAAGATAGTGTAAGTTAATCCATCCAACATAATTAGAGACCAAATTACTCTTACATAGACATGAATAATGAGGAATTTAGAGCATGCTGCTTTTCTATCAATGGTGGAACCAACATTATTTGAATAATAATTAAATGATGAATCATGGGTGAGAGAAATAAATTAGGAGATGGATCAAATAGAAAAAAATAAAACTTGTGATCTTATGAACAATCCTAAGCTTCAAATTATGATTAAAAATAAGTTTATCTTCAAGAATAAGTTTGAAAAACATGGAAATGTGATCCAAAATAAGGCTTGACTAGTTTGTAAGGGTTATGAACTAAGTGAAGGTGTTGATGTTGAAGAAATATTTTCATTATTGGATAAACTTGAATCTATCCATATCTTCTTGGATATAAAAATTTTAAGAGTTTTTAGGATTTACATATAGATATTAAAATAGTGTTCTTAAAGGGTGTTCTATAAGAGGAAGTTTATAGTTAAAAATAGGTGGGTTTACACATTTGTGATGATTAAACCAAAGTTTTAAGATTAAAGAATGCCATGTAAAATGTAAATAAGTCACCATGAGAAAGGTACAATCAATTTAATTATTACTTGAATAAGATAGAATTCAAAAGGTTTGGTTTCAATCATAATCTCTATATGAATACATAAAAGGAAGGATAATTCATGGTGCTCATTTATGTGAATGAAATCATCTTTGGTGGAATAAAAAAGGAATTTATGGATGAGTTTCCTAATATCATGAGCTCACAATTTCAAATATCTAAGATTGGTGAACTCATATATTTTCTGGCACTACAAGTGGTTCAAAAGGGGAAATATAATTTTTTCTATCAGACAAAGTATGTGAGAGAGATGATGAAGTTATTTTAAATGCATGATTCAAAACCAATTTGAACTCCAATTTCAGTTGGAACTAAACTTAAGAAGCATGAGTATGGTAAATCTATGGATTCCACCTTGTACAAACATATTATTAGAAGTTTGTTATATGTGACTGCAACATGGCTATATATTGTCTTCACAACATGTTTACTAGAAATTTTCTGGAGTAAATCAAAGGAATATAATTTATTATCAGTAAAATGTATTATGATATACATCCAGGGTACTCTCAATTTTGGATTTATCTTTGATAATGGTAAGAATCATGAGTTATCAACATTTTTTGATGTGTATTAGTCTGGTAATGTGGTAGAATAAAATTCCAAAAGTTATGATGTATTCTAAATTGGAAATAAATGTGTAGGTTAGTTGAGTAAGAACTAGGAAACCACTTCATTGAGCATATAAGAAGCATAATATATTATAATAAATAGATCATGCACTCACCTTCTTAGGATTAAGAAACATTAGAATATATTAGTGAAGAATTAAAAAAAAATGGTGATCTTCTGTGATAAAAAAAGTGTGATTGATCTCATAAAAAATCTAGTTCCACACTGTCGTACTAGGAATGTTGAAATTTGGTATCACTTTATGAAAGACAAAGTTGAGCAAGGAATGGTCATAATTGTCATTGTGATGTTTTATTTTATATTATTCCTAGGTGATTTAAATTTTTTAGGGTTTTTAAAATATATATATATTTTGTAAAAAAGTTCTTCTATTATATGGTTAGTATGGATGGTTAAGGGGAAACCATAAATGAAGTCATACATAGGGTTTTTTCCAATTAGTTTTTCAGACACACAGTTTTGTATGCACATGTAGTTCATGGTTTGGACTAAACCATATGAGTTTTATTAGAACTCATGTGAGTCCTTTTTATGGTTTTTGTGTTGGAAAAAAACTTTTTCATGGTTAGGGAAAACCGTGTGAGTGACCATGTATCAGTTATGTATATTTTAATAATGGAGTTTCATATGATTGTAACTTGGTTTAGTAAATCATGACGCCAAACCATACGGGTGAGTTACACTTGTTCAGTGAACATCACATGATTGGCACACATTTTACTAAACAATATGGATTAACCATGTATTCTACCTAGGTGTTTAAGTTTTTGAGTTTCTAGTCATAACCCTCTTCGATTTAAGGAGTTTTAGACCCCCTCTCTTCTATATTCAATTAAACCTTGGGTGCATGAATAGAGTTCCCCCATCACACATATTCCAATAGGTGGCCTCTCTTCTTCTATTCTAAGTGGTTCTTCTAAGTTAATCCATCATCCTCTATTTTCTCTTCCATTTTATCCCTTCACCAGGTCACCTCCCATGAAACCTAGGGGTTTTTATCCAAGATTGATGTTTGATGTGGGTTATAATTCAAGTTCTTCAGGTGTTTAGGTCTTATGGAGGTTTCTTATTTGCTTAGTTTGGCCCTGTCTTTGAATATGACATGATGAAATTTAGTTTTGATTAGATGGAGGTAGGTGTTTTTGTGTGTTTCATTTAAATAGAATATCATTGAATTCTTGTTGGTTTTTAATGGATTATTTTGTTTAATTAAACCTATATATGATAGTTTCTATGGATTAAATAAGAGTTATAATGGTTTATCTCACTTTAAATATAGGTTATTCAATGGTTATTCAAAATTTTTAAATGATTTTAAATTCCAAGTGAGTGTGAAAGTGACTTTACGACTTATTTAAAATAGATTTTGATGATTTAGTGCATTTTGTCCCATTTGGGTCTTAGAATTGGTAAAACCATGGATTTCAAAGAATAATTGAAAATGAAGTGGTATTGTGGAATCTTAAGTGTTTTTTATAAATAGGGCTATTATTTATTAAATAGATATTAAAGTTGTTTTTATAGGAATTGGTTTTAAGTGATGCTTTAAAATTATATTTTGAATGATGGAAATAGCCTGGCATTCTAAGCTGGTTTTAAATAAAATACCTATTTAGCACCTTTAAAAAGGTTATTTTTAAAACACATGTGACCCATGATTGGGCCCCTTATAATTTATATTATCATTATGTATTGTATTCCCCTTTAGGATTTTTTTTATTTTTTAATACTTGTCGATGCTTATGTATGATTGTAAAAGGGGTTATTTCTAATGAGGTTGTAGAAGGTTAGATGTGGGTTATTTAAAATGATTTGAAATGGTTTTATGAGATAATTATTTAGCTTAATTTTATTCTCATCTCCATTTAATTTCTATCATGGTAATCCTAGGAAGTTAGTAGATAACCTGGATGAGTGCACCCCCTATTTTTAGATTACACTCTAACCGGGGGATTGTGGCCCAAGGATGTTGAGCACTCCCGGGCAGGGTTGTAGCCCATGGATGCTGATCACTCTCAATATGGATTATATAGTCTGGTTAGTTCTAAAAGAATTCTAGGTTCTTCAGTGCCGACCTAGGGTTCCAGTCTTCTGTTTGGGTTAGTATTACTTCAGTCTTATGGGGTTTCCCATGATACCAAGTTCCTCTTGAGGAAAATTTAGGGGATTTCATTGTATACCTTCTTCGTATCCCTTATCCATTGAGTTGATTGAAGGGAATAATTCATTTAGTTATTTATTTTATTTTTGATCTATTTATATCATGGTTCCTACGTATTCATATTTCATTTCAATTATGGTTATTTTTTACTTTCATAATTGATTTATAAAACAACTTGGAAATTTATTTAAAAAGAAAAGTGATATGTATTTTAAAAAAGTTATTTGGAAAAAAATTTGGAAAGAGGAAATGGATTTGGGTTGGTTATAATAAATTTAATAAGGACCCACTTTCCATACTATAAAATAATTTTAATAAAATTTTTTGATTTCTCCCTTAATTTTTCTAAGAAGGGGGATGCTTTATAAAAGTAATTATGGCATGTTATTTGGTTTCATTTAAATTACATGAGAAAAAAATATTTTCTATTTATAATTAAAAAAACTATCAGTTAAATGACTTTTTAAATGAAATTGAACAACCTTTATGGTTAAACCATACTGGGTGTGTTTAACTCACACCCTGCATACACCATTGGGTGTATGAAACTCTCATGATTTATTTCAAGTTCCTAGGCTCTGGTCTCTATCAGGGTTGGGGTTTACATTTTTTGATGATAAAAGTTATAAGATTTTTTGAGTGACTATGGGTCATGAGGAGATGGTTGGTGGTGGTTTTGGTTTTCTTTTTGGATGGTTATGTATTAGCCTTACCAAGCTCATAATTTTCTTTTGGATCAATATATATTTTATTCTTGTCTTTTTTTATGTATATAAATTTATTTAGTTTATGATTTATTCTAATTATTGTAGGTGGGTAGTACTCTATTTGGTTGTTTTATTTATTTTGAAACTATTTATTTACATGTATGGGCATCCAATGTATGAATGGGTCATACAAGATTCTCAGTATCTCCCTATTTCTACCTAAGGTTGCACATGTATGGGCGGATAGAATGGTATGATGGGAATCATTACTCGTCTTTTATGGTAGAGAGTTTCACATTGCTATCTTTGTTTCAACCTAATCTGCATCGTTATCCTTTAGGGAGAATTGGATTGACCCCATAGGGACTGGGCAGTTTATCCCTTCTTCATTATGAAGGAGGTGACACAGCCAAATGATCCCAACGAGCGATTTCATGGGGTTACATATTTGTGCAATCAATCCTCTTAGGATATGACTTCCTTATATGATCTCCAGTGAGTTTATTTGTGGATCCAGAAACACCCAACGACCCTGGTATTTATGATTCACGTACCTGATTTCCAAAGGCATGCGCTTGTTAGATGATGATTTGGCCAATGACACTTAATGACTCCATTGGATGAGAGGATGGGAGGTCGGGCTCATAACACCCTTTTTAGGGGAACTATTTCCTATTCTGGGACTCTCTTGTAGATTTAAGTTGTGTTCAGAGGTTCGTGAATCCTCTATTCATTCCCGAAGAGTATATCCACGGGCTACCCCTAGGTTTTAGGATCATAATGGGTATACATATATTTGATGCTATAGAGACAATGCTGACTTAATCCATGAAATAAGGTGCTTTAGAGTTTATTATCATCTAGGCGAGATGGAAGATAATTCAATATTGGGTTCAGACTCATAAAATGGGCTTCCTACGTATCCTAGTGAGAGGAATCATAGCCCACGTAGTTTGGTTAGCTTGGGGCTTGGACCTGGGAGGTGTCCCATTTGTTGGGGGCATAATTGGGTGAACCCTTTTAGAAGGGAACCCCTTTTGAGATCAGGCCTTCAAGCAGGCATCCTATATATCCTGGTTTGAAAAGGAATCAGATTTCTTGTATTTCAAAATGGGCTGGGCTTACGCATGGAAGTTTCCCATTTGAGGGGATCATGGTTGGGTGAACCCTTTCGGAAGGGAACCCCTTTTTAGATTGAGCCTTCAAGAAGGTGTTCTACATATCCTGGTTTGAATAGGAATTAGAGTTCATGTAGTTCAAAATGGGTTGGTTGTGTGGATGTTGTAATCATCAAAAATATCTAAGCCCATGCGAGTCACACTCAGTGTGAGAAACAAAATGATGCAAGAGATTCAACAAACCACACATCTTCTCTCCCGCTGATGGAAGAGGTCAGGCCTATAGAGGAAGAATCTGAGGTGATAGTGGGTGAGGGCGCAAAGTGATAAACCTTTCAATGTGGGATGACATTGGAGGTCATGCAGCTCGACCCTCAAAAGTTTAGGGACTTACCTCAGTGGGAGTTCCCTTGAGATGTATATGGGGTATGCTATAGTTTAAAGTCATATAGCTTGGATGATGACATCAAAGTTTAATGTCAGGTTGTTGGGATGAGTTCCATACAGTTTAATGTCATGTGAATAGGACTATTTGGGGTCTTGTAGTTTAGGGTCATATGATGAGGACCACTTGTTATATAAACCATGATTAACTGGAGGAAAATCATGTTAAGATATTCCAATGTGACTCAAACATGAGAGGTATAGAATGTTTAGACCATGATTATGAAGGATATTGGATCAGTAAAAATGATATAAGGCATGGAAGCCATTGAGAAGTACAGAGTTAGGATAGGCCTCACATGAGGATAAATTTGTCTCTTGTTGACAGGCCATTTTTATGGGAAACCTATGAAGAGACACTAGGGCATGATGTGAATAGTTAAAAAAAGGTGTCTGCAAGACATTGGACTTCCGATTCTGATGGACATGGAGGTTTATGAGGATATGGAATCACTAGAGACACCGATTTTGATGGATGGAAAGGATGTGTCCGGGCATTTAAGAAACATTCAGGCTGTGATTGTCTATAGAGTTATAGGCTAACCTAGTATAGGAGGTAGGTGATAGGGTTTTCAGGAGGTGCATGAGGAATTTCGCTTCTTATAAAATTTAAGGGACATATGTTTGGGAGGTATAAGGGTGCAATGGAAAATGTATTCAACATAGACTGAAAAGTTCATGGTGCGACACTCCATTTTTCATGGGGTTCAGTGACAATAGTGAAACGACCAACACTAATCCCGAGAGGGGGTGCGAGGTCGTAGCCCCCATGGTATGGACCGGTGGATGTGAACGGTTTTTTGCATAGGGATGTCTATGTAGGAGATGTCCACATAGGAGCATTTGTATAGAAGCCGGCTGCGTAGGAGTGTCCGCATAGGATCTGACCACAAACTATTCTGTCCATGAAAGATGTTGTTTAAAAAGGAGTTGTCTATGTAAGATGGTACATAGACTGTTTTCAATATAGGGGCTTCTGTGTACTATCTTCCACATAGGGAGCCCACATACTATCTTCTAAAAAAGTTCATCCGCAAACTATGATGTCTGCATCCGCGAACCATTTTTATTATATTTTTTATTGGTTTGCTGGTTGGATGTGGAGGGTATTCCAAATATGGTTCGTGAGAAGGATTTACATAAAGTGACACCCGAATATGGTTCTTGGGATGGAGTCTGCTAATTGCTTATGGTTTGCGGGATGGAATCCGCGAACTGCTTTGGGTGCGGGAGAAATTTGTCCTACACCCTCTATGTTCTGTGTCCCCTTTTCACCCATTTCATATATCTCTATTTGTCTTCTTCCACCCATTCTGATCTATTTCCTATTGTGATCCTTTTATAGAACACTGGGGAAATCATACCTGTGTGCATAAAAAACTATTTGCAGAAGCCCATGAAGATATATCTCAACCAACGAAATACTCCGTCAACCGGGGTTTGCAGAGGATGTGGTTCATAGGGCACCACCAACTACTCCTCATATACAAACTACTTGGTTAATGGGGATATTATTTAGGGCATACATCCATTAGATTTTCTCTAGTGAAAACAATTCTCAGTGGCTTCAGTTCATTGGTGGAAATTCACCATGAACAACTTTGTTCATGGGCCAACACTTCGTAGGCCAGTGCATTGTAGGCCATCCGCGTACCAGTGGTTCGCAGTTTAGGCCTTCCATGAACCTTTCCTAGTAACTGGTACACAACCATGCCATATCCCTTTGAAAAAATTTATTTCTTTAAATTTATTCTCAAATTTTCAATCCAACATGTATTTCTCTAATTTGCCCAACTTGGGGGAGTATTTTCCTTCCCTTTACTAAATTTTTGGGAACCTACACTCCCATTATTTGTTTATATTATTATGAGCATGAAACCATTCCCAAGTGTTTATTATTGATACCCAAGCACTAATTTCCAACCCATGGGGATTGGGAATTCCCTTCAAGCCGAAGGACAGATTGGTTTGAGTGATGTGTTGGTTGGTTCATGAAAAATGTTACTAGAGACTATGTTGTTAAGAGTATATAGGTTCTTGAAGCACTCCATTATTATTTGAGAAGTTTGGTAGTATGAAAATATGATTTTTTTGACTTGAGGGGTAGGTGTGGGGAGAGTCTAGCTAGCTCTTTGTCGCCCTGAGCCTTGAGTTTCTATGAGATGTTGGGATCTAGATTTTGTTTTGATTATCCTTGTTGGATTGATATTTGATATGAAAGTATCTTGATCCTTAATGAAATTGTATAAGTTTTCTTCAGGTTTTTTCTTGAAGTTTTGGGATAAAAATTAAAAGATAATCAAAGACATGAGGTTGGATTTTATGACCTAACAAACCATGAAGTGAACAAGTACATCATTTTGAATTTTTTTAGAAACTATTGTATGAATGAATCATGGTCCATCAAACCATGCAGACACATCAAATGAATTATTTCTTCCCTTTTGCTTTTATTTATTTATATCTATTGATTCTTGAATTTTCTTGAATGGATTTTGTAATGGGAAAAGAATGAAGTAAGGTCTTGTGATATTTCAGAATCATTTGAGTTAATTTTTGGCTGGGATTGGGATGTGATTTCACTCATGAACATGTTTTGAAACTTGTTTTGTGTGTGAAATGGGGGTTCTATGGAAAAAAATTTCAATCTAAAATTAGGAATTAAGGATTTTTTATAAAATGAATTTGAAATTAAAGAAATATTTTCTTTTAAGTGGTTAATTTCATTAGGGAACTTAGAAAATGTTTTGGTTTAAAACCATTTGTTAAATTATTTTTCAAGGATTTTGGTTTTATTGGAGTGTGTTTTTCAATAGGGGTCAGTTTTAAAATAAATATTAGAAATTATTTTAAAAAGGAAAGTGGTTTTGAAGTAAATATTAACTTTTAAAGTTTGTGTGGATTTCTTATTTGGAAAAAATGGTGGTTTTTAAAACTATATTTTAAGGTTTGTTTAGTTATTGACCCTTGATGAGTATTTAAACTGTGGGTTATATTGAAATTATTTAAAAGGGTGGAGTGTTTTGATTCAACTAGTAGATTTTATGGGAATATTTAGGAATTACAGAAAAGGGGGTTTTAACTTGTGATTGAAATTATGAAGTGGATATATCTTAGTTTTTTAAAATGAGGTGGATTTTTTAAAAGGATGGTTTACTTAAAAATTATGATTTCTTCTAAAAAGGATGTTTTTGAAAATGGTTTTCTTGTTCGAGTGAATCATGATTTTAGATTACTTCATATATTAAATTAGGGACTATTTGATATGGTTTAAGGAGAATGACTAGATAGAGTATATATTTTGTGATATTTAAAGTAATCCTCTCATAAAGGTTTTGAGTGAAATTAGAGTTTTTATCCTTAGGGGTAGCCCCTTTCTTATTCTTAGATCTTCCCCGGCTCTGAATGGCATGGCAAGTGTTGTTTCTCCTCTCAATGGTATAGTGGTTAATCATAGGATTATTCAAGTTAGTGTTTGTTTGGAGACTTTATTTATGGATTATGTAAGTTGATTTGAGTAGTCTAGCCTAGTGATATTTGTTCAAATGATCAAATTAGGTAGAATTGATCTCTTAGTATTTCAGGTCGTGATCTATTTTGGGATTCATGTACGATGAGTTTAGATAATTTTTTGTTTTGAGGCAGCCTTTTGTTTAGTGTGTTCCTTAAATTACCTTTGTGTTTTTTTGGGAGATCAGCGATTTTTTTGGGATATACATTTCTTATTGTATTTTATTCCTTATGTGACAGTTTTTTAGATACTATCTTGGTGGTGATATCCATACATGAGTTTTGGTTTAATGGTTTGTATATGTGGAAACCTAGGGTGTGTGTATGGGTAACTGGGATGTGTGGTATTTTTCTAGTTTGACTTCGGGTGACACTAGGTTAGGACTCTCTACTAGGATCACCATGAGACAATGTTCTATGAGCTTGGTTTGAAGTTACCTCTGATGCAGTTTTGTAGCCTAGGTTTAGAACCATATAGTTTATTGTTAAGGCATGTTTCAAGATGATATCTTCTTTAGTTGTTTTGGGGGCATGATTGATTTGGATGACCCTATCTTGTAATCACTGGATATTCATAGTTTCATAATATTTTATATATCTTTTTTGGTTGGGATTACCTTATGGAATTTGGGCGTGTTTATTGGCGATTAATTATTTGTGGTGGGATTTTGTGGATCTCTCAGTGTATTTTGGAATCGTACTTGTCTCAATGATTCTCTCTTTATAGAGGATGAATTTTTTGTTCCACCATTTTATGAAAATCCTAAATGGCGGGGAGATATATATTTGGATTTTTTTTCTAGAGTTTCTTTTTGAATTACTGCGATTTGGATCTTTCTTGCGGTTTTTTGTTGTTAGTTAAGGATTTTTTTATACGTCTTTAGGGCAATGAGTCAAGTTTATTATTTCTATTATTTTAGTATCTTACTAATTTTCCCCCACTACTCCCACTAATTTCATTAGGATGTAGATATTTTAGGGTTTTGTTTCCTTTTCCATTTTCTGAGGACTTTTTGGTGGGTAGAAAGGTCATGGTGTGGAGAATTGTGACACCCCCATGTCACCATGTTCTTTTATTTTATATTATTTCAGGGTGATTTAAATTACTAAGGGTTTTAGTATAAAAAATACTCTTTTTAAAAAAATTCCTTTGTTACATGGTTAGTATGTATGGTTAAGGGGAAACCCTTTAGGATATCACATTTATGGATTTTTATAGTTTATTTTGAATGAAAATGTTTTGGTGTGCATAGGTAACACAAGGTTTGGAATAAACCAAGATATTTTTAATGGAACCCATGTAATTTATTTTTGGGATTGGGATTTTGGATCACAACTTGTGTACCGTTAGGGTAAAGTGTGTGAGTGAGAGTGTGTTGGTACTTCATTTTTTAGCAATGGGATTTTAAAGGGATGGTGCAATGTTTAGTAAATAGTGTGTTTAAACTGCATGAGTAAGTTTTTCTTATCCACTGTGAGTCACACAGTTGGCACATAGTTTACCAAACCATGTAGCATAACCATGAATTCTACCTAGGGTTTTTTTTGAGTTTTTAGTTACACCCCACATTGAATTTAGGGGTTCTTAGACCCCATCTCTTCCCTATTACATTCATTGATATCATGATGCCTTTATGTGTTCATATTTCATTTTAGTTATGGTTGTTGTTTGCTTTTATAATCGATTTATAAAATGGTTTGAAATGTAATTTAAAAAGATGATTTGTATTTATTTTACAAAAGGTGTTTGGAAAAATTTTTGTAAAAAGGAAAATGATTTTGGTTGGTTTTCATACATTTAATTAAGGACCCTCTTTATAAGGTATAAAATTATTTTAATAAAATGTTTTGATTTCTCCCTTTATTTTACTAATAAGGGGGTGTTTTTTAAAAGTTATCTGATCACATTACTTAGTTTTCTTTCAATTTCATGATAAAACCAATATTCTATTTATAATTCAAAATTCAATTACTGAAATTAAGTTTTATAGGAAATTTCACAAAATCTATAGTTAAATCCTATCGGGCATGTTTAGATCACACTCTATATACAAAATTAGGAGAATACAAATCTCATGTTTTGTTCAAGTTCCTAGGATCTGGTCTCTATTAGTGTTGGTGTTTGTGTTGTCTAATGATGGAAGTTATGGGATGCAGTGAGTGACCATGGTTTATAAGGATATGGTGGTGGTTTCAATTTCAATTTTTTAAGGATGGTTTGTATTGAACTTGATGACCCAAAATTTTATTTTAGTATGTCCTAAATGTGATGCCTATATTTTTTTCAATTTATGCATTGTTTCTGTTTATGAGTTATTTTTACTATTACTTCTGTGTATTACTCTTTTTGTATGTTTCATTTATTTTGGAACTATTTATTTATATTCATGGGAATCTAATGTATGGATGAGTTATGTTGGATTTTTAGTAGCTCATTCAATTGGTCTATATTATTACAAGGGTGAAAATATCCCAAAGTTTGAATTCTTGATACCTAGGAACATGTTGTCAGCTCATGGGGATTGAGAATTCTCTTTAGGACTAGTGAAAAATTAGGTTAGGTGACGTGTCAGGTCATTTCATTATAAATGGTATTAGAGCCTAGGTTCTTAAGAGGGCCTAAGTTATTGAAGTTATCACTTATTATTTTAGAGTTATGGTAGTATGAATATCATACTATTAGGAGTCAAGAGGATGATTATGGGGGAGTCTAGCTAGTTTTTTTTCTCATCCCGATCATTGAGTTTCTTTGAGATTTTGTGATATGGTTTTTCTTTATATTATCCTTGTTAGATTAATGTTTTAGATGGTGGTATCTTGATCCTCATTGAATTTTTATGAGTTTTATTGGGATTTTTTCTTAGTGTTTTGGGATGAAAATAGAAAGAGAATAAAATATGTGAGGCTGGCTTGCATGGTATGAAAAACCATATAGTGACCAAGCTCTTGATTTTGAAAATTCTTTAAAAACTATTGCTTGACTATCACATGACCCTTCTAACCATGTAATCATGTCAAGAATAGTTATGAATTCTATTTGGTATTATTATTTATACCTCTTGATTCTTGTATTGTATTGAGAGGTTTTAGTAATGGTAAAAGAATAAAGGTGGGTCTTTTGATATGTTGGTATTGTTTGACTGAATTTTGGTTGTAATTGGGGTAATATTTCACTTATGCACATTTTTTGTAACTTGATTTGTGTGTGAAGAGAGGTATTTAAAAATTTTTTCAATTTGAAATGACGCCTTAGGTATTTTTATAAAATGAATTTAGAATTCATGAAATATTTTATTTTAAGAGGTTAATTTTATTAGGGAATCTGTAAACAATTTTGGTTTAAAACCAATTGATAAATTATTTTGAAATGTTTTTTTCTTTCTTGGATTTTGTTTTTCAATAAGGTTTAATTTTAATTTAAAGATTATAAAGTGTTTTAAAGTTTTATAACAAGGAAAGGTGTTTTAAAATAAAGAATATATTTTAAAGTTCAGGTGGGTTTCTTATTTTGAAATATAGTGTGGTTTTCAAAAATATATTTTGTGGTTTGTTTTGTTCTTGACCCTTGTAGAGTATTTAGAAGGTGAGTGATTTTGAAATTACTTAAAATGGTAAAGTGTTTTTATATGGTAAGTATATTTTATGTAATTGTTATGGAATAATGTAAAATAAGGTTATAACTTGTTGTTGAAATTTTGAAATAGACTTCTCTTTGTTTTCTAAAACAAGGTGGAAATTTTGGAAGGTTGGTTTACTTTAAAAGTGTGATTTATTTTATAAAGAAGTTTTTGAAAGTGTTTTTATTTTTCATGTGAATCATGATTTTGGATTAGTACCCAAAATTATTTGAGGACTATTTTAAGTGGTGTAGGGAACATGAATGGGTTTGGTCCTTATTTCATGATATTTAAAGTATTTCTCACAGAAAGGTAATGAGTGAAGGTAGGGTATTTATATTTAGGGGTATCCACTTTATTTTTATTGGATTTTATCAATCTCTAAATGGATTTGAAGTTGTTGTTTCTCCCTTCAGTGGTGTAGTGGTGATCCTTGGGATTGTTCAAGGAAGTGTTTTTATATAGGATTTGTTTGGGGAACATTTAATTTGAGTTTATTAGTTGAGTCTAGTGAGACTTGGTTTGATGATCAAATTGAGGACGACTAATATTTTTAGATTTTAATTGATAATATATTTTGGGATTTGTGTTTGATTAGTTTAGAGAATTTGTGGTTTTGATATAGCCTTTTTTTGGTATGTTCTTTGAATTCCTTTTGTGGTTTGTATTGGGGGAGAATTGATTGTTTTGGGATGTTCGTGGCTCACTGTTTTGTTGTATCCTGTGTGATTGTTTCATAGATTCTAGCTTGGTAGTGAAATCTATTCATGATTTTTGGTTTGATTGTTTGAACAAAGGGAAACCAAGGGTGAGTTATAGGGTAACAAAGGTGTGTGTTTTGTTATATATTGTACCATGGGTTCCACCCGAATGAGATTATATATCAGGATCACCATGATACAATGTTATGTGTTCTTGGACCAAAGTTAACTTTGAAGTAGTTTTTTATCCCTAGGTTAAAACCATATTGTTTCTTACTAAGGAATGTTTTTATATGATGAGTTATTTAATTTTTTTGGGATGTGATAGATTGGGATGACTTGAAATTTTAATATTTGGACATTCCTTTGTTTCGGGGTATTTTATATGGATTTTGTTTTATGATTCCATTATTGAATTCGAGATAATTTATTGACCGTAAATTGTGTTTTGTGGGATTTTTGTGGTTTATTTTGTTGATTTGTGGAATCTTAGTTGTGTCAATTAAACTCTCTTTATAGATGAGTTAATTTGTTGTTCTAGAATTTTAGGAAAATCCTAAATATTAGGGAGACCTATATTGGGTCTCTATTTCTCTAGAGATTCTTGTTGGATGGTTGCGGTTTAGATCATGCTTGAGGTTCTTGTTTCTAGTTGAGGATTTTGATAGATCCTTTGGGACATGTGTCATTTTAGTGATTATATTATTTTAAAATCTTCCTAAGTTTTTCGATGATGCCTAACACTAATTTCATTGGGATGTGAAGATTTAAAGGTGTCATTGCCTTTTTTTTACCAAGGACTTTATAGGGGGAGAAAGTGGCATAGTGGGGAGAATTGTGACACCCCCGTGTCACTTTGGTGTTTAATTTTATATTATTTTTGGGTGATTTAAATTTTTATGTGTTTTGGTTTAAAAACTTATATTTTTTTTAATTTTTTGTATATTTAATGGTTATTACACATGGTTAAGGGGAAATTGTGCGAGAATACATATACATGGTCTTTTTCAATTCATTTTCCAAACATATGGTTTGGTGTGCATGACTGGCGTATGGTTTGGACCAAACCTTACAAGTTTTAGTAGAACCTATGTGATTCATTTTTAGTATTGGTGTGTTGGTTCATGGATTTCACATGGTTTGGGGAAACCGTGCAAGTGACCATGTACTAATATTGCTGTTTTTAGTAGCGGGGTTCACACAATTGGTGCATGGTTTGTTAAACTATATGACTAAACTATGTGAATGAGTTTTGTTTGTATAATGTGATTCACATGGTTGGTGTATAGTTTATCAAACCATTCATCCTAAACATCCATTCTACTCAGGTGCTTGAATTTTTGGGTTTCTGGTTATACCCCTCTTCGATTTAGGGGGTTTTGGACCCCCTTTCTTTCATATTCCATTCAAATGAGCCTTGGGTGCATGAAGGGAGATCATCCCTCCCATTATTATATTTGTTGGTATATCTTATTCAATTCCATGTGTTCTATCCAAGTTAATCCATTCTCCACTATTGTTTATTATATTTTCTACCTTTATCCCTTGGATTAGTCTCCTCATGCAAATACTAGGGGTTGTTGGATGAGATTGGGATTTGGGGTAAGTTTTAATTTGAGTTATTTGGGGGTGTTTAAGGCTTGTAAAGGGTTACTATTTTATTGGATATGCATCAACTTCAAAGGAAACATGATGTTATTTATTTATACTTAAGTGTAGGTAGATGTTTTTGGGAGTTTCCTTTAAATGGAATAACATTAAATGATTGTTGGTTTCTAATGTCTATTTTTTAAAATTAAACCTACATATGATAATTTTTGTAGATATTATAAGAGTTATAATGAGTTATATCACTTGGAATAAAGGTTTTTTAATGGTTTTTATCATTTTTAAATGGTATTAAATGTAAAGTGAGTGTGAAAGTTCCTTTGTGGCTTGTTTAAAATAGATTTTTTAAGATTCAAGGCATTTGATTCTGTTTGGGACTTGGAATTGGTAAAAACATAGCTTTAAAAGAGTATTTGGAAATAAAGTGGTGTTTTGGATTCTAAAGAAATTTGTATAAAAAGGGGGATTAGTTATTAAATTTATTTTAAAGTTGTTCTTATATGAATTCATTTTAAGGTATGTTTTAATAGTGGATTTCAAATGATGGAAATGACTTGGAATTTTGAGATGATTTTGAATGAAAGGCCTATTCAGTGCTTTTGAAAAGTTTTTTTTAAAACATTTGAGATCATTGATTGAGAGAATTGTAATTGATATACCCATTGAGAATTTCTAACCAATTGGAGAATGTTTTATATTGTTATATACTTATTAATTATTATAAAATATTATAAAAGGAAATATTTATGATGATAGCGTAGGAGGTGAGATGTGGGTTTTTTCAATGCTTTGAAATGGTTTTATGTAATGATTCTTGGGATTAATTGTATACTTACCTCCATTTTAATTATATCATGGGAATCCTAGGATGTTAGTAGAATACCTAGATGGGATCACACTCTTAGTTTAGATTAAACTCTAGATTGTGTATTATGGGCCATAAAAATTGAGTGCTCCCATGAAGGGTTGTAGACCATGGATGTTGAGTTTTCTCAAGGTGGATTATATAGCCCGACTAGATCTATAAGAATACTAAAACATTTTCAAGTTGTTTAATGCCAACCTAGGGTTCCAATCGTCAGTTTGGGTTGGTATTATTTGATTACTAGAGAGTTTCACATGATACCTTGTTACTCTTGAAGATAATTTTGGGTATTATATAACTTGATTTTATCCCCAAGATATTGAGTTTTGAAGTTCCTAAGGATTGTTGGAACCACTGAGAAGTGGGGGGGGGGTGGGTTGAATCAGTGGTGAATTTTTACAATTTCAATTACCTAAAAATAACCCCTAAAACTTGTTAGAGTTTTATCTTTATCAAATTTTATAAAAAACTCACAATCATTCAATGATAATAAAGTAAACAAGGCATGAAATATTTACAAGGTTCAATCACAGTGTGAGAACCTACATCCTTTCCATAGAGATTTCCATTGGTATATAGAAATACACCATTAGTAATAAGCACATGAAACTTTGGGCCAACTCATATTAGACTCCTTCTATCTCCCAATAGGAGTGATTATACTGAATATCAATAGTTTATAAAGTTTTTATTACAAAACTGATCCAAAGAAACAATATGAAACTTTGTAAATTCATCTCCCAAAATTTCTTCTGAAATAATTAATATGATTTCCTCTATCTAGTAATGTCTATCCAGTGCAATATTCATCCATTCGGTGAAAATCCAACCAATGCTTATCACTAAAACTATGCATGATATTCTAACTCACATTTTATCTAATTAACCAAACTATGGCACCTTAAACTTTGCTCAAAAACTGCATCCAATTCTCTTTATCCAATTTCTCTGAACTGAAAATTTTGTCTTATTCTTATTCACTAAAACTATTTCTGAAGATTATCACAAAACCAAAAGTAAACATCAGTTTTAAAATCAGACTATCATAGAATCATACAAATTCTATCTTTTCATACATATGAATAGTGTTGAATATAGTTATACTTTTCACTACATTTATATAGGTACTATAAAAGTTGAAATAGTGGGAAACCAATTTCAATTTCACACTCTATGAAATTAAAAAATCAATCATTCCCAATTATTTTAAAATTTATCGGATACTTCTTAACCCTTCTAAAATATTCAAGAACTTTATTGAAGCTTCATGATTTCTCCAATGATGTAACTTTCATAAAACTTACTTAACTTTATATGTGAAGGAACTCACACAATATTACTTGAACTTGGATATATAAAAAATCACTTTAAAAACAAAAAAACATCATCATTTTTAAAAAGGTATTTACAAGGATTTAAGTAAAGAACCTAAAACTCTATATGACATAAGTTTGTCTAATGAACCCTTTGGAAACTCTTCCACCTGGTAAATTTTTTTTGGAAACTTCTTTTAAAAATGATTTGTCTAATCACAAAACTTTTCTTCTATACTTTTCTTTAACCAAATTATTCTTTCCAATAATCTTGCCTCATCTCAAAACTTTTCACCAAATGAGATTCTAAAATATATCCATTTTAAGAATGTTTATCTAATGGATATTCATTCGATTTCTATCCTTCAGTATAAAACTTAATAACTTCAAAAATTTAATCACATTGTAACAAAAATATTTCTATTTAAAATTCTTATACACTACCTATCTGAAAAACACATCCACCTCTATCCATTACTATTTACCCACTGAATATAGTTGAATACATTGTCACAACTTCTAGAGACTTCAGTCATATCCAACTTCTCTATCCAGTTCCCCTGCCTGAATTTCCTTACATATAATTTTTATTTCTTCCACCTTGTTTCTATAGAGATAAAAAATTTAATTACATAATATCATTTCTTTACTTATCTACAATTTCACTTCATTTAAAAGAGTTGAACATATTTGTCCTTTTTTGTGCTTCTCTTTAAAAAATCATCATTTTTGTATTCTTGAAATTAATTTTCTGGAACATTTGTTTAGTGGTATATGTTTAGTATCTCTAAATCTGTCTAATTATAAAACCTTTTTATTATTTTACATTCACATATTTTGTACAGATTCCAGTAGTTAGAATTGAAACAAATCTTCATTCAGGGATATTTTTCTAGTAATTTTTTGGTAAACTTTATTCAGTAACAACTTAGATCCCCCTTTATGAAAATGCATGGATCATGATATATTCATGATGTTGGTAAATTTTTGAGAATCTTGGAATCATTTGACTTAGTTGGAAAGTTTCTTAACAATGTTAATGAAACTTCATAAACTTTCATAAAAAAATTTATAACAAACTTTTCTTAACAAAATTTTCAGCAACTTCTTTCTCACCTGTTTATAAAAAAATTATTAATAAATGTAATTTTTCAACAAATATAATTTATTTTAGGAAAAAATAACATTGGATATTCAATAATACCATTTTTAATTGTTGGAAACATTACAACTTTCAACACACAACCTTTTTGATCCACTCAAATTTTAACAACTTTCATCAAATAATAACCTTTCTCATAGAGAATGTCCTAACACCACACTACTGAATAAAGTATTGTTTTTAAAGGAATTACATCCCTCAATAATAATAAATTTTGTGGTTATGAAAAGATAATCCCCATTCATGTTTTCTCTAGATTTCTCATTTTATAATTTTCTTTCTATCCCATTATATGATAAGCACAACTTTGTTTCAGTTTAGAAAGAATTGTACTCACTCTCCCCCTTTCAGGATAAATTTTAATATCCCCATTTTAGGATAAAATTTTACATACTCTCTCAACCTTTTTCAATATAATCCAAAGAATATTGTGGTATTTTACTTAAGAAATTTAGGAAGTCTTTCATGGAGGCTGAAAATGTAGTTGTAACATGAATTCCAAAAACCTTTCACTTGGAATAAATTTTGTGAAAACATTAATAATTTGATATTTTTTAGGAATATACTCTAGCATAACTTCTTCAATAGAATATTTCTATTTTATATAGTGACATTTTATATAAATGAGTTTTGATCATGATTTTTATAGGGTTTTTGGAAAGATCAGTAACAATTTCATTATCACAAATAATCTTTAATGGTGTAGAAACCATCACCCTAAAATCTTCCAATAAAACTTTTATCCAAATCATTTGTGTATAGGCATGGGTGGTGGCAGCATATTCTACTCCCAAAATGCTCAAAGTAACTAAATTATATTTATTACTATTATAACTTACACAATATTCTCCCAATAAAAAATTTCCACCAAATGTTGATTTCCTATCATTACAATCTCCATCCTAATCAGAATTTGTATATCCATGAAAGTTTACATAACTAATTCTTTTATAAAATATCTAATAGGAAGATGTTCCTTTGAAATATCTGATAATTATTTTTTTCTAGCTACATTTGTTAGTCTTTTGGATCACTCTGATATCTTACATACAAAGTAACAACATAAATGGTTTTAGGACTTGAATCTATAAGATAAAGAAAAATTACATTTAATTTTTGAAAATATTTATGATTCATAATTTTCCAAGATTCATTTTTACTCATATTAATGCTAATAAAAATGAGATTAGAAACTTATTTAGAATCTAACACACCAAAATTTTGTAACATCTCCTTGGGATACTTTTCTTGTGATAGGAAAATATATATTTCCCTCTGTTGAACTTGTAAGCTCAGAAAAAAAGTTAATTCTATAAGAATTAATCTTTAAAAGGTTTTCTCCATTTATTCAGAAAAATATTTAAAATATTTAACTTTATCCCCCCCAAAAATTATTCCATAAATTTAAATAATAATAATCAGTATACCTAAGTTCATCTCCTTCACATATAAGTTGATGTTAACTTTTCATTTATAAAAATACAATTTCTTCAAGAAACTATCATATTTTGAGTACCAGGATCATGGAGCTTATTTCTACTTGTACAAATATTTATTCAAATTACATACCTTGGTTATATCATTTTCAAGTATGAACCCCAAGGTTTATCAATACAAACTTCTTCCTAAATATCTCTATTTAATAAGACTAACTTGACATCCATCTGATAAACTATATAACAAAGATGTGCAACCACTACCAAGAAAATTTTTATAGTTTCCAATGTCAAAAGGGGGAAACTTTTCTTCAAAATAAGCTCCTTACACTTATGAATAGGCTTTACAAACAAGTCATTCTTTATTTCTTGATACTTATCCATGGTCATTCAAATTTTTTTGTATACCCATTTTTTCCAAATAATATTATTTTCTTCTAGTCATAGAATAAGTTCCCAAGTTTCATTCCTCTCAATCGAATCAAACTATTCATTTATTGAGTCGACCCATTATTTATATTTAAAGGAATTTAATGCTGATTCTGGTTCAACCTATAAGATAGGTGATATTCGATTTTAGAATCTCAAATTTCTTCTAGTTTAAATTGGAGCCTTTGATTTCCAATAATGTTCTCAGATTCAACCCATTTCCATAGAGTATGAAATTTTAGATTTTTTATTCCCATTTAAATTTACTCGTAACACGATTCTTATAAATCTTCAATCACCTATTTTGAATCAATTTCATCTTAATTTTTTAATTCTCATCAGTAGTATTCAATTTATCTTCCACAATATTTTCAACAACATTTGTTAAGTTAGTTTTATTTTCAAAAACTTTCACAACACAGGAATCCACTAAATTTTTTAAACATTTGTTCTAACATTTAAAACTTCTTTTGTTGGATGAATATCCCATTAAAAGTCATTGTTCATCATTTTCATTATCTTTTACAAGATCTGGATTTTTGATATTTATAATGAAAGGAATACAAAAAACCTTGAAGTATTTCATTGAAGGTTTTTTAATATACCACATTTATTAGGGAGTCATGTTGTATTATAGCCACAAAAAAAAATATGTTTTGTACATATACAATAGTACTAAAAAAATTTCTCTAGAAAAACTTAGAAATTTTATACTCAGCCAACATACTTCTTCCAATTTCCACTAAACTTCTATTTTTTACTTTTTGCTACCCCATTTTTTTGAGGGGTTAATGGAGAACTATATTGATGATTTATTCTATATTTATTCTGGTAGGATTTAAAATCATTGCATGTGTACTCATTTCCATTTTATGGTCTTATATTTAGTATATAAGCACCCATCTTTCCTTCAACATCCCTTTTAAAAAATCTGAACATTTCTATATCATCTGATTTGTGCTTCATAAAAATGATATTGGTCATCTAGGTTTAATCATTAATGAAAGTTATAAAGTAAAAATACCCTTTTATTGATTTATGTCTCATTATCCCAAAAATATATGAGTGAATAAGCTCAAGAGGGATGGTAGATTGAATTTCAACTTTCTTTTGGTTTTTACCAATCATCTTCCCTTTCTAACATGTTATATTCACATCATCTTCTTTTCTTTTCAACGGTGGTGATTTTATTATGGAATCTAATTTGGAATGTTTAATCATAATTTTTTGGCCAAGATTACCCATTACTTGATGCAATAAATTTTTTAATATTTACCAGTTACGTAACATGATTTACAAAGTTCTCCAATATAAAATAGATTTTCATTAGTTCTTTCTCCCTTGATTATAACATTTCAATATTCAATACTTATGATGATACATGAGTCTAACCTAAATATAACTTCCTTACCATCACTCTAAGGTTGTATCACACTTAGTAAATTGTGTTTGGGCCCATAAACATATAAAACTTCTTTAGAGTTCAGTTTCCCAGCTTCAATCTCATCTCTTACTATTCCCCTTATTTTAAGGCAATATCATTTCTAAAGGTAACTGATCCCCCTTTATGATTTTCAAAAAATTTCAAGATTTTTATATCACTTATCATGTGTGAGGAATAACCACTATCTTTGAAAAGCCTGAAGTATATTATTTTTTTTATTGATTTTCCCCTTTTTATTGGGTTTAGGGGTAACCTTACATGGTTCGTAAGCCCAGAGGAACATAGGCCAAATACATGACTATTTTAGGCCTAGGAAAGAAACACTATAGGAGAAGACCCACCCAATATATATATATTAGAAAATATCTAAAATTTTTCAATCCTACACAACTAGAATTGCTCAGTGCAAAGCATAGTGCTTGGTCCCGATAGAACATGTCATACCCTCTCGATTGTATAATCCGATATCCATTCAAAGATTATATAGTTTTTTAACCACATATATATTTTCACTATTGTAATCTTCCTATTTTTTTCCTTCCATTCTTTGGATACTCTATCCTGTCTACTTCCATTAATCCACCTATCCGTGATCCACCCTGCCTCCGGTCCTGTTGCCTTCATCACCCACCAATAACCGAAAACCCCTATATCCACTAGATGCACCACCTTTATCCTTTATATCTACTAATTTCAGAAACCAATGACCCTTGTCATTCCCATATGCACCACCTTCCTCCTTTCTACCTACTGACGTCACCTACACAATCCCCACCACTGGTCCTGCTACCATCATCGCCCGCCATCAACTGACAACCCCACCTCACTTTGCCACCACGCAAAGGACACTTCTTAAAATTTATTCCGTATGGAATCATTTTATTTATTATTATAAGAAATTTTACTTGGATGAGTTTTCAATAATTCTTGAAAAACATTTCCCATTTGGTCACATATTCCACTCATTTTTTCTTGGAAGCCAAACTGATTTTTCATTGGAAACTTTCTAGCATCCTATGATTTTAACTTTATTTCTTCACGTGGATTAGGAAATTTTCTCTCTTTTATTCCACTATTACTCCCCCTAAGTTCATGCCTATTTTTGGGAAGGGACATATTGTGCTGACAGTTACAATCTTTGTGATGATAGATTCCACAACACCAATAAAAACCATCAAATCTTGGTCTTATGTAGAATTAGGGTCTTTCCCTGTAGAAATTCGGTCATGGTTCATAACATATTTTTATTTTTGATTCATCTTGGAATGATACAAATTTACTAGGTAGGTTAATTTAAACTATTTTTGATTTAATAGATTTATCATATTCTTTCTCAATTTAAGATTTTCCAACATTTTTCTTAACACTTACATGATTAGTAAAATTAGAAAAATTTTTACATTTAGTGGGTGGGGATTTAACTTGATTCTTAGAATAATCATCCTCAACAACTTAAGATTCTTCATATTTTACCTTAAAATCTTTGTTGAAATTTTCATTCATCTTTATTAAGGTAATTTCAACCTCAAGGAGTTTTTATTGAGTTTTAAAAACCTCATATTCCTTAGTATAAAGTTTCTTAATGAGATATTTCACTATTTTTATTATTTAGTAACTCTCAGTTTAAGGTTTTATAATATCTTGGATATAATAATATTCCCATTTAATAAATTATTTCCTTACTTCATAATTATTTCCACTTTCCTTCTTTATCATTCTGATTTCTTTCTTGAGTTTTGTGTTTTTCTCAAGACATGAAATAAGATTTGATCCCAACTAATATTATCTATAATTTTATTCACCTTTGTCTTCTTATTCATAGTTTGAGGAATATTCCTTTTTCTCAAAATTTTTATGGAAGGTTTTGAACTTTTCTTCATTTTCATCTTCTGAATAATTTTTTCTAGTAGATTCACAATCAAATTTCTAACTCAATATAATTCATCTATTTATAGTAAAAATTTTCTTATCACTAGTGGATATCATATATTACTTAATAGTTTTACTACCCTTCTTCCAAAAAAGTTTTTCTTTAGTATCATATTCATATACTCCAAATTTATTCGTATAATAATTCATAAAAAATGTGTTAATAATCCACACTCAAAACATTTAAGAGGGAGATTTCCTCCATACTTTCCTACACCTCTTAATTAATTTTTGGAGATAAGATACATGATATTTTCATTCATTTCATCATATTTCTTATATTCTGAATCACTATGGTCAACAATCTCAACATCTTGTATTTTTTCGTCTATCGTAGATTTAATATCTATTTCATCCTTAATTTTATTCTTGAATACTAGAGATTTCCTCAACTCACAAGTAAAAATAAATTTATTCAATTCATCAAAAGATAAATCATATTTGTCTTCTAAAGTTTATATTTTATAATAAAAAATGTCATGTAATTTTATCGCAAGTTTCTTAATAATTTTATAATATTCCAAGATATCTAAGAAACCTCTAATGTTTTTAAAAACTTCATTAAATCTAGCGATGTAATAATAAAAAATTTCTTCATTTTCCATTCTAATATCTTTAAAATTTCTATGGTAGATTTGTAACTTTACCTCCTTCACTTTGGTATTTCCCTTGAGGATAATTTTAATTTTTTCCTATGTTTCCTTAACTGTTTTGAGACTCATAACATTTATTAATTTTTTTTCTAATAAAGACATCAAAATATAATTTCTAGATTTCCCATCAACCTCAATGTTTATTTTGTTAGAAAAAATCATAGGAGAATTTATCTCAATGGGTGGAAACCCAATTTTTACTGCATCAATAACCTTTAGGCTAAGGGGAATAGTATAGAGTATCATTATATTTTTCTAAAAATGATAATTTTTTCTATTGTAGGTAGGAATAATTCTACTATTCACTGAATTGATATTTTCCATGATAAGGATATAATATGGGAACCTTTACTCTGATACCAATTGTTGTTCCTAAGGATCATTGGAACTACTGGGGGGGGGGGGGTTGAATCAATGGTGACTTTTTACATTTTCAATTTTTTGAAAATAACCCCTGAAACTTGTTAGATTTTTACCCTTATAATCTTTTATAAACAACTCACAAACATTAAATAATAAGAAATTAAATAGGGAATACAATATCTACAAGGTTCATCCTTAGTGTGGTAACCAACATCCTTTCCATGGTGACTCCCATCAGTCTATAAAATTCACTATTAGTAAGAAGTGAATACAACTTTGATCCAAATACCATATAATCATTCTATATCCTGATAGGAGTGATTATTCCAAATCCCATTAGTTTAAAATTTTTTCTTAGAAAACTGATCCATTACAAAAATATGAAACTTTTTAAATTCAGCTTCCAAAATTTCATTTGGAATACTCTGTCATATTTCCTCCATCTAGTAATCTCCATTCAGTTCACTCTTCCTCTATCTGGTGTGCCTCATTGAAACTATGTGTAATATCCTGAATTGCATTATATTTGATTAACCAAACTATTGTGCCTTAATCTATGCTTAGAAACTCCATTTGATTATCTCTATCTATTTTCTCTAAGCTGAAAACTTTTTCTAATTCCTCTTCACTGAAACTATGTCTATTACTTCTCTTCATCCTAAAATTAAATTTCATTTGGAATCTTAGACTCTCAAAAAATATTTAAAATGTCATATTTTTATACATGTGAACATTTGTAAGTATAATTTTACTTTTCACCCCTTAATATAGGTTCTCCCAAAGTAAAAAAGGTAGGAAACCATTTTCACTTTTATTATAACTTAAATTCCAAAATCAATTATTCCTAATTATTTTAAAATGTGTTGGATTATTCTCAACTCTTCTATATTATCTGGGAACATTCTTCAATCTCGATGATTTCTCTAGAAAACAAACTTTAATTAAACATCCTTAACTTTAGGCATTAAGGAACTCCCTCAAACTTACTTGAATTTAGATAGATAACAAACCAATTAAAAAACAACATATCATTATAATTCTAAAAAATGGATTTATAAATATTTAAGTAAAGAACCTAAAAATTTTCACGGCATAATTTTTTTATGATGAAAACTTTGGAAACTCCTATGCCTGGTGAAGTTTTTGTCCTATAACTTCTTTTAAGAACATTTCATCTGATCACAAAACCATTTATATCTACTTTGATTCATATGGATGACTCTATATAGTTATCATAACTCATATCAAAACTTTAATCCAATGATATTATCTAAACTATTTGTCTGATGGATGTTCATCTGATGGATGTTTGTCTAATTACCTTCCTTTAACAACAAACTTCATAAATTTACAAATTAACACATCTTGTAAGAATTTTTTTATTTAAAATTTAAACAAAATTCCTATTTGGAAACACAAATATGAATATTCTCATTGATATTTACCCACTGAAGATGTTTGACTATATTTGTTTAACTTCTACAGACCCCTGTTACATCCAAATTCTCTATCTGGTTCCCTTGCTTAGATTTTATTACTTCAAATTTTTATTTATTCTCCATTGTTTTTGAATAGATAAAAAACTGAATTCCATGATTCCATTTCTAGACTTTTATTCAATTGCACTTTATTTAACCGAGTTTAACATATTCTTCCTTTTTCTCTTCTCTGTAAAATAATCAACATTTTTGAATTATTGCAATTCTTTTTTCTAGAAAATTTGTTTTGTGGTCTTCGTATAGTAGCTAAAACTTCATCTGCTTAAATTTTTTTTCCTATATATTACCTCCATATATTATGTACACACTAGAACAATGATAATTGAAAAAAAAATTTGTATGAGGATATTTTTTTGGTAAAGTTTATCTGGTGAACTTTTTCTAGCAACAAATTAGATCTCCCCCTTTGTAAAAGTACTTGGATCATGTAAATTTCATGATGTTGGGAACTTCTTGAGCATATTTATAGTGTATGAATTAGTAGTAAAGTTTCTTAAAAAAGTTAATGAAACTTCCTAAGCATAATTTAATAATTTCATAATAAAACTTTCTTAACAAATGTTTTAGAAACTTTTTTCTCACCTATTTATCAATTTTTTTAACAAAAGTAAGTTTTTAATAAATACAAAACTTTTTTAGGAAAACATTACAAATGATCTTCAGAGTTCATTTTAGGGAAAAATTTCTTTATTTTTTTAACCATTGATATCATAGTTCTTGTGTGTGTTACTATTTTATCTCAATTATTGTTGTTGTTTTATTTCAGAATTTATTTATGCAAAGTTTTGGAAAATTATTTAAAAAATAAGGTGGTATTTATTTTTAAAAGGTGTTTGTAAATGTTTGGGAAATAGGAAATGGATTTGGGTTGTTTTTAATAAATTCAATGAAGTACCACATTTCCATTGTATAAAATAATTTTAATAATAAAATTCAATTATGAAATTTAATTCTCTAAGAAGAAGGATGTTTTATAAAATCAATTATGAAAAATTATTTAGGTTTTATTTTACTTGTATGATAAATCCTATTTTTTATTTATAATTCATACTATAATTAATAAAATTAATTCTAAAAAGAAATCACACAAACTATATAGTTAAATTATATTGGGTGTGTTTAGTTGACACCATATATACACTATTTGATGTATGTAGATCTCATGTTTTCTTTCAGGTTCTCAAGCTCAGGTCTTTATCAAGGTTGGTGTTTATTTTGTTTTATGATGGAAGTTAAAGGATGTGTTGAGTGACTGTGGGTCATAAGAAGATGGTTGGTGGTAGTCTTAGTTTTGGTTTTATTTGGGGATGGTTATGTATATGCCTTTCCCCCCAAACTTTTATTTTGGAATGTTATATATGTGATGCTTTGATTTCTTTAGTTTATGTATTGATGTGGTTTATGACTTATTTTTATTATTACCACTTTGTATTACTTATTTTGGTTGTTTCTTTTATTTTGGAAAAAATTATTTAAATTCATGAGAGTCTAATGTATAAAATGGTCATGTTATATTCTTGGTATCTACTACAATTGGTTTATATTATAACTAATTAGAAACCATTTCCTAGTTTTAATTATTGATACTGAATCACTAGTTTCCAGATCATGGGGATCAGGAATTCCCTTTGGTCTTAGTGATAGATTGGGTTAGGTGATGTGTGAAACTAGCTCAATACAAATGGTATCATAGTTTAGGTTCTTTAGATGGCCTTGGTTCTTGAAGAATCCTCTTATTATTTGGGAATTATTGTAGTATGGATATAGGAATATTGAGACTAGATAAGTGAGTGTGGGGTGTGTCCAGTTTTCTCTTTCTCACCCTAATCCTTGAGGGCCACCTGATATGTAGATGCCCAAACAGATTCAACAAGGTACTAGCTCCATATGAGGGTTCAAGAGCAGGGCACATTCACCAAATCAAGGCTAAAAGGAATTATAAGAATGAGAGGGTATGGTATTTCCATCGGTACCGGGCCTGTGCATCTCTGTAAAGGACAGCTGCCGAACAACCATGCAAAGGTGGAGAGATAATCCCGATGCAGATGGTGGGGAGGGTAGGTTTCAATTAGTCATAGTCTGTATGATTTATATAAGACCTACGGGTCCTGTAATGTCTCCAAAGCCTATGGACAATGTAATATCTAAGCCTATGGGCCTTGTAAGGTCCCCCATCATCCCTTGAAAGGGGTTTATAAAAAATAAATAAAAAATAAGGCCTTTGGGCCATTCAAGCCTTGAGTTTCCATGGAATTCCATGATCTTTTTATTATTATATTTATTTGATTGATGTTTGAGATGGTTATATCTTAATCCTCATGGGAATTTTATATGTTTACTAGGGGGTTTTATTATAGTTTTTGGATTAAAATATAAAGATAATAAAATATGTGAGGTTGGATTACATGGCCTCACAAACCATTCCATGACCAAGAACTTTATTTTAAAATTTTTTCAAAAACTTCTACATGAATGACACATGGACCATCAAACCATGCATCCATTTAAATCATAGTTATGCATCCCAATTTATTTTTTATTTATACCTACTGATTAATGGATTGTATTGAGTGGTTTTAGTAATGGTAAAAGCATCAAGATGGGTTTTATGATATTTATTCATTTTTAAATGAATTTCGGTTGGAATTCAGGTGTTCTTTCACTTATGTGCATGTTGTGGAACTTGTTTTGTGTAAGAAAATATGGTTTTATTAAAAATATTTTTAGTTTGAAATGTGGATTTTGGTCTTGTTTATAAAATTACTTTGGAATTCAAAAAATATTTTCTTTTAAGTGGTTGATTATATTGGGGAATCTAGAACATGTTTTAGTTTAAAATAAGTTGACTAATTATTTATAAAGGATTTTGGATTCCTGGAGTGCATTTTTCAAGAGATTATGTTTCAAAATAAATATTGGAAAGTTTTTTAAAATTTTATAATAAGGAAAGGTGTTTTGAAATGACTAAGTATTTTTAAAGTTTAAATGACTTTCTTATTTTCAAATAAACCAATGGTTTTAAAACTAGATTTTATGTTATTTTTAGTTCTTGACCCTTAATGAGTATTTAAATGGTAGATGATTTTGAAACTATTTAAAAGGATGATGTTTTTTGTGATGAAAAGTAGATTTTATGTGAATGTTTTAGAATTAAGGAAAATGGGGTTTTAAAATTTGATTGTAATTGTGAAATTAATATCTCTTGGTTTTCAAAACATTTGTAATTTTTAGAATAATGGTTTACTTTAAAAGTGAGATTCCTTTTAAAAGGGATTTTTTTGAAATTATTTTTCTTTTTTGGGTGAATCATGATTTTAGATTAGTTCCCAGATTTATTTGGGGACTATTTTATGTGTCTAAGGTAATAAGAGAATACTGGGCCCATGTTTTTTGATATTTAAAGTAAACCACCCAGAAAGGTCTAGGGAAATGGTAGGGTGTCTCTCTTTATGGGTAGAGCCTTTCTTATTCTTGGATTTTACAAGAATCTAAATGGAGAGGCATGTGTTATTCCTACTATAAGTGGTATAGTGGCGATCCTTTAGATTTTTAAGGAAGTATTTTTCTATAATATTTTTTAGATTTTTTGTAATTTTATTTGATTAGTATAGCCTATTGAGCCTTGGTAATGTGATCAAATCTGGGAGGACTAATATTTTGAGATTTTGGTTGATGATCTACTTTGGTATTTTTATTCGATGAATTTAGAGTAGTTATGGTTTTGATGTAGCCTTTTGTTTAGTGTGTTACTTGAATGGCCTTGTTGGTTTATTTTGGGAGGCCAATTATCATTTTGGGATGTTCATTCCTCCTTGTTTTTTGTGCCTTGTATGGCCATTTGGGAGATTCTAGCTTGGTGGTGAGAGATATGCATGAGTTTTTATTTGATGGTTTAGATATGGAGAAACCTAGGGTGCGTTCATGGGTAACTGGGGTGTGTGGTTTGTTATTGGTTAAATCATGGGTTCCACTAGGTTGATATTCTCTATCGAGATCACTATGAGATGCTGCTCTGTGATCTTGGACCCAAGTTTTTTATTATACAGTATCATAGTCAAAGGTTAGAAACATGTTGTATTATTGATAATACATGTTTCAAAATGATGCATTCTTATATATTTTTGGGATGTGATGGATTGGGATGAACCAATATTGTAATATTTAGATATTCCTTAGTTTAAAGTTCTTTTATATGGATTTTGGGTTATGTTTCCCTTTAGTAATTTGAGCCAATTTCTTTGAGGTTGATTGTGGTTGGTGGGATTTTGTGCCTCTATTGATTTTTGGAATCATAGTTGTATCTATGATTATCTCTTTATATAATATTTAATTTGTTTTTACATCATTTTAAGAAAATCTTAAATGGTGGGGAGAAAAATATTGGGTCTCTATTTCTCTGGATCTTCTTGTTGAATGGTCATGGTTTGGATTTTGCTTGAGGTTGTTTATTGTTAGTTTAGGACTTGGATAGATATTTTAGGGGATGATTCGTGTTTAGTGTTTCTGTTGGTTTATTATATTTTTATATTTCCCCCACCCCTACCACTACTTTCATTTGAATATTAATATTTTAAGGTGTCCTTTACTTTTTATTTTATTGAGGACTTTCAGGGGGAAGAAAGTGTCATAGTGGGGAGAATTGTAACACCCTTGTGTCACTAGGGTGTTTCATTTTATATTATTTTGGTTTGATTTAAATTTTTGAGGTTTATTGTTTAAAAACATAAAATTTTTGAAAATATTCCACTATTTCATGATTAGTATGCACAATTAAGGTGAAACCATAAAGGAATTCATACACACGAGTTTTTATAATTCATTTTGTATGCACATGGTTTAGTTTGAACAATATGTGCATGATTTAGACCAAACCACATGAGTTTTAGTGGAATAAATACAATTCCTTTGTTAGTATTAGAGTGTTAGAACATGGATTTAATATAATTAGGGGAATTATGTGAGAGATCATGTGACAATGATATAGTTTTTAGCACCAGGATTTCATATGTTTTGGTAAATCATGTGGCCAAACTAGGAAAGTTAGTTGTGATTGTCTAGTGTAATAAACATGGTTAGTGAAAAGTTTACTAAACCATGAATCATAACAATGCAATATTCCATGGTTTTAAAAATTTTAGTTCTCAATTATACACCTATTTGATTAAGGGGTTTTGGTCCCTCTCTCTTCCCTATTCTATTTAGCTGAGCCTTAGGTGCATGAAAGAAGATTCTCCATCACTCCATATTCTATTTGGTGGACTCTATTATTAAATTCCAAGCGGTTCCTCTAAGGTAATCCATCCTTCCTTGTTTATTATTTTTTATACCTTTCTCCCTTAGCCTTTTCTCCCATGGAAAACCCTATGGGTTTTTTGATGAGATTAAGGATCAGGTTAGGTTCTAAATCGAGTTATTGGGGGGGGGGTGTTTAAGGCCTGTGAAGGGTTCTTCTTTGGTTGGATGGGATTCACTTTCAAAGGAAACATGATTCAATTTATTTCTTCTTGAATAGAGGTATGTGTTTTTTGAGTTTCCTTTAAATATTATATAATTGAACTATTTTTGGTTTTTAATATATTATTTTGTTAAATAAAATCTACAATTGATATTAAATTACAAGTGAGTTTGAAAGTTTATTTTATTCTTGTTTAAAATAGATTTGATGATTCATAACATTTGATCTTTTTTGGGTCTCAAAATTGGAAAAAGTGTGGATTTCAAAGAATATTTGAAAATAAAGTGGTGTAGTGGACTCCTAATAGATTTTTATAAAAATAGAAATTGGTTCTTAAATTGATTTTAAATATTTTTTTATTTTAATTGGTTTTAAGTGTTGTTTTAAAAGTGGATTTATAATGATGAAAATGTTTGGTCATTATAAGTTGGTTTTGAATTAAAGGATTGTTTAACACTTTCAAAAAGGTTATTTTTAAAACATGTGAGACCTAAAATTGATCTCCTTATAATTCATATATCTATTATGTATTATTCCCCCCTTAGAGGATGTTTTATATTATAATATCCTTATTGATGCATATACATGATTATGAAATGGGATGTTTCTTATGGGGGTATAATAGGTGTGATATGGGTTATTTTAAGTGCTTTAAAATGGTTTTATTTGATTCTTATTTGGATTAATTGTTTTATCACATCTATTTGAATTATATAATGAGAATCATAGGAAGTTATTAGATGATTTATATTATTTCACCCCATATGTTTATATTATTATTTGTATAGGGGATCGTAGCACATGGATGTTGAGTGCTCCTGGGAAGGGTTATGGCTCGTGGATGCTGAGCACTATAGAGATGGAATAGCCCGACTAGTTCTAAAGAACTACTGGGATATTGATGGGTTCTTTAGTACAAGTGTAGGGTTCTAGTATCTAGTTTAGGTTTGTATTACTTGAGTTTTAGGGAGTTTCACATGATACCTAGTTTCTATTGAGAATAATTCATGGGATTTCATTTTATACCTTGATTATATCCCATATCTCTTGAGATAATTAATGGTAACAATTAATTTAGTTTATTTTTTGGTCTATTAATATTATGGTGTCTGTGTGTGTTTATATTTTGTTTCAATTATTTTTTTTACTTTCAGAATTTATTTATCAAATGGTTTGGAAAGTAATTTAAAAATAAAATTGGTATGTATTTTATAATAGGTGTTTAGAAAGCATTTTGAAAAGAGAAAAAAATATCTGGGTTGGTTTTTATAAATTTAAGTACTCTCTTTCTATGGCATGAACTAATTTTAATAAAAAAAATTATTTGACCCTTTATTTATTTGAGAATGTGGATATTTTATAAAAGTAATTATATCAACTTATTTGGTTTCATATCATTTACATGAGATAATACAATTTTATATTTATTATTTAAACTATAATTAATGAAATGAATTTCAAAGGTAAATTTCACAAAATATGTAATGTAATCCCGTTGGGAATGTTTATCTCATGACTTACAAACACCATTGGGTTTATATAACAATTTTGTTTTATTTTAGGTTCCTAGACTCTATATCTATCAGGTTTGGTGCTTTCATTGTACAATTATGGATGTTACAGGATGTGGTGGATGAATAGAAATCATAGGGAGATGTTTTGTGGTGGTTTTAGTTTTGGTTTTCTTTTGGGATGGTTTTATATTTTCCTTGTTGACCAAAAACTTTCTTTTAGTATGTTATATATGTGATTCTTGGAGTTTTTATTCAGTTTATGCATTGATACAGTTTATGAGTTATTTTTATTATTGTTTATTCAAATTACTCTATTTGGTTATTTCCATTATTTCAGAACTTTTTTATATATACATGGGTTTATAATGTATTAATGGGCCATACTAGATTTAGGGTATCTTTAGAGGTTGGTTTAAATTTTTATAAGGGTGAAACTATTCCCAGGTGTGAATTCTTGATACCCACGCACTAGTTTCTATCCCATGGGGATCAAGAATAACCTTTGATACCATTGATAGATTGGTTCAGGTGATGTGGCAGGACATTTTGTTACAAATGGTATCAGAGCCTAATTTCTTAAGGGGGCCTAGATTCTTTAAGTACTCTCTTATTATTTGGGAACTGGTTTTTTTATTATCATTATTGGATTAATGTTTTAGATAGTGGTATCTTGATCCTCAGTAGAATTTTATGTATTTATTTATAGTATTTTTTCTGATGTTTTTATATAAAAACAAAAAGAGAATCAAGGTCCTGACATTGGATTGTATGGTCTGATAAACCATTTAGTGATCATGCACTTGATTTTGAAAATATTTTAGATTCTACTGCATGGATGGAACATGTCTCATTAAACCATGCAGCCACATAAAGCATAGTTCTACACCCCATTTGGTTTTTTATTTATACCTCTTTATTCTTGGATTGTCTTGAGTCATTTTGATAATGGGAAAACAATCAAGGTGGGTATTTTGATAAGTTGGAACTTTTCAAATCGATTTTTTTGGAATCATAATGTATGTTCACCTATATGCATGTTTTGAAACTTGTTTCATGTATAAAAAAATGATTTTATGAAAAATGTTTTTAGTTTGAAATTAGGCATTAGGGACTATTTATAAATTCAATTTGGAATTTTGGAAATATTTTCTTTGAAGTGGTTGATTTCAATGGGGAATTTAGAAAATGTTTTGGGATAAAACTAGATGATAAATTATTTGTAAAGGATTTTGGATTTCATAGAGAATGTTTTGCAAGATGGTTCATTTTAAAATGAATTTTGTAATGTGTTTTAATGAGGAAAGGTATTTTTAAATAAATAATAACCTTTAATGTTCGTGGGGGTTTATTATTTTCAAATAAACTAGTGGATTTCAAAACTTGATTTTGTGGTTTTTTAGTTCTTGATCATTGATGAGTATTTAATTGGTGGGTAATTTTGAAATTATTTAAAATGTTTGTTTTTTTTGGAAAAGAAATTAGATTTTCTGTGAATGTTTTAGAATTAAGGAAAATAGGATTTTAACTTGTGATTGAAATTGTGAAATGTATTTTTCTTGGTTTTCTAAAACAAGTTCGAATCTTTAAAAGGAAACTTTACTTTAAAAGTGTGATTTCTTTTAGAAGGGATATTTTTTATTCTATTTTACTTGTTTGAGTGAATGTTGATTTTGGAATTGTACTTATATTTATTTGGGGACTATTTTATGTGGTTTAAGGACAATTATCAAGTTAGATCCATATTTTTTGATATTTAAAGTAACCCTTCTAGAAATCACTTGAGTAAAAGTTTGGTGTTTATCCTTAGGGGTAGCCCATTTCTTGTTATTAGATCTATATCGAATATGAATGGAGTGACATGTGTTGTTTCTCATCTTAAGGATATAGTGAAAAGCCTTTGGATTGTTTAATTAACTGTTTATATAACATCTTTGTTTAGGGACCATGTAAGTTGAATTGAGTAGTCTAGCCTAATGAACCTTGGTTAGATGATAAAATTGGGGAGGACTAATATTTTTTGGATTTCAATTAATTATATATTTTGGGATTCATTTTGAGGAGTTTAGAGATGTTTTGGTTTTGAAATAGCATTTTTTGGTGTGTTACTTGAATTCCCTTTGTGGTTACTCTTGGTAGAGAAGTGATAATTTTTTTTATGTTCATAAATTGTTGTGTTTTTGTGCCATGGATGATCATTTTGAAGATTCTAGCTTGGCGGTGAGAGCTATACATGAGTTTTGGTTTTATGTTTTTAAAATGGGGAAACCTAGGGTTTGTGCATGAGTACCTGAGGTGTGTAGTTTGTTTCCAGTTAGACCATGAATACCACTAAGTTGATATTATCTATTGAGATCACCATGAGGAAGTGTTCCATAATCTTAGAATATAGTTACCTCTGAGGTAGTTTTATAGATCAAGGTTAGAACCATGTTGTTTCTTGTTATGGAATGTTTCAAGAAGATGTTTTGTTTAGTTTTTTTGGAATGTGATGTGTTTAGATTACCTGATATTGTAATCTTTGGATGTTACTTGGTTTTATAGTATTCAAGTTGTATTTTTTGGTTGTGATTACCTTATGGAATTTGAGATGGTTTGTTGTTGGTTGATTGTGGTTGGTAGGATTTTATGGTTCCGTTTATTGATTTTTGGAATCATAGTTGTCTTTGTGATGCTCTCTTTATAGAGGAGTTTGTTTATTATTGCACCATTTTATGCGAATTATAAATAGCGGGGAGGCCTATATTGGGTCTCTATTTATTTAGTGTTTCTTATTGAATGGTTATGGTTTGGATCTTGTTTGTGGTTATTTATTGTTGGTTAATGATTTTGATAGCAATTTTGAGGGATGAGTTAGGTTTAGTGTCTCACTTAATTTAGTATCTTTATATTTTTTCCTTGACCCCTCCCACCACTTTCATTGGGATATGGGGATTTTAAGGTTATGTTTCATTTTCCATTTACTGATTATTTTTTTGGGAAAAAAGTGGCATGATGGGGATAATCATGGAATATTAATGTCATTGTGGTGTTTTATTTTATATAATTTTTGAGTGATTTAATTTTTTTATGTTTTTCGTTTAGAAACTTATTTTTTTAAAATTTTCCTATATTTCCCGATTAGTATGCACGACTAAGGGGAAACCATGTTGAAATTTATACACATAGATTTTTTCCAGTTAATTTTGTATGTGTGTATGGGTAACACATGGTTTGGACTAAACCATGAGAGTTTCAATAGAATCCGTGTGAAACCTTTTTGGTATTGGGGTGTTGGTGCATGGATTGCACATGGTTAAGGGAAATCATGTGAGTGACCATGCACTAATTACATAGTTTTTTATCAGTTGGGTTTCACATCATCTAATGGATTGGTAAATCATGCTTTTAAACTATGTGAGTGATTTGTGATTATCCATTATAGGCCATAAGAATATATTATGGTTTATTAAACTATGTGTCTTAACCATAAAATATGACTAGGAGTTTTAATTTTTGAGTTTGTAGTTATACCCCTCATCGATTTATGGGGTTTCAAAACACCTTTCTTTCATATTCCATTCAACCAAGCCTTGGGTGCATGAAGGGAGCTCCTCCCTCACCCCTATTCAATTTGATTTCCTTTATTCTTTTATTCCAACTGGTAACTCAAAGGTAATCCATACTCTTCTATTGTTTATTTCTTTTTCTCTCTTTCCCCCTTGGCTTGGTGACCTCTTGTGAACCCTAGGTGGGTGCTGTAAATGAATGGGGTTTGAGGTGCGTTCTATTTTGAGTTCTTGTGGGGTATTTAGGGGTTGTGGTGGTGGTGGTGGGGGGTTTCTATTTTATTGGTTAGGCTTTACCTTTAAAGGTTACATGATATGATGTAGTTTTTCTTTTATGGAGGTAGGTGTTTTTTTGATTATCCATTAAATTAAATATCATTGAATGCTTGTTGGTTTCTAATGTATTATTTTTTAAATTCAACCTACATATAATAGTTTTCATAGATTTCATAAGAGTTTTAATGGATTTTCTCACTTTGAATACAGGTTGTTTAGTGGATTTTCCCATTTTTTAAATGATATTAAATTCTAAGTGAGTGTGAAGTGAATTTTTGGATTATTTAAAAAGAATTTTGAGGATTTAGATAATTTTACACTGTTTGGGTCTTGGAATTTTTAAAAGTATAGCTTTCAAAGAATATTTGAAAAAAAGGGACATCGTGGATTCTTAATAAATTTTTATAAAATTGTTTATTGTTTATTAAATTGATTTTAAAGTTGGTTTTATATGAATTGGTTTTAATGGATGTTTTAAAAGTTGATTTTGAATGATGGTAATCACTTGAAATTTTAAGCTAGTTTTGAATTTATGGAATATTAGGCAGTTTTGAAACGGTTTTTCTAAATCAAGTGAAACCACTGATTTATCCCCTTGTAATTTATATTCCCATTGTGAATTGTGACCCCTTTGGTAATGATTTATATTATTATATCCTTATCAATGCTTATGCATGATTATGAAATGGGCTATTTCTTATGAGGGTGTATGAGGTGAGATATGGGTTATTTTAAAATGGTTTTATTCGATGATTGTTTATCTTAATTATATGATCGCATCCATTTCAGTTCTACCATGGGAATCCTAGTAAGTTAGTATATTACCTAGATAATTTCACCCCTTAGTTTAGATTATGATCTAGCTATGGTATTATGTCCTGTGGTTGCTAAGAACACTTGAGAAGGGTTGTGTCTAGTGGATTATAATATCTCCTGTAATGTCAAGGATTTTTTCCATATATTATTTTTAAATATTATATGGAATTAATTTGAGACCAATCCATGAGATGACATGCGATTCCAAGGACTGGTGTTCCCATAATAAATGTTTGAAATATGTTAAATATTTTAAATATCATGTGTGAGTGGTTTTCTTAAAAAATGGAATAACTTCTTAACGGGTTCCCTAATAAAAAATTTGCGGGCACCGTTGTGTTTAGAGCAGTGAATTTACCTTAGGTGAGGCATAACATTGGTTGGCATGGGTCAGATATGAAGGTTAGTTTTTATACGTTTAAAAAATAAAATAAATTTATGATTTATTTTATTTTGACATCAGGGCGACACTCTGAAATGTTTCTTTTTAATAAATATATTGGTAGGGACCTAGGGTTAGAATTCATAACCCTAGAGAAATACCTAGAATCTATGGAGAAAAGTTTTGGAGAAACCTCTCGATGGACGATGATGAGATGATAGATCATGATTGTTCTTGATGGATCTTGGATTAGAGATCGACATGCGCCATTCTTGATGAGTCTCACCAATGGTGATGATGCAGTGATAAAAACTCTGTAGGGAATGATCTAGAACCCATGTAGGATTTGTTGTTTCAATTAATTCTTTTCCCCGTTCTTGGACTTAACGATGAATGCAGATCAACCCATGAACATGTTGACCCACGGTTTGATCATTCTTGCGGGAGGGTTTTGATTGCGGGTATTTTTTGGGAATAATTATTTTATTATTTTATTATATTAATCATTATTACAGAATGGATTGGGGCTGGAAATGAAAAATGGTTGAGGTTTATTATTTGGTTTGTTCAATTATGCTTTCCTCCCCTAAGTTCTTCACGTTATTTGTGGAATATGTGTAACGTCCCGGATCTGAGTGCCACCCAAAGGTTCCCCATACCTGGTTGGTCACATGGAATCAAGCGCATTTCCCAAAACACCAGAGGATGCTGATTAGTAGTGAGGGACAAGGTATAATAATGGGGAAACTATTCCCTCAATGGAAGAGTGTACACAACAGAAAAATAGTAAATAGTAGCGGAAGCAGTAATACCAAACAGAATAAACAGTGAAAGACTGAAGGTAAATCCAACAGAATACACAATATATATATGTATGATGCATAAAATATGTATCTAATAAAACATCCAAACAAGTCACAATGCTGGAAAAAATATAGAAACCAAAGTACAAAAGAAACAGTAAACTATAGTATCATCGCAATCCTCAGCTTGGTCCCATGCTCTCCATCCCCTACAACGATCAAGTACTTGATGAAGAAGGGAGTTTTCCCTTATCTACACCTGCAACCATATAATATGTTTGGGTCCAAAACATGACCCAAATAGGGTGTGAGATGAATGCCAGTAGACAACCTCCAAAATATCTGTGCCTAACAGTCAGTGAATATATATATATATATAGCAGGTAATATGATGAAATTAAGAAAATAACTAATAAGTAATCAAAAGTAAACAATCCTACAGTTCTTAATTACATTTATTTACATTTATTATTCAATCCGTTGAATTTTGTAAACCTTGGGATCTATACTAAGCTCTGCATCCCCTTATGTAATAGTAAAAAAATAGATGTCTTAGAAGACCATCTAAACAATCAATTAAGACCAAGTCCAAGATTGTGCTTTGACTTGGAAGATTCATCACAATCATTCAATTATTCAAAAACGACCCTCTGGGAAATCTCTCACGGTCTAACCGCTATGGTCCCATAGAGTATAGATCTATTACAAATGACCTCATGAGTATCTCTCACAGTCAATACCACTAGGTCAATATAGCATTAATAATTTATAAACAACCTCCTGGGCAGCTCTCATGGTCAATACCCCTGGGTCTACATATCATCAATAATTTATAAACAACCTCCTGGGTAGCTCTCACGGCCAATACCCTTGGGTCAACATCTACACCCAGGATCTCACAGTCTTGTGTAAATAATATGGAAACCCCCACAATTTTCCCAGTCCAAGGCTCTCATGGTACATTAGAAACATAGAACACATAGCATATCAAATCATATCATGTAATCTATAACTAATAAATGGATAACATTCACGATGCATATCACAAGAATTTTACATAATCAATAAAACTACATCCTAAGCAATTCAAGGCATTAAAAACAAGGTATGCCTCATATGAAACCTAGAATAAACATCCATAAATATTCAAATAAGGGAAACGCACCCACAGGGTGTCCCATAAACAAGGTATTTAACCTTACACATATGAAACTACCCTTTATCAAACAATCAAATCATAACAGGTAATAAGCAGGGTTTAATTTCAAAACAGGAAATACCCCAAATGTGGGTATCCAAAATTTTTAGCATATATAATCCAAAGATGAACAATGAAAGGAAAAAACCACCTACCTCAATGTCTTATGATCGATATACTTGAACTTCAGCCCTTGAATCAGCCTAGATATATAAAACAGTGAAAAAATACCAACCTTTAATAACTCATGAGAGAGGAAAAATTAGGAATAAATCCTCTAGGGGTTTTTAGAACTCACTGGTGGGATTCCAACGCACCTGACGACGTCCCAATCGGATCTTGAATGGAGAATCAGTAGGGGTTTAAAGTTATTCGGCTGTTCTGTCACTCTGCTATTTGAACCATGGGAAGAAGAAGAAATTTACAGACATAAGACGTGATCCCTCTCTGATATATAAATTAAAAAGAAAACTACACAGCTTTTTCATTAAATGTACATGTCGTGTAGTAGCCTTAACCAGACCCCAACTTGAGCGGTATGCCTCGTACGACCATGTACTCGGCCATTACATGACCAGTACACGGCTGTATGCGGAAACCAGGTACACAATGTGTACTTAGAAAAAGAACCCATTTCTTACTTTTCCTAAAAAACAACCCAAATTAAAGATCCATACCTAAAGTGAAGATCTGGGTTCTTACAAACTTCCCCCTTAAAGTGATTCATCCCCGAACTACCCTTCTAAGGGTGGTGAAAAAGAAACTGCAAACAACTCCAGCCACTGTGATCATACATCAGCCTCCCTCTCCCAAGTCTCATCCTACACTCGGCCGTAATGCCATAACACCCGTACCAGAGGAACATGCCAGCCACAGAGAACCTTTGTGATTTGATCCACAATCCGAATAGGATGCTTCTTGAAGGATTCATCCACCTCCAACTCAACCTCCTCAGGTTAAAAAATGTGAGATGGGTTTGGAAAGTAACACTGTAGCTGAGAAACATGAAAGACATCATGCATAGCCCGGTACCTTTGAGGTAACTACAACCGATAGGCAACCGTCCCAACTCTCTCCAAAACTTCAAAAGGCCTAACATATCTCAGTGAAAGATTTTACTGTCTCCTCATCCTCTTGTGTCCTAACATCGATGTGAAACACAAGAAAACCCGATATCCGACCTTGAACTCTAGAGGTCATCTCCATCGATTAGCATAAGATTACTGGTGAGATTGTGCCGTATCCATCCTCTTTTGAATCAACTCTACCTACTCAGTGGCCCTCTAGATAAGATGAGGTCCTAGCATAGTTTCCTAACCTACCTCCATCCAACATAGGGGTGATCGACATGGCCTACTATACAAATCCTCATAAGGTTCCCTCTAAATCATTTACTGAAAACTATTATTGTAGGTAAACTCCACTAGGGTTATGTGTCTCTCCCAAGAGCCCCCTAAATCCAGGATGCAAGCTCGAATCATGTCCTCCAAAACCTGAATTGTGCACTTGGACTAGCCATCTGTCTAGGGATGGTAAATTTTACTTAGAAGCACCTGTGTACCCAAAGCCCTCTGTAGTCCTTTCTAGACACGAAAAGTAAATCGGGCATCCCTATCTGAAATGATAGAGTGCAAAACCCCATGCAAAATTACTATATCTTGGATGTAAAACCTTACAAGATCATAAACACCGATGGTTTCCTTAATCGTAATGAAATCTGAAACCTTCGTGAGTCTTTAAAAAGAACCCATATAGCATCATTTCCTCTGGGAGACCTTGGTAAACCCATCAAGAAATCCATCGCAACATCATTCCACTTCCACTCAAGAATGGGAAACCGCTGTAAAATTAATGCCAGTCGCTGATGCTCCGCCTTCACCTACCGACATGTGGAACATCTCATAACAAAACCAATAACATCCTTCTTCATGCCTGGACACCAATACTGACATTGTAGATCTCAATACATCTTTGTGACACCAGGATGAACTGCCCAAATGGAGACTTGAAAATCTCGCAAAAGTTCCTTGAGCATGTCTACTGACACCCATACGTGCCCATGAAAATAAAAAACCTCATCCTCGCCTATATTCCACCTAGGAGTAGGTTACTCACCTAACACACTCTCCCGTAGGAATAGGCCTTCAGAACATGATAGCTGCCTCATTCGTACTCGATCCATTAGAGTAGAGGTAACAACTATAGAAGAAATAAATGTATGAACCTGTTTGTCGTGCACCTCCAAATGAATCTCAGAGAACATATATATAAGCTTCCACTCACCACTGGCCTCCTGAACTGCCTATATCTGAGTCCTCCTACTCAACCCATCATCCACGATGTTGCCTTTCCTAGGAGTGTAGGCAAGCTGAAAGTTAAAGTAATGAAGGTACTCAACCCACCTTCACTGTCTCAAATTTATATCATGCTATGTAAAGATATACTTGAGGATTTTGTGGTTAGTTTATACCACAAAATTCTCTCCCAAAATATAATTTCTCCAACAGCGTAAATCATGTACAACTACAACCAACTTGAGATAATGCATTGGGTAATTCCTCTTATGTGGACTCAACTATCGATACCCGCACTCAAAAACTCATTCCCCCTACATAAGCACTGCTCCTTGCCAGATACCTAATGCATCATAGTAACCAGTGTAAGTTTTTCCTGGCTTCGACAAAATTAGGATCGATGCTAAAGTCAACCTCCCTTTTAGCTTCTGAAAGGATGAATCATAGGAATATTTCCACAAGTACTTCACACCCTTCTTAGTCAGGCCCATCAGTGGCACTACTAATAATGAAAAGTTTTGTATAAAGAATCTGCATTAACCATCTAGCCCCAGAAAACTTCGTACCTCAAAGACGTTCTTTAGATGCTCCTAGGAAACTAACACTCTCACCATATCTGGGTCCACTGATACTCCTATCTATGAGATAAAATGACCCAAGAAATGAATCTGGTCCATCCAAAAGTTAAACTTTGAGAGATTATAATATAACTGATGTTCTCTCAGTGTACTCAATATGATCTCAAGATAGTTGGAATGATCATGTTGAGTAAGAGAGTACACTAAGATATCGTCCACAAAGACTACTATAAAAGAATTGAAGTAAGGATGGAACACTCGGTTCATCAGTGCCATGAAAATTTTCAGCATGTTCGTGAGACCGAACGTTATAACCAAATACTCATATAGACCATACCTACTCCGAAAGGCTGTAAGAGGTATATCTGATGGTCTAACACAAAAATAATGATAACCGGATCTCAAGTCAATCTTTGAGAACATCTAAGCTCCTCAAATATGATCAAAGATATCATCAATCCTTGATAAGGGATATCGATTCTTGATCGTAAACTGGTTCAACTTATGATAATCCACACAAAGTCTAAGGGTACAGTCCATGTTCTTCGCAAAAAGGATAGGTGGACCCTAAGGAGAAGTACTGGGTCGGATGAAACCCTTTTTCTGAAACTCCTCCAACTACTTCTTGAGATCTTGCACTCTGGTGTAGACATTCTATAAGGATAAATGGACTCCAGTGTCAATCCTGGGATAAGCTCAATAAAGAAATCTACATATCTCTCTATAGGTAAACTTGAAAAGTACTATAAAAAGTCATCTCTAAAATGATCCACCATTGGTGGAAACTCCATCTGTGAAGTCCCCTAGTCATACAAATATAAAATAGAAATATGGGATATAATTCCTCCAAACCCATGATTCTCAGGTCCTGCTTTTCTTTCCTGGACATCCCATTCACTCTTTCATAGAAAATATCTACCCTCTGGTGACATGAAACTCACTTTGCAGATATAATAGTCAACAAATGCCTAAAAGGAGACTAATGAGTCCATTCCGAGAATGAAATCAAAGACTTTCATCTCTAATACACAGAGGTCACTCATTTCACTGATGTACACTAGTCATCCTAGTCCCCAATGGAGTATCTAACCTTATAACATCATCATAAGTAAAGATGCATATCCCAAGGCTCTCCACTATGGAAACTGATATAAAACTATGGGAATAAACTATATCAAAAAGAGCAGAAGATAAAACTGAGGGAACTAGAATCATAACTCTAACCGTAGAGGGTATGAGATCCTGCTCCTATTGGGTCTGTTCCATCACAGAAGTTTGACCTGTACCACGACCCTGTGACCCTGCTTGGATGCCCTAAGCAGATCCACCCTACTGTTGCTGAAAACCTACTATCTGAATTGCTTGACTATGACCACCTCCTCGACCTGACGTACCCCAATTCCCTGACTGATGAGAAATTGGTGGTCTTTCTTTTGAACATGGAGTCATAACAGATCCCCTCTTACTAGCTACTGGTGAGAAAAAACAGAAAAAAGGCTGAAGATGACCCTTCTTTCCACAAGATCAGCACTCAATTGGGTCTCTCAGGAACTGAGGTCTCATGTACCCATTCTTCCCGCACTGGTAGCACACCACTTGGTTACATAAAGAAACATCACTGCTACTGGAAGAACCACCACATGTAAGCTCCTTGTGGCGCTTCCTGCTATCGTCTGAAGAAGTACCAGCCCTGGATGCTGAACCGCCATAACTCACATCTCCTAACTCCCTCAAATTTCACTTAGTAATTAGTAATTTATTTACTATAGTAGTCAATGAAGTCAGCCTAAAGACATTCACATGCAATTAGATTTCATACCAGAGACCATCCTCAAACCACCTAGCTAGTGATAACTTGTCACCTCCCAAAACAGGTGTGAAGTTCTGAAGCTCTGTAAAACAAGAAGAGTAATCCATCACTGAAAGATCACCCTACTCCAAATTCATGAACTCCTGGGGTCGGTTGGAACTCAACATCTAGGGGTAGAAATAATCATAGAAGGTCATCTAAAACTCTTTCCAAGCCATATCCCGATGAAGTCCCTCCTGTGAGATAACATTCTACCATCTCTTGGCAGAATCACGTAGAATGTAGGTCGCGAGATTCACCCTCCTCTCTGGAGGCATCTCCAGATTCTCTAAGATAGAAAGAATGGCGTCCAACCATGACTCTGTATCATGTGGTACTCCATCCCTTGAAAAAGTGTGAGGATGCTACTTCCGGAACACCCTCATCAACTCTACCATAGTCGGGAAAAAATGTGGTGATCCCTAAAAAGTCTGCATCATCCTCATAAATCCTTCATAGAACTATGCATCAGAACCTGCGTCTGGTATAATAGCTGGTTCCAAGATAGGCACAACGGGTGGATCTACTGGTAGTCCCTGATCTACCATTTCCGATGTCTGATCATTTCCCTGTACCTAGAGTACAACCAGAGGACATCTTGGTGGAATAAATCTTTAAGGTCGAGCGAAAACCTTAGTTCAAGATTATGAGGGATAAAAACTTAGAAGTGAAATAATAGAACATGAGAAGGAAAGTATTCAAGTTTTCAAAAGATGGATACACGGTGTTTAGAAACACTACACAATTTGTTCCCTTAAACTTTAACATGGGCGTGTACCCCTACCAACTTGTTCGTGTAACACCCCATACAGATGGTGTGTTCCTCTGGAGACACAACATGTACTTAAATATTCCCTCCTTCCTAACTACTTTTACATGTCTTGAACTACACAGTTCTACTGGTGTAACACTACATGGTGTGTTCACCCTAGACACGACGTGTACCAAAAAAGTTTCATCCACCCATGTTTTTAGTCACACGAATAGATACACGGTCGATTACCACATGGAGTGTAACCCCAGTACATGGTGTGTTCTACAAAATTTTACCAAACCCCATGTCTCTACTCACATAGTCAGTCACATGGTTAATGACTACACAACGTGTACATATGATAAATGACCTATATTTAAGAAAATCCAGTTTTTCCTAAACAGAATAACACATGACATGTGTTCATAACATCACACACCGTGTTATATGGATTTCTAGATATTAAGCCTTTGAAAATTCTTCGGAACCCCCAAAATCTTAAAATTTTGTCCAAGGAATGCTAAGTTTCGATCCGTGAAAGCCCATAATCCACATGAATCAAAGTTTGGAATCCTTTTTCACATCATTACTTAACATAATTAAATAAAAGTTCATAAAAATGAAACTTTACATATACCAATACCCTATCTGAATTGTAGGTATTTCTATCACGACATCTATCACAACAACATACATATCTAGCACAACGTCTATCACAACAACATACATATCTAGCACAATGTCTATCACAACAGCATACAATCAGTAATCCTCTCTAAATGGCATGGAAATAATGAATGAAATGTTATCCCTAGAAAGTTCCTATATGATACATGAGATGATGTACCCTCATCTCATTAGGTAGTAATATAAATAGAACCACAATGATATCAATAATAATAGTACAAAACATGGCAAGAATGCATGACATGTGATCTCTAGAAAGTTCCTATATGATACATGAGATGATATACCCTCATCTCATTAGGTAGTACTAGAAATAGAACCACAATGATATCAATAATAATAGTACAAAACAAGTGAATCACCTAATGCTGAAATCAAATCAACTGTAACAATTTCAAAACCATAAAAATTTCAATATTTGAGGTAAGTTGGATTTTACTTATACACATGTCAGATACTCCTGAGCACAACTTATTACCAACTAAATATTCCTTTCTATACTAGTCTATTGGATCCAAATATTAAGGTAAAATAGAAAAGAAAAATCCTATGATACCACTTTGTAATGTCTCAGATCTGGGTACCACCCAAAGGTGCCCCATACCCGGTTGGTCACATGACCTCAAGCGCATCTCCCCAACTTCCAAAGGATACTGACTAGCAGTGAGGAAAAAGGTCTGATAATGGGGAAACTATGCCCTAATTGGAAGAGTATACACAATGAAAAACAAATAGTAAATAGTAGCACAAGCAGTAATACCAAACACAATACTCAATAGAAGACTGAAGATAAATCCAACAGAATCCACAATATATATATATTTGTATGATGCATGGAATATGTATCTAATAAAATAGCCAAACAAGTCATAATTTTGAAAAACAATATAGAAACCAAAGCATAAAAGAAACATTAAACTCCAGAAGCATCACAAGCCTCATCTTGGTCCCATGATCTCTAGCTCCTACAATAATCAAGTACCTGATGAAGAAGGGAGCTAGCCCTTATCTACACCTATAACCATATAATCTGTTTGGGTCCAAAACATGACCAAAACAAGATGTGATACGAAACCTAGTAGAAAACCACCAAAATATCCATGCCTGACTATCATTGAATATATATAACAGGTAATATGAAAAAATGAAGCAAATAACTAGGAAGTACTCAAAAGTAAACAATCCTACAATTCTAAATTACATTCATTTAAATTTATTATTCAATATGTGGAATCATGTAAACCTTGTGATATAGCCTAATCTCTATATCCCCATGTGCAATAGTAACAAAATAGACATCTCATAAGACCATCTAAACAATCAAGTAATACTGAGTCCAAGCTTGTGCTTTGGCTTGGAAGACTCATCAAAATCATTCAATTATTCACAAAAAACCCTCTGGGAAATCTCTCATGGTCTAAATGCTATGGTCCCACATAGTATAGATCAATTAAAAATGACCTCCTGGGTATCTCTCATGGTCAATACCCTTGAGTCAACATAGAATCAATAATTTATAAATGACCTCTTGGGTAGCTCTCATGGTCAATAAAACTGGGTCTACATAGCATCAATAATTTATAAAAGACCTATTGGGTAGCTCTCATTGTCAATACCCCTGGGTAAACATCTACACCAAGGCTCTCATAGTCCTGTGTAAATAATATGAAAAACCCCAAATTTTTCTTGGTCCAAGGCTCTCACGGTCCATTGGAAACATAGCGCGCATAACATATCAAATCAACTCATGTAATCTATAACTACTACATGGATAACATTCACAATGCATATCATAGTAATTTCACATAATCAAACTCCATCCTAAGCAATTCAAGGCATGGAAAAAAAGCTACGCCTCATAGGCAAGCTAGACCAAATAGCCATAAACAGTCAAACAAAGGAAACACACCCACAAGGTGTACCATAAAAAAGGTATTTAACCTTACACATATGCAACTAGCCTTTACCAAACAATCAAACCATAATAGGTAATAAACATGGTTTAATTTCAAAACACGCAATACCCAAAACATGGGTATCTGAAACTTTTAGCATATATAATCCAAAGATGAACAACGAAATGCACAAACCACCTACCTAGATGTCTCACGATTGATATAATTGAATGTCGGCCCTTGAATCATCCTAGATCGGGGTAGATCTACAAAATGATGAAAAACTCTCAACCTTGAATAACTCATGAGAGAGGAAAAATCAGTAAGAAAGGCTCTAGGGGTTTTCATAACTCATTGTAGGGATTCCAATGCACCTAATGACGTCTCAATTGGAGATCGAATGGAGAATCGATAGGGGTTCGAAGTTTACCGGCTGTTCCATCGCTCTCCTATATGAACCACATGAAAAAGAAGAGAGTTATAGACATAAGACACAACCCCTCTTCTATATATTAATTAAAAAGAAAACTACATGGAATGTTCTATAAATGTACACATCATGTAGTAGCCTTAACCAGCCCCCGACTTAAGTGATCTTCCAGGTCATCACACAGCCATGTACTCATCCATTACATAGCCAATACACGACTATATGCGGTAAATAGGTATATGGTGTGTACTCAGAAGTACATGGCATGTACTTAGAAAGAAAACTCCATTTCTTCCTTTTCCTAAAAAACAACCCAAAATCAAGATCTATACCTGAAATGAAGATCCAAGTTTTTACAATATGAATGAATGATCGTTGCACCTCCATTTCTTAGTAAAATGATCCGAAATCAGAGATCCTACCTCATGACAACCTAGAGGTGGTGCGATGATGACGCAAGAAGATGGATAGATGTATTTTGAGAGATAATGTTCTTCGAGTGACTTTCAAACAGATGATTGGAATCAGTTTTTTAAGTCGATCGGAGGCCTGAAACCCACTGATTCAGTGTTGCCATGACAAGATGACCCCGAATATTTAGTTTTGAGGAAAATAGATCATCAGACCAAACACCAGAGAATCAAATGAGGTATGAAGAGAAAGAACCATTGTTCTAGAAAATACAGATGAACACAACATGTATCTCAGAATACACAATGTGTGGGACCCATTCAATGCCGACTAGAGTTTCAGGTAGCATAGAAGTTTCACACAACATACGAAATATATCACACGACATGTGATCCCTTTGCGAAGGCTCAGTGTGTATATCAAGATTTACACATACATGGGGTGGAGTACATGTCTTGCCTATATGGTTTATACCCCACCACATGGCCAGACCCAGATCAGATGCATGGGTTACCCTTTGTACTGGTACATGGGTTGGCGAACACGGGTTTCCACTATGTATTGGCACATGACCTGAGTACAAGGGTGGACCCTGAACAGTAGTACATGATGTGTGAGACTTTCTATATGATGTGTATACCTGTTTTAAATGGCATGTTCTAATGAAATAGGCTGTTGAACACGTGCAGTACCTGGGTTCAAGGGACACGATGTGTGACCCTACTACACATTGTGTACTCATTCTTACATGGATTGAATCTCTTGTCCACTATATTTCAGAAATTTTTTGTCAGGGTTGGTGCCCTAGGTTAGTTAGTATCATTTTCTATTAATAGGAGTATGGTCCCTTCAGTATGATTTTACTAGATATAGTTAGGAATCCCTTCTGAGAGGCCTAGAGTAAGATCCTATATCCATTCTTGTTCCCTAAGTAAAGTCTTGGTATCAGCGCAACCAATCCTATTGAACATAGATCCTCTATTTAGTAGGTGAATCTGGATGAGTCATGGTATCACCCCATGGCCCTAGTAGTGATCCTCATATGTGTATCATGATCTTCCCCACTCATAGTGTGAGTTCTCCTGGAGCGAGTGTATCATATCTCTCTTTAGATCTATCATTGTATCTCTCTCATAACGGTTCCTAATGAAACATAATTATCATATGGACATAATCAATGTTATAAGACTCAAGAGTGTGTGCTCCTAGATGAGTTGCTTTGTGGAATCTTAATACTGAATCTCTAACATTGGTATGTTGTATTTGTGACTTACCTCTAGACTATGGGTTGAGATTTGAGTATATATGGATATGTTATTATTATATATACTGTAGACATATACTATGTAGATTTGAATTTAACCTTACTTTGTGTATTGTTTTTTGGTTTTGGGATGTCCTACTAATTATTTTTATACTCACCCATACACGGAATTTTCCAGTACATGTCATGTCTTGTGTAGATGAGGGAAATTGACTGTAATTCCCAAAAAACTTTTATTAATACGGGAACGATAGTTACACCAAGTTCTTCCTTTCACAAAACTTAGCTAGATTCATGAATATCATTGTATAAACATGACTTTTGTAACTTTAAATATCAAAAAATAATCTCCTTTTTCTACTTTATAAAACATATTTGTCTGATAGAAATATAATTATAATTGGATAAACATTTATTATCACACTTTATTAGATCACTCCAGTCCATAAGGGTTCGTATATTCAACTTAGTCTGTTTGAATATGTCCATTACCATTTAAAAGTAAGACTGAATAATGTTAATTGATTTATGATTAAAAATAAAATACAACACTGGATTAATCCTTCTTCCTTCACTATCTTCTTCTTAAAATAACACCTAAAAGCTTATTGGTCTCAATAGAATTTGTGGATGAAAAGAGTAATTCAAATGTGAAAAAATCATAATCTCATTCATGGAGTGACTTCACAAAGGAAATATGTTTGAAACAACTAGGAAAATGGGTTAAGAAGTGAGACTATTCCATGGTGAGTAGATATAAAAAAACCTAGGAAAGGTGAGGTCCTCCTCTATCCCATGCATGAGGTTTGAATATTTTGATAGGGAGATAATATTAACATTAAATGATATATATACATGAGATAAAGTCAATTCAAACATGAGATCCATGGCCAAAAAATTAGAGAATATTGAGGAAGGATAAGAGGATATTCATGTTATATCTCTATAAGGACTTCATCTATAAATAGAAGGGCCACTGTGCACACATTAAACAATCTTGGGAATTGGAAGAAGTGATGTTGTTGAAAGAGTCATAATATTTTGCATAGTATAAAATTTTTATTTTCCTAACCTCTCATGTAGCCATGAGAGGGAAGATTTTATGGTTCCAAAGGTTTTTCATATAAATGGGGATTTATTTATAAAGTAAGTTTTTTTATTTCATGTAGGGTTCCCGCCCCTGTGATTAAAATTTTATCACTACCTCTTATTTCTCTTTTTATGATCATTGTAGGAGAGGGGTGATAGAGTGGATTTAATTGATTTTGTTTAATAAATCATTAACAATATCATTTAATGTCAGAATATATTTTTAAGTGTGAGTTCTAGAGTATATATTTCCTCCATAACCATTAGGTTAGTTCTCTCTCTAAGTTTAAACATGGTTTCAGGATACCCACCTATAGGTGATCCAAAGGACCATTATCATTGATAAAAGGTGAAATAGAGTGTGGAGGGTATATACTATGACCATTAGAGTTACCAAGGGAAAATACTGATAACTTCATGAACACCATCATCTTTAGTTTCTATACCTTGATATTTCTTGAAGCTAAGCTTACAAATTCCTCATACAATCTCCCCTCATCACAACTTATTTTAGGTTAGTGTAGTTAATTTTTTTATATTAGTAATTTTAGGTATTGATATTTAAATAAATTTATTCTTTACCACATCCCTTGGGTCATACATAGAACTCACCAATACTAAACTAATTTTGGGTTGTCGAAGTTTGTGTAGATTTGTGTTCCTTTAAATTATAAACTGACTAAGCCCATTGGGAAGTACTGAGGAGTTTCTATCTTTTCCATCTAAAATAATTGATAATTTCACATAGACCATTATCAATATATTTAATCTAAGTAATAACTTTTAACAATACTAATAATATCATTATATCTAATGACATGAGATTTTTTAAATATCATTTATTAAATAAATAAATTATCATTAATTTAATTTATATTGAATAAAAATTTTCACTTTCTTTAGGCCTATAACTCAAACAATTAATCCTATCATGAATTTTAGCATACCCCAAATAATAAAATAGTTATTCAAATAAAATATTTTGATGCATAAATAAATATTATATTCACTAAACTCCTGAATAAATATTTATTTTAATATTTACATAACCAAATTAATATTTATATATTGATCTATTCAATAAAATAGTGAATGAATAAATATTTATTTATTAACTTGTGAATAATAAAACAGAGATAAAATTGAACCCATATATTATAAACTTGAATATCTCTTGATTGAATATCTACACAATCAATTTTACTTGAATAATTATAATTCCATATTAAATTAAATTGAATTTAATGATATTCTTGATATACTTAGTGTGTGACCTTGTAGTCCTATTTCTCACTAGAATTTGATAAACTTACCTAAAGTCTAATATTAGCATCTAGAAACACATAAAGGCATCCATAAATAAAGAAATTAATGTCTTAATGAAAAAACTTCCTATAAATTATATTGTGTAATATAATCCATTTGACAACTGTTATATCATCAAGTATGATACATAATCATTCCATAACCCTATATTCTTGATTTATCTTTCTTTGAATTTCTGAAATAAACTCATTGATGAACTTCCATGGCCATGGATTTAATAAAAAAAGTTTATCTCAATCAAAGAACCATAGATATCTTCTTCCATTAATTTTCAAGGCACAAATCATTTATTTATCTATTTAAGTAATTCCATATCACTTATAATGCACTAGATGTATGATACTTGTATATGAGCATAAGTTTTAATAGATTCCATCTATACACCAATACATGTGATTCATGATAAAAATTGATAATAATATCAAGTATAAGGACTAATAAACATGCTCATAGATATGTATCTAAAGGCACATACACATGTGGAATTCATATTAGTGGGTCTATCCTCATGAACTCCCTACTTTGATATCACAAAGTGTGAAATTCATGAGAATAAGTATTAGTGTATTAATATCATTCAACACTTGATATTAAAACACCATATATGTCCCACCATAAATATGTTTTCTAGACTATAAGACATATGTTTAAGAATATTCTCATAATATATATAGTTTTTCATTATAGCAGAGAATTGCTATAAACTATCGATGTGAAAAATACTCTAAGTACATTATCACATTGATGTCATATAGAAGAAAAATCATTTTTTGATAATATGTTTATTATTATTATGGTAATTTAAATAATAAAGTCAATTGGTTCTAGGGTACTGACTCTAGCACTGAGTACCCACCAAGTATCAACAGGGTACCCAGTACCCCACTGGGTACCCATCCTAGGGTAACCAACCACCCTATGAACCTCATAAATCTATCACCCTCTACTTCGGACTACCAGGTACTTAGTACTAGACTATCGGGAAATTGATATTGTCTCTCATAAAAGACAAACATCCCACACTCTATCAAACTTCTCAAATACTGACCCCTGACCTCTACTAACTCCTCTAATGACCCAAAAATACATAAATTACTCATGTATTAGAAGAAAATTATATAAATTCATACTCAGGATATGCCGGGTGTCATAATATTCCAATTATATAGAATCTGATCCCTAATATGAATCCTTGATCATCAACGATGAATAAATATAGAAGATAAACTTGTATATTATCCTTCCACTCCCATGGATTCTTTTGGAAATGAATATGCTAACACTATATGTGTGCCAGTGGTATCATATTATATTATAAGATATTTCAATTTGGTACACTATATTAACTGACCACTCCCCAAATATTGCATCAAACTCCATCATGATTTTTTTTTAATTCTGATCAAGTGAGGAAGGTAAGGATGGTTTCTATTAATATATGATACATCTAATATATCGTGCATAGAACTATATCTCTATGGAATTACTAATCATTATGAAACTTTAATGATCTTATCAACAACCTCAAACAACCCCATATATCTAGGTTCCATGTTCCCCTACCTTCAAATATAGAAGTGTCTCAATTAAGGTGACACTCTCAAGAAAACTTGATCACATTCCTTAAACTCCAGAGGATAAAATCACTGGTCAACATAAGATATCTTCTTGTAATGAGAAATTTCTAGAAATTTCTTGATCAAAAAAATGTACACCAATGTATCCTAAATCAGAGATGATCCAATTATAGCAGAGTCCCCTTCCTCTAACAAGTATATAGTTGATCAATATATCATATCACACAAAGACTCAAAAGGTGATATATAAATGGATTCATGATGACTATTTTTTTAATGTACTCTACAATAATGAGATGACTCTATGATGAACTTCCAAAATTAGGACACATGATCGATGAATTTAATCCAATACATGAATTTTATGCTCAGACTTCTTATCATTTTGGGGATGATAGGTAGTTATAAAATGAAACTATCCATCAAGTGCATTCTATAAACCCTAAGTGTGATGTAAAATTGAAATGTTGATATGAAATGAAACTTTTGGGAACATCATAAAGATGTGTTATCTATTAGATGTATAAATTAACATTATCTCAATTGAATAGGTCTCTCTGATTAGTAAGAAATGTGAAACCTTCATCAATATATTGATAATTACCTATATCACATCACTGCATCAGGGTGACCTTAATAACCCATCATAAAAACCATTATTTCACCATCACATTTCTTCTTGAGAAAAATTAGAAGTTGAAGAATACCAATGGGTCTATTATGCTCTACCTACACCTAGTGATAGGTGTTGCATCGAGTGATGAACCCCTCTATGTATTTATTCATCTCGATCCACCAATACTACTTGTGGATATTAGGATACATCTTGGTAAACCTGAAGTGAATATCACACCTTGAGGCATGAGGATCCTGTATCAAATGTTCATGAATGATCATGAGACTATAAACTAACCATAGAAATAATGAATCCCATTATTATCCTATGAAAAATTAGTGGTGACTCCTCCCATGATTACTATCCCTCATAACCCAAAAATATGAGTTAGATATCTGAATACATTTCATCCTCATAAAGAGTGTCATGGTAAAAAATTATGATATAAGGGGAACTCTTCCTTGATACTCCTAAAATTCAAGATGCATCCCAGCAAAGAGTCATGTCAACCACCCCTCGCTATACACCTCCTGCACCATATGAGCATGAATCTTCCTACTATGTACATCAACTATGATATTTATTTCCTAAGAGTATATTATATATAAAAGAAAAAAAATACAAATACCTAACCCAACTTATTTGAAAAATGTTTAGGTTAGATTATGAAAAAATTTACTTCAAGCTCTTATGGTATATATACACAAAAAAACTCTCACCTAATAAGTAGTGACTCTGACATCTCAACGTGTGTGCTACTTCCACTATCTCTAAATCACAAGTTAGATATTTATCCTCATATAACCTCAAATGCCAAGATACATAGCCAAATACATACCTCTACTATATTAGAATTTCTCCATGACTAACCCCTGATATATCTCAATATAGGGTATAACCCTTAAATGGATCAAGTAAAGTCCAAATCAGTGTAAATTTAGTCTAACCTTTATTGGTCAGGGATATCATCCACACTTCCAATCAGGATAAGTCCTAAATGAATCTAATACAGTAGAATAATCTTATCTAGAATCTATTGATCTAAAAAATATTGTTAGAATCCCCAAATTAAAAGACCAACCTTGAATTTCTTAGGGTCCATTGATATAGAAGCCTCTGATATCATGTGACCTAAAAAGTAAACTTCATTAATCCAAAATTGATACTTTGAAATCCTAATATAAATCTGATTCTTTATCAGCATTCTTAATAAAATATCTAAATTCTAATCATGATCCTCCTTTTAATATGAGAATACAAAAATATAATTAACAATTATGACCAACAAAAAATCCTGATATAGATAGAGGACCAGATTCATCAAGTCTATAAACACCATCAACACATTCATCAATATAATAACATCAAAAGACACTCATACCAAACATAATTTCTCCTAAAAGTATTATGATGAATATAAAAGGCCTCACTCATAAATAATGATAACTCAAACTCAATTCAATCTTAGATATCCACTTAACCCCCCTTAACCAGTCAAATATGCCATCCATAAGAGGAAAATGATTTCCATTGTTTATTTCCACCTGGTTTAACCTCTAGTAATTCATACACAACCATAAGTTTATATCTTCCATTTTATAAAATAACATTAGATCACCCCAAGGGGATGTGAATGGATAAATACATCCCTTAACATCAGGTTACTTTGATTGAAATTTCATCTCTCTAAGCTCTATAGGATCCATCCTGTAAAGTGGAATGGATATGGTATTTATACCTAGAATAAGATAAATCATGAATTTAACCACTCTCTGAAGTATAAACCTTGATAATTCCTCAGAAAAACATTCTAGAACTAGTAAATAATAGGAAAAAATACATCTTTAATGACTTATCATCACCCATAAAAATACTATAAAATTAGGCTATGATCATCCCTAACTACTGATGGTTATATCATGAATTTAATACCTATAATTTCCACACCCTGTCATAAATTTCACCCTCCACGAACATGAATGATACCCATTGGTGGTAGCAATGGATGTGTACTTGATATCAAATTAGCTGATCCATATTTAGGATAACATAAAATATGATCAACACTAACATAAATAAATCCCAAAGAAAATCATGTCCATTAATCACAAGGGAGTACTTGATATACTTATGAATATCCATAGATTACACCCCCTAAGGGTGTATCGATAGAAATCAACCCATACAATTACTTTATGGTCAACCCAAAATCACTAGTAAAATAAGTAGATATGTACATGTATGATTCCTCTATATCAAATAAAACAAAAGCAAGGGTATATCCCACTAAAATTGAACCTAGAATCATTAATGGACTAATGTCGTGATCAGATGGAGTCAACTTAATATTATAATCTTTGGACCCAAAACCCTATATCGTAACTCCTTCAAGGGATCTCTCCCTACTGATATTGTTTCCCCTAACCCAAATATCCTTATCCTCCTCCACGAATTGGATTTAAGGGGGTAACCTAACTACCACTTTACTGTATTACTCTTAGATATACTCCTCAACCTTATATCTACCCAGATCCATTTCCACTAGCCATCTGCGATGCACTCCTTTAAAACTATTGTACGTTCCCTATCCTCCTATATAATAGACACTTTATAGGATATTGGTGGAACTAATATTTCATAATATTAGGCCTATCACACTACAAACACTCATAAAAACCCATTACTCATGGTTAAAGAGATGAAACACTAATCTAAATACTATTTCCAATACCTCCCTATAATGAACCATCAAGTCATTTCTCCTTACTTCTTGAAGATTCACTACCAGGCTCTATAGTAGGATTCAACAACCCAAATTCCCTAAACTTATTCAAATTCCTCCCATCTTTGAGGGTTTTACTGACAAACACTAAAAATGATGTTAATAAAAAAAATATTCATATGAACCTGAACCACATACCTTATCTCATGTTTAAATAACCCACTCTGGTTGCCTTATTACTAACCAACATTGGATAAAAACACATAAGATTAATGAAATAAACCACATAATCTAAGACCGACATCTCCTTATGGGTGAGATGAATAAACCCCTAGGACGTATCCACCCTCAATGTCTTAGGTAATAAATTCTCATAGAAATAGAATAGAAAATCCTTACAGAATAATCCAATATGTTGGTTTTCCTACACCAAAACATATCACTACTACTTCAACGGTTCTTGAGGAATATATGTGATATATTTAACCCACCTTTAAGGGGGTGTATCAATATGATTAAACATATTTTTCTTAGACTCTACCCAAAACTCAATAACACGGGGTCCACACTCATAGACAAATAGACGTGGGTGATATATCTGAAACTCTTTAATCAACTCAAATACAGAAGGACTAACATTTATAGCCTTTATATCCATAGAATACATTATGTAAAGTATAATCTCTCTAATATTATCATCCATATTTGATATCGGTTCTGTAGAGGGTTCTATCTCAACAACTGATAGAGAATTCTCATCACCAACCTCTTAGCGTTATACTATTATCATGACGGTGTTTCACTATAATGCCAAATACACAACTCAAAATATATTCTATCATAATTATTGATATTATAGTTTAGGATAAGTAGTAATAGACATGTCATCCTACTACTCTATACACACACACACACACACACCTTATAATATAAGTGTCTCCACAACTTAGTCACACTTCATCCCCTTCTTGATGAATATGAACTTAATAAGGTGAGTCATATTATACGAATTACTAAAATCATATGGTATGATATGAATGAGATAAATATCATACTATATGATATATATATATACATACATACATAAATAAATCATGGGATATATTTTTTTTATATCATATTTGATGAATGGATTACAATACTTGTTTCATGGGTTACGCGCATCTGCTACAGTACTTCCCTTATGGATTATTTGGTTTCTAATCTATGAGATGTATTATTTATTGAAAGAACATCATTCATTGAAGTTTTAAATGAAGAAAATTCCAATGGGAAGTAATGTACAAGGGATATGAGATGACACCCAAGAAATTCATGATGGACGATGAACTTCATTAAATGAATATAATTGAGTATTCCTATATAAAGGAAACAATTTCCTCTTATTAGATCATTATTGGTTAAATTTTATAGCCAAAACTCTCCCCTTACTTGATCATTATTTATCCCCTGATGGTGCTATCATTCCTTCAGTGATCAAGGGACCCCAAGGAATGTTCAAGGATCCAAGGATAATGTAATCCACTCTAAGGTTGAAATCATCATTTTTTGCTTTAGTGATCATCATCAAAAAATTTTGATTGAGATAGAGACTACTATAACTATATTATAGGTACAAATTGTTGATATTTTACATGAAGGTTAATCCTTAAATCTAAATCAAGCCATATATGGGTTTTTTTTTTCTACCCATGTTCATAAGATGATCCCTTAAACCCCATCACTATTATCAAAGATTAATTCCATAAAGATTCATCATGTAAAATATACTAGTTTTTTTAAAAATAGAGATCATATAGTGTTTTGAACCGTATCGTAAAATATAATAAGTTGAAATATTCTAGATTGATTAACCATAGATTATGACTGAGTGATATCATAAAGCATGTTATAATGAAAGACTATAGTTTTTTATCTATCATAGGTTATGATATGCTATATCACAATTCATGATAAAATCAAGTTTTTTTGAAAAAAATAGGATAATAGTATAAATATGGCATCTATTGAATCATAAAATATGGTAGAAGTAATAAGATATCATATATCATATTAAAAAATAGAAAATTTAGCGTATAATTGAATTTCTTTCATAGAATATGATTGCCACAAATGGTTATTCTCACATATATTAGTCATATTTTAGGATTTATAGTAAGATTAGCAGTCATAAAATATGATATGCATAAAAAATGTTAAAAAAATGTTTTTTTGTATTTTTAATTATGGTTTATAGTTTTTTTATAAATTATTAGTGTTATTAATTATAAAATTAGTTTTTTTCATGCTTAAATAATATATGAAATGATAATATTTTTTGAAAATAAATAATGTTTTTATTTATTTTTTTTCCTTTATGGTATTCATGTTTAATTTTTTTATAGAATGTAAATATTGTCTACAATTAAATTTATAAAATGTGGTGTGAATAAATTAATTTAGCAGATGGAATAGGGATTCAAAAACCAAATTTTTAGAGGTATATATACATAGATGAATAAAAACATGAGATAATTAAGGTTTTATGATATTTAACAAGGTTAATATTAATTTGAAGTGCATTAAAAAGTGAGAATTTTAATAAAATACATAAATACTAAGCAGGAGAATCCTTTTAAAGAAAACACATGTTAAGACCTCAATCATACAGACAATTAGATTCATAATATAGTTTGGTTCCTAAGGATTATCTTATATAAGGAATGGTGTAGGTGACTATTCCTGAAGGTTAGGTAATTAAATACCATTGTGATCATTGGTAACACTTAGATGGGAAACCTAAAAATTTAGGAAACTAGATAAATAGAGTTGAGTAAATCCATTTGATGTATTTGGATAAATATTTTATCCATTCAACTATACAATAGTCATATGTGATATTTTTTTGAAATTTAACTTAACAAAATAGTTAATCTTTGACATGAATGTTATAGTTGAATCAAAACTTAGTGAAATATGGATCTTGACTCACTAGATAGATATAATGTATGGGTTAAACATTTTTAGTGAGAATACATTCATTAAAAGTCTTTGATGAAAAGATATAAAACATGATACTCACCCATAGATACATTTTTGTTGTGGAATATTTCTTATATCATGATAATCATATTGATATTCCATATATGTATGACCTATAAGATAGTAAAAAATTGGTATCTAATATTAAAAATTGCTCTCATAGAAGAAGACCGTTTTAATCATCTGAATGTGAATTTTATTGAAGTCGATTTCACCAACTCTGACTCATGGGTATTGGACATCAGTCATGCATCACACATTTGCATTAACAAACATAGACTCTAATATAGGAGGGAATTGAAAAAGGGTGAAGTAGATCTTCATGTCAGTGATGGATCAAGAGTTACTACATTAGTGGTTGACACTTATGATCTAAATTTACCAAGTGAGCTAGTCTTATAATTGGAAAACTATTAATATGTTCCTTAAAAACAAAAATTAATTTCTATATCTTATTTAGAAAAGATAATATTTTTATTCACTATTATGAACAAGAGTTGTTATATATATATGAATAAAATATTTTATGGAAATGGGAATATGAAAAATGGTTTTTATATTTTATATGTAGATAATAATCTCTATAACATTTAGAATAAAAGGGCCAGGGTTAATTCTAATTCTGACTATCTTTTATATTTTTTCCTTGGGTATATAAATGAGAAGAGCATATAAAGAATCCATAGAGATGGATTATTGTAACCATTTTATTATGAATCATCTAAGAATTTGAATCTTATTTATTAGAAAAATTGACTAAAGGAAATTTTAGTGGAAAAGTTGAAAGGGTTAGTGGACTATTGGATCTTATAAATAGTGATGTATATGGACCAATAAATACTTAAGAAAGTGGTGTTCTTAGATATTTTGTTACTTTTAATAATGAATTTAGTCGGTATAGATATTTTTTTCTAATGAGATATAGGTATAAAACTTTTGAAAAGTTAAAATAGTTTTATAATTAAGTACATAATAAATTTGGAAAAGGTATTAAAATTATACAATTATATTACTATAAATTCATTGATAATTTGAGGGATTTTATAATTATTATGTAACTCACCACCTTGAACACCATAGTGGAATGGTGTATCTCAGAGGAGGAATATTACATTATTGGACATGGATTGATCAATGATGATTTAGTGTGACCTTCCTATTTCATTTGGGGTTTATGATCTAGAGACTGTTGCATTCTTATTAAACAAAATTCCATATAACGAAGTCTTAAATACACTATATATGATATGGTATGGGAAATGAACTAGTTTTTATTTTATGAGGATTTGGGGTTAAAATGTTCTCATATGAAGATTGGACTTTGATAAAATTATCCCTAAGTAATAAAAATGATTATTTTTTGTCTATCCTAAGGAAAAAGTGGGATATTATTTCTATTATCATAATAAATACAATGTGTTTATAGATATATATGGTGTTTTATTTGTGAAGGATTTTAGGAATTGATGATTTATTGGGAGGAAAGTTTAACTTGGAGAAGTTTATAACCACCAAATAGGAGGTGATTATGTGTTGAAGGTTGATCCCATCGCACATAGATTTGTGGAAGAAGAACTAACTCAAGATTCACTAGAACCTAGAAGATCTGTTAGGGTTCATTAATGGAATGAGTGATATGGATCACTCATGGAAAATGATGATGAAGTAATGTTAATAAATGATAAAAAACCCCATATCTAGAGGCTATCAAGAGTTTTTTAGAAATGGTTTAAAGACATAGAATCTGAAATTGACTCTATGTACACTATTAATGTTTAGAACTTGGTAGATGCACTTGATAGGGTAAGATGCATAGGGTGAAAGTGGGAATCCACAAGAAAAATAACTTATATGGTAAAATGTATACCTATAAAGTAATATTGGGGGTAAAAGGTTACAAGAAAATTCATTATATTAGATATCAATAAACCTTCTTACATTTTGAAATTATAAATTTAATTAAGATATTTCTTTTCATAACATCAAAATTTGATTATGAGATATATCAAATGGATATAAAAAACACTTCCCTTAATGGTTGTTTAATCGATGAAGTTTATATGATATAATGTAAAGGTTTTAAAGTGAAAGTGAGACTATTAACTTATGAAAGATGCAATGATTCATTTATGGATAGAATCAGGATTCTCAAAGTTATAATATCTAGTTTGATAATGTCATTTTTTTTGAATTCATAAAAAATCATTGATTATTCTTATTTATAGAAGTGGATTAGTGGGAGTTCTATAGTGTTTTTTATATTGTGTGTGGATGGAAAACTATTTATCAAAAATTAAAATATATAAATTTAGTCCTTGAAGATGTGGTTAGATAAAAGTTATCAATAAAAGACATGGGTAAATCAAAACACATATTATATATTAACATCTATAGAGATAGATCTAAGTTGTTTCTTAGATTTATTCAATAAAATTACATTAAAGAAGTGTGAAAAAGGTTTAGCATATAGAACACCAAAATGGATATTGACCAGAGTTACATGGAAAAAAATTATTAAGATTTATTATATTTCTAAGAAGTTATAAAGGATGGATAGAATTCCCTATGTATCCACCATAGGTTATATCAATTATTCCATGTTGTGTACTGAACATCATATTTCCTATGTTTTAAGCATTAATTATAGATACCAATGAAATACTTGTGAGAGACCTTTAATTAATATGAATAATATATTAAATTAATTAATAAAAACTAAGGATATGTTCTTAGTATTTGTAGGTGATTATGTGATTTTTGTAAAAGTTTACACAAATGCTGTTTTTCAATTTGCTAAAGAAGATATGAAATCTCAATCTGTTTTTGTTTTTTTCCCGTATAGTTAAGATATCATTTGGAAGAGTTATAGTAAAGGCACTATAGAATCATGTACATATTTATAATATCATATATGATACAATTATAACATTTCAACACCCACTTATTAATAATTATTTATTAAAATATTCAATTTTGGGTGTTAACTGTTTTGTTTTTCATGAGGATTTGATTTGGTAGTTCCAATAATTGTACCTTGATCATGGTACATCATATTAAAATTTTTAATAATGATATAAATATCATATATATTTATTTATAATCATCCATAAAGTCATAGGTAGAAAAATTAATTACACCATTCATGGAGATGACATTCCGTATGTACGCATAAACACTATTTTCACTTTTTGACGGATGGAATGAAATAAAGTTAAATAATAATTCACATTTATGTAATAATTGTTATATATTATATATTATATATTATATATATTCATTAAATATATCCTTATTACCACCCATGTAAAGCAGAATCAAAAAAAGAATCACAATTCTTCGTGGAGGTGGTAGTCGACATGTACACTCGAGTGACATTATCATTTTCCAAAATATTGAAAGATAAGAAGCCAAACGTGATATAATAATTATAGAAGAAAAATTATGTCATAAATATATTTTATAAATATAAAACCCATTATAATAACCATCCATGAAATATGGTGTTGTAAAATGAATTATATCTCTTTGTGGAGGTGGTAGTCCACACGTACGCATGAGTGATATTTTTTACTTCCCATTTGATGAAATAGAGGGTGGATATTGGTGGCTCTATAGTCATAATAAAATTTTAATATAATGATTATACTAAAGTTATTATCTTATGATGAATAACACAGATTTATATGATTAGAAGAAGAAATTAATTGAAAGAGGTTGAGTAAGATGATTACCTTTTCTTCAATAAGGATCATTTTGATCATTTCTTAAGGACCCTAAAAATGGTATTTTTAGATAAAAAAACCTCTAAATAGTATCTAGGTAATTTTAAAATATAATTTTATAGGGGTTGGTCAAGAAATATGACTCAGAGTTGTGTAAATAAGAGAAAGTATGGGCATCCTTTTATAAGTGAGGGATAGGACACACTTGGAATTTCTTAAAACATTAAAATATAATGAAGTCATTATCAAGTAAAATGATTCCAAATAGACATATATTAAAATTTGGGATATTATAAGGTAGAAATATATCCATAAAATAGTATATATACCATTTTAATTGGAAAAATTACCCTTATCTTTAGGTTTAACCCCCCTGAAAAACCCGTTTTAACCTTAACTGCAGTAACAATTGTTTTACTATTTTTATTATTTATTATAACAAAAAATTAATTTAAACTAATTAAATAATATTAATTATTATAATTAAAATTATTAAATATATTTTTATCAAATTAAATTCATATAATTTGTATAATTTAATTTAAAATTAAACCTGGAAAACATGACAAAAAGTGATTTAAAAAAAAAGTTTTCTTAAGTATAATATGTTTTAATATCAAAATTCAACATAAAATTGATTCCAATGACCAAAATTGTTTTATAAATAATATAATTGATCTAATTATACTTTTAAAACCACTTTTAAACAAAATTTAACTTTATACATTCTTTAAATAAAAAGGTATTTTTCAATAAAAATTAGTATTTACACAATTCATCGAAAAATCAAACTTTTTAGAAAATTATCAAAATTACACTCTAAGATAACTTTTACATCATGATTTAAAAAAAATGAAGCTAATTTTTTAAAATATATTTTCTAAAATTTTTAGAAATTAATTACATTATTTTCACACAAAAATAAATAAAAACCGCTTTAGAGGAAAAATTTATTTTTAAAGCATATAATGACTTTACTAAAAACTTGCTACATATTTATAAATAAATTTTTGTTGTCTAAAACCTTTTAAAAAAGTAATTTTTATTTAAAAATGAAGTTATTCCTAGTATCTAGACAAATTTAATGGCTGATTTATAATGATATAATATATTATGATTCATTTAGACTCGAGGTTGCGTGTGTCACAAGCTATCAAAGAAATTAAATTTATTTGAAGAGAAAAATATCATAAAATATCAGGGTTTTACATTATACCCCTATTAAAATAAAAGTATACCTAAAAATTATATCACTTAGATACAAAAAATAGAGGATATATTCATTTCATCACATCATTGGGTTCCTATTTAGCTTCTTTGTATTTTTGATTCCTCCAGAGAACTTTAAATAGGTGAGCAGTATTATTCAGTGGAACTTTTTCTCTAATATCCAATATTTATACTAGTTTTTATTCCTAGGAAAGATCATTATATAGTGTTAAAACCTCATATTTTAGTACATGTGAAGGATCAGATATGTACTTCCTTAGGAGAGATACATGGAACACATCATGGACTTGAGATATGTTAGGTGCAAGCGCTAAGTGATAAGCTACCATCCCTACTCGATCAAGAATAGTGAAGGGTTCAATATAACTAGGGATCATATTTCAATTATTTTAAAATATCATAACCTTATTATTTGTATAAATTCTTAGAAATACCTACTCACCAACTTTGAATTCTATATTTGACTGATGATTTTCAGGATAACTATTCTATCAACTCTGAGCTTCCTTGATGTGTTTCCAAATGACTAACTTTCTCTAACACTTCATCACCTATCTTATGCCCCAATAATTTGTTTCACTAAATTCACCCCAACATGTTTTAATTATATACATTTTTCCATATATATATTTATATGTATTCATCAGAATGGTTGAGTGAAAAATATTTTTAAAGTAGGTTTTTTTCAATAAGAGGGTGTTAATCCAAACCACCTTTGTAATTCATAGAACTAGATCTCATTATATGATCTAAATTTATAATGGTTCTATAAAACTGAACAACTGTCTAAGGATGGTAATAATTACTGAAATAAAACTATAAATCCAATTCTTATTGAAGACTTCTCCATAACTTCAAGGTAAACCTCAAACCCCAATCAGATACAATTTAATATGATACTCCATGTAACTTTACCACTTCCTTAATGTATATTCTAGAAATATGATATAGATATAAATATTATTTGATTGAAATAAAATGTGAATACTTTGTAATGAGATCAACTACAAACCAAATAACATTATGGCCTTTAGATGTTTTGGGGTTTACAACATCAAAATACATTGTGATGTTTTCCTATTTCCATTATGGTATGGGTAATGGTTGTAACATCCCCTTAGATATCTTTCTATCAGCCATAAATTTTTGACATACCATGCACCAAGATACATACTCTTCAATATCTCTATTCATTTTGTCCCACTAGAAATATTCTTTTAGATCTCTATATTTGAACGTCTAGGATGAATAGAGAATGACGAACTATAAGTTTCATCCAACAAATCCTTATTCAATTATGGTATGGATGGAACACATACATAGTTATTAAACCTTACCATTACATAACAATTGAGGTTAAATTCAGGATCATTTCTCACCTTCTTTAACAACTCAATATCTTCTTTTTGTGTCTTTTTAATCTTTACTTGGAAAGATGGTTGAATACTCATTTGATTAAGATAGTATTTCTACCTTTCCATCAAGATTTCTAGATTCATTTTTTATAAATCTAGAAATATTATATATTTTATGATCATCATAATAGATAATCTAGCATGATCTATTTTAATAAAAGAATTATCCACCTTGTTTTCTTTCCCATGGTGGTAATGTATTGAGCAATCATAATCTTTAATCAAATACAACCATATTCTCTGGGGTATATTCAAATATTTTCAAGTGAATATTTAATTTAAAATTTTAGGATTAGTTTATATATCATGCATTTCTCTGTAAAGATAATGACTCTATATCATTAATGAAAATATTACCATAGTTAACACAGATCATGATTAGGGTAATTTTTCTCATGAACCTTAAATTTTCATGAGTCATAAGCTATCACTATATCAATCTATATGAGGATTCATCATGATCCCTTATTTTATGTATCACTAAAGTTCAAAAACCCTTCTCCACTATAGGTTAGTGTGAGCATAGGTTTATTGAATAACCTTCTCTTTAGTTCCTTGAAAATTTCTTCACATGCATCTCTCCAAAGGAAATTATCCACCTTTCAAGTTAACTTGGTGAGTGGATTAGATATCCCAGAAAAATTATCTATAATGAATTAATAATATCCAACCAAACTAATAAAACTATGGACCTTATTCACCATGGTTGTTTTGGGACAAAATTTAATAAATTTTGTATTTGATTGATCCACTGATATACCTTCACCCGAGATTATATGACCCAAAAATGAAAATAATTTAGCCAAAATTCACAATTGGTAAATTTTTCATAGAACTCATCCTTCCTTAAGGTCTTAAGTAAAATACTTAAGTAACCTTCATGCTCTTATTTTATATTATAATATATAATAATATCATAAATAAAGACTACCAAAAAGTGATCATTGTGATATCTAAAGACCCTATTCATTAAATCCAAAAAGATATAAGGGGAATTAGTAATACCAAATGGAATCACTATAAATTCATAGTGTCTATACCATATATGGATGTATATCTTGGGTATGTCTTAAATTGTAACCCTTAACTGATAGTATCCATATCAAAGATCAATCTTGGAAAAACTTTGAGCTCCTCATAATTGAACGAAAATCATCAATACAGGGCAGAGGATGATTGTTCTTGATAGTTATCTTGTTAAGTTCCTAGTAATAAACGAATGGTCACATTGATCCATATGGGGTATTTAAAACAGCTGTAACACCATGTATGAGTTCTAATAAAAACTCAACTTCATGATTTCGAGTAATACTGGATAACTCTTTTGGGAATACGTCAAAGAATTACCATGCAATAGGAATATATTTGATCTTGAGTTTCTCCCCAACTATATAAGATAAGTACCACTTTTTAATAGGAATCAAGACCCATATAATGGATGTGATTTCCATCATAAGTTCATATTTATCATCACACTAATAGATTATCATAGGTTATTTTGGAATATGAAATGTGATTTCCCTTCCTCAGAAATTGATTTGGGATTTATGTAAATAAAGAGAATTGATACCCAGAATAACATCGAATTTAACTCGAGGGAGAATAAAGATATTTAGAGGAATCACATTAAAACAAATTAAATAAAAAAAGAATCATAAAATTGATATTTGATCATCTTACCATTAGGAATTTTCATCACTAAATAACTACTTAATCATTGAGGATGTTAATTAAAATTATGATACAAAAATAATTTCATAAGACAATGATCAAATTAGATACTTCAATATTTGAGCATGTATATCACCACCTCAAACTCATTGTTTTATCTTAAATTGATTACTAAAACCAAAATGGTTTTCATGACCATCAAACATCATTAATTAGAGTTATCAATCATATAATATTGAAAATCATTCTTAGGATTTTTAAATCATGAAACCTTTTTTTCAGTCTATGAAACCTTAGGTTTAACCTAGGCCATTCATGGTCATAATCTATTCAAATACTTCATAATGTTTCTTAAAGAAAATGTGAATTAAATTAAGCATATCCCCAAGTAGTGTCAAACCAGGTTCATAGTAAGGACACACTCACCATGCATCATAATGATGGTCGAGATATACTCGACCAACTCTTTTTGGGGTTATTACCCCCAGATGAATCTATTCCAAAACCATGTCCACTGATATTATCCAGATAGAGATGTTTTTATTTGAAAACCACACTTATTTATTTACCACAAATTGGAATATTCTCTTATACATAGTATTATCCTAAAGGTTCTCACTAAAGTTTTCTCATCATAGTTTCCAATGGTAACTAACTACTACTATGATACGAACTATAGTGACCCATACTTTTCATACATAGATATTACATCTTAATAGATGAATATTCATTACATAACATTACGATACATTCTAGAATAATATAGGTTTAGTGTGTTTGGAAAACTACTGGTTTATAATAGATCTATATCATCTCCAAATAATTTATTTATAACCAAAACCCTTCTGAACATATCATACTTAAAACCTTTCTTCATAACCCAGGGAAAGGAAACATATGAAAGGGTGAGCTTAGATTATTAGTAAAGGTAAAAGAGAGATATATAAATGATCAAATAAAAATAATATAATCACCAGGGTATGATAACATGAGCTTAACTTTTTAAAACCATACCCTTCAAATCATAGATCATAATCACGAGTCATGGAATAAATCTTGGCAATTCATAAGACATGAATCATAAATGAATCAAAGAATATGATCCATGAGAGAATAAAATTGGAATAAGACATAAGTTTTTGATATAAAAATAGTTATATAAATTATTTCTTTAGTTAAGGATCACTACCAAGACAATCATAGTGGAATGGGTTCACTCCCCATTCTATTGTATCATTAGTCAAGGATCACTCAACTGGGTTCACTCCCCATTACAAACCTTACTATCTCATGAGATATCAATATTGAATCACTTAATTAGAGGGATATATAATTATAGACCCACTGATCTCATAATCAAAATTATTTATATGTGTTCCATAAGATAATAAATAATTCATTATTTATCATAACTCATGTAAATGAGTAGGGTTTCATAAATATTTCAAAATTTCATCATAAAATAACCTATGAAAAATAAATTGGTATAAAAAAAATCTCATAATAATAATAAACCACAAGTAGAGATAATAAGGATGTTATCATTGGATCATATACATAGTAAATCATAAGTAACATCAAAGGATGACATCTTAGATAAAAATTACTTTAAAAGATCACATAGAATATTTATTGAGGAAAATACCCTTATCACTTTGAAATGAATTATTTAAAATCTAAAAACTTTCAAAATATTATGGAAAATAGTTTATTTGAAAATAACCCTGTAAATTTTTAAATAAATCTTCAAATCATTTAACAATCATTATGGTGGAAAATTATATTCATTTTTTATATCTTAAAATAAATATTCCATTAACATTTTTTGATAAAAAGTAAAATATACCTCATTATAAAAATAAAAAGAAGAATACTTTTGAACCGTTTTTTAAAAGTAAAACATAGGAAAAAATAATATTCTTGAAAACATTTTCCAAAAGCATGGATTTGGAAGGAAAAAAATTTCAACCAAAAAGAGAGGTAGTCGGGTTTCCCTAAAAACATTATTTAGGTATATTGATTTATTAAAGAGAGTAAAATAAAATGAAAACATGTAATATATTAAAATAACCTAAGTATAATAAAATTCATAGGATTTTTGAGATATAAGTCATAAAATTACATCATAGAAAACATAATCATAAACAATCCTGACAAATAATTATATTATAACATAAATCCATTACCACTCTGGTAAATTTAAAATAAAAATCTCATGAAAGAGAGAAACTTATATGGATATGTATATATTCATAATTTTCATGAGAATCATCATAAAATACATTAAGTTTTAGTTTATATACTACAAAAAATAAATAAATGTTGAATATGGCATGTGTCTCACATAAATATACATGAGACGAAAATCCATTACCATAAGTTCATCTTGCTTTGAATGCACTCTAAAATCATACATAAAAATTTAATTTTATTATTAATATATAAAATAACTATAATTTTTGATAATATCATATATTATACACATATAATATCTCAAAACCCATTTATTAATAATTCCTTATTAAAATTGTCATTTTCAGGTGTTAACTGTTTCATTTTTCATGAGAATTTCAGTTCAGTGGCTCTTGTACTTCTACTTTGATCATAGTAAAATTATCTAAATAATATTAATAATGATATAAATATGATATATATTCTTTATATATTTATTTATAGTCATCCATAAAAGTTATAAGTAGTGAAATAAATTACACCGTTCATAGAGACAATAGGGTGTACGTCTGCATGAACACAGTTTTAACTTTTTGACATATAGAAAGAAATAAAGTTAAATATAATTAAATTTTTTAGAATCATTATTATATAATATACATCATATATATTCATTACATATATCCTTATTATCATCTATGTAAATTGGAATTGGAAAAAAATCACATAACTTCGTGGAGGTGGTAGTCCACACGTACACCCAAACGATGTTATCATTTTCCAATGATTTGGAAGGTAAGAATGAAGATATGATATTATAATTATTGAATAATAATTATGTCATAAATATAATTTATAAAAATTTAACCTATAATAATAACCATCTATTAAATATGGTGATGGAAAATGAATTGTATCGCTACGTAGAGGCGGTAGTCCACACATATGCACAAGCAATACTTTTACTTCCCAATTGATGGAATAGAGGGTGAAAATTGGTGGTTACATAATCATAATAAAATTTTAGTATATTTGGAGAAATTAAGATATTATTTTATGATTAATACCATATATTTAAATGAGGTATAATAAGAAATAAATTGAAAGAGGTCAGGTAAGATGACTACCTCTTCTTCAATAGGCCTCCTTTAGATCCTTTCTTAAGGACCCATGGTATGGTCTTTTAAGAATAAAATCACCTATAATTAATGTATAGTGATATTTAAAAAATAATATTTTAGTTTTTTGTCATGATATATGGATCAAAGGGGTTTAAATAAGATAAAGGAGGGGTATCCTTTTATATGCGGGGGAGATGACACACTTAAAATTTCTTAAATGATTAAAATATAATAAATTCATTATTAAGAAAAAAATCATCCAAATAGCCAGGTATTCGAATATGGGATAGGATAAGGTACAAATATTTCATAAAATTATATTTATACAAGTTTAATTGGTGAAAATACCCTTATCTTTTGTTTTAACCCTAATATACCTGTTTTAACCTTAACCACGATAACAAATATTTTATTGTTTTCACTATTCATAATGACCATACATTTAGTTAAAATTATTAATTAATATAAATTATGATAATTAAAAATATAGAATAAATTTTATCAAATTAAATTCATATAAGTGGCATATTTTAATTTAAAATTAAATCTTCAAAAAGTGACAAAAAATTGTTTTCCAAAAAAAAGTTATCTTAAATATAAAATATTTTTATATCAAAATTAAACATAAAATTGATTATAATGAAATAAATTGTATCATTAATAATATAATTGAACCAATTATACCTTTTATAACCATTTTAAAACTAAATTTAACTTTTTAAATTATTTTAAATGAAAAGATAGTTTTTAATAGATATCTATATTTTTCACTATTCATCAAAAAATCAATATTTTTAGAAAATTATCAAAATTTCACTCTATGATAATTTTAACACGATGATTTAAAAAATAAATTTCATTTTTTCAAATAAAGTTTTTAATATGCGTTGAAATTAATCATACCATTTTATTTCAAAAACCAATAAAAACCATTGTTGAGGGAAAATGTATTTTTGAAGCATATAATGACTACTAAAAATTGAGTACATATTTATTAATATATTTTACTTATCTAATAAATTTAGACATATTTTTTTTCAAATTTTTTTTATTAATATTCACTCCTCCAATTTAATGATTAGGTTATAATGGCATGCTATATTACAATTCATTTAGACTCGATGTTGCGTGTATAAAAAACTATCGAAGTAATTAAATTTATTTTAAGAGAAACATATCATAAAATATTAGGGTGTTATAATATGATTATTTACTAGATGAATTAAATGTGATTTATTCATTGACCATGTCATCATTTTTTGATGAATCAAGAAAGTATGATATGGACTATACTAGATTAACTTTGTTTTATGTCTTGTGGTCACTCTATTTCATTGGAAAATGGATTATATAGGTATACATACGATGCATATGATACATATTGTGGTTTATATATTTTTATTTATATTTTTATGTTTTATAAAGATCATACCAAACCCATTAGTAGCTTGAGTATCATTTATGCTTTTCTAGATGTTTCTCTTTACTTAAAACTATGAAATGGGGATTTCATATTTGTTTTCAACACTATCAAGGCCCATAGGGTCTCACAATTAATATTTTGGATAAGTATTTAGTTTTATACAAATTTTTTTGTTCCAAAATGAAGAGTGTATGTTAAACTATATCCAATAGAGTTTTATATGGATTCACAAAGAGTTTTTAAGTTTTTCATAAATTCCTTATAGGATTTTAGTGAAAGTGACAGATTAATGGATATGGACTAAAATAAGAGATTAATATATTATACCTTAATAGAATCGTATCTTAAAAATAACCCTAATAATATGGTAATATATTTATATACTGGGAAACCTAATCCAAAACTATGGAAACTTATGAACAAGATCCATACACAATTAGGAGTGTTGAGTCAAGTTTGAGAAATGGTAAGCAAGGCAACCTCATTTATGGAAACTTCCCGATCAAGAAGGGGAGAAAAAACAAGGCCTCAAAAAAAAATACTATAGCTTATCTAAAACCATGGTTACCAAATACTTAGTTAAATCAAATAAGTCTAGAGAAGATCCTCATTTGGGTGAATCAACATTTGAAACAAATGGTACTTAGAAACATGGAAAGTCTAAAAACAAATTTTCCAATCCCAGTGATAAGGCTGAAGCATAACAAGGTGGTAGGAGTATGGATATATAACTTTTATTGTAATATCAACTTGTTAGGGATTCCCCTCAGACCCCAAGATGTCCTCAAAAGGTAGAGTTCTAATGGGTGCAGATAAGGAAAAAGTTGAAAGCCCAATAGTCGTGGAGATTATCCTCCACTCTAAAGAAGAGATGATGGAGGAGTCTTTATTGATCAATATCTCAAAGGTGGATGCCCATAAAATGTTTTAAAGAAAAGTCAATTTTACTAAAGAAAAATAAAATTAGATTGATAAAAAGAATCATATTTTGGTATGTGGATTCAGCAAGGGGAAAACGATCTTGGAGGAACACATGTAGACCTGGGCCATGACGACCTTCCATTTAGAGGAGATTATAAAAGATTATATGGAATTGAAGGAAACATACATTGAATGACATCTTTATCAGGTAAACCATTCAAATTTTATTATTTATTTTGTAATGACCTGGTTATATTGATTGAGGTTTGATGTTTTGTATCTATGACCTTTTTGGTTTCCCACTTTTCCTTAAAAGTGATTTTTGAAATAAAAATACTTAATTAGTAGTAAATATATGAATAAAATTCATATCTTAACATACGATATATATATATATAATTTAAAGGTAGCATTATATGCTTTGGTTTCTTATATTATATAAAACTATTGACTATGATATGCAATACATGGGATCCATGCATCTACAATGCTACCTCCCACATGGTTTCTTTAGTTTCTAATCCATGAGATGGATTATTTATATCAAGAAAATCTTTCATTAATGTTTCTACTAATAGGTAGTAATGCACTAGTTCCATGAGATAGCACCCAATATGTTCAAGGTGGTTGATGCTATTCATTAAATGAAGAGCATTGATGATGATGATATAAAAGGAAGTGTCCCCTATTATTTGTGTAATATTTGGTGAATTACATAGCCAAACCTCTTTTCTTCCTTGATTAATGTTTCTCACTAGTTGAAGGTGCTAGTAATCCTTAGGTAATAAAAGTGTTGAGAGTTCTATACAAAATCAACACATCATAAGTTCACAAATGGAAGATTAGAATGATAAGAATAGATTTCTAGAAGGCATCCTTCCATTATCATACCAAAATCATGAATAACTTTCTTCACTCTAATCATCGCATTGAATTACACTTACTCAATACTATTTAAACAAACTTATAAAAACATTCAACACAATAATTAAAAGGGAAATAAATCAAGTAAAAATATACAACAAGTTTTATGTGGTTAAAATTTTCATTCTACATCCATAGGGAATGCAATAGAAAATTGTTATTTCATGGAAAACACAACTATTAAAACCACAAGTAACTAGGCATCTATATAGATCATTAACACAATTAAATCCACAAAACCTCAAAAAAATGCTCCAGTCCCCTTAATATAGAGGCTCACACTTGGTAATAAAGTTACACAAACTTCCAAATTTTTTGAGAGTCTACTCATTAGACTATGAAACTTTCGATCCCCTGTATCTTTCCTCAAACTCACCACCAATAATTATAAAGATAAAAGTGTTCCCCACACTTCACTCTTTTACAACAATGTTCATTCAATGAATGATTAATATATAGAATCTTATTTCTTATAGTGATCACAAACCTAATAAACTTCTAGTGATATTACCATCATGTTGAAACCATAATAAATTAATAATTTATGGAAACCTCATTTCCATCAAGATGAAATATGACATTGATACTTTAACCAGAAAAAAAAGAGTTCCTCGAAGTTTATCCATATGGAGAACATACTTATGCACTTGAATAGTATTTATAATCCCAACATGAGGGTCCCAAAAAAATATTATGGGATATAAGGTATACGTAATCCCCTCATAGTTAATAAGATTTATTTACTACTTCGATGATCATTATTAATCTTTCTCCATCGATATGGAGGACACTACAACTTCATTACATGTATGGATTTTTCTTTATATTTTCTATTCAAGTTAACCCTTAAATAATGATCATAACATATATGGTTTTATTTATACTTCTTAAGTTCATAGGATGATCCCTTAAAACCCATCACTTCCACACACCCTCAAAGTAAAAATTCATAATAAATTCACTTAACTAGTAATTAATTAATAGTAATATAGAAATAACCATGGATTAAATTAATTCATATACTATAATAAAGTTATTTAGAGTAAAAAAATTATAATTTTTTGAAGAAAATTTAAATAATTGAACCCTATATCATAATTAAGGTGCTCAATCACAAGTTTGAAAAATAAATTTCTTGTGAATCATATGTGTTGAATGTGATACATGAAAACAGACTATATTTCCACCTTATCCAAGAGTAAAACCATAAAATATAAATTAAACATCATATTTCTTTGAAAATATAAAATTATGAGATAAAAAACCAAAAGTAATAATTATTCCCTTGGTATCCTAGACTTTACTGATACATGGGATAAATAATGTTTGGTATAAATTCCACACAATATTTTTACCACATTCTATATCCTATCCACTATATTGTAAATAAAAAATTAAAGAAACAAGGATTTGATACCACCTTTTAGAATCCTTAACCTAATTCACCTCTAGTGTGATCAAACCAAAGAATTACATACCTCAAGAACACCTCCCCATATACTATAAATTTTTGAAAAATAGTGAGGGTCTGATAACATCACATGGGTAGACTATACCCTATATATTAGGTAACCCTAAAGAACAATGTAAGAAATGTCAATTACCAATCATTATAATATAATAATAACATAAATATAAAAACAACAACTTAGTGAAAACCATAAGTCAATAGCCTTTCACATACTAGAAAAAAATTAAGTATCATAAATTCACATGATTCATATGGATATTAACAAGATCTACCATTTGTAGATCATATACAATATGGTCCCTTGGTAAACAAAAGACTATAGGTGACAAAACAACTAGACCTAAGTCACTTTTTAATCCTGCCACCCTAACTCAAATCCAATATCTCTAGCTCACCCATCTATAACTGGTCCCTTTCCCTTACCTATTTCATGACCAAAATATATAATTGGGTATAAAGGTGGCCAAGTAGGGTTTGAGTATAACTCAGTAGGCCGCTACTAACAGTTCCCCAAACCAAATGCAAAATATATAAGTGCATGTTGATATAGAATGAAAATAAAAATAATACATCAAAATTAACACTTGTAGTATCCTTAAGTTCCATAATGACACCTAGGATTAACCATAACTACTTTGGTTAGTGTTGGTGTCAAGTTTGAACAAGTCACATAAAAATACCAATAGTCAACAAGATATCCACCCATAATATCAACCAACATAACTCATATATACTTATTGAAAATACACTTAAACTATGGTACCACATATATCATGGTTAGCAGTACACCCTACTAAAATTACCATAATGTAAAAGTTTGTAATTATGCCTAAATCAAATACTAATCATGTCTATGATTGACATTACACCCAACCCACATTCCAATGACCAGAGATTTTGGGTCTTTAAATTAATACTATTTTCAATAGATTTATTCACACGTGATAGAAAACTAACGAAATACCCGAATAAAATCAACAAAAAAATATTAAAAATACTTAAAAAATATAATCATTAGTAGATTAAATGGTAATAATCAATTAAAATTATCATATATAATTATTCTATTTGATTAATATTTTCACAAGGATACCTTTTGAAGAACCATTTAAAAATAAAGCTATAGTATATTACCTTAATAAATTAAATTGATCAAATTTAAAAGTTTATTATAACATGAAATATTTATATTTTTAAAACTACTATTTAAATATTAAATTATTTAGTAATTTATATGAAATAACATTAAATACACTTGAAGTTTAGGAAGCCATTTTTCAATAAAAATAAAATTTCTTCATATTTTGTATATTTATTTAAACAAATAAATAAATATTCTATAATTTTAATTTGATAAAAATAAATTCAGTTTTAAATTTATAATATCAAAATTATCTTAGGATTAATTTTTTGTATTTTTATACAAAGATTGATTTTTAGGTGAAGAGTGAAAAATACTATTTTTACAAATAACATGACTTTTATAACATTATTAGACAATAAGTGTTAATTGAAAATTTATGAAAAATTTTAATAGTACTAAATATTTATTTTATAAGTGAATTTTTTTTAATCTATAAACCCATATTTTATTTTTTAGAATTTAAGTTATAATTTTTCAACAAATTGTTTCTAATACATCATACACTTATTGTATTAAAATTAATTTTATCACTTTTAAAATTTTTATAAAAAACTGATTTCAAATTTTAAATCCTTACTTATAAATTATATAATAAGGAACATTTTATTTTTTAGCATAAATGATAAATTACCTTGGTAAAATCTAGTTACCGTAGTGAAAAATAAAATGGTAAAAAAGAGTAACTTTAGAGGTAAAGGGATTAACATATTTAAATCATGTTTATAATTGAATTACAGTGGTATAGATCATTATATTCTCTTAACCGCTCCATTATTTTTCAATTTTTGAGTCACTTTTCTTGAGAGTGACTTCCCATTATTGAAATGTTTGGGTATTTATAAAAATGTCATTTTTTTCACTTACAAATGGGGAACTCCTCTCCTTAGTTCCCCTCACACAATGACATTTTATGTTTAGACCAAACTAAAACCAAGACTTCCAAAAACACTTATATACATATTAAGTAGGTTTTTTTATTCTCAAAATATAATTCCTCAAATGTTTAACCCCCTTCACATAGGAGATTATCCAAGAAGAGAGGTACATGTTCCAAATCTATCTATCTTTTTTTTTCTAATTATTTATGTAAATTTCTTACACCTATTTTTTCTCACCATATTAAAATGATAAAATAAGTATAATTATTGTACTGTTATGTTATTACAATTATTTTGTAAGTATTAACCACCCCCATTTTCTATTAATAATAACAAAAAGGTAAATTGTGGGTCCTGTGAACTACCGCCTCCACAATGCAATGTGTTTCATTTTACCCCACCACCATAAAAGTTAGGTAATAATAGGGAATTTATTTTATAATTATGAGGTTTATAAAAAATTATATATTCTAAAATGATAAACCATATTTCTCCTTTTCCCTATTATGTGGAAAATGAAATCATCATCTATGCATATGTGTGGATTACCGCCTCCGGGTAATGATTAATTTATATTTTTCATTTCATCACCAAATTAAATGGATGTTAATGGGAATGGTTTTAAAAGGATAAATATGATTTTTATTATATTAATAATTTTCTTGTAATTAAAATTGAACAATCCTCTAAATGATATGAATGGTAAACAATCAACCGTTTTAAACTAGGGAACTAGAAGGAAAATAATTTATTCATACTATGATTTTTTTGTATCCATAAATTATTCTCCTAATTATTTATAATTATAATAAATCACACTAATTAACACTAAATTTTATAATTATGATAATGGTATAATTATATTGTAACTTAATAAACTCATAATATTCTATTAATCATGGTATGTTCATGTTTGGGTCAGTTTGACCACCAACTTGAACAATGTTATGAAATTATATCATGGATTATTATAGAAACTTAATTAATTTTATAAAATGATATAAATATGTAAATATTGTTTTGGAAAGAATGAAACAATATTTAACTCATTAATTAATAAAACACCCTTTATAGTATAAGAAACACTGAAAAATGTTTGTTGACGATTTTATCTTCTAAGATAAAGACTAAATTACTTATGAAAGGAATTATAAACTTAGTATATAATTAAAATTTATCAATTATACTAAATATAATAAAAATTTATTGATGTAATTTGGTATAATAATAAATAACAACACCAATATTATGAAACTAGTTCAAAATGATCAAGATTACCCACACCCGACATTAAAAAATAGGTAATAAATAACCAATATAAATAAAGATAATAATTTTAATTGAAGATTGTAAAAGGTTATATATATGAAAAAGAATATGACATAGGTGATTAAGATATTTATATTTTTTATACATGATCTTATAGTGCATTCTTTAAGTGGGGAAACAAGGTAAGGTTTTTCATCTCAATTTCTCTTTATTGAGACATGTTTTAATGTTATGCACCAACTTCTTTTCGTTATGGTCTATATATTGTCTAGGAATTTATTGTTGAGTCAATAAGGTTTTCCTTATGACTTTTACATTCCTTCTTGTTCTGAAAATCACAAACACCTTATCTTTAAGGAAATTTTTTTTTAAGGAAAATCGCTTTTATAAGGAAAACCGCTTTTATAAGGAAAATTGCTTTTATAAGGAAAGTCGCTTTTATAAGGAAGATCACTTTTGTAAGAAAAATTATCCTTATCATATTTTCATTATCTATATCCATATATTTATTAAGTATAAGAATCAGATTCATTTCTATATTTTTGGAATCGTTTAAAACTTTGATATGAAGCATTCTGTTTTAGGCTCCGAATTCTGGATGAGAACTGTAATGAAGTTCCACTCTGAATTCTGGATACGAACTCTGATAAAGTTCTACTCCGAATTCTGGATACGAACTCTCATGAAGATCAACATCAAAATCTAATGACGAATCCTGATTACGAATTCTCATTACGAATTCTGATGATGAATTCTCATTAAAAATTCTGATGACGAATTCCCATTCCGAATTTTTATTCCGAATTCACATATTAAAAAGAATCTGATCATATTTTCTTTATACACTCCAAATTTATTTAGACTCTGAATATTATTTTTTGTTAGACTCTGAACTTTCATTTTCCTTACACTTTTATAATTTGTCTACTCTTTGACATTTTTTTTACTCTCCGAACCTTCACTCCGAACTTTTGTGTTAGACTTAAAATGATGTTGTACATTCTGTTACACTTGTTCTGTTATAAAATGATGTCGTCTATTTTTTTATAAACTAACCGTTGGTTAAGTTACACGTGTACAGGTCCCTCCTATTTTTAAGGAAAATATGACCGTTTGAAAGGAGGCTGACCTTGCCTATAAATAGAAGCTCATTTGAAAGAGCACACAATGATATAGAAGTTTAACGATCTAGATACCACATGCTACTAAGGTGATTTATAGAGAGAGAAAGCTTTTCATGCGTTGTGCATACTGAACCTCTTGTTCAGTTTTTTCTTCGTGCGACTCCGAATGTTGGTGATTACATTCGAGGACTTCCGGGGATAGGAAGACAGAGGTGCCGACTACCTTGAAGTTCAAGGGCTTCCTTGCTGAGGAAGACAGAGGTTTCCAACTACCTTAAAGTTGAGGGCTTGCGGGGATAGCAAGAAGGAGATTCCAATATTCGTATCGAGGGCTTACCCTGGTGTGGGTAAGACAGACTTGCTTGAAAGTATAAATCAAGGGGCCTTTATCCAAGGTTGTTGGATACCCTTCTCTTTGGGTTAAAAGACTTATATCTGTTTACTTGTAGTTTTACTACTTGTTTCTTTCCGCTGCACATTGTATTGTAAGGAAAGTATAACTTTCATATACTTCCCTACTTGTACTCTTTTTCATTTAGATTCTACACTCTTTAAGCTATAATCTCATATTGTAATCTTTAGTTAAGTTTCAAATTCCGGATCCATATTTCCGAAACCTACTTTTGGAATCTCTTTCCAGTTTTAAGCAAGTACATAGGACTTGAAGTTTATAACTTCATTCCTTATTCCAAGTTTTCAATTGGTGTTAGAGGTGTTGTGAATTTGCTTATTTTAACTTTGTTAAACTTAGCTCTTTCCTTTGTTAAAGGAAATTTTTTAAAGTATACAATTCACCCCCCTCTTGTATATTGAGCATCTACATCATTATTTCGATCCTATATTTATTTTATAATAATTCATGATTTAATACATTTGATTCATAGATACATATGATTTTCAAGATTCTAATGATTTTTGATTCAAATATTACCAAAGTCATAAGGGTTTTGATAACCCAGTTACCTTTCATTGAGTTATACTCCCTTTTATTGAATGCTATCATTAGAAGTTGGTTCTAGTCATCCTTATGATTATATTATGTTATAAAACCATGTTATTTTCCAGTGAATTAACTTTTATATCCATGTCTTCCTTCATGACGATTTCATTTATAAAGTTTGATATTGTAAAGAATAATTCCCATACTTTGTAATGAACCTTTCATTTCCATGTCCATATTTTTCCCTTGATGCTAATGTTTTTCCTACTTATTTGGAAAGAAATTATATTTTATCTCTTATGGGATTCACATTACTCATTACCAACTTTTAAAAAATAATGTTTATCAACTATTTAAATGATGTAGGTTTCAACAAAAGTATATTTTTTTGATATAAAAGTTTTTTAATTTGAAGCTTTTATATTTTATCTTTTAACCCACATTTTCTTACACAAGGAAATATTATTTTAAGATTATTTATTTCCATAAATAATGTTTTAAATCAATATTATGAAATTTATGAAAAATATTTTGGAAAAATATTTTATTATTCCTATTTACAATCATTTTATAATGGTTCTAGAGATATTCTTTTATTAAAGTTCTATTTCCATTTTCTTCTCTATATCAGATATTACATATTTTGAAAATAATGTTTTTTAAAGGTATCATAGTGAAATTTATGAAAAGTGTATTTGAATTTATTTATTACTTCATTTCATTAACATATTTAAAGGTATTTTAAAACATAATTTTTTTCTTGATGTTTTTCTTCCATTTTCCTCTCTAACTCAAAGTGTTACAAATGATGCTTATGATTGTCCTATATATTATTTTATACCATACATTTATTTTTTTATAGATTTTTCATCTATGTTAAACATCCTTTGAATCTTGGGATTTGATTTAATGAGTCCATAAAAATTATTTATATTGATGGATTGTGTAAATTCTTTATGTTTTGGAGAAATGATCCATCATTAAATTTATCTACAATCATATTTTCCCACTTTATTTCATATATGAATATCCTATTATTAACCCATTTGATGGAAGGGTTTTCACTAAGATTCCATGTATTAAATAATTGTGAAAAAATTATTGTCTTAACCGTATACCCTTTATCTATATGGTGTAAGTACCATATAATCTATTATCTTGATTGAATGGTATTTACCTAGAGATTTAATGAATATATTTTGATACCTGTTTATTTTATATAGGTATATTATGTTTTGATTATTTATGTAATTATGAATATTTTCCTTACTTCATTCCATTTGAAAAGTATATGAAACATATTTTCCTTCCATGGGTTATTTTATGATGTGATGATTGTTTTTCAAGTTGCACACAAATTTATGGATTATGAGATGGGTGGGACCTATATCTCACTCCATTGTATTGGGTAAAGGATTATATCTAATGAGATAGAAATGTTGTGTAAATAGGTTATTGACTAGTTATGTTCACAACGTGTGAGTGTGGAGACATTTAACTATACTCACAATTTTATTTGTGAATAAGTTAGCGAGTAGTTATGTTCACAAAGGGTGAGTGTGATGGTGTTTAGCTCTACTCAAAATTTTACATGTGAATAGGTTGGTGGGTAGCCAGGTTTATAAAGATAAGAAATACTATGTTATAATTTTTCCACTTACTTTCTTACATTCCATGGATCATGTTATATGCTTCATGTTTTATTTTCTCATGCCATGGTAAAAGTGTTATCATTTAAGTTGATATGGAAATCTTTCATTCTTATGGTTAAAAATTATGGATTTATGTTCTTTTAAATCATATATTTTCCCCAATTCATGATTTCACACATGTTTATCATCTAACCATTATGGCCTTTGATATGTTATCCTAAACTGAGTGTTTGAGACGACCCCTTTATTATTATTCCATTTACCTAGGTTATAAAGAAAATAAATATGTAAGATGTTTCAATAAGGGTATACTATGAGAAGAATTTATCAAATATGTTAAATAATTATTATATAATAAGTAGTTTCTCTCACAGTGGAAAGGCAAAATGTCTACTAGTTGAAAATAAATGATTTTTGTTAGTTAATTTTTTGTATTAATTCACTAAAACTCTAAACCTAAAAGTTATTTGGAATGTATTAAAATGAAATATTTGTTATAATTCAAATATTTACCATATGATTTGGTTTTAGTGGTAATAGTTGGTATCATAATAGAGATTAGATAACTTTTGAGATTAGGATAATGTTAGTTGAGGATAAATTTGGAGTTAGAAATTTCATCAAAGGTTGATAAGTTAAGAATGATTATAATTTTCATAATATATATAACTATTTAGGTCGGTTGAAGTAATATTCATGGGATTAGGATAAGATAAATCTAGTGAAAATCCAAGGGATAAGACTATGGGTTAAGTTTGTGTATAGGATAATGATGTGGCTCTTTTTCAATACTCTTTTCCACATAATGTTTTTGTATTTTTAATATTCAAATATAATTGTCAATTGAATAATTCACAATTATTGTCAATTTTATATTTCATTGATAAAATTGTATTTTTTTTGTAAAAATTTGTATTTTATTGATTATTTTTTGTTTTTTTGAATAATTTAAATTAAATTTATTCATTCTGTTTAACATACACTTTTTGTTCCTTTCTTCTGTTTTATTTAATTTTTTAATTAACTCATTAATTCAATTATTTCTTCATTTTAATTTGTTAGTAAATAAATCTAATTTTATTTTTTATATTTTAAGTAGTTATGTTTAATATAATTCTTTGATTTTATTAATTATATTAATTAATTAATTAGTTAATTAATTTAATCAAATCGTCATTAAATTTTTATTATTTTAACAAATTATTTATTTTGAATTTCATTTTTTTATTTTTTTAAATGCTTTAACCAATTTTAATTAGAATCAATTGATTATTCATTAATTTTTTAATTAATTAGATAAATATTCATTTAATAATTTTTAAATTTTAATTTTAATTTGAACTTATTTTATAGTTTTTAGTTAATTTATTAATTTTTTGATAACTAAATTCAATGCATTTTTTGTAAATTTTTAATTTTTTTGTTTATTTTTAATTTTTTTTCTTTGATTTTTGTTGTAGGAGCCATCGCTGGAGTCACAAACCACCACCAACATTTTCAATGGTGACTCAAAGAGTCATCGCTAGAATACTTCTCCTGTTTTGACATAACTAGCCCACTTTGAGTCACCGCTAACCCGCACCTACCTCCATCTCCTCCATTTGGCAACAAAAGTTACACACACCGTTGGAAATTTCCAACAGTGGATCCTTCCACTCACCACTAGAAAATCTACCAACTGTGAGTCCTTACCAACTATTTCTTGTAAGACACACCACTAGATTCATCCATCGGTGAATCGAGACTCACTTCCAGTTTTTATTTGCCTATGCTCCCATCCCTTACTCAATATCGCTTTTCTTACCCACAACTCACCTCTTGCACTCTAATTATCTTGTCTCATCGTTCCCTCTCCACCCTCCATTCTACATTCTCATAAGTGACTCCTCCTCACTGGTGTATCTTTACAACTTCCTCAACCCACCTTCATGCCACCACATAAAAATGACGCATCACAATAATATAACTATAACAGAATCTCACAAATGCAATGACATCACCCAAAAAATCCAGTAGAATCAGTATAAAAAAATTCAATAGTAGAAGTGATTTTAACTTTAACAGATCATTGAACAAAAAATAAAATTACCTTTTTTCAACACAAATCAGATCTGGAATCACCACTTGAACTACCACTGCTCACCGGATCTATTGAGATCACCACTGACTGATCTGGTCATCTCTATTGTGAAGAAGACCACCCATTTGCACCTCACACCTCACACCCTCAGTCACTGCAAGAGCCAAGCCTACTGTTGAAAACTAAATACCCTATTGACACTATCGACCGCCGTCACTTGCCAACACTGTCGCTGAGCCCCTATGCTCAGACTACTCGAAGCACCCCCCTACGTCATCAGGGGGTCACTAAACCCCCTTATTCCTCTACTTTACTGAAGCCACCCCTCTCCCACTATCTTTAGAGCCAACCCCACCCATCCCCCTCTTTCACCACCATAACACCCCTCCCATTTTTTTGTATTTTTTATACATATTATATATAATAATAATAAAAAGTATATAATAATATATAATAATAATAATAATGGTTAAATAAATATTAATAATTTAACAATAATTTGAGGTTTATTTAAATTTAATATTATTTTAGTTTATTTACATATGTAGTAATAATATAGTTAAATATATATATATATAAAATAGTAAATATAAATTAATTATATTTTATATGTATATATAATTATACAAGTAATGATAATTATAGGTGTTTGTAAAATTTTATTTATTAATTAATTAATATTTCTATTTATATAATCAATGATTTAAATATATCTATATATATTAATAATAATAGTAACATTTTAAAGATATTTTTGACATCTTATTTTTCTTTGTTTACTAGTACGGAAAACTCGGTGATTGTGGGTGGTTTTTGAAGGTGAAACTGTTCATGGTTAAGTGCGCGGGGATACTCAGGCCATTGGAAGAGGTTGGTTATGTTCACTGGGAGTTCAACGAATCCTGGTGATGTGTACATGAAGGTATTCCATGTGGATGTAGTTACTGCCTATTTGTTAGTGTTTTTTCTATATTTGTTTTTCTGAATAAGAGGGGATCTTCTCATCTCTTATGACATGAATTCACACCCCAAGGACATGGGAACTGTCTCTAATTTCTAGAGATGGGAACCACTTCCTTCCTCCATCATTTACTTCTCTATTTTCATTTTTCGTATTAATCTCTGTAAATATCATTATTTTTCATGTTTTGTGAGTTGAATTGTGTTTTTGTTTTGAATTGTATTGTTCATTTTTCCTCTTTTAATTTCGTTTTTTGATAAAGAATATTTAGTTATGGAGAGATAATTAATGGGGCCAGATTTAGATAGTGAATTCCAATGGAACCTAGAGATTAGAAATTCATTGCAGTCATCATTATCTTATTCACCTTAGCATATTGTGACTATGAATTCTGGTGAGTGAGAGCATACCCTTGTATAGAATTGGTCTACTACTTTCTTGCCTCATTTCTCCCCTTAATGTATTAATTTCTTGAACTAAACAATCGATTTGGGTTTTGGGATTTGACAAACTCAGATAGTCCATTCTATCTTGTGACATCCATGTTAAAATCATTCAATTTAGGGATTCATTTTGTAATTTTTAATAATGATCGAGCACTGAAGAACTTTGATGTTTGCTTGTCAATTGTTTAAGTGAGAGAGGTCTGTGGTTCAAGTCATCAGTCATCCATTGAGTGAGTCATGAATTTTTGATTTAATTATTTATTAGGTCTATAAAGGGTAGTTGAGGGTGGATCGAATTGAATCCATACTTATTCTCATTGAATTTTCTTTAGTGTATTTCTGTCATTTTTATTGTTCATTTTGATTATGTTATTTGTTTTGTTTTGGACTTCTTTTCATTCGTGTGTTTTTTAATATGTTGGTATTTGGTATTTTTCACTATTTCACTTCCCCCCTGTTATTTTCATCCCTGAATTTTCTTATTTTTATTGTTTGTTATCAAAATTTTAAAACAAAAATATATTTTTAGAAATACCACCTAGTCATTTGACACTGTTTCCTTGAGAGAGACCATGAGGTTAGCCACTATACTATATCTTGGGTATTATAAATGTAATTTTGACCACCCTTGTGATAAGGAAATTATAAAATTTTGGCACCATTGTCGGGGAAGCAATGTTTTCTTGATTGGGTTTTCCATTTTTTATTCTATTTTAAAGAAAAAAACAAAAAAAACAAACAAAAAAACACTAAATAAAGAATAAAAAATGTGAAGTTTTTTCTTTTGATGATGATTTTATTGATTTCTATGATGTGAAAACAATGTATGAGGATTTGGATCTATTCTAATTTTGGATAAAAATATGACTAGTAGGAGACTTCTTAGATGCTACAAAGGCTGTACCACATCAAATAAAACAACAATATACACAAAGATTCAATCAAATAAAATATGTTTAAGAGGGGAAGTTACCTTCCAAGATGGATCTATTGGCCACAAATAGAATCATGGATTTACTTATCCCAACCTACCTGGATCAAGAGGACCAAAAGATTATGGAAGTATCCCAACAAGCCATTGAAGTTGCACCTTCTAGAAATAAACTTAAAAGAAAGGAAAAAAGAAACATAAAGAGAGATAAGAAGTTTGAGATACTTATTTGTGAGCTTAAATTACCCTCCTAATTGTTGCTAGAAATTCAAGGGATACATCTAGAAGCCTACTTCAAGTTCTGACAGGAGATGTAATGAGCATAGATTAAAGAATTTATGCACATTCTAGAAGAGAAATTTATTTATAGCACTTCATTTGATTATTTAGGTTGTTCTGAATTTTCTAATGATGTTCCATGTTTCAATAGGATGATACAGCACAAAACATCCTTTCATTTTCCTTAGAAGACACCACATTAGAGGTCATTTTTAAAGAGAGGCTTGGGGAGGTCGACTACCTCACTCTCAAAACAGACATACCCCCAGGGGAAACAATCACTCTCAGAGAATTGAAATATGACCAAACTAAGAGAGATTTTCATTTTATTGAACATGATTTTCTTTTATATGATTATGGTTTTTATATATCTAATGATAATTTTTATTATACCTATATAGGTTCTGAAGAGTCAGCTATGTTTTGTGTTTTCCTAGAGAGTCTTGAGAAAGTATCCTCTGTGAAAGAATAGGAGGAGTGTTTAGAGTTATATATGAGTGTTATAGAGGGTGTTAATGAATTTTCTATAGATAAAGAATATGATTTGTTTAGGACTCATCTAGAAGACAAGTCTCACCCCAGTGATGAATTCCCACAACTTGTGCACCATCACCCTCAAGTTGAAGGAGGGAAGTACCCCTACATCTTGTTTCCCCTACTTCACTCCACAAGTGGAACTCCACTATTAAAGAGGGGGATATGTATGAAGCTGACCAAGGGGAACTACACCAACTAAAAGTTACTGAAGATGGAAAGAATCACATCTGGTAGTTCTTAAGTAAGAACCCACACCCCCATAAAACTAGGGTTGATCTATTGATTGTCTAGCTGTGGACAGTAAAGATACAACGCCCCTTGGTGGGTTATCCCAATATTATACCTTTTAATTTCATACTTTAGTTTCTTGATGCACACTGTTTTAATTTGTGTTGTTTTATTTTTTTACAATAATTCGGAATTTGGTTCCACATGATAGTTATTTTAGAGCAAGGGGAGAAGCACACTATAATTACTTGATAACAATTCCTAGCTCACTTTTTGTTCGTATTTCGCTTCCAATTTTAATTCTTGAAGTCTAATGTAGTTTTTTTACATTTGTAGGTACTCGGAAATAGCATCCAACAATCTTCAACAATGTAAACATAGATAGGAACCATGAGTCTGAGTTAAAAAAATTAGAAGCTCCCACAATAAGGAAAGTTTTGTTATTTTTATAGTTTTATTTTATAATCATATTTCAATTCCTTCTACAAGTTGCTAAGTGTGGAGGAGTCCCTTTATTTTCTTTTGAAACTTCGAATCTTTTTTCCTAATTTGGTGTTAGTGTTAGCTTTTAGAAACAAGTTTGTTAAAAATTTAGTTAAGCTAAATTCTGAAACCTTCTGCACCCATTATTTCCACTTTTATTTTGCTTTTGTTGTACACTATTTATCATCATTATTATATTTTAATTACATTGAATTTTTTATCTATTTTTAACATCTTAAAGCATGAACAAAAAAAATTTGTGCTTGATTATTTGGTGGTGGCTGGTGGGGTCCTTTGTTTTTTATTTTTGTTTCTATTTGTTTTCTTTTGTGTGTGTGGAAAGTTAAATATTTGAATATTACTGTAACCCCTTCAAAATTATTTTCATGCTGAATATATCATTTATTTTAAACTTAGCTATCTCTTAAATTGAGAGTCAACATTGGGGAAAATGTTGAGTTTTAAGTGTAGGGGGAGGGATATTTCTCTCACTTCAAATTCCCCTTAACATTTTTGTCAAAAAGGTCAATTTTTTGAACATATTTCAAATTATTTCAAAAAATTTCAACTTATTTAAAAAAAATCAAATTATTTAACAACTTTAAGTTCTATTGGCTTCAATAAACACCTAATTATTTCCTACCTAGTAGATACCAACTTGCCGGTTGTTGATGGTTGCACTGAGTCTGAAACTGTTGAGGATGTATGATTACCAAGTGGAGTAGTACACTACTCTTATGGATTTTTTGTTTAAGAAATGAGAAAGGAAGTGAGATATGATAATTATTTATGGAATTAGGATCATGACATTAGGAAACTATATATTTCAAATCTAACCTAGGGGACACATATTTTGAATAAAAAAGTAATCACTTTAAGGAACCAACTCAAATGATAATATTATAAGTCCTTTGAAACTAGAGTAAAATGGGAAAATGAGATCGCATGAAGAACATCCGAGACTCTAGGAACTGGGTTTGTCTTATAACTTTGTACAAATCAATAAGTTCTTTTACACAGTTTTTTTCACATACATGGTTGGGTAATTTTTTTAAATAATAATAAGGTGTCTAGTAGTGAAAAATGAGTTTATTAAGGTGAGGTGAATTTTGAAACCATATGTAGAAGGGGGAAATTGAATTGCATGAAGATCATTTTAGTTGTATCAATAAAGTTATTTAAAAAGGAAATCGTTTTTTGGAACCAATGGGAAAGTGAAAATTGAAGGTGTCTTTTGTTAAGGTTTTAATTCCACTTGATTTCACTTGTCACCACTCCTTGAATTGAAACATGAACTGTAATTGAAGTAGGGAAGTATGTGATTTAATATAGGAGGCATAAAATCCTTTATAGTGAATTAATTTATGTTTCCTTGATTTATAGTGGGTGGTTTAAGTTAGGTAGAACCTTTTTTGAGCATTATTTGAAAAGCCTAACCTAATTTTATTCCTCTGTATTCAACAATCCAGACATGCATCATTTTTGATCATGTTGTAAAACATTTTTCCTATTTTAAAAATTCAAAAGCATTCATTTTTCTGAGAATAAACAAATATTCAAATGTGGGGGAGTCTTATGTGGCTATTTTTCAATTCTCATCACCACATCATTTTTTGAATTTTATTGTGTTTTTAATATCAAAATAGCGTTTTTAATTGAACAATTCACAATTATTTTCAATTTTATATTTAATTTCTAAAATTTTATTTTCTTGTGAAAATATTTATTTTATCAATTATTTGTTTTGTCATTTTGAATAATTTAAATGTAATTTATTCATTCCTTTTAACATTCATTTTTATTCTGTTAATTATTTTATTATTTCTATAATTAGTTTCTTCCTTTGTTCAGTATTATGTTTTTAATTATCTCATTAATTCAATTATTTATTACTTTTAACTTGTTATTAAATAAATCTCATTTATTTTTTATTTTAAATAATTAAGTTTAATATATATTTTTTATTTTTTTATTTATGTTAATTAATTATTTACCTAATTAATTTAATCAAACCATCTTTAAATTTGTATTATTTTAAGAATTAATTTATTTTGAATTTAATTTATTTAAAATTTTAAAAAATTTTAATCAATTTTAATTGGAATCAATTTATTATTCATTAATTTGTTAAATAATTAGATAAATTATCATTAAATAATTTTTAAATGCGAATTTGAATTTGAATTCCTTTTTTAATTTTTAGTTAATTGATTAATTTGTTGATAGATAAATTTAATGAATTTTTTGTAAATTTTTAAATTTATTTTGTATATTTTAATCTCTTTGTTTGATTTTTGTTGTAGGAACCACTGTTAGAGTCCCAAACCACCTCCAGATTTTTCAAGAGTGACTCAAAGAGTCACCACCCGAAGACTTATCCTGTTTTATCACAGCTAGCTCCCTTTGAGTCACCACCAACCTGCACCCACTTCCATCTCAACCCTTTTCCAAAAAGAGTCACACCCATTGTTGGAAATTTCCAATGGAGGATCCTTCCACTCCCAGTTGTAAATATACCAATGGTGAGTCCTTACCCAACATTTCTTCCAAGACACACCTCTAGATTCCTCCAGTAGTGATTTGAGACTCACTGCCAGCTTCCATTTGCCTCTACTCCCAACCCTTACTCACCCTCACTTTTCTTACCCACAACTCACTGCCAACACTCTGATTTTCCTGTCTCACTATTCCCTCTCCACCCTTTGTTCTCCATTCCAAATGTTGACTCCTACTCACCAGTGACCCCTTCCACCTTCCTCAAACCATCATCGCACCATCATATAGCAACGAAGCAACACAAAAATATAACGACATCAGACTCATAAAAATGAAACAACATCACCCCAAAAATCCAATAGAATCAGTATAAAAAACATCAATAGAAACATCGATTCGAACTTTCAAAGATTATTAAACAACAAATCGAATTTCCATTTTTCATCACAAATCAGATCTGAAACCACTACCTAAACTAGAACTGCTCTCTGGATCTGCCGATACCACCATCGATTGATGTTTTCACCACCACCATGAAGAAGACCACTAGTTCTCACCTCATACCTCACACCCTCAGTCACAATAAGACCTGATCCCACTGTTGAAAACCATAGACCCTCTTCAGGTCATCCCCCACTGTCTCTCGCCTACACCACTGCCGAGCCTCTGTACTCTGACTGCCTGAACAAACTCCCCTATGCCATTATGGATAGATCAACCTCTTTATTATTCTACTATTTTCGAATCCACCCCTCTCCCCCTATGTTTTCAGCCAACCCCACTCATCCTACCTCCTTCACCATCGAAAAACCCCTCCCCCTTTTTGTTTTATTTTTTATAAATATTTGATATAATAATAATAACATTTATATAGTAATATATAATATAATAATAATAATAATTAAATATTTAGAGTTTTAATAACATTAGGTTTATTTAAATTTACTATTATTTTAGTTTATTTACATATGTAGTAATTATATAGTTTAATATATATATATATATATATAATAGTGAATATAAATTAATTATAGTAGTAATAATAATTATAGGTGTTTGTAAATATTTAGTTATTTATTTATTAATTAATATATTTGATTATATAGGTAATTATGTTAATATATATATATATATGTATATTAATAATAATAGTAACGTTTTAAATATATTTTTGATGACTTATTTTTCTTTGTTTATTGGTAGGGCAAACTCAGTGATTGTGGAAAGTTTTCAAAGGCGAAGTTGTTCATGGGAAAGTAAGAGGGGATACTCAGGCCATTACAAGAGGTTGATTATGTTCACTAGGAGTTCACCAAAACCTGGTGATGTGCATGTGAAGGTATTCCATGTGGATATAACTTATTTTTATTCGTTAGTGTTTTTTTTTTATGTTTTTGTTTTCCGAATAACAAGGGATCTTCTCCTCTCTTGTGACCTGAACACACACCCCCTAGACATGGGAATTGCTCCAATTCCTAGAGATGGTAACCACTTACTTCCTTCATCCTTCGATTCTTTTTTTCATGTTCATTTTGATCTCTATAAATATCATCATTCTTTATGTTTTGTGAGTTGAATTTTGTTTTTGATTTGAATTGTGTTGTTCATTTTCCTCTATTTGTTTCATTTTAGGATCTGGAATCTTCATATACGGATAGATAATTCATGGGGCTCGATTCAGGTAGTGAATCCCTATGGTACTTAGATATTAGAACTTCATTGTGATCTTCTTATTCTTCTTCACCTTAGCAGATTGAAACTATGAATTCAGGTGAGCGAGAGTGCGCCCTTACACAAAAGTAGTCTGCTACTTTCTTGCCCTATTTCTTTTCCCCTTCCTTTCTCAATTTCTATAACCAATTAATTGATTTAGGTTGTGTGATCTGAAAAACTTATCTAGGCTATTATGGATTGAAAAATCCATGTTAAAATGAGTCAGTTGAGGGATTCATTTTGTAATTTAGAGGAATGATTGAGCATTGAAGAAATTAAGTGTTTTATTGTTCATTTTTTCGGTGAGAGAGGTGTGTGGTTTGCACTGTCGTTCATGCATTGAGTGAGTTAGGAATTGCTAATTTAATTATTTAGTTGGTCTATGAAGGGTAGTTGAGGGTAGATCTACCTAGATCCATCCTTGCTCCCACTAACTTTTCTTCTCTGTCTTTCTATCATTTTTCTTGTTCTTTGTGATTGTTATGTCCTTATTTTCAGTAGTGCATTTTTTCCTCTGTTAGAATTTGGTGTTTTTTACTATTTCACTCCCCCCTATGATTTTCATCAATTATTTTTCTTGTTTTCAATGGATTTTTTCAAAACTTAAAAACACACAAAGATTTTTGGAAATACCACATATTCATTCAACACTACTTTCATGAGATAAATCCTAAGGTTAGTGACAGTGTTATATATTGGGTCTTACCAATGTAATCTTAACCATCCTTATGAAAAGGAAACCATAAGATAATATACTAAAATTTAAAAAATGTAGATATTATGTAGTTTTATTAGAAATTACACCCCCATATGGATACTATAAGTGGATATATACTATGGAAAAGGTATACCTCGGGGTAGTGAACCTAGAAAGGGTAGTTGGGTATTAACTTGATTATCACCCAGTGCATGAAAAAGAGGCATAACTGCACACCTGGTTTGATACTACAAGGGATATGATTTAGTCAATCATTTTCTCTTTATGAACAATTATGAAGAATTTATTTTTTAACTACTTTAAGGGATTAGGTTAATAAGTATCAGATAACACAACTTAAAGTATCCTAGGAAGACCCAATATAGTTGTAGGATTTACCAAATATGAAATATTTGAAATGAAAGTATTATATGTTGAAATGAAGGTGTCATTGGAGAATACATATTAGGATTGATATTTCATATTCGCACACTTTGATTATTTTAAATATTTTCATAACCATTTTGGTTTTATTATTTGGTTTAAATAGGATCATGAAGAAAAAGATTCGAAAGTTATGTATCAAAAAACCACTATGTATTATAACTAAACAAGGGATCATACTTAAAATGGTTGATAATCTTAGTATATTCCTGTTATGATATAGAGGGTGGGTTTCATAGTCATACCTAATGTATGGTTGATACCCTAATATAAATTATTTTTTGATAGTCATAGTTATTTTCTTCATTAGCTAGTGATATTTATCAATGGTAATTTGGTATATTCTAAACATTTTGAGTGTTATGTAAAAAATTTAATGATTTTTATTCAGTAGTTACACTTTGATGTTTTTGAAACATATATTAAAGTGAATCAATAACCTTCAAAAGTGATTTTATAACAAGGTTATATTTGTGGGGAAAAATATTAAAGAACACATGATTGAGTTATGGGTAAATATTAGGATTAATATAATATTTATGTTGAGGTAATAGAGGGTTGATTGATTTTGAGAAAAGTGAGTTAGATATTATTTTAATTGATTAGTTATTTAAAGAAAAATAAATCCATGGTATTTTTGGGGGTGATGTTTATCCAATTTTTGAAATTATGATATGTATTGGCTGGTTTGTGATCTTATAAACTATCGGTTTATAACATTTGAATAATATATATATAATTAAATTTTGGAAGAATATGATATTTCACTATGGTTTTTTGACTTAGAGACTTAGGTAGTTTTGGTAAAGGTATAATCTGGAGAATATATGATTAGTTTAAATACAATAAATGTTGTTTGAGGAAATATAAGAATGCTTATCTAGATTAAGATAATAAGATAGATATCACATAGGAATTTATATCTAAAATAATAAACATGTTAAGCATAACCTCTCTTATTTTTTTTGTAGGTAATAATTAAAATCTAAAGGATGCAATTTATTTAAGGTGGTAGAGTGCAATGACTTGAGATTTTGGATCCTTTAAATTAATACTATATTCAATAGATTTCATCACATATGACACCAAACTAACACAAAACACAACTAAAATAAACCATGATATATTCAAAATACTTGAATAATATAATAATTATTAGATAAATGGATAATAATCAACTAAAATAAATATATGTTATTATTCTCTTTGATTAATATTTTTAAAAGGATGCCTTTTGAAGAACGATTTAAAAAGAAGGGTATGGTATATTACCTTAACAAATTAAATTGACCAAATTTAAAAGTTTATTATAATATATAATATTTAATGTTTTTAAACTAATACTTCAATATTCAAATATTTATAAATTTATATGAAATAAGATTAAAGTCACTTGAAGTTTATGAAGTCATTTTTTTTGAAAATAGTTTTCTTTGTATTTTGTATTTTAGTTTAAATAAATAAATATATAATTTTTTTTAATTTTAACATTATAAAAATTATTTTTTTTAATTTGTAATTTTAAAAATATATTAGGGTTAATTTTTTAGATTTTTCTAAAAATATTGATTTTTAATTGAATAGTGCAAAATACCATTTTTACAAATAACACAAAAATTATAAAATTATTAGTATATAAGTGCTAATTAGAAATATATGAATTATTTTCATAATAAAAAATATTTATTTTATAAGTTAAGTTATTATTTAAAAAATTTTGTTTTTAATTTATAAAATCATATTTTATGTTTCAGAATTTAAATTATATTTCTTCAATAATTTGTTTTTAAAAAATTATACATTTAGTATTTTAAAATTAATATTTATCACTTTTAAAATTGAATAAAAAAAATTGATTTCAAATGAGTAATAATTAGGTCTAAATTATATAATAATGACCATTTTATTTTTGGACATAAAGGATAAATTACCTAAGTAAAATCTAGTTAATGTGGTGAAAATGAAAATGGAAGAAAATGAGTAACCTTAAAGTTAAAGGGATTAAAATGTTTAAAATATATTTATAATTGAATTATGTAGGCATGTATAGAAATTATATATTCTCTAATATATTATTTTTTATTTTTTATCAACTTTCCTAGAGAGATACTTCCCATTATTGAAAAGTTTCAAGTATTTAAAAAAATGCAACTCCTTTTAACTTATAAAAGGGGTACTTCTATCCTCACTACCATCACTCAAAAAACTATTAATTTATGAAAAATATATTCCCAAAACTTCCCTAAAAACTGATATACACCTTAAATTAGATATTTTATTATCAAAATACCACCCCTCAAAGGTTTAATCCCCTTGGAAAAGGAGATAATCCAAGAAGTAAGGTATAAGTTCCTAACATCTCTTTCATTTTTATATTAATTTATGTGAATTTATTATCCCTAAAATTTATTTTCACCGTATTATAATGATAAAAAAATTATAATTATTATACTTTAATTCTATTTGAATTATTTCACACGCATTAACCACCCTCCCCCTTTCCATTAATAAAAATGAAAATTTGAATCGTGCGTTGTGCGGACTACCGCCTCCATGACAATATGTGTTTTGTTTTAATCAACCACCTTAAAATTATAATTATAATAGGGAATTTAATATATAATTATTATATTTATGAAATATATTATATTATTAAAAGATATACCATATTAATCCTTTTCACCGTTCTATAGAAAACAAATTCATCATCCATGTGTACGTGTGGATTACCACCTCTATGGAACGATTAATTTTCATTTTTCATTTCATCACCAACTTACATTAATGGTAATGAAAATTATTTTAAAAGTATAAATATTATTTTTATGATATTAATAAGGTTATGATAGTACAAATTAAACAATCCTATTAAATATATTAATATTAAACAATCAACCATCATAAGAAAGAGAACTAAGAGGGAAAACATTTATTTATACTATTAAATTGTCTCATATCCATAACTTATTCAATTAATTATTTCCTATTATGATATATCATACTATTAAAAAATAAATTATATCATTATTCTAGTGGTATAATAATATTGTAACTTAATCACCTCATAATCACCCATTAATCAAGGTATGTTCATGTTTGGGTGTGTTTGACCACCTACTTGAACAATGCTATGAAATTATGTCATGGATGATTATGAAAACTTAATTATGGGTATAATATAATAAATAATTAAATAATTATTTTTTGGTTATGTGAATAATACATATATATTTAAATCATTAAGTAAAAAAACACCATTTTTAGGTTAAAAATTACTAAAAAATGCTTGTTGCCAATTTTATCTTCTAAGATAATGAATAAAGTACTAATGAAAGGAAATATAAAATTAATAAATAATTAAAATTCATCTATTAAAGTAACTAGTATAAACTTTTAATGATGAAATTTGGTTTAAGAATGAATAAAATCACTACTATTATGAAACTAGTTTAAAACGATCAAGATTACCGACACCCGACAATGAAAATATATAATAACTAATTAATATAAATAAAGAGAATAATTATAAATGAATATTATAAAAGTTTATATATATGAAAAATGTTTTTAAATATTTTATTTTGATATTTATATTTTTTTATCCTGGATCTTAGAGTGAAATAAACTAAGCAGGGAAACAAGGTGAGGGTTTTCATATAAATTTCTCTCTATTGAGACATGTTTTAATGTCACACACATATTTATTATCTTTATAGTGTATATTCTTCACAAGAATGTATTTTGGAATATTATACAATTTAATTCTTGTAATTTATATACCCATATGATTTTAAGTCTTCTAATGACTTTTGAATCAATGATTACTAAACACATAAGGGATTTGATAAATCAATTACCTTTCAGTGAGTAAGTGTGATACTACAATGAATAATTATCGTACTTTCTAATGAAAATTTCATTTACATGTCCACATTTTTCCATTCCCACCAATGTTTTTACTTTTTATTGGGAAATACATTATGTTTTATCTCTAAGTTACCTCATATTACTCATTTATTTAAAATGATGTTATATCAACACTTTAAACGATGTGGGTTTATAAAAGAATATTTTTTTTATATAAATGTTTTTTAATTTCAAGATAATATATTTTATCTTATAACCCAAATTTTATTATAAAAGGTAATTATTATTTAAAGATTATTTATTTCCATTAATATTTTTTTAAAATTTACTTTGGAACTTTATGATTTTTTTAAAATAATTTTACAATTCCCTTTTTCAATCAATTTAGAAAGGTTTTAGAGATATACATTTATTCTAAAGTTTTGCTTATATTTTATTCTCTATATCAAATATTACTTATTTTTAAAATAATGTTTTTAAAATGTATCATTGTGAACTTTATGAAAATATTTTTGTAAATTGATTATTACTCCATTTTATAAACAAATTTAAAGGGATTTTAAAATATTAATTTTTCTTAACATTTTTCTTCTGTTTTCCTCTATAACTCTAATTAATTTATATATTTCTAAATGATAATTATTATTATCCTCTATATGATTTAATGAAATTAATTTACTTTTTTATGTATTTTGCATCTATATTAACATCCTTTAAATATTTGGGATATTATTTAATGAAGAGGAGTTCTTGCGAGCGTGGCTTAAGTTGGCTTCTCATTTCAAAGACATTATCAGAGACAACCCTGACAAAAAGGTAACAAATATTTCGAGGAAATCGTTCAAGGAAGTCAAGTCAAATGGGTTCAAGCTGGTGTTTAATAATTTTTTTATGCGCTATAGTGTCTAATGGATGTGTTGTACTGTTTGGTTTCACACTTTCTCCATAAAAGTGGCTCTTTAATAAAAATATTTATTTAGTGGATTATGTAACATCCTTATGATTTAGATAAATGATCAATCACTACATTTATCTTTCCTAATCATTTTTGGTGTACAATCATAATTTTTCTACAAATTAATTTCCTCTATTAATACCATATTCTTGAATACTTTGATTGAAGGGTGTTAACCTAGATGCGATACATCAATTGATTGGGGAAAATTATTATCTTCACCAACCCTTTATCTATATAGTGTAAATACCATATGCTCTATTATCTTGATTGAATAGTATTTAACTAAAGAGTTAATGAATTTATTTGGATAACAATTTATTTTATATGGGTATATCATATTATGTTTATTTATGAAATTATGAATATTTTTATTTTTTTATTCCAATTTAAAACTATTTGAAACCCATTTTACTTTCATGGGTTATTTTATGACATGATAGTTGTTTTTTAATTGTAACAAAAATGTATGGATTTTGAGATGAGTGGGACCTATATCTCCCTCCAATGAATTGGCTAAAACCTTATATCTCATGAGATAAAAATTTTATGTGAACAAGTTAGTGAGTAGATAGGTTTAAAAAGGATGAGTGTGATGACATTTATCACTACTCAAAATTTGACACGTGAATAGGTTAGTGAGTAACTAGGTTCAAAAGGGTGAGTGTGATGGTGTTTAGCTATACTCACAATTTTACATTTGAAAAGGTTGTAAGGTATCCAAGTTCACAAAGATAAAAATCCCTTTTTTATGATTATGCCACTTAATTTCCTACATTACATGGATCATGTTATATGATTTAGGTTTTATTTTCTCATTCCATAGTAAAAGTGTTTTCATTTCAGATGATATGTTTATCTTTTATTCTTATAGTTAAAACTTATGGATTTATTTTTCTTTAAATAAGATATTTTACTTAATTCATGATTTACCACTTGTTTATTATATGACCATTATGGCCCTTGATATGTTATCCCTTAATGAGTGTTTGATCTTACACCTTTATGATGATTCCATTTCACTAGGTTTTAAGAAAATAAATATATAAGATGTGTCTATAAGGGTATCTTTTGAGAATAATTTATGGGAGGCGTTGAATAATTTTTACGGATTAATAATTTTCTATCACAGAGGAAAGGAAAAGTATCCATTAGTTGAAAAAATACACGAGTTTTAATAGTTAATGTTTTGTTCCAATTCTTGAAAACTCTAAACCTAAAAGGAACTGTGAATGTATTATAATTAAGTATTTTTTAAGTCATTTAATTACTGAATGATTAGGTATGGGTTGTTACAAACATCCCATGAATAACTATGGTTAACATGATACCTTACCATGTCCCTTAATATTACTATATTAGCCATGTTGTCATAACACCCAACTAATTATCCGAAAAAACCACTAATTTATAATTACCCCCAAACCCATGTCACATATATCCATGGATTGGAATTACACCTAATAACACATCAAAAATATTCCTCGGGTTGGTATTACACCAAACCACATATCAATCAAATTCCTTGGCTGTAATTACACCAAAACTCTTCTTAATGATATAATTGGGTTGTAATTACACCCAAAATCATACCAATAGAACCTTTGTTTAGTATTATACCCAACCTTGTATCAAGTCCATAACCATTTATCATACAAAAAATAAAAATCACATTGTGTAAATAAATTTTTATGATCTAATATAAATAATAATATATCTCAATAAAAACATATATATCACAAAGTTCAATTTGGGTTGATGAATGACCCAAAAATGGTACACACTATATGTTTGGTTGGTTACTCACATAAAACCTCACTCCCAACCCCCATTGTCATTGAAGGCTACCACCTTGTTAGCCTAATGAAAATATACTTTCCATTATCAATAATTAATATAGGGAACCTATAATGGTCCTAAAGGTTATAACATAGTTAGGGAAACCCCTCACAGGATCTATTATCTCATATTCATGTTAATTTGGTCAAAGGAGAATTCTTCAGCGAGCACTATGTCAATTACAACTCAAGGGATAAAACCTAAGACCTTAATACTTATTAATTAATTTATTATATTCTAATAATACTTATGGGTATTCATTCAAGATCAGTTGAACATTCCTGGTGGATCGTTCATATCAAAAAACACATTTCATACACATAAACCATTGATAATGGATATGGACCACCTATATTATCTTTTTAGGGTACTTCCTAAGTGAGTTCATTAGAAAATTTAACCGCTCATGAATGAACTAAAAGAACACAGAATAAACACCTAAATTAGGGTATACCAAATTAAAAAATGTGATATCAATAGAGAAATAGATATTAGAGGGAGTAATAGTGATATAATTAACCATATAAATCCCCTAATATAAATGACACTTGAATTTGATGAAAAATAAAAGATATTTACACATGAGGAGGGGAGAAAGAAAATGGGAGAGGTGAGGGGTCAAATGACCAAGAATTGTTTTTTGGGAAACTGTCATCTAGTTTCGAATCTAATCTAATTAATTAATTTTTTTAATAAAAGAGCCTTAATACCCACCTGATGCCCTCATGAAATGCATCAGATACTTAGTATCACACCAGATACAAGTTCTAGGTGAACTGACCACCCTATGACCCTTATAAAACCATCCCTCTCCATCTGGGCCCTTTGAGTACCTAGTACTAGACTATCAAGAACCCCGTACTATCTGTCACAAAATAAGGACCTTATAAACCTAGTATAACATCCCAAATAATAACCCTATACCTTCATCAAATTCTAAAACAACCCAAAACCATTAAAATACACATGGTTTGGTAATAATTTAAACAAATTCATACATAGGGATATGAAAGGTGTTACACTTATCCCACTGGCCTTCTTTACTCTAACCACCATGTGGTGGGTAAAGTAACATTTGATCCCCAACTAATCTAACAGATGGGGTGGATCCCTAATCCTTACACCTCTTAGAGAAACCCTAGTCACTACCTTCCTAGATACACCACCGACCACTACCCATTTTTCTAACACACCACCTTGCTCTATCTACCTCGACCAAATCCGATGTCCCATGTCAAGATTATTTCCCCATAGCCATGATAATTATTTTCCCTATACCCCCTCACTAATATACCACCAAACTATACTTCTTGAACCACACTACTGACATCCATCACTATAAACCATGAGGTTTGATGGGGATTCATCATCCTATCTCATAGAAAGGGAGAAATAGGAGGAGTAGAGAGATAGAGAGTGATAACGAGGAGAGTGAGAGTGGTGATCGGGGGTGGCCTTAACATGTTTCAAAAACCATGTCAACCTAAGGGATATAACCATTCCACATATTCCACTATACAACGTGTGATGGCAGGGTTCATGGTGGTTAGAAAATATCCAACCATTGGTCTTCTTCTTCTTCCATAAACACATCTTTGGATGATCAACGTGTAGAACCCAATTCCAAAATAATAATAATAAAATAATTTTTCGAAGTTTTTTATATTTCCTAAAATTTGGACTGGGGGACTTCAACCCCCATACCCCTAATCATGGGTGTTCTCCCCCCTACAACCCCTAACAGCCTCACTATGGAGGTTGAATAGAAAGAGTTACATTTGAGTGTGCAGTCTGGGCTAACATTCATCCCAACTTCATCAAAATGGATTAGGATACTCCATTCCAACATTTTCATGAATTTATAGCTTATCCTAGATGATAACATGTGATAATTAATGTACATAAATATTCAACTATAAAAGTAGAATAAATTGTGACCTTGATCCAACTATAAGGTTAATGTCAAGAAATAAGCTACCTCATCTATCCTATACTGAATTTGAAAGGGACTGATTAATTTTGGTGACATTGTTATTACCTAAATAAACCACCTCAAATCCTGTCATGGAGATAACTTACAAAACACATGTTATCCCTCATAAAACTATAAATAACTTTATATTCGATCTCCATAGAAATTATAATAGATTTGAGATGTCCACATCAGCTCTTGGATTAGTTATACCTTCTCCATCATTACCCACACCTAATCTGAACCCATAATTAATGAATCACAAATCCCCATCTATAAAGAAGAATACCTGTAAGGTCTCCCATATAGGGACTTTAAAGGTGTGATTCTTATGGTGGAGTGGAAACTGTTATTGTATAAAATTCACTAATGTTAGGAGATAATCCCAACTCTTACTAAAATTGACCACACATGCCTATAATATATCTTTATAGACTTGAATTGTTCTCTCTATATGATAATTTGTTTGAATATGGAATAACATACTAAACCAAAACTAGATACTAAAATATTCCTATAATCCTCTCTATAACCAAGAAATGACTTTATAATTTCAATCATACATTATTATCAAGATGACTCTATGAAAATGTATGATCTCGTCCATGTACATTCATCCCAAAATCTCTATCAAACCTTTCTCTCAAATAGGGACTAAGTGGGAAGACTTGGTCAATAAATTAGTAAACACCCTTATAGCATCCTGAACCTTTATTAAATATGGAATTTATATCATAAATTCTATCATTATTCCATCCCACTTTCATAGTGGAACCTCAAGATTCTAGATTAAATCATCTAAAACCTAGTGTTTTTCCTTCAAAGATTGGCTAGTGAGACATCTAGACATAAACTACACAAAAATATTCTTCATTCCTAGTGACCAATAATTATTATTAATAAATTTTTACATCTTTATAACACATTTACATTATACTAAGGGGGAAGATTAAAACTCGCTCAATACTTCCTCTTGTTTCTTAACTAGAGCCCCTGTATTCCCCTAGAATAGGATGATGTGATCCCTATATTTAAAGAATTTTAAAGGTCTATTTTATAATAATAAATAGATGTAAAATAAATTCAAATAAATTTCTCAAATATATACCTCTTTCAACTGTTGAAGGATTATGGAATCCACCACTAATGATTGAAGTTAAGAAATATTTCCATCTTCCACCATAATTAATTTCATTAAGGATAGCTACTCCATCATGTTCCCCTCATCAGATTCATCCTTTTACATGTAAGAGAATGTATTCTTACTAAGGTCATAAACTACCACATTTCAATTTCTAGTTGTATATATGATCTAAAATTCATAATCCTATAAGAATTATAGTCATCATCTTTTTCTCAAGTTGAGATCCTGTTGGGATAAAATATATATGAGATTCTTGACCAAAAATCACTCACCAAGAAGGCAATGTATCTAATACTTTGAGTAAAAAACTGATGTTTTTAGCTTAAATTCGTGGTCTGTTTAGTTTTTATTTTGATTTATTAGCTTCTTGACCCTAAATAAAATAAAAAATTACCTCTAATTTAGAAAAAAATCATACCTTGGTCGTAGAGGCACTGTAGAACACCATATACTTAACTATTTCCTATAGTAATAAAAACCCTAGACCATTGGTCAACCTTGACTTAATCTCCTTAAAATATCCCTTTGAATGATTTTATATACAATGGGTTTCCCATTTCATGTAAGGGCAGTTATGGGAGATACTATCCAGGAGTTGTTCACCACAAATCAATGGTAATACACTACACAACTTGAAAATATTCTAGGAGGATTCCAAAAAATCACTTCTATGAGATTCTTATATCTAAATACTACTCCACCCTTGAAGATAACATTCCTTAGAAAATGGAATTTTTAAATCCACAATTTTCAATTGGAGAGTTTAGTATTCAACTTTTTATCTTAAATAAAGTTTAAAACAATACTTAAATGCTTGAAAATATTATAATTTAAACAATAATATACTAGGATTCCATCCAAGAATATTTACATGAACTAGTATAAGAATAGATAGAAGGTACATTAAATGAATCCAAATAATGCATCTAGGTAACCTGTCATATTGAACAACATCATTGGGAACTCATAATGCTTGTAGAAACACTAATATTTTTTCTTCAAGACGCACTCATTGAAAAACCAAAGCTGGTGATATGTTGACCTGAGATCAATATTTTAGAACCAATAAACTCTATTAAAATAAAATAAAAGTTCCTCAATCCTTGGTATATGATATTTTTTATTTATAATCATCTTATTAAGACAATAATAGTTTTTCACATGACCCCTATTCGAGTGGAATAAGTTGTTGTCATTTTTCATCTCTTTGGGGGTTTGGATTGCTAATGTATTCAGTGTCCGCAATTAAAATTGGGGGTGTTTGTTTTTATATTATCATCACAGGAATCCAGATTTATGTATGTATGTAACAAAAGGTGGGGATTAAACTTGGGAGATGTCTCATAGAATTGGAGTAGGATGAAAATAGTGGTGGTGTTGGAATTAGATAGTGGGAGGTGTGGGTGGGTGGGACTTCAGCTTGGGAGATGCCAATTATCATATCGAGGATATAATGAATCTTCATTTTCAATGGTGGGGGATGGAATGATGGAGATTCATTGAGAGTCATTTTGATTGTGATGGTGGTAGGACAATCAGTGGTAGCGGGCCACGATGATGGGTAATATTGGTTTGACATGTAGGTTAGGGACTTCAGGCTAGGTGTATTTGGACTTATATTCCCTTAAGAATTATTGTATTTGTAATGGATTGACTATAACAATGAAAAAGAGAATTCCTTTAGTTTAAATAAAAAAGGAGGGCTTCCCCCTACCTATTTTAAAAAGGGAATGATTGTCAATATAATGCCCCAGGATCTGGTTTATCATCTTTGTGAAAAGAATAAGAGATTCCCAAGTTGAAAAATTATGAATAATAAATAATTTATCTAAAAGTCCTTATAACTATACTTTTATATCAATGATACCATCCGGATTCATTCTATATGGTACAAATGATGTTGGCATGGTTCGAGGATATAACTCAATGAAAAATTAAATCTTTTGATGAGGGGGAAATCCTGGGATATACTTATAAAAAATTTCTATTTAATCCTTAAAAATTAATAAATATGATCCTCTAAAGTATCCAACACATATAAAATCAAGCTCCTAAACTATTGGGTAATCATATATAACTTTCAGTGGGTAGAACTAACTCATCCTAATGGAATATTTCACTCACCCATGAAATAAAATCTGGACCCATCAACTCGATATCATGCCACTCTTAGATGATAGAAATTTATTTTGTTATTGAATAAATATAACCATACCATACCATGTATAAAATCATATGGATTCATTCCTACCATGGTTTGGTTCCATGAAAACATATCTCCACCAAGTGTAATATCACAACATCAGTAGATATAAGAGAGTGTATGGACACCTCTTATAGGAGTCTTTAACAAGATAGGTTAGTATAGGGGATCTTATAGGATTTATAACTCTCAGACTTTGGATACAACAGTAAAATAATATCCTATGATGGTTTTAAAAAGTATTATTTCTAGTGTTTATTAGATATAGATCATACACCAACCCATGTCTAGTGATACCTAGTAGAATCCCCCCATAGCGTTCATCTACCTACAACCCTATCCATCGGTTCCTTGATCCTCTTAGGAACTAACTAGATTTGTGGTGGTGGAAGTGGATTTAAGTGTCACCCATATTTATCTTCCCCTACAATAATTCCATCTCCTTTACCAAAATCACCTCCCGATGGGCCATATTAACCACAATGAGGAGGCCCCTGGTCTCACCGCTACCTCTATCATGGAGACTTATCCAATTTTTCCCCCCAGATTCCCTCTGATTCTTACATGATGGGATAGTCTTGAGCCATGTGCCATTGACCTCCGCAAGTGTAGTAAATCTCATCTCCCTACTACTTCAACCCTCTATAAAAATCTCCAATCATTAATCTCTATAACTAGGATTGAATATCAATATGCCTACACTAATGGGATCCAAAAACCTATCATTGATTGGATACTATTGATGACCCCTCCCCAAAGAAACCAGAACCTTTTCTGATCCCAGACTGTATCTATCATATTTAACACTCAATCATAATACTTTTTCAATAATTCCAACATAGGAGAGGATGAATAAGGGTATAACCCCAACTTAAATCTCCCTCGAAGGACTCACTATAAATTTTCAGCTTGTATAAACTCACTATTTACCATATTGAGGGAGTAAATTATGAGTTTTGTGAACCTCAAAGTATAATCAACCAAAGTCACACTTCTTTTGAAGTTTCAACATCTCATGAACTTTAACCATCCATAGAGTCAATAAATTATACTCTTCCCTAAAGAGGCACTCAAACTATGACTATAGTAGAGTGGAATCATCATGTATATATGTAGTAAAATCCCACAAATGACTCTTAAACCATGAAGAAGACTATTTTTCATAATCACTATTTAATTGGTGAGTGTTCAAACCAAGTGGAACACCATACCCACATCCTCTAGCTAGTCCTTAATAGCCTTTGGGTTGGGATCACCTAAGAACCTGGGTGGTATGTGTCATTCAAAATTATACAATAAATTTAATCCATGGTTTATTTCATAAAGGTAAAATTGAACTATTATTTATGTAACAAGCAGAGGATTGTTCCCCTCAAAATGGGTTGAGGAATTTCTCTATGCATAACTAGAAAAGGGTCCGCCCACTGCTCATTAGATAATAGTTCCTCATGATTGGGTTACTAAATTGATTATTAACCACTCAATTGATTAGTGGAACCATCCTAAATCAATGAAATCGACTCATAATAAAAATAACTCATAATAATAGTTGGTTATAAGTGGGAATTCATTCTATATTTAATACTAGGAACCTAAGGATTTTAGGAACATTTGGACAATTTGACTCATGAATGACATGGTAATCCATAATTTACCACTAGATAATGCATGTGTTGTCCTGTATATTTGATAAAACACTATTTTTTTGAATATTTTATTGATAATAAATGACATAATTTCCTCAAATTGTGCTAAATATGTTCATTTATGAAAAATTTGGGATTAGATCAATCATTTGAAAATTTGATGAAAATTCCAGTTTTAACCTTTTAAAATGCACTGTAGTATTTCACACATAAATATTTTAATATGACTTATTTGAACTTAAATTTTTTAATATTGTTCCTCATGTAAGTTTATACAACTTGTATTCAGGACACTAGAGTTAAAGAGTGCATTTGGATGGAGTAAATGGGCCATGAAGTCAAAGTTGGGCTGGACTCACCAGAATGGACATGGGTTCTGTATTTGGTCCATAAATTCTTCATCTGTGCTTTTATTAGGCCCAAATTTTGATATGAGCTCAGAGATTAATTTTCTCACAAATCATCCTATGGGAAGGAGATCCGATTCACGCGTTTTGGTGGTAAAATGGGCGGTGCAAGTTGTCATAAAATATTTGGCTGATATTTCTCATTCACACTTGAAACCAATTTGAACCTAGCCTCCTCACCACTATATAAATTAGTGTTTTTATAATTTTTTGGGGTTGAGACGTGCATTAAGAGATTTAAGGTAGAGTAGAATTGGTTTCACCCCAAATTATCCAACCATTGTAAGAGGGGTAGCTCTTGAAGCAAGGATCCCCTCATCGAATCCTTCTTCTCTTCTTCATGTTGAAATGTTTTCATTTGTGTAATAAACTTCTTTATTAATCTTTTATTTCTTATATTTTATTCTGTTTTGTTCAATTATATTCTTCTTTACTCATCCTATTTGGGTTGGAATCAATAGTGGAGACAATATTGGGTTCTACCCTTTCAATCCTTTGCTCATGCAAAATGTCTCCACGGTGACCACACCACCCATGGAAGAGTAGTTCTCTTAGTGATCGATATATCTTCTACCATATTCATTTAATTATTTTGAATCATTGAGCTAATTTAATTCAATTAATATGATCCATTAATTGAGTTTTTAAATTATAAGAAACTAAGAGAGCAATTGAATGATTAACACAAAAATACACGAGGCTGAGGTTTGTGTAAATTGTGATAGTGCGATCTTAATCAGTAAAAGAAGAACACACGGGATAAATTTACGGAGTTCAAATATTATCTCTAAGATCAATTCATCCTCATTTTACAAAATGGACATGTACCTCAATTTACCACTGACCATAAGCTATCCTTATAACATCAATCAAAGTAGGGTGCTGCGATTGCATGTTCCGAAGATAGCCTAGGGTTTAATTCTCTTCATATTTGTGGAAAAGTTAATTATCATAGGGTTCAGGGGTTAAAAAATTAAGGTATCATAATTAAGTGGATATTTATTAAAATTATAATGATTAATAATAAAATGAAGTGGTAGATTTGGATCGATTATGTCTTTTCAATATTGTCTAAAAAACATCTTCTTGTTGTGTCTTTTTAATCGAACTTTATTTTAAAAATAAAAACAAAAAAATATTATACAATCTTCTTCCATAAAACAAATTCTAGTTTTATGAACGGTAAAAGCACCCCACATCCTTTCAAGTAGTTTTATTATTCCCTTTTATGTTATTTTTAAAATACCTTTAATAAGTTGTAAAATTTACTTCCTTATTTAAGAGACGACCTTGGTCAGCCACTCTGCTGCACCTAAGTAACCCAAAACTGAACATCATTTGAAAGCACCCACGATAGTGCATTTAAAATTTGAAACGTTTCCAGGGAGGAAATTAATTATTTCAACCATTTATAGGTTTTTATTTTATTTACATTTTATTTTCTTCTTCTCTTATTCCTTCCTTATTTACCCAATTTGAATTTTTCTTCTTATTTGGTTTTCTTCTTCTTCTTATTTTTGGACCATCAAATCAAACTTATCATTTTTATTTTACTATTTTCCACTATCATTATCTTAATTTTTATTTGATTTATGACACGAACTAATACTGAGGATATTTTATATCTTGGCCCTAAGATTGAACGTAGCCTTCGAGATTGAATCAAACATTCTCAGTCTATGGGAAGTTTCAACATTCAACCAGTTGGATAATTACTCCAATATCAAAACATTTAAATTAGAAGCAATTCAAATTCAACCATAAAATAAGAACCAATGGCTAAAAATAATGGAAATGAACTTAATAGAACCATTTGAGAATTGGATACACCTGATATTAATTATCTACCAAATTGTATTGCATACCCAAATCTCGAATGAGACTTTGAAATGAAATCTGGATTAATTCACCTTCTTCTAAAATTTTATGGATTATTTAGTGGGGATATAAATAGGCATTTAAAATAATTTAATGTGGTTTTCTTAACCTTGAAACCAAGAAATGTATCTGAAGACCAAATCAAACTAAGATCATTCCCATTCTCACTTGATGGAGCTGCGAAAGATTAGATGTATTATTTACAACCTAAAGATGTAACTAGTTGGAACGATTTAAAACATCTTTTCTTGCAGATATTTTTTTCCAGAACCAAGGACCACTTCCATTCATAAAGATATCTTTGGTATCAAGAAATCACAATGGGATTCAATGTATGAGTACTGGGAGCGATTCAAGAAGTTGTGTGCAAGTTTCCCACATCACCAAATCAGTGAGAAAATCATTATCCCATACTTCTATGAAGGAATCACACCTATGGAGAGTAGTACGATGGATGCTGCAGCTGGAGGAGCATTTGTGGACAAGACACTAGTAGCTGCACATGCATTGATCTACAAGATGGCACAAAACTCTCCGCAATTTGGTGATCTAGGTGCACCTCATGTTAGGGGAGTACATCAGGTAAGTACTTATTCTCCTGAGAGTAATTTGATTGATACCAAGTTAGAATAATTGACCACTATGTTGAGGCAAATTGATTTGGATCAAAAGACATATCAACCCACTCCTTCAAGGCCTTATGGAATTTAAACTGAGTCAAGCCAGCCAACTAACTGTTGCCCCCAACTACAAGAAACAGAAGATTGTGCAGTAGTGTTTCTTGGGAGACTATATCAGAAGCAGCAACAGACATATCCCCAAAAGAAGTTTGATTCATTTTCTCCAACATAAAACCAAGATTAGAAGGATCAATCAGACATGAGGAATGCATCTGAACAACAAAAAGGCCTCCTTTTCAACAAAAATTCTAGCAGCCTCTGCCTTACCAACAGGGTTTCCAACAACCCCAAAGGAGATTTGAATCCCAAGAATCAACAATACAACAACAAGGGAATCCCCCACCCAAGGTAGATTCTAACACTGATGACCTTTTGAAGCAAATTGTTCTTAATCAACAGAATGATCTGAAGAGTCAAGGTTCAGAGATGAGGGAGTTGAAGACTCAAATGAGCCAGATTGCCACTGCCCTCCATGAACTGGTAAGTAAGAATTCTGAAAATCTACCTTCCCAACCTACTCCCAATACAAAGGGGAATGTCTGTGCCATCACATTGAGAAGTGGGAAGAAACAACTCATACATCTGCACCTATCGTTCCACTGGGATTCACCTCAACTCCGGAGATGCCCCATTCCATACCAACTGATTAGCAATCCAAGGAGAAAGATAAAGGTAAGAAAAAGGTTGATTATGTTCCTCCTAAAACCCTTCCATTTTTAAATAGGTTTGTTTAAACCAAGAATATGGCTAAAGAGGCAATGCAAAAGGATGTTTTGGACACATTCAAGTGTGTAGAGATAAAAATTCCCTTGATCGAGGCCATTAAGAAAATCCCAAGGTATGTGAAATTCTTAAAATAACTTTGTACCAATCGAAGAGGGCTCAAGGTAAATAAAGGGATCAATCTTGGAAGGAATGTGTCAGCACTCATTACACTAACTCTAGCAATGCCAAAAAAGTGCAAGGTTCTAGGGACATTCACCATACCATGCACCATAGGGGAGTTGCACTTTTTTGATGCTCTTTGTGATTTGGGAGCCTCTATAAATGTGATTCCTCACTCTGTATTCTCTTATTTATAGGTTGGTGAGTTGAAACCAACAAGAGTAGTGGTGTAGTTGGCGAATAGAGCTACGGAATATCCAGTAGAAGTCCTTGAGGATGTACTAGTCCGGGTAAGAGACATGATCTTTCCAGCAGATTTCTACGTGATTAACATGGAGGATGATCAGGTAAGTTCACATGCTCCCATTATTTTAGGTAGACCCTTCCTCAAAACTACAAAAACTATCATAAATGTCAATGAGGGTACACTTTCCATGGAGTTTCGAGATGAGGTTGTGATATTTAATGTTATGGAATCCATGAAGTACATCCCAGAGGACCATTCTATGTTTGTTATCTCCCATTTTGAACCACCAAATAAAAACCCCATGGAATTTGATTGTCCTATGCTTAGGGAGATTATGAGTATTGGTTCTAGTTTTATGTCTAAGAGTACTTCCACACCTTTTTCTAATGAACAAGACTCTCTTAGATTTGATTTTTAAATGGAATCATATTCTAATTTTGATCATGTGAACTGTAATTATGACATGGATGTTGAGTATGCTAATGGATTTGATGCTTTATTCTCTGATTTTGATGATGTATATTCTGATACTAATGCTATTGTACACATATTTCAGTTCATTTGATGTCTCCATCCATACACTACCCCCCTACATTGGAACTCAATCCATTGCCACCAAATATCAAATACTCATAATTGTTGAGTGGTGAGAAATTAACTGTTATCATTGCTAATAATATCCCTTTTGAACATGAAGAAAAACTTTTGAATCTTTTGAGGGAGAACATCAGGGAAATCAGGTGGACTTTAGCTGACATATCAGGTATTAGCCCCTCTATTTTCAGTCATAGGATTCTTTCGGAGGATGGGGCTAGACTATTTAGGCAGCCACAAAGGAGACTCAATCCAACAATTTTGGAGGTTGCTAAAAAAGAGGTTGAAAATTTTCTTGAGGTAGGTATAATATATACCATTTCATATTCCCAATGGGTAAGTCCTATTCAGGTTGTGCCTAAGAAAAGTGGTGTTATAATTGTTAAAAATGGGAAAGATGAGTTAGTTCCAATGTGGGTGCAAAACAGTTGGCATGTCTGTATTGATTATTGGAAACTAAATCACTCCACTTGCGAAGACCATTTTCCCCTCCCATTTATTGATCAGATGCTTGAGAGACTAGCTGGGAAGACACACTACTGTTTCTTGGATGGATTTTCTAGATATTTTCAGGTTCCTATTGATTCGGAGGATCAGAAGAAGACAACATTCACTTGTCTATTTGGTACATTTTTCTACTGAAATATGCCATTTGGACTTTGCAATGCCCCAGGTACCTTCCAGAGATGTAGAGTGAGTATTTTTTATGATTTTATTGAGACCTACATGGAGGTATTTATGGATGATTTTACAATGTATGGGTCTTCATTTGATGATTTTATATCTAGTTTGGGAAAGGTTTTGAATCATTGTATTGAAAAGAATCTGGTCTTGAACTTTAAAAAGTGTCATTTCATGGTAGAGCATGGCATTTTCTTAGGGAATGTAGTGTCAAAACATGGTATAGAGGTTAATAGATCTAAGGTAGATGTTATTTCATCCTTACCATATCCTTTATGTGTGCGTGATGTTATATCTTTCCTAGGGCATGTAGGATTTTATCGGCGCTTTCTCAAAGATTTTAGTAAGATTTCTCTTCCTATGTCATGATTACTTAAAAAGGATTCTGATTTTGTGTTTGATGATTTTTGCAGGACTTCCTTTGATGAGCTAAAGAAGTGTCTGACCACTCCTCCAATCATACAACCCCCAAGGTGGGAGATTCCTTTTGAGCTTATGTGTGACACCTCCAACTTTTCGGTTGGAGTTGTCTTATCTCAGAGGGTGGAGGGGCGTTAACATGTGATTTTCTATGCATCTAGGACACTTTATTCAGCCCAATCAAACTACACAACCATGTAAAAGGATTTTATTTCTATCATATTTGATTTATATAAATTCTATTCATATTTATTGGGCTCTAAAGTAGTTGTTTTTTCTGACCATGCAGCTCTGAGGTACCTCTTGAAGAAGCTAGATGCAAATACCAGACTTATCTGATGGATGCTCCTTCTTCAGGAATTTGATACTAAGATAAAGGAAAAGAAGGGGTTAGAAAAATTGGTGGCAGACCACATGAGTAGGCTTACTCACACACTAGAGGATGTCACCTTGGACCGGGTACCACTTCGGGACACTTTTCCCGATGAACATCTTTATTCCATCTTAGGTATGCATCCTTGGTATGCTTATTTAGTTAACTGCCTTTTTTCCTCTAAAATCCTTGCAAATTTAAAGAAACATCAAGTCCAAAAGTTAAAAAGTGAGTCTCAGTATTATGTGTGGGATGATCCATACCTTTGATGCATGTGTAGTGATCAAGTTATTCGGAGGTGTGTTCCTGATCATGAGTTTGATTTTGTTTTGTAATTATGTCATACACTTGCTTGTGATGGACACTTTGGACCCCAATGGACATATAGGAATGTTTTGGACTCTGGATAATATTTTCCTAGCTTATTCCATGATTCCCATGTGTTTTGTAAGTCATTCTCACATTGAAAACACACAGTTAATATTTCTAGGAGACATGTGATGACCCAACAACCCATACTATTCTATGATATTTTTTATGTATGGGGAATCAATTTTATGGGTCATTTTCCTAGTTCCTTTGGTTTTTTGTATATTTTGGTTTCTGTTGATTTTGTGAGTAAATGGGTGGAGGCAAAGGCCACCAGGACTGATGATTCTCATGTTTTAGTGAAATTTGTCAAGACACAGATTTGTTGTAGGTTTTGAGTACCAATGGCCATCATCAGTGACCAAGGGACACACTTCTGCAATCATAATCTTGCTTCCCTTCTCCAGAAGTATGGGGTGACACATAAAACATCAACACCATACCACCCCCAAATGAATGGCCCGACTGAGGTTTCAAATAGGGAGTTGAAACAAATTTTGGAGAAAACTGTGCGACCAAATACAAAAGATTGGGGCAAGTGCTTGGATGATGCGCTTTGGGATTATAGGAAAACATACAAGACACCCATTAGTATGTCCCCATTTCGGATTGTTTTTGAGAATGTGTGTCATATACCCATAGAAGTTGAGCATCGAGCTTATTGGTCTATAAAGAAATGCAACATGGATTTGGCCCAAGATGGAATCCAAAGGAAGCTGCAATTTCAAGAGTTTGAGGAGATTCGATTGTCTTCATATGAGAACTCAGGCTCTAAAAGGAAATATCAAAAGAATATCATGATAGAATGATCCAACAAAGGGAGTTTCATGTTGGAGAGAAAGTATTGCTCTATAGTTCACAACTGAAGCTGATGCTTGGTAAGTTGCGTTCCAAGTGGTTAGGTCCTTATGCTGTGATTAATTTTTTTCCTTATTGTATAGTGGAGATCATGCAAGAGGACACTAGAAGGATCTTTATAGTCAATGGCCAACGTTTTAAGAGATACATTGAGGGACTTCCTACTGATGTAGTGTATTTCATCACACTACAGGACCCCATCATCACTTGAGCATATGAGGCTGTTCCTAACCCTTTCACTTTTATATTAATTATCCCATTTAAAATTATGCATTTCATGTGCATATATCATCTCATGGGTTCACATTGAGGACAATGCAATATTTTAAGTGTTGGGGAGGGAACCTTTTAGTTTAGTAATTTCAATTGTTTTTATGTTTTTCAATTGTTTAAAAAAAATTGTGTGTTTTTTAAATTTTGTGTGATTATTTTTAAATTTTTTGTGTGTTTTTGAAAGTTTTGAACTAAAATGATTCTCATAACCATTTTGAAATTTATATCAATAAGTGAAACAATTTATCCCATGAAACTGAGCTTAAATTGACGCTGAAAATAACTTTGTTTCAAGTTCAAATATTTAGTAATTTCATGCAAAGTACTCTAAATTTTGAATCCCATGGCACATATCACTATCTTTATATTTGAAATTACATTCCTATGAGGCTTCTGAACCATTATTTTCATATTCTTCACATTTAAATCACTTCTTGAGAGAACCAAACCATGCTTGATTTAACCAGAATTTGATTTATTCTTGTCAAAACTTGAGGGTTTGAGGTACTAATGTTTAAATGATTGAGGCACTTGTTTGGTATTAAAGCCTCTATTTCAAAGAATCTTTTTCATAACGGCCTACCTTGAGCATTTAATCCTTGTAGACCTTAGAATCCATGAACATCCTATTAGGTCAGCCACATTACAAGACAATTTTCCCTATCCAACCAACTCTTGATGTGAAATTGCATAATCTAGTTGAACTTAAGTGTGGGGGAAGCTGTCTTTTGTTATGCTACCACATTCTATGATACTTTGGGAGGAAAATTAAATTCTGAAGAGATGTGTTTGTTGCTGAATAAAATCATTATATTGAATGTTGTTCCTTTCTGGAGCTTTCATGATAAAATAAGTTGTGCCTTTCCAGAGCATCTGATGAAGAAAGAAAGTTGTTCCTATCTGGAGCTTTCATGAAAAACTATGTTTGAGAAGTTTGAAATTTTTACTGCTAAAATTTTGAATGGTTTGAAAAATAATTTATTTTTCCTGATGATGAACATGAATCGATGCTATGAGGATTGATGAGGAGACCATATTTTAGTGAAAATTAAATTAATTCAATTTTGATTCAAAAAGAGTCAAGCCCTCCTTATTCATCCTCATATTTTTTCACATCTAAATCCTAGAAAATGAAAGCCACAGAACAACCCTGAAAATTAATCATGATAAAAATAAGTGCTTTAATCACATCAAGTGGAGATTTAGGAATTTATCGAGCCTATGGTGACCCTTGTATGAGTTTGGATGAGAAAGACATTGCTGAAAAATTGACATTTGTGTGATAAGATAAAATCCAAGTGAGGTAAGTGTTTTGTGTGTATGGGAGGATAAATGAAGTGGAAATATATTGAATGATATAAATAGAGAAATTGAAATAGTGGGTTTTTATGAGACATGATATCTTTTTTTCTTGGTGTGGAATTGTTGGATCTCAAGGATATGTGTTTTAATTTTTTTTTGATTGGATATTGATGTTTACTTGATACGAGGTTTTTCCCAGGAGTGTAAAAGGGTAAGTGTCAGGTAGTTGATAAAACATTATTTTTTTTTAATATTTTATTGATAATGAATGACATAATTTCTTCACATTGTGCTAAATATGTTTATTTATGAAATATTTGGTATTAGATCATTCATTTGAAAATTAGAAGAAAATTCCAGTTTTAACCTTTTAAAATATACTGTAGTTTTTCGCACATAAATATTATAATATGAATTATTTGAACTTAAAATATTTCAATAGTGTTCCTCACGTAATTTTCTACAACTTGAATTTAGGACACTAGCGATAAAGAGTGCATTTGGATGGAGTAAATGGGCCATGAAATCAAAGTTTGGATGGACTCACCAGAATGGAAATGAGTTTCATATTTGGGCCATAAATTCTTCCTCCATGCTTGGATTAGGACCAAATTTTGAGAGGTTATCAAGGATTAATTTTATCACAAATAATCCTTCTGTAAAGAGATCTGATGCACGTGTTTCTATGGTCAAATGGGTGGTGCAAGTTAGCATAAAATAATTGGCCTAGATTCCCCATTCACACTTGAAACCACTTTGAACCTAGCCTCCCCACCACTCTATAAATTGGTGTTTTTCTCATTTTATGGGGTTGGGACGTAAATTAGGAGATTTAAGGCATAGGAGAATTGGTTTCACACCAAATTCTCCTACCATTGTAAGAGTGGTAGCTCTTGAAGCAAGGATCCCCTCCTCGAAGCCTTCTTTTCTTCTTCATGTTGTAATGTTTACATTTGTGTAATAAACTTATTTGTTATTCTTTTATTTATTCTATTTTATTATGTTTTGGTCAATTATATTCTTCTTTACTCATCCTATTTGGGTTGTAATCAAGATTGGAGATGAGATTGGGTTCTACCCTTTCAATCCTTTGCTCATGCAAAACGTCTCCACAGTGACCACACCACCCATGGAAGAGTAGTTCTCTTAGTGATCAATCTATATTCTACCATTTTCATTTAATTATTTTGAATCATTGAGCTACTGTAACTTACTTAATATTATCCATGAATTGAGTTTTTAAATTATAAGAAACTTAGCAAGAAATTGAACAATTAACACAAAACCACGTGAGGTTGAGGTTTGTGTAAATTTTGAGAGTGCGATCTTAATCGGTAAAAGAAGACCACGCGAGATAAATTTGTAGAGTTCAAATATTATCTCTAAGATCAATTCATCCTCATTTCCTAGAATGGACATGTGCCTTAATTTACCACTGACCATAAGCTATTCTTAGAACATCAATCAAATCAGGGTGCTGTGATTTCATGTTCCGAAGATAGCCTAGGGTTTAATTGTAACACCCCAAGATTTTATGAAAAATATTCTTTTTAATTTCATTAATGTCTTGTGTTGTACGCTACACCAAAAGAAGCTTGCAAAACATGCATCCTTTACTTAACTTGCATTACACACAAGCGAGACCTTCCGCGATAGCGTGTGTTGTATGCAATACCGAGTTTCGCTAAACAATGATATGCTACTAAAATATTATTAAAACTAGCCGTTATGAATAGTAATAACCACTTTTTTAAATTTTGTAAATTTTATTTTTCAAAATGGACTTCATTTTTGGATTCAGAATATCGAAATTAGCTTAGGGTGAAATTTTGGTACTTTTCGGATAGCTTTCATTTTCTGATAAATAGTGAAAATTACTAAATTTTAATTAAAAACAACCTTTTTAATCGAAATAATTAATAGTGATAAATTATTAATTTGAGTGGTTTTAAAGTATATTTAGAATATATTTTTACAATTTAATACAATATTGGTCATTGGATGTAATTTAACATTTAAACCAGACATAAACAAGTGTCAATCTTTTGATAGTTATTATCTCTTAAGAACACGCTATTTGTTTAGACGACGGGAATTAATCAGGGCAACTGATATGTTTTGAATTTGGTAAAATAGACATCATTTTTGAGTTCATAATATCAAATATAGCTTAGGCCTAATTTTTGGTATTTTTCTGGAAACTTTCATTTTTTGATGAATAGTGAAACCACTAAGTGGTAGTTAAAAAAAATAATTTTTCATAAAACTTAATTTTACCACTTCTGTGAGTGGAATTTCAAAAATCCGAGAGACACGGTTGATGTCAGTAAGTAAAATATGGTTCAATGAGATGAAAATAATTTTTGGTGAATAGTAACTTTTTACTATTTTTTACCACGATTAAAAGTAAGTAGGGTAATTAAGGGTAAAAATGATATTATTATTACCCTAACACATGTCCTAATTCTATTGGATAAGTGTAATTCGACCAAAAACAACCTTAGGAATAAAATATGACCATTTAGGCCCACTTGTATTAGATTAGGACATTTATTATTAATTAATTCAAAGAAGAGTTAAAAGAGTTAAAATAAAAGTTTATTTACTACAACATTTTTAATATAGGGTTATACATAAGATAATTTAGATTGTAAATATTCATTAGAAAGATAATAAGATTTCCTACATAATGACATTTTATTAGTAATTTTTAGACATTAAATAATGTAATTTATTTATGACACAAAGATGATGCAATAATTATCTTATTAATGAAATATTGACATAATTGATGTTATAAATACCCAAATAAATGTAATTTGAGACTTTTTATGAATTACACTAATTTTATAGGTTAATATGACATGTTGGTATTGATTAAATTAACTTTTTTAGAACTAATAATTCTGTTATGAGTTTCACAAAAATCAATTACTAAATAGTTTCAAAATTGACATAAAATAGTTTTTAAAACAAATATTATATTAGTAATTGTTATTTTATTCCTAAAAATCTAAGGTTCGGCCAAATGACTTAGATAAGGTTATATATATTAATAATAAATAACTTGGGGTTCGTTTGGCTGCTTATTGTTCGTTTATTAACCTTATAGTATAAGAACACAATAAGACACGGTAAAAGTAAAATTATTTTACTTAATGTTAAATCTAAATGATAAGGTTACAATAGGAACCTAAACTTGTATAAATTTTATTGGATGATAGGATTTAGACCCATACCTACCTTAGATTTGAAATAAATCAATTTGGAGCTATTTAAAACCGAATTTGGCTATATAATAAAATAATATTTTTAGTTATTCCAAAGGTGCCCCTCTCCTCTCTTATAAAAGGGCACCTCCTCCCTCTCTTCCTCACACCACATTGAGCCTTCAAGATCGGCCAAACCCTGACAACTTCCATTCTCCACTTCCATATCAACATCCTAGAGGTTCATGTCTTCCTCAAAGACCTATTTTAGTTCCCTAAAAGGAGATCTCAAAGAGGCGCTTCAAAGAAGAGGTAATGTCCGTTACCGATTCTTTCAACTTTATTTCTTCTTCCACTTCTTCTTCTTAGGTTGTTTCATTATTAAGTAATAACATAAGTATCACTCATATACTGATATGTTATTATAAGTATGAAACAAACCTATTTCACCATCTATCCATCCTACGAAAAATGAAATCACCGCGCGTGCGTACGTACGGAATACCGTCTCCACGCCGTGGTGTAATCTATTTTCCACCACCACCTTACTTGGATGGGTATAATGGTGCACATAATAACTATATATTATTATTGTAAAGTGATATTGATTATGATATAGTATACATACACTCCAATACAATTCCACGATCATGAGAACGATATCATCGCTCGTGCGTACGTACAGACTACCGTCTCCACAACGCGATGAGATTCATTCTCCACGTTAACCATTGATGAATGATTATAAAGTATATATAATAAGTAATCATGAAATATATGACATAATAATTATACTTTATTTATGTGTATATATATTTATGTCATCTACTTAATTCCATTCAACTCAATAAGGAAACGAAAACAACGTTCATGCGTACGTACGACCTACCGTCTCCATGAATGGTGTATTTCTTTCCATTTACTGATCTATTATATATATGTATATTCTGAATATATATTATATATAAATCTTGTTTTATATTCTGTAATTAAGTAATCATGATATAAGTAATCATATTAATAATTACAAGTCAAAATAAAGATGACAAATGAAACGGTTTTACCCAAAACGCTCTTTAACATGGAATTTACAAAAGAACGGGTAAAATAAAGTCATAAGTGAACCATATATGATATCATAAAAATATTTATGATTCTGGAATAAGTAAATAACATTATTTAAATCATTATACAGGAGGTTCGGACACTTATGAAGCAAATCGGACCTAAGGTAAGGGACAATCTCGCAATCTCAATTTTTATCCGAGATTGTTTATACTTCAGAATTTACTGGGGAATATTTATCATCCACATCCATGTTTCATCAATATGTAATATTATTTCCATCCAACTACAATTGTTTAAATCCAATTTTACCCTTCGGTGAGTTTTTAGTAAAAGATATGAAAGGAATATTTTGTCGTTTTTCATACGAGGTACTTTTTGACTTTTCAGACAAAAGTACGAGAAGAATGTTTTTTTAACTTATACGGCATGAATGGATTTTTAAAAAAATATTTCCAAGAATCTTCCTTTATAAGTTTTCAAGTTTATTTTTAATCAAATTCTTTTAGTTATAATTTTATGACATGTTAAGAAATGAAAAGTGTTTTTGAAGTAGAAATGATATTTTCCTCAAGAATGGAGTTCAAGTGTTTTATCAAAATTATTTTCCATCTAAGATAATATAGGGTTCTGTTTCTATCCCTATTATTACATGGATTTGATTATGTTGTGATAGAAATATTTTTATGAATTCCTTTATCTTATATGAATTGTTTTATGATGTAATGTTGTTTAAGAATCCCATTTTTATTACATGGGTTATGCTATGATGTATGGTTTATGATTTTGTGGCACACATAAGAATGGTATCATTATGAGATGGGTGGGACCTATATCTCCCTCCAATGCATTGGGTAAAGATTTTATATCTCATGAGATAGACATGGCTGGAACGGTAGGTTATACCGGTTCAGTGAAACAGGACTGAAACGAGGAGTGAACTCGGTTCAGAAAGGGACTTTGTCCACTAAGATAGTCTTGACAATGAGTCTTGACTAATAAGAAATGATTCTCTATGATTATGTGTGTATGCCACAAAGTTTCATGTTTTAAGTTATGATTATTGGGATTACATTTCACTACTATGATTTATCCCATGTTATGATATTATGATCCCTTTTGCAGGTTAAGATTTCCAAAAGTTATGTTCTTATGTGATTTATATTTCTTTTGTTTACCCTTACTGAGCATCTGAGCTCACCCTTTTATGTTTTCTTTTCCCCAGGATATAAAGAAAAGTTTTAGGTAAAAAAAAGGGAAGATATTTATGGGAGATGTTGAAGATCTTTCACCACGATTAGAAGATTATATTCTGAGTTTCCAAAGACACTAAACTATTGCGGTCCTTGTGTGTGTGTTTTTGTTATGTACTAAGTATTCAGCAAAAGTAATGTAATTTCCATGTACTTTAAGATTCGGGTCTCTACAGTTGGTATCAGAGGAAAGGTTTAGTCAACCTTTGGAAACTAGGATGTGAGAACTTTAGTGAGATCCCTAGAGATATTTCTAAGGTATGTCTAGGGATGTCCCTAATATTAAGTATAAGTATAGGTTATAATCCTATAATTACGGTAACAATCTTAGAATTAAACCTAAGATGTTAGATATTGAAGTTACTCCCCCTTTATTATGTTGTTTTCCCTAGTATGATTTTTTCCTCTCACACAATTCTTTTTGGGTTTTAGACGATGGCTGGAACCCGAAGGAACCATGTTGATCAATGCAATGGAAAATGCAATGATTGTCCTCCTGAACAAACAAATGTTATGGGAGATGGAGTGCAAAATCTTATTGCTATACTTACACAAGCTATGAATCATTCTGGACTTCCAAATGAGTAGAGAAGGGAACAATATTCTATTGAGTCCTTCATGAGGCAACGTCCACCTTCTTTCAGTGGGTCTTCTGATCCACTTGTTGCTGAACAATGGATCAGTACCACTGAAAAGATATTTTTAGTTCTTCAATGTTCTGAACATGATAAAGTCATCTTAGCAGTATATCGTTTGGAAGGTGAAGCTGATCAATGGTGGAATCTTATCAAGAATACGAGAAAAAGAGATGAAATTGAGTCCATGGAATGGAACGAGTTCAAGAACTTATTTTTCAATAAGTACTTCCCTCGTATTCTTTGAACAAAGATGAAGAAGGAGTTTCTTGAACTAAAGCAAAAGGATGATGAATCTGTTGGTATATACGAAGCGAATTTTACAAGGCTTGCAAGGTATTCATTTGGATTTATCATCCAACCAGAAAGTAAAGTTGATCGATTCTTCAGTGGCTTAAAACCAAAACTTCGAAGGGCATTAGCTATAAGAGACTTCAGTAGCTATGAAGAAATTGTGCGTTGTGATATCAAGGTAGAAATGGAAGTTGGTGTTACTTATCCATCTCATAGTTTTGACAAGAAACGAAAGATGGAGTTCAAGGAGAAATCTCAGAATAATGGTGAAAAGAAGATGAATGTTTCCTTATGCTCAAAGTGTGGAAAGAAGCATGGTGGAGATTGTCTTAAAGGGACTAGAAAATGTTTTAAGTGTGGAAAAGAAGGTCATCGAGCAGCTGAGTGTTGAAGTAATGGAAAAAGGGTTTCTAATGATGTGAATAAAGAAAATACTGTAGAGAATGCACCACCAACACTTCAATGCTTCAAGTGCAAGGAAATGGGGCATTATGATAATAAATGCCCTAATCCAAGGGTTAGTGATGATCGACATGAGCAACCACTTAAGGCAAAGGACAAAGGGAAGTCACATGCGATCACTATTGGAGATGTTGAATATGACAACAATGTGGTGGAATGATTAAGTGTTTATGTAATGGGATTACAAAATAATGTTGTATATAGTATCGTGGAATATTGGAATATTTATGTATTGGTTTATTGTGATTTTCAATAATTTTATGGTACCGGTAACCATGGAAAGTGATTGAGATATTTTTGGAAAAAATATGATATGCACATAATGAAGGGATAAGGAAAAAATGAAATGTTTGACATTATACATGAGCTCATGATTGATATAAGGACTAAGTGATATCATGGTTTGAGTATATAGAATTTTGAGGATTTTGGCATGTGGAAAGAGTTAACTTTTAACAGCATTCATTTTTTCAATAAGGTCAATGGGTATTCATTTTTTTTCAAGAGAATACATGATTAAGGCCTTTTAATGTTTGGAATGTGACCAAAAAGACATATCTCATGATATATGGGGATCAACAATGGTATTAACATGCTAGTTGTATGAACTCTTTGGTAATCATTTTCACTATAATATGAGAAAAGACAACATTATTTTGGATAAGCCTAAATATTGGAATGGATTATGTTGGACATAAGTTAGTATTGTTTAAGGATAGAAGTTTTTTCGATATTATTTATGGGATGTTATAGTAATGTAGTTTTAGAAAAAGGACAACCTGCAGGATGGGCGACAACCCATCGCGTCGGACAAGGCTGTGGGAATCGAACCCACAACCGAAGTGCAACTGGCCTTTATCGCCTACCACTGGCCTACAGGAATTCCCTGTTTAGTAGAAACTAGTTTTATTATATTAAGCAGTATGATATATGAAGTATAAGTCCATTTTAGGAACCATATATGATTAATATCATTATAGATGGACTTATGTATTTTTTGATAACTTTTCTAACCTTTTGTTTGAGACAGATGGAATGACCCATCATTCTATCACATGATTTGCTAACACATCATGAATAACAAATTCAACTTCATTTCTTTAAGAGATGAAGTGGAAATTGTCCAAAGAACGACCAACAGTGAGACTATACCAAAATAACGAAAGTATTTCTTCTAATTCCAATTTCATCAACTTTAGGGAAATGATCTTGAAAACCAAAAATGTTGTCCTAATGCTCTTATATCTGATGAATCAGATGGTACTATAGATCATCACAAATTTATGGCTTTGTGATTGCTGGCTTTTCCATTTCCATGTTCTCTACCACTCTCCATCAGAACATGATGGTTAGATTTCTCTTCCATATCCATATTTTCACCTATGTGGAAACCCAATGATTAGTTTATTTGGGTAACCGTTACGTTTCATACTTTTGTTTTTAAAGATTGGTTTTGGTATTCCTTTTTACAATGTGGGTTTCTATCAAAGAAAATTTTGAATAGTAATCCATTTATAACCCCGACAAATTTCGATGGCGAAATTCATTTTAAGGGGGGTAGAATGTAACACCCCAAGATTTTACGAAAAATATTCTTTTTAATTTCATTAATGTCTTGTGTTGTACGCTACACCAAAAGAAGCTTGCACAACATGCATCCTTGACTTGCCTTGCATTACACACAAGTGAGACCTTCCGCGATAGCGTGTGTTGTACGCAATACCGAGTTTCGCTAAAAAATGATATGATACTAAAATATTATTAAAACTAGCCGTTATGAATAGTAATAACCACCTTTTGAAATTTTTTAAAATTTATTTTTCAAAATGGACTTAATTTTTGGATTCGGAATATCGAAATTAGCTTAGGGTGAAATTTTGGTACTTTTCGGATAACTTTCATTTTCTGATGAATAGTGAAAATTACTAAATTTTAATTAAAAACAACCTTTTTAATTGAAATAATTAATAGTGATAAATTATTAATTTGAGTGGTTTTAAAGAATATTTAGAATATATTTTTACAATTTAATACAATGTTGGTCATTGGATGTAATTTCACATTTAAACCAGACATAAACAAGTGTCAATCTTTTGATAGTTATTATCTCTTAAGAACACGCTATTTGTTTAGACGACGAGAATTAATTTTTAAATTAATTAGTTCAACTGATATGTTTTGAATTTGGTAAAATAGACATCATTTTTGAGTTCATAATATCAAATATATCTTAGGCCTAATTTTTGGTATTTTTCTGGAAACTTTCATTTTTTGATGAATAGTGAAACCACTAAGTGGTAGTTAAAAAAAAGAATTTTTCATAAAACTTAATTTTACCTCTTCTGTGAGTGGAATTTCAAAAATCCGAGAGACACGGTTGATGTCAGTAAGTAAAATATGGTTCAATGAGATGAAAATAATTTTTGGTGAATAGTAACTTTTTACTTTTTTTTACCACGGTTAAAAGTAAATAGGGTAATTAAGGGTAAAAATGATATTATTATTACCCTAACACATGTCCTAATTCTATTAGATAAGTATTATTCGACCAAAAACAACCTTAGGAATAAAATATGACCATTTAGGCCCACTTGGATTAGATTAGGACATTTATTATTATTTAATTCAAAGAAGAGTTAAAAGAGTTAAAATCAAAGTTTATTTACTACAACATTTTTAATATAGGGTTATACATAAGATAGATTCGATTGTAAATATTCATTAGAAAGATAATAAGATTTCCTACATAATGATATTTTATTAGTAATTTTTAGACATTAAATAATGTAATTTATTTATGACACAAAGATGATGCAGTAATTATCTTATTAATGAAATATTGACATAATTGATGTTATAAATACCCAAATAAATGTAATTTGAGACTTTTTATGAATTCCACTAATTTTCTAGGTTAATATGACATGTTAGTATTTATTTAATGAACTTCGTTCGAACTAATCATTCTATTATGATTTTCACAAAAATCAATTACTAAATAGTGTCAAAATTGACATAAAATAGTTTTAAAACAAATATTATATTAGTAATTGTTATTTTATTCTAAAAATCTAAGGTTCGGCCAACTGACTTAGATAAGGTTATATATATTAATAATAACAATTTTGGGTTTGTTTGGATGCTTATATTAAGTTTATTAACCTTATAGTATAAGAACACAAGAAGACACGGTAAAAGTAAAATTATTTTACTTAATGTTAAATCTAAATGATAAGGTTAAAATAGGAACTTAAACTTGTCTAAATTCTATTGGATGAGAGGCTTTCGACCCATCCCTACCTTAGCTTCTAAATAAATCAATTTGTAGCTATTTAAAACCGAATTTGGCTTTATAATAAAATAATATTTTTAGTTATTCCAAAGGTGCCCCTCTCCTCCCTTATAAAAGGGCACCTCCTCCCTCTCTTCCTCACACCACTTTGAGCCTTCAAACTCGGCCAAACCCTGCCCAATTCCATTATCCACTTCCATATCAACATCTTAGAGGTTCTGGTCTTCCTCAAAGACCAATTTTAGTGCCCTAAAAGGAGATCTCAAAGAGGCGCTTCAAAGAAGAGGTATTGTCCGTTACCGATTATTTCAACTTTATTTCTTCTTCCACTTCTTCTTCTTAGGTTGTTTCATTATTAAGTAATAACATCAGTATCACTTATATACTGATATGTTATTATAATCATGAAACAACCCTATTTCACCATTTATCCATCCTACGGAAAATGAAATCACCGCACGTGTGTACGTACGGAATACCGTCTCCACGCCGTGGTGTAATCTATTTTCCACCACCACCTTACTTAGATGGGTATAATGGTGTACATAATAACTATATATGATTATTGTAAATTGATATTGATTCTGATATAGTATACATACACTCCAATACAGTTCCACGATCATGAGAACGATATCATCGCTCGTGCGTACGTACGGACTACCGTCTCCACGACGCGATGAGATTCATTCTCCACGTTAACCATTGATGAATGATTATAAAGTATATATAATAAGTAATCATGAAATATATGACATAATAATTATACTGGATTTATGTGTATATATATGTATTTCATCTACTTAATTCCATTCAACCCAATAAGGAAACGAAAACAGCGTTCATGCGTGCGTACGGCCTACCGTCTCCATGAACGGTGTATTTCTTTCCATTTACTATTCTATTATATATATGTATATTCTGAATATATATTATATATAAATCATGTTTTATATTCTGTAATTAAGTAATCATGATCTAATTAATCATATGAATAATTACAAGTCAAAACACGGATGACAAATGAAACGATTTTACCCAAAACGCTCTTTAACATGGAATTTACAAAAGAAAGGGTAAAATAAAGTCATAAGTGAACCATATATGATATCATAAAAATAATTATGATTCTGGAATAAGTCAATAACATTATTTAAATCATTATACAGGAGGTTCGGACACTTACGAAGCAAATCTGACCTAAGGTAAGGGACAATCTCACAATCTCAATTTTTATCCGAGATTGTTTATACTTCAGAATTTACTAGGGAATATTTATCATCCACATCCATGTTTCATCAATATGTAATATTATTTCCATCCAACTACAATTGTTTAAATCTAATTTTACCCTTTGGTGAGTTTTCAGTAAAAGATATGAAAGGAATCTTTTGTCGTTTTTCATACGAGGTACTTTTTGAATTTTCCGACAAAAGTACGAGAAGAATGTTTTTTTAACTTATACGGCATGAATGGATTTTTAAAACATTATTTCCAAGAAGCTTCCTTTATAAGTTTTCAAGTTTATTTTTAATCAACTTATTTTAGTTATAATTTTATGGCATGTTAAGAAATGAAAAGTGTGTTTGAAGTAGAAAGGATATTTTCCTCAAGAATGGAGTTCAAGTGTTTTATCAAAATTATTTTCCATCTAAGATAATATAGGGTTCTGTTTATATCCCGATTATTACATGGATTTGATTATGTTGTGATGGAAATATTTTTATGAATTCCTTTATCTTATATTAATTCTTTTATGATGTCATGTTGTTTAAGAATCCCATTTTTATTACATGGGTTATGCTATGATGTATGGTTTATGATTTTGTGGCACACATAAGAATGGTGTCATTATGAGATGGGTGGGACCTATATCTCCCTAAAATTAATTGGGTAAAGATTTTATATCTCATGAGATAGACATGGATGGAATGGTAGGTTATACCGGTTCAGTGAAACAGGACTGAAACGAGGAGTGAACTCGGTTCAGAAAGGGAATTTGTCCACTAAGATAGTCTTGGCAATGAGTCTTGACTAATAAGAAATGATTATCTTTGATTATGTGTGTATGCCACAAAGTTTCATGTTTCAAGTTATGATTATTGGGATTACATTTCACTACTATGATTTATCCCATGTTATGATATTATGATCTCTTTTGCAGGTTAAGATTTCCAAAAGTTATGTTCTTATGTGATTTATATTTCTTTTGTTTACCCTTACTGAGCATTTGAGCTCACCCTTTTATATTTTCTTTTCCCCAGGATATAAAGAACGGTTTTAGATAAAAAAAAGGGAATATATTTATGGGAGATGTTGAAGATATTTCACCACGATTAGAAGATTATATTCCGAGTTTCCAAAGACACTAAACTATTATGGTCCTTGTGTGTGTGTTTTTGTTATGTACTAAGTATTCCGCAAAAGTAATGTAATGTCCATATACATTAAGCTTCAGGTCTCTACATTAATTCTCTTCATATTTGTGGTAAAGTTAATTCTCGTAGGGTTCGGGGGTTAAAAAATCAAGGGATCATAATTAAGTGGATATTTATTAAAGTGATAATGATTAATAAGTAAATGAATAGGTAGATTTAGATCGATTACATCTTTTAAATATTGTATAAAAAAATATTCTTTTTGTGTCTTTTTAATCGAACTTTATTTCAAAAATAAAATCAAAAAAGTGTTATACAATCTTCTTCAAGAAAAAATCTTCTAGTTTTATGAATGGTAAAAACCCCTGAAATACTTTCAAGTAGTTTTATTATTCCCTTTTATGTTATTTTTAAAATACCTTTAATAAATTGTAAAATTTACTTCCTCTTTTGAGGGACGACCTTGGTCAGCCACTCTGCTGCACCTAAGTAACCCGAAACTGAACATCATTTGAAAGAGCCCATGATAGAACATTTCAATATTCATTAAAAATGTCACCCTAGTGTTCTAAATAAATTAATAGATTATCAAAATCCTAGATAATGGATGTGTTGGTATCCACAACAACGATGATTTCTATGGTCTGAAAATTAAACTCAAGTCCCCATAACACCTTTTCCCTAAATTACCCAAACCAAACATCACATGTATCATAGATTAAAAATCCATCACTAGGATTGAAAACATGCTATGATTATACTATGACATTACTTGACCACCTGGGGCCCCACTTGGAGTGTTTAGGCTGAGTGTTCCACCCAAATCCCACCTTTAATAGGATAGGTGTTGGAAATTAGCATTAAGAAGGCATAACACACACATATGAGGACTTTTCCTATTGAACCAAAAAACAACACATATCTATAGAAAAATTCACAAGGAATATAATAATATAGAATTTTATAATAATACCCATGCTTCAAATTTTAAGAATCTATAATAGTAATATAGACTTAAACTCCAAAATTATTAGAAAATAAATGATTCTAACATCCCAAGTAAATATAGACCTAAAATAAATGGAAGTAGGAACACCAAAACAAACCATCACCATTGAGTGCCACTAACCACCAACATCACTGACTTCACATTCAATAAGATAACCCTTAAACTATCCATTATCTATAACAATACAATACATGTAGGCATAAAAATAATATTGAGGCGAGTATAAAAATACCTAGTATAATAGATTGAAACACCACAAGAGGACTAAATGAAATGTCATATGGCATCCTGACTTATTATTACATAAACTATTCATTACATTGTACAAAACATAGGATATTTTAAATCTTAGTTTCTTGGGAAAATGTACATAATGAAGGAAAACTTAAAACATTATTCTAATCCAATTAAAAGGATTATTAAATGGTCCATACTAAGTATATTTACTATATCTCATAACCTAGGGACATACATCAAAAGAACGGGTGAGGATAAGGCCTGATAAGGGAAAGCAAGGGAAACAATTTACATGTGATCTTAAGGAATAAATCAATAAGAACATGAGGAGTATCATTATGGAATGAACAATATAACATGAGGCATATCAAAAATAAAATAACATGATTCATAATTTGAAAATGTGGCTATAAATTTAATTGATTCTTTGATAAGAATATCACCAAGGTGTCGTAAAAATTACCAAGGTTATTCACCAAGGTATCGTATAACATGTCATATCTAGAGATTAAATTCTTTACCTAATTCATTGGAGCTATATTAGGGAAAAACCTTAATATGTATTAATTTCCATGTGATCCACATAGATCATAATAAATCGTTTCATAAATAACCCTTGGGGAATAAAATAAAATGGGTTTCATATAAAAATCATGGCATTTCAAAAGTTCTTTAAAAACATGATCATTATGTCATTTTTAACCCATGAAAAGGGAATGGGGATTAAATATATGTCAATAATATAATCAAATAAATAATTTCCAAATCTTGGTGAATACCCCTGGGAAAGAAAGAGGTTTGAGTATTCATTAAAAGAAAATAATAGATAATTTATTGGGGAGAAGGAAGAAATTTTGAGGATTAAAATCGACAACATAACAGGTATAAAATGTGGTTTTAAAAAAAGATAAAAGAGATGGGAAAAGGGTCACCTATTTATAAAACATAATTTGGAAGTATGGTATTGAATAAAAAGGAAAAAATAGATAGTTACCATAACATTTAGAAGACATATACAAAAAGAGGTTCGTGAAACAAAGATAAAAGAAGGATATTTACCTTACTAAGAAAAGTAACTCCTAAAACTTGAGTATTGGGACATTTTGGGTTTCAGGATTCCTGGGGAGGTAAAACTATATTATATTTATGAAGGATGAATTTTGAGTGAAAGGAAATGGATAAATGGGTGGGTATATATAGCAACAGTGTAATATTTTTTTATTAATTTCTAAATAAAGGAATTGGACACCTACATACTAGTAAATCCAAAACCATGGGCATACCAATGGAATTGGACACTTGGGACACCTATTATGTTATTTTAATCCACAAGAGTAAATTATAATTTTATATTAATTGTTTTGTAAAGGAAATTTAAAGTTTTTACAAAATAACATTTTTAAAGTTAAAGTCTCCATTTTAGAATTTGGAAAGTAAATTATATATATTGGAAATTTATTAAAATATATTAAAATACATGATATTAATAAAATAACATATTTTAATTCTTGGATTGTCATTAATTATTTATTAAATCATTATGACATAATTATGAAGTCATTAATCATATCGAAAAAACTCAAACTATATGTATTTTATAAAATTCTCATAAATTCACTGTAACCTAATTTTGACATGATGATTTAAAATATGATATTTATTTTATCATAATAATTATCTAAATATGACAATTTTAACTTTTAAATTTATAAATCCTTATTTATTAAAAATAACAGTAGATTGAAAATGCATAGTAAAATTTCTATCACTTGAAAAAAATAAAAGTATTCTTACATTTATTTTTAAATTATAGTGTTTTAATTATACTATTAAAATAATAATGATTCAAAATAAATTAGAATGTTTTAATAATTATATATTTTCTAAAAAGTACAATTTCTGTCTGAAAAATCAATTTTTCAAATTCATCATATTTTTTATTAAGATAAACTATTCTCAAAACATAATGATAGAATAAAAATTTTATTTATAAAAAGGAATTAAATATTAATTAACTAAGGCATTGAAACATAACCCTTTATAAAACCCATGTACGACCTATGGGTAAGTTATGAGATGCTGATAGATTCATTTGGTGACTCAACTAACATCCCTCGAGTGGTAATTTCCACTAACTTGAACTTCCCCAGTAGGTGATTTTGTTTAATATTTAGTTGTTAAAGCTTGGCTTAGGCTTGGTCAAGAGAGAAGACCAGTGACACTACCTCCCTAGAAAGTTTTTAAAAATGGGATTCAAATGGAATGACTCTTTTGGTTGAGGCCATAGACTCTTCTTTTCAAATCAAATTTCCTTTTTCAAGAATTTTAATTACAAAATATAATGATAACATTAAAATTATTATCAAGAGTATAGTTACCAATGGTCATATTGACCAATGATTATAATTGACCAAAAATCATATAACAGTTGAAACCTGATGGTCACATTTCAAATTATACACACTTAATTATTAATGATATATAGTTTTGTTGACTACAAAATCATATAACACAAATTTTAGGAAAAATTATTATTCAAAAATTCTAGGTCATTACATCTTTCCCCATTTAGTAATTTCATCCCCAAAAAATTCAACTCATTATCTTAGTTGATAAAAGGTGTGTTTAATTTTTCACCATTTTCTACCTGTTGCTTCTCCATATTTATGGTTCCTCTAAAAAACATTGATGAGGTGGGTAGTCTTGTTGCGTAGAACCATCTCTTTACAATACAAGATCTCTACTGGATGCTCCTGATAAGAGAGGTCTTGTTCCAGTTGTACCACCTCAACATTAAGTATATGTGAAGGGCCAAGTATGTACTTTATTAAAAGAGACATGTGGAATAGATCATGAACTTGAGCTATATTTGGTGGAAGTGATAGCCGATAGGACACTACTCCTATGAGATCAAGGATTTCATAGGGGCCAATGTACATGGGGATAAACTTACATTTCTTCCCAAACCACATGGAAATTTTCCATGGTGATATTCGAAGGAACACTTTATCACAAACACTAAAATCCAAGTACCTTTGATGGTTTTCAACACAACTCTTATGCCAAATCTGAGCACCTTTAATGTGTTTTTGGATGTCATGAAACTTTTATATCATATATTTCACAAGATCAAGACCAATAATCTTTCTATCACCAAATTCATCCCAACAAGTAGATTTTTACCCAAATTCCCATATAGATCTTCATAAGGCATAATTTGAATACACAAATGGAAGCTGTTTTTGTATGAGCACTCAACTAATGGGAGATATTGATCCCATCCACCTTTAAATTCCATTGAGAATGTTTTCAACGTATAATTGAGTGTCTGAATAGTCCTTTAAGTTTGGCCATCGGTTTGGGGGTGATAGGCTGTATTGAAATTCAATTCAATACTCAGATCATGTTAAATAATTCTCTAGAATTTTGATTTTTACCTTGGATCATGATTAGATAAGATAGAGATTTTTACCCCATGCATCCTTACCAATTCCTTCATATATATCTTGGAAAGTTGTACAGTAGAGAAATCTTCCTGAATAATGATAAAATTGGTAGTCTTGGTGAGACAATCCACTATAACCCAAATCGTATTGTTTCCTTTGGATGTTTTCAGAAGACCAGTGAAAAAGTCTATAGTGATATTATACCACTTATATGTTGTTATGGGTAGTGGTTATAATACCCCTTTATGAATTTGTTTATATTCCTTCACCTGTTGACACACCAAACACCTTATAGTGCAGTAAACAATCTCCCTTTTCATGTTATCCCAACAATAATGATCATGAAGGTCCCTATACATTTTAGTGCGTATAGGATGTATAGAGAATGTAGATATATGAGATTAATCCATTAGATCCTTCTTTATTTCTGAAATAGATGGAACACATAGGCTTTCATGAAATTTTAGTACACCTTCTTGATCAATATTGAACTCAGGAAACTTACCATTATTCACATCCTCCATCTTACTCTATAACAAAGAATCTTATATTTTAGATTTCCTAATATTCTCTAGTAATGATGGTTGAGAAATCATTTTGGATAGGGTTGATGATGTCCCTTACCTTATGATTCCCGTGTCTAGTTTTACAAGATCTTTGATCAATGGATCTCCTTAAACCATCATCATTTCTAGGACAAAAAGGTATTTCCTACTTAATTCATCAATTGTTTTTTCTATTATAGGATGAAACTGAATTTAAAAATCATAATATTTAATAAGTTCAAAACCATATAATCTATCTCATGTTCAATTCATTTTGTTTGAAATTATAATTCAAGATTTATTGGACTATGTATATAACACATTTATCCTCATAAAGATAGTTCCTCTATATCTTAAAAGAAAAAACAACAGCAACTAGCCCCAGGTCATGCAAATGATAATTATTCTCATGAGGCTTTAAATTTCGATATGCATATGCAATCACCTCATCATTTTGAATGAGGATGAATCCAATCCCTTTTCTTGATTCATTGTTAAAAATAATGAATCCTTCTTCAATAGAGGGTAGAGTTGACATGGGTGTAGTAACCAATATCTTCTTCATCTCTTGGAAATTTTCTTAACACTCCTTTTTCAAGGTGAAATAGGCCACTTTTTGCGTTAACATGGTTACTGGATTAAAAGGTAATGAATTTTTTCATAAACCTCCTATAATATCTTGCCAAACCAATGAAACTATGAATATTAGTTACTTTTTTAGGATGAGTCCACTCCTCCACAAACTTTGTCTTGGTATGATCAACTAACATTCCTTCATTGGTTACAATGTTCCCCAAGAAAGGAAATTTTTTTAACCAAAATTCACATTTTTTAACTTTCCAAATAGCCTCTCCTTCCTCATAGTTTGTAATATATCCCTTTGATGATCCTCATTGTCCTCATGAATTTTGGAATATATCAAAATATCATCAATAAAAACTACCACAAATTTATCAAGGTAATCCTTAAAGACTCTATTCATAAAATCCATAAAAATAATATGAGCATTAGTCAAACCTAAGGTCATAAAAAAAACTCATAATACCTATATCTTGATCAGAAGGCAGTATTTTAAATACCTTATTTCTTCATCCCCAGTTGATGACAACCAGATCAAAGATCAATATTGGAGATGAATTGAGCCCCATGAAGATGGTCAAATAAACCATCAATCCTTTGAAGAGGATACTTTTTCTTCACTGTGATCCCATTAAGTTCTCTATAATCAATTCATAGTTACATTGATCTATCCTTATTCTTTACAAAGAGAATAGGTTTTTCCCATGGAGACACACTTGGTCGGATAAAACCCTTCTCCAAAAGATCTTGGAGTTGTTTCATTAATTCCTTCAGCTCTAAATTTTCTATTCTATATGGGGTATTTGATATCATCTTAGATCTGATCATGAGTTCAATGGATAAATCTACCTCTCTTTCCAAGGTAGTTCTAAGTAACACCTTAAGAAATACATCAATGTATTCCTAAATGATGGGGAAATTTTTTATTCATATACTTTCATTTCCTTATTCATATTTACCAATCATATCCATAAATAATTCTATGGGAGGTGATTTTATAAAAATATCAGGCTAATATATCTCCCTTTTGAAAAATAATTTAGGCTGTTCATTCAAGACTACTGAGATTTTCTTTCTTCTACAGTTGATCTTAGCTTGATACTTTGAGATCCAGTCCGTCCCTAGTATAATTCCAAATTCCAGCATGGGAATGACTGCTAGATTTGCAATAATATTATTCTCACCAAAGTAAATACTAGAGTTTATATTCAATTTTGATGCTTGGATAATCCCTCTAAGAGTATTGACTGATAATATACTTCTATTAGTTCAGGGATTGATTCTATATTCTTTACAAACATGGAGGAAATAAAGGAATGAATATAACCAGAATCAAACAAAGTACTTGCTTTGATTGATAGAATAATGAGGGTACCTACCACTGCATCATTTGGAGCTTCAACTTCAGCTATCATGATAGAAAAATCCCCACTTTTATCCCTTATCCTTTTCTAAGGTTGATGGAGATTCCCTTACATGAAATTTGGATTTGGATAGTGATTGGAAAAGTGACCAAGCTTTCCACACTTGAAGCATTGAAATTCATGTTGGTCCTTTACCATATTCACCTTTTCATTAGTGTTGATAAGTTGAGTATTTACCTCAATATGACAATTTTGAGCAATATGACCGTCTCTTCCAAACTTGTAACATTTACCACTCCCGAGTAAGTAGTTATTCAAATTATTCTTCCCACATTTATTGCATGTAGGAATTTGCACTTGCTTTTGTTGTTCCCAGTCAGGATCCAAGTATCACTAAGAGGGGGAGAGGGTGAATCAGTGATATCAATTTTCTTTTTATGTTTCCTTCTTTTTGGAACAACCTTCCCCTCCTGTTAAAGAGTTTCTTCCCTGCTGAACAAACACAACCACAAGAACACAAGATTTATAAGGTTAACTACTCAAGAAGATTATTTCCTTGGTATTGTAAGAAAACAATATAGTACCACACAATACACTATAAAAAAATCATTTATTGTAGAACACAACGAGTATGATATTCCCTTACACTCATGCATCACTTTGAAAACATTCCAATAGTGCATGTGATCCCTATTAGCACAAATAGGGTAATGTAATGTTTCTGTGCTTCTTAATGAGCTTTCAAAAATCAAATCTTTCAAAAAAATTCTTCAATTTCCTACCCAGAAACTAGTAAGAACCTCCTGGTGCAAACAGCTTGCGTGCCACTCCCTTCTTGATCACCTCCTTACTTGCACGCTACTCTACTTGCACCCCTCTCTACTTGCACGCCTCTCTGCTTGCGTACCTCATTGCTTTCATGCTTCCCTTCCTACACAGCTTCCTACCTGCGTGCAAAAAACTACTTGCAAGCCACTATTGTGCACAACTCAAAATTTTTGCACTAATTTAGGATTATACACAAAACACTTCTTACACACAACTCCCTACATTGTACCCAACTTTTCACTTGCACGCCACTTCTACTTGTGCACCGCTTTTGTGCATTACACACAACTTGCGTGACACTTCAAATTACACGTCACTTTCTACCACTTGTGTGATCAGAGCTCAAATTTTCTATTAAGTGTTGAGCATATAAATATGAGGATGTTAGTTGTCTATTTATATTCATTTTGGTGATTTTCAAACCACATACACTTGCACGCCATTCCTACTTGTGCGCCACTCCATCACTTGCGTTCTGCTCCATCACTTGTGTGCCGCTCCATCACTTGTGTTCCACTTTAATTCCTTTGTCATATTTTGATGTGTTGATGTTGAAATATGACTTGCGTGTAACATACCCTTTCACTCTGTTGATACTTGCGTGCCCATTCCTACTTGCGCGCCACTCTTTAACTTGCATGTCACTTTCTTTACTTTGTCATATTTTGATGTGTTGATCTTGAAATATGACTTGCGCACAACATACACTTGCACACCACATATACTTGCACACCACACTTTCCCGCCACTTATACTGGTGCGCCACTTTCTTTCCTTTTCCAAAAATACTTTTCAACTCCCCTATCTTTCACAGGGCTTGGATCACCAGTTCTCCAAACTTATGATATTTTTGAAATACAAATCAGCAAAGCATCGTTATAGTTACCATGGGAAGTATTGTAACTTTCCTATCTTCCATCAACCACTTATATAAATTGAATTGATTTCCTTTCTTCTCAAACTTCCTTGACAACAAAAGACAATACCTGAAAAGGATATTCTTCATAATCATATTGGTCCTAACAATCTCCCCCTTTGGATTTTGTTGTCAACCAAGATTCATAAATCATTAAAATTTGTAATCTCAAGCAATGGATTACTCATCAAAAATTCTAAGCCTATGTGAGCTAACTTATTTTAGGAAACAATAATTATTGAGATCAAAACCATCCTATCCAAAAGTAGTGATTATGAATCATCTACAACATTCTTCTCTAGCCTTCTTCAAAACATACTATCTTCTTTTTCTTCTAAACCTTCTTATGTAGCTTCAACTCCTAGTAGACAAAAACAATTTTTCTTTCTAAAAACACTCTAAAAAACTGTTAGAATAGTTCACACAATTACATGCTGAATTCATAGCTTACCCAAAACCCCCCCTTTATGCATGAAACCATAAGGATAGATTTATGAACCAATTCCCCTCTTGAAAACACTATCCAAAGGTAAGAATAGAGAGGGTACACACACACGTACATCAACCGTGATGAGAAGGAGGTTGGACACCCATGTTTAACCTCATTTTAGCAAATGGTTTCTTCAGTAAAGGTTTTGTGAATATTTGAGAAACTTGATCCAATATAGAAACATACTACAACTTCAATTCATTATTCTCCACCTGCTCTTTGATGAAGTGGTACTTTATTTCAATGTGTTTTGAACGATAATGTTGTTCCTGATTTCTTGTAATATTGATTTCACTCTGATTATCACATCCCAAGAGTAAGGGTAGCTTCACTTTAACAAGTAGATCTTTTAACTGAGTCTTCATCCACATAAGTTGGGTAGAAGATTGAGTGGAATAAACATACTCAGCTTCAGCCATGCTAAGATTTACTGAATTTTGTTTCTTTGTATGCCAACTAGCACAACTTTTACCCAGAAAGAAAACTCATCCAGATGTGGATATTCTATCATCAACATTTCCTGCCCAATCAACATCTGAATACTGAACAAATCAATATTTTCTACGCCATCATTCATGATTTCGAAATTTGTTGTGCCTTTGATATATCTAATTATCCTCTTTCCAGCAATTAAATTTGATTCTTTAGGATCACTATGAAACCTTTCTCATAAGGTAACAACAACATAGACAATGTCGGGTCTTGAGGTAGTCAAATATAATAAACTTCCAATCACTGTTCGAAACTCTTTCTGATCAACTTCCTTTCCTTATCTATCTTTAAACAACTTGGTTCCCACTAAAATTGGTGTGGAAACTAGTTTTGAATTTTCCATTCCAAACTTCTTCAGAAGTTCCTTAGCATAATTCTCTTTAGAAAGAAAAATGTGGTTCTTCTTCTTTAATATTTGTAACCCAAGAAATTATTTCATTTATCCCAACATGGACATCTCAAACAACTTCTTCATCTCTTCAAAAAATATTTCATAACATCTTTTATTATTTCCATAAAAATTAATGTCATCAACATAAACAATTACAATGAGAGAAGACTCCTAACATTATTTGATGTAAAGATTTCTGTCAAATATTCCTTTCTTAAAACTCATCTTCTTTAAGAAAGTATCCAGTTTGGAATACCATGCCCTTAGAGCTTGTTTTAACCCATAAAAGGATTTCTTCAGCTTACACACATAAATTTCATCTTTCCCAACAAATCCACAAGGTTGTTCAATGTAAACTTCTTCATCAATATTTACATTAAGAAATATGGACTTCACATCCATTTGAAAAATTTTGTAACCTCGTTGCACAACAATAATAAGAAATATTCTGATTGTTTCAAATCTAGCCACTAGAGAAAAATTATCATCAAAATAAACACCTTCAATTTGTGAGTAACCTTTTCAAACTAATCTTTCCTTGATCCTTATCACTTTGCCTTCTTCATTCAGCTTGTTCTGGAAAACCCATTTTGTACAAATAACATTTTTGTCATCTGCCTTGGTCATGAGTTCCCAAGTATCATTATTTTCTATCTAATCAAGCTCTTCGTTCATAGCCTAAATCCATTTTGGATTATAAAAAGCTTCATTCACATCATTTTTATCCACTTTTGAATATAAATAAGTATGTGTAACAACATTTTTTGTTCTTTTTGTTTGAACCCTCTGATGTTGATGGCCAATAATGTTCTGAGCCTCTACTTTCTTCCTTATCCTAGGATGATATATTCAAATTTCATCCTCATCACTTGAAATTGTTGAGTCTAATTCTTCTTCTTGAGTAGGATTACCACTATTGGTAGAATTATCAGAATCGTTAACAAGAATTTCGTTATCCTACACAACTTCTATATCTACAAAACCCTTCTTTTCTTTCTCAACATTTTCAGTAACTTTCACATCATTAGAATCGATGATTCTTACTATTTCTTTGTTGAAACATCTGTATCCTCTTCCTTCTGGATCATAGCCAAGACAAATTCCAACATCTCCTCTTTGTTCAATCTTTCCAAGGTTTGTACCCTTTTTCTTTATGATGCATGGAATCCCAAAAACTCTTAAGTGTTTCAAACTTGGAGTTTTTATATAAAACAATTCATATGGAGTCATATCTGAATGTGGCCTATAGAAACATCGGTTCTGAATATACACTTCAGTACTCATGGATTTCCTCCAATAATAATGAGAGAGACCATGTACAAGTAACATAGTTCTCCCCATTTCAACCAAACTTCTATTCTTACTTTCAACAACCCCATTTTGTTGAGATGTGTAGGGTGAACTAAACTCATGCTGAATTCTATGATTCTCAAGGTAACTTTAAAACTCTTCATTATTATAATCTCCACTATTATCAGTTCTCAACTTCTTCATTGAATACTCACATTCCTTCTTCAATTTCCTCCTAAAAGTCTTAAACATTTTCAGAGAATCTGACTTATGTATCATGTACATAACACAAGTAATGTGAGTAAAGTAATCAATGAAAGTAATGAAGTACTTATCTCTATTTGTTTATTGCTTTCTCATTGGTCCAAAAATATCAGAATGTATAAGTTCCAAGGGTTTTTTGAATGAATGTCAACTCTCTTATGCATAGAGTTTGTAATCCTTCCTTTTTCACTAATAATGCAACACCAATATCTTCTTCTTGATAAATCAATCATATCTCAGACACTATCTCATGTTGATAACTTGAACATGTTTCTCTGACACATATGTCCCAGCCTTTTATTCCATAACTAATTTTCATCCACCATGCCTAGGTAACAAGAGTTCTGTACTTCACTAACTTGGAACAAGTTCCCTTTTGTACGTTGGCCTCTTGTAACTACCTTTCAATCATTTTTACTTTTAAAAAACAACCCATATTTTCTGAAGATAACTTTTTTGACATCACCATAGAGTTTTGAAACACTCATCAGATTATGTTTCAACCCATCAACATATAATGTTTTCCTAGATTTCATCTTTTCTTTCCCAATGATGGCTGATCCAACACCTTTGATCCTTAGAGATTCATCATTTTTAAATGTAATTGTTCCTTCTTTGAAGTATTTCACATTCTTTAGCAACTTTAAGTCTCCTGTCATATGAGAAGAACACCCACTATCAAGAATCCATAGAAATTCTCCTTTTGTAGCTTTTAAGGTGGTTTCAACAACATGATATTTTTGTTCTTCCTTTTCATTCATCACCTCCAGCTTCTGAGATTTGTTAAGAACATTTTGTTGTGCTGGAAACAAAACAAGACACCCCTTATCAAGATGTCCAGGATGTTCAAATCTTTCTCAAATAGTTTCTAATGGTTGGAATCTATTTTAAACTTCCACACCTGCCTTCTCATATTTCTTATGAACTTCCTTCCCAGACTTACCTTTTTGAGATGATTGAATCCCCCTCAAACCTTATTTTCCATAACTTGTGGAATAGTAGTAATGTTTTTTTATTAAAACAACACATGTTTACAGTGTGTCCGAATCCACCACAATACCAATAGTAACCATAGATTGAATATTTCCCTATGAAACTTCTATACTGATCAGATTTGTGAATATGCTTCTCAACAACCTTCTTAATAGAACTCTGTTGACCATCAAACTTCCTATTTTCAATCATAACTTTCTTCTTCAACTCATATTTTTGTTCAGACTTATCAGTACCAAATGTATTAGAAATCTTTCAGGACTCAATATTTTTATGAACTTCTGATTTTTTAGCATTGCTGACTTTGGACACACACATAGCCTTTCCAGATTTGTTCTTATCAGAACCCGTTCCATCTTTACTCTCAACCTTTGAAGGTAACTTTTTTGGATCCTTCATTGGTTTATTCTTATTATAACTTTAACCAACTTCTAAGATATATTGTTTTAAATTTATATTTATTTCTTTAGTTTTAGAAAGTTTCTTTTGGAAAAGTTCCAACTCTTATTCTTTTGGCTTCATCTTTACTTCAAGATTATCATTACGATTCTTTGAATTCTCCAGTTAAATATTCAGACCATTAATCTCCTTTTCCATCTTGATTTTCTCATTAGGAAAACCTTCTTGATTGTTTAATGTGGAATTTTCATTTATCAAATTCTTGTTTTCCTTCTCAAGCCTTCTGATCTTCCTCAAACATTCTTTCAACTCTTCTTTCAGATGATATTCAAGTTGAGTTTATTCTTCTTAAGAATTCTTTCTCCCATAATCTTCATTATTCACTGCTGCAATAAAGATATTATCTCTAGATTTCTTAGAAAATGATTTCTCAAATTTAGATTCTCTATCTTTTTCATCTTCATTTTTAGATAAAAATATTCTTCTTTTTGATTTAAAGAAATGTTTACCCTTCCCATTTTAAAAATATTTATCTTTGTCATATTGTTTCTTCTAAGACCTTCTTGTCCTTCTATCATCATCATCACCATCTTATTATTTATTATTTTGAGGATAGTTAGCCACAAAGTGACAAACAGATCCACACTCAAAACATTTCTAGGGAAGTTTACCCTTGTATTTCCCGGTACCTCTTTTCACATTCTTAGAAAACAAGGATAAAATTTCACCAAATTTTTTACATACCTCATATTAAGAATCAGATTCACTGGCATCATCATCAATAAGATTCTTCTTTGACTTCTCTATATTAGTAGCCTTGAATGAAATTTCTCTATCAACTTTTATTTTTCTATTCATAGTCTTCTCCCTTCTCATTTCATAAGTAATGAGAGTGCTATGAAAATCATCTAGAGATAATGTTTCAGGGTCTCTGTCTTCTAATGAAGATACTTTATCATTAAATTTTTTAATAATAATTCTCAAGATCTTTTCAACAACTATAGAATCCTCCAAATTTTCACTAAGACATCTGATTGTACAGAAAATGTCATTTACCCTGGTAATGAATTTGCCAACAGATTCAAATTCTCCCATTTTCAAGTCTTCATACTTTAGCCTCCAGATTTGTAGTTTTTCCTTCTTCACTTTTTTATTTCCTTCATAGATGTTCTTCAACTTATCCCAGATGCCTTTAGCTGTGGAAACACCTTTCAATCTTAAAAACTCACTCTCATAAAGAGATGAGAGTAATGCATTTTTAGCTCTTCCATCATTCTCAAAATTCTTCTCATCGGTAGATGTAATAGGGACCTTGTCATCAATAGGAGGAAATCCATTAGTTGTAGTTTCAAGAACTTAATACCCAAGAGACCTAAGATATGGAATCACTCTATCTTTCCAGATATGATAATTCTTTCCATAAAATATCGGAATCCCCTTACTACTCATACAATTCATATTTTCAATCATAACTTCTCTTCAAAACTTCAGCAAAGAACAAACGAAGGTAACCTGGCTTTGATACCAACTATAGTTCCCAGTTAGGATTCAAGTATCACTGAGAGGGGGAGGGGTGAATTAGTGATATCAATTTTCTTTTTTATGTTTCCTTATTTTTAAAACAACCTTCACCTCCTGTTAAAGAGTTTCTTCTCTACTGAACACACACAACCACAAGAACACAATATTTACAAGGTTCAATACTAAAAAAGAGTAGCTACGTCCTTGGTATGGTATAAAAACAATCTAGTACCACACAATCCAATAGAAAACAATCCTTTGATGTGGAATACAATGAGTAGGATATGCCCTTAAAACTGTGTAGCACTTTAAAAACAATCTAATAGTGTGTGTGCTCCCTCTTAGAACAAATAGGGTAATGTAATATTTCGGTGCTTATTAATGAGTTTTCACAAATAAAATATTCTAAAACAATTCTTCACTTTCCTACCCAGAAGTTGGTAAGAACCTCCTGGTGTAAACAGTTTGCATGCCACTCCCTGCTTGCATGCCTCCCTGCTTGCCTGCCACTCTACCTACACGCCTCCCTGATTGTGCGCCTCCCTGCTGGTGTACCTCACTGCTTGTGCGCCTCTCTACTTGTGTGGCTTCCTAATTTCATGCCAAAAACTACTTTCTCTCCACTATTTTTCATAACTCACAATTTATGCACCACTTCATTATTATACTAAAAACAATTCTTCCACACAACTCACTACTTGTGTGCAACTTATCACTTCTGTACCACTTCTACTTGGGCGCCGCTTTTGTGCATAACACACAACTTTCATGACACTTCAACTTGAACATCACTTTCTACCACTTGCGCGATCAGATATCAAGTTTTCTCTTAATTTTTGATCATAGAAAACTGAGGAGGCTAGTCATCTATTTATAGGCATTTTTGTGACTTGCGCTCCATATACACTTGCACACCATTCTTTTTTTAAAAGGTTGGGGCCAAAGACTCATTTATTATTAAATCAAACCAAAGACCTCTTTAACTGGGTAGAGGGAGACCCATTACATAGCCCGAAGGCCCAATGGTCATTTATCCCATTACATGGCCCGTAGGCCCATTTTTTTGGCCCAAATCCCATTCTATGAATAGTACTGCTACAGTACCCTGCGCTGCTACAGTACTACACAGTACCCGCCGCTGCTACAGTATTCTGCCGCCGCTACAGTGACCTGCCACCGCTACAGTGCCACCACTGCTACAGTCGCTACAATACTGCTATAACACCTACGCCCAATGGGGTTTGAACCCCCATTTTTCATGTAGAATTAAGGGGTTCTTACCACTAAGCCAAACCCCAACTACCACTTGCGCACCATTCTTACTTGTGTGCCACTCCATCACTTGTGCACCACTCCATCACTTGTGCACCACATTCCTTCCTTTATCATATTTTGATGTGTTAATGTTGAAATATGACTTGCGCACAACATACACTTATGCGCCACTAATACTTGAACGCCCATTCCAACTTATGCACCACTCTTGAACTTTCACACCACTTTCTTTCGTTTGTCATATTTTGATGTGTTGATCTTGAAATATGATTTGCGCGCAACATACACTAGCACTCCACATATACTTTCCTGCCACACTTGCGCACCATTTATACTTGTGCACCACTTTATTTCCTTTTCCAAAAACACTTATCAACTCCCCTATCTTTCATAAGGATTTCATCATAAGTTCTCCAAACTTATGATATTTGTGAAATACAAATCATAAAAGCATCGTCATAGTTACCATGGGAAGTATTGTAACTTCCCTATCTTCTATCAACCACTTATACAAAGTGAAGTGATTTCCTTTCTTCTCAAAATACCTTGAAAATAAAAGAAAATACCTAAAAAGGATATTCTTTATAATCATCTTGGTCCTAACAGCTTTCTTCATCTTCCATTATCAAAGTTCCTACCCAAGTTTGGATCCAAATATCTCTTCTATTCATTTGATCTATGGGACCACTGTTTATCTCTGAACTCCATTTCAACCTACACAACACTTCACATTATCTCCTCATAGCTATCATATTCTCGATTGGATAGATTCTTCCCTATATGTGGCCTTAGTCCACCAAATAATCTATCAAAATTTATATTAGGGTATAGGAAAAGGATAGAGGTGTAGCAAGAAAGCCTTGTAAAGTTCATCTCATGGATTCCCATAGATTCATTTTCCTTATAATTTATCTCTAGTAATTACTTCTCCATTTTAGTTCTCATCGAACGAGGGAAATATTTTTTGAAAAATGTTCCCATGAACTCTTCCCACTTCATAGCATCAAAATACCTTATTAGTATCATGTTCTTAACTAGTGTCCACCACTAATCAGCTTCTCCCTCTAGCTGATACACATCCAGGGTGACTTTCTCTTGCTCCAAAAAATGGAGTACATAAAAGATATTTTCTATAGTGATTATCCATTCTTCAACAATCAATGTTCTGGTAAATCCACTAAAAGAAGGTGTTTATTGATGCATAAAATACTAAATTGAAAGTTTATACCTTCAAGGTGAATTCAATATCTCATCTTGATTCAAGTTATTTATCATAACTAGATTCAGATGATTCATCATTCTCATGAAGTTTTCCATCATGGATTCCATCATATGGTCATTAGTGTATGGTTCTTTGTGCTCACCATTTATGCATTTCATCCTATTTCCTGAAATTTTATAAAATAAGAAAACATAGTGTGAAACATGTTTATTTTAAGAATATTATAATTATTCAAAAAAATTATGTATTAAAACATCATGATTAAATATGTTATTCTTTAACAATAACTACATTTTCAATAAATCCTTTATAATGGTTCATAAAAATATTGTGATTAACCAAACATATCCCCCAAGAGTGTTAGACTATGAGTGCATAAAGGCCTATTTTCATGCACCAGTTCCCACTCAAGTATAGGTTAAAGTGCTATTTTTGTGTTTTACCCCTAGATACAACTATTCCATAGCCACATCTAATTTTTCATATCCAGATAGAGATTTATTTTCTCAGAAAAAAATTACTTAATACATCACCAAAATACCAAAATGTTTTCCTATATTTAAATGTTTCTATAGGGTTCTTCCTAATGTTTTCAAATAATAATTTCCACAAATAACTAAACTATCCTTTTTATACCAACTATGTCATCCCACATTTTTATTACATAAACTATTAATTACATTGTACAAAACAAAGGTTATTTTAAAGTTTAGTTTCTTGAAAAAAAGGTACATAATAAAAGAAAAATTGAAACATTATTCTCATCCACTTGAAAGGATTCTTCAAAGGTTCGTACAACATATATTTAATGCATCTCATTACCTAGGGAAATAAATCAAAGTAAAGGGTGAGCATAGGGCATAGTAAGGGAAAACAAGGGGAAACAATTTACATGTGATCTTGAGGAATAAATCAACAAGAACATGAAGAATATCATTACAGAATGAATAATAGAACACGAGGTATATCATAAATAAAAGAACATGAATAATAAATTAGAAATTTTTCTACAAAATTTAATTTATACATTCATAATCATATCAATAATTTTAATCGCCAATGTGTCATAAACATTACAAAGGTTATTCACTAAGGTATCGTATAACATGTCATCCCTAGAGATTAAATTCTTTACTCAATAAATTAGATTGATATAAAGGTAAAACCTTAATATATATTAATTTTAATGTGAACCACATATATCATAATAAATAATTTCATAAATAACCAATTTAGAATAAAATAAAATGGGTTTCATATCAAAATCATGGCGTTTCAAAAATGCTTTAAAAACATGATCATTATGTAATTTTTAACCCATAAAAAGGGAATGAAGGTTTAATGTATGTAAAGACTAGAATGAAATAAATCAATTGAAATAATACTAAAAAATAAACATGATTTATTATTCATAAAAAGAAAATAAAATAGAATTTCTTGGGGAGACGGAATAAATTTTGAGAAGTAAAATTGGAAACAAAATAGGTATAAAACATGGTTTTGAAAAAAAGTAAAAATATAGAGGACAAGAGTCTACCATTGATAAAAATAATTTTTAAGTAAGGTATTGAGTATAAAGGAAACAAGAGATTGTTACCATAACATTCATAAGATATATACAAAAATTGGTTCTTGAAATGAAGAGAAAAGAAGGATATTTCCCTTACCTAGAAAAGTAACTCCAAAAACATGAGGATTGGAACCTTGAGGGATTAATGAATACTTGGGAGGAATACATGGAAGGTAAAACTATCATATATTATTATAGGATTAATTTTGAGTGAAGGAAAATGGATAAGTGGGTGGGTATTTATAAAAAAGTGGAGGATTTGTTTATTAATTTCTAAATAAAGGCATTGTACACCTAAGTAGTGGTAAATAAAAAACCATTGGATTTCCCCTAGTATTTTCCCATGGTATTAGATATTTGGGACACCTATTATGTTATTTTAATCCAAAAGAGTATAAAATCAATTTATATTACTTATTTTGGTAATGAAATTTAATTTTTTCACAAAATAACATATCTAAAGTTAAAGTTTCTATTTTATAATTTTGAAAGTAAATTATATATTTGGAAATTGATTAAAATATATAAAAATAATTTATATTAATAAAATAACATATTATATGTTTTTGGATTGTGTTTAATTAGTTATTACATCATTATGACATAATTATGATTTCATTAATTATACCGAAAAACACAAACTGTATTTTTACTATTTAAGAAAAAATAAAATGTTTTATAAAATTCTTATAAATTCACCCTAAACTAATTTTAAAGTGTTTATTTCAAAAATGATATTTATTTTATCATAATAATTCTATAAATATGATAATTTTAACTTTTAAATATAAAAATCCTTATTTATTAAAAATAACAGCGGATTGAAAATGCATAGTAAAATTTATGACACCTGAAAAAAATAAAATTACATTATCATTTATTTTTAAATAATAGTGTTTTAATCATACTATTAAAATATAAATTATTCATAATACCTCATTTTATTATAATAATTATATCTTTTCCGATTATTACAATTTCTATCCAAAAAATCAATTGATCAAATTCATCATATTTGTTTATTGAGAAAACTATTCTTAAAATAGAATGATGGAATACAAATTTTATTTATAGAAGGGAATTATACATTAATTAACTAAGGTCTTGAAACATAACCCCTTTTAACACCCATGTACGAACTAAGGTCAAGGTGTGCGATGGTGATATATTCATGGGGCAGCTTGGCTAACATTTCCTGAGTTGTAATTTCCACTTACTTGAACTTCTTCTGTAGGTGATTTCATTCAGGATGTTGAAGCTCGACTTGGGCTTAGTCAAGAGTGAAGCCCAATGATTCTACCTCCATCCTATGTTCTAACAAATGGGCTTCAAATAGAAAAACTCTACAGGTTGAGGCCATCAACTCTTCTTTCTGAATCAAATTTACTTTATTAAAAATTTTACTTATAAATTATAATGATAATGTTAAAATTATTATCAAGAGTATAGTTCCAAATAGTCATATTGACCAATGGTCATAATTTACCAATGGTCATATAATGGTTGAAACTTGATGGTCACATTTCAAATTAGGTACACTTCATTATTAATGAGATACAGTTTTGTTGAGTTCAAAATAATATAACACACATTTTCAATAAATAATTATTATTAAAAATTTCCAGGTCATTAAAAGTCATATAAAATCTAATTATAAAGAAAAATAAAGGCATTAAATATAGAAATTATTTAGAGATTAAGAAAATAAAATATGAATTGAAGACCCAATTTTATATCCCATCTATATCGAGATATTTCTCAAGGAAACCTAAAGTAGTTGTTAAATCATATTACCCATAATATCCAAACTACCCAGTTTTTGAAAACCACACCATATCACCAAATAAAGAGTGGGGTAAATACACCTCATGAAGGAAAATACATTGTTAGAGGAAGTATCAACCTAGATAGATAATCGATACCTCATTGAACAAATAATTCCAATTAAGGGAGTACCAAATTTGTAGGTAGAGGAATCGTGACCCATATTTGGGGGAGTTCCCTAACCCATCAGTCAAATAGTGGACCAATGAATTACCATATAAATAGTGGTCAAAGGAGTACCCAAAAATATGTATGAATTGGAGGACCCGTGCCTTGGGTTTTTAAGGAGTACTAAAATTTAAAAAGTATATAGGGTGACCATGCCCTATCATCAATACATCTCTATAGGAGTACCAACCCTCGTATCTGCTCTGATCTTCTTTCCTGAAACTAGTCCTTATTCTTATCAAGAAAAAGTACTTAAATAACTAAAAAGATCTCATAAAAACCTATAATCATAAAAATCATTACACTAACACATTCTTTGTAGATAATTATTATAATGGAATACTCACTTGTATAATTATAGCACTTAGGTTTAAAAGTGTGAAAAACACTCAATAGATTCTGTATTGGTCCATGTGTTTCCCCCCTGATCATGCCTCATGGAATTGTGAACATGAGGAAAAGAAACCATAGGGATTGTAGATCCCCATTCTTGAGAAGCAGTGAAATGTGTGGAACTATGAAATCCCTAATGTGATCATCCTAGGTCTGATTAGACTTGAGCTAAGTTCACAACTCGTTAAGATGATGGGTCAGCCCACTTAGAGGGGGTTGTTAGATCACTGGTCGACCTATGCACCACTCGAGATAACTATAGATAGGCCTATCAATGAGCCGACCTACTCACCCCTTATGTCACAAACCATCCTAGGCTACCCCTGACCTCAGTATCTAAGCTGGTTTGAGGTAAGGCCCAAAGGTAATTCTTGATCCTTATGGGATATAAACTAGTTCATGGGCATCAAGAATGATATTTGGGAATTATTTCACCCAATAAGTTAGTCACCAGGTCTTATCCAAGAACCCATAATGACCTTACAATATATTTGAGAGGTATGCATCAACATAAGTGAAAACAAAAATCATTATCCTAATATAACATAATTTCAATGGAAACTCATAATAAAAAAACATCATAACAATGAGTAGCTAAAATAAAGGATACAACTGAATTTTCCAAAATACAATGAAAGTACAAGATTGAATTTAGTAAGGTGATACGCCATCAGAATAATACATACAAAAAATTGGACAATAATAGACCTAAGAGACATCCACCGATCACCATGTGACAAGAGTTCTAATCCCACTATATCACCTCCACTAATCTAGATAAATCTATCAATAACATCCACCACATCAAAGCTATGTCTTTCCCTTACCTACATCAGTAAAAACAAATTATACACACACCTAATGGGAGTATGCAGGGTGTTAGTATAATAAGCCTAGTAGGATCCCACCAAGTGTTCCACATACCACCTATGTTATAAAAACCAGAGCATGATTAATTGAAAATAAAAGTACAATGTAACCTTTAAAAATTTGTTAATAAAACAAGATATGTAGTAAACAGGTAGTATGAAATCAAAACAAGTTCAGATAAAACCATATAAAAAATATTTTTAAATAATAAACTTGGGAGAATACCCTAATACAACAAATTCTAGAGAACCTAGTAATTACACATCACTAATTATGGAGACCCTTAGTTACTATAATGTAAATATTACAACTTCACAGGACTAGTGGGATACCCCTTACATTAATTTATGAGTCATGGAATCAACATAACTAGTGAAAAAACCTATTCTTGATCTATGTTCATATACCCAACACCTAAGGTTTTCCATGATGTTTATTTGTACCCATTATTTATCAATCATAAATATTCCATCAAATAAGTCATAATTTATTCAAATTTCCACCTAAAACATATATTTTACATTTATAAAAAAAATCCAGTAATCAAACAAAAATTTCACTTAAATCAGTTTTTAAAGAATAATTAAAATATTTCTATGGAACTTCTGTAATTTAATTCAGAAAACTAAGTAGCAGGATCCCTAGGTCCCTGTGAACTTAGGGTTTAAAAAATTCATGAAAAATCAAGGACTGAAACATAAATGAAAAAGTGGAATCACTTACTTAGATATTCCCTTAAATAACATAAATGAAAAACCCAACTTAAAATTCAACCCTATTGTAATGGGGAGAGTGTCTCATGAGTGAGGGAGGGATGAATATTGAAATGGGTGAATAAGAGATGGTTAGGGTTTAAAATTTAGCTAGGGAAATAAAGTAATTTCACAATTTTTAAAACCTTGGATTTATATATAGTTTTCCAAACCATGAACCAACCATGCAGACCAACATTGGATCACTTAGTCATTCACACAATTTCTTCACATAATTAGAAAAACCATGCACTCACCATGTAGAACACCACTACTAAAAACTATAGACTTGATGTAAAGTTTCCACATGGTTTTCCCTAATAGTCCAATAGCCATGAAACACTTATAGGTTTACTCAATTTTAAATGCTTCAAAGGAAATTTATAAAAATAGATTAAATCCAATAAATAACTAATTCAAAACTAAAATTTTATTATGGGTGTGATAATTTTCCCCACCATATCACTTCCTACCCCTGGAAGTCAACCCAATTATTGATCATTAAACAATTAAGTCCACTTCTTCCTTACAAGAGGCTATGAATCATATATATATTAGGATTATCTCTTATTCTTCTATAAAATTCAATCTAGGAGGAATGATTTCCTAGGAATCACCTTAACTTGAGAATCAACAATCTAGACTAGGTGTGTAGTCACCAAAATATTAGGTTCTAATTTGAGTTCCTTATAAGTTAGTTTGTGAGAAGGGATGGTATGGTAAATATTTAATTGGGATACATAGAATACATCATGAATATCTAAATATGGTTTAATTATAACCATTAAGAAACATTACCAACTCTTTCCATGATCTTAAAGGGATCAAAAAATATTTGGGTGATCTTTTTTTTTCCTGAAACGTCAGTGACATAGATGGGGTGAAACCTTTAAAAATGACCAATAACCTATTGAAAACTACAAGGGATGACAAAGAAAATAATATTAGGATTTTTAATGACATTGAATCATTTCAATATTCTACTAGATAACCTGAATCTTCTCATTCATTCCCTGTATGAGGCTCTATCCCACAAGGTATGTTTCGTTTACCTTAATCCAATACAAGGTAGAATGGAATGTATGGTCCTAAAATTCTTTAAGGGGGATATTAAAATAAAGTAATAATAACCATTATTATACATGAACTCATCCAATTATAGATTAACATTACATAAACTTCCAAAATATAAAATGAAATATCATAAGATACCTTCTAAAATTTAGTTCATTCAATATGTATGGACATTTTTTTGGGGATGGTAGGCTATATTTAGTTCAACTTGAGTTCCAATAACTAATTTGGTACCTTTCCCAAATCATTAATAAAATCTAGAATCCATGTTAGATACAATGAAATATGGGATTCCATGTATCCTTACAATCTCATTGATATAGAGCTTCTCAAGATCCTCTGCTCTAAAAATGTATTTGATCAGAATAAAATGAGAAGTATTTATTAGACGATCAATAAAAATCCAAATAATATTCTTTCCCTAAGGTGTATGGGGTAGCCTAATAATGAAACCCATGGATACCTAATCCCAATTCCAAGTAGGTATGAGTAGAGGATGAACCAAACTTGAAGGTCTCTGATTCTTAGCTTTTACTTTTTGGTAGGTAAAGCATTGAGACACAAAATTTACTATATCTCACCACATACTTAGACAGAAATACCATATCCTCATATCATAGTATTTCTTGGTCACATAATAATGGATGACCCACTAATACTGATGACAGTCCTCTATCATAACATTCCTCATAGATGAAGGAACTATACACCTATTCCGGAATCAGAAAATTATTTCCAAAGATAAATACCACTCAAGGGTGATATCCCTACCATATATATTTATCTAGGCATATTATAATTCTTTATAATTTAATTTATCCTTATATATGATCTCATAGAGGGAAGAAGTTAATAAATCATTATAAATGAACACAATAATCTCTTTATATTTCACTTCCATATGCAATTAATCAAAGAGACCCATAAGTTTTCATTTCTTACTAGACTCTTCTAGAGCTTGATATGTAAGCCTCCTTCTAAGGGTGTTGAAAATAACATTACCTTAACTAGGAGTGTAAGAAAGATCAAAATTGAGTTTTTGGAGGAACTCCAACCAATATATTTTCCTATGGTTTAGATATTTCTAATAGAATAAGTATCTTAGGATTTTGTGGTTTGTGAAGACCAATAATTTCTCACCAAACAGATAGTGACTCAAACACTTGAGAATGTGAATCATAACTACAGGCTCTAATTCATGGGTGAGATAATTTATTTCATGGGTTTGAAGCATCCATGATCCATATGATACAACATGATCATCCTTTATCAGTAAACACTTTATTCCCACTCCTAAAAAAACACAGAAAGCCACATATATTCAATTCAAATTTGAAAAAAATAAAGATATGGGATAAAGTCTGACTCTGGTTTAACTCTTTGAAGGAATATTTTCATTCTAGGATAAAAAAAACATCACTCCATTTAAAGTGAGTGTGGTTTAATGAGAAAAATTATTTGAAAAGACTTCTATAAAACATCTATGTTGACACCACATAATTTGTTTCATGCACATCGCCGCAAAATTGATGATGTGATTCTCACATAGAAAACAAATTTCAAGTATGAGTAAAGATGTTTCACCATGAAGGAAAAAGATGCATTCTGGATTTCTATCTTCCAAAAGACTTCTCTGAAATTAGGGATAAGTGTAAAGATCCCCCCTCAAAATTTGGCTGTGGATTTCCAAGATCGATGGTGAAAAGGTGTTGCTTGATTAAATTTCTTCCTAGTTTCATCTGAGAAGACTTGGGGTATTAACCATATCAAGAAGTTTATATATATTAGAGAGATTCTATTTGAATGATCATGAAGCCCAAACATACATACAGATAAAAAGTTATGGAACTTGAAAGATGGATAAATTTTGTAAAGTAATTTCCATCACTTGCGTGGAGGACCTACGCAGAGGACCTATGCACCTTTATATGTTTTACAACCCTACATGGAAGTGTTACATAGAGGACATATGTGGAGGACCTATGTGGATAACCTAACTTTGACCAAGTATCCTCTTTTCCTATAAAGAGTACCACTCGGCTCCCCATTTTAGAGAGGAAAAAAGTTGGAAGAACTCCCGAAGATCCCATTGTGTTGCTCCATTTCCCAGGTTCCCAAAAACTCTCAAGTAATTCTATGAAACATGAGAGAAGAGAGAATTAAAGGGGGGGAAAGTGATTCAAAGTCCCATCAGGGTCTAGAACATAAGGACCTACACCAAGGACCTACATGGAGCACCTACACGGAGCACCTACGTGAGGTACCTATGCGAGGCACCTTGGAGGAGCACCTGCGCGAAGCACCTATGCGACACACCTTGGTGGAACACCTGTGAGACCCAGATGGTCCATACCATGGGGGTTGTTCCCCCGCACGCTACTCTAGATCAGTGCTGGGTTGCGGTCTTGGCCCTTTGGTATGGTCCCTTCGCTTCTGTCACTGTCCCCCATGAAAAATGGAGAGTCACACAATGAACTTTTCGGGTTGGGTTGACAACATTTTCCATTTTAAACTTTATGTGGACCAACTTCTAACCTTGTAATACCATGATTTGAGACACTACATCGCACTTAATGAAGTGAATTTAGTCGAATTACTCCTCTTGGTTCCTTTCACATGTCACAAGTTTGGACTCTCCTTATGGATTCCTCGAGTACCTTGAGTTGATACACTCATTAAGAAACTCCTAAAACATCATCACCTGACTCCTATGACAAGTTAAATCTCAAATGGGCATCCTTCTTAGGAGTAAGCCCCAACCAAACCTCCATGGGAATATTCCTTAGGAGTAATCTCCAAACCAAACATCTAGGGCATCTCTCCTGTAGTAAGCCCCGACCAAACCTCGACGAGAATCCTCCTTAGGAGTAAGCCCCAAACCAAACATCCAGGGAATACCTCATAGAGTAAGACCCTAGTCTTTATGGCCAGATCCAATGACCTTCGATTTCATTTCATAATGAAAGGATCAATGCTCTGTGACCTCACCCACAATCACCTAGACTTCTTTCGCTATAGGCCCACCCTCTTCCATCAGCAGAAGAGAGAGTGTGTGGTTTGTTGAATCTTTCAAATCCTCTTATTTCTCACACCAAGTATGACTCACATTGGATTATAGAATTGTAATGATCACAACATCCACACAATCCACCACTATTGAACTATGAGAACTCTGATTCCCACCATAATTGTGATATATAGGAAGAATTCATTAGGGAATGAGATTATTGGTTATCCTCTTCAGGAATCCAACCTTAATTACCTTAATATAGACATCCTTCTTAGGATTAAGTCTCAAATTAAGCCTCTCTAAATCTCATGAACTATGAGAAATATTATTCCCAACATAACTAGGATATGTAGAAAGCATTTATCAGGGCCCGATCTCACTAGATATTCTCTTCAGGAATCCAATCCTAATTCATTTAATCTGTGAATCTTCCTTAGGAGTAAGCCCAAACCTATTTCTCTCAAAGGATCATAAACCCCTATGAGACTCCCTGAACTACGTGGGATTTGATTCTCATCCAAATGAGATATATAGGAATCCTCCCTAAGGTTCAAACTCAAAAATCTAAATCAACCCTATCCTTTCTGGGCTATATTCCTAGCAGGGTATAATCCAACTTGGAAATTCATATCCCTTCTAGGTTCTTTGGGCTACTTAGACTTAAGTCCCACACCAAGATTGGATTAAGCACCTTCCGTTTAGATTTCCATACCATATGAAAATAAACTGTAGGGTTAGGTCCTCATCACATGATCTTAAAAGGTATGATGTGTCCCATTAAGCGACACCAAACTACGAGGGTTTTTATTCCTTTCACAATGATACTTAGGTAGCCTATTTATGGGTACGATCCAAACATCAAAATAAAATTTCATCTCCCTAGATTAAAATAAATTCTAATGTGTCCCACTGAGTGGCTTAAAAGCTAGTATTATCATAAAAATGGTTAAAATAATCTATAAACAATATATAAGAGGATGCCATTGATAGATAGCCTTGAATACATACAGATATATACATTAATGAAGTACACCGAATACATATGAATGATTCTGAATTTCACACATTATAAGAATTGATTGAAAATTCCAACGGAAATAAACATTATACTTAGTGAATAAATATGGATTCATAAAAATATCTCAAATCTATAAGAGAGTCTTAGAGTAGGAAACAATTCCCCCCTAAAAAGGGTGTGATGAGTCCGACCTCCCATCCTCTCAACTAATGTATGTTCTTAAGTATCATAGTTACAAACCTAATAAATGCCTACCTTTGGAAAGTAAGTCCCTTTGGATAAAGAACCATTAGATGTTTCTGGTTCCATAAATAAATCCAATAGAAACTGCCGAAAAGTTGTGATTCCTAACCAGAACACACGTTCTGAGGTACGTAAAATAATAATGGTGAACCCGACGTGAATCCTTAACCAAGTTGATAGTATTGCCCATATTTTAGGCCCCTATCAATAGATAAAGGAAGGCCATACAAAGGAATCAATCATGAATGTGTCCATCTAAAATACACTACCTTAATGGAGTTATTGTTTTTATTTCTTAGTTTTCTCAAAACTCCCTTCATTACAAATGGCTTCCTTCAAGTTTGCACCTGTGAATGACCTAGCTGATGCACAAGCTGGATCCTCATCCATTGGAAGGACATCATCACCAACTCAGTGTATTAAATGCTGGGTATCCAATGTATTAGTTTAGGAATACTAACAACATGGTACTATCCCAACTCTGGAGTCTTCTCAATAGGCCCTCCAAGTTAACAACAACCCTCAATCATCTGATCAGTGACGACCAATGGTCAAGAAGCAGACATTTCCAACCACCGTATTTAACCATTTTAGGTCCTTATCCATGAAATGAAATAACCAGTCCCTCCCATACTATAGGAAGGTGGATCATGAGGTCACTCATGGGATCTACTTAAAGACATTGGGGCCCTTCCTGAGGTCTCCCACCAATAATCACCACCAACAGAATCGTGCGGTAGTAAACCCGCAATATGATGGGGGTGTTTCCTTCAGTTGTCTGGTCCATTTCCCTTAGACTTAGGAATGCAAGATGAACCTTCAGGGACAACATCCAGCCAACATGGAGCAGGTTATTAACTTTTCCACCTCTGGAGAACTCCATCAACCTAACTTTGTGGAAAACAATGAACAAGTATATACACCTGCCCGCCCTAATTCTAACAGCCAGCAGACTCATCTGGAGGTGCCCAACCAATCCCACCATTTAAATCTGGTGGAGTATCATGAGTAGGAACATACACCTTCTTACAAAATATCATCGAGTAAGAAGACTCATCTGACTACATTCAAGAAACCCCACTAATCAAATATGGTGGTAACTTGTAAGCAGGAACATACACCTTCCTGCAGTCACCTATCCTCCCATCAGTCATTTCTATCATCATTGAAAGAAGTCCATAGACCATTCTTGGCAGAAAACAACCATAAGACACATAAACATAATAGATTTCACAAATCCTACTAGTAGTATTGTTTGGAAGCACCTAGAGAAGTCAGTCAGAAAGATCCTATTACAAACCTGGGGTAGACTCAACTCTATTCCCCCATACATGAGTACTGTTAGTATCCATTGATAGGAATGGGATGACAAGATCAGGCACATACACCTACTCCAGATATGGAATGGATTTATATTTCCATTCCTACCCCCAAAGTCACCAAACACATTTTAACAATGGTGAAAGGGAAGATACAAATTCCTACCCATATTCCAAAAGCCTACCAGAATATCATATGACAACTTCAATAGTACCAGGGGAAGAGACACATAATTCTATCCCCACACGTAGGATGACTCGTCCGAATGTCATCCCAGAGCAGATACATCCCTCTATTCTAGTACATGAGGGTTATAAGGCATACTCCCCCGTATCATACAGACAACTGGATCGGGAACATCCACCCTTTCCAATTGGGGATAATCGGCCTATTCTGACGATCACTCCAATGTAGGCACATACACCTACCTATGATAAAAACTTATCCTAGAAAGTGGCCCCAACTATGTGTAAAAGGGAATCTAATAAGAAGTCTCTCCAAACATAGTTTGATAATCAAGAGTCAATATATGATCTAACTACTCTTAATTATGGAGTTCTTGAAGTCCTCAGACATTTATCTATTGTAACTCAAGATCCTACCCTCACATTTCTAAATTATGGTATTAGTAGCAGTAATTATGAAGTTCCCCAGCATACACTTCATCATGAAGGTTTTCTTCATGAAAATTCTATCAATCTAGAGAACCTATCTCTAGATGAGATCCATGGAAACCCTACATGTGGCCAGAAGACCAAGGTGAAAGAGGATTTATCCCTTGTTATAATCCACCATGGTGGTCCTCCCCATGATGGCACTTGCTGAAAAAGTTCTCTCTTTAATAGTGTTTCACATTTTCAAAATAATTCTCCAATTGACAATGTAGTGATGAGAAAGACCTCTTATCTCGAGGAAATTTCCAACATAAGTATAGTCATGTCTAATGCCTTATTATTAATTGGTGAAATAATTTCTCAACCATAAGATAGCCCAAGGGGATTATCATTCTTCAAACCTACCTTGGGTCATTTTCTTCTAATATGGAAGAGGAAAAAACAATTGATCCTATTTTTTTGTAATAAAACAATTGAGATGCATCCCATTTGGTCAGACCTAGTTGAGAAACCTATAGAAAAATATGAGGAGGATATATTGCATATGAAAAAAAACTAGCTAAGCGTGAAATACCAGTCATGTTTTGGCCTTTGGAAACCTATCAATACAACATTCCAAAACTAATGGAAGAAGATTGAATTAATGATATCCACCTCAACATATGGAAGAATCTTCATCATATGAAATCCAAAGTGTTCCCATATGATGAATATCAAAGTCATGTTAAGGTAATAGATGGTTTATAGTGCCAAATAGACATGGAATCTCTCCAGGTTTCCTAAAATCCAAAGGTTGAGAATCAACAAGTAGCTCTTCAATATACATGCCTCGATGCATTAAAGAAGTTGTGACAATTAATTACTGATACCCCATCTGGTGTTCATATTAGAGTATGGGGCGTAAATGGAGAATTTCATTTCTCTATGCTCTAAAATCAGTAAATCCCACCAAAAGTGGTCTCATACAATGTTATTTCCCATAGCCGAATACAATCAATAGAATTTATGTGTAATCAAAGATATGCTCAAGAATAGGCCTTGACTAGATATCATCAAAGCTAGGACCAAAGAGAGAAAGATATCAAGATGCTTTTTCATCAAGCATCTAAGAACATTAATTAGGCCTCCCGATTAGAGGATGTCAAAAATCAAATTGCACAAATGTCTAAAATATCACAACGGTCTTCTGAAATAGGCGATTTAAGTGGTTTTCGGATAATGAAATCAGCCAATGTTTGGACCAGAATTCATAAAATCAGAAAATCATCTATGCTAATATCATCCATATTAGTTTAGAATCCACCCCAAATTGTAGGTATGGGGTATCTTTTAACTCAATCATCGAATTCAACAAAAACATTTTGAAGGTTTAAAGAAGAAGTATGAGAACAACCTCAGCCTACAGGCCTGTGGGATTTTTCACATCCACAATATCCTCCTTAGTGGAAGTTAGTTTTCTCACAATTAGGGAATAATCTATAAATTTAACATATAACTAAACTATCAAAGGATTCACTTTAGGTTGCTATCCATAAAATAGTTCCCGGGAATTCAGCATATAGAACAACAAAGTCTCATGGAGGACACAGAAGGAAATGATCTTACAAATATACTGGCAGAATGCTGTCAATGCATTATGTGTTGGTGAAATTCATTAATACCATTATAAAAGATCCTCTAGAAAATGATTCCAGCTTAGGGGAGTCGTAGGATGAAGTTATTATTCATAATATGGTACACACTAAAGCAAATGAAGGAGGTGTGTGTACCCAAAATCAGAGGCTTACCCAAAATCTAGGTATTCCCTCAAGTAATCAACTCCCACCTATTCAAAGGCATCTAATAAGGGGAAAAGTAAAGGTCAGATCTTGTCTCACATTTATACTAGAGAAGTTCAATCTATTTTTCTTGAAGAAATATTTGCTCAGAAAGAGGAGGATATGATGGAGTTGAAAAGACTCAATGCAGAGTTATTTAGAAACAAAATTCCTACCAGACATGCTCCACAAGCAGATCCTCAACTTGCACATCCTATAAGAGCTCCTCCGAAAAGAGGGTTTGTTTCAACTACAGTGGTGGATAATGAATTCCCTCCATTGGGTACACATCCAGGAAAGGACCAAACACATCCACATAGGACTATCCCCATGGGTTATCCAAGAAAAATACCAGCAACACCACAACCAGTGGTTTTTCCAGTTGTCACACCAGTTTAAGCTCCAGTTACTGTACCTGTATAGGTCCCAGATCATCTAGATATTACCCAAATTCTTATGAATACAATTGTGGCATTAACAACTCTATTGGAAGATATGGAAGAATAGAATTAACTGGTACAACTAGAAAATAAAGCTTACCCCAAATGGGTAGATCTAATCCCTCCTCTACCAAACTTTATGAATAACACATTTCCAATCTTTAATGGTTCGGGAGATCCGGAGCATCACATAACACATTTTGTTTCTTATTGTGATCCCATGATAGGGACCCCGCAAATACAAGAAGCAGTAAAGCTCAAATGCTTTGTAAAATCATTACAGGGGTCATCCTTTGTCTAGTATACAAGTTTGCAGTCTCGATCAATTACTGGATGAGAAGACCTACATCAGAAATTCCTTCTCCAATTCAGATCAACGCTACCAAAGAAAACAATTTTTGATCTTAGAAATTGAAATCAAAGGTAGAATGAAATATTTTCAGATTTCATTGCTCAATGGAAAGAATTAACATATTACTTAAATCTATCACTCCCTCAAGAAGAGTTTCTTCCAATTTGCGTAGAAAATAAGTGTGATGAGTTACAAAAACTACTAATACCTATGAAATACACATGAAGGTTTTGAGACCTTGATTAAATCTCTTAACAAGTGGAGGGTTCAATTGTGGAAACCAAAGATAAATCTCATGCAATCTCATCAGCTCTAGGAAATAGAACATATAATGTATAGGATTCTACAGTCACACTCAAACAAGCACCCATACATTCTTCTACTTTAAAAGCCTAATTATACTGAAGGGATCCACCTCCTGAGTGTCAGAAGAAATGAAAAAATCATTAAGATGATAAAAAATCTCAAAGGTGGATAAAATTTTAGGAATTAAATAAAAAAGTTTATTCTTTTTGAAATGAACAGGTTCCTAGTTACTTCATTTTAGCTTTAGAAAACAATTTAGTTCAGTTTCCAAGGCTAAAGAAACTGAATAAATAAGGAGGTGAAGATATCCCAAATTATTACCCTTTCAATCAAATGTTGGAGCATCCCATTCAGAAGTTTTTATTTTTAAAATACCTCCTGCAATAAAATGGTAGACTCTGGATAAGTGAAACTAAAAAGATCATCAACCCAAGTAGCACGTGTTACTACTACCAATATAGAGGAATAAGGAAGATGACAAGAAGTCAAAAGAAAAAATGCAAAGAAGTATGATGATTGGATGGTTAGGAAAATGATCAATCGAACTCATTCCAATCTATGAACACAGTTGAAACAACCAACTGTGCCTCCTACCACTTCCTCTATAGAAAAGCAATCTTTATTAGAAGATCAGTCCTCCAAAGGTCAATCCTCAAAAAAGAAACACGAACAGTAAGATAAAGAGTAGTCATAAGAAGATGAGAACATGTTAAAACCAATTTTTTCTTTGAATTTTGAATATTTCAAGAGAAATTTCTCAAAATCACAGGTACTTCCGCACCAAACAGCATAATAAGAACCAACTTCTCAATCAGAATCTTAATCAGATAAAGAATTAATCTTCAGTTCTATTAAAATTATCCACTTAATGGACCCCTATGAAAATGATGATTCTGGTTATGATGAACTTGAATTATATTTACTTGATTGGGGAACTAGGGGAAGAAGTCAAGGTCGAGGATACAAGGGAAGATGTGGATATGCTAAAAGCCACTATTTTAACTATACCCCTGCTCGAACTGTTTATGTGGTAGAACCTCATTGGAGATCCCTTCAAAAGGCTTAGAAAGAACAAGGAAATTCTCCCACACATGACATGATCAGACCCAAAATGATCACCTTGGAATGTCGATTAAAGGCTATAACACCACTCTCTCAGCAGATAGGTAGAACTAGTCAGTATAATCTACCAAGAGTATAATTATTTCCATCTTCTACCCTGAAACGTGGTACTACATCAGGAGAATCAACTTCCAAGGTGCCTACAAAACCACATCTCTATGCTAGAAAACACAGGCCTTTGAACCAAAACTATGATGTTTTTAAATAATTAGAACAAGTAATGACCAAGTTTCTAATATTGTATTGTTTGAATCTATCAAAAGATATTCAAGAATCACTTATTAAGGCTTTGTCAAGTCCTCAAGATTTTGAAACTGAAGTTACTAATACTGAGGTTTATCATATAGAGAATGATTCTACACAATGTCATGCAGTTATATCATTCATGGATGAAGATGAGGATGATATTGTATATGGAAACATCAGGCCCTTGTATAAATCTGACAGGGTTAATGATACAAACATCTGATGAGCCTTCATTGATAATGGCCTAGGAGTCAACCTCATTCCCATCCCTAAACATCGTTGATTGAGTTTCACTGAATTTGACTTATCTCTTTCCACTTTGATATTTAAAGGTTATGAAAAGAATGATCAAGAACCTCTAGGAAATATTACTATCAAGAATTTGTTTAGGGATCTTGTATCTAATTCAGATTTTATGGTTTCCCGATAGGAAACCACCTTCAATATTCTTCTTGGAAGGCATTGGCTACACCAACATGCTTCAATTCCTTCATCATATCACAAATTTCTCAAGTATTGCTTCAATGGTCAAATCGGTGCATCTCATGGTGACAAGGATCCATTCAAAATGTACGAATCTCAGTATATTGAGGAATAATTCTATCACACAACAGGAACAAGGTATGTAACAACATATTTTACAAGAATCAATGGTATGAATGGTTTGGAAAAGATCCTAGATAACCCATTAAAACATCTAAGTATAGATTAAATGTTTCCTATCAATCAAATTGAAAGGATAAACCCAAATCCAAGCACTCATCCAGTGACTTCCATAATGTCAATTATGACAATCAAGCCTGACGACATGGAGAAATTGTTGATATACCAAGTAGTGGTGAAAGATTAAATGGATATGTATTCATTTCATCCACCAAACTTCAATAAGTCTTTACTTGATTAGTCAGTTTAGAAGAAGTTGTCAAATTAGTAGAGGAAGAAAAAGATATTGATTCCCAACCCATATTTTTCTCTTCAATATTCCAGGAAGACCCTTCATCATTAGTAGGGTAAAAAATGGTTGCCTCTTCTTCAAGATGCCCAAATAATTACTCCTCCACTAGCTATGAATGTTTTACTTCATCACCCACCCTTCAATAAGAAACATAAGAAGTGAAACATGGGGAAGATGAAGAAGAAGATCTTAAGGACACCCCTCTAGCATTTGAGGAAGGCGTCTCCACCACTGTGGATGAGCTCAGAGAAATAAATCTGGGTACAAAAGAAGATACATCTCCTACTCTAATTAGTGTGGCCATGACTTATGAGGAGCAAGAGATGTATACTATATTTCTAAAGCAACATCGAGATGTATTTTCTTAGAACTATACATAAATTCCAGGCCTTAATCCAAATGTGGTGACTCATCATTTGGGTTTTCTAGAAGAGAATCAAGGATTTAAGCAGGCTGTAAGAAGAACACACCCAACTCACGCCTCTAAAATTTAAGCTGAAGTAGACCAGCTTATCAAAGATAACTTTTTCAGATAGTTTAAATATCCCAAATGGATGGACAAAACTTTCCAAGTGTAAAGGAAGAATGGAAAAATCATAGTTTTCATTGATTTCAGAGATCTCAACTATCATTGTCTCAAAGATGAATTTCCAGTTCTGATCATAGAACTTTTGATTGATGAAACAACTAGCTACAAAGATCTATCCTTAATGGATGGATAATATGGGTATAAACAAATTCAATTGGCTGTAGAAGATGAGGAATATACATCTTTTATATCCCCTCAAGGTGTGTTTTTCTATCAGGTAATTCCCTTTTCCTTATATAAAGTTAGTGCAATGTATCAACGTTCAATGCACCATATCTTCAAACCGTTCCGGGGAAAAATTTTCGAATGTTATTTGGACTATCTAGTGGTTAAATATAGACAACGTTATGATCACCTGGCTAATTTGGAGACCATATTCAGTAAACTTCGGCAACATAATTTGAATATGAATCCCTTGAAATGTGCTATCAGGGTTACCTCATGAAAATTACTTAGCTTCATTGTATGCCATTGTGGCATAAAATTTGATCCTAAGAAGACAAAATATATCCTTAGTATGTCACCTCCTCCAAATTTGAAGTAATTAAGAGGAGTTCAAGGACACATAGGCTATATTCAGCGCTTTATCATCAATTAGGAAGGTAAGTGTTTACCCTTAACTAGATTAATGAAGAAGGGAGTTACTTATCAATGGAATGAATACTTACAAGATTCATTTGATACCCTTAAGAAATATTTATTTAGTCCAATGGTATTGATGCAACCTATTGAAAGAAAGATTCTTATTCTCTATGGGACAACTTTAGAGTGATCAACAGGTTCCTTACTCGCACAAAATAATGATGTTGGGAATGAAAATATCCTTTAATATCCCAATAAAACCATGATTTACATGGAGACTTGATATTCAAGTATCAATAAGTGTTACCTTTCATTAATATTTGTAGTTTAGAAGTTGATGCACTACCCTAGAGGGTATGTCATCCTTTCCTTCACTGCTCATTTTGGCAGGGATCACTCCCTCTTGGCAGAGGCCATGGATATGCTCACAGGTCTACAGATTTGCAGACATTGGGGTATCACTCTTGGAGAGATTGAGACCGATTATCTCATCCTCCAAGACTCTATGCATTGTAATTGCAACACCCCCTAGTCGATTACCTATATTCTGAGGAGATGCAGGAACATCATCAACAATGACACTCTCTTTTTGCACACGTGGAGAGAGGGGAACAAGGTTACTGATTATCTAGCCTCGATGGAATTATAAGGTCTTAGTGTGTTTTCTCCTGTGGTGGTGTTTTCCTTTCCTCTTGAAGGGAGGAACCAGATCAGAGGGGATGCCCTCGGCCTGCATTATTTTTGACCCCCTTAACACCTTCCTCCCTTGTGGGATTCTCTTTGTCCCCTTTTTCCTATACCTTCATGTGCCTTATAAAGAAATAATGATGATTATGTATAGGAAGTTTGGAATGGTGGGAAGTTATTTTTCAATAGTACGATATCAAGTTTGTGCCTCAAAAATCAATAAAAGTCCATGCCTTGGAATATTTACTTAATAAACACCCATCTGTAGTAGATACATCTTTGAATACTGAACTTCATAATGAATAAATATTCTATATTCAAGATAATACCCAAATGCAGGAAATATAATTTTATGGTGATTCTATAAGTTAAACGAGGAAGAGAATAGAGAACCATAAACTCAACAAAGTTGGATTAGGAGTTATACTTATCTCCCTAGAAAAGGCATTGTTTCCATATCCCTTTCTGTTATCAAAAGGTGGTACCAAAAATGAGGTAGATTATCAAGCTCTCATTGAAGGCATGGAATTGGCACTCCAGGTGAAAGTGAACCACCTGAAAGTGAAAGGTGATTCATAATTGATAAAAAAGCATATCAATGTGGATTATGCTATTAGAAAATAAGAGTTAATCCCTTTGTGTGATTATGTTAGAGGGTTAATGGATGGATTTCCCTTAGATCCAACTTTGTCTTATGTCACATGATCACAAAATTCACAAAATTATGCATTGGTTAATGCATCCACATCCATGGAAGATCCAAATCAGGATGAGATAATCATCAGTATTTCCCATCGTCATGTGGTTTCACCTTTTGTTCAAACTAGATTGTAAGAAATTAATGAAATCAGCTCTATTTCTAATCCATATGGTCACACTATAGGATGCATGACACACATCATAGAATACCATTAAAATGGAGTACTTCCACCATATAGAGATGAAAAGGAACATATCCGGTGACGAGTTTCCAATTTCACTCTTTATGATTGCCCATATCACCAAAAGATCCTCTACAAATGAGGCTCTGATGGAGTCCTCTTTAGGTGTATTGATTTAGAAGAAACTGTAGCTGTCATGAAATAATTGCATGTAGGAGCTTATGGTGATCACCAATCTGGGAATAGGATTTCTGATCAAATCTGAAGGCTTGTATACTTTTGGCCTTCAATGATGCATGAATACATAGATTTCACCAAGAAGTGTCATCCCTACCATGCGAATGCCAAATTTATTCGTCAACCCACAAAGTTGCAACATATAGATAAATACTCCTGGCCATTTTCTACATGGGGGGATAGATGTAGTAGGACCTTATCCTATAGCAAAAACTAAGTAGTTTAAGTTTATTCTTACTGCTACTGATTTCATCTCCAAATTAGGTAAGGTAATACCTCTCAAAGAAGTCAGAGCCAATAGCATTGTTAGTTTTTTAAAAGCTAATATCATTACCAAATTTGGTGTGCCTAATACAATATTGATGGAAAATGACACCAATTTCTATTACATTGAGGTAAATAAGTTATATTAGGAGCATAATATAAAATACAACCATTCATCTCGCTATCATGCAACAACCAATGAATAGATATAGGCTTTAAAGAAGACCCTATCAAATATACTCCAGAAAATGGTGGATAAAGATAAGAAATCTTGGCTTGATAAATTTTTTCATGCTTTATGGGGTTATAAAAATACTACCCATACTGCCACTCGAGAAACTCCATACTCATTGGTGTATAGAGCATAAGTAGTTTTTCCATTTTAAATTCAATTTCCTTCTCTCCAAGTTGCAATCTGTGATCATTTATCTACAGATAAATAATCTCAAAAGTGATTCGATGAATTGGAATGATTAGATGAAACTATATTTCATACTTTGCATCATTTATAAGTATATCAGAACATAATAGCATGAGATTTTAATAAGAAAGTTTGCCTCCACTTATTTCTTCAAGGAGAATTGGTATTAGTTCCCAGGACTCCAATGATACCAGGAAAGAAGCATCCAAAGATTGATCCAAAGTGGGAAGGACCTTACTCTGTATATAAGGTCTACTCTAATGGAGATTATTCCTTAATCTCAATAGATAGAGAACTTATTAAAACTCCAACCAATGCAATATTCTTGAAGAAGTACTTTGTATAATCACAAAGAGTTATGTCCTCGCTGCATGAATTGAAACTACATAGCATAATGTCCTAATTAAAATACATTAAACTGTATAAAAACCATATGCGTCCATGATGCACGATGTTAAAATGTGTAGCATCTTTGTCTTTATCGCACGACGTTAAACTACATGACATCATTTTTCCTCACTACACGACATTAAACTGTATGGTTAACATCTTATTCATTTAATGTTAAGAAATCCAATAATATACCTCAAATTATTATTACTCGTGGTTCTTAAAAAAATGAGTAGCTTCCATGCGCAAGCATTACTAACACCATTGCTACTCTTTATTAGAACATGAGTACAATTTCTTCCTATATTTGAATCGGATCTGCATAGAGACCTCATTTCAAGAACTACGTGTGGCTTGATTCTCATTATAATGGGATACATAGAGATGGCTAGATCTATAATCTTGGGCCAAGATGCAACCATAAAGAAATTTATTTCCTTTTCCCCCTCCTATATATGAACCAAATCTATGCAGAGTACTCTTCCAAGATACATGGTTTGATCTTCATACCATCATGTGTCTTAAGTTTAACCATTCTTTTGAAATGTGTTAAAATCTCCCATATCTCACATCAAAATCAATTAGTGGAGGGAATGAATCTATCAATAGATAATTTTTTCTTGATTCTCATTTCAATGGGATACGTAAAGATACCTAGATATCCAATCTTGGGCCCAAACATGATATAAACCCCCCTTTATTCCCTGTGTGTATGAATCAAACCTGCATAGGGAATGTTTCAAGAACTACGTATGGCTTGATTCTCATCCCATTGAGATACATAGTGAAAACTAGGCCTCAGATCCTAGTCCTAGCCGCAAGATAAATTTTTATCTCTCTTCCACATATAATTAACAATTTATGCAAGATTCTTCATTTTGGGTCCTCTCCTTAGAGAAACCACCAAGGAAACAAGAAATGTCCCCATTTTACATATGAATTAGATATATGTAAGGGACTCCAAACTCATGTCCAATATTGATTCAAATATTTATAATGTGCATTGAGCATTACCCCCTTTCGTATTTTATACTCTTGACCTTGAATACTTTCATATCTTCATAATATTTCTTATGAGTTTTAGTGGGAAAATTTATGATGCCTGAGAGCTATTTTTCCTGACTATGTAGTATATTACACTAGGTGGACTTGCTAAAGTTTCCTACATAATAGGTCTATCAATAAAAATATTACACTATTTGGATATGCAGTATATGCCCTAGTTGGCCCTCCATAATACATCCCCCATAATGAGTTTTTCCAAATAATGGTAACTTTGTTCTAGGTAAAAGAAGATTTTGTCCCCTTTAAACTTTGATGAAAATATACAAGAATCTATATCTTAAAGAGGTAATCCATGTATATTTGTCCCATTATCTTTCTCTCGATTTGAAAGTCTCCAAGAACATGGTTTACACATTTTCCCTCTCCATGTGTTCAAATCATATTGAAATAACCTTGAATCATTTGACTAAATATCATATATTTTTTCCATTATTATTTGTTCCTAGTTGTATGACCTAAAAATATAGATACCATACTTCCTATGTTTGGGTCAAACCTTTTTCGAAATCATACTCTTATGATTCTTTGGAAATCATGATTAGAAATACCCTTTCTGTATTTAGGCATCTTCTCCATAAACCAAACTCTATGCTATGGAAAATCTGAATCTCCATAAACTTTCTTTGGTTTTTAGAAATAGAATGTTTGACATCAAAGAGCTCTTTTGCCTGACTATGTAATATGTTCCCTAGATGGCCTTGCATAAGTCAGCTACATAACCGGCCTATCATCCAAAAGATGCCACCTTTTGGCTATGCAATATATGCCCCAGTTTTCCATGCATAATACATCCCCCATAACAGGTTTTTCAAATAATGGTAACTCCATTCTTGGAAAAGACTTACTCTAATGACTTTATCCCTTTTCCCACACCATTATCTGTATCCAAAAATTCCCAAATAATACTTTAAAATTATTCCTTTCCATACCTAAACATGGTAGTATGTTTCCAGATAAATTATCAAGAAATTGGAGATACATAAACCTTATTAAATCTCTCTAATGTCCTTACAGCTTGAGTTAAAACTAAAAAACATAATGTCCTTACAGCATGACTTGAAACTGTACAGCATAATGTCCTTGCAACATGACTTGAAAATGAACATCATAACGCCCTTGTAGAATGACTTGAAACTATGCAACATAATTTCCTTGCAGCATGACTTGAAACTGCACATCATAATGTCCTTGAAGTATGAATTGAAACTGCACAACATAATTTCTTTACCGCATAACTTGAAACTGCACAACATAATGTCCTTGCAACATGACTTGAAACTTTATAGCATAATTTACTTGAAACATGACATGAAAATGCCTAGCATAGTGTCCTTGCAACATGACTTGAAACTGCACAATATAATGTCCTTGCTGCATGAATTTAAACTACACAACACAATATCAAAAAGCCCCTTTCTGAACAATTTTAATCATTCTTCATATATATATCAAGTTTGTGTAGGAATGGTTTTTCCCATTCATAACCTATATTGGAATAAATGGCCCTTTTATTCTCATGTATCTTTCCTTGACTAAGCCATCCACTATGGTCATGATACATTCAAATCCTAACTAACTTTGTTTATCAGCAATAGAATGTCAAAATTCTAAAGTGCTCCTTTACCTGACTATGTAGTACATTCCCCCCCCCCATAATTTTGCATAAAATTCACCTACATAATGGGTCTATTAGTCAAAGGATAACACTATTTGTCTATGCATCACATGCCCCTATTGGCCCTACATAATACACCCCCATAATGGGTTTTCAAGCAATGGTAACTTCGTTCTTGGAAAATACCTCCTCTATGTTTATACTTAATTTTTTAGATTTGGTGACCATAAAAAAATAATGACTCAATATTCCCCTTGTAAATTTCTAAAGAATATTAGAGAAATTTATAGCCACTAAGACTTGTTTGGGATCTAATTTCAAAATTTATGGTCAATGATATTTGACCTAAATCATTAGCCTTATTAGTCCAACATGCATGAATTTAAACTAACAATAGAAGGAGACATAGTACTCACCATGTTGAAAACCCTCAAAGTTCACCTTGGAAAAAAGTCAAGCCTCAACTTGCTAGACCTAAATTTTGTATGGTTTAGGGAATATTGAGCAATAAAGAATTCAAAAGACAAAAATTTTAGAGATTTGTCCATATAACCCTAGAAACAGTCAAATTATGCTCGCTAGGACCCATGGATTAGGAAAAAATTTGAGCATCCTTCCAAACACAATGTAGATAAAATTTCTGATAAATGATTTTGGAATTCATCAAAGTTCCCTATAGTTACCTTATAAATAGTTTCTTTTCATTCTGAATTATTATAATTATAAGGGGGAGATTTTGTTGACACCACAAAATTTGTCTCAAGAACTTATTTTCAAAATTGAAGATAGGATTCTCACATAGAAAAAAAATGTCATGTGTGAGTAAAGATGTTTCACCATGAAAGAAGAAGATGTAGTATGGATTTATATCTTCCAAAAGACTTCTCCAAAATTAGGGATAAGTGGAAAGATCCCCTCTCAAAAATTTGGCTATGGATTTCCAAGATAGATGATGAAAAGGTGGGGGTTGATTATGTTTTTTACTAGTTTCATCCAAGAAGACTTGGGGTATTAAACATATCAAGAAGTGAATATATCCTCAATAAATTCGATTTGACTGGTCACAAAGCCCAAACATACTTATAGATCAAAAGTTATGAAACTCAAAAGACAGATAAATTTTGTAAAGGAATTTCCATCACCTGCACGGAGGACCTATGTAGAGGACCTATGCGGCTGTATATTTTTTACACCCCTACACGGAAGATTTACGCGGAGGACCTACATGGAGGACCTACATGAACAACCTCCATTAAACTAGGTCACCTTCTTTCCTATTAATAGAACCCTTGGGCTCCCCATTTGAGAGAGGAAAAAAGTTAGAAGAACTCCCGAAGCTCCTGCTGCATAGCTCCATTTCCCAGGTTCTCAATAACTCTCAAGTAATTCTCTAAAACATAAGATAAGAGATAATTAAAGGAGGGAAAGTGGTTAAAAGTCCCATTAGGGTCTAAAACACAAGGACCTATACCAAGGACCTACACAGAGCACCTATATGAGGAACCTACATGAGGCACCTTGATGGAGCACCTGCATAGAGTACCTACGAGACACACCTTGGAGGAACACCTGCATGACCCCACTGGTCCATACAATAGGGGTTTTTCCCACACACCCCCACTCAGGATCAGTGTTGGGCTATGGTCCCAACCCTTTAGTCTGATCCCTTCACTTCTGTCACTGACCCCCATGAAAAATGGAGAGTCACACTACGAACGTTTTGGGTCAGGTCGATGACATTTTCCATTGCATCCTTTATGTGGACCAACTTCTAGATTTGGAATACCATGATTTGAGACACTCCATCACATTCAATGAAGTGACTTGAGTCGACGTACTCCTCTTGGTTCCTTTCACATGTTATGATTTTATACTCTCCTTATGGATTCATCGAGTACCTTGAGTCGATACACTCCTCAAGAAACTCCTAAAACCTCATCACCCAACTTATATGCCATGTGAAATCTCAAATGTACATCCTCCTCAGGAGTAAGCCCTAACCAAACCTCCATGGGAATCCTACTTAGGAGTAATCCCCATACCAAACCTCTAGGGAATCCCTCCTATAGTAAGCCCTTAGTATTTCTGGACGGATCCAATGACCTTCAATTTTATTTCACATTGAAAGGTTCATTGCTCCGCACCCTCACCCACCATCACCTCAGCTTGTTTCTCCATAGGCTCACCATTTTCCATCAGTGGAAGAGAGTGTGTGTGGTTTTTTTAATCTTTCACATATTATTGTTTCTCACATCAAGCATGACTCGCGTGGGATTAGAGAATTGTGATGATCACAACATCCACACAATCCACTACTCTTGAACTACAAGAACTCCGATTCCCACAATAATTAGGATACGTAGGAAGCCTTCATTAGTGCTTGAGATCATTGTATATACACTTTAGGAATCCAACCTCAATTAACTTAATCCGGTCATCCTCCTTAAAATTAAACCACGAATTAAGCCTCTCTAAATATCCCAAACTATGATAAATATGATTTCCACAATAATTGGGATACTTAGGAAGCCTTCGTCAGGGCTCTAGATCACTATATATCCTCTTCAGAAATCTAACCTTAATTCCCTTAATCCAGGCATCCTCCTTAGGATTAAGCCCCAAACTATTTATCTCAAAGGATTATACACCCCTGTGAGACTCCCTGAACTACATGGGCTTTGATTATCATCCAAATGAGATACGTAGGAAACCTCCCTGAGGTTTAAACCCAACAATCTAAATCAACCCTTCCCCTTCCGGGACACGTTCTCAGTAGGGTCTAATTCAACATAGAAATTTATACCCCTTCCAGGTTCTTTGGGAAACTTAGGCATAAGTACAACACCAAGCTTTGACTAAGAACCTTCCATTTAGATGTCCTTACCATATGAAAATAAACTGTATAGTTAGGTCCTTATCACACAACTTTAAAAGGCATGATGTGTCCCATTAAGTGGCACCGAACTATGATGGTTTTGATTCCTTTCACAATGATATGTAGGTAGCCCATTTATGGGTACGATCCCAACATCAAAATAAAATTTCATCTCCCTAGATGATAATAAATTCTAGAGTTCCCCACTGAGTGGCTTAAAAACCAGTATTATTGTAACAAAAATGTTTATGATGATTTATATGGGGTGCACATCCATCTGTGGAGGTCATGATGATTGTTTCCCCGCATTCCCACTTTCCAAAGGTGAGTGACACCTATCGCTTATTCAAGGGCGTTTGACCTGTGATCGAAATAGGATAATGGGATGTTGATTCCTCCTTTTCTGGATTCCTACTCAGAATTCATCGCCTAGTTTGGGTCTCCATTAAAGATTAACATATTGTTCATGAAAATCTACCCTGGTGCCATATATTCATGGACACAAGTTAATTACACTACTTCTGTTAGGATATTCCAAGGGGTCACGTTAGGGTAGCAACCTTCGATCGGGGGAGTAGTCACATTGGATATCGCTATCATGTATGGATGTTGAAACACTGATTCACCTGAGTTTCTTCCCCTTTTTATTAGTCTTATTGAGGGCATGGAATCCCAAGGCATACCATGTCGAGTGCAAGGAATTATATTCCATAGGCATGTCCTTGAGGTTTTCCCGAGCTTCCCATGTTTAACATAGGGTATTCCGTGAGTTTAACATTTTTCGGAGATGATTATGCCAAATGTGCATCTTGTAAGGTTTTCCTCAAGAATATCATGTTTAACACTAGGTAAGACATGAGTTTAATGTCTTGAGGAGATGGTATGAGAGTTATAAGAACATCCCATATAGACAGATCAGATTAGTATGTCCCTAGGAGGGAGTTCTTAGAAGGTTTACCAAATGGATGGATCAGGTCTCCCAATAAGAGAGGACCTAGGATGGTGTGTCCCATAAAGGTTGGATATAATACTATAAAGCCTCATCCAGACACCACTGAGATATGATTAGGGAGAGTGAACCCCAGAAAGAGGGACACCGGATGGATGGATCAAAACACTAAATGAGAGCGGACCTAGGGTGGTGTGTCTCATAAAGGGAAGATGTCACACCATGAAGGCTGATCTGGACACCACTGAGGGTAGATCAGGGTGAGTTCAACCTAGATAAGGGAACACCAGGGTTTACCATTGGTTGGGATTAAACTTGAGGGAGGTTTCCTACCTACCCTGTGAAGATAATAGGGATCAAAATTCATGTAGTTTGAAGGGTGAGACATGGAATTGGGGTGTACACAAAGGAAAAAAAAACCCAGAGACATGCTGAGGCTTATGCATGGATAGTGGCCCATCGTAAGAGGGGCACTCTTGGTTGGATGATTATGGATTGTGCAGGGCATATGCATGGTTAGATTCCCAGAAATGGCATGATCCCACCAGGATGTGGCGGCCTGGGTAGGAATCAGAATGGATGATGGATGGTTGAATAAAGTGGATGGGTAATGAGATGAAACTGTCATGAAGGTGACATTAGTGTTGGGATTGAACCTCGGAGAGGCTTCATACGTATTCCCATGTTAGGGAATCAATGTACACATAGTTTGGTGGGGTGATGGGAAACCTAATGAGGTGGCCCATGTGGATGGATGCATGGATGGGACCTGGAATAAATAGAACCTCTGGGTTGGGGGATGATCTTTCTGAAACACAAGGGCTCTAGGGAGAGACCAAGATGAGAAATGAATGATGGGATTGATCCTTAGGGAGGCTTACTACATATCCCTGTGGTAGGTAATCAATTTACATGTAGTTTAAGAAGGGGGCATAGAATTAGGCTGTACGCATATGACAGTGACCCTACAACATGCTGGGGGTTACACATGGTTAGTAGTACGAGGGTTGGTCTGATGCCACTAAGGGATAGACCGAGGAAGTGGGTCCTAAAAAAGGGGACACTGAAGTTTACTGGTGTTTGGGGTTGAACCTCAGGGAGGATTCCTACGTACCCTTCCTAGGAGAAAAGGATAAAAACCCACATAGTTCAGAGTGAGGCATGAGATCAGGGTGTGCTCAGAGGATAGCGACCCAAAGATGATGTTGGGGATTATGCATGGTTAGCATCCTAAGAGTTAGTCTGACACCACTAAGGGATGAACCAAGGATGCAAGTCCCAACAAAGTGGAAACTGAAGTTTATCGGTGTTTGGGGTTGAACCTCAAGGAGGTTTCCTATGTTCTATTCCTAGGAGTCAAGGATCAAAACCCATGTAGTTCATATAGATATATTTTATCATCATATAGGATGAGAGGGGAATACAGTTTAACATCATGTAGGATAAGGGTGAATCAACATGAAGTTGTCAGTACCGATGGGTGATGGGATTTAACCTTAGGGAGGCTTCCTATTCACCTTACTTAGAAAGGGAAAGGAAAAAAGTCCATGTAGTTATTAAGGATGGATTAGGGCTTAAATTCTAAGACATCCCAAGCAGGATTCCATGGTTGATTCTTACTCAAAGTCCACATGAGCCATGCTCGGTGTGAGAAACAAGAGGCATCAAAGACCTGATGACCACGTCGTGAAAGGTGTGTACGCGAGGAATGAAGCGGGGCTTACACATAGTTAGTGGAATAAGGAGATGGAGATTGGGATTTACTCCAGAATGGAGTCCGGATGGCGATAAATCCAAGAGGAAGAGGGATGGGGTTTTGAATTCCCTATGCCCATCTTTCCTCTGGTCTTCACACACAGAAGAAGAGAGGAGAATCAAGGATGCTACCTTCTGTAAGAAATGATGGGGTCTTACCCTAAGATGGATTTCCTTCCCTACAGACAGATGTCATTCCATGCAAGGAGGATCTCATTCCATGTGAGAATGATATCACTCCTGTGGAGACTAATGGGCATGGAAAATGTCCGATACGGGGAACCCCATATATATTTCATGGGGAAGGGTTACAATTTAACATCATGTGCTAAGGATGATGGTGCTTGGCAGTTTAACATCCTGTATCTTTGATGATGAGGATTCACTCCTCACCCCTAGGACTTATATAATTGATACCCACCCACTCTCGAGGAAGGGAAGTATTTAGAAATTCCAAGAGGAGATGGGGTTATGGAGTGATCCATTGATGGGATCACATTAGAATAGATATACAAAGAAGAAAAATAGCCATTATCGTTTCTATACGAAGAAGCATGAGGCTAAACAGCGCAATATGAAGCACCACCCAAGGTACCTTTAAATCACTTCATACAAACCTAGAGGGTCGTACTAGAGAATGGTTTGCGAAGCAAAGAAGTTCACAGGAAGGGACCTTGTGAATCTTTGGTTCTCTAAAGAGTGGAGAGACTCTAAAAAGGGTTATGCTTCATGATCTGGAGTTCCCTATCCTAGGCATTTGGTATACATGCATATAAAGGGTGCTTCCTAAAGTGCAAGTGCTTTTGTGGAGTAGGACTTCGCAGAGCATGGGTGCCTTGAAAAGTGTGGCACTATGAAGCAATGTACTTAGTGAAGCACAATGATCCTACCTTAGAATGGAGTCCACATGTGCATGGAAATCACTTCACGAAGCATGAGTGCTTGGAAAAGACCCGAGTTCCTTTAGGGAGCTCCTTCCTTTGCGATGGCTCATGGGATTCATGAAAAGAATCCATGATTTGATAGGGGTTGTATTTGAGCTAAAGAAAAGGTATTTATCAATTCTCAAATACCTTTAAGAGCTCATTTTTCTCAATGTTTCATAGAGAAGAGGGTGCATCATGATTTGAGAGATGAGAAGGTGAAAGGCCGGGGTATCCATCCTTTGGGTTTGAGGGAAGCCTGGTATTTATAGGAGAGAGGTGACATTAATCTATGACAACTCATTGTGAAGCCACATGGTTCATTGTGATTGGAAGAGGATTGCGTCAAGTTTTTTTAACTTTAGAGTTGACTGTCATCCCCTCCTTGGTGTAGAGGCCTCCTGAATTCCCTCCACGGTGCTTACAGAGGATTCCATCAATTTCCAAGGTATTGTAGAGGTGATCTAGTTCCCTCCACGGTGTAGATCATTCCGTCCATTAAATCGTAACCATGGATTTTTCCACCTATTTACTTTGTGGAGATCACAGAGGTGGCCATGTCTTTATGCTAGCTGCAGCATTGAGGGGATCTAAAAAGGAGCTTCGTGAAGAAGCCTTTTTTTCATTGGTGTGCTCTTTTTGTATTTTTCCTCTGCACACATTTTGGTGCCAAAAACTCCCCCCTTTAGACTTGGAGCCTAGGTGAAAAAGAGGATCAAATACTAAGGGTATTTCAACAAAATATTTAGTCCAATCACAAATCAATATCATGAATTAGGGTCACGATGCATATAAGCGATGAACGGGTTGAGAACACTGTGAAGCTCACTATGGATAGGCATGCCGTGAATCTCAGAGTTCATTGAATATAAATAGGGGAGGATTAACCCTATTTTGTCCTTACTTATCTATGTTCTTTTTTTTCTTGAATCTCAATTTGAAAAGCTCCGCACAATTTATGACCACTCTTTACAAATCTAGCTCTCTTTTCTCTGTGATGCACAATGAGTCTACCGAATCTGTGATTGTGAAATCTACGGCTTGTGCCTATGAGGTTTGTGGTAGGAATTTGTGATCTATCTCTGGGATTGAGATTTGCGATCGAGATCCATGATCCAAGACAAAAATTTCTAAAATTTTGAGATTGAATGGCTCACCAAGAAGTTTCTAGGGGGTCCTTACGGATGCTGCCTAGAGGGAAGAGATGGATGATAACCTTGGGATCAAGGAATGTCTGCAGATCCATTAAGACCATGAATATATGGTGGATATGTTGTTGGACAGCCAGAAGAACAACCCCTATGAAAAATACTTCCTCTATACAGATTTGGTATGAGGGATGAAATCCTCATTCTCGAAGCAAGTAAGGATTAGCCAGACTATTGGTTCAGGAATACGTCATGCCAGTGCAAGTGGTTTAGGGAGGCTGATGGTCTTACTTGGGAGGATCGTACACCCATCAATGATGACTGCTTGTATAAACATGTTAAAAAAGTTAATGGGTAGGAATTGTAGTAAGATGTATCTCCCTCGTAGTACCACACCATTTTGAAGGCGGTCTTCAGGAACCCAGAGAAGGGGTGGACCAATGAGTGGGATCTGTTCTAGGGAGGAAATTTTATAGATGACTGGGAATGGGATTATTGGGTCTGTGTCACCTGCGAGGAGTTTGGGGTAGAGCTAAGGTGAGTGGACCTGTATGAGGCAACATGGGCCACCCATTTCCACATATACCAACTGAAGAAACTGATGCTGGAGTTGTTGAGTAGGTGGTATTAGAGGACCAATAATTTTCATTTTCACCATGGGGAGGTCGATATTAGCCTCTAGGACCTCCACATAATCTCTGGGATTCTGATATTTGGGGTGATGTATGATGAGTTCCTCCCTATCTTGAATACATGGGAGGACCTGAAGCAGATTCCGCCACTGGCAAAGGTATTGATTGACTTGGTGCTAGGAGAGGACATGAATTCGGTGAGGGATGTACACTTTAAGCTATGGTTCAGGTGGTTCCTGAAATCCCCTTTATATGGGAAATTTTCTTTGAGGCATCCCACTTTCCCAAAGGGGGTCCAGTGTAGTAAGGAGAACTCATACTGGTGACTATTAGAGGATGGACAGTGGAAGACATGGGGTTTCAGTATCCACACAGAGCATCAACCGATGGTTAGGTTGGCAGCATTCATCTCGACACTCATTTGTGGATAGATTTTTCTATTAAGGGACACAAACATGGGTATATGGCCGAGCATGTTTATCATGGATTCCATGTTAGTAATGGGGTAACAGATCAATCTGGGGATCCCAATGCTAGCTAACCTGTACAAAGTACTATGTAATATCAATGAGGGGAAAAGAAGTCACATAGGGTGTGCGTGCTGCTCCATCTTCTGTATGGGTGGTTATTAGGGAATATGGGCACCTACGAATACCTGAACCCCATTTCTCTTCCAGGTTTGGACTTCTGACCGACCATTCTGAATGCGGTGGGGAGTTTCCTGATCAAGCTGACCCTGTTGCTGGTGATGAACATGGTTTGGAAGGCGGATGAGTTCAACTTACACCCATTCCCATTTCCAATAGGTTTGTTCAATGATGAAGTCCAGGGAATGAAGGAGCATTAGTCCTACCTCTTTGACATTCGAGATGGATTCCTTGTGGAATGAGTTGATCGCGAGCCTCTCTATGAGCCATACATCCCGTAACGCTTCATGAGGCAGTTTAGGTTCATGCTGAGGCTCACCCCACATGTCTTCTTGGGAGTACTCCATGAGTACCATCCATTTGTGATGAGACATATGTGGCTCATATTCACACAGGAGGATGGGAAGATAAGTAATGAGTTTCCTCCACCCACAACTATCTATGGGCTAGTGAAGGAGTATGCCAAGAGTTGAGAGGAAGCCTACTTGAGGGAGATGCTGAAGCGGCGAACCGTCCGTGCTAGTGACAGGGTGCCTCCTAAACTGCGAGTTCAGGGATGGAAGATGGAAAGAATATCTATTAGTGTCAGGGATGCAGTAGTGGTGAGACCTATGCCGACCAAGAGGTAGGTGGAAGCGGTGAACCCGATGGTCCCAGAGGAGCAGATTCGTCCAGAAGGGAGGCTACCCAAGGGGTTCTATAGGATACCTACTAAGGATTCAGGGAAGCAGCTATGACATATAGATATGCCTGAGGATGTTGTTTTCTTGGAGGTCTGGGACATCTAGGATTTCAACATACAATTACTCAATCCTTCCTAGATGTGGAACCATATGAACCATCTTAGAATGGATTTTTTGGGGATTGGTCACGCCAGGGCCAGCTTTGTAGTATCTCAGGCGGAAGGAGAGTAGTACATTACCAAGATGGAGGACTTTGTGCACTCTCAGGGTGCTCCATGTATAATGATGGATCAGGTTAAAGTGAAGAATGATCTAATAGTACCTTCGTATCTATATACCTCTAAATTGAGGGATTGCTTCCCCCTACCGAAAGAATTAGAATAGTCCTCCTGGGGGGAAGATGCTGATAGAGGGTGCCCTTCGGAGGAAGGTGAGGCCTCCAACTCAGACTTGGAGCTAAAAGAGTTTGTAGAGGCTCTTGAGGTAAACCTAAAACCATTTTCATATGATCCTCATTTAGGATGCTTAGCCATTCTCAACTAACATTTGACCTATGTAGGAGGTACTCATACACAAAACCCTCTCCCATGGAATAACATATGTAGCTTCGGAATCTACACCTACGACAATGGTGATTACCATGCCTAGAAGGGCCGTAACACCCAGGGTGGTTCTTCCAGAGTCTTTGGATTTCCCAAATATATATGGAGGGCCACGCCTCAGGGTTCTGGAGGCAACAACTTAAGGGCGAGACCAACTATTTGATCTCTATAAGTCTTGTTCATAGAATTTGAAACTATTATCCATTGAATTAGGCCAACTGACGTATGCTTATTCTCACATGCACAGTTCTTCAAATGGTATGGGCCACATTGGTGAGGATTATTGGGGCCCCTGTCACTTATTTTACAAGGGGAATGCCAAAGGTTGTGGAAGTGGACGTCCATACTGACCAAGTCACAGTGCTCCCGATTATAGGTGGGACCGTCAGTAGGACCAAACCTGAAGTCATCATGGTGGAATCTGATGATGAGGATCAATCAGATGACATGGGATCTGATATACCCAACCAGACACCAGATGAGGATCCTTCTGATAAGTTCCTAGAGGCATTCCCCACTTATGAACCCACCGACCCTGAGGATCGGGATGCGATGACTTCCGATGAAGAGGACAACAAGGTTGTTCGTTGCCTGTCATGGAAGCTGATCAGGCGCTTCATTTGGGAGACCCCACAAGAATAATGGATGGATAAAATGGGGAGGATTTTTTTTGTCTTCACGACCAATGTGCTGGAGGAGTGGATGCCTAGTGGCCTTATATTCTCATCCGAGATTTCATGGTAGAGAAGATACGAGAACATGACCGCGAACTTGTTGTGGGATGGAAGTAAAGGAAGTCTGTGAACATAAAGAGACTCTAGGATGATGAAAATGTGATCCAGTAGTTGAGGGCGTAGACAGATGAGTATTCTACTTTCCTCGATGTATAATCGGGGCTCATATCGTGACAGAAGGCCCAACTGGCAGAGGCTGAGGAACAGATGAGGCGAGCCTCTGAAGAGATGGCTATCATCCGAGCCAATGAGGATCAGGCCTAGATCGAGGTTGATGACCCATGAACCATTTACATCAAGGAGGAATGGGATCTTAATAGGTGATAGTGGATCCTGGATTCTACCAGCTAGAGAGTGGTGGTGTTGGGATGCTCCATTGAAGTGGTCAACCCATTTATGGGAGGGGCCAATTCTTGGGCGCTGTAATTTTCGTGAACACATAAACATAATTTATGTTGGTTATAGGCATTAATCATATTATTTATTTTGTTTTTTTATTCCCATTACATTCATGAAATATCCAGCGATCAATCTGTAAGATCGTGTGGTTCATGCCCGATGTGAGATATAAGGGATGACTGTATCGTTATTCTGTTTGAATATGACGGTGGTAACAAGGATTTGGGAATTTGGGGTCTGAACAACCAATCTATATTTCTAGGAAGAAAGAGGGAGGCCTAACTAGAGAAGGAATTTCTCAGAGAATTCAAATTTCCACTCACTACGGGAAAAAATGAGTATTTGCGACGGGTTATTTGCGACGGGAATAAATCCCGTCGCAAATAGTCCCGTTAAAAACTTATTTGTGATGGGGGGTATTTACCCGTCGCAAATAAGTAGGTTTTTGCGACGTGATTGATTTCCCCATCGCAAATAGTTTTCCCGCGATGCGCGCCAAATCGCGGGAAAACTATTTGGGACGGGAGAATATTCCCATCGCAAATAACCGGCGGCGGTAAAAGGTATTTGCGACGGGAGTATTTACCCGTCGCAAATAGGGTGGTTATTTGCGACGGGAATAAATCCCGTCGCAAATAGTCCCGTTTTACCCGTCGCAAATAAGTAGGCTTTTGCGACGGGATTGATTTCCCCGTCGCAAATAGTTTTCCCGCGATGCGCGCCAAATCGCGGGAATACTATTTGCGATGGGGGAATATTCCCGTCGCAAATAACCAGCGGCGGTAAAAGGTATTTGCGACGGGAGTATTTACCCGTCGCAAATAGGGTGGTTATTTGCGACGGGTCCCGTTGCAAATAACTATTTAACCGTTGACCGTAATAAATGTTGGCTAAGGTGTTTGCGACGGGATTCCCGTCGCAAATAGACCCGTCGCAAATAATCTAACCTATAAATACCCCCATCCGTTTTTTTCAAATCATTCTCAAACTCCATCTTCTTCTTCTCTCAAAGTTGTATTTCTAAAGTTCATTTTTTCTCCAGTTTAATTTTTTTCTCCGGAGCTGATATTAAAGTTTTGAAGAACGATCAAAGCAGATCAATTTTCAAGGTATTTATGTTCATTTTAATTTAATATTTATTTTTAATTTTTTATTAGTTTCAATTATTCTTAATTAGTTGTAATTTAATTATGTTTACATTGTTTTATTACTTAATAAATTTAAATTATTAGTATTGTTCATAGTTAATGGTAATTAGAAATAATTAGTAATAATTTTTAATAATTAAGAATAAATATTAATAATTAGTAATAAATACCAATAATTAGGAATAATAACATTATTACATTATTAGTATATTTTATTATTAATATTAAAATAATATAATCTTTTATATATATACAATTCTCTTTTCATCTGTGTGTTTGCTGTCTTCACATATATTATTTGTATGTGGAGATAGAAAACGCACAGATGAAAGGAGAATTGTATATAAATTAGAAAATTATATTATTTTAATATTAATAATAAAATATACTAATAATGTTAGTATTTGTAATTATTGGTAATTATTCCTAATTATTGGTAATTATTAATTTAATTACTAATAATTAGGAACAATTATCAATAATTATCAATAATTAAGAATAATTAGTAATAATTAGTAATAATTACCAATAATTAGTAATAATTACCAATAATTAGTAATAATTACCAATAATTAGTAATAATTATCAATAAGTAGTAATAATTACCAATAAGTAGTAATAATTATCAATAAGTAGTAATACTTACCAATAATTAGTAATACTTACCAATAATTTGTAATAATTACCAATAATTAACAATAATTAGTAATAATTAGTAATAATTACCAATAATTACCAATAATTACCAATAATTACCAATAATTACCAATAATTAGTAATAATTAGTAATAATTAGTAATAATTAGTAATAATTAGGAATAATTAGGAATAATTAGTAATAATTAGGAATAATTAGGAATAATTAGGAATAATTAGTAATAATTAGGAATAATTAGGAATAATTAGGAATAATTAGGAATAATTAGGAATAATTACCAATAATTACCAATAATTAGTAATAATTAGTAATAATTACTAATAATTAGGAATAAATACCAATAATTAGTAATAATTAGGAATAAATACCAATAATTAGTAATAATTAGTAATAATTAGTAATAATTAGGAAAAATTAGGAATAATTACCAACAATTAGTAATAATTAGTAATAATTAGTATTAATTACCAATAATTAGTATTAATTACCAATAATTAGTAATAATTACCTATAATTAGTATTAATTACCAATAATTAGTATTAATTACCAATAATTAGTATTAATTACCAATAATTAGTATTAATTACCAATAATTCATAATAATTACTAATAATTAGTAATAATTACCAATAATTAGTATTAATTACCAATAATTAGTAATAATTACCAATAATTAGTAATAATTACCAATAATTAGTAATAATTACCAATAATTAGTAATAATTAGTAATAATTACCAATAATTAGTAATAATTAGTAATAATTACCAATAATTAGTAATAATTATCAATAATTACCAATAATTAGTAATAATTAACAATACTTACCAATAATTACCAATAATTAGTAATAATTAACAATACTTACCAATAATTACCAATAATTGACAATAATTAGTAATAATTACCAATAATTAGTAATAATTACCAATAATTACCAATAATTGGTAATAATTACTAATAATTTCCAATAATTAGTAATAATTAGTAATAAATAGTAATAATTAGCAGTAATTAGTAATAATTATTAATAATTAGTAATAATTATTAATAATTAGTAAAAATTAGTAACAATTACTAATAATTAGTAATAATTAGTAATAATAATCAATTATTAGTAATAATTAGTAATAATTACTAATAATTAGTAATAATTAACAATAATTAACAATAATTTGTAATAATTTGTAATAATTAGTAATAATTTGTATTAATTACCAATAATTAGTACTAATTACCAATAATTAGTAATAATTACCAATAATTAGTAATAATTAACAATAATTAGTAATAATTACCTATAATTAGTAATAATTACCAATAATTAGTAATAATTAGTAATAATTACCAATAATTAGTAATAATTATTAATAATTAGTAATAATTACCAATAATTAGTAATAATTACCAATACTTACCAATAATTACCAATAATTACCAATAATTAGTAATAATTACCAATAATTAGTAATAATTACCAATAATTACAAATAATTGGTAATAATTAATAATAATTACCAATAATTAGTAATAATTAGTAATAATTAGTAATAATTACCAATAATTAGTAATAATTCATAATAATTACCAATAATTAGTAATAATTATCAATAATTAGTAATAATTAGTAATAATTACCAATAATTAGTAATAATTAACAATAATTAGCAATAATTAGTAATAATTAGTAATAATTTGTAATAATTAGTATTAATTACCAATAATTAGTAATAATTAGGAATAATTAGTAATAATTAGGATTAATTACCAATAATTAGTAATAATTAGTAATAATTAGGAATAATTAGTAATAATTACCAATAATTAGGAATAATTACCAATAATTAGTAATAATTACCAATAATTAGTAATAATTACCAATAATTAGTAATAATTAGTAATAATAATCAATTATTAGTAATAATTAGTAATAATTACTAATAATTAGTAATAATTAACAATAATTAACAATAATTTGTAATAATTAGTAATAATTAGTAATAATTAGTATTAATTACCAATAATTAGTATTAATTACCAATAATTAGTAATAATTACCAATAATTAGTAATAATTATCAATAATTAGTAATAATTACCAATAATTAGTAATAATTACCAATAATTAGTAATAATTAGTAATAATTACCAACAATTAGTAATAATTAGTAATAATTAGTAATAATTACCAATAATTAGTAATAATTACCAATACTTACCAATAATTACCAATAATTACCAATAATTAGTAATAATTACCAATAATTAGTAATAATTACCAATAATTACAAATAATTGGTAATAATTAATAATAATTACCAATAATTAGTAATAATTAGTAATAATTAGTAATAATTACCAATAATTAGTAATAATTCATAATAATTACCAATAATTATTAATAATTATCAATAATTAGTAATAATTAGTAATAATTACCAATAATTAGTAATAATTAACAATAATTACCAATAATTAGTAATAATTAGTAATAATTAGTATTAATTACCAATAATTAGTAACAATTTGGAATAATTAGTAATAATTATGATTAATTACCAATAATTAGTAATAATTAGTAATAATTAGTAATAATTAGGAAGAATTATTAATAATTACCAATAATTAGGAATAATTACAAATAATTAGTAATAATTTCCAATAATTAGTAATAATTACCAATAATTAGTAATAATTAGTAATAATTACCAATAATTAGTAATAATTATCAATAGTTATTAATAATTACCAATAATTAGTAATAATTACCAATAATTCGTAATAATTAACAATAATTAGTAATAATTAACAATACTTAGTAATAATTACCAATAATTACTAATAATTACCAATAATTAGTAATAATTACCAATAATTACCAATAATTACCTATAATTACCAATAATTAGTAATAATTCCCAATAATATTAGTACTATGAAAATAATAAAAAATTTATATAATATTAAAATTATCAATATTTGTAACATGTTTTGCTTTATTCTCAACATATTTAATTCTTAAAGGGTCAATTTTTAGGTCTATCTCAATAAAAAGTTTGCGTCATTCGTGTATGATCTAAACTCTATAATTATCCTAGCTTGAGTGTTTTTTCTAACAAATTATTCAAAACCAGTAATGCTTTTATATTTTATAGAGAAATATGGAACAATGAGGTCGTCAACAATCATTATTAGGTGACCGCATATGGATAAATCAACGTAGAAATCCAAACGGTTCTGGTTTAACTCCAGTATATGTAGAGGGTGTGGATAATTTTTTATCATTTGCGGCATCAAATCCAGAATTTGTTTCAGAAGGCAAAATAAAATGCCCTTGTAGAAAATGTGCATTGAGAACGTTTGACACGTTTGACAAAGTGGGAGAACATCTCTTGCGTTTTGGTTTTCAACCAAATTATGTTTTTTGGTATCAACACGGTGAATGCAGTTCTAGAGTAGGTGATACCAACTTGATTCCGGATCCATCCCGGTTTCAAGATTTAGTACATGATGTTGCAGGTTCATCTGTTCAACATACAGAAACTCCGGCTGATATAGCTTCAAATCCTGAGCTGGCACCGTCTGAATTTTATGAGTTGTTGAAGTCTACTGAGGATGCATTATATCCTGGCTGCAAGATGAGCAAATTAGAAGCAGTTGCAAAATTTATGGCTATCAAATCAGATAACGGAATGTCAAACACCTATTTTGACTAGATATTTTCTTTGCTGAAAACACTGTTACCCGAAGGAAATGTTTTACCTGCAAATTACTATGAGAGTAAGAGGCTGGTTCGAAATTTGGGACTTGTCAGAAGATTCATGCATGTTCAAATGACTGCATTTTATATTCTGGGGAAAATGAGTCGTTGGATAGTTGTCCCACATGTGGGCAACTGAGATATAAATAAGGACAACACGGAAAGTCTGGTTTGATTCCTGTAAAACAGTTGAGATATTTTCCGCTTACATCCAGACTTCAGCGTTTATTCATGTCTAAGAATACAGCGACAATGATGTCATGGCATAAAGAGAATATTTCAACCGATAAAAGCTTGAATCATCCAGCCGATGGTGATTCATGGAAACATTTTGATAGAGTGCATCCATCCTCTGCTTTAGAAGCTAGAAATGTTCGACTGGGCCTTTCCACTGATGGTTTCTGTCCGTTTGGATCTTATGGTAGTCAATATTCATGTTGGCCTATTTTTTTAACTCCGTACAATTTACCTCCATGGATGTTGATGAAGGAGCCATATATCTTTTTGACTTTACTAATTCCAGGACATCCGAAGAAAAATATGGATGTTTATTTGAAGCCATTGATTGATGAATTAAATTTATTGTGGAGTACTGGTGTCAGTACATATGATGTTGCAACGAAACAAAATTTCATACTGAGAGCAGCATTGATGTGGACAATAAGTGACTTCCCGGCTTATGGGATGTTATCTGGCTGGAGTACACATGGTCAGAAATCATGTCCTTACTGTATGGGAGAGAACAAAGCATTTATGCTCATTCATGGAAAGAAACCTTGTTATTTTGACTGTCATCGCAGATTTCTTCCAGCTGATCATCCTTTTCGCAGAAACAGATCTCATTTCAGAAAAGGAACAGTTGAAAGGAATGGACCTCCAAAAATGCTATCAGGTTCGGAGTTAAAATCAGTTGTATTTTCATTACCTCCCATCACTTTTGGTCCCACAATAAACCAACAGAAAATTTCTGGTTTTGGGAAAGAACACAATTGGATTAAACGTAGCATATTTTGGGATTTGCCATATTGGTCTGATCTGTTGGTCCGACACATGTTAGATGTCATGCATATTGAGAAGAACTGTTTTGATAATTTGTTTCATACAGTTTTGGATACGCCAGGAAAGAGCAAAGACAATGTAAATGCACGTTTAGATCTTGCCCAAATTTGCAGGCGTCCAGAATTGGAACTATTTGAGAATGTCATAACAGAAAGGTTACTGAAACCAAAAGCAGCTTATACACTGTCTAAAGAAAACCGTTTATTATTTTGTCAGTGGATTGCAGATTTGAGACTTCCAGATGGCTGTGCTTCCAATTTGGGTAGATGTGTAAAGAATGGTCATATTATTGGATTAAAAAGTCATGATTGTCATGTTATAATGGAGAGACTTCTACCCATTGGATTAAGAGGTCTATTGAATTCTGTGATTTGGGATTCCATAATAGACATGTCTCATTTTTTTTGGGAAATTTGTGCAGCTACGGCAGATTATGATGCTCTAGGCAAACTTGAAAAAGATGTTGTTGTAATTATATGTAAACTGGAAAAAATATTTCCGCCGTTTTTTTCCGACTCAATGGAACATTTGATGTTACATTTGCCATATGAAGCCAAATGTGGAGGTCCGGTACAGTTTCGATTGATGTACCCATTTGAAAGATGCATGCAAAAATTGAAACGAAAAGTACGTAACAAAGCATCTGTTGAAGGATCTATTGCAGAAGCTTATTTGCAAGAGGAAATATCTTTTTTCTGCTCCCATTATTTTGAATCTGAGTATCCTTCAAAACACAACCGAATGGGACGGAACGAGAGGAATATTGATGAAATCGACAATCAATTATCTATTTTCAACCAGTCAGAGCTTGGTTTTGGTGGAGTTTATGAACGCTGGCTTTCAGATGATGAACATCAGAGAGCTCATACGTATGTTCTGCTCAACTGTGAAGAGATGACATCAGTTGTACTGTAAGTGTTTATATCACTTATTCTATCATTTATGTTACAGTAAATAACTTTGGTTTTTATAGGTTGTATGATAATCATATCAAGAAACAAATTCCACAAATTACAGCAGCTGCTCTCGAACAACGTCGACTGAAAAATTTCTCTCAGTGGTTTCAAAAACTGGTAACATAAATTCTTTATCTTTTAGCAACTCATTCATTGTATAGTTTACTATATTGATAATTATTTCACAAATTTTCAGGTGTCTCGACATGCTGATAAAATTGACAAATGACTGTGTGTATTGAGTAACCCACCTTCCAAACTTGTTAAAACTTATAATGCATATGTGGTGAATGGATTTCGATTCCACACACATGCATATGGGGAATCGAAAAAAACAATGAACAGTGGACTTAGCTTGAGAGGATCTCATCATCGAGAAAATGAAGTTGACTTTTATGGCATACTTGATGAAATCATTGAACTCTATTATCTTAGACAACATTACATAACCATGTTCAAATGTCAGTGGTTGGATACAGAGAGAGGCGTGTGTGTTCATCCGACTCATGGAATCATCGATATTAAATGTAAAAGTGTTCTCGCAGTAAATGAACCATTCTTATTGGCTCAACAGGCATATCAAGTTTATTACGCAAAGTACTGTGCATCATCAAGAGACTTGACTGATTGGTGGAGTGTAATAAAAATCAAAATTCGAGACAATCAGTTTAGTCAAAGTGAATGTGCTTTCACTGATGTGCAAAGAATTGAAGTTTTTCAAGAGAGTACTCAAAATCAATCTTTTTTAAAAAGAGACATGAGTATTGATGACGACACCCCACATTTAAGAGTCGGTGATGACGATGATGTTAATGATGTCACATATGAATTTGAAATGGTAAGAGATGAAGCAACTGTAACTCGAATGGATATCGATGATGTTGAGGAGGAATATGAAGATGACATTGACATATATGAAGATGATGATGAATATGAACACTGATAGCATTCTATGGTATTTATATACAATCATAATATGTATATATGTATATATAATAGTAATTATCAATTATTTGCTAACATTAACATTTTATGTTTCAGATGGACGACGCCACATTTCGTGAGTTGGCGGATGCTGACCTGACTTTTGATGCGGATGAGTTGCTGACAGATGACCCTCAGCCTGCAGGCGCTCCAGGGAGTACGCGGAGGGGGCGCAGTCTTGCACGATTGATGATTCCCGACCCCGTCCCTGATCGACGTCTACGTCTTGGGTTTGATCCACGCACACGAAGGTGTGATAACCTGTATGATAACCTGTGGATTTGACTAAGATTTCATTAATCTATTCACATAATAAATGTTTATTATTTTTTCAGTTTTCCACATATAGCAGTCGGACAGGGCAACACTATTTTGCGCAACTATTTCTCTCAGTTGTGGACCACATGGGAGCAGATTCCCATTGATGTGCAGCAGGCCATGTTCGGCCATTGGTTGGTACGTACGTAAATAAATAATTTTTATTTTGAAAATTATTTCATTTCTAACTTGATATTTTGATTTATTTGTAGGGTTTATGGTATACGATCGAGGATACCATGCGTGACGCCATCCACGAGGTATGGGAGGTGGCCATGCGTGATCGCCTTCGTCAGTTTTTGCACAATTTAAGAAAAGATGCGATGAAGAAAGCAGGAGTGTCAGATTTTGAGGAGTCATGTAGAGCACACCGACCAGAGTATATTTCATCCCATGTATGGGATGGATTATGTGCGCACTGGTTGAGTGGTGCCTTTTAGAGGAGATCATCGGTGGGGAGGCAGAATCGGGGGAGACAGGAGGTGACTCATTGAGCTGGGAGTCGTTCTTTCAGTACTTATAGACAGCATCTGGTACATACATTATTTATAAATATTTTATATAACTATAAATATTAACAGTTTATTTTTTATTCTTATAGGCTGTCGAGCACCCCGATATTACAGAGTACGACGTATATCGGAGGATGTATAGTGATCATGCTACTGGGGAGCTCAGAGGTGATCATCAGCATCACATCGTGGTCAGTATTATTTGTTTTCAAGTTTAAAAATTAACTGCATATAATATATTCACAATTTTAATTTTAAATTGCAACTATAGGAGTCATATGAGGCTGCAGCGTCACAAGCCCGGCCTGAGAGTCAGGCCGAGTCATCAGATCAGACCACTGCCCGTCAGTTTGATGAGGCGACATGGATGCAGGCCACCCAGTATGCCTTCAAGAAGGGCCAGGTAGTTGGTATCGGCTCTCGACTGACTCCCGGAGATTATTATGGCAGTGCTGCGATGTCGGCATCCAGCTCGAGAGGAGATCATGCATCTTCTTCTACTACACAGTATGAGGATCAGTTCCGATCTCAGACTGCACAGATAGAGAGTCTCCGACAGGAGCAGGAGCAGATGCGTCAGCAGCATGAGGAGGAGCGTCGACGCCAGCAGCAGCTTTACGAGGAGCAGGCGAGTCGGTGGCAGCAGCAGCATCAGGAGCAGATGGAGTACATGCGCCGACTCACTCATTCTTTAGGGATGGAGTTTCCTCCACCACCATATGCAGATCCCCCACCTCCCCCCTCCTTCAGATTAGAGTTTGTATTTATGTTATAAAATTTGTGAAATCAAAATATTATTTTTTTTCTATTCGTAGTTTCTGTCTCATTATAAAATATTAATAATATTATATTTTTAAATAACAATATTAATATGAATAATAATATTATTTATATTTTATAATATTAAATTTTATGTATATATTAAAATTTTATAATATTATAATTTAATTATATTTTTTGTAATACTTGAATTATTTTAATATTTGAATGTAAAATAATTCTATTATTTTTATATTAATTAAAAAAACTTATTAATATTTTTTTATTTATGAATTATAATTGTAATATTATTATATTAATTAAATCATTTATTAATATTCTATTATTTTTTATTTTTGAATTATAATTCTACTATTATTATAGTAATTAAAATAATTTATTATTTTCATTTGTAAATTATAATTCTATTATTATATTAATTAAAATAATTTATTAATAATTTATTTTTTTTATTTTTTTATAGTATTTGTGACGGGATACTATGCCCGTCGCAAATACTTTTGATAGTTTTTTATTTTTTTTAAAAAATAGGTTTTGCGACGGGACCCGTCGCAAAAACCATTTGCGACGGGACCCGTCGCAAAAACTATTTTAAATTTTTTTTACAAATATACGGAGTACTATTTGCGACAGGAAGAATGACCGTCACAAAAAAAGTCTTTAGCGACGGGCCCGTCGCAAATAAGTGTTGTTACGACGCCGTTTTCAGCAACGAGCTATTTGCGACGGGCCCCCGTCGCAAATGCCCCGTCGCAAATACCTGTTTTTCTAGTAGTGACTTTCCCAACGTGCTCTATTGCATAAGTGGGGTAACACCAAAGGAGTTAGAATCAATCCGAACATAGGGGAGTGAAAAGATGTGAATCGAAATACCAAAAATTTGTAACACTGTAGGGATGACGTGAAAATGAAGGATAACTATTTCCTTTGTTCAAAACACATCATCCCTATTGTGTCAGCCTAAAATGGGGATAACAAATGAGGGCAGACCACTGACCATGTTCAAAACATGGGGCCTAACTCAAAATTTCATCCATTAGTCTTCCAAAATGTTAGCACATGATAGTAGGTGAGCCATAGGCTAAGTATCCATACTATTATGGGGTTACTTTAGGAATGAAAGAGGATGAGGATCCAAATAAAGGTCATATAAAGCATGGAGGGAGAAGTGATGAGTTGTTCAAATGGAGTCCAACACTCTTGAAATTACACCACCGTGATGAAAAAACATTAGGTGAGAACATCAGTCTGATCAAGGATCACATTCATTTCCTGAAAGGATCTCTCTAGCGAGATCCTAGAGCATCTCGCAATTTTACTTCATGCCAATGAGGATGATAGACATGTAGTTTAATGTTGTATAGTGAGGACGAAGGAAATGAACAGTACCACAAGGGGGAACAAGGTTGGGACATCCGTATAGAGTGTTTACAAGCACATGGATGGATCTAGGAACTATACATCTAGATGTTACTACGTATCCTACTAGGACAAGAATCAAGCTATACATATTTCTGCATGACCTTTTCTATTTAATGTCATGTGGTAAAGACACAAGGGGGAAGTGATCTCTAAAGGGGTACACATTGTGGTAACTGTAAAATCGACGTGAATAAGGAACAAGAATTCCACACAACACCATGTGTTCCTAGTGGGATTCTTTATACCATAGACTAGATGTGGCCTAATTTGGGCTGGACCTAAGACAAAGTGTCTGAGCATTCCTATGAACCCCATTAGGATGGAAATCAAGCCATACATAGTTCTCAGATTGCAGTTTAATGCCATGCGATATGAGAGGCATGTGTGGTTCAGCTGCACCAGTACACATCCTACCAAAACCACTAATCCCACGTGAGTCGTGCTAGATGTGGGAAAAAAGAAGTAGTAATGGTATTTTCCTGGTACAGTGAGGCACACATTAGGAGCAATGGAACTCTAGGTGAGTGACGTCCCAATATTATTGACCCTCCTACTTAACGCACATAGATGCACAGAGGGGTAAAATCGAGTGTGTTGGAATTCCAATTGAACATAATGGAGTAGAAATATGTGAATCATGGTGCCTGACATCTGGATTGAAATGATGGTGACATGAAGATAGAGGAAAAATATTGACCATGTTCAAAACACAACAACCATTTCACATTATCCTGGCTTGCGGACGAACAAATGAGAGTCAACCACTGACCATGATTGAAACAAGAGACTTGTCACAAAATGTTGTCCAAGGTTTTCCAAGGCGTTGGCCCAAAATGGTAGGTAATACAATGTGTCATGTAACCAGGCTGTAAAGGGGGTCCCTTCAGACATAGAAGAGGATGGAGATCCAAATAAAGGGCTCATGAAGCATGAAAATGAAATTAGGGAATGTCCATGTGAAATCCCACACTTTGGGATCTTTTCCATAATGCTTTTGAGTATTCCAATGATACATGTCATATAGAGGGAGTTGAATCCATTTTCAAGAACAAGGGTCCTGAGGATGCAAACTCCATGTTTAAGAGGGGACCTGGTTTAATGGAATGTGTATAGGGTGGAAAAGTAGCCAAAATCGAAGTGTAGTTCTTGTAGGAAGATATTAGTTTACAACCATAGAACTCTGACTAGGTTGTGAAGAGACAAGGTAGACACATGGTGTGGTTGTTTCAAAACCCAATGTGAATGAGGACATAAGGGGTCTTCACCACACCACAAGAATCCGATGGATTTTGGGTTAAGTGAGCCAGAAAAAGGGGATAATTTGATAGGCCTGGGGTTGGACCTGAAGACGAAATGTCTGGGCATTCCTACGTATCCCATGAGGATGAGAATCAAACCACACATAGTTATGGAAAATTTCAAGCAGTTTAATTTCATGAGATAAAGATGGTTGGATCTTAGTTTTAAGGTCTTAGAGCTCGGACCGAGTTGGGAAGAACAAAGGGGACATATGGTGCGGCTGTTGTAAAACCCGAGGTGAATGATAACCCATGAGGTACTCACCACACCACATGCTTCTGACAGTGTTCAGGCCCAGGGGCTAGAAATATGACAATATTTGAGATACTTGGGGTTGTACCCAAAGATAAAATGTCTGGGAGTTCCTAAACATCCCATGATGATGGGAATCAAGCCAAACATAGTTCTTATATATGGAATGGTAGGGTACCAATTCCAGGGGAAATACTATTGGGTGGGTCTAGACCATACACTAAAATAATCATAATTTGATAGATCTTGTTTGTTCTTTAGGGTGGATGCTTGTTTTTGTGAAGAAAAAAACCTAGGAAGGAGAATCCGGGCATCACTACCAGAATCAATCCATATATAGGCCTTGAGAAATGGCATGGTGGATGATCGATACCAAACATGATGTCCCCTCGAGTGAGGACACCACAATGTGGTGCTATTTTTCATCATGCATCCAGGACGATAATGTCATAGTTTAGGGTCATATGATAGGACCAACCCATGAATTTTAACATCATGAGTTGAAGACATGACAGTTTAAAGTCATTTGGGACTAGAGAGTATTGTTTAACATCCCATGACTTAGACTCCCACAGAAGAACATAGTTCTAATGGGAATGCACATGGGGCGATAAAGCATACCTGGCGCAAATGGGGACATAGGTACACATCACATCATGCACAACCCCAGAGGGGTGGGGGGGGGGGATATTAGGACAAGGGGGAAAAAAGATCAAAGGATATGGGGATGGACCCGAAGACAAAATGTCCGGGCGTTTCTTTGTATCCCACGAGGATGCGAATCAATCCATATGTAGTTCTGGAAGATTCATGCAGTTTAACATCGTGTGATAAGGATGAGTTAGGAGAGACTATCTCTTAAAGGGAGAGTACGTGGTGCCGTTATTATAAATCTGATGTGAATGATGGCATAAAAACACATCTTCCACACCATGAAATCCTATAAGAGTCAGGGAAAAAAGTCTGAACAAAATAGATAATTAGTGAAGCCTGAGCTGGAACTGAGGATGAAATGTCTGGGTATTCCTACGTATCCCATCAGGATGGGAATCAATCCATACTTAGTTATGAAAAGATTCATATAGTTTAACATCATGCAATAAGGACAAGGTGGATCTTAGTTTTGGTTCATAGATCTCGGACCGAAAGAAGTGAGACTCTTCCAAGCGGGTGTAAACCTTGACCAAATCCCTACGCCCACATGAGCCATTCTTGATGTGGGAAACAAGGGAAAAGAAGGTCTTCATGACACACGTAATACATATCAAATGGAAATTGTGCGGAGCCTTGAATGACACCACACTGTGAATTAGTCCTCTTAGCATGCAAATGCGCACTGAGGGGTACCGCGAAGAGTATCAAAATTCCACTTGGACATGATACAGGGTAAAAGGATGTGAATCACGCGACCAATATTTAAGGCTTAATGGGGGTGTCATAATGATAGAGGATAACTATTGACTATGTTCAAAACACAACATCCATATTGTGCGACCAGAAATGGGATCAAACAAATGAGCATAAATCACTGACCATATTCACGATGTGAGACTTATGTCAAATTATCGTTCAAAATCCTCGGGGACGTTGGCCTAAGATGGTAGGAGAGCACTGGGGCCTAGAATCTATATCGTTAGGTGGTCCTTTTTAATGTGAAAGATGATGAAAGCCCAAATAAAGGAAAACATGAAGCATGTAAATGGATGAAAACATGTCTATGTAGAATCCAACACTCTAGGTCCTAAACTAGAGTGCTCCTATGCACGTTGGTGAATTTCCAAAGAGGGTCGAGGGGCTCAATTTGAGAGTAGATGACACGAGAAGATGAGTGGATGATAGGGGGATAAAGATATCTCAAGAGAGAGGTACGTGGCATGACTATTGAAACCCCTACGTGAATGAGGACATAAACCCACACCACACCACATACCCCCTTGGAGGACTTAGTCCAAGTGGTTAGAAGGAAGAGTTGGTTTCTAAGAAATAGGGATGGACCCGAAGACAAAATGTATGGGCATTCTTATGTATCCCATAAGGATAGGAATCAAGCCATATGTAGTTCTTGAAGTGGCATGTAGTTTAAAGTCATGTAGTAAGGACAAAGATAGAAGGGGGTACCTCAACAAGGAATGTGCATGGCATGGAAAATAAATCAACGTGAACGAGTGCGTAAGGCCACATATGCCACACTATTCACAATTCTCGGAGATAAATTAGGAAAAGTGGCCAAGAGAAAGAATGGATGAACCCGAGATGGACCCAAAAACAAAATGTCTGGGCTTTACTATGTATCCCATGGGGATGAGAATCAAGCTATACATAATTATGGAAGATGTCATCCAGTTTAATGTCATGAAATAAGGACGTAGTAGATCTTAGTTTATGGTTATAAAGCTCAGACCATATATGCCCAGTTTAATGTCATGTGTGTGGGACATATGAGAAGAATGGGTGAATCACTGTGCCTATCATTTGGGAGACCACAGAATGACAATAAGGATTGAGGATAACTGCTGACCATGTTTTCAACACAGTATCCATCTCATGTGGCTTGGAAAAGGAACCAATAATTGAGCATTGACCGATGAACATATTCACAATGCATGACTTATGTTAAATTGTCATTCAAAATCCTTGGGGTCGTTGCCCCGAGATGGTAGAAGAGACCTGATTCCAAGCATCCATGCCATTCGGGGGTCCTTTCAGATGTGAAAGATGATGGAAACCCAAATTATGGGACACGTAAAGCATGGTGGTACCCATGTAGTTTAACATATTGTGGTAAGAACAATAATACATGAGGGGTGTCTCAAGAGGATGTGTGTGGTGTAGTAAAAATAGCCCCACATTAATGAGAACATGGAGTCCATACCACACCGCAGAACCCTAAATGAGAACTTGGGATAGGGGGTCGGAAAGGCCGAGGGACTTGAGTATATGCCACGAATGAGAAATCCCAGTGTTCCTATGTATCCCATGTGGATGGGAATCAAGCTAAACCTAGTTCTCAAAGTGCTGAGCATTTAAACGTCATACGACAAGGATGTGGGAAGATCTTAGTTTATGGTCATAGAGCTCAGACCATTTTTATGTAACCCTTTATGCGGGCATTGCCTTACCAAAGATCCTAAGCCCAAAAGATCAATGATCGGTGTAGGAAACAATAAATGGGAGGTTCTCCCTATCACATATGGGTATGACAATGAAGGAAAGAGATCAGTTGGGGTTGATCCAAACCAGAAAAACATTCCTGCTTGAGGCATATTGACGTTCGAAGAGATAGGAGGACAAAATGAATCATTGTACCTAATATTTGGGACATATAGGGGTGGAGATAATGATGGAGGATCGCAGTTGACCATGTTTGAAACACAACATCCATATCGTGTGACCTAAATTAGGAACAACAAATGAGCGTCAACCGCTGACTATAGTTGAAATGCAAGGATTTAGTCTAATTTTTGTTCAAAATTGTCCAGGATGTTGGCCCAAAATGGTAGGCGATCCATAAGATGGAGCATCCGTACCATTCATGGGTCCTTTTGGATGTGAATGTTGATAGAGATCCAAATAAAGGGGATGTGTGAAGCATGAATATGCCCATGCAGTTTAATGTCATGTGGTAAAGATGAAAGAGGTGGAGATCTCCAAGGTGGGTGGTACATGGTTCAATCATGATAAACTCAACATGAATTAAGTAAATTAAGGCCCACACCACACCATGTGTTTTGACCCAAGGGGAGATATTGTAGTTTGGGGTTGGGCCTATGGACGAAATGTCTAGGTGTTTCTACAAATCCCATGAAGATGGGAATCAAGCCATATTTATTTCTAAAAGGGCCATACAGTTTAACGTCTTGTGGTGAGGACATAGGGGGATAGAAGAACAGGAGGGGAACATGGTGAGATCATCATAAACTCAGCATAAATGAGGGCCAAATAAGTCTACCCTACACTGTGTGCAATCCTCAAAGAGAACTATACCCATGGGGGTAGTCAAAGAAAAGAATTTGGTGGCTAGAATCTATGACGAAGCATATGAGCATTCCTACATATCCCATGAGAATTTGAATCAATCCATACGTAGTTCTTGAGATTCTATGAAGTTTAACATCATGCAGAGAGGATGCAGGGAGATATTAGTTTAAGGTCATAGATCCTGAACCATTTCACAGTTTATTTTCATGCTGGACGAGTGTTGGGTAGTTTTACATCCTTCACCCTGGATAGATCACACAGTTTAACATTATGAGGTGAAGATGGTACAATTTAGAGTCATGTGGGATTGTTCAAGAAAAATACTTCTTGATGAATTTAGTATTGGTGGGAGGAGTAATATTCTCACCATCTATGGTAACTAAGAAGTATGCACCATTGGGGTAAACCTTGTAAATGATGTAAGGTCATTCCCACTTGGGATCTAGTTTTGGGTGGTTTCCTACCAGTTATCATTAGCATACTCAGGGCCAACACCATGTCACCTTGTAAAAAAGAGCATAGTTGAAATTTATTATTGAAAGCTCTGGATATCTTGTTCTGATGCATCTCCATATTGTACAGGGCACAAAGCGTATTCTCGTAGTGCGCTTCTAGTTCATCCAGAAATATTTCAGCTACCTTATCTGGTGTCTTTTGATCATAGACAGCTGTACATAATGAAGGCAACTGAATCTTGATGGGAAAGACCACCTCCATTATATACACTAGGTAATATGGGGCCACATGAGTGGAATTATGAGTCATCATCTAATAATCCCAGAGAGTATTGAAGATTTTTTCTGACCAACTCTTCTTGTTCTAACCAACCATATTTTGCAAAATATTAGAGAGGGTTTTTTTGAACACCTCAATATGCCCATTTTCTTGCACGTGATAGTGGGAGGTATGGTTAGAATAGATGTTTTACTTGGCATAAAACTTCTTCAGTTCAACTGCTCATAATTTGGTGTCATTATTAGTGAGGATGGAATGAGGTACTTCGAATAGGTAGATGATATTGGAGCTCACAAATTCAACTATGGAATGTGCCTTGACCTACTTGATTAGAACTACCTCTAACCACTTGGAAAAGAAATCTATAGTGGTTAGGATGAACCTGCACTGGTGAGCTATCGCCGGTGGATATGGTCCCACGACTTCGAGTCTCCAGACCGCAAAAGGCCAAGAGTACTTGGTAGTGTTGAGAGGTTCTGGAATATGGTGCACAAAATTAGCACGGATTTTGCATGCATGACACCTCTTGGAAAACTCAATACAGTCACATATCATAGTGGGCCAAAAATACCCCAATCTTCGGATCTGATGAGAGAGTTTCGACCCTGTCTAATGAGCCTCGTAGGAACCAGCATGAACCTCCTGCATGACCTGAGATATCTCACCTACCTGAATGAAATGGAGGTGAACCCCATCAAACCCATATCTTTAGAGGATCTTCTCAAGATTGGTACCACTCTGGAGGGTGAACTAAAATGCGCACCATCAGATTCACTCATGCTCGGCTCGATCTACTAGGAGATTACCATGTTGAAGATACTTGATGGGGGGGGTCCTCAAGTCAGGAGTCACTTCCAACACTGTGGAAGGGGCCCTGACGTAGAGGCACCGGTGGTAATTTAGCTTACCTGTGAGCTATCATTGTCATCCGGAGTAACATGAGTGATGAATCTCCAATGTTCCACATGGATAATAAAATAATCCTGATTAGGATTTACAAGAGAGGAAACCAATCTAGCCTAGGCATTGGCTCGACCATTCTGCGAATGAGTGTCATGAGTAACTTCTGGATGAGATGGGAATTAGGCCATCAGCTAGAGGGTACGTTCTAACAGTGGAATGAGCTTCGGCTTCTTGATGACGTAGTCATTGTTGATTTGTTTGATGAAAAGTTTAGATTCCCCTTTCACATGTAAGAGGGGAACATCAATATCAAGGGCCATCTCAAGAATAGTAATGAGATCCTGGTACTCTACCTCATTGTTGGTACAACCTTCTAATAACAAGAATGAATATAGTAGAATAGCTTGCGCTGGTGTGATGAAGTCAAAACCTAGGCCCACTCTGTTGAGTCGGGGATCATCGATTCTTCTGCCAGTAGGGCTTTGGGAAGCACCATAAAAGTGAATTTTCTAACACAGAATGGATTGATCTACCGAGAGGATTTCCTCATCTGGGAAATAAAGATCCAGAGACTAGTCCACAGGAGATGGATGGGTGAAAAGGAAATCTTCCAATGCCTGTCCCTTGATATCCTTTTGGGGGATGAATTTGATGTCAAACTAATGGAGGATCACTACCCACCGAGCTAGATGGTCTGTCAACATGGGCCGGTTCAAAATGTACTTCAGCAGATCCACTTGGGACACTAGCTATATCTCATGGTGATGTAGGTAGTGTCCCAATTTTTGCACTACAAATACCAGTGCAAGGAAACTCTTCTCGATAGAGGAGTATGTGATCTCTATATCAAGGAGCATGCAGTTGAGATAGTATAAACTTATCTTTATTCACTCATTCTTATTTGGGGTGAGAAGGGTACTAAGAGATCGTTCCAAAGCGGTCACATAAAGGACCAACGACTTTCCAGAAAAGGGTGGCATCAGAACTGGAGGTTCTAATAGGTACAAATTGATTTCATCAAAAGCAGTATGACACTCCTCATCCCAATGATAATCAGAACCTTTATTCATGATTTGGGAAAAGGGCTTACACTTTCCATCCATATTTTCAATGAATTCATGTATATAGGAGAAGTGTCCTTGAAAGCCTCAAAGCTATCAAATTTTTCTCGAAGGGGACATCTGAATAATAGCCTTGATCTTATTTAGATTTATATCAATGCCTCTATACCTGACAACAAAGATGAAAAACTTTATAGAGGTGACCCCAAAGTCTCACTTCAATGGGTTCATCTTTAGATGGCGGGATCTGAGGAAGCCAAATACTTTCTTGAGATCTTTGAGATGGTCCTGGTGCTAGATAGATTTGACAACCAGATCATCCATGTAGAATTCCACCAATTTCTCGAGTTTTGGCTTAAATATGCGATGCATGGCATGCTGATAGGTGGAACCTACATTCTTTAGACTGAAGGGCATTACTTGGTAGAATAAAGTACCTTTTGGTTCCTTGAAGGCTCTAGACTCTTCATCCCTGGGGGACATTTAATTTTTTTTATACTCGGAATACCCATACATGAATAAGAGATCCTAGAACCTAGTAGTGGCATCAATCAATAGTTCTATCATAGTAAGGGGAAATTCATGCTTGAGGTAGTGACAGTTGAGATCCCAAAAGTCGATACATACTATGATCTGTTCATTATTATTCCTAATGATCACAATGTTAGCCAACCATCTGGGGTACTAGAAATCCTTGACAAAGTTGGATCTGATGAGCTTATCAACCTTGGGCATGACCCTGGCACCATGATAAGGATTTATCTTTCTAGGAGGCAGTTTGAACCCGTGATGATTTTCTAGAAGATCGAGGCATTGGAAGGAGACATGGTGGTCTAGTCCTGGAATCTCATCATAACTCCAAGAAAATACATAATTATGATGCATCAGAAAGTCCACATATTGTTGTTGCTCTTGGAGGGGCATAGCGGCACTCATCAAGGTTAGTTTTAGATCTGACTTGTTAGTGAGGTTCACCTGTACCAATTCTTCAACCGTGGTGGAGACACCCTGTTCTAATGAAATAGGAACATCCTAAAAATACTCTTCATCACTCACGAAGAAGGCATACTTGGTGGGAGGAAATTGTTCTGAGTTAATAGATCCTGATGGGACACTGGTGCCAGCCAGAGTGGTGGTGGACATTGCATCAGGGAGCTCTGGTACTACCGAGACCATAGTAATGAAAGCTGTCAAAATGATCCCATATTGCCTTTGGCCCAAGGGGCCACGTTTGATGATATAAAAGCACTAGTGGCACATTTACTTTATCTGGTTTATCCTAACCTGACGAAACACACAAGTATAACGTATTGTCATTGCCATGGGGAAGACATCCCGATACCTATGGGGGTAGGGGCTCTGAGATCACCCAAGCTTGATTTGTATAGGAATAAAAGGTGATCTTACGACATCCCTTAGAATTGGGAATGTGTTTCCCCCTTGTTACAGAAACAACAAACCATTACCCCATGTTTGGGGTTGTGGCCTCTAACCAGTGGATCGAGAAAATGTAGGCATCATCTAGGTCTGTTCATGGGTTGGTTGCAGCTGTAGCGTGTTCAACCTCATTAGCCTGAATCTGCTTGTCCTTGCTCTTGTAATAGTCGATATCCAGGTAGCAGGCTTCACAAGAGGAAAATGGAGATGCATCACCTTGGAGTATGCCTACTTGACCATTAAGGGAGTACTTAAGGCATTGGTGATATGAAGAAGAAACCACAATGTGAAGGTGGATCCATTACCTACCCATTAATGCATTTTAGGTGGTGTCTTGTGAGACAACCATGAACTCGGTGCTGGAAAATAGGCCAATGAACTGGGTCTTCAGGTAGACCTTTCCAATTGGTGTATGTTTCTTCTTGTAATAACCTTGAATTTTCAGGTTAGAGGTACTCAGATCATCCTCAGACAACCCCATATTTCAGAGTGTCTAGGTCGAGATGAGGTTGATCCTTGAACCCATGTTGAAAAGACCAAAAAAACCTCCACACCATTGAAATGACCAGTGATGTATAGTGGGAGAATATTCCCCTATATGGGAGAACCTTCATCTTCTCTAGATAAATAGATAATGGACTAACATTCAGCATGCTTGACTGCCTTAGCATGGAAGGCTTCTGCGGATGATACCTCCGTCTCAAACTAGAGGGTTCTTCTTAAATCTTTAGCAAGGGATTTACTCATATCCGTTGATATGGGAAGAGTCTATAGGATAGAGAGTCTCACAGAAATGATGGAAAGATGCTTAAGGATATCATACTTTTATGCCAAGCATGAACATCTGTTAATAGAAGGTTGTTCTGTGGAAGGAGGTATGGAGGGCCCTTCTGACTGAACTAATGTCTGACTGGTGCTGGGAATCTCCTAGTATTCACTAGTCAAAATGCATAGAGTGAACACCAAGTGAGGGATATACAAATAAGTCTGATCTGCAACAAAAAATGGCTAATCGTAGCACGATCATGGTGGCTTTTCCTGATCACGTAGCACAAATGGCGGCCGAGTAAGATCTGATGAAACAAGATGAGAAGGCTACACGTGCTGAACTCCATGCCGGTCCTATTGTCTATTTTTGGTGGAATGTACAACCTAGATAGAAGTATTGGTCGAGGCATTCTGATGACTCATATAACCATGACTCCGTTGACGATGGAGATGACTGGGGACATTAGCAAGATCTGTCTGGTGCTCCTCATCGTCAGGAATCATGTAGGGGTTTAACAGCTCCATGGTGTTAACCTAAGGGAACCCTTGGTCATCACTTGAAGAATCATCCATCGATGGATGGATTATGGGGGTAATCTCCATCTCTGGGGAATGAAGTTTCCGTTAGTACATGATGAAAATGGAATCTGTGGGGGACTTTGTTTTCCCTTGCACCACCGATGCTTTCCCTTCTAGGAGGAGGAAGGCTGAGATACTGATGCATAAGTAGTGGATATGGGTTACACGATGACTTCTAAAGTCTCATGTCGCTTAAAACATGCAGATATAATACCATGCTCATGGGTAAATACCTTACGAGCCATCCAATTTTCATATTTTTAAGACCTGTGGTTAGGAACGTGCTTCCACTCACCTTCGCTTTCACTGTTTCTATTAGGCTTCATGAATACGCATGCCACCTATTCCAGGTCCAGACCTAACCTGACTATGTTGTTATCAACCTGGTCTTGGATCTAGTATTTAAAAACATAGAACTTATTGAGGGTGTGCCCCAGGATCCAGGGATAGGGAAAGTAATTGGGGTGATCAGTGAGGTCTGCCTCTTCGGGATTCCTGCATTCGGGAAACCGTATAATCCCCCATTCCAAGGAACTTCGAAAATAATCATGGACCTGAGCCTTATTAAATGAGTAAGTCTGGTTCCTTCTATCCAAAAAGGGGGATTGAGGAGCCTGGCCCCGACGAGGGGATGGAGGATCCTATCAAGGAGGTGGAACCTGATTATCTCGCATAGGTGGTAGTGACACGTTATCTAGGGCACCTTCCGATTCTAAGGTGGGAACAACTGGGTTGGAGGCTATGCCTTAGGTGGTGGGCCTTAGCGAGGCTCTAGAGCTGGATCTACTGGTAATAACTCCAGATTCCTGGGGGGCTCTATTTGTGCTACCACAGAGGGCTTGACCTTATCAGATCTTCTCGTGAGAACTATAGGAGGCAACGGGCGTGCCTACATGGCCTATTGTAAGGCTTCCTCTAGATTCTAGTGTAGACACTATGAAATGTCTTCCATGCACTTTTTTGAAAAATATCCTCAACCAGAATTGAAACGTTTGTAGTGTGACTCTTCAATTTTCATGGGGGTCAGTGACGGTAGTGAAGGCACCATCCCGAAGGGCCGGGACAACAGCTCGACAGTGATCCCAATTTGGGGTGTGGGGGAGAAACCCCAACAGTATGGAACAATAAATTTGGATAAGACCTCAAAGGAAGATCCCAAGGTACCTATATGCAAACACCCGTGTGCCACCATGATAGAGTTGAATGAAATTATTATTTTTTCTAAGTCCTCAAAGCGGTGCCCCAATTAGGCCAAATCAATGGTGGTGCCCAAGCCTACTTGGGTACCACCCATCTGGCGCACAACCACTTGAGCGCCAAAAAGTTAGCGCCAACCCACTTGCATGACCAAACTCCTTTCACCCAAGGTCACTTATTCTTCTATAAATGGACCCTTGGGGACTTAATTTGTATGGATAAATTTCCCTAAATCCCAATTGCTACTCTGATCACCCTAGTGCTTTGTCCAAGTCTTCCGAAACTTTCAAGGTAGTTCTTTAACACCTAGATTGAAGGATTTGAAAGAGGATCACAAGACTTAATTCCTTTTAGTGTTTTAAATCCATAACACTTGTGCGCCTAAAGAGCCCAACCTCCCTAAAATAGAAACATTTGCGTGCCACCTATTCCTTTTCAGGAACTTGAGAACCCCACTTCTGGGAATACCTGTGAATACTCTTGAAGGTTTGAGTCAAGTCTCACCCAAGTATTATCATCTAGGTTGTTTGTCTCTTAAGTTAACATCAAGTCTCCCATTCCTAATTTTTCACCCATACTTGCGTGTTATTACCTACTTGGATTCCCTTCTTTGATTCACCTACTCTATTTATCCTATAATCCATTAATCCCTCTTCAAATACATTCATGGAAAGTCTTCTTCTTCATTGGATCCCTTGTCTAAAATTGATTCTTTTGAGACCTCCATAAAAACATCCCAACATATCAAAACTTTGGGAAAGGCACATCTGTGTGTCCCCTATTTGGTTTTGTATTTCTGCAGCCAGATGTTTCCTATATTTGATTAAAAATGGGGTTAGGATTCATGGAGTGTCTGTGGGTTTGCCTATCCACAATCACATGGACGTTTCTCCCAGGAACAATGGTTGGAAGTTCCTGGTTTTGAGAATTAGGGTTTGGTTTCTGACCTCACCTTCTCATCTTTGAAACCCATAACCCCAGGTCTTTGGTAGGGAAGGTACAGTTCACACTTGCTTTTCCATGAAAGAAAAATAGAAATCTCCCTCCCCTACTGAGATCTATGAGGGAATCCATCCTAGTGTAATCCCCTAACCTTTCAAGCAGAAGGTTGTAGTCTTTCTCCTATCTACTTCCTTCACCTTCACTCCTTCCTTTTATTAGACCCTTTTCTAATATAAAGTGAATAGAGGGAAGGCTTATTGCCTCACCCTCTTCTCGGGTCACCTCACCCTCATCCACCATCGCTGCTGTAGGCGCGCCCTCTTCCACCAACAGAGGAGGAAAATTGTGGGTGCCTTCGTTGAATCTTTAACATCCTCTTGTTTCTCACACCGAGCACAACTCATGTGGGATTAGAGATTTGTCATGATTACAATGATTGTGCAACTTGAACTACAAGAACTCTGATTCCTATTCAAACTAGGATACACAGGAAGCCTTCTCAGGGCCCGAGATCATTGGATATCCTCTTTGGAAATCCAACCCAAATTCCCTTAATCTGGGAATCTTACTTTTTATTAAATCCCACATTAAACCCCCAAATCACCAAGGAATACTTTTCAGGATGTAAGCCCTAACTCATTTCTCTCAAAGGACTATACTCCCTTATGAGACTTATCGAACTACATGGTCTTTGATTCCCATCCAAATGGGATATGTAGGAAGACTCTTTGGGGTTCAAACCCAACACTTCAAATCAACCTTGTTCTCCTTGGGCCATATTCCCAACAAGGTATAATATTACTTGGAAACCCATATCCTTTCCAAGTTCCTTGGGATTCTTTGGCATAAATCCCAAAAAAAACATTGACTAAGAACCTTTCTCTTAGATGTCCTTACCACATGACATTAAACTGTACAGTTAGGTCCTTATCACATGACCTTAAAAGGTATGATGTGTCCTATTAAGCGACACCAAACTAAGAGGGTTATGATTCCATTAACAAAGATACGTAGGTAGCCCATTTTATGGGTATGATCCAAATATAAAAACAATCCTTAGTATCACTAGATGATAATAAATTCTAGAGTGCCCCGCTGATTGGCTTAAAAACCAGTATCATCATAACAATGATTAAAAGAATATCTAAATAGTATATGAGATGATACCATTGATGGAGAACCTCGAATATGTATGTATATCTCCATTAATGAAGAACCTAGAATACATATGGATGATTCTAAATTTTACACATGTTAATAAGTTATTGAAAATTCTAAGGGAAAATTATGTTATACTTGGTTAATTAATAAGGATTCGTGAAAATATATTAAATTTATAAAGAGAGTCCTAGAGTAGACAATAATTTCCCCAAAAGGGTGTGATGAGTCCGACCTACCATCCTCTCGACCAATGCACCTTCCTAAGTATCATAAAGTTAAAAATTAATGAAAGCCTTCCTTTAGAAAGAATGTCCTATTTGGATAAAGAACTTTTGGGAGTTTTTAGTTCAATGAATAAATCTAATGGAAACCACCTAGAAGCAATGATTCTTAAAACTAGAACACATGTTTCAAGGAACTACGACACAAAAATGTTGAACCCGACATGAATCCTTAACCAAGTTAATAATGTTACCCACCTGTCAGGACCCTATCAATTGATAAATGAAGGCTAGACAAAGGAATCAATCATGCATGTATCCATTTAAAAGATGGATCTTTAACGGAGTTTATTATTTTTTTCAAGTTTTTTCTCAGAACTCCCTTAATTCCAAAAATGGATTTCTTCAAGACAACATTTGTGAACTCCCTGACCACTGCTCAAGTTGAATCCTCATCCAAGGGAAGGATTCCATCACCCACCCAGAGTCTTCAACACTGGTTCTCCAACATGAAAGTAAGGGAGTACCATTAGCACAGTACAATCCCAACCTCAGAGGCTGCCCGACAGGCTCTCCAGGTCCATAACAATCCTTGATCGTCCAGCCAATGATGATTGATGATCAAGAAGCAGATGGTTTCAACCACCGTCTTCAACCATTTTTGGTCCTTATCCTAGGAACGCAACAACCAGTCCCTCTTGTACTATAGGGAGGTGGATCAAGATGTCACTCAGGGCCTCAATTCAAGGATGAAATGGTCCTTTCTGAGGATTCCCATCAATAATCACCATCATTAGAATCGCACTTCAGTGAACCCCCAACATGATGAGGGTGTTGCCTCTAGAAATTTAGACCAGGTCCCTTAGACCAGATCGTTCAAGACAAACCTCCAGGGACAATGTTTGTTAAATAGGGAGAAGGTTCTTACCTCTTCCCCCTCTGTATAAGTCCATCAATCTAACTTGATGGTGAACAACAAGCGGACACATACACCCATCTGTCCTAATTTTACTGCCTAGTAGACTCATCTGAAAGTAACCCACCAATCCTACCAGGAAATCTGGTGGAGTACCATGAACATACACATACACCTGTTTACAAATTATCATCCAGTCAGCAGGCTCGTCTGATTGCATTTAAAGAACCCACCAATCGAATGTGGTAAAAACTGGTAAACAGGAACATACACCTGCTTACAATCACCAATTCATCCAGTAGTCTCGTCTGTCTATATTTAAGGATGTTTTTCAACCTTTCTTGATGGAAAACAACTAGTAGGCACATACACCTTCCGGTGTTCATCAATCCTTCCAATAGTCTCGTTTGGCAGCACCCAGAGAATTCATTCGGAAAGATTTGATGAAAAATCTGGGGCAGACCGAAATATATTCCCCCATACATGAGTTCTATCAATACCCATTGATAGGAAAAAGAGGATAAAAGTAGGCACATACACCTAATACAGATGCAGAATGGACATATATTCCCATTCCGGCTACTGAAGTCACCAAACACATCTTATCAATGGTGAAAGGGTAGAGAAAAATTCTTGCCCATATTTTGGAAGCATGCCAGGATATCATAACAACAACTTCAGTAGTACTAGGGGAAACGACACATAAATATGTCCCCACACCTGGGATGACACATAGACATGCCATTTCGGAGTATATACATACCTCTTTTCCAGTCTAGGAGAGTCATGGGGTGTACTCCCCCATATCATATAGACAACTAGATCGGGAACATACACCCCTTCCAATTGGAGGTAATCATTCCATTCTGATAACCACTCCAAGGCAGGTACATACACCTACCCATGATAACCACTTCTCCTAGAAAGTGTCCCCAACTATGTTTAAGAGAACATCCAAGAAGAAATCTCACCAAACATAGTTAGAAAATAATAGTCAAGCTGCAATTTAGATCCTCTTAATGCTGGAGTTCTTGAATCCCTCAGACATTTATCTATTGCAACTCAAGATCCCACACACTCATTACCAAATTATGGGAATAGTAGTAGTAATTCTGAATTTCTATATCGGTCACTTCATCGTGAAAGATTTCTTCCTGAAAATTCGGTCAATCCATAGAGCCTATCTCTGGATGAGAGCCACGAAAACCCGACATGTGGCCATAAGACCAAAGAGTAAGAGAATTTATCCCTTGCTGTAATCCACCATGGAGGTCCTAATCATGATGTAATTTTCTGTGAAAGTTCTATCTATAGTAGTATTTCACATTGTCAAAATAATTCTATAATTTAAAATGTAGTAATGAGAAAGCCCTTTTATCTTGAGGCACTTGCCAAAACAAGGATAGTCATGTCTGATTCCTCTTCATTAATGTGTAAAACACTTTCTCAACCATAAGATATCTTAAGGGAGCATTCATTCATTGAACCTCCCTTGGGTCATTTATCTTATAATACAACATAGAAAAAATGAATGATCCTATTGTTTTTAAAAAAACAATCGAGAAACATCCACTTTGGTTATACTAAGTGGAGAAACATCTAGTGAAAGATGATGAAGATATTTTAAGCATGAGAAAACAATTTTCTAAAGGAGAAATACCAGTCATGTTATGGCCTTTGGAAAATTATCAATATAATCTTCCAGAATTGATGGAAAAATATTGCATTAATGATGTCCGACTCAACTTATGGAATACTCTTTATCATTTGAAAACCAAAGTATTACCATATAATGAATATCAGAATCATGTAAAGGTAATATAAGGGTTGCAATTCCAAATTGACATGGCATCTCTCTTAGTTTCTCGACATCTGAAGGATGAAAATCAATATATAACCCTTCAGAATGCATGCCTTAATTCTCTGAAGAGCCTACTCTAGTTAAGTTATGACACCCCATTTGGTGTTCGTATCACAGGATGGGGTGCACATGAAGCATTGAATTTCACTACACCCCAGAATTAGCAAAGCCCACCAAAAGTGATCTCATGAAATATTATTGACCGCAGCTGTATAAAATCAACAAATTTTGTATGTAATCAAATTTACACTCAAGAACAAGCCTCAACTAGCTCTCATCAGAGCCAGGCCCAAAGAAATAAAATTGTTGAGATACTTTTGCATCAAGAATATGAGAATCTTAAGAAGGCCTCCATATTAGAGGATGTTAGCCATTATATGATGTAAATGTTTAAAATAACACATCGATCTTCTGAAATAGGTTATTTGACTAGTTGTCGGACAATGCACCCAGCTAATGTCCGAAACAAAATTCACAAAATCAGAAGAGCAACTGCTCAAATCTCAGCTATAGAAGTTCAATAGAAACCATATAATACATGTATGGGGCCTTGTTTAATTCAACCTTTGAATTCAATAAACAAAGTTCACAGGTTTTAAGAAAAAGAACAGGACAAACCCTAGCCTGTGGGGCTGGGAGCTTTTTCAAATATGAAATCCCCTCCTCAATCGAAGTCAGTTTTCTCCTTATTAGGGAAGAATCCAAAAAGAGAGCACACAACTAAAATATATAAGGATTCACTTTGGGTAACTGTATTCCAAACAATTCTAGGGAATTCAGAATATAATAGAACATAGTATTATGGAAGATACAGAAGAAGATGATCTTACAAAGATATTGACAGAATGCCATTAATGAATTATGCATTAGTGAATGTTATTAACACCCTTACATAAGATCTTACAGAAAATGAGTCTAGTTCAGGGGAATCAGAAGATGAAGTTATTATCCATAATACGGTACACACTAAAGTAAATGAAGAAGGTGTGCATACCTGAAATCAGAGGCTTACCCAAAATCTAGGTATGCGCTCAAATAACCAACTCCCACCCCTCTGAAAGGCATTTAACAAGGGGAAAGGTAAACCTTAGATCACATATCACTTTTCCACTAGAGAAGGTAAATCTCTTTCATTTGAAGAAAGACTTTCACAACAAGAATATGAGATTACAGAGTTGAAAAGACTCAATACAGAGTTACTTTGAGGCAACATTTCTGTTACACATACTCCCCAAGAAGATCCTCAACTTTCAAATCCTATAGGAACTCCTTTGAAAAGTAGATTTGTGGTAACTATATATGTAGATAATGAATTCCCTCCATTGGTCACACAAACAGGGTAGTATTAAACACATCCTTATAGGCCTATTCTCGTGGGTTATCCAAGGAAAATACCAGCACCACCACCATTGGTTTTTTCAGTCGTTTCACTAGTTCAAGCTCCAGATGATATACCTATATAGGTCCCAACTCATCCGGATATTACCCATGTGATTATGAACACAATTTAGGCATTAACAACTCTATTGGAAGCTATGGAAGAACGAAGTACGCCAATTCAGCTGGAAAAGAAAGATTACCCTAAGTGGGTGAATCTGATCCCTCCCCTAATTTTTTAAATACCAGATTCTCAATATTTAATGGTTTAGTAGATATGAAACAACAATTAACACATTTCGTTTCTTTTTGTGATCCCATGATGGGAACTATTCAACAAAAAGAAGCATTAAAGCTTAGGTGTTTTGTTTAGTCATTATAGGGACCATCTTTTGTCTGGTATATAAGTTTGCAATCTCGATCAATTACTAGATGGGAAAATCTCCATCCGAAATTTCTTCTTCAATTCAGCTCAACACTATCAAAGACAACAATTTTTGATCTTACAAATTTCGAACAAATGGAAAATGGAAGAGTTTTAGATTTCATTGCTCAATGGAAAGGATTAACATATTCCTTAAATCTGGCACTCCTTTAGGAAGAGTTGCTGCCAATTTTTGTGGAAAATTTTCATGATGAGTTACACACACCACTGATCCTTGTGAAATAAAAAGGAGGGTTTCGAGACATTGCTTAAATTGCACAACAGATAGAAGATTCCATTATGGAAGATAAAGCTAAAACTCATGTAATTCCATCAGCTATGGGAAGGAGAATAGGGAAAGTACATGCTGCTATAGTTAAACTTAAGCAAACACCTGTACCTACTTCCACTCCAAAACCTTCATCATATCAAAGGGATCTGCCTCTCAAGCATCAACAACAATGACCAACTTTTAAAGATGATCAAAAAGATCAAAGAAGAAAATATTTTGAGGAGTTAAAGAATAAAGTTTATTCTTTCCAGAATGAACAAGTTCCCGGTTACTTCATCTCATCTATGGAAAATAATTTGGTTTAGTTTAAAAGGATGATGAAACTAAAAAACGAAGGAGATGAAGATCTCCCAAATTATTTTCCATTTCACCAGATGTTGGGGAATTCCATTTAGGAGTGTTTTGTTTTCAAATAACTCCTGAAAAAAATGGTTTACTCTGGACAAGTAAAACTGAAAAGTTATTCAGCCCAAGTAGCATGTGTTACTGCTACTGATCCAGAGCAAGAAGGCTGATGGAAGGAAGTCAAAAGTAAAAATGCATAGAAATATAATGATCGTATAATCAGGAAAATGATCAACCAGCTCATGCCATTTTACAAACACAGTTGAATCAACCGATTGGGTCTTCTGCTACTTCTGCCACAGCAAAACCACCTTCATCAAAAGGTCAATCCTCAAAGAAGAAACATGATCAGAAGGATAAAGAGTAGTCAGAAGAAGACAAGCTCATGTTAAGGAAAAAGTTGTCTTTGAATCTAGAATATTTCATGCCATCTGTTTTAAAAGCACGTGCATCACCCCACCAAAAGAAACAACCAGAACTGACCTGTGAAGCATAATCTTCATCCGATAAAGAATTGATCTTTGGTTCTGTCAATGTGATTTACTTAAAAGATACCTATGACAATGGTGATTTTGATTATAATGAGCCTAAGTTCCCTGTACCTAACTGGGGAACCAAAGGAAGAGGACAAGTTCAAGGATTGATCGCATCGCGATTCACTTCTTCATTTTCACCCTTACACCACTGTGCTAAACTTGTTTTATATTGAAAATTATTAAAATAATAAAAAATTTCATTCCATGTTTGAATCATTTATTTTGTTTTTATCACTGTTAAAAAGAGCAATGTTACTTGTTTTGAGGATTCCATTGTAGGAGGAGGTTATTTGGAGGACCCATGATGATGTCCAAGAAAATTGGGCCAAACTGCGCAAGATCCATACACACCAGTGGAATAATCTATGCACTGCTCCTGAACCGTGCATCAAAATGGGCTAACATTTCTTGGGATGTTATAAATTTAATTGGCCTACATTTCATCTGAAGTAACCAAAGACTCATTATTCCATCTGGTGGTCCAACCGACCTAATATTTCCACCACACCGAATCTGCATGAAGTCAAAAGTGGTGTACTGTGATATGTACATATCTTGGGATCTAGTTGTCTAAATTGTGCCACACTTTCAGTGGATAAATCCATTAGGTGGGTATACAACTTTTTTATTTTATACAAAGTGAGATAAGGCTCTCTGGATGTCAAAATCCATGTGACAATTGGTTTTAAGAAATCTGTGTGCTCAAAATCACCTTCCCATTTTCCTATAAAATGGAACCTTGAGCTCCCCATTTGTAAGTTCGGAAAAGGAGTGAAGTTCTTCCAATTTGGAGTTCCATAGGAGTCCTTTAATCATTTTTTAAGTTCTGGATGCCCCTATCCTCATAGGGGGATCACGAATGAAGGAGTTCCACCCGAGCTTCCTCCTCCCAATGTCGAGCTAAACAGTGGGCATTCGTTGTGAGGGAGATACACACATGTCAAGGGAGTTACAATTCATATATTAGCTACTAGTTTGGATTAATTTGTGTTTTTAAACATTTAATTCAATTTACCTTACATGATTTCATATTTTAATGCTTGTTTTGATATATGTGAATGTTATGCTCTTAATTTCTAACCTATCGGTGTGAGGTTTTGAGTGTGTGACATGTGTTGTTCCAATTGGACAACACAAGAATCCTTCTCTTACCCAATTAATTAAGATTTCATTATTATTTGGAGATATTATTCCATGCATAAGTTCTGGACCTTTACAATATGATTGTTATGTCATGTTTTGGTTCTTCAAGCAATGAAATAAAGGCTTAGGAATTAATAGGGATTCCAATTAATTTAAACCAAATAATTACTCAAAACCTAAATGAATCTCTAAGAAAAATGAACTTGAAATGTGTTTAGTAAAATAACAATTACCCCTTTACCTCATAATCCACAAATCGTCACCTTTATCTATTAACTATGAAGCTCTTTAAATCAAGTTAATTTCTTAAAATTGTTTTCAAAATCACCACCATTTTAGTAATTTTTATTAAAAATGCATACTCTAAACCTATTAACTCTCCATGAAAGAAAACCTAGGGTCTTCCCTATAATATAAATCAACATTAAAAACATAATCAATGTGACATTTCATGACAACGTGGTGAAATCTTACCACCATTGTTGGGGAGTGCTTTGGTTTTAGTGCGTGTTTTTATAAGATTTTTGTATTTTTTTTAAATTTTTATTTGTTTTCTCTTCTACCTTTTCATATACGTTTGGGTTATGATTTATTTATTCTATATTTTATGTCCATGAAATTTTATACTTGGGGAGACTTACCACCTTTTAAACCTGAACCAGATAGGATCTTACGTCAGTGACCCCGAGATGCACAAGACAACCCTTTGAAGGAGGACACACCACAACTCGAGAATTTTCTAAACCCATCTTCTTTTGGAACCAAATTAGAACCTGAAATTAACATGTTTAAAATGGATGAAAACAATATAACACTAAAATAATTAACCTCACTAGATGTTGATATCCAACCCACTTACATTCAAATGTAAGGTGAGGCACCCAATTTTGAACTTAAATCTGGTTTAATTCATTTATTACCAAGATTCCATAGACTTGTTGGAGAAGATACACACAAGAATCTTAAAGAATTTCATATTGTGTGTTCTACTTTAAAAACATCTAATTTAGATGAAGAACAAGTAAAGATTAGGGCATTTCCATTTTCATTAGAAGACACTGCAAAAGACTGGCTTTATTATGTTAATTCACCAATAAGAGGTTGGGAGAACATGAAATGCCTTTTTCTTGAAAAATATTTCCCAGCCTCTCGCACTATAAATATAAGAAAAGAAATATGTGGTATAAGTTAATATCAAGGGAAACAATTACATGAATATTGGGAATGCTTTAAGATGATTTGTTCAAGATGTCCACACCACCAAATAAGTGATTAACTTTTAATTCAATATTTTTATGAAGGATTAATTCATATTGACCGAAATATGATTGATGCTACTGTAGGTGGTGCACTAGTTGATAAAACCTCAATCAATGCAAGGAACTTAATTATTAACATGGCACAAAACACTCAACAATTCGGTTCAAGGTCCAATGTACTCATTCAAGGTTTTCATGAGGTGCAAAGTACCGAATTCGAGAGGAAGGTGGATAAGAAGTTCGAAGAGGTATGTACCCTTATTTGACAACTTTATATTTCCCAAGGGAAATCCCAATATCCTCCTCCCATACATCGTGGTATATGTTCTTCTGACACCCACTACTCTGATCAATTCCCCCAACTAAGAGAAACTTTTGAGAGTTGTGAGACAATCTTTCCAGGCTTCCCCTATAACCAATCCTTTAGGAAAGAAACATACTATCCATCCAATACTAGGTGGAAAGACAACCAATACTATAGGAAATGGGGGTATTCAAACCAACCTCAATAACCATGGAACCCACCAAGGCAGATTAGTCAACCACCACCACCTAGAAATCCTGAACCACAATAAAGGTATTTCCAGCAAACCCCTCCAAAACCCGATCCTAGCTGAGAAGACATGATGAAACTAATGGGTGCCAACAATATCCAATTCCAAAAACCACCCAAGATGCCATACGAGACCTAAAAATAAAATTAGGCCAATTGGAAAACTATGTGGGGGTAATCCAAATCCATGAGTTGGGTAAACTACCTTCTCAACTGGTAATTTAAGCCCAGAGATAATGTAAATGTTAGTGCCATCACCCTTAATAGTGGAAAAAAACTTAAACACCAAAAGAATCTTCCATTAGAGTCATCCCCTCCTTAATAAACCTCCATCCCAACCATTGAAAATGTTCCAAATGTTGAAAAACCTTGTCCTAAGAGAATTCCCTCCAATGGAAAGAGTGTGTCTATTAATGAGTCACCTATCCCAACAATCCCTCATCTATTTACACAAATGGCCACCCAACCTAGAAAACAAAAGGAAACTGAACTTGATAAGGAAATTTTGGAGACTTTCAAAAAAGTACAGGTAAACATTCCCTTGATTAATGTTGTGAAAAAAATTCCAAGATATGCCAAGTTTCTAAAGGAGATGTGTACACAATGAAGGTGACTTCAAGGTTATGAAAAGGTGATCTTGGGGAGGAATGTTTCAGCATTGATAGATCCATCACTTCCCACCAAGTGCAATGATCCAGAAGCATTCTCAATTCCGTGCACCATAGGGGAGTATTATTTTTCTAATGATATGCTTGATTTAGGTGCTTATATAAATGTGATGCCTTGATCCATTTACTCTACATTACAGGTAGGGGAACTGAATCCCACTATAATTGTTGTTTAACTAGTTAACTGGAGTACCACACACCCCTCTGATGTGTTATAGGATGTCCTTGTGAGGGTTCAAAATTTAATTTTTTCTACTGACTTTTATGTGCTTAAAATGGATGATGATAGGATGAATGAAAATGCATCAATTATATTGGGGAGACCCTTATTGAAAATTGCAAAAACCATAATTAATGTTCACAATGGTACATTATCTATGGGGTTTGGTGGTGACATTGTCCACTTAAACATCCTTGATTCCATGAAGCACCCCTCAGAAGAACATTCCTCTCTCTATGTTAATTCAATAGATGTACTCCATTCCCTTGAAAATAATTCATTTCATTCCCCTGATCCCATTTCTGATTTTTCTTCATTGATAGAAATTATAAGAAATAATTCAGGCATTGATTGTTGTAGTGGTCTATAAAATTTCATTCTTGTTAATTGATTGATTATTTATTGAACACTGAGGATCCAATGAATATCGATGATACTGCTAAGCTTGTAAAAGATCATTACTCATCTGTGGATGATACCATTGAGTAGTTAGATGAGATCAGTGACCTCTCACTTTTACAAAAAATCCCATTAATCCAAAATCCCCTTGAATTGGAATTAAAATAACTGAATCAAGATTTAAAATATTCATATCTTGAGAATGGAAGCAAGCTGCCTGTCATCATTGCTAGTTCACTCCCTCTGTAGAATGAATTGTGACTGATTGAACTTTTGAGGGAGTATAAACAAGCTTTGAGATAGACACTTTCTGACATTCCTGGTATTATCCCATCAATTTTTACACATCATATTTTATTAAATGATGAGGCTAAACTAGTGAGGCATGCATAACGTCGACTGAACCCAAACCTTCTAGAAGTTTTTAAAAAGGAGGTAACAAAATTTTTGGCTTCTAGAATCATTTACCCTATCTCTAAAATCCAATGGGTTAGTCCTATTCATGTAGTTCCTAAAAAAATTAGACTTTCAATAATAAAATATTAAAACAATGAATTGGTTTCAACTCGTGTGCAGAATATATGGTGTGTCTGAATAGACTATCGCCGACTAAACCAACACACTAGGAAGGACCAATTCCCTTTTCCATTCATTAACCAAATGCTAGAGAGTCCAGCGGGTAAGTACCACTACTGTTTCCTTGATGGGTATTCTAGATACTTTCAGATCCATATTTCCCCTGAGGATTAGGAAAAGAGAACCTTCACTTTCCCCTTTGAAACATTTTCATATAGGAGGATGACATTTGGTTTGTGCAATGCCCCAGGTATATTCCAGCGATGTATGGTTAATATTTTTTCAGATTACCTGGAGAATTTCATGGATGTTTTCATGGATGATTTTACTATTTATGGCACCTCTTTTGATGAATGTTTGAGTAGTCTTGGTTTAGTTGTACATCACTATATTGAAAAGAATCTTGTATTAAATTATGAGAAATTCCATTTCATGGTGCGACAAGGTATGGTTTTTGGGAATTTCATTTCTGGGGATGGTATCCAAGTAGATAAATCAAAAGTGGATGTCATTTCTTCCCTACCATTCCCCAAAAATGTACATTATGTGTGATCCTTCCTAGGTTATGCTGGATTTTACTGTCATTTCATTCATGAATTCAGTAAGAATACACTCCCACTCTCCCAGTTACTCTAAAAAGAAAAAGAATTTGTTTTTGATAAAGAATGTGAGGAAGCTTTTAATAAGTTAAAATGGAGTCTCACGTCACCCCCAGTAATCCAACGATCTCAGTGGGATTTTCCATTTGAGCTCATGTGTGATGCCTCTAACTATGCAGTTGGGGCAGTATTATCACAAAGGGTTGATTGAGCTCTACATGTCATTGCCTATGCCTCACATTCTTTGGACCCTGCCCAAGAAAACTACACCATAACTAAAAAATAATTCCTTACCATTTTGTTTTCCATGGAAAAACTCAGGTCATACCTTTTGGGGTCCAAATTCATTATGTTCTCAGACTATGCAACCCTCTGGTATCTCCTTAAGAATCCGGAATCCAAACCACGTCTCATTTGTTGGATTCTCCTCCTTTAAGAATTCAATTTAGAAATTAGAGATAAAAAAGGAGTAGAGAATGTGGTGGCTGACCATATCAGTAGGATTCCCCAATCCTTGGACATTGAATCATCCCCCTATATTCCAATAAATGATATGTTTCCCGATGATAAATTGTACCGAATGCAAGAAGTTATTCCTTGGTATGCTGAAATTGTAAATTATTTGGCTGCATCTTGCATTCCTGTTGATTTCAACAAAAACCAAGCCATTCGTCTAAAACATGAGTCTCGTTGGTACATTTGAGATGAACCTTACCACTGGAACACATGAAGTGATCAAGTCCTTAGGCATTGTGTTCCTAACAGCGAGTTTAAGTCTATTCTTAGATTCTGCCACAATCTTCCTTGTAGGGGACACTTTGGTCCCCAATGAACTGCTCACAAAGGCTTTGATTCTTGTCTCGTTTGACCAACTTTTTTTCGGGATTCCCATGATTTTTGTAAATCTTGTCCTTATTGTCAAATAATGGGTAATATGTCTAAAAGAAATGAAATTCCACAACAACCATTTCTCTTTTATGAAAATTTTAATGTTTGGGGTATTGACTTTATGGGACCATTTCCCAATTCCTTTGGAAACTTGTACACTCTTCTAGCAGTTGATTATCTATCCAAATCAGTAGAGGCATGATCTATAAGGAATGATGATTCTAAGGCAGTTGTATAATTTCTGAGAACCCATATTTTCTGTAGGTTTGGCTTATCTAGGTTCATCATCAGTGACCAAGGTTCTCATTTATACAACCAACAAATGAAATCACTTTTGCATTGGTATGGGGTCAGTCATCGAGTGTCTACTGTATATCACCCACAGACCAATGGTCAAGACGAGGTGTCAAATAGTGTGGTAAAACAAATTCTTGAAAAAACGGTTCAACCCAATAGGAAATATTGGAGTCTTAGACTCGACGATTCGTTATAGGCTTATCGTACTGCCTTTAAGAATCCCATTGGAATGTCACCATATTGGATGATATTTGGAAATAGTTGTCACCTCCCTATTGATGTTGAGCACCAGGCCTGCTGGGCCATCAAACAATGCAATTCTAATATTTCTAGAGCAGGTACTCAAAGGAACCTTCAAATTCTGGATATAGAGTAAATGAGAAGAGATGCATATGAGAACTCCAGGATTTATAAGGAATGAACCAAGGCTGCCCATGACCGTCTCATCCTTCATCTTCAGTTACACATTAGGCAGAATGTCCTCCTATATAATGCAAGGCTGAAGTTTCATCTAGGCAAGATTTGTTCCCGCTGGTTTGGACCATAAACTGTTACTAACATCTCTCTATTTGGTTTTGTCTATGTTCAAAATAAAGAAACCAATCAAACTTTCACAATTAATGGGCACCGACTAAAGCAATTCGATGAAACCCTTCCAGATTCCCCAATAGAGGAACTCCAAGTTCAAGAAGAATTCTATGAATGACACCCATCAGGTTTTATCCTTTCTTCCTACATTCTATTTTTACAGTGAAGACACTGCACACTCTAGGTGTAGGGGGATGGGTATATTCCTGGGTTAGTTATTAATTTCCATCATCTTTCTTCTTTTTCTCTTTTTAGCTTGCTGGATATTATTGTTACTTCCCCCCTTTCTCTCCCACTCATCTTTATGCCAAAATATTACTTTTTTTATTCCCACTTTATCATGGAAAATGACACCCATTTAATCATAGATTTTATTGAAAATTCATGTGGAATGTATGTATTTTAGGCTGTTTTAAAATTCAAAACAAATTCTGATGAAATGTGCATTTCAATAAGAATTCAATACTATGGTGTGAATTTCTTTTTAAATTTAGTTATTTTTTGATGATATAAATGATTGTATCATTTTGAAACCTTTGATAAGAATGGTTCGATTTTATGTGAATAGTTTAAAGGATAATTATGTTAGTTAATTTCTCCACACATTTTTTTCACCCAACCATGATGTGTAAAAATTTATTACTTAATGGAAGGTAAATATAAGTTAGGTTGATTTTTCTCTACTTTCCAAAATAATTTTTCCATTATTTCATTCCTTATCCGATCTATTTCATTACTATACCAGATTGACCTATGTGTATGTACCTGTTATACCACTATTGTATGCCCTCAAAAAAATAATAAAAAAATAATAAAAAAATAATAATAAAAGGGTTGTATATTGGGTAGGTCAAAAACCACCCTTCCTTTATCATTGATCTTGTTATAACTATTAAAATTAGTATCATGAGGAGATCAAACATGGGTTTGGATACGAGTGTGAGATTTGTTCCAAGTGAAACTTTTGAAAAATTAATAAATGAGGGGAATGAAGAAATGTATAACATATGGGGATATCTAGGACAAGAGCTTATGGTTTGACTTCTAGGAATGATTAAGTGAGTGTGTCTTGAAATTTGATTGCAAAGGATGTGGGTAATGTTTGGTGGAAATAATCTTGTAAGTAGACAATTATTAAAATAACTTATATTTACTCGATAAAAAGTGGAAGGAATAACATGAAATGGTTTTCACACATACGTGTGGAGAATTAGTGACATGATTGACTGTTGAATTAATTTCTTTGATTCCTATCATGCATATCTTGTAATTTCATTTGGATACAATTTTTGAGACATCTTTTTCAATGATCATTGAGAATAACTCCTCGGTGTGATTTTTTCTTTGATCGCATTTCTATCATGAATTAAATTTTCATTGAATGTTAAATCTTTATGAAGTTTGAAATATCTACATGCATAATCTTTTTTATTATGACTTTTCACATGAGTTAAAATGTTTAGGTGTGGGGGTGTGATTGTACTGCGATTCACTCTTTCATTTTCACCCTTACACCACTGTGATAAACTTGTTTTATATTGAAAATTATAAAAATAAAAACAAATTGAATTCCATGTTTGAATCATTTATTTTGTGTTTATAACTGTTAAAAAGTGCAATGTTACTTGTTTTGATGGTTCCATTGAAGGAGGAGGTTATTTAGAGGACCCATGATGATGTCCAAGAAAAATGGGCCAAACTGCGCAAGATCCATGCACACCAGTGGGCTCATCTGCTCACTTCTCCTGAACTGTAAATCCAACTGGGCTGAAATTTTGTGGACTGGCCCAAAATTCATTAGGATACATTTAATCTAAATGAACCCAAGATTCATTTGGCCATCTGGTAGACCAACAGATATGATATTTCCAGCACACCGAATCTACACTAAGTCAAAAGTGGTGTGCTGTGATATGTCCATATCTCAGGCTCTAGTTGTCCAAATTGTGGAAACATTTTGGTTAAAAAAGACAAGTGGTGTTTCTAAAACTTTTTTATTTTCTCCAAAGCGAGATAAGGATTTATGGAGTTTGAAACCCATGTGACAAGTGGTTTTAAGAAATCGGTGTGCTCAAAACCACCTTCCCATTTTCCTATAAAATGGAACCTTGGGCTCCCCATTTGTAAGTTCAGACAAGGAGTTAAGTGATACCAATTTGGAATTCCATATGAGTCCTATACCCATCTTTGAAGTTATAGAGTCCCCTATCCTCATAGGGGGATCAAGAATGAAGAATGAGTTCCACCCGAGCTTCCTCCTCCTCCCGATGTCGAGCTAAACAGTGGGCATTCATTGTGAGGGAGCTACACACATGTCAAGGGAGTTACAATTCATATATTAGCTACTTGTTTGGAGTAATTTTGGTGTTTAAACATTTAATTCCATGTTCCTTACTTGATTTCATATTTGAATTCTTGTTTTGATACATGTGAATGTTATGCTCTTAATTTCTAACCGATCATTGTGAGGTTTTGAGTGAGTGACTTGTGTTGTTCTGATTGGACAACACAAGAATAATTTTATTACCCACTTACTTGATATTTGATTATGATTTGTAAGCTCTTATTCCTTTCATAAGTTCTGGACCTTGAAAATACGATTGTTATGTCAAGGTTTGGTTTTTCAAGAAATGAAATAAAGGCTTCGGAATTAATCGAGATTCCAATTAATTTCAACCAAATAATTACTCCAAACCTAAATGAATCTCTAAGAATAATGAACTTGAAATGTGTGTAGTGAAATAAAAATTACCCCTTTCTATCATAATCCTTAAATCAACACCTTTATCTATCAACTATTAAGCTATTTAAATCAAGTTATTTTCTTAAAATTGTTTTCAAAATCACCCCCATTTTTAGTACTTTTTATTAGAAACACATACTCTAAACCTATTTACGATCCTTAAGAGATGACCTAGGGTCTTCCCTATACTATAAATAATCATTAAAAACGCAATCAATTTGATGTGTCACGATAATGCATTCAAGGATATAAGGGAAGACATGGGTATTCTAGAAGCCACTATTTTAACTCTACCCCTTCTCAAACCGTATATGCGGTGGAAAATCATGGGAGATCCCTTCAATGGGCTCAAAAAGAACAAGGATATTCTTCCATGCATGATAGGTTTGGTCCGGACATGATTATTTTGGAGGACCAATTAGAGGTCACACCATCTTCCTCTCAGAAAATAGATAGTCCTAGTCTGTTTAATCTACTAAAGACATGAGTATTTTCAGTTTCTGATTCGACATAGGGTACATCTACATCAGAAGTGTCAAATTCCAAGGCACTTGAAAAACCACATCTCCATGCTAGGAAACACAGACCTCTGGACCAAAATTATGATGTTTTGAAATAGCTGGCCCAATTATCGGCCATGTTGTCAATTTTGGATGCCTTGAATATGTCAAATGATCTTCAAGAAGCACTTGTTGAGGATTTTTCAATTCCTTAAGATATTGAAATCGAAGTTTCTTCTACTAAGGTTTACCATATAGACAATGATCCTACAGAATTTCATGCAGTTATATTTTTTACAGATAAAGATGAAGATGACATTGTATATGGAAATATCGAGCCCTTGTATCTATCTGGCAGGTTCAATGACATAGACATCTGATGATCCTTTATTCATAATGGCTCATGAGTCAATCTCATTCCTATTCGTACAATTCGTTGATTAGGCCTCACTGAATCTAAATTATCTTATTCTATTTTAATGTTGCAAGGATATGACAAGAATGAGCAAGAACCTCTAGGCGAGATTACACTAAAAACTCAGTTTGGGGATCTTTTTTCTAATTCAGATTTCATGGTTGTTCTTCAGGACACAGCCTTCAACATTATGATTGGAAGGACTTGTATACGTCAACATGCGGCCATACCTTCTTCATACCACCAATGTCTCAAGAAATATTTCAATGATCAAATTGGGACATAGTATGGTGAAAATGATCTGTTCAAAACATGTGAATATCAATACATTGAGGTATAATTTTATCACATAAAGTGAACGAAGTCTATGGAAAAAGAGGTAACCAAAATAAATTCTCCAAATGGATTGGAAAAGATCCCATCAAACCCATTAATACATTTGAATTCAGATTATGTGTTACCTATCAATCAAATTGAAAGGGTAAACCCAAATCTAATCATTCGTCACGTAACTTCCATAACGTCATTTGCAAAAATCGATCTTGACATCATGGGAGAAATTGTTGATTCCCCAAACAGTAGTGAAAGGTTAAATAGAGATATCTTAATTTCATCCACTGAACTTCTGCAAGCCTCTACTTCATTAATCAGATTAGAAGAATTTGTAGCAATACTAGAGGAAGACAAGGATATTGATTCCCAATCCATCATCTCCTCTTTATTACCCCAAGAAGACCCTTCATCATCAGTAGGGTCAGAAATGGTGGCCTCTTCTTCAGGATGTTCAAATACTAACTCCTCCCCTAACTACGGATGTTTTGCTTCGTCATATACTATGAAAGTAGAAACAGAAGAAGTAACACGTAATGAAGAAGAAGAGGAAGATCTTAGGGATGCTCCTCCAACATTTGATAAAGGTGTCTCTACCACTGTGGATGAGATCAAAGAAATAAATCTGGGTATAAGAGAAGATCCATGCCCCACTCTAGTTAGTGTGGCCATGAATTATGAAGAGCGAGAGACGTATAATTCATTTCTAAAGAAACATCGTGATATATTTTCTAGGAATTATACAGAAATTCCAGGACTTAATCCCGATGTAGATACTCATCATTTGGGTTTTCTAGAAGAACATTGAGGATTCAAGTAGGCATCAAGAAGAACACATCAAACTCATGCCTTTAAAAGTGAAGTTGAAGTTGATAATCTTATAAAGGATAAATTTTTCACGGAGTTTCAATATCCCAAATGGCTGGCTAATATTGTCCTAGTGAAAAAGAATAATGCGAAAATTAGAGTTTTCATTGATTTTAGAGATCTTAACTGGAATTTTCCTAAAGATGACTTTCTAGTTCCAATCACAGATATTTCAATTGATGTAACAGTTAGCTATGAAGATCTTTACTTTATGGATGGTTACTCTGGGTATAATCAAATCCATAAGGCCCTAGACGATGAAAAATCTATAGCCTTTAGAGCCCCTAAAGGTGTATTTTTCTATCAGGTAATGTCCTTTGACATAAATAATGTATGTGAAACATATCAACGTGCCATGAACCATATCTTCAAACCCTTCTTAGAGAAATTTGTTGAATGTTATGTTGATGATTTGGTGGTAAAATACAGACAAAGTTCCAATCACTTGGATGATATAGAGATGATATTCAATAAACTTAGACAACATAATTTGAAGATGAACACCTTGAAATGTGCTTTCAGGGTAACCTCATGTAAGTTCCTCAGCTTCGTTGTATGCCACCATTGTATCAAAGTTGATCCTGAGAAAAAAAAATCCTTGGCATGTCACCTCCTAGAAATTTGAAATAATTAAGAGGAATCCAAGGAAACTTGACCTATATTCAGTGCTTTATCTCCAATTTGGCAGGCAAGTGTTTTCCCTTCACCTGATTAATGAAGAAGGGATTCACCGATCAATGGACTGAATATTTACAAGAAGCATTTGATACCCTCAAGAAATATCTCTTGAGTCCACCAATATTAATGCCACTTGTTGAAGGAAGACCACTTATTCTCTATTTGAAATCTTTAGAGAGATCACTGGGTGCCTTACTTACCCAAAAGAATGATGCTGGGAATGAAAAAACCTTTACTATCTCAGTCGAACTATGCTTGATACAGAAAATCAGTATTAAAGTATTTAAAAGTGATTCCTAGAATTAATATTTTCATTTCAGAAATTGAGGCACTACCTGCAACATCATGAGGTCCAATTGGTGTGTCTCAATAACCCTCTAAAATTTATCCTCAATCGTCCTATGCTTACAGGCTGTCTGGAATGATGGCCAGTTATTTTGCAACAATTTAATATCCAGTTTGTACCTCAGAAGGCAATAAAGGGATAATCTCTAGCTTCCTTCCTTTATGAACACCGATATGCAGAAGATACATAATTAAATACTGAACTTCCTGATGAAGAGGTCTTCTCTATTCAAGATAATTCACAGACATTGTAAATTTACTTTGATGGTGCCTCTAGAAGTCCAATAGGGAAGAGAATGGAAAACCCTAAACTCAAAAAAAGCTGGGTTAGAAATTGATCTTATCTCCCTATAAAAGAAAATGTTGCCTTATTCCTTCCTGTTTTTGGATGGCGAAACCAAAAATAAGCCAAAATATCAAGCTCTCATTGTAGGTCTAGAATTGGCACTTCAGGTACAAGTGAACCACTTGAAAGTGAAAGGTGATTTAGAGTTGGTATTCAAACAAATCAATGGGGTTTATTCTATTAGAAAATAAGAGTTAATCCCTTTGTGTGATTACATTAGAGGGTTAATGGGTGAATTTATCTTAGATCCAACATTGTCTTATGTCTGAAGATCAAAAAATTCCCAATATTATGCACTTGCTGATGCAACTATAACCTTGGAAGATCCAAATCAAGAGAGACAATTATCAGTATAGACCATCATTGTGTGGTATCTCCATTCATTCAAACAAGAATGGAGGAAATTAATTAAACTAGCCCTATTTCTGATCCATATGGTTATACCATGGGATAGAGAACAACCATCATGGAATACCTTCAAAATGGGTTACTTCCACTAGATAGGGCTAAAAAAGAACAGATCCGATGACAAGTGACCAATTTTACTCTTTATGATAGTCCAGATCACCAGAAGATCCTCTACAAATGAGGATTTGATGGAATCCTCTTTAGGTGTATTGATGGAGAAGAAACTATAGTTATCATAAAAGAAGTGTATTCAGGAGCTTGTAGTGATCAATAGTTTGGGCATAGGCATTTTGATCAAATCCGAAGGCTTGGATACTTTTTGCCATCAATGACATAGTATTGCATAGATTTCACTAAGAAATGTCATCCCTACCAAGTGCATGCAAAATTCATTCATCAATCCACAGAGTTGTTACATATAGATAAATACTCTTGGCTATTTTCCACATGGGGAATAGATATAGTAGGGCCCTATCCCCTAGCTACGACTGATCAGTTCAAGTATATTCTTCCTGTTACTGACTTCTTCTCCAAATGGGATGAGGTAATACCACTCAAATAAATCAAATCCAAAAGCATTGTTAGTTTTGTCAAAACTAAAATCATCACCATATTTGGTGTCCCTAATACTATATTTACAGAAAATGGCAACAATTTCTGTTCTATTGAGGTAAAGAAGTTATATCATGAGAACAATATCAAATCCAACCATTCATATCTCTATCATACCATGACCAATGGATAGATAGAGTCCTTCAATAAGACCCTATCAAATATACTCCAGAAGATGGTGGATAAAGATAAAAAATATTGGCCTGATAAATTTTTTCATGATTTATGGGATTATCATACTACCATCTGTAATGCCACCCAGGAAACCCCTTATTCATTGGTGTATAGAACAGAATTAGTTTTTCTAATTTAAATTCAATCTCCTTCACTCATAATTTCAATATGTGATCGGTTGTCTAGAGATGAGAAGTCTCAGAAATGGTTTGATGAGGTGGAACTATTAGACGAAAAAATATTTCATACTTTGCATCATTTAGAAGTATATCAGAACAGAATAGAACAAGCCTTTAACAATAAAGTTCACCCCTGTTCATTTCTTCAAGGAGAATTAGTATTGAACCTTAGGACTCTAATGATACTAGGAAAGAAACCTCCAAATCTTGAGCCAAATTGGGAAGGACCTTATTCCATACATAAGGTCTACTCAAATAGAGCTTATGACTTAATCTCAATGGATAGAGAGCTTATTACAACTCCAACCAATGTGAGATTCTTGAATTAATAATTTGTATAATTGCACATATGTCCTCAATTCATGACTTAAAAATGCACAGTACAATGTCCTCACTGCATAACTTAAAACTGCACAGTAAAATGACCTCATTGCTTGACTTAAAATTGCACAGTACAATGTCCTCACTGCATGACTTAAAAATGCACAATACATGTCCTTGCTACATGAATCTAAATTGCACAACACAAGGCCCTAGTCACAAGATGTTAAATTTCATTACAACCATAAGCTTCCATGCTGCACAATGATAAAATGTGTATTATCTTTTTTCCTTGTTGCATGATGTTAAACTACATGACATCATTTGTTCTCGTTACACGACATTAAACTATATGGTTAATGTCTTCTCTACTTAACATTGGGAGCTTCTATATGCAAGCATCACTGAAATCATTTCTACTCCTTAGTGGAACATGAGTCCCTTTATTCCCTATGTCTGAATCAGATCTTCATAAGGACCTCATTTCAATAACTACGTGTGGCTTGATTCTCATCTATTTGAGATACGCAGAGGCACCTGGATCTCCAATCTTGGTCCCAATCGCAACCATGTTTTTTTTATTTCATTTTCTCCTCATGTATATGAATCATATATATAAAAAGTGTCCCCTTAAGATACATGGTTTGATCTTTATACCATTTTGTTTCTTAAGTTTAACCATTCTCCTAGAACATATCAAAATCCCCCGTCTCCCATATCAAAATTGATTGGTATGGGAAATGATTGTTTCAAGAACTACGTACGACTTGATTTTAACCTATTTGAGATATGTAGAGATGCCTATATCTAAAATATTAGGCCCATACATGATATAAAACCCACCCATTTATTCCTTATATAATAATCAAACCCATATAGAGAATATTAATGAATTATGTATGGTTTTATTCATTCCCCCAACAAGACATGTAGTGACACTTGGGCTTTATTCCATGTTCTAGCTACAACATGTCTTTCTTTTCACACCGGTTCATCTTATTCCTTAATTCATGATGTTAAAATGTATAGAAATATAAGAACTACATTTGTCTTAATTCTTTCTCCAACAAGATATGTAGTGAGCCCAAGTCCTATTCCCTGGCTCAGCCATCACTTAATCATAATACCCCTATTCTTCACTTGTGTCACCTTTGTGTAACAGAATAAAACTTTACTGGTCCTTGTTTCTCACACCTATTATAGCTCACATGGTCTTATGAATTAAGTAAAATGATTCTCTGTATAAATAAGGTTCCTCAATCCCTTTTGGGGTTATCAATAGTCCTGACTACAAGACCTTAAAAGGCACAACAGATGTCCTCTCCACATGACGATAAACTACACGGTCCTTTTGAGAACTATGCATGGCTTGATTATCATCCCATTGAGATATGAAGTGACTACTATGCCTTAAATCCTAGTCCCAACCATGGGAAAATTTGTTCCCCCCCCTCTACTGTATATTGTAAAAAAATATATGCAAGAAGTTTTTTATTTTAAGTTCTCTCCTCAAAGAACCCACCAAGGAAACAAGAATGTACCCACATTATATATGAGTCGGATCTATGTAATGGACTTCAAAATCATGAACAATATTGATTAAAATATTTCTCATATGCATTGAGAATTAACCCCTCCCATATTTCACATTATTAATCTTTAATATTTTCAGATCTTCATAATCTTTCTTACGGTTACTGGTGACATAGTTTCTAATATCTGAGATCTCTTTTTCCTGACTATACAGTACGTGTCCTTAGGTGGACTTGTATAAGTTGCCTACATAATGGGCCTGTCAGTCAAAAGATACCACTATTTGGCTATACAGCAGATGCCCCAGTTGTCCCTTTATAATACAACCCCCATAACGGGTTTTTTCAAATGATGGTAATTTCGTTCTTGGTTATAGTGTCTTTTTCCCCTTCAAAAATTGATAACAATATACAAGAATCTGTATTTTAAAGTAGTCATTCAAGTATATTTGTCCCATTACCTTTCTCTCAATGTGAAAATCTTCAAGACCGTAGTTTACACATTTCCCTCTCCATGTGTTCAAAGCAATATGAAATAACCTTGGAATCACTTGGCCACATATCATATAATGTTTCCATTTCTGCACCTAGTTTAGTGACCTAAAACTACAAAACCATACTTCCTACATTTGGGTCAAAACTTCATACAAATCCTATTCCTACGGTTCTTTGTAAATCATGATTGAAAATACTCTCTCCATATTCAGGTACCTTTCTTCATAAACCGAACTTTGTGCTTTGAAAATTTTGAATCTCCATTAACTTTCTTCATCTTTTAGTAATAGAATGTCAAACTTCGGAGAGATCTTTTTCCTGACTATGCAGTACATTCCCCCAAAGGCCTTGCATAAATTTTTTCTACATAACAGGCCTATTAGTCAAAAGATACCACTATTTTTCCATGAAGCATATGCCCCAGTTGGCCCTGCATAATACTGCCCCCATAACAGGTTTTTCAAATAATGGTAACTTCATTCTTGGAAAATACATCATCTATTTTTTTATCCCTTTTCCCATATCATTCTTCAGATCCATAAATTCCAAAATCACAGTTTACAATTTTTCCTTACATACCTGAATATGGTAGTATGTTTCCAAACAAATTATCAAGAAATTAGGAGAGTCTCATACCTTTGGTCAAAGCTAAAGACCTTAAATTAAAGATACCCAATTTCCCCACTGCATGAATTAAAACTACACAGTACTATGTCCTTACTACATGACTTAAAACTACACAGTACAATGTTCTCACTGCATGTCTTAAAACTACACAGTACAATGTCCTCACTGTGTGAATTAAAACTGCACAATACAATGTCCTCATGACATGACTTAAAACTGCATAGCCTGATATCAAAAATTCCTCTTTCTAATAAATTTCTACCATTCCTCATACACCAAATTTGTGTAGAAATGGTTTTCCTATTCATGACATATGTTGGCATAGATAACCCATTATTCTTAAAATACCTTTCCTTGGAAAAATCACACACTGTGGTCTTGATTCACCCAAATATTATTTTACCTTGTCTATCAAAAGTAAAATGTTAAATTCCTAAGAGGTCTTTTGCCTTGCTATGTAGTATGTTCCCCTAGGCGACCTTTCACAAAATGTGCCTAAATAACAGGCCTATTAGTCAAAAGATGCCACTATTTGGCGATGCATCATATGCCCTCATTGGCCCTGCATAATATAGCCCCCATAATGGTTTTTTAAAATAATGGTAACTTCACTCTTGAAAGTGACTTCATTTATGTTTATACAAGTTTTTACATTTGGCGACCATAAAAATTATGACTCAAGATTCCCCTTGAAAATATTTAAAAATTATTAGAGAAATTATTATCCACTAAGTCCTGTTTGGGATATAATTTTAAAATTTATGGTCAAAGATGTTTGAACTTAAACACTATCCCTTTATAGTCCAACATGCATGACTTTAAACTGCCTAAAACAAGAGGTGTGGTACTCACTAGATTGGGAACCTACAAAAGGAACTCTAGAAAAAAGTCCAGTCCCAACTCACTAAATGTACATTTCTCTATTGTTTAGGTAATATTGATCAATAAAAAGTCAAACGATACAAAGTTTGTGGGGCTGTCTATATAACCCTAGTAAAAAATCAAACTATGATTGCTAGGCCCCATTGCTGAGGCAAAAATTAGATCATCCTTCCAAACTTGATGCAGCTCCAAATCTAAATAAATGATGTTGGAATGTTTCAAAGTTCCCTAATTTTACCATAGAAAAAGATTATTTTAATTCATAACGAATCACATTCTAGGGGGGGGGATTTTGTAGACACCATGAAATGCCTTCACTACACTTTTCACAAAATTTCCTCAATTGGGGTCGAAATGTTCATGGTGCGACTCTTCATTTTTCATGGGGGTCAGTGACAGTAGTGAAGACATCAACCCAAAGGGTCGGAACCATAGTGATCCCATGAAGGGGTGTAGGGGCGCATCCCTCGCGGTATGGTACAATACATTTGGATAATTCCTCAAAAGAGACACCCAAGGTACCTACGTGAAAAAACCTGTGCGCCACCATGATGGAGCTGAATGAAATTATTATTTTGGATAAGCCCTCAAAGTGGTGCCCTGATTAGGATAAATCACCAATGGCTTGCAAGACTACTTGGGCGCTAACCACCCGATGCACATCCACTTGCGCACCACAATGTTGGCGTGCAACCCACTTGGGTGACCAAACTCATTTCTCCCAAGGTCACTTATTTTCCTATAAATAGACCCTTGGGGCCTTTATTTTTGTGGAAGAATTTCCCTAAAACCTAATTTTTTCTCTGGTTTCCCTAGTGTTTCACTTAAGTCTTCTAAAACTTTCAGGGCTATTCTTTAACACCTATAGTAGAGGATTTGAAGGAGGATCATAGGACTTAAGTCCTTTTAGTGTTTGAAATCAATAACACTTGCATTCCTAAAGTGCCCAACCACTCTAAATCATAAACACTTGTGAGCCACCTATTCCTTTTACAGGAACTTGAGCGCCCCATGAATACCTGTGAATACTCTTGATGGCTTGAATCAAGTCTTGCCCAAGTATTATCATCTAGGTTATTCGTCGCTTAAGTAAAAATCAGGTCTCCCAAGTCTACTTGCACCCCCATACTTGCACGCCGATACCTACTTGGGAGCCCTTCTTTGATTCACCTACTCTCTTCGGTCTATAAGCCATTAAGCCCTATTCATAGTCATTCATAGAAAGGCTTATTCATCATTGGCACCCTTGTTTGAAATAGATTCTATTGAGACCTCCACCAAAACCTCCTGACTTATCTAATCTTTGGGAAAGGAACATTTGCATGTCTCCTATTTGGGTTTGTATTTCTACAGTAAGAGGTTTCCCATATTCATTTCAAAATGGGTTTAGGATTCATGGAGTGTCTGTGGGTTTGTATATCCACAGTCACATGGAACTTTCTCCTAAAAACAATGCTGAGATGTTCCTGGTTTTGAGAAATAAGGTTTGGGTTATGAACTCCCCTTATCATCTCTAAAACCTGGAACCTTAAGTCTCTTGTAGGGAAGGTATGGTTCAAACTTTATTTTCCATGCAAGAAAAAGATAAATCTACCTCCCCTACCGAGATCCATGGGGGAATCCATCCTGGTGTAATCCCCTAACCTTTCAAGCAGTAGGTTACAGTCTTGCTCCTCTCTACTTCCTTCACCTTTACTCCTTCCTTACATCGGACCCTTGTCTAATGTAAAGTGAATAGAGGGAATTCTTGTCACCTTGCCTTTTTCCCAGGTCGCCTTGCCCTCATCCGCCATCGCCACTGTAGGCGCACACCCTCTTCCACCAACATAGGAGGAAAAGTGTGGGTGCATTTGTTGAATATTTGAAATCCTCTTATTTCTAACATCGAGCATGACTCATGTGGGATTAGAGATTTGTCATTTTGAGAAACTTGAACTTTGATAAATCTGATTTATATTCAAAATAAGATACGTAGGAAGCCTTCTCAAGGCCTGAGATCATTGGATATCCTCTTCAAGTATCCAACCCTAACTCCCTTAATCTGGGAATCTTCCTTAGGAGTAAGCCCCAAATTAAACCCCCAAATCACCAAGGCATCCTTTTTAGGAAGTAATCCCAAACTAATTTCTCTCGAAGGACTATACTATCGTATGAGACTTATCGAACTACGTGGGATTTGATTCCAATAAAAATGAGATACTTAGGAAGCGTTCTTGAGGTTCAAACCCAAAACATCAAATTAACCCTATTCTCCTTGGGCCATATTCCCAATAGGGCCTAATATTACTTGGAAACCCTTATCATTTCCAAGTTCCTTGGGATGCTTCATCAAAAGTCCCACACCAAACTTTGACTAAGAACCTTTTGCTTATATGTCCTTACCACATGACATTAAACTGTACAGTTAGGTCCCTATCACATGAACTTAAAAGTTATGATGTGTCCCATTAATTGAAACCGAACTGTGAAGGTTCTGATTCCTTTCACAAGGTTATGTAGGTATCAAATTTTATGGGTACAATCCCAATATCAAAACAAACCTTCATCTCCCTGTATAACAATAAATTCCAGAGTGCCCCACTGAGTGGCATAAAAACCAGTATCATCATAACGATGATTAAAAGAATATCTAAATAGTATATGAGAGGATACCATTTATGAAGAAACCTTGAATACATATGAATATCTCCATCAATGAATAACCTCAAATACATATAGATGATTATAAATTTTACACATGTTAATAAGTGATTTCAAATTACAAGGGAAACTTATGTTATACTTTTTGAATTAATAAGTATTCATGAAAATATACTAAATTTATAAAGAGAGTCCCAAAGTAGGAAATAATTCCCCCCAAAAGGGTGTGATGAGTCCAACCTCCCATCCTCTCGACCAATGCACATTTGTAAATATCATAAAGTTCAAACTTAACTAATGACTCCATTTGAAAAGCATGTCCCTTTTGGATAAAGAATTGTTGGGAGTTTTCGGTTCCATAAATAAATCCAAAGGAAACAGCCTGGAAGCAATGATTATTAAAACTAGAATACATGTTTCAAGGAACTACGAAATAGTTGGGCCTTGTCATAGAAATCCAAAAATCCGCCTAGGTAGTTCTACGTGATGAGAGAGGGGACTAGTTCATTTTTTACATTCCCAACACACATTGTAAGTAGTTGTTCCTGAGTCAGCGAAATATCAAGGGAGTATGTGTGGCCTTTCCACTGGGTGAAAAAGTCTGTGACATGATCGTCATGCCTCTCCTTTCACTTGAAGAGGTATGCAATACTCGTCTTCTAGGTGGTGGAGTTGAACTGGTAATGAAACTACCTACACAGATCCTACCAGCTGACTACTTACCCAATGGGTAGCTGGTTGTACTAAATAAATGTGGGACCTTCCAATGATTGTATGAAACACTGGATTTTGGTGGCCTCCTTCTACAATAGAGTTCCAAGAATGGGTGCAAACATTGAGATGAATTGTTCCAGATGCTGGAGTGGATCACCCTTCCCATTATAGGAGAAATGGTAGGATTTCCGAAACCAAGGGGTGCTGACATATAAACCACCCATGCTAGATATGAGAGTGGCCATCAGGTTATCTTTGAAGGGATTCCTATCTTGGTGAGGGTCCCTGACCACTGGTGTGTTGGCAGGTTCTTCAACATGAAAAGTGGGCCCAATGGATTGTGAAGTGGCTGCTGGGATAACCTATAGGACTGCTAGGGGAACAACCTTTGGAGCAACTAGGGGAACCTGATATGGGTCTTGAGGAGGTTTATCACACAATTTGGGTGGATTTGGTGAGGCTTATCATTCCCTATTTTCATAAACTATGACATATACCATGTCAATGTGAGCAAGATCGTCAGGGTCACTGAGAGGCAACACACTGGGGGAGGGCATACTTTCCTCTGTTGCCCCGGCCGAGGATTACCGTTGTCTAGTTTCCATTCTATGACATGTTCAACGAGAAGGTCATCGACCATATTTTATGCTCCATGAGCTGTTGATTCAATGTGACATTTTTTGGGATCACCATCTATTTTCTATACTAATCCAGACAGGTTAGTGGGTTTGACGTCCCCAATATGCTCTTAGCCGTTATTAGGATTCCGACCGAGGGATAATGACTCGGTAGGTATGGGAAGACCCATAAACTTTATTTGATGGTGAGTAACTCTTCCCAAGGGATCCAATAGGTGTATCACCCCTTGGGGGGTAAGTTATCCTCAAGGATCTCTAGCTTGTTCTCTCCCTCTGATAGGTCGGCCATGTTAACCACAGATATACCTGAAGGAATATCCTCAATATCTCCTGGCAAGTTGGGATGGAACCGGATATAACTGAAATGAAGGGATGCATACTACCCCTAACCATATATCTGGACGTGGGGGAAGTCTCCTTGATAATTAATCATAGTACTTTAAAAATCCGAATTCATCATTGTTGGAGGGTCCTATGGTGACCAGGAGACTCAGGGTGATGGGCCATAGGGAGCGAAGCGAAGTCGACCATATGAAATTGTTGGAAAATGTCTTCAAATTGTTCCTAGATCTTTGGGTATGACACCCACTGATGATGGGGGTGGAAGTGCATCGCCCAAAGGGTTTGGTGAAAGCACACGACCTCCTCCTAGGTAAGCAATTCTGGCGTACGGAAGTTCATGGTTGCAATTGGCCAGAAAATCTCTGGGAAATGGTCTACTACAAGGATGTACCCCAAGCTCCTGGGATCAGACTTAGGATCTAGCCCTTGATTTCCTCATTAATTGACTAGGGGTGGTTGAGGGACCGATAATAGTACTCAAGTGGACCATTGTGATGGTAGACTCACCAATGGGGAATACGACGAGCAAGCTGATAAGCTGCCACATATTGGGTTGTCCTCTGAGGAATGCAACGACTAAGGCACCACATCTCGATAAGATGGACTAATGGAAACATATTCACTCATAAGGGATGTGGTTATTGATGGTGGTTCATGATTTTTCTCTTCCTCTATTGGTCCTTAGAATAAATCTCTTTGATCTCTAATTGAGGTAGAGAATGATCTTGTTGATGATCGTGAGGATTTCACGGACAGAACCTAGAAAGAGGAAAAATATTCCTCCTCTTGGATGTGTCTTAGAAGGGAGGTAGGAATATAGTGGATCTAACATGCCTAAATAATGAGGCTTATACATCTTTTTCCTTCCACGATGCTCGATATAGAAGATTCAGGTGAGGGTTCCATTACCAAATCGCATTCCGCCTTAGAGTTTGAAAAGAAAATGAGTTTAATCGTAGTCTGAAACTTCTTAGTATTCTTCCTCTAGTAGATGGAACGTAGAGAGAATACCCATGGGAATTTTTGGAGTGGGTAGGACCTCCACTAGAACTGGTGGGATCACGGTCCGTGCCTTCATGATTGTTTTCCTTAGTAGTGACGATATGAGGGGGGCCTTCATAATGGTCAAACTGAACATGGGAAAGACCTCTCCGTTGGACGCCAATAAAGTGAGGTAGACCTCTGCTTCTCTAATTTCTAGGATGAGGAGGACCTTATTCATTTTAAATAAGAACCTGGGGAAGACCCCCGCACTAGTGGTTGACCGGGTGAGGAGGATCTTCGCATCGACAACCTGCGACAGGAGGAACAACTCCATACCTGGGATCACCGGTGTGAAAGAAACTTTCACGACGGATGTCAGTGCGGTGAGGAGGGACTTTGATCAGATTTATTATGGCATGTGGAGAACCTACATGCCATTCTTGGGAGTGTGAAGAACCTGCTCTCTCATTGGTGGTGGAACAGGGAGGACCACCGTGCTGGATGTCATCGTCGCGGGTCGACCCATGACGGGAACTATCTGTGTCAGCGACCAAGGGAGTCGTCCCAACCTACTCGTGGGGAAGTTGGGACCTCAATATTATCCAGAAATATAAGTTCCCATATTTAGTATAAATGAGGCATTAATGGTATACGTTGGAGGTGGCACGAGCCACTGTAGTCGTTGATGATGATGACCCAGGGCCGAAGTCCTCACCATCTTGCACCCGACATTGGTGTCGGGTTAACCGGACTGGGGCTGGAAGGGGGGGGGGGTCAGGTGCATAAATCAACTACTCCTCAACCTGTGGGACTGGGTGGTGGCACTGATGTGGCTTGGAGGGAGCTCTCCTTGGTAGCCCCTGGGATAATATTAGAGCTGGGCTGGCCCGGACATCCCTCACCTCATTTGTGTAAGGGACCGTGTCATCAAAGCATTCCAGAGAGAGGCTACCAAAATGATTATAGGTTAGAGTGTGGAGTAGTGGATCACTATGTGCCCCTTGGGGGAGGCGATGATAGTGAGGCACAAAAGCCTCTAGGTCATTTCAGGCCATATCCCAAGTTAGGATAATCCCTTCCTCCTCGTACCATCGTACGAGGTCATTAGTCACCCTCCTCTGAATGATTTCAGATGGTGAGATGGGGCATGGGCACCCAAAAACCATATATGTGGATTCCATCATAGAAGATATGGGGTCAAGCGGTATTACCGCATGGTGTTGCCTCGAATCCTGTGTTGGTGGGTGGGTGGTGACCGGTTTCCTATCATAACTGCTTGGGTCCTGCAAAGTAGGGAGATTCAACCATTAGTGCCGAAAGAAGGAAAGCAACGTCCAGTGCCTCAATGTCCTTCCATCTCTTATGATTGGTAAGATGGCTCCATGTTGACAATGTCACAGACCAGGATGTCCAACGTTCAACTGCCCAATTCTTTAGTGAGTTTCACGCCCGACCCATTATTTTTGTGGTGGGACCTGGAACAAGTTAGCTAGATTTTGTGACATGCTTATCCACTGATGTCTCAAACACTACTAATCTTCATATTGAGAAGAATAACATCACATCGGGTTCACTATTTTTGTTTTCAAATCATTTTCCGGGGTTCTCATCCATCCGTGGAGGATACACTGATTGTTTCTCAGCATTCTCTCTTTCCAAAGGTGGGAAGAATCCGTCTATTATTCAGGCACATTTTTAACTAGATCAAAACAAGATGATGGGATGCCGGTTCCTCTTTCTATGGATTCCTCCTTGGAATTCATCACCTAGTCTGGGTCTCCCTTAAAGATTAAGAAATTGTTCGTGAAACTCTTCCTCGGTACCATATCTTCATGGATGCCAGATAATTACACTGCTTCTGTCAGGACATTCCAAGGGGTAAAGTCAAGACATCAACCTTCGATTGGGGGAGTAGTCGTGTTGGAAATTGGTGGTGTGTCTGGATGCTGAAACACTGATGCACCTGGGTTTCTTTCCCTTATGATAGGGATTATCAAGGGTGAATAAGCTCGAGGTAATCCACATCAAGTGCGGGGAATTATATTCCATATCCATGTACCTAAGGTTTTCCTCATTTTCCCATGTTTAACACAGGGTATTCCATGATTTTAATTTCTTGTGGAGACAATTACACCAAAGGCGTGTCTTTCGAGGTTTTCCGTATGCATATCATGTTTAACACAAGGTGAGATGTGAGTTTAATGTCTTGCAGTGACAATATGAGAGTGATCAGAACAACCCATAGAGACAAATTAGATTGGTATATCTCTAGGAGTGAGTGCATAGAAGGTTTACTATATGGATGGATCAAGTCGCCCAATAAGATTGAACCCAAGATGGTATGTCCCATAAAGGAAGGATATCACACTATGAAGCCTTATTGGGACACCACTGGGGGAGGATTAGGGAGAGCACACCCCATAAAGGGGGACACCAGATGGATGGATTAGGGAGAGTGCACCCTAGATAGAAAAACAATAGGGTTTACCATTGGCTGGGATTGAACATGAGGGAGGTTTCCTACATACCATGTGTAGATGAAATGGATTAAAACCCACATAGTTTGAAGGGTGAGACATGGAATTGGGGTGTACAAAAAGTACAACGACCTGGAGACATGCTGGGGATTATGCATGGATAGTGACCCATCACAAGAGGGACACTCTTGGTTGGATGATTATGAATCATGCGGGGCTTATGCATGGTTTGCTGCCCGTAAATGGCGTGATCCCACTAGGATGTGGTGTCCTGGGTAGGAATCAGGATGGATGATGGATGGTTGAATAAAGTGGATGGGGAATGGGATGGAACCACTGTGAAGGTGACCATAGTGTTGGGATTGAACCTCAGATAGGATTCCTATGTATCCACATGGCAGGGAATCAAAGTACACATAGTTCAGTGGGGTGATAGGACACTTGAGGAGGTGTCCCTTGAGGGTGGACACATGGATGTGACCTGGAAGAAGTAGAACTTCTGGGTTGGGGCATGATCTTCCCGAAACACAAGGGCTCAAGGGAGAGACTAGGATGGGAATTTAATTATGGGATTGATCCTTAGAGATGCTTCCTACATATCCCTATGGAATGGAATCAATGTCTACGTATATCAATATGGGGGCATAGAATCGGGGTGTATGCATATGATAGCAACCCGACAACATGATGGGGGTTACGCATGTTTAGCGGCCTGAGAGTTGGTCTGACGCCACTAAGGGATAAACCAAGGATGTGGGTCCTAAAAAAGGGGACACCCAGGTTTACCGGTGTTTGGGGTTGAACCTCAGGGAGGCGTCCTACCTACCATTCCTAGTATACAAGGATCAAAACCCACGTAGTTTAGAGTGAGGCATAGGATTAGGGTGTGTTAGGAGGAAAGAAACTTGAAGATGATGTCGGGGCTTATGAGTGGTTAGTAGCCTGAGAGATGGTCTAACACCACTAAGGGACAAACCAAAGATGTGAGTCCCAACAAAGGGGACACTGAAGTTTGCTGGTGTTTGGGGTTGAACCTCAAGGAGGCTTCCTACGTACCCTGCCTAGGAGACAAGGATCAAAACCCACATAGTTCGTATACATAAAGTTTATCATCATGTGGTACGATAGGGGAATACAGTTTAACGCCATGCAGGATGAGGGTGACCCGACATGATGACATAGTTTGTAAGGGGTGATTGGGGATTACATGCTATGGTGACCCAGGTAGGATTACATGGTCAATTATTACTCTAATCCCACATGAGTCATGATCAGTGTGATAAACAAGAGGAATAAAATACCTGAATACCACATCAAAAAAGGTGCGTACACGAGGAATGAAGTGGGGCTTACCCATGGTTATTGGACCAAGGAGATGGATATTGGGACATACTCCAGAATGGAGGCACGATGGAAATAAATCCCAAAGGGATAGGGGTGGGATATCAAGTCCTCTATTCCCATCTCTCCTCCAGTCTTCATGCACGGAAGAAGAGAAGAGGAGAGATGATGCTACCTCTTGTAAGAAAGGATAGAGGCATACACCAAGATGGTTACCCTTCCATGCAGACATATGTCGTTCCATGTACGGAGGATTTCATTCCATGTGAAGAATATCTCACTCCCAAGGAGACTAGTGGGCATGGAAAATTTCTGAGATGGGGAACCCCATGTATATTGCATGGGGAGAGGATATAGTTTAACATCATGTGCCAAGGATGGTGGTGCTTGGCAGTTTAATGTCCTAAAATTCGGATGATGAGGATTCACTCTTCAAACCCTAGGACTTACATAAATGATACCCACCCACACTTGGGGAAGGGAAAGAATCAAAAATTCCATGTTGAGATGGGGTTATAGAGTTATCCATTGAGGGGATCATGTAAGTGTGACTATGTGAAGAATCAATAGTCGTTAGCGTGCCTATGCAAAGAAGCATGATTCTATACAACTCAATATGAAGAAACACCCAAGAGACCTTGAAATCACTTCATAAAAACTTGGAAGGTCATATAGGAGAAGGGTTTTTGAGGAAAATATGTTCATAAAAAGGGAGCTTGAGAAGCTCTGGTGCTCCACATAGTAGAGAGACTCCACGAAGGGGTATGATTCGTGAAGTAGAATGTCCTAGCCTAGGCATGGGGTATACATGCATGTAAAGGGTGCTTTATGAAGTACAAGTGATTTCACAAAGTAGGACTTAATGGAGCATGGGTACCTTGAAAAGTATGGAACTATGAAGCAATTTACTTCGTAAAGCAATGTGATCATGCCTTTGTATGGAGTCCACATGTGAATGGAAGGTACTTCGCGAAGCATGAGAGCTTGGAAAAGAACCGAGTTCCTTTAGGGAGATCCTTACTTTGCGATAGACCATGGGCTTCGCAAAGGGAATCACTTCTTAGAGAGGGGTTGTATTTGAGCTAAGGAAAAGGTATTTCTCAATGTTCAAATACCTTGAAGAGATAATTTTTTCAATGTTTTGTAGAGTAGAGGGTGCTTTGCAATTTGAGAGCTGAGAAGGCAAAAGGTTGAGGTATCCATCCTTTGGGTCTGAGGGAAGCCTGTTATTTTTAGGAGAGAGGTGGTACGAAGCTCTGATAGCTCGTTGTGAAGCCACATGGCACTTTACGATCCGAATCATATTGCATCAAGTTTTTCATAACTGCATAGTTAATCATCATCCCCTCTTCGGCATAGAGGCCTCTTGGATTCCTTCCAAGGTGCTCGTGAAGGCTTCCATCAATTTCCACAGGATCACAGAGGTGATCCAGTTCCCTCTGCGGTGTATAGCCTTCTGTCAATTGTGTCATAACTGCAGAGTCTTACACCTCTTTACTCTATAGTGATCATAGAGGTGAAAATGTCTTTACGCCAGCCATGGCACTGAGGGGATCTCTAAAGGATCTTCGTGAAGCAGCCCTTTTGTCGTTGGTGTGCTCTTTGCATATTTTCCCTTTTCAAACATTTTGGTGTCAACAAATGGTTAATGGAATATGTAAACAATATATAAGAGGATACCATTTATGGAGATCCTCAAATACATATGGATATATCTATTAATGAAGAACCTCAAATACATACGTATAATTATGAATGTCACACATGCTAATAATTGATTGAAAATTCCAAGGGAAACATATGTTATACTTGGTGAATTAATAAGGATTCATGAAAATATCTCAAATCTATAAGAGCGTCTCGAAGTAGGCAATAATTTCCCCAAGAAAAGGTGTGATGAGTTTGGCCTCTCATCATATAGACCAATGTATGTTCTTATATATTGTTGGTCCAAACCTAAAGAACACCTTCCTTTGGAAAAAAGGTATCTTTGGATAAAGAACCATTGGATGTTTCCGGTTCCATACATAAATCCAATCGAAACCGCCCAGAAGTAGTGATTCCTAACCATAACACACATTTTAAGGGACATGAAACAATCTATAATAATCCAATAATCTTAAGAAGCTTCGTATCTCATATACATTTCACAGCTCTTCCCAAGAAACAATGGCCATCACCTACTCAAAATCAACCGAAATGCCCTGTTCGGACACTGCATGTCCTTGGAACATAACTTTTTAGATCTAAAAGAAAGATTTAGATAGATTTTAATAGATACAGAGATCATTAAGATTCCCAAGGAAAATTCTCAAATGTTTTACATTCCCCTCCTCAATCATAGAATAGAATAAGATATCACCGCCAAAAACTATGATAAAAGAGTCCAAGTTTTAATGAAATATCTAATTAATCAAAGCTATAAGAACCATAGGATAACTATTCAGGACAAATTGTATAATGATATAGTCATAATTACCATATCTAATTCAAAAACCCATTATGGGAACATCAAATCACTTCACTTGGATCTGGTAGCAACCTAATCAAATATCAATTTTTGAGAATCACTTTCCCCCCTTTAACTGATCAAACAATTCATCGATATAAAGAAAGGGGTACTTATTCTTAAAAGTTTACTAGTTTATATTTCAATAATCAAGACATAATTGGAGTTGTCTATTATAATTTTTATCAAATAGCATTCAAGAATCCCATTAATACATGCTAGGGCAGATGAATCCCTTAGCCTCAAAATCATTAAGAAATATTTTCGATTATTTCAACATAACTAGATCCATGTTATACTAAGGTAGGGATATATGTTTCATCCTCAAAATAAGATTGATAAAAAACTAAAATTATCACTCTAGTGGAATCCTCAAGAATTCATTAGGAAACACATTGGGATGCTCCTTCACCATACGAGGTAACCCACTACATAGAACGTATTTACTAGATTCTAAGAGTAGGGAATATATCCACCATGTAATATAACCAACATTAAGAAGATGAGGCCTTGAACAACATGAAATAGGATCCAACTCCCCTTGGAAAAAAATTACACTCCCATAAGGGGTAGAAAAAGATACCCTTTGGTGATAACCACTGATATGAGATCTACAAACTATCAACTAATCAATTTTTAATATTATATTTATGAGATCCATATAAAGGAAATTAAAAGCCTAGGAAACCTCTACCTCTGATAAATAGATGGAACAAGTGGGGAACCAAATTCTATACTCTTTATTTTTAACAACATGAGTTAATATCTCCATTACATAAGGCATCAGATCACAAGGATGATTCAATGAATTCACCACAAAAGAAAAGATAAAAAATTGAGAATAAAAATATACACTAATCTTTTCTAGAAGATTATTTTTGAAAAATCTATGAAGGTGTGGCAATTTCCTACAAGCATGATACAACCTATGAATCTATGGATAATAAGGATTCATGTGATTAACCTTGACTCATTGTTGTGGGTGCCTTAACCCCATAGGGAATGAAGCTACCTACTACAAAAGAGGTTTCAAAATGCTACTAATAAATCTTTTAGTATCTTACTTCTTCCTCTTTCTATCATGGGCTCTACCCTTACTAGCACCAATTTGGTACATGTGTCAAGGAAACCATAAATTCTTGTCTGGTTAGTCTCCACCTTTAGAGCTCGATCTACCACCTTTTCTTAGGTCATATGATTCAATATAAACAATTTAGATTGAATTTATAGATAGGTATATATTTCAAAATAATTATGGTTTATCCCATCATTAGATAATAGATCTATAGAAAACTTGAAAATATTTGTAAATTGATTCTCATAATTCATCATAGTTCGGTTACCTTATTTAAGGGTCAAAAACTCCTGGGACTTTGAAATAACCATTATACCTGGATAAAACTAATCAGAGAACATCACTTTGAATTTTTTATAATCAAAATTATCATGAAGTTTCACTTAGAAGACACATTACCACAACTTTAAACTGGGACTCTCTAACATGAAAGATGAAAACCTAACTTTTACTACCCCAGGAGCCTTAAAAGAAATTTTAAGGTTATATATATTTTATATAACCAATCCTCATCTTCCTAAGGATCATTGGTACCTCATAACCTTGGTGTATTATGTCAATGATACTCTTAATTAGGGACCTATTCCTAACTTGGACCTAGACATACTCCTTAAGGATAAGATGGATCCACACCTACTCTTTGATCTATGTGTTGGACTATTATTTTAATAACCTCAAAAATATTTTGATTAATGAGTGGGTTTTCTCATAGAAATTTATCTATTACTCCCTCTCGATGGTTCATAGGGGGTCTTTGAGGAGGCATGATACTACATAGAAATAAATTAAAAAGGGGAAACTATAAAATCACTTACAAATTTCCAAATCATAAACACTCATAAATTAGTTTCATATATTATAGAAAAGGAATTAAAAAGTTCACATCATTTATAATATATGGTCCACATGCATGGTCTACAGATCATGAACTCATTCTTTAGAGAAATTAATAATATAAACTCAAAAAAACCATAAAACCCTAATACCCTTGATAAACTAAGGTTTAGTATGAAAAGTGTTGTTTTGAAATTCTTTTACACTTACCCCTTAAGCCCCAATAGTCTCATCTACTATCTTCCAAACATCCCAAATATCATAAACCAAAACAATGTGGGTTTGGTACCATTTTTACATGCACTAGTCATAGACCAACCCATACTACCCTTAACTTAGCCACCCAATCTAGTCTAGGGAAAGTCCTAAAGGGAATTACTAACCCCCATGGGTTTCCAAATAGTTACTGGGAATCAAGAATACTCTATGGAAATGATTTTTCCCAATAAGTTAATAATTGAGTCGTATACAAGATACCAACATGACCTTACTATATATTGGTGAGGATTGTATCTGTATAAGTGAAAACAAATTCTATCATCCCAAAATAACATGATATTAATGGAAAATAATTGGAAACAAATTATCATAATAATTACAAGATAAAATAAAGTATACAATTGAAGTTTACAAAATTAAAAAAAGGATGGGATATGAAGCTGGTAAGGTGATACATCATCAAAAGAATACATAATACAAACTTAAAAATAATAAATAAAATAGACAACTAATCATCACCATTTTACATGAGGTCTCATCCCCCTATTTCAACTCCACCGATCCAAATAAATATATCAACAATATCCACCACCTCCAAGTGGTTCCTTTCCCTTACTTGCATCAGTAAAAAATAGTATATAGAAACCCTTTGGGTGTATATTGAGTGTGAACATAACAAGATTAGTAGTATCCCACCAAGTGTTCCATATAATTCCTTTGTTGGGAAAACTATAGCATACCGGTTTGAAAATTAATATAAAAATAAATCTTTAATATTTTTAATAAAACAAGGAATGTATTATATGGGGAGTATGAAATAAAAAAATGTTCATATCAAACCATATAAAAAATATTTTTGAACAAGAATAATGGGAGAACACCCTATGTTTTCTAAGGCTAGTGGAAGATAGTAATTATATATCAAAAAATAGGTATACCTTCAATAAGTCGAATGTAACCATAAGTACTTAACTAGACTAATTAGTTGCAGATGACATTAATTCACTAGTTAGGGAGACACCATAACTAGGGTTAATGACCTCATATTGATATAGTTTCACATACCCAATCACCAATGGTTTCCTATGAGTTTTATTTGGTACCCATTAGTTTTCAAAATATAATTTTTTATGTCCCTTATTAAAAATATTAACCTTAGAGGAGGGGGTGGTGAATCAGGGTAATATAGATTGAAAACTTAAATCCCTTGATTATGATATTGTTCTCTCAATATGAGGAAGAATAATTTCTCTCCCTCAATTTCTAACTATGACTGAATGAAATTAGAAAATCACACAAATAATTTTACTTGGTTCACCCAAACCAGGCTTGTCTAAGGATCATGCAAAGGCAATGTGCTTATGCACCAAAAACACTAGAGTGCAGTTCTATTTTTTGGATTAAACAACAGAGCAGTTTCACTAATCATATAAACTCACTATTCACGCAATTTGTAAAGGTAACTACCTATATTTACAAAGAGGAACTCACCGCCCCTTACTTGAAAACTTTGATCTTATTCACAACATAATAATTTGGATATACACATGAAATTTCATGGTACTTTTTCCTAATCCTATGATGTTCCAGAGAGATAAAACTCCTAGAATTTACTGTTATTTATTCATTTTAAATATTATATAAAAAATGTAAATTTAATATACATTCCTTTTATAAGATATTATCCCAAGCTCTCTAAAATTCTATCTCTCCAATTGGGTCGAACTACTATGTGCAGTTGTGTACAAAATAACCTATTTGATTTGATCCATGGTTGGAATATATCAAATATTCTTATTCCATCATAATATCATTCCATGTTTCAATAACAATTAAATATAATGATTGAGGAACATTAAAGTTTCATTAAAGGCCTCATAACCCATAATAACCTTGTATTTTATGATATTTTTCTCTTTAAATAAGTTTTATTTCTTTGATAAACAACATAGAGGTCAAACGAGATGTGATATACTATTGAAGTGTTATTATTAAATGTAACTATTATCACCTAGACATTGGTTTATTTGGAATTAAAAGTACTAAATAAATCACGAAAAAGTTTTTTTAAACATGTATAAAATTAAATCATTAGTTATTAATTTATTATAAATGAATATAAAATCATTTGAATATAAAAACGATATGTTTTTTTGAATTTTTTTATTCATCCAATGAATTTTTATCTCAATAAATTAAATTAATCACCTTTGAAAACTTATTTTAATGAAATATTTAGTTAATATATTCAATAAAATTATTTAACAACAATTTAATTATTTTTACTAGGTAATGAATGAGAATAAATTTATTTTTATGGTTAAAAACATTTTTGATAAAAATAGTTTTCATTGCGTTTTGTGAACTTATTTTAAAATGAATTCATAACACTTATAGAAATTGAATTTTAAAAAATGGTTTACATATTTTTAATAAACATATATAATTTTTTTCATGAGTTCAATTTTATTTTTGATCATTATGAATAGTTACCGAGTTAAAAATTCATTATTACAGTAAATACTAAAAGGGTTAATGAGGGGTTAAAATAAAAATATATGGGTAAAATAACCTTAAATCATCTCTAAATACTAGTGGTTTAGTTTATTTAGATCCAATATAATATTATATTATAATTTGGGTTTCTTTGGTGCTAATTTCACTTGAATATTTCTTTATAATATTTACATTTTTTAAGTATTTGTAAGTGTTTTTTTGAAGGTGGTGCCTCAGTCAAAGACCAAGGAACAATTTATAGAAAAAAATAAAATAGGTTACAAGAGTCTAAAAGATAGAAATTTATTACAATATTTATCACAAAAAGGGAGAAAATCACTAGGCAAGTCATACTACCATGTAATGTCCTAGTTGACCCCCTTATTAGCAAGACCATCAGCAACCATGTTCAATTCATGAAATGGATGAGTGGCAATGTAGTTGATATCTGAGAGAAAAGCAAGGTAATTCATCCAACGTGAATTAAGCGACCATGCAAGATGCACCACCCCATTCAAAATATCATGGACAATTGTAGTTGAATCACTTTTAATCCAAATATTCTTCCAAACTTTTTGTTTGGCCAGGTCCACGACATGTATAACTCTCATCATGTCTTCTTCCAGAGACGTGGCCATACCACAACTTGTAAAGAATAAACCATGACACCTACCAAGATAGTCTATGAAAATAGAACCACATCCAGCAAGTCCTGGGTTTCCTTTTGAAGCACCATCGACATTCACTTTGATCCATCCTAGAAGTGATGCTTTCCAGAATACCTCAAAAGTGCATCATGGTGGCCTATAAGAGCCAGAAATGTGAAGTTGGTGGAGGATCTCAAAGTCACCAACAGTGTTGTCATAGTACGATTTCTGAATAGAGGCAGCATCCCAAATGGCAATGAAATCCGTGTATTACCTACATTGAGCCTGGATGAACAATTATTATAAAGAATATTATTTCTATCATACCAGATCACATGTAGGAGTTCAGACACTGTAGTCAGAAAGAGATTCTTGATTTTTTTAGAAGACTTAGAATTAACACAATGCTGCAATTAAGAGCTGATAGAATCAAGAAGTAACCATATAGAACCAAAAATGTCAAGAATATAGTTCCAAAGGGCTATAGCTATAGCACAAGATAGAAACAAATGATTAGCATCCTCTCTATGTTAGTTTCACATGTAACATCTAGAGCAAAGATAAGTCCCAAAATATTGTAGGAAAGCTTCAATAGGGATCCTGTTTTAAGAAATACGCCAAATAAGAGTAAGTCTCTAGGGATTAATCCAAGGTTTACTAAAAGATTTAAATCAACATAGAATAGAGTCATAATTTATGAAATTGTTAAGGTAAATTCTTTTTGAATCTAGAAAACCATTGTATGTAGGTTCCCAAATGAGGAAATACTCATATTTTGAGAAGGTATAATTGTCTATAACACGACTGATGATATTAGGGAGAGTGATGTCATGAGAATTAATGACATCTCTAATAGTGAATTTAATGTTGTCAGGAGGAGTAGTGGAAGGAATCATGGAGATTAAAGGCACACCAGTCCAGTTATGAAGCCAAAATTTCATAGATGAATTAGTACTGACCACCCATCTAGAGTTGTTCATAATGTTGGTGAAGGATTTCCTAATGGATGACCATATGGAAGAAGTAATTTAGCTCAAATTTCCATTCTTAAGTTTAGACACAAATATTTGTTTGAGAAAAGCTGTGGAATCAGAGTTATTATGAATCAAACTTCAAGTCATCGTTTCTTGAAGAGAATCATTAAAAAGCTTAAGATTTTTTAATCCAAGACCACCCTTGTTCAAAAGCTTACAACAAGTCACCCAAGGAATGGTCACAAGCTTCTGTTCAATCGTACTATGGGTCCAAACAAAATTTTTAATTTAAACATTGAGTTTCTTAAGGAGACCAACATGCCACTTGTAAACCATCATTGATTAGACCATTTTAGAGACAATTGTAGATTTCACAAGACAAATTCTTCCAGCCATAGAGAGAGATTTAACCTTACAATAAGAAAGTTTATTGGTAATATTATCAATAATGTTGTGAAGGCAATTGGATTTAGGAATTCCCCAGAAAATAGGAACCCTAAGATAACTTTAGAGGAAAGAACCTTACTTGATACCTAAATAATTGATGATGTTACTTTTTTTGTTAGAAGAAAAGTTCTTCCCAAATAAAAAAAGGATTTTCTCCAGCTGATAGATTGACCAGAGATTTCCTCAAAGTGAGACCGTAATTTTTTAAGGTTTTGGATTTTCCTTTTATCACCTTGTAAGAACAGAATAATTTCATCCGCATATAAAAGATGGGTGGGAACATTTAAATTTCTAGAGGTCTAGAAAGGTTTAATCTTGTTTTGATCCATAAGGCTGGTGAGTATCCTGCTTAAGTAATCATTAGCAATAGTAGAGAGAATGGAAGGAAGATGATCCCCTTGCCTAATTCCCTTGGTGCATTTAAATAATCCTTTTGGTGCACCATTGTTAAGAATAGAGATGGATGCTGATTTGAATAAAGGACTGATCATACCAGTGAAACAGTTATTGAACCCAATTTTTTTGAGAACCTTGATAATGAAACTCCAATCCATGGTATCAAAATATTTTCTAATGTCAAGTTTAATAGAAACACTACCTCCTCTAGTGACTTTTTTTAAGATATTAGTGGATTCTGAAGAAAGACATATGAAATCTTGAATAGACCTACCTTTGATGAAACCAAAGTGGTTCCAAGAAACAATTATATTTCAAATGGTGGTAAGTCTATTTTCAAGGAGTTTAGAGATAATTTTTTAAATATTATTGATAAGAGAAATAGGTTAGAACATGTGAATCTCAGAGGCATTGTCCACCTTATGAATAAGAGTAATAAATTTTGAATTTATCCCATGTGGGAGAACACCATTTGTGAATAAAGTTTTGAAAAGTTTGCAAACATCCATATGAATGATCTCTTAGTAGTGTTGAAATAAACCATTGTTGAAACCATTAGGTCCCAGGGCACTATTAGGGTTGAGGATAAATATAGTTTTCTTGATTTCATGATCCAGAGGGATGCTTAAAAGGAATTCACTTTCTTCAACAGTCACTATATTCAGTATGATATTAGGTAAAAAATATTTGCAAACATCCAGACCATTGAAAAAATTATGAAAATACGAGACAACATGATTTGCAATAGCCTCCTTAGAGTCAAGTAGGGTGTCCTCATTTCTAAGAAAAGAAAGAGGTCTATTAACCTTTCAAATTATTTGGAGGGAATTGTAGAACGTTTTATTTCTATCCCCATTCGAAATCCATTTGGTTTTGAAAATTTGCTTTCACATGTTGTCTTTAAGTTTCAAAAGAGAGTTGAGTTTCAAAGAGGTACTAATTTCTAGTTGAGGATCTAAAGAAAAATCAGAGGAAGTATTAAAGCTTTGAAATTGAATGAGGTCATTCTCCAGAGAGGATATGTCCTTGTCAAGCTGTTTATATTTGGAGCTACACCATCCCTTTAGACACTACTTAAGGTGCTTTAGTTTAGTGATGCAAACAAAATCATCATTGTTTTATCTCATACCATCCCAAAAGGCTTTAATAGTGCTAGTACATTAAGGATCCTCAACCCAAGCATTATTAAATTTAAAAGGGAGAGATGTTTTTGATTTTTTTGATAAGAAAGACTATAATAGGATGATGGTCAGAGTTTATCTTAGGTAAGTTAATACTCAGTATAGAGTCCCATTTATTGAGGGCATAGATATTAGTGAAATCCCCATCAGGTTTTCTAGACACTACCCTATTGTGGTGTCTTCTATACCAAGTGAACTTTTCTCATGTGAGATTGATTTCAAAAAGATTACAATCCTCAATAGAATATTAAAATTTTATTGAGGAGATATAAGAGTGGGATGGTCCAATTTTTTAACTAGGGTTAAGAATAACATTGAAATCTCCAAAAAAAACCAGGGATCATGTATAATGTTAGCTATTTTTTTTCATTATCGTATGGTTAGATTAGGATGGAACCTCACTCTCCGTGGATGCTCTCGGGCTCTCGGCTTGGATCGCCTTCTTCCTTTGCCTCCTAGGGTTTCTCCCCGGTGGTGTTGAAACATCCGCTCCACTTTCTCACTCTGGTCTTCTATTTCCCTCTACTTGGCCTCGCTCTCTCCTAGTCCTTGATTTTCTCTCTCTCTCGATGGCTATGGTCTTCTCTTTCCTTCGCTGGCTCCGTGAATGCCTATCTCCAGTTGCATTTCTATGCTATGGCCTTGCAATTCCACTGCTCCTCTCCAGGTCAGATCTAGAGTGATGGGCACACCGAGGCTTTGGGATAGCGGTTTGGCGATGGAGGTTCCTCTCGGCATCGCTTCTCTTCTTCATTTAGGGTTTTAGTCCCCCAGTCTCATTCCCTATTTGTACATTTTTAGGGTTTCATACCCTGGTTTCCACTCTTTTTCTTTGGCATTGTGTCGATGTTTCTTGGTGGTCATCAATGGAATGAGGTTGAATACTGGTGATAAGATCCTCAGACGAATCACTGGTTTTTGGTCGATTCATGACCGTGTTGGTGGGTTCTGGTGGCTATCGTCACCACCGTTCTGTTGGTTTGGTACTGAGGCGTCTGGTGCTTCAGGGTGATCTTCCCGTGGTGTCTCCTCCGTGCTTATGCTTCCGACGACTTCGGTGGCTCGACGAAAATGTATACGACATTGACAAAGGGTTTCTGTTCTCATAGGTGATGATGTCGGTTTCATCTGCGGTGATGACGGTCTCCGTTAGTGCCACCCTCGGAGAGGTGGTTCTTCCCAGCAACAGTGATGGATTTTAGTGGTCTTCTTCGGTGACAATGGTGGTGATATTGGAAACAACATGGGTCTTGGTGGAGATATCAATCTGATGGCTACATATTCAGTGTAAGTGTGTGCGTCTCGAGGCGACAATGATAGAGAAGTGATGATGGTCTAACTATGTTTTGATTTTCAATTTTTGAAATGGTTATCTCACTGGAGGCATTCTGGATTAAGATCGATGATGGAGCTGTGATGTTGGTTCCTTTTGATTTCTGATACAGGATGGTTGTGTCGGTCATGGCGCGACGATGGTTCTGTTTCAATTTTTGAAATTTTGACTCTGTAATGTTTGGTTTTGTGAGGGTGTCTTTTTCTGGTGGTATGGTTCTATAGGTTACACTTACCCTCAAAAGTGGATTTTCAATATCATAAAAAAATGGATTGGTGGTGGTGTATAATGTTAGCTAGGATATTAAGGTCATTCCAAAGGAGTCTTCAATCGTGGTATCTATTCTTAGAATAGATCATAGTGCAATAAGAATGTAAACCATCATAATAAAAATCCCAAGTAAACATCTGCTCCGAGACTTTGAAAACACTAACAGACTGCAAAGATGAATGATAAAAAAACCAAAGTGATTTGGTAGAAAGTACATCCTTGAAAACACCAAGAAAATTATAGCCATTCGAACTCATATGTAAATATTTTGATTAAAATATTGTCTTAGGTGCATCCATAGAAAAAAAAATTGTGTTGTGATTCAAAAGAAATATCTTAAGAACGATATAGTTGTTAGAGTTATCAATACCCTGGCAGTTCCAAGATATAATATTCATTGAAAACTACATTTGGAGTTAAAACTCCCTTTTTTTGATCCACCTAATCCCTTCTTACTCATTGATCTTCTGGATATTTGAGAGGGGGTTGGGTAGGAGTTCTTTCCCTATTCACTCATAGAGGAAACAACAGATAAATTAGAAGCACCTGCCATATCTGCATTTAGATTTTTCCATAAGGATTTTCATTCAAAAGTGGTGATGTTGGGATAACCCTTGGAGTCATAAGAGAAGTTTTATCATTTGTATGTTTGAATGAAGCTACACTAGCCATGGCAATATTTAGAGAGCCCACTACCACTGTAATTTCACTTGAAACTAAGGCCTTAGTTTGTGGAGTCACTTAAAAAAATTCCTTGGAATGACCTTATCAGTGAGGTGTGAGTCCACTGCATTTGATATGTCATTAGGAATAGAAGAAATAGGATTTATAGAGTCACCTGAAGCAAGATCCCGTTTCACCATACCTACAGGGATCTCAGGGGAATGTCCAGCATGCTTCTTGTTTTCCAGAACCTCACTACTGCCACTCCCATTATTATTTATATTACCAGAGGAAACACCACCATAATCCCTATCAAATATGGCCACATGTGATTCAAAGAACATAGATGTGCTAATATCCTTCCCCTCATGTGAGACAACAAGTGTTGCAACCTGTTATCAATCACCTATAGAGGTGTGTTGGCATGAAACATGCTCAATAGAAATTGCCTGCGACTGCTCATATACACTAAGCATGATTTTCTCAATGCCTTAGAATATACCTTCATCATTATTGACATTCTCATCTTACTCCACCAAATCGGCCTAGGTCGAAACCAAAGGCTACCCCAAATGTGGTGTATTTTTTACCCATTTCTCAGTTTTCATCCTGAAGCCTTCAGTTTTCTCCAAGGTAGAATACATATCCATTTTCTTCCTTAATACTTGAGTCCATTAATCATATTTTTTCTCTCTTCTTGGATTTTAACCTTACCCTTCATCACTCTATAATTCAGTAGGGAGTGACCAACTATTTTATAGAGTTAGCATAAGGGAGGATTTCACTCATACTCCAAGAGGTCCCCTGTTTTGTAGTCATTTTCATTGAAAACAACTGCATACAGAAACCTATTTTCCAGATTGACTTCCACCATGAGCCTTGCATATATCTCGAGATCCACTTTTAACATTCATTGATCAATCTTCAGTAGGGTTCCGATGTAAGAGGCAATGTCATTTAAAATTTTGGGATGGTAGAAAAAGAAATTTAGAGAATGGATTCTTACCCTGATTTGCGCCATCATGTTCTTATAGGTGTGCAGATTAAATGAAAAATACTATTCTGAGAGTCTGAGTAGACTAGGTTTAATCTAGACATTTCCAAGCTTCTAGGCTCAATCGAGCTCCTCCTACGAGCTTAATAGGATATGGAAATAACTTCATCCGATTGGTACAACTGTCAAATCCGTGAAAACCTAAATATGTGAAATCTGTGTCTTAAGATCCATGTCCGCCCATGGTTTTCCACCTTTGAGATATGCAATATGACCCATGACTTAAAACTTACAAATTTGCGAGCATTGTTGTAAAGCCTCAGGATCAGATTCTACCACCTAGCGTCCATCTTCCAATTTCTTACAAAGTGAAGAATTATTTGAGTTATCCTTGCACAGATCCGAACCCTTTAGAGCTTCAAGGAAAGATATCTCTTTGGGATTTTCACTCAAAAGAGTGTGCTCTTTTTGCACCGTGCTTCCACAACCATCGAAGGTTGTCTCCCATTTAGGATTGAAACCCACCATGGAGAGTGAGATATAAAAATATTCATTGCACAAAACACATATTTTGTAAGTAAACCCTAGATTCTGCGAAGATATAGCCCCCAAGATCTCCTGAGAGGCCATCGAATTAAAATACATCTTTAAGTTTTTACAAGTGTGTCACTCCCCTTAGTTATAAAATGTAACCTAATCTCCTCACTTTCTTGAAACTACATTTAAAATTTATCTTAAACAATATCATTCCAAAAACTCTCCAAATATCCATATCTATTACCTTAAGGTGATTTAATTCCCAAAATACCCATCCAAGAATCTGTAAGGTTCTTTTTAAAGGACGATACCCAAATAATAGGTTTATTATTTGACTTATCATTTTCATATTTGTTTCTTATTAAACCTCATAAAACTACTCTATAAACATATAAAAATTTTGTAATACATATATTTACCACAATTATATGTTGTTATATTAATGGTGTAACCATTTTATATCTCTTTTCCATCCATTGGAAAATGATAATGTTTCTCATGCGTACTTATGGATTGCTACCTATACGAAGCGATGTGATTCATTTTTAATTTTATTATTTACATGGATTATCATAAGGATTTATTTAATGAATGAATATATATAATATTTTTGAAATTTTATTATTTTTAAATATATATTTTTATTTATCTTTATTTCTTTCCATTGTTTGAAAAATGAGAACATTACTCACACATATGTATGGACCACCATCACTACGAAGTTATGAAATTAATTTTTCATCACCACTATATATGAATGGTTATAAAAGTTTATGTAATGAATTAATATGAAATTATTAATATTCCTTACTTAATGAAACCACGACCAAGGTTTAAGCACTAGAACCACCGAATCAAAATGTTCTTGAAAAATGAACCACTTTACACTTGAATATTCACTTTAGTGCAGTATTAATAACAAATGGGTAATTTGAAATTATAAAGGAATAAATTTATATTTATTATACAAGATGTTTTAGTGGATATGAATCAAGAAAATATTTGATGTAAGGGTTTATGTTACAATCTCACTTATTTCTATGACTGTCTATGTTAAATTTACATCCAGTGAGATTATATGATCCTTATCCTTTAAACACATTATATTTTATTATAATATTATTATTTCTAGTGTTTTCACATTTACCTTTCATTCTCCACTCTTTGGTACTTAAAAGGATTAAGAAAATGTTTTTAATAAATGTCTACCTTATTTCCTCGTTTGTCAATGAACTATTTATTCCATGTCTATATTCCTTAAAATGTTTTAAATAATTCTATTTTCTTTGATAAAATCATTATTTTAATTAATTTTCAATTATATTTGAATTTATTTTAAAAGTTATAAAAAAAATCTTCTTTTAATTTTCCAAATGAGTAACTTTTAGATTTTTTACCAAAAGTGTTAATGTAATATTTATTTTAACATTTAACAAATAAATATATTTTATTGTTATCATCAAAATTTGTTTATTTGAAGCTTAATTTATAAGTTTCCATGTTTATTTTTAAATAAAAACTTTTTCTCAATATTTTTGAAATTTTTTGTTTTAAATATATTGAATGAAAATTATATATTCCCCCATTTTAAAGGAATTGTTCAAATTCTCTTTTAATAGTATTTTGAATATATGACAAAATAATTTTATTTTTCTTATAATTTAATGGGGGTATGATCTAATTATTCCACCCATTATATTTCAATATATTTCTTATGATTATGTGATACTGAAATGTTTAGGAAACGCGTTTCATTTCTATGGGTTATGCTATAATATATTGATGAATGTTTTTATGATATTATGGAACACATGTGTATAGTTTATATTATGTGATGAGTGGGTATGTCAAATCCCCCTAATTAATTGGGTAATGATTGATACCTCATGAGATAATATGTATTGGAATGGGGAGTTAGCCCAGTTCAAAAATGCACTCTATGCATTATGATAGTCTCAGGAGTGAACCTCGACTAAGAAAATGATGGAATGAGGAGTGAACCCAATCCAATATGATAGTATTAGTAGTGATTCATGACTAAATAAATTGTTTTCTACTTTTATATGTATTCCAAAAACCTATGTCATATGCTTATGATATATTATAATATACATTATTGTTTATTGATGATTCATCACTATTAGGACTTATTCATTTTGTTATGAACAATCTTTATACAATGATCCATGATTAAATATATTTGTCTGATTGAGTATAAATTTCATAATTTATGATAATTTTATCATACCTTTATTCATATATTATGATAACTTATGATAACTTATTGATACCTCCTATGCTTACACTTACTAAGAATCTAACCCAACCTTTATTTGGTTTTATTTCACCAAGTTATTAAAAATGATTTTCAGTAGGATATGTCTAAGAAGGGAACTAAAGGGAATAAATTTGTGGTAAATATTGAATATCATATATGAAATAATTTAATTATTTATATAATCTCCAAAGAAACTAAGCCTTTATAGTACTTAGTCATGTATTACTGTGAAATTCATTGAATATTCTTCTATAATGATCAATATTTATGTATGTTATGCTTGGATCTCTTTAGTTGTTATGAAAATAGGTTTTAATTATTTTTGTATATTAGGATTAGAATTTTTTTTAAAAACCTAGTGTTATGTTTAAAAATTGGATAAAATCCTAAAGATTTGGTAATTTAGATTTTCTATGGTTTCTTAGTAATAAAAATCCCTGTTTGGATACTTAAATTTGTATGTATCTATGGAACTAATGTAGCTAGGGATAAATACCATGAAAAATGATATTTGAGTATCAAATTTATATTTACTCAATGAAAAATTATTGAGCATACAAATTTTAATTTGGATAAACACTCCCGGGGGATATGATTTTATTAATTAACATTATATTTATAATCCATTATAATGAATGAGAGAATATAGTCTTTGAAATATATGAGAAGACATAGTGATATGAGATGAACTTAAAGTATCATGGGTTGAAAGAAGGTGTCACAATTTAGTACATCACATAAATTATTTTTCATAATCATATGATTTATTACGATAATTTTTTATTTCTGATACCCACACTATGTTTTTTGGTTTTAGTCAATTGTTGGAATCAGGAATTGTTTTTTGAATAATGAATATGAAGGCCAATACAATAATATTCCTCTTGAGAAACCTATTGAAATGATATCTAGAACATGGAACCTTTTTATTGTTCTTAATCAGATATATCAAATTATGATTAACAATATGAACCTAGGTGAAATTATGAATGAACTAAATAGGATAAAAATTAAATTTCATGTGATAAATACCATGGAGGAAAGATGATTCACCTTTCTACATGTCAAGAATGTGGGAAAAAGAAACCATGGAAATTTATCAATGTAATTAGAAGATCTTTTATATAAAACAAGGGCATAAAGAAAGTAATTACTGAGAAAAAAAAAGAAGAGTTCAAAGGATTGAAATAAAGTTCATCCTGAGGTAGAACTAATTGTTCAATATATTATGTATAGGGAACTTTGGAATTATATGAGTCAATTCCCTAATCCAAGGGATAACTGCTAGTCCAAGTAAGGTTTTATGCTATGTCAATATCTAAATAAGATCATGATGGCTAAGTCACACTTATCTTTTAATCTAGAGTTAGAGATTTCATATTGAATAATGTAAGAATATTCCATGTGAAAATATTATTATTCATCATTTTTTTGAATTTGATGTGGTTTTGAGCATTGACAAGACCTCTTTACAGAGATCTCATTTAAATATATAGAATAAGGAAATCACATTTGATATTCTAAATCAACCTATGATCATATTTTTTTTGTGAGGATGAATATGAAATTCTATTGGAAATTACTTCAATTTTATGGGTTTTACTACCTATTCACAAGGGATATTTATCTCAAATGGTTTGGGATAAACTCAACATTTAAGATATGCCTATTGTTTGTAAATATGATGATGTATTTCCTAAATTATTTCCTAATATTACCCCAAATAATGAAGTAGAGTTTTTAATAGAACTCATACTTTGTGATAAAACTATTTGAAAGACTCTATATAAAATGGACCTATCGAGTTACATGGATTAAAGAAAAAACTCCAAGTTAATCTATAAAAGTGATTCATACACCCATGTGAATCACTATAGAGTGAATATGTTATTTTTTAGATGAAAGATGTTTCAATTAATCGTTTAATTTATTATTGAGAACTTAAAAGGATCACAATGAAGAAAAATTATCCTCTACCTCATATTAATGATTTGTTTTATTAACTGTGTTGAGATCAATTATTCTCCAAGATTGCACTTAATTATGGATATCATCAATTAAGGGTCAAGAAGAAAGATATACCAAATACATCCTCTTGTATGAGGTATGGTCATTATGAATTTATAGTGATGCCATTTTGACTTACCTATGCTCCAACTATCTTCATGGATTTAATGAATATAGTCTTTGTAGATTAACTCAATCAATCTGTGGTGGTATTTATAGATTATATTCTCATATATTATAAGATTAATTAAGAACATGAATATCATTTAACGATTGTGTTTAAGTCCTTGAGAAAAGAGAAGATATATGAAAAATTTCAAAATTTTGAATTTTGTCTATAGAAAGTCTCATTATTGGGTTATATAATCTCAAGTGAGGGAATATCGATGGATTATTTAAAGTCAGAAGTTATGATCAATGGCCCATACCAACCAGGTTGACCAAGATCCATAGTAATTTTTGGGTTGTATGAATATTATCAATGCTTTGTGAGATATTTATCACAACTATTTAATCCCATAACTAACTTGATATATAAGGGAGAAAATCTCATTTAGGAAAATGAATGTGAATAAAATTTCAAGGAATTGAAGAGAAGGTTGGTTAGGAAACCTGTTCTCACAATATATTACAACATAGAAGGGTTTTTTATTTATATTTATGCATCAAATAAATTAATGGGATGTGTTATCGTATATAATGACATGGAAGTATCTTATTACACATGCCAATTGAAGGTTAATGAGAAAAATTACATGATTCATGATTTGAAACTAGAAATGGTAATTTTTTCTTTGAAGATATGGAGGCATTATATTTATGGTTAAATGTGTGATATATATACTGATCTTAAAATCTTGTAGTATATATTCATATATAAAGAGTTCAATATATTTCATAGGTTATGATTATAATTGATTAAATATTATGATTTATCAATACATAACCACCCTTGTAAGGTGAAAATGGTGGATAATAATTTAAGTTGGAAAGGCTATGGAAGTTTTTCCATGATGAGTATTTAAATAGATATAATACTTATATATTTATATAGGATAGACCTTAAAATCATAAGGAAGGGAGAAAGATCCTGCATTTCTATATGAATGTTCAAACCTATATTCTTGTGAAGATTAAAAAAGTATAGAAGGAATATTTAGAGTTGAAAAAAGGTAATGATTGTTGTGGAGTTAAACCATGACCATGGTGGAATGCCCAAGCTCAAGAATAGAGTATGTTTCTTGTCAGTATTATAATTGAATAAGGATCTATTAGGTTAAGCTCATGGTTTATCATTATCATTCATTTTGGAAGTAAAAAGATATATAGAGTACTTAAATAGAATTTATGGAGGGAAAACATGAAGAAATGTATTGTAGAGTATGTATCTCAGTGCTTGGTATTCCAAAAAGTTAAGGCTAAGAGATAGAGGTCTAAGGTGATATTATAACCATTACCCATACCTTTATAGAAATGGGAAAAACACCACCATGGATTTTTTTCATGGGAAACCCAAAGCTATTTTGGGTTATAGTAGATCACATTAAGAAATTACCACATTTAATTACTATTATATAATATTTACCTCTTGATCAGTTGTTCAGGTTATATGTTAAAGAAGATTTCATGGAGTACCACTCTTAATCATATTTGATCAAAATCTGATGTTTTTCTAAAAAAGTTGTAGTGAAGTGTTCAGAAAGATTTGAATATATAATTAAGATTTATCACTACATATAATCCTTATAAATATAGATAATTTTAGAGGACTATTAAAACCCTATAAGATATGATGAGAGATAAATCTATTGATTTTAAAAGAGGCTAGGATCAACATCCCCCTCTACTCAAATTTTCATACAAAAATATATTTTTCTCTTGAATTCATATGGATCCTTATGAAGACCTAAATTGAAATAAGGGAATAAATCCAACATTCTAGGATAAAGTTGTGAAAAAAATTATTGGTGCTTAAGCTAGCTGAGGAAATAGAAATTAATTTTTGATCTGTTTAGAAAAACATCAAAGTATCTCAGAGTTGATAGAAAGTTTTTAATGACAATCATCGATGAGATATGGAGTTTGAAGTTAGAGACATGGTATTACTATGAATACATATTTGGAAAACGTTTATGATATTTTTAATGAAGAGAAGTTTAAGCTCTAGGTATACTAGTCCCTGTGATATTATTGATCGTATTGGGATGGAATCTTATCACATGGAGCTTCTAACATATCTCTCTTAAGTTCATGATGTGTTGCACGTATCTCTCCCAAGGAAGTATATATCTAATTATTCACATGTACTGAACTTAGAGACTATACCAATGGACTATGATATCAGTTATGAGAAAAAATGGCCGATATTCTAGATAAAAGAGATAAAGTTATACAAATTTTGACCACTCACCTAGTCAAATCGTTTTTGAAAAATCATAAATTTGAGGAAGATACATGGGAACCCAAGGATGTGATGAGGCACTAGTATAATCCATTGTTTATATCAAAGTGAAACAATATTTAGGGATAAATTTTTTTAATGGGGTATACTGCAACACCCCAATATTTTATGAATATTTTCACATTAAATTAATTTGTTTTCTTTTATTATAAAAACCATGTTGAAACAAACAATGATATATTATTGAAATGTTATTATTAAATGTTATAGTTACTACCCAACCATTTGATTGATGAGTATAAATAGGACTTACTAAATTATGAAAAAGTATTTTTCAAACATATACAAAATTAAATCATCATTTATCAATTGTTTAGAAATGAAAATATAAGAATTTGAAAGTAAAAAGGAGTTGTTTTTATGAAAAACTATTTTTATGTGTGTAATGTGTTATTATATTTATAAATTAAATTAATCACTATTAATGAATAATTTTAATGGAATTTTTATAGAATATATTCAAAAAAAATTTATCATTAATTTAGTGGTTGTTATTAGGCATGAAATTAGAATAAAAAAAGCTTTATGCATAAAAATGTTTTTTTTCTAAAAATAGTTTTTGTTGCCTATTTCACACCTATTTGAAAATGATTTTATTCCACTTATAGAAATTGAATCTAATAAAATTGTTTCCATAATTAGAATTATAATCTACATTTTTTTTAATGAGATTAATTTCATTTTTGGTCATTATGAATAGTAATTGAGGTAAAAATTCATTACAATGGTATGGTTAAAATGGTTAATGAGGGGTTAAACTAAAAATATAAGGGTAAAAAAATTTAAAAACACGTCTAAATCATAGTGGTTATGTTTATTTAAAAAAACTCATTAAAGTGTTATATAACCATATTAACATGATGGAATTAGTATAATTAACATAATTATATTTTTTAATATTAACTTTATATCCATTTTTAATCTCATTTATATATATTGAAAAATGATAACATCACTCGTGCATACGTGTGAACTACCAGATCCACGAAGCGATGTGATTCATTTTTAATTTCCATATCTATGTGGATGGTTATAAGGAAAGATATAAATAAAATATATGATATTTGTGATGTTATTATTGTTTAATTATATATTATTATTTATTTTTCATTATTTCTATTCTTTGAAAAATTAAAACATTTCTCATGGGTACTTACGAATTACCTCTCCACGAATTGATGTAATACATTTTTCATCACCACATTATATTAATGGTTATAAAAGTTTATATAATAAATAAATATTACAATTATGAAATTATTAAGATTATTTAGATGATGAAATCATGCCATGGTGTAAGGATCATCACCATCAAACCAAAAAATTCATGGAATGGACCGGTTTTCAAAAGAATATTCATTTTAATGAATAATTGTTAATAAATGGATAAATGTAAAAATTACAGAATAATTCATAGTAAGTTATGCATAAATATGGTTATAGAATAGATTTATAATAAATATATATTTATAATATAGTAGTTTTTAATGCCTATTAAGAAAGAAAATATTTGAGGTAAGGGTTTGTATTACAATCTCATTTCTTTTTGGCATTGTTTATGTTAACTTTCCATTGAGGGTAATTATATGATACTTATCCATTGAAACCCATATATTTTTGTTATACTATGGTTATTTATATGTTTTCATTTTTTGATTTCATTATTATATCTTTTTATATAAAATTCTCAAGAAATGTTTTTTAAGAAAAGACAACCTTTTTTCTTTGGCCGATTAACTTTTTCTTCCATGTCTATATTCTGTAAAATGATTTCAAGAATGTTCTTTTCAACGATCAAATGATTATTTAAATTCATTTTAAAATATATTTTAAATATTTAAAAGTATTTTTCTTGTTTTTTTGAATAAGGTACTTTAGGACTTTTCACTAAAAGTTTTAATGGAATCTTTGTTTTAACGTTTACCCCATGAAATTGTTTTCCACTATTATGAACATTATTTTCTTTAAATATTCAATTAAAAATTTCCCATGATTACTTTCAAATATAATATTTTAGTAAATATTATGGAATTTTTTTGTTTTAAAGATATCAAAGGAAAATTATATTTTCCCCTATTTTTAAAGAAATGTTCAAATACTCTTTTAATGGTATTTTTCATCTATGAAAATAAAATTTAATTTTTATTATACCTCACTGGGGAGATGATATAATGATACCATACATGTTATTTCTCTATATGAAATAGGATTATGTTATTATGAAATGTTTATGAAACCTTTAGACCGTAGATCCCCCTTATAGGAGAGGGGTGAATCAAGGTGTCATCTTTTTCTTTAAATGAGATGGATCTTATCCCCATGTTAGTAGGAAAATGTTAAACCTGTCTAATGGAATCATTTGGTTATCAAAAAAACCAAATAAAGAAATAGAAACACTATACATCAGTTTTACTTGGTTCATCACTAAGGTCTAGTCCAAGGAGCATATGTTGATAGTGTGTTGGTCATACCTAAATCAAATTAGCTTCACTAGTTTTTATGGATTAAAATTGTTTAGATATTGTCACTTAATTATAGGTCCACTACCTTTATAATAATTTTCGGGATAGTTCACTACCTCCCTTGGAACTCTTCTATTGACCCCCCTTGCTCACTGCATTGGGTGAAGTCTTACTCATTTTAATTACTTGAAGTTCTCTTTAATAGATATAACATTTAATCTTTTTCTCTGATTAGCACAAGATTCTACTTAGATCATAATCCTTAATTGATGCACTTGGATTCATCATTCACTAAAAACATATGTTCAACAATACCTCTCACAAATCTCCTAGAATTCATGAAACCCCCTTATTATTCAGGAATAATTCAACCTTCGTGAACCCAATAATTTTTTTAAAGCTCTAAGCCTTCACGAATATCATTGATTTTGCAAAGCTCCAAATAATCGTGAAGCTCATCGTCTTCACAAAAACCACTTTTTTGAAAGTCCTTAATGTTATTTAGTTATAAACCATACATTTCACAAATATTGAGTCCGTAAAGAGTTCTATATTTGAAAAAGTATTTTCTTCATGAAGTGCCTTTATGAAACAAGACCCTTTCACCCTTTCTCCAAATTCTATCAGTATCCAAATGATGATGGTGGATGATTATTTATAGAATTTTCTTTTATAAAATATTTTGATCTCACCAAAACCTTGAACATCATGGACAATACTAGGAAGATCTACTTTTTCTTGTAGCTCTAGTGAAATTATTCCTTTCGCGAAGTTTTTTGTAGTCACTATAGATTACAATAATCCCATCATGACTCAAGCATTTTCACGAAGAATATTTCATGAAACTTAAAAACCTCAATGAAAAATATTTCTTTATAAAGATACACATATCCAAAAAAATACAATCATCATGAAACCCAATCCTTTATCATATAAATTAAGTGATATTTTTGGAAATATATATTCCAAGAAGCTTACCCTTCCTCCATATTTTGAGCTCCAAAAATTTGGAAAACACTAGGAAATGATGCTACTTTCAATACTAAAGAATCATTTACTATATGATCACTTTAATTTCAAACTCCCTGATCAATACTAGTGTGGATTTATGAAAAACACAAATCACACTCCATTTCTATGTATGAAAAACCTTTGTTCCAACAATCATCCCCCTTAGGTTTTTAGGCAATCTAAAGATAAATTGAATAAAGAACCAACCTCAAACAAAAACTATGATTAACTTGAAATAACTCATCCACAACTATAAGTATATGTGGTTAGAGATCGATGTAGAAAACTAAAGTGGTAAAAGAGATTTTAATTCCCCAATAGATCACTGACCAATAAACCACTAACCAACCCTGAAAACCTACAATTCATTGAATTTCACTTATCCTACCTTTAGAAATAAACCCAAAGAACCTATATTTGTACTTTTAGTATTAAAAAAACTCCCCTTATATTGTATCTCCCCCATAAACCTACATCACTTCCACAAATAAATTAAAATAGTAACACAAATGGGGAGTGGGGAACAACCATAACCTCCTCATACAATGTTAGGTGGATGAATATTGAGGTTCAAACATTGTTTCTTGAACATTTGTGATATCAATTACTTAGTAAGAAGGTAATCCACTTAAACATTAGTTCCAACATGTTCCATTTGAATCATACCATGTTAATTTTTTTCTTTGATGAAGTGATGTATGATCTTAATATGTTTGGTATGAGAGTGTTGAACTAGATTTTTTGTAAGATAGATCACGATATTATTGTCACAATGTATCACAATTGGATATTACACATCATCTCCAATATCAATAAGTTTCTTCTTCATCAATAATATATTAGTGAATTTATTTTTCACAATGATATACTCTGCTTCAACAGCACTAAAAGAAGTTATTTTTTTGTTTATTACTCAACCAACCCACATATTTGTTTCTAATGAAGAATTCACCACTACTTGTGGAAATTATATTGACCACATATCCGACCCAGTCAACATTAAAAAATAAAAACAATTCATTCTCTCTTCCTGATGAAAATTATAATACAAAGTTAAGAGTACCTTGAATATGCATCATGATTCTTTTAACTACCGCCAGATTCTCTTCCTTCAAATTACTTTAAAAGAAAACTATTTAACATGTTGCAAAGACAATATATGGCTGTGTTTTTATCAAATATCGTAAGATTATGATGATTTTATATACAAGGTGGGATCAATATATTTACCATCATCACGATTTCCATGTTTTTTTCCACCATAATCAGAGTATATATATTTTTGGATTCATCCATGTTAAATTTATTCAAAATATCTATTGCATAAGTTTCATAAGAAATGAAGGTTATTAATTCTTTTGAATCACCTACAACCCTAAAAACAATCCGAGTTAACCAATCATGGACATTTCAAATTCTAATTTCATTTTATTAGAAAAATCTTCCACTGATCCCTACCTTCATCTTCTAAATATAATGTCATCCATATACACAATAACGATAAATTAATATACCTATGAATTATTCAGACAAATATTATGGTCAAAAAATCCTATTTTAAATTTTATATTCCTCAGATAAGAATCTAGTCAAGAATACCATTCCCATGGTTATTGATTTAGACCACAGTGAACCTTCTTTAATCTATAAACCTTTGTTTCATCATTCCTAATCATAAACCCCACTAGTTGTTAAATATAGATTTCTTTTTCAAGAACACCATTTAATAATTCCATTTTTACATCCATATGATAAAATTTGTACCCTCATTGAATTTATATGGAAATGAAGAGCCTAATCGACTCTAGTAAAGCTACTAGATCAAACATTTATTCAACATCAACACCTTCAGTCTATGCATAGCCTTTACACACCAATCATTCCTTGTTTCTAATAAAATTTCCATGCTCATCAAATTTATTTTTTAAGATCCTATTTCTTCCAATCACATTGTGATTTTATAGTCTCTTAACATGAACCCATGTACGATTATTTTCAATATAATCCAGTTCCTCATTCACCTCCTTAACCCATGATTTATCCCTTCTTATTCAAATTAGGTTGGTTCCATCATTAACAGGAAGGAAAAGTTTTCTTCATTCCATATTTGTCTTGTCTATGTTGGAGCGGTCCAATCCCCAATGATGTTGGATTGATCAAATTATAATCATATATTTCTTCTATGAGGTTTTGATAAAGTTGATTTGGAAATGATTTCTTCTTTTAATTCTTCTTCTAAATTATCATAATTTTGAGAGCCCTTAATTTTTTAAGCCTTATACTATTTCTATATTTTAATACATACCTTGTCTACTTTGTTCTTCATCTTTTAAAATATTAAAATTTTAGATCCTTGATGTATTTATGGTTTTATCCTCAATGATCTTGACAAAATTTCTTTCCAAAATATTTTTAAGATGATTATTTTAACATTTTTAGGATTTACTCTTCATTAAATATACAAGGAATATTCCCAAAATAACTACATCACCATACTTTACTTGGTCTTCTTCTTTGTTTTGGATAAAAAATTTACTTCAAAAAAGACAAAAATATTTTAGAGAGGAATTAATTCCATGTCATATCTCATATGGTGTTATAATCTATCTTATAAAAATCCCTATTTTATTTTGAGTGTACAAAACTACTTGAATAACCTCTTTTTATTAATGATGAGAATCACAAATATCAATGATAAAAGTTCTAGCCATATTATTCACCTATAATTTCATCAAATGACCCAATTTTTTAAGTGGTTACCACTAATGACACTCCATTATTTATCCCATTTTTTTCAAGGAAATTTTAAAATTTAATGGATGTGTATTATATTCTATTTTCAGATCGTAAAACCATGATTGTGCGGCCAGTTTCATTAAAATCTCTTTGATGATAACTCTTCAAGAAATAAATAACTTTTCATTTATTTTATATAAATATAAAAACATCTATTATACTATAATCATAAATAAAAAGAGTGAAGGACCCATCTGTATACATTCCAACAAAATTTATTGGACCACACACATCTATGTGGAGGAGATCAAGCAGATTTGATGCCCTTTTGATCTTCGGATGATATGATCTCTGAACTATCTTTCATCACATGAAAGAATCACATGTCTTTTCTTGATCATGTTTTAGATTGGGAATTCCAAAAATGATAATTATATTTGATATGTATTCATTGCTCTTTTGATTAATGTGACCCACCCTCTAGTTCCACAGGTTGTTTATTCTTTTATTTTTATGAAACAATTGTTTTCTTTACTGTCATACTGGTATAAATTTACATTTGTTATACATAATTTCAGGATATAATTACCTAAATTTCCTTTGATAGTGAAACCCCAATGATTAAATGTCACTAATAGTCCTGATTTACAAAGTTTACTCACACTGAAAATATTGTGACATGAACTGTCCATGTAAAGAAATTTTGTTTTCATTGGGTCATCATTTTATAGTTATGTATCCCCAATTACTTTGATATTTAAGGAACCAACCTTACTAAATCTCACTATTCCATCGACCATTTTATTAATTTTTCTAAAAAATCAGAATTTCATATTATGTTGGATGAGAATTTACTATTAAGAATCTAGGTGCTACTATTCTTTGAATCTTTGAGAAAAATTTCTACAAGGTTGGACATCTCTATCTTCCTCTTTTCATTCCATAATATACCTAATTAAGTAGAGGAAAAATATGGCCTTTACAATATTTTTTCAGTATGTATGGGTTAATCACACTCATATTCCACTAATTCATGAGGATAATACCTATTTTTAAGAGTAATTATTTTTGGTTTATGGGTAATGAATTACATCGTAATTTTTTAGTTATTTTTCCCATATTTCCTCTACTTGAACTAAATAGATTTATAGCTATATTTAGAATAGTGAAAATAAAATCCATAGAAACTATTTCTTATATATGATTAAGGATGTTTTCTTATTCTCCTTTTTTGACTTCCATGAACTTCCCCATTCAGATAGGTCCTTGATGTATCACAGTAAGACATGGTATGACACAAAAAGACAAAAAATTAACATTTCATAAGGGGAAATATATTCTCACTTCATCTAATCCACATGTACTTTTTTTTTAAATTTATTTGACCAGAGATCCTCTCCCAATACTTGAGGATTATTTTTAGTTCTCTTTTATATTTAGTTTGAATCTATCTCTATTAGGACATCAGACTCTTGTGTGATATATATTACCTTCATCTTCCCTTCACTCTGGCTCATCCCATTTCTAGAATTTGATGTTTTTGTATCATAAACAATTCCAATTTTCCCCATAATTGTCAATATCCAATCATTCATGGCCTTATCTACTCCTTTATAACCACATTTATCTCTTTCCAATAACTCTATATATGAAAATATTCAAAACTATAAAATAGTCTTTGTTTCCCTTGATTTGGATTTAGTTTCCAGTTTAATCATTAAAGTAATAAACTTTTTCTTCAAGCACCTAAACTATCTTATCCTTTTCATATAGTCTTGATGTAATTTCATTGATGACTTTTTCATTCTCTTCAATCTTGAGTTTAAACACCACAACCTCTTCTATGATTTTAAGAGTTGTTAAAAGTTCTTTTTTCTTATCCTTCCAGTCGATCAATTTATGCTTTAATATGATCCAAATACTTTGATGAATCTTTCAAAAAATATATTATCTTTATGATTTTATTTATTTTAATGTCAATATCATCAAGAGAACCCTAAAGTTCCACTATGAGATCAACAAAACAATCTGATTGATTATCTTTATCATTTTTAGGTTTTACTTTTCAATTGTATCCATCATGGATGTAATGACCCAGAATTTTATCATTGGAAATTCCCTTCTTATAATTATTTCACTTAGTATAAATCACAAATATCACATATAGAAACCAAAAAAATATTATCCTCATAAATGAATAATGATACATTAGTTATCAAATAAACCAAAAATAATTCCAAAAATTGCACCGAGATAATAAATTAAAAATAATATAATAAAAATATGAAAATTTAGATATGTTTGATCCACTAGAATAATCACATTCATGAACAAAGATGTAGAAATAAAACATAATTATAATAATAAAATATTCATTTTTAAGATGAAATTATATATAAACATAGAGAAAATATAAGTGACTAATGAATGTAATAAGAGGTATTTATAGGAAGTAGTAAACCCTTATGGTCATTGGAAATCTGACCATTGGAATAGTAACCTGACCATTGGAACAGTAATTTCATTTTTAGGAATAATAATCTGGTAATTAGAATGGTAACCTCACCTATTAATGTATTGATAAAATTTAGGTATCTTATAAATTAAAATATGATATATTTATATCATGGAATAAGTAAATAAATGTTTTAAAATGAAAAATTAAGTATTTATATTTTTGTGAAACATAAATGTTTATTTAAAATTTTATAATTAATATAATGATTTAAAATAAAATATATTTTAACAAAATATATTCATAAATTAATATTTTTTTATCATATTTATAAGTTTATTTTATGAGACCTTAATTAAAATTTCAAAGTGTCATAAAATCAATTATAATATTAAAATTGATATTTTTTGAATAAATGAAGATTTTAATTAAATATTATATTTATCAAATTTCATAAATTATTTTAATAAAATGAAGTCCATTTTTAAAATCTATGTGTTTAAAAATGGTTGGGGTGAATTTTTGGTATTTTTCTAAAATAGTTAAATTTTTAGTGAATAGTGAAATACGATAATTTATGGTATAAGCTAAATACATGAATTTTTTAGTCATGTATGATGTATGGATAATTTAATAACCTTTATATTAAACTATACATCATTATTTAATTTATTTATTAATAAGGATCAACACTATTTATTTTCTTGAGCCAAACTAATAAACAAATGAATAAAATAATAAAAAATACCCCTCTCCTTGCCATATAAATACCACCCCTCACCACCTCTTCTCCTCACACCCTCTAATATTTCGATATTGCTAATGTTATACCTAATTACTCTCCCAAGAGTCTTACCCATGTATTGGGATTTTTGATATTACCAAAATACCAATTCCAAGTTCCTTAAGGAGGTTCTCAAGGAGACAATATACAAGAGGTAAAATCCTCCCTCTTTCTCTTTTAATCTATTTCATTTTCTTATCCTCCTATATAATACCCTATATAAAATAGAATGATAACTATATTATCATATATATACTATAATTTTATTTTTTTATTGGAATATCCATCATCAAACCTCTTCTCTTATCCTTTTATTCTAAAAATGAAAACATTGTTCGTGATGTGTCGATTCACCGCCTTCATGGATGAAGAGATTTTGTTTTTCATTACCACCTTCATGAATAGTAATAAAACCATTATAATGTTTTATATTATATATTGTTTCATTTTATTTAACTAATATATATATATATATATATTCACATGATATTAAATAATAAAACAAAATTAGTTCACGATGATTGAAAAACTGCCTAAATAAACTAATCATTTTTCATTTACATTTCTCCTAATGAATCATTTTCATATTTGAAAAAATTATACATGGGACCATTTAAAATTATTTAATTATATTAATACTATTTAATTCCAAATATATAGTTTTTCATCCATTTTATAAGAACTCTTATAATTATATTTAAGAGAACTGACCATGAAACCATGAAATGAACGCTTACAGAATAATGAAATTAAACATTATAACTCATAGAAATGTCCATAAATCAACTAAATAAAATTGTAATAAATAAAATATTTGATTTAGTGGTTCTAAATTAAATTATTAATGAATCTAATTTTATTATCTAGTATATTATGTTCATGTGCAGAACATAATCAAACATAAGGTAGGGGATCTCTCTGGACCATTAAATAACCTTTGGGTTAAGCTTTATCTCTATTTACACCAATGTATCTCTTCATTTTTATTATCTAATTATTCAAATTTTTTGTATATGTTAAAAAATTATTTATTCAAATCAATTAATCATTATATTATTGGTAAATAAATATTTTATAAGGTTCCCTTTTCAATTCCTCTCGATAAGTAAGCCCGATTAATTAGAACTTCTCAAGATTCTTTCCCATTTTCAAGTATAATTAAAAATCAATTATATTACACCATTATTTTTATAAAATTATTAATTTCATCATAAAAAACCACCTTATTTTATTTCCGGTTTTATAAAAAAATGCATTTTCCCTCTTTAAATTATCTTTAATATTTTCCCATAAACCTCACTAAAGTGGCTCATTTCTAAAATTTCTTAAACACTATTTTTACATTGTTTCACTTCATATGGGAATAATGTTTCATGATATATGAATATTTTTCCTTATTAATGTCCATGTATGATCTAAACCCATTCTTTCCTGGACACCAGTATGATACACCCATTTGTTATGCCTTATAACATGATTATGATACCCGTCTCTTTCCAAAGATAACCGTTATGTTTGATTATTTTTTGGTGCACATATGCATGAAAATGTTATGATGGGTGTGGCCATATAGTTATCCAATTAATTGGGTAATGTTTAGTATCATGATATTTCATGCATGTGATTAGAGAGTAAACCTAATCCTTTATGGGACTTTGTCTATCATGTGATATAGTCTTCACAGTTGGCCTTGAATCATATTTATGTCATGATTTATGTTTCTTCTATATTCATATGTTTACATGATCATATGATTCCATGTTATATAATTCCATATAATTATTCATGAACCATGCATTTTATGGTTTCATGTTATTCCTTCTAACTCATGTATTATTTTTCATTCCCATGTTTATTCCCTTACTAGGCTTTTTAGCTCATGCCTTTTATATATGTAATTCGCCAAGTTATCCTATGAAGTTGTAGGAGATTAGGTGGATTTACGAGATATTTATAAAAAATATGTTATCTTTTGTACTAATGTTTTCTAATCATTTACCTAATATTCAAAGAAAATAGACTTTACGATCCTTGGTTTATATTTCATGGATATTTATGGTTAAAATCATGTGACAAAATGTGTAAAAGGATAGGGTCATTGTAGTTGGTATCAAAGAAAAACCTAGTTTTTTGGGGATTAGGATTAAAAAAATTTAGTAAGAACTATATGGATATTTCTATCACCATGATTAACCTATTTTAAAACTTAGGGAATCAAAAGGTATGATATAATTTCCATTTATAAGTTTATACTTCTTTGTTCCTAGTTTCATTTTTATATTCTTATAAGGTAAGTATTAAATCCCCATTAATTTTACCTTTTCTTTCTTAGTTAATGGATGGAAATATGATAACCCATTTTAATAATAAATGTGAAGATTTCCCTAAGGAAATGAAAAATAATATGGGAACTAGATCTCATAAATTCATGATAGTACTGGATCAACTGGATCAAGTTATGAATATTAACTTAAATCATGTGGAATACCCTCCTTATCCTAAGAAATAAAAAGTTACAGTTGAATAATTTATGTGAAAAGGCCTCTCATATTTAGTGGATCTTATGATCTACTTATCATGGAAGAATGGATTTACTCCATTGAGAAAATATTCTCTATCCTTCAATTCTTAGAAGAAGAGAAAGTCATACTGTAGGTTTATCATTTTGATTGGGAAACTGATCAGTGGTGAAAAATGATAAAAAACACAATGTATAAGGAAGAAATTGATTCCATGGATTAGGAAGGATTTAAGAAAATATTTTTCAATAAATATTTTCCCAGAATTATCCATCTTAAAATGGAAAGGGAGTTCCTAAGACTGAAACAAAAGGAAAATGAGTCTGCCAGGTCGTACGAGGCCAACTTTACAAGGCTTACACAATATGCCTCTAGCTTTGTCACTAAACTGAAATAAAATTGGATCACTTCTTTACTGGACTAATGTTGAGTATATGAAAATACTTAATGAGTTGAGACATTGAAAACTATGAGAAGATTTTATGTTTCACCCTTAAGGTTGAAATAGATATCAAAAACTCTCAGTAGTCTCATGTGACTAGAGATAAAAAGAAGAAATTGGAGTTTTATATGGGAGGATCAATAGATAAAACACTTGATGGAGGGAAAACCCAACATATTATGTGTTAAAAGTGTGGGAAGAATCATCTCAATAACTTTCAAAAGGGAACCAGGAGATGATTAAAATGTAGAGGAGATGGGCATCAGGATAATTATTACCAAAGGGATATAAAGAAGACCACAAATAAGGAAGAATAAAGGAATGTTTAGATCAATACTTAGCATGTAGTGAAGTGTTTCAATTGCAAGGAACATGGGAATTATGAGAGATAATGCAGTAAGCCAAGGGTTGTCGAATTCAATCAACAACAATAAGATCCAAGGAAACACAGAAGGGCATATTCTATCCCTAATGATGAGGTGGATCCTAAAAATCTGGTGGTAATAGGTATGCTGTTTATTTATTAAAGAAGAGTAAATGTACTTTTTAATTTTTGTTCTACTCATTATTTTCTATCTTTCAAGTTTAGCAGATCTATTCAAACACCATCACAAAATATGAATCTTGAGTTATCCTTGAGAACAAAAAATGAGGAAATTATTACATCAAAAGTATATAATTCCTATTTGATCAATGTTTGTAGACTGAACCTCCCAAAAAAATATTTTCTTACTTCCTTTGGTGGATTTTGATTCTATATTGGGAATGGATTGGATATCTTTAAACAGATCTAACCTCAACTGTCAAGAAAGGGTGCTCACTCTTCATATCCCAAGGCATCCTAAAATTATATATAAGTGTAAGGAGTATGATGAATCTAATTCAGAATTATCATCTAAATTGTGGATATTATTTCCTTATTTGAAAATTAACTTTTTTATTATCAAACAATTTGAGGAAAAAGTGAGAAATCTAAAGTTTAAACACCAAAACAAATAACGTATCCATTAAATTCCAACTTAACTCTACCAGATTTAATCTCACTAAACAATTTTCAGGAGATAGTGTTTAACTGCATATCTGGTTCATTCATTAAAATATATTTGAACTTGAATGGCAGCTTGTCCCAAAACTAGATGTACTCCTCTAGATTGATTTTCCTATCATTGGACCCCCTTATTATTATAAGATCTTGATTTTTGATGCAAGAACACTGCTACACATTAGAAAAAACCTATAATAACCTACTCTTCATCCTATTGGCATCTTCATCAGTAGCTTTAATCATCAAAATAAATTTCAACATATCTTATCCCGAGTGAATAAGCAATTCCAAATATTTCTAAAGCACTAAACTATACTATAATTGTTGGAAAACAACCTTGGGGGATTCTTTGTCCACCAGATTAGATTTAGAATTATTTGTAGATATTGTATCCATAGGTAGTAGAAACTTTCAGTAGTCATTTCTCTATTTTAAAATGACCATACAGATCTTTCTTCTCCTCAGGCTTGGAATCCTGTTGCCCCAACCATCTTCATTTGAATCACCAGCTAATAGGATGGAATATTCATAGTTGGACTTGTTCCCAGTACCTTCTCCTCATCCTTAGAGAACCTGGCCAGTTCGATTTCAAGCTCCTGCACCAGATCATCATTATACAATCCATCAAAATGGTTACCTAGCTGAATATCACACCTCCCTTATAGGACTTGACCTAGTTGGTTCTTTTATGGACCTCTTCCTGGCCACCATCAATGGTACCTTTCCCTGTCCAGACTTCCTTATCATATGAACAAACTGTAGGAGTCCAGGGTACTACCTCATAATCCCTTTGAAATTCCAAATCATATTTATGATTATTTCTATATCAGACATCTCCACCTTGAGGACCCTTAAGAGTTAGAGAGCCTGAATGCACCACAAATTCATTAGAATCAAAAAAATATTACAATGAAATCATCTGAAGCCTCTACAAAACCCTAAATCCCATCAAAAACTTTATAACTCCCCAGTCTCAGATCATGTTTCAACCTTCAAAAAATTTCAGAATCTTTTTGGTCTATAGTAATGTCCTTGGATTTTTTGACTCACCTTGACTACCTACCATAAATTAAGAGTCTTAGCATCCTGGTTGTAAGGTCGATCAGGATCAACTAACTCACAAATTGTAATTGGTCCACTATAATCCACCACCAAGGGGATTTCATGAATAGTAGAAACCGCACTTGGGACCAGAATCATCTAGTTAGATCTCAAGATAGACTCCTTCCAAATCAGTTTACCATACATGAAAACCTCTATTCTATGTCCCATTTTTTTGCACAGGGGACAAAAGCCACACTAGGATTCAAAAATAACATACTGATTATAATGGAAATTTTTACCTATAGTGACCCAAAATAACTCAATTGAACTTATTCATAGATTTATTTATATATCATATAATCCTTACAAAATGGCCACCATTGAGTTGGAAGAAATGAAGAAGTAGTTATAAGAGAATATGGACAAGGGTCTTATACATTCGAGTGATTCACTATGTGGTGTTGCAATCATCTTCCTCAATATTAATGATGGATCAATTCACCTCGATATTTATTATCATGAACTTAAAAAAATAAAAAAAAGCACAAGTATCCCCCACTATAGATAGATGACTTGTTCAATCAACTACATGGGGAAAATTATTTCTATAAGGTGGATATTCAGTTGGGATATTACCAATTAATAGTGAGGAGGGAATATATTCCCAATAATTTTTTTAATGGGGTATGGATACTATGAGTTCATAGTGATTCCCTTTGGAATCAAAATTCTATAGAAATATTCATGGACTTCATGAATAGAGTCTTTATCAAATTTGTGGTAGTATTTATTGATGATATTATGATATAATCCAAAATAAATAAGTATGAGAAGCATTTGAATATTTTAATAAAGACATTTCTAATGGATAAATTATATGAAAAGTGCTGTAAATATGAGTTTTGGATGGAGGAAGTATCATTATTGGGGAATGTTATCACCAGGAAAGGAAAATATATAGACCCTTACAAGAAAAAGGTAATTGAAGGGTGAAATAGAGAAACATATGTAATATAAATCAATAGTTTCCTTAGCCTAGTTGGGTATTACTAAAGGTTTTTAAAGAACTTATCACGATTGTCAGACCCACTTACCCAACCGACTCAAAAGGGAGTAATGTTTTTCTAGACCAATGAATTTGTAGACTGTATTAAAGAGTTGAAAAAAAAACTTATCGCCGCACTAATATTTACACTATCAACAAGTGGATAACTCTTTATGGTATACATATATGCTTCAAAGAAGGTATTAGGATGTTTACTGATGCAAAATGATAATGTGATAGCCTACGCCTCAAGGGAGTTGAAAGTTCATGAGAAAAACTATTCCACACATGATCTAGAGTTGGCGGCTGTTAACTTCACAATGAAAATCTGGCAGCATTATCTCTATGAGGATAAGTGTGAGATATATACTTATCATAAGAGCCTCAAATATATATTCATAAAAAAGTAGCTTAATATGAACCAAAAAATATGGTTAGATATCATCAAGGATTATTATTTCTCAATCCACTACCATCTTGGTAAAGGAAATAAAGTGAGAGATACTCTAAGTAGATATGATCCTATAACATTATCGATGATGAGAATTGATAATGATCCATTATTATTATAATTTTAAAGTATGGACATGGAAATCATAAAATAATTTACATCATCATTTCTTTTATAAATGATTTCTCAACCATTCCTCAGGGAGAAAATAAAGGATGATCAAATAAATGATGTGGAAATTCTGAAGAATGTGGAAGATATCAGAAAATATAAATCCTATGAGTTTAATATTGATGAGGAAGTATTCATAAGGTTTGGGTATTGACTATGTGTACTATTTAATCTTGAGACAAAGAAATATATTTTTAAGGATTCACATAGATCGAAATTATCTATTCAAAAAGGGAGCATAAAGATGTATCTAGATCTCTGAGAAAACTATTTTTAGGATAATAAGTAGAAGGAGATCACTGGGTATACATCAATATACCTGGTATGTCAATACGTGAAGGATGAAAGGAAAAATTCTAAGGGTATGATGTAACCATTACCAAAACTAACATGGAAATGGGAAAACATCACCATGGAATTTTTCATTGGAATTTCAAATAAACATAGAAGAAATAAGGCTATATGGGTTGTTGTGGATCATCTTAAAAATAAAAATCACTTTATTGCAATTCAATAGGACTTATCACTTGACCAAATTGCATGAATATACATCAGAGATGTAGTGAGGCCACTTAGAGTACCATTATCAGTTATATCTGATCATGATCTAAGATTTATATCCATGTTCTATAAAAGTCACCAACATGAACTAAATACTAAGATGATGTTCAGTGCGACTTATCATCCTCTAACTAATTTCCAATTTGAGCAAACTATTTAGACACTGGAAGACATATTGAGAGAATGTTATATGGGCTTCAATGGAGGATGAGATCAATATATTCCACTAGTCAAGTTCTATTACAATAATAGTTTCCACTCAAGCATAAAAAAGGATTAATATGATGTCTTTTATGAGAAAAGGCATAGAACACCATAATTTTGGGATGAAGTCTGTGAATGTATGTTTCTAGGATAGGAAATGGTCAAGGAAATGGTAGAAATGGTGAAAAAAATTCAACAACACATAAAGGAATCCCAAAGTAAAAAAATGATCTATGAAAATAATAATAAATGATATTTGGAGTTTGAGGTTGGTGAAAAATTATTCCTCCACATATCTCTATAGAATAGAGTCATGAGATTTGGGAATAAAGGATTGCATCAACCCCTTCGAGATTCTTGATTGCGTCAGAGATGTGGCCTATCGACCAGAACTTCCACAAACCACATCTCAAGTTCATGATTTATTCCACATATCACTTTTGAGGAAGTACATACCAGATACCTCACATGTATTTAATCCAGAGGTGGTATAGCTGGAAAATGATATCTCTTATGAGGAGCATCTGGTGAAGATTTTGGATCATAGAGATAATGTTATACACAATAAAAATACTCACATGGTGAAAGTACTAAGTAGGAACATTAAATACGAAGAGGTGACATGGGAATTGGAGGAAGTGAAGAAGGATAAATACCCTCAACTATTTTTACCTTAGTTTTTAAACTAAAATTTCAAGGGAGAAAATTCAAAAGGGGGAAGAATGTAACAACCCTAAATTCTATCAATGGAAATTCCCCTGTTATAACTATATCATATAGTATGAATCAAAAAAATCACATAGAGGAACCAACTAAATATTATCCTCATAAATGAATAATTATACTTTTGTTATAAAATAAAAAAATAAAAATTCTAAATATTACATCAGGACAATAAATAGAAAATAAGATAATAAGAATAGGAAAATTTGTATCTACTCGATCCACTAGAATAAATGCACTCATGAAAAAAATGTAAAAATAAAATATTATGTTAATAATAAAACATTAATTTTGAAGATGAAATTATTTATAACCTTGGATAAAATAGAAGTGACTGATGAATATAATAATAGGTATATATATGAAGTAGTAAACCCTTACGACCGTTAGAAATCTGATTGTTAGAATAGTAATCAAACCATTGGAATTGTAATGTGAACGTTAGAAATAGTAATATGGATGTTAGAATAGTAACCTCACCTATAAAAGTATATATAAAATACATGTATCTTATAAATTAAAATATGATATATTTCTATCACGGAATAAGTAAATAAATATTTTAATGTGATAAATTAAGTATTGGTATTTTTTGTGAAACATAAATGTTTGTTTATAATTTTTTAACTAATATAATTATTTAATAGAGAATTTATTTTCATAAAATAGATTCATAAATTAATATTTTGTTGTATCATAATTATAATATAATTTTATGATACCTTAATTAAATTTTCAAAGTGTCATAAAACAAGTTATAATCTTAAAATAAGTATTTTCCAAATAAATTATGATTTAAATTAAACATTAAATTTGTAATATTTAAAAAATTATTTTCATAAAATGGAGTCAATTTTTTAAATCTACACATTGAAAAATTATTAGGGTTAAGTATTGGTATTTTTCTAAAATATATGATTTTTTTTTGTGAATGGTGAAATACGATAAATTACTCTATAAGATAAATACAATAATTTTTGAGCCACTTATGTTATATGGATGATGTAAGAACCATTATATTTAAATATCCATAATTAATTAATTTATTTAGTTATAATGATAAACACTACTATTAGACTTGATCCAAAATTATAAACAAATGAATGAAATAATCAAAAACACCCCTCTCCCCCTATAAATACCACCCCTCACCACATGTTCTTCTCACACATTATATGATTTGGATATTTATAATATTATGCCCAATTACTCTCCCAATCCGGTTACCCATGTCTTGGTCTCTCCAGTCTCAACAAAAGACTAATTCCAAGTTCCTTAAGGATGTTTTCAAGGAGACGATATACAATGGGTAAAATCCTCATTCTTTTTTCTTTTAATTTATTATCTTTTCTTATCCTCATCTCACCTACCCATTATCAAATATAATTATAAATCTAGTATCATATATATACTATAATTTTATTATTTTAATGTAACATCAATCATAAATTTTTTTTATATTATCCTTTTATTCTATAAATTAAAACATCATTTGTGATGTGTCAATTCGCCGCCTTCATGGATGTCGAGTTTTAATTTTTCATTACCACATTAATGTGTGATCATAAAAACATTATAATGGTTAAAAATATTGTAAAATTTATAATATAACTTTTTTCATGTTCTATACTGATATATATAATATTAAATAATAAAACAAAATTAGTTTTTGATGATCGGAAAACCGTCAAAATAAACTAATCATTTTTCATTAACATCTCACCCAACAAATCATTATAACATCTGGAAAATGATATATGAAAAAATTAAAAATTATATAAATATATTAAAACCATTTAATTCCAATTGTTTAATTTTTCTTCCACTTGAATATAACTTTCGTCATTTCATACAAATGAACCGACCATGAAACCATGAAAGGAGTGCTCTGAGAACAATGAAATTAAACATTTTAACCCATTGAAATGGCCATAAATTAACTTAATAAAATTTTAATAAATAAAATATATGATGATTATATTCTGAGTTAAATTATTAATGATTATAATTTGATTATTTATTCCATTAAGTTCAAGTGTAGAACACATTTTGACATAAGGTAAGAGATCTCTTTGAATATTCATATTACCTTTTAGCTATGCTTTCTCTCCCTTTAACCCAATGTATTTATTAATTTTTATTATATAATTCTTATAAATTATATCTATATTTTAAAAATATAATTAACTAGATCAATTATTTCTTATTTTATGGGGAAATACATATTTTATAAGACTTCCTTTTCAATTCCTCCCGATAAGCAAGCCTGATAAAATGGAATACATCCAATTTCTTACCCATTTCAAAGTATGACATATAATATAATTTAATCCACCATTATTTTTCTAAAATCACTCATTTCATCATGACAAACTATCTTAGTTAATTTATGGTTTTATAAAAAAATATTCATTTTCCTTCTTTAAAGTCTCTTTAATTTTTCCCTTAAAACCACAATTAAGTGGCTCATTTCTAAAATTTATTAAAAACTATTTTTACATGTTTTCATTTCAATTGAACATCATTTTTAATGATCTATGCCTATTTTTCATTATTAATTTCCATGTATGATTTAAAACCATTATTTTATGGACACCAGTATGATAAACCCATTGGTTATGCCTTATAACATGATTATGATGCCCATTTATTTCCATGGGTAACACTTATATTTATCGCGTATGTTTGATTCTTCATGTGGTGCACATATTCATGAACATGTTATGATGGGTTCTCCCAAATTTTTAACCAATTCATTGGGTAATTTTTATTCTCATGATATGTCATGTATGGGAATATGGAGTAAACCTAATCCATTATGGGACTTTGTCCACCATGAGATATAGTCTTAGTAGTTATCCTTGAATCATGTTAATGTTATGTTTTATATTGCTGCAACATTACTATGTTTCCATGATCATATGATTCCATGATCTATGTGCAATGATTCCATATAATTATTTTTATTCCATGCCTTTTATGTTATCATGTTAAGCATTCTAACTCATTTATTATGATCTATTCCCATATTTATTCCCTTATCTGGCTTTTTATATCATCCCTTTTCTCTATATAATTCATAAATTTATCCTATATAGTTATAGGATCTCAAATGGTTTTATAATGTATTTATGGAAAAGAAGTTATATTTTGGATTCATGTTTTCTAATCATGTACATAATCTTCCAAATACACTAGAATTTATGATACTTGGTTTGTATTTTATGAATAATTATGCTTAAAATCCTAGAAAAATATGTGTAAAATGCTAGGGTTATTATAATGTATGATTTGGGATAAATTTTGAACTCCAGTTCTGTATCCTCTAAAAATTCATTACCATATTTTTCATCTCTGTATAATAATATCTTCTCTTTAACTTATTTCCTAATTTGAAGTCTCCCTTTTGAGGGAACCTTTTCTGAGGCTTCCACTTGATTTCTGCTTCACTTGCTACATCATCAGATTTACTTGATCACCAAGAAATAATGTTACATAATATTTCACATAAAAATAAAGCTAATGGAATATTTCATTTAAATCTCCCTTTTCCTATGTTAAATTTCTTGGAGAAAAGATAAATAAAATTTTCTTACTCATTATCTACATGATCACTAACTCTATAAATCTCATGTTTTTTATGGATTTTAATGGCATTTACTTTTGTACTCGAGTTGTTGCATCTTTTTGTTTGACTCTCATTTCACAAGCCACTAGAATACTTATCAGATAATCAAGATAAATCATAGAAAAATAAATTTCCTCAAGGTATGACACATTTGAATTATACAGAGGTAGGAGTCTTCTCAAGATTTTATTCACAATTTCAATATCCTTAATTTCTTCCCAAAGTCATTGAATACCTCGAAAATATTTAGTTATGTGATTAAAGAAACTATTTGAATTTTCATATGGATGCATTTTCATACCATCTAAAAGACTGTGAAAGACTTGAAGTTTTACCTGTTTTACTTTTTCATCACCTTTATATATATATTTTCACATTTCTACCACATGGACTAAGATATAGTGAAACTCATCACATTCAAATAGATTTGATCAGATAATGCTGTAGTAAGAGAATTTTTATATTTTCTATCTACATCAAGAATTTTCTTGTTTATTTCATTCATAGAAATAATTGTTTCATCAATTACCTTAATCCATTGAGAAGTAGCCTAAAGAACATCCATACTAATAGATCAAAGATGAGATATCATTATATTATCCCAAATCTATATGTTACTTCCATAAAATAGGGGGATTTTTCTAATAGTCACTGAATTTTACATTAAAACAGCAGATAAAATATTTAGCACCTATAACCAAAACATAGGATTTGAAACCACTTTTAGGATTCTAGAGCACCTTGAGAGGGGAGGGGTGAATCAGAGTGTCATGTTTTTCTTCAAATTATTCAGATATTTTCTTCCTATCGATAGAAACCTGTTAAACATGTTTGATGGAATCATGCAGTTATCAAACACCCAAATGTAGAAATAGAAACATGACACAACATTTTTATTTGGTTCAACACTAAGTCTAGTCCAAGGAGAATACTACAATAATTCTACGACCATACCTAAATCCACTAATATTCACCATTTATAATGGATTATAATTGTTCGGACATGGACACTCTATTCTAGGACCACTGCCTTTACAAGAATTTTAGGGATATCAAACTGTCTCCCTCATACCACTTATATCGAATCCCACTTTCTCACTACATTGGGATAAGTATTACTCAGTTTATTGAATTAAAGTTCACTTCAATATATTATGAATTTAAGTCTTTTTCCATGATTATGATTATAATATTATTACACCATAGTTCTGAATTGATGCACTTGGATACAATATTCAATAAAAATAGATGTTCAACACTAATATCTTAAAATATCCTAGCCTTTGTGAGTCCCCCTTCTTATTTCAAAGATAATTCACCCTTCATAAACCCACAACCTCTCATAAAGCTCCTAACATTCACAAAGATAACAGCCTTCATAAATCTCCAAGCAATCATGAAGCTCCCAGTCTTCAAGAAATACCCTTTTCTAAATATATTTATTGTAAATTAGTTATAAACCATAATTTTCATGAATCTTGAGTTTACAAAGAGTTATATATTTGAAAAAGGATTTTATTTATGAAGCACCTTCCTAAAATTAGATCATTATACCCTTTATCAAAATTTTCTTAGTATCCCAATGATGTGGGTGGATGCCTATTTATAGACTTTCCCATTTGTGAATCTTTTAATATCACCATGACCTTTTCAAAAACCTATAAAATCTTGTTTGTGAAGCTCCTCCTATTTGTAAAGCTCCATTGAAATTATTCTATCCATGAATCTTTTTGTAGTCAGGGTATATTACAATCATCCCATCATGACTCGGCCATTTTTTGTGAATCCTATTTTGTGAACATTTAAACCTCCGTGACACCATATTACTTCACAAATGTCTATATATCCATGAAACACCAATATTCTCAAAACCCATTCCTTTAATATATAAATTAAGTGATAGTTTTGGAAATCTATGTTTCATGAAGCTTACCCTTCCTCCAGATTTTTTGCTCCAAAAATTTAGGAAACACTGTGAAATGAAGCTACATTCAACACTGATGCCTCATAAACTATACGATAACCTTCCTTGAAAACTCCCCAATAAACCCTAATGCGGATTGAAAATAAACATAAAACACACTCCATTTCTATCATTTAAATCCTTAGTTACAACAATAAACATTTATTTTCCAGGGGTTATGCTATGATAAATTGATGAATGTTATTTTATCTTGTGGGACACATATATATGAAATTAATTATATAGTAGTTTTATGTTAGAGCAGGATAAATGGAAATACGGGGATTAATTTTTTAAAAATGGGAAAATAATCCTTATAGGAAAAAAACCTTTTTTAAAATAGAGTATTATCCACACAGTATATGAATATTTTATTAAAATGAATACCAATAATTAGATATAAAGTTGGAATAAAGTGGTAGATCACCAATGAATCTTCTCTTACAATGATCATAAAATCATTGGTAAGTGACATAATACAATAGTAAATAATGAAAGTTCCTTCCTAAGATACTTGAGATACCATAACATCCAAAAATATGTTTCCTTCTAAACAAGTATGTTTTATTTCAACATGATTATCAAAAAATTACTTAAATTATTTAATATGATAAAAACATAGACCAATTAGAAGTGACAAGACCTATTTGAGATCTGTGCGTCAATACAAAATCCAACTCAACCTCCTGAATATGGATGTTATAAATCCTAAAAATGAGAAGGCCACTAAGAAAGCCCTTTTCCCTAGAAATAATAGATGTTAAAGATTTTTAAAAATAACTTTAACACACCTACATAGAACCAAAAGTTCTCTTAACTATCCCACCACCTCTCATGATCCCCATATCATAAGACTCATTAGTTTTTAACTTCCTTCTACATTCAGGACTGTTCTAGCGCACAAAGTGGATGCACTCGATGATTAAAAACAGATGAGGCTCAGACTACCTTTTAATGGATCTAAGAATATAATAAAATTACTTCCACTTAATAACACAAGAAATATATTTTAGCAGGGATATAAATCTAACCTTCAGACTAAGAAAGGAGCTATGACATCGATGATTACTTTCATTATTCTAATCCTCCTAAATAACCCAACATCCCACTACCAAGAGTAGACATTTCATAGTAGAATCAACATCCTCGCTATCACCATGAAACCACTATTAAAAAATTCCTATAGATTATCCAAATGTAGATCATGCCTTAATATACCTATAACACATTGAGATTTTAAAATAAGAATATTGTGTTTGAAAGTGTATACGACATACAACACCAATCTAAAATGACCCACAAGATATATTATTTAAATTCTACCATTATAACCTACCCATTAAATTGGTGGGTATGAATAGGATTAAATAATTTATTAATTATATATATAGATCCTACTCAAATTTTAATGAAAAAATTTTATTCTTCAAAAATACATTTTCTTCAAAAAATAATTTTACTAATTTTTGTGTGTAGATAATATAATTAATTTTTTCAACATTTAGAAAATTAATTTAATAAAATGAAATTCATTTATGGATACAACATATGAATATTAACTTAGGATGAATTTTTGGGTTGTTTCCAAAAAAATTGATTTTTTCAAAGAATAGTGGAGAATACTGTTTTTTTAAAACTATTTTTAAATGCATAATGTATTTACATTTTAGTTAATCAAAATAATATTTAATAATGATGAATTTAAATAGAATTTATAGATTATATATTTTACTTGATGACTTTTAATTCATATAATAATGATCACTAGGGATATTTTTAATGTAAGATCATCTAATACATGAAAAATGTATTCCTTTTAAAACCATATTTTTACAGGTTTTGTGGGTTTATTTTTAAATTAAAAATTTAAACTTTAGTGAATTGAATTTTATAAAATATATTCTATATTTTTAATTATAATAACTAATATTTGGTAATAAGGTTAACTTAATTTATTGTCAAAATAAATACTAAAAATAGTAAACATTTGTTACCACAGTTAAGGGTAAAACAGGTTTAACAGAGGTTAAACTAATGATATAAGGGTTATAATAAATACTAAAAACTTTTATAATTTGTATTTCATGACCATATTTATACCATATCTCTTCTAAGTTATAGAAATTTCTCATTTTAGAGCCATATGGCTATGATTATGACCTTTAAAATAATATAAGTAAAGAAAAGGAAAAACATCACTATCTTACTTTTAAAAATATATTATGTGTTCAAATAGGGGTAAAAAAAGTATGTTAAGTTATAAATTTTAAATTTAATTTTAATTAATTTTTATTTATCATGATAATTTTCTCTAATTTTTAGTGATGAAATAATTACCTTAAATTCTTATGCAATGTCGATGTTGAGAAATAAAGGATTTTAAAAATATTAAAAGATATATAATTTGAAAAAATTATTATATTACATAAATTTCATAGATTAGTATAAAATTTTAGGTAATTTTGAAAGTAATATATTCAAATTACATCCTTGTATTGATTTTTAGCGTCTAATTAAATGAATAGTGTCAAAATTGACAATAAAGATATTTTATAATATATAATGTTTTATTAAATGGTTTAAAATTAATAAAAATATTATATTATAAAAATTCATTAGGAAATATTATAAAATTTAAACCATTGTCCATTTATGTGATGTTTATACTTTTATAGTAACTTTCCTTGGCCCCTAAAGAGTAAAATATTTAATTACCGTGGTTAAGGTTAAAATAGGGTTTTTTAAATTACATGTGAATGTGTTAAAATTAATTTTACACACATATATGTTTATTAATTGATAAATTAGATTTAATATTTAGAATTAATGGGTCCAAATTATCTAATAATTCTCATTTTATTTTTATTCTTAAAGTATAAATTACCTAGGTAAACATACTAGTTACCACGATGAAAATAAAAATGGTAAAAGTAAACTTTGAGGTTAAGGGAATAAAAACTTTCAAACCTATTTATTCTTAGTGTTAGAGGTGTTTCTAAACCTTATATTACATATAATACATTATTTATAAATTTTTGTGGCACATGTATTGAGAGTGACTTCCCATTAATGAATAGTTTTGTGTATTTACAAAAATGTCACCTCTTCTCACTTATAAAAGGGAACCCCTCCCATATACTCTCCATAATTAAAGATCATTTTTTTGTAAAATACTTGAAAATACCCCTTTATTAATATCCTTAACATTTCTATTGAACTTTTTTTGATTAGAAAACCCTCTAAGGATGGATTTTGGGGCAAACCCAAGGATGTTGTCTAAAGAAGAGGTATCATTCTTAACCAAGCATTTTGTTTTATTTCTTCTTCCACCTCCTTAAAATATTATTATACCATAATGATATAATAAAATCATTATATCCCATGTAATTATATGTTATTATCTTGTTGGTATACCCTATATCAATCTTCTCTTCCACAAAATAGGAAATGAAATTGTCATTCGTGTGTACGACAAACTATTGCCTCACGATTCATTGTAATTATTTTTCTATCACCTCCTCTTACATATGGTTTTAATTATGGAATTAACTTAAATATATTATATTCATGAAACATTTATCATTATTAAAAGATAATATATCAATTACTTTATTGTCTTTCCATGCATAGAAAAAAGATAATTTCATTCATGTGTTTGTTTGGAATACTGCCTCCACGAAGTGATCTGATTCATTTATCATCACCACGTTACACAGATGATATATATAAGTATATTTAAAGAAATTATACTGTATTTATGATATGATTATATATTTTTAAAGTTAAAATAATACTTACCATCTTTCCGTAATGATATTTGAAAATTCAAATGTTACTCATGCATATATACGACTTACCATCTCCATGACTGTAATATAGTTAATTTTTCATAATCATACATCATGGTTGGTTTAAAAATTATATTTTATCTATAAAAAAAATAATTATTTAATTATTATTATTCTATAGATGATGAAATAATGACCTCTCTGACCATAGTCAACCAACCGATGTCATTTTGGACATATGAACTAAATATCTTCAAAACATCCAACATAAACTTAATTGATTAAATAATTAAATTAAAAATTATATTAAATAAAAAACAAGGAATAATAAAAATAAAAAAAATTTATTAGGAAATTAAATAATTAACATAAGTTTTTTATTCTGGAAGATAAAGAACTCACGTGACAATTTATAACAGAGGTGAGAAATTTCATCTCAATTTCCTTTCAGTGAGAAATATTTTTATGTTATACCCATAATTTATCTTATATGGTGTAAATAACATCATTTTTACATGTTATATAATGAATCATTTATGTATAATCATATTTCAATTCAAATTATTTCATCCTGTGTGATTTTAATTAAATTTGACCAAGTGGTAAATTTTTTAACTCAATTTTATTTCATTAGGGTATATCACTTCTTTATTGAATATATTATGTGAGGATTGTGTTTTAAATAGATTTTTTTATTTGATTTATATTGAAATGTTTTTTAGATTTATATTTGTTACACATAATCAATTCATTGACTAATTTTTACTTCAATGCTATCGTCATTATACAGGTTATTCATCGAAAATTGTATTATTTGGGAAATATGTTATGTTATTCAACAATATTATTTTATGATGTTTATCTACTTCCCCTTTTATATATTATAAACTAAGTAAATATACATTGATATAATTTAATGTTTTATTTGAAGTTATTTATTTCATGAGGGTTATGATTTGAAATTTACCAAAGTGGTAAGGGTTTATTTCACAATCTAATCATTATTTGGGATTGTTTATGTTTAAGTCTCTGCTAGTGGAATTATATGAACATTATATCTTAATCCAAATTTATTATAATATAATTTTGTTACTTTTTAAAATTATAAGTTTTATTTTAATTTCCATCTTTTAAGTACACAAAAGATCAAAAAAGGTTTCTAAGAAAAATAGAATTTATTTCCTCTTTAGTCAAGAATCATTTTATTCCATGTCTATGTTTTATAAAAAGGTTTTCAAGAATGTTTCTAATATTCCTCTATGATTGTTTAAATTCAATTTTACCAATGATTTTATTTTTTAGTTTTCTTAAAAGGAATATTTATGTCATTTTCTGAATAAGATTCTTATTGACTTTTTACCAAAAATGTGAAAATAATATTTTTTTAATGTACTCTGCATGAATATATTTTTCTGATATTCTGACCACTAAAATATTTTAATCTTCCATTACATGTTTATAAGGTTATTTTCAAATAAAATGTTTTTAATAATATTATATAAATTATTTAATTTCTTAAAAGTGATTTTCAAAGGGAAAAGGGAATTTTCCTCAGGAATATTTTTAAATATCATTTTATGGTGTTTCAATTAATCAATACCAATAACCCTTTACTTACTTATGATTCATTGGGGATGTGTAGTAATGATATTATCATTACTATTTAAAAAAGATGGTTTATGGTCCATTGGGATGGTGATGTGCAACTTTGATACCATTTTCCATATTAATCTTGATATTTTATGATTATTTTTATTGATTGGGGAAATTATTAACATTTCACATGCTAGTTTTTCAATATTAATTTTTACATTGATTATATTTCACTCCTTTCATATGTGTAATTCATTTGACTTAATAATTAATGGTAGGGGCCAACTGTAGCCTCTTGATACATCCTTAGGTCTCATGAGACAAACTAGTTTGGGTATTTGGTTGGGGACCTATCAATTTTTATAAGATGTCTTAGAAAATGGCCTTAAAATTATGTTTATGAATCACAACATTATGAATTCCGTTATTATGAGATTATTTATTGATTCCTATGTGATTATTTTAATAATTATGATATACATGAATAAGTTTCAAGCTCCTATTATTTACCTTGTATCTAGTTCCAATGTAATTAAGTGATCACTGACTCTGGGATATGAGAGTTAGGGTATTTACAAGACTAATCAACACATTCTACATGAATACTACCCCATATATTTCAACAGATAGATGTGAGATAGTTTCAGGTTTGGAAGAAACATAATAAATATATCTTGAGGATAACTGGGTGCCCTTATTTTCACCTCTCTTTCATTTTAAACAACATGATTATCGATACAAAAAAACTAAAAATAATACTTGATAGGAATAAATTTAAAACAAAGTATATTTTTTAAGAAACCACACTCTGATGCACATGCAATATTATTCAGAGGTCTTCCACCTTCAAGGAACTGAACACAAAAGAAAAAAAGACACACCAATCCTCCTCCTTGGAAAAATGAATCTCATCATAGTAATATTTTTTATCAGTGTTGAGAATGACATAAATAGACCATAGGAAAACACTAGATTCTTAGAAGTATAATTCTATAATAGGAAATCTAAGAAAGAAAAGAGGATTCCAAGACCAATTATATCTCTAAAACTAACCTCACCCTCTTTAAAATCCATCTCATCTGATTATAATGAATCGGGAATTGAACTTGAATTTCCCACCAATGCTCTAAATTATTCCCATGAGTTTTAGAGAAGGTAGAAAAAATGTATTAATATTTATCCCATATGACTCTGGACCATTGAAAATGACCTTCCATGATCTACCATTAAATCTTATCCTAAAGATATAATAAGGTTTCCTCCACATTCCTCAGATTGATTTCCCCTCTCCTAAATGGGTTTGAAAAACTACCCCAACATCCCCATTGGTATGACCCTTTATTATAATAATACTATAATAAATTATTAAAAACACTTTCTATATATCTAATAACCATTTTTGGAGCCTGAATCACTTACATAACATGTACAAGAATCGAGCAGAGAACATTGTTTACCATGGTAATCCTACCATCAAAGTATAAAATCATACTCTTCTAGTTGTCAATATGGTTAGTGATATGCTTCAAAATTATGGATCCTAGTTCTACCTAGAGTAATGGGGGAACCCAGATAATGTATTTTAAAGTTCATGTAAACCATTGCTAGCCACTCGTCAATATTTTTCACTCTCATATTAAAAATATCCTTTGAAAGATAAACATTACTCTTGGCTTTATTGATCCTTTCACCACTCCATTTTCTATATTATTCCATAATATTCTGGAACCACTAAATTTATATCAAAGATATTTTGAATAATAATTACATATAATTAGAAAAAATGAGTTGATATGATCCAGAGAAACCCAAATTACTTCTAAATGAAAAAATATTATCCTATTCATGAGATGAATTGAGTTTACTACATAACACATATAAATCCATAATAAAAATAGAAGGTGAGATATTATTTCCTTAGAAAATTCCTCACATAGATTTTAAGAAGATAAATTTATAACCATGGATAGAAATAGAAAAAAATAACTCCTCATAAAAATCATAGAATCTCATAGATCTGATAAGAAAATTTCATACAACCCTTTCATATACTTTACCCATGTGAACCTTAACCATAATGTTAGATCCAATTGTCTTCCTGGAAATCTCTTGAACTATTTATTTATCTACATGTACAACCCCTTGAATGCTTATACTCTTAATTAATCCATGTTGTTCCTCAGAAATAAGTTTGGAGATCGTAAGATAAAGACTATTATTAATTATACTAGTCAATACCTTAAGGGAAAATTGTAGAGAGAAATATGTTAGTAATTCCAAAAATAAATTTGGCATTCACTTTCAGAATAAGATAAATGGTCATACCATAATCCATTTTAGAAAGAGACCCCCCACCCAAAGAAATTTTGAAAAAATTATATGAGCTTATCTTTGATAATGTCTCATAATAAAGTGTACAAAGCCCATAAAAATGCATCTAGCTTGGTTTAACTTCTCAGATTTATGTTAAATGCAGCCTCTTTAATTTCACCTTCCCCTCAAACCCCAATCAATTAGGAATTATTAATTTCCACAACTATCATGGGAAAATTATTAAAGAATACCACTCCATCATTATCCCTTAGGTATCCCCCTTTTTTTTATCACAATCCAAGAAAGTCAACAGATTTTGGGAATTGGAAAGGAACTATATACTAAATTCGTCCAAATTATTATAGTATGAATTGTAATAAAGATTTAAGTACCAGTTCAAAATATACTCTATTTTATACATGCATGAAATAGAACAATATTTTTATCTCATTCTATTTTCCAAATGGACCGTGATCTCTCCAACACATCCCTTTAATCCTCTAATAATTTACCTGAAAGCTTAACCTATTTAGTAATGAGTAGAGAAAAATATTCATCATCTCATTGGTACTAAAGGATGAGATTGATCTGGTAAGTTTCATTTTGGAGATCTCCAACACCCACATGAATAATCAGTAATATTTTATTCTAGATAATAAGGTCATACTTTAGCCACCAAATCTTGTTGTGTAAAAGAACCCATGTATGTCCATGCATGTTATTATTCAATGTCTTGTTAATAGATTGGAGAAATCTATCAACCTAGATCCATTTGTTCACAAAGTGAAACCAAATAATTCTCTTATTAATATCACTCAACTAAATAAATATTGATCATGGTCTAAAAGAACTTATGGAAAATGAGAAACCAGGGTATCTTGAAAAATTGACATTCCTTGAATGTTTGTGAAACACCGATCGAAATGACTCTATATATTGTTGTATCCATAACTTATTGTTACACCAAAAAAAATTATCCCCAGTAAAAACAATATGCAATAGATTATTGGTGGATATAAATTATTTTAATTATTTAATGAGTTTCCTAAAACATATCCCCCTCTATTTTTTGAGTTATCCATAATAGTATTCGAACACCAATGAAGAACCAAATTTAAGCTCCTAGTTTGAATCATTATAGCCTCTGACATATAAATTCCCTCACCCAGGGTCACAGTTTAAATATAAAAAATAGATAAATAAGGAGGAATTATCAACACTAAACTTTATAGTGATATTCAACGATAATTAATCCACCATGTCTTGTGAAATAAATCAATTTGTGATGATCCAAATTTGGGTGTTAATAGGGTTATCATGAAACATAATACAACCACTGATATTTCTCCTAATATTTTGGAGGGAATCGACCTTATTTTTTGTTTCTATAATAACAACTGAGGAGAAATAGTTAGAGTAAAAACTATTGGAAATGAGATGACATTTCACTTGAGGACTGATGCCTCGATTGTTTCACATAATGAATGGGATCATTAATAAGGATTGGAAGAGAATGATCATTCTGAGATGCAGAGAAACATAATGTAAGCCTACTTTATAAGAGAAGAAGCTCTAGATTTATACATGGTAACCATACCCCTCGAAGAAGAATATGGATCCTTTAAACAACATACCATTGTAATAAAAGATCTATGATCCAAGAGTTCCTAAACTTTATCTGAAATAACCTAAAAGGATTTGGAAGAAAAAATTCCACTAGCACCCACCTTTGGAAGCTGAGATGAATGATCCTCCACACTGACATCAAAATTACCATAAATAATATCCCCTCTTAGAACACTATCCAAATAATAGGAGAGTTTATCACCAAAATATAATTTTTTCCCCTATCAACTAACAAGACAAAAGAATTTTATTCTAAAGAAACAACCAGATCCCCAAGAAAATGACCACATGCCAACTCAAGCTCAACTAGGGGGCTAGCTACATCTATAGGAAACACCTCAAACCCATCCCCCCTGACCAGAGCTGTAATGACCCAAAATTTCATTAATGGAAATTAATCTTGATCTAATTAAATGTCTCATTATGTAAAATGTTTATATAAAACGTGATATTCATTGGTTTTATGTTTTTTTTATTTTAAAATACCATTAAGAATTGTTACCATTGATAATATAACCATTAAATAGTGATAACATGATTAGTATAAATATAGGGCTTTAACAAATCCAATTTACTCAGACAAAGGAAGCGATGACCTCATCCAGCAGACTTGTGCCATACGAAGCACATTTGTCAGACCTTATAAAGGAGGTGGCATCATTGGGCTTTGCACTTGACCAAGCCCAAGCAGATCTTCAACATGTTAAGCTCAAACAGAATCACCTATGAGAGAAGTGGAAGTTGATAAAGATTACCACCCGAGCAATGTTATCCAAGCCACCCCAAGAGTATGTCACCATCGCAAACCTTACCCTTCAGTCTTATGTGGGTGTTATAAGGGTTAATGTAAAAAGACCTTAGTACTATGAATATGTGCACTATTTTTTATATAATAATTAATATAAATTCATTTTATTATTGTTACTTAGTAAATAGTTTTTAGAGTGCAAATAGTTTTTTTAGTTAATATTAAACTAAGAAATATATTTTAATGAATTAATGGATTTTTGAATTAAATAATATTTTAATAATATTTTATTATTATTATTAAATTAATTTTTATAAATGATCGTATAATTTTATGAATGCAATTGTAATTTTTTATTAAGGTTTGAATGTCGTTTTTGTCAAAACCCGTGAATTTTCGATAAATGGAGGTTTTTATTTTCAAAGTAAAAATTCACATATTTAGAAAATTATTTGGATAAAAATAATATTATTTTTGGAATCAGGATGTCGAAATTATCCAATGGTGAATTTTTCATAATTTTTTGAGAGAGTCGAATTTTTGGGTAAAAAATAAATACCGTTTATATATATAATGTGTTTTATAACATCATAATGACCCAATGATGATGTAATAAAATTATATAAACATTATGTTCGGCCAATATATGTTTTATCATTAAAATAATTCTATTTTAGATTTGTTTTATTTATTTTACAAAGCTTTAGTGGACCCTTAAAGACTTATAAAACATTTTGTATTTTTAAATTGTTTTCCTTGAGTGTGTGACTCACCTCCACATAATCCACCGTATTATTTAAATAAGTTAGGCCATTGGACTTGTAAAATATTTTTTCAAATCCCCATTGGAAAAAAACCATGGGCTGGTTTGTGGTATTTATTATTTTAATTTGAGGTGTCCCAAACCTAAATATTAAATAATTCCTTCTCCTTTCCTATATAAACCCACCCAAGCTCCCACTTCCTCTTCACGCAAAGCCTTTAGAGTTTATAAAACCTCTTACCCATCCCTCTAGAATCCTCCCAATCTACCCCAATCTCCCAAGAAGCCTCTCTCAATCCTCTCCCAAGCCTTTGTGATCACACTTCCAAGTAAGGGATTCCTTCTTTCATCTTTTTATCCAAGTTTCTTAATATTGTTATGACCTTTTATTTTCAATTATAAATGTTGGGGTATGATTTCTTACCTCACCTATACTGTCCTATTTATGTTTTAATTATGAGATACCCATTTATATCTCATTGGTGCCTCACATGTACCCCCGTTACCATGCCGGAATTCTGTAAGGAATTTCTCTCTCCTCATTTAATTCAAGCAATTATTTTGTATTAATTATATAAATTACATTACATTTGTTGGAAAATGTATCTATATGAACCACTTACTGAAAATTTCATGTACATATGATGAGACACACATTTCTCTCTAATCAAACATTTTTATGAATTCTTATGTCACACCGTTATGCTTTCGAAATTGCACCGCGTTTTTCCAAGCCAAGATCAACGTGTAGTGAATACCATACCCATGTCTCTATCAACGGTATTCAACTTTAGGAACGTATACATATTTAATGGTACTTCTATGTGTGTATTCCATATTTCTTAATCATGGAATAACTTATGGTGTTGAATGATTCTATTTTATATGATCCATGTGGCACACTTATGCATGAAATGAAATGTTTTTAGTAGGGTGCGCCCTAATAGCACTCCAATGCAACGGGTAAAGTATAGTATCATGATAAATCATGTTCAATGAGTGTAGACTAATGATAATTCAAGTGAAATAATGGTTTACTCATTCTTTATGTCCAATGAGGGTTTACTCATGCTCTATGTGCAATGAGCCTTGGCTCATTCTAATTCCATGTTAAGTGTTTTTTCCACATCTCCTTGTTATGATTATTGAAATGTTCCTATTGTGGGGTGTGTAAAAAACAAATATAACCTAAGTCAAAATGTATTATAGTGGTTACCTAGGTTTTCTCCAAATAGGAGTTCTCAACAATATTGTTTGTTACTTAAAATAAGAGAAAGAAGTGAGGTTGTTTTTTTGGAAATTGATTGATTTTTGAAAAGGAAAGAAAGAAAAATAACAAAGGAAATAAATTTAAGAAAAGTATTGAGAAAAATCAATAAAAAAGTGATTGAAAATATTATATGAGAAGTGTGATTAGGTCAGGGTTGGTATTCCGGTTGTAATTTTATAATAGTTCCAATTTATCCAATTCTCTTATGCTAAATCGATAAAAGTGAGATTCCTCAATCGATTCATCTCACTCCTTTGGTCAAATAGTTATGGTAAGAATAAACTTTAACAAAATCTTATCTTGGTCTAAAATCATTCCAATATTTGATAGAGTTTTATCTAATACCCTCAATTATCTTAGGCAATTCCCAATCGGGCCTTGTTTATCCCAAACAATCAAGAATTTGAACTACCCCTCACACGTACTGATGATCGCTGAGTAATTCACCATTAAGACCTGATCTATTCTATTGTATATAAACCAGAACCTAGTGGAGTGAGAAATTTATCATTTACCAAAGCAATATAAAAAAATAATCTAAAATCAAAATACAATCGTACATGATAATAAAAACCGTTACATGAAATTAATACCGATTTATCAGAAGAGAGAAAAGGATATTAAAACATGTAGTGCATGAAATCAAGAGTTACAAAATGGAAACCTTTATCTTACCTAATCACTCATAATATCTACCCCACCATGTTAAGGGTAAATGAGTTGAAGGGGGAATAAGAAGTCATTACAAAGCTAAGAAGAACAAAATAAAGAAAAGCAAGAACATAAATTATGATCCTCCATAATCTATCCCCCAGAAGTTTTCTTATGTTCTGACCACCAGCATTCTGAACCAAGCCAATATAACTTCTTATAAGATGTAGTAAATTGGGTTTTATATTGATCCTAAAAATATCAAAGCATTTGGATAGGTGTAAATGAAGATGTCTTGATTAGTTAATTTAACTTATCCTCGCCGCCAAACACTGTTTCACCTACTCCACTTGGACGCACCCAAAGGATTCCTTAAGAAGCTCCATAATTTATGAAATTTAATTTTAACCGTGATTTGGAAGTACTCTAGAGACACCAGCAATAATCAGCTTATTTTAATGTCGGTTGAATGAGATATTCCATATTTAAGGCAGTGGGGTCCATTATGCCATCTAAACTGATTTCTCCATTTGATTTATTTTTCTGTAACATTGGGTTTCGAATTGGGTTTTGGTCAAGAAGAAAATATTTACGCCTAAGAGCATATGAAACCTATAAAAAATATTATCTTAAATTTGACCAATATTATAAACGTTATTCCCAAAAAACTGAAGCTACCAAAAACTGTCAATTTTACAAAATTACCTCTTTTCACATTTAAGCCCGAAATACACCAAAAACACATAAATGATGCAAATACACTCAAATTGAATAATTGAGTGGGATTAAATCATTTAAAAATATATTAATAATAATGAAAATATTAAATCTATCAATTCCCCCACACTTATAAGTTGGACTCCTGGACAAGTCAGAATCAAAATAAAATCAAAGAAAATTCAAAATACATATCCATGAGATCCACCAATTTGACAACAAGAAACAAAATATATCATGCCTCATAAAAAACTATTATTTCAAGTTCTTAATTTCAGATTACTAAATATATTTCCTTTTCATTTCTCCTCCCATGCACAAAAAACACTTACCAATCTTTTATTATCTCTCATCACAAAAATTTCAATTTTTTAGCAATGTATTTCTCATCCAAACTCATACAGGGGTCACCAGAGGCTTGAAAAATTCCTATATCTACACCCGATGTGAGTAAAAGACATATGTTTATCAGGAGGAATTTTCAATTTTATTCTGTGAATTTAGGTTGGTAGGATTTAGATGTTAAAATTTTGAGGCTGAATCAAGAGGGTTTGGCTCTTTTTGAAGCAAAATTGCATTACTCTAATTTTCACACAAGTATGGTCTCCTCTTCACTCCCCTTAGTAGAAAATCAGCTCCTTCATCATGGAATATCAGGGAATGTTCACATATTTCATCATTTAAGTATCAAACATTTTAATCTTATCTAATATAATATTTCTTTAAAGCTCCAGAAAAGGAACAACTTTCTTTCTTCATTAGAAGCTCCAGACAGGCACAACTTCTCTCATCATGAAAGCTCCAGAAAAGGCACAACTTTAAGAAGAATGATTTTTTTGCAATAATAACATCTATCTAACATTTCATTTTCACCCAATGTATCCCCAAATAAGGTAGTATAATACAAGACATCGTGCCCACACTTAAGTTTAACTAGAACATGAAATTTTACTTCAATATAAGGTTAGATAGAGAAAATTGGATTGTAATGTGGCTATCCTAACAGGGTGTTCATGGATTACAAAGACTAAAAGGATAAAATGTTAAATGTAGGACATTATAAAAAGGATTTTATTAAAAATGGGGCTTTAAAACCAAAGAAATGCCTCAATCATTTAAAACATAGGTACCTCAAACCCTCGGGTTTTGACATAAATAAATCAAATTCTGGTTAAATAAAGCATGATTGGTTCTCTCAATAAGTGAGGTGAATGTAAAGAATATGATAACAATAGGTTTAGAAGCCTCATAGTAATGTGATTTTAAATATAAAGATAGTGATATGTGAAATGGGATTCAAAAGTCAGAGTAATTTTAATGAAATTCCCAAAGAATTGAACTTGAAACAAAGTCATTTCCATCATTTATTTAAGCTCAGTTTCATGGAATAAATTATTTCTCCCATGGAAATGGTTTTCAAAAATTTCAAAGATAATCATTTCAGCTCAAAAGTTAAAAAAAAAATTAAAAATAAACACAGAAAATTTAAAACACACACATTTTAACAAATAAATAAACTAAAATACAAAGGTTCCCTCACCCACACCTAAATGATGCCATGTGTGAAATGAATTAAAATGGATGTAATATGTAAGAGTATTTGAAATGGAATCATATAAATCAAGAAAATTTAAATTATATGTATGACCTGATGGAGTTTATTGATAAATAGTTTGGAGGAGTGTGATCTCCTCTATTAGATCTGATGTCATGGTCCCAAGGAATTTCTTCAGCCTATGCCCATTTATAGTGAATGGATCCTTCTCTCCATCCTTCACAATCTAAATAAAAATAAAAGGATATAAATGAGTAAATACAAATAGACCTTCCCATATGGAATGAAGTTTACCTGGCATCAGATTGATTCTTGAATTGAATAACAACACTTTGTCACCCGTATGGATGTCTTTTGGTTGGATAAGTTTGTCATGAGCCAATCTTGTTCTATATTTGTAAATAATGGAATTTTTAAAAGCTTCTCTTATAATTTCTTCTAGATCCTGTAACTTAAATATTCTCTCTTTTCCAGCACTTTCAAGATCTAGATTCATCTTTATCACAACCCAGTATGCCTTGTGTTCCAATTCCACTGGTAGGTTACAACTTTTCCCATAAATCAACCTATATGGGATCATTCCAATTGGGGTTTTGTAGGATGTCCTGTAATACCATAATGTGTCTCCAAATCTTTGGTTCCAATCCTTACTATTTTGATTAACTGTCTTTTCCAAAATTCCTTTGATTTCCTTATTGGACACTTCAGCTTGCCCATTAGTCTGTGGAAGATAGGGAGTTGATGTTTTATGATGCACCCCATAATTTTTCAACAAAGCCTCTATTATCCTATTGAAAAAGTGAGTCCCTTGATCACTAATGATGGATCTAGGAACTCCAAATCCACAAAATATGTTATCCATGAAAAATCACAAACAACTTTAGCATTGTCAGCCCTGGTGGATTTTTCTTCCATCTATTTGGAAACATAATCAACAGCAAGTAGAATATAATAATTTACAAATGACATTGGTAAAGGGCCTATAAAATATATCCATCAAACTTCAAAAATTTCACAAAAATTAAGTTTATTTGGGGGAATTTATTGTCTCTTTGAAATATTTCCTGTAAGCTGACATTTTTCACACCATTTTCAAAATTCCTGAAAATCTTTGAAAAGTGTTGGCCAATAAAGTTTAGATTCTAAAACCTTACTTTCTATCCTCTGAGGTCCAAAGTGGCCTCCACAAGCTAATGTGTGACAAAACTTAAAGACTAATTCAATTTCATTTTTAGGAAAACATATTCTGATCATTTGGACATTTCAAATCTTCAAAAGAAATGGATCATCTGAGATGTAATATCTAGATTCAGCTTTCAATTTGTGAATTTGGTGAGAATTTAAATGAGATGGGACCTAAGATGTTACCAAAAAATTGACCATTTTAGAATACCAAGTTACTTCTCCTTCAATCATGTATGACTGCTCTCCTAGAAGGTGATCATTTAGTGGTTTAGTGTCTAGAATTTCTACTTCAGCAGTGTTGGGTTGTCTACTTAAGTGATCAGACACTTGGTTCTCATATCCCTTCTTATATTTTCTTTTTATGTTGAAATCCTATAGTAATTGCATCCATATCACAAGCCTTGGTTTTGCTTCAACCTTATTCATAAAGTACCTAAGAGCTGCATGATCAGAAAATACAATGACTTTAGTTCCAAATAGATATGATATAAATCTTTCTAAAGCAAAAAAAACTGTTAAAAACTCTTTTTCTTTTATTGTTTAGTTGAATTGGGCCACATATAAGGTTTTTGAGGCATATAAAATGACTTTTGGCATGCCCTAAATTCTCTGAGAAAGGACTGCTCCAACTGCTTGGTTTGAAGCATCACAAAGTATCTCGAATGGTTCTTCCCAATTGGGTGGTTGCATTACTAGTGGCGTAATCAATCTCATTTTCAACTCATAAAAGGATTCCCTAAATGAAACATTAAAATCAAAATCAGAATCTTTAAAAAGTTATCTAGAGAGAGGGAGAGAAATCTTACTGAAATCTTTGATAAAACTCTTGTAAAATCCAGCATGTCCTAAAAATGATCTAACATGTTTGAAAAAAGTTGGGTAAGGAAAAGAATTTATCACTTTAATTTTTGATTTATCAACTTCAACGAATTTCTATGAAATGACATTCCTAAGGACAATTCCTCTCTCAACCATAAAATGACACTTTTCAAAATTCAAAACAAGGTTCTTTTCAATGCAAGATTTCAAAACTTTTTCCATATTTTTCAAACAATGGTTAAAATAATTTCCAAAAAACTGTGAAATCATCCAAGAAAACCTCCAAGAAATCTTCAATGTGATTATAAAATATACTTACCATACACCTTTGAAATATACCTAAAGCATTACACAATACAAATGGCATCTTTTTTTATGAAAACTTCCAAAAATACATGTAAAGGTAGTCTTCTCTTGATCCTCGGGAATAATGGGTACCTAAAAATAACCTAAAAATGCATCCAAAAAGTAATAATGAGTTATATATGCCAATCTATCTAGAATCTGGTCAATGAAAGGGATAAGAAAATGATCTTTTAGAGTGACCTGATTCAACTTCCTAAAATCTATGCATACTCTCCAGCTATTCTGAATTCTCATAGGTATTAATTCATTTTTTCATTCCTCACAATGGTTAGGCCAATTTTCTTTAGGAATACATGGATGAGTCTAACCCATTGTGAATCTGATATGGGATAGATGATCCCAGCTTCTAAAAACTTCTCAATCTCTTTTTTCACAACTTCCATTAGGGTGGGGTTCAGCCTCCTTTGGGGTTGTCTGACAGGTTGGGAATCTACCTCGACAAAAATTCTATGTGAGCAAATTTTTGGGTTTATTCCATGGATATCACCTAAGATCAACCATATTACTTTTACATTCTCTCTCAGAAGCTCAATCAATAATTTTTCTTTGGTTTCAGATAGATTATTATCAATTATTAATGGTAAACTATCTCCCTCCACAAGGTAAACATATTTTAACTCAATGGGAAGTGTTTTTAATTCTAGATCAAGGGGATTCTCAAGGGATGAAACTAAATTTAGGTTCCACACTTACAATGGTTTGATATGATGCACACAAGAAATCATATCATCTTCATCATCATTTAACAAATTATCAAAGAAATATGATTATACCTCTTCTTCCCACAAAAAATCAAAATCTCCAGTGCTTTGGGAATCCATATGTTCAGTGATATTTTTAATATAAAAATTATCTCACAATGATAATAATTTATGAAACATACCTGATTCTTCAATCGGTTATGTACCATCTTCATGTGAGAGTGCGAAGAGTGAATGATCATCTGATGGGTGCTTCATAGATTCAAAAATATTGAAGTGGATAGTGCTATCTCCAAAATCCATGGTTAGTGTCCCTTCATAGACATTGATGATGGTTTTGGGTGTCTTCAAGAAAGGTCTTCGCAAAATGATGGGTGAGTGTGATGGGATCCTATCATATTCCATATTTAATACATAGAAGTTAGTAGGGAATAAAAGATCTTTGAATTTTACTAGGACATCCTCCAGGACTCCTTCTTGGAAAACTATTGATCTATTTGCAAGGTGGACCACCACTCTTGTGGGATTCAAGTCTACCACTTACATAGAAGTATATAATGAGTAAATAAATACATTAATTGATGCACCTAAATCTCACAAAGCATTAGAGAAATTTAATGAACCAATGGTGTATATAATATAAAACATCCTTCGATCTTGACATTTGGTTGGTAATTGTGGAGTGATAATGACTAATACACTTCTTCCCAAATTTATCCTATAATTCCCTTGAAGTATCCTCTTCTTGTTGCAAATATCCTTCAAAAATTTATCATACTTTGGAATTTATTTGAGTGCTTCAAGCAGAGGTATGTTGATTTCCACTTTCTGGAAGGTGTCCAGAATTTCTTTTTATAGTGCTTCTTCTTACAACATCTTTGATTCAATCATCCTTGATGGAAATTGTGGGGGTATATATTTATTCTCCATTTGTTTCCTTTTAAATGTTGTTTCTTGTTTCTTCATCCTTTTCCTATCCTTCTTGTCCTCCTCTCTCTTATATTCTTCCCGATCCATTTTCATATAATTTTCATCATTTCCAACTTCATTCTCTCCCAGATCAGGTATTCTTGTTTCAAGTTCAATGATGGATAGTGGTGGGAGTTATTTTCCACTTATGTAGTTATAATAATAAAATTCTATTTTGGGTTTGGTATTGTTTGGTAGGGTATTTTACCTAGATATTTGGTCAAAAAGTCCATGAGAATTTCAAAATTTTTGGACAAATCTTTAACAGTGTCCTTCAACCCCTCAAACTCAGATTCCTGTTGTTGGTTTTGAATTGAAGGTTGTGCACTGGTGGATGGATTCTCATAGGGTATTTGGAAATTGGATGGTTTTTGTTAAGAAGGATGATTATAAGAATGATTTTGTTGAAATGGTTGTGGGTTCTCGAATTTATTCAGTAATGGTGGTTGGTTTTAAAACTAGTTTTCATATGGGGGTCTACCTTGATTCTGCTGATTTAAAAACCCATATTGGACTTGGTTAGGATCTCTCCATCCTTTATTTTGTTGGAAATATCTTGGTTGAAAGGTTACCTCACATGTTTCCATTCCCTGTATTTCATAACATTGGTCAGTAAAATGATTAGGTGATGAGCATAAACCACATACCTTAGTTGGTGTTTGTTGGTCACTAACTTGCTTCAAATCTATATGCCTCAACATACTAGTTAGCTCTTCAATCTTAGTTTCTAGTAAGGGTGATGGATGAGAAGTGTGTACCTCATTAATGCCTCTTGTTCCAATACCTCTAGTTTCAAACTACTGTGTGTTCTGGGAAATCTTCTCAATCAATCCATTGGCTTCTTCTGGTGACTTTTCAATCAATTCACCTCCAGATGATGCATCAAGAAGGTTTCTGTCATTTTCTAGTAGTCCCTGATAGAATAATACAATAATTTTATGTTCCTCAATGTCTTGATGCATACATCGGGTACATAGATTCTTAAATCTTTCCCAGTATTCGTAAAGGGATTCTCCAGATGATTGTTGTATGGTGTAGATTTCCTTCCGAATGGCTGGGATTCTAGAGGTGGGGAAAAATATTTTCATAAAAAATCTTACCAGGTTATTCCAGTCATTTATATCTTCTGATTGTAGGCCGCACAACCATTCTTTAGCAGCTCTATCCAATGAAAACAGAAATGCCTTCCACTTTACCTGCTCCCCAGTAACTCCACAGGGTCTGAAAGTTGATCAAACATGTGTGAACTCTTTAATGTGTTTGTTTGGATCTTCACCTGCGAAACCATAAAACATTGGAAGAAAAGTAATCATGTTAGGTTTCATTTCAAAATCATTTTTTAACACTGGCATGGGAAGTTGATTGTTTTGATTAAGGAATTGTGGGGCACAGAGGTCTCTAAGTGTTTGGTTTTGATTTTTTTCCATGATGACAGGCTTAGAGTGAACACTTGAAGTTTTAATTGACTCTAAAAGAGATATTTCCCCAAATTCAGATTGAAAATTCAGATTTCTAATTCTATTCAATGGATTTATTTCAATTTTAGGATCTATAGGGAATGTGTTAGGGTTTGTACATCTAGTCATGCAATATAAGAAAAAACAATGTCACCACTACCTCCCCAGCAACAGTGCCAAATTTTGACATGTTCCTATAGTGGGGTGTGGAAAAAACAAATATAAACTAAGGTAAAATGTATTATAGTGGTTACCTAGGTTTTCTCTCGATAGGAGTGCTCAATAATATTGTTTTTCACTTAAAATAAGAGAAAGAAGTGTGGTAGTTTTTTGGAAATTGGTTGATTTTTGAAAAGAAAAGAAAGAAACAAAATAACGGAAAGAAATCTAAGAAAATTATTTAGACAAATCAATAAAAAAATTTATTGAAACTATTATATGAGAAGTGTGATTAGGTCAGGGTCGGTTCTCCAATTGAAATTCTATCATAGTTCCAATTTATCCAATTCTCTTCTGCTAAATCGATAAAAGTGAGATTCCTCAATCGATTCATCTCACTCCTTTGGTCAAATAGTTATGGTAAGAATAAACTTTAACAAAATCTTATCTTGGTCTACTATTCATCCAATATGTGATAGAGTTTTAGCTAATACCCCTAATTAGCTTAGGCAATTCCCAATCTGGCCTTGCTTATCCCAAACAATCAAGAATATGAACTACCCCTCTCACACGTACTGACGATCGCTGAGTACTTCACCACTAAGCCCTGATCTATTAAATTGTATATAAACTAGAACCTAGTGTAGGGATAAATTGATCATTGAACAAAGAAATAGAAACAACATAATCTAAAATTAAAATACAATCGTACATGATAATAAAAACCATTACATGAAATTGAAACCGATTTTTCAGAAGAGAGAAAAGGATATTAAAACATGTAGTGCATGAACTCAAGAGTTAAAAAATGGAAAACTTTCCTTTCCACAATCACTCAGAAGATCTACCCCACCATGTTATGGGTAACCAAGTTGAAGGGGGAAGAATAATTCATTTCAAAGCTAAGAACAACAAAAGAAAGAAAAGCAAGAGCAGAAATTGTGATCCTCCAAAATCTATCCTCTAGAAGTTTTCCTATGTTCTGACCACCAGCTGTCCGAACCAAGACAAGATCCCTTATTATAAGATTTATTAAATTAGGTTTTTTATAGATCCTCAACATATCAAAGCATTTGGACAGTTGAAAAGGAATATATGGCTATATTAGTGAGTTTATCTTATTCTGACCGCCAAACAATGTTTCACCTACTCCAATTGGACGCACCCAAAGGATGCCTTAATGAGCTCCATAATTTATGAAATTTAATGCCAACCATATTTTGGAAGTCCTATGTCGAAGAAAACTATAATAAGATCATTTTATGGTCGGTTGAATGAGATATTATATATTTAATACAATGGGGTCTATTCTGCCAGCCAAACTAATTTCTCCATTTGATTGGTTTTTCTGTAACATTGGGTTTCGAATTGGGTCTTGGTCCAGAAGAAAAACATGAATCCCATGATCATATAAAGCCTAAAAAAATATTTACTTCAATTAGACCAGTATTATAAAAGTTATTCCCAAACAACAAAAGCTACAAAAAACTGTCAGTTTTAGAGAATTACCTCATTTTCACATTTATGCCCAAAATACACCAAAAACACATAAATGATGAAAATACACTCCAATTGAATAATTGAGAGGGATTTAATCATTGAAAAACATATTAATAATAATGAAAATATTAACTCTATCAATTATCATGCTTTATCACACCTTTATGTTTCTCTAGTGCTCTATTGATATGCCTATTGTCTAACACATACTGTATTCCTCATGTTATTCCCTATTTATTCTCTTGATGGGATCTATAGATCACCCTTTTCTTATGAATTTCTTTAGGTTATCCTATGAAATGCTAAGTACAAGAAAATTTAGGGGTCATGTAAAGGAAGTTTTCAATAAAGATGTTGTATTTCATGTTTTAAATTGTTATGTAATGGTCATAATCCCCAAAGACACTAAATATCTCGATATTCTATGTTGTATCAAGTGAAGTTTATTTAATAAATCTTGTTTCAGTGTGTAATAAATATCTGGGTTCTTATAATTGGTATTAGAAGATAGGTTTAGTTATTTTTGGGATTAGGATTAGAAAACCCTCATAAAGCCTTAAAGACAAGACTAAGTATAATAAAACTATCTCTAAGTTTTGGTGAGTATTGAGTAAGTGGTTTATTTAGAAAATTCACCCCTGTCTGGATACGATTAGGTAGAGGCGGATCTGGAACAGATGTACCTAGGGGTAAAAACTCTAATAAGGAGTTTTGGGCTAGACCTGGGGTATCCTGGTACACAACAACGAGCCTTTATTCACTCTTTGTTATGACACTCTTATGTGATATGATTTGGTAAATTCACAAGCATAGTATGAACCCATATTAAGGGAATTAAAAAAATACCCTAAGAATATATGTTGGAAAGTAGATCATGAATTGCAAAGATTGAGGCATACGGATTCTTAAGTTAAGGAAATAAAAGTTATTTATAATTCATTATTTTTTCCCTTGGATTACCCTATATGTGTTACCCAAAATGTTCCTTTTATTCTAGCCAATGGCCGGTAATAGGAGGACCCAGGCTAACAAGCGATGTGAAGATCAATGTGATGACTGTGATAATGAGATTCCCAATCCGATGGGAGTGGGAATCATGAACTTTGTCACACTTCTCTCTCAGTTAACTCAAGATTTGAATAGAAACATGGGTCAAGAGGAATGTTCAAACCCCCTTAGAGAAAACAATTCGCTATCGAGAGCTTCACGAGACAAAGGACTCCTACTTTTAATGGATCATCTGACCCCTCAATCACCAAACAATGGATCATCTCTATTGAAAAGATCTTCTCCACCCTTTAATGTTCTGAATAAGAGAAGGTTATCATAGCTGCTTATCGTATCGAGGGTAAAGCTGATCAGTGGTGGACATTCATAAAAAATACGAAGACTGAGGAGGAGATCAAGGCGTTGGAATGAAAGGATTTCCAGAAGATGTTTTTCGATAAATATTTTCCATGCACCCTTTAACTTAAGATAGAAAGGGACTTCCTTTCCCTCAAAAAAAAGATGACGAATCTGTCAGAACCTACAAGGAAAACATCACAAGACTTGCACGATATGCCTCCAGCTTTGTTATCACCCCTGAATGCAAGGTTGACCGCTTCTTTGGTGGAATGAATCCTAGCTTGCGGAAAGCGCTGGCGATCTGTGACTTCGACAGCTATGAGGAAATTGTCTAATGTTCCCTCAAGGAAAAAATGGAGATCATAGAATCTTAGGGGTATCATGGGGATAATAAGCGCAAGGTGGACATGAATGATGGTGGTACGATGGATAAATCCAATGGTGCTAAGAATATCCAGCACCCCACTTTCCAAAGGTGTGGAAAAAAGAACCCTAGAAATTGCCTGAAGGGGACAAGGAAATGATTTAGGTATGAAATAGAATGGAACCTAGCTATTAACTGTCAGCAAGAAAAATCCACGACTATGACAGATGAGAAAAATGCACCACTCTAACCTCAATGCATTGTTCATTGTTTAAACTACAATGAATCGGGTCACTTTGCAAATTAGTGCCCTAAGACAAGGGTTTTCAGAGGAAACCAACAACCTCCAAGGCAGCAAGGGAGAGATTTTTCCATCACTACCACCAAAGTGAACCTCAACAATGAAGTGATGACAGTTACGCTTGTTATTTATTCAAGAATAGCAAACATACATTTTGATTATGGTTCTACGTATTATTTTATATCCTGAAAGTTTAGTAGAACAATCCAAACACCACCACAAATCATGGAAGTAAATATATCGATGAATATTGAAAATGGGGCAATCATTGCATCCCATGACTATAACTCCTCCCCTGTCATAATCTATGGACTGAACTTCCCAACGAACCTTGTTATACTTCCTCTGGTGGAATTTGATTCAATTCTCAGCATGGATTGACTTTGCTTATATAGAACCAACATAAATTTCCGTGAGAGGTAAATCACTCTCCTTGTAGAGAATCAACCCCCAATTATATACTAGTGCAAGGAGGAAGATGAATCTTCTTTAGCTTCATCACTTCAAGAATGGATATTACTGCCCTATGAGCACGTGTATCTAGATCAGATGATTGATTCCAAGGAAGCAACCATCCTTGAAGAAATTCTTTTTATGAGGGAATTCTCTTAAGTTTTTCTTGAGGAATTTCCTGGTGTTTCTCCTATAATAGATGTTGAATTCTCAATTAATATTATACCTGGGGAATTACCAATATCTATCACTCTGCATAGAATGGTTGTTGTGGAGCTTGAGGAGCTGAAGAAACAACTATAGGAGAATCTGGATAAAGGGTTTATATGCCCAAGTGCTTCACCATGGGTGCACTAGTCCTCTTTGTCAAGAAGAAATATGGGTAAATGCGCCTTCACATTGATTATCATGAGCTTAACAAAATCACAATAAAGAACAGTTATCCTCTCCCACGAATTAATGACTTGTTCAATCAACTGCATGGAGAACAATACTACTCCAAGGTGGATTTACGGTTGGGATATTATCAAGTAAGGGTGAAGAAGGAAGATATCCTCAAGACTAATTTTTGTACAAGATACGAGCACTATGAATTCATAGTAATGCCTTTTATACTCACTAATGCTCCAGAAATCTTCACGAAATTGATGAATAGAGTCTTTAGAGATTACCTCGACAAATTTTTTGTAGTCTTTATAGATGATATTATATTATACTCCAAAACCAACAGGATCATGAGGATCATATAATAATTGTACTAGAGACCTTGCAGAAGGAGAAGCTCTATGAAAAGTACATCAGGTGTGATTTATGGTTGAAGGAGGTCTCATTCTTGGGCCATATCATTACAAGCAATGAGATATCTGTAGATCCCTCCAAAACATCTGCAATTATGGGATGGCCGAGGCCAACATCGGTATCAGAAATCTATAACTTCTTTGGGTTAGCTGGATATTATCGACGATTTGTGAGAAATTTTAACGATTTTCCAACCGTCTTACCAAGATAACTCGGAAGGGAGTAAAGTTTACTTGGAGTGATGAGTGTGAAGAAAGATTCAAGGAGTTGAAAAGGAGGCTTATCACTGCGCCCGTGATCACTTTATCTACAAGTGGCGAACTTTTTGTGGTATTCAGTGATGCTTCAAAAAAGGGTCTGGGATGTGTGTTGATGCAAAATGACAAAGTCATTGCCTATGATTCAAGGCAATTGAAAGTTCATGAGCAGAATTATCCAACACATGATCTGGAGTTGGCTGCAGTGATATTCACTTTAAAAATTTGGTGGAATTATCTCTTTGGGGAGAAGTGTGAAATATATATAGCCCACAAAATCCTCAAGTATATATTCACACAGAAAGAGTTGAACATGTGCCAACAAAGATGGTTAGATCTGATAAAAGACTATGACTGCTCAATCCATTACCACCCTAGGAAAGTGAACAAGGTGGCAAATGATCTAAGTAGAAAGGACCCATAGATTATATCACTGATGATAATTGAGAAGGATCCAATCTTCTTAGATTTGATTAATATATAAATGGGAATCATAAATAAGGGAACATCATCAATCCTTTCACAAACGATTGATCAACCCTCTCTTTTGGAAAGGTTAAAGGATGTTAAAAAGGATGATATCAGAATTCAGAAGAAAGTGGAAGCTATTAAAAGAGGGAAATCCTCAGAGTTAAATGTTAATGAAGAATGAATTGTGAGATTTGTGAAATGACTATGTGTTACATCATGTTTAGAGATGAATAAGGAACTTTTGGATGATGTACATAGTTTAAATTTCTCTATTAACCCCAGAAACACAATGAATTATAGATATCTCAGAGAGAATTATTGGTGGGATAATATGAAGAAAGAGATCGCTGAATTTACATCAAAGTGCATGGTGTGTCAGAAAGTGAAGGCTGAGAGACAAAAGTATAAGGGGATAATGCAACCATTACCCATCCCAGCATGGAAATGGGATACATCACCATATACTTTGTCACCGTACTTCCGAATACTTCAATAGGCAAAAATGAAATCTGAGTTGTTTTGGATCGTCTTAAAAAGTAATCACACTTTATTACAATTTGGGAGGATTTATCATTGGATAAACTGGCACAGATATATATCATAGAAGTGGTAAGGCGGTATGAATTACCACTATCTATTATATCCGATCAAGATCTAAGATTCACCTCTATGTTTTGGAAGAGTCTTCAACATGCTTTGGATACTGAGCTGAACTTTAGTACAACTTATCATCCTCAAACTGATGGACAATCTGAGTAGACTATCCAAATACTTGAGGACATGTTGATAGCATGCTCAATGGACTTTAAAGGAAGATGGGATCAACATCTACCTCTAGTTGAATTATCCTATAATAACAGTTTCCACTCGAGCATCCAAATGGCACCATATGAATCCCTTTATGAGAAAAGGTGCAGAACACTGGAATGTTGGGATGAAGTCAGTGAGCGTAAGCTATTAGGACCTGAAATGGTCGAAGAAATGGTGGAGAATGTGAAAACCATTTTACAATATATCAAGGCAGCCCAAAGTTGAAAGAAGAATTATGCAGATAACTGTTGATGAGACCTTGAATTTAAAGTTAGAGACATGGTATTTCAACGCATATCTCCATGGAATAAGGTCATGAGGTTTGGAAAGAAAGGGAAGTTTAGTCCATGGTACATTGGCCCCTTCGAGAATCTTTATCATGTTGGGGATGTGGCCTATCAACTAGCACTTCCACCTACTATGGAAAAAGTACATGATGTCTTTCATGTATCCCTCTTAAGGAAGTACATACCAGACCCTTCACATGTACTCTCTTTAGAGGTGGTACAGTTAGAGGATGATCTTTCTTATGAGGAGGAACTAGTGAAGATCTAATATCGTAGAGAAAAAGTTCTACGAAAAAAGACAATGCCCCTCATCAAGGTGATGTAGCGAAACCACAAGTTTGAAGAAGTGATGTGGAAATCAGAGGAAATGATAAAGTAGAGTTACCCACATTTGTATTAGTGTGGGAAAAGGAAATTTCAAGGGGTATATTTCTTAGGGGGGAAGATTGTAAGGACCCAAACTTTCATTAATGGAAATTCATCTTGATCTAATAAATTGTCTCATTATGTAAAATGTTTATATAAAATGTGAACTTCATTGGTTTTATGTTTTTGGATTTTAAAATACCATTAAAAATTGTGACCATTTCTAATATAGTCGTTGAACAGTGATCACATGATTAGTATAAAATAGAGCTTTAACAAATCCAATTTACTTAGACAAAGGAAGCAATTGCCTCATCCAGTAGACTTGCCCGGTATGAAGCCCAGTTGTTGGAGCTCAAAAAGGAGGTGGTGTCATTGGGCTTCACTCTTGACCAATCCTAAATTAAGGTTCAACATGTTAATCTCGAACGGAATCACCTATGAGATAAGTGGAAGTTGATAGAGATTACCACCCGAGCATTGTTATCCAATCTACCCCAAGATTCTGTCACCATCGCACACCTTACCCTTTGGTCTTATACGAGTGTTATAAGAGGTTAGGTAACAAGACCTTAGCATTATGAATATGTGCATTATTATTTTTATATAATAATTAATACTCATTCATTTTATTATTGTTACTTTGTAAATAGTTTTTAGAGCACAAATAGTATTTTTAGTTAATATTCAACTAAGAAATATATTTTGATGAATTAATGGATATTTGAATTAAATAATATTTTAATAAAATATTATTATTATTATTAAATTAATTTTTATTAAGTATAAATGATCATATAATTTTATGAATGCAATTGTAATTTTTTATTAAGGTTTGAAAGTTGTTTTTGTCAAAACCCATGAATTTTCAATAAACGAAGGTTTTTATTTTAAAAGTAAAAATTCAAATATATAGAAAATTATTTAAATAAAATTAAAATATGTTTGGAATCAGTATGTTGAAATTATCCAACGGTGAATTTTTCATAATTTCATGAGACAGTCAAATGTTTGGGTAAAAATTAAATACCGTTTAAATATATAATGTGTTTTATGACATCCTAATGACCCAATTGTGATTTAATAAAATACTGTAAACCTTATGTTTGGCCAATATAAGTTTTACCATTAAAATAATGTTCTTTTATATTTTTCTAATTTAATTTAAAAAGCTTTAGTGGACCCTTCAAGACTTATAAAACATTTTGTCTTTTTAAATTGTTTTTCTTGATTGAGTGACTCACCACAACATAAGACACCCTATTATTTTAATAATTTTGGCCATTGGACTTATAAAATATTGTTTTACAATACCCTTTGTAAAAAACCATGGTAAAAAACCATAGGAAAAAACCATGGGATGGTTTGTGTTATTGATTAGTTTAATGTGAGGTGTCCCAAACCTAAATAATAAATAATTCATTCTCATTTACTATATAAACCCACCCAAGCTCCCACTTACTCTTCATTAAAAGCCATTGGAGTTCGTACAAACTCTTCCCCCTCCCGGTAGAATACTCCCAAGGTGAACCAAGCTCCCAAGAAGCCTCTCTCAAGCCTCTCCCAGGCCTTTGGGATCACACTTCCAAGTAAGGGATTCCTTCATTCATCTTTCTATCCAAGTTTCTTAAAATTGTTATGGCCTTTTATTTTCAATTATAAATGTTGGGGTATGATTTCTCACCTCCCCTATACTGTCATTTTTATTTTTTATTGATGAGAGATGTAACTCCTCAACTCTAGATTCCCATATTATGTGCATTAGTTTAACACAATGACATGATTACAAGGAATAAAGTCCCGAAAGACTGATTAGTTTAGCAGTCTTGGAAAATAGATTACATACATGAATGTTACATTACACATTAGAAAATAAAACAAAACATAAATTATCCTTTGAGATTGACATTAATCCCCTTGCATAACCCTTCATATCAATCATAATACACTTCTTAGAATCCTGGGAAAATAAAACATAATAAAGGGGTGCGTTCAAATGCTCAGTAAGGATAATAATATATCAGGAACTTTCACAAATCAACATAAACATTTAATGCAATGTATAATATTAAAACAGAATCCTTTTCAACATAAAATTCATCATAATATGGTAAATATAAATCAAAATAATTCCATTTAATTACTCACATGGATATTCTACTAGTCGAATAATCACATGCAATATAAATAGCCACTTTCATAATGATGGAATGCATAATGCCAGAATGAATAACCACATAGTCAAGGCCTTGTGACAAGACTACAAATAAGATTTTGTCAAGGCCATGTGCCAAGAAAGTAGTTTGACTCATTAGACATACCGATTCATCAAAGAGCTATAGCAGGCTCCACCCGTCACTTACTAAATCCAATGCATTCCTCATATGAAAAGGTTTAAACATAAAATAAACATTCGTATTAAAACTAGCATAAAAAATTTCAATACTTTATCCATAAACCATGAATGGTATAAAAATAAAACATCCAACTTCAAACATATCACAAAATCTTCAATACAATATGGAATATTTGTATCATAATAAATCAACTTCAAACATGTTTAAAATCCATCAAAGGATGTTAAAATAGATGAAAATGATATGAAAAAATCTTTGAGAGAGATATCTATTTTTCATGAAAACATTTAAAATTTACACAATTTAAAATGAAATACATTTAAAGACATTTTCGAATCAAAGTGTCCCATACCACTTTGAAACTTTTCAAAGGAATTAACATTTTAAAAACATTCATGTCCATATAAATAAATCCTTAAAAACCATTTTGAAAACATGGACATTAATGAGAATGATTTAGAAAAATAAATATTCAAAACATTTAGAATTATGTTTTATTGAAAATTTACCTAAAAAATAATCACTTTGAAAACTATTTTTTGAAACATGGACATGGATAATAAATATGACCCAGTATATACTTATATAAAAATAACCTCGGATAATAAAGAGATTGTGAAATTAACCCTTACCTTGTACTTTTACTTGGTCAAGGGTAGGTTAAAATCCTGTATAATGGTGAAATAATTTTTATTAAATTATGAAATAATCATATACATTAGTATGATATAATATATGATCTTTTAACATTGCTTTGTTAATAATATCTTAGTATTATCTCCGTTTCGGGTGTTAACTGATTCGTTTTCCTTTATATGCTTTGTTACGTAAGTAATGTTTTTTATGGATAGGATGTATTTGATTCATATTCAGGAAGATATTAAGTCTTTAAAAATTATTTTTAATCATCTAATGAAAATTAGTCTTGAATGGATACGATGGGGAATGAATCTCATCGCGTTCGTGGAGACGGTAATCCATACGTACGCACGAGCGACAATATCATTCTTTTGATATTAAAATAACTTATAATTGGATGATATACCATATATAAAGAATAATTATAATGTTATATTTATTATTTACATCAATTATACATCATTATTATACCCATCCAAATAATAATGTATTGAATAATAATTACACCACGACGTGGAGACGGTAAGCCGTACGTACGCACTTATGGTGACATGTCATTCAAAGGATGGATAGAATAATGAATATGGTTGTACCATATTATAATAACATCACAGTATATATAATATACTGGATTTATTATTTTATAATGCAAACAACAAAGAAATAGGAAGTGGAAGAAGAAAGGAACTTGAAAGAGGTGATGAAATATTTTCCTCTTCTTCGGGTTCTTCCTTTTGATTTGATCAAAAGGGATACTTAAGTTGGATTTCGGACTAATGGAAGAACTCTAGGATGAAGAGAGGATAGTTGAGAGGGTATTTGGGTAGGGTTTTGTGGAGCCAAAAGGTTTTTAAGGTGTGACTTTGAGGGAAGGGAGAGTGCCCTTTTATAAGAGGGGTGAGGGGCACCTTAGGAAAAGCAAGAAATATTATTTTATAACAAAATCATTTTCGATTTATAATGGATCAAAAATGAATTTTTTAAAGGATAAGGTGGGGATGGGTCTAAAGCTACTCAACCAATAGGTTTTAGACAGGTTTGAGTCACTATATTAACTTTATCTTCTAGATTTAACATTTAGTTAAATAGTTTGACATTTACCATGTCTCTTTGTATTTTTATATTATATGGTTAATAAAATTACTATATACTTCCAATAGAACCCCAGGTGGTTCATTAATGATGAACCTATAATAATATTAGACTTTTGGATGAGCCTTATATTTTTAGGAATAGAATATCAATTAATAATATAATATTTGTTTTAAAAACTATTTTATGTCAATTTTGACACTATTTGGTATTTTGTTTTTTATAAATTCATAACAACATTTTTACTTTGAAAAAAATTCATCTAATAAACCCTAACATGTCATAGTAACTTATTAAATTAGTTTAATTCATAAAACTTCTAAAATTACATTTATTTAGATATTTATAATATCAATTATTTTAATATTTCATTAATTAGGAATTTGCTGCATCATCATTGTGTCATAAATAAATTAAATTATTTAAAGTATAAAAATTATAAATAAAATACCATTATGTATGAAATATTTTTGGATTTCTATTTAACATTTATATTTTAATTTATATTATGTTTAACCCTATATTAAAAATGGTTTAGTTATTAAACGTTGAATTTAACACTTTTAACTCTTCTTTGAATTAAATACTAATAATTGTCCTAGTCTAATCCAAGTGGACCAAAGAGGTTCATATTTTATTCCTAAGGTTTTTTTGGTTGAATTATACTTATCCAATAGAATTACGACATGTGTTAGGGTAATAATAATATCATTTTTACCCTTAATTATCCAATTTACTTTTAACCATGGTAAATAAAAGTAAAAAGTTACTCTTCACCAAAAATTATTTTCATCTTATTGACCCCCATTTTACCTACTTATATCAACCGTGTCCCTCATATTTTTGAAATTACACTCACATAAGAGGTAAAATTAAGTTTTATATGAATTTGCAAATTCTCCTAAGAGGTGGGTAAAAGGTAGTGAGAAGTTCAATAAAATTTTATATATCTAATATTATTACAAAATGACTCCAATGAATTACATTTAAAATATATAGGTATTATGTATCTATTTTGAAATAAACTAATTTTAAATAAAATAAATAAATATTTAAATGAAAAATCACTTTTAACCAATAACGCAGTGTTTTTCACTATTCATCAAAAATTGAAAGTTTTCAGAAACATACCAAAAATTCACCCTAAGCTAATTTTGATTTTCCGAATTCAAAAATGAATTCTATTTTACCAAATTCAAAAAATAGAAACTAAATTTATTAATTTAAAATTAATTCCCCTTGTCAAAACCAAAAGAGTATTTTTAAGAAATAAAAACTACCAAAAGATTGACACTTGTTTTTGTCCAATTTCAAAGTGAAATTAGTTCAAATGAACAATTTTGGATTAAATGGTAAAAATATAATCTAGTTATACATCCAAACCATTCATATGTATAGTTGAACAATATAAATTATTTTTACGAAAAAAAGTTATTTTCAGTTAAAATATAGTATTTTTCACTATTCACCCAAATATGAAAGTTATCAAAAAAACACAAAAATTTTATTAACAATAAATTATTATGTCTGGATCATAAATAAGAATTTTATTTTGTCCAATTGAATATATAAAAGTTTCAAATATTGGATTTAAAAGGGTTTTCCATTAAAAGGCGGTAAAATTTCATTTTTTGAAAAATACTTCTTTTATTTGAAAAAAATGATTTTTTCCTTAAATAATGTCTAAGAAACTCATAATATGGATGCTAAAATTATAAGGGTTATATAAAGTTCAAAATTCTTTTAATACTATTCATAACTGCTTTTGAACGGCTAGTTTGGTATGTCGTGGTGCGCTTGAACTCGGTGTTGCGTATAGTGTTAGTTCTTAAATTACTTTGAAGAAATAAAGTACTATGAAATCTTGGGGTGTTACATTCTTCCCTCCTTCCAAAAATTGCATCCTCGCAATTTGATATTGTTCTTCGAAAATAAAAGGTTGAAAAATAGAAAATACCTTTGTGGAAAAACCCACATCAGAAATTGGGTTAATAAAATTTAGTCTTAATAAGAGGAAAAGGGAAATGAAAGGGTCACCAAAAAATTATGATCTCGATTAAGAGAACATTGGTGGAAATTAGAGACGCATAATTGGAGGGAAAATGTAAATATTTATAGGGAGTGATTGAGTTCATCAATCACAAACAAGTGTAAAACTGAGGGCCTCAAATCCATAAATCTATGATGATTTAAAATACATCGGTTCAATAAAACATAAAGTACCAGGATAACACATTTTTGGTTTTAAGATCTCTTCACTAAAGTTTAAGAATTAATTTACCCATAAAATAATAGGAAAAAAAATATATATATATATACTTGACTAGTAGAGTTTCATCCTTTAACTAATTCCTACGACAAACTCATATTTCAATCCAAAAAATTTCAAAAAAATATTCTATTTATCCTAATCATATAGGGTTCCAAAAATAACGAATTAATAATTCACCTATTATAACCTTTAAAAAAACTAGATTATACAATTCAAGGACTTCACGTAGTCCAGTGGTAGGTGAAAAATCCCAATCGCACTATGGTTGTGGGTTTGATTCCCACAACTTTGTTCAACGTGACAGATTGTCACACGGTCCGTGTGTTGTCCTTTTTATAACAATCCAAAAATAACCTTAACAATAGTATCCAATTTCAAACTTAATCCATTCCAACTTTTAGACTTATCCAAAACAATTCTATCCAAACTCATAGTCCAAAATTTATAAGGAAGTTAAACACAATGAAGATCCTTTTTTCCAAGTAATAACATGTGAATGCCTTCATCATGTATTCTTTTAAAACACTGCAACATCATGAAATACCATAAAACCTTATTTATTTCATTCATGCTCCCTTATTATTTATAAAATACTAGATATACTCCTTCTATCCAAAAATTTTGTAAAATCAAACAATGATGGAATATACAAATCATTAATCAGTTTCAAGGAAGTAAAGAATATCCAATATAATTTATCCAAATCAACCATCTCTTATTCGAAAATCACTACCTCATTATTAGGACCATATTAAGGACTACCTTTCATTCAACCATGTATTTTCCAAAAAGTGTAGCTTACTATTAAGTCACTTTTCGTAGAACCATATAATCTCAAATCCTCAATAAAATAGTACTGCAGTACAATCCTTATTTATCTCTATAATTTATATAACCAGTATATTTTTGATACAACACTCAAATGAAGTAATTCTATAATAACAACATAATAACGCTAGTCATTACTTTTCATCTGAGGTAGTATCATAACTTGATTATTATCCAATAACATCATTTTCGGTATACTCTTATGACTGGGATATTGATTTGTGCAGTGTCTCAACGCCTTGTAGATGAAGCATTTTACATTTGAAAACTTTTTCTTACCCTTGAAATCACGTACTTGGTGTCCTTTTTCTCCACACTTATAAAAAACTCCCATTCCCTTGAAGAATTTACCAAGGTGATTATTTCCACATTTATCACATATGGTAAAATCCTTCTTTCTCCTCTTCCCTTTATCCATCTTTCTCTCTACCATCCTTTTCTTCTCTTGCTTCCCTTCAAAGCCATAGGACTCAAGGAATTCATTACTTATCTTACTAACAGATGACATTATTTCTTCATATGATGAGAATACATGGGTGACTATTTCCATTCTAAATTTTGGATTAATACCATGAAAGATATGATCCTTCTTACTCTTTGGATCATACATATTGCTGGAGTTCACATTCCTTCTACTGGGTTCCATTTCTATACAATGGCATACACTAGGTCAGTTTATGAATTGTAATAAATAATTCCAAACTTGTAAAATACCTAACGTAAATTGAACAGTTTATGGATATAATCCATAATAAAAAAAATTATTTCTTTGAGGAAGTATTTACTCATAAATCCTTCATAATGGCTTGTAAAGAAAATGAGAATTATCCTAAGCATATCCCCTGAGAGTGTCATAACCATGAGTGTAGAAAGTCTTGTTATCATGGAAGTGTTCTCATTCAAGTCTTGCTCAAAGCAGTGTTTTTGTGTTTTACCCCTAGGTACATCTGTGCCAGAGCCGCCTCTACCTGTTCGTATCCAGACAAGGATGTATTTCTTGGAAAAATCACAATGTATCTACAATACCAAAATTCTCGGAAGTTCTTCTATACAAATCCTCAAAGTCTATCTTAGGGTAATGTGATCTAATCAGTGTTTATCTAAATCTAGATTCCAAGGTTTGTACTAAACTTCCTCTGATACCAACTGTAACACCCCGACTCTAGATTCCTAGAGTCGGTGCATTAGTTTAATACATTGGCATGATTATAAGGAATCAAGTCTCAAAATACTGATCAGTTTAGCAGTCTTGGAAAATAGATTACATACATGAACGTTACATTACACATTAGAAAATAAAATACCACATAAATGATCCTTTAATAACACCATTAATCCCCTAATATAACCCTTCTTATCAATCATAATACACTTCTTGGAATCCTGGGAAAATAAAACATAAGAAAGGGGTGAGCTCAAACGCTTAGTAAGGATAACAATATAGAAGAAACTTTCACAAATAAACATAAACATTTAAGGAAATTTATAAAACAAAAATAAAATCCTTTTCAACATAAAATTCATAATAATATGGTAAATATAAATCAAAATAATTCCATTAACTTACTCACATGGATATTCTACTAGTCAAATAATCACATGCATTATCAATAACCACTTTCATAATGATGGAATGCATAATGAAAGACTTCATAACCACATATTCAAGGCCTTGTGCCAAGACTAAAAATAAGATTTTGTCAAGGCCTTGTGCCGAGACACTAGTTTGTCTCATGATACTACCGATGTATCGAGGAGCTATAGTGGGCTCCACCAGTCACTTACTAAGTCTAATGAATTCCTCATATGAAAAGGTTTAAACATAACATAAACATTAATATAAAAACTAGCATACAAAATGTCAATAATTTATCCAAAAACCATGAATGGTATAAAAAGAACACATCCATGGTCAAACATATCACAAAACCCTCAATACAATATGGAAGATTCGTATCATAATAAATCAACTTCAAACAAGTTTAAAATCTATCAAAGGATGTTGACATAGATGAAAATGATTTGTAAAACTCTTTGTGGGAGATATGTATTTTTCATGAAAACATTTAAAAGTCACACAATTTAAAAAGGAAGACATTTAAAGACATTTTTGAATCAAAGTGTCCCATCCCACTTTGAATCTTTTCAAAGTAATTAACATTTCAAAAAAATTCATGTCCATAGAAATAAATCCTTAAAAACCATTTTGAAAACATGGACATTAATGAGAACGATTTAGAAGAACAAATATTTAAAAAATTTAAAATGATGTTTTATTAAAAATGTCCATTTAAAACAATCCCGTTGAAAACTCTTTTAAGAAACATGGACATGGATAAAAAATATGTCCCAATAGATACTTACGTAAAAACAACCTTGGATAATAAAGAGATTTTGAAATTAACCCTTACCTTGTACTTTTCCTTGGTCGAGGGTAGGTTAACATTCTGTATAATTGTGAAATAATTTTTATTAAATTATAAAAGAATCATATACATTAATATTATATCATATATGATCTTTTAACATTTCTTTTTTAATAATATCTTAGTATTATCCTCATTTCGGGTGTTAACTAATTCATTTTCCTTTATATGTTTTGTTACATAAGTAATGTTTTTTATGGATAGGATGTATTTTATTCATATTAATAATTATATTAAGTATTTAAAAATTATTTTTAATCATCTAATGAAAATTAGTCTTGAATGGATACGATGGGGAATGAATCTCATCGCGTTCGTGGAGACGGTAATCCGTACGTACGCACGAGAGACAATATCATTCTTTTGATATTAAAATAATATATAATTGGATGGTATATCATATATACAGAATAATTATCATGTTATATTTATTATTTACATAAATTATACATCATTATTATACCCATCCAAATAATAATGTATTGAATAACAATTACACCATGACGTGGAGACGGTAAGCCGTACGTACGCACGTATGGTGACATGTCATTAAAAGGATGGATAGAATAATGAATATGGTTGTAAAATATTATAATAACATCACAATATATAGAATATACTGGAGTTATTATTTTAGAATGGAAACAACAATGAAATAGGAAGTGGAAGAAGAAAGGAACTTGAAAGAGGTGATGAAATATTTTCCTCTTCTTCAGGTTCTTCCTTTTGATTTGATCAAAAGGACTCCTTAGGATATATTTATGACTAAAGGAAGGACTCTAGGATGAAGGTAGGACAGTTGAGAGGGTATTTGGGTAGGGTTTGGCAGATCCAAAATTCTTTGAAGGTGTGAATTTTAAGGAAGGGAGAGTTCCATTTTATAAGAGGCGTGAGGGAGACCTTAGGAAAAGCTATAATTATTATTTTATAATAAAATCATTTTGGATTTATAATGGATAAAAAGTGGATTATTTAAAGGATAAGGTGGGGATGGGTCTAAAAACACTCAAACAATAGGTTTTACATAGGTTTTAGTCACTATATTATCTTTATCTTTTAGATTTAACATTTAGTTAAATAGTTTGACATTTACCATGTCTCTTTGCATTTTTATATTATATGGTTAATAAGATTACTATATACTTCCAATAGAACCCCAAGTGGTTCTTTAGTGATGAAAATATCATTATATAAGACTTTTGGCCAAACCTTATATTTTTAGGAATATAATATAAATTAATAATATAATATTTTTTTAAAAAACTCTTTTATGTCAATTTTGACACTATTTGGTATTTTGTTTTTTCAAAATTCGTAAAAGCATTATTACTGAGAAAAAAAATCATCTAACCAACCCTAACATGTCATATTTACCTAGAAAATCAGTTTAATTCATAAAAAGTCTCAAATTACATTTATTTGGATATTTATAATATCAATTTGTTTAATATTTCATTAATTATATAATTACTGCATCATCATTTTTTCATAAATAAATTAATTTATTTAATGTCAAAATATTATAAATAAAATACCCTTATTTATGAAATATTTTTAGATTTATATTGAATATTTATAGTATAATTTATATTATGTGTAACCCTATATTAAAAATGGTTTAGTTATTAAACATTGAATTTAACACTTTTAACTCTTCTTTGAATTAAATAATAATAAATGTGTTAATCCAATCAAAGTGGACCAAAGAGGTTCATATTTTATTTATAAGGTTTTTTTGTTCTAATTATACTTATCCAATAGAATTAGGACATGTGTTAGGGTAATAATAATATCATTTTTACCCTTAATTACCCTATTTACTTTTAACCGTGGTAAATAAAAGTAAAAAGTTACGATTCACCAAAAATTATTTTCATCTTATTGAATGATATTTTACTTAATTATATCAACCGTGTTTTGCGGATTTTTTAAATTCCACTCACAAAAGTAGTAAAATTATGTTTTTTGCGAATTTGCAAATTCTCCTAGGAGGTGGGTAAAAGACAGTGAAAAGTTCAATAATATTTTATATATCTAATATTATTACAAAATCTCTAATGAATTAAATTTAACATATATAGGTATTACACATCTATTTTGACCTGAAATAAATTTAAATAAAATAAATAATTATTTAAATGAAAAGTCGGTTTTAACCTATAATGTAGTGTTTTTCACTATTCATCAAAAATTGAAAGTTTTCAAAAACATAAAAAAAATTTACCCTAAGATAATTTTGATATTATGAATTCAAAAATGAAGTCTATTTTAGCAAATTAAAAAAATATAAATTGAATTTATTAATTTAAAATTAATTCCCGTTGTCAAAACCAAAAAGCGTATTTTTAAGAAATTATAACTACCAAACGATTAACATTTGTTTATGTCCGATTTCAATGTGAAATTACTTCCAATGACCAAATTTGGATTAAATGGTAAAAATATAATCTAATTATAAATCCAAACCATTCATATGTATTGTTGAACACGATAAATTATTTTGATTAAAAAAGTTGTTTTTAGTTAAAATATAGTATTTTCACTATTCACCAAAATATGAAAGTTATCAGAAAAATACCAAACATTTATTGAAACTAAATTCTTATGTCCCGATACTAAATAAGAAGTTTATTTTGTCAAATTGAATATATAAAAGTTTCAAATATTGGATTTTAAAAGGGTTGTCCATTAAAAGGCGGTAAAATTGCATTTTTTGAAAAATACACATTTTATCTAAAAAAACGAATTTGTCCTTACATTATATCTAAGAAACTCATAATATGGATTCTAAAATTATAATTGTTATATAAAGTTCAAAATTATGTCATACTATTCATAACCGCTTTTGAACGGCTAGTTTGGTAAGTCGTGGTGTGGTTGAACTCGGTGTTGCGTGTAGTGTATGTTATTGAATTACTTTGAAGAAATAAAGTACTATGAAATGTTGGGGTGTTACAAGAGACCCCTTTATCTCTCATCAGTGCCTCCTAGGTACACCCGTTATCATGCCGAAATTTCATAAGGAATTTCTCTCTCCTCATTTACATTCAAGCAATTATTTTGTATTACGTATCTAAATTCCATTACATTTTTTGGGACATGTATCTATATGACCCCCTTAATTTCCATTTCATGTACATATGATGAGACACCCATTTATCTCTAATATTCCATTTTTAATAATTCTTATGGCACGCCGTTATGCTGCCGAAATTGCACAGCGTTTTTTGAAGCCAAGATCACAGTGTAGTGAATTCCATACCCATGTCTCTATCAAGGGTATTCACCTTTATACACATATACATATTGAATGTTACTTACATGTGTGTACTCCACATTTCTAAGTGATGGAATAACTTATGATGTTAAATGATTCCATTTTATATGATCTATGTGACACACTTATGCATGAAATGAAATGTTTTAAGAAGGGTGCGCCCTGATAGCGCTCCTGTACATTGGGTAAAGTATAGTATCGTGTTACATCTGTTGAGAAAAGTATTTTTTTCAACAATACATGTTAATGTTATTAAAATGGGGGAGATTATTGAAAATAATACTCTGTTTTTTTATGATAATTTTGATGCTCACAAATACCATTAGTTAGTTTTTTAATGATTTTATTTAGTATTTTGTAGGAATTTATTAATTTATTTTACTATTGAAATAATGAGAATCTATTACTTATTCGGAATCTGCTTTGTGCGCGTTATGGAATCACTGTTCATACCTTACATAGATAAATATAGCGTGGAATCTGCTTTAGCACATTCTGGAATCACTGTTCATACCCTACGTGGATAAACTTAGCGTAAGGATGAAAAGCGTGTATACTTTTTGAGATAAGAGAAAAGTATGGTTAAACAACCATATGTTTTCAGAAAAGTATGGAAGGAGAACCTTACATTAGGAAGGAACCTTACGTTTTGGTTATCAGCAAAGTATGGAAGAAGAACCGTACGTAAATTCTAAGAGATATGTTTGTTTCTCAAAAGTATGGTTCATCAACCTTACTTTTGTAAACAAACATACGTTCTTGGAAAAGTATTGATCAAATAAAAGTATAGATCTTTTACCATACGTTTGAGTGTTGAAGAAAAGGTATGGATGATCAACCCTATGTTTTTATTCAACCTTACGTTGTCAACCCTACGTTTGTGTTCAACCTTACGTTGTTAACCTTACGTTTGAAGACTATATTATTAGCCCTGTGTTTGGAGGCCACATCATCAACCTTACGTTTGGCGTCAGAAATTTGGACAAATGATATTTATGTGCAACGATCAGTAAGCTGATTTCTGGGTAGATTTCAAGCCAGATTTAAAGTCTTTTTTAAAGTACGACTTTGACTGATTCAAAGATGTTTTATTAATGGATATAAGATCGAAGTAAAAGAATCTTTTTATGCCGATTCTTAAGGGAAGTTACGACTTCTCTGTAAATTCAAATTTTTGAATATCGTGAATCAGAAGGTGAATTTTATGGATCTAAATGTGCAGGAGATATGCTTTATTATATATGTTCTCTCTGAAACACCCGGTACAAGAATATATGTGATCGATCTATTGTTGAAAAAGGTGGAAAACATAGATTGAAACTATTCACATTTGATCTGCTGATTCAGGAGGAGCGTCAAAGCTCTGTTTGTTCAAGAAGAACGAACTCAATAGAAGATTCACCTATTCTACATCAAATATCTACAGTGTATCTACTAATGCTGAGGTTGTGAACTATATCTCTATACCTACAGCAGCTGGATCAACTCAGAACTGCTTCGTCTTGAAGATCAATATTTCTATAGAATTTGATCCATCTGCTGTCAATTACATTCTATTGCAATTGTGAAGATCAACTGGAAATTTCTTTCTGAAATTATTTTTTATTCTTGAGTAACCAACTTTTCGTTCTAAGCTATGTAGGTTCGTGTTTGAACTAGAAGGATTTGTTTTTCCTTGGATTGTAAAGGTATCAACTGTCTGTACTCAGTTGTGAATCGGTCTGTGGAAAAGAGGACCAGATAGTGAAAATCACCAAGCTCATGGAGTTGGGCATTGGTGGAGTGGACTAGGGGCCTTCTGTTCCTCGAACCACTATACATCTTTGTGTTCTTGATTTTACTTTTTTCACTGCATGATCAAATATTATAAAGTATAAAGGACAGAACTCGTTCAAGAAAAGAGTTATCGAAAAATTGAAAAACACACAATTCACCCCCCTCTTGTGTATAATCTGTAGATTCATATCCAACAATTGGTATCAGAGGAGGAGCTTCTGATAGAGCCTTAAAAATCTAGAAGAATTTAAGGATTATACAACAGAGCATCATGACTGATACAAGAGAATGGATGTCGATGATCAGAGCACCATATTTTAATGGAGACAACTATGGTTGTTGGAAATCGCGCATGATAATATATCTGAAAAACCTCAGATATAGAGTCTATTCAAAGATTCTGACTCCTTAGGAAATTCCAGAAAATCTTGAGACATGGAGTGCTGCTATAGAGGTAGAGTATGATATGAACTCGAAGGCTATGAATGCAATTATCTGTGGTCTAGGACCCAATGAATTTAACAGAGTATCTTAGTGCCCGACAGTATATGAGATGTGACAAACAATAGCTGTGGCATATGAAGGAACAGACAATGTGAGGAAAATGAGATATGCAACTACAAAACTGAAATTTGATACTTTCAGAATGGTTGAAGGTGAGAGCATTACCCAAATGAATGGGAGATTGACAGAAATTTTCAATAATACAATTGCTCTAGGAGAACCTATCAAGCAGGCTAATCAAGCATTAAAAGTACTGAGAGTACTTTCTAATCGATGGAATGGTATCTCTGCCGCAATCAGACAATCAACACCTGTCAAAGATCTAATTATGAGAGAGTTTATTGGTACACTGATGATGTATGAAGCTGAAATAAAAGATGAAGATAACGAACATAAAGTGCTTATCAAAAGAGAAGATACTACCTTGAAGGTAACTTCACAACAAATGAATAGAAAGATGAAGAGAAAATAATTCAAAGATAAATCAGAAATCTCTGACTCATCCAACTCAGATGAAGAACTGGCTCAACTATCCATAAAATTTAGAAAATTCTACAGTAAGAAAAGAGTCTTCCAAAAATCCTTTAAGGGAGATAATAAGGAAGTAATATGTTATGAATGAAAAAAGATGGGACATATCAGACCAGATTGCCCATAATTGAAGGATGCAAAGAAAAAGAAATTCTTCAAAAGAAATGACTTTGAGGAGAAAGACAAGAAAGATATGAAAACCAATTGGAGTGTATTTGAAGACTCTAGCAGCTCTTCTGAATCAAGCTCAGAGAAAGAAGAAGTCAATCTAAAGGAAAACACGTGTTTCATCGCAGAAACTGATGACGTAGCAGGCCACCAGAGAAGAAATGATATACGGTACATGGACAATGTCTACTCAAGACATATGAGTGGAAACTCATTGAATTTTTCTTCACTCACTCAAAAGGAAGGAGGACGTATCACATTTGGTGACAATGCCAAAGGAAAAATCATTGGCATTGGAACTGTTGGAGATCCAAAAACAGTCTCAATGAACAAAGTAATTTATGTACAAGGACTAAAACACAATCTGATATTTATCTCTCAACTTTGTGATGATGGATATACTGTTGATTTTACTAACAATTGTTGTATTGTTTCTAAAGATAAACTGTTTAAATTTAAAGCACCAAGAACTGAAAATTTCTATACTTTGGATATAAATTCCTTGTGTAAACAACATGTAAACTGCTTGACTGCTAAAGTAAGTGAATCTTGGATCAGGCATAGGAGACTTGGTCATTTCAATGTATATGTTTTTCATAAGTTATCTAAGAAACATTTAGTTTCTAATTTACCTTGTCTCAAATTTCAAAGTGACAGATTTTGTGATGCATGTCAACAAGGCAAGCAACACAAATCATCCTTCAAATCTGTTAATAAGGTTGCTAAATCTAAACCTCTATAACTTATTCATATGGATTTGTTTGGACCTTCAAGAGTAGCATGCTTAGCTGGTAAATTATATGTATATGTTTAAGTTGATGACTATTCAGGATTTACATGGATTTTCTTTTTGAAATTTAAAAATGAAGCTTTTAATTTATTTGAAAGGTTCTGCAAATCTGCTCAAAATGAAAAAGGTTTCAATATTATCTCATTGAGAAGTGATCATGGTGGAGAATTTGAGAATCTGGAATTTAATTCCTTTTTCTCAAATATGGGTATTAAACATACCTTTTCTGCACCCAGAACACCTCAACAGAATGGGATTGTAGAAAGAAGAAATAGAAAAATTCAAGAAATGGCTAGAACTATGTTAAATGAATATAGCCTACCTATATATTTCTAGGTAGAAGCTGTGAATACAGCTTGTTATATAATTAATAGAGTTTTAATTAGACCTATTTTGAAAAAGACACCCTATGAACTATGGAATAACAGAAAACCTAAAGTAAATTACTTTAAAGTTTTTGGATGCAAGGTTTATATCTTAAACACCAAGGATAATCTTGTTAATTTTGATCAAAAATCTGATGAAGGTATTTTCTTAGGATATTCTACTACCTCTAAGGATTATAGAGTTTATAATAAGAAGTCAAGGATTGTTGAAGAATCAGTTCATGTGAAATTTGATGAATCTGATCCCTTTGAGAAAAGGACAGAACAAATGGATGAACGTGACTCTAATGATAACATGAGACTTGAAAATTTAAAGAATGATTTTGAAAATGATATAAAAGAAATTCAGTCCAATTCAGAGGAACATGGTACTGAATAACCTTTAAATATATTACCTAGACAATCTAGAACCCTAAAGAATCACCCTTTAGAAACTATAATAGGTGACCTAGAAACTGGTGTTCAAACTAGAAGAAACTTAGGAAACCTAGTGGAATTCTCTGCCTTCCTATATTAACAAGAACCCAAGACTATAGAAGAATCTTTAGATGATGAAATCTAGGTAGTAGAAATCCAAGATGAATTAACCCAGTTTAAAAGAAATGAAGTTTGGGAATTAGCGTAAAGACCTAAGAATTATCCTGTAATAGGAACCAAATGGGTCTTTAGAAATAAACAGGATGACCAAGGCACAATAACTAGAAATAAATCAAGATTATTAGCTAAATTATATAATCAAGAAGAAGGAATAGATTATGATTTGACTTTTTCACTTGTATCTAGGTTAGAAGCCATAAGAATCCTTTTAGCCTATGCATCTTATATGAATTTTAAATTATTTCAGATGGATGTTAAATCTTCCTTTTTAAATGGTTATTTAATGGAGGATGTTTATGTTGAGAAACCTCCTGTTTTTGAAAACTCTCAATAATATGATTCTATTTTTAAACTTACTAAAGCTCTTTATGGCCTTAAACAAGCACATAGAGCTTTGTATGAAAAATTAAGTTATTTTCTTTTAAGAAATGATTTTACTGTTGGTATGGCAGACCCGACACTATTTAAGAAAACTGTGAAAAATAACATTTTATTGGTTCAAATTTATGTTGATGATGTAATCTTTGGATAAACTAATAAATCTCTTTGTCGTGAATTTTCAAAATTAATGCAAGAAGAAATTGAAATGAGTGTGATGGGAGAATTAAATTTTTTTTGGGTCTTCAAATATTTCAAAAAGATTTTGGAAATGTTTTAAATCAAAGAAAATACATTACTGATTTAGTTAAGAAATTTAGAGTTGAGAACATCAAGCCATTTACAACTCCTATGTGTACTAATATAAAACTTGATTTGGATGAAATTGGAAAATCAGTTGACAAAAAGTTATATATAGGTATGATTGGTAGTTTATTATATCTTACTGCTAGCAGGCCAGATATAATGTATTCAGAATGTCTTTGTGCTAGATTTCAATCAAATCCTATAGAATCTCATCTAACTGCTGTTAAGAGAATTTTTAGATATTTAAAAGGAATTGTTTTTCAATCTATTATTTATCCTAAAACTTCTGATTTTAATTTTATTTCATATTCAGATGATGACTTTGGAAGTTATAGGTTAGATAGAAAAATCACATCAGGTACATGTCACTTTTTAGGAAAGTCCTTAGTATCATGGTCTAGTAAGAAACAACATTCAGTTTCTCTATTAACAACTGAGGAAGAATATGTTTCTGCTGGCAGTTGCTGTGCACAAGTGTTGTGGATGAAAAACACTCTTATGGAATTTGGATTGAATTTTAATAATACACCTATTTTATGTGATAATACGAGTGCAATTAATTTTTCAAAAAATCCTATTAGTCATTCTAGAACTAAGCACATTGATATAAGACATCACTTTTTAAGAGATCATGTTATTAAAAAAGATATATTTTTAGAATTTATAAATATTGAAATTCAATTAGCAGATATTTTTACTAAACCACTTCTCACTGCAAGGTTTGATTTTATTAAGGGGGAGCTAGGTTTATTTAATTTTAAATAATTTTTAAATTTTTATTTACTTTTATTTATTTATGTAAATTTTGTTGAATACTGCTTATGTTTTTATTTCTTTCATCATATGAAAAATTTATTTGTTTTTGAATATATGTAATGATTAGTGATTACATGGGAGTCAAGGCTGTCAGAGCCTTTTCGACTTCTAAACCCTTTCTATTCTATCGAAACCCTTTCGAAATCCGAAAATCGCACTTCCTCTTCTGAAACCCTAACCTTCTAACTTCTGAAACCCTAACCTTCAAACCTTCAGAGACTCTTGCGGAAATGGTAAGGACTAAAAGAGCCAGTGAGGCCGAGCCAAGCAATGCCAAGAGAAAATGCACCAAGGGAAGAAAAATCTTATAGGGTAAGGTAATTGATCTCGACTGTTTATTTTAGACAAATCTGTTATTGATGCAAGCGCTGTCATTTCAGAATCTTGATCATATGTTCAATAGTGAAAATATGGAATTTCTGTATGAAGTAAAACTTAGATACTTCTTCAAATCTATAAAATTTAGTCTGGGAGATACAGAGGATAGTATGATGGCAAAGATAGAGGATAGAGATTTCTCAATCTCTTTAGTAGAGATTAGTCAGATTCCCAACTGCCCTCATGAGGGAGTTTTTCATTTCGACTTGAAGAATATAGGAGATTCTGTGCATAAATCCGAAGATATCATGTCTTTTCTTTTTGGTACCAAGATAATAAAGAAAATGTTTGTCAAGGGTTTGGAGCCTGATCAGAAGATTTTGGTCAAATTTATTCAGATTGGAATTGCTCTACGGATGGCAGAAATGGAAAAGATTTTTTACCCTGATATGTATATAATGTTTCTTATGTTAAGTGATATTAAGTTAAACTTTCCAAGATACATGATATGGTATCTCAGTTACTGCTGTCAAAGCGTGGCCAAGATAAATTTCTACCCTTTTGGTAGATTTATTTCTAAACTGTTGTTTAAGAAAGACATGGTGAGATTAGTGGATGCTAGAGTTAACTGTCATCACCGTAATACGTTTAATGCTGGAACATTGAGAAAATTTGGATATTTCTAGAGCACAATTAAAGGAAAACATTTTCCAGTAGGAGCTGAGGAAGACTCAGAGAGTGCTCCGGATCAACCTGCTAAATCCAAGGAGGGACAAGCTGAATCCAGAGTAATCAATGTAGCAAGAAGGATTCAATTTGAAGTGGTAGATGTTGAGAAAGACAGAAGTCAGGAGGGACTTCAATCAAAAAGAAAAAGACCAGTAAATGAGGAAGTCACTTCCACTGCTTTGGAAACTAAAACAGAAGCTTTATTTTCTTACTCTTTTGTGAGAGAAGCTGTTATTTATAAGACCATGGATGATGTTACTGAGAGAACAACTCCATTATAGGAATCAGGATCTCAAGAAGAAACTCAAAGGGAAAACCAGGAACAGATTGTAGCAAATGTTGAAGTTTCACTTCAACATGAACAAGAGATAGAGGCAGTGCCTAGTGAAGAAGTGGCCAAACCTCGGGAAACTATTGAAGATATTCTTCTTGAAAACCCAATGGAAGGCATAGATACTGATGTTTGTGGGGAGCATGCTTCTGAAGCTCACACAGAAGTACTTCAAGGGGATTTTTCTGTGGAGGAGTTTGAAAACTATAAGGAAAAATATGTGGACAAACCTTCTCAGAACAGAGAAAAAGAAAAATCTGATGCTGAATCATTACCTTTGGTACTGCTGCATCAACCTGAGACTGTGAATCAAGCATAGGGTGCATCTGATTCAAGGAAAGAAGAAGTTGAAGAACTGTATAGAAAGGTATCTCAGTTGGAATCTGAGAATGTTTCTCTGATAAATGCCTTATATTTAGAACATTTAAAGTTTCAAAAGCTGAAGGAGTGTACAGTTTCAAGGCAAGAAGTTGAAATATTTAAAGAGGATATGATGACTGCTGTTACACAATTAAAATCTGAAATGGTTATGAAGTCATATTTATCAGATCTGAAGTTGTTTATAGAGAATCAATTTGCATCAGTTGCAAATAATGCTATTAGTGGATCAGGTACTTCACCAGATTTAATCAGAAGGTTTTAGGCTATCACAGCTGCGATGAGCAACACGAATGACATGATACAAGATCTTCAATGTAACAGTGCTCCTTTGTCAGTGTTTCTGGACAATAAGAAGTTCTTAGTGGATTAACTGACATCAAGTGAGCCATCGATCTGAATTTTGTTAAATCAGTTATCAGAGAAGCTATCAGTATTTGTTGAAAAAGATGAAAGGTTGCATGAGTTTTTCAGAGTCAATTTAATTGAGGATATTTATATGACTCAAGTGAACAGAGAGCTCATTATCAATCTTGGTGATGGGATGATGAAGAGACTTCAAGAGCAGTTTACATAAATCAAGTCTGCAATCCAGAGGAGATAAACCCTATTGCCTTACCTAAACCTTGATTCCTGTGTATATCATTGTCATGTATATACTACTATTTTTGAATGAAAATTTTCTTCATTGTTTATTTTTTTCTTTCCTTATTTGTTTAACAGACTTTATTTTTGAAATTCCAGTACTCCAGATTTAATTATTGATAAACAGTTCATAATAGCATTTACTAATAGTTTAGTGCAATATTAAATGTGTTAAAATTCATGATTTTTCACTCTTTTTGATATCTCAAAAGGGGGAGAATTTGGATAAACACAACATCAAAACCTACATTTAATTTAGGGGGAGAATTCATTTTATTGTGGGATAAAATTAAATGAGAAATTTGTATTTATAATTATCTTTTTGGTGGATAAGTTTTTATTTAAAACTTTATAACTAATTTTGAAAGTTAATTTTTTTTTAAATAATTTTAAATTATTTTATGGGTTTTTTGATCATCAAAAAGGGGGAGATTGCTGATCATAGTATTGTTTTCATCAATACATGTTAATGTCATTTAAAGGGGGAGATTATTGAAAATAATACTATGTTTCTTTATGATAATTTTGATGCTCACAAATACCCTTAGTTATTTTTATAATGATTTTATTTAGTATTTTGCAAGAATTTATTAATTTATTTTACTCTTGAAATAATGAGAATCTATTACTTATTCAGAATCTACTTTAAGCGTGTTCTGGAAACACTGTTCATACCTTATATAGATAAATATAGCATGGAATCTGCATTAGCGCATTCTGGAATCACTGTTCATAACCTATGTGGATAAACGTAGCGTAAGGATGAAAAGCGTGTATACTTTTTGAGATAAGAGAAAAGTATGGTTAAACAACAATACATTTTCAGCAAAGTATGGAAGGAGAACCTTACGTTAGAAAGGAACCTTACGTTTTGGTTATCAGCAAAGTATGGAAGAAGAACCGTACGTAAATTCTAAGCGATACGTTTGTTTCTCAAAAGTATGGTTCATCAACATTAATTTTGTAAACAACCATACGTTCTTGGAAAAGTATAGATCAAATTAAAGTATGGATCTTTGACCGTACGTTTGAGTGTTGAAGAAAAAGTATGGATGATCAAGCCTACGTTTTTATTCAACTTATGTTGTCAACCCTACGTTTGTGTTCAACCTTACATTGTTAACCTTACGTTTGAAGACTATGTTATTAACCCTACGTTTGGAGGCCACGTCATCAACCTTACATTTGGCATCAGAAATTTTGACAGACGATATTTATGTGCAACGATCAGTAAGCTGATTTTTGGGCGGATTTCAAGCCGGATTTAAAGTCATTTTTAAAGTACGACTTTGACTGATTCAAAGCTGTTTTATTAATGGATTTAAGATCAAATTAAAAAGGATCTTTTTATGTTGAGTGTTAAGGGAAGTTACGACTTCTCTGTAAATTCAAAATTTTGAATGTCGTGAATTAGAAGGTGACTTTTATGGATCTAAATGTGCAGGAGATATGCTTTATTATATATGTTCTCTCTGAAACACCCAGAACAAGAATATATATGATCGATCTATTGTTGAAAAAGGTGGAAAACAAAGATTGCAACTATTCACGTTTGATCTGCTGATTCAAGAGGAGCGTCAAAGCTCTGTTTGTTCAAGAAGAAGGAAATTGATAGAGGATTCACCTGTTCTACATCAAATATCTACTATGGATCTACTACTGCTGAGGCTGTAAACTATATCTCTATATCTACAGCAACTGGATCAACTCAGAACTGCTTTATCTTGAAGATCAATATTTCTAGAGACATCGATCCATCTGCTGTCAATTGAATTCTGTTGCAACTATGAAGATCAACTGGAAATTTCTTTCTAAAATTATTTTTTATTCTTGAGTAACCAGCTTCTCAATATAAGCTATGTAGGTTCGTGTTTGAACCAGAAGGATTTGTTTTTCCTTGGATTGTAAAGTTATCAACTGCCTGTACTCAGTTGTAAATCGGTCTGTGGAAAAGATGACCAGATAGTGAAAATCAGCAAGCTCGTGGAGTTGAGCATTGGTGGAGTGGACTAGGGGCCTTCTATTCCCCAAACAAATATACATCTTTTTGTTCTTGATTTTACTTTTTCCACTGCACGATCAAATCTGATAAAGTATAAAGGACAAAACTCATTCATGAAAAGAGTTATCGAAAAATTACAAAATACACAATTCACCCCCCTCTTGTGTATAATCTGTAGATTCAGATCCAACAACATCATTTTCAATGAGTGTTGACTCATGATAATTCAAGTGCAATGAGGGTTTACTCATGTTTCATGTGCAATGTGGGTTTACTCATGCTCCATGTGCAATGAGCCTTGCCTCATGCTAATTCCATGTTAAGTGTTGTTGCCACATCTCTATGTTATGATTATCATTCTTTATCATGACTTTATTTTTCTCTTGTGCTCCATTGATATGCCTATTGTCTAACACATATTGTATTCCTCATGTTATTCCATGTTTATTCCCTTACTGGGCTTTATAGCTCACCCTTTTCTTATGCATGTCCTCAGGTTATCCTGTGTAATGCTAAGTACGAGATAATATAGGGGTCATGTAAAGTATTTTTTGAATAAAGATATTGTATTTCATGTTTTATGTTGTTATGTAATGGTCCTAATCCCCAAAGACTCTAAAACACTCGTTCTTCAATGTTGTATCAAGTGAAATTTTAGTAATAAATCATTTTTAAGTGTGTAATAAAGAGCAGGGTTGTTATAAGAGCCATGGGAAGACCCAAAACCCCATAAAAAAACTTATAAGAAGTCACTCTAGGCTCAAAAGAATCACGTGACACAACCATATGAGCCTACAATTTCACCAGATCATGAACGAGGAGTGAAGAAGAATGTAGAAATGGGAGATCCCTAGTATGAATATAGACCTTGTGACTAAGCTGGAAACATTTATAGTTGGATAGATGGCGAACTTAAAAGAAGAAAACTCTATAAAAACCATTCCTAAAATGATAAAAAAAATCTTCTAACAGCTAAAGAAATAGGCCCCCACATGAAGCTCTAAATAGGGTGTATTAGTCTTTGAGAGATCAAGATCCACATACACGTGCACAAAAATGCTTTTCTATATGTTAAAAGTGTCTTCATCAGCACAAAGTAAATTCCCAAGGGTGTCATCAATACCTTTGAGAAATTAAAGATTAAGAAAAGGTAACAAAATCCTCAGAAGACTAATCCACATCGTAGTATAAGAAGGATCCCTCTCAACATGGAAATCCAATGACCATATAAACTTAAGAAACCTTCAGTTATCACAGGTCCAAACCTTCCTTTTCCCAGGACTTTAAAAATTAATTATGAGAGAACATATGGATGTAGAAGGTCCCCCAACTAAGGTTTGAGATAGCTGACAGGGAAGCAAGACCCCAAGAATAAATAAAATTATTAATGAATAACAATGAACACTGATTAGCACTAAATTTGGAAATGGGAGTCCACTGGTGATAATAGGACACAACTTCCAAATCTTAAAATGATAAGGAATGATAAGGAAATCCACCAACCATTGAGACCTTGGGCAATGAAACCATAATTGTCAAGATAGCCATAAGAGAGGCCTTAGAGGACTAAGGAACAAAACCGAAGAGGGACTATTTAAAGGACCTCAAAGGTTATATTGTAGGAGGAAGGACATAATAAGATGACTTAGGTAGTTCTGGAATAGAAGAGGAAGAAGTATCTACTATAAATCCATCACCCATGGTGGATAAAAGCAATGAAGGTGCAATACGAGCATCTTTAACCATGACAACTATTGATAAATTTAAAAATAGAAAAGGTGCATTATGTGTGTATTCAAAAGAAAAATAGAGAGACCATCATGTGATTATATTATCATAACACAATGTTAGTATTAAAGAAAATATAATATCATTTGATTAAAAATAAAATCATGAGAGAGAAAACATATAAGTAAGTGTACTGATAATATGTGTATCGAAAAACAAATGATTAAGAAATTGATAAATTAATTGATTAATTGATTAATTATATTAATGTGATTAAAAATATAATATTTTAAAATTAAATAATATATGATAATTATGTTTGATAATAACACAATAAGATCCCCTATGTCTGTCGCCTCAATGGTTTAAGGGTTTAATGTATTAGTACTTGGATTTAACAGTAGCCAAGATACCAAAATTCCTTTTATTTTTAACTATTCATAACAAGAATTTGGAAGTAAAATATCCCTATATTTTTAATAGTTGTATCTAGAAATATAAATATAATGAAATACCATTCATTTTTAGCAGTTTTAGAAAGATACTTGAATCCATAAGTTTTTATGTATGTGAGCACTAAAATAGAAAGAAGTATAAAGAGTGAGGATTATTTATATAAAATCACTTTTAAGAGTGATTTAAATATTTCATGGAATAATAAAACCCTAGGTGAGATATAGAATAATGTATGATAAGTGATAAATATTTACAAATAATGCATGCCTTTGGTTGGAAATGATATCACTAGCGTTACCAGGATGAATTTGATGATCATAAGAAATTTCCATTAATAATTGTTCCATGGTATGTTTCTATTACTCTAAAGGGTCTATTTATAGGTTCCTAGGTTTAAAAGAATATTTTAGAATTTATCTATGGAAAAGGAAGTTAAGGGATACCAAATTAATTCCTTATTCACCATAATAAATTCTTCCATGGACTGCTTATCCTCACCCCATCGGTAGACTTTGGCTACCAATAGGTATTAATTATGTTGTATAGAGGTTTATTGGTTATAGAAAACTCCACTGGGTATCCATTTAAATCCACCAGGTAGTCATTGACTATATGATAGAAATAAAGGTTCTGACTATTACTACCTTCTCAATTGTGGCCTTATACAGAATCACTAGTTGTTTTCCCACAACAATTATAATTTTTGGAACCACTATTGGGTATCTGGAGCTATGAAATAGGGTACTCTGTTCTCCTTAATGAATTGGGTTAATAAAAATGTAATTCATTCGTCATTGGAATCCTTCCTCTTGGTTTAGTAGATTCTCTTCTTAGTACATATGTGATCATATATACTCCCATAGTCTAAGAGATTTTTCTTCATCCATATGATTTGGGTGAAACAAATCTCAGTTTCTATATATTCCTCTTTGGTTATATAAATAGAAATAATGTTTTTCTTATTACTTCTCCATGAGATTAGGTATTTTCCTAGTAGATGGAAAGTCACACCTTTGTTTTTCCTATATAGTTGGAATCCTCTAAAATTTTCATAAAAAAACAATTAAGTTCAATAGAAGTATCCATTGGATAAAATAATCAATGTTTATTATTTCCATTAAAATATATAAAAATTATTTTGATAGATTTAATATGAGATTTTATTCAAAATGAACATAAAGTAAAACACTAAACATGATGTCTGACTAGGTCACAATAAGGTATGAAGACTCCCAATAATACTTCTACAAAACTTATTGTCAACCGGTTTACTGACCTCATCCAAAATTAATTTACAAGTTGTAATTAAGAAAAAACTTATTTTCATAGAATGATCTATGATAATATGTTTTAAAATATCATCAGTTAATTTACATTGGTTTATAAAAGTTCTATAAATATTTTGAGATTTTTGAAAATGAAGGAATAATTAGAGTTATCCTATAAAACTAATTCCAAACACTTTATTCATTAAATCATAAAATCCATTAAAAATTGATTCTTTTATTGAGTTGAAAATAACTTTATCATCATAAATTTGAACAATTTAAAAAAAAATTATTTTTTTAGAAAATTAATGGAATAAAATTTATAAATTTTTCAAATAAATTGATAAAATGAATTTTTAAACTTTCATACCAATAACAAGGGGAATATTTTAACCCATATAGAGAATTATTTAAATTGAAAACATTATTTTTAAAATTAGGATCTACAAAACTAGGTCGTTATTTCACAATTGTTTTTGAAGTAAAACCATTTATAAAAGAAATTTTGATATCCAATTGAAAAAGCTTAAAAATAATGTGAACAGTGAATTACAACAAGATTCTAATAAACTCTATCTAATAAAAGGGTCTAATGTTCCACCATAACCAATATATTATTCTTTATTATACCCTTTAGTAACTAGTATATAATTATTGTGAGTTAAATCTCCTTTCTCATCTAACTTATTTCGAAAAACCCATTTTGTTCCAATAATGGGATGTTCATTGCTTCTTTTTGTGAGAGTATAAAATATGTTACATTGAAATTGGTTCTACTATTTTTTCATATAAAGTATAAAAATTCAATTATTAATAGCACCATTAATGGTTTGAGGCTCAATGTGAGAGATAAATCTTGATACCGAACCTCATTTAAGACTACAATTCTAGTAAAAGAATCAAATTATAATTCACTAACAACATTATATATGGGATAATATTTTGAATCAACCCATGATTTGGGTAAATTAATAGACGAGGGTTTCTTTTCATATTCAATTACTTCATAATGATTAGGTTTAGTTAAGTAAAAAATATCTTGGTCAATTCCATCACTACTTTATGGATATGATTTATGTATATTCTCATCAAACTTGATGTCAATTTAATCTTCTATGGTTCTAGTCCTCTTATTTAAGACTCTATATCCTTTACTTGAGTTAGAGTACCAAAAAATATTCCTTCATCATATTTAGGGTAATAAGTTCCTAGGTAGTCCTTAGTGTTAAGGAAAAAACATCCACAACCAAGAACCTTAAAACATACATGTTTATGAAGATTAATTTTCTAATGTTAATAAGGGGTGTTACTAAGGATGGTTATTACAAGAAAATAATTAATTTTATAGTAAATAATATTTAATTCCTCATAAAAAAATTATTTTGGGAGTATAAATTCAATTGAAAGAGTTTAGAGGTTTCTTGAAGGCCCATATTTCATCTTTCCACAACCCTATTTTATGGAGGTGTTCAGGAATTAAGAAAGAGTTATGATATAATTGAGAAGAAAAAAATTCATCAAAAAATTTATTATTTAACTCCACACCATGTTTAGTTATTATGAAAAAGATATTATATCCTTTTTAATTTTTAAATTTCTTGAAAAAATCGATAAAGTCTTTACAATCCACATTTTTATAAGACAAGAAATAAACCCATGCATGTATAGTATTATCATTGATAATTAAAGAGGTTTAAGATTTAACTCATATAATAGAAACTTTATTTTCTCCAAAAATATCAATTTTTACATGTTATAAGGTTTTAGATGAGGCAACTTACTTTTTATGAAGAAATATTTTTGTTTATTTCTTTGTTTTCAAGGTTTAAAAAAAGTTATAATTGAAAGAACAATTTGGTAAATATCATACATGATGATTATGGTTGATCTTAAATAGAGTGTGTGTGATACAATGACCAAGGTGTCTATTCCAGAACCATGAATCAATATCTTGTTCACTTAAATAATTTAAATTTTGTCTTTTAATAGATTTTGAATATATAATATAAATATTTTTAACGTGAGATGGGGTAAAAAAAATTCTTTATAATTTAAAACTTTACAAAATTATTTTTCAAAAGTAATTTTGTATCTGTTATCAAATAATTGACTAATAATTAGTATATTATGATTCAATCCTCTAAAAACAAGACTTTTTTCATTGAATTAGAGTTGGATAAGCCAATTATACTAATAACAATGATTTCACTTTTTGAATCATCTTCAAACATGACATGTCCACTATCAAAGTATTTCAAGATGATTGAATTTAGAAGGATCACTAAACTCTTGAATAAAACACCCACTATCTATATACCATATATTTTCTTGGGTTCTATTCTTTTGAAACATTTACTACAAAATTTCAATTGACTAATTTTTTTGTTTCCCATATTTTAGTTCCACTCAAGTTAATAATTGAAGAATTAGTAATCATAATATCTTTAGAAATTTTTTTTCTATTAGAAATATGTGATGAAAGTTTAATGGTATTTGGTCTAAAATATCTATCATTCTTGTAATTCGATTCATAAATAATATTTCATAATTTTCTATATTAATTGTGAAATTTATTTTAGGAATAACCATTTAAAAAAGTAGTCTTTTTAGAATTTTTTAATGGGCAATATTTTTGTAAAAAATAAATTCTAAAATAAATTTTGATTGAATTTTGAGACCCCAGAATTATATTTAAACATTTTTTTACCATGGATGAATTGATATAGTTGATTTTTAATATCTTAAATTTTACATTCTAATTTCTCATTGTTTGGCTATTATTTTAATTTCAAAACCATTTTTTTTAATTTTATCTTTTTTATAAAGAATTATATTTTACTTTTTTTTAGAAATCGTTAATTTTAATATAAGTTCAGAAAAACCATTTTGAAGTTGATATATAGAATAAAGGATATATTCATAACTTAGAGAAGAGGTTTAAGGGGTATAATAAAAAGTGTAAGGATTAGAATTAATTGAATTTACTATATCACGTACCTCAATGTCAGTAAGAAGGCATTTTACACTTTCATCGCTTAATTTAGATGATAAAATGGTGTCATATATAGAACTCCAAATTGTGACTTGAAGAGATTTATTATCTTTTTTTCTTATCTTTAACTTTATTCACATTTAAGGTACAATCTAACATGATATAACCATTATTTTTGTAACCAAATCAAATAAATTTTGATCCTTTATTCGACTATTTATATTATTAGTTAGATGTTTTATTTTTTATAAAATAGTTCATCTTCTTGGAAACTTTAACATTTTTAGTGTTGATTCCATACTAGTCATAATTTATAGCCTTTAAATAAATTGACATTTTAACTTTCCGGATTTCCTTATCCGGTTTCTCATATTTCCTTTTCATAGTTATCTCATAGGTCATGAGAGATTCGCTAATCTCCTTGACCTACATGTTCTTAATATCCATAGTTTCTTGGATCACCGTCACATTATGTTCCCAATTTATAGGTAAAAATCAAAGTATTTTATTTACTAAAGTTTATATAGAATGTGTACCACCAAGATACTTTCAACCATAGTATATATTAGAAAAACCTATAAATATATCAGTAATAGATTCATTTGGATATATACTAAAACTTTTAAAGTCTTGTCTATATATATTAATTATTGTATATTCAACTTTTTTTCTCCTTCATGAGTGACTTATAAGTGTTTCTATATTTCATGAGTAGTTTTTCATGTAGATATAAGATTAATCTCATTTAGGTCTAAATCAAAAAAGGGGGCATTTATATCATTACCATCTAATTCAAAAGTAGTAATATCATTAGCTATAAAGTTTTCTTATTTTTAATTAGTATGAGTATAACCATATGTTAAAATTTCCCATACAAGATAAGAAAAACTTTTAAGAAAGGTTTACATATGATTATTCTAATAACTATAGTTAGAACAATCAAAATAAGGTTCATGACCCATATATTTCCCTTCAAGAGAATCATGGGTATAAGAACTAGATTCTATTTTAAAAAATCATTACTTGAAAATCAAGTAAAATATTTTAAAAATCATTACCTGAAAATCAAGTAAAATATTTTAATAATCATTAATTTTTAATAAGTTAAAAATAAGAGAAAATAAAAAAATCACAATAAATTTCTATTCAAGAATCTCCTTTTGATACCAAATGTAGGTTAAATTAGGAAAAATAGAAAGATGAGAGGGTGAATTATATTTTAAATATTGAATTAAAAAATAATCCTTAATGAAAAAAAACCCATTTAATAAATTAGATGATTGAAAAAAATATAAGTGAATTATATTAAAAATAAAAATATAAGAATATAATCATTTAATAAAGTATAATTATAAGAAGGGTATTTAAAACAATTGTTAAGTGACTTATGGATTACATTATTAATTAATTAATTTAAAAATGTGATTAATAAATAAGAGATTAAGAAAGTAAATAAGGTATGCAATTTTTAAGGATATTTGGAATTATATAAAAAAGATCCTCTATGTCTCCCACTTAAAAGGCTTTAGGGTTTAATGTATTATTCATTTTCTTTAACATTAGGTAAGATAAAAAAACTCCATTTATTTTTAATTGTTTATAGAAAGAAACTAGAATTAAAATGAAACCTTTATTTTTAATAACTATATCTAGAAACCTCAAAAGAATAACATCTATTTCCTTTTATAAATTTTGGAAATAAACCCAAATACCTCACTTTTAATGGTTGTGAGCACCGAAATAGAATGTTAGAATAAGAGAGATTATTTTTTTGGAACAATCCCTTTGAAGATTAATCTCAATATCTCAATGAATAATAAATAACACAATTATATATAGAGAATATTTTTTAATAATTGAAGAATATTTATAAATAAGGCACACTTTTGGTAGGAAACAAGATCACAAGCATAACCAAGAATAATTTGGTTATTATAGAGAACTTCCTTTTAGAATTATGTCAAGGTAAGTATCTATGTCTCTAAGAGGTATATTTATAGTCTCCATGGATTCCATGAATTTTTTAGAATTTATTTGGGGTCAAGGAAGTTTATGAAGATCAAATCAATGTTTTTTTCCATGATAAATGCTTTCTATAACTGATTATCTCAACACCACCAGGTAACCACAGGATACCATTAGGTTGCGGGTGTAATACTTTGAGGTTCAACGATTTTTAAAAAAAAAATTAATAGGTATCCACTTTTGTAAATTGGGTATCCTGTGACTATATGAAAAAATTTGGAGGTTCTCTCTGTTACTACCATCTAACCGGTGGTCTTAGTGAATCAATGGTGGTTATGTCCACCACCACCAAGTATCCAGTTCTATTCCACCTGGTATGTGATTTTCCCTGATATTATGGGATGAAGAAAATGTCATCCATGTATTATTTTAAGACTTCCTCTCAATTCAATAGCTTATCTTCTTGATATCTAAACTTGATAATTGAAATACAGTCAATGGAAATAGTTAGAACTCTAAATATTTTGTATGGTCATTAAAAATTAAGTGAGAAGCACAATAATGGGTGGGTCTATTAAATAAATACATCTAATTAATTGTGTAATTATTGAAATCTCATGAAATAATATAAATTAGAATGGGGAGTGAACCTAGTTCAGTTAGTGACTCTATCCATTATGATAGTCTTTGGAGTCATCCTTGATTAATTAAATGTTGAAATGGGGAGTTAACACAATCCACTATGATAGTCATGGAAGTAAAACATGTCTAAGGAAATGATTTTATGTAATTATATATATATAAAAAACCTATTTATTATTCTTATGATAATTCCCACAACTCATGATTGACTATTGATGATTCCAAATTCTTATTCCTTATGTCTTTTGTTATGAAAAATCCTTATTCCAGGATTCATTATTAAAGATATTTTACTGTTTGGGTATGAATTTTGTAAGTTATGATAATTTTATCATACCCTTATTATTATATCATAGCTAATTATGATCATTGATTGATATTTCCTAGGTTCATCCTTACTAAAAAATTTATCTCACTATAGTGTCCTCAGACCAAACTCCTAGATTTGGTATCGAAAATACATAACATAAAACACTGGATTTGATATACATATAAGCTTATAATTTCTTTCCCACCTTTTCAATACAAGAATGTTTTAGTTTATATATTTAAAGAATTAGAACAAATCACTAACTAATAAATCTCAGGTATTCTCATAAATTTAAATGGTTTCACACTATATAAGTAGAAAATAAATACATAATGAGTCTTTAATGTCTCCCATAAATTCTCTACACAATATAATCTTCTAGGATTAAAATACTTAATAATTTATTTCATATCATGGGGAAAGATAAACATATGAAGGGGTGATATTAAATTCTCAGTATGAGTAAACATAATAATAAAGCATAACATGAGAGATGTCAAGCATAACCTGATATCATAATAAGAATGATCATAAACTTGTTACTATGGAATTAAGAGATGAAATCATAAAAACATTCATTAAATAATGATCATAACATACAAGCATCATATCATATGAATGTGGTGATAATATACACATGACATAATAAAACTAATTCAAGGATCCCTACCTCGTTAACATAATATAGTTGAAGAGGCTAACTTCCCATGCACTCTAGTTATCTAGGATCATTTCCCACACACCACAATATCTAATGATAAGGAAACATTATCCAATTAATTAGCGGGATATATAATTCTTAGACAACCTATCAGATAATAAAAATCATACATATGTGTTCTACATGGTTTCAATCAACATATCATAAAACCCTAAGTAAATAAAATGAATTTTATATTATTCTAAAGTGGTTCCCTATGGAATAATTCATGATCTGTTCAATAAATATGACATGATGAACCCATAGAAAATAAATGGGTATCCAATTACTTTAAACATCATTATAGGTAAAACAATACACTAAAAATATAACTAGAAAAAGGTATTTACACAGTATAGAAAATTACTATATGTTTTAGACAACAATTTCTCCAATCAATCAATGAATTTGGAATATAGGTGAACATCCTTAATTAAGGTAATTTAACATAGGGAATTTATATAGGAATGAAATTTAAAGTATATCATGCCTATACAAGTGGATGATTAGGAAGTAAAAAACCAGTTACTGATTGTATCATAGATATAAAAGATAATCTTATAATCCATAATGATAAATAAGTTCTATGGTATCATTTGAATAATGTCCTTGTGTAAAAATATGACTTAGATGAAGAGAAATCTTAAAAGCATCAGGAAAATTTCCTTGAAAATAAGAATTTAACTTCTCATTTTAAAACATTAAAAATAAATATTTTATTAAACCGTGAGAATAATAATTTATTTTTTGAAAACATTAAAGTATATAGAGGAGGACTATAAAAAAATTTCAAAGGTGCTGGAAATATATATTTACATAGGAATGAATAAAAGATATCCCTTCTCTTGAAAATGACACACATGGAAAACATAAAAAATATTTTATTTTAAAATATTTTTATATAAATTAAATGTAGTTTAAAATAATTCTAAAAAATATTTATGGAATAATTTTTAAAACTTTTATAACATTACGATAATGAAAATATTTTTATTTGAAAACTATACAAGTATAATACATTAAAGATCAGTTATAAACCTTTTATGAAACTCACATTATAAAAAGGATAATAAAACTTTCATTTGAAAATAGGTTAAGGGAGACTTTAAGGTCACATGTAATGAAAAATATTTGGGATATAGATAACACTTTCGATAGGTAAAACATGGACATGTAAGAAGAACATAAATTGGAAAGTACATGAGTTATTCTAATCAAAATTATGCATTTATTTGAGGAAGTGTTTCATAAAATATGGGGATATTAATGAAATGAAGTAATATACCTAAATAAAAAGTAAATATACCATTTTAAAAGATAATGGTTGTAATAATATACTTGGAATGTCAATATAAATAAGAGATTTATTGACTCATGAGATAAAGGAATTGAGTCGGGAAAACAGTTACGACATGAGAAACAATTAAATAAAAACCATTGAAGGATAAAGTGATTGAAAACAAAAATTAGATATTTTGAATAAAATATATTTCATAATAATATAAAAATTTGTCACTATATTCATCATATAAAAGTAAATTAGTTCCAAAAATAAAACATGTCTCAACAAAGGGAATTTGATATAAAAAATCATACCTTATTTACCCACATAGTTGATCAAAATCTAACTTCATGTAAAAAAACTATAAATATATTAAAAATATATTTAATAACCCAATTCATATCTATAAACCTTTTATATAATTCATTTATAATTATTTACTATGAGTATAGTGGTTCATTATAGCTTATTTTTAATATTGGGTGTTGTCACATTTAATTTTCAAGCACATGTTTTCTAATGTTAATGTTGACCCTTGATCATTTATAAAAAGTTAATAACTAAGAGTAAACCTATTATTATATAATATATATCCTATTATTATGTATAATATTCTACTTTTCATCCCATGAGAGTATTAATTGCGACTGTTGAAGATGATGTTAGAGAAAAACTTATTTCAGCCGTTTTTAATGAATGAAGATGATACATTACTAACATGATTAGATATTAATTTTATAACTAAGAAAACTTTAAAAAAAATAATACCTAATTATTAAATTTAATTAAAATTATATAACATTCCTTAATAATTCACTTTATAAACATTAAAACATCGCTCAAGTGTGTGGTAAACCGACAAAAAAAAAGTTTGTCGTAATGATGGAATAATTAAAAAAGAGAAATTACATAATGTTAATATAATATTTAAAAAATATTATAATTTATATATATATATCATATATCTCCATAAAATCCATTCTTAGAACCATTAATGATGGGTAGTGTTGAAAAATGAAATTCGACATTCATGGAGGCGGTAGTCCGTATGTGCATAGGATTAATAAACCAATTTTTTAATAAATAGATAGAGTGATGGTATATGAAAATTTAACATTTAATAATTATAATAATATTATAAAAATAATATTATATAATTAATTAAAATTTTGGTTCCATCCATGTTAGGTGGTTATGAGAAATAAGGCACGTCGTTCATGGAGGTGGTAGTTCGTACAAACACGTGATTAATGATCTCAATCATTAACGAATGAAAAAATGAAGGTAAATGAAAAATTTAATAATTTAATAATCATATAAGTGGCATAAAAACATAATTTTTCATAAATCCTATCCTTTATTCTAACCATAATTGGTGGCGATTAAAAACAAACAACATAGCATCGTGGATGCGGTAGTCCATGCATTCACGCGATTAATGCGTTTTTATTAGTGAATTCTATGGAATGAATGAATAATTATTTTAAAAATAATTTAATGAAATTTAATTATATATATGAAACTTAAATAATTATATTAACAAATTTATGGAATATTGGGAGTAATTAAATTAAAAAAAACTAAGAGGAGAGTAATACTCAGGTCAGGAACTTTGATTTTCCTTAGAAATATCCTTAGAAATAAAGAGATTAAGCTATCTAAAGAAGGAAAAAGACTTAGTTTTTTTGGATAGTGTTCTTTTATGGATAAATGAGAATATTTTAACCATGTAATTATAATATATGGATGTGTATGGAACGATTGTATGTGTGTCCTTTTATTAGTGAAGGGAGGGGTAGTTTTCGAGTTACCATAACTAATTAAATTATTTATACAAGGTAAAGGACTCCCATATTTAGAAAATATTAAGTGTTAGAAATATTAAGTTCTAAAATAACCTATTCTCGAGACAAACAGGAGTGTTTTGGGATCTTATTATCTTACTTTTCACTTTACTAAAGTGTACTTTTATTTAGGAAACTTTTCTTTTCACCCGTGGTAATTAATTAATATTTTCTCTATTTATATTGATCATATCACATAATTTGATTATTATAATCCTAGATATCATAATAATTTTATAAAATAAATTTAATATGATTAATAAAATCTAATTTCAAAATAAATGTGCCAAACACATAAAAAAATTGTTTTTATGATTGCCATGTTTTTAAGCTCAAAATTAATTTGTGATTTAAAATTATCAATATTAATAATTTTTATAACCTAAGTTGATCTAATAAAAATAAAATTAAGGTTATGTTATACTAAAATAAATCGATAACTTAATCTTACCAAAATATTAATTAATTTAAAGAAAATATGTAAAACGATTTTCTTTATTAAAGTAACCTTTAACTTTAGTTTTAAAAATGTATGGAATGAGTTTTATTAGTTCAAATAATATTTTTAAATCAATAATTTTATTAATTAAATTCATATTTTACCACTAAAATGGTTTTATCCCCTTATAGGTTTTTATTGTACATTGATAAAGTCATTAAAATTATAATTTTCAGAAAAAATGCATTTTGACTAAAAATCAATATTTTCATTAAATACTAAAAAATAAATACTAATTAAAATTTGATATTATAAAATCAAAAATAAATATAATTTTATATAATTTTTATTTCTAAAAAATTATATACGTAACTATTAATATAAAATACACAATATAAATTGTTTTTATTAAAAAAATACCTTCTTAAACATTAAGTATTTCTAATATTATTTTATACCAATTTTCTTATTTAAATAGTTTTAATATCATATATAGATATCTTAGATGTTATGTAAATTATATTTTAAAGATGATTATTTTAATTTACTAATGTATCATGATAATCATTTTAGTGCATATGGAGAAATATATCAAATTTAATATTAATTAAAGGGAATATATATATATATATAGAATTATTGGGATGTTACAATCAACCATTATTATATTTCATTTCCCTAGGTTATGAAGAAAGGTTTTAAGTGGGACATATAAAAAAAATAGTATTATAAGAGACTAAATATTTAAGATATATTGAAGATATTACTTGAATTTAGTTGATTATGTATTTACCCTCCAAGTACACTAAACTATTGTGGTCCTCAAGTGTGTATTATTATGAAATTTATTTAATATTCATCTATAATAATGAAATATTTATTTATGTTGTGGTTGGGTATCCTTAAAATCTATTATTAAATTCCCTATTAAACTTCTAGTCTTTGCCTATAATATATTGGCTACCATGTGACTAAACCTTATGTAGTATAACCCTATCCTTCTAGAGATTCACCATAGAGTATACTCCTATAATAAAATTTATAATAGGTATTAAATGAATTTTTGTGACTCTATCTCATATTATACATCATGGAATTTTGTATTTGTCTAGTTCCCCATAATTTAGTATGAATTCAAAGAACCCATGATCTTCACATGATCTCTGTAATATCTCCTTAAATATCATTTGAACACAAACGCAATCATATGATGCGATACTCTATTATATGACTTAAGAAACTTTAGGATTTGAGATCACAAAATTCTCCATTTTTTCTGAATCGAAACCCTCCATGATGTAATAAATAAAAAAGGTGTGGTCACTTCTTCCTCAATAGAGTTACACCGTAGCTTACTCTCCATTAGAAAATAACCATGGATATACTAAGGGAACTAAAGTTCACTTGTGAATGTCTACTATGGAATGGTCCATTAATATTCATTATAGAAAAATAAGAGTTATATTTCACATCAAACATTCCTTCAGAAAATTTTTACTTAATTAGAATCAATGCCTCTCAATATCTCATTTGAGACTGAATGGTGGTGATGCTGACTGAAAACCTCCTGTGTTTCCCCACACATGAGAGGCTAAGTTCTCATACTCACAATTCCCCTTGAATTTTGGATTGTATTCACACACAAATATACCTAAATTCCATGAGTGATGGCCTTGGGCAGGAATGTTCATATTTTTCACATCCTCAAACCTTTATTGTGGTGAAACAATCCTTCTATGGTGTGGATACATATAACATTCCAATGGAAATACCTGAAAATAGCCTATTATGATTACCTCTATGAGATGGCCTATTAGCATGTGATGCATGATTCCATTTCCAGAATACATACATGATACAAAATATGGTCATTATAATGGATTATATATCTCATATATAACTCTAATTCTAGAAATATGAAGACTTATGGATTTATATAATCAATAATAATTCTCTAAGAATCATCACTTCTACATAACTCCAACACTTAGGTAATTGATAAATAACACAAGTACACAAAACAACCAATGGAATTTTTCCAAAAATATATCCCTTTGGGTTTATTTACTATTACATAACAATTTAATAATGATTACATATCTTCCAGAATGAATGAATAATTATATAATTGAACACACCTAAACCACTTACTATTGTACTCTTATTCAAAGAGTTAATCAATTATTCATCAATCAAAAACTCTAAGTTCACATGAGTCAATGATCAATGTGAAAAATACGAGTTACATAAAAGGGTTATCATATGATAACACATAATTTCAATTCATTTTCACTACATGTTTCAAATATTAAACCCCCAAATATTTAAAAAATAATAATCCCCCTTTATGGATTCTCTCTCCACCAAAAATATATCATACACAGTATATGCTTAAAAAAATATATTTTTTAAGCATAAAGTCAATTTATAAAAAAATAATTTTCAAAACGTATATAAGGTCATGATATATCTATATATATAAATATTTTCTTACATTTATATTCAATTCTAATTTATACTAACATAAACCATTATTATATCCACATAAGAACTAAGAATTAGATTAGATATAGATTTAATTTCAGTTGGTGGTTGAACTAAAATGGGTCTTGTGGAAATCTCCACAAGCCCGAACTTCTCCCATATACAGTTTCTCTAAAATGATAATTTCTAGAGTTTGGATTTGGAATGGTAAAGGAAAAAACCTATAGAATCTACCACTTCTCTGAGATTTGATAACTGGGATTCTTAAGGATGGAAACCACTTTCATATTCCATTTCTTCTTACTCAATTTACTGATTTTGTGATATGGTTACCCCAATTTATACCATCTAATTTAATGACTAAGTTTTAGTGGTCGTATTTAATATTCAAATTATATAATGTTTTTTTCATTTTTGTTTGATTTAGAATGATAAACATACTATTTAAAAAATAATTATTTAATGATATTATATAGTGAAATCTTAGGTCATTACATTCCCCCCTAAAAAAGTTTATCCTTTAAATTTTAATTATTAATTACTAATAATGTTATTTAAGGGAAGTTTTAAGAATAATTGAGATTTAATTTTATAATGAGGTATCAGTGATGTCTATTTACTTATAATAATCATAATTATAATATTGTATTGATGCCTAACCAATTGAGTTAAATACATCTCATGGTTTGGTGTTAAGACCTAATTTATTTTCCTAGGAGTTTATAGTTCATAACTATAGTGAAAATTATTATAAATTGGTTTAAGTAATGAAGTTTTATCATATATTTCTATAATATCTACACCAAAAAAAACTTATCTATCATTTCCCTTGGTTCCTTAACATGGAGGTGCCAGTAGAAATTAGTGGCTGAATGATTAAGTCAACGATGAATTATCTTCCGCTTTATAAGGCTCATTAAGATCCATGCTTAGTCCTCTATTTACCATTTTCAGAGTAGATGTCCCCAATGAATCAACCTAAGGACTCTCTGCCCCATCTCTCACCTGTGTTGCTGGATTTAATAGATAATAACCAATCTATTTTACTTCCCATTACACAGAAATTTATGCTACTCACTCTGTAAAACCCTCTCAGTTAAAGGTTAGTGGGGGATGAATCTCCCACCACATTTTCTATGGGTGACTTTTCATTTATCCAAATTGGGCCTTCTAAGACCCAAACTATTTATTACATACACGACATGGGATCACATACTATACATAATTAAAACTAATTCTTGAACTACCCCTAGCCCCAAAGTCATTAGGTGGCCTCCTGTTTCACCTAACCACTATGTCATGTAGAACTTGTGGTGGAATATAAGGATTATATTCTACATCCACCATTTTAATAGTCATTTATACTTATTTAGAAACATTAAGGCCAGTATGTAGTGGTGATTGATTGATGGATGATTAAAAAGATGATTCATTAGTAGAATTTGTTGTTATAGTGACATTACGATCTCTCCGTAGAGGTTGCTGGTTGTGATTTATGTCCCCATCCAATTTTCCTAGTGAGGATGTTATGTGAAATATACCCACGATTGGTGAAAATGTATCCTATATTTAAAAAGTTAATCCATTATATCTAATTCATTTAAATGATCCAAACTAAGATTTAATTTTTTATAAACTTAAATTTTGAGAAGAAACCATCATAAAACTAGATAATTTATTTGATAAACAAACATTATGGGGGTTCACTTAAAAAATATAGGTAACATAGAATGTCTATAATAAAGATCCCATATTCTAAATTATAAAGTGTGTAATTTAGTTATCAAAATCTACCTCATTGTATGTCATTGAACATGCACCACCTTGTTCCCTTGGTTTTGGTGGTTGTTCATGCCTACCATTCTTATTCTACTTGGATTTATGAAACTGACGTGGGTAATGTACAAGATTTACACACTTAAATAATTAGACCATTAGTGGTGCCTTTGAATGCATATTTTCCACTCCTATAATGATAAATGACCTCTTCATTTTTATACAGAATGTTGATGCTCGATGACTGCCTCTTACACGTGTATAACATCATCTGGTCCCCTTAATGAAATTACCTTGGTGATTCATCCAATTTTTTTGATATAGATGGAATTAAGAATTATTTAATTCAACATATTCATATCTTGATATTTCATGAGACTCTATCATTATATTTTTAGAGATTTTGGGACTTCTATTATGTTCACATTTCTAATCATATTTCATGATAGATGGTTTGGAATAATCACAAGGTTTCTCATTCCATCTACCATTCTGATGGGTTTTTCATTGAGGTAATCTTCATGTTGTAATTATCACCCATGGTTACCTATAGTTCCAACTATTACTAAAACCAAAAGGGTTGACATGAGCAATGAAACATTAAAACTACAGGGGGATATCATAATCATAAAAGGACTTAAACCTTAAAAATATTACAATTTCACATTATCCCATTGGAATATATTTTATTTAGTTCAACCTATATAAATATTAACTTTACATAGGTTACTTTAAAATATATTATCTTACACTCACCAACCTAATTCTTAAAAGTAACTAGGATATCATTCATTTACCAAGGTTCGTAAATATCATATGATTTACTGAATCATATTCTATGGGAGTGTCAGACTGGGTGTGCAGTTTTATCTCTTTGACATGCACCAGGTGAAGATTGAGTTAATGCCCAATATGCCCTTTTCGGGATTATTACACCTTGGTACATTTATACCATATATTTAATCATCTTTTATTATTTAGATAGAGTTTTATTGTTAGGGAAAACTATCTACTCAAGAATATACCAATATTTTTAGATATCATCCTATACATAGACTCACCTCTAGGGTTTTCACTATGGTTTGTTAATACTAACACCAAATGTAATGAAACTAATATAAAAAACAACTAAACCATAAATTTATACCAATTAAGATGAACCAAGATAAACATATGTAAATAATACATTAATACAATGGTTTAATTATTACATCCCATAAAATTCACACAACCCAAGGACCAATTGTTTTAGTGTCATGGAGACTAGAAACATAAAAAAAAATTATTTTACATACTATGAATAATTATCCATAAACTAAACCTCCAATTAGACATTCCATGGGGCATAATCATCCTCAAATACTAGGGTAGGTAAAACAAAATAATAGGTGATATGAAATGCTTATTAAGGGATAATATGTCAAAGAGAATAATGGATAGATCATAAACATGTGGAAAATAATGAATATAGAATAATAAATAATTTAAAATAACTTAAATCAACAAGTATTAAACATAAGAATGAAATATATACATATCATCTAAAAAAATAACAATTTTAACAATGAATGAGAAAATAAAACATAACGCAAAAAAGATAAGCCACAAAACATATGAAAGAAAGTGGAACAACCATAAAATGAGGATTCAATATAATTATAAACTAGGGTGCCCACTAAACTATTCTCATGAATAATCATGAATAGATATAAATGTCATAACACTCACCTTTTAGGAACCTAGCTACTCAGTAATTAGTTTATACTTAAAATTGTGAGTAGAGCTAAATGCCACCACACTCACCCTTTTTAAAACTAGCTACTCAATAACATGTTCACATAAAATTTATTTTTCAGGAGATATAATAATTTACCCAATGAATTTGAGGTTGATATAAGTTCCACCAATCTCATAATTCATAAATTTTTATTCCACTTAAAAAATAATCAATACATCATAAAATAACCCATAGATAAAAAAAAGGGTTTCATGAAATTATTAAATTGTATCTCATAAAATATCACAAAAAGAAAAATAAAATAAAATGATACAAAATATTATTAACTGAAATTAAATACATTATAAGATAAAATATATAATGAATTATGAAAAAAACTCCATTAGAGGTAAATATTTCATAGGCGGGGAAGAAATTGGAAGAAGAACATTTTAAAAAGTATTTATTTAAAACCCTTGAACATTGTTTGTAAAATGGTGTTTAAAAGCATTTAAAAAATATTTTTCTTAATTTTTAATAGTTACTTTCATATAATTATTTTTGTAAACAAATAATCTTGAAAAAATAATTTTATTCTTTAAGAAAATGTGGTTTAGAAGATAAAATATAATATTTTGAAATTAAAAGCCTTTTATATCAAAACATTATTCTTTTTTTGAAACCTACATCATTTTAAGAGTTGATAAAAAATTATTTTAAAATTTTATAATGAGAAATATGAGGGTCACATGAAATTAAACATAATATGTTTCCAAATAAGGGGGATTTTTTTTGAATTGGAATATATGGACATGGAAAGGAAAGGTTCATTAGAAAACATGGTAATTATTCTTTTCAATTTCACAGATGAAATCATCCTTGAAGAATAAATATTTATATAACATAATTAAATGGATCATAAAGAGGATTTATAACATAATATAATAATATGAATGATTTTAACTTTCTTTTAATGATAAATTTCAATAATGATGAGTATAACTCAATGAATGGTAATTATGTTATCAAAACACTTTTGGATTTAGTAATATTTGAATCAAAAGAAATTTGAAGATCTAAAATCATATGGATATGTAAATACCATTAATTAAATAATGTATTGTTAAAAAATTAATTATTTGGAATTATATACAACATATAGATAAGAAATTGGTGCATAACATTAAAACATGTCTCAAAGAAGAGAAATTAAAACGAACAACCCTTACCTTATTTCCCTAGTTAGTTATATCCACTATAATATCACATATAACAGTTATTAATATCTTAATAACTAAGTTTATGACCATATTGATACATAAAAAGATTTATAATATCCATTTTTTGTCATTATCTATATGTATGTTAGTTAGTTTGTTCCTATTTTCAAACATTAGGTGTTTATAGTTTTGACTATTTGTGGTAGTTTTCTAGGAGTGGTGTTGATATTCATTCCTCTTAAAAATCCAATCAATAATATTTTATTAAATTTACTATAATTTATGACTTATAATGATTCATGAAGTCTAAATTTCCTTTCATGATTACTATGATCTTTATACTAGAAGCTGAAATTGACAATAAACATTTTCTAAAGATTTCCAAACTACAAAGGGGGTTTTCTTAATTAATGAGTTAAATATTAATTTATATTTTACATAAGAAAAAAAACAAATTATTGTTTAAATTTTTTTATCAAATTATAATAGTAATTATGTTTTTATACTCATAAATGATATAATTTATTATCATTGTTTAAATATGTTGTCAAACTGACCCAAACATGAACATATCATGATTATTGAGGATTATGATGTGATTTAGTTGTAATTTAATTACACCAATAGAATAATGATATTATTTAATATTTATTAGTGTGATATATGATAATTATAAATGAATTATAAGATGAATTAATGAATATATATGAAAATATTACACAATTATAATTAATGATTTTCTTCTTAGTACACCTATTTTTAATGATTGAATTAAGGATAATAGTTTTCTAATCATATAATCAATTGGTTTTATGATTTTTCATACCAAATACTTGATTAGATAATAAAAATAATATTTACCCTTAAAAACCATTATCATAACCAACCCTGTAATGTAATGATGAAATGAAAAACAGAAATCAATTATCTCATGGAGGTAGTAATCCACACCTACACATGGTTGATGATTTTATTTTCCATATAATAAAGAAAAATGGTAATATGAATATCACCTAGAGATCTAAATATATTATTACCTTTAAATAATTCAATGTGTTTGATAGTTTTATCCACACGCAACATCAAACTTAATTGAAACCATGATATATTTAGAAAACAATATAAATATAAGTATAACCATTAAAAAACTAGACCTTTAATTAGTTGGAATGAATGATAGTAACTAATTTTTGAATAACATGTATATATAAAATAAATTATACTTTTAATTTGAAAAAAATCAGATTTTTTTACCAAAAATTACTAATAATATCATTTATTATTTAGAAAGATATTTTTCTAAAAATATTTATTTAAGCGATATGTATTTATATTTAAAGAAACATATGATTAATGATAATTTAATATTAATATTAATAATTATTTAACAAAAATTTATTTGGTAAATGTTATGGAATAAGAATAATAATAGTAAATAGTTGAAAATTTAATTTTCCAAAACATATGTTTTTTCAACTATATTTTATGATTTTATTATGAAAATAAATTTATAATTTTTTGATTTTGAAATTTTTATGAATGAAAATAATTTTTTAATTCTTTATATAATTATTGACTTAGTATTCATTTTTTTCTATTTATTAAATGGTTGATTGTTAGTAGAAAAATACAGTTTTTACAAAAATTGTAATTTTTATGACTTTACCGTTCTATATGAATGACCTATAAATCTATAGAACCAAATAAGTAATAAAATTTTAATTTTATGAATAAAATTATCCATTTTAAAATATTATCTGAACTTATAAAATCTATGGAATGAATTTTTATAACTAATTAAAATGTTACTTTCATATAGAATTGTTTTCGGTATTTTTCCTTTAAATTAAGTATTTTCAAGGGAGATTCAGTTTTTTATTACATTAAAATCCTAATAAAAATTATTTTTATTAAAATAAATCAATTTATTTTATTAAAACTACTATCAGAGATAATTTTATCTTATATATAAATTTAATTCCAAAATATGTTATTTCATGAAAAACAGTTTTTGCAAAATTATGTTTATTTATTTTTAGTTAACATTTCACACATTTGGAAATTTTATTCAATAACATGATTTTTAAATTTAAAATTATAAGTATAAAATAAGGTAAAAACATTAATCTTAATATTTCTCCTTAAAATTAAAAACTAATTTTAGAAATTAATTACCACGGTAAATGTTAATGGGGTATATTGAGTTTGACCCAATATAAAAGTACTCATATATTTATAAGACATGAATTTAATTGAATGTTTGAGATTTGTCTTGACCAATACATGTTTACTATACAATTGTTTCCACTTCTGATACTTTGACCCTGGAATAGTAACATCACATTATTGAAAATGTTATGTTTTCCCCCAAAAATACATTTCCCTTCAATTATGAAAGGGCACACTTCCTCTATTTAAAGACTCACTTATTATTATAATTACTCATTTAAATTCTTAAATTTTAATCTCTATATAACCCTCTTCCCCAAAAATAATCCATGAGTAACTCATAATAATCCCAAGCCCTTCAATTTTAATGAGACTTCTACGAAATATTCAAGTCCCTCACATGAGTATCATCAACTGCTTAGTTTTCTTATTAATTACATCCTATGAAATTTATTCGAGAAACAATAATACAATGATATTATTTTCATTTATATACTTTAAGGTTACTATATTATGGTAAAAATCATTATTTATTCATATACCCCATCTATTAAGAAAAACAAAATCATTATTCGTGCATTTTGAGGACTACTTCCTCAATGACATAACATGTTTCGTTTTCCTTCATAGCATTACAAGTTTTGATATAAGGATGAAATTCAATGATTAATATTATTTTTATGATATAATTAAGATTTTTTATGTCAAATTGAATACCTAATTAATGATATTATCAACAAATAATTATTGTTAATTCAATCATTTAAAACGAGCGAACTAAATGGAAAATCATCTCTTCTTTCTAAGTAATGAATTAATATTAATTATCTTCTTTTAATACTTATTTAAAATTATAATATATAAATATAATAAAAAATAAAAAATATTTGTTATATTTTTGGTATAATGATATTACAACTAAACCATCTCAGAATCATCCATTAATCATGATAGGTTTATGTTTGGGTTTGTTTAAAAACCTACTCGATAAATATTATACATTTATTTTATGGATTAATATGAGAAATTATTATTTTTAATATGATATAAATTAGTTCATAACTATTTTTTTGGGTCTGGAAATTTTATACCAATATCTAATTCGTCAATTCAAAAAACACCCTCCAAATGTCAAAAATCACCAAAACATACTTATTATTGATTTGATCATCAAGGATAAAGGCTAAAACATTGATGAAATAAATTTTAAATATCATATATTATAATAAATAAATACTAAAATTAACTTTTATGACCTAGTAATGATTAAATTTTGGAGAACAAGGAATAAAAATGCCACTGTTATCAAACTAGTATAAATGATCAAAACATTAACTCCTAATGTGAAAAATTAGAAGAATTCACATAAATAATGAAAATTTATGAAGAGTATAAAATAAAATGGATATGAATAAGGTTATTTGTTAAGTGATTAATATAGCTGTTTTAGGATACATGAGGTTAAAGTATGTTTGTGGAAGTTTGGACAAGAGGTATGGGTTTCTTCTCAAAACATAATTCCATGAGACACATGTTCTTTTATGCACCTAATTTATTTTAAATTGTTTATTACTACCAATTTTATATTCAATATCATTTCTTATCCTTATTCACGTTATTTCAACTTCAAATTCATGCTCTATTTCTTTGACGATCTTCTTATTAGAATGATTTTTATGTGGTATGGGTTTTAGTCTCAATTTCCTTTCATTAAGACATGTTTTCATTATACACCATGTTTGATTTTATATGGTATAATTAGAATCCCATTAAAATATTTAAATCATTATTCTATTATATTTAATTAGATTTAATGTCCCATTTCATGTAAACGTTTTCATGGTATTTTAGTTCCAATATTCTAAAGGTCGTAAGGTGTTTCATCTCAATTTCCTTCCATTCAGACAAATATTTTATTTGTGTACCTAATTTCATTTAGGTGGTGTATATACTATAGAAACCCAAAATACAGTAACCCAAAGTAAAGGTTTATTCTATTACATTGTTATAAGATATAAGGGATCTCACCACACAAGATCGACCGGTTCAGTAGTTGTAGGGTCCTAAAAGTTCCTCTAGGGGGAAATACAATTACCCCAAAACTTGGAAAAGGACCGAACCAGTCTGCGCACCGGCTCCTAGAAACAGTACGCGGCCGGATTCTACAAATCACCCTCTCCCAGACGCTGTCGTTCTCGAAATGGAGGCAGAACGCCTACGCGGGCACGAACCAGGAAGACCACCGATGAAGCCAGCCCGTTCCACCGCTGCAAACCTCATCGTTCGCAGGATAGGGGCAGAGACGTATGCTGCCACAAAGAAATCCCACGAATTTAGGTTCCAAATATCCCTGGTTGACCGAGTCATCCACGAGTGGGGATTTGTTCATGGGAATCCTCAAAAAGTGCTCTGTGCCCGTCGATATAGCCTCTTCAAACCTCTATAAATAGCCACCGAGGGGTAGGAAAAATGAAGAGAGGAAGGACGGGTGAAAACCCGTGGGGAGACGCTGGAGAAATCGCTCCCAGTGGTGAAGTTCTGCGACCATCCGCGAACCCCATATCGTCCGCGGATGCACTCTTCCGCATAGAGAAGAAACCATATCGTGGACCACATATGGCCATTTCCCTTCATGGACAGCCTCTCCGCAGCTGCTCCTACGCAGCTGGCTCCTCCGCGGATGCACCCTTCGCGGGTAGCCTCTCTGCAACAATCTCTTTCGTAGCCAACCCCTCCGCGGACCAGCATCGTTTGCGAAATGGAGGCGGGAACCCCTCCGCAGGTGCAAAGTAGGATGGGCGCCTACCCCTTTACAGATGCCCTTCGCGTCCATTTCCTTCGTGACCATCTTATCCACGGGCACACTTCGCAGACAGCCTCTCCATAGCTGCTCCTACGCGACTAGCTCCTCCGCGGATACACTCTTCACGGACAACCTCTCTACGGCCATCTCCTATGCTGCCAGCTCCTATGCTGCCCGACCCATGCAGAAAATCCCGTGCACTTCGGGTCAACATTATTTTACATTTCACCTTTACGCCACCCCAACATCCTTCCAATAAATTCCACAAGTCGAGATACTCCTCATGACTCTCTTATAAGCACATTTCCTAGCTACTTTTGCTAGGTTTATCCAGAAAGGGCCGCCCTTGCGGAAGTCCCACACCAACCATTACTTGGTCTCTCCTACCTAGTCGTCCTGACCACATTATGTTAAACTGTATAGCCCTCATCCTATCCATATAACGTTAAACTATATGGAAACAGTCCTCTCTACATTACTATAAACTGTAGCATTCCCTATCATTCAATAACTGGATGCCTCTTGCTCCATGAAAGAGTTGCCTTATGCTCCAAGCATTAGATGCCTCATGCCATGTTTACAGTGGCATAATTTCTAGAGCACTGGAATCCATTCAAACATTCTATCACTCCACATCATGCTTTGCATGTACTTCATTCGGGTCTTCATTCCCTTGCATGTCTGAAGGGACCCCCTAACGGCCTAGTCCCATGCCGCCTTGACTCACCTACCGTCCTGGGCCAACGCCCCCAAAAGACATTGGGAAACACTTCGAGTCAGGTCCTGCTTTTTGAAAATGGTCAACAGTCAACCCTCAATTATTTTCTGCCATTCAAGGCTAACACGATATGGATTCTGTGTTTCGAACACGTTCAATAGTTATCCTCAATCGTCATGCTACCCTCACCGTGTTCCGAATGTTAAGCATGTGTTTCACACTTTTCATCTCCCTTTGTTCGGACTGATTCCAATTCCCTTGGTGTTATCCTACTTGTGCACTTGCGCATAGGTGTGGGCCTCAATTATATACCTCAACCCACCAATAAGTTGGGATTCCCTCATGGCCAGACATGAGTAAGGCACCAGGGAAGCCTCCTTGGTGTAAGTCCTAAGCCCTTCTTGCAAGAGGTAGCACTCATGAACCTCCGTACTTCCCCGGTGCCAAGAACCAAGAGGGGAGATAGACATAGGGGTACCCTTTCCCTATCCCTCTGGGCTTTCTCACCATCGAGCCTCCATTATGGAGTAAGCCCCGACTTCTCGGGCCACCCTATGCGTAAGCCCCACTTCGCTTCCCACAGACACACCTTTCGTGATGTGATTGTTAGCTCTCTGCTACCTCTTGTTTCTCACACCGAGCATGACTCATGGGGGATTAGAGTAAGCACTAAACCTTACCCCCAACCTCATGTGAACTATGAGGAATTTGATCCATGTTGAGGCATGGTATATAGGAAGCCTCCACGAGGTTCAAGTCCATTACCCATCGGACCCCTGATCCATCTTCATGTCGGTTCTCCGACACCACCTCCTGTGAACTACGAGGACTTTTATCCATGTTGAGTCATGGTACGTAGGAAGCCTCCACGAGGTTCAAGCCGACCATATGGTTGTTCTGACCTCCTTCACATCGGTTCAACAACTCTATGGGTTGCCTTAGAGTGTATGCCCTGATCCTTCATCCCGCATGACATCAAACTGCACTACTGAACTATGTGGATTCTGATTTCTCTCATGAGGATACGTAGGATGACCATATCATGGGTTCGATCCAAATGCCCAAGTCGTTATCTGTCCCCTTTGAAGATAATAAAATCCAGAGTGCCCAGTTACGAGGCTCCAAATTCGTGCCCTCTCAATGAGTCCAAACTCCTTGGAGTCATTAATCCCAATGAGGGATGGTAAAACTCGGGCCTAAATGATTCTGAATCCCTGCGTTCAGCTGACCATTGCCAACTAGGAGTAATCCGTGGATAATATGATTGGTTATAAACCAATGATTCATGAACAAATGAACACGTCTTAAATCTATAAAAGAGTCCTAGAACATGCAATAATTTCACCCCAAAAGGGTGCGATGAGCCCGACTTCCCATCCTCTCGACCAATGTGAGTTCTAAAGCATCGCTGGCCAAATCACCCAGTGAACGCCTGCATTTGGAAAGTAGGTCCATGTATCATTGGATATGGAACCGTTGGGCATTTTGAAATGAAGATCTATATACCCGACCTTAGCGATTGAGCGGAGCTCAGCCCTCCATGAGATCGACAGTCGGGCGCGTCGGTCCACTCCATCCGATTCATTGCGAAACAAAAAATGGCGAACCCGACATGAATATTTAACTAAACATGATGGATTTAACCTAATACCACTCTGTGCCCCCTTATACTCACAAGGAGGGCCAAGCATGGTCATTAATTACACATGGGATCATGAGATGCTGCTTTGATGGGTTTGCTATTTGTATTTGTTAAAATATTTTTACATGTACCAATCAGAACTCCCTTCGATCCAATGGAATCACAAAGGAACTCACCGGTGCATGCTTCAAGCTACACAGCGATCACACATCCTCACCAACAGAGGACCCCGTCACCTTCCCAGCATCTTCAACGATGGGTCTCAAATGCGCTGATCTGAGAGTACCACTTGAACGGTACTCTACCGACGATGGAGGTGGCCATGCACACCCTTCAATCCTTCAAGACCCGTCGGTCGCCTACCCAGCAATGACCAAAAGAGAAGATCCAGGTGGCTCTTAATGCCATCTCAAACCGTTTTGAATATCTATCCCCGGAATGAGACAATACATACCTCCCTTATCTTAGGGAGGCGGATGAGGTTAAAACTGAGGACTTCATCCCTGCTAAACAGAGGTTCCACTCTAAGGCCCCCGCCGGAATACGTCGTTATAATCACAACACGACTCAACATCCCCATGCCAAGGAGGATGTCGCCCCGAGGATCCAGGCCAATGCTCCTCGAGCTCCGGCCCTTCGGACCGCCCGACGAGGGTGGCAAACATACAACCAGGGACTGGTCATCACCCTTGTCCTTGAGGAGGAGCTCCGCTGCTGAGTTACAGAGACGTATTGTGAGCAGGCACATACACATGTCTGCTCCTCCAAGGTCCGCCATCCAGACATGGCAACATTATACGAGTAGGCACGCATCCCCAATGAGCTCCATCAAGCCCGTCTCCCACACACGACGGCACCTACCCTGTAGGAACTTCTCCCAACCCAGGGTCGTGAAGCCCACCAACCAGACATGGTGGAGACCTAGTGCCTATAGGACCCGCTCCAGGTAGATGCTCTTGACGACTACTATCCTGACATGGTGGCTATAAAAAAATCCCGCCATCCAGATGTGGCAGTAATTAATAGGCGGGCACGTCTCCCTACCAATAAAGGCCACAGACTCAATATGGTGGGAAACCAACATATGTAGGGCCAACTCCCTACAGATTCACGTAAAGTCCCCCATCTCAATGTGGCTACAAATTGAGAGATAAACTAGCATATCCTGACACAGGGGCAGATTCGTTCACCTGCCCCGACACTGGAGAATTGTCAGTACCCACTGACCACCGGAGGACTGGAGTAGGATATTCCTACTCCGATACCGGAATGGGCCTTCTTACCCATTCCAGCCAAATATGTCTCTCTACATATCCTGAAAATGATGGAGGAGTAGGTATCAATCTTAGATCATATCTTTCAGACTTTCCAGAATGTAATTGCATCAGCGACAACAGAAAGGACTCGGGCCCGTGAGCCCATCTCCCCAATTGAGGCGACTCATCTAAGAGATGAGATAGACGCCTAAAGTAGATCTGCATCCCTGATTCATCCCAGGAGGGTCTTCAGCCATATTCTACAATGCAAGGGAAACTAGATCGACTAGCTTCACTCATTCCAACTGGGGGACACCCATCCATCATGGTGGATGCTCTAGAGCAGGCATATGTCTCTGCTAAAAGTCAAGAAGTTTGTCGGCATATCCCGGCAGCATCACGGGACCCAATTAGAAAGGGAACCAAAGTTAAAGGCCGTTATCAACAGCAGACCATCCCCATTGCCCACAAGAAAGTGCCCCGAATGCTCTGAAGGCAGTCGGAAAATAAAGAGGGGGTTCATGACTCCGCTCTGCTAAAAGCTAGTGTTCCCAATGCCGCTAATTACATCTCTAAGGCTCGAAACCCTGCCCGCCCATTACCATATTATGGGAGTGGCAGTAGCAGATGTGAAGGTCCTCCCTGCAATGTTGCTACCAGCAGATCTGAAGGTCCTCCACAGAGCACCAGTGAGGGTCTCCCCCATGGGTGTATAACGATTGATCATGAGAGCTTCTCTTTTGATGAAAGTCATGAAAACCCACCATGTGAATAGAAGATCGAGCAGCAAGAAGGCCCTCCACTTGCTGCGGTCCACCTTGAAGGTCCTCCCCAGGGTATACACTACAAACACTCTCCGTGCAGTGGGAACATAGATTATGGTAGTAGTCCTCACTATCGTAGTCGAAACTGCGGAGGAGTTCCCCGTAGTGACGTCTCATCATGAAAATAAGGCCCTCCCCTTATCATGGCCTACCCTGAAGGTCCTTCCTAGGGGATATGTTGCAACGACACTCCACATAGCCAGGCATCAGATCATGGTTGTAGTCCTCACCAATCTAATAACGGAGGTCCTCCCCCTGTATACGCCAAGAAACGAGAAGGCCCTCCCCTCATTGAGGTATATTTTGAAGGCCATCCCCAGGGTGTACCCCGTAGACATTCTCCTTGCGGTAGCTGTGATGGTAGTCCACGCCACCATGGCCACCATTGCGATAGTCCTCCCCACAATGGCCCGAAGCAACAAGAAGGTCCTCCCCTTGTCGCAGTGTGTCTTGAAGGTCCTCCCTGGGATACACATCGAACGTAAAATCATTATGGTCATCCTGACCATGATGGCGATTGTTGCAAAGGCCCTCCCCATAACAACGCTATGCAGCCAGAAAGTCCTCCCCTTGCAGTGGCATGCCTTGGAGGTCCTGCCCAGGCTACGTACTGTAAAAGTCCTTTATGTAGAGAGGCGTCAATCTGTAATGGTATCCCTCTCCATTATGACACGGATAGTTGAGGCCCTCCCCTACTAGATAATGATCAATGAGAAGTCCATCCCCATGTTGCGGTACATTCTGAAGGCCTCCCTAGGGTGTACCCTGCAGGTTCTCTCCCTACAGCAGCTCTAAGGGTATCCCTCACCATCATGACCGCCATTGCGAAGGTCCTCCCCGCAGGGACCTATCAAATCGATAGGAAGGTCCTCCCCGCTGCTGAATCAAGCACAAAAAAGCCCTCATATGACGACACACTCAGAATGGCGGGATCAAGCATGTCAGATTCCCAACTAGTCACCAACGACACCCTTCTTCAATCATGAGATGGTCTAGGGCCACGTTCTTCTTCTCAACCACCTCGGAATCACCCACATGACGATTCAATACCTACCGGCCCCACTACCTCTGACCAAACTATCGGTGACCACCTTAGTTGGGCTGAACAGGAAGAGGAATCACTAGCGGAGGAGTATGCTGACACGTTGCACCTGAGGAAAAGACTGGCCAGAGATGATATACCTGTTATTTTTGTCCCACAACCACCCCTCAATTCGACATACCCAGAAAGTTGTCTGAGGAATGTGCGCACGACATCCGCTCCAATATATGGACAACCCTCCGCTGGTTGAAATCAAGCTTCCTGCCCTACGATGGGTATATAGACCATGTCAAGACAATAGGGGACCTCCTATGTCACATCGATCTGGATGATCTTCCTCCGACACAACAACCGCGACCTGAGAGGCGTAAAGGGAACATTGAGTTAGCCTGACTCCATGCACTACACCAGTTGCACCACCTCATTGGCGATGCTCCGACAGGAGTCCATATCAGAGGATTAGGAGATCATGGAGCTCTACATTTCACTCCGCTCCCCACCTAGAAGAACCTATTTGGCGTAATATCTTGCAACGCCATCATGTCAAGACAACGATCGAGTGGCCTCCCTGTTTGGGAAAGGCAACACAGCCAACAAAGACATGCCTTGAGTGAGTCCCAGAAGCGTCAGGCCTGACGGGAACAAGACATTCAAAAACTCCTGAATCAGGCCACCGAAAGAATACAACATGCCTCTCGCTTAAGAGAGGCCAATCAATAGTCATTTCTTTCCTCTCCAGATGGGATTGATTCACAAGTGAACTTGGCATCAGATCCAGTTCACCCCTGAATAGGGGCATGCAAGATCAGGAAAGTAGCGATAGCAGTATCCGCTGCCGCAATCTAGGGTCAACCCTAGCCTGTAGGGCTGGGGGCATTTTTAATGACAAATTCACCCATAAGACCAATAAAAACGGGAAGAGACTCAGCCTCTAGGGAACAGATCCAACACCATCCCTCAGGGCTGGGGGCATTTTTACAACCTCAACAACAACCTCCCCCATGAGAATTAGTATTCTCTCCTCTAGGGAGGACAATCAGAAGAGGAGGTTCCTGCCCTATCCTATCCTTTGAATCACCATCCCCTTTAAGAGGTAGGCATATCGTAAGGTCGCATCAAAGAACTCTCTGTGTCACCCTTAGTCAAGGAGGCCAAAAGCGATCCCGTGACATGAAAAGGAGGACCATTAAAAGGTGTGGGGGATCCTTTTCCTATTTGGAAGATGGAATCTTTGCCGCCCAGCGATATGCATCCATCAACACCATAGAGGCTAACCCCATGGGTAACACTGGAGATAATGAAAATCCAGATGGATCAGGAGACGATTGTTCCAGTTAGGCTGTGACTCACAATGAACCACTAGGTGCGCACACCTAGAACCAGAGGGATGCCCTAAATATGGCCTCCCTTCCAGCTAACCCCTCTCCTCTTACCATATGAGCTTCCAACAAGGATAAGAATAAAGGAACGATTACTCTTAGCCCGACACCTTCTCTCAAAAAAACAAGACACTTATGATCGAAGAGATATTCACTCGACAGGAGGAGGAAATGAAATAATTGAGGTGGCTTAACACCGAGCTACTCCGTATGAATCATCTCATTAAAATCACTTCCCAAGAAGAGCCACACCTTGCGCTCCCAGAAAGTGCACCTCAAGGACCAAGGTTTACCCTGGCAGACGAAGCACGGTCAAGGCCCCCGCCCAATGAGGTGCCCAGTCCATCGAAATACCTGAACATGGATTCGGGTGAATACCAAGACTTCCCTCCACTTAGGAAGAAACCAGAGCGAGTACGTATGAACCCTCTGAAGGTGTCGCAAACGGCATATGCACCATTGGTGCCAGTCGATCCGGATCATCAAGCAATGCTTCGGGATACACCTTCCCAAGATCAAACCCAATAGAATGTAAACCAAGGTCTCACCCACACTATCGAGGTACTGACAGCTCGATTGGAGGCAAGGGAAGGTCGACCCGCTCCGATACAACCAGAGCAGAAGCTCTACCTAGATTGGGTGAGCAACACACCTCCTCCACCCAATTTTGGGAGCCCAGTATTCCCTATTTTTAATGGACCAGGTGATCCGGAACATCATTTGATGCACTACGCATCTTATTGTGACCCTATGATGGGAACTCCAGAACAACAAGAAGCGGTGAAACTCAGATGCTTCGTGCGGACCCTACAAGGATCTACCTTCATCTAGTATACGAGTCTACCAACTCAGTCAATAAAAAGTTCGGAAGACCTTCAGAAATAGTTCTTTTTCCACTTTATCTCAAAGATGCCGAAAACAGTGGTCATTGACATCATGAATTGAAAATAGAGGGAGAACAAGAGGGTATCAGATTTCATCACCAGATGGAAAGGTCTGACCTACTCTTTGAATAGGCCAATTCCTCAAGATGAGATGCTTTCCATATGCATTGATAATCTTTGAGATGAGCTGAGAACACCTCTCATACCAGTGGAGTGCACCACTAGCTTCCGCCATCACTCTGCCATTTCCCAGAGAATTGAGGACTCCCTGCAGTGGACTAATCTAAAGTCCCGAATAGCCTCACGGGCTCCTAAAAAGAGAGCAGCTAAAGCTGAACCATCCTCTGTCATGCTCAAGCCAGCCCCTGCGCTTGCTCCACCACTCAGGCCTCCACCAAATCATCAAGGGCCGCCTGTATATCAGCAGCCGCCTCCACCTAAGTAGGACGATCAGAGAGGATCGAAGTGGAACCAGATCGAGGGACGAAGACACAATGTATACTCGTTCCAAGAGGACCAATTCCCCAGCTATGTCATCACCGCCATGAATTGAAACTTGCTACACCTCCCGAATCCAAGGAAACCCGAAGAAGTCATCCACGATGACAGGCCAGATTACTGTCCCTACCATCGAATGTTAGGGCACAATATCCAAGAATGCTTCATCTTCAAATACCTTCTGCAAAGGATGGTAGACTCCGAGCAGGTCAAACTGAGACCACCCCCAGCACATGTGACATATATTTTTACCACCAACTTCAAAAAATGGGAGGAGTGGTAGGAAGTCACCAGGAAGAAGGGGTAGAAATTTGATGACTGGATGACTCAGAAGACTGTCAACCGAGCTCTGGGCATAGTCCGAGCTCAATTACAGCAGCCAGTGTTGCCATCAACAACCCCTACTGATGCAAAACCGACAATACCGGCGTCACAACCCTCCACCAGATGGTCATCCAGGCGTAATCAAAAAGGGAGGAGACAAGCGCAAGAGGAGAAGTCTGCAATGAGGCTGAAGTTAGCCCCGACACTATCAGATTTCATGCCCTCAGACTTGGCACCATGGACACTGACCCACCAAACAGACCCATCAGGGACAACCGAACAGGTTGACCTGTCATAGGATGAGGAGATAATCTTTGGTTCCATAAAATTCATCCATATAATAGAATAGTTCCCTGAAAAAGGGTATGGTTACAAGCTCGAGTTCCCGACACAAGGGGCCGAGAGGGGGAATTGCAGAAGCAGGGGGTACTAGGGGAGATGCAGTCGCAGCCGAAACCAACCCTATGGTTTTTTCCCGACCCAAACCGTTAATATCACGAAAACCCATGGGAGAACCCTTCAACAGACTCAATAGGAGAAAGAATATCCCTCCACATCTACAAGCGACCACTCTGGACCCGTCATTCTGCGGTACCCATCAGAGGAGGAACAAGTGTCTAGCTACCTAGTGTGCACAAACAGACCTGTTGGGCTGAGTCCCCAGAACGTGGAAACACCATCGACCTCCAACCCCATAGTTGGTCCTTCCTCGTCACATACTACAGCTCCCAAGATACCTTCTAAAACTCTCCCTCCAGTAGAGAAGTGTCGACTGTTGGAGAAAAAATACGATATTATTAAGCATCTGGCGTCAGTACCAACCAAGCTGTCAATTCTGGATGCCCTGAGTTTGTCAGCAGATCTCAGGGAGGTGCTTATTGAATCCTTGCTTAGCCCCTAGGAGTTTCAAGTTGAGATAACTGCCGCCGAGATTTATCAGACAGAGACTGGCCAGAATGAATGCAATGCGGTGATTTCCTTCACCGATCAGGATGAAGATACCAACATACAAGGACATATCAAACCACTATACGTGTCCATCACACTAAATGATGTTGAGATTTGCAAGGTCTTTATTGACAATGGCTCTGGAGTTAACCTGCTTCCCCTACGGACACTTCGTAAATTGGGCTATAATGAGGACGATCTAATACCCTCTTCCAAAACTCTCTTGGTTTATGATAAGAGCAAACAGAAGGTAATGTGAAAAATCAAGATGAAAACCCATTTTGGAAACCTTGTGGCCTACTCAAAATTCTAGGTGGTCCGGCATAACACAACATTCAATGACTTGATTGGAAGGCCATGGCTCCATAATCACATGGCCGTTCCTTAATCCTACCACCAGTGTATCAAGTATTGCGTCAATGGAAAAAGTGGGGCATTGCACACTGAGAAGGCCCCTTATGAGCTCTCCGAGTCACACTACATTGACGCCGTGTTTTATGAGAAAAAGAAAAAGAAGCCTTCACTTGATAGTATTGACTGGATACCCACTCAAAATGGAATGGAAATGGTTCCGGACGACCCCCTCAAGCAGCTCGGCAGAGACTATATGCTGCCCATCAACCATGTTGAGAGCAGGGGTTCATGTCTGGACACACACTCAGCTGTCCTCATGAATTTAGCCATAATGGCCGATCATAGTAGTGTAGAAACGACTGCAAATCCTCAGTTTGGGGATGAATACTCGAGCAGGGACACCCATGATGCCTCGCCTCTGGACTCCCAAGAGCCCGTGCCGAGAACTCTTCCCCCGTCGGATCAAGATGATGAGAATATGGGGGAAGAGGAGGAGGAGGATCTCAGGGACACACCTCCCACATTTTAGGAAGGTGTCTCCACCACTGTGGATGAGCTCAAAGAAATAAACCTGGGTACCGAGGAAGACCCGAGGCCCACTCTCATTAGTGTAGCCATGTCTCCCGAGGATCACAAGGTATATACCTCCTTCCTGAAGCAACACCATGATGTTTTTGCCTGGAATTACACGGAAATGCCGGGACTCAATCCCAAAGTGGAGACCCACCACTTAGGTCTACTAGAAGACCATCGGGGCTATAAACAAGTTTCCAGAAGAATGCAACCCTCATATACTGCCAAAATAGAGGCTAAAGTCGATAAGCTTATTAAAGCGGGCTTCATTAGGGAGGTCCATTATCCCATCTGGTTGGCCAACATTGTCCCCATTATGAAAAAGAATGGAAAAATCCGCGTCTGTATCGATTTCATAGATCTCAATCACCATTTCCCGAAAGATGATTTCCCTGTCCCGATTACCGAATTATTAATCGATGCAACAACTAGGTATGCGGCTCTCTACTTCATGGATGGTTATTCTGGGTATAATATAATTCAGATGTCTCGACAAAATGAAGAAGCCACTGCCTTCAGGGCCCCCAAGGAGTATTCTGTTACAGGGTCATGCCCTTTAGTCTGAAGAACACCGGTTCCACATATCAGCGCACCATGCATCGTATCTTTAAGCCATTCTTGGGGAGATTCATTGAATGCTACGTTAATGACTTGGTGGTCAAGTCCAGACAATGCTCAGATCACCTGTCAGACCTTGAAACTATCTTCAACAAACTTCAACAACATAGCCTGAAGATGAATCCCTTGAAATGAACCTTCAGGGTTACCTCAGGGAAATTCCTTGGCTTCGTCGTACGCCATCGTGGCATAAAATTCAACCAAGAAAAGACAAAGGCTATCCTTGGCCTGACACTTTCCCAAAATCCCACTGAGTTGAGAGGATTTCAAGGGCACCTGGCTGACATCAGGCGATTCATAGCCAACCTGGCAGGAAAATGTTTGCCCTTCACCAGGTTAATGAAAAAGGGGGTTACGTACCAATGGAAAGATGATTGCCAAGAGGCATTCGATAGCCTAATGAAGTACCTCTTAATCCCGCTGGTTCTCATTCCCCCGGTTGAAGGAAGACCTCTAATCCTATACGTGATGGCTCTAGAGCAGTCACTGGGAGCCTTCCTCGCGTAGAAAAATGACATCAGTAGTGAAAATAGTCTTTATTACCTCTACCGAACCATGATCGATGCTGAAACTTGATACTCAAACAACGAGAAGAGTTTTTGGCCTTGGTCTTTATAGTTCAAAAATTGCAACATTATCTGCAACATCATGAATTCAATCTGGTCTCATGGAGTAACCCGCTCAAGTATATCCTCTACCACCCAATGATGAACGGGCACCTATCCCGATGGGTAGTCATCCTGCAATAGTTTGAAATCCGGTTTGTGCCTCAGAAGGATATCAAAGGCCAGACATTATTAGATTTTCTGGCAGAGCACCCCTCGATAGGGACCACCGCACCAGATGTCGAGCTACCTGATGAAGACATATTCTCGGTTCATGAGGAGCTCCAATCATGGGAAATGTACTTCGAAGATGCATCCCGAAGCCCAACAGGGAAAAGAATAGAGGATCCGAAATTTAACAAGGTGGGTCTGGGGATATTACTCATGTCCCCAGAAAAGGCAGTCTTTCCATATTCCTTCCTCTTTTTAGAGGGATGTACGAACAATGAGGCGGAGTATCAATCCCTCATTGCAGGCCTAGAGCTGGAACTCCCAGCACAAGTACATAACCTTAAGGTAAAAGGTGACTCAGAACTGGTCATCAAGCAAGTCAATGGTGACTATTCTATTAAGAAGGAGGAGTTAATTCCACTGTTTGACTATGTCCGAGGGTTAATGGAAGAATTCTCCACAGAACCAACATTGACTTATATTCCCCAGTCTCAGAATGCCCAAGCCGATGTATTAGCTAATGCGGCTGCAACCCTAGATGACCCAGATTAGGATGAAACAATTATCAGTATTTCTCATCATCGAATGGTTGTCCCATTTTTTTAAACTAAGACGGAAGAAATCAATGAAGTCAGTCTTGTCCCTCAGCCATATTCTCCTGCCACTGGCTGGATGACCCCCCTTGAAAACTACCTTCAACAGGGAGAACTTCCATCTGATAGGGTTGAATGAGAGCAAATACGGAGAAGGGAAGTCAACTTTGTCCTATATGGAGACACGGTTCAGCAAGAGGTCCTCTAAAAATGAGGCCTCAACGAAGTCCTCCTCCGATGCATTGGTGGAGAAGAAACCGCTACCGTAATGAATGAAGTGCATGCTAGAGTATGTGGATCACATCATCCTGGGTCTAAGATTTCCCATCAGGTTCGAAGGATTGGTTAATATTAGCCCATGGCGACGCAAGATTTCAATCACTTTACCGCAAAATGCTACTCATGCCAAACTAATGCCAACTTCATACACCAAAAACCGGAGTTACTTCATCAGGCTAAGTACTCCTGGCCATTTTTCATCTAGTGAATGGATGTCATGGGATGATATCCTCCCTCCACAGCCAAACAACTAAAGTATATCCTCATAGCAACCGACTTCTTTTCCAAATGGGCAGAAGCTGTACCCCTTAAGGAATTCGGGGCAAGAAACATTGTCATATTTTTGAAAGAAAATATCATCACCAGATTTGGCATCCCTCATACCATACTGATGGATAATGACACCAATTTCTGCTCTGCTGAATTGGAGAATCTATACCAAGAATATGGTATCAAGGCTAACCATTCATCCCGCTACCATGTAGTGGCCAACGGATAGATAGAGTCTTTTAACAAGACCCTGTCCAAAATTATCCAGAAAATGGTGGACAAAGACAAGAAATCATGGCCGGATAAACCTCTTCATGCATTTTGGGCTTATCGAACCACAATCCGCACTGCAACTTGGGCTAATCCATACTCATTAGTATACGGAACAGAAGCGGGCCTACCCATTGAGCTCCAATTTCCCTGGCTCTTTGTGGCCATTTTCAATCAATTGTCCCACAATGAGCAATCTGAAAAATGGCTAGGTGAATTGGAACAACTGGATGATAAGCGGTTGCACACTTTGCACCATCTAGAAGTATATTAGAACCGGATCACACGAGCCTTCAATAAAAAGGTCCGTCTTCGGTCCTTCTTGGAAGGAGAATTGGTGTTGGTCCTACAGACCCCAATGATACCTGGAAAGAAACCTCCGATGTTGGCACCTAAGTCGGAGGGACCATATGTTATACACAAGGTCTTCTCCAACGGAGCATATGCCCTAATCTCCATGGATGGGCAGTTCACTACTGCTCCTAAAAATGAGATATTTCTGAAGAAGTATTTCGCATAACTAGAAGCATTTTTCATCCGAGCTGCAGGATGTTAAACTACCAAGCACCTTTCGTCCGAGTTGCAAGACGTTAAACTGCCAAGCACCTTTTGTCCGAGCTGTAGGATGTTAAACTGCCAAGCCTCAATGGTCCAAACTCTATGAACTTAATCTAAGAGTACCCCGACCTCACCGCATGACATTAAAATCCACGGACTTCAGAAAACTACGTATGGCTTGATTCCTGCCTTTGCAGGATACGTAGTGATGCCAGGATCACCCATCCTGGCCCAGCCATCAAAAAAAAAAGAAGTTAAAAATGCTCTCTTCCCCCGTGTACATACCAGATCTGCACGAGGTGTATTCCCCGTCCTTACCACACGGCATTAAATTGCATGGATTTCAGAGAACTATATACGGCTCGATTAATGCTTTTGAAAGATACATAGTGACGCCAGGATCGCCCATCCTAGTCCAGCCATCCCAAAATAAAGTTAAAAATGCCCTTTTACCCCATGTATGGACTAACCCTACACGAGGTGTATTCCTCATCCTTACCGCACGACGTTAAACTACATGGATAAGAAGGATAAAAAATACCATCTCCCCACTGTGTACGGACCAACCTTGCATGGGGTGTACCCTTTTAAAGAACTACATACATCTTGATTACTTCCCTTTTGGGAGACGTAGTGACGCCAGGATCCCCCATCCTAGCCCAGCCACACCCCGAATGAAGATTTAAAAATTCCCTCCCCCCTGTGTATGGACCAACCCTGCATGGGGTGTATTATCTTTTAAAGAACTTCGTACGACTTTATTCCTGCCCTTGCAGGATACGTAGTGATTCCAGGATCCCCCATCCTGGCCCAGCCATCCCCAAATGAAGCTAAAAATACCCTCTTTTCCCCCTGTGTAAGGACCAGACCTACATGGGGTGTGTTACTCATCCATTCCGCATGATGTTAAACTGCATGGATAAATATATATAAATAAATATGCCCCTTCCCCTCGCATAAGGACCAGACCTGCACGGGGTGTACTCCAAAAAAGAACTACATATGGCTTGATTCCTGCCCTCACAGGATACGTAGCGACGCCAAGATCTTATCTCATATTCCAGCTGTTAAGAAAAGAAAACACAGGTATATATACCTCTCGTCCTTACCGTACGATGTTAAACTGCACGGACTTCATCCTCACCACATGACGTTAAACTGCACGGACTTCATCCTCACCTCACGACGTTAAACTGCACGGAAGTTTTCCTCACCGCACTACGTTAAAACTGCACGGACTTCATCGCGACCCACCAAAGATACATGGCGAAACAATATGTGAATACTCCTTGTGCATTTGGATGCATCCTCTACATACATCAGACTCCACGACCCAGATAATTGCAGATCTTCATAACCATTCAGGGCCATCAGAAGTGGAAAGTTATAGACCCGTGGACACCTTTGTATGACTATGCATACCATGCCCTCAGCGGCTCCACATATTGATAGCCCCTGACCCATCTACCAAAGTCATGATTTCCTCAGGCGGTACTCTTCCTAGCCCTGTACGCTTATCGTCCTCAGGGTCCCCATGTCATATCTCATGATCCAAAAATTTATAGAGCAGTGGTTTACAAGTTCATTCCCCTCTCACATCCAAATGTTACCAGGGTATCCCTACCTGGTTAGTCTATGTATCCGACCATGGATAGCATGATGATATGCATCTACAAACATCAAGTTAGAGCTAGGTTACTTTGACCCGACGGGCAATTGTGGTGAAGATGTTTCTTGTATACTTGGACAAAATTATCCCCATATGTCGAACTCTGTTCTATGAGCAATCCCAAATTTTCATATTCATTCATGGACATCGAAAGTGGAAATTTATTGACTCAGGGACACCTTTGTATGACTATGCATACCATGCCCTCAGTGGCTCTGCATGTTGATAGCCCCTGGCCTGTGTACCAAAGGCAAGATTTCCTCAGGCTATACTCTTCCTAGCTCCGTACACTTACCATCCTCAGAGCCCCCATACCATACCTATGGATCCAGGAAACCCCAGAGTTATAGTTTACACCCTCATTCCCTCACACTTTTTCAAAGTATACTATAGCCTCCTAACTCAGTTGCCTTCCAGGTAATTGTAGCAGTAGTCACCCAATAATCTGAACTCTACGTCCGTTAAACTAAGAGTACTTTTTCCTTACTACATAATGTTAAATTTCATGGAGTAAAGGTACACCCCCATGGGCAAGATAAATCAGTGTGGTACACTCTTCACGTTTTAACAACAACTAGGGACGAACATCCTCGACATGTCTCGATATTTCCTTACCAAACGACAGACTTTGTGGTCTGGTCAATCGCAGATCCTCAATGCACGGGCCTGACTTGTAGAAACCACTGTCTCACACCAGTATGAGAAGGGATGACTTCACCCATTCCTGGGAAGTTTAGCCTAGATGTTTCTCCCACATCCAGGCACCCTCTTTTCATAAACCATACTCTGTACTCAGAAAAAGCCGAACTCTTGTACGCCACCCATGGTGGTCCCGAATCTCAACTTCCCTAAAGTTGTTCAGCTATTGGGAGAATACAATCATTGACTTATGAACACCTTTTCATGACTATGCATACCATGCCCCCAGCGGCTCTGCATATTGATAGCCCCTAGCCCGTCTAACAAAGGAAGGATTTCCTTAGGCAATGCTTCTCTCCATGCACCTCTGGGTCTTTGAGCCCCCATGGCCATCCCGAGATTCGAAAACCCTCGGAGCTACAGTTTACCATCCTCTTTCACAACCCTTCCTGAATATGGTGGAACATCTCTGACGAGATTATCGAGAACTAGGAGAAGCCGTTCCATTCTAAAGAATGTCCCAGCTGCATGACTTTAAACTACGCCAAGCTTCAACCATCCTTTACGCTAGATGAATGCATAGAAAAGGCACCCTGCATCCACACTCCTGATTAATACAGATGTTCTCAAACCCTTTCAGACGTCACACACCCTGTCCGAGCCACCCCTGGTGGTTTTCATATTTTTTCCGAGCCACCTATGGTGGTTTCCGTAATCCGGACTTCCATGAAGTCCTCTGGCCATCAGAAATGGACAGTAAATGACTTAAGGACACCTTTGCACGACCATGAATACCATTCCCTTATAATCTCTACATGTTGATCACCCCCGGCCCGTCTAACAAAGGCATGTCTTCCTTAGTCAATGCTCTTCCTACCTCTGCACGCCGATATGGCTCCCATTCCTTGAGACATGCCCTGAATTTTGTTCAAATCGAAACATGTTTTCCCCCATGTGCGTCTGGAAGGTATTGAGACATATTTTAATCAACCAAACCTTATGGGGCCCTCACCCACCATATATGGTCAAACATGTTTGACCTAAAACATCAGTAATGGTATTCTAGTTGGCGGGACTTTAAACTGCTCACAAAAAGAGGCGCAAAGTCCGTTAGACTGAAAACCTGAAAAAGGAGACCTAAGAAAAAGCCAGGCTATACCCGCTAGGTCCACACTAAATGGGCCCAGGAAAAATGAGGGTATTGACGAAAAATACAAAAATTTTGTAGGGTGTTTCTACAAAACCCTAGAAATAGTTAAACTACGCTCGTTGAGTCCCTTGGCTCAAGAAAAAGTTAGAGCATTGTCCAATCACTCATCAATTTTCAGGACCACCCTACATCAGAATAGCCTCCTCTTCAATCTTATCAGACCCCATTCTGATGGGGGGCATTTTTAGGGTCCTAAAAATTTCACAAGGAAGAAATAAAATTACCCCAAAACATGGAAAAGGACCAATCTGGTCCACGTACCGGCTCCCAGCAATAGTACACAACTGTATTCGGCAAACCGCCCTACCACAGATGCTGTTGTTCGTGAAATGGGGGAGGAGTGGCTAGGCGGGTGCAAACCAGGAAGGCCGCCGATGAAGCTAGCCTGATCCACCACCGAAAACCTCATCGTTCATGGAATAGAGGCAGAAACATATGCTGCCATAGAAAAATCCTGCAAATTCCGGTTCCAAAAATCCCTGGTTGACCGAGTCGTCCGTGAGTGGGGATTCCTTCATGGGATTCCACCAAAAGTGTCGTGTGCCCGTTGATATATCCTCTTCGCGACTCTATAAATAGTCACCTAGGGGCATGAAAAATGCAGAGAGGAAGGACTGGTGAAAACCCATGGGGAGACATTGGAGAAATCGCTCCCAGCGGTAAAGTTCCGCGACCATCTGCTGACCCCATATTGTCTGTGGATGCACTCTTCTGCATAGAGGAGAAACCAAACCGCGAACCATATATGACCATTTCCTTTCGCGGACAGCCTCTCCGCGACTGCTCTTACGCGGCCGACTCCTCTGCGGATACACCCTTCGCGAACAACCTCTCTGTGGCCATCTTCTTCGTGGCCAACCCCTCTGCGGACCAACATCGTTCAAGAAATGGAGGCGGGAACCCCTTTGCGGGTGCGAAGTAGGACGGGCGCCATCCACTTTGCAGATGCCCTTCATGGCCATTTCCTTCGCGACCATATTATCTGAGGACACCCTTAACGGACAACCTCTATGTGGCTTCTCTTACACGGTCGACTCCTCAGCGGATACACCCTTCACAAACAGCCTCTCCGCGACCATCTTCTATGCGGCCAGCTTCTATGCGGCCCGCCCCATGCGGAAAATCCCATGCACTCCAGGTCAATAGTATTTTACATTGCACCCTTACGCCACCCCAACATCCTTCCTATAAATTCCATGAGTCGAGCTACTCCTCATGACTCTCTTATAACCCCATATCCTAGCTCCTTTTTTCTAGGTTCATCCAAAAAGGGACGCGCTTGCGTAAGTCCCACACCAACCATTGCTAGGTCTCTCCTACCTAGTCATCCTGACCACATGAAGTTAAACTAAATGGCCCTCATCATATCCATATGATGTTAAACTATATGGAAATAGTCCTCTCTATATGACTATAAACTGTAGCATTCCATGTCATTCAATAACTGGATGCCTCTTTCTCCATGAAAGATATGCCTTATGCTTCAAGCATAAGATGCCTCATGCCATGTTTACAGTGGAATAATTTCAAGAGCACTGGAATCCATTAAAAAATTCCATCACTCCACCTCATGCTTTGCAAGTCCTTCATTCAGATCTTTATTCCCATTCATGTCTGAAGGGACCCCTTAACAGCCTGGTCCTATGCCACCTCAGCTCACCTACTGTCCTGGGCCAACCCCCCCGAAAGACATTGGGAAACACTTTGAGTCAGGTCCTGTGTTTTGAACACTATCAACAGTCAAACCTCACTTGTCTACCCTCATTACAGGCTAATGTGATATGGATTCTATGTTTTGAACTCAGTCCACAGTTATCCTCCATTGTCACACCACCCTCACCACGTTCTGAATGTCGGGCATGTGATTCACACTTTTCATCTCCATTTGTTCGGACTGATTCCAACACCCTTATTGTTATCCTACTTGTTCACTTGAGCATAGGTGTAGGCCTCAATTATATGACTCAACCCACCAGTGAGTTGGGATGCCCTCATGGACACAATGAGGAAGGTACCAGGGCAGCCTCCTTGGTGTAAGTCCCTAGCCCTTCTTGCAAGAGGTAACACTCATGCACCTCCGTACTTCCCTTGTGCCAAGAACCAAGAGGGGATATGGGCACAGGGGTATCCTTTCCCTCTCCCTCTGGGCTTTTTCACCATCGGACCTCCATTATGGAGTAAGCCTCGACCTCTTGGGCCACCCTCTGCGTAATCCCCACTTCGCTTTCCACAGACGCACCTTTCACGACGTGATCCACAGCCCTCTGCTACCTCTTGTTTCTCACACCGAGCATGACTCACGTGGGCTTAGAGTAATCATAGAACCTGACCCCCAAACTCCTTTGGAATATGAGGAATTTGATCTAATTTGAGGCATGGTATGTAGGAAGCCTCCACGAGGTTCAAGACCATTACCCATCAGACCCCCGGTCCATCTTCAAGTCAGTTCTCCGACACCACCTCCTGTGAACTACGAGGACTTTGATCCATGTTGAGGCATTGTACGTAGGAAGCCTCCAAGAGGTTTAAGCCCACCACCTGTTCATTCCGACCTCCTTCACATCGATTCACCAACTCTATGGGCTGCCTCAGAGTGTAAGCCTCGATCCTTCGTCCCACATGACATTAAACTACACTACCGAACAACATGGATTCTGATTCCTCTCATGAGGATACGTAAGAAGTCCGTATCATGGGTTTGATCCAAACGCTCAAGTCATTATTTGTCCCCCTGGAAGACAATAAACTCCAGAGCATCTAGTTATGAGGCTCCAAATTCATGCCATCTCAATGAGTCCAAACTCCCCGAAGTCATTAATCCCAATGAGGGATGGTAAACCTCGGGCCTAAATGATTCTGAATCCCTACGTCCAGCTGACCATTTCCAACTAGGAGTAATCCGTGGATACTATGCTTGGGTATAAACCAAATATTTTCGAACTTATGAACATGTCTTAAATCTATAAGAGAGTCTCGTAACAGGAAATAATTTCCCCCCCAAAAGGGTGTGATGAGCCCGACTTCCCATCCTCTCGACCAATGTGAGTTCTTAAGCATCATTGGCCAAATCACCCAGCGAACACCTTCCTTTGGAAACCAGGTACAAATATCATTGGATATGGAACCGTTGGGATTTTCGAAACTAAGATCTATATAACCGACCTTAGTGATTGAGCGGAGCTCAGCCCTCTGTGAGATCGACAGTCAGGTGCGTCGGTCCACTCCATCTGATTCGTTGCAAAACAACAGTCTTGGAAAACTAGATACATACATGATTATCATATTACACTAGAAATATAAAATAAATAGCATAATAAATATTCTAACATACTTGATATTATTCATAAAATAATTCATTATATCCTATTTAAAATAAAATAACAATTGTCTTGATCAGTTTTTCAATTAGAGTTATGAATAATGGAAGTCATCATGAGTGAATAAGGCATAATTATCATGTAAGCTTGGATAAAATTCAATAAAAACTTGAGTAAAATGAGTATACATGGAAAATATCAATATATAAAACACATGGATAAATAAAAACTAATTCTTAATAATGGTAATGCATAATCTTGGAAATTTTGGATCAAGGCGTCTCAACCAAGATATCTTGAATCTTACCGTTATGGCCTCTCAACCGAGATATCATTCTTAATAAATGGGTAAGTGTAAGCTAAATACCCCTATAATATTGAATGACTTTTTTTAGATCATTATACTTATTGATTCATCAAGGATCTATCTATAACTGGCTCCCTTATCCATTGGATATCCCATAATTCCTTATATCTTTAACGATTAATACAACTCATTCTCAAAATTATTTATAAATCAAAAGTTATCCATATTGAATTATAAATACAAAACATAAATAATTCATCTTCATAGAACATAAATAGAAATAATGAATATGATATAATTGTATCATATCCCAAGTAACATCAATGGGTGTTTTCATAGTTGAAAATACCTTTAAATGACCACCAAAACATTGATTGAGGAAACAAAATACCATTTTCAATTTCAAATAACTTATTAAAATAAAAAAATATGCCAAATATTAAATAAAAAACTATATTTTAAATTAAATTCAGAAAGTTTTAAAGTAATATTGAAATCATCAAGTAGTCACGATGGTGGGAAAATCCATTAATGTAGTGTACATTATAACAAATATTCCTTTTAGATTTTTTATAAAAAGTAAAAATTACCTTATTTAGAAAATTATAAGAAGATTCATTTTAGTTTTTTGCTAAAAATTAAATCATGTGTAAAAATTACTTTAAAAAATCATAATGTAACATTAAAAACATTATTTATAACATTTTTATAAAACATGGACATAGAAGAAAAGATTCCTAAATAAAGAGAAAATAAAGATTTTTTTTATTAAAAACGTTTCCCTGATCTTGTTAAGTATCCATGATAATAAAATGGTACTTTTTTCTGAAAATCCACAAGAAAAAAGGGGAGAAAAAAATTATAGGGTTTTATTAGATAAGTATCACTTAGTTTTCCTTGATGGCAATTCAAACATAAATAATCATGAAATAAAATGAGATTGTAAAATAAATCACTCACCACTTTTAAATAATAAGAACCAAGAATGAAATAAACATAAAATGATATATATATATCCCCATAATTTTCATGAAAATAAAAATAAAATAAATTAATGGGATTTTTATACACCACATAAAAGAAACAAGTGGAGAATATGGCATGTGTCTCACAATAATAAAAGTGAGACGAAAATCCATTACCTCATGTACAACTTGCCTCATAAATTGTTTTAAACTCGGTTAAAATAAATTTATATTTATTATAATTTTATAAAAAATTCATTTACATAATTATAATATCATATATGATCCACTTATAAAATTTCAACCACATATTTATTAATAATTTTTTATAAAAATCATCATCTTATGGAATTAACCATTTAATTTTTCATGGGAACTTTAGTTTGGTAGTTATAGTCATTGTACTTTGATCATGGTTATATTATCTCCAAAATTTTAATAATGATATAAATATCATATGTATGAATTATATATATATATATATTCATCCATATAATTTAGATATAGACAAATTAATTACTCCATTTATAAAGATGATATGTCGTACATATGCATGAATGTTGTTCTCACTTTTCAAAGGATGTAATAAAAGAAAGATAAATGATAATTCGCCTTTAAAAAATAATAATTATATATTATATATAATATATATTCATTAAATATATCCTTATTAAAATCCATATAAATCATCAATTTAAAACAATTCACATCGCTTCGTGGAGGTGGTAGTCCACACGTACACATAAGCAACACTATCATTTTCCAACATATGGGAAGATAATAAGGTATATATGAAATTATAATAACATAATAATTATTATTTTATAAATATCATATATAAAAATTAAGAATCTCATAATAAATACTCATAAAATATGGTGATAGGAAATGAATTGTAATGGTATGTGGAGGTGGTGGTATACACATACGTAAGAGCAATACATTCAATTCAAATTTTATAGAAAAGTGGGTGAAGAATGGTGGTTCCATAATAATAAATTAATTTTAGTATGTTGAGGATGTTTAAGTAATTATATTATAATTAATATCATAGATTTATAAGAGGTGTAAGAAGAAATTAAATTGAATGTACTCAGTTAAGTGTTGTACCTATTCCTTGAGAAATCTCTTTTGGATTACACCTTAAGACTTGAAAGGATAGTACTTTGGAAATACCATAAGCTCTAGGATGTGGAAAATTAATATATAATGTTATTGTGGTTGAGAGTTCTTAATCAATAAGGCTCAACATGTTTTATGAATAAAGGAGAAGAGACACCCTTTTATAAGTGAGGGGAGAGGCACGCTGGATATATTTAAATTATTAAATTAATATAAATTAATTTTCAAAATAAAGTTTTTAAAAATTGGTATATTTAGAATATAGAATGAATATAAGTAAAAATAATCTCATAAAATATTATTTAGACATGTTAAGGTGAATCTTTAATTCTTACCTCTTAGTTTTAACCCTATGTTATCCCTTTTGACAATTACCATAATATCAATGTTTTTTTACTGTTTATGGGTCAAGAATGTTACCATGAAAGAAATTGACACATAAATGAAACATGGTTCAAATTTTAAACCATATCCCATTAAATTAAACAAATATATATATTTTTATGAATTTTAAATAATTTAATAAAATATTATTCTTCATAAAATATCATTAATAGGATTTTTGATTCTATTCATTTACTTTGTCTTTAAAGACATTAAAGCAGAAATTGAATTTGAATATAAAATTTTAAAACATTACTATTATGTTATATTTATTAAAAGAATTCATGGAACACATTAATTAACCCAAATTTCATTAATTTTAATATTTTTAAAATATTTTATTTAATTTTTAAATTAATTAAATAAATTTCATGTTAGTGTTTTGTAAGCATTTAATGTAATTATTAGATAACTAAAAATTAAAAATAAATAAACATGATAAAAAAATTATATTTAAAATAAACATTTAAAATGTAACGAAACCTATTTTTATCCTTGTGAAAAAATATTAGAGATATTAAAGTAAAGAGAGTGACATTTTATATTAATTATTTTCTTAAAATCATATAAAGGTCAATATCAAAGAAAAATGAAATCAAGTAGAAATATTATAAATAATTGGAAAATAATTTAAGAAATAAACTCATCCAATAAGATAAATCCAAGTGTGATTGTAAATTTAAAGCCTTATCCCAAAGTTTTAACCCTGTTTTTCCCATTTCACCCTTATCAAGGTAACAATTATTTACCATGGTTACTATTTATAGTGACCAAATATAAAAGGGACCTATTTAAAAAAATTTATCCTACTAATTCCAAATATATAATCTATTTTATCAAATTAAATTTACTAAAGTGATATAATTTAATTTTAAATCAATCCCGTGAAACTCAATGAAAAGTAATTTTTAAGAAAAATCATTTTTAAGTATTAAAATATGTGTATACCATATTAAAGTATAATGTTGATTACAATACCATTTATTGGATTATTTTTAATAAAAATTTACTAATTAAATTTTAAAATTGATACAAAATATAATGTGACTTTGTAAATATGTGAAAGGAAAAGATAGTTTTCAATAAAAATTAATAATTTTCATTAGTCATTGAAAAATAAAGTTTTAGTGAAAATTATAACAAATTAATCCTAAGAATTTTTTGGATATTATTATTTACAATATTATATCATTTTTATCTAATTCTGTTTCTAAAATTTTAAGAAATTAATTATAAAACTTGTGTACAAAAATAAATAAAAATCATTTTTGAAGAAAACTTATTTTGGAAGATTAAGACGACTTTACTAAAAAATTCACTTCTTATTACCTATGAATTCATCAATAAATTTTTATTGAGCATATTGTTTTATATATTTCTTAATGTTTTTATTCCTACTCATACCTTTAATTTTAATGGCAAGGTAGTGTCGATATATTGTATAATGGTTCATTTAGACTCGGGGTTGTGTGTATCACTAGCTATCAAGGAAATTAAATTTATTTAAGTAGAAATATATCATAAAATCTTTGTGAGTTACATTATAAAACCTTATAATAATTTATCCTCAAATTATATCACTCAGATTCACAAAATTGAGGACACTTCCACCTCATCACATACATAGGTTCCCAGGACACTTCCTAAATTTTATGATTTCACCACCAAACTTTGATCAGGTGAGTGTTATTATTTTATAGAACCATTTGAGTACAATATAAAATCTCCACAAGTTGTTCGTCATACGATAGATATTTCTCTAATGGTATGACCTATGAGTTTATAAGAATACCTGGTATGAACTTCAAACTCTAGACCTCGTTGATGATTGTCATCATAACTTTTTTATTGTCTTTGAGATACCCTTATGTTCTATTTAATGACTCCAACCTTTTATGTTATTTCCTTATCTAGATCAGCTCCCTTTGTGTTATTTCTATAACATCATCCCAACATATTGGAGGTCTACATTTCCTTCCACTAGGGGATTCATAAGGATCCATCTAAATGCTCGAGTGGATTCTATTATTGTGCGAAAATTCCTCCAGTATTAGGTGTTAATCCCAAACAAATATTAAATACATAGATAAACTCTCAACATGTATTCTAGTGTTTGAATGACCTTTTAATATTGAATATAATTTGATAAACTGTAAGAACCCGGACCTTCTTTTTAGGTATGTTTTTCCTTTTTCTAGAGTTTTTGAGAAAAGAAGAGTTTCTGGAAAATTTTGAAGTACACGCCGTGTACTTTATGAGTACACGCTATGTACTTCCTTTTTACTGAAGGCCATGTGCTTTCCATGTAGGGGCCACACACACGGCCATGTAAGGGTGTTTTGAGGTCGCTTAAAGTAAAGTACGGAAAAGGAGAGTACACACTGTGTACTCCAAAAGTACACGCTGTGTATTTTGTTTTCTTATCAAACGCACCGGGGTCACGTCTGACAGACAGAACTAACTTCTTTTAGGTTCTGTTCATCTGAGAGAGTCCATAAGGCCACAGATCTTTGAGGAAATCTCGAGCCTCCGTCCATTCTCCGAATTGACCCCCATCGATTGCGTTGGAACCACAACGGTAAGCTCTTCCTTCTCCTAGAGCTTCGTTTTCCAATTCCTCCTCCTTTTCATGTATCATGGGTTGAACGTTTTATACGTTTTCATAGATATATGACGTTATATGGCAATTCAATCCTCGTGGTTCAAGTATATTGATCTCTTAACGCTGAGTTAGGTGGTTTGTGACACTCTATAGAAAGTCTTTGAGTATTATGTTCAAATTGAACCAATACCCTTGCATGGGGTATTTCATGTTTATTGTTTTTTCCTTGTTGTTTTCCTACTTTTCTTATGTCTGAGTAGAGGTTATTGATTGAAAATAGGGCAATTTTCTATTCCTTGGATGTATTTCCCATGCATGTTTTGCCGGTATTTGACCTTTGGGTCTAGTTTTCCCATTAGGCTGTTGTTTACTTTTCTATGCCTAGCATTGTAGGATGGAGAGTTCTTTTTCTGACATGATGTTTTTTTATAGAATTCTATCCAAGTAGTTCTTGAGGTTTTCTTTAGCCGTTACGTGATGCAATACTTGCTGACTTTACACAGAGCTATGAGAACCTAGTGTAGTAGACCATAGAGATAATGGACGTAAGGGCTTCTCCAGAGTGTCTTATTAATTTAAAATGAAAGAACACATGGGGAATTGATATTTAGTGCTTCCCCAGAGAGTCTATAGTTCCTCTACACAGGCCACTAAGGGAATGTGACGTAAGTGCTTCCCTAGTGTGCCTTTAGTACCGATATGAGACTATAGGAGGAATTGACGGTGAGTGCTTTCTCAGAGACTCTATACCTTAACTAAACCAGAGTGGTGAGACTGTGTGTGATTCTCAGAGTGTTTATTGTATCTTCTAGGTAGGACTAGAGGGGATAGGCTACGAGTACTTCCCAGAGGGTTACCTGTTTGTGTTATCTACTTTGATTAGCTATTGCTTGATAATTGGACTGTGGATTTCTTACTACAGAGTACTTTCCTGTTTACTACTTTCTGTACTTTTACCTGGTATATATTCACTGAATGTTAGGAACAGATATTCATGTAGTTGCCTACTAGGATTTAGTCTCACACCTTATTTGGGTCATGCTTTTGGGCCCAAAAAGATTATAATGTTGCAGGTATAGATTAGGGAAAGAACCCTTATACTTCAGGTTCTTGATTGATGTGGAGCTGGGGAGCATGGGACCAAGCTATTGCTTGTGATACTGAGGAGTTTATCTGTTTTCATTTGAAGTTTGGTTTATCACTATTGTATTTAGCATTGTGAATTTTTTGGCTGTTTTCTTAGACATATATGTTTCATGCATCAGTTTATATATATGTGCTTCAGTTTTTTATCATTTAAGTCTTCCGCTGTCTAGTGTTGTTGAATATTTACTACTTCCGGTATTGTATAATTGTTTATCTTCTACTGTGTTACTCTGCCAATGAGGGCATAGTTTCCACACTATCACACCCAAGGCCCTTGCTTCTAGTCTGCAGCCTCTGGCATTCGGGGAAATGCGCTTGAGGCCATGTGACCAATCGGGTACGGGGCACCTCTAGGTGGCTTCCGGAACCGGGACTTTACAAAGTGGTATCAGGGGAATTCTTTACTCTTGATTTAATATTTGGAGCCTATAGCCAAGGATAGGATGGAATAGGTTCTTGGTAATAAGTTGTGCCCGGGAGTAGCTAACATGTGTACAAGGAAAAGCCAATCTACCTCATTTATTGTAATTTTTTTTTTGGTTTCCAATTTTATAGTTGATTTTATTTCACCATTGGGTAATTCACATGTTTTGTGCCATTACTATTGATGTTATTAAGGTTTTATTTCTATCACAACCTGATGATATGAGGGTATTCCATCTCATGCATCATATAGGCACTTGCTAGAAATCACATGTCATGCATTCTTGCCATGTCATCTAGGATGCATTAGAGATTTCATGTTGTTGTGATAGATGTTGTGTAGAATATGCATGTCATTGTGATATATTCCTTGATAAAAATATCTGCTTCTTGTTAGAGCATTTATTATGTAAGGTTTTACCTGAATGAATGCGAAATTTTGGTTCTTGAAGTGTTATGGGCCCTCGTGGACCGGAATTTGGTGGATCATTGACTTATTTTACCTTGTTTATAACTTGTTAAAGATTCCAAACTTTGATTCGTGGGGAGTATGGGCCCTCACGGATTGGAATTTGGCACTTTAAGTGTTCGTTTCAGTGTTTTCTGGGCTCTGGAATATTTCTGTGGCTTACTATCCGGAAAAACCCAGAATAAATGCCGTGTAGTTTTGACTACACGCCATGTGTTCTTCTATTCAGGAAGAAATATTTTTTCTTAAATACACGCTGTGTACTTTATGTACATGCCGTGTAGTCTCTAACTATTTCATAGATCGTGTGGGAAGAGACACGGGATATGGAAAATCTTTTGGGAACACGTCATGTACCAGTTGTGCACGCCGATTAGTGTGATCCTAGGAACCCGACCATGTAGCTAACAACACGGTTCGGGAGAGTCTCTTCTTATAGATTCCGTGCCAGGTTTGAACATACCATGTAGTATGACCTAGGTACCCAACCATGTCCCTAGAAATACGGGTTGATGTTATCCTTTCTCATACACGCCGTGTCTGTCTAGAACACACCGTGTAGTGTCACCAGTGTAGCTGGCCGTGTAGCTAACCACACAGTCTGTTGGGACTTTTTAGTATACACTGTGTCCATATGGAACATGCCATGTAGTGTGACCTAGGTACACAGGATGTGTCACTAACAACATGGTCCAGGTGAATCTTGTTGAGTACACGCCGTGTCTACCTTGAGCATGCCGTGTCATTTTGTCTTAGGAGAGCCGTGTGGCTTAACTGTGTAGAGGGACTCGGGCAGGGGAAGCAGATTCTAGTACAAGCCGTGTGTTAGGAAAACACGTCGTGTGTTTAGGGTGTTACACGACCCATTTTGGAAGAAGTACACACCCATGTAAATGACTTAAGGGAACACACCGTGTAGTCTTTATACATGCCGTGTAGTCATGTTTTGTAAAATTTGAATGCTTTCTTTCTCCTGTTCACTTACTAAAATCCTAGTTTTCATTACTTTATAATGTTGATCTACAGTGTGCATTTGACCTTGTAGAGTCATGGCACCAAGACATCCTTTGGCTACACACCCGTTTCCAGGCGGTGATCAGACGCCGGATATGGCTGATCAGGGACTTCCTGCAGATCCTCCTATCATGCCAGTCTTGGCACCAACTGTTATACCTGACACAAGAGCTTATTCTTAGTTCTAGTAAGGCTTCATGAGGATGATGCAGACCTTACAGGGAGATCCTCCTCTTGCCACATCTATGGCAGACTTGACGCGGGTTTTCCAGTAGCATCATCCTCCCACCTTCTCAAGGGAAGGAGGACCGTAGGCTGCATAGTCATGGCTAGAAGCCATGATGACGATCATCGAGCATCTGGAGACGCCTCCAGAGAGGAGGGTCAAGCTCTCTTCCTATAATATATGGGACTCCACCAAGAGGTAGTGGGATGTGATCTCACAGGAGGGTCATCAACAGGTTATGGCCTGAGAGGAGTTATAGCACATCTTCTATGACTACTTCTATCCGGAGACCCTGAGGGCTGATCGAGCCTGAGAGTTCATGATTCTGGAGTAGGGTAATATTTCTATCATGCATTATTCCTCACAATTCACTGAGATTCAGCGCTTTACACCCTTCTTGGGGGGATATGGGTTATTCTTGGCAAGGAAGTTTGATGAAGGTCTTAGGCACGATATCCGTTCCCAGGTGAACATCTTCTGGTTGACTTCCATCACTTCTATTGTCAACCATGAGCTGATCACAGAGCACAATTTGAGAGATTCCAGAGTTGTGAGCCAGGGTGGCTTGACATCTGGAGTTAGCATTCCTTCTACTGACAGTAGGAAGTGCCGTAGGGAGTCTTCGCGCGGTGATTCGAGGAGGCGAGATGCATCTTCTGGTAGCCAGGTGGTATGCTACCAGTGTGGAAGGGCTGGACATACAATGCCACAATGCCTGAGAGACCTAGTGGAGTTTGGATATTGCAGCAAGATGGGTCACCTTCAGTGTTTCTGTCATATATTCTCACCAACAACTGGTGACAGGGGTTCTTCTATGACTCTGTGTTCAGGAGCAGTGCACCCAGTTTCACACCACTCTGGGAACATGAGTTCTTTCAGCCGATTAGGCCGAGGTAGAGGTCATGGATATGGTGGTCAGTCACTAGTATTTCAGTTAAAATAGAGTGGATCCACTCAGAGTGGTCAGGCAGGGTCACAGGGCTGTGGAGCAGGCCAGACCTTTGCAGTGGAGCAGACACAGCCAAAGGAGGATCTCAGACCTTCTACAGTTCGAGGTAGTATCCTAGTTGCCTTAGTTTTATCTCCAGCTCTATTCAATAATAGGGCTTCCCATATCTTTATATCTATTTCTGCCATGGGGAGACTTCGGCTCTGTATCATCTCTTCTGCTGATATCTTGATGCTAAACACTCCATTGGGGACTAGAACAGCTAGTGTATGATAGAGAAAGGAGTGCCCTCTAGAGATTGGTGGGTGTCACTTCTTATGGGATCTCTATATCCTAGAGATGATAGTCTATGATGTCATTCTCAGAATGGACTGGCTAGTTCACTTCCAGGAAGTCATCGATTATTATCACCATAGGGTGAGTTTCATATCACTAGAGGGTGGATCTTTTCTTCATAAGGGCGAGTGGGATGTCCAGGTCAGCATAGCGGGCCTAGAGTATCATGGGTTAGGGGGAGTCACAACCCAAATTTCTAGTCTATATCTGGATGACCAGGGGACTGCACAGATAGTGTTGGGAAAAAATCCCTCAAGGTATCATTGTAGTATTTTTGGGCTGATTGGGTGTGTTCACAAAGCAGGTTTCAATGGTTAATTGTCATGTTCCAGATATTTTTTTGACAATCCATGTTGACAATGAACTTTGAAAAAGGAACATACGATCTAGAGGCTGTACAAAAGAATAGATACAAGGTGGAACTATTTTCTAGTGTTCGCCAAAATTTTTGGGGTCCAAAATTTGGAGTTTGGTGAGCATCGCAAAAAGTGGAAATCCTTGATGATCTTATTTAAATATGTAAAAGGTATGAGTTTCATGAAGATAGGCTTCATGGATTGGATTTCGCAAAGACCAGAAAAATGATGGCGGTGATTCTTTGCAATTACGACGAGATTCACGAATGGAAGAGGTTGAAGCACATCACGGAGATGAAGGGATTTGTGAGGGAGCATTGCGGTGAAGGCGTGAAGGGATTGATGGTGATGCTCCATGATTATGTCAAGCTCCGCGATCGGAAAATTTCCCTGGTGCTTCGCAATTTTGAGAAACGTTCAGTGGGAACTTCGGAGCTTCGCGATTTGAGATGACATGGCGTTGACTTCACACAGAGAGTTCAAGGATCGGTGGAATCCCCTATAAATAGACCTTGACCCCCTCGGGCAAAGTAGAGAGAATTTTCAGAGAAAATATTTTGCTCTCGGTTCATGAAGGTAGTTCGCGAAGGAAGTGTGCTTCACAAAAGAAGAGCTTCGCGACAGCCAATTTAGCTCCACGAAAGTTGCGAGCTCCACATTGGCTCAGCGAGCTTAGTGAGGGAAGTCGCTCTGCGATAACTTGAGCTTCATGAGAGTTCTTTTTAAGAGTGCTTAGCGAAAATTCAGGAGCATCACATAGGCTTGTTTGAGCTTTGTGAAATTGGAAGCCTCGCGAAGTAGGGTGCTTTGTGAAGGTATTTCCAAAGGAATTGCCCAATGTTCTGGGGAAAAGGGGTTTTAATCAGTGGATGAAAGTTGGACTTCAACAGAGCATCTATCAATAATTTAGGATGCATGTATTCATGTAAATGAAGATACCTACAGGTCTATAAACTGTGAGTGGATCCCTTCCAAGTGCAGTGATTAAAGGAAGAGGAAGAAGGTTATCCTTTCTACAGGCAGTGAGCCAGAGAGAGAAGAAAAGGGAGTGACCCTTGGGAAAGTAGTGAGCTAACCCTAAAAATTTTAAAGGCAGTGAGCCTGGGTATAGAAGTGTTCTAGCCCGAACACTATTGGCAGTGAGCTTTATTGGATTTGGTACAGTGGCATATCACTGTTGTATGCTCCTTGGATGTAGCCTAGTGAGGGTGAAACAAGTAAAAATCTCTGTGTCTGCCTGGTTTCTTTCTTGAATTACATCTAAAGCATAACCATCAGATAAAGATAAAAAGAAGTGATCAACATAAACACATAAGAGAAAACAAAATTAACCTTATAATATATAGGTCATGATCCAGTGGGGCAAGAAGAATTTTGAAATAGAATATCCATACCCTGATTCACCCCCCCTCTCAGGGTATCTAGGACCCTTTTGGTCCTAACAGATAGACTTTCCTCCAGTGGTAGATCATTTTAGGGATGTATTTCCAGAGGAATTTTCAGGTTTGCCTTCAGAATGTGAGGTAATCTTTTCTATTGAGATTGTGCCCAGATTGGAACTGGTGTCCATTACTCTTTAGAGGATGGCTACACATGGGTTGCAGGAGATCAAGAAATAGTTGGAGGAGTTGCAGAAAAAGGGTTTCATTCGACCCAGTACTTCTCCTTGGGGTTTGCCTACCCTGGTTGTGAAAAAGGAAGATGGTAACCTTAGGCTTTGTGTGGATTATTGAAATCTGAATCAGTTGACGGTAAAGAATCGATATCCCTTTCCTAGTATTGATGATCTATTTGATCAACTTCGAGGAGCCCGGGTGTTCTCAAAGATTGAATTGTGGTCTGGTTATCATCAGTTGTGCATTAGACCATCTGATATACCTCATACAACCTTCGAGAGTAGGTATGGTCTATACGAGTATTTGGTTATTCCATTCGTTCTCATGAAATACCCTACAATTTTCATGGCACTGATGAACCGAGTGTTCCATCCATACTTGGATTCCATCATGGTGGTCTTCGTGGACGATATCTTGGTGTACTCTCACACTCGACACGACCATGCTACCCATCTTGAGATTATTTTGAGTACACTGAGAGAGAATCATTTATATGATAATCTCTCAAAATTCTACTTTTGGATGGATCAGATTCACTTCTTGGGTCATTGTATCTCAGAGATAGGAGTATCAGTAGAACCAGAGAAAGTGAGAGCAGTAGTTTCCTGGGAGCAACCGAAGAACATATTTGAGGATCAGAGTTTTCTGGGGCTGGCTAGTTACTAAAAATGCTTCATTCAGGACTTTTCACACTTAGCAGCACCGCTGAAGGATCTGACTGAGAAGGGTGTGAAGTTATTATGGTTAGATTCTTGTGAGTTAGCCTTTCAGGATCTTAAAGGGAGTTTGACTTCAGCACCGATACTAGTCTTTCCCATGCCGGGAAAAATCTATACTGTTTACTGTGATGCTTCAGGTATTGGGCTGGGAGCTGTGCTTATGCAGGGAGATGGAGTCATTGCATATGGGTATTAGCAATTGAGGCCACAAGAGAGGAACTACGCGACACACGATCTAGAGTTGGCAGTTGTTTTTCATGCCTTATGCTGTTGGAGAAATTATCTTATGGGAGAGAACTTTGTGGTTTTCACCGACCACTAGAGTCTCAAGTACATATTCACTCAGTGTGATCTAAATTTGAGACAGCAAAGGTTGGTTGAGTACCTTCAGTTCTTTTGATTTTGAGCTTGCCTATACGTCGGGGAAGGGCAATGTAGTGGCTGATGCATTGATGAGGAGGACTCAGATACATGTAGTTTAGGAGGCCAGTAGTGAGTGGTAGCTTATGACTTTGTTCTCTGAGATGCATTTGGAGGTGCATGACAAATAGGGGCAGACATTTCTTTCTTTTGTAGCTATTAACTCTACGGTTCTTGACCGAGTTCGAATGAGGCATCTATCAGATTATGATGGCATAGTCCTATGGAAGAGTGTGTCAGGAGATGACCCTATTACTCGATGGAACATAGGAGAGGATGAGATATTTCATTTCTAGGGACACGTATGGGTGCCAGAAGATATACGCGAGGAGTTGATGTGGGATTTTAATTCCTCAATTTGGGAAGTTCATCCTGGCGTCACCAAGATGTATTGTGATCTACACCGTCAGTAGTGGTGGCTAGGTATGCAGAGGGATGTTGCTGGATTCTTCATGAGGTGTTCCACCTGTTAGCAGGTGAAGGCAGAGCATCAGCAGCTAGCATGGATTTTACAGCAGTTACCCATTCTAGAGTGCAAGTGGAATGACGTCGCGATGGATTTCATGATAGGGTTGACGAGGTCTCCTCGAGGGAATGATGTAGTTTGGGTTATCATTGACAGTCTTACAAAGGTCTCTAACTTCTTTCCAATTAAGAAGACCTTCAGTGTTGCTGAGCTAGGACGGTTGTGAATCAGTGAGATTGTACATCTACATGGAGTTCCACACTCCGTTGTTTGAGACAGGGATGTACATTTTACTTCTCAAGTCTGGAAGGGGCTGCAAAAAGATTTGGGTACGCTGGTGCTTCTGAGTACATCCTACCATCCTCAAACAGATGGCCAGTCTGTGTGTACAATTCAGGTGCATGAGGACATGCTCCGAGCATGCATTCTGGATTTTGGAGGTTCTTGGGAGAAACATAAACCTCTCGTGGAGTTTTATTACAATAATAGTTTTCAGGAAACTATTCAGATGGCACCTTATGAGGCTTTGTACGATAGGTCATGCCGATTACCCTTATGTTGGCTGGAGGCAGGAGAGGCATCTTTGCTGGGACCTCATCTTGTTCAGGAGACATTAAAACAGATAGAGTTGATTCAGAAGAGGATGGATATTGCACAATCTCGTCAAAAGTCATATGCTGATCAATGGAGATGACCTCTAGAGTATGAGGTCGGTGATCAGGTTTTTCTACATGTCACACTGAGGTTGGGACACAAGAAGATTAGGAGGCAGGGTAAGCTTTTTCCGAGGTACATCACGCCATTTGAGGTGTTGGAGAGAGTTGGGACGGTTGCCTATTATTTGCAGTTACCTCAGACATACCAGGCTATGCACGATATTTTCCACATTTCTCAGCTCCGACATTACTTTTGAGACCCGTCTCATGCTTTCCAACCCAAGGAAGTCGAGTTGGAGGTGGATACATCTTTCGAGGAGAATCCTATCCGGATTGTCGATCATAGTACTAAGGTTCTACATGGACGGTCTATTCCTCTGGTATGGGTGCTATGGAAGCACAGACGAGTATAAGACGAGACTAGGGAGAGGGAGGCTGATGTACGATCACAATGGCCGGAGTTATTCAGGGTTTCTTCTTCTACACCGTGCTGGGGAAATTCAGGGACAAATTTATTTTAGGGGGGAATTTTATAAGAACCTGGACCTTATTTTCAGGTATGTTTCTCCTTTTTCTGGAGTTTTTGAGAAAAGAGGAGTTTCTGGAAATTTTTGAAGTACACGGCATGTACTTTATGAGTACATGCCGTGTACTTCCTTGCCGCTGAAGGCTATGTGCTGGCTGTGTAGCGTCCACACACATGGCCATGTAAGGGTGTTTGGAGGCCACTTAAAGTGGAGTACAGAAAAGGAGAGTACACTCTTCTTACTCCAAAAGTACACGCCGTGTATTTTGTTTTTTATTAAATACACCGGGGTCGCGTCTGATGAACAGAACCAACTTATTTTAGGTTCAGTTCATCCGAGAGAGTCTATACAGCCACAGATCTTCAATGAAACCCCGAGCCTCCATCTGTTCTCTGAATCGACTGCTGTCAATTGCGTTGTAACCACAGCGGTAAGCTCTTCCTTCTCCTATAGATTCGTTTTCTAATTCCTCATCTTTTACAAGTTATCATGGGTTGAAAATTTTATACATTTTTGTAGATCTATGGTGTTCCAAGATGATTCAATCCTCGTGGTTCAAGTAAATTGATCTCTGAATGCCAAGGTAAGTGGTTTGTGCCTTTCTGTAGAAAGACTTTGAGTATTATGTTAAAATTCCACCAATACCCTTGAACCGGGTATTGCGTGTTTACTGTTTTTTCCCTATTGTTTGCCTACTTTTCTTGTATGTCTAAGTAGAGGTTATTGATTGAAAATAGGGTAATTTTCTATGCCTTGGATGTATTTCCCATGCGTGTTTTTCCTGTATTTGACCTTTGGGTCTAGTTTTCCCGTTAGGATGCTATTTACTTTCCCATGCTTAGCATTGTAGGATGGAGTGTTCTTTTTCTGACATGCTGTTTTGTTGTAGAATTCTATCCAAGTAGTTCTTGAGGTTTACTTTGGCCGTTAAACGATGTGATACTTGCTGACTTTACAAAGGGATGTGAGAACCTATTGTAGTAGACTATAGGAAGAATGGACATAAGGGCTTCTCTAGAGTGTCTTATTACTTTACGATGCAAGAACACATGAGGAATTGAAGTTGAGTGCTTCCCCAGAGAGTCTGTAGTTCCTCAACGTGGTCCACAAAGTGAATGTGACATAAGTGATTCCCTAGAGTGCCTTTAGTACCGATACGAGACTATAGGAGGAATTGACAGTGAGTGCTTCCTCAGAGAGTCTATACCTTAGCAGAACCAAGGGGGTGAGACTGTGTGTGCTTCCCATAGAGTTGCTTCTATATGCTAGGTAGGACCAGAGGGGATAGGCTGCGAGTACTTCCCAGAGGGTTACCTATTTGTGTTATCTGCTTTGATTAGCTGTTGCTTGATATTTGGATTGTGGATTTCTTACTGTAGAGTACTTTCCTATTTAATGCTTTCTATAATTTTACCTGTTATATATTCACTGACTGTTAGGCAAAATCTTCAGGTGGTTCCCTACTGGGATTTAGTCTCACACCTTTTTTGGGTGATGCTTTTGGGCCCAAAAAAATTATAATGTTGCAGGTATAAAAAAGGGTAAGCGCCCTTCTACTTCAGGTTCTTGATTGTTGTGGAGCTGGGGAGTATGGGACTATACTATATCTTGCGATGTTGAGGAGTTTATCTGTTTTCTTTTGCACTTTGGTTTAGCACTATTGTACTAAGAATTGTGACCTATTTGGCTATTTTCCTAGACATATATGTATCATGAATCACTTTATATATATGTGCTCTAGTTGTTTATCATTTCATTCTTCCGCTATTTTTCTGTTGTTGGATATTTACTGCTTCCTCTATTGTATAATTGTTTATCTTCCGCTCTGTTACTCTGCCAATGAGGGCATAGTTTCCCCACTATCACACCCAAGGACCTCGCTTCTAGTTGGAAGCCTCTGGAATTTGGGGAAATGCACTTTATTCTATGTGACCAAACAGGTACGGGGCACCTCTAGGTGGCTTCTAGAACTGGGACATTACATCAACAATACCAAAACTCAACTCTATATCTAGAGCTTTCTGAAGACTTCTCCATAACTTAAAGGTAAACGTCATATATAGATTAGATATTATTGAGAGTGTAAGTCCATGAAATTAAATGTATAACCATGTAATCTGGTCAAGAGAGAAATATTATCTAATAGTAATAAAATGTACTGATTTCATAAGGTTATTGACTACCATGAAAATAGCATTATGACCTTTAGAAATTTTATCCAATAAATAAATTCATAATAATGTTTTCCCATATCAATTATTGTATAGGTAATGGATATAACATCCCCCTTAAAAACTTTCCCCTCATCAATAACTTGATGACACACCAGATGTGGAGATACATACTCAGCAATAGCCCTTTTCATGTTATCCCACCAAAAGAACTCTTTCAGATATCTATAAATCTTCTTACTTCCATGATGGATATAGAATGATAATCTATGAGATTAATCGAACAATGCGTTCTTCAAGACTATTATTAAAAAAACACACTCAGTTTCTAAACCTTATCCGTAATGCCCCAACCCCAGTTACCTAGAGTCGGTGCATTATTTTAATACATTGACATGATTACAAGGAATCAAGTCTCGAAGGACCAATCGGCTTAGCAGTCTTGGAAAATAGATTACATACATAAATGTTACATTACACTTTATAAAATACAACAAAACATAAATAATCCTTTATAAACGCCATTATTCCCATAGCTTAACCCTGTATATCAATCAGAATACACTTCTTGGAATCCTGGGAAAAATAAAACAAAGACAGGGGTGAGCTCAAACACTCAGAAAGGGTAAGAAAAACAGTGGAATATAACATAAATATTAAGCATGGTGAATAATTGAAACCACATGCCTTTACCAATAATAAAAATGAATACTTTTATGGTAGGAATATGAGTTGATTAAATGATGCCATAATAAAACATAATCATGGGTATTCTACTAGTCGAATGACAACATGAACCATCAATATTATTTTCATAATGAGGGAATGTATAATACCAGACTTTAATTTCTATGTCAAGGCCTCATGTGAGGACCTATGGGCTAACTGTAACCGGACCCAAAACTGGAGAGCCTCTGTAACCGAACTCCATCCTGGAGAGCCTCTGTAACCGGACTCCAACCCAGAGAGCTTCTGTAACCGGACTCCATACCGGAGAGCCTCTGTAACCGGACTCCATCCCAGAGGGTCTGCTGTAACCGGACCCCAACCCGGAGGGCTTAATTTTACCGGCCCCTAACCTAGAACATACTAGTCCAATACATTCATCTTAATAAAAGTTTGAAATATAACATAAACATTCGTATTAAAACTGGCATACAAAATGTCAATACTTTAACCTTAAACCATGAATGGCATAAAAATAGCACATCCACATTCAAACATATCATAACTCATTCAATACAATATTGAATGCTGTATTTATAATAAATCAACTTCAATCAAGTTTAAAATCCATTAAAGGATGTTGACATAGATGAAAATGATTAGTAAAATTCTTTGGGGGGAAATACCTCTTTTTTTCATGAAATCATTTAAAATTATCACTATTTATAAAGGAATTAATTTAAAAGGATTTTTTAAATCAAAGTGTCCAATACCACTTTGAAACTTTTTAAAATAATTATCATTTCAAAACATTCATGTCCATATAAATAAATCCTTAAAATCATTTTGAAAACATGGACATTAATTAAAAGTGTTTAGAAAGATAAATCTTTAAAAAATTTAAAATGATGATCTAGTTAAATAGACCCTACCATAAAGCTTTAATGATTCATTTTGAAATAATTTTTATAAAATATGGGTATCAATGATAAGTATGTCCCATAAAATACTTACACGTGAACAATCTCCGATAATAATGAGATTGAGGAAATAACCCTTACCTCATTGTAATCAATCGAGTCATACGAACAGCTGTAAATTACCACCAAATGAATCACAGAATATCATGAATATAAAGAGAATTATGATAATATATTTCTAATGGTAGTACACAATACACCACATGGGATAAATAAGTGGTGAACAATGGAAATCTCACGGAATTAAAAGTGAGATAAGAAACCCCTTACCTCGTGTTCGACTTGACCCGTTCGTTCTTTAATATCCTGAATAATAAACTAAAGTTAATTTATATCTACTTAAGAAACTTTTTCAAGTTTATTATTCCTTTTATATCACTTATTACCATGTTATAAACATTATGTAATCATTTAAGTTAATAACGTTCGTTTTATCGATATTTGGCACTTGAGTCAAAAATGAACACCTTATAGTTACAAGTTGTTCACATGGTCAAACGTTCATTATATCCAGAATGATATTCATGATTTAGATATAATATATATCATATATATACAGTGAGTAAATGTATTTATAACAATACATATCATTTTGGGGTAAGAAACGAAATACATCGTTCATGGAGACGGTAAGCCGTACATACACATGAATGCTACATTCATTTCTATTTCTTATTTTAATGGAATTAAAACATAATGATACATAGTTATATTATAATTATAGTATAATATAATATATAATATCATTAAATACATCCTTTTTACATCCCACATATGGTATTAATGAGTCATATCACTTTGAGGGGGTGGTAGTCCGCACTTCCTCAAATGAAATTATCGCGTTTACCCTAAATGGAAACCATTATGGTATGCTATAAATGAAAAATACAGAAGAATGAAGAAAACATAAACATAATATATATCATATGTAAATACAGTTCCAACATAATGGCCACCATGAGAGGCGATAGGAGGTAATTGAACAATCATTATTTCACGAGGCATTAGTTTTCCATCCACAGAAACATTATGTTCTTCACCCATTAACTGAAGGTGTGTGTAAGTGTAGTTTGAATACATCTCATAAAAACATACCAGTATATTGAGGATACTAATTTTTTTATAAAATAAAGTAATAAAAAGAGTTTAGGGGTTGGAGAAGTAAAATAAATGAAATGAAGTTAAGAGAAACTGTTACCTTTAATTTGGGTAACTTCCGTTGGTTTGAACCAAAAGGACTTCTTGAAGTGCCTTCTGCCTAAGTTAAGGCTTCTAGAAGGAGGAGAGGGATATAGGGAGCTTAATTGGTAGAGTTTGGATGAGCCTAAAGGCTTGAGAGGTGTGAGGAATTGGTCTGAAGTGGTATCCTTTTATAAGATGGAAGAGGGGCTCTTTAGGAATGTGTGGAAATATTATTTTATTATATAATTATATTTGGTTTATAAAGGTCCAAAAATCATTAGAGTCAGAGATAAGATGACTACTAGTAGAAATAAAATCATCCAATAGGAATTGGACATGCTTTGGATATTATTTTAATATTTATAATCTAATTTATTTAAATCATTTATTAATGAGGTAAATATTGCATCATTATTGTGTTATAAATAATTTAATTTATTAGATGTCTAAAAATTATAAACAAATACCATGATGTATAAAATTTTTTTAGATTTCCAATGAATATTTATAGTAAAAAATATTACCTATATAACACCATATAAAAATTAATTACTAATAGGTTGTTTTTATGTCAATTTTTCCTTTACATTAAATTAATTAATCTAAAGTGTCATTATCATTCATAAGTGGCTCCATGGGGTCCCAAAATCAACCCAAAGATGCCCATGGTGGGACATTACTCATATAATAATTTTAGGACATGTGTTAAGGTAATTTTGAATTATTACAACATTCTTTTTAACCTTTAACTACCTCATTTATTTTAACCGCGGTAAATAAAAGTAAAAAGTTACTATTCACTAAAAATTATTTTTATCTTATGGAACCACATTTTAATCCTTGATATTATCCATGCCCCTCAGATTTTCTAAATTCAACTCATAGAAGCAGTAAAATTAAATTTTATGTGAATTCAAAAATTATCCTAGGAGGTGGGTAAAAGACGGTGAATAGTTCAATAAACTTTTATATATCTAAAATTATTACAAAATGACTCCAATGAATTAAATTTAACATATATAGGTATTATGTATCTATTCTGACCTAAAATAAATTTAAATAAAATAAATAATTATTTAAATAAAAAGTCGGTTTTAAACAATAACTCAGTGTTTTTCACTATTCATCAAAAAATTTAATGTTTTTAGAAAATATCCAAAATTTAACCTAAGATAATTTTGATATTATGAATTAAAAAATGAAGTCTATTTTACCAAATTAAAAACATAGATGTTTAATTTATTAATTTAAAATTAATTCCCATTGTCAAAACCAAAAGGCGTATTTTTAAGAAACAATATCTATCAAAAGATTGAACTTGTTTATGTCCAACTTCAAAGTAAAATTAATTCCAATGAACAACATTGGATTAAATGGTAAAAATATATTCTAATTACACTTTAAAACCAATTAAAAATATAATCTAACCATATAAATAAATTAGAATAAAAGGCCCTTTTGAATTAAAATACAATATTTTTCACTATTCATTAAAAAATGAACTTTATCAGAAAAATTCAAAAAATTTACACAAAATAAATTTTGATGTCACCATTATAAATAAAAAATTTATTTAGTCAAATTTAATATATATATATATATATATATAAGTTTCAAATATTTTATTTAAAAAGGGTTCTCCATTAAAAGGCAGTAAAATTGCATTTTTTTAAAAAAAACTTCTTTTATTTGAAAAAAATGAATTTCTTCATACATTATTTCTAAGAAACCCATAATATAGATTCTAAAATTATAATGATTATATAATGTTCAAAATTCAGTTAATACTATTCATAACCTCTTTTGAACGGCTAGTTTGGTAAGTCGTGGTGCGCTTGAACTCAGTGTTGCATGTAGTGACAGTTATTGAATTACTATGAAGAAATAACGTACTATGAAATCTTTTGGTTTTAAATTCTTACCTCCTTCAATAAATTGTGTCCTCGCAATTTGAAATTGTTATTCAAAAATAAAAGGTTGAAAATAGAAAATACCTTTGTGGGAAAACCCACATCGGAAATTGGGTTTATAAAATTTAGTCTTAATAAGAGGAAAGGGGGAAAGAAAAAGTCACCACCAAATTATGATCTAGATTAGGAGAACATTTGTGGAAATTAGAGACATATAATTGGAGGGAAAATGTAAATATTTATAGAGAGTGATTGAGGTCATCAATCAAAAACAATTGTAGAATTGAGGGCCTCAAATCCATCAATCTCTGATGATTTAAAATATCATCGGTTCAAAAAAACATAAGGTATTAGGATAACACATTTTTAGTTTTAATATCCCTTACCTAATGTTTAAGAATTAATTTATTCATAGAATAAGAGAAGCAAAAAAATATAATTCACAAGTAGAGTACCATCCTTTAATAAATTTCTACCACAAATTCATCTTTCACTCGCAGTAGAACTAAAAAATATTAAATTTATCTGATTCGTTTAAGGTTAAAAAAAATGAATTTATAATTAACCTATCAGACCCTTAAAAAAAGAAACTACATTATACAATCCAGTGACTTCAAGTAGTCCAGTGGTAGGCGATAAATCCCAATCACACTATGGTTGTGGGTTCGATTCCCGCAGCTTTGTCCGACACGATGGGTTGTCACACAGTCTGCGTGTTGTCCTTTTTATAAAAATCCAAAAATAACCTTAACAATAGTATCTGATTTCAAACTTAATCCATACCAACCTTTATACTTATCCAAAATACTTCTGTCCAAACTCATAGTCCAAAATTTATAAGGAAGGTAAACACAATGAAGATCCTTTTTTCCACATAATAACATGTGAACACCTTCATCATGTATTCTTTTTAAACACTGCAACATCCTAAATTACCATAAAACCTTATTGATTACATTCATGCTCCATTATTCATTATAGAATACTGGAAATAATCATTCTATCCAAAAATGTTGTAAACTCCAACAATGATGGAATATAAAAATAATTAAGTAGTTTCAAGGCAGTCAAGAATATCCAATATAATTTATCCAAATCAACTATCTCTTATTCCAAAATCACTACCTCATTATCAAGACAATATTAAGGATTACATTTCCATCAACCATGTATTTTTCTAAAAATCATAGCTTAATATTATGTCACTTTTCATAGAACTATATAATCTCATTTCCTCAAAAAAACTACTGCAGTACAATCCTTATTTGTCTCCATAATTCATATAACCAGTATATTATTGATACAACACTCAAATGAAATAATTATATATTAACAACATAAGAACACTAGTCATTCCTCTTCACATGAGGTTGTATCAAAACTTGATTATTATCCAATAGCATCATTTAAGGTATACACTGATGACTGAAGCATTGATTCGCGTAGTGTCCCAACACCTTATAGATGAAGCATTATACATTTGAAATTTTTTTCTTACCCTTGCAATCATGTACATGGTGTCCTTATAACAAACTCCCATTCCCTTTAAGAATTTACCATGGTGATTTTTTCCACAGTTATCACATATGGGAAAATATTTCTTTTCCCTCTTCCCTTTATCCATCTTTTTATATTCTATCATTTTCTTGTCTTTCTTCCCTTCAAAGCTATAAGACTCAGAGAATTATTTACTTATCGTATTAACACATGATACTATTTATTCAAATGTTGAGAATACATGGGAGAATATTTCACTTCTAAATGTTGGATTAATACAATGAAAGATATGATCTTTCTTACTCTTTGGATCATACGTATTACCTGAGTTCACATTCCTTCTATTGGGCACCATTTCTATACAATGACATACACTAGGTCAGTTTATGAACCGTAATTCATAATTCTAAACATGTAAAATACCTAACATAAATTGAATAGTTAATGGATATAATCCATAATCACAAAATTGTTTTCTTTGAGGAGGTATATACTCATAAACCCTTCATGGTTTGTAAAGAAAACGAGAATTATCCGAAGCATATCCCCTGGAAGTGTCATAACCAAGAGTGCAGTGAGGTCCGTTGTCATGCAACAGTTCACAGTTAAGTGTAGCTCAAAGCGGTGTTTTTAGGTTTTACCCCTAGGTACATCTGTGCCAGAGCTGCCTCTACCTGCTTGTATCCAGGCAGAGATGTATTGCTTAGAAAACTCACAAAATCTCTACAGTACCAAAATTCTAGGATGTTCTTCTATACTAATCCTCAAATTTTATCTTAAGTCTATGTGTTCTAATCAAAGTTTATCTAAATCTAGTTTTCAAGGTTATTGATAAACTTCCTCTAATACCAACTGTAATGCCCCAACCCCAGTTACCCAGAGTTGGTGTATTATTTTAATACATTAGCATGATTACAAGAAATAAAGTCTTGAAGGACCAATCAGTTTAGCAGTCTTGGAAAATATATTACATACATGAATGTTACATTACACTTTATAACATACATCACAACATAAATAATACTTTATAAACACCATTATTCCCATATCTTAACCCTTCATATCAATCACATTACACTTCTTGGAATCTGGGGAAAAATAAAACATAGAAAGGGGTGACCTCAAATGCTTAGTAAGGGTAAGAAATACAGTGGATGATAACATAAATATTAAGCAAGGTGAATAATTGAAACCACATGACTTTAAAAATAGTAATCATGAATACTTTTATGGTAGGTATATGAGCTGAGTAAATGATGCCATAATAAAACATAATCAGGGGTATTCTACTAGTCAAATGACCACATGAACCATCAATATTATTTTCATAATGAGGGAATATATAATACCAGACTTTAATTTCTGTGTCAAGGCCTCGTACCAGGATTTATGGGGTAACTGTAACCGGAACCAAACCCGGAGAGCCTCCGTAACCAGACTCCATCTCGGAGAGCCTCTATAACCGGAATCCAACCCGAAGAGCCTCTATAACCAGAATCCATCCCAGAGAGCCTCTGTAACCGGACTCCATCCCGAAGGGTCTGCTGTAACTGGACCCCAACCCGGAGGACTTACTTTTACTGGTCCCTAACCCGGAACACGCTAGTCTAATACATTCATCTTAATAAAAGTTTGAAATATAACATAAAAATTCGTATTAAAACTAGCATATGAAATGTCAATACTTTAACCTTAAACCATGAATGACATAAAAACAGCACATCCACATTCAAACATATCATAACTCATTCAATAAAATATTGAATTTTGTATTTATAATAAATCAACTTCAAACAGGTTTAAAATCCATTAAAATATGTTGACATAGATGAAAATGATCTGTAAAATTCATTGAGGGAAATACCTCTTTTTTTCATGAAATCATTTAAAATTATCACTATTTATAAATGTAGTTATTTAAAAGGGATTTTTTGAATCAAATTTTCCCATACCACTATGAAATGTTTTAAAAATAATTATCATTTCAAAACATTCATGTTCATATAAATAAATCCTTAAAATCATTTTGAAAACATGGACATTAATTAAAAGTGTTTAGAAATATAAATCTTTAAAACATTTAAAATGATGATCTAGTTAAATAGACCCTGCCATAAAACCTTTAATGATTAATTTTGAAATCATTTCTATAAAATATATGTATCTATGATAATTTTGTCCCAGAAAATGCTTACACGTGAACAATCTCGGATAATAATGAGATTGAGGAAATAACACTTACCTCATTGTAATCAATCGAGTCGTATGAAAAACTGTCAATAACCAACAAATGAATCACATAATATCATGAATATAAATATAATCATGATAATATATATCAAATGGCAGTACACAATACACCACATGCGATAAATAAGTGGTGAACAATGGAAATCTCACAGAATTAAAAGTGAGATAAGAAACCCCTTACCACGTGTATGAATTGACCCGTTCGTTCTTTAATATCCTGAATAATAAACTAAAGTTAATTTATACCTGCTTAAGAACCTTTTTAAAGTTTATTATTCCTTTTATATCACTTATTACCAATTTATAAAAATTATGTAATAATTTAAGTTAATAACGTATGTTTTGTTGATATTTGGCACTTGAGTCAAAAATGAACACCTTATAGTTACAAGTTGTTCACATGGTCAAAATTTCTTTATATCTAGAATGATATTCATGATTTAGATATCAAATATATCATATATATACAGTATATACATGTATTTATAATATTACATATCATTTTGGGGTAAGAAATGAAATGCACCGTTCATGGAGACGGTAAGTCGTACGTACACATGAACACTACTTTCATTTCTATTTTTTATTTTAATGGAATTAAAACATCATGATACATAGGTATATTATGATTACATTATAATATCATATATAATATCATTAACTCCATCCTTTATACATCCCACATATGGTATTCACAAGTCATATCACTTTGAGGGGACAGTAGTCCGCACATCCTCAAATGAAATTATCGCATTTACCCTAAATGGAAACCATTATGGTATGCTATAAAATAAAAATATAGAAGCATGAAGAAAATGTAAACATAATATATATATCATATATAAATATAGTTCCATCATAATGGCAACCATGAGAGGCGGTAGGAGGTAATTGAACAATCATCATTCCGTGAGGCGTTAGTTTTCTATCAATAGAAACATTATATTCATCACCCATTAGATAGAGGTGTGTGTGTGTTTAGTTTGAATACCTCCCATAAAAACATCCTAGTATATTGAGGAAACTGGTGTTTCTATAAAATAAAGGAATAAAAAGAGTTCAGGGGTTGGAGAAGTAAAATAAAATGAAAGAACTTAAGAGAAACTATTACCGTTAATTTGGGTAACTTCCTTTGGTTTGAAATAAATAGACTTCTTGAAGTGCCTTCTGCCTAAGGTAAGGCATAAAGGAGGAGGATATGGATGTAGGGAGCATAATTTGGAAGATTTTGGATGAGCCTAAAGGCTTGAGAGGTGTGAGGAATTGGTTAGAAGTGGTCTCCTTTTATAAGGGGAGGAGGGGCTCTTTAGGAAAGTGTGAAAATATTATTTCATTATATAATGATATTCGGTTTCTAAAGGTCCCAAAATCCTTATAGTCAACGATAAGTTGACTCATGGTCGAAATAAAATCTTCCAATAAGAATTGGAAATGTTTTGGATATTATTTTAATATTTATAATCTAATTTATTTAAATCATTAATTAATGAGGTAAATACTGCATCATTATTGTGTCATAAATAATTTAATTTATTAGATGTCTAAAAATTATAAAACAATCACCATGATGTAGGAAATATTTTTATATTTCAATGAATATTTATAGTCAAAACGATTACTTATATAACACCATATAAAAATTAATTACTAAAAGGTTTTTGTTTTTGTCAATTTTTCCTTTACATTATATTAATTAATCTAAAGTGTCATTGTCATTCATAAGTGGCTCCATGGGGTCCCAAAATCAAACCAATGATGCCCATGGTCGGCCATTACCCATCCAATAAGGTTAGGACATGTGTTAAGGTAATTTTGAATTATTACAATATTCTTTTTACCTTGAATTACCCTATTTACTTTAACCGTGATAAATAAAAGTAAAAAGTTACTATTCACCAAAAATTATTTTTATCTTATTGAACCACATTTTACTTCTTGATATTAACATTGTCTCTCGGAGTTTCTAAATTCAACTCACATAAGCGGTAAAATTAAGTTTTATGTGAATTTGCAAATTATCCTAGGAGGTGGGTAAAAGATGGTGAATAGTTCAATAAAATTTTATATATCTAATATTATTACAAAATGTCTCCAATGAATTACCTTGAACATATATATGTATTATGTATCTATTCTAAGCTAAAATAAATTTAAATAAAATAAAAAATTATTTACATAAAAATTCGGTTTTAAACAATAACTCAGTGTTTTTCACTATTCATCAAAAATTGAAAGTTTTCAGAAAAATATCAAAAATTCACCCTAAGATAATTTTGATATTACAAATTCAAAAATTAATTCTTTTTTACCAAATTAAAAGCATAGAAGTTTCATTTATTAATTTAAAATTAATTCCCGTTGTAAAAACCAAAAGGCTTATTTTTGAGAAACAATATCTATCAAAAGATTGACACTTGTTTATGTCCATCTTCATAGTGAAATTAATTCCAGTGAAAAACATTGGATTAAATGGTAAAAATATATTCTAATTACACTTTAAAACTAATTAAAAAGATAATCTAACCATATAAATAAATTAGATTAAAAGGCACTTTTGAATTAAAATAAAATATTTTTCACTATTCATTAAAAATGAGCTTTATCGGAAAAATTCAAAAAATTTACACAAAGAATTTTTTGATGTACCTATTCTAAATAATAAATTTATTTTATCAAATTGAATATATATAAGTTTCTAATATTTTATTTAAAAAGGGTTCTCCATTAAAAGGCTGTAAAATTTCATTTAAAAAAATACTTCTTTTATCAGAAAAAAATGAATTTGTTCTTGCATTATGTCTTAGAAACCCATAATATGGATTCTAAAATTATAAGGATTATATAAAGTTCAAAATTTAGTTAATACTATTCATAACCACTTTTGAACAGCTAGTTTGGTAAGTTGTGGTGCGCTTGAACTCGGTGTTGCGTGTAGTGCAAGTTATTGAATTAATTTAAAGAAATAACTGTTGGGTCGGAAAAAATGGGGAATGATGGAAAGAGGGGGGGGGGTGAATTGCCTTTTAAAAAAATTGATTAAAACAAATTAAAATCAGAGTGAAAGTGCAGCGGAAATAAGAAGGCAAGACACAAGAAATTGATAACGGAGTTCGGCCAAAACCCGGCCTACGTCTCCGCTCCCAACTCAACCGTTGAGAGATTCCTACCGCTTGCTTTTCAATGGTTTTAGCAAGAAACCCACTAGGCTTTGAGGTAGCACTAGGACCTATTACAGCTTGCTTTTAATGGTTGACCAAGAACCCACTTGCTTTTAATGGTTTAGCAAGAACCCACTATCCTTCTTACAGGTGAAGGATAGCTCACCTATGTCTCAAGCTTTTTAAAGGAAAAGCTTGTGAACCTCTTCACACCTTAATGGTGATGTGAAACCCAAAAGAAAGAGGGATGAAGAAAAGGAGTGGTTTGTAGACACAAACCCAAATTAAGCTCAAAAAGGATAAACAAGAAAAACCGTAATGGGAGAAGCCTTGGGCGCCTTTGATTGATTGGAGATGTTGAAGGCCGCTTCCAAGCTTCTTTGGAGGAGCTCCTTGGATGTGGAAGTTGTTGGAGCACGTTGGGTTCCTTGAGGAAATCCGCCGGAGGTTCGCCAAAATGATCAACAATGTGTCCGGTGGCTTGAGTATATGTTCCGGTTCGTGTCTGGGGCTTCCTTGGCCTTTATTTATAGGCATGGAACCCTTGGGGAGCCTTCGGAGCCGTTGGAGAGGCTTAAAGAGCCGTTGGGAGCCAAGTGGGCCAGCCTGGTCAAACTGCAACAGCTAGTTTGACTGGCTCCACCGGCTGGCCGGTACAGTCCCACCGGCTGGCCGGTGTGTGCAAAAAGGAGGAGGACTCAGGCTCAGGGGCCACCGGTTGGCCGGTGAGCAGGCCACCGGTTGGCCGGTGCCTTGGCAGTAGCAAATTCTTCTTTTCCAGGCACCACCGGCTGACCGGTGCCAGAGCCACCGGCTGGCCGGTGGGCAGACAGTAGCTACCACTGTTGTCTGGGTTCCACCAGCTGGCCGGTGACAGAGCCACCGGCTGACCGGTGGAACCTGGCAGTGGGCAATGCCTCTGCCAGGTCCACCGGCTGGCCGGTGCTATCACACCGGTTGGCCGGTGGACTGAATTTCAGTCCACTTGATGTGCTTCATGGCCCATTTCCTTGGCAATCAATTGCCTATCAAACAAAAACACTTAAAACAATGTTATACAAATAATAAGGTGATTGTGATCATGAAAATCAAACAACGAGGGGAACGAGAGGTACAACAATCTCCCCCTATTTTGATGATCACAATCACCGAAACAATCAATGTAAAATACTGAAATTGAAAGGAAATGTTAAGCATGATGAAAAGGATTCTCCCCCAATCAATCAAGAAATTTCTCCCCCTTTGTGATTATCAAAATAGCGTGGGGCATAAAAATTTGATTGAGGGAAAAGGTTTGAAAAACTAGAAATGAGAATTGAAAAATCAATTTAGATTTTTGAAATTGAAATAAAAATTTGAATAACAGTTTGAATTGAAAGTTTTGAATAAAATTTTGAAATGAGAATTTGAAATTGAAGAAATTTGAGTAAACAAAATTTGAAAAACAATTTGAATTGAAAGATTGAATAACAGTTTGAATTGAAAGTTTTGAATCAAAAATTGAATAACAGTTTGAATTGAAAGTTTTGATATCAAGAGTTGAAATTGGAAGCTTGAATCGAAAAATTTTGAAATTGAAATTAAAAGGGCTTAAACGAACCTAACTCCCCCTAAATAAAAACAACAAATCACCGGGGAGAGGGATTTTAAAAAGAAACAATTTTTGGTCCGGAGAGACTTGCAAGAAGGGATTTTTCAATCCAAACTTGTCTCATGGCGGGTCTTCTCCTATAAAATTCGTCCGAAAAGAAAAAACTTTTGGGTTGACCATACCGGGCGTTTTTGCAATTACATTCACAAATAAGGTGCCCGGGTTTTTTACAATAATTGCAAAATTTATAACTAGAGCTCCCCCTTACAAAAATAGTGGGTGCATGGGAGGAGGAAGCTTGGTTGGTGTAGCCAAGTCCATGTGTGGTTCTAGAAACACGTTGAGAACCAAGGAGTTTGGACAAATTTTCTTCACCTTGGGTGAACTTGGCTAAAGATTCCCTTAGGTCTTTGATAGTTGATTCCATGGAATCAATATCGGGAAGATTTTGGATTTTGAGGGTCAACTCTTCCTTCTCTTTAAGAAGTTGTTCTTTTTCGGAAGAGAGTTTTTTGAAATTCTTTTTTAAAGCAAAAAATTTGGAAGAAAGTTCGTGAAAACCTTCCTCCAATTTATCTCGCGCATGTTGGAGATCCTCATAAGACATGTGATTGAAAGAATTTGAAGAACTGGAGGATGAAGAGGAGGAAGAGGAGGAAGATACCTCATGTTTTGCCATTAGGCAATTATTACCATTGTCGCTCGAGGAGAAGGAGGAGAATGAAGAGGTGGAGCTATCACTCCATGTTATCTTTGAAGCCTTCTTCTTCTCCTTTTTCTTGGCCCTTTTCTTGTGAGGCGGGCAAGCGGGTTTGAATTTTTCGTCGAGTTCTTGCTCTTGAGCGGGTTCTTGCTTTGGAGCATTGCTAGTACCTTCATGGGTTAGCTCTAAAAATTTCCAAATATCATGAGAAGATGTGCAAGAAGAAATACGATCAAAAACATTTCGGTCAAGACCACAATGAAGAGCGTTCATGGCTTTGCCATCAAGCTCAAAATTTGCAATGTCTACGGGGGTCCATTTAGACTCATCGGAAGAAGTGAGGGTGAAACCATGCATGACAATTTTAAAAATGGGATAGCCAATACTTTTAATAAATGTGGTCATGCGGGTTTTCCAAAAACAATAATCGGTTCCATCAAAGAATGGAGCACGATCCAAAGAATATCCTTCAGGGGATTGAGAGGAAGAAGCGGTAGAAGCCATCAAAAAAAAGGATCTTTAATTTGAAACCGGTAAAGGAATTATTCAAATACGTCCTCTGATACCAAGTGTTGGGTCGGAAAAAATGGGGAATGATGGCAAGAGGGGGGGGGGGGTGAATTGCCTTTTAAAAAAATTGATTAAAACAAATTAAAATCAGAGTGAAAGTGCAGCGGAAATAAGAAGGCAAGACACAAGAAATTGATAACGGAGTTCGGCCAAAACCCGGCCTACGTATCCGCTCCCAACTCAACCGTTGAGAGATTCCTACCGCTTGCTTTTCAATGGTTTTAGCAAGAAACCCACTAGGCTTTGAGGTAGCACTAGGACCTATTACATCTTGCTTTTAATGGTTGAGCAAGAACCCACTTGCTTTTAATGGTTTAGCAAGAACCCACTATCCTTCTTACAGGTGAAGGATAGCTCACCTATGTCTCAAGCTTTTTAAAGGAAAAGCTTGTGAACCTCTTCACACCTTAATGGTGATGTGAAACCCAAAAGAAAGAGGGATGAAGAAAAGGAGTGGTTTGTAGACACAAACCCAAATTAAGCTCAAAAAGGATAAACAAGAAAAACCGTAATGGGAGAAGCCTTGGGCGCCTTTGATTGATTGGAGATGTTGAAGGCCGCTTCCAAGCTTCTTTGGAGGAGCTCCTTGGATGTGGAAGTTGTTGGAGCACGTTGGGTTCCTTGAGGAAATCCGCCGGAGGTTCGCCAAAATGATCAAAAATGTGTCCGGTGGCTTGAGTATATGTTCCGGTTCGTGTCCGGGGCTTCCTTGGCCTTTATTTATAGGCATGGAACCCTTGGGGAGCCTTCGGAGCCGTTGGAGAGGCTTAAAGAGCCGTTGGGAGCCAAGTGGGCCAGCCTGGTCAAACTGCAACGGCTAGTTTGACTGGCTCCACCGGCTGGCCGGTATAGTCCCACCGGCTGGCCGGTGTGTGCAAAAAGGAGGAGGACTCAGGCTCAGGGGCCACCGGCTGGCCGGTGAGCAGGCCACCGGTTGGCCGGTGCCTTGGCAGTAGCAAATTCTTCTTTTCCAGGCACCACCGGCTGACCGGTGCCAGAGCCACCGGCTGGCCGGTGGGCAGACAGTAGCCACCACTGTTGTCTGGGTGCCACCGGCTGGTCGGTGACAGAGCCACCGGCTGACCGGTGGAACCTGGCAGTGGGCAATGCCTCTGCTAGGTCCACCGGCTGGCCGGTGCTATCACACCGGTTGGCCGGTGGACTGAATTTCAGTCCACTTGATGTGCTTCATGGCCCATTTCCTTGGCAATCAATTGCCTATCAAAAAAAAATACTTAAAACAATGTTAGACAAATAATAAGGTGATTGTGATCATGAAAATCAAACAACGAGGGGAACGAGAGGTACAACAATAACGTACTATGAAATCTTGGGGTTTTACATTATCATTCTAGCATGACCATGGATAAACTCAAGAATATTCCTCACCTTCTTCTATAATTCAATATCTTCCTTCTATTCCTTCTTAATCCTCTCTTGGATGGAAGGTTAAATATTCCTTTTATAAAGCATAAGAAATTTCAAATTTCATCAACATTTCAATATCCAACTTCCAAAAATAAAATAATATTGGATCTCTTTCAATTATCATCAAGGATAAACTAGTATGGTCATCAAGACTTAGAGAATAATCCACCTTGTTCACCTTCCTATGGTGATAATGTATTGAGAAGTCATAATCATTGATAAACTCAAACCATCTTTTTTAGAACATATTATACACTTTCTATGTAAATATATACTTCTAGATTTTATGATTAATATATATATATATATCACACCTTTCGCCATACAGATCCTCCTCAAATGGCCTGAATTCCTTTATTTTTTATTGATTTTTGATAATCCACCTTTCAAGGGGTGAGGTGGAACCCTTACAAGGGCCGTAGGCGTAATTATTACATGGCACATAGGACTTAGAGGGATTCATTGCCCGTAGGATTTAAACATTACATACAACCCAGACTAACAACTTGGAACTGCTCCTCCCCAGCATCTTCATCATTAAATCAGCTCTCCACCTTCGCATAGCTATTCTGCTAGGCATTCCCGTGCATGCACAGGCATATCCTGAGGGCAGGTGCCATACCCTCTCATTCTTGCAATCCATTTAGCTTCTGCTGTGGTGAAAGCTCCTTGCTCATCCTCTTTATAGAGTTTGTTCTTTGTAGATTGTCTAGTTTGCATCTACACTTTAAGGTGGCCCAAAGGCCTTGAGTTGCCCCTAAGGCCTTTCTGACCCGAAGTCCTGGGTGGCCCGGAGGCCTTAAAAAACTGAGGGACCAAATCGGTGGCCCGAGGGCCCAAAGGGGGCATATTCCCGGCTACTACAGTGCCAAACAGTGACTGCTACTGTTCCTGCTACAGTACCTGATACAATATTACACAGTCTCTGCTACAGTACCCCTGGAAATTCTGCCTCTGCATGGATTTGATCCTTGGTCCCTTGGATGCACTTACGGAGACCTTACCAACCGGGCTAAGGCTCATGTGCACCATACAGATAATTCCTCTATATCATTAATGAGAAAATCACTACTACGAACTCCAAAACATAAGTTGGAAAATGTTTCTCATGATGTTTCAATTGGTGAGAGGAATAATCTATCAGTATATTATTTTGCATGATGATGCATCCTAGTCCCTTATTTAATGTATCACTATATATCAAAAACCTTTATCCATTGTAGTGATGTGTAATCATAAGTGCACTAACAAACCTTTTCTTTAGTTCACTGAAATTATTTTCATATTCATATATCCATAATAACATTAACCCATTCCATGTCACCTTGGTGAGTGGATTAGATAGTCATGATAAATCTCCTACAAATCATCAACAATATATACCCATCATAAGGAAACTATAAATATCAGTTACCATGGTTGGTCTAGGATATTTCTCATAACTTCCATCTTGGAAGGATCCACCAATTTATGATAACTTGAAATTATGTGACCTAATAATGAGACTTTTTGCAGATAAAATTCCCCATTGATCAATTTAGAATATAACATGTCCTTCTTTAGGGTCCTCAGCACAATCCTCAAATATTATACATACTCTCCCTTGATCTTTGAATATTTAATAATGGAATCTATAAAGACTACCAAAAACTGAACTAGATAATCTCTAAAATCTCTATCAATTAAATCCATGAAGATAACAAGATTATTAGTACATACAAATGAAATTACTATAAATTCATAATGACCATAACTTATACAGAAGTCTATATTTGGAATATCATCCTTCTTAACCCTTAACTGATGATATCCATATCTAATATAAATATTGAAAAAATATTTAACTCTTTATAATTGATCAAACATATCATTTTTATGAGGTAGATGATACTGGTTCTTGATAGTGATCTTCTTATCTTCCTGATAATAAATTAAAAAAAATTCATTGGACAATATTTATTCTTAAAAAAATGAATTGGTTTACCCTATGGTGAAGCGTTATTCCAAATGAATCCCTTATATAGATTCTCCTGGAGTTTCCAAATTAATTAATATAACTTATACAGGACCATTATACATGCAGTATTTGAAATATATAAACACAATTCTATACAGTAAGAATATAATTAATGTAGAGTGTCTCCATAACCATATTAAATATATTTACATCTTGAATAGGTAGTAAAAACCATATTATAAAAGTAATTTCCATTAGAAGCTTAGCTGCATACTCGCACAGATAAATGATCATAGGTTGATTCAGAATATATAATGTAACTTCCCTTCCTTGAAAATTTATATGGGATATATATTTAGAGAACCCGTCTATGTCTAAAATTACATTGAATTTCACTATAGTAAGAGTAATAGGATTTTTAGTAACCAAATTACCACAAGATTCTATCAGAGATGAGCTATATACTTGTGATGTGATCATCTTACCATTATATGTTTATTACTTCCAAATAAACATATAATGATTGAGGTGGTGATGTGATGCCCTTTTAAAATTGTGTAGATATAAAATATTGGGTATAACATGTATCAGATTAAATATATTCACTTTTAGAGTGGATAATAAGTGTATCTTTAACTATATAATTGAGGACTCCCTCTTCAACTATAGTAATTTCATAAGAATGGAATTCTCCCCTTGGATTCTTTGGTGGTAAGTTCCCTTGATGCTTGATAAATTGATTTAAATAATTTTCCATATATTCAGAGTTTAATCCCTATATAACAATGGTTTATTTATTTACCTTACATTTGATAGCCTTATGGACCCTTTCTTCACACTTAAAACATAATACACTTCCATTAGGAAAGTACCTAGGTGTTTCCTTCCACAATTATCACATATTGGAAATCCAGTCCTCTTATTATTATTCTATAACATAGTATTTTTCCTTGGTTCTTAGTTGAAATCTTATTTTATCAACTCCCCTTAAATATATATGACCTAGAAAATTCTATCTCTATATTGATGGCCCTTGAAACTATATCATCACATTATAGAAATTTTTGAGAAACCAGTGCCCTATGTATGATCAGTTTATGCCCATAAAAAAGATAATCTTGATTTAAAAATTATGTATGTAGTTTGAAGAAATACTAGATAATCTTGTAAAGTTATTCTCATACTCTTTGACACCTTCCTTTCCTTTTTCTTTAAAGTGGGGGTACATTCACTCAATTTAAACTCTTTGTTCTCGAGGGAAGTATTTATCAGAGAATATCACTTTAAAATTTATCTATTCCATCCTTAGTATGTTATAAATCTCTTTAGTGTTCTCGATCAAGACCAACACTGATCGATATCATCTCTAGAAAAATAGACTAAAATAATAACCTTTTCACATTCATTTCATCTGAAATATAGGAATTTATTTTTTAGTGACTTAATCCATTAATTATCTACCAATAGATTATATGCTACATTAAAATATAGAGCATTTTTTCACATGAAGTAGTCCAAAATAAGTTAATCATGCTATAGAACAACATGTTGTTTCATATCAGAAACGTTATTCCTCATAACCTGAGTTAGCCAACCTATCATGGCCATGATCAGCTTAGTTCCAAAACTATATGTATTTGTTTTCTCAATATGAAATACCTACATTGTATTTGGGAATTGATTTTATTTCTTCCATTATATTTCAACACTAAACAATGGATCACACTGATTTAACCCATAATCATCATGAATATTGAGCCAAAAAGCCCTAAAATGGTAAAATTTCTCAATTACTATAAGGGATTATCATAATTCTCATGTTAGATATGTTCTTTTAAAATATAGTTCCTATGGTTCTGACTAGACTTCCTATGATAAAAATTATAGAATCCCTAACTCTAGTAACTCAAATCTTGTGTTTACTTTATTACATTGGTATAAGATACAAGGGATCTCACCACACATGATCGATTAGTTTAGTATTCTTATAAAACTAGATACATACATGATTTCAATATTATATTATAAATATAAAATATATAGCATAAGAAACATTCTCACGTCTTTGATATCATTCAGAATATCATTTTTTTTCATATCTTGGTTAAATGTAACAAAATAAAGGATGATCTTAGATTCTCAGTAAGGGTTACATACAATGAATGCTATCAAGAGTAAACAAGGTATAATCAACATGGTATAGAGGATAATGAAAAAACATAACATATAATAAACACTTGAGTACAATGAGTATCCATGGATAATATCAACCTAGTATACACATGAATAATACAAATTGAATTATTCATAAATTAAAAAAATAATCATGTACATTCTTGATCAAGGCCCCTCAACCATGATTTCTAGAATCTTATCTTCATAGCCTCTAAACCATGGAATCATTATTAATATATGGTTAAGTGTAAACCAAATAACTATCTAATATATAATTATTATTCTATTGTCTCATGATGCCTTTTGATGCACCAAGGGGATATCTATAACCATTCCCCATCTATCACTTACACATATTAAACATTGCTTATATTTTGATTGATAAATACAATTCATTCCAAAAATTCTTTATAAATCATAAATTTTCCATATTTAGTCAATAATATTTAACATCAATAATTTATAATTATAGAAGAAATATAGAGAAAAATCAAATATGGAATCATTGGATAATATCCCCAGTAACATCAATGGGTGTTCTCATAGATAAAAATACCTTTAAAATAACACTCGAATGTTTCTTGTATAAAAATATCCTTTTCACTTTGAAATCACTTATTAAAATATAAATCTCTTCCAAATATTAAAGAAAACACTGTATTTAAATAAATGAGGGTAAATTAAAAAAATATTACTTTTAAATATTTGGTAAAAATTAAAAATTACCTCATTCATAAACCAATAAGAATATTCATTTAATTGTTTTTGTTAAAATTAATTTATGTGTAAAAATTTCATTAAAAATCATAGGGGAATTTTAAAAACAACGTTGAAAATATTTTTCAAAACATGGACATGGAAGAGTAGATTATTGACTAAAGAGAGAATAAAGTCTATTTTCCTTAAAAACATTTTCTTGATATTTTTAAGTACCCAAGGGTGGAAAATGGTACATTTAAATTAAAATTACATTAATAACTAGAGGAGAATAAAATTAAAGAGTTTTATATCATAACTATAAAATAATTTTCCTCAATAAAAATTCACACAAAAAATATTATAAACAAATGTGATTATAAAAGATATCCTTTATTAATTTTGAATAATAAGGCCAATAATGGAAATAAAAACATACAGATATTAATATCACCATGATTTTAATTATAAACTTCATAAAATACATTCATTTGAAGTAAATTCACCAAAAAAAGAAACACAAGGTTATTATGGATTATCTTTCATAGATATAAAATTGAGATGAAAGTCCCTCATCCCAATTTTAAATTTCCTTATAAAATATTATATGTAACACCCAAATATTTTATATTATTTTTTAAATAATAAATCTGTTCAATAACTTACTTTTCACAAAACTCCAAGACTAAAAAACTCCAAAAATATTATTATTAAATTATGATAGCTATCACCTAGACATTGGAATATAAGGAATAAAGGATATTAAATAAATTATGAAAACATAGTTTACACATGTTTAAAGAATTAATTAATTTGTTACTAATTAATAAGAAATGAATATAAAAACTAATTGAATATAAAGGAAATATTTTTATAAAAAACTATTTTTATGCCCATAATAGAATTTTATCTTAATAAATTTAATTAATCACTATTAGTGAAAGATATTAATTAAATTAATTTGTTTTATATCAAATATTTGTTTTAAAATTGATCTAATATGTTTTATAGTGTTATTGTAAGTATAAATCCAATTTTAGGCATAAGAGCTATATTTTTCAAAAAGGAAATTTTTCCACCTTTAAATGAAACACCTTTTTTGAAACTAAAATTTGAAACTTTTATATATTTATTTGAAAAAATAAACTTAATTTTTGAAAGTGTTTATGAAAATTATCTTAAGGTGAATTATTTGTTTTTTTTCTCATTAGTTCCATTTTTTTGATGAAATGTGAAAAATATTGAATTTTAATTGAAAATTTCTTTTTCATATAATTTATTTATATAGTTAAATTATATTTTAAATTTATTTTAAAGTATAATTACATATATTATAAATAATTAAATCAAATTTAGGTTAATTTAATCAATTTCACTTTTAAATTGGATATAAAAAAATTTCAAACATTTGAACTTTTTCACTGTAAAAAACCTTTTTTCCCGTTGCATATGTATGTTACTTTTAAATATAATTCTACCAAATATGTTAATTGAATTTATTAAAATGGATTAAATATTTGTAATCATAAGTTAAAAATGAGTTAATAAGGTTATTTTAATTTCTTGTCATAAATTTACAGTGGTCAAAAGAATGATTTACAGCAGTATAGGTAAAATAATGTAACAGGTTAATGTTAAAAGGTAAAAGTTTAAAATACCTTACAAATACAACATTAAATTGTTTTATGATTTATTTAATGAACATAAATATCATTTAAAACATTAATAATATTACAAATTATTGGAAATTAATTCCACCTCAATGTGGTTGACTTTATTTATAAAGTCATTGTTATTTAATCACTTTAAACCACCCCTCCTAATGTATAAATACCACCCATCACCACTCCATTTTCTCCTAAAATTTCTTGAATATCATAAAATATATAAAAAACTCTCCTAATCTCTCTCCACATTCAAGTGCTTATGTAATCACCAAAATACCAAATCCAAGGTTCTTATGGGGTTCTTCAAGGAGGTGATATTCAAGAGACAATTCTCTCAAAACACCTCTGTTATTTTGTTTTCTTATTCTAATTTCTTCCACAATCCTTCATATATAATGTAATTATAACTAAATAATAATTTATATACTTTATTTTTATGTTAATAATGGAATTTATCATATCCATTTCATTTCTCATCTCCTCTTATTCAAAGAAATGAAACAATTGTGCAAATTATGCCGGCTAATTGCCTCTATGAATAATGATTTTGTTCATTTTCAATTATCACCTTTATGGGTGGTCATAATACTATTTTTGTGGTTAAATACGATTTTAAAAATTATATTATAACATATTTAATGTTCTGAAACTAATATATTGATATAATATTAAATAAAATAAAACTAGTTTGTGATGGACGAGAAAATCGCCAAATTAAACTAAACATTTATCATTAACATTTTATCAAGTGAATCATCCTCATGTAAGAAATAAAAATGATATTTGGGAAAATTTAAACTTATTAAAGTTAATTAATAACATTTAATTTCAATTATATAGTTCTATTTCAATTTAAAAATAAAATATTTAATTATACACAAATAAAATGATCTAGAGACCTTGAAATGGACAACCAAAATAATAAAAATAATGAAATATTATTAAAAATGGGTGAAAATATATTATAAAAAGTATAATATAATGTATTATAAATATAAATATAGTTCTTTAATGAATTAATAAAATTCTTTAATCCTTTACACAAGAGGTTAAAGTCTTTAAAACTAAAGGAAAGCATGAGGTAATGGTTTCTCATCTCATTATTTCTTTTGTGAGATATATTCCTTATTCACAAATTATTTCATGTGTGTGGTGTATATATTACCCTTTTATATAGTATATAATTAATCAAATTATCTTAATTTTATTAAATGTTTCATTTGATAATTATTATTTTTATGGTTCTTATGATTTGACTAATTACAAATTGGTAAGAGAGTTCATAACTCAATTTTCATTCATTGGGTTAAACTTCTATTTCATTGATTATGTCATTCTATGATTATATGTGGGATGAATTTTGATTATATTATGTTTAATTTGAACTTATTTTAAAAGTATTTATAGTGAATACACATAATTAATTATTTTTTTTAATTCTCACTTCAATGATATGATATTTATAAGGGATTTTCTCTTAAAAATTATATTTTTAATGTTTCCCTTTAAACTATGATTTTATTTCACATATGTGTTTTCTAAAATTATTTTTAATTTTTTCAATATTAAATTATGATTATTTAAAATAATTTTTAATTAGGTCTGACTTTTTATAGAACTATTGGAAGGATTATTTTTTTTAGTTTTGAAGCAATGTTCTTTATGACTTTTCTAATAAAAATATAAAAGGATTGTTTTTATAAAGAATGAGTTTCTTCTACCACCTTTATGATTATTTATTTACATTAAGATTAGTTTAAAACTTTAAAAATTTATTTTAAAATAAAATTATATCTTTTATAATTGTGAGTGATTTTAAAAGAAAATGTTTTCAAAGAGGAAAGTATATTTTCGTACAAAATTATTTCAAGTGATCTTTCAAAATTACTTTTCATTTAAGATAGAATTATATAATGATACTTATGATTTATTGGTGATATTTTTCAAGGATTATATCCTTATTATTTTTTTGGTGTATGTTTATGATGACAAGATGTTTATGAATCTAGTTTCTTTTCCATGTGTTATGAAAAAATATTTACGAAACTCATTTCTTTACATGGGTTCAGCTGTGATGAATGATATATGTTCTTATAGAACAGATATGCATGATTTTCATAGTGTGAAGGGTAGGACCTATATCTATATCCAATGAATTGGGTAGTGATAAATGTTCTATGAGCTCATAAGGCACAAGGATGGTCAGCCCAATCTAGAAGCAAGAGGGTATATGAGAGTTTTTCCCAAGACTGCAACTAGAGGGTACCCATGAGTCTAGCCTAAACACATGAAATTAGGGTACATGAGTTTTTATAACAATACCACAAAAGGGTGCATGAGTGTTCAGACCAAGCCTGCAACAAAAAGGGTACAAGGGTGATCAACTAAATCCAATAAAAAGGGGGTACAAGAGAGTTCATACCATGCCCACAACCAGAGGGTGCACACGAGGTCGTCCTAATCCCGCAACAAGAGGGTTAGACAGAGGTAATCCTAATATTGAAACTAGAGGGTACACAAGATGTTATACTAAGACTGAAACTAGAGGGTACAAGAGAGGTCACCTCAATCCCGAATTAGGTACACAACTGAATAGCGCAAGCCTAACATGTTATGAATTTCTTGGTAGGTATCCTTGATATAAGATTTTCTAAGATTATATATGCTATAAATTCCTTGTATTATTATATTTTTATACTCTCATGGATCATGTTATTTGATTCTGATATGATTCATGTCTTATTAACTTCTATTATTTATTCTATGACTCAATATTATGATTTATGTTGTGTTAGGTATAATTTTCAAGTGTCGTGTTAATGTTCTCATGCCCTTATGATATTGTTGATATATCCCTTGTTTACCCTTACAGAGAATCTGAGATCACTCCTTCATTATGTTTATTTTAATAGGATGTGATGGAAGGTATTGATTATGACATGTCAAAAAGGGTTCTAGTTATAAAGGGATAATCAAGATATTATGTAAATGTTTTATGAACTAGTTGTTTTTAATTCCAAAGACACTACACCCATACAGTATTGGAGTGATTTTATTATGTTATGTAATGAATATTAATCTATTTAGATATAATATCTATGTATGAATAGAGTATTACATTATATTTTGTATCAATGAAATTTTTAGTTAAACTTTCGAAACTAGGATGAGAAAACCTTAATAAGAACAGTAAAGATAAGTCTAGGTTATAGTCCTAGAGTTTTGGTAATGATCATAAATAACCTAACTTAAATAAAAGGCATTATAGAATGAAATTTTCTATGTTATTTCCATTTATTATTAGGTTTTACCAATATGGATACTATTTCTAACACTACAGTTTTTGGGTTTTATAAAATGGTTGGAACTAGGAGGATTCATGTTAATAGTGAATGTGAGGGACCACAGAATGATATTATTCCTAAGCAACCAAATGAAATTAGTATTGGAAGGTAAAACCTTATTATTATTACTAATAGTCAATCTCATAATATGATCAATGATATTAAATTTTGTGAGTTTCCATACCCTTTTAATAAGAGATATATGGAGTTTATTGGTGACCACAGAGGAAATAAAGTTCAATTTTCCTCATGTAAAGAATGTGGGAAGAGGTATAACGGAGAATGTTTCAAAGGAGCTAGAAGATTCTTTAGTTGTGGAAAATAAGGACAAAATGTGAGTAATTACAAAGTAAAATAGAAAGGTTCATTTAATATAATGGATGAGAATAATTGTATTCCTAAGGAATCATAGATAGTTAAATGTTTTAAATATGGAATGTGTAGGAATTATGAAAATAGATACTCTAGGGGGAAAGGTAATGAAGATAATCAGAAAGGTCATATGAGTAATGGTTATATTTTGGATGATGAAGTGACTAATAATTATCTATGATATGAAAGAATAATTGATAAATAAAATGATGAATCCTAGATAATGGTTAAATAAGGAAGTTTAATGATTGAGTCTTTATGTCTTGGAATTCAAGAATAATATTGTAGAAGTAATTTTACACAATTATGGAATAATGAAACATCTAAGGATGGTTAAAATATAGTCTTCCTTAATTATTTTAAAGTATTTATTGAATGGTACTAGTTACTATGTAGAGTGACTGTGGTGATATTTTTGGAGAACACATGATTAAGGGAAGGATGACCCTTAATATCTTCATGATCTTAGGATAATGATATAATGAGATGTTTTATTGTGATAGAATAAATGGGATATTATTAATGACCTTATAAATTATTATTAATATGATGGAAAAGTGGTTTATGATTCCATGGATTGATTTCATAGAATTTTTGGATTTATAGTGTGAGAAAGAGTTAATTTTTGAAAGAGTGCATGTTTTCACTAAATTTTTATGGAAATTCAGGTTATTAACATGTTTCAAGAGAATAAATTATAGTTATATTCACATGTTAAATTTTTAACAATTAATAGAAACATCAAGTTGTGTGGGGTATTAATGAAAAGATTATTTTGAAAATTTGCTGACATTTATTCAAATGTTTTGGATTTTAATCTTTTGGAAGGTTCATAAGGGTAAGCATTTATGAAATTGTTTACATTAAAATTTGGATGAGTTTTTTGAGGATTATATATTAGTTAAAAAGATGTGGATTTATGTATAATTAATAATCTATTCTAACCATTTTTGTTATGATAACTAGAGACATAAGGATTGAATTTTCATCCCATTATGGTTCTTATGATCCATTAGTTATGTAAGAATTATAATTTTGACTTCATTAATTATTGAAATAAATAAATAAGGGACTGATAAAGGTGAAAAAAAGAGTGAAATTGAACCCATGAGATGAAATCATGTAAGTATATGTTCTAAAATGTCTTTAAAATAAAATTTTATCCTATTATCATAATTTTTGATGATATCAGTGACCTTTTTCAGAACAATTTTTTCTAAAGTTTTGGGGTAATTAACCTTATAATGACCATGTTATATATCATTGTCCATTACAAATTGATAGTTATAATTCTATTCCATGTATATGTTTTCACTTACCACTAATGTGCTCCAAATCAGAATCCTATTTATGTAGTGATCTTTGCCTTTTACTTTCCCTGTTTTTAAGAAGACATTTTATCAACCCCTTTTCAGTTGTGGGTTTCCCATGAAGTAAAGTTTCAAACATCCATATTTTATTTTCAAGTGCAATTTCAAATTTGTGAGGATGATTTTGTTTTCAAATTATTGGTCGTGTTGTGATGGAAGTTTATCGATTAGATCTTCCCCCAAATCTCTCTCAAGTTCATGATTTGTTCTGTTTATCTATCATGAGCAATTACATAATAGATCCTTTACATGTACTATGCTCATAGATCATTCCAATAGAGAAATATCTTTCTTATAATTAATAATGAGTAGAGATTATTTTTCATAGAGATAATGTTCTTAGAAACAAGACCAATCATCCGGTTAAAGTTTTACAGCAAAACCACCAATTTGAAGAAGCTATGTGGGAATGTAAGGATATTACGAGGTAGTGGTATCCTCATCTCTTCATATCCATGTAATGAATTTTTAGGAAGAAATTTATTTTAATGGGGGTATAATGTAACAAAATAATATTTTATGGTTTCTATTTTTTTAAAAAAATATCTTTGATAACTTACTTTGCACAAAACACCAAGCTTAAACGAACACAAAAAATATTATTATTTAATTTTGATAGTTATAACCTAACTGTAGGAATGGAGGGAATGAATATGATTAAATATATTATGAAAATATAGTTTAAAAATGTATGTAAAATGAATTCATTTTTACCAATAAATTATAAATGAATATATAAACCAATTGAATATAAAAGAAGTGTTTTTTATAAAACACCATTTTTATGCCAATAATGGAATTTTATCTTAATAAATTTAATTCATCAGAATTAGTGAATGATATTAAATAATTTCACTTTTTTATATCAATTTTTTTTTAAATTTAACCAATAAGTTTTATAGTATTATGATAATAATACATCATATTTTAACCATAAAAATTTAGGTTTTTTAAAATAAATTTCTTCCTCCATTTAATGGTGCACCTATGTTTAAAGTAAATTTTGAAAATTTTATTGATTTTATTTGAAAAAATAAAACTTCATTTTATTAACAAGTCTACAAAAATTATATTTGGGTGAATTTTTGGTATTTTTATGACAGGTTTCATTTTTTTGATGAATAGTAAAAAATACTGAATTTTAATTGAAAACTGCATTTTCATCTAATTTAATTATATAGTTAAAATATATTTAAAATTTAGTTTAAAGTATAATTAGTAAAATTATAAATAAATAAATCCAATTTAGGTCATTTGAATCAATTTCACACTAAAATTTAATATAAAAACATTTCAAACTTTTGAACTTTTCACTTTTAAAAAATTCGCATTCCTGTTGCGTCCATAGGATTAATTTTAAACAAAATTCTGAAAATTATGTGAATTAAGTTTGGAAAAAAGGATTAAATATTTTGAATAAAAATTTCCAAATTATTAATTAAGTTTTTATTCATTTTTAATCATAAAACAATTACCATGGTAAAAATAACGATTTACGTGGTATAAGTAAAATAATGTCACGGGTTAAAGTTAAAAGGAAAAAGAGTAAAATATATAAAAAATAAAACATTAAGTGGTTTTATGAAGTATTTATCAAAACATAAAATCCATTAAAACTTTCATTATTATAGGTTTTTATCACAATTAATGCCACCTCAAAGTGGTTCGCTTTAATTATAAAATAATAGTTTTTAATCACTTAAAACCACCCCTCCTCAAGAATAAATACCACCCGCCCAACCCCATTTCCCCTAAAAATACTATAATAACATAAAATATCTAAAATATCATCTAATATTCAATCCAACCACGTAAAAGTGCTTCTCGGCTCACAAAATAATAAATCCAAGGTTCTCAAGTGGTCCTTCAAAGAGGTGATATTCAATAAGTAATTTTCACAAAACACCTCTCTTATTTTGTTTTTATTCTTCTAATTTATAGCCATCACCTTAATAGATAAAGTCATTATAACTATAGAAAAATTTATATACCAGAGTGTTATGTTAATAATTTATTATCTCATAACCATTTCATTTCTCATGTCCTCTTATTCAAAGAAACAAAACTATTGTCCAAATTATGCTGGTTAACCACCTATGTGAATAATGATTTTGTTTTTCTCCCATTAAATCCTTCACTTCTGGTCATAATAATAATATTATGGTTAAATAAAATTTTAATCAGTATATTATAACCTATTTAATGTTCTATAAGTAATATATTGATATAATATGAAGGAAAACAAAACTAGTTCATGATGGTCGAAAAAACTGCCAAATTAAGCTAAACATTTATCATTAATATTTTATCAAATGAATCATCCATGTGTAAGAAATAAAAATTATATATGGGACTATTTAAACTCATTTATGTTCATTAATACCATTTAATCTAACTTCTGGAGCTTTATTTCCATTTTATAAGAAAATCCATAATTGTACAAAAAATGAACCGATCATGAAACTGTGAAATGAACGCACCCAAAATAATAAAAAAATAAAATATTAATAATGAATGGGTGGTAATATATTTTAAAATAATAATATAAGGTATTATAAATATGATTATATTTCTATAATTAATTAATAAAATTCATTTAATCTTTATACATCATGTTAAAGTATGAAAAACTAAAGGGACGTGTGAGGTAAGGGTTTCTCATCTCACTATTTTTTTTATGAGATATATGCCTTATTATCCACTTATTTCTTGTGTGTGGTGTATATATTTAACTTTTATATATAATATATTTAATATCATAATATTAATTTTATTCAATGTTTCATTTAATAATTATTACTTTAATGGGGCATACAGTTTGACTAATTATAAAGTGGTAAGGGATTTCTTACCTCAATTTTCAGTCATTGGGTTAAAATTTTATTTCATTGATTATGTCGTTCTATGATTATGCATGGGATGAATTTTGATAATATTATGATGAGTTTAAACTTTTTTATATGTATTTACATCAAATACACATAATCATTTAATTTTATTAATTGCCACTTCAATGATATGTTATTTATAAGGTATTTCTCTTAAAAATTATATTTCTAAAGTTTCTCACAAAAAAATATTTTTATTCCATGATCATGTTTACTAAAATTGTTTCCAAATTTTTTTACTATTATTTTATTATTTTTTAAATTAATTTTTACATATGTTTTTATTTTTAAAAAATGACGTAGAAAGATTATTTTTCTATTTTTCTAAGTGAGGTTATTTATGACTTTTATGACAAAAAATGAAGGAATGTTTTTTATATATAAGGATGGGATTATTCCTATATAATAAAAATTTAATGACTTGGAACTTCCTTTACATTCTTAAAATTTTATTTTCAAATAAAAATATTTTCTTTTATAATTATGAGAAATTTTAAAAGAAAATGTTTTAAAATCAAAAAGGGTATTTTACTCAAGAATTATTTCAATTGATCTTTCAAAATAAAATTCCATTTGAGATAAAATTATATGATATTAATTATGTTTTAATGGGGATATTATTCCATAAAACTATACCCAATCTTATTATGGTTGTTTTATGTTTAAGATGTCTTGATTTTTATTAATCCCGTTTCTTTTCCATGAGTTTTGATAAAATGTTTATTAAACTAATTTCTTTACATGGGCTCTGTTGTGATGAATGATTTATATTATTATAGAACACATATGTATATTTTTATTGTGTCATGGGTGGGACATATATATCCCTCAAATTCCTTAGGTAATGATAGATTTTCTATGAGATCAAAGGGTACATGGGTGGTCATCCCATTCCCTCAATAATACATTGGAGTTCAACCCAAGCCCACAATAAGAAGATGCATGAAAGTTTAGCTCAATCCCACAACAAGAGGGTACATGGGAGTTCAGAACAATCACACAACAAGAGGGTACACAAGAGTTCAACATAATCCCTTAAGAAGAGGTTTTATGGAAGTTCAGTTTAAGCCTACAATAAAAGGGTTAATGGGTGTTCATCCAAATCCCGCAATAAAAAGGGTATATGGGTGATCATCCAAATCCCTCAATAAGAGGGTACATATGAGGTTATCCCGATCCCAAAATAAGGGGGTACATGCGACATCATCCTCTGCTCGAAACAATATGGTCCAAAGGAGGTCATCCTAAGCCTGTAACTAGAGGGTACACAAGAGGTCATCCTAAGACCAAAACTAGAGGGTAAAAGGGAGGTTAAACCAAGAACGATGTAGGTACATTGGTGAATATTCCAAGAATAACATGTTATGGATGTCTAAGTATGTATCCATAACATAATATTTTCTAATATTTGTATGAAAAAAATTCTTTGACTTATTCCATTGTTATACTCTCATGGATCTTGTTCATTGAAGCCGTTATGATTCATGTATCATTAACTCCTACAATTTTTTTCATGACTCAAGATTATGATCTATGATATATAGGTTATAATTTTCATGTTTTATATTCATTTTCATATGCCCTTATGATATGATTAATATCTCACTTTTTTACCCTTACTAAGAATTTTAGGTCACCCCTTTCTTATATTTATTTTCCCAGTATATGGAGAAAGGTATTGAGTATGACATGTGCAAAAGGATTCTTATTATGAAACGATAAGTGGGAGATGATGTTGATGTTTTATGAAACAGTTTTTTAGTTTTCATGTTTTCAAATACACTAAACCCATATGGTCAAGGCATGATTTTTTCTATTTCATATAATGAATATTCATCTATTGATATGTAATATCTATTTATGAAGAGTATGGGTAATTATATTTTAACCTCATGTATAATTAATTTATATTTAATTAAATTTTATAAAATATCCATATAATTACTTATAATATCATATATGATCCACTTATAACATTTTAATCACCCATTTATTAATAATTTCTTATTAAAATATTCATTTACGGTTATTTATCATTTTAATTTTCACGAGAACATTTGTTTGGTAGTTCTGATAATTTTACTTTGATCATGGTGCCATCATATACAGAATTTTAATAATGATATAAATATAATATAAATTCACTATATATATATTCATCCATATAAGGTAGAGATAGAAAAATGAATTACACTATTCCTAGAGATGGTAAACTGTACAGATACAAGAATGTTGTTTTCAATTTTTGACGGATGGGAAAAATAACGGTAAATAATAATTCACCTTTATAGAACCATTATTTCATCACATATATCATATATTTTAATTAAATATATTGTTATTAGAATTCATGTAAATCAGAAATGAAAAACAAATCACATTGCTTTGTATAGGTGGTAGTCCGCATGTACTCAAGAGAGAAGTTATCGTTTTCCAACGGATGGGAAGGTAAGAATGTAGTTACGATATTACAATTCCATAAGAAATTTTATTTCATAAATATCGTACATAAAATTTAAACCTATCCTAATAAACATTCAAGAAATGCGATGATGAGAAATAAATTGCATCGATACATGGTGGTGGTAGTCCACACATATGCATGAGCGATACTTTCACTTCCCATTTAATGGAAAAGAGGGATAATAATTGTTCTTCCATAATAATAATAAAATTTTAGTATCTCTACATTACTAAATATGTTATTTTATGATTTATAAAACTAATTTAGATTAGGTATAATAAGAAATAAAATTGAAAGTACTCGGTTGAGAGTTTTACCTCTTCATTGAGAAAAGCTTTTGGATTACACATTAAGCCTTGAAAGGATGGTATTTTGGTAAGATAATAATCTATAGGTTTTGGGTAAGGAATATAGTAAGTTATTTTGGAAGGTATTGGATGAGATATATGGATAAAAAAGTGTGAGTAATAGAGGATAATAGGTTTTCTTTTATAAGCAAAGGGAGGGGAACTCTTGGAAATACCCAAAGTATTAAATTTATATAATTAATTTTCATATTCATGTGGATAAAATTGATATATCTAAAATATAGGATGAATATAAGTCTAAATAATCTCATAAAATTTTATTTCAATAACATTAGGTGACATTCCAACCCTTACCTCTTAATTTTAACCCCATGTTAACCCATTTGACAATTACCACAATATCAAATTTTTTAGTCTATAAGGGTTGCAGATGTCACCATAAAAAGAAAAGTGACCCATTAATGGACCAATATTGATATTTTCAACCATAACCAATTCACTTAGATGAATATAATATTATAATTAATTTTTAATAATTTAATAAAATAATAATTTTTCATAAAATATCATTAATGTCATTTTTGACACTATTCATTTAATTTAACATTAAATTGATAAAGGAAAAAACTATAATTAGAATATAAAATTTTAAAACATTAATATTAGGATATATGTGTCTAAAAAATATTTAGAAAAGAATAATTCACCCAATTTTTATTACTTTTATTATTATTCAAATAATTTATCTTATTTTTCACTTAATTGAATAAATACAATGCTGGAATTGCATTAGCCTTTATGGTAATTATTCAATCCCTAAAAAATTAAAATAAATTTTCATGATATAAAAAAAATTATATTTAAAAGAAACATTTAATTTCTAACATAGAAAATTTTTATCCTTAAAAAAAATATTATATATTTTAATGTCAAGAGAATGACATTTTATATTTATTATTTTATAAAAATAATATAAAGGTCAATATAAAAGAAATATGGAACCAAGGGGACCTATTTTCACATCAATGTTTTTTTTTCAAATATTTTTTTCCTTTTTTATTTTTAGTCTATCTTTTCCCTTAAGTTACCGCTTAATTTTTGGTGAAAAATGGATGTTTTTGGGTGGGCAGACCCAGGTGCACGGTTGGTGCACAATTAGTGAAAATTGTGCAACCAACCCAAGAAACCATGAGGTAGAAGGAGTATACCACATGGATGGCGCACGACTGTGAACCTTGTCCTAGGCAGATATGTACTCTAGAGAGAGTTTGTGCACGATTGCCACACAATTTATTAAACCGTGCAGACTAATAGTGTGCTCTGTCCAGCTCATTTAAAAATGGGTATTTACCATTTTACCTTCTATAATTAAACCAACTCCACCCATATTCTTACTTACTCGGTATTTTCAGACTTATGAGGTCTCCAAGATCCTTTAATCTCTCTTGGAACACATTTTTGAAGCGGTTTTAGTGGGAGAAACTTCAAGAATCATCAAGTAAGTGAATTCCTCATTTGCTTATTCCATATTGTTTTTGGGTTTATAGCCTATTTCTTGGAGTTATATTTTTCCAAAAGCTAGGGTTTCATCCCCAGGGTTTAATCTTGTGTTTTTTGGTTCGATCTCTTAGATTGGGGTTCATTCTTTTTTTCTTGTGGTTTGGTTGAAGATTCGAACTGATTTTTGGGGTTTTGACACAAAAGGTAGGTGGTTCCATGTATAAACATTATTTGGTGAATTTATTTTTCTTACATGTTTAATTTATCATCTTCCTTGATCATTATGTGTGGTGTGAATGTGGTTTTAAAAAGGATTAAGTGTGAGTTTGATTTTAAAGTGGCACTTTTACATTAATTTGGGTGTTTTTCATGTGTAATCTCTTGTTGTGTCACTTGAGATGATTTTATAACTTATTAAATTAGTTTATTATATAATTTTAGGGATAAAAATAATATTTTAGTATTGAATTTTTGTGTTTTTGATATTAAAAAAGTACTTTTGGTGAATTTTTTGGTGGAAAAGCCTTGTAGTGTTCTTGAAATTTATATTATTAATTGTCTAAATGGTTTATTGAGTTTTATAACTGGTGAAAATCATGATTGGGAAATGTTTTCATGCGTATGATTTCAAATTGAATTTATATGTGAAAGTGGCGTTATGTGATATGTGAAACTTGTTTGAGCACAAAAGGAAAGCCTGAGTATCTAGGTGGGTGGACTAGGACTAGTATGCTAGTGATTCGAAAAAGGCTGCAGACCGGTTTTAGTTAGTGGGATTGATGATGAAAACACTAACTATATATGGAAAAAGATTTTAAAACACTAAAACTTTGGATATTTCTCTTCTCTAGCAGCTTGTTCATGAAAAATATGTTTTCATTGTTCCTATACCACATTTCACTGAGATATGAAGTACATAGTGTCCCATTATTATCTTTTACCTAGGGGTGGTTCCCATGACTAGTTATCATTGGTTATATAGCCCTTGAAATTGGAATATAGTTTGATTGTTTGTTAATTTTAGTATCATTTTTTCTTTTATTAATTTTGTTCCTAATTTAAAGTAGCTTTCTTGAAAATTGTTTCTCATTCATAGTTTCCTTCCATAGAATTGTTACTAGTATTTATTTTTTTTATAAAAAATCTTAGTTATTTGTCTTATAATGTTTATACAATGGAATATTTTATCATGTGGAATCCTACAGGGTTTATTATCACACCGAATTTACACCTTTGTGTGTAATTAGAATTATTAATGTTTGTCACATATAAGGGAAAGGCTTTTGGTGATGGCAGTTTGGGTTTCTAGTTGTTTTCATGGTGCGGTGTTATGGAGGTGGCTTGAGGGTGATGCCCACTTTCCATTTAGTGGTTTTTGAGATAAAAAATATACTCTTTTTTTCTAATTTTTTTCTTTGGGTTTTGGGTTAATATATGAATATCTGTTCTGAAATTTTTTTCAAGGCTTGTTTCATTGAATTTTCAGATTTAGTTTATTAAATTTTCTTGGTTGTTTTATGATTATAAATTTGGTGAAATCATTTACAAGCATTATTTATGATACCCAAGCACTTCTTCCAACCCATGGGGATAGGTAACACCCTTCGAGCCTTACCAAGGATCGGGTCGGGGACCGGTTCGGATGACGAACCAGCTTGGTTCAGAAAAAATGGTATCAGGGGAAGGGTAGATCATTGGTTCATTTTATTTGGCATGAGTCGAGTTAGACATGAGCGAGGACTGTCAGGGTTCAGAGTTCTGGATGCAAGTAGGGTTCTTATCCATCACACATTGTGACAGACCTCGATTCGACATGGGATGTTTGGAATTTTGTTTGACTTCTCTTCCAGGTGGGATGTGCAGGCTGCAGACTTCACATGGAAACTGGATGTGTGTGAAGTGGTTTTATCATTTTATTATCATGGAAAGTTTAATTTATTTATATTTGATACTATTGATGAAATTTTCATAACTATAGTACTAATGTTTTCTCTTGTAAATGTTTCTTTTTGTAGCAACATGCCTCCTCGGAGAGCTCCCTTACAACCACGGGAGGAATCCAGAGAGATTTTTCCCTCACCGCTTTGTCAAAGGTTGGTGGAAGCTATGTTTTAGGATATTCAGAATCTTGGATAAGGATCATCTCCTACTCCCACTCAAGTTAGAGAGGATGAATCTAAACCTAGGAAGAAAAAATATTATAAGTTTCTCAAGGAAAATCCTCATACTTTTCAGGGAAATGCTGAGATGTAGGATACATAGGAGTATCTTGAGAAGATTGAGAGGATGTTGAGTTCTTGAAACCCTTGAGGAAGTTAGGGTGAAATGTTCTTCGTTCTTTCTAGAGGGTCCCAACCGAAGGTGTTGTGAATAAGTGCTTCAAGCTGGGAAGTATGAGTATATGAGTTAGAAGGATTTCAAGACCATCTTCAATGAGAAGTATTGTCCCGAGGTCCTAGCCTTTTCCTGATCTAGGGAGTTCATGGATATTTCCTAGAGTGATTGGTTAGTGATGGAATATGCTAACCGTTTTACTGAGCTAGTGTGGTACACACTTGAGATTGTTTATAATGAATATAAGAAAGATCAGAAGTTTGAGAATGGTTTGTGGTCAGAAATTTACTCTTAGGTATTCTTTTTCAAGTTGGGAACCTTTGACGAGGTAATTGATCATGCTTGAATTATCAAGATTGACCAGAAAGAAAAATCTGATTTTTCCAGAATGGTTTTATTTGAGGTAGGTGGAATATCCTCATAAAAAAAGTGGAAGCATGATGAGAAAGGGATGAAGGGAGGTGGTAGTTTAGTCCATCTTTCAAGGTAGTTTAATTCTGTAGCTTCTGATGTGAGATATGTTATGTTCCATCGGTGTGGTAGGACAAGACACACTCAAACTTATTGCACATCTACTCCTAGTTCATGTCAACAATGTATAATAATGTGGAACTTTAATCATTTATATAGAGAGATACACCTATACCAGAGTGTGGTAGGATCTATAGATTACATGGGAGTGTTTGTTGAGTCAGAACTGACCTGGATGGTGGGGTCTCGGTTTGGTGGTCATGACAGTAGGAACATATTATCTTTGGGGTAGATCCAGTTCAGGGTAAAGTTTTATTCGAGTGTTCATTCTTAGGAAGAGACTAGACATCTTGATGATGTTGATTAGGCACCAATAGTACATGATACAGGGTCCTCGACAGTTTGAGGTATCATTCTTATTGCATCTACTATAGAAGCTATTTTATTTGATAATGGTGCATCTATTTGTTTTATCTTTTCCTATATTGTGGATATGTTGAACTTTCCAACTGAGTTAATGTCTTTTTCAATATATTTAATAACAATGTTGGATAGTATAAAGGAGAGGGGTTTCCGGTGTCCATCTTTTGTGCTATATGTGTTAAGGGCTGACATAGAGTGGGATTTATTAGTCTTGAATATGGACCAATTTAATATGATCCATGGCATGGATTGGATGGTGCACTTCCAAGTGAATATCAATTGTTATATGAAGTGGGTGAGTTTAATGGAACCTGCTGGGAGTCCTAAGGTTTTTCATGGTGAACGAGATCCTTGGTCGATTCAGGTGGGATCTCAAATCCCATATTTGGGAAATATTATCTTTCATTTAACGTTGCTCAGGATAGAGGATGATATGGGTTCTCCTGATGCTAGACTATCTCAAGTATTGGATGAGTTCCCTGAGGTATTTCTAAATAACTTTTCAGGCTTACCCCCAGAGTGGTACGTGGAGTTCTATATTGATTTAGAACTAGTAATATAGTCATTATATCTTCCATTGTATCACCTTACACCCACTGAGTTGAGGGATTTAAATATACATCTGGATGATATAGAATCCAAAGTGTTCATCTACCCGAGTGTATCTCCTTGGGCCTCTCCTGTTTTATTTAAAAATAAGGTCAATGGATCCCTCCATTTTTGCATTGATTACTAGAAGCTGAATAAGGGAACTATTAAGAATAAATACCCTTTTCTCAAAATCAATGACTTGTTTGATCAACTGAGGGAGGAAAATTTGTTTTCCAAGATATATTTTCATTTGGGTTATCACCAAGCCCGGGTGAGAGAGGCAGACATCCGAAAGACAAATTTCCAAAGTAGGCATGACCACTTTGAGTATTTGATCATACCTTTCAGTTTTAAAAATGATCCAATTTTTTTTTGGCACCCATAATGCTTTAAAAGTTCAGATTTTGGATCAGGGTGGTGAAGTTTCTAAGTCATGTGAATTTCGAGCAGGGGGTTTTGGTGGACCCTGAGAAGATTAGTGTAGTTATGTCATGGGAGTAGCCAAAGAATGTGTTTGAGGTTAGGAGTTTTCTTGGCCTAAAAGTTTACTATTTAATTTTAGTTTGGGATTTTTATCATCTTTAATATTCTATGACCACCCTCACTTAGAAAGGGATGAAGTTTGAGTGGAGCCCAGTGTTCCAGGCTTCCTTTGTGGAGATAAATCGGTGGTTGAATACATCACCTATATTGATCTTTCCCGGGCCTGTGAAGGGATATGTGGTTTATTGTGACACTTTAGGTATGGGTCTTGTGTGTGTCCTTATACAAGGTGATCACATGGTGGAATATGGATCCCACCAACTCCGAATATATGAGAATAATTACCTGACCCATGATTTGGAATTGGAAGTAGTTCTGCATACCCTGCAGACATGGTGCCCCTATCTTTTTAGGGTGAAATTTGTGGTCTACTCTGACCATTAATGTTTATCCAACATTTTATCCCAGAAATACCTGAACTTGAGGTAGCACCTCTGGATCAAGTATTTATAGGGATTCGACTTTGATATTATCTATACCCCGAGAAAGGTCAATGTGGTGGCTGATACCTTGAGTAAAACATTGCCAGTGTAGGCTTTGAGAAAGTCTAGTGATGAGTGGATTCCGATGAGGCTCTTTTCCCAGATGCATTTGGAGACATTGGAGTACAGACGGGGTGTGTTATTAGCAAGCGTTCAGCTTGATCCTTCACTTATAGAGTTAATTAAGCAGGAACAGCCTCCTGATGAACTATGTCAATGGTCTATGTAGTTTCTTCATTGGGGAGACATCTTTATATTGGTCTTCATCTCTTGAGGGAGTCTTGTGATTTAAGAGATGTTTAGTGGTTCCATTGTATTTAAGGAAGGCGGTGATGTAGGATAGCCTCCAATATCAGTGGTTCATTCATTCTAGGTGACCAAGATGTATTATGATGTTTGTCAGTAGTTTTGTTCGATAGGCATGAGGCATGACATAACTGACTTTGTGTCAAGGTGTTATACATGTCTGCAGGTAAAATCCGAGCATCAAATACCCTCAGGTTTTCTTGAGCCATTACCCATTCCTACATGGAATTGGCATGAGGCCGTTATGGATTTCATTGTTGGCTTGCATCTTCATCCTCAGGGAATGAATTCCATTTGGGTGGTGATTTATCATCTAACCAAACCATCCCAATTTATTTCAATTAGAGATATAAATAAAGTGGATGAGTTGGGACGATTGTATATTAAGGAGGTGGTAAGGCTTTATGGGGTTCCGTCAATAGTTATTTTAGATAGAGAACCTTGTCTTACCTCCCAGTTCTGGGAAGGACTTAAAAATGAATTAGGGTCACAGATTAAGATCAGTATGGAATTCAATCCTCAATAGAATGGTCACATAGAGCAGGAAAATTAGATTTTGTAGGACATGATTCACACATATGTTTGAGATTTTAGAGGGTCATGGGATAGCCATTTGTGGATGGTTGAATTTTCTTATAATAACAGTTACCAATCTTCAATTCTAATGGCTCTGTTTGAAGAACATTATGGACAGCCTTGTTGGTCTCTTAAATATTGGGTTGAGGTGGGTGAGGCGTCACTTTTGGGGACTAAGCCTTGAATAGGAGATGTATGTGAAAGTCAAGTTGATTAGGAAGCGGTTATTGACAGCTCAAAGTCTCCAAAAATCTTATGATGATCAAAGGCATCGAGATATAGAGTTTTCTGTGGGTGATTGGGTATTCTTGAAGGTGGCCCCTCGCTTGGGCCATCTTCATTCAGGGAAGTAGGGAAAGCTAAAGCTGAGGAATGTGGGTCCTTTTGAAATCACCGTGCATATTGGAAAGGTAGAATACATGATAGCTTTGACTTATCAGTTGAAAAATACTAATCATGTGTTTCATATCTCCCAACTAATGAAATATAATCTAAATCCATCCCATTTTCTAAATTGGGAAGAGTTTGATATAGATCCTGATTTATCAATGTTTGAATGGCCGGTGAAAATAGTGGATTTCTAAGAGAAGGTTCTTCATGGAAAGTATATTCCAGTGGTCCATGTCATTTAGAAGCATGGGAATGATGTCCATGAGATATGGGAGTTAAAATTTTGGTTTAATAAAGAATATCCATTCTTGCTTTTCGATCAAGCTTCAGGTTGACTTTTCAGGGAGGAAAGTTTTTATGGTGGGGAGAATTGTCAAATCTGTGTTTTTTCAGGTATTTTTTTCATTGTTTAATTTTTGTCTATCTTTTCCCCCAAGGTTATCCTCTAAATTTTGGGGAAAAGTGGATATTTTGGGTTGGCCATACCCAAGTTCAAAATTGGCGCATGGTTAGGGAAAACTGTGCACCCAACCTAGGTAACCATGTGGTAGAATACAGAGCCTTCCACATTGCTGCCACATAGACATGCTCCTCAGCCCAGGTAGTCCTGTGCTCTGGAAAAAGTGTGTACATGGTTTCCGCATGGTTTATGAAACTATGCGGACTAACCGTGTTCTCTATCCAACTCATTTAAAAATGGATAATTAACATTTTTTACCTTTCAAAATTAAACCTAATCCACCTGTCTTCTTCCCAACTCAGGATTTTCTGCTACAAGAGGTCCCAAAACTCAATCAATCTCTCTTGGAACCCACTTTCGAAGGGGATTTGGTGGGAGAAACTTTAGGAATCATCATGTAAGTGTATTCCTCCCTTGTTTCTACATTTTGTTTAAGTTTTCATCCCTCTTTCTTGGAATTCTATTTTCCCAATAGTTAGGGTTTCGTCCCTAGTGTTTAATCTTGAGTTTTTAGGTTTGATCTCTTGGATTAGGGTTTGTTATTTCTTTCTTGTGGTGTGGTTGAGGTGATGCTGAAGATTCACACCAATTGTTTGGGGGTTTTGACATAAAAGGTAGGTGGTTCCATGTATAAACACTATTTGGTGAATTTATTTTTCTTTTATGATTAATTTATCATGTTCCTTGATCCTTATGTGTGGTGATAAAGTTATTTTCAAAAGGATGAAGTGTGAATTTTATTTTAAAGTCGAACTTTTATATGAAATTTGGTGTTTTTAATGTGTAAAATATTATTGTGTCACTTGGCATGAATTTATATGTTCTAAAAATGGTTTATTATATTATTTATGGGACCCAAATGCTATTTTGGTATGGAGTTTATGTTTGGTTAATTTTAAAAGAGGAATTCATGTTCATTTTTGGGTGGAAAATCCTTGTGGTGTTCTTGAAAGTTATTTGATAAATTTTATAAATGGTTTATTGAGTTGTAAATGCGGTGAAAATCATGTTTGGGAAATGTTTTGTTGTGAGTATGATTTTAAAATGAAATTTGGATATTCAATTGGTGTTATGGGATAAATGAAAATTGTTTGAGCACAAACAGAATCCTAAGTATCTAGGTGGTAAGACTAGGACTACTATACTAGTGATTCAGAAGTGTCTGTGTCCCAGTTTCACTTATCAGGATTAAATATGGAACCACTAACTATATATGGAAATTGATTTGAGATCACTAGAACTTTAGGAATTTCTCCTCTCTAGTGGACCGTGCATGAGAAAAATGTTGGTCCTGGTCCAATACCACATTTCACCTAGATACGATGTACCTATTATCCCATTTTTAGCTACTGCCTAGGGGTAGTTCCCATGATTAGTGCTCCTTTGTTATACCACACTTACCATCAACATACGGTGTGTTTGACTGGAAATTTCAGCAGCATGTGTTCTTTATTTAAATTTGTTTCTTGTTTAAAGTGTATTTCTTAAAAGTTGTTTCTAATTTAATGTTTCTTTACTTATAATAATTAATATCATTTCGTTTTTATATAAACTGAACTTTATATGTCTTATAATGTTTATATCATGGAATATTTTCTTGGTTGGAATCCAAATGGGCTTAGGCTCACATCCTACTTACACCTTTAGGTGTATAAAGACTTGGTAATGTTTGACATAGTTAAGGCAAGTATTTTGGTGATGGAAGTTTGGGTTTCTATCTATTTTCTATGTGCGATGTTGAGGAGGTGTCTTGAGGTCAATGACCCCTTTCCATGTGGTGGGTTTTGAGATAAAATTGTTGCTCCTTTTTTTGTAAATGTTTTTGGGATTGGGGTTAAACTATGTATCTCAATTCTAAAAAATGGTTTAAGTCTTTTTTGGATGAATTTTCAGATTCAGTATATTAAATTTTTCTGGTTTTTTATGCTTATAAATTCAGGTAAATAGTTCTTAATATTTATTCATTATATCCGATCACTTTTTCCAGCTCACAGGGACAGGGAACTCTCATCGGGCCTTGCCACAGAGAAGTCGGGTGCGGGTTCGGATGAAGACCTGACATAGTTCATGACACCTATTTTCATGAATTGGGTTAAAATGGTTTAAATAAACTCATCAAATAGTATAAAGGCCTTTTCATAGTAATTTTAAAGTCTTATCCCAAAATTTAACTGCTTTTTACCCTTATTGAGTTGACAAATATTTACCAAAGTTGCTATTCATAATGAAAAAAATAAAAGGGATATATTAAACACATTTGGACCTCATGTTTAAAAATATGGAATAACTTTTATAAAATTATATTTACATATGTTATAAAATTTAATTTAAAATTAAACCCATGAAATGCGATGAAAACCAATTTTCATGAAAAATGCCTTTTAAGACTAAAAATGTTTTTAATACTAAATTCAAGTATAATATTGATTGAAATAAAATTTTTTAGATTAAAATTTATAAAAAGGTAACTAATTTATTATTAAAACTAATAAAAAATATAGTTTTTCTTATTATATGTTTGAAAAACAGCAGTTTTCAATAAAAATCTGTGTTTTCACCATTTATTAAAAAAATAAAACTTTTGGGAAAATTATGAAGTTTAATCCTAAGAAAATTTAGATATCATGATTTCAAAAATTATATATTTTTTTATCAAATTAAATTTATAAAATTGGAATAAATTAATTATAATATCTACACAAATAAATAAATAAATATCATTTTTGAAGAAAACATATTTTTGAAGCATTAGATGAATTTATTGAAACATTTAGTGCTTATTACATAATAATTAATCAACACAATTGAAGTGTGTGTTTAATTTATATATATTTTTCAAAAATTGTTTATTCATATTCATACTACTAATTTTAATGGCTATGTTATAATGATATATTATAGAATAGTTTATTTAGACATAGGGTTGCTTGTATCACAAGATATCAATAATATGAAATTTATTTAAAGAAAAATATGTCATAAAATATTAGGGTGTTACATATAACACCAATTTAAGATATCATGCCATGAATTATATTTTATTTATGGTATTTTATGTTCAATTACAATCCCTCTCTTTTAATGAGTTTTGAGAAAAGTGTTACTCAAGGTGTAAGAATTTTCTTGGTCTTAATTTTATTTTTTTTGAGAAATGTCACTTTTAATGCACCATGTTTTATATGTATGGTGTATTAAATTAACATGGATATATTTTTATCATACTTATTTATTTCATGTTATTTATTGGACAAATCATGTTCCCTTATTCATTTTGCTGATGCAGTTGTTTCCTTAGTAGTAACGATTTTTTGTAACTCAAATCCATTTCTTTGAGATATAATGTTATATATTGAAAATTTTTGTTACATGATTGGGTTATAAAAACCTAATATTTTATATTATTTTATAATAATATTTAGGGAAAATGTTGTTTTAAAATAAATGAGGTTTTATTACTCTTTTTAGAATGTCGTTTTTTAACATGGTATTTTGGAAAATATTAAATAGGGCTTCCCTTTCACTTTCATATGTTTTTCTTTCCTCACTATATTTCTCCAAGAAAAATAAAATTTATTTTCATGGACCTATTATTGATGATTATATTTAAAATTAATGGGTTTAAAAGAGATTTACCTCGAAATTTGAAAAATAATTTTGGAATTTAGGCATAACATCCATTTTAAAGTAAATGTTAATAATGTTTTCTAACAACTATTTATGTTTTCAATTTCATTTCCCCTTTAATTTTAAAAATGATTTACTATAATAGGGTTTTTGTTTCACTATTTATTATAAAATATATATATGTCTGTTTCTGGGTAATAAACTCACGATACTAAATAATCCATTTCATGACCCATTTTTGTGTGGTATTGTTCAAGAATTCTATTGTAATGATGTATTTAATCTATGTCAACAACCTCATAGGCTTATTTTGTTACATTGGGAATATTATTTTAACACCATACACCTTATTTATATGGATGCATTGTGATCATGTTATTCAATTATTGACTTAGATGTATACTCATTGCTTTATACAACGTGAACATCTCATTTTATATAATTCAGATTGGTTGATATTCTCCTAGAAAGAATTCTCATCTACTGAAAAGGGGTAAATTATTTTTTTACCATATATAATTCTTCCAATGTGAATGATTATTATCAAGTAAACTAAGTATTTTTTGATCACCCACATTCTTTCTCAGGATAGGTTATGATCATTCTATCCTATTTTTAACATGGGGAAACGTATTGACATTTTTTATGATTGTTGAACAATAACACAAGTTGATCATGTAATGATATTATATATTTCTAATTATATAAATATCAAATTTTTATTTAGTAATAGTTTCCTTAGGTAATGGTAAGAAAAAAATTAATGACTCTTATGATGAATGCATTGGACTTAATCAGGTGATGGATAGGGACTGAAATTATATAGTCCCTCAATGCATTGATAGGTATCATGAAACAAAATCTATTAGGTGTTTGGTGTATGATGATTCCTATAATAGGATAGTGTCTTGTCATAAGGCCTTGACAATAAGATGTCATGAATTTTGTTTTTAAGACAAGTAAATGTTTTGGAATATGGAATTGACATTCTGTATTGGATGTCTTACCTTATTCATTCTATAAGTGTGAGATCGATATTATTGATATAGATTATTTAATTTTTTATCATGAATATATAATTCAATTAGTTTAACATTCTACTTATTCCTACCAAAATATTTTTGACACATTTATAACATGATTGCTTCAGTTATATGTTTCCATTACAATGCAATTGAGCTCACCACTTTTTATGTTTCTATTTCCCCAAGTTATAAAGAAAAGTAGCACATATGACATGTTTAGAAGGATAAAATGTTTGACATAATTTATGGGTGATGTTGAAGACACATTATGGATTAATTTGGTTTATATATATAATGAAAATTATGTGTTTTATATGAAGAACATTGGTTTTTTTGTTTATGTTTTGTTTTAATTCTCCACAGATCTAAATCTAAAAAGATCCTTCATATGTAAGAGATGAAATAATAATTAAAGTTTTTTTTATTAAAGGTGGTTATAACCAGAATTTTACTACTGGTATCAAAGAAAGAATTTAATGTAAATGTCTATGAACCCTATATTCAGGACTGCAGGTCCAAGGTGTCATAATTGGTATCAACAGAAAGTGTTTAAATAAAAATTTAGATTTGGATGTTTGTGGTGGAGAATTTACGAATTGATAAGTTTAAGGTTTATCACAACTTCATAGGTATAGAAAAACCTTTTAAATTGTATATGATTTAATGTTAAGTTAGTAATGCACATTTTATTTTAGGATTAGGATAAAACATTTAGTGAAAATCCTAGAAATAAGTTTATGTATTGGATAACATCCTGATGTATTAGGAAATTAGAGATTATGTGATTTCTCCTAGAAATACATCCTTATCTCAATACTATAATGTGGATGTAGCCATGAAACAAGTTCATAAAAGGTAATCAACCTGAAAAGGGTTATTTGAGAATTGAATCTATCCTCACTCCGATTCTTGATGAGTGGGGATGAGTCTGCATGCATGATAGGAAACTCTTGAGGTTTATGATTTGATTAACAAAAATCTCTTAACTAACCATTATGAAGGATTTTCTAAAGTTTTTATCTAATTTGGTATGAGAATATAATAGAAAAATGACCCTGGATAACCGAGTATTGAAAAAAATCATAGTTTGATATGAACGTATCATATGATAAAAAAGGCATTATAAATGAATAACTATTCAGATTGATTTTTTCATAGAAATGTTTTGGATATTATATTAACCATTTTAGTTTAATATTTGGTTGGAACATTATCACATAAATGAATTTGAAAAAGTTTTGTAGTAGGAACCCACTATATATTATAACCGATTAAGAGATCATAATTAAATGGTTGAGAATCTTATTAGATACCTACAATGATGGAAAATTTTAGATTCCTTATCTTACCTAAGGTAATGAGATATATATTTTCATGAAACTCTTAGATATTTTCATTAGTGAGTGATGTAACACCCGAAGGATTTAAAAATAAATTTAATATTGAATGCATAAAACATTGATTCTCTACAAAACAACACTTTTCTATAACCAAGCCAATAAACATAAATTTTCCACTTATGTGATTTGAATTTTGAAAATCTGACTTACACGGTTGTGTTCAGGGTGATTTTTGGAGTCTGATAGAACAAACATAATTTTTGGTAAATAGTAACCTACCCTTATGAATAGTAACATACCCTTATGAGTATAAATGTACCCTTACGAAGAGAAAATACCCTTATGAATAGTAACCTCACCCATGGATGTATAAATAAAATTTAGGCACATATTATATGAAATAGAACATTTTATAAATTATTGATTGAGTATTGGTATTTTGTGAGTGATAAATATTTAATTATAGTTTTAAATTATTAACTGGATTTAAAATTTATAAAATATGTTCCGTTTTTTTGTTTTCAAATGATTTTGGTATAATTTTATGACACCATAGTTAATTTTTGAATGTATTAGAAAATTAGTTTTAAAATTAAAATTTTTATTTTTCAATTAAGTAATGATTTTATTTAAAAATTAAATTTCACATATTTAGAAAATTATTTTGAAAACATGAAATTCATTTTTGGATTCTCCACATCCAAGAATGGTTATGGTGATTTTTTGGGATTTTTCTAAAACACTTCAATTTTACGTGAATAGTAAAATATGATAATTTATGATAAATTCTAAATACATGGTTTATTTAGTCATAGGTGATTTAATAATTATGTAAGACAAATTTTTTTGAAACCACACACACATATTACTACTATTAGTCACAAGCATCATTACTATTGCTTGTCTCGAGAAAAATAATAAAATAATGATTAAGATATTCAATAATTACTCCTCTCTTCCACTATAAACCCCCTCACTCCCTCTCTTCTTCACTCCTCTCAAGCCTTGTGACTAGACCAACTTTTACGCAAATCTCTACCTAACCTTTTTCCCTACGTCCATCATCCCTTGGTCTCATAAAAAGACCAAATCCTCTCCCCTAAAGAGCCTCTCAAGGAAGATTAATTCAAGAGGTTATTCTTCTTTTCAATTCTTTTACTGTCTTGTCAAGTTCCTTTATTTCCATTTCTTTCCTCACCTCTCCTCATCCAAATTTTATGAAAAGTACTGTAACATAAATTTAATTTAATGTTTTTATGATTATGGAAGAATTTATTCTCATCTCTCTTTTACCCTTATTTTATGCTATTAGTAAAAACAGACCATTCGAGATGTGCTAATTTGCCACATTTAAGGATGATTGGTATTCAATTTATATTACCATCTTAAATTTAGGTAATTAAACCATTATTATGGTTTAAAAAACTATAATTTATATATTATGTCTCCTATATTGTTCTGTAATCTTTTTTTAGACATGGTTTTTATTTATAAAGAAAAATGAGTTCATTGTGTTCAAAAACCTCAAATTATTCCGAATGGTTATCATTATATACTTTATATAATTGTTCATCTTCAATCTAATTAAAATAAATAAATTTACAACCATGTATAATTATTTATATTCACTAATAATATATAACTTCAATTCTTTTCAACCATCCTCATTTTACATGATTCTTCATTCATGTATATAATTATAGAGATCATGAAACAAATAGACCCAAAAAATGAAATTGAACCTCTTAACCCATCAAAAGGTCCATGAATGAAAAAAATAAGTTTATACTAAATTAATTAAATGTAGATGAGGTTATATAATTATTAATTAATGAACATAAATTTTATCATTTAGGTCATTAAGATCAAGAGAATAACACCATCAGACTTAAGGTAAGGGTTTCTTCATCTCACTTCCATTTTTGTAAGATATTCCATAATCACAACTATTACTTGTGTATAGTCTATGCATACTACCCATTTATTTTTAATATAATTAATCTATTCAGTTTAATGATATTAAATGTATCATTTTATGATTATTTATTTTGGGTCATATGATTCAATTGATTACAAATTTGTAAGAATCTTCTACCAAAACCTCCATTTTCATTATGGTTTCTCTTATTATCTACTCACCTCAATGGAATTTTTATTAATTATTATATACTACTCAAAAATTATGTGTGAATATTACATATATTTTTACAATTCAAAATCATTCTTTATTTTATGGGGAGTTAAATATTTTAACGGAATATTTCAAAAATTCTTCCAAAATGCAAGCCCAATTCAAGGAACTTCTCGAATTTTTACCTATTTTGAAGTTCACTATATAATATATTTTAAGCTAGATTTATATTTCCAAAATCACAAATTTTAACATAAAAGGATATTTTTTTTCATTTCTGGTTTTATGGAAGCAAACATTCCTTTTTCACTTTAAAATCTCTTTAATGATTTTCTTAAACCACACTATAACATTTTAATTATAAAGCCTCTTTAAAAACACTTTTTACATGATTTCACTTCAGTGGGACATCATTAAATCCTCAAATGTAATATCAATGTACTTTCCTTTTATTTTTTAGGATATAAAATTTTAAAACCATATTTATGAAAAATTCAAATGATTTTCTAAAAGAACTCTTCTTTATAAAGTAAAATATATTTTTCTCACCTCACTTTAACTTTTATGAGATATATGCCTTGTTAAAAACTTATTCCATGCATGTGGTCTATGTAATACCCCTTGGTATATCATATCAAGAGTATCCTTATTCTCATAACATTATAATGGATTATTATTTGAGTGTTTCAAGGTGGTATGCGGCACTTTGGAATGTTTAAGGGTTATTTCTTCAATAATTCATTAGTGGTCTCATTTAAAAATATATCTATTGATGTCAATATCCTTTGATTAATCTTGTATTTCATTGAGGTTTATATCCTATTATATCATATAGAATATATTTTTGAAGGGTTTTAATTAGTTTGAATGTGTATGTTCTATCTTGATACCATTCACCAATTTAATTCCAATAGTTAGTGTTTATGTTTAACGTATGTGGAAAGTTATTTACATTTCATATATTAATTTAAATATGAATTTATATGTTGTTTATGTTTATTACCATTCATAATAGGAATTCACTGGAATTAACAAGTGTCATGTGGGGCCCACTATATCCCCTCGGTACATCGGTAGGTCTCATGAGACAAACTATGGTCTTGGCACGAGGCCATGACCAAATAGTTATTTATGATCTTGGCACATGGCCTTGAAGATATTGTTATGATGTACCAAATGTTTCATTACCTCTTTATGAAACTAGTAATTGAAAGTTCATGTGATTATTCAACTATACCCATGATTATGTTTTATTATGAAAATATTAACTCATCTCATATTCCTTCCATATTATGTTCAAGTTTATTTATTAAAGGAATGTGATTTTAGCTATTCACCATCCCTAATGTTTATATTTATAAAATATTCTACTGTATTTCTTAACCTTACTAAGCATCTGAGCTCACCCATTTCTTATATTTTATTTTCTCAGGACATGAAGATGTTTATTATGAATGACCTGCAGGGATAAACTTAGAGTTGTGGATGTTACCAATAAAACTTATGTGTTGTATTTAATTTCATGTTGTAATGCTAAACCTATATATGTATCTAGTTTTACAAAACTACTAAACTACTCGGTCCTATGGTATTTAATTCCTTCTAAGCATGGAAATGTAATTTTATAAGGCACTGACTCCGAGCAACTAGGGTTGGGGCATTACAAGTAATATTTATCAATGATATTTTGGTATATTCTAAAAACTATGAGTATCATGTAAAACATATAATTATTAATATTCAATAGTTTTATTTAAATGGTATGGTGTACTATATTAAATCATAATAATATCCTTGAAAATTGATTTTATAAAAATTATATATTTTGGGATAACTATTGTAAAACACATGATTGAGTTATAGGTAACCATTATTTTTAATATATAAATTATAATTAAATAATAAATGTTGGTTTGATTTTTTATATGTAATTTATATAGTATTGGTAACCTTGGGATTGATAATTAGTTCATGATATTTTTGGAGGAGTTCATATCTTTTTTAGGATTATGATATATATTAACTAGTTTATGAACTAATGGTTAATACCATATGAGGGTTAAAGATATAGTTAATATGAGAGGAATATATAATCTTGTTATGGTTTAATGTCTTGGAGATTCAAATAGGATTTGGAAAAGGTTTGTTATTGAGAGTATATGAATAGGGTATTTACATACTAGTGTATATGATTGTATGAATGATTAATGTTGTTTGATGGATGATTAGTTGAATTTTGAGGGTATAGAATCAATGATTATTGGGTTTCATATATTTTATGAAAGTTCATAGTAATTTTTGATATTTTTTAAAGAATAGGTTAATAAGTATTATAGAACCAAAATCAATGTAACATAGATTAAAAAAATGATATATGTTAAACTAAGAGTGATATATGTGGAAATGATTCCGATACATGTTGAGTTATAAGAACTATGGGCCGACATGGTAGTGTTAAAAAGTGATACATATTGAGGTAAAAATTTCTTTTAGTTAATTTTTATAATTCTCTTAAAATGAACATCACTGATGTTAACTCTTTTGGTTTTATTCATGGATGAAGGGACCAATTTAACAAAGGATGCCAAAGTCAACATAGAAATTATAAAAATGGAAATATTAACTAGAAAAGGGTTAGAGTAATAAATATTATAATTACACCAACCCATCTATCACAAACTATAATTAACAACATGAATATTTCTAAAATCCTAAAATCACTATACAAGATAATTTTAGAATATTATATAAATCCAGGTGACAAAGATGACAATGGAAAGATTATTCAATCCACTTTATATAAAAAATTATGTAAATAAGAATTCGGGTGAATATCTCTAATGAACTAAAATATGATTTATGTTTTAAAAAATAGGAAATTGATAATCTAATAGTTCAGTTAATAATAAAGATTAAAAAATTTGTTTCTTAGTAATACCTAATATATTAAGGTAGATGCCTTATTCATAAATATATCTTCAGTAATTTCTATCTTATAGATAACCTTAAATAATTTTAACAATAATTGAAAAATAAAATTGTGAGGAAGCAATTTATTTAGGTGGAATGTAACACCCTGAGATCTTAAGGTACTAGTACATTTAAATAAGCCAATGTGTTTAATACCATACTCCACACACAACCCTGAACAAAAATGAAACCAAGATATATTTTGATAAAAAATAAACATAAGTATAACTGCTAAAAATCTAGTAGTTGAATTAGAGGGAATGAATAGTGGTAAATTATTTATGAATTACATATATTGAAAATAAAGGCTACTCTTAATATTAATTAAATTGGATTAGTGTACCTAAAATGACTAATAATGTCATTAATGTTTAGAAAATTAAGTTTCTAAAAAACCATATTTTATGAGAGATATAATTCAATTAAAAGAAAATTATTAATAATAAATTAATATTGATATTAATAGTTTTTAACACCAATTTAGTTGGTAAATTTCAATAAATAAGAATAATAATAGTTAATATTTGAAAATTTCATTTTCCAATAAAAACAATTTTGCAATTATATTTTATTATTTCATTGAAAATTTGAATTTATAAATTTTGAATTTTGAAATTAATAAAAATGAACATCATTTTTGAATTCCCCAAAAAAATTACTTTGAATAAAATTTTGATGTTTTCTTAAATAGTCAGTTTTTAGTTCAAAAATATGGTTTTCATGAAACTTATAATTTGTACGACTTTGGAATTATTTAAGAATGACCTTGAAATATATAGAACCTTTTATATAATAAAACATGAATTTTATTAAGAAAATTTTTTATTTTAAAATATTCTTTTAACTTATAAAACCAATAGAAAATATTTCTATAAATAATTAAAATGTTACTTTAATATATAAATTATTTTGAGTATTTTTTCAAAAATCAAGTTTTTTCAAGGGATATTAGTTTTTTTATTTAATTTAAAAACACATAAACATTATTTTTTTATTATAATAAATAAATTTATATCATTAAAATGACTTTCCAAAAATTATTTTATCATATATATAAATTTAAACCTTAAAAATTCTATTTATCTTAAATATGTTTACACAATTAAAGTATTTATTTAAACTTAAATATTAAAACATTTTAAAATTTTATTTGATAATTTTTTTAAAATTTGAAACTATAAGTATCAAATAAAGTAATAAATTAAATATTAATATTTTTCATTAAAATTAATTACTAAGGTTAGAAAATATTTACCAAGGTAAATGTAAAAGGGGTAAATTGTATTTAAAATAGTTTAAAATTCATAAAGAATTTAAAAAAACGTGTTTTTAATTGCATTTTTGAGCTTTTTATTGACCATTAAATGTTTCCCCTAACTTTTTTAAATTTTTGATCATTTGACAATGGAATAGTAACATCACATTTCTAAAAATGTTATGTGTGCTCCCAAAACTACCCTTCCAATAAATTATAAAAGTCTAAACTTATTCCACTTAAAGAATCACATATTCTTAGAATTATTACATAAATATATTCCATTTTACTCTACCTAAACCCCTCTCACAAAAAAATACTCACCTAGTCACTCATTGTTGGCCTAAGCCCTTCAAATTGAAGGAAATTTTAGTCCCCAATGTGAGTATTATAAACTACATAGTTTTATTATTAATTATATCCATTAATATTTATTATATAAAAACTAATATAAAGATATTATTATCATTTATATACTTTAATTATACTATATCAATTTTATTATCATTATTTATTAATATACACCATCCATTATGAAAAACAAAACTATTATTAACATATTGTGTTGAATAACTCCTCCACAACTAATGTGTTTCGTTTTCCTTCTTCCACTTAAAAGGTTTTATATAATTATGGGATTAAAGTATAAATATTGTGTTTATAATACAATTAATTTTATTTTATCTAACATTTAATAACTTATTAATGATGTGATCAACAATAAATTATCGTTAATTCAATGGTTTAAAACTAGCGAACTAAGTGGAAAATCTTCTCTTAAATATATTTAATGATATTATATAAATTATATTATTTCTATAATTATTTAAAATAATTATATATAAAAATAATTAAAACTAAAAAAATAATTATTCATTTGGTATAATGATCTTATAGCTAAACCATCTCATAACCATCCATCACTAAGGGTAAGTTCTTGTTTAGGTCCGTTTATCGACCTACTTGAAAAATAGTATACATTTTTATTATGGATGACTATGAGAACATAATTAAAGGTGTAATATTTTCTAAATTAATATATAATTATTATTTTTTGTTTCAAAGATGTTATATCAATATATTATTCGTCAATTAAGAAAACACCTTTTGTTTGTCAAAAAACACCAAAACATGCTTATTATCGATTTCATCTTCAAGGATAAAGGATAAAACACTCATAAAAAGAATTTGAAGCACCATAAATTATTATAAATCATCCCTTATATAAATATTAGTGACTTATTAATGATAAAGTTTTTAATTATAATAAATAAAGACACTGCTATTATGAAACTATTACAAATGATCAAAACAATAAACACCTGATATGAAAAAATGGAAGAATTCATGTAGAGAATGAATATTTATGAATCGTATGAATAGAAATTTATATAATTAGGGTTTTTAATTATGTTATTAAGATATATTTTTTATGATACACAAGGTTAAAATATGTTCCTGGAAGTCCGGAAAAATGTTCATGGTTTCCTCTCAAAACCTCTGTCTTTGAGACACTTATTCATTTATGCACCTAATTTCATTTAAATGGTGAATAATATACCAATTATATATTTAATATCATATATTTTCTTTATTCATCACATTTTAACATAAAATTAAATATCTCTTTCTTTTAAGTTGTTTTAATTATAATGATTCTTAAGCTGTAAGGGTTTCGGTCTCATTTTTCTTTCACTAATGCATGTTTATGTTATAAGTAATATTTTATTTTTTTTGATTAATTACCAAAAAAATTTAGTATTTATATCATTAAGATCTTATATTTCATGATATTCAATCTCCCATTTCATGTTTAAATTCTCATGGGATTTTTGTTCCATTATTTCAATTATTGTAAGGGTCATCATCTCAATTTCCCTTCATTGAGACAAGTATTATATTTATCAACCTAATTTAATTTATATGGTTTATATAATACTTATTTACGATATTATATCATGAATTATATTTTAATAATAGTATTTTATGTCCAATTACAATTCCTCTTTTTCATGGGATTTTGATTAAATTTTTACTCAAACCACAAGTGTTTTCTTAGTCTCAAGTTTGATGCTTTGAGACATGTCAAATGTCATAAACAATTATTTCTTTGTATAGTCTATTAAGTACACATGGATATAATTTTATAATACTATTTAAATTTTATTTTATTTAATTTCCAAATAATGATCTCTTATTCAAGTGGTTATTGATATAGTTTTTTCCAAAATAGTATGGAATTTTGGTAACTCAAATCGCATTCTTTGAGTTACAATATTTTATCTGGAACATTGTTATTTCATGATTGGGTACCAACACACTAATATTTTTTTTGTATTTAATAATTATATTTTTTAAAATAATTTTTTAATAGAAATAAGGATTTATTAATCTTTTTAAAATATAAATTTTGAACAATGTATTTTTGAAAATATTAAAAAGTGTTTATTTCCTTTAACATTCATATTTTTTAACCTTCCTCACCATATTTGATTGTGGAAAACGAATTTATATTAAAGGTCCTATTAATTAAAATTATTTTTAAAATAAATGGATTCCAAAGTGTTTCCACTTTACCTTTTTAAAAACCTTTTAAAAGGGACCCATAACTTTCTCTTTTATGTCAATTCCAATTTTTTTTTTGAAAATTTATTTTATGATTTAACATTCATTTCCATTTTCAATTTGAAAAATATTTTCTTTAATATAGTCTATGTTTCAAAATTTAAACTCCAATATATATATATATGGGGAATTAACTCATGATGAAAAACAATCCAATTCGTGATCCCTTCTTAGGTAGTATCAGTCAAGCATTATTTTTTCAAGGATGTTTTTCATCTACTTTAATATCCTTCAATTTTACCTTTGTTACTCTGTGGATATGTTATTTTAAAACCATACATATTATTTCTATGGATGACTTGTGATCTTTCCACTCAAGTATTGATTTAGTAGTATACTCATTTCTTTAAATGGTTTCAACATTACATTTTACATAATTTAGATTAGATGATGTTCACCTAGAAAGAATATTATTCCATTAAAATAGGTGAAAGTATTTATATACCATGTATTATTACTCAAATATATATGATTATTGTAAATATGAATAAGTATTATTTGAACACCCAACTTTTTTTAATGGACAAGTTATGATCATTTATCCCCTTTTTAAAATGGGGAAAAGTATTGGCATTCCTGATGATTATTGATTTATAACATAGGATGATCATGATTTGATATTACATATTCCACATTATATGGATATCAATGTTCTATTCTATAATAGGTTCCTTAGATAATGGAAAGAAAATACTTGATGAATCTTATGGTGAATACATTGAACTTAATTAGGTGATGTGTGGGGCCTAGAATTATATATCCCCTAAATGCATAAATAGAAATCATGTGAAAAAATAAGTTGGTTTTTGGTGCATGAATCACCCAACAATATGATAGTGTCTTGGAATAAGTCCTTGATTGTAGGATGTCATGATTGTGGTCTTAATGACATGTAAAAATTTTGGAATATGGCCTTGAAAATAAGTTTTGATGACCAACACTATTCATTCCATTAGTATTATTAATATCCTTGTTTCTATTTGTTATCATGGATAGAAAATGATCTCAGTTTCAATTTTATTAAGGATTCATGTTTTTTACTAATCCCATCAATAATATTTATTCCAATTTTATTTCATGATTGTTTTAGTTATATGTTTCCCTCAATGAGATTTTATGATCACCCCTTCATATGTTTCAATTTCCTCTGGTTATAATGAATGTAAACAAACATGATATGTTTATAAGAATAAAACATGGGGAGGAATTTATCGAAGATGTTGAAGACACATTATGGAATAAGTAATTTCTTATATATATATATAATGAAAAATATATGTTTGATACGAAAATAAGGGTTTTTTCAGTTATTTGTTTTTATAAATTATCTAATGTTATAAACCTAACATATCCTTCGAATGTAAACTAATAAAGAATTATGATCAGTTTTGTAATTAAAGATGATTATATCCATTCTTTTTTATTTGTTATCAAAGAAAGGGTTTAAAGCATATGTCTACGAGCACCATATCTGAGAGTGCAGGTCAGGGGAGTCATAGTATGGTTTATCAATTAATAATATAAAATATACCATTAATATCAATATTATATATTAAATTACATATTAAGACCATCTATGTAAGGTGGTGAAGGAAAATGAAAGACATTACATTGGGGAGGTGGTAGTCCACAAAACACATGGTCCATGTTTTTTGTTTTATTAATAGAAATAGAGAGGGTGTTTAATGTAGAGACCATATTTTTTCCTTGTAATACTTTGTAATATTTTTACATATATTTTCAGCGCAAGTCACTGAGCTAAAGTGCAATTACAAGGATCGGTGTTCACAAAATTAATTTTATAAAAATATTAAATATATTTTATATTACACACACACATTTTCTTAATGAAAATGAGATAACATTTAGAAGGAATATTAGATTATAAATACAAGACCATGGTTGATTTTGAAACATGATTTTTTTCCTAGGAATGACCTAAAGTAGGTCAGTGGGGGGAATTCGGATAAAACAGACGTTGACGGTACATTTAGTGGATTAATTAATTAATTAATCTAACCTAAATAGATTTGTCTATAAATTATCCATTATAAAAATTTCTGCAGGTTTAACCGTTTGCACCTAAGATAATTGAGAGAATATTTTTGCTCCTTCCATTGGTTAATTAATACCCGATGATGAAAAGAATCAGGATCCAAGTAGATGTAGATGTAGAAAATGTAACAAATCCTCACAATCATTTGTGAGAATGTTATTAGATGAAAAACAATCCAATCTCTGGTTAGGACTCATAAACTCATGGTTTATTCCCCTATTTACTAAATTGATAAAGTATAATCAAATAACTTATTTTATCTGCACATGATTTGATCCATTTCATGCGCCCTTGTATTAATATTAATATTTTTATTCAATTTATCTCCCTAGCACCCCAATTTTGTATCTATCGGCCATGAATGTATGGAAAATGATTTTTAATTTTTTTTCATGAAAATGTACCGCTTTTCTATTCACGATCATTATCACTTGACTATAGGTTCATGATTTGATATCATCGGGTGGGATCAATCCCGATCAAACCCTCGAATTTGTGATAGATTCGCATGCTACAAACAGAATGAAGAATTAAGGATCTGATCAAAGGATTTGTGGGTTTCAATGGAATGTTTATTGATCCATAATCTAAAATATGTCTTGGTGTAACACACCATTATTTTACATTATTTATCTTTTGAAATATATTCAATTTCTTTGATATCTTACGTTACAAAAAACACCGATCTTAAACAAATGATTAAATATTATTATATAATTTTGAAAGTTATCACCTAACCATTAGACTATAGAGAATGAATGGGATTAAATAAATTTTGAAAATAAGGTTTAAAAATATTTATAAAATTAATTCATTGGTTACTAATTAATTAGAAATAAAAATGAAAAAATTGAACATAAAGAATTAATTTTTATAAAAAAAATTATTTTATGCTCACAATGAAATTTCCACTTAATAAATTAAATTAGTCACTATTAGTGAAAGATAATAATGAAATTTATATGTTTTATATTAACTATTTTTTTTAAAATTCTCTAGTAATTTATATATTATTAATATTAGAATAAATCTAATTTTAATCATAAAAAATATATTTTCTTAAAAGGTAGTTTTTCTACATTTTAATGGAGCATCTCATTTAAAACGAAAATTTTGAAAATTTTATAAATTTTAGACAAAAAAATATTAATTATTGAAATATAAAAATAAAAATTATCTTAGGTTGAAATTTTTGTATTTTTCGAAGAAGTTTTATTTTTAGACGAATAATGAAAAATATTGAATTTTATCTAAAAACTGTTTTTTGTCCAATTTATTTATATTATTAAAATATATTTGAAATTGGTTTTAAAGTATAATAAGTTTTATTATACACAAATCATAAAAATTTATGTCATTGTAAATAATTTCACATTGAAACTAGATATAAAAACATTTCAAACTTTTGAACTTTTCACTTTAAAAAACCTATTTCTCACTAGGTTTTTGGGATTATTTTTAAATATCATTTTTAAAATTATATGAATTGAATATGGAAAATTATATTCCATATTTGGAATCATAAGTTCCAAATTAGGTTTTATGTCAATTTTTTTTATACATTAAAAATTACCATGGAAAAAAAAATATTTACCTCAGTATTGGTGAAATAATTAAAAGGGTTAAAGTTAAAAGGTAAAAGCATAAACTACCTAAAAGATAAAAATTTTAATGGGTAATTGAATTATTTATAAAAAAATCCTACAAAACATTAATTAACAAATATAATTTTTTTAAATTAATTCCACCTCAATGTGGTTAGATTTAATTATAAAATATTAATTATTTAATCACTTAAACCCACCTCTCCTGAACTATAAATACCACCCCTCACCATCCCATTTCAAACATAAATCATTGAATATTATAAGATATCTTAAAAACCTATAATTCTAACACCAACCACGTCCATGTAATCCTGTTATCACAAAAATACAAAATCCTTGGTCCTCAAGGGGTCCTCCAAGGATTTGATATTCAAGAGGTAATTATTTCAAAACACCTGTCTTATTTTATTTTATTATTCTAATTTATCTTTAAATTTTCATCCATCAAGTAATAATAATTCCAAAATCATGTACATAATGAAGTATTATTTTTCTATGGTAATATATTATACCCATCCATTTTATTACCTCATGTTATTGAAATAAATAAAACTATTATCCATGTAATGCTGGTTAATTGCCACAATGAATAGTATTATTATTCATATTCCATTACCGCCTTCATGGATGGTCATAAAACTATTATTACTGTTAAATAAATTTTTAATAAGTATATTATATCACATTTCATGTTTTGGAACTAATTTATACTCAAAATAGTAATTATAATGAAACTAGTTCATGGTTTTGGAACAAAATTCCAAACTAAACTAAAAAATTATCCTTAACACTTTTTCAAATGAATCATCCTCCTATGTGAAAGAAAAATGATAAATGGAACTATTTAAACTTATGGAAGTGAATTAATACAGTTTAATTTCACTTATATAGTTTTATTTCCATTTGAAAATAAAATCCCTAGTTATAAAAAAATGAACCGATCAGGAAACCATAAAACGAACACACCAAGAACCATGAAAATAGTGAAATATTATTGATGAATGGGTCATAATATGTAATAAAATCATAACATAAGGTATTATAAATATTAATATATTTATTTAATGAGTTAATAACATTATTTAAACCATTACACATGAGGTTAAAGTATTAACCACTAAAGGGAATCGTGTGGTAAGGGTGTTTCTCATCTCACTTTCACTTCTATGAGATATATGCCTTATTCAAAACTTATTCCTTGTGTGTGGTGTATGTACTAAAATTTTATATAATATATCATGGATTTCATTATAGTCATGGTATTTAATATACAATTTGATAATTATTACTTTTATGGGAACACGATTTTACTAATTACAAAGCGGTAAGTGAATTCCTAACCTAATTTCCATTCTTTGGGTTAAAGTTATACTTCCTTGATTATGTTATACTAAGCATATATTTGAAAGAAATTTAGAATATATTATTTTTTTATTTTCAAATTTTTATGTGTCTTTATATTGAATACATATATTCTATTTATTTTATTAATTCACCCATCAATGATATGATATCTATAAGGGTATTGCTTTTAAAAATCTACCTTTTAAAAATATCCCCTTAAAACTATATTTTTATTTCATGTCCATTATTTATAAAATTGTTTCTGATTTTTTTTATATTCAACCTATGATTATATAATTTTATTTATACTCAGATTTTATATTTTAAAAAGTATCTCAAAAGGTATATTTTTTTTTGTTTTCTAAATAACGTTCTTTAAGACTTTTCTGACAAAAATATGGAAATATTGTTTTATTCCAATTATACGGATTAGGTGGATTATCCATACATCATAACAATGTATTGATTTAAATATCCCTTTTAATTTTAATGTGGAAAGTTTCAAAGAAAATATTTTATTTTATAATTGCATGGAATTTTTATAATAAATTTTTTTCAAAGTGAAAAGGGTAATTTCCTCAAGAATTATTTAATGATCTCATTTAAAGTATTTTCACCTATGTCAATATCCTTTTGTTTAATATTGTTATTCATTTATTTTGATCTATTATAGTACCATATACCATATTTTATTAAATCGTTATTGATTAATATGAATGGGGAAGTATTATTTTGATAGCATTCTCAACATTACTCTGGATGTTTTGCGATTATGTTAACTCAATGTGGAAAGTTGTTTACATTTTGTATAATATTTTCAATACTAATGTATTTGTTTATTATGTTTCAAAAATTTAATATGAGGAATGTATTTGAATTATTATACAATGTTTGAGTCCTTCTATAGTCCCTAGATGCATCGATAATTCTAATGGGACAAACCAGATTTGTTTTTGGCCGAGGCCTTACCTATTTATTTTCAGATGTCTTGGATGAGGCCTTGATGGTAAGTTTCATATGTACTACATTATGCATTCTATAATTATGAGATTAGTTTTTTATTACAAGGTTACTATTCTATTAGTAGAATATTTATGGTTAAGTTTTATAGCTCAGGTGATTACTTATAAGGTATTATTTGATCACCTTTTATTTCATCCATATTATTCTCAAGCTATTGATTAAATGGAATGTGTTTTATTTATTTAAATTTTCATAATTGTTATTTATTATTTATTATAGATTCCACTGTACTTAACCCTTACTAGGAATATTATATCACCCCTTTCTTGTGATTTATTTTCCACCAAGATGTCTAGAGGTTTATTATGATTGATATGCAGGGATGAGTCAGGGGAACAATGGTGTTATCAAATTAATTTTATGTTTTATGTCTTGTTTTCAATTGTTATGTAAGATCTGATTATGTGTCTAGTTTTCCAAAACTAATAAACTAGTCAGAATGTTTTGATGAAATTCATTGTATCTTGTTACAATGTAATAAAGAAAGGCACCATATCTGGGTGACTAGGGTTGGGGTGATTATAGTTGGTATGAGAGAAAGTTTATTAGAAACCATGGAAACAAGATTTATGAAAATGTGGATCAGGGAACATAAATCTATGACTAAATTTCAGGATATGTCTAAGTATAAGATAATATTGTATAGATTTGTTAATGAAAATGGATAAACTTAGTTAAAACTACATCCTATAAATTATTATTCATTATTATGTGATAGATATCTAAGATTAGTTTTCTATACATTATACTTTTTGGTTTTAGTCAATGAATGGAACTAAAAGTAACTAGGTTAATGTTGAATATATTAGAAAATATTTTATTGAGAAACCAAATGGGATAATGACTAAAGGATATTGTGATTATTAATAATTAATTATCAGGATATATGACTAAAAACACACAACATCATGAACTCTATAATTCACCCAAGAAGATAATTTTAGAAGTTCTTTGAGAGATCGAGTGGTCAATATCATGGAGAAAAGAAGATGCAGTTTCTTATATTTTTAGAATGTAATAATAAACACCCAAGTGAATTTATTAGAGGAATAAAAAGTTGTTTTGGGAGTGGAAATAAAGATATAAAGAAATTAAATTCTATGGAAAAATGAAAAGTTTGGAATGATTGTCTCCTTACGATGTCATCGATGGTGCAATGTTTTAAATTTGGAAAGTATGATCATTATGAAAATCTACATCTGATGGGGAAAAATACTAAAGAGAATTATAAAAGTTATATAAGTAATGGTTATACTATTTATTATGAAGATAATGAAAATGAAAAATGAAATGAAGGATTTATGAAGGAATAAGATGATGAAGCGTAGTTAATGGTTTAAGAATTTAATAGAATGATTAAAGTTATTTTGTATTTGGATTCAAGAATTATTTTATCAATGATGCCCTTGTTGTAAATATCATGAGATATATAATTATTTTACTTCAATACTTATTCTGTAAGGATTTTGAAGCATGTGATGAATAGTACTAGTAACCAAGAGAAGTAATTCTCTTGCATGTTGATCTTTAAAAAAATTATTTTAGAAACATAAACATAAATATGTGTCTGATGTTGAGATAATAATGAAAATGGGTTGTTAATGGGATATTATTAGTGACCATGAAATTTTTTATTGATTTTATGGTTTATGTTATCTTTTTTGGGTTTACTATAGGATTGGATTTTAGGAATATATTCGACAATGTGATATTTTATTTGTGGAAGCATGTAAGTTTTCATTAAGGTTTAAAGGTAATAAATTATTTATATATTTGTTATGGGACAATAAGATTCACATTATGTTAGTAGAATATGATATTATGTTAAATTTGGAAATTTAGTGACCTTACTTTTAAAGTTTTAGTCTTTTAATTTGGAAATACATCTTTTGGATGAGTATTAAGATTAAATACTTATCAAATGGATTCATTTGAACATTGGATATTATTTTTTGAGGTTAAATTATGATTTATTATATTGGATATCAAGTGAAAACTATTTTTTCGGTAACAATTTAATGGTATACGGAATGAATTGTGTGTCTTATAACTCAAAGGTTCTTTAGGCATTAAAAGAAGTCACCATGAATAATCATTTCATGGCGTAAGGGATGAAGGGAAAATATATTGAAGAACAACAAAAGGGTGAAATTATACATATGTGAAAAAATAGATTAAGTTTATATTATCAAATGGTTTATAAATAATATTTTATCCTATTACCATCATTTTTATGATATCAATGACCATTCTCATACCTATTTGGTCTATGGTTTTGTGGTCATTAACCTTATAGAGATAATGTTATCTATCACTATCCATTAGAAATTTATAGTTATATTTATATTCTATTTATTTGTTTTCACTTTGCACTAATGTTATCCAATTTGAAATCCAATTTATTTGGAGACCTTCTCATTTCACTTTTATTCTTATTAAGGGGATGTTTCCTTAACTCTTTTTACGATGTAGGTTTCCCATAATGAAATTTTCAAGTATCAACATTTGATTTTAGAAATGAAATTTAAAATTTCAAGGATGAAATTTATTGAATGATGGGAGAATATAAACCCCAAGATTTTATGGTAGGTCTCTTATTAAATAAATTCAATTTCATTTATGTCTTATGTTAAATATAAAAACAAGCTTAAACAAAAGATTAAATTTTATTATCTAATTGTGATAGATATCACCTAGCTGTTGGAATTATGGGAGTGAACGATATTAACTAAATTATGAAAATATAGTTTACACATGTTTATAAAATTAATTATCTGGTAGCCAATTAATTTTAATTGAAAATGAAAACCAATTGAACATAAACGATGTGTTTTAATAAAAAACTACTTTTTTCATATAATGGGATTTTATCTTAATAAATTAAATTAATCACTCTTAGTGAAAGAGAATATAAAATTAATATTTTATATATTCAATAAAATTCATTAAAACTAATCCAATAAGTTTTATATTATTAAGACTATAATAAATCCAATTTTAAGCATAAATGCTATATTTTTCTAAAAGTAAATTTTGCCTTTTTTTAATGGCGCACCTGCTTTAAAACTAAATTTTGACACTTTTATAATTTTCTTAAAAATATTTTTTATTTTTGAAATCATAATATAAATATTATCTTAGGGTTATATTTTTTTATTTTTATGAGAAGTCTCATTTTTTGATGAATAGTGAAAATATTAAATTTTAATTGAAAACTACTTTTTTGTATAATTTATTTATATTGTTAAATTATATTTTAAATTGGTTTAAAAGTAAAATTAGTTTAATTATATATCAATAAAACTAATTTAGTTCATTGGAACCAAATTCATATTGAAATTGGATATAAAAACATTTCAAAATGTTGATTTTTTCACTTCAAAAGCATTCTTTTTCATTGCATCTCTAGGAATATATTTAAATATAAATTTTCCAATTATATGAATTTAATTTGGTAAAATTTATTCAATATTAGTAATAATAATGTATAAATTATGTTTTAATAAAAGTTTTTTGATTATAAAAAAATTACTATTGTAAAATAGTTATTTACCACAGTATTGGTATAATAATGAAAATGGTTTAAAAGATAAAATCTTAAACTACCTAAAAAATATAACATTTAACTATTTTTTGAGGTTTGTTTAAACCCTAACCACCAAAAAAACATTAATTAAAAATATATTTCGTTTAAATTAATTCCACCTTAATGTAGTTATCTTTAATTATAAAATATTCTTTATTTAATCACTTAAACCCACCTCTCCTCAAGTATAAATACCACCTCTCACCACCCCATTTCAACCCAAAAGCCTTGAATATATTAAATTATATTCTCCAAACACTCATAATAAATATTAAAAAATCCAATTACTTTTGGTATCACAAAAATACCAAATTCAAGGTCCTAAGGGGTCCTCTAAGGAGGTGATATTCAAGAGGTAATTTTCTCAAAACACCTCTCTTATTTTGTTTTCTTCTTCTACTTTATCCTAATATATTTCATAAATAAAGGTATAATAATTCCATAATAATTTAAATACTACAATTTTACATTTCTAATGAATTATATTATATCAATATCTTTTTATTATCTCCTCTTATTTATATAAATGAAACTATTATCCATGTAATGCTGGTTAATCGCCTTTGTGAACAGTGTTTTTGTTCATTTTTCCATTACCACCTTCATGGATGATCATAAAAATATTATTATGGTAAAATAACATTTTAATAAGTATATAATATTCTATTTTATGTTATTTAACTAATATATACTCATAATAGTAAATAAAATGAAACTAGTTCGTGGTTTTAAAAAACACCAAAATTAACTAAACATCTATCATTAACACATTATCAAAAGAATCATCCAAATGTATGAAATAAAAATTATAAATGGAAATATTTAAACTTCTATAAGTGCATTAATACCATTTTATGTCACTTATAGAGTTTTATTTCTATTGGAAAATAGATTCCATAATTATACACAAATGAACTGAGCATGAAACCATGAAACAAATGCACCTAAAACCACAAAAATAAAGGAATATTATTAATGAATGGGTTATAATATGTTATAAAATAATAAAAAACTATAATATAAATATTAATATAGTTCTGTAATGAGTTAATAGAATTATTTATACCATTATACTAGAGGTTAAAGTATACACTACGAAAGGGAAGCGTGAGGTAAGGGTTTTTCTCATATCACTTTTACTTCTATGAGATATATGCGTTATTAACCACTTATTCTTTGTCTGTGGTGTATGTTCTGAAATTTGGTATACCATATCAGTAATTTAATTTTCTTAATGGTATTAAAATTTTAATATGATAACTATTAATTTTATTGGAAAACGATTCAATTGATTACAAAGTGGTTAGATAATTTCTAACCCAATTTCCATTCTTTGGGTTAAAGTTCTAATTCCTTGATTATGTCATAATAAGATTATATGTGTAATTAATTTTGAATATAGTATGTTTTATTTCCTATTTTTATTTTTATTTATAGTGAATACACATATTCTATTCATTTTACTAATTCACCCTTTAATAATATGATATTTATTAGGGGATTTATTAAAAATCTATCTTTTTTAAAAATTTCCATTAAAACTAACTATTTCTTAAATGTATGTGTTTGAAAAAAGAAAACCCAAATTTTTTTAATATAATCATCTGACTGTTTAAATATATTTATACCGATGTTTTACTTTTTAAAAAATGGTTAAAAGGTGTAATTTTTTTTTTCAAAATATGTTTCGTTGAGACTTTTTTGAAAACAATATGGAAGTAATGTTTTATTTAACTTATATGATGTGAACAGAATTTACCTATGTCATAAAAAACTAATAATTTAAATCTCCATTAAAAAGTTCACATGGTTATTTTCAATGATTTTTTTCCTTCTATAATTTGACAACATAGTAAAAATAAATTGCTTTTAAAGTGGGAAGGGTATTTTCCTTAGGAATTGTTCAAGGATATAATTTAAATCATTTTCACCTATGCCAAAATCCTTTGTGTAATCTTATTATTCATTTATTTTTATCCATTATGATAGCATAAAACATATTATATTAAATTATTTATATATTCCTTTGATTGTAAATGTACTATTTTGATACCGTTAACCATATTACAATGAATGGTTTACGATTATGTTAACATAATGGAGAAAGTTATTCACATTTTGTATTCTATTTTCAATAAAAATATATATGTTTATTATTTTTCTCAAATTATGTTTAAGGAATGTACTGTAATTTTTTAGTGATGGGTGGGGACCACTATAGCCCCTTGATTCATTGATAGGTCTCATTAGACAACCCAGATTGGGTTTTGGCTGAGTCCTTACCCATTTATTTTCCAATGTCTTGGCCAAGGACTAAATGATATGTTTGATATCTATGACATTACTAATTCCATAATTATGATATTATTTTTTGAATACCATGTGATTATTTGATTAAAATAATATTCATGATTAATTTTTCTATAATAAGTGATTATTTATATGGTATTATTTGATCACCTTTTATTCCAACCATATTATGATGAAATTATTGATTAAATGGAATGTATTTTATTTATTTAAATTTTAATAATTATTATTTCTTTTTTATGATATGTTCTGATATATTAAACCCTTACTCATCATTTGAGCTCACCCCTTTTTCATGTTTTATTTTTCCCTAGGAGGTCAAGGGTTTATTATGATTAACATTAATGGATGAACTAGGGGAACAATTGTGTTCTCAATGGAATATCTCTTTTGTTTTTTATATTTTCATTTATAATGTAAGATTTGAGTATGTATCTAGTTTAAAAAAATACTAAACTATTTGGCCTTTTGGGATTTGATTCCTTGTATCTTATTCCAATGTAATAAAGTAAGGCATCAACTCATGGTGACTTTGGTCGGTGTAATTATAGTTGGTTGCAGAGAAAGTTTAGTAGACACCTAAGAAACTACATTTAAGAAAATTTAGATTAGGGAACATAACCCTATGAATAATTTTGATGATATATCTAATTATAAGATAACATCCTATAGATTTTGTAATTACCATGGACAACCTAGGTTAAAACCACATCTTATAAATGATTATTCATTTCAATTTTACAGATATATAATATTAGTGATGCACACATTGTGCTTTTTGGTTTTAGTCATTGAATAGAATTAGAAGTAACTAGGTTAATGTTTAATATATTAGAAAATATTTTGATGAGAAACCAAATTGGATAATTATAAAAGAATATTGTGATTATTCCTAATCAATTAGCATGGTATATGATTAAAAACACACACTATAACAAACTCAATGATTCACCAAAGAAGATAATGATAGATATTTCTGAGAGCTTGAGTGGTGGATATCATGGAGAAAAGAATATTCAGTTTCCTATATGTTTATAATGATAGAATAAAAACCCATTTTAATGTCTTAAAGGAATATGAATATGTTTTTGGATTTGAAAGAAAGATATAAAGAATGTAATTTCTAAAGAAAAAAAAGTTTAGAATAATAGTCTCCTTAAGGTGTTGTCATTGGTTGAATGTTTTAAATTTAGAAAGTATGATCATGATGAAAATCTATGTCTCTGGGGGAAAATAAAGAATGGAATCAGAAAATTCTTACAAGTAATGGTTATACTATATATGATGAATAGAATACAAATGTAAAATGAAAGGAAAGAGTTATTAAGGAATAAGAAGATGAATTATAGTTAATAGTTTAATAATTAACTAGAATGACTAAAGTTATTTTTTATTTATATTCAGGAATTATTTTATCAATGATTATCTCTATATAAATATCATGAGATATAAAAGGATTGTACCACAATACTTATTATTTGAGGATTTTTAAAAATTTGATGAATAATATTAATTACTAAGAGAATTAATTCTATTGTAAGTTGATCATTTTAAAACACACGATTTTTGAAATATAACCTTATACATTGGCTTGATATTGATATAATAATAAAAGGTATTCTCATGGGATATTATTAGTGACCATGAAATTTTTTATTTATTTTATGGTTTATGTGATCTTTTTTGGGTTTACTAAACGATTATATTTAAGGAATATATTTGACAATTTGATATTTTATTTATGGAACCATTCATGTTTTCATTAAGGTTTAAAGGTGATAAAGGTATTTATATATTTGTTATGTGAAAATAATATCTACATTATGTTTGGAAAATATGATGTTATGTTGATTTTGGAAATTTAGTGACCTTGCTTCTAAATTTTTTGTCTTTGAATTTAGAAATACATATTTTGGATGATTATTTTCATTAACTAATTATGGAATGGATTTATTTGAACATTGGATATTATTATTTGATGTTGAAGTATTATTTATTAAATTGGGTATCATGTGCTAACCATTTTGGTTTTAGTAAACATTGAATGGTCTAAGTAATTACATGCATATCTTATGATACATTAAATTGATTCATGTATAAAAATAAATTCATCATGAACAATCATTTCCTGATATAATGGATAAAGATAAAATAGATCAAAGAACAACCAAAGAGTGAGATTTTACTTAATAGATTAAATATAGTAAGTATATCTTCTAAAATTATTTTGAAATAAAATTTTATCCTCTTAAAATTATTTTTATGATATAAATGACCTCCCTCAAACCTATTTGTTCTATGGTTTGATGGTCATTAACCTTATAGAGACCATGTTGTCTATCAATATCCATCAGAGCTTGTTAATTATATTTCTTTTCCATTTCTATGTTTTCACTTCCCACTAATATTATCCGATTTGAAAGCCTAATTTTTTGGATACATTCTCATTTCACTTTCTCTTTTATTATGGGGATGTTTTATTAACCATATTTTTGATGTGGGTTTACCACAAAAGAATTTTCAAGTATCAAACTTTGATTTTTTATGTCTAATTATAATTTTTTAAGAAGAAATTTATTGGAGGGGATAATGCAACACCCCAATATTTTACGGCATGTCACTTATTAAATAAATTAAATTTATTTTATAGTTTACATTCCACAGAACACTGTACTTAAACAAATGATTAAATAATGTTATTTAATTATTATAGTTATCAACTATCCATTGGAATAGAGGGAATGAATGATATGAACTAAATTATAAAATTATATAGTATAAATTTTTATAAAATTAATTATTTGGTTAAGAATTAGTTATAAATAATATTTATAACCAATTGAACATAAAATATGTATTTTTAGAAAAAACAATTTTTATGCTCAAAATGGAATTTTTTTCTTAATAAATTAATGTAATCAAAGTTATCGAAATATAAAAATAAAATTTAAATTTTATATATTGAATAAAATGTTTTAAAACTCATATAATAATATTGATTGGATTAAGATTAGAATAAATCTAATTTTAAGCATAAAAGCTATATTTTTCAAAAATAAAATTTTGCAGCCTTTTAACAACGCACCTATTTTAAGACAAATTTTTTATTATTTTATAAATTTTATTTGAAAATTTAATCTTCATTTTTTTAAATATTAATATGAAAATTATATTAGGGTGAAATTTTGGTATTTTTCAAATAAGTTTAGTTTTTTGATGAATAGGGAAAACATTGAATTTTAATTTCAAACTAATTTATTTATAATTTTCTATATAGTTAACATAGATTAAAATTTCTTTTTTGAAGTATAATTATATTAATTTTACATCAATAAAACCAATTTCGGTCATCGGATCCAATTTAAAATTGAAATTGGATGCAAAAATATTTCAATCTTTAGAACATTACACTTTAAAACCCTGTTTTTTCATTGTGTATGTGGGATTATTTTTAACTATAATTTTCCAATTATGTGAAAAAAATTTGGTAAAATGGGTTATATATTTAGAATAATAATTTAAAAATTATTATTTTAGGCTATTTTCATTTTTATACTAAAACAATTACCATGGTAAAAAAAATATTTGCCGTAGTATTGGTAAAATAATGAAAAGGGTTATCATTAAAAGGTAAAATATTAAACGAAATAAAAAATAAAAATTTTAATGGGTATTTGAGGTATTATTATACCCTAAATATCCCCCAAAAACTTAATTAACAATCTAATTCATTGGAATAAATGTGGTACTCTTTAATTACAAAATATTCATTATTTAATCTCTTAAACTGACATCTCCTCAAGTATAAATACCATCCTCACCACCAAATTTCTAAAAACATATAAAAATCCTAAAAAATATATAAAAACATATCTTCCCCACTCCAATTATTTATAATTTCTGATGGTCTAAATAAAATAACAAATTCATGGTTTTCAAGGCGTCCTTTAAAGAGGTGATATTCGAGCGATAATTTTCTCAAAACACTTATCTTATTTAATTTTCTTCTTCTACTTTATCCTAATATATTTCATCTATAAAAGAATAATAATTACATAATCATGTAAATAAAGTTAATATTGTGTTTATGATTTAATATATTATATCCACCTAATTTATTACCTCGTATTATTCAAAGAAATGAAACTATTATCTAAGTAATGCCGGTTAATCTCATCCATGAATAATGTTTTTTCTCATTTTCTATTAACACCTTCATGGATGGTCATAAAACTATTATTATGATTAATTAATATTTAAATATTTATACTAGATCCAATTTCATGTTAGAGAACTAATATATACTCACAATAGAAAACAAAACAAAACTAGTTCATGGTTTTCAGAAAACCCACCAAATTAAACTAAACCTTTATCATTAAGACTTTATCAAATGAATCATCCTCATGCATGAAATAGAAATGATAAATGAAACATATTATACTTATGGATGTTCATTAATACCATTTTATTTCACTTATATATTTTTATTTATATTTGAAAATAAAACCCATAATTATACATAAATAAATCGATCATGAAACCACGAAATGAACACACCAAAAACAATGAAAATAATAAAGTATTACAAATGGATGGGTAATAAGCTGTTATAAAATCATAAAATAAGGTATTATAAATATTAATATAGTTCTGTAATGATATAATAACATTATTTAAACAATTATAAATGATTTTATATTACACACAACTAAAGGGATGCATGAGGTAAGGGTTTTTCTCATCTCACTTTGACTTTTATGAGATATATGCCTTATTTACCACTTATTCCTTGTGTGTGGTGTATTTTATTCTATTTAATATAATATATCACTAATTTAATTATATTCACAGTATTAAATGCTTCATTTTATAATTAGTACTTTTAGTGGAAAATTATTCGACTGATTACAAAGTGGATAGGGAATTCCTAACCCAATTTCCTTTCTTTGGGGTAAAGATACAATTCCTTGATTATTTCATACAAATATTATTCTTGAAATTATGTTGGAATATAGTATGTTTTATTTATACTTTTTATATTTTTCTTTATAGTGAATACACATATTCAATTCATTTTATTAACGGACCCTTCAATGATATGATATTTAAAAGGGACTCTCTCTAAAAAAACTACCTTCTTAAACATTTCCATTAAAACTATTTTTTATTCCATGTACATGTTTTATAAATTTTTTTCCAAAACTTCTATTTTTACTATACTTATATTATTATTTAAATATATTTAAACTCATGTTTAAATTTTTAAAAAATGGTTCGAAAGGTATATTGTTTCATTTTATACGCAAGGTTCTTTGAGACTTTTCCGAAAACAAAGATAGAAGGATTGGATTATTTTATTTATACATAGTGGTTGGATTTTACGTATTTAATAATTTCCAAATTCTTTAAACCTCACTTTAAAAGTTCACATGGTTATTTTCAAAAATAAATTCTTTTATAATTGCACATAATTTAAAAAATAAATTATTTTTAAAGTGGAAAGTGTATTTTCCTCAAGAAATTTTCTATGATCTCATTTAAAGTATTTTAACCTATGTCTACATCTTTAGTTTAATCTAGTGTTTCATTGAGTTTGATCTCTTATGATACCATATACAATATTATTTTATATGGTTATGGATTAGTTTGACTGGTGATGAAAAATTTTGATACGATTCACAATATTAATTTGGATGGTTTATAATTATATTTACTTAATAGGTAATGTTAATTAATTTTTATATGCTTTCAATAGAAATGTATACGTTTATTATGTTTAACCACTTTCATATGAGTATTGGTTAAGACTTAGTATGTGATATGTGTGGCTCTATATAGTCCCTTAATGCAATGATACGTCTCATAGGACAAACCATATTAGTTTTGGTCAAGGCCTTACCCATTTATTTTCAGATGTCTTAGTTGAGGCACTGATAGTATGTTTCAAATGTCTAACATTATGACTTCCATCATTATGTGATTAGTTGTTGATTACTATGTGATTAATCGATTAATATAATATCCATGGTTAATTTTTACATCTTAAGTGATTATTTACATAGTATTATTTGATCACCTTTTATTCCATTCATATTATGTTCATGTTACTGATTAAATGACACATGTTTCAGTTATTTACATTGTTATAATTTTTATATCTTATTTACGATATATTACACTATCCATAACCCTTACTAAGATTTTGATCTCACCCCTTTATTGTGTTTTATTTTTCTACAGGATTTCAATAGGTTTATTATGATTGATGTGAAAGGATGAGTTAAGGGAAAAATGGTGTTCTAAAAGGAATTTATATGTTTTATTTTATGTTTTCAATTGTAATGTAAGATCTAAGTCTGTATCTTGTTTTTTAAAATTACAAAAATATTTAGCCATTTGGTATGATATTCCTTGTATTATATGCCAATGTAATGAAGGAAGACACCAGCTCCAAGTTACTGGGGTCAGGGTCATTACACTTGGCATGGAACAAGAGGGACCTCGAGAATAAGTGGTACGTGTGGATTTGTACGGATGAATTATGGATCCTATTTTCAGCCATCGAAGGGATTAAAATGACATCCAGAGATATATCCAAAAATTTTGGGTAACTGGAGGCGAGATTTTTGGTGGAGGAGCCGGATCTGGAACACTCGAGCGTAGATGTATGTTTCTATGAAAAATGTGACCACACACAATATAGTCTAAATAAAACATTGTTTATAGGGCCTTGGATATGGATTCTTTAGTTTGGCATAATTATAAATGTCACATGCCATGTGGGACCCCCACACACTGTGTGAATCGGTGTGAGAGAATCAAAATGTACTCTGAGAGTACATGAGAATAAGCATGGCTAGGCACATTCCATGTATCGATGTATGTGAACATGTCCAAGGACACAGGTGGAAACCCTTTTGGAATGACATTCCATGTACCATAGTACATGGACATGGTAAAAGTACATGTAGATGACTAGGAGGAATGGGCAAGACCCCAAGTGGTTGGGGCACGCCATGTAGTACCCCTATACGTTGTGTAATTCTACCTATTTAGTTAAAAAAATGTACTGTCAAGGAGATAGACATAAATTAGAGTGGGACCACATGCTCTGTGGGTCCCCTTATACACTGTTTACCCCCTTTTTTCTTATAAGGAAGCTTTGATCTTCTAATCCCCTTTGTTTGGAATCATATTTTGGCCAACGATTAGCCTCCCCTAAGTGTTTTTACATGTAGAATGTGATGGTGGCCTCTTTAGTGGATTTTGAGATACAATTAAAGATGCATCAAGCATAATGATAATTTAGGCGGTTCAAGACGATGTTAGTGATTAAGAAAGATCATTAGAGTGGTACCCCCTGATGTACTAGGGTGCAGGTACTCTATCTATTTATAGTGTGGTACCCCCTATTGGGTAGGGTGCATATCCTCGTTACTCTAAGTGTTACCCCCATATGGAATTAGGGTGTGGTTCCTCTAACTTTGAGTGGTACCTATTAATGGATAGGGTATGGGTCCCATTATATTTATTGATACCCCCTATGGAATTAGGGTGTGGGTCCTCTATATATTGAGTGGTACCCCCATTGTAGATTAGGGTGTAGGTTCTCTACCTACGGAGTTGTAACCCACTATGGAATTAGGGTTTAGGTCCTCCACCTACTGAATAGTACCCCTATTAGATAGGGTGAAGGTCCTCTTTACTTTGAGTGGCACCACCTGACATATAAGGGCGTGAGTCCTCTACCTACCAAGTTGTACACCCAATTAGATATGGTGTAATTCCTCCTTAATCAGAGTAACACCCCCTAATAGAGAAGGGTTCAGGTAATCTACTAAGATATTGTATGCCCTTGACTATGAGACATAATGTCGAGGCAGGGTCCCTCCACATGGAAACCTATTTGGATTGACACATGAGATATTGTGCATCGATGGTTGACTTCTGTAACTATGGGCACTCTGACTTGGTATGGTCTATGAGATAAAGATCACCTTATCCCTCATTTGGATTTATTTGGTTTGATAATATATATATATATATCCATGTTTATGGATTTTTTTACTATCTCTCACTTGGGTTGAGCCATATTTCTATCTATTTATATCATGTATCTTACTTCCTCCCTTCATCATTCAGGGTGTAATTCTAGGTTTATATATACTCAACCATTTTTAGTCTTTTCTCACTTGTTTTGTGTCTTATACAGATGATCGATAAGTTTACGATGACTAAAGAGGAGCTTGGGATACCTGGTGCATTGGACAGTTTACGGTGGTTAATGCTTGGATAACAGAAGCTGGGATTTCTAAGAATTTAATTTTATAGTTTTGTAAGGATGGGAAATCATTCCAGTTGGGTGTGTATTTTTTCCCATTACTTTTAATTTTCTAATATTTTACTCTTATACACCCTAACAATATTTACATACTTGTTTTATATTCTAGATATTACATTTTTTTATTATTATTCCTCTACACTTCTACATTGAGAGAGTCGGGTGTGTGCATATAGGTAAATTAAGAAAATTATTCCCATTTAGGTTATTCCTTTCCTTTATTTTCTCTACCCCTTGACCTATGGAGGTAGGCTTGGGGTAGTTTCTTCTCGATACCTGGTTGGGTTGGGTCATGCAAGATTGGTATCAATGCAGTTATTTCCTTGGGATGGTGTTTAGTGTAGTCCTCTTATGAGGATTCAGTTGGGATTTAGGGAAACCAAGTCAAATTTTCTCGAGTGAAGTTCTTAGGAAAGTGAACCCATTGATGGTACGAGTGATCGACACATCCATTCACTAGGACTATGACTACCTTCTTATCGAGTAATAATACTGAGACATTGGTTGTAGGGATCAATGGTAAAAGCATCATATATGATTAATTATTTGATTTCTCCTATTGTGCCAGCTCCCCATTTTATATGTATATGATCATCTAAAAATTGTATGTCTTGATTAAATTTTCAATATTCCTCAATGAAGACAGATATCAAGGTTACAGATTCCAGATCATGAATATGATCTGATGAGTGAAGAGTCCTTAGTTTAGGTTCCTTACCATGAGACCCTTATTCTAAGTGGACAGGTAAAAACATCCCCAACAATTGAGATTCATATTATACCATAAGTTAAGGCTAAGGATGTTGAAAGTATTAGTGTAATTTGCATACTCAAGTGCTAAAGGCTGCTGAGGTTCCATGGGGATCTAGATCGCCAGGGAGTGGAGGATTGGATATAGTCGGGGATATGTGTTTTCTGGATTATAAGAATACTGAAACATTAAGTGGTTGTGCTGGAAGAAATTCGTTTCCATGGAGTAGTTGGGCACTGTTGGAGTCTCCTTACCCAGATGCATGATGAGTCTACACTATCATGGACCGATTTCCCACAACTATTCGGTATGGAGTACTACCCCTCCTGTTTATTTTCAATTCAGATTCAGGAGATTTTGGAGCCACAGTAGGGAGATATAATGGTAGATGAGTATACTATGAGGTTTATAGACCTTATATGATACTTTCTTGTCATGATCCTAGATGGATACATCTGATTATAGATTTTTGAACATGTTCTCCACGGAGATATTTGTGCCAGTGTAGTACCCTTGTGAATCCCAACCTATACCGGGTTTTTTGAGTCAGATCTGATGATAATGATCTTCCTGTAAGAGGGACACCAGACAGCTGGGCTTAGTAGTGGGTCTTATAGGGTTGATTTATTTTAATTAGATAACAGGAACCAATCTCTAGGATCTCGTCCATAAAGACCTCCCCAAGATCAGAATATGGAACATGGTTGTACTGCATAGGTACATCGTAGATGACCAGGGAAGATCGATGATGGGTGATGCTATGAATTTAATGGATGAGGTCACATGGTGTGTGACTAACTAAGTAGGTGTGATGAGGAGGGTAAGTTGATAGCTAATGAACTTCCATAGCAGGGGAATCACCGTAAGTAGGTATCTCTATGGTGATGGAAGGGTGGACCCTAGGGAGGTAGTGCAAGGATAAGAGTAGGTGGAGATCTAGAAGGAGGATATATGGGTGGTGGATGATGTTATGGGATCCTTACACCACCAAAAACATGCATCCCATTTCAAGATTAGGGACATGGCGATTGGGGCCCTGGATAGATGCATGCTATGGAGGCTTATGACCCAACAACTCTCGAGATGATCAGTGGTATGATCTCTGTTTATTATACTCTTTCTTCATTATTAGTAGAAATATGTGAAAGTCATTTCTTCATATATTTAATCTAGTGTGAGAGATAGATCTACCAATTGAGGCACTATCCGAACATCTTTTTCTTCATGTTCCTACCAGGAACCCTTCTTCTGTATCTTTTATCTTCCAGGAGTGTGAGAAATAACTTAGTGGAGAGAGGTTCACGTGGGACCTTTTAGTCACCAAGATTGAACCCTGTTACATCATATTGGGTATAGATTGGTTATACATGGTCCATGACTAGATCAACTATCACCAAAGATGATTCATATACCTTTGCACTGATGGGATTTGATTATCCTTTATGAGTTAGAGAGATATCAGGGAAAGATGATTGGGTTTTGAAAGCATGAGTCTGTATCCCCTCAAATTTCAGAGATTTTCTAGATACGAGGTTTGATATAGGATATATGGAAAAAATGATAAATTATCTTGAGTTCATCCCTAATTCTAGTTAACATAGTGGTTTTGTGATGACTAGTGTATTCATTAATTGGGACTCTTGTGACCTTATATATGAACTATTTCATGTAGGCACTTGTTATTGGGAGGACATGGTACATGCATCATATAAGAATGGGGTGTGGTTTCTATGACCTTTTTGAGTTATATTCCTTGATATACCTTTTAAAAATGGTACATATTGCCTATATAATAATTCCTCTACAATAACTTCCATCTTGGGTCTTTCTACATGATCAGGAGTACTATCTTACTTGGGTTGAAGATATAGTGTAGGGACCAGTATAATAGGTGGTACTTCTAGGTGGTTTTTCTTTTTAACCACCACCTGTTGAGCAGTTGGTTGTACCGATAGTACCAAAAAATTATTTTCAAAGACTAGATTCACTTCATGTGTTTAAAATATAGTGAACTCTTGGTTTTCAAGGTAATACATACCCTTAATAAGTAGAGGATGAGTGTGAGGTAGTTGGGTGAGTCATCTTCCTAGTCAGGACCCCTCTAAATAAAATGGTGGTCATAGAATCTGGCCTTCTCCAGGGATTTGCAGGGAGATGATGTGGTCTAGTGAATCTGACATATGATAAGGTGGTTATTTCATGGATAGAGTTTTATTTTATTATCATATATGAGTTCTATCAATCTATATTGTGAGAGGTACCCATATAAAATATTATAGATCTTCAACAGGGAAACATTACATTTGTAGAATATTCATTATGGTTTATTATCCTCTCACAATACTCTATAGGAATGGGTTGATATGTGTTATTTATAGAATATTGAATTGAGTATGGGATATTTAGAGATATTAGGGCTATTGTGCTAACTATTTTCATTGCTACTTATGTCAGAGTGGTCAAGCGAGCCTTGGTATGGAGAGCATCTTGGTGGATACATCATTTATAGTTAGTGTTGGTAGCTGGAAACCTAGGGATTCAACTTTTTTAGCTAGTAGTCAATGTCAAAATTAGGGATACAAGTAATAAAATCCTTTCTGTACATATTCCTTGCATACAAGGTTTTCATTTTAGGGATTTAAGGATGGTTCCAATTAGTCGAGAGAGATGAAGTGATAGTATCACGATCATCGTGGACATCATGCATGCGATTTCCCACCATGAAATATAGTTGATTGGGATAAAGCTAATGTAATACCTAGGTAGAAGAATAAACTATACTAGGGAGGTTCACATGGTGTAAAATTTGTTAGAAGCACTTGGAGGGTAGCTAGAGGTAGCAGAAAATTTGATCGATTTCAACCACAACCCCAGGTGGTCCATAACAGGTATAGAGAGGTGATGGTTAGGAATAAAGACAACTGTCGATAATATAATCCTATGAACAAGGGGTTATAGGGATTATTATTTGTATATTATTTGTATTTTATACTTTAGGTCTAGTACTAATAGTCATAGGTATGATCGACTATTTTATTTTCACATTCATTATTTGAGATCTAGAGATTCCAGTTGAGCCTTTTGCTCAACCATTGCTTTTAGAGACTTATATTGGAGAAGATTCAGTGATCAAAAAATTCTATAGATAGTTTCATGTAAATCTTGGAGGAAAAAACTTATTTTGGGATCTCTTTGAAATATTGATGAGGACTTATGATTTCATTATTGGTATGGACTGGATCTATGTAGTTCATGTATTGGTTGAATGATCAGGAAGAGGATGTGTTGTGCTTGTATTGATGGTATGAGGTTTTCCTTCTATGTTGATAAAGAAATAAATGTAGAGGAGTATGATCTTATACATATGAGGATACAAAAATTCACTCACTATTTAGCTAGTATGACCATTGGAGAAATAAATGCTATGGGATTTCAGCTTACTGTAGTGGTGGAAGAGTATGAGGATGTCCTCCTTAAATATATTATAGGATTACCTACCCAAAAAATAGATCCATGTTTTAATATAAACTCACCAAATTAATAGCCCAATATATATTCTAGTATATTGGATAGATCCCACCGAGCTTGATGAGCTGAAGGTGCATTTGGATGAGTTATAGATAAAAGGCTTTGTCATACCCAACATGTCACCCTCGATAGTCCTAGTTTTGTTTGATAAGAAAGTGAACGATAGAGTGAGTTTATGTGTAGTTTACCACATCCTAAATTATATGGAAATCATGAATATGTATCCAATAACAAGGATTTATAACCTATTTTATTAAAATAAAGGGGAATATTGGTTTTCAATGATCGACGTTAGGTTAGGCTATCAATAGATCATATTTTGTGAAGAGGATATATGGAAGGTGATATTATGACGTCATTATCATCATAATGAGTTCCTTGTAATGAATTTTGGAATGATGAACACACCATTTTTTTTATGTTACTCATGAACCATATCAAACAGACCTTCCCAGAATGGTTCGTGGTGTCCTTCATATATGAAATCTCAGAGTACTCGATGTTAGTGGAGGAGAACAAGAGACATCCAAGCATAGTCCCAGACATACTCAAAGAGTACAAGATTTATAGGATTCTCTCTAAGTGTTGGATATGTATTTGATAGGTTCACTTCCTAGTACATTTCATCTTTGAAGAGTGTGTAGCAGTGGTCCCAATGAAGGTTTAGGTAGTTTTATCTTGGGAGATACCCATATGTGTGAATGAGGTACATAGATTCTTTGATATGAAATGATACTATCAGAGATTGATATATAATTATCGAGGATATCAATACCCTTAACTACTTATACATGAATATTGAACCCATTAACATGGATAGATATATGATAATGGGATTTTCAAATGTTATAGAAGAGGTTGAAGAGAACCCCCATCTTGAGACTGAAAAAAGATAGTGTTGAGTACAGAGTGTTCCATGCTACCTTTATAAATGGGTTTGTATGTGTTTGGATATAGACATAGGAATTGATTACCTATGGGTCCTAGATATTGATACCCCACGAAAAAGACCATGTGACCCATGATCCAGATCTTCTAGTGATGTTATTTTCATTAAAGTCGTGTCAACACTATCCTATGGATGATCATTTTATCTCCAACTCTAACCACAAGAGTCACATGTATATCTTCTCAAAGAAGGATATAAAATTGAGATGGAGGTGGTTATAGTTCCTCAATTATTATGACTTATAGATATCATAACTTCAAATATGTGAAATATGGTGGAAAATACTCCCAATGGGAGATTTTTTTCTCACTTGTTAGTGACGTGTAAGAGTATTTGACCTCATTATAGTTATCTAAAGTGGATGAGAATGATTTAGTTCTCCTTCAATCGATGGTTTTTACAACTATGTTTTCATAACATCTTAGGGAGGATCATCTTGAAGGTACCAACTGGAATACCTTTCCTGTTATGATATCAACTGGACATGATCTTGATGGATTTCTTGACGGGGGGTCATGTTATCCTTTTCTGAAGGTGGACCATGGTATTAGTGAAACTGTGAGAGAAGGGTTTGGGGGAGTTTCATATGCCACCCTTAGTGGTAAATTAATAAGTGTAAAATATGTATCGGGAACTACTATATTAGTTTCGGTGGATAGGGATAAAGAATAATTATATGAGTTTTTCTCTTAGTGACTCACTTGTCAGTAGGTGAAGATAGAGCACCAGGTTTCAGTGGGGTTGTCTTGACAACTTAAGGTGCCAATGTGGAACTGAAATGGTATATCTATGAATTTCTTTTATGGTAATTTCGTGATCTTCTAGAATAAATGATGTTATTTGGAAGATCATAGACCAAGTCACCAATTTGGAACACTTACTTTCCATCTTTGGGCAGAGTTCATTAGAGATCTTGGGGATCCATTATGTCAAGGAGATAGTCTGACATCGTAATGTTCCCTTAAAAAAATTATACTACAATTTTTACTTTATGTCATGATTATAGAGAGTATTTGTGTTTAATAATGGTGTTTCACCTATGGAAACATGGGTCAACTGATCGTTACATTTAGGTTCTACAGGACATGCATTGGTCTTACATTTTGGACTTTGGTCATAGTTGGAAAGATCATCTAACCTTGGTGGGAGCTATGTGTAATAAATATTACTACTCCACCATCAATATTTAACCATTCAAGGCCATTTAAAATAGAACCAATAGACCACCACTTTACAGTAATGATCTTGGTGAATTAGAACTCTTGGGCCCAGAGTTGTTGGGTGAAACAACAGAGAAGGTGCTCGTTATCTAGGAGTGGATGAGGACTTACCAGAGCTATCATAAGTCATATGTGAACCAATGATAGAGGCCTCTGGAGATTTAATAGGTATAATTCATGTTATAGAAGGTATTACATTAGTGGGTATTGCATTTATTTGTTCATGGTGTGAAGTTATCTTAGAAATTCATTAGTCCTATCCAGATACTATGAAGGGTTGGTGAGGTGGTGTACCACTTGTCCCTATAGCCTCATTTACAATGAGTACATGATGTATTCCATGTGTTGTAGCTGAGCAGGTATGTGCATGACCTATCACATGTTATCAATTGTGGGGATCTAGACATAAAGGATGAATCTATCTTTATAGAGTACCTAGAAGAGATCAAGGATCGATATAAGGAGATCCTTCATGTGAGAGTGATTCCCTTGGTGTGTGTCTTGTGCCAGCATGATAATCATCAGGAGAAAACCAGGGAGTGGTAGGACCATATACGATCTAAGTACCATCACCTATTTGGGTAGGATTTTGATTTTGGGGATGAAAATACATAAGATGTGATAAAATTAATGACTCTATTTTTTTTCCTTTTAAACATTGGAATATTGTTGAGGCAACGTGCTGAGCCAACAAGGGATTTTGGGGCCTGTGGAGTCTTGGTATTGATATAAAAAAAATATAAAATATATTACATCATGAACATGTAGTTTATATGAAATAATTTAATAGCTCTAAAACTAATTATTTGATGGAAAATATAATCCCACCATTAAATTAGGAATTTTAGTTTTACCCTATGTGCAACAGAATATTTTTTGGTGTTGGTGATTTTTTTAAATTATAGCCATGGGTGAAAATAATGATAAAAATTTTTATTTGCTAATTAATTTTCATGAACTAGTATACTTATATAAAATAGATGTAATATCCATACCATAGGGTTAGATACATAACCCAATAATTCTTAAGAGATCATTGGAGGATACTTTGGTGAATTAAATCATAACTGTGGATTAGAGTTCGATTTTCCAAGGATTAATCTTAACCATAAGAGTTTGTGGATCTCACCAGCGATAATGATGTAGTGCTATTAATTATCAAAAATAGATCCAGAATTATAGTATGACATTTTGTTTTGTTTTATTTTATCCCTATTTAATAATCTTACATCGATCATGAATCAATAAACCTAATGAATTGATTCATGGGTTGATCTTTGAATTATGTGAATATATTTTTATTCTTAGAATTAGGAATTGTTATTCCTTGATAATCACTATTTATTTATTCATTATTCATCATTATCATGGAACAGATTTATGGACACCTGAATAATGACTGAGGTTAATTTCTTATGTTTGTGTTTTGTGCATTTCTCTCATCGTTCTTTTCATGTTCTTCATCAACAATTATTTTTTCCAAAACTTCATTGAATATTTAATGAATGATTATTTCACATTCATTCTTTAGTGTTACATATCATTACCACATGTTCAGATTTAGGATTGATTTTACAAAATAGATCTGATGATGACTACAATTTATTGAGGATTATATTGGGTGTTTTCGATTAGTGGTTTTCTGGTGATGCAGTGTGGCACGAAGGGAAGAGATTCAAAAAAAGAATAGTGGGAAGAATCCATCCACCTGTGATGATAAAATTTTGGTGAAACCATATCCAAATTTCATGAATTATATTTTTGTATATAATGAAAGGGGATACAGTGTGAACAAAATTTCATTTCAACCACCGGTTTAATGAAAATCTTTATATACAAGAGATCTAGTATGAAAAACAAAGACTGTGTAGTGTCCTTATTGTAGTAAATAGCATTTCAAAAAAATAAAATATCACACATTGTGTGGGACCTACCACACACCATGTTACCCATGAACGGTGACTAAATATTTACCCCTAGGGTACATGGGTAAAAACTGTCATGTACATGGGCATGACCAAAGCACACTATTAGGGGTAGGTGCACAGACATAGCCACAGTACCCAGACATGACTAGGTACACATGCATGTACTAGTACTCGAACATGGATAGAGTACCATAGAAAGGCTAGGTTCAAGGTAAAGAACAAAGTAAATAAGCATGGTCCAAAGTACATGAGCACATACATGAGTACACGAACACACCACATATCATGTATACCATATACACGCTATGTAATTTTACCAGGATAGGTTGTGTTACACCATTAGTTTTTATTAATTATTATTTTTTAAATAAATTTAGTTTCATTAATATATTTTGTTTCATGAAACACTAAGTTAATATTATTATATACACAAAACTTGGTTAGGTTGCGTTATACATACCTTTTAGTTTTTAGAAAAATACAATATATTATTAATATAGTTATTTAAATGTGGTTGTTATAACCTAGACATTAAACATAGTGATATTAATAAAAATTCCAATTTTTAAAATATTAATTATAATATTTTTATATTATGGAAACATTTTGATGAAAATGTACTTAATTTTTAATAAAGGCTTTATATATTATTGAAAATACTACTTTTGGAACAAATGATTTTATTTCATTTTGTGAATAACAATAAAAATATTTTTTCACTATTTTAAAATTTTTATTTGCTAATATAGACATCATTTTTCAAAAAATCATGTCAAAATTAGTTGAGGGTTAGTTTTTTTTTGGAATTTTCTGAAATGTTGTATTTTTTGATGAATAGTAAAATACTAAATTTTGATTGAAAACTTCTTTACCGTTTAATTTATTTATTAAGTTAAATTATATTTTAAATTTGTTTTAAATGTAAAATTAGTACAATTATACATAAGTTAATCGAATTTGGGTCCTTAAAATTAATTTCATATTGAATTAATTTATAAAAACATTGTAAAATTTTGAACACTTTCTCTTTAAAATCTAGTGTTCTTATCGAATATGTGAGATTAATTTTAAATTAACATTTTCCACTTATGTGAATGGAATTTTGAAAAATGGATTCCATTTTTCTAATCATAATTATTTATATTGTTCAATAAATTCAACATAATTTTTAACAAAATGAATTGTAAAAACCTGAAAAATTATTTACAGTAGTTAAGGTAAAAATGGGTTTATAGGGGGGTTAAACTGAAAATATCAGCATAAAAAATAACCCAAAAAATAACTAGAAAACATTTTATAGAAATATTTAGACTATATTAATTATAATTTTAAAAATGGTCTATTATTAGGGATTTTTGAGATTAAAAAATAATGGTGGAATTCATATTTCCAAAAATTACAAGTGTGACACTCACCTCACTTATAAAAGGGAACCCCTTCCCATATTCTATTCACAATGTCAAACACTTTTATTTTAGTAAATAAATATTTTACATAATTCCCCACATCCCTATTCTCCACCTATTAGACCTAGTTTGGATAGAAATCAAACCTATGAGGGCTTTCAGAGCAAACCTAATGAGGATACCCGAAGAAGAGGTGACATTTATCAACGAACGTTGTTATTTCTTCATTAAACTTCTAAAATTATTATTTTGACATGTTGATATAATTAAAATAGGTATCTCAAAGATTCATAGATGTTTTTTTCAAGGGAATGACCTACAACTATCTCCACATAAATCAAATGGGTTACTGAATCATCATTTGTGTGTACGAAAGACTACCGACTTGCGAACTGATTTCATTTGTTTTTCCATTACCACCTCTCTTGGTTAGAAATTCATGGGTCCTAAAAACTCTTTGTGGAAGAAGAAAATAGTTCCATGAATTCGGTTAATGGGAAAAAATAACCCAAATCCATGATTTTTTAATGAAATTTTCAAAGTAGGTAAAGCTGTAAAGGAAGGCTTGGTCCTGTATTGTAAAAACCACTACCTAGATCATCACTCTTCATGGTGTCTCATGAATTATATCATTTATGGGAAGAGATCGAACCACATGCGCCCATGAAGGAAACAAAATATTTTTTTGGGGTTTAGATGGTGATTTTGTTTCTATTTAAATGGTAGTCCCTATTGTGTAAAAAATCATTTGTGGGTGATGATAGTTTTTCTGTCCCCAAAGAATAAATTTTTTCACAATACAGGGTGTGGCTCATGAAAACGAATCCCTATGGACAACCACGTATGACCAAACATCTTATTATCTAATTTATTTTTTATTTAGTAATCAACTCCCAAGGTGAATTGAGATACAAGAACACAAGACCAAAGACATAGGTAATAATTTGGGAGAAATTTGCAAGAGCTATCGATTACCAATAAGTAAACCCACTGCATAACATTAAGGATGAAAAAAATTCATCTAGAGATCCAAAAACCCAATACCCCATTCAAAAACATCATTACACAAAGTGTAATTGGATGGAACATTTATTGTATATCACCTTGCATAGTAAAAAGCTACGTGGAGGGATCCCTACCCCGTATAACAAAACACTACATGTGAGGAATTCGAGATTACATTGCAAAATACTACATGGGAGGAACCCAACATCACATAGAAAAATACTACACAGATGGAACACAGGTTTGCATATCACAATGCTACATAGATGAAACCATCATCCACATAGTAACATGTTATATGTAGGGAACCCCATACTATATAATAAATGACACCTGAAAAAGGAAATCCTCGGGTGATTTTTTCAAAAATCACATCACTTCCTTCCATAGTACAATCAAGGCCCACATTGGACCCTCCAAAAACCAGTTTAATGAAATAAGGTTATTGTATCTCTTAAATCCACTTGATATGTATAACCAAATCATTAGAGAAATTAGTTTGCCTTCTCAGAATGTCATAAAGTATACCTTCCTATTGTAACAAGGTTCCCAACCTTGAAGGTTCTCATGTGGACCTCCCCATTTTATGTGTGGAGGGATAAGATAACACTTTTTTCCCATTCATTGTTAATTTTGTATCCTCCCCTCTTCCCCATGATCCAACTCCGGGAATAACTCTAGGAGTAATCCCCTAGAGTTTCTAGTGGGAGGTGAAACTTGTTCTCCTATTTTATTTCCTAATTCATAGAATGATATATCATCTAATGTGAATATCATGGTTACAAAAATAAAATTGGAGATGACCACATTAAAATCTATTTCACCATCCCTTAGTGCTCAAGATTCCATACACTAGTGAAAAAAGTGGGTCATATGATCTTCATATTTATTTCATCCACTTATGTCTCATACTAATGATGAATCATATAGGTTTATAGGTTAGGGGAATTCATGACATCTTCATGATACCAAACAAAAAAGGGCCTCTTATTCAGAATAATCTCCGATAATATCAATTCAGGTGGGCCTCCTATTTGGTATAAGCACCAATCATACACATTCAAGGGGTCCTTCTATTTAGTATAATCCCTAATCAAATCCATTCAATTGGGTATCCTTTTTGATATTATACCCAGTCATATCCATTAAAAAGAGAATCCAATTCATTATAATCCCTGATTATACTCACTCAAAAGGGCCTCCTATTTGGTGTAATCCACAAAATCCATAAAAATGGGAATCTTATATAGTGTATGCATCGAAACCATTCCTTTTCCATCAAAGGATGGCATTCCAAATGAATCAGAACCCTATGGGCCTCCTTCATATGTATAATTCCAAACCATTCTGAACTATGTGGGATTCGCTTCCCAGAAAACTATGATATGTAAGAATCCTCATTGAGGTCTAAATAAAACTCCTAAATTCAACCTAATGTTCTCCATGGAACATTCTCAGTAGGTTCAACCCAACCCAGAGGTCCACAATCATTCTGACTCCCTTTCAATACCATCCTTATTGGATCAAATACCTAGTAAGATCATGACCCCAGCTAAGAGGCCACATCTCTTCTATGCCCCTTAGTCTAACTCGGAATAAGTCCTATGTCATCTTTGGCTAGAAACTCCTCTCATGGATTTACTTACCACATGACATTAAACTGATTGATTTGGTCTTTATCACATGACCATAAAAGGTGATGTGTCTTGTTATGTGGCATCGAACTATATGGTTTCTGAATTCTTTATAAATTATTCATAGGAATCCCATATTATGGGTCTAATCCCAACATCAAAACAAATTCCATCCCCTAGATGACTGTAAACATCAGAGCACTTCACTGTGTGGCTTGAAACTCTAATAATCATAAGTACAGACCATTGATTCAGGGTGATACAAATTATACTTGGGAATAAAAAAGGATTCGAGAACATATCATAAATCAATAAGAGATTCCTAGAAAAGGAAATAGTTCCCTCCAAATGGTACTAATGATCCTGACTTCCCATCCACTCATCCAATTTGAGTTGTTAAGTATTATTGACCAAGGTACCCAATGAACAACTCCCTTTAGAATGTATGTACATGATTCAACATTAATATGAGAACTATTGGGTGTTTCTGGTTCCATGAATTAACATTTTTGGAAAACTGACCTCTCACAAGAGGGTGAAAGATAAAAATGGTGAACTCGATAATAATTATTGTGAAATAATCATAAACCCATAATAGATAATATTACGTGGTCACCAATATTCTCTCATCGAAAACAAAATTGTGTACCCAATATGAAAACATTTATCTATTACATCTACTTAATAAGATAAAAAAGATAGACATCCCAAATTTCATCAGACTATTTAGTTCACATCATATGGGTAAAAATCATGATTCTCTCATAGAAAACTAAATGGTGTGCCTTACATGAATCCTTAGCAATGTGATGGTTTCACTCACCCATAATTCCCCTTTTTCTCCAAAAATTAAAGAGGCCCAAAACAATTATTGATGAAACATGGGTTCATTTCTGGAGTTGATAGTTTTAAACGGTATTCCTGTGTGTGTTTTCCTTATATATTTCATGCACATTTCACTATATATCTCTTCAATCCAAAGGAATTTCAAAATTTCTCACATAAATGTGATTCTTACACTGCATAGGCCTCGTCCTCAACCAAATAGGGGATGTCATCACCCAACTAGCATCTTCAATGTTTGATTTCAAATTCATTAGACTGAGAGTACCACTAGAATGTTACTATCGCAACCCTAGAGGTAGATCTATAGACCATCCAGTTTATGAAACCCTATCCACAGTCAGCCTGACAAAGGTCAGTGGTTTAGAAATAGATAACCCCAATGGCCATCTCAAACTATTTCGGGATCATGTCCCCATAACATTATATCAAGTTCCTACCTTACCTTAGGGTGGTTGAGGAACTGATTTCCAACAACTCCATTCTAGAAACATAGGGGTCCCTCCCTAGGGACCTTGCTAGTAATAGTCACTGTAAACACCGTGCGGATCAATATACTCAGTAATAATATGATATCACAACATGGGCCCTAGGTGAAGTCATAAAGACATGGGTCCCTAGTTTTTCTCATAGAGTAAGATGATAAAAGAATTTGATATAGGTAATTGTCCTTATTCCCACCAAATATGATCACTAGACAAATACAGTGTAAAACTACAAGAAGATGAAAATTACTTCTCAATCTTATCAATTCCTCCATTCAATAAGTACATCAACAAATAAGAATATAAAAAATACTACATATTAATATTAGGATATCTAATCAAATATAGAAGAAACAGTAAGAGGATATGTGAGTTCTTTCTCATTCATGTTAATCCCACCATACAAATACGGTGGAAATCAGAGGACCTAGTGTATGAATCTTGGATAAAAATCAAGGGTGGAATCATGATCTTTCCATAAAATCACAACTCTAGTATATTCTCGTTCCCACAAATTATGTTTCTCAAAACATTCTAGAAATTATGGAAGTTTGTACATCAATTTCTAACCATATCCTAGAATATTTCCATGACATTATTGCATAACCATCAATAGATAGGAGTCTAGCCCATGACCCCTCCTCCTCAAGTGGGATGACTCATCCTTACAACATGATGGTCACTTAGGAGTAGATAGGCTTCCCTTCTCCCATCTAGGTGGTCTCCCATACCAAAGGGTATTTATCAATATTCCATTATTAATTTACAAAAAATATCAGGTATAGATACCCGTTCCAATTAGGGGTCAATGGACCACTCTAGTGACAACTCTAGGGAAGGAATATATCCCTTCCATAATTTTTGGGAATATCCTAGAAGCACCACAAGAGCCACTTAAACATAGACCCATATATGAAGGCTATCACTTAAAGCAAACCGACCCAATCACCTACAAGAGAGATCATAAAAATAAATCACACCAAAGGATACTAGTAAATGAAGAAAAGACTTACAAACTTATTCTGCTAGAATATAGATTTCATGAGGCCATAAAGCATCTAATAGTGGTGGCTCATGATCCTTCTGATCCATTACCAAATTATGAAAGTGGTATTAGAAGTTGTGAAGGTCCTCCCTAAAACATTTTTATGAGAAGATATGAAGGTCCTCCCTATAGTATTTACCATGATGAACTCTTTTTTGGGCACAAGATGATTGATCATGAGAGAATATATCTGAATTAGTGTCATGGAATCCCTCCTATTAGTCATAAGACCAAACAATAATAATGTTCTCTCCTTACATCCATTTGTACTAAAGGTCTCCTTAATTCCATCTGTACTGAAGGTCCTCCCTGAGGCATATGCTGTGAAAATTATCCCTATAGTCTTACATCAAGCTATGATGATAGTCCTCCCCATGATGACATTCACTACAAAATTCCTCCCTATAGTGACATTTCATTTTGACCAGCAGGTCGTCCCCTTTCTGAGAAAAATATTATCAATCCCTCATATTCTAAGGCACTTCCAATCATGGGCATAGTTATTATAGATATCTTATTGATGAAAAACAAGATCCTTTCTCAATCGAAAAATATCATGGGGAAATATTCATCCTACAAACTACCTCTAGACTGGTTCCATGCCAACGATACCCCCACTCGACACAATACTTGAAAAAAAATATTCAATAAGAACTCACATTTGGATAATCAAGTATAGGACTCTATGGAATAATAATAAAAGGATATGTATCACAGGAGAATACAATTTTCTAGGGATGATATACCCATCATGTTTTGGACCTCAACCACTTCTCAGTTTGACATTATAAAGGAATTTTCAGATTAATTCATACAAAAAATCCATATGAATCTTTGAACTACTGTCTTCCACCTGAAAGAAAATATCTTTCCATATAACGGGTATGCAGATCATGTCAAAATATCAGTAGATCTTCATCATCAAATCAACTTTGAAGGCCATCCATCTGCAATGCAACCACAATCAGAGAAGCGGTAGAAAGATATTCAATCGGTATGCCTCAATACATTGCATGAGGTTTGTTATATAACTATCAAAGCCCCATATATTGTTCAAATATATATAGGGGACATGAAGCATTGCATTTCACCACAGAACCCATTTAGAAAAGCCCACTGAAGATGACATCCAATAATTTCATTACTCCAAGATGAATATTAAGAAATACATCTACTCCAGAATGTTGAAACACACAAGAAGAATCATCCTTGAATAAGTCTCAAAAGTTTTAGGGACAATGAGAGAAATCAATCAAAAAACATTTTAACTAGAGAAATGAGAAATTAATCAGGCTTATAACCTATGGGAATTCAATCATCAAGAACTGATAATATCCTCGAAAGAAAGAAGTTTGCATGCTGATTTGATATTACACCTAGATCATGCTCAAACTAGGATGTGTGAGATAAATAGTATGGTCAAAGTAACAGTAACCACTATATAATGGTATCATTCATAAACCATATGTATGGGGGGATTTGTACCAAAAATCCCCTTACAACACCTATAAATTCATGCTGAGGAACAATAACAAATGAATTGGGGAAAACCCATCCCATAGGGTTGGGGGAAATTTTTCCTCAACCTCCCCATCGATGAAAATATGTGACAACAAGAAGGAAGGTCTCCCAGTTTGTATTCTCTCAGAAACTATTTCCCCTAGAAGTGAAGTGTATGACCATGTTGCATGGTGGTTCCCTCTGAGTGACGCTTCACCAAGAAGCTTGATGAGGATCCCAAAAAGAAAGGGATAGATCCAACAAAGGGTGAAAACAACCATCTTATCATTCAAAAACTAGTACGATTCTCACAATGAATTATGCATTGGTAAAAATTGTGGACATCAATCATGAAGATAAAAATAAAGGTGATGCCAATGAATAGGGGAAAAGTGTAACACCCCGAGATTTTATGAATAATATTCTTTTTAATTTCATTAATGTCTTGTGTTGTATGATACACCAAAAGGATCTTGCACAACACACATCCCTGTATTGCCTTTCATTACACGCAATCGCGATCTTCCTTGATAGCGTGTGTAGTACGCAATACCGAGTTTCACTAAACGAGATATTATTATAATATTATTATGAACTAGCCGTTATGAATAGTAATAACCACTTTTTGAAATTTTGTAAATTTTATTTTCCAAAATTGAATTCATTTTTGGATTCGGAATATCGAAATTAGCTTAGGGTGAAATCTTGGTACTTTTCAGATAACTTTCATATTCTAATGAATAGTGAAAATTACTAAATTTTAATTAAAAACAACTTTTTTAATCGAAATAATTAATAGTGATAAATTGTTAATATGAGTGTTTTTAATGTATATTTATAATATATTTTTAAAATTTAATACAAATGTTGTTCATTGGATGTAATTTCACATTTAAACCAGACATAAACAAGTGTCAATCTTTTGATAGTTATTATCTCTTAAAAACACGCGATTTGTTTTGACGACGGGAATTAAATTTTAAATTAGTTAATGTAACTGATATGTTTTGAATTTGGTAAAATAAACTTCATTTTTTAATTCATAATATCAAATATAGCTTTGGCCTAATTTTTGGTATTTTTCTGGAAACTTTCATTTTTTGATGAATAGTGAAACCACTAAGTGGTAGTTAAAAAACTGAATTTTTTCATAAAACTTAATTTTACCGCTTTTTTGAGTGTAATTTCAAAAATCCGAGAGACACGGTTGATTTAAGTAAGTAAAATGTGGTTCAATGAGATGAAAATAATTTTTGTTGAATAGTAACTTTTTACTTTTTTTACCACGGTTAAAAGTAAATAGGGTAATTAAGGGTAAAAGTGTTATAATTATTACCCTAACACATGTCCTAATTCTATTGGATAAGTTTAATTCGACGAAAAACAACCTTAGGAATAAAATATGACCACTTAGGCCCACATGGATTAGATTAAGACATTTATTATTAATTTATTTAAAGAAGGGTTAGAATAGTTAAAATCAAAGTTTAATAAGTAAACCATTTTTAATATTGGGTTATAAATAAGATAAATTCGACTATAAATATTCATTAGAAAGCTAAAACCATTTCCTACATAATTGTTGACGTCACCTGTTTTGATAATCTCAATCATGTATTCATATGTGTTGAAAATCCCAATTATGTTTTCATTCTCTATGATATTTTTAAGTATCATTGATCTATACTTTAATTCTTTCAAATCTGTGATCAAACCAATAAAATAGTCTTTGGAATATGTTAATCCTCATTTATCCATGTTCATACAATTATAAATTAATTCTAACACAATCGGATGTGTTCTGCATAAAACAGATAAGTAATCTGCCTATAGCTACTGATAAAGAGCTACCGGTACCCAGTCTACCGATAGACCTAGTCTACCGACAGACAGAGTCACCGATATACTTAACACAGAGCTACCGATGTGCTTATAAATGTAAGCTACTGACTTACAGACAGCTACCGATACAAACATAGAGCTACCAGTGTAAGCATAAATAGCTACCGATGGAATAAGAGTCACCGATAGACGAAGCTACTGACAGACTCACAGCTACCGACGCATGGAGCTACCGACGCATGGAGCTACCGACGCATGGAGCTACCGACGCATGGAGCTACCGACACATGGAGATACCGACGCATGGAGCTACTGACAAAAAAAGTCACCGATACAAGCATATACCAACCGACGCATAGAGCCACTGATAGAGTCAGAGCAACTAATGAAATTGAGCTACCGATGTCCAAGCTACCGATGCTGATTACCTACCGATCACTCGACTCACTGTTTGAATTTCTTTATTTCCTATCTTTATTTAATCTATCCAACGGTCATATCATGTACATTTTAATGATTTGTCAAATATCTGATAAAGGTTGTCGGATGTCAGGAACCCGTACCTCGTACCTGCAGAAAGGAAATCTTTTCTGTCCCCTGTTGCCCGTGAGATAAATACGAGAAGACTACGCTGCCCAAAGAGGAGAGTGTGGTGGATGGAATATACCAGAAACGCAAGAACAAGAAGAATCAAGTAGAGAAAAACCAGTTCCATCAAGAACACAGAGAAGCTCATAGACAATCAAGCATACTCGAGAAGTGTTCTGTGCATATAAGAAGAACACTGAAGAACTTCAACCACTACATTTTCACTATCTATGAACCTGGAGCATACGACACTTTGTTTCTCAAACAGAAACGAGAAGAGGACTCAGATTCACTTCTGATCGAATCCAAAGGAGTCCAGAGCTACACTGAAATCACCAGAATCATTTCTAAACTCTACATCTCTTGTTCTGTGATTTATTATTATACTTTTCGAGTAGTGTGTGTTATCTGCTGTATCTAACACATACACTGTCTCCTGTACTTAAACTGGAGGATTTTTAAATCCTTACCAAATTCTTTCATTCTTTCTTTCCCACGAATAACAGTGGTAGAGGTCGTGTGTGACCTGGACAGCTGGTTGCTGTTGTACTGTTTCCCACGAATAACAGTGGTAGAGGTCTTGGACCTGGACAGTTGTAAATTTTTGAACCCCGATCCAGGGTGTGGATCATTTTTATATAATCTTTTGAGAGGACTAAGTCTCGGCTTGAGACTGAACCTCTTGGTTACATTTGTTGTGCCATCTCTTTCAAAGTTTTTTTCCGCTGCTAATCACTTTAAAACCAATACTGTTTTTAAAGTCACTTTGATAATTAAATTAGCAAGTGTTTATGTTAAGTGTAGATTAGTAAGTTAATTTCAAAAGATAATCACACACTCCTGTTTTGATTGACTGGGAATTAATCAATCCCTTGAGAATCTAACAGAACCTCTACTTTAATATAAATTCACTACAGTTTAATTTATTATTTTATTTGGGGGTCTTTAAGACAGTGTTTTTAAATACAGAAATTTTAATTGGTACTCAATTCACCCCTATCTTGATTAAACCACTCCGACCAACAATAATGATATTTTATTTTTAATTTTTATACTTTAAATAATTTAATTTAGTTATGACACAATGATGATGCAGTAATTATCTTATTAATGAACTATTGACATAATTGATGTTATAAATACCCAAATAAATGTAATTTGATACTTTTTATGAATTAAAATACTTTTATATGTTAATATGACATGTTAGTGTTTCTTTAATTAACTTTGTTCGAACTAATAATTCTGTTATGATTTTCACAAAAATCAGTTACCAAATAGTGTCAAAATTGTCATAAAATAATTTTAAAAAAAAATATTATATTATTAATTGTTATTATATTCCTAAAAATATAAGGTTTGGTAAAATGACTTAGATAAGGTTATATATATTAATAATAAACAACTTGGGGTTCGTTTGGATTCTTATAGTAAGTTTATTAACCTTATATTGTAAGAACACAAAAAGACACGATAAAAGTAAAATTATCTAACTTAACGTTAAATATAAATTATAAGGTTAAAAAAGGAACCTAAACTTTTCTAAATTCTATTGGATGAGAAGATTTCGACCCATCCCCACCTTAGCTTCGAAATAAATCAATTTGGAGCTATTTAAAACCGAATTTGGCTTTATAATAAAATAATATTTTTAGTTTTTCCAAAGGTGCCCCTCTCCTCCCTTATAAAAGGGCACCTCCTCCCTCTCTTCCTCACACCACTTTGAGAATTCAAGATCGGCCAAACCCATCCAAATTCTCTTCTCCACTTCCCGAGAAACATCATAGAGGTCCTGGTCTTCTTCAAAGACCAATTTTAGCACCCTAAGAGGAGGTCTCAAAGAGGCGCTTCAAAGAAGAGGTAATTTCTGTTACCGATTCTTTCACCTTTATTTCTTCTTCCACTTCTTCTTCTTATGTTGTTTCATTATGAAGTAATAACATCAGTATCACTAATATACTGATATGTTATTATAAGTATGAAAGAACCCTATTTCACCATCTATCCATCCTATGGAAAACGAAATCCCCACGTGTGCGTACGTACGGAATACCGTCTCCACGCCGTGGCGTAATCTATTTTCCACCACCACCTTACTTGGATGGGTATAATGGTGTAAATAATAACTATATATGATTATTTTAAAGTGATATTGATTCTGATATAGTTTACATACACTCTAATACATTACCACGATCATGAGAACGATATCATCGCTCGTGCGTACGTATGGACTACCGTCTCCACGACGCGATGAGATTCATTCTCCACGTTAACCATTCATGAATGATTATAAAGTATATATAATAAGTAATCATGAAATATATGAAATAATAATGATACTGGATTTATGTGTATATATATTTATTTCATATACTTAATTCCATTCAACTCAATAAGGAAACGAAAACAATGTTCATGCGTACGTACGGCCTACCGTCTCCATGAACGGTGTATTTCTTTCCATTTACTGATTTATTATATATATGTATATTCTGAATATATATTATATATAAATCATGTTTTATATTCTGGAATTAATTAATCATGATCTAAGTAATCATATGAATAATTACAAGTCAAAACACGGACGACAAATGAAACGATTTTACCGAAAACGCTCTTTAACATGGAATTTACAAAAGAACGGGTAATATAAAGTCATAAGTGAACCATATATGATATCATAACAATTAATATGATTCTGTAATAAGTCAATAACATTATTTAAATAATTATACAGGAGGTTCGGATACGTATGAAGCATATCAGACCTAAGGTAAGGGATAATTTTTCAAATCTCATTTTTTTATCCGAGATTGCTTATACGTAAGTATTTACTAGGGTTATTGTTGTCATCCATGTCCATGTTTTCTAAAAGTGTTTTTATGTATGTTTAATTTCCTTTTTACCCATTTTGACATTTACTACATGGTATGTAAGGAATCTTTCTTTTGTTTATGTTAAGAGGTACTTTTTGACTTTTCCGGTAAAAGTACGAGAAGAATGTTTTTATTAACTTATATAGCATGAATGGATTTTTACGGTTTTAAAAAGACTTATTTTTATGAAGCCTCCCCTAAAATATTTCATGACTATGTTCAACGAAATCCTTTTCTTTTAAAATTTCATGACATTTTGTAAAAAGTGAATGATTTTGAAGAAGAAAGGATATTTTCCTCAATAATTCATTTCAAGTGTTTTATCAAAACCATTTTCCATCTAAGATGACATTATTTCATATGTGTATATTTCAAGTATAATGTCTCTAGGATTTACATGGTTTCAATTTTCTTATTATGAAATGATATCCATTTATTTTATATGGATTATGTGATAATGGGATGATTTTTATGAAACCCTTTTTATTTATTGGGTTATTATGAATGATGTATGTTTATTTTGTGGCACAAGTAAGAATGATTTCATTATGAGATGGGTGGGACCTATATCTCCCTCCAATTAATTGGGTAAATATTTTATATCTCATGAGATAGACATGGCTGGAACGGTAAGCTAATCCGGTTCAGTGTTACAGGACTGAAACAAGGAGTGAACTCGATTCAGAATGGGACTTTGTCCACTAAGATGGTCTTGGCAGCAATGCCTTGGATACTATGGAAATCATATCATGTGCTTAATGGTTGCCACAATTACATGTTTTATTCCCATTCTATTTTATCATGTTTTATGTTCCATTATGATCTATGCCTTATATACTTCGATGTTTTATGTCGTTTCTCAAGATTTTTAATGTTCATGTTTTTTTAAGTTCAAATGTATATGGTATGTTTTATTTTATCCATGCTTACCCTTACTGAGCATTTGAGCTCACCATTTTTATGTTTTATTTTCCCCCAGGATTAAAAGAAAGATTTTAGGTAAGGAAAAAAGGGAAGATCTTTATGGGAGATGTTGAATATCTTTCACCGCGATTAGAAGATTACGTTCCAAGTTTTCAAAGACAATAAATACGGTCCTTGTGTGTATGTTTTTGTTATGTACTAAGTATTCTGCAAAAGTAATGTAATTTCCATGTACGTCAAGCTTCGGGTCTCTACAGTTGGTATCATAGGAAAGGTTTAGTCATCCTTTGGAAACTAGGATGCGAAAATGTTAGTGAGATCCCTAGAGATATTTCTATGGTATGTCTAGGAATATACCTAAGGATAAGTATACGTATAGGATATAGTCCTAGAACCACGGTAACAATATTAGAATTTAACCTAAGAAGTTAGATATTGTGGGTGATCCCCCTTTACTATGTTATTTTCCCTAGCATGATTTTTGCCTCTCACACTATTCTTTTTGGGTTTTAGAAATTGGCTGGAAACATGAAGATTCATGATAATGGAGGATATGACGGACAATGGAATGATATTCTTCATGAGAAACCAAGTGAAACTAGATTTGGAAGTCCTAACATTGTTATTATGCCTAATAAAAAATCTCATAATATGATCAATAATGTCAACTTTGGTAAGTTTCCCGACTCAGATAATAAGAGAAAGATGGAGTTTCATGATGATCATAGAGGAAAGAAAGTTCAATTTTTCTCATGTAAATCATGTGGGGAGAGGCATTAAGGAGATTGTTTCAAAGGAACTGGAAGATGATTTGGGTGTGGAAAAGAAGGACACAAAGCCAGTAAGTGCAAAGGAAAATTTTCAGTTAACACCATGGATTTGGATAATGGTATTGCTAATACATCAATAATGGTTAAATGTTTTAAATGTGGAATGTACGGGCATTATGCAAACCAATTCCCTAAGGGAATGTCTCATGAAGAGAATCAGTACAGTCCTATGGGAAGTATTTATGTTGATGATGATGAAGAGACTACAAATGATATATGAGATGAAAGAATTGTTGAAGCTCGGTCAATGGTTTAATAAGGTAGTGGAATGATTACATGTTTATCAAGTGTAATGTTGTATAAGTAATCTCATGGTACTATGGAATAAAGAGACATCTAAGGATTGTTACATTGTTTTCTTTCCTTATGTTTTGAAAGTGTATGATTAATGGTACCAGTAACCATGAAAGGTTATTCAGATATTTTTGGAAAGTAGATGATATACGCATAATGAGGGGATAAGGAGAAAATTAAATGTTTGATATTATTCATGAGCTCATGACTGATATAAGGAGAAGGTTATATCATGGTTTGAGTATATAAATTTTTTGGATTTTGGTATGTGGAAAGAGTTAACTTTTGACAGCATTTAAGTTTTCACTACGGTTTAATGGGTATTCATTTTTCAAGAGAATACATGATTAAGGTATTTGCATGATTGGAATGTGACCAACAAGATATATGGGGGATAAATGATGGTATTCACATGCTTGGTTGATGATATTTTAAGTAATCGTTTTCTTTATACTATGAGCTTGGACCGAAGTATTGTAGATTAGCCTAATGATTGAAATGGATTATGTTGGACATAAGTTAGTATTGTTTAAGGATATAACTTTTTTTGATATTATAGATCAGATGTTATAGTAATGTAGTTTTAGAAAAAGGACAACCTGCAGGACGGGCGATAACCCATTGCGTCGGACAAGGCTGTGGGAATCGAACCCACAACCGAAGTGGTACTGGCCTTTATCGCCTACCACTGGCCTACAGGAAGTCCCTAGTTTGTAGAAACTACTTTTATTTTATTAAGCGGTATGATATATGAAGTATAAGTTCATTTTTGGAACCATATACGATTAATCTAACCATAATATGGACTTATAACTTTTGATAACCTTTTTTTTGAAAGAGATGGCATAACCCATCATTCTATCACATGATCTACTAACACATCACGAATGAAAAATTCAACTTCATTTCTTTAAAAGATGAAGTGGAAATTGTCCAAAGAACGACCAATGGTGAGACTATACCAAAATCACGAAAGTATTTCTTCTAATTCCAATTTCATCAACTTTAGGGAAATGATCTTGAAAACCAAAAATGTTGTCCTAGTGCTCTTATATCTGATGAATTAGATGGTACCTTAGATCGTCACAAATTTATGGCTTTTTGGTTGCTGGCTTTTCCATATCCATGTTCTCTACCACTCTCCATCAGAACATGATGATTAGATTTCTCTTCCATATCCATATTTTCACCTATGTGGAAACCCAATGATTAGTTTATTTGGGTAATCGTTACGTTTCATACTTTTGTTTTTAATGATTGGTTTTGGTATTCCTTTTTACGATGTGGGTTTCTATTAAAGAAACTTTCGAATAGTAAACCATTTATAACCCCGACGAATTTCGAGGGAGAAATTCATTTTAAGGGGGGTAGAATGTAACACCCTGAGATTTTATGAAAAATATTAATTTTAATTTCATTAATGTCTTGTGTTGTATGCTACACCAATAGGAGTTTGCACAACACGCATCCCTGGCTTGCCTTGCATTACACGCAATCACGATCTTCCTTGATAGCGTGTGTAGTAAGCAATACCGAGTTTCACTAAACGAGATATTATTATAATATTATTATGAACTAGCCGTTATGAGTAGTAATAACCACTTTTTGAAATTTTGTAAATTTTATTTTTAAAAATGGACTTCATTTTTGGATTCGGAATATCGAAATTATCTTAGGGTGAAATTTTGGTACTTTTCGGATAACTTTCATATTCTGATGAATAGTGAAAATTACTAAATTTTAATTAAAAACAACTTTTTTAATAGAAATAATTAATAGAGATAAATTATTAATTTGAGTGGTTTTAAAGTATATTTATAATATATTTTTAAAATTTAATACAATGTTGTTCATTGGATGTAATTTCACATTTAAACCAGACATAAACAAGTGTCAATCTTTTGATAGTTATTATCTCTTAAAAACACGCTATTTGTTTTGACGATGGGAATTAATTTTTAAATTAGTTAATGTAATTGATATTTTTTGAATTTGGTAAAATAAACATCATTTTTGAATTCATAATATCAAATATAGCTTAGGCATAATTTTTGGTATTTTTCTGGAAACTTCATTTTTTGATAAATAGTGAAACCACTAAGTGGTAGTTAAAAAACTGAATTTTTTCCTAAAATTTAATTTTACCGCTTCTGTGAGTGGAATTTCAGAAATCTGAGAGACAAGGTTGATTTCAGTAAGTAAAATGTGGTTCAATGAGATGAAAATAATTTTTGGTGAATAGTAACCTTTTACTTTTTTTACCACGGTTAAAAGTAAATAGGGTAATTAAGGGTAAAAGTGTTATTATTATTACCCTAAGACATGTCCTAATTCTATTGGATAAGTGTAATTCGACCCAAAACAACCTTAGGAATACAATATCACCACTTAGGCCCACATGGATTAGATTAGGACATTTATTATTAATTTATTTAAAGAAGGGTTAAAATAGTTAAAATCAATGTTTAATAAGTAAATCATTTTTAATATAGGGTTATACATAAGATACATTCGACTATAAATATTCATTAGAAAGATAAAACGATTTCCTACATAATGATTGTTTATTTGTAATTTTTAGACATTAAATAATTTAATTTAGTTATGACACAATTATGATGTAGTAATTATCTTATTAATGAAATATTGACATAATTGATGTTATAAATACCCAAATAAATGTAATTTGAGAATTTTTATGAATTACAATAATTTTACATGTTAATATGACATGTTAGTGTTGATTTAATTAACTTTTTTTGAACTAATCATTCTGTTATGATTTTTACAAAAAATCAATTACCAAATAGTGTCAAAATTGACATAAAATAATTTTTAAAACAAATATTATATTATTAATTGTTATTATATTACTAAAAATCTAAGGTTCTACCAAATGACTTAGATAAGGTTATATATATTAATAATAAACAACTTGTGATTCGTTTGGCTTCTTATAGTAAGTTTATTAACCTTATAGTGTAAGAACACAAAAAGACATGGTAAAAGTAAAATTATCAAACTTAAAGTTAAATATAAATGATAAGGTTAAAATAGGAACCTAAACTTGTATAAATTCTATTGGATGAGAATATTTTGACCCATACCCACTATAGCTTATAAATAAATCAATTTGAATCTATTTAAAACCGAATTTGGATTTATAATTAAATAATATTTTTAGTTTGTCCAAAGGTGCCCCTCTCCTCCCTTATAAAAGGGCACCTCCTCCCTCTCTTCCACACACAACTTTGAGACTTCAAGCTCGGCAAACCCCTGAAATATTCTCTTCTCCACTTCCCTAGAAACATCCTAGAGGTCCTGGTATTCTTCAAAGACCAATTTTAGTGCCCTAAGAGAAGGTCTCAAAGAGGCGCTTCAAAGAAGAGGTAATTTCCGTTACCGATTCTTTCACCTTTATTTCTTCTTCCACTTCTTCTTCTTATGTTTTTTCATTATGTAGTAATAACATCAGTATCACTAATATACTGATATGTTATTATAAGTATGAAACAACCCTATTTAACCATCTATCCATCCTACAGAAAACGAAATCACCGCGTGTGCGTACGTACGAAATATCGTCTCCACGCCGTGGTGTAATCTATTTTCCACCACCACCTTACTTGGATGGGTATAATGGTGTAAATAATAACTATATATGATTATTTTAAAGTGATATTGATTCTGAAATAGTTTACATACACTCCAATACAGTACCACGATCATGAGAACGATATCATCGCTCGTGCGTACGTACGGACTACCGTCTCCACGACGCGATGAGATTCATTCTCCACGTTAACCATTCATGAATGATTATAAAGTATATATAATAAGTAATCATGAAATATATGACATAATAATGATACTGGATTTATGTGTATATATATGTATGTCATCTACTTAATTCCATTCAACTCAATAAGGAAACGAAAACAACGTTCATGCGTACGTACGGCCTACCGTCTCCATGAACGGTGTATTTCTTTCCATTTATTGATTTATTATATATATGTATATTCTGAATATATATAATATATAAATCATGTTTTATATTCTGGAATTAAGTAATCATGATCTAAGTAATCATATGAATAATTACAAGTCAAAACACGGACGACAAATGAAACGATTTTACCCAAAACGCTCTTTAACATGGAATTTACAAAAGAACGGGTAATATAAAGTCATAAGTGAACCATATATGATATCATAACAATTAATATGATTCTTTAATAAGTCAATAACATTATTTAAATCATTATACAGGAGGTTCAGATATGTATGAAGCATATCAGACCTAAGGTAAGGGATAATTTTGCAAATCTCATTTTTTTATCCGAGATTTATTATACGTAAGTATTTACTAGGGTTATTGTTATCATCCATGTTCATGTTTTCTAAAAGTGTTTTTATGTATGTTTAATGTCCTTTTTACCCATATTTACTTTTACTACATGGTATGTAAGTAATCTTTCTTTTGTTTACGTTACGAGGTACTTTTTGACTTTTCTGGTAAAAGTACGAGAAGAATGTTTTTTTAACTTATACGGCACGAATGGAATTTTACGGTTTTATAAAGACTTATTTTTATGAAGCCTCCCCCAAAATATTTCATGACTATTTTCAACAAAATCCTTTTATTTTAAAATGGCATGACATTTTGTAAAAAGAGAATGATTTTGAAGAAAAAAGGATATTTTCCTCAAGAATTCATTTCTAGTGTTTTATCAAAACCATTTTCCATATATGATGAAATTATTTCATATGTGTATGTTTCAAGTATAATGTCTATATGATTTACATGGTTTAACTTTTCTTATTATGAAATGATATCCATTTATTTTATATGGATTATATGATAATGGGATGATGTTTATGAAACCCTTTTTATTTATTGGGTTATTATGAATGATGTATGTTTATTTTGTGGCACAAGTAAGAATGATTTAATTATGAGATGGGTGGGACCTATATCTCCCTCCAATGCATTGGGTAAAGATTTTATATCTCATGATATAGACATGGCTGGAACAGTAAGTTAATCCGGTTCAGTGTTACAGGACTGAAATGAGGAGTGAACTCGATTCAGAATGGGACTTTGTCCACTAAGATGGTCTTGGAAGAAATGCCTTGGCTACTATGGAAATCATATCATGTGCTTAATGGTTTTCACAATTACATGTTTTATTCCCATGCTATTTTGTCTTGTTTTATGTTCCATTATGATCTATGCCTTATGTACTTCCATGTTTTATTTCGTTGCTCAAGATTTTTAATGTTCATGTTTTTTTTAAGTTCAAATGTATATGGTATGTTTTATTTTATCCATGATTACCCTTACTGAGCATTTGAGCGCACCCTTTTTATGTTTTCTTTTCCCCCAGGATTAAAAGAAATATTTTAGGTAAGGAAAAAAGGGAAGATCTTTATGGGAGATGTTGAAGATCTTTCACCGCGATTAGAAGATTACGTTCCAGGTTTCCAAAGACACTAAACTATTACAGTCCTTGTGTGTCTGTTTTTGTTATGTACTAAGTATTCCGCAAAAGTAATGTAATGTCCATGTACGTCAAGCTTCGGGTCTCTACAAAAAGATAGGATAATTATATCTAGAATACGGTCCAAACTAAGAGAAATGAAGGTGGTTTTCATACCTTGAACCTGATAAACTCCATGAATTTTGGTACTCCTTTGACCAATAACATACTACCACTTCAGCGAACCTCTACCAAGGAATATAGTAAAGGCAGGACCACATACAACTTTAGTCTTTCTCTGAAGGAGGTTTATCTCTTAACACTCAAAGAAAGATTCATGTGGTATGAGAAATAAATTTTAGAGCTGATAGGATTAAAAACTGAATTGCTCTGAGGTAGCATTCCGACTGAATAAGCTTCATAAGAAGAGTCGTAATGCACACATCCAAAAGGTGCACCTTAACATTAAGGGTTCAGCTCATTAACTAAAGAATTTATAGGAAATCTATCAAACTTAGTTCCTAGAAAATCCCTTTACCTTGACCTACTTATGGTTGGATATTAAGACTGTCCCCTTTAGGGAAAAACAGAATGGATTTAGGAAAACCATCATTAGCTTTCCCCAAATTCATATCAGTCACAAATAATAGTAAAACAAAAACATATGATCCTGCATACTATAACATATATCAATGTTCCATCCCAACAAAGCATTCATTAAGTACTTCTCCATAACATGGAGTCATTGGAATCTCATTTATAAGCTTCAGAGGAATGACATGAACTAGTACAACTAGAGCAGAAACCTTACCCAGAATGGGTGACTAAAACGTCACCACCACCAAATTTTGGGAGTCCAATGTTTTCAATATTAAATGGATTTGGTGACTCAGAATAACATATGAAATACTTTTCATCTAATTTTGATCCCACTATGGGAACTCTGATGTAACAATAATTAGTGAAAATTAGATGCTTCATGTGATCCTTGTAAGGGCTAGCCTTCGTATGGTACACCAGTTTCCCATCTCATTAAATCAAGTGATGGGAAGAACTATTTCAACAGTTCATATTTTGGTTCAGCTCAATTATACAAAATATAAATATCCTTAACCTCATGAATTTCAAATATCAAGAGAATGGCCAAGTTTCATATTTAATTTCTATATGAAAAGAGATGACCTACTCCATAAACCTATAGCTTCCCTAAGAATATTTTTTCTCTCTTTGTATAGAGAACCTCCACAACAAGATGTGAGAACCTCTAATCTCGGTGAAATATATAGGTGGGTTTTAGGATTTATCCACCATTCTAAAATGAATAGAATATTCCATACAACAGACTATGCTTAATTCCCAAATGATTCCACTAGCCTCCTGTAAAATATTATGAAATGAAGATGTGTAATTCGTCACCGTTAAGCTATCATATACACCATACCTAGCTCTAAAACCTGAACCATATCATGTTTATCCCCTAAGTGTCAAAATAACCCCCTAATCACCAGGATGAGAGGAGGGGACACAAGTAAAATAAATTTGAGGAGTGAAAGATCAATGTTTACTCATTCCAATACAATCAAGTTAGTGGATATTTTATACCCACTATGGACAATGATTTACTACACCTTTTATGGGCCAAGAAGCCTTACTATGTAGGTATTTATGACCACACAAATTATTTCCCCTTACATACGATGTTAGGGTACATTATTCAAGAATTTTTCATCTTTAAAGTGACCTTGTAAAAAATTGTGGACTCTGGACATGTAATGTTTGGAAATCCACCTACACAAGTTGCTCATGTTTCCACTACTTCCCCTGAGGAAAGAGATGTATAGAAAATAGTTATTAGAAGAATGTAATAGATGTTTGAAGGCTAGATGAATTTAAGTAAAATCAACTGAACTAATGGTATTATCTAAGAATAGTTGAAATGAATAACTATACCCCTGGTTGCTTTCTCTTCAACCCAGTTGATGCCATCAACAACACAAAACTCTAAAATCTAGCCTTTCAAAAAGTGAACTACATAGAAATTTATGAAAAAATGTAATAGGATGGGCCTATATTAAAGACAATGTTTTATTTGACACTCTCAAACTTTATTCATTCAAATTGGTAACAACAGACACTAACCTGCTAAATAGTACCACCAGAAACGATCACCCAGAAAAATCATCATTAGATGAGGAGTTAATCTTTGATTCAATTAAGGTAATTAATTTAATGGACCCATTTTATAGTGATGAATACAGACATGATCTGGAGTTCCATACATTTGATTAGGTAACTAGAGGAAGTGTCCATAGGAGCCGAGGATATTGGGAAAGTCACATTCACGATAGGAATCAAAATTATAGCCATGTCCCTACCCAGATAGTCAATGTTATAGAAACTCGTGAATTAAACTTCTAGAAAATTTAATAGGAATAAGAAAATTCCATAAATATTCCAAAATACTCCATGAGACAATCACTTTGGAATATCAATTAAAGGGAGTATTGGTTTCAGATCACCCTCATCGGGAAACCTAGCTTGATTGGTCTATCCCACCATGGATAGAAGTACATTAAAATCCAGTTTATAGTTATGATCCATCTATGCAGCACTCCATCCAATAGTTTAACCATGAATAAGAATCTAAATATTGGTAAGTGATGGTATTTATGATAGATTTATGATATCTTAAAACTGTTAGCCTTGGTCCAAGATAAGTAATCAATCCTACATGCCTTGAGATTATGAAATGCCTCATGGAAGCACTCTAGAGGATTTGGTAATCCCTAGGATTTTTAAGTTGAGGATTCTGATTCTAATTTATTTTAGATAGAAATTTCTCCTATATAATTTCATGTGGTTATCTAATTCACCGATCAAGATGAATAAACCATTACATAGGGACACATCAAAAACATATATTTATTCGACACGATAAGTAGTGTCAATGTATGAAAAGTTTTCATTAACAATTAATCTTGGGTTAATCTCATTATAGTATAGACACTTTACCAGGTGGGATACAAGAGGGAATCCCTGCACCTTCCACCCTAACACTGTAGGGCTATGAAAACATTGATACAAATTTGTTGGTCAAAGTCAAGAACATGGTACAATTTAGAGACCTCATAGATGACACATAATTTCTAGTTTTTCAAAAGGATACATCCTTCAATGTCTTTCTAGGAAGTCCATGGTTTCATCAACATGTGGAAATATAGTCATCCTACAATCAATAAGTAAAATACTGCAATAATGAAAAAATAGAGTTGTTTCACGATGATAAGACCCCATTTGAATCTGATAAGTCACATTATATTAATTCAAGATTCTATCAGAGGGAATGGAAACAACCATAGACTGATGGTGTTTCATAGGTCATTGTCTCAAATGGCTTGGAAAGGATCCATAACAACAACTTCAAATAGATCGATGAATAATAAGTCTTACCAATCAATCAAGTAAAACACATTTATTGCTCATCAGGATTTCAGTCATGATAATTGAGTCTAGGAGTGTTCATATGTTTTCTAACTCCCTAGAAAATGGTGAAATATTAGATGAAAATTCCCTAATTCTATCCCTAGAGTTCCAAGAAGTACCTTCATCACTATATGAGGTAGAATAGGTTGTCTCATCACCAAAAAGGGATAAATACACTCTTTATCCATCATCACGTCTAGAGTTTTATGCAAATCCAACAATGTCATATGGGTTAGAGCAAGCTGCTTCATATTTTAAATGTTATGATATTAGATCCTCTTATAAATCTGAATAGAGAACCCCATTAATTTCTCCACCTATTGAACAAGAGGAAGATAAAGAAGAGGAGGAATAATATGATTGTGAGCTTAGTTATGGCCCTCTAGTATTTGAATATATATTTTATACCACCATTAATGAACATAGAAAAATAATCATAGGCATAAAATAAGACACAAGACCCACTTAGATCAGTGCATCCATGTCTTCTGATGAAGGAGAGGTATATACCTTCTTCCTAAAGTAGAATTGTAATGTGTTCTCCTAGAACTACATATAATTGATGGTCCTAGACCCTGAGGTGGCCACACAACACTTGGGCATGGAAGAGGACCTCCATTTTTATAAGAAGGAATCCAAAAGGACACACACAACAAACACTAAAAAAATTAATGCTAAAATTTACATGGCCATCAGATACAACTTCATTCAATTGGTCCAATATCCAAAATGGCTATCCAGTATAGTCTCTTTCACGAAAAACAATTGAAAAATAAAGGACTTCATTGATTATAGAGGTCTCAAATTGAACTTCTCAAAGGATTATTTCCATGTCCAAAACATAGAGATACTTATTAATGAGATAGCTAAATACCAGACCCTCTCCTTTATTGATGGCTATTCAGAATACAATAAAATCCAAATGGCCTAGGAATATGAATTATCCATCACCTTTAGGAACCCCATAGAGTATTTTTTAATCAGGGAATTTCCTTGGGCTTGAGGAATTCATGTTCTATGTACCAATACTTCGTGCATTGAATCTTCAAACCCTAGTAGGGAAATTTTTTTGAATGATGCACTGATGATCTGGAGGTTAAATATCGATAGCGTTCTAACTACATGGAGAATCATGTAAACTTCGTCAACAAATTCTGATATTACAACCTAAAAATGAACCACTTGAAATGTTATTTTGGATTTAACTGAGGGAAATTCCTTAGAAAAATCATTAACCATCATGGATTCAAAGTTTAACCTAATAAGAAAATGGTCATTCTTAGCATGACACCTCCTAAAAACCAAAAATATTTGAGAGGAAATCAAGGAACCCAAGCCTACATCTGGTTATCTATAGAAAATTTTACAGGAAAACACTTACTCTTCACCAAGTTGATGAAAAATATGGTTACATATTAGTGGTACAATGATTTCTAGGAGTCATTCGATAGCCTTAATAAATTTCTTTTGAGATCTCATGTCATAATACTACATTCATAGGAATACCACTCATTTTTTATATGATATACTTAGATTGATCAACTAGTTCTTTCCTCATGCAAAAGAATGATGCTAGAAGATTAAAAAAACATTATTACATCATTTGAACCATGATCAATGATGAGAATCATTATTCAGATATCAAGAAGAGCTACCTGGCGCTAATCATTGTGGTCTAGAAACTGAGGTACTACCTGAAACATCATAATTTATGTTTGGTCTCTCATAGTAAACCACTCAAATACATTCTCAGTCAATTGGTATTGAATGGGTTGTTCTCTTGTTGGACATTCATACTATTTCAATTCGACATTTAGTTCATGCATTAGAAAGAGCTTAAGGGCCATATATAAGCTTATTTTCTAGAAGATTCCCCTTACATTAAATGACTTCATTGGATATTGAACTACCCAATGAAGATTTATTCTTTGTTCAATAGGGCCCCAAGTTATGGGAGATATATTTTGAGGATGCATCTAGAATCCCAACATGGAGGAGGGTGGATGACCCCAAGCTCAACAAAGTGGGGCTGAGTCATTCACATTTCTCCAAAAAATCACTCGTAACTTACTCCTTCCTGCTCTCAGAATGGTGAATGAATAGTGAAGTAGAATAATAGACTCTCATTATAGGGTTACGGTTGGAACTTCAAGTACAATTGAATCTCTTGAGGATAAAGGGAAATTCATAATTTCACATCAAGTAGGTCAATGGGGATTATTCCATTAAAAAGGAAGAGATAATCCCCCTAAAAAACCACATCTGGGGAATAATGGGGGAATTCCCTTTAGATACAATATTGACCCACATCCCATGGTAACAATATTATAAATATGGTGAACTAAAAAATATAGCAACAACTATTGAAGATCCATACCGTGATGAAAATAGTCAGTAGTATTGTGGACTTTTGGATGGTATCTCATATTGTTCAAGCTAACATGGAACTGGTTTATGTGATTAGTGTCATTATTAAACTGTAATGTCCTACCATAGGCTTGATTACACCCATTGTGTACTAATTTCAAAAGTTTTATCACCAAATTGAAAGAGTTGAGAAAGAAAAATCTGAAGATGAGAAATTAATTTTTTTGGTAAATAATGGCCCGAACTGTTTAATGGTCTTATATAAGAGGAGCCTTGATGGGTTCCTTCTCAAGTGCATTGATAGAGAAGAGACCATTTCTTATATGAAGTAAGTGAACACCAGAGCATGTGATGACACAATTAAGATTTCTTGTTGTCCCATCAAATCTGGAAGTGTGAGTACTACTTTCCCACTATGACACAGGATTACACAAAATTTACCAAATTGTTCTATTCATTCCAATTTCATGAAAAATTAATCTACCAACCCCTAGAGTTGTTGCACATAGGCAAATAGTGCTGGCCATTTTCCATGTGGGAAATGAAATTCTTGGGACCATGTCCTCCTACTACTACAAAGAATTTCGTGTACATTTTTACTATAACCGACTTCTTCTCAAAGTGGGTCGAATCTATAACCCTCAAAGAAATTGTGTAAAAAAATTATCAGCTTTTTAAAATCCAACATCGTCACTAAATTTGGTTCCCACAAAAAATAATGATGGATAATGGAAGAAATTTCCATTCTTCTAAATTAGATAAGATATATCAAAAGTATGAAATCAGGTCTAACTATTCATCCCACTACCATGTAGTAGACAACAAACAGATAGATGCCTTCATTAAGTCCATATCGTATATATTCCAAAATATGGTAGGTGAGGATAAAATGTATTTTATAGAAATGATATGGCATGGTTTGTGGGATTATAGAATGATGACCTGCCCATCCACACATGAGACCCCATACTTTATAGCATATAAGATAGAGGCGGCCCTGGGCATCGAAGTTCAATTGAAATCACTCAATATTGTCATTTGCGATCATTTATCCATAGATGAGAAATCCTAGAAACGCCTTGAGGAATTTGATTGAATGAACGAGAATATATTTCATACCATTCACTATTTGGAAGTCCACCAAAACAGGATTTCATGACTTTTTAACAAAAATATCACCTTTGATATTTCCTTAAGGGAGAGATGATTTTGGTATCAATGATACTTGAAAAGAAACCTCTAATGATTGAGCCAAAGTTAGATGGATCCAACACCATTAACAAGGTATACTTCAATGGAGATCATTCTTTGACATTAATGGAATAAAAGAACATCACAACCCCCACCAACATGAGGTTCTTTAAGAAATACCTCCGTAATAAAATATCCTTCGTCTCCACTCATGAAATTAAACTACATATCTAATCTTTATTACATGACTTTAAAAGGTGTGACACATCGTATGTGTTATAAGATGATAAACATCAGGACATGAATGTCTCATATGCATGATGTAAACTATGTAGTTGTTCTTTGTCACCTGACCCAAAAAAAAGAATGACATGACATAAAAATTGCAAGAAGATAAATTATGTGACACAAACATTCTACCACATGATATTGAAAAGAATGGGAATCATCATATCACTTGTGATTCAATGTACACAAGCTAGATATTTGGGGAAGAAAGATGAAATGACTATTCACCCATGTGAGAGTTAGATCCGAATAAGTAATCTCATCATCTAAGAACTACATGTGGCTTGATTCCTATTATCATAGGATACATAGTGTCATCTGGTTTTATACTAATGGGCCCTACCAAAGTGATACTTTATTACCTTATTAGGTGACCAACATCCTTACCATGAGATGTCAAATTGTATGACTAAATATCTATGCCAAATGACATTGAAGTTCATGGTTTTTAAAGAACTACGTGTTGCTTGATTCTCATTCCGATGGGATACATAGTGATGCCCATACCCTATTTCCTAGGACCAACCATAAAATATGGGAAATTCACCATCCCTTTAATAAAAAAAATCAATTTAAGGGAATCTAATGTGGGTTCCTTTATTTAAGAGTCCATTTTAAGTAAAATTCCATCTTTATGAACATGAGTCTAATCTATGTAGGAAAGAGGTTCAGAACTACATTTGGATTGATTCCTATAATCACAGGATATGTAGTGATGCCTAGATCTCAAATATCATGTCCATCCAAAATAAGAAATATTCAACGAGCAAAAACCTCCCTTTTATGTATGGATTATACCTACATAGATATTTCTTGTTCAGAACTACGTGTGTCCTTATTCCCATCCATACATGATACATAGTGATCCCCGGATCTCCAATCCTAGTCCATCCAAAACAAGAAATAATCAATGGAAAAATTCCACCTTTGTGTATGGATCAAACATGCAGAGAGATTTCCCATTCCGAACTACATGTAGCTTGATTCCTTTCCACACAGGATATGTAGTGACACCTAGATCTATAATCCTGGGTCCAACCTCAATAAGAAATAATCAACATGAAAATGCCCACTTTGTGTATGTATCAAACATTTATAGAGAGTTCCCATTCATAACTATGTGTGGATTGATTCCTTTCCAGACATGATACATTGTGATTCCCATATTGACAATCCTAGGTCCAGTTACAATAATAAATAATCAACAATAAAAATTCCCCCTTTGCATATGGATTAGACACGTGTAGAGAGTACCCATTCATAACTACATGTAGATTGATTCCTGTCCACACAAAACATATAGTGATGCCAAAATCTACAATCCTTGGTCTAGTTGTAACATATAATAATAAAAAAAATCCCCCTCTCTATGTACTGGTTATACATGTACGAGGAGCCAGTTCTAGAACTGTATGAGGCTTGATTCTCTCTCTAATGAGTTATATAGTGATTCTTGGATCTTATATCATAGTTCGAACACCAAAAAATCCAAATTCCCCTATTATTCATTTTCTTCACCTCTGTGTGGTGGAATAAAACTTTACCACCCTATAAATGAGTCATTTATGTAAGGAACATTACACTCCATGAGTAATTTTAGTATGAATGCTTTTCACACACTCATCCATATTCCCTCTATTTTTCATACTCTATGTCAAGGGAAATTTCAGATCACTATAATCATTCTATATCCATCCAAAATAGTGGGTCACTGTCCTGATAACACCTTTGTCTGGATATCACAATATTCCCTATTTGTCTCTGCATAAGTCGCCCATACAAAAGGCCAATGAACCAAATGAAAATTCAAACCTAGGAGAGTCCTATTCTAACTCCGTAATCCCCATTAGAATTTCCCCATATCATTTTTCCTAATCTGAGTATCCCTAGAATAATGGTTTCTATTTTTATTATGCCTCATGTTTGAGGCATTTCGCAACATTCTAGTTTGATGATATGTTTATTACTCATCATTTACATTACCTATGGTCCTAGCCCTATGACCTAAAACTGAAAGACCCCATGTTGTCTTCATCATAAGACATTAAACTGGATGGATGATGTCCAGGTCACATGACGCTAAACTATAAAATTCCCAATAACCATATATTTATTAATTATAATTATTAAATTATATTTATTTATGATAAAATATTAAAATATTGGTCTGGATTTAACATAAATATTCTTCCCTTTTAATGTGTATAGGTCAGACATGCAAAGGAAGATTTTACAGAAGAACTACATGTGGCCTAATTCTCATTTTTAAGGGATACATAGTGACACCCATATCCTATACCTTGGTATGAATAAAACAAACATTTACCAACACTATCCCATTCATGATATAGATCAATATATGAGGGTAAATTATGCGTCTCACCCCACTAGTGAGCCCGTATTCAAAGGAAAATGACCCTTCCCCACATAAGAGTTCAATCTACATGTGAGGAAACCTTCTCCACACAATAAATGGGATATTTATCATTTTAAAAATATATTTAGTGATTATTGTACCTTATATATTGGGATTATCCATAATGAAGAAGCATTCATCATTCCTACGTATGGGTCAGACCAGTATGAGGAAAACGTTTCTACCAATTCTTAGGAAATTTTCACAATAAATGATCTTTTAATATTTAGGTACTTTCATTTCACAAACCAAAATTTATGTATGGGGAAATATAAATATTTATAAACCTCCTTGGATATAAAAAATGGAGGGCCAGTCTCCTGAGGACACCTTTTTTTTAATTTTCATAATATTCCCTAGTTGGCTCTACATAGGCCACCTACAAAAAAGGTATGTCAACCAAAGGAAGATTATTCTTTAGGATACACCTCATAAATCTTCTTACGCCCAAAATATGTTTTCCTCATATCAATACTCAAAGTAAAAAACCCACATATCGAAGCTTAGTTTCTTTCCAATGCATTCCTGAAGAAGATGGAATAATCTTGAATAGATTACCATGAAAATGTAAAAAAAAATTATATCTTGGTTAATTCTTAGTGACCTTGAACTATAGCCCTTTAATTAGACATTAAAATATACATTCCATGTCCTTATCTAAGAATATTAAATGGTACAATTATCCAACCATTTTTTACACAATAAAAATTCATGCAAGAGTCATTTATAATTCATGTCTACCGCCGATACATATTCCCTCATCATTTTCAAACATCATTCCCTTAAAAAACCACCCTTTGCGGTCTTCAGAAATACAAATTTTCACAAACTACCATTCTATTGGAAATAGAGGGCCAGTGTCCCAAAGAAACCATTTTTAGACTACGCACAATATGCACAAGTTTTATTTTTATAACTCTCTAACACAAAAGACCTATAATCTAGAGGAAAATATTTCCTTATGAGATACCTCTTCTATCTCCATATGCCTTAATGAAATTGTGCGGGAAACTATTTTTTGTAGTTACCCTAGCATAATTTTCTTAAATCATGTCTTGTATTTAGAAATCAAATAAACATGGTAAAAAAATAACCATTAATGTATAAAAATATATTGGGGCATTCTCATCTAGTAAACACTATTGGGGTCATCACTGTACAATTCATTGTCAAAGATGATCAATTGAAAATACTGATCACATTATTCTGAAAAAAAGTAATTAAACTACATGAAAAATGAGATATAGTACTCACCAAGTTATTAACTGAAAAAATGGAACCCTAGATAAAATATTAGTCTCTACTATCTAGACCTATTCTCTGCAGCATTAAGGAAAAAAAATCAATCAATCGATAAAATTCACAAAACTTGTTTTCTTGAAAAACATAAAATGGTGGCCTATGATAATGTAAAATTATTCCCTCTAAGCATAGACTATATTGGATTTTAGATAAACTAGTGTGGTAAAGGAAAAGCCACAAATATTTGAGGGTTCTCCATGTAACCCAAATAGTAGAAAAAACTATTGTCATTAAATCCCATAGATAAAGAAAAAGTGTGATAATTTCACAATATTTCATCCAAATGATATGGATATTATTACCTTGGGTTATGATTGAATTTGATATCCAGTGGTGAAACCATTTAAGTTACATAGGTGACTATCTTTCAAAGAAAAATTTAATTTATGATTTATTGGAATTTCAAGAGAAAATGATGGATACGAATTATAGTTGAATATATTTTCATTGATCTTTTGAATGAGAAAAGTAGAGGATAATCCAAATAATAGAGTCTCTCCCAAAAATTACTAAAAAAGAATAAATAAATAATGGATATAGTGAAAATTGACCTACCTTACTCCATAGATCAGCTATATTCTGACGCGATCTTCCATAGACCCATTTTAGATTGGTTATTTCTCAGCTTCATATTCAAATAATAGAGGAATATTTCTAATAAAAGTCCTAATATTGTGATCCCTTGGTTTGGAGGCTTCAAGTCTTGCAGTTTTTATGAAATTTTTACATTTATCCTTGATATGTGAGGCTTATATTCTCAAAGCACCACATTTTATGAAACCATTAGATCATAATGTTATTATTATTTATAAACATTGTGATGTAATTTAATAGTAGTATCCTTTAGGGATTATCCATGATGAATGGAATAGTTAAACTAGGTAATATAATATTCCTATGTATCCAACTCTTCTCAAGAAATGAGAACTTGGTGGATAAGGACATCCATGTGCTGGTATTCAAACCCACTGACACCCAAGATAAGGATGAGTTGATTATGGCTTTCCTTCTTATCAAAAATCTATAGAAAAAAATTCTTTGTGATGATGGGGTAAATTGGGAGCGAGGCCCTTTTTCTCAAAGATCAATGTTTGATAACAACTCTAGGATATTGACCATATCCACGAGATATTATGTGTATATAATCTAGGTTTACAATTATGACAGATATTCACATTCAAAATAGAAACACCCATGTGGGAAAGTCCCCCATCTCTGATTCTTGTTTAAACTCAAGAAATAGTCTGATATGTTTAATCTCAATTGGGGGAATTCATTATATTATTCCACTCGTATCGGCCTAATTAGGGTGTCCAACAAGACTGGGGAAAATTATGGGGTCCTCACTACTCCCCACAAAAGTATAAATTGAGGATAAAGAACCCTCATAGTTATTATAATGATAGGATGACTGACTTCCACCTAAAAAAGTGGGTAAAGATGGTGTGATGCAAAAAATAAATAGGTGTGTCCAACAGTTTATACACCCGTCAAACATGCTTTTGAAAAACCCCATTGGGATAGTACTTCACCCAAATTTGGGAATACCCCAGTGATAATTTAATTAGATCTCTCATGGAAGGTAAATTGATTTTTTTCTATAATCCTCAGGCATATTCATCAACCATAATTATTGATGTTTGACTAGGTGTGATTACTTTTTAATATATGAAAGGGGAAAAGATACAACCTATTATAGATATCCAAATTCTCATTAAAACTATAAGGGAAGATAAGGTTTTCAAATGGTTATCCTATCCACACAAAAAGTTAGAATACCAAATCATAATGATATGATATGTGAACGTTATATTAGAGAACTTCTACCATTATCCACTACCTCTCTATAGGGTGTTGGAAAACAAATGAATGGAAATAGAGAAAAACCATTAAATAACTCAATCATTCCATCAATTACTAGGAATTTCAGGCTAATAAAAGAAATATTGATGAGTTTGGGGAGAATGGGGGTTGAAGTATTCTTGTAGTGTAATAATATTCATAGAAAAAATGTGTTCCACCACCCAATAACATAAGAACTGAAATGGATCACATAGGTGAGGTGGATATATACATTGTAGCATATGGAAAAAAAGACATAAATACGAGAAAAGGGTGAGTATATCTATATTGATGGGTTTTCCCTTATACAATTTGGTGACTATAATCAAGGTGAAACTCATAGATTAGTATAAAAAATCTAAGATAGAAAGAGACATCCACTAAAAAACATGGAAACAAAATCCTAAAAGTCCAAAGTCTACAGATATGTCTATCCAGATTATTTATCTCCACATAGTATGTTGTCTTGATTCAACAGTGGCCCAGTAGAAACCTAATACACCTCAAGACTATTGAGTTGTATGAGTACTAGGACATAGAACCTTCATATTTGGACCACTAACTTTTAGAAACAACCTTATCCAATTATTGAATTGAATAAGTGAACGGGTATAGAGGGACTAACCAAGAAATAGTTATTCCATGATCAATAGGCCCCTCTCTAATATATATACGTATTTGGTGTTAACCTAAGTGTTTTATGGGGTAGGAACTTTTCATACATATTGATGAAAATGTTGATTCCTCTAAATGTTTCGATTACCCAAAGATAAACCTGAATTCACCATGTGTTAAATGAATGGTGTTGGTGCTCGAACACGAATGACTGATTAATTTAGGAATGATATCAGAAGTTGAATATACCACAAATAGTGAAATATTGGCTTAGTAGTACAAGATTATGACCTCCAATCATTCAAAAAATTCCATACATTTTTTTCACACTCAAAATGCGCAATCCCATTCATTTGAGTTCCACCTAATGTTGGGGTCGCCTCATGTTACATTGAGAATGAAAGAATAATATTTAATGGTTTATTTAAAGTATATTTCATGGTTGTGTTGGTTTATTTGAGTCTATAGAGAATCATTAACAATAGAAAATTTCTCATAGCATGATCCAGAAATGATCTTCCCCTTGGAAAAGATGTCACTTGGGCTTGATCATGAGACACCTCGAACAAAGATAATGGCAGATTTTAGTCATTTGATGGTTGGAGGAATTGACTTGAAGTAGAAATTTGTAAATTGGTAGTATTTTTTACAATGGTTAATATATAATCTCTAGAGAGATGAGGTTCATTATAGAACTATCTTTATGGATGATGTTATGTCAAGAATAATCTTCAATGTTCTCTAAAATTGAAGTTCTTCTCTTATTCACAATCATTGATGTGGAAACCAGAGCCATTTTATCCCTGTGACAAGATCAAAAAAAGTATATTGGACTCATTGAAAAGGATTACATTGAAAATTTTGAGAAATATATGTTACTTCGCCCCCCAAGAATATTTATGTGAGGTGTTTCAACATGTGAGGTGCTCACTCCAGGAGACCTTCATCTAATGTGGTGCTTGACAATTGGTCCAAATAGTTCTTGATTCATGAATAAACCATGAGAAAAAATTTATGTTAATGTGGGTGAGAATAATTAACATTCGTTGATGATGGCATAGACTTCATCAAAAATTCATCAAAAAAGGATAAATGTTACACATAGGAATCATCAAGAATGAGAGTTCATGCAGATCTCAGTTCATAGAGAGGAATTAGTCAAAGAAAAATGAGTTTCCCCCTATATAGGTGTGGTCCCCTCTTTTGGTTCAACATGTGTATTATAAAATGGGTCAAAACTAGACTTGTTTCATTACTAGAACAACCTCCTCTTCATCTCAATCGAAGACCATTCCAATACGTGAATTTATTGGTTCTTGAGAACAATTCATCGAATAAAAAATGAATTCCCTGATTTTTTAAAGGGTAAAAATTAACTCAAATCCATGTTTTTTTAATAAATGTTTGAAGGAGGAAACTCCATGAAGGAAGTATTGATCCTATCTAGTAAAAACCATTACCCAGACTATTTCTCCTCATGGAATCCAACGAACAAAATTGTTCACTGTAGAGTAGGGTACCAGTGGTTCCCATGAACAAAACCAAATAATTTGTATGTCTAGATGGTGATATAAATCCTCCAAAAACAACCATCTAGGGAAAGAAAAAAAATAATTTTCTGGTGATTAGTGTCTTTTTTGTCACCATTGAATGAAATTGTTCATGGTCTATGGCATGGTTCACACAAATGAATCCTCACAGCCCACCATAGATGACCGACCATCCTAGTACATGGTTCCTCAATTCTTCTTTAAAAAACCCTTTAGGGGAACTAAAACACAACCACACAAGAGTCTAGGAATGGATGAAAATTAGGGATAAAGCTTTAAGAGCCATCAATATTTCCATGTAAACCCATCACATAAAATTAAGGAGGAAAATAAATTCATCCATCCATCTGTAAACCCAAGACCCCATTTATTGACACCATTCCATGAAGTATAAGAGGACGGACTCTTTGGAATCAATCACCCCATATAGTAAATAGAAATTAAAAGGGATTCCTTCCCCATATAACAAAATGATATTTTGGAGGAACTCGAGCCCACATAGCAAAATGTTTCTCAGTTAGAACATATACCCACATAGAAAAATGCTATTCAGGTGGAACCCAAGTCCTCATAGCACAATGTTACATAGGTGACACACTCAAATTCCTAGTAAAATTCTATGTGGAGGAACCCCATCATGCATATGAAAATTCCACACATTATGGGGCATCTTAGGTTCATTTTCTCTCCAACACCAATCACTTTCTTCCATCATACAATCAGGACCCACATTGGACCCTCCACGAACCATTCTAATGGAATTAGGACAAGGCCTCTTCTAAATCCACTTGATATGTATGATTAGATCATTAGAAACATTATTTTATCCTCTTCAGTCTATATACCCATGGTATGTGGAGTCCAATTGGTAAACTCCCTGAAGATGTGGACCCTCATAATTTCCTCATGTCTATATTCACATAGTAACTAGGGTCCCAACCATAGAGGTACTCATGTGGGCCTCACCATTCTAGGCAGGGAGGGAGAGGATCACACATGAATTTCCATTTGAGGGTTAATTTCATATACTTATATCTTCCCTAGAAACCAACTCATGGAATCCATACTATAGTAAGTCACAAGTATTTTTTGTAGGATGAAATACTTTTTCCCCTCTTCAATATCCCAGTTCATAGATGGATAGATCATCTGATGTGACTATCCTGATTATCAAAACAAAAGAGGCGATGGAAACACACAAATCTGTTTATACTTCCCTTTGGGATCCATCCTCTGTCCACCAGTGGATAAAGTGAATTGTGTGTTCATCATATCTACTAAATCCTCTTGTTTATGACATTGATCATGAATCATGTGGTCTTAAAGATTAGTAGTGATCATGAAGTCCACCCAATACCAAATGATCAGGGACACTTATTTGGTATAATCCCCAATCATATCCATTCATGTGGGCCTCCACTTAGTTACAAGCCCAAATCATATCAATTCAAGTGGGCCTCCTATTTGGTATAATACCCAATCATTTCCATTCAAGTGGGACCCCTATTCGGTGAAATCCCTAATCATATCCATTCAAATGGGCCTCTTATTTAGTGTAAGACCTAACCATACCCACTCAAATGGGCCTCCTTTTCAGTGTAAGCCCCAAAATCCACTCAAATGGGCCTACTATATGGTTTAAGACGTATAACCATTCTTATACCTTAAAAGGGACACATTCCCAATGAAGAACTACCCTATGGGTGTCCTCCATAGGTGTAAGTCCAAACCCTTCCAAACTATGTGTGATTTGATTCCCAACTAATTGTGATATGTTGGAAACATCCTTGAGGTCCATAGCCAACACCCAAATTCACCCTAATGTTCTCTAGCCCACATTCTCAAAAGGTTCATATCCAACTTAAATGACCACATTCCTTTTGGGTTCCTTTAATTTACATCATTATTAGATCACATTGCCAGTAAGATCATGCCCCCACCTGGGAGACCACATATATTCCAATTCTCTCAGGTCAGATTGGATTAAGTCCCATGAAATCCTTATCTAAGAATATTTCACCTAGATGTCCTTACTGCTTGACATTAAACTGCATGGTTTGGTTCTCATCACACAACCTTAAATGGTGATGTGTCTTGTTAATGGGTACCAAAGTACATGGGTTATTATTCCATTCACAAGGATACATAGGAATCCCATATTATGGGTTTGATCCCAACATAAAAAAACATCTTTCTCCCTAGAGGATAGTGGAATTCAGAGTACCTCACTCCAGGTCTTGAAACCATCATCATCAAAATGATAGACAAAAAATTCTACAATCTATTCATAAAAGGGATACCATTTATGGAAATCCTCAGATACATACATATATCCCCATAAATTGAGGACCTTAGATACATATATATTATTGAAAAATCATAAATTATAGTTATTATTTATTAATTCATGGTGATCCATGCCATACATGGGAATGCAGAAATGATTCATGAACATATCTTAAGTTTATAAGAGAGTCCTGAAATAGGAAATAGTTCCCCACAAAAGGGTTCGATGAGCCAAAAGTACCATCATATTGAAAAATGTGAGTTCTTAAGTATCATTTACTAAGTAAAAAAATGATAATTTTCCTTTGAACATTAGTTCTATGAGTAATAATAGATATGAAAATCATTTGCTGTTTCTAGTTTCACAAAGAAACCTTATTAGAAACCGACCTTCCTTAAGTGGGTGCAAGATAAAAATGGTGCACTTGAGATGATTGATTTTAGAATATTCAAAAAAACCCACCCCATAATCAATCATAATTTATGGTCATCATGATTCATTCATTGGGGAAAAAATGGTAAACCAAAAATGAAATCATTTAAATAGGGAATCTTCTTAATTGGCTAAAAATATAAATTTGCCATGTTTTCATCAGACCATTTTTTCCTATCATAAGGGTAAAAATCACGATTATATCATAGGAAAATATTCAATGATGGATTTTTATATATGTTATTTATGGTATTATTATTATTATTATATAATTATTTTATCTCACATACCTTCATGTTTTCCATTTTTTGGGAATACGATAACATTGTTCATGTGTACGAAGAAATGGCTTCTTATAAAGTGGTTTGATTTCTTTGTGCTTTACATTAAAGGTAATAAGAATGGGTTTAATGAACATATTTGACATAAATGAAATAAAAATAATTTTTTAATAATAACATATCATTAAAATTTCTCCTTTTCAATCTAACCAGAAAATGGAGAATACGTTCATGTGTACATATGACCTACCATCTCCACGAACAGTGTATTCCATTTTATATCAGTAAATTTAATTTATTACTATAAATTCATATATAGTTAATATATATGATATTTATATTAAAATTTTGTATATGATGATATCTTTATCAAATTATGAGGATAAAAAATAATAGTTCAAAACATATAGAAAATATAAATCCTTTATTACCGAAAAAAAACATTAATATGTAATTGTTAATAAATAGGTAATAGAAGGTTACAAGAAATTAATATATGTTATGATATATATATTTTTATATAATATATTTATAATAAACTTATATTCATTATACAGGATGTTTGAAAATGTACAATGAAAGTGAAGACTTAAGATAATGGATTTCTGTCTCACTTTTATTTTTATGTGACACACATAACATATTAACCAAATATTTGTTTTATGTGGTGTATATAGTTACCATGAATGTATTTTATGATTATTATAGTAAAAATTATTGGAATCTGAATATCTATCAATGAATCTCTCTTTATTTGTTTTTTTTGGTTCAAAATTAATTCAATTGGTATGGTATTTTTTTCTAAATTTGTCTTCTTTTTTATATATGACTATGTTATGCACCTATATTATTGTAAAAGGTGTATATAGAGACCATTTGACCAGTAATATTTTTAATTTCAATATCATAATTATATTTTAATTTTTATTTGATGATATTAATTCATTTGGATTACGTTCCAATGATACCAAAGTGGTAAAGATTTATGTTACAAGCTCATCATTTATCAAGATTGTTCATGATTATGTATCCGATGATAGAATCTTATGATCTATCTCTCAAGAAACTCATAGATTTTATTTTCCTTTGGTTATTTTATGAGAATAAATTTTTACCCTTTATTTTCCTTCCTTTATGTTCTCTAGAGTTTATAATGATTGTTTTTATAAAAAATTAGCATTTCTTTCGAAAACCCTTTTTCTTCCAAAAAATTATTTTCTAAAAATGATTCCCATTTTCTTTTATATTTCTATAAAATAATTTAGTACATGATTTTTTACCCAGGTATAAATTTTTAGAAAACATTAAAAGGAATTTTTATATTGTTTTCATAAAATAATTCCCTTTTGGAAATTACTTAAAATATTAATTGAATATTTGTGCTTGACATAAATGGAATTTACCAACATTAAGAAAATTATTTTATTTAAAGATTACTTTATAATTTTTCTAGATTATTTTAAAGGGAAGGTATTTTCAAAAAAAATTATGTTTTAAAACCATTTTTCAATATGTAAATGATATTTTCCTCAAGAAATGTTTTAAATGATTTTTAGATCCTCATTTATAATGTTTCAGGTTTATTTTAAAATAAGTGGATTTAAAAACGTTTTATTTTTAAAAAATTTATTTTCAATGAAATTATATCTTCCTCATGAAAAGTTCCATGAGATTTATCTTTGAAAATGATTTTCTATCTATGTTGAAATCCTCTAATGTAACTTATGCTTTAATAGAGAGGTGAACCAAGTATACAGTTGTTATTAATTCTATGAATTGTTTATGATGAAAATATGTTTATGAAAACCATTTCTATTCCAATGGTTATACCATGAAAAAATGGTTATAAAACCCATTTATTTTTGTCGAGTTAAGATTTAACGGGATGATGAAATGATTATGAATCATATCTTTTTTTCTTATGCTATGATATGATGAAATGTTTATGAAACCAAAATATTTTCCATGGGTTATATTATGATTATATGATTAAATTATTATGACACCCATTTCTTTTCCATGGGTTTTTATATGATAAACTTTTGATGAAACAAATTTATTTTTATAGGTTATGGTATGATAAATGTTCTTTGATCTCGTGACACATAAATATATGGCTTATGTGATGGGTGTGAACTATATCTTTATCTATTGGATTGGGTAATGATTAATGATATATGAGCTCAAAGAGTAATCATTATATTATACCAAACCAAAATAGGGTACATGGGAGGTCATACCAATCCAAATTATAGTACATGGGTGGTTATCCCAATTCTAACATGTTATGTGCGTCTTGGTGGGTATACTTGAAAAAAAGATTTTATATGATTATGAGTATGATGTGATTCTTCATCTTATGACAAATTTATGCCCTTGTGGATCATGTTATTTTATTCCTTTAGGATTCTTGTCTTATGAACTTTTATTCTTCATTACATGACTCAAGATTATGAATTTTCGTATGTATAGTTTCATTTTCAAATGTAATGTTCAAGTTCTCATACACTTATTCTCACATTATGTTTACTAATCTCCCCTATTAACCCTTATTAAGAATATTATCACACCCTTTATTATATTTTTTCCCTAGGTTATGAGGAAATTTATTATGTATGATAAGTCTAATATTGATGATTTTTATGAAGATCATAGTTGGAGTTTATTCAGTTTACCTATGAACTAGTTATTTGTGTTTCTATGCTTCTAAAGACAATAAACTATTACGATCCTTGTGTATGTGTTTGTTTAATGTAATGAATATTCATCAAAAAATGGTGTAACATCTAGGTTTTATTAGTCTGGGTTTCTATAGATTATTTCATATGATAGGTTTAGATATCCTTTGGATAGGTTTAGTTAACAATTGGAAACTAAAATGTGAAAATCATATTGAGATCCCCAAGGAAATTTATAAGGATAAGAATAAAGATAATTCAAAGAATAAGAAACTGTTCTAGGATTTTTGTAAAGGATATAGTGAGTAATTTATAAGAAATTATGATCAAATATGGATACTACTAGAGGATACTCACATACCAGAGAGTTACTTTGAGGTAATAAATCTGAAAATGTCTCACTGATCTAGAATAGATTATCACATAGTACATTAAAATGGACCTGGATGCACACTTGGTTTGACACTCCTAGGGGATATTCTTTGTAAATTAAAAAACTCTTTATGAACCATTATGAAGGGTTTGAATAATGACTATGAATGACCTAGGATAAACCTAATGTTTCATTGATTAAAAAGAAGGTGTTACAATTTAGACATCCTATATGTGATTTTTCATGATTATGGGGCCCCCACTATGATTATTGTTTCTTACACTATGCTTTTTTGTTTTAATCAATGGATAGAACATGAAGTAACAATGTTAATACTGAGTTCCACAAAAAAGTTAATGATTTTCCTCATCAGTAGAAAAACATTATGTGACCTGGAATAAAAAATATTGTTTCTATAACCAAGAAAATTTCTCAATCCATGAATCATGATTGACTTACAAAAAAGAAAAGGATACAACAACATTCATTTTATTTCATAATGAAGAGACATGCAATTTCTTTCAACGTGACCTCTAATACCCTAGTTTCAGAATTATGTATAAGTTGTAATAAAAAGATATTTCTCATTCTCTAGTGTCTTGAACATGAAGAATTCATTTCAGTTATGTTCCAGTTTTATGGTGAAGTAGATAAATGGTTTAATATTATCAAGAATAAAAGGAAACAATATGAAATTGACACCAAGGATTGGGAAAATTTCATTAACTTAGTTTTCAATAAGTGTATTACTCATATTCTATATATAAAGATGTAGAAGGAGTTCCTTGAGCTAAAGAAAAATGATGATAAATCTTTTGGTACCTATGTGGAAAATTTTACAGTAATTGTAAATTATGCTTTTGATATTATCATTTTAATTAAAATTAAGGTTGATTGATTCTTAAATATATTAAAACCAAGCCTCTCAAGGGTGTTATCCGTAAGTGACTTTAGTAGATATAGAGATATTTTTCAATTTTCTATCATGGTGAAAATGGATTTTGGAGTTATGTATCATTTTCATAGTTTTGATAAGAAAAGAACAAATGAATCTAAATAAATCTATCATAACCATGGATAGAAAAAGGAAATATTTCTTATATGGTCAATGTGTGGGAAGAAGAATGAAGTAAATTGTCATAAAGGGATTGTTAAATGTTTTTATTGTGTAAAGGAAGTTCATCAAGTGGGAGAATGCTGAAGTGGTGGGAAGAAGTTATCTAATGATATGAATAGTAAGAAAGATCTAATTAATTGACCACCAAAACTCCAGTGTTTGAAATTAAAGGATTTTGTGAATTATGCTAACAAGTACCCAAATATGATGGTTAATGGCAGTGATCAACTCAATTACCCTTATAAAAAAATTTAAAAGTGTAAATATCATGTGATAAATAATTATAATGATATGTGTGATAAAAACCTTTTGAAATGTACACTAACAATCCATTCTATAATTCAAAATGTTTTATTTGACTATGGATATATACATTAGTTTGTATATGAATGATTTTCCATGCATAAAAAGATGCCACTGAAAGTAATAAATGTAGAATTAGTAGTGGAAACCCCTAAAGGTATAATGATCACATATCAAATATATGATTAATCTCTAGTTAATGTTTATGAGACTTTTATTAATGAAAATATTTTTAGTCTACCTTCAGTTTAATTTTATTGTATCATAGGAATGAATTAGTTTTTTCTTCATAAATCCCAAATCAATTGTCAAATAAGGGAATTCATTTTAAATATTCCCAACCAGCCTATGATAAATTATCAATTTGATGATAATTAAGAATTTCCAATAGAGATCTCAATATTTTGGGGGTCTTAATTCCCATTAAAAAGTGATGTTTATCTCAAATGGTTTGGGAGAAACATGATATTGATGATATACTATTTGAGATGGAATTTTTTAATTTATTTATATTAGTGTTTCCTTGAGTTACAACAAAATGAGTTGTTCATTTCTTAATAGAGATCATACAAAGTTCCATAAAATTATAAAAGACTCCATATATAATTTTCCTTATTGAGTTTTAGGAATTGATGAAAAAGAACCATGAAAATCTTGACAAGATATTCATTCAAATAAGTGTGTCACCTTGGGGGAATTTATTCTTTTTGCTAAAAAGAGAGATGGATCAATGTGACTATGGATTTATTATTTGAATCTAAACAATAAAAAAATTAAGGAAAAGTATCATATTCCCAATATTAATGAATTATTTGATCAACTACATGGAGCTCATTACTTTCTCATGATTAACCTTTATTATGGATATCATTAGTTGAGGGTCAAGATGGAGGATATAAGTAATTCATCATTTTGTACATCATATGGACTCTATGAACATATATTGATTACATTAAATCTTACCAATCCACCCTCACTATATTCATGGATCTAATGAATAGATTATATAGATATTGCATTGATAAGTTTCTGGTAGTATTTATAGATGATATTATTATCTTTACAAAGAATAAGTAAGACCATGAAGTGTCATTTAGAATTTGACTAAATACCCTAAGGAAGGGAAAACTATATGAAAAATTTACAACGTGTGAATTCTGGATGAAAAATAACTCATTTTTGGTTCATATAATATCTGTAGATTGTATATTGGTAAGTCCCTTAAAGGAAGAGGGTATTAAATATTGTCCCAAACTAACCAGAGTGACTGAGTTATATAGTTTTATTGGTTTAGAAAGATATTAACAATGGATTGTGGAGAATTTATCATAAATATCTTATCTACTGAACATGTTAACCCATAATGGAGCCATGTTTCTCTAGATTGATGAATTTAAGGAAATTGTCATGGAAATATAGAGAATTCTAGTTAGTGCACCTATGCTTAGATTACTATATAGTGGAGATGGTTTTTTAATCTATAGGGATGAATCAAATAAGGGATTAAGATGTTTTATTATAAAAATTAAATGGTTATAGCTTATGCGACATGAAAATTGAATATTTAGGATTAAAATTACCTAACTCATGATTTGGATTTAGTTGCAAATTTTTTTTCATAAAAGATATAGGGGAATTATATTTATGGAAAAAGTGGGATATATATACTGAACATAAATATATAAAGTATATATTCTCAAATAAGAAGTTTAATTTTTACCAATGAAAATGGTTAGAGTTGAATAATGATTATAAATACATCATACATCACTACCTAAGGAATAAAAATAAGGTGGGTGATGATTTAAGTAAAAAGGATCATACTAGATTATCTATGATCAGTATTATAAAAGATCTCATATTTCTAAATAAAAAAATGAAATATTTATGAATCCTAAAGGAAGGGGAAAATCTAATTTTTCTCAATTTAATGTTCATCCATCCATCCTAGTGAAGATTAAAGAGGCATGGAAGGAAGATATAGATCCATAAAGGAATATTAGAAATGTCCCCGATTTTAACCCTGATCATGCTTGAAAGATAAGTTATATGTTAATGTTTTTGTGTTTCGTACATTTTATATTTAAAGGAGTTGTTAGAGGCAGCTCATAATTCTTTATTCTCTACACATATAGAACTTATGAATATATATATAGATTTAGAAGAGTATTTATGGTGGCATGACATGAAGAGAGATATTTAAGTTTTTGTATCTCAGTTCTTGGTATTATAGAATTTTATAACTGAGAGAAAAATTTATATGGGGAAGTTAAATCCATTTCCCATACCAAAATGGGAATGAGAACACATCACCATGGGTTTGTTCCTCAGACTCCCCAAAAAGTCCAAATGGAAGAATGTTATATTTGTTTTAGTCAACCACCTTAAAAATTCATTACACTAAAACACTATCATAGAATACTTATCTATGGATCAGTTTGAAAGTATATATTTTAAAGAAATGTTAAGGTTTCATGGAGTACCATATTCCATTTTTTTTCTTATTTGGATCCTATGTTTACCTCAAACTTCTGATTACATCTTCGGAAAGATCTTAATATGGAGTTGAGTTTCATCACAATGTATCATCCTAGAATATATGTTTATTCTTAAGGAACAATTAAAACTCTATTGGTCATGTTGAGATATTTTCCTTTGGATTTATAAGGTGGTTATGAACAAGAAATTCTTCTAGTTGAGTTTTCTTACAACAATATCTTACCCTCAATCATTTAGATGGATCCTTTTGAGGCCCTCTATGGAAAGGAATGTAGACCTCCAATGTGAATGAATGAGTAAAGATAAAGAAAAATATTGAGAACTTAGATAGATGAAGAAATGGAATTATAGAAAAATACATTCAGCAACACATCATGGAAGCTCATAGTTAGAAGAAACAATACACTGATAATTTCTTGTTTAATATAGAATTCAAATTTGGCGATAAGGCGTTCTTTGAATTTCTCCACAAAATAAGGTTATGAGACTCGGGAAGAAAGGGAAAATATGAAACAAAAATATAAGTTCCTTTTAAAATATTGACTATATAGGGATGGTACCCTATCAGTTGTTGCATCTACAAAATCTCTCTCATGTCCACGATGTAGACAATGTATCACTCCAAGGGAGGTACATACATAACCCTTCACTTGTACTGAACTCAGAGGTCATACTAGAAGAGAAAGATATTTATTATAATGAAAAAATAATGAATATTTTTGGATAATATAGATAATATTATACCAAAAAAGACCTCTAATTAGGTCAAGGATTTATGGATAAACCACTAGTATGAGAAAGATTCATTGGAACTTGAGGATATGATGAGGCAAAAGTATCCTCATTTGTTTGTATGAAAGTGATGAATTTTGAGTGAAAAATTCATTTTCAGGGAGGTATAATGTAACGCCCTATGTTCATATGATTTATTTTTTCCTAATAAATAAAATATTTTTTTGGTATCTTTGGTTACACACAACACATAGTTATGTTTTCCCTCCATGAAACACTAGGTTAGATTTCATTACAAATAACATTGTGTTTTCAAGAAACCATGCTATATTTTAATATAGTTTTTTAAAATAAACTTTCATAAAATAGAAATTAAACATAGTGAAATGAGTAGTAATAATTAATTTTTAAATAATAATTATAATTTATTTATATAAATGATACATTTTTATAAAAAAGTACTTATATTTTGTTAAAGTGATTATTTGTTTTGAAAATACTATTTTCTAAATAATGATTTTTATTTACTTTAGTGAACATTAATAAAAATAATTTTCACACTTTTATAAAGTTAATTTGATATTATTAACTTAATTTTTTTAAATAATAATTTTTAAATTTTTTAGGGCTACTGTTTTTGATTTTTCAAAAAAGCTTAATATTTTGATGAATAGTGAAAATACCTAATTTTAACTGAAAACATCTATTTAATTTAATTAATTTGGAAAGGAAAAGTATATTCTAAATTTATTTTGAATTAAAATTATTTCAATTACACATCCATTAATAATAATTGGGTAATTTAAATCAATTTCATATTGACTTTTGATTAATAAATATTATAAACAATGGAACATTTCCTCTAAAAAACCGTGTTCTCATCCACTTTGAGGGATTACATTTAAATTAAATCCTTCCAATTATGTGAATGGAATTTGGAAAAAGGGATTAAATATTTGGAATCATAAAAATTTATATTATATTATAATTTAAACGTAATTTTTAACCAAAATGATTAGTGAAAACTATAAAAATTATTTACCGCAGTTAAGGTAAAAAAGAGTTTATCGGGGGGGGGGGGGGGGGTTAAACTAAAAAGATAAGGGTTAAAAACAAAAAAATATTTTTCCAAAACCCATTTTATAGAAATATTTATACCTTATACCTTCTAGTATATAGAACGTTCCATTATTTGATCATTGCGACATGAAAAAATGTGGGTGGAATTGTTTCTTTCAAAAAAATTACAAGTGTGCCACTCACCTCACTTATAAAAGGACACCATGTATCCTCTCTATTTCACAACATAATAAACTCTTGGTTCTGTATATACCTACCAAAATAACTTCCCAAATTCCTTCAAATCATTCTAGAATCATTTGTTTCGGAAAACATCCATCCTATAAAGGCATTTTGTGAAAACCTAGGGAGGATACCTGAAGACGAGGTAACGTTCATAAACAAGAATTTTTCTTTTATTTATTTATCCACCACCATATATTATTATAACAATTTTTTGAAATAATAAACCCATTATTTACTATATAATGATATGTTTTTTGGGTAGTGACCTACAACTATATCCACTTCAATTAAAAGGGTTACGAAATCAACATTTGTGTGTACGTCGAACTATAGCGTCGTGAACTAATGTCATTCATTCTTAAATTACCACGTACAAAATTTGCGAATAATAAAGGAATTATTTTCAATATATGAAATTAATATTATTAATATTATTTAATTTTTATATAACACACTACTCCATTACTCTCAATTTTTAGAAATATGATAACGTCGCTTGTGTGTACAACAAACTACCACCTCACGAAGTGATGTCCTTCATTCACGCTTTACATGGAAGGTAATAAGGATGGTTTTAATTCAAATATGTGATATATATTAAATAAAAATTATTTTAAAATGATAATATATCATTTACATTTCTTTCAATTATTCTAATAAGAAAATGGAAACATTGTTCATGTGTACGTACGCAGTACCGTCTTTGTGAAAGATGTATTTCATTTTATATCATGAAATTTTATAGATTAATATAAATACATATATACTGAATATATATTATATTTAAATCATGGTTAAAAGATTTTATATTATGAAATTATGATCAAATTAACAGGATAAAAACTAAAAACTAAAAATATATATGGAAAACAGAGCAGTTATTATCCAAAACGTAAATTTAGCATGGAATTGTGAATAAATGGGTAATAAAAGGTCATAAAAAATAACATATGGTATGATATATATATATATATATATTATAAAATATATGTATAATAAAATATATATATTATACAGAAGGATTAAACATGTATAGTAGATGTTAAGACATAAGGTACGAGATTTCGGTCTCACTTTTATTTTTTTTTGAGATACACACCATATTCACCATGTGTTTCTTTTATTTTGTGTCTATAAATACCATGAATTTATGTTATTATGAATTTAATTAAAATTATCTATATTTATGTATCCATTTTAGGATCCCTTTTTCATGGGGTTTATAGTTCAAAAGATACCAATTCAGTAAGGGATTATTATCTCAATTTTTTTTCTTTGAGATATATGATTATGTTATGCACCCATATTCTTGTACAAGGTGTATATAAATACAATTAGACATTTAATATGATGGATTTATTTAACCTAATAACATATTAAGATTCATTTAATTATATTAATTCATGGGGGTTTTTTTTCAATGGTACTAAATTAGAATAATGTTTATGTTACAATCTCGTCATTTATCAGGATTATTTATGATTATGTTTCTGATGATAGCATATTATGATCCATATATCAAGAAACTGATAAATTTTATTCTAATATATTTATGTCATAGGAATATATTTTTTCCCTTCATTTTCATCTCTTTATATACTCAAGTATTCAAATATAATGTTTTTAAGAAAAATAATTTTTCAGTCAAAAACCCTTTTTCTTCAAAAAACATGTTTTCTAAAGATATTTGTAACATTTCATAAAAATTGATTTATTTAAAGAAATTTCAAAAGTGTTAAATTTTATAAATTCATTTTAATAGAATCTTCATGTCCTTTTCAAAAAAACACACTTGTTTGTGTTTTACCGAAAATGTGAAAGGATTCTTCTTGTACGACATGAGAAGAATTTCTCGCTACCATGACAATTATTTTCATTTAAGATTCCTTCATATTTTTTCAATTTTACTTTTTAATGTAAAGTATTTTAAAAAACTTTTAGGTTTCAAAATCTATGTTGAATGTTTTTAGGTTATTTTCCTTGAGAAATATTTTCAATTATTTTTAAAGCTTCATTTATTTGTTTTGATGTTTATTTTTAAATAAATGGTTTTCTAATATGTTTTATACTTTAAAAAGTTATTTTCAAAAAAATATCTTCCCAGAGAAATTTTCCATCTATGATAAAATCTGTTGTTGTAACTTATGCTTTACTAAATATATCAACCAAAAAAACCACTCTTATTATTTCTATTAATGGTTTATAGTGAAAAAATGTTTATAAAACTGATTCCTCTTCCATGGGTTATACCATGAAACAATTCTTATGAAACCAATTCATTTTTTCATAGGTTATGCTTTGATTAAATTATGAAATGATTATGAAACCTGTCTTATTTCCGTAGGTTATGATATAATTAAATTTTTATATAAACCATATTATTTTAATAGGATATGTTTTGATAAAATAATGAATTGATTATCAAACACGTTGGTTTTCTAGAGGTTACACAATGATTAAATGTATTATAAAACCCATTTCATTTCGTGGATTCTAATATGATGAATGTTTAATGATCCTGTGGAACATAAATTTATAGATCATATAATGGGCTGGACTTATATCTCTATCCAATCTATTTGGTAATGATTAATGGTATATTAACTCAAAGGGTACACAAGTGGTTATCATAGGACTGAAAGAGGGTGTACGGTAGGTTATCCTATTTCTTAAGAAGGTATATGGATGGTTTTTACAAGATTAATATGTTATTAATATCTTGGTGGGTAACCTTGACATAATATTTTCTATTATTATGCGTATGCCAAAAATTTATATCTTATTCCAATGTTATGTCATCATGGATCATATTCTTTTATTCCCTTATTATTCTTGTATAATAAACATCAAGTATTTATTACATGAACCATGATTATGATCTTTGATGTGCAGTGGGTGGTTTATAGATTTTATGTACATGTTCTTATACAATTATTTTAATGTAATTATTATGTATCTCCCTTATTTAAAGTTACTGAGCATCTGAAATAATTATTTATTATGTTTTCTTTCCCCAGGTTATAAATAAAATTATTGCACATGATAATTCTAAGAAGAGTGTCAGTTAAGAAGATCATTGTGGGATATTATGTAGTTTACCTATGGAATTGTTGTTTATGTTTCCATGATTCCAATGACACAAAAATATTACATTACTTAGGTGCATGTTTGGGTAATATAATGAATATTCATATAAATTGATGTAATATATATATATATATATATGATAAGCCTAGGTCACTATAGGTTATGTCCCTTTTTATCTTTAATTTGAACAGATTTTTTAGGGTGAGTTCTATTGGTCCATCCTTATGAGGGTATAATGAGGTATCACATCAAGAGTGTAAATGTGACCCCTTTTAGGGGATTAGTCATAGATAGGTTTAGGAATCCCTATTTCTGACTGAGGATACAATCCTTTATAATCCATTTCTTCACTGGGTAGGGCCCTAAATCACATGAATAACATACCCAGGCCTTCGATACCCTTTATAGAATCTTATTCTATAGAAGGATAGGTATACACCATATGAACTATGTTATAACCCCTATCTGTTTATCGATATCTTCAAAATTCCATTGCATACTTATTCATGGCATGGGATGACGAGCATGAAATATTGGGTAAGAAACATTAGTGTCAGCAGACCCGAGGAGAAAGTTCTCCTTGATGAGGGTTACATTGATGCATCGAGTAAGTCCTAGGGTGGAATATGGTTGTGGTTTTACCTTGAAACATAGTGTCTATATTGATTATATATGGATTGTTATCATTATTCTTAAAATTTTAATAGACATTACTTTTTGAAGATTATATAAATACTCTCATAATGCTTTATGTTTGGTGATTTTAGGGTGTCTTACTTAGTATTATTATACTAAACCCTACATGGGCCATTCCCACACATGTCATGTATTATGAAAATTTCATTCCTTTTGATGAATTCTATGGTGGAATTGGAGTAGTAAAGATCACAATTGAGCTAGATATATATTTTTTATAACTGGTGTCTCATTTGATAGTAGTCCCCCCCTTCATAGAAGGATGGACTCATTTTAGAGCTTTGGTGGGCTTGTGTTTTTTCCTTTATGATTTCCAATATTGTTGTTATACTCTTATGTGAAATACAGAAGTATTCACGCATTGTCATATCAGTTGTATTTACCATTGTATCATTATGTTGGTATTTGGAGGTGTTTGTATATGTACACGTACCTTAGGATATGGCCTCCCATATGTGTGATATGGCTATTTTATATTATCCCATAGTATATTAGAGGTTCAATAGTGGTTTCATACTCATCTTATCGTCGACCAGGTAGGCCCCAATTGGTTGGATCATGAAAATTGGCGTGAATAATTTCCTCCTCTACAACCCAACTATAGGAATACCAATTCATCAATAATCAATGGTATGAGATATCTAAAGTAGAATCTCATGTATTTTTCATCCATATACGGCCCTATAAAGGGAAAAATGATGTACTAAGAGGTTGAAATTCTTATGTGCTTCATAAAAATAATATAAGGTCCAAAATATTTATTGTAAAATAATATACCATAGATGTATATCACTAACTAGGAAGATCTTCGATGGTAGTTCCTTTTCCAATTCAGTTGAACGCTGTGAAAGATAACTTTCATCATTCTATTTAATTCCAAATAATAAGAAAATGATAACGTTTTATAATTCATAATGAGATATAATGGTATGACCAATCCCATGAATATGTATCTTATACAAGATAAACTATCATGGATATACATAAAAATATCTAATATGTGTTACAAAAAGTTCTTAATTCATAGAAATACTATTGTGGATTTATAGATTTTGTAACAATAAGGTAGTTTTTGAAATATTCTATTCACTGTAAGAAATCCAAATCATGGATGATGGTGCTAGCATAGAGGGAAAATTTGTTAAATAAAAAATTGAAACCATCAAGATTAAATCAGTATTAATACAATCTCCACCCCCAGGTTCACTCACTCTCATGTGATTCCTTCCCTTAAATAATAAAAATGATAATAGAGCCCTCCCCAGGATTAAAATATGTAGAAAACTATCTATAATTTTAATAATTGGAATAAAAAAGTCTATTTCAACTGAAAGGATAAGGTTATAGGATTTTTATAGATCCCTCAATAGGATGAAAAGATGTAGAAAACTATCCAAAATTTTAATAATTAGAAGAAAACAGTCCATTTCAACTAAAAGGATAAGGTTATAGGATTTTTTATCCCTTACCTAGATATTAATTTGGGTATGTTTTTAGAGATCATTATATTTAATGAATTTCATTTGAATGATTTCCCCTATTACTTTCCATTCTATTTGATATTGGGGAACTGTATCCTAGAATGATTATTATTAATTAGAATTATAAAATATATTATTGAAATTGGGAACATAAAATTTCTCAAACCATTGGTGTATGTGTCATGTTTCTCTTCTACTCATCCAGAAGAAGTAGGAGAGTAACAAGAAGTTCCAAATACGAATGTACTTAAAAATGAAGACTTTGTAACTAGAAAATAAGTCTACTTGAATTATGAAATTATTTGAGAATGATTGAATCAACTAATAGTTATCTCAATTACCTCTATAAAATCTCAAGAGGTATCTTCATCATCACAGTTATCTAAGATTCAATGTAAACAAATTTTGTAGAAGAAGGAGAAAGATGAAGATACCCCAAGGGTTCCCAAAACAGTCCGGATTCTACTAAATTCATCCCATAAAATAGTGTCTGTAGATCACAAAAAATTTTAATTTTCTTTGGATATGGTTTCAAAATATAACTCATTGAATTTTAAACACATGTAAGATCCCTTATCTAATGAAGATTACTCATGTAAACTTATGTTTCAAAACAACTATCAAGGAGGTGATCATAAGGGCTTAGGAATATACAGATGTGGAAGACCCTGATAGATAGCTATTTATAAAAGATATATATGAATCCAATTAATTAACATAGGAATTTAAATAGGACAGTAGTGACTTTAGTTTTATCCTAATTCATTTAGGGGCCATTTATATCCAATTATATTTGTAGAATAACTGGCAAACAAATATACAGCTGATCAGCAACAAGATGTTGGGAGTTTATTTCAATGAAAAATATGAATACAAAGACTTCCACAAGTCTATTCAAGAGAATAAGTTGGTAATATAGTCATATTTCCCCCCCATGAATCATGGAGGGGAGTAACTAAAACAATAAAAGTATTATTCATTGGATCAGAAGTATGACATTTTAAAGAGTTTCACTATCATCCTAAAAATGATCTCAGTACTAAATGTTGTACACATTTCCCAATGACTCTAGGGGGGCCTTACAGAATTATTTCATTAAAAATTTAACGAATAAATAACTAAATTAATGATATAATTCAAATATATGGGTCCCACTAAGTGTTATAAGTTCATTTCATTTTTTGTGGAAGACTAAGAAATAACTATACAGGAGCACATCAAGCATTTTTATATCTATAGAAAGATCAACTATTTCAATGTTTATAATACTCTAGTCTATAATGGTTATGAAATCATCCTTATCCCAATATATAACCTTCAACCTCTAGGCTAAATTGAAGTTGGCTTGTCTTTTTTCTAACCTAACTATTCAAGTGTATGAAAGGAGTGACCAGAAGATTATCATGGGGACTGTGTTGAAATTCCTATTTGGAAACCTCATTTAAAACTATGAATTCATAGTGATTAACTAATACACGGATTTTTATATCATTCTAGGAAGTCCCTAGATCCATATTCACATAGTATTTCCTTCATCATATATACAACAAATGAAATATACATTTATTGTAAATTTAGGGTATGATATGGTGATATGTTCTTCATTGGGTATTATGAATTTCAATAGATTGGTTCATATTACCAAAAGGGTGGGGAAATAACAATTGGTAAATAAAAAAACATATATTACTATCTTAGATAGACTAAAAATTCCCCAGAACAATACATAAAGTGAAATTGAAAATGATTTCTTGTTTACTGTAAACTAAATCAAGGTGATAATGTTAGATCTAATAAATCACTGGGTTGTATTAACCAATGATGTAAAAACTCAAATTAATTTACAAGAATATATTTTTCTAAGAGAATATATTTATTATGTATCCACTATAATTAGTGGATAATACCTCTTTGAATTTTATTCATATCTACATTTCCCCCTAAGTGGATTTACTAAAATATTGGTATGGCTGATATTTGGTTGACACAACAAAGGCTCTTTGATTTGCTGAAAAAAATCCTAAAAAAGGATAAGGTGTTTTGAAATGTTATAATCTATTATTACATTATACCTACACTAGATGAACCTATAAATTTTAAAGAGAAATTAGATCATGATAAAAGTAGTTTTGTACCTGTATCATCTCATATATATTAATGTTCTAGATTATTATCTTCTCCAAACAATGATTAATAAGAAGATGAATAAATCAAGTACTCTATAACAACATTTTAGGAAGGTTTCTCATCTTCCATTGATAAACTCATCAATTTGAATATAGTTATATAGGCATATCTATATCTTATGTTGATTAGTGCTTCTATATCCCTTAAAGAAATAGAGAAACAAATATCATTCCTTAATAAATAAACAGATCTATTTTCAAAGAATTACATAAAAATATCAATTTTAGATCCCTAATTGGATATAAATATTTTTTATTTACTAAAAAACCACCATATCTATATGCATTCAATGAGGAGTATTCATCTGAGCCTAATACAAAGGTGGAATCTAAGGTCAAAAAATTAATTCAATTCTAGTTCGTATAGGAAGTTGAATACATAAAATAATTAGCCAACACTATCCTCTTCAAGAAAAATAATGAGAAAATCATTGAATTTATAGGTTTTATAGATCTCAACTTACACTCCCTAAATAATTATTTCCATGTATTTATCATTGATATTTTTTCACACATTTTGTTTTTAGGACCTATCCTTTATATATGGGTATTCTATTTTTGACTTAATGACATTTGGGATAAGGAATACTATAAAAACATATAATTTTTTCATGAATCATATTTTAAATTATTTTATATATAATATAGTATAATTTTATATGGACGGTCTATTTGTCAAATATTAGCAACATTGTGATCCCCTTTCTGATCTTGAGATAGTTTTCAGAAAATTGGATCCCCACAACTTGAAGATATATTTAATAAAATGTGATTTACGGGTAACATAATTAAAATTAAACATATTCATTGTACACTATTCTATAACCAAATTTTAAACTATTCTTCCCCAGATGACACTTGATATTCCACCACATCAAAAACATGACAAAATTAAAGGATGTTAAAAATATATGTCCTATATCCAGAACATTATATCTATCCTTTATATAAAGTGTTTTCCCTTCACAAAATTGATAAATAAAAAGGACACATATTACTAGAGTGAGGGTTATTAAACATATTTTGATTAAATCAATAATTTCTCCACTCACTAAACTTTATGGTTCCTATATAAGTAAATTCATCATCCTTTATATGGAAACCCTAAAAGGACCGATTAGAAACATAATTTATTATGAGAATAATTCATGAAAGGATAATAGGGTTTATTATCTCCTAAGGTCAATATTGGATACTAAAACCCAATATTTTGATATTAAATAGAATTAACTTTCATTGTTCTTCATAATGTAGAAACATAGACAATTTTTGTATCACCAGATAATCCCCCATTATCTTATATTGGTCTTCTTGAAAATATCATCATTTTATTGATGTTAAAATGTAATCTATATGATAATGTTTTGTTATGTACAAATTTAACATCCAATTCATGCCTCAATGGGTGATCAAGGGGAATGTGTCATCATACTTCCACATGAAATACCCTACCATGTATAAATAAATGTTCGATATAGAACTCCTTGATTAATACTTCTTACTTATCCATGAAATATCATAGACATTGGATATTTACATTCACATTACCTATATGAATTTGATATAAGGAATGACAGATAAAATATAGCCCAATAGGTATTTTATTCATATTTATAGTAAACATATTTCATCCTTAGTCCTTCCTATTGTAATAAGGATATAAAAATAATGACATGGAATACCAATTGCTCATTACAGGCATGAAACTAGTCCAAAAAACACTATTTGGATTTTTAAATATTATGTGTGATTTAGAGTTAGTGATAAATAATGTAAATGTCAAATATGACATCATAAAAGAAGAATTTATTCCCTTAATTTATTATTTATGATGGTTAATCACTAAGTTCCCCCCTTAAATTATCCAAAGAGACAACACTGTGTCCTATACCGAGTTTATAGAATGACCTAGAGGAATCACTAGGCAATGCAGACTATTGTATTGGAAGATATTGATTAGTATGATATGGTTTTATTATTACAAATCATAGGCAGGACCCTCAATTTATTAGTAAGGATATGAAATAGAAAAATCAAATTAATTAAACCTTAAATTAAAGTGATCCATTGCCTTTGACAACAGATTCCATAGATGGTTGGATGTCTCCTATAATAGAGAACCTTTAAAATTGGATTCTCCCATGAGATAAATCCAAAATAGAATATATCTATTACCATATAGAAAATTATATTCTTTATGATGACCCAAATTCCTAGAAAATCCACTAAAAAAATTCTTTAATGGGGTTCTTGTCAGGTGCATTAAAGGAGGAAGAATTATCACAACTATATCGGAGGTCTGTGCCACTGCCTATGATGATCACTATTTAGGATAAATTATAGGCCATCAAATAAGGATAATTGAATACTTATATCCATCGATGACACAAGACTACAAGAAATTCACTAAAAATTCCATAATTACAAGACACATGCCAACATTATTTAGAAACTCTTAGATTTGTTAAACACCGCTAGATATTCTAGTCCATTTTCTATATGGGGGAAACATTTCAATGGTATACACCCTCTAATCACATAGAGTTAGTTCATGTTCAATCTTATAGGTACCAATTTCCACTCCAAATTGTCCAAAGTTATAATATTAAAGTAAGTCAAAAATGAATTCTTTCATCACCTTTATGTTGTCTAATATCATTCGGAGAATTAGAGAACCTCACACAATATTGATGGAAAAAAAACCAATTTTTCTTCTTCCTAATTGATAGGGATATATCATGAATATAATATTTAGGTTAACTACTCATCTTGATATCCTATAATGATAATTAATAAATAAATCCCTTCAAAAAAACATTTTACAATATCCTTCTTAAGATAATGGATAATGATAATAATATTTGGGTGAATAAGCTCCAATATGCTCTAGGGTATTAAGACACCAAGACCCATAATACTAAGTACGTGACCCCATTCTCATTTTTAGGGTCATAGGTAGTAATGCCCAATGAATATTAGTAACCTTAACTTTTCAAAACCTTATGTGATCAAATTTTTGAATATGGGACGTCTTAAATTGAATTTATTTAATTAGATTATCTCAATGAGAAGAGGTTAATTAAACTGAACAACTGTGAGATTCATTAAAATTTTTTGTCATAAGAATTAAATTAGAAGTTATTCTTCTTCTCATTCATCTAATAAGAATTATTATTCACTCCATGAACTCCCATCATATCTTGTAAGAAACTTCTATGTCTTGAGTAAAAATTGAATAAACTATATTATATACACAAGGTACAATTTAATATAGATTACTCCATGATTATAATGTATGGATAATATATCACACCTGCGACTAAAGTAAGGTATCTTAATAAATACTATGCATAACTTCATGTTGGGTTTATAAAATTCTATTTAACATTACTATAAACTACATGTAGTTTCACTAAGTTATATGGACACTACCCAAAATATATGAAGGTACTCATCATATAATCCTAAATATCATTTCACTTGAGTCATTACCACATAATATAAGTATTTTCCTAAAATTCTTCATAATTATTAGAGTTATCTATTTTACATGGCTTGATTCATTTGTAAAGGCCCCACCATGATTAATGTATCACTCATAGGGGGTGGGGTGAATTATTGTTATCTTTTTCTTTTATTATAACTTTCTTATGTAACAACCTTCACATCCTATTTAATGTTTATCACGTTGCTGAAGAAAACATTCAAACATTCATAGGAACATAAGTATTTACAAGGTTCACTAGACAATAAGAGTATCTATGTTATTTTAATGGTTTGGAAATAATTTAACACCATATAATACTCATGAAAAAAAAATCATTTTTTTTGGATTCAACAAGTAGGATATACCTTAACACTTGTGTAGAACTACGATCAATACAACAATGCATGCACATATTCTATAATGAATGATGTAAAAAATATTTTTTTAACAAGTTAAGAAACATTTACCTGTTGTTTCAAAACTATGTAATATTATACCTTATCAAGTTTCATTTTTGTAAATCTTCAAAAATACATCTTCACTTTCCTACCCAGCAGCATTTAGAAAAAATATTTATATACTTTGTGTAAGAAATTAGTCTTATGGCTTAGTCTAATTCCTATATCTGAGACATATTTCCAAAAAACAGATAGGAAATAATACTCTAAAAAAATCTAAACCACTTCCTACATTCCCTAGAAACATGTGTATGATTTCTAGGTCTGATTTAGTTACCCATTCTTCTTTGTCATCTATCCAGAAAATTTCCTCAATAAATCCCTATTTGGAAATTTATTCTTTTTAAAACTCAATCTATTTTTACATATATATTCATACATGAATAGTACTTGTGTAATGGAGTACAATTTACTTCCTCCTATTGATAGGAGATACAAAAGTAGTTTGTGGAGGAATCTGAAAATATTTTCCTGCAAATCCAATTTTTTCTAAACTCTAATTTCATTTCCATTGCCAGTTCATCTTTGACTATTTATGCACTTCTAATTTCTTATCATTTATTATTGAAGCATCACAAATATTCTCACAATTCCATATATCTTCTACGTTTTAAACCATTATTCAGTCTGATAAAAATTGAAATTCTGATGAATTCTTTATTACGACGAAAACATATAGGAACTGAAGTCTTTTCATTATGATTCTCCATACCAGCAACTAAAAAACATAAAACTTTGAAACAATTATTCTATAAACATCATTTCAAATTATTTAGACTTCAGTTGTTTTTACCTTTCCATAAAAAACATCATAACATATAAATTCCTCATCCCACTTAGAAACACTTTATCACTACATTTAAACGCCCATTACAACACTTTGACAATAGTTTCCCAACATTTCTCCTATTCTTAAATTCTCTAAAACTTTATTTGACTACGTCTGATGGAGTACATCATCTGAAGACTTATCGATGTTAGCTCGCATATGATGGATTTGTCTCTTTATATATATCAGGTATCAATGTCATGTATCTTCTGATGAATCTTAACTCAATTGAATCAAAACAAGAAAAAAATTTCTCTTAACTCACATGAAGAATAAATCATTATGATGAAAATTGGTGACTGCATTATTAAAAATAATATATTGTTTGGTCTATAAACTCTTCTCATTCAGAAGTCCGAAAAATTCTAACTTTTTTAACCACTATATCACCTGTGGATCAGTGGAATACTGTGTCCATCAGAACACTGTCAACAACAAATTATTTTCCATTAAACATTCCAAATGATGATTGTTTCTGTAAATTGTTTCATTTAATGGATTAGATAGTCTGATGGATTGGTCATTTCAATGGATCAATGTTAGTTATTTATAAAAACAAAAAACTTTGGATAATTTCTTAATCTACAAAATTGTTATTGTATCATTACTTCTTCATTAATTTGAGAACATAAACATCAGCATAACAACATATGAATTATCTCTACTCCCCCTTTCTTTCATAAGGCATGCATCCAAAGTGATTCAGAAAATATAAGTTATTTAATAACTAACTAAACAACACAAAACTATGATGGCTAGGGTATTAGATTACCCATGGAGGTTCAACATTATCCGGGATTCAATCTTCTACATCCTTACGGTGGACCTACATCGACGACTCCTTCATCCCTATTATCGGACATTCTCGCCTTGTGTGACTCAACCACTACTCGTGACTTCAAGGAAACAATGAACTTAACAGACACAGCCTATGAATCAACACTAGATATGAGTATGGTCACTGGATCTAAAAGCGTATCATGGATTGAGGTCCTGAAACCTATCTTTGATGAGCCCTCCAGACGCTTGGATGAAGTAGCAACAAACCCTCCCTTGGATGAGATGAGGCAGGATACACGAACTATCTATGAATCAGGAGGCTCCTACGCTGATGCAGTGAAACAGTCTTCATCTACAGGGTTGACTTTGGGTTCCAGATTTGTAGCTTGGCTAAATGATTCATGTCCTAGTAAAATTATTCATAAGGCTTCTTCCACCCACGTTGAAGCCAACCCTATGAATTTCACTGAGAGAATGGAAATTAGGAACAATTCACTGATTGCGCACATTGTCATATCCAAAGGTGAAAAACCTTTGAATCTAGATGACATGGTTTGTAAGATATAAATTTTGCAGGGTTTCCCTAACTGGAAATTCATCTCTGTTGGATGAGGTTTTTTTCATTATTTGTTTCCTTCAGATGATTTGAATCTACGAGCATGGGGCATTAGATCCTTATTTGTGAAACTTGGATGGATTCATCTACACAAATGGACTTTGGACATTAGTGTCTCGCGAGCTCGAAAAGCCTTTTGTTAGGTTTGGGTCCGTATGTATGGACTTAATTGGGTACTATGGAGCCCAAAAATTCTACATGACATTGGCTCGGCAATTGGGACTCCTATCCATCTCGATAAGAAGATTGAGAATGTTTGGTTTGGGAACTTTGCCAGAATGCTGGTGGAAGTTGATCTCAACTCCACCCTGATTGACAAGGTAATACTTTCAACTCCTTCTGATAATATCCAAATTGTTGTTGAATATGAAAGAAAACCTCTTTTATGCCATGAATTTATGGTTGTTGGTCACTCCTTGGAGCTATGTCGGAAAAACATTTCTTGTGAGAGATGTGGGATGAGATGTCATCCTAGAAATCTCTTTCAAAGGTCTAAGATGACAAAGGTGAACTTGTAAAAACCTACTGCTCATTAGGGAGATCCCCTCAAAGAGCTAGTTCTGAATGTGGTAGGTGTTTTAGTTTCTGACTCTCTAGAGCCTACTGAAATGGGGTCATTGGATGCTAATGCCTCTAATTCTGAAAACAAGCAGAAATCTTGGGTGGCCATCTTCTCAGAAGAGGCAAATTTCGTAGATGCTAAAACTCTTAGTAATGAAAATAATGCTGAATTTCCGCAAACTCTCCCCCAAACCACAAGTAATGAAAAGGGTAAGAAAATTTTAGAAGTTGATTCCCCAATCACTACTAAAATTAACCTTGATCCTTCAAAGTCTTTTGTGGATAATGAGGGATTCCAACTAGTTTCTTACAAAAAGACAAAGCCTATTGTTGATTCCCAAGTGGTTGTTGAGCAACCAACGACAGGTAATCCCACCCCTTCACTTGATCAAAAATTGGATTGTGTCATTAAGATGCATGGTACATATCTGGATTTTTCAAATCCACCTCATGATCAGGCTTGTTCAGAAAAGGGAGAGGGGATGATGAAGTCAAGGGACACCTATGCTTTAAAAATCAAGGAGATGCATACAGATAGTTCTGACTCAGATAGCACTGATGCTGAGACCCTTCTCAAAAGGATTAGAGCTCTCCCTACTAATAGGGGGAGACCTAGAGGTCAGGAGCACGGACACGGAAGATCTGAATGGGATGCAATTCAAGAGGAATAAAGGAAACTAAGTGTGCGGTTGGTGAAAAAGATAGGTAGATAGCTCTTATGCTTTGGGCAGTTTTCTTTGCATTCTTTCACCCTCTTTGGTTTCATATTTTGTTTGATTTTCCAATAAAATAGGCAACAACCTCCAAATTTCTCATAAAAAACTAAAACTAAACACCACAAAATCATTAAATGTTTCATCAAATTTCCTAAAATATATTCATACTCCATTAAAATTCCTCATATAGATTAAAATTTTTTATTTTGGAAATAATTTTCATTTGAAACACAACTTCTTTCACAAAATTTCTTCAAAACAGAAAACTAAAACTAATAAAATTTTATATAAAACATTCTTCCAACACTCTTATAGTGATTCCACCATTTACTCAAATCATCCAATCCTCAAAACAAACAATGTTCAAGGATTTTTTCAAAATGATAATATAATACAAAACAAACAGTGAAAACATCTTTTAGTGTCTAAAAAACATTTCGGCCAATGTGGTCCCAAAAATCATCCCTTTGGATTTTTTTAAAACAAGGTTTATAAATCAATAAAATTTGTATCCTTAAGATATAGATCACTTATAATATTATAATCCCATTTGAGTGAAATAATTTTAGGAAATTAGAATTATTAATAGAAATACTAGGTTGTCCATAAGTAGTGACTTATAAAATATCATCTTCTTTACAACCATTCAATCTTCTCAATATTCTTTATTTCATCCTTTTATTCCTATAAAAACAAGTTTCCAATAACCATCTCAAAAAACTGTTCAAAAAATTCATACACTTATGTGCGGATTTCACTTCTTACTTACAAATCATCTACATACATGCTTCTTTAAAATGTTTATCACATACCAATGGATAGATTTATGAAATATTTATCCACTTTTGACAACACTATCCAAATAAAATATGAGACAGGGTAAAAAAACATACCTCAAACTTAAAGAGAAAGTGGTTGGATTCCCATGTTTGACCTCAGATTTTATAATGCTTCCTTCACTAAAGGTTTTGTGAAAATTCCAATAACCATTTACGATGTAGGAACATACTACAGAATGCGTTTATTCTTCTCGATATAGTATATGATGAAATAAAATTTGAAATATGTAAGAACCTGGATCTTATTTTCTGTTATTTATTTATTTTCTAGTTGTTTTTGAGAAAAAAAGATGTTTCTGGAAATTTCCAGAGTACACGACATGTAATTATAAGTACCTGTTGTGTACCCAGTTACCACAGGTGACTGTGTACTGGCCATGTAATAGCTGAGTACATGGTCGTGTGTGGTGACATGGAGACAGCCTAAACAGGAGGCCGGAAAATCCAAGTACATGACATGTACTTTTAAAATACATGACTTATAATTAATTTTTATTTAATTAAGTGGAACGATATCATGTCTAATGGGAAGAACACACTTCTTCTCGACCTATCTCATCCAAGGGCGTCTGTATGACTGCAAAACCTCTCCAAGCCCCCGACCTGTAATCCGTTATCCGAATCAAACTCCGTCAGTTGCATTGGAATCACATCGGTGAGTTCTTGATTCTTCTAGAACTTTGTTGCTTGATTTTTCATTTTTCATGAGTTATTCTCAGTTGAATGATTTTAACATTTTTGTAGATCTATGGTTTTCGAGGGAAATTCAGGGCCTGATGTTCATGTATATCGATCTCAAGATATCGAGGTAGGTGTTTTGTACCTTTCTGTAGTTAGTCTTTGAGTTATTTGTGAAATAGTTCCCAATACCCTTATTTGGGGGTATTGAATGTTATGTTTTTAGCCCTGTTAATGCCTGATATGCCTTGTTTTATTGGATATAGGATAATTATTTTAGAATAGTTTTAATTTTTCCATTCTATGGACATTTTCCCCATGTTTTCTTGTTTTGACTGTTTGGTCTAGCTTTCCTATTATGCTGTTTTCCCTTCCATGCCTAGTATTTTTAGGATGGGGTGATTATTATATGACATGTTGTGATATGTTGTATATTTTTTAGCAAAGTAATTCTTAAGGTTTACTTTGGATGAATTTGTATCATTTGTGCACAACTGACTTACACAGGGCCATGAGAACCTGGTGTAGTTGACCATAGGAGGAATGGACATTGAGGGCTTCTCCAGAGTGTCTGTTTATTGTTACATTGTGAAACCATAGGGAGGATGGACCTTGTTCTCCCTCAGGGTGTCTTTAGTTTTCTTGATATAGGCCACATGGGGAATTGGATGTTGAGTGCTTCCATAGAGTGCCTATTAGTTACCGATACAAAATCAGACGAGGAATTTATGGTGGGCGCTTCCTCATAGATTCTTTGAAAAAGTTTAACAAGAGGGGTTAGAATGTGTGTACTTCCTAGAGGGTTTCTTGTGTTTGATTTGGTTTAACTAGAGTGTTTAGACTGTGAGTAATTCTTATAGGGTTACCTATTTTTGATTAGATTCTTACTTGGTGTATGAATTTTTAATGCATTTGAAACCATAGTATTGTTTACTTTTTAGTACTTCCTTGTTTACTGCTTATTTTTGCTTATGGACAACCATAAATATTCACTGACAGTTAGGCACAGATCCTTGGGTGGTTTCCTACTGGGATTAGTCTCATACCCTTTTTAGGTTATTCTTTTGGGACCAAACAGATTATATTGATGTAGATCTAGATAAGGGAAAGTGCCCTTCTAATTTGGGTACTTGACTGCTTTGGAGCTAGAGAGCATGGGACCAAGATGAGGCTTGCGATGATGTGGATCCATTTACTTGATTTTATTTTGTACCTTGGTTTAGTACTGTATTCCATTATTGTGATTTGTTTGGATGCCTTCCTAGACATATGTATCATGCATCATTAATACGTGTGTGCTCTTGTTGTTTATTACTTTTTTTGATTATTTATTTCATGTTTTACTGCTTCTTCTATTGCTAAATGTTTTACTTCCATTGTGTTACTCTGTCAATGATGGCATAGTTTCCCCACTATCAAACCCAAGGCCCTTGCTGCTAGTCGGTGGCCTCTGGCATTCGGGGAAATGTGCTTTAGGCCATGTGACCAACTGGGTACGGGGCACCTCTGGCCGGCTCCAAAAAATAGGATGTTACAATGTGGTATCATAGAGATTATTTTCATCATGACTTACTATTTGGAGCCTATAGCCAGGTATATGAAGGAATAGGTACTTGGTAATAAGCTATGCCCGGGAGTAGCTGACCCCGGTACAGGGAAAATCAAATTTACCTCGTATATTGCAATTTTCAATGATTTTGAAATTATTACAGTTTATTTGATTTCATAATTAGGTGATTCACATGTTTTGTGCTGTTATCATTGATGTTATTGAGGTTCTATTTTTGTTTCAACTCGATATGATGAGGTTATTCCATCTCATTAATCATATAGGCACTTTCTAGAGATCACATGTCATACATTGTTTCCATGCCATTTAGGGTGTATTATCAATTCACTACTAGAAAACTAACATATACCAACAGTTTGGAACTATTTGTATATGCCTCCAAACCATTGGTATAGCCTATACCAACGGTTTGGAGAACCGTGGCCAAGTAAGCCGTTGGGATAGGTCTATACCAACGGTTTTCCCAAAACCGTTGGTATAGACCTATCCCAACGGTTTTGGAAACCATTGGTATAATTAATATGAAAATCTTTACCAACGGTTATGGAACCATTGGTATATGTATTTCAGAAAAAAAAACATTCGCTGGGATTTGATCCCAGCACCCCTAGTTTATTATTGAACAACTTAACCACTAACCTAACATGACTTTTGTGTATAGAATTACATAAATATATATATGTATTCTCATAATTATATTAAAGTTTGATTTATATAATGTTCTGGGTAAGACGAAATGATAAAAAATCAAAGGATCTATACCAACGGTTTTGACAACCATTGGAATAGATTTTGAGCCTAGATTTTGATTTTGTGCGAAGGTTGGTGTATGGGGGACCTTTCCCAACAGTTTTTATGAACCATTGGTATAGAAGCGTTGGGAAAGGTCAGATTTCCAGTAGTGATTTCATGTTGTTGTGATATAGCTTGTGTGAGATATGCATGCTGTTGTGATAGATGCCTTGATATAATACATGATTTTTGATAGGGTATTTTATTGTCTAAGGTTTGTTTAAATTAATTCCAAACTTTGGTTCTTGAGGTGTTATGGGCCCTCATGGATCGGAATTTGTTGCATCATTACTTTGTTTTCCTCATATATAACATGTATAAGGTGCCAATGTTTTATTCATGGGGAGTATAAGCCCTCATAAGTCCAAATTTGGCACATTAATGTTCATTTCAATGTTTTTTTGGGTTTTGAAGTAGTTTTTGGGGCTTACTTTTTGGGAAAACCCATAATACATGACTTTTAATGAAAATACACGCAGTGTGTCCTTTTGTTAGGGAAGGAATAATTTTTATTAAGTACACTCCATGTACTATATATACACGCCGTGTAGTATCTAACCATGTCACTGGCTATGTGGGAAGAGACATGGGGTTGGGAAATCTTTTGTGGGACACACCATGTACTGGATATACACGCCGTGTTGTGTAGACCATATGTCCACCTATGTGACTAATTAAACAGATGGATAAAACATAGGTTATACCTGTTGTGTCAAGCTTGAACACGCCATGTAATGTAACCCTTGTATCCGGCCATGTAACAAACAACATGGGATGGTGGAATCCATCATGTACACACTATGTCTGGCATAAACACACAGTTTATAGCCAGTAGTGTGTTCACCAATGTGAATAACCACACGGGTAGTTGAAACCTAAGTAGTACACTCTATGTCCATTTGGAACATGCCATGTAGAGTGATCCATGTCACCGGACATGTGACTAAGAACACGGGTCTGTAAGGTTCATGTAGTACACGTTGTGTATGGCACTAACACGTTGTGTAGTCTTGTTCTTGGAGAACAGTGTGGCTTGTACATGTAAGGGAACTCGAGAAGGAGAAGATAATTCAAGTACACACCATGTGTTAGGACAACATGCCATGTGTTTGGGGTGTTACACGACCAGAGTCGGCAGGAGTACACACCCATGTGAAGGCTTAAGGGAACACACCATGTAGTGGTCATACACATTGTGCAACCATGATTTCAAAAACCCGAATGCTTTCTATCTCTTGTTACCTTCTTATAATTCTATGTTTCAGTCCTTGTTAATCTTGATCTAAGTTGTGCACTTGAACTTGCAGAGTCAAGCCCCCAAGAAGTCCTCTGGTTGTTCGCCAGTTATAGGGTAGTGATCAAACATCGGACATGGATGATCAGGGACTACCAGCAGATCCTCCCATATTTTTAGTCTTGGAACCAACCATTATTCCAGACACAGGTGCTGATGCACAGTTCCGAGAGGGATTTATGAGTATCATGTAGACCTTATGAGGAGTACCGCATCCTGCCCAATCTATGGAAGAGTTGATGTGGCTTTTATCGCAGCAACATCCTCACACCTTCACAGGGGACGAAGGACCTCAGGCTATAGAGTCATGGTTAGAAGCCTTGCTTTCTATCCTTGAGCATCTGGAGATTCCTCTAGAGAGGAGGGTGAAGCATGCTACGTATATTATTAGGGATTCTTACAAGAGATAGTGTGATGTGATATCATAGGCAGGACACCAGTAGGTCATGGCCTAGGATGAGTTCCAACGTCCCTTCTACAATTACTTCTACCCGGAGTTCTTGAGGGCTGATCGGGCCTGAAAGTTCATGAGTCTGGAGCAGGGTACTCTTTTAGTTATGGAGTATTCTTCTCAATTCATAGAGCTGCAGTGCTTCACACCAATCCTAGGAAGCGATGATTAATTCCTAGAAAAGAAGTTTGAGGATGGTCTCAGGCATGACATCTTATCTCAGGTGAACATCTTCATGTGGAATTATATCAATTCTATAGTCAGCCAAGTGCTGATCATGGAGTGAAATATAATGGATTATGGAGCTGTGAGCCAGCGTGGTTCAGTATCCAGAGTGGGTGATCCTTCGACTGACATTAGGAATCGCTGTAGGGAGTCTATGCGTGGAGATCTGAGGAGGAAAGATACATCTTATGATAGCTAGTTGGTGTGCTACCAGTGTGGGAAGAGCGGGTATACAAGGCCACATTTCTTGAGAGACCTAGTGGAGTTCCTATCATGTGGTAGGATGGGTCATCTTTATCACTTTTGGAAGTTCTTATCAAAGGAAGATGGTTACATGGGTCTTCTATGACTCCTCATTCAGGAGCAGCACCACTAGTTTTTTTCAGTCAGGGAACTGGAGTTCTTCTGGCCGTTCAGGACGAGGTGGAGGTTGTGGTCGTGGTAGCCAGTCGCCAGGATTTCAGTGACAATACGGTGGATCAGATCAGAGTGGTCAAGTAGGGTTAATGGTCTATTGTACATGTCATACTTTTGAAGTGGGGCAGACCCAGCAGGAGTAGGATCCTAGACCCTCTACAATTCAAGGTACTATTCTAGTTTCCTCAGTTTTAGCTTCAGCTATTTTTGATACAGGGTCTTCCCATAGATTTATATTTATTGTGGTTGTGGAGAGCCTTTGTCTCTGTATCATTTCTTCTGAGATATCTTGACGCTAGACACTCTGTTGGGGAATATAATGGCTAGTGTACATCAGTTCACGGATTTCCCTCTAGAGGTTGTTGGGCGTCACTTCTTATGGGACATCTATATCTTAGAGATGACAAGCTATGACATCATTGTAAGAATGTACTGGTTAGTTCCCTTCCAGGATGCTGTTAATTTAAATCACTGTATGGTGAGTTTCACATCACCAAAGGGTGGATCGTTTCTTCATAATAAAGAATGGGTTGTCTAGGTGAGCAGAGCAGGACTCGATCATCATGGGATGAGAGTATTTACAACCTCTATTGCTAGTCTATATCTGGATGACGAGGGGACTTTACATTTGGACTTTCCTCTAGTGGTGTATCATTTTTGGGATGTCTTTCTAGTTGACTTTTCAGGTTTTCCTCTGGAGCGAGAGGTGGAATTTTCTATTGATCTTGTTTCAGGAGAAGCATTAGTGTCCATTCCTCCTTATAGGATGGCTACACTAGAGTTGTAGGAGCTCAAGAAGTAGTTGGAGGAGTTGTAGGAAAAGGGTTTCATCCGACCCAGTACTTCTCCTTTGGGTTAGCCTATCCTATTTTTAATGAAGGCAGACGGTTCTTTCAGACTTTGTGTGGATTATCATAAGTTGAACCAATTTACAGTTAAGAACCAATATCCCTTGTCGAGGATTGATGATCTATTTGACCTTCTTCAAGGATCCCAGGTGTTCTCGAAGGTTTACTTGAGATCTGATTTCCATTAGATGAATATTAGACCACTAGATATACCTCTTAAAATCTTTTGGAGTAGGTATGGTATATAAGAATTTGTGGTTATGCCATTCGGTCTCACAAATGCACCTGTATTTTTCATGGAACAGATGAACCAAGTGTCCCATCCATACTTGGATTCTTTCGTGGTATTCTTCATGGATGATATCTTGGTGTACTATCACACTCGACACAACCATGATACCCATATTGAGATCATCTTGGGTACACTGAGTGAGCATCAATTATATGCTAAGCTCTCAAAATTCCACTTTTGGATGGATCAGATTCACTTCTTAGGTCATGTTATCTCAGAGACAGGAGTGTCAGTAGAACTAGAGAAAGTGAGAGCATTAGTTTCCTGGGAGCAGTTGAAGAACGTATTTGAGGTTTGATGTTTTCAATAGATGGCTGGTTACTATAGACATTTCTTACAAGACTTCTCATGCTTAGCAGCGCCACTGATAGGCCTGACTATGAATGGTGTGAAGTACTTGTGTTCAGATTCTTGTGAGTCAGCCTTTCAGGAGCTGAAAGGGAGGTTGACTTCAGCACTGATTCTAGTATTTCCAGAGGCAGACAAGAGCTATAATGTTTACTTTTATTCTTCATGTATCGGGCTAGGAGTAGTACTTATGTAGGGGGAATGAGTCGTTGCATGTGAGTTTCGGCAGTTAAGGCAACATGAAAATGAACTACCCAACACACGATCTCAGGTTGGCTACTATTGTTCATGCTTTATGATGTTGGAGACACTACGTATTGGGAGATCATTTTTTGGGTTTAACCAACCACATGAGTATCAAGTATATCTTCTCTCAGCGTGATCAGAATTTGAGACATCAAAGGTGTGTTGAGTACCTTCAGTCCTTTGACTTTGAGCTTGACTATACGATTAGGAAAGGCAATGTTGTGGCTGATGCATTGAGAAGGAAGAATCAAATACAATAATTTCATGAGGATATAAGTGAGTGGAAGCATATGAATCTATTCTCTGAGATGCATTTGGAGGTGCACGACAAACATGGGTAGACATTTCTTTCTTTGTGGTTGTCACCTCTACTCTTCTTGATCGAATGTGAATGAGGCAGATATCATATTTAGAAGGCCTAGTCCTATGAGAGAGTGTGTCAGAAGAGGACCCTATTCATGGATGGACCATAGGTGGGGATGATATCTTATGTTTTCATGGGCACGTATGGGTGCCAGCAGACACACACGAGGAGCTGATGTGGGACTTTCATTCCCCAGTTTGGGTAGTTCATCCTGGTGTCACCAAGATGTATCGTGCTATGCACCTTCATTATTGGTGTCCAGGTATAAAAAGGGATGTTGTTGGTTTCTTTATGATGTGTTCCACCTATCAGCAGGTGAAGGTAGAGCATCAGTGTCCAGCAGGGCTTTTGCAGTAGTTACCCATGACCGAGTGGAAGTGGAACGATGTTGTGATGGACTTCGTGATAGGATTTCCGTGGTCGCCTCATGGGAATGATGTTGTTTGGGTTGTCATTGATAGACTCGCAAAGTATTATCACTTCTTAATGATCAAGGAGACCTTTTGTGTTTATGAGTTGGGAAGGTTGTACATATGTGGGATTATACATTTACATGGAGTTCCTCACTCTATTGTTTAAGACAGGGGCATCCGTTTTACTTCTTAGGTCTGGAAAGGACTTTAGAAGGCTTTAGGTACATAGTTACTTTTGAGTACAACTTACTATCCTAAGACAGATGTCACATCCAAGTGTACGATTCAAGTGCTTGAGGACATGCTTCAGGCATGCATCCTGGATTTGAGAGGTTCTTGGGAGAATCACATAACTCTTGTGGGTTTTTCCTACAATAACGGTTTTCAAGAAACTATTCAGATGGAACCTTAGGAGGCTTTTTAAGGTAGTCCATGTCAATCACCCTTACGATGGATAAAGGTAGGAGAGGCAGCTATGTTGGGACCTCATCTTGTCCAGGAGGTCTCAGAGTAGATATAGTTGATTCAGAGGAGGATGGCTGCTGCACATTCACGACCGAAGTCTTATGCAGATCAACGGAGATAACCCTTGGAGTTTGAGGTCAGAGATCAGGTTTACCTATGTGTCACACTAAGGTTGGGACACATGAGGATTAAGAGACAATGTGTGCTTTCACTGAGATACATTGGGCCGTTTGAGGTGTTGGGGAGAGTCGGGCGAGTTGCCTATCGACTGTAGTTACCTTAGAGGCATCGGGCTATGCATGATGTCTTCCACGTTTCCCATCTTCAACATTACTTATTAGAACCGTCTCATGTTTTCCAACCTAAGGAGGTTGAGCTCAAGGTGGACGCATCATTCAAGGATCATCCTATGTGGATTATTGATCGAAGTATGTAGGTTCTCTGTGGCCAGTCTTTTCCTCTAGAACGAGTGATATCGCAGCACAAGAGAGTACAAGACGAGACTTAGGGGAGGGAGGCTAATGTATGATCACAGTGGCCAGAGTTATTCAAGGATTCTTCTTATATGCTACCTTGCTAGAGTAATTCAAGGAAAAATTTCTTTAAGGGGGGAATTTGGTAAGAACCTGGATCTTCTTTTAAGGTATATATTTATTTTATGGTTGTTTTTGATAAAAATAAAAGTTTCTAGAAATTTCAGGAGTACTCGTTGTGTACTTATAATTACGCGTTATGTACCCATTTTCCGTGGGTAACCGTGTACTGGCCGTGTAAAGGCCGAGTACATGGCCGTGTGTGGTGACCTAGAGACTACCTAAAGAGAAGGTCGGAAAAGGAAAGTACACACCATTTAATTTTAAATTACATGTCATGTACTTTCTTTTTTATTTCATTAAATGGACTAGGGTCACGTCTAATTGACATAAAACACTTCTTCTCAACCTTTCTCATCGAGAAGCGTCCATACGGCCTCAAATCTTCTCTGAGACCCCGAACTGTCGTACATTCTTTGAATCGAACTCCGTTAGATGCATTGGAATCACATAAGAGAGTTCTTTCTTATTTTAGAACCACTTTTCCTAATTTATCATCTTTCACACATTATTCTCTATTTAATGTTTTTAACATTTTTGTAGATCTATGGTGTTTTAGGGCGATTCAAGGAATGAGGTTCACGTATATCGATATCACGATGCCAAGGTAGGTGGTTTGTTCCTTTCCATTGTTAGTCTTTGATTTATATGTGCAAAAGTTTTCAATACCCTTGTTTGGGGTATTGCGTGTTTATGGTTTTTATCCCTGTTATTGCCTGCTATTCGTTGTTTGATTTGATAGAGGTTAATTGTTTTGGAATAGGGTTAAAATTTCCATTCTATGGATGTTTTTCCCATGTTTTCTTGTTTTGACAATTTGGTCTAGTTTTCCTATTAGGCTTCTTTTCCTTCCATGCCTAGTATTGTTAGGATTGAGTGATTATTATCTAACATGATGTGATATGCTGTAGATTAATTAGCCAAGTAGTTCTTAAGGTTTACTTTGGATACCTTTATATCATATGTGCATGAATGACTTACACAGGGGCATGATAACCTGGTGTAGTAGACCATAGGGATAATGGACATTGAGATCTTCTCCAGAGTGTCTATTTTTTGTAACATTGTGAGACCATAGGGGGATGGGAATTTTTCTCCCTCAAAGTGCCTGTAGTTTCCTCGATATGGGCCACAATGGGAATTGGATGTTGAGTGCTTCCTCACAGTGCCTATTAGTTATGGATACGAGACCACAAGGGGAATACATGGTGAGTGCCTCCTCAAAGTGTCTTTACTAAAGCTGGACTGGAGGGGTTATACTATATGTTCTTCCCAAAGGGTTGCTTGTGTTTGATTTGGTTGAACCAGAGGGGTTAGGCTATGAGTACTTCCTAGAGGGTTACCTATTTGTGATTAGATTCTTACTTGGTATATGAAAGATGAATGCATTTGAAATTGTTGGATTGTTTACATTTGAGAACTTACTTGTTTACGACTTCATTTTTCTTATTTCCTTCCATATATACTCTCTGACTATTAGAAAAAGATCTTTGGGTGGTTGCCTGCTGGGATTAGTCTTGCACCCTGTTTGGGTCATGCTTTTGGGACCAAATAGATTATATTGTTGATGGTCTGGATAAGGGAAATCACCCTTCTACTTTAGGTACTTGACTGCTTTAGAGCTAGAGAGAATGGGACCATCCTGAATCTTGTGATATTGTGGAGCCATTTACTTGCTTTTATTTAGTACTTTGTTTTAGTACTATATTCCAACATTGTGATTTGTTTGGATGATTTCCTAGACATATGTATCATGCATCATTTATATATGTGTGCTCCAGTTGTTTATTACTTCTGATGTTTACTTATTTCATGTTTTACTGCTTCTTCTATTTCTATCTGTTTTACTTCCATAGTGTTACTCTACCAATGAGGGCATAGTTTTCCCACTATCACACCCAAGGCCCTTGCTGCTAGTTGGTAACCTCTGGCGTTTGGGGAAATGCACTTGAGGCCATGTGACCAACCGGGTACAGGGCACCTTTGGGTGGCTCCCATAACCGGGACGTTACAATATCAATATATTGTGAACCATAATATTATATTGGGATTCTTATAAGGATCATGGAACTATAATTATCACAAACCTAGAGCAAGGGTAACTTCACTTCAACAAGTAAGTCTTCCAACAAAGTCTTCATCCACCGAAGTTGTGTTGTGTCTTGAGTGGAAGAAATATAATTTGTTTCAGATGTGCTAATTTTTATTGACTCTTGTTTCCTATTATACCATCTAAAAAAACTTTTCTCCAGAAAAAAACTCCACCAAATTTAGATCTTATATCATCAACTCACCCTACCGAATCAGTTCTATGTAACAAAAAAATTCAATTCTTTTTTATCTAACGTACATGATTTTTAAATATTTTATGAATTTGATATATCAAAAAATTATTTTGCAATACAATAGATGTTATTATTTTGGATAACATTCGTATCTTTCTCTTAAGGTGACAACATAAATAATTTCTAGTCTTGTGTCAGTCATATAAAACAAAATTACATTAATCTTTTGATGCTCTTTATTGTCAACATACTTTCCTTCTCAATCTTTAGTCAAATTGGTTCCACTAAAATTGGTATGGTAAATGGTTTCGAAATTTCCATTAAAAAATTAATAAGTTTTCCCTTAGAATACTTTTATTGCAAAAGAAATATATTTTTCTTGTTTGGGGAAATTTTTAACCTAAGAAAGTATTTAATTTCACCAAGCATGTAAATCTAAAACAACATTGTCATTCCTAAAAGGAATCATTCACAAGTTATTTTATCATACCCCATAAATATAATTTCATCAATATATAAAATTATAATGAGGTATGTCTCCTAGCCTTTCTTGATGTACAAATTACATTCAACCCTTTCTTTATTGAAGTTAAACTTCATTAAGAAATTATCTAATTTTGAATACCATTCCCTCTAAGATTGTTTTATCCACTGAATGGGCTATAGGACTTATATTTTTATTAGTTTTTTTTATAATCCCCATTTTGAGGGTTTAATGGGAACCCTAACATGGTCCATAGGCTACATAACATTACCTGACCTGATGGTCCTAGAGGAATTCAACCAAACTATAACTACTTGGAACATCCTCTCTACAACATCTACATAATGATGTTAGCTCTCCACCTTCACATGGTTTTTTGTCTAGTCTTATAATGCATACCCAGTATGGTCCTGAAAGAATTTTCCATACTCTCTCATTCTTCCAAATATATTTGTTCTACTCTGGTGAATGTTTCTGCTCTAAATCCTTGTCTGGATCCTGCTCCTTGTAGAGTATTCCTGGTCCATTTAAGTACAATTTTATGTGTCATTAAGGAATTGAGGTTTCCATAAGGCCTTGAGGTGTCCCGAAAGCCTTTCTATCCCAAAGGCCTTGGGTGGCCAGAAGGACATGAAGGATTCTAGGATAAAACTGATGGCCTGAAAGCCCAAACAGATGAATAGTTCTATCTTATAAAATACAAAATAGTACCGAACAGTACCTATTATAGTTCCTATTACAGTACCTACTATAGTTACTACTAAAATACTGCTATAATAACCTAGAAATATGTCTCCAATTGGATTTTAATTTAGGAGTCTTGGATGCACTTTTCTAGTACTCACTAATCGTGTTGAGGCTCTTGTGCAATGATTTTACCCCATATAAGTCTTTATTTAACTTTCTCACATAACATTCATCCATTATAATAACAAACCCAGAAGGTTGTTCAATATAAATGTATTTATCAAGATCCACATTCAAAAATTATTACCTTATATCCATCTCAAAAAATTCATAATTTGTTCTACAACAATAGAACTAATTATTCTTATTTTTATAACCATGCCACTGGGGAAACCATATCATAAAAATAAATACCTTAAATATATGAGTAACCTATGAAAAACAATATTTCTTTGTTTCTTAATACTTCACCAAATTATTTTAAATTTATCTGGGACACCAAAATTGTTCCATTATTAATTTCTCATTTGGTTATGTATGAGTTCCCCAGTATCATTCTTCTCAATAAGAACCAATTCTTAATTCATTGTTTGTACACATTCTAGATACTAAAAATCTTTATTCACATCTTTCGGATAAACTTTTGAATAAAAATAAGTATCTGTTACAACTATTTTTGTTCTTACTATTTTGACCTTTTTATTTTGATCACTAATTATGTTTTGAGCTTCAAATTACTTCCTAATACTAGGATGAGATTTTTTAAACTCATCCTTATCACTCAAAATAGATGATTTTGAATCTTATATTTTTCTTATATCATAATTGTTGGAATTGTAATGCCCCGAACTGTGTTATCCAGAGTCAGTGCATTATTACATTACATTGGCATGATCACAAGGAAATCATGTATCCAAAAAACTGATCATTTTAGTATTATTTGAAACAAGATTCATACATAAGTTCAACTTTATAACTTGAAAAGAACTACAACACAAATTTAATCCATTAGAAACATCCTATCCTTCTAGATTAAGCATAGAAGTCACTCATAACTAACTTATTCATTTCCTGGGAAAATGAAACAAAAGAAAGGGGTGAGCTCAAACACTCAGTAAGGTTAAGCAATACAACGGAAGATAACAGAAATATTAAGCATGGTGAATAATTGAAACCACATGCCTTTACCAATAATAAACATGAATACTTTTATAGAAGGAATATGATCTGAGTAAATAATGCCATAATAAAACAAAATCATGATTATTCGACTAATATAATTACCACATGAACCATCAATATTATTTTCATAAAGAGAGAATGTATAATACCAGAAATTCTGAAACATTCTATCATGGCCTCAGCCAAGCCGTCTAAAAATAATTAAGGCCTCAGCCAAAATCATATATCCAATTGGGAAAGGCCTCATCCAATTCCATGTCTAGTTGTCTCATGATACCTACCGATGTATCTTGGAGCTATAGCGGGCTCCACCCATCACTTACAAATTCCTACACATTCCTCATATGAAAAGGTTAAAATAGAACATAAACATTGGTATTAAAACTAGCATATGAAAAGTCAATACTTTAACCATAAACAATGAATGGTATAAAAATAGCACATCCACATTCAAACATATCACAAAACCATTAATACAATATCGATGTTTTGTAATATAATAAATCAACTTCAAATAAACTTAAAATCCATCAAAGGATGTTGACATAGATGAAATCAAAACCTTTTTTAGAGAAATATCTCCTTCTATTTTGAAATAATTTAAGAGTCACATAATTATAAAGAAAACATTTATTTTGAAAATATTATTATAAGCTTGTAAGGGATGCTTCGAAGATTTTATAATGGTATAAAATAGCCTCACCCGCCGTATAAGTTTAAAAAAACATTCTTATCTTAATTTTGTCTAAAAGGTCATAAAGTTCCTTGTTTGGAAAACAATAGAATGATTCCCTTAAAAACAGATAACTTTAAATAAGGTTGTAAATTATTTTACCCCATTATCATGTAAAAAATGTTTTGAAATAAATTTTTAATAAACATGGATGTGGATGATAAAGAGGTCCCAGTAGATACTTACGTAAAAACAACCTCGGAAAATAAAGAGATTATAGAATTAACCCTTACCCTTTACTTTTCCTTGGTCAAGGGTAAGTTAACATCTTGTATAATTGAGAAATAATTTTTATTAAATTATACAAGAATCATATATATTAATATGATATCATGTATGATCTTTTAATATTTCTTTGTTAATAATATTTTAGAATTATCGTCATTTTGGGTGTTAACTGATTCATTTTCCTTTATATGATTTGATACGTAAGTAATGTTTTTTATGGATAATATGTATCTTATTAATATTCAGAATGATGTTAAGTCTTTAAACAATATTTTTAATCATATAAAGAAAATTAGTCTTGAATGGATACGATGGGGAGAAAATCTCATCGCGTTCATGGAGACGGTAATCTGTACGTACGCACGAGCGACAATATCATTCTTTTGATATTAAAATAATATATAATTGGATGGTTTATCATATATACAGAATCCTTATCATGTTATATTTATTATTTAAATCAATAAAACATTATTAGTATACCCATCCAAATAATAATTTATTGAATAAGAATTACACGGCGATGTGGAGACGGTAAACTGTATGTACGCACGTAGGGTGACATGTCATTCAAAGGATATATTGAATAATGAATATGGTTGTACCATATTTATAATAACATGACAATATATATAAGATATTGAAGTTATTATTTTATAATGGAAACAACAATGAAAGTGTAAGTTGAAGAACAAAGGTACTCGAAAGAGGTGTTGAAATATTTACCTCTTCTTCGGGTTCTTCCATTTGACTTGATCAAAAGGGATCCTTAGGTTGGATTTCTGACTAAAGTAAGAACTCTAGGACAAAGGTAGGGAAGTTTAGAGGGTATTTGGGAAGGGTTGGGTAGAGCCAAATGGATTTGAATGTGTGAATTAGAGAGAAGGGAGAGTTCCCTTTTCTAAGAGGGGTGAGGGGCACCTTAGGAAAAGCTAGAAATATTATTTTATAATAAAATAATTTTCGGTTTCAAATGACTCCAAAATTAATTATTTAAAGGATAAGGTGGGGATAGTTCATAAAACACTCAACCAATAGGTTTTAGATAGGTATGGGTCACTATATTAACTTTATCTTTTATATTTAACTCTTAGTTAAATAGTTTTACATTTACCATGTCTCTTTGTATTTTTATATTAGATGGTTAATAAAATTACTATATACTTCCATCAGAACCCCAAGAAGTTCATTAACGATACACCTTTCATAATGTAAGTCTTTTTTCTGAAGCTTATATTTTTAGGAATATAATATCAATTAATAATATAATATTTGTTTTAAAAAATCTTTTATGTCGATTTTTACACTATTTGGTATTTTGTTTTTTCTAAATTCATAACAACATTATTATTTATAAGACAAATTATCTAATGAACCCTGATATTTCATATTAACCTAGAAAATTAGTGGAATTTATAAAAAGTCTCAAATTTCATTTATTTGGATACTTATAATTTCAATTATTTTAATCTTTAATTAATTAGGTAATTACTACATCATCATTGTGTCATAAATAAATTAAATTATTTAATATCTATAAAATATAAATAAAATACCATTATGATAGGAAATATTTTTAGATTTATCATAAATATTTATAGTCTAATTTATCTTTTTTGTAACTCTATATTAAAAATTTTTTAGTTATTAAACATTTATTTTAAATCTTTTAACTCTTCTTTGAATTAAATATTAATAAATGTCCTAATCTAATCCCAGTGGACCAAAGAGGTTTATATTTTATTCCTATGGTTTTTGGTCAAATTATACTTATCCGATAGAATTAGGACATGTGTTAGGGTAATAATAATATCATTTTCACCCTTAATTACCTTATTTAATTTTAACCCTGGTAAATAAAAGTAAAAAGTTACAATTCAACAAAAATTATTTTCATCTTATTGAACAAAATTTTACTTAATAATATCAACCATGTCTCTTTGAATTTCGAAATTCAACTCACAGAAGCTGTAAAATTAAGTTTTATGTAAATTTTCAAATGCTCCTAGGAGATGGGTAAATGATGGTAAAAAGTTCAATAAAATTTTTATATATATAATATTATTATAAAATGACTCGAATGAATTACATTGAACTTATATAGGTATTATGTATCTATTTTGACCTAAAATAAATTTAAATAAAATAAATAATTATTTAAATAAGAATTCGGTTTTAAACTACAACTTAGTGTTTTCAACTATTCATCCAGAATAGAAAGTTTTCAGAAAAATACCAAAAATTCACCTTAAGCTAATTTCGATATTCCAAATACCAAAATGAAGTCCATTTTGAAAGATAAAATTTATAAAATTTCAAAAGTTGGTATTACTATTCATAACGACTAGTTTCATTGGTTGTGGGGTGTTAGAACTTGAAGTTATGTACAACACACGCTATTTTATTATTTAAAGAGAAGTGTACCATGGAAGATTGGGGTGTTACATTCTCCCCTCCTTGAAATAATTTCTTCCTAGAAATTTCTAGAGTATTATTGCATAAAAAGACTCGGGCGGTTCTTCATCATAAGTTCCTCAGGTTCCCATGTTGCCACATCCATCTTATGGTTTCTCCAAAGAAATTTTACTAGATGAGTCATCCTGTTTCTCAGCACTTGTTCTCTTGTATCAAGAACCTTGACACGATCTTCGCAATAAGACAGATCAGGTTATAGCTCTAATTTTTTTATAGGTGAGTACATGCATTTGGTCAGGAATGTATTTTCTCAACTATGATATGTGGAACACATCATGAACTTTCGAGAGACTTGGAGGCATTGCCAACTGGTAAGCTATAGCCTCAATTATTTCTAGAATTTCAAAAGGACCGATGTACCTGGGACATAGTTTTCCCTTTTTAACGAAATTTATAACAGCCTTCCTTGGAGATACCTTCAAGAAAACTTGGTCTCCTACCTGAAATTCCAAATCCTTCCTTCAGTTATCGGCATAGCTCTTCTGCCTACTTTGAGCTGCTTTGATGTGGGTTTGGATTACCTTCACATTTCCATAATTTCCTCCACAAGTTCTGGCCTACAAGTTTTCTTTCACCAAAATCATCCCAACAGGTTGGTGTGCGACATCTCTTTCCGTATAGCTCTTCATATGGTTCCATCTGAATACTTGAATGAAATATATTGTTATAGAAAAATTTTACCAGATGTAAATATTGATCCCACGTACCTTGAAAGTCATGTGAGCATGATCTCAACATGTCTTCTAAGGTTTGAATAGTCCGTTCTGAATTTCCATCAGTTTGGGGGTGGTGGGCAGTGTTCAAACAAAGTGCAGTATCCATGGATTTCTGATGACTTTTCCAGAATCTTGATGTAAATTTGGGATCACGATCAGATACAATCAATAGTGGTACTCCATGATGTCTTACAAATTCATTAATATGTAGTCTTGCTAATTGCTCAAGTGGAAAATCTTCTCTTATAGAAAGAAAATGTGCTGACATGGTAAGATGATCAACAATGACCCATATTTCATCGTTCCTTCTAGGATTCTTTGGTAGTCCCGTAACAAAGTCCATCGTAATATTATCCCATTTCCACTCAGGTATGGGAAGAGGTTACAAGACTCCTCTAGGCTATTGCCTTCTATCTTTCACTTGTTGACAAACCATACATCTTGACACAGAATCGACAATCCCTCTCTTCATGTTTCCCCACCAAAAATATTCCTTCAAATCTCTATACATTTTGGTGCTCCCAAGGTGTATAGAGAAATTGGAGCTATGAGCATCATCCAAAAAATTCTCTTTTTAGATCAGGTATATTTCAGGAACACAAAGTCTCTTCCCTAATTTCAAAATTCCATCTTCATACACAAAGTCACTCAATCTCCCATCATTCACAACTTTAATCTTCTTTTGAAACTCTTTATCATTGGTTTGAGAACTCTTTATCCTTTCTAGTAATGATGGTTTGGAAAACATTTGAAAATTTATTGATGTTTCACCTTCCATGGTGATTCCCATATCCATCTTTAGTAGATCCATGTATATAGGATCCTTTTCAACTCTCATCTTATTCAACACTCCATGATCCTTTCTGCTCAAACATATTCCACCTTATTTTCCTTCCCCGAGTGGTAGTGTATCGTGCAATCATAATCCTTGAGTAGTTCAAGCCATCTCCATTGCCTCATGTTGAGTTCTTTCTATGAGAAAATATACTTCAAACTCTTGTGATCAGTATAAATCTCACATTTTTCACCATAGAGATAGTGTCTCCAAATATTCAAAGAAAAGATTACGGATTCTAACTCAAGATCATGAGTAGGATAGTTTTTCTCATGAATTTTCAGCTTTCATGATGCATAGGCAATAACTCTATCATTATGCATAAGGAAACAACCAAATCCTGTCATCGATGCATCACTATAAATAACAAACCCATCATTCCCAGATGGTAGAGTCATGATAGGTGCATTGACTAATCTTCCTTCAATTCTTCAAAACATTCTTCACACTCTTTTTTCATAACAAATTTAACCCTTTTTCGTGAGAGCTGTGTTAATGGGTTAGCCAAATGGGAAACATTCTGGATGAAACATCGATAATAACCTGCTAAACCAATAAAACTTCGTTTCTCAGTTATACTCGTTGGTGCTGGCCATTCTTGGATTTCCTTGGTCTTAGAAGGATCAACAAATATTCCATCCTTGGAGACAATATGGAAAAGAAAAGAAATCTCCTGAAGCCATAATTCACACTTTCTAAAGTTCCCGTATAATTCATGTCTTCTTAGAGTCTTCAGGATAATGCGCAAGTGATTTTCATGATCTTTGTAGCTTTTAGAGTATACCAAGATATCATCAATAAATAACACTACAAATATATCAGTATAATCCTTGAAAACTATATTCATTAAATCCATGAAGATAGAGGGTGCATTAGTCAATCCAAAAGGCATTACTATAAACTCGTAATGCCCGTACCTGGTTTGAAATGCTATTTTTGGAATGTCTTCCTTATTCAGACACAACTAATGATATCCAGATCAAAGGTCAATCTTTTAAAAAGTATTGATCTCCATGAATTTGGTTGAATAAATCATCAATGAGAGGTAGGGGATACTTTTTCTTTATTGTTATAGCATTGATCTCCCTGTAGTCAACGCACAACCTCACAGATCCATCTTTATTCTTAACAAAAAGGACAAGGGCTCCCCATGGAGAAACACTAGGGTGAATAAATCCATTATTACTCAATTACTCTAGTTGTTTATTTAGTTCCACTAATTCCATAGTGGCCATTCTATAAGGGGTCTTCAATATAGGCCTTGAACCAGGAATTAAATCAATGGAAACTCAATTTCTTATTCTGGAGGATGTTCAGGTAAATCCTCTAGAAATACATCAACAAACTCTTGCACAATAGGTACGTACTCTATTTTAACATTCTTTAACTAACCCACAGTTATTTCATTCTCTTCCTCCCCAATAATTGAATTTAGTTGAGCTACTAGGGGTGGATATAAATTAGAATTAGGTGGTGGTGATTCTGCTCTAAAGATAAGGTGTTCTTTATCATCGTCATAAAAAATAAAAACGTCCTCCTTCTTACAATAAATTTTTACATCATGGTATGAAACCCAATCCATACTGAGGATTATATCAAATTCAATCATGGGTATGAATATGAGATCAGAAGATAAATAACATTTATATGCCTTAATGGGAACTGATTCCAAAAACTTTTTAGCAATGATACCTCCCTTCAGAGTTTTTACTGATAACTCCCTTGTTAAATTAAGTTGGAAATATCTAATTTTCTTAGAAAACTGGGATGATATGAGACAATGAGATGATCCAGAATCAAATAAAGCATTGGCTAAACTTGAATAAACCATTAAATTACCTTCACCAAGTCTTTCAGGGCTTCAACCTCAGCAGTAGTGATCACATAAGATTAGCCTTGATCCCTTGGCCTTTTCTAAGGTTAGTTTCCATGACGCTTAGGACATTAATTTGCATAATTTCCCATCTCCCTGCATTTCCCATCTCCCTACAATTGTAGCATTGAACATTGGTAGCGTCTTTCTCTCCCTTACAATCACTATCAAGATGTCCTTTATAGCATCCCACCTTTTTATCACATAAACTTTAATTACATTTTACAAAACCAAGGATCTTTAAGGTTTAGTGTCTTGGAAACCAGGAACTTAAAACATGAAAACAACATAAAGAATTCTTCTTAAACACTTGAAAGGCTTCTCCTCAAGTTCATCCTAGGTTCATTACTGCATCTCATGACCTGGGAACACACATCAAAAGAAGGGGTGAGCAGAAGGCCCAGTAAGGGAAACAAGAGGAACATTTTACATGTGAAATTGATATACTTCAATAAGGACATTAAAAGAACTTTAAGGCATGAGAAATAAATCATGAGGCATTTCATAATGAAAATAACATTTTTAATAACTTGAAGATGTGTCTGGAACATTTAATGTTGACAATCGTTTCGTTTCACCAAGGTCCATCCCCAAGGTGTCGTTAAAAATTACCAAGGTTATTCACCAAGGCGTCATTAAAATGGTCATCTCTAGAGATTAAGTCTTTACCCAATGCATTGGAGTGATATCAGGGCGCACCCTTAAATTTGCCTTTATTATCATGTGATCCACATATATCATCATCAAACATTTCATAAATAACCCTTATAGCATAAAATAAATGGGTTTCATTTCGTAATCATAACGTTTTAAAAACTGCTTTAAAGACATGATCTTTATGTCACTTTTAACCCACTGAAAAGGGATAGCGGGTTTCATGTATGTAAATCCCAGAATTTAAAATAGAACATTTTGATATATATATGTGAATACCCCTGAATAAATAAGAGCTTTGAGTATTCACTTAATCAAATAATTTTGAGAAAAAAGAGAGGCATTTTGAGACAAAAATTCTGCTTCATAAAGGCTATGTTACAATGTTTTTAGAAGGCATTGAAAAGAGAGGGGACATGGGTCAAACATTCATAAATGACCCCTAAAATAGTAGAGGGACAGAATATCATGGATTTAAGAACATGGTAATGAAATTTGAAAATATAAAATATGAAATGAAGAACATGAAAGGAAGTCAAAAATACGATTTCTCTTATGAAAATTCAACAGCCTAACGGTGTCACATAAACATCTACCAAAAAAAATGAATTGATGAGATCAAATAGGGTCTCTCATCATATGAACATAAAAGTATAGTATGATATATATAGAGATCATACCCCAACATAAAATAAAGGAACTTTAAAGAATTGACATGAAAGTAGAACTTCAAAACGAGAAGGGTGAAGAACCACTTAAAAAATTCGGCAGCCTAACGACGCCACTTAAACTTCAACAAAAATGAATTGAAAAGATCAAATAGGGTCTCTCATCATATGAAAATAAAAGTACAGTATGATATATATAGAGATCATACCCCAACATAAAAGAAATGAACTTGAAAGAATTGACATGAAAGTAGAACTTCAAAATGAGAAGGGTGAAGAACCACTTAAAAAATTCGGCAGCCTAACGACGCCACTTAAACTTCAACAAAAATGAATTGACAAGATCAAATAGGGTCTCTCATCATATGAAAATAAAAGTCCAGTATGATATATATATAGATAATTTCCCAACATAATTAAAAAGTAACTTTAAAGACTTGACATGAAAGTAGAACTTTGAAAAGAATGAGAAGGGTGAAAGAATCCCCTAAAAATTCGGCAGCCTAACGGCGCCACTTAAAACATCAAAATACTGAATTGAAGAGATAAAATGGGTTCTCTCATCACATGAACATAAGAGTCCAATATGATAGATATATAGATCATGCCCCAACATGACAAAAAGGAACTTGAAATAATTGGCATGAAAGTAGAACTTCAAAACGAGAAGGGTGAAGAACCACATAAAAATTCGGCAGCCTAACGGCGCCACTTAAAACTTCAAAATACTGAATTGAAGAGATCAAATGGGGTCTCTCATCATATGATCATAAAAGATCAGTATGATAAATTTAGAGATCATACCCCAACATAAGAAAGGAACTTGAAATACTTTACATGAAAATAGATCTTGAAAAATGAGAAGGGAGAAAGAATCCGTTACAAAAATTTCGGCAGCCTAACGGCGGCACTTAAAACTTCATAAAACGAAATAATGAGAGCAAGAGGGGATCTCTCATTAGTTGAACATAAAAAGGGCAGTAAGAGGAGCATAAAAGAACATCCTCAAACATAAGAACATGTAGCAGAAAAGGAATGACATAAAAGAGATTACTTGAAATGAAAGAGAGAGGTCGGATCCCTTACCTTAAAATGTAACTCTTAAACCTCAAAGGTTGGGACCTTGAGGGCTTGGGGGCACCTTGGGAGGACTCCTTGGGAGGTAAGGAGACCAGAACTTCGTTGGGGAAGATTGGGGAGTCGAATTGATGAGAGGAGGGCTTGGTATTTATAGGGAAAGTGAGGGGACAAGGCATTAATGGCCAAGGGACACCTCACATGTGCTTTTCTCAAACCCATGTGCTCTCCCTTGGTATTTATCATGGAGTTAGGCCACATGGGGCCCCCAAAACAATAATTCATCACCCTTGGCCTGCCAACCCTTAAAATATCTCATGACATCATCATGACACAGCTATGATGTCATTAAACATACCGAAACCCTAAAACTGCATTTTTACTATTCACTGAAAAATTCATCTTTCTCAGAAAAATCCCAAAATTTCACTTTAACTAAATATAGATGCTCTAATTACATTTATGAACTCCATTTTATAAAAATAATTTTCCAAATATTTTTAATTTAATTATTAAATAAAACACTATTCATCGAGAATTCATTTTTTTCAGAAAAATCCCCAAAAATTACCATAACATAATATCGATGCTCTGAGTTCAAAAATAAAGTCCTTTTTATAAAAATAATTTTCTAATTATTTTTAATTAAATTTTTAATTAAAAAACACTATTCACCTGAAAAAAACTAATACTTGAATAATAATTTATGAAACTGTTATTTAACCATTTTATTGAATCAGATTACTTAATCAAGGTGCCTAGATTATTTTAAAGCTTTCTTTAAGTGAGATTACTAATCCATTTGGTCATATTACTAATCCTAATCATAGAATCACTATTCATAATTTACTATTCATCAAAAATCATGTTGATCTTATTAGACTCTAAATTTCATACTGAACATAATTGTAGAAGACCATTTTTCGAGAATCATTACACATTTTACGTTATTTAAGGTTTACACAAACATTTTTTTTAAATATCCTTTTGAAAATTCATCAAAAATATGCATACTATTTTTATCCAGTCATTTGAAAATTCATAAACTTCATCATAAGAAGAAATCCCAATTATTATTTAAAACAAGGATTATACAAGGCAATTACGGTCTCGTTACATAACCCCTTATAATACCAGCATAGGACCTAAGAGTAAGGTGTGATAGGGTGATAGAATTTTGGGGCAGCTTAGTCAACATTGCCCGAGTAGTAATTTCTATCAGTTTGAACTTCTCACGAAGGCTATTCCGTTCTAGCTTCACATGATGAAGTTCGGCTTGGATTTGGTCCAGAGCAAAGCCCAATGGTTCTACCTCCTTCCCAAGCTCTGTTAGATGGGCTTCGATCGGCCCAAGACTACTAGGTGAGGCCATCAAATCTTCTTTCTATAATAATTAACCAAGATTGCTTAAATTTAGAGACAATAATCAACACATTTTGTTCACGGCAGTCATATTGACCGATGGTCATATAACACTCAAAAACCAATGGTCTCATTTTAATTATAATCATGTTTATCAAATAAAACATTTTTTTGAGTATAAAAAAAATAACACATGAAATTAGGAAACAAGATTTATTCAAAATTTCAGGTCGTTACAATCTTCCCCCCTTAAGAAATTGCATCCTCGCAATTTTTTAAATTGGGTTTTGAAATTTCATTGAAAGTCCCACATCGGAAAAAGAGTCAGTAACACTATTACTTTAAAAGAAAGAAAAGGAAGTACAAAGGCCACCTGAGTTTACTCATACTAGGATTCCATGTAGGAAACATGGACATGGAGGAGAAAACAAAGGGTAACGTTCTAAAGGGGAGTGATAGAAAACATGATTAGGAGGAAGTTAACCACCAGAAAATCCCAAAATTATGATATGTGTAAGCGGTCTTTGATTACCCAGTAGGAAACGTAAACCAACAAAGTTTTGTTTTACGTTCCTTTTCATAACTTTGAGGAATTCATTTACAACATAGATAAAAAACATAAGGAAATATATCTACCTTAATGTAGAGTTTCATACTTTAATAAGCTTCTACCAAAACTAATATTTTCTCCAAACGATGAGCATTCAAAACTACTTGGTCTCATCAAAACACAAGAATCATCTTCTAGAGAATCACATAATCCATAAAAGATTAACTATCTATTTCTTCTATCTTTAAACATTATCCCAAAACAGAAAGGGTAAGGTTAAACAACTCTTCAAAAAGGAAGAATCCCATAGGAATGGGAACTAATTTTAAATCTTCAATGTTCCATGGTAATACCCAAAGTTCATCATAGACCATTCCATAAATAATAGTCCTTAAAATTCCTCAAAATAAACCAAACTAATATTGAAACCCAAATACAAGAAGGACTTGATAACATAGTCTTCCAAAATAAATTTCATTGTTCATCTCCAAACAACATCAACCACTCCTAACATCTTATAACAAAAGTAGCTAACCTAAACATATTTTACCCAAGATAGGTTAATCATTCCCGTAAGTAACCTAAATTACTATAAGTCCACCATAAATTCATTGATTCTTCAAAATATAAGTCAACCTTACTCCTCAATGAAAATAACATAGTAATCTATTTACCTTGATCATATATGGTCCTCAAAATAGTGAATGTCTTCCAAAATAATAATCATATTTTAATCCCCTAATCATCTCTGTCATATTAATACGGCAATCGTAGCATTTCCTATCACATTGGTTGTTGGGACATGTTCTTCCATTCCCACCATTAACTAAGAAAAGAAGCTATAGTTAGGGGCTTAAATACTTAGCCAATAATCATGAAAAGAAACTTAAAGCATCTAAGGATAACATGTAGAAGTAAAGTATACCCTAACTTGTGATCCCCTAGGTTCCCTTCTAGGTTATCCATGATCATATATTCTTATGTGAACCTTTATTTTATTTTATCTTTGTTCCTTTAATAATGGTTCATACTAAGCTTATGAACTTACCAAATCATATCCCCCGGGAGTGTCGTAACCAAGAGTGCAGCAAGGCCCGTTGTCGTGTACCAGTTCCCGTTCGAGCCTAGCTCAAAGTGGTGTTTTCGGGTTTTACCCCTATGTACATCTGTGCCAGAGCCACCTCTACCTGCTCGTATCCAGACAGGGATGTATTTGCTTGGAAACCCCTTACTCAATACTCACCAAAATACCCGGAAGATTTCCTATATTTAAACTCTTCTATAGGGTTCTTTCTAAAGTTTTTATATCCTAATTTCCACAAATAACTAAACCATCATTTGATACCAACTATAGCATCCCACCTTTTTATCACATAAACTTTAATTACATTTTACAAAACCGAGGATCTTTAAGGTTTAGTGTCTTGGAAACCAGGAACTTAAAACATGAAAACAACATAAAGAATTCTTATTAAACACTTGAAAGGCTTCTCCTCAAGTTCATCCTAGGTTCATTACTGCATATCATGACCTGGGAACACACATCAAAAGAAGGGGTGAGCAGAAGGCCCCGTAAGGGAAACAAGAGGAACATTTTACATGTGAAATTGATATACTTCAATAAGGACATTAAAAGAACTTTAAGGCATGAGAAATAAATCATGAGGCATTTCATAATGAAAATAACATTTTTAATAACTTGAAGATGTGGCTGCAACATTTAATATTGACAATCGTTTCGTTTCACCAAGGTCCATCCCCAAGGTGTCGTTAAAAATTACCAAGGTTATTCACCAAGGCGTCGTTAAAATGGTCATCTCTAGAGATTAAGTCTTTACCCAATGCATTGGAGCGCTATCAGGGCGCACCCTTAAATTTGCATTTTTTATCATGTGAGCCACATATATCATCATCAAATATTTCATAAATAACCCTTATAGCATAAAATAAATGCTTTTCATTTCGTAATCATAACGTTTTAAAAACTGCTTTAAAGACATGATCTTTATGTCACTTTTAACCCACGGAAAAGGGATAGCGGGTTTCATGTATGTAAATCCCAGAATTTAAAATAGAAAATTTTGATATATATATGTGAATACCCCTGAATAAATAAGAGCTTTGAGTATTCACTTAATCAAATAATTTTGAGAAAAGAGAGAGGCATTTTGAGACAAAAATTCTGCTTCATAACGGCTATGTTACAATGTTTTTAGAAGGCATTGAAAAGAGAGGGGACATGGGTCAAACATTCATAAATGACCCATAAAATAGTAGAGGGACAGAATATCATGGATTTAAGAACATGGTAATGAAATTTGAAAATATACCATATGAAATGAAGAACATGAAAGGAAGTCAAAAATATGATTTCTCTTATGAAAATTCGACAGCCTAACGGTGTCACATAAACATCAACCAAAAAAATGAATTGATGAGATCAAATAGGGTCTCTCATCATATGAACATAAAAGTCCAGTATGATATATATATAGATCATACCCCAACATAAAATAAAGGAACTTTAAAGAATTGACATGAAAGTAGAACTTCAAAACGAGAAGGGTGAAGAACCACTTAAAAAATTCGGCAGCCTAACGGCGCCACTTAAACTTCAACAAAAATGAATTGACAAGATCAAATAGGGTCTCTCATCATATGAACATAAAAGTCCAGTATGATATATATAGAGATCATACCCCAACATAAAAGAAATGAACTTGAAAGAATTGACATGAAAGTAGAACTTCAAAACGAGAAGGGTGAAGAACCACTTAAAAAATTCGGCAGCCTAACGGCGCCACTTAAACTTCAACAAAAATGAATTGACAAGATCAAATAGGGTCTCTCATCATATGAACATAAAAGTCAAGTATGATATATATAGAGATAATTTCCCAACATAATTAAAAAGGAACTTTAAAGACTTGACATGAAAGTAGAACTTTGAAAAGAATGAGAAGGGTGAAAGAATCCCCTAAAAATTCGGCAGCCTAACGGCGCCACTTAAAACTTCAAAATACTGAATTGAAGATATAAAATGGGGTCTCTCATTATATGAACATAAGAGTCCAGTATTATAGATATAGAGATCATTCCCCAACATGACAAAAAGGAACTTGAAATAATTGACATGAAAGTAGAACTTCAAAACGAGAAGGGTGAAGAACCACTTAAAAATTCGGCAGCCTAACGGCGCCACTTAAAACTTCAAAATACTGAATTGAAGAGATCAAATGGGGTCTCTCATCATATGATCATAAAAGATCAGTATGATAAATTTAGAGATCATACCCCAACATAAAAAAGGAACTTGAAATACTTTACATGAAAATAGATCTTGAAAAATGAGAAGGGAGAAAGAATCCGTTACAAAAATTTCGGCAGCCTAACGGCGCCACTTAAAACTTCATAAAACGAAATAATGAGAGTAAGAGAGGATCACTCATTATTTGAACATAAAAAGGGCAGTAATAGGAGCATAAAAGAACATCTTGAAACATAAGAACATGTAGCAGAAAAGGAATGACATAAAAGAGATTACTTGAAATGAAAGAGAGAGGTCGGATCCCTTACCTTAAAATGTAACTCTTAAACCTCAAAGGTTGGGACCTTGAGGGCTTGGGGGCACCTTGGGAGGACTCCTCGGGAGGTAATGAGACCAAAACTTCGTTGGGGAAGAGTGGGGAGTCGAATTGATGAGAGGAGGGCTTGGTATTTATAGGGAAAGTGAGGGGACAAGGCATTAATGGCCAAGGGACACCTCACATGTGCTTTTCTCAAACCCATGTGCTCTCCCTTGGCATTTATCATGGAGTTAGGCCACATGGGGCCCCCAAAACAATAATTCATCACCCTTGGCCGGTCAACCCGTAAAATATCTCATGACATCATCATGACACAGCTATGATGTCATTAAACATACCGAAACCCTAAAACTGCATTTTTACTATTCACTGAAAAATTAATCTTTCTCAGAAAAATCCCAAAATTTCACCTTAACTAAATATAGATGCTATAATTACATTTATGAACTCCATTTTATAAAAATAATTTTCCAAATATTTTTAATTTAATTATTAATTAAAAACACTATTCATCGAGAATTCATTTTTTTCAGAAAAATCCCCAAAAATTACCATAACATAATATCGATGCTCTGAGTTCAAAATTAAGTCCTTTTTATAAAAATAATTTTCTAATTATTTTTAATTAAATTTTTAATTAAAAAACACTATTCACCCGAAAAAAACTAATACTTGAATAATAATTTATGAAATCGTTATTTAACCATTTTATTGAATCACATTACTTAATCAAGGTGCCTAGATTATTTTAAAACTTTCTTTAAGTGAGATTACTAATCCATTTGGTCATATTACTAATCCTAATCATAAAATCACTATTCATAATTTACTATTCATCAAAAATCATGTTGATCTTATTAGACTCTAAATTTCATACTGAACATAATTGTAGAAGACCATTTTTTGAGAATCATTACACATTTTAAGTTATTTAAGGTTTACACAAATATTTTTTTTTAAATATCCTTTTGAAAATTAATCAAAAATATGCATACTATTTTTATCCAGTCATTTGAAAATTCATAAACTTCATCATAAGAAGAAATCCCAATTTTTATTTAAAACAAGGATTACACAAGGCAATTACGGTCTCGTTACATAACCCCTTATAATACCAGCATAGGACCTAAGAGTAAGGTGTGCTAGGGTGATAGAATTTTGGGGCGGCTCAGTCAACATTTCCCGAGTAGTAATTTCTATCAGTTTGAACTTCTCGCGAAGGTGATTCCGTTCTAGCTTCACATGATGAAGTTCGGCTTGGATTTGGTCCAGAGCAAAGCCCAATGGTGCTACCTCCTTCCCAAGCTCTGTTAGATGGGCTTCAATCGGCCCAAGACTACTAGGTGAGGCCATCAAATCTTCTTTGTATAATAATTTACCAAGATTACTTAAATTTAGAGACAATAATCAACACATTTTGTTCACGGCGGTCATATTGACCGATGGTCATATAACACTCAAAAACCAATGGTCTCATTTGAATTATAATCATGTTTATCAAATAAAACATTTTTTTGAGTATAAAAAAATAACACATGAAATTAGGAAACAAGATTTATTCAAAATTTCGGGTTGTTACATCCTTTCTATCCACATTTGTAGCATACTCCTTTTCCTTTTAGACATGCACCAATGTGCTTCCTTCCATAATTATCACAGGTTGGAAATTCAATTCTTCCCTTCTTCCATGTTTCCTTATTTCCTTTCCAAGAGTGTTCAGCAGATCTCTTCTTCTCTTGCTTTTCTTTAAAGTCATAAGACTTAGAGAATTACTTCTCTATCTTGATATCACATGAGACAATATCTTCGTATGATGAGAATTATTATGATACTAATTCTAGATGGAGAAATAGTTTTAACCCATAAAAGAAATAGTAAATCTTACTTCTTGGCTTACGTATATAATCTGTGGCATGCCTCGCTATCCTTGTAAAGTTAGCTTCATACTTTGTGATATTCTCATCTTCCTTTTACCTTAGACTTAGAAATTGTCTTTCCATATCTGCTTGATGGTCATGAGGAAAGTATTTTAATAAGAAAATTTCTTTAAACTCCCTCTGTTCCATATTTTATACATCATCATCTTCCTCTTTGTTTTGAATCAATGACCACCATTGATCATTATCTCCAGTGAGGTGGTAATCTACCATGACAACTTTTTCACTTTCATTACTCCCCAAGGTGTTGAATATTTTCTCTAAGGAATTTATCCATTTCTCAACTACTAATGAATTTCTACCCCCATTGAATGTTGGTGGTCGTTGCCTCATGAAGTGGTCTAACATTGATCCTTTGTGTTGTGGATCAAGGTGCTCCATATGGGTAAGGTTGTTATTCATAACCGGTGTGAGTTTTCCCAGTATGGTGATAAGATGATTAACACCGATTGTATCACTAGCTCCACTATAATTATCTTGAGCAGGAGGGAAATCCCTACATGGAGTACGCGCATTGATACGATTTCCATTCCTTCCACTAGGCATCATTTCTAAACAATGGCATACACTAGATTAGTTTATGAATCAAAATACATAAATCCGAAATTGTAAAACAATTAACATAAATTGAACAGTTTATGGATATATCCATAATCATAAAAATGTATTCGATGAGGAAGTATATACTCATAAACCCTTCATAATGGTTTGTAAAAAGAATGAGAATTATCCTAAGCATATCCCCTGAGAGTGTCGTAACCAAGAGTGCAGCAAGGCCCATTATCGTGCAACAGTTTTCATTCGAGTCTAGCTCAAAGTGGTGTTTCCAGGTTTTACCCCTAGGTACATTTTTTCCAGAGCCGCCTCTACCTACTGGTATCTAGACAGGGATGTATTGCTTGGAAAACTCACAAAATCTCTACATTATGAAAATTTTAGGATGTTCTTATATACTAATTCTCAAAGTCTATCTTAGGGTAATGTGTTGTAATCAGAGTTTTTCTAAATATAGTTTCCAAGGTTTGAACTAAACTTCCTCTGATACCAACTGTAATTCCCCGAACCTAGTAACCCAGAGTCGGTGCATTATTAAATTACATTGGCATGATCACAAGGAAATCATGTCTCAAAAGGCTGATCATTTTAGTATTATAAGAAACAAGATTCATACATAAGTTCAACATTACAACTTGAAAATAAATACAACATAAATTTATTCCATTAGAAAAATCTAAGACTCATAGATTATTCCTGAAATTAAATCATAACTAACTGTTTCATATCTTTGGAAAATGAAATATAAGAAAGGGGTGAGCTCAAATGCTCAGTAAGGGTAAGAAAACAACGGAAGATAAAATAAATATTAAGCATGGTGAATAATTGAAACCATATGCCTTTACCAATAATAAACATGAATACTTTTAAGGTAGGAATACTAGATGAGTAAATAATTCCATAATAAAACATAATCGTGGGTATTCTACAAGTCGAATGACCACATGAACCATCAATATTATTTTCATAATGAGGGAATGTATAATGTCGGACATTCTGAAACATTTTTTCAAGGCCTCGGCCAAGACATCTAAATATGATTAAGACCTGGCCAAAACCATATATATAATTGGGAAATGCCTCAGCCAATTCCATGTCTAGTTGTCTCATGAGACCTACCAATTCATCTAGGAGCTGTAGCATGCTCCACCTGTCACTTACTAAGTCCAATACATTTTTCATATGAAAAGATTGAAATATAACATAAACATCCGTATAAAAACTAGCATACCAAATGTCAATACTTTAACCATAAACCATGAATGGTATAAAAATAACACATACACAGTCAAACATATCACAAAACCTTTAATTAAATATGGATGTTTTGTATCAAAATAAATCAACTTCAAATAAAATTAAAATCCATTAAAGGATTTTGACATAGATGAAATCAAACACTTTTTTAAAGAAATATCTCTTTCTATTTTGAAATCATTTAAGAGTCACATAATTATAAAGAAAAAATTTATTTTGAAAATATTATTATAATATTTTAGGGGAAGCTTTGAAGATGTTATAACAGCGGAAAATAGCTTCACCCGTCGTATAAGTTAAAAATCATTCTTATATTAACTTTGTTGAAAAGGTCACAAAGTACCTTGTTTGGAATACGATTAAAAGATTCCTTTCAAAACATATAAGGTTAAATAAGGTTATAAATTATTTTACCCCTTTATCTACTAAAAAATGTTTTTAAATATATTTTTATGAAACATGGACGTGGATGATAAAGAGGTCCCAGTAGACACTTAAGTAAAAACAACCTTGGATAATAAAGAGATTGTAGAATTAACGCTTACCTTATACTTTTCCTTGGTCAAGGGTAGATTAAACTCCTGTATAATGGTTAAATAATTCATATTAAATTATACAAGAATCATATACACTAATATGATTTCATATATGACCTTTTAATGTTGCTTGGTTAATAATATCTTAGTATTATCGTCATTTCGGGTGTTAACTGATTCGTTTTCCATTATATGATTTGTTACATAAGTAATGTTTGTTATGGATATGATGTATATTATTCATATTCATAATGATATTATGTCCTTAAAAATTATTTTTAATCATCTAATGAAAATTTGTCTTGAATGGATACGATGGAGAATTAATCTCATCTTGTTCGTGGAGACAGTCATCCGTACTTAGAGCAACAATATCATTCTTTTGATATTAAAATAATATATAATTGGATGATATATCATATATACACAAAAATAATCATGTTATATATATTATTTAAATAAATTAAACATCATTATTATACCCATATAAATAATAATGTATCGAATAACAATTACACCACGATGTGGAGACAATAAGCCGTACGTACGCACATATGGTGACATGTAAGGACCCGACCCCAGTTGCCCAGAGCCAGTGCCTTGTTTGATGTTGAAATACATACAAGGAATATGAATCCCAAAGGACCAAGTTTTTTAGTATTATTGGAAACAAGATTCATACATAATAGTAATATTACGACTTGAAGAGAAATACAACAGGGAAACTCCTTAGACAACACCCATAACTCCAAGGTTATTTTAGCATGTCATTCATAATAAACTTCTTCATGACCCGAAAAAATGATACATAGGATAGGGGTGAGCTCAAATGATCAGTAAGAGTAAGCAATACAATGGAAGATAGTATAAACCTAAGACATGGTGCATAATTGAAGACACATGCCTTTAATATTAAACATGAACACATTATGGGAGGAAAATTAGTTGAGTAAATAATGCCATAATAAAACATAATCATGGGTATTATACTAATCTAATAACCACAAGAAATATCAATAGCTGACCTTATAATGATGGAATGCATAATGCCAGAGATTCTGAAACATTTTGTTGAGGCCTCGGCCAAGACGTCTAATGATTAAGGCCTCGGGCAAAATCCGTATCACATTGGGATAGACATCAACCAATTCCACGTCTATTCGTCTCATGAGACCTACCGATGATTCTAGGGGATATAGCGGGCCTCAACCATCACATAATTAGTCCAATGAATTCCTCATATGAGTGGGGATAAACATAAACAACATATACATTTATATTGAAACTATCATATGAAATGTAACAAACTTTCCCCAATTATTGAACATAAACACTAACCATTCTGAAAAATATGGTGAATGGTTTTAGAACAAATCATCCAAAATAGAGTTATTCATAAACCATTATATAAAATATGGTAGATTACTTCATAAATTATTAAACCCAAAAATACCATGGAATCAACAAGAGTGTTTAATTAGACGAAAACAGTCTTATAAAATCATTAAGCAATTCTTGAGATAAATACTCTTTTATTTTGAAAAGAAGAGTTATTTTTGGAAAAATATTTGTATGAAACTAGAAGTGAATTAATATAGTATTTTCATAATAAAAATATTGTTTTTAGAAGAATAATGGTTTCTAAAAACATATTATAGAGTGCCCTTGTAAATAAATATGAATTGGAGAAATTCCCTTGAATCAGACTTGTATTTTGGAAACAATTTTGAGTGTTCCTTTTAAAACATGAAACTATCCATAAAATAATGAAGGGTTCTGGTTTGTAAACATATATATGATACTCACACAGAATATATGATGAGTACATAACAATACATAAGAATTTCATTGAGGTAATTAGACAATGCAAGTAACCAGAATGAAAATGGAAGTTTGGGTGGAAAACCCTTACTCTTTGTAATCAAACGATTTGTATGCCCCAAAATTAATAACATAAAAATGAAAGATTTAATACCATTAAGATAAATATATTCATGATATGTGACATCAATGGTCAGTATACATACACTATACAAAATTGTTACTAGTGAATAAGGAAAAATCTCACGAGAATGGAAGTGAGATGAAGAAACCCTTACCTTAACTCCGAACGTGTTCTGCTCTTGTACATAAGTTCCTAGAATATAAAATTAAACTTATTAATAACTTATCTCAAAACCTATTATACATGTATTTAGTTTATCATAATTCTGGTTAGTTCATTTATGTCTTTATTGATTAGTTATTCTATTGACATTCGTCGTTCCGGAGTGTTCATTTCTCTTATTTTCATATTCAGTTCACTTGTTTTTAAGTAATGAAGTGGAATGGATGTAAATATCTAGAATTGAAATTAAATATTATTTACTAACATAAATAGGTGTTATTGTTCATTTATATAACTTGGTTACATGGAAAGTGGATGAATTATCATATAGAAGTTTAATGATAATTGTTTTCGTTAATTTGTGGGTTTTGATTAGAATGAACTCATTTTTCTTTATAACCTAATACCATTTGAAAAAAGGGATCAAATAATCTTAAATATGTTATATTAAATATAATAATCTGGTTCAACCATAACAATAATGGTTTCAGGACAAGAATTTAGAATGATAAAAGAAATTTATAGTCCATCATCCTTGAATGTGTAAAATTGACACATCTCGGATGGTTTTCTTTCTACTAGTATAAAAGAAGGTAAAAAAGGGGGAGATGATGATAACTTATTCCACTATCATGAAAAAATTCCAATAAATATAAGGTAATGGATTCATCACAAAATTTGGAAAAAGATAGGTAATATAAAAAGAAAACAAATGAACTTGAAAGGATAGACAAGGAATTGAAAAGAGGAATTTACCTCTTGAACCAAACATCCTTGAGAACCTCATTAACGGAGAGGTTTTGGTCTTTTAATAAGGCCAAAGCTTGATGGAAGTGGGAGAGGAGGTTAGGAGGATATTTATCCAGAATTTGGAGAAGGCACAAGGCTTGAGAGGAGTGATTGGAAGAGGGGTTGAGAGGGGGTTGTTATAGTGGAGGAGAGATGGGATTTCTTAATATAAAACTCATTAGTTTATTATTTTTTCAAAAGACAAGTAATAGTAAGTATTCCCTGACCAAGAATAGTAATTTTTTCATGTTAATTCTGATTAAGGGTGGTGACATCAGCCATGATGCTAGGAATAGTCTATTTAGCTTATAATGTATGTATAAGGTAAATTACCGTATTTTACTATTCATCAAAAAATAAAGTATTTCAGAAAAATCCAAAAAATTCACCCTAACAATTTTTCGACGTGTAGTATCCAAAAATGATGTCCATTTTTCAAAAATAATTTTCTAAATATTATTAATTTAATATTTAATTAAAATCATAATTTGTTTTCAAAAACCAGTTTTAAAACATTCATTAACTTATTCTAAAATATAGGTATATCGTACTTTCATCTTGAATATTATTTATATATTATCATAGTTAAGATTACTATTAATTAGGGTATATCACTATTCATAAGGGTATGTTACTATTCATAAGGGTAGGTTACTATTCAACAAAAATTAAGTTTTTCTTATTGGACTCTAAATAACTTACTGATCGCGACTGTGTATGTTGGATTTTTAAAATTCACATCACAGAAGTGACAAACTTAGGTTTTAAGGGTCCCATAGCACTTAGTAGTTAATGTGATTATGACATATTTATAAGAAAGTAATTTCCTTTAAAAAAATATTTGGTCGTTACATTCTCCCCTCCTTACAAAAATTTTTCCCTCGAAATTTCATTTACAATCTAGGCCATGAATAGGTGGGGGTACTTCTCCTTCATTGATTCCTCTAGTTCCCAAGTTTCCTCTTCATACTTATGGTTTCTCCATAGTACCTTGACTAGATGAGTAGTCTTGTTGCGTAGAACTTTGTCTCTACAATCAAAAATTTTCATCGGCTACTCCTCATAGAAAAGATCATCCTCCAACTGTACCACCTCTGAAGAGAGTACATGTGAAGGGTATGGTATGTACTTTTTATGAGGGATACATGAAAGACATCATATACCTTCGACATGGTTGGTGGAAGTGCCAGTCGATATGCCAGAGCTCTGACTCAATCAAGGATGTTGAAGGGGCTGATATACCTGGGACATAACTTTCCTTTCTTCCCAAACCACATGACCTTCTTCCATGGAGATATCTGTAGAAATACAAGGTCTCATACTTTGAACTCTAGGTCTCATCGATAGTCATCCGCATAACTCTTCTGTCGTCTTTAGGCTGCCTTGATATGCTGCTGAATGGTTTTCACCTTCTCTGCCATTTCCTCAATCAATTCAGGTCCTAGCACCTTTTTCTCACAGACTTCATCCCAACATGCCGGTGTTCTACACCTTTTCCCATAAAGGGCTTCATATGGTGCCATACAGATGCTCGAGTGGAAACTATTGTTGTAGGAGAATTCAACTAGTGGAAGATATTGGTCCTATCCTCCTTTGAATTCCATAGAACATGCCCTCAACATGTCTTCTAGTGTCTGAATAGTCCGCTCGGATTGGCCATCAGTTTGAGGATGATAGGCCGTACTGAAGTTCAGTTCAGCGGTTAAAGAATATTGGATAATTTTCCAAAACTTCAAGGTGAATCTAGGATCACAGTCAGATATAATAGAGAGTGGTACACCGTGCAGCCTTACCACTTCTTTGATGTAAATCCGTGAAAGTTGATCAAATGAAAATTCTTATTGAATCGCTATAAAGTGATCAGTCTTTGTAAGACGATCCACAATGACCAATATATCATTGTTTCCTCTATATTTCCTTGGGATTCCAGTTACAAAGTCCATGGTAATGCTCTCCCACTTCCATGATGGTATGGGTAGTGGTTGCATCATCCCCTTAGACATTTTCCTCTCAGCCTTCACTTGTTGACATACCAGGAACTTTGAAGTATATTCAGCAATCTCCCTTTTCATATTGTCCCACCAATAGTTCACTCGGAGATCTCGATGCATCTTTGTGATACCAGGATGTATAGAGAAATTAGAGATATAAACATCATCCAACTGTTCTCTCTTTAGATCAGGAATAGCGGGAACACAAAGCCTCTTCCCAAATTTCAAAATTCCATCTTCATATAAGAAGTCAGTCACCTTCCCATCATTTATTGGTTTAATTTTCTTTTGAAACTCCTCATCATCATCCTATGAACTTTTTATCCTCTTTAGTAAGGAAGGTTGGGAAAACATTTGAAAAAGTAGTGATGTGCTACCTTCCTTAATAATTACTATATCCACCTTTACTAGATCCATGAACATAAGATCCCTTTCAACTCTCATCTTGTTCATAATTTCCTGGTCTTTTCTACTCAATGGATATTCTACCTTATTTGCTTTCCCTGGGTAGTAGTTTATTGCGCAATCGTAATATTTGAGTAGCTCAATCCACCTCCTTTGTCTCATGTTGAGTTGTTTCTGTGAGAATATATACTTCAAACTCTTATGATATGTATATATCTCACATTTTTCTCTATAGAGGTAATGTCTCCAAATATTCAGAGCAAATATTACCGCTTCTAACTCAAGATCATTGTTTGGATAGTTTTGTTCATGAATTTCTAGTTGCCTAGATGCATAGGCAATCACTCGATCATTCTGCATTAGGACACAACAAAGTCCTTTATTTTATACATCACTATAGATAAAAACCCATAATTCCCCGATGGTAGGGTTAGGATCGAAGAATTCACTAACCTCCTCTTCAATTCTTCAAAACACTCTTCCCATTCCTTGGTCCATAGGAACTTATCCCCTTTTTCTGTGAGCTTGGTCATTGGGCTGGCTAAACGGTTGAAGTTCTGAACGAAACGCCGATAATATCGTGCTAAACTAATAAAACTACGTACCTCAGTTATATTCATTGGAGTAGGCCATTCTATCACATCCATTGTCTTTGCAGGTTCTACAGATATTCCATCCATAGAGACAATGTGGCCCAGAAAGGAAACTGATTGGAGCCAGAAATCACACTTGCTGAACTCCCAATATAATTCGTTTCTTCTCGGAGTCTTCAAAGTAGTGTGCAAGTGATTTTAATGTTATTCATAGATTCTGGAGTACACCAGGATATCATCAATAAACACCACTACAAAGTCATCAAGATATTCCTTGAAGACTCCATTCATCAGATCCATAAAAATAGATGGTGCATTAGTTAGTACAAAAGGCATTACTGTAAACTCGTAATGCCTATATCTGGTTCGGAATGTTGTTTTTGGTATGTCTTCCTTCCTCACAAGTAACTGATGATATCCAGATCTAAGATCGATCTTTGAGAAATATTGGGCTCCATGAAGTTGATCGAATAAATCATCAATTCTTGGTATAGGATACTTATTATTTATTTTAGTAGCATTGATTTCCCTGTAATCAAGGTACAACCTCATGGATCCATCTTTCTTCTTAAGAAACAGGACATGGGGTTCCCATGGAGAAACACTAGGGAGAATAAATCCATTATCACTCAATTCTTCATGTTGCTTCTTTAGTTACACTATCTCCACAGTGGCCATTCTATAAGGTTTATTTGATATGGGTCTTGAACCAGTAATTAAGTCAATGTAAAACTCAATTTCCCGCTCTGGAGGATATCTAGGTAAATATTTTGGAAAGACGTAAATAAACTCTTTCACAATAGGTACATATTCTATTTTAACATTCTTTTCCTCAACCATAGTTATTTCATTATGTTCCTCCTCGATAATTGAATTTATTTGCGCTACTATGGGTGGATCTAGATAAGAATTAGGTTGTGACGATTCTTCTCTAAAGATAAGGTGTTCTTTATCATCGAAATCAAAAATCGCAACCTCCTTCTTCTTACAATAAACTTTTGCATCATGATATGAAAGCCAATCCATACCGAGTATTATATCGAATTAAATCATGGGTATGACGATGAGATCAGCAGATAAAGAACATTTGTATGCCCTAATGGGAACAGATTGGCAGAACTTTATAGCAATGATACTTCCCTTAGGAGTTTTTACTGAAAACTCCCTTGTTAAATCAAATTGTAAATATATAATTTTCTTAGAAAAATGGGAATATATGAAACAATGAGATGATCCAAAATCAAATAAACCATTGGCTAAACTTGAGGAAACAATTAACGTACCTTCCACCGCGTCATCAGGAACATCAACCTCTATAGTTATGATTGCATAATCTTCTCCCTGATCCCTTGACCTTTTCTGTTGCATATTTCCTTGACATTTTGAAAAATCATTAGCATAGTTTCCCATCTCTCGACAACTTTAGAATTAAACATCATTGGCTTCCATCTTCCCTTTGCAATCGCCAGCTAGATGGCCTTTCTGACCACATTTGTAGGATACTCGTTTTCCTTTTAAGAATGCACCAAGGTGTTTCCTTCCACAATTGTCAAATGGTGGAAATTAGACTCTTCCCTTCTTCCCCATTTCCTTATTTCTTTTCCTAGGGTTTTCAGCAACACTCTTCTTTTCTTTCTTTCCCATGAAGTCATAAGACTTATAGAATTATTTTTCTATCTTGGTGGCACATGAAACTATATCATCATATGAAGAAAATATTTGGGAGACCAGTGCCCGTTGGAGGAATGGATTTAGTCCATAAAATAATTGATCGATTTTTCTCCTTATATTTCGTATGTAGGCCACAACATGTCTTTCCAGCCTTTTAAAGTTGGCTTCATATTTGGAAACATTTTCATCCTCCTTTTTCCTCAGATTCAAGAATTGCCTCTCCATATCTGCTATTTTCTCACGAGGGAAATATTTTTCTAAGAATATTTCTATAAAATCCCTTTATCCCATCTCTTCTATTTATTCCTCCTCCTTTGTATTTTGGATTAATGACCACCATTGATCCAAATCTCCCGATAGATGATATACTGCCATGAAAACCTTCTCTCTTTAATTACATCCAAAAGTGAGAAATATCTTCTCGAGGGAACATATCCACTACTCTTCTACAAAAGGGTTTGTAGTCCCATTGAACGATGGAGGTTGTTGTCACATAAAGAGATCAAGAATAGCTCCTCCACATGGTGGATCCAGATGATCCATACAGGTAAGGTTTTTATTCATAACCTGAGTAACTTGTCCTAGTTTATTTACGAGTTTCTCAACACCAGTCACAACACCATAGCCAACATCATTATCTTGAATTAGAGGAAAATCCCTACAAGGGACACATGTGTTCGTACGATTTCCATTCCTTCCACTTGGTTCCATCTCTAGATAATGGCATACACTAGATTAGGTTATGAATCATAATGTATAATCTTAACATAACAAAATACTTAGAATAAAAATTAAGATCCTACGAATGGCTAATCCCATATTCACAAATATGGTTTCTTTGAGGAATATTTTACATTTTAATCCTTCATAATGGATTGTAAAGAAAATGTGAATTATCCTAAGAATATCCCCTAGGAGTGTTGTAACCAAGAGTACAACAAGGCCTGTTGTCATGCACCAGTTCACGTTCGAGTCTAGCTCAAAGTGGTGTTTTTGGGTTTTACCTCTAAATACATCTGTGCTAGAGCTGCCTCTACCTGCTCGTATCCGGACAGGGATGTATTGCTTGAAAGATCCACGTAATCTATTCCTTACCAAAATACCAGGACATTATTGTATGTATATCCTCAAAGACTAACTTAGGGAATCTTCCCTAATTCTACATTTTCTAAATCTATTTTCCAAGTATTCTACTAAACTTTATCTGATACCGACTGTAAAGACCTGACCCCAGTTTCCCAGAGCCGGTGCCTTGTTTGATTACATTGGCATACATACAAGGAATACGAATCCCAAAGGACCAAGTAGTTTAGTATTATTGGAAACAAGATTCATACATAAGTTCAAAATTATGACTTGAAGAGAAATACAACATGGAAACTCATTAGACAACACACATAACTCCTAGGTTATTTCAGCATGTCATTCATTATAAACTTCTTCATGCCCTGAAAAAAATGATACATAAGAAAGGGGTGAGGTCAAATTCTCAGTAAGAGTAAGAAATATAGAGGTATATTGTATAAACATAAGGCATGGTGCATAATTGAAAACACATGCATTTAATAATAAACATGAACACATTATGGTAGGAAAATGAGCTGAGTAAATAATGCTATAATAAAACATAATCATGGGTATTCTACTAATTGAATATCTACAAGAAATTTCAATAGATGAACTCATAACGATGGAATTCATAATACCTGACATTTTGAAACATTTTGTCACGGCCTCATCTAAGACGTCTAATGATTAAGGCCTCGGCCAAAATCCCTATCACATTGGGAAAGGCCTCGTCCAATTCCACGTCTATTTGTCTCATGGGACCTACCGATGCATCGATGAGCTATAGCAGGCTCTAGCCATCACATAATAAGTCCAATGCATTGCTCATATGAGTGGGGATAAAAATAAACAACATATACATTCATATTGAAACTATCATATTAAATGTAACAAACTTTCCCCAATTATTGAACATAAACACTAACTATTCGGAATAATATGGTGAATGGTTTTAGGAAAAATCATCCAAAATAGAGTTAGTCATAAACCATTAAATAAAATATGGTAGATGACTACATAATTTATTAAACCCAAAAATACCATGGAATCAACATGAGTGTTGAATTAGACGAAAATAGTCTTATAAAATCATTAAGCAATTCTTGAGATAAATACTCTTTTATTTTAAAAAGAAAATTTCTTTTTGGAATAATCATTGTATGAAACCAGAAGTGAATTACAATAGTATTTTAATAATAAAAATATTGTTTTTAGAATAATAATGGTTTCTAAAAATAGATTATAGAGTTCCCTTGTAAATAGATATGAATTGGAGAAATTCCCTTGAATCGGGCTTGTATTTTGGAAACAATTTTAAAAATTCCTTTTAAAACGTTTAACTATCCATAAAACAAGGAATGGTTCTTATTTTTAAACATATATAAGATAATCACACAGAATATATGATGAGTACATAACAATACATAAGAATTTCATTGAGGTAATTAGACAATGAAAGTAACCCGAATGAAAATGGAAGTTTGGGTGGCAAACCCTTACACTTTGTAATCAAATGATTCGTATGCCCCAAAATTAATAACATAAAAATGATTGATTTAATACCATGAAGATAAAGATATTAATGATATGTTACATCAATGGTCAGTATATATACACCATACAAAAGTATTACTAGTGAATATGGAAAAATCTCATGAGAATGCAAGTGAGATGAAGAAACCCTTACCATAACTCCGAACGTGTTCCGCTCTTGTACTTAAGTTACTAGAATATGAAATTATAATTTTTAATAAATTATTTTAGAACCTATTATACATGTATTTAGTTTATCATAAATATGTCTAGTTCATTTATGTCTTTATTTATTAGTTATTGTATTGACTTTCGTCGTTTCGGAGTGTTCGTTTTTCTTATTTTCATATTCGGTTCACTTGTTTTTAAGTAATGAAGTGGAATGGATGTAAATATCCAGAATTGAAATTATATATAATTTATGAACATAAATAGGTGTTATTTTTAATTTATATAACTTGGTTACGTAAAACAAGGATGAATTATCATATAGAACTTTAATGATAGTTGTTTTGGTTAATTTGTGGGTTTTCATTACAACAAACTCAATTTTCCTTATAACCTAATACTATTTGAAAAAAGGGATTACAGAATCTTAAATAGGTTATATTATATATAATAATCTGGTTCAACCATAACAAGAATGGTTTCATGATGAAAATTTAGAATGATAAAAGTAATCGAAAGTCCAACGTCCTTGAATGTGAAAAATTGACACATCTCAGATGGTGTTCTTGCTACTAGCATAAAAGATGGTAAAAAGGGGGAGATGATGATAACTTATTCCACTATCATGAAAACATTCCAGTGTATATAAGGCACTGGATTCATCACAAAATTTTCATAAATAGAGGCAATAGAAAAATAAAACAAATGAACTTGAAAGGAAAGACAAAGAATTGAAAAGAGGAATTTACCTCTTGAACCAAACTTCCTTGGGAACCTCTTGAAGGGAGCGGTTTTGGTCTTTTAATAAGACCAAAGCATTCTGGAAGTGGGAGAGGAGGATGGGAAGTTATTTGGCTAGAATTTGGGGAAGGCACATGGCTTGAGAGGAGTGATTGGAAGAGTGGGTGAGAGGGGGTTTTATAGTGGAGGAGAGAGGGGATTTCTTAATATAAAACTCATTAGTTTAGTATTTTTTCACAAGACAAGTAATAGTAAGTATTCCATGAACAAGAATAGTAATTTTATCATGTGAATTCAGATTAAGGGTGGTGACATCATCCATGATTCTAGGAATAGTCTATTTATCTTATAATGTATATATACGGTAAATTACCGTATTTTACTATTCATCAAACAATAATGTATTTCAGAAAAATCCCAAAAATTCACCCTAACTATTTTTCGACATGTAGAATCCAAAAATGAAGTCCATTTTTCAAATATAATTTTCTAAATATTACTAACTTAATATTTAATTAAAATCATAATTTATTATCAAAAACCTGTTTTAAAACACTCATTAACTTATTATAAAATATAGGTATATCATAATTTCAACTTTAATATTATTTATATATTATCATAGGTAAGGTTACTATTCATTAGGGTATATCTCTATTCATAAGGTTATGTTACTATTTATAAGGATAGGTTACTATTCACCAAAAATTAAGTTTTTCTTATTGGACTCTAAATAACTTACTGATCACAACTCTGTATGTCGGATTTTTGAAATTCACATCACAGAAGTGACAAACGTATGTTTTAAGGGTCCCAAGCACTTAGTAGTTAATGTTATTATGACATATTTATAAGAAAGTAATTTCCTTTAAATAAAATATTATGTCGTTACATGACATGTCATTCAAAGGATGTATAGAATAACGAATATGGTTGTACCATATTTATAATAACATCAAAGTATATAGAAGATACTAGAGTTATTATTTTATAATAGAAACAACAAATAAATAGTAAGTGGAAGAATAAAGGAACATGAATGAGGTGATGAAATATTTACCTCTTCTTCAGGTATTTCCTTTTGATTTGATCAAAAGGGCTACTTAGGTTGACTTTCTGACTAAAGGAATACCTCTAGGATGAAGAGAGTATAGTTGATAGAGTATTTGGGTTGGGGTTGGCTGATCCAAATGGATTTGAATGTGTGAATTAGAGAAAAGGGGGAGTTCCCTTTTATAAGAGGAGTGAGGGGCACCTTAGGAAAAGCTAGAAATATTATTTTATAATAAAACCATTTTCAGTTTCTAATGTCTCCAAAATGGATTATTTAAAGGATAAGGTGGTTATGGGTCGATGAAAACTCAACCAATAGGTTTTAAATAGGTTTGGTTCACTATATTAATTTTATATTTTATATTTAACTCTTAGTTAAATAGTTTGACATTTACAATGTCTCTTTGTATTTTTATATTATATGGTTAATAAACTTACTATATAGTTCCAGGAGAACCCCAAGTGGTTAATTAAAGATACACCTATCATTATATAAGTATTTTGGCCAAACCTTGGAATTTTAGGAATAGAATATCAATTTATAATATAATATATTTTTTAAAAACTCCTTTTTGTCAATTTTGACACTATTTGGTATTTTGTTTTTTCTAAATTCATAACAACATAATTACTTCAAAGAAAATTCATCTAAACAACCCTAATATATCATATTAACCTATAAAATTAGTGGAATTCATAAAAATTCTAAAATTACATTTATTTGGATATTTATAATGTCAATTATTTTAATCATTCATTAATTAGGTAATTACTGCATCATCATTGTTTCATAAATAAATTATATTATTTAACATCTAAAAAATATAAATAAAATACAATTATGTAGGAAATAGTTTTATATTTCTAATGAATATTTGTAGTCGAATTTATCTTATGTGTAACCCTATATTAAATTTTTTTAGTTATTAAACATTGGTTTTAACTGTTTTAACTCTTCTTTGAATTAAATAATAATAAATGTCCTAATCTATTCCAAGTGGAACAAATAGGTTCATATTTTATTCCTAATGTTTTTTGGTCGAATTATACTTATCCAATAGAATTGGTACATGTGTTAGGGTAATAATAATATCATTTTTACCCTTAATTACCCTATTTTACTTTTAACTCTGTTAAATAAAAGAAAAACATTACTATTAACCAAAAAAAAATTTCATCTTATTGAACCAAATTTTACTTACTAAAATCAACCGTGTCTCTCGGTTTTTGGAAATTCAACTCACAAAAGCGGTAAAATTATGTTTTTTGTAAATTTGCAAATGCTCATAGGAGGTGGGTAAAAGACGGTAAAAAGTTCAATAAAATTTTTATATATCTAAAATTATAATAACCTGACTTCAATGAATTACATTGAACTTATATAGGTATTATGTATCTATTTTGACCTAAAATAAATTTAAATAAAATAAATATATATTTAATAAAAATTTTGTTTTAAACTATGACTCTGTGTTTTTCAGTATTCATTAAGAATTGAATGTTTTCAGAAAAATAAAAAAAATTCAGCCTAATCTAATTTCGAAATTACGAATCCAAAAATGAAGTCCATTTTTAAAGATAAAATTTATAAAATTTCAAAAGGTGGATATTACTATTCATATCGGCTAGTTTGATTGGTTGTGGTGTGTTAGAACTCGAAGTTGCATACAACACACGCTATTATATTATTCAAAGAGAAGCGTACTGTGGAAGCTTGGGGTGTTACAAGAATCCTTCTCATTATTCATATAAAAATTATTAATCTTCTTCATCTTCCTCATCTATAAGTGTATGTATAGTATCATCCTCATATTTTTCAAGAACTTTTACATGAACAGAGTCAACAATTCTGCCCTTTTATTTGTTAAAACATCTATATCCCCATATATCTAGAGCATAACCAAGAAATATTCCATCTTCACCTCTCTTATCAAACATAAAATGTTTTTTCCTTTTTTTATGATACAGGGACTCAGAAAAACTCTTATGTCTTTTAAGCATGTATTTTTGTCATAAAACAATTAATACTAAGTAATATCAAAACATGTCCTCTAGAAACACAGGTTTTGAATATAAATAGTTGTTCTCATAGATTTCATCCAAAAGTAATGATAATTGACATGTTTAAGTAACATAGTACACCCCATTTAAACCAAAATTATTTTTTATTTTAAATTTGGGGTCAATGTTTATTTTTAATATGAAATAAAATACATCATTCTATCTGGGTAGAGGGAGAAAAACTTCACATCTCATAGTCCCAAGGTTAAGTGGCCCATGAGCATGGCCCAAAGGCCCAATATTTTTTCAAGACTAAATCATTCTGACCATGTCATGATTGCATCACCACCTATAGGCATCATGTATGTGTCATCATATACATTGTAAATACCTTATTGTGTTTTCAAGGATTCGAACCCTTGTCTTTTGGATGTAGGATTATAGGGTTTTCCATTCAGGCACCACCCAACTACAACCAAACTTCTATTCATCCTCTCAAGGAAACCATTTTTAAGGTATATATGTTGTAATGAACTCATGAATAATTCTATTTCTATCAACATAACTTATTAAATCTTCATTATATTAATAACTATCATTATTAGTTATCAAATTCATTAAAAAAATCCCACATTTCATATAATTTATTCCCCTAAAATTATTAAACATAATTAGATATTATGATTTATGATTCAAATATAAAACACAATTATTGAGAGTAAAATAATCAATGAATAAAATGACGTAATTATCTCTAAATTTGGACTATTTTGTCATTGGACCATAACTATTAGAATGTATAAGTTTTAGGGGTCGAGTTGAATGAATATCAACTTTCTTATGCACAAATTTTGTAATCATACCTTTCTAAAAAATATAAAAAACCAATAACTTCTTCTTAACATATTAGGAATATATTATACACTTTATTTCCTTGATAAATTTATAATTTTATCAGACACATATGTCCAAAAAATTTATTCCACAACCTTCTTTTATCCATCATTCTTAATTAATATGTATTTTGATCTCTTCCAACATGAAATAAGTTTCTTTTTGTTTGTTGTATGCTTGTAACAACCTTTCCATCTTCCAACCATTTCACAAAAAAAACACCTTTTTAGAAAAAAAAACCTATATTACCCTCATCATAACTGTTTCCGACGCTTTCGCCGAGGCGCGCGTGTCTGTCGCGTTCTGGGGACTTCGGCACGACTCTATTGCCCCGCATTCCCTCTTTCTAAAGGTGGGAAACATTCGCTCCTTATTCGAGGATGTCTTCTCCTTGATCGAAACAGGATGATGGGATGTCGGTTCTTCCTTCTGTGGATTCCTCCTCGGAACTCATCACCTAGTCTGGGTCACCCTGATAGATTTAATACGTTGTTCGTGAAACCCTTCCCAGTACCATGTTTCCATGGACGCCGGTTAATTACACTGCTTCTATCAGGACATTCCATGGGGTCTGGTCAGAGCATCAACCTTCAGTTGGGGGAGTTGTCAGGTCGAGGCATCATTGGCATGTATGGACACTGGGGAATTGGCATATCTATCTTTTTTCCCTTATTATAACGCTTCTCGAGGGCGCGGAAGCCCGAGGCATCCCACATCGAGCGTGATGAATCATATGTTATAGGCATGTATCTGAGGTTTTCCTTAGCATCCTGTGTTTAACATAGGGTATGCCACAAGTTTAACGTCTAGAAGAGATGGATCAGATTGATCAGAACACCGATGAAGGTGGATCAGATTTAGGAACCCCCCTTGAGGGAAGACCGATATTGGGGCCAACACATGGGTGGCTTCCCAAATGCTGTGGAGGGGAATGGGATGGCATGATCTTACCAGGATATGGAGGCCCGGGTGAGAACCAGGATGGATGATGGATGGATGAATGAAGTAGAGGGGAAAAGAAATGGGGCAATCACAAGGGAGATGGTGAATTTGGGGTTGAGCCCCGAAGAGACCTCCTACGTATCTCCGTGGCAGGGAATCAAAGTCCGCGTAGATCGGTCGGTTTGAACCGATGTGAAGGGGGTAGGAGAAACCAATGGGTGGTGTTCTTGAGCATCAGGGAGGCTTCCTACGTACCATGCATTGGCATGGATCAAAGTCCATGTAGTTTGGAAGTGGATGTCGGTGAACCGACGTGAAGAAGGACCTTGATCCAATGGGTGTTGGGCTTGAACCTCGTGAGGTTTCCTATATACCATGCCTTGACATGAATCAAAGTCTGTGTAGTTCAGGTGTACAGTTTAGCGTCATGCAGTATGAGGGTATGTGTCGACGAACTGACATGAATAAGGACCTTGGTCCAATGGGTGTTGGGCTTAAACCTCATGGATGCTTCCTACGTACCATGACTTAGCACAGATCAAAGTCGACGTAGTTTGGGTTGGATTTGTGGGGATTACACTCTAGTCTTCCCAAGGAAATGGGGTGGCTGAACCGACATGAAGGGACCAGGGGTCTAGGTGGGCTTGAACCTCAGGGAGGCTTCCTACGTACCATGCCTTGACATGGATCAAAGTCCCCATAGTTCAAAATGGCGCGTCGGTGAACCGACGTGAAGATGGACCTTGGTCCGATGGACGACCGGATTGAACCTCATGAGGCTTCCTACGTACCATTCCATGACATGAATCAAAGTCCACATAGTTCGGGTTGGAAAGGGGCAATTGAAATGACATGAGGGGGTGTCGGAACAACTAGATGGTGGGGTCACAATGGCTTACCGCTGGATTGGAATGCAGTTTAATGTCATGCGGGATGGGGGCGTGTTAGAGAACCAATGTGAATAAGGACCTTGGTCCAGGTCGATGGTGGGCTTGAACCTCGTGGAAGATTCTTACGTACCATGCCTTGACATGGATCAAAGTCCCCGTAGTTTGGGATGGTGTCAGAAAACCGATGTGAAGACGGACTGGGGGTCCGATAGGTATTGGGCTTGAACCTCAGAGAGGCTTCCTACGTACAATGACTTGACATGGATCAATGTCCTCGTAGTTCGGTTATACAGTTTAATGTCATGTGGGATGGGGGTATTTGGGGCTTACGCTCAGAGGCGGACTAGGGTGTGTCACAGTCGGTGCTTACTCTAAGATCATGTGAGTCATGCTCGATGTGAGAAACAAGAGGTTGCAGGGACCTGGCGATCACATCACGAAGGGTAAGTCTGTGGAAAGAAAAGAGGGGATTATGCATTGGGCAGCCCATGGTGCTTGGACTTACTCCAGGATGGAGGCCCAAGGGTGACAAAGTGCAGAGGGAGAGGGGAAGTGCGGAGGTGCATGGGTGCTACCTCCAGCCAGAAAGTCTAGGGGCTTACACCAAGGAGGCTGCCCTTCCCCGCAGACAAACGCCACTCCTAGAAAGATGATATCATCCCCTGTGGAGACCAGGGGGCATGGAGAATGTCCAAGGTGGGGGAAACCCGCGTGAGAGGCACGGGGTGATGTCACAGTTTAACATAGTGTGTTGAGGACGAGGGTGCTTGGCAGTTTAATGTCCTGCAGCTCGGATGAGGTGGGTTTACTCAGCACCCCTTGGACTTACATAACTGGTACCCTATTCTCCTTGTGAGAGAGAAGGTATGAGCAATGCCATGTTGAAGGGGGTCATAAAGAGAACCATCGAGGGGTCCACATTAGCGTAGCTATATGAAGAAGCAATATCCATTAACGTGCCTATGCAAAGAAGCATTAGGCGAAGCAACGCCAAGGGCGGTATCATCCAGGGGACTTTGAAGTGACATCATGCAAACCTGGAGGGTTGTACGGGAGAAGGAATTACCATGAATAGGGGTCTAGAGGCAGGGGCCTTGTGGTGCTCGGTTTCTCTGCGTAGTGTAGGGCACTGGCGAAGGGGTGTGATTTGAGAAGTGGGGTGCCTTAGCCTATGCATGGGGTGTAGGTGCAAATGGGAGGTGCTTCACGAAGTGGAAGGTTGTTCGCAGAGCACTGCCTCACGGAGCACAAGTGACTCGCGAAGAAAAGTGTCATGAAGCAATGTGCTTCACGAAGTACAGTGACCCCGCATTGGCATGTGGGTCATGTGTACGTGAAGGGTGTTTCGTGAAGCATAAATGCTCCGCGACTACCCGGGTCCCCTTGGGGATCCCCTTCCTTCGCAAATTCCCTTAGGCTTCGCGAAGGGCATCCCTCTCGGAAGAGGGGATCAAAACGAGACAATGCGAAGGCACCTCGTGAAGCAAAAATACCTCACGTAGCTCATGATTCACAGAGCAAAGGGTGCTTCGTGATTTGGGAGCTAGGAAGGAAAAAGGTTGCCGTCCTTTGGGCTCAGAGGGAGTCCGGTATTTATAGGGAAGAGGCACCGCGGAGCAGAGTGGACACGGCGTTAAGAGGTATTCGGTTTCTTCGCGGAGGACTCACGGATGTTAGGGGCGGTCACCGAGCATACCTCCTCCTTTGCTTCACGGAGGGCTCACAAATGTCAGGGGCATTCGCAGAGCGTACTGCCTCCCTTGCTTCACGACGGACTTGCGAACGTTATGAGAATTTGTAGAGTGTACCGCCTCCTTCGATTCTCGGCGGCCACGTTGCTCGGGGGGAATTTTCCCCATGGCTTCGCAATCCAGGTCACGTGGCCTCTTTTTCTTCTTTCGTTTCTTCCAACATTTTGGCACCAAAAAATTCCCCCCCTTAGACTTAGAGCTGCGGAGGGATCAAGGGTCGATGTTTGAAGGAAATCGCCAAAATCATCAGTCGTTCACAGTGCTTACTCACGAAGAGGGTGCGCAAGGCGGACAGGGGCCGTGCGGTCCGGACGTGACGCGAAGCTCCGTTCGGGCTGGACGCACCACGAACCTCCAAGGGCCACCGCCTATAAATAGGGGGGATGACCTCTCTTTTGTTCTTTCCCTCCTCCATGAACTTGTCCTTTTGCGATCTTGATTCGCGATGCTCTGCATACACCACGACTGCTCACCGCGAATCGAGCTTCGCGGCGAACCACGAGTCTTTGACTCCGCGACAGCACTACGTGAACGTACGCCTGCAGGACGAGGCCAGGCTCCGTGATTTGGCTTTGCAAATGAGCTTCGTGAATAGGCTTCATGATCCGAGCTGAAAATTGCCCGAGCCTTTAAAACCAAATGGCCCATTGAGATGCTGGCCAGGGGGTGCTTGTAGACGCCACCCAGAGGGATGAGATGGAAAATTTTCTGGGTCTAGGGGAGTTGGTCCATAGCCACTCAAACCATAATTCATTGATGGAGCTGATTTTGGAGATCCAGAAGAATTATGTGTTGTGAAAGAGGCTGCCCTTGTATAGATTCAGGTTGAGGGATGACGTCTTTATTCCTAAGGAGAGTAGGGATGAACCAGCTTGCTGGTTTAGAAGCACGTCGTGCCAACACCAATGGTTCCGGGTGGCTGATGGTCAGGCGTGGGAAGACTTCACACCTGTCACTGCCGACTGCCTGCACAATCATATGAACAATGTTGATGGGAAGGCATTGCAGTTGGAGACGTCCCCTCCCATGTACTGAACAATACTGAAGGTAGCCTTGAGGGATTCGATGAAGGGGGGTCTGATGAGTGGGACTTGCACCAGGGCGGAAACATCACAAAAAATTGGGCATGGGCCTACTGAGTATGCACCACATGCGAGGAGTTTGGAGTCGAGCTGAGGAGAGTGGGTTTGTATGAGGTGGCATGGGCCTCCCAATTCCACATATATCAACCAAAACAGCTGATGTCGGAGCTGTTGAGAAGATGGTCGTCTAGGGAAAACACGTTTCACCTGCACTATGGAAAGGTTGGCATCAGTCTGTGGGATTTCCATCAAGTTTTTGGGGTCGCGATATTGGGGGCTATGTATGAGGAGTTCCTACCCGTCATGAGTCTGTGGGAGGATCCAGAGCAGATGTCGCGGCTGGTGCTGGCACTGATGGGGCTGGTCCCCGGAGAATACAAAGAAGCGGTGAGGGATGTCCACTCCACGAAGTGGTTCAAGCAGTTCCTGAACTTCCTGGTGGATCGAGAGTTTCCCGTGAGGCCTTGACCTTTCCCGAAGGGGGCTCAATGGGGCAAGGAGCATTCATATTGGTGGTTCTTGGAGGACATCCAATGGAAGACCTGGGGTTTCAGTGTCAATACTGAGCAGCAACCGATAGTCATATTGGCGGCATTTATCATGACCCTTATCTGTGGTTGTATCCTACCAGTGAGGGATACCAACATGGGGGTGTGACCTAGCACATTTATCATGTCATGCATGCTGGCCATAGGAGGGTGATTCGATATGGGGATTCTGATGCTCTCCAAATTGTACAAGATGCTACGAGATGTTGGCGAGGGCAAGAGGCCGTAAAGGATATGTGGGCCATTACATCTTTTGTATGGGTGGATCGCAGCGTATATCTGGGGTGTTTACGAATATTCTAACCCCATCTGGCCTCCGGGGTCAATCTTCTGCCCATCCATTCTGAATGCTTATGGGAGATTTCTAGGAAAATTAACCATACCGTTGGTACTAAACCAAGTTTGGAAGGCAGATGAGTTTAATTTACACCTGTTTCCCTTGCCGACGGGGGTACTCACCGATGATGGTCCGAGGACGGAAGAGCACTGGGCCTATCTCTTGGCCTTTCGGGGTGGAGTCTTGGGTGCATGGGTGGACCGCGAGCCTCTCTATGAGCCGTACACCCCACACCGGTTTTTCAGGAAATTTTGGTGCCTGTAGCAGCTGACCCCATAGGTCTACAGGGAGGTGTGCCATTAGGAGAACCCATGTGTGATGAGGCAATTGTGGCTCATGTTCACATGGGAATAAGGGAAAAGTCGAAATGCATTGCCTCTTCCTACTGGCGCCTTCATACAAGTGAAGGAGTACACCATAAGCTGGGAGGTAGCTTATCCAGGAGAAATGCTGAAGCAGCCAACTGTTTGAGCTGGTGATGGCGGGCCTTTCCCATCCCAAGGCCGGGGTCTAAGGGCGGCAAGGACCTCTCGCGGTGGCGGGGCTGCCGTGGCAGCGAGACCTGCACCAGTTGAGGGTGAGGCAGCGACGTCGGATCCAACAAAAAAAGTAGATCCGATGGTCCCAGTAGGGTAGATCCATCCAGAGGGGCGGCCACCAAGGGGATTCCGTAGGATATCTACTCAAGCTCTAGGGAAACGTCTACGCCATATCAACATGCCAGAGAATGTTGTTTTCCTGGAGGCCTGGGACATTTGGGATGTCAACCGACAGTTCCTCGGCCTGCCTGAGATGTGGCAACACCTGAACCGTCTCGGGATGGATTTACTGGGTATAGGCCCTATCCAGACCAATTTCGCAGAGTCTTCAGTGGAGGTGGAGCAATATCTGGCTGAGTTGGAGGACTTTGTGCATTCCAGGGGTGCCCCACATTCCTATGAAAGACCGGGTGAGGGTACTGCAGGATCAGACGGTTCCCCCACAACTGTCAACTGCTGAGCAGAGAGAGTTCTTCCCCCTACTGGAAGAATCAGAAAAATCCTCTTAGTAGGATTAGGACGGTGGATGGAGCCCATTGGAGGAAGGCAAAGTCGGCGATCAAGACTCAGGTCTTGACGATTTCGCGGAGGCTCTCGAGGTAACATTCCAAGTTTCATTCCTATGGGTCTTCTCTCAGGCCATTATGGACTTCTTACCAGCTTCTAAACCACGCAGGAGGACCTTGTAGACATACCTTTCTCTCGCCCCTTGGTGGGTGATGATGCAGGACCCTCAGAACTCACACTTGTGGCCACGTCTAGTTCTGTGTCTGGCGGGGCTTGGACACCTGAGGTGGCTTCTCTAGAGTCTCTGGACCTTCTGAAAATATACCAAGGGCCACACTTTGGGGTCCCATCAACATCATATTAGGAGAAATACTAGGAGTTCAATCTCTATAAGTCCTCTCCAATGAATTCATTACTGCCACACACTGATTATGCCAACTGACGTCCACGCCCTTCTCAGTTACGTATAGTTCTTCAACTGGCATAGGCCACTGCGGCGAGGCTGGTTGGGATTTCTGGCAGAACCCCTCATAGAGGCATGCCAGTAATTGTGGAGATAGATACCCAACCCACCTGAGCTGCAACTCCCCCCATCATTGGTGGGAGCACCAGCGGGGTTGTGCCTGAGGTCATTGAGGTGGGGTCCGACGATGAGGATCTGCCGGTCAACCTAAGTCCCGCTGTATCTGATTTAATGCCAGATTCTGCGCCTGATCCCATGCTAGATGCAGATCCCACTGAATATTTCATGAGGGTGTACCCCACATATGAGCCTACTAACCACGCGGACTAGGACGAGATGGCCTCTGACAAAGAGGACAACGACATAGTCCGACGCCGATCATGGAACCTGATCGTGCGCTTTATTGAAAAGACCCCCCTAGACACTATGGCTGGATGAGATGGACAGACTTTTCTCATGGCTACATGAACTATGTGCTAGGGGAGTGGATTCCCAATGCCCTCATCTACTCATCCGAGATCTTATGGAAGAGAAGATTTGAGAGTATGATCGCAGCCTCAGCATGGGCTGGTAGTGGAGGAAGGCGATGAAGATCAAGAAACTCCGGGAGGATGAAGATGAGATAAAATAGCTACGGATCTGGGAAGATAAGCACTCAGCCTCTCTTAATGCACAACCATAGCTTATCATGCAATTAACGACCCAGCTTGTAGAGGTGGAAGAGCGTCTAAGGCAAGCTTCCAATGAAATGGCCATCATTCAGGTTGACATAGAGCGGGCCCAAACTGAGATTTATGAATTGCGCCCCATCACTGGTGAGGAGGAGCGGGAGTTGATCCGGCGATAACCACTCCTGGATGCCACAATTCTAAGGGTGGCAGAACTGCAACTCTCTTTTAACGGAGTCAACCCGTCCATGGGAGGAATAAACCCCCCGAGTTTTGTAAGGATTACAAACTCTTAAACGTACTTTCATGTTTGGATTTTTTTGATTCCATATCCTGCATGAGTCTCGTTATCAAGGTTGGCTTCATACGCGTTTGTTATATTTGTGAAATGTCCAGTGGTTATTCCCTAACCTCAAGCGGGCCGAGCCCAATGTGAGAAACAAGGGGTGATCATCATGTTATTCCATATGAACGTAATGTGTCGCCCAAGCTTCGGGTATCCGGGGTTTAAGTATCCAATATGGATCTTCTGGGGAGACATGGGAGAGGCCCGATCGAAGGATTAGGACCTCAGAACAATCAAAGATCCATTCTTCCGATGTGCTCTGGTACACGAGCAGGGTAACTCCAGGAGAGTTGGGATTAGTTCGAACATAGGGATGTGGAAGTTTTGAATCACGATACCCCAAATTCGAAACACTATGGGGGGGGGGGGTGGCATGAAAATATAAAATAACTATTGACCATTTTTAAAACACAGTATCCTTGTTGTGTTAGTCTGAAATGGGGATAACAAATGAGGGCCAACCATTGAACATGTTCGAAACATGGGGCCTAACTCAAAATTTTACCCATTATTCATCTAGAACATTGGTCCAGTACAATAGGCGAGCTATAGGCTGAGAATCCATACTGTTAGGGGGTTCCTCTAGACATGAAAGAGGATGAGGGTTCGAATAAGGGGAACACAAAGCATGGAATGTGGAGTGAGGGTTTGTTCGAATAGAATCCAACACTCTTGAAATTACGGCACCATTGCGGAAGTACACTGGATGGACGCATCAGTTTGATCATGGATCATTCCTTCTTTCAGAAAGGGCCTCTCCGGCGAGGGGGGTTGTCACTGCCCAATGTTATCTTGGGGAATCCTGAACATTTTCGAGAAAAAATCGCAGTTGCATGGTTCCCCACGAAGGGTCAGGACACAGGCTAGAAATGGGGAGGAACAAGACTTTATGATTCCTGTGGGCTAGACCCTAGTAAAAATAACAGGGTGTCTCTACATATCCCATGAGGATGGGAATAAATCCACACATGGTTCTGGAAGCATATTTTAACTTCATATGGGACGATGAAAAGCCTGGTTGTGCCGGTACACATCCTACCAAAACTACTAAGCCCACATGAGTCTAACTCGACGTGGGAATCAAGAAGTAGTGGTGAGACATTCCTGACATAGGAAGGGACATGGTGGGGCTAAGGGATGCTCGGTGAATACCGGACCAATGATGTTAACCTGTCTATGTAGAGCACCTAGACGTGCGAAGAGATAAAGCTGAGTATGTTGGAATTGCACTTGAACATGAGGAAGTGGAAATGTCTGAATCATGACGCTCAAAATTTGGATCACAATGAAGGTGGTGTGATGATGGAGGATAATTGTTGACCATGGCAGAAGCACATCATCCGCATCGCATTAGTTTGGAATGGCAACAGACAAATGAGGGTCGACCATTGACCATGTTCGAAACACAGTACATGTCACAAATGTCACTCTGTATCCTTAGGGACATTAGCCCAGAATGGTGGGAGAACCCTTAGGGCCGTCATCCCTGGAGATCCCATAATCCTAGCATCCATGTCGTCCGAGGGTCCTTTTGGAAGTGGAAGAGGATGAGGATCCAAATGGAGAGCTCACGAAGCTTGGTCATGGAACAAGGGGAATGTCTCCATGAAAACTCCACACTTCAGGCTCGTTGTCAAAACACATCTGAATATGTTAATGATACATATTAGATAGAGGTATTCGAGTCCCTTCCTATAGGGAGATCTTAGTTTAGAGTCGTAGAATTAAGACCATGGATGGGAGGAAACGCCGGATGCACGTGGTGGGTTAACTCAAATATCCAACGTGAATAGGAACCGAGGGTTCTGACCACGACGTGTTCCCGGGGAGAGGTTTTAGGTCTAGGGGCCAAAAAAACGAGTTGAGTTGGGCCTGAAGAAAAGTGCAAACGTGTTCCTACGTAACCCACGGGGATGGGGATCAAGCTGCATGTAGTTCTTGAAAGGGTCTTAGTTTAAGATCTTAGAACTCAGACCATGAATGGGTATGGAGGGCAGGAGACACATGGTATGGTGGTTACAAAACATGACGTTAATGAGGAAAAAATCCCTACTTACCATGTGTTCTCTGGAGAATTTCTCAAGTCGAGGGACCGAACAAGAAAATTAGGCTAGGCCGGCGGGGAAGTGCCTGGGCGCTCCTATGTATCTCATGAGGATGAGAATCAAGACACACATAGTTCTAGAGGGGTGTCATGGCACGGTAAGGTACCAGTGAAAAGGATGAAATGGGCACACAGGTCTAGCCCCCGCACTAAGAGAAGTGGTATTTGATAAATCTTGTTTGTCCTTTAAGTTGAGTGGTTTGGTTTTTTTTGAAGCGACATGCCTAGGGTAGCAAGCCCTTGTGTCGAAACAAGAATAAATCCATAGTAGGCATTGACAAATGGAATGGAATATGACCAATACCCAACATGACATCCTCTATGATGAGGTCATCACAATGCAGTGCCGTTTTTCGTCATGCGTCCAGGACGATAATGTCACAATTTAGGGTCATGTGATAGGACCAAGCATGCATTTTAACGTCACACAACGCATATGTAGCAGAGACGATGCTAGGTGGGAAATGTGTACGGTGCCATGAAACATAGCCTACATGGACGGGGACATGATCCCACATCACACCGTACACAATTCCAAGAGGGGAACCTCAGGCATGGGGGCTCAAAATAGGGGTGAGAGAGAAAGGGGCTAGGGAAACTAGCTTCCAGCTGAGCTGGACTAAAAAAAAGACGTCTCGGTGGTTCTACATATCCCATAGTGATGAGGGTCAAGCCGCAAATATACCTTAATGAAGATATTAGATTATGGTCTTAGATATCGGACCATGGGAGCCCCGAAGGACGCCGTATTGCAGCTTTGTCCCCCTGACATGTAGGTGCGCACTGAGGAATGCTGTCAAGAGTGTCGAGATTCAACCTAAACATAATGGGGTGGAACATAATGTGAATCATGCAACCAACATTCAAGGCCTAAAGGGGCTGGTGTGATGACATAGGATTACTGCTAACCATGTTCACAACACAGAATCTTGTCGTGTTAGCCTGTAATAGGGAAAAACAAATGATCATCAACCACTAACCATGTTCACGATGCGGGATTTGTATAAATTTGTTGTTCAAAACCCTCAGGGGCGTTGGCCCGAAATGGTAGGAGAGCCCTTAGGCGTGGTATCCAGGCCGTTCTTGGAGGTCCCTCCGGGTGTGAAAGATGATTAAATCCCTGATGAAGGGAGACACAAAGCCTAAACAGTTAAAGGAACTTGCCTAAGTTGAATCTGAAACTCCTGGTCCTAGACCAGAGTAATCTTAACACATTAGTGAACCACTACAAGGGTTCGAGGGACTCAATCTTACGGGTACTCAAGAGATGGCAGATTCTCGGGGAGAAGGGGCGCATGGCGCCAAAAACCCTATACCACACCTATATATCCCTGTCTTGGAGAGCGACATGCCAAGGGGCCTAGGTGATTTGAAGATCGGGAGATCTCTAAGAGGTGGGGATGGACCCGAAGTCTAGACATTCGGGTGGTCCTATGTATTGCATAAGGATGGGAATCAATCCAAACGTAGTTGTGGAGGGTGTTTTTTAATGTCGAGTGGGATAGGAAACATGAGGACTAATTCTTATAATGGAGTGAGCATGATGAAGCTATTCCAAACCCGAAGTGAATGAGGACATAATCCCATACCATTCCCCGTGGTCCCGTAGTCAAAGTCTTGAAGGAGGGATAGAGAATCCAAATTAGCCGACCACAAGCTGGACCCAAAGACAAGTGGTCTGGGCTTTCCTACGTATCCCATTAGGATGAGAATCAGGTCGTACGTAGTTCTAGGGAGATCATAGTTTATGGTCTTAGAGCTCGGACCATGGAGGGATGGCAGGATTCTAAGTAAGTGTAGACCTCGACCTGATCCCTAAGCCCACGTGAGTCAAACTTGGTGGGGGGGAAATGGAGGAAGATTTCTTTGACAATACTTGGAACGTCCATCAAAGGTAAATCGGTGTAGAGCCCCGAAGGATGCCATTTCCATGGATTTGTTCCCCTGACATGCAGATCTGCACTAAGGAATAGTGTCAAGAGTGTCGAAGATCTACTTGGACATGAGAGGATGGGGAAGGATGTGAATCATGTAACCTACACTTTGGGTTTGATGGTTTTGGCGTGGCGATGGAGGATGACTATTAACTGTGGCAGAAAAATAGTATCCACATCATGTTAGCCTGGGGTGGGACCAAAAAACGAGCATCGACCACTGACGATATTCGCAATGTAGGATTTGTATCAATTTGTTGTCTGAAACCCTCAGTGGCATTGACCCATAACGGTAGGATATGCATTAATCATGGTATCCATGCCATTTTGGGGGTCCCTTCGGGTATGAAAGGTGATGAAAGCTCTGATGAAGGGGAACAAGAATCTTGAGAAGTGGGTGAAAACATGTCCGAGTAGAACCTAACATTCCAGGTACTAAATCATAGTAACCTTAGGCACATTGATGAATCGCCGAAAAGGGTTGATAGGGATTCTTAGGAGGGAGAGGTACATGGCATGGTCATTACAAGCCCAATGTGGGCGAGGACATAATGTCATACCATTCCATATATTCCCTTCTCTGAGGAAGGGTAGGCCAAGGGGCCAAGGTGAAATGGAGATTTCCGGGAGGTGGGGATGGACCCGAAGCCTAGACATTTGGGTGGTCCTATAAATCCCATAAGGATGGGAATCAAGCCACACATAGTTCTCAAAATGCAGTTTAATGTCATGCATGACGAGGAGGGGAGTAGGATACCCCTAAACATGGGAGGTGTATGGTACGGTGAATAAACTGACGTGAATGAAAACATAATCCCGCACCACATTATACACTCCCATAAGAGAGGACTTAGGAAAAGGGCCCGAAAAGGCCAAGGGGCCTGATAGTTGGGATTTGGTCAGGAATTCCTGACCGAATTGCAGTTTAACGTCTTGCAATGAGGACGAAGGTTGGGGAATAGGATTCCCAGACAAGGGAAGTGTATGGTATGGCGAGTAACCCGATGTAAATGATTACATAATCCCACACCACACCATACAATCTGGGTAAATTCTTGGGCTAGGGACTAAGAAGGATAAGGGGCCTGAGGCTGGGCCTTGGTCAGGGAGGCATGACCAGCTTGCAGTTTAATGTCTTGCAGTAAGGACGAGGGCAAGGTAAGGTGTCTCATCCAGGTATGTGTATGGCATTGAAAGTAACCCGATGTGAATGAGGACGTAATCCGACACCACACCGCACAATCCCATCATAGAGAACCCGAGCCAGGGGCTCGACGGTTGGCACCACCCGGTAAGTGTTCGTCGCTTGGGGACGAGGTAGAACGAATCACTACACTCTATGTTTGGGACATCTTGGGGTGCCCCTAACAATTCAGGACAACTATTGACCACATTCGAAACACTATTCCCCTATAGTTTCCCGAAATGGGAGCAACACATGAGCATCGACCGCTAACCACATTAGAAACGCGGGACTTGTATCAGCTGGTTACTCGACATCCTCGAGGGCGATTGCCCAATGTGTTAAGAGAGCCCTTAGGCCTAGCATCCATACCATTCAAGGGCCCTTCCGGATGAGGAAGTCGATGGAATCCCAGTCAAGGAGTAGGTGAAGCATAGTTGTGCCCATCTATGAAAGAGGTGAATGTCTCTACGGAGTAGGGAATACAGCCAGATCGAGGCTTGCTCGACTTGAATTGGGGAAGAAGTATGCACCCCGCCATATGTCTTGACCCAAGGGGAAGATTTTGGCTTTTGGGCTGGGCTAATGGATGAAGTGTTCGGGCGTTACTTCATATCCCATGAGGATGGGAATCAAGCCATACATAGTTCTTGAAGGCCATGCAATTTAACATCATGCGGTGAAGACGTGGGAGGATAGAACAACGGGAGTGGGCATATTGTGCGACCATTATGATCCTTGTATGAGTGGGGATAAGGAATCCGACTCCACATCATGCGAGGACCCTATGAGGAAGATATACCCATGGGGGATAGTCAAAGAGAAGAGTTTGGGGATGGGCTCAAAACAAAGCATCTAAGCGTTCCTACGTATCCCATAAGGATGTGAATCGATCCATACGTAGTTCTCAAAATGTAGTTTAATGTCTTGCTGGACGATGCACAGATTAATGTCATGCTGGACCACCCAATTTAAGGTCATGTGGGACCATACAGTTTAAGGTCATGCTGGACCATACAGTTTAAGGTCATGTAGGACCGTCCATTTTAAGGTCATGCAGGACCCAGGGTCTTAGGCAAAGTATTTCTTGAGGAATTTGGCATTGGTGGGAGGCGTTATGCGCTCACCATCCCTGGTCACCAAGGAGTATGCTCTATTGGGGTAATCCTTATGAATGATGTAAGGTCCTTCCCATTTGGGCTCCAACTTGGGTGGTTTCCCTCCAGGGATCATTGGCGCTCAGAGGGCCAACACCAGGTCTCCTTGCAGAAAAGAGTGGAGGCGAACCTTTTTGTTGAAGGCTCTAGCTATCTTATTCTGATGTCTTTACAGATTGTGCAGGTCATGGAGCCTACTCTCGTCCAGTGCTTCCAATTATGCTAGAAGGATTTCGTCCACCTTATCTGGCGCCTACTTGTCATAGAATGCAGTGTGTAACGATGGCAGCTAGATCTCAATGGGTAGGATGACCTCATCCCCATACACTCGGGAATATGGAGTCACCTGGGTGGAATTGTGAGTCGTCGTCCGATAATCCCAGAGGGCATTGGGGAGCTTTTCTGACCAACTCTTCTTGTTCTGACCAACCATTTTTTTCAAAATGTTTGAGAGGGTTTTTTTGAACACCTTGATCTATCCACTTTCCTGCGTGTGATAGTGATAGGTATGGTTCAAACATATATTGTACTTGGAATACAATTTCTTCATCTCAGATGCTTGGAAGTTTGTGCCGTTATCAGTGAGCATGGCATGAGGGACTCCAAATCGGTAGATGATGCTAGAGATTAAATAATCGATAATGGATCGAGCCTTGACTTCCTTGAGTGGGACTTCCTCTGCCCATTTAGAGAAGAAGTCCATAGCGGTCAGGATGAACCTGCACTGGTGAGCTGTCACCGGTGGGTACGACCCCATGACATCGAGCCCCCACACCGCGAAGGGCCAAGAGTACTTGGTAGATCAGAGAGGTTCTGGTGGCTGATGCAGGAAATTAGCATGAACTTGGCACGCGTGACATCTCGTGGAGAACTCGATAAAATTGTGGATCATAGAGGGACAGAAGTACCCCGATCTCCGGATATGATGGTACAGCTTTGGCCTAGCCTGTTGGGAACTACAGGAACTGTCATGAACCTCTTGCATGACCTGAGAAATCTCAACTCCTTGAATGCAACAGAGGATAACACCATTGAAACCCCGCTTATAAGGGATATTCTCAAGACCGAGACCACTCTGGAGGGTAAATTTCAGTGCGCGACGTCGGATTCGCTTGTGCTCGGCCCGATCATCCAAGAGGCAACCACTTTGGAGATACTCGACAAAAGGTTCTCTCCAGTAGGGATTCGTCTCAACCACTACATCTGAAGAACTTGGGGCTCCTTATGTGGAGGATCCGGCGGTAAGATAGCTTACTCGCGGGTCATCGTCATCCTATGAGATGATGGGGGCAATGACTCTCCAGTGTGCCACATGTATAATCAGATCATCCTTCTCAGGTTCTGCAAGTGACGCAGCTAAACCGGCCAAAGCATCTGCTCGACCATTCTGTGACCGAGGGACATGGGTAACCTCTGGTCAAGAAGGGAACTGGGCCATTAGATGGAGGGTGCACTCCAACAATGGCACGAGCTTTGTATTCATGACAACATAGTCACCATTGACTTTCTTGATGACTAGTTTGGGATCCCCTTTCACGTGCAAATGGGGCACATCAATCTCAAGGGCCAGCTCGAGGCCAGTGATGAGAGCCTGATACTCTGCCTCGTTGTTGGTGCAACCTTCTGACAATAGGAATAAGTATGGAAGAACAGCTTGCGTCGGGGTGCTGAAAACAATACCCAGACCCACTTTTTTTAGCCTAGGATCATTGAGCCTCCTACCAGCGGGGCTCTGGGAGGCACCGTCGAAGTGCATTTTCCAACATGAGACGACATGATCGACTGAGAGGATTGCCTCATCAAGAAAATCCAGGTCCAGGGATTGGTCCGCGGAGGTTGTATGGGCAGCTAGTAAGTCTACCAATTTCTTCCCCTTGATAGCCTTCCGAGGCACAAACCTGATGTCAAACTGCTAGAGAATTACCGCCCACCGTGCTAGTCGGCCAGTAAACATGGGATGGTTCAGAATGTACTTCAGTGGGTCTACCCGAAAGACCAACTATACCTCATGGTGTTGTAGGTAATGTCGCAATTTCTTTACAGAAAACACGAGTGCAAGGTAGATCTTTTTAATGGGGAAGTATCTAGTCTCCGTATCGAGGAGAATGCTGCTGAGGTAGTAGAGGCTATTCTCTGTCCCCTCATTGTTCTTCTGGGTTAGCAGGGTGCCGAGAGACCATTCTAGAGCAGTCACATAAAGGACCAGTGACTTTCCGGCGATGGGTGGCATCAAGACCAGAGACTGGAGCATATACTGCTTGATTTCCTTGAAAGAGGTCTGGCACTCTTCATCCCATTCATAGGCAGAGCCTTTCTTCATGAGCCGGGAAAAGGGCTTACACATTCCAGCCAGATTTGCAATGAATCAGCGTATGTAGGCTAAGTGTCCTTGATGAACTTGAAGCTCCCAAATATTACTCGAGGGATGCATCTGGATGATGGATTTGATCTTCTCTGGGTTGATCTCGATGCCCTGATATCTGAAAAAAAATGCCAAGAAACTTCCCAGAGGTGACCTCGAAGGAACATTTAAGCGGGTTCATCTTCAGGTGGCCAGAATGGAGGAAACCGAACAATTTCTTAAGGTCCTTGATATGGTCCTAGAGATGGAAAGATTTGACCACCAGGTCATCCACATAGCACTCCACCAATGTCCCGAGAATTGTCTTGAATATGCGATGCATGGCCTGCTGATAGGTGGCACCTGCATTCTTCAGGCCGAAGGGCATGACCTGGTAATAGAAAGTACCTTGGGGGGCCTTGAAAGCAGTGGACTCCTAGTCTTAGGGGGCCATCCGTATCTGGTTGTACCCAGAATAACCATCCCTGAAAAAGAGAGCTTGGAACCCATCCATAGCATCAATCAAAAACTCTGTCACTGGAAGGGGAAAATAATCCTTCGAACAGTGACAGTTGAGATCGAAGAAGTTGATACAGACTCTAATCTTCCCGTTCTTCTTCCTGACTGGCTCAATGTTGGCTAGCCACTTGGTGTACTAGACTTCCTTGATGAAATTGGCTCGGATGAGCTTGTAAACTTCGGCCTCAACCATGGCACTGTGAGAAGGGTGCATCTTTCTGGGAGGCTTCTTGAACCCGTGATGGGTTGTTGGGAGACCAAGGCAGTGGATGACTACATGGGAATCTAGTCCTGGAATATCTCTATAACTCCAGGTGAATACATCACAGTGCTTCTTAAGGAAGTTCACGTATCGCTTCTGCTCGTCGAGGGACATAGCAGCACTGATCAATGTGGGCCTCAGATATGCCTCACTACCAAGGTTCACCTGTACTAATTCATCGACCGTGGTATAAATGCCTTCTTCAAAGGTAGGGGGAGCATCCTCTAGATCATCTTCTCTAATTGTGGAGGGATCTTCCACGGGGGAAGTTTCTTCCGAGCCCCAGACCCTGGCTGGAGGCTGGTGCCGGCTTGAGCGGCAGTGGTCATCATATCAGGAGACTCATGCGCTATTGAGACCATGGTGATAAAGGAATTTGAACCAATCCCATTAGGTCTTCGGCCCATGGGGCCAAGCTTGATAACATCAAAGTAGTAGTGGTGCGTCTTCTTGAGCTGGTTAAATTCCAGCCCGACGAAACAGACATGTATAACGTACCACTGTTGCCATGAGCCTGACGTCCCGATACTGTATAGGGGTAGGAGGTTTCGGGATCACCCGAGCCTGGTTTGTGTAGGAGTACGAGGTGATTTTCAGTCGTCGCTTGGACCTGGGAATATGCCTTCCTCTTGTACCCAAAACAACAAAACGCTGCCCCTTGTCGGGGGTCGTGGCCTCCAACCAATGGATCAGGAAGATGTAGGCGTCATCCAGACCTGCCCAGGGATCACTTGTGACTGGGGTGGGTTTAACCTCACTTTCTAGAATCTACTTATCCTTGCTCTTATAATAGTCAACATCCAGATAGCGGGCTTCACAAGAGGCAATAGGAGACGCATCTCCTTGGAGAACGCCTACTCGACCATTGAGGGAGTATTTGAGGCATTGGTGATACGATGAAGGGACCGCCACATACAGGTGGAGCCATGGCCTGCCCATCAATGCGTTGTACGTGGTGTCCTAGGAGACAACCATGAATTCAGTACTGGAAAATAGGCCACCGAACTGGGTCTTCAAATGGATCTTACCAACGGGGGTCTTCTTGGTCCTGTCGTATCCCTGGATTTTGAGGTTGGAGGGAGTTAAATCAACCTCATACAACCCCATCTTTCGCAGTGTCCGAGTCAGGATTAGGATAATCCCAGAGCCCGTGTCAACTAGACAATGGTGGACTTCCATGCCATTGAACTGGCCCGTGATGTACAGTGGATGAATGTGCCGATATATGGGAGGGTCTTCATCTTCACCAGAGAATGAGATAATTTTCTGCCACTCAGTGTTCTCAATTGCATCAGCATGGAAGGCTTCTGCAGTTTCTACCTCTGTCTCAAACTGGAGGGGGCTCCTTAGGGACTCGGCAAGAAGCTCACGCATTTCTGATGACGGGAGAAGAGCCTCAAGGATAGAAAGCCTCACTAGGATGCCAACAAGGTGCTTCATAACATCATACTTCCAGGCCAGGTGAGAAATTCTGCTTACAGGAGGCTGCTCTGCGATTGGAGGCATGACGGGCCGCGCCAGCTGGACTAGTGGCTGGCTAGTGCTAGGTATGCCCCGTTGCTTACTAGTCGAGGCATGTAGAGTAGCTGACGGATGAGAACTAGATAACTGAGATCGTCTTGTAATAGGGAGAGACTGGCTGTGGTACGGACGAGGTAGCTCTGCCTGATCTAGTAGCATGAACGATGATGGAGGTAGATCTGAGGATGCCAGATGAAGAAGTTGCACATGCTGAGCTCTCCGCTGGGCCTACTGTCTGGTCTCAGTTGCGTACACGGCTTGGCTAGAAGGGCCAGCTGACGTGCTTTGATGGAACATGTGGCCACGGTTCCGCTGACATTGATACCGACTGGGGATGTTGGGGCGGTTTACCGGGAGTTCCCCCTCATCGGGAGTCATATAGGGATTTACCAACTCCACGGTATTAACCGAAGTGTACCCCTGACTATCGCTTGAGGTGTCATCCACCTCTAGGCAGATTCTAAGAGGGATCCCTATCTCATGGGGCATGAATTCACCAAGAGTGCGGGATGACGATGACATTGGTGGAGCACATTGCTTCTTTTTGCGCCGCTGATGATTGCTCTTCTGGAAAGAGGACAACTAAGATGATGACGCAACAGCGCTGGCGACAGCCTTTGAAGGCTCCGACTGGTTCAGGCATGCCCAAATAATACCATGGGTGCAGGAGACTATTTTACGAGCCATCCAGGCATCGTACTTCTAGTATCCACAGTTGGGAACCTGCTGTCACTCACCTTTATCGTCGCTACCACTTTTTGATCTCACAAAGACACCTGCCACTTGTGTCGAGGCTGGCTCCAACCTCACTATGTTGTTATTGACCTGGTCTTGGAGCCATTCTTTAAACACATATCAATGCTTGAGGTTGTGCCCCAGAATCTGATGATAGGGGCAGTAGTTGGGGAGATCGGTGAGATTTGCCTCTGCCGGCCTTCTGTACTCAGGTAAGCGTACAATCCCCTTCTCTAGGGCACTACAGAAGTAACCAGGGCCCTAATACTTTCTTAGCGAGTAACTCTGGTATCTTTTTTTTTGGATAGGGGGATATGGTAGCCTATCCCTGATGAGGGGCCAGAGGAGCCTAAATAGGATGTGGAGCCTGATTATCCCGCCTAGGCGGCGGTGGCACTTTGCGCAGGGGAACCTACCGATTCTGAGGTGGTCGCTGGTGGGTAGGAGGTTGCGCCTGAGGTGGAGGGCCTCTGTGAGGTTGTGGAACCGGTGCTACTGGTAGAAACTCTAGCTTCCTAGGGGCTTCTATTTTGGCCACCACGGTGGGCTCAGCTCGGGGATCCCTCCTTGCTAGGATCACAGGGGGCAGCGGATGCGCCTGAATGGCCTATTGCAGAGCTTCCTCGAGATGCTGGGCCTTATATGAGAAGTCTCAGAACCCTCCAGGGTAGTTCTGAGTGATCATAGAAGGAACCAGTTCTATTTTGACATTAGATACTCACATCATTAGTATTTTCTTCTGAGTTAGTGGCATGTAGAGGGAGTATGTGAGCCCCTTCCAGCAGGCGATGAAGTCCATGACTCTCTCATCAGGCCTTTGTTTTCACTTGAAGAGGTCTGCGATGTAGGTCTTTCATGTGGCGGAACTGAACTGATATAGGAATTGCCGACGAAGATCCTCTCATCCGGTCACTGATCCAATGGGTAGCAGGATGTACCAAACAAACGCAGGGCCTTCCAATGTCTACACAAAACATTAGAGCTTGGCGGCTTCCTGCTGTGCTGGGGTCCCCAACATGGGGACACACCTTGAGGAAAAGTGGGCCAGGTGCTGCGGCGGATCTCCTGTCCCATTAAAGGGAGAGAAAGTGGGATTTCCAAAACCTGGGGGCGCAGGCTTATCATCCTCCCCTGCTGGATATGGCCTGTCATCTGGAGGGACTGCCACATGTCGCCTTTCTAATGCCTCTAGGCAGGTGATGAGTGCTGCTATAGGATCATCTGGGTGGGGGCCCCTATCTTGGCAGGGATCCCTAACCACGATTGTGTTTCAAGGCTCTTCGACTTGGTATATGGGTTCAGTGGCACATGGAGTGACTGGCGGAGCGGCCTGCGGGGTAGCTGGGGGGAACCCAGGCCAGATTCCTATGATTGTCGCACCGTTTGGAAGGGATTGGTGAGACGTATCACACCCTCTTTCTGTGTGTTCTGGCTTCGACCCTCTCCACAGGAGTGGTATGATTAGGGTTTCCAAGAGGCACCTCACTGGGGGGAAATTCTTCCTTCCCCTGCTGCCTCATCCTAGAATCACCATAGTTGGGTCGCCGCTCTATAGCACACTCGACCAAGAGTTTGTTGACCAGCCTCTTCTGGTTTGCATGTTACTGGTGCAATGCGGCCTTCTCAGGGTCTTCCTCCATCTTCTGCACTAAGGTGGATGGGTCGGAGTGCTTGACATCTCTGACATGCACTTTACCCTTACCGGCATTCCAACTGAGTACCAACAACTCAGTGGGCACAGGGAGACCCAGGAGGTTCCTTTACTAATGAGTAATCCTCCCTAATGGTTTGAAAATGTTGGCAAACCCTCAGTGGGGAAGTCTCCATCAAGAAATTCTAGTTTGCCCTCATTGTCCACGACATCAGCCATGTGGACTGTCACCCTTCTCGGGGGCATGTCCTCAATATCGCATATCGAGTCGGGCTGAAGAGGAGGGAAGTGTACTTACACCATCCACAGACTTGCACATGGGGGGTAGCCTCCCTGATGATTTTGTGGAGTACCTTGAAACTCTGAATTCATTTTTCTTGGAGGGTGTTTTGGTGACCTGGTGAATCAGGGCACTGGGCCATAGGGAGTGCGGCCAAATCGACCAGAAGACATTGCTCGCTGATTTACTCAGAGTTCAATTGGATTCTGTTGTACACCACCCAATGATAATAAAGAATGAATTGCATCACTCATAGGGTTTGACGGAAGCACTCGACTTCCTCTAGGGTGAGGTATTCCAGTGCACAGAAGTTTGACGCCGCTGCCAGCTAGAACTTCTCCGGGAAGTGATCCACCGCAAGAATGTTCCAGAAGCTCTTGGGCTCAGATTCAAGGTCTGGCCGTTTATTTCCCCACTCGTCAACCAGAGGAATCTAAGGAACCAATAGCGGTACTGAGGCAGACCGTTGAGACAGTAAACTGGGTGGCAGAGAATAAGGCGAACGAGCCAACTGGCCCCCAAATTCTGGGTAATCCTCTGAGGAGTGCGGTGACCTAACCTTAATGTCATAATATGATGGGATGACAACCACTACTTCTGGTGCAGTGATCACGGTTACCGGTAATGGGTCACACTGTTTCTCAACCACCATCAGTCCCCAAAATAAGTCTCCATGATCTTTGGTCGAGGTAGAGGGCACTTTTAGTGATGATGGTGGTGACTGCATGGTTATAACCTGTGAGACTCCAAATATTTTCTCCTCCTGGATATACCTATGATGAGAGGCGGAAATATGGCATACTTAACACTCTGGAAGGATGAGGCTGATATGCCTTGTTCCTGCCCCGGTCCTTGAAACAGAGGACTGAGGGGAGGGTTCCACCGCTGAGTCGTACTTTGCTTCAAAATTTGAGAAATAGACCGGTTTGACCTTAGTCTGAAGCTTTTCATTATTCTTCTTGTGGCAGTGACAACCCGACTTCCTACCCCAGTACGGTTCTTTGGGTAGGGGACAATTCCCAGCACGAGGAGCTCCCTCAGTCGTATTAGTGTTGGGGTGGGGAGTGCTTCCGCTTGAGTGGTCCGGGGTGTGAGGAGCACCAGGGAAAATGTCAAAGAGGACACGGGGAGTACCTCTGTACTGGATGCTGCTAAGGGTAGGACCCCCGCTAGAACTGACAGGAGCAAGGGTAGGACCTCCATTACCAGTTCCCTTGGTGACATCAGTGCGAGGCAGGTCCCCATACTAATCGGACCGAACACGGGTAGGACCTTCATGCTAGGTGTTGGTGAGGTGATGTTTATCTCTACCCCATAGGTTGATAGGATGAATAAGACCTCTGTCGGCTGCTATAAGGATGTGAGGAAGGTCCTCACATCGTAGAGTGACTAGATGTTCAACGTCCCTACCCCGTCAATCCGTGGCAAGAGGGATGGCTCCATACCCAGTGTAATGAGCATGGGAGAGGCTCCCATATGACATGTTGATACCACGGGTAAGGCCCTCATTCAGGTTGAAGGTGGCACAAGGCATACCTCTGAGCTGGGCCTGGGAGTGGGAAAGCCCCACATTCTCCATGGTGGTTTCACGGGGAGGGCCTCTGTACCGGGTTGCACTGCCGTGTGTTAGTCCGCGGTGTCCACCGTCTGTACCTGAGACTAGGAGAGTCAACCTAGCCTGCCCGTGGAGTGGTTGGGGCCTCAATCTATGTCAGGCATACATCTGCCCTTTCTCGGCGTTTGTAGGGTGTGATGATGCACGTCGGCGGTGGCTCGGGCCGTAGTAACTTCTAACATTGTCACCCTTTGATGAGCACCCTCCTCAGCCTGTGCCCGACGTTGGCATCAGGTTAGTCGGGCCGGTGCTCATAGTGCAGGTAGGTAGTCGACCTGCTCTTCAGCTCAGGGAACCAGGTAGCGGCGTTGGTGTAGCCTTGTGGGGGCCCTCGCTGAGAACCCCTGGGATGGATCTCTGGCCGGGCTGGCCCAGACATCCCCTACCTCATCGGCGTAGGGTACAGAGTCATTGAGGAATTCTAGGGAGAGGTTCCCGAAATGGTATAAAGTCGTAGTGGGGAGAAGCGGCTCCCTGTGTGGCCCTCGGGGGTGGTGTTTACGGCGGGGCATTGACACCTTCAGGTCCAGGCGGTCCATATCCTAAGTTGGGATTATTCTCTCCTCGTAACGACATACAAGGTCGTTAATCACCCTTTGTTGGATGACCTACGATGGGGAGATGGGGTGTGGGCACCCCACATTCGCAGACGCAGAAGTTGTTGTGGCAGTAGTGGAGCCATGTAGAGCGGCTGTGCTGGTGTTGCCCGTTCCCTTGTGTAGGCGGGCAGGCGACGATCATGTTCCTGTGGTAGCAACCTGATTCTTGAGAAGCAGGGAGATTAACTCATCAACACTGTTAGGAAAAGAAATCGACAACCAGTGCCCCAACATTATTCCGTCTTCTGTGGCCGGTAAGAGGGATCCATGCTGACAACGTCACAAAATGGGATGCCCAAATTTATACTGCCCCAACTTCTGGTGAGTTTCACGCCAGACCCGCTATTTTCTTGGCAAGACCCGGCGACAGATATCTTGATCCAGTGACACGTCACTCTACTGATGTCTTGAGTGCTACTAATCTCCATATTGAGGATAATATCTTCATGTCAGGTTCAACATTTCTATTTCTGACACTTTCTATAGGGCACACACGTCTGTCGCGTTTGGGGGTTGTTGGCATGACTCTGTTTCCCCGCATTCCCGCATTTCAAAGGTGGGAAGCATTCACTCCTTATTCAGGGACGTCTCCTCCTTGATCAAAATAGGATGATGGGTTATCGGTTCTTCCTTCTGTGGATTCCTCCTTGGAACTCTTCACCTATTCCGGGTGTCCGTTATAGATTGAATATGTTGTTTATGAAACTCTTCCCAGTATCATGTTTCCATGGACTCCTGTTAATTACATTGCTTCTTTCAGGACATTCCAAGGGGTCCGGTCAGAGCAGCAACCTTCAGTTGGGGGAGTAGTCACATCGAGGCATCACTGGCGTGTCTGGACACTGGGGAATTGATGTATCGGTGTTTTTCCCCTTATCATAGGGCTTCTCAATGGCACGGAATCCCGAGGCATCCCACATCGAGCGCGAGGAATCATATTGCATAGGCATGTATCTGAGGTTTTCCTCAGCTTCCCATGTTTAACACAGGGTATGCCAAAAGTCCAATGTCCAGTAGAGATGGATCTGATTGATCAGAACACCAATGAAGGTGGATCAAATTGAGGAACCCCACTTGAGGGAACACCAATGTTGGGGCCAATGCATGGGCGGATTCCCGAATGCTGTGGAGGGGAATGGGATGTCATGATCTCACCAGGATGTGGTGGCCTGGGTGAGAACTAGGATGGATGATGGATGGATGAATGAAGTAGAGGGGGAATGAAATGGGACCATCACAAGGGCAACAATGATGTTGGGCTTTATCCACGAAGAGACCTCCTACATATCCCCGTGGTAGGGAATCAAATTCCATGTAGTTCGGTTGGTTTGAATAGACTTGAAGGGGGATGAAGCATCAATGGGTTGTGGGATTGAACCTCATGGAGGATTCCTACATTCCATGTCGTGACATGGATCAAAGTCCATGTAGTTCGGAAGTGGATGCTGGTGAACCGACATGAAGAAGGAACTTGGTCCAATGGGTGTTGGGCTAGAACCTCATGACGTTTCTTACATACCATGTCTTAACATGAATCAATGTCCACGTAGTTCGGGTGTACAGTTTAGCATGATGTGGGATGAGGGTATGTGTCAGCGAACTAGAGTGAATAACGACCATGGTCCAATGGGTGTTGGGCTTGAACCTCGTGGAGGCTTCCTACGTACCATGCCTTAGCACGAATCAAAGTCCACGTAGTTCAGGTTGGATGTGTGGGGCTTACATCTAGGCTGCCCAAGGATATGGGGTCGGTGAACCGATGTGAAGGGACCTGGGGTCCAGGTGTGCTTGAACCCCATAGAGGTTCTTACATACCATGCCTTGAGATGGATCAAAGTCCCTATAGTTTGAAATGGTGTGTTGGCGAACCAAAATGAAGATGGACCTTGGTCCGATGGATGATGTGCTTGAACCTCGTTAGGCTTCCTACATACAATGCCTTGACATGAATCAATTTTCGCATAGTTCGGGTTGGAAAGGGGTTGTTGAACTGGCATGAGGGGGTGTCGGAACAATTGGATGGTGGGGTCACAACATCTTATCGCTGGATTGGAATACAGTTCAACGTCATGCGGGATGGGGGCGTGTCAGAGAACTGACATGAATGAGGACCTTGGTCCAGGTGGATGGTGGGCTTGAACCTCATTGAGGCTTTCTATGTACCATGCCATGACATGGATCAAAGTCCCCATAGTTCGGTATGGTGCTGACAAACTGATGTGAAGATGGACCGGGGGTCCGATGGGTATTGATCTTGAACCTCAGGGAGGCTTCCTACGTACCATTCCTTAACATGGATCAATGACCTCATAGTTCGGTTATACTGTTTAACGTCATGCGGGATAGGGGTATTTGAGGCTTACGCTCTGAGGCGGCACAGGGTGTGTCCTAGTCGGTGCTTAATCTAAGCTCACAAGAGTCATGATTTGTGTGAGAAAGAAGAGGTTGTCGGGACCTGACGATCACGTCACGAAGGGTGCGTCTGTGGGAAGTGAAGAGGGGCTTATGCATTAGGCAACACATGGTGCTGAGACTTACTCCAGGATGGAGGCCCAAGGGCGACAAAGTGCAGAGGGAGAGGGGAAGTGCGAAGGTGCATGGGTGCTACCTCCTGCCATAAAGTCTAGGGGACTACAACAAGGAGGCTGCCCTTCCCCACGGAAAAACGCCACTCCCAAAAGGATGATATCATCCCCTGTTGAGACTAGGGGGCATGGAGAATGTCCATGGTGGGGACACCCCGCGTTAGAGGCACGAGGTGATGTCACAGTTTAACGTCGTGTGTTGAGGATGAGGGTTCTTGGAAGTTTAACATCCTGCATCTCGGATGAGGTGGGCTTACTACGCACCCCTAGGACTTACATAACTGGTACCCTCTTCTCCTTGTGGGAGGGAAGGTATGGGAAATGCCGTGTTGAAGGGGGGTCGCAGAGTGAACCAATGAGGCTTCCACATTAGCGTGGCTATGAGAAGAAGCAATATCAATTAGCGTGCATATGTGAAGAAGAATTAGGTGACACAACACCATAGGCGGTATCGTCCAGGGGACTTTTAAGTGACATCATGCAAACCTAGAGGGTCGTACGAGAGAAGGAATTTCCAAGAAGAGTGGTCCAGAGGTAGGGGACTTATGGAGCTCAGTTTCTCTATGTAGTGGAGGGCAGTGGCAAAGTGGTGTGCTTCACGAAGTGGGGTTCCTTAGCCTTATCATGGGGCGGAGGTGCAAATGGGAGGTGCTTCGCGAAGTGGAAGGTGGTTCGCAGAGCACTGCCTCACAGATCAGAGGTGCCTCGTGAAGTAAAGTGCTGTGAAGCAATGTACTTCATGAAATACAGTGACCCCGCCTTGGAATGTGGGTCACGTGTACATGAAAGGTGTTTCGTGAAGCATAAATGCTCCGCGACTACCTGGGTCCCCTTGGGGATCCTCTTCCTTCATGAATTCCCTTAGGCTTCGCGAAGGGCATCCCTCTCAGAAGAGGGGATCAAAACGAGAAAATGCAGAGGCACCTAACGAAGAAAAAAAACCCCGTGTAGCTCATGATTCGCAGAGCAAAGGGTGATTCATGATTTGGGAGCTTGGAAGGCGAAAGGTCAGATTTTCCATCCTTTGGGCTCAAAGGGAGTCCAGTATTTATCAGCAAGAGGCACCTCAGAGTAGAGCAGATGCAGCGCGAAGAGGGCTTCAGTTTCTTCGCGGAGGATTCACGAACATCAGGGGCGATCACAGAGAATTATGCCTCCATTGCTTCATGGTGGGCTTGTGAATGTCAGGGGTGTTCACGGAGCATGCTGCATCCCTGGATTCGTGGCAGGATTGCGAACGTCAGGGGCATTTGTGGAGTGTACCGTCTCCATTGCTTCACGACGACCGTGTTGCTCAGGGGGACTCCGCGTCGTGGCTTCGTGATGCAGGTCGCATGACCTCTTTTTCTACTTTCTTTTCTTCCAACATTTTGGCGCCAACAATAACTTTTTGAAAAACCCAACAGGTTGTGTTTCATCCCATATGTAAACAAATATTTCATGGATTTCAACTTTTATTATCCAATAATAGTGGATCTGACACCTTTGATTATGAGAGATTCATCATTTCAAAAAATATATATTCCTTCTTTAAAATCATTCAGATTCATCAACAATTTCAAATCTAATGTTATATGAGAAAAACACCCACCATACAAAATCCAAGGTTGTTCTCCTTTTTTAGATTTGGGAGTGGTTTCTACAATAAGACATTTTTCATTACCTTCATCTTTCTTCACATCCAGATTTTGATAATTGTTAAAAAAAATTCTTGTGCTTGTAATAAGAAAGACACCCTTTTTATGATTTTTAGGTTGTTCAAATCATTCACTTATAGTTTCCAAATAATGGAACCTATTTTAAACGTTCAAAACATCCTTCTCATATTAATTATTATTAGAGTATTGAATCCCCCTAAAAATGTTTATTCTATAATTCACGTGATAATTGAAATATTTTTGGATTAACCAAAACATATATTCCATATTTATAAATCCACCACAATACCAGTAGTACCCATATAAGAAATACATTCCTCTATAACTTCTATAATCTTTGGAATTATCAACATGTTTCTCAACAACTTTCTTATCTTTCACATCATAACATTTTGAGTCCCAAACAATCTATCATTAGATATAATCTTATTCTTAAATTTGGATTTATTCCCAATATTATCAGAATCATATGTAGTGAAAATTTTGTTTCCAACATGGATTTTTTAAAAAATTATAAACATCATACTTTGTTGGTTTTAAGAACATACACGATTTTCTCAGCCTTCTTTTTCTTAGGAATATTTTTAACATTCTTTCCAACCATAGAATATAAATTTTGATCCTTCATACTTTACAATTTACAAAACATTAACAAACATGTGATATTTAATTATTGAAACATGTAACTCCCTACCCAAATTTAGATAACTTTTGTTTAACATGTTCTGACTCTTATTTCATTGCCTTCAAAATTACTTCAATATGCTCATTCTGATACGTTTCATTCCCAATTGACATCTTCAAACAATAAACCACTCCAAGTAAAATTTATTTTACTTTAAGAAGTCATTTTTTATTGTTGTTTTGTATGAATTTGTTAAACATGTTGATATATCTTTCAAGTGTTACAAACATTACTATACATTCCTTTAGTTATATCCTTAGATGAAATTCCAATTCAATTTCTCCATCTTCATAACCACTAATTCCAAAATATTCATCATTAGCTATTGAATTGAATTTATTTTCTCTAGAAAATTTCATAAAATTTTCATCCTCAACATCACTATCTTCTTCTACATCATCTTTAAAAAAAATATCATCCTTTTGGATTTGGTAACATTATATCTTTTTTTATTGAATTGGATTTTTATTTCTTCCCATGTTTCTTCCAAGATCATATTATCCTTATATCATACTCATCACCATCCTTTTAATTCATTATTCAAGGAAAATTAGAATTCAAGTACGCAATGTATCAAAATTCAATACATTTAATGGGATTTTTCCCATTACACCTTCCTGGGTCTCTTTTCACATTTATAGAAAACAAGGGAAAAGATTCAACAAGATTGTTACATACCCCATTTTCTAATTTAGAATCACCATCTTATTTTTCATCGGGAATCTTGTCATTTTTTACATTCTTTAAATCTATATAAGAAATTGATCTATAATCTATTTTTACCTTCAATTTAATTATCCCATATCATTTCATAATTAATGAGAGTACTCTAAAGTTTATCCAAATATAGTGGTTCATGATCTCAATCTTCCAAAGAAGTAACTTTGGAATCAAAATTATTAGGAATAATTATAAAGATATATTAAAAAATAGTTCATTCCTATAACTTATCACTAATAGATCCTATGGTTCTATAAATAACATTTAAGTTGAAAATAAGTCACCAACAGACTCATACTCATCCATTTTCATATCATTAGGCATTATCCTCTAGTTTTTATCATGGATTTAATAAACATTATATTGACGTCATAAGTGTTATTTAACTTTTCCTAGATACCTTTATTAGTATAAACTCCCTTCACTATTATAAAAACACTTTTAGAATTTGATTAGAGTAAATAATTCTTAGATTTTCCACCATTCTCAATGTTCTTCTTATCGACTGATGTTAGATGTAATTTACCATAAAGAGGAGAAAAACCATGTATAAACACTTAAAAACACATACCCAATAGATATAAGATACAAGAACATTATACCATTCTAGATATAATATTTTTTTATGAATGATCAGAATTCCATTACTGTTCACACAATTTAGATTCACCATAACAACTTCTCTGCAAAAACTTTAGTAAAGAGTAATCAAATGGATCAGTCAATCTAATACCAATTGTAAAGGACCAACTATGATTGATATGTCACTGAGAGGGTGTTGGTGAATCAATTATATCTTTTTATTTCTTTTTATATTTTTTGGTTTAAAATCATTCAACATCTTTTAAATATTTATCACTTTAGTGAAAACAAAACATTTCCAAATTCATAGGAACATAATTATTTAGATAGTTAACTACTCAATAAGAGTAGTTGTGTCCTTGGAATGGTTTGGAAATAACCCAATACGACACCATCCACAAGAAAAAAATCATTTTCTGTGGCTTAAATATGTAGGGTATACCCTTAAACCTGTATATAACTATGATCAATACAAAAGTGAATGTGATTTTTTTTATCCGAAACGATGTAAAAACAAGTTTTTGTATCATTATAAGAAACTTTCACCAATAGGGTCAAAATAATTTAATATGGTTCCTTATCAACTTTAACATTTTTAATTCCTCAATATATACTTCTTCACTTTCCAACCTATCAGTAGGTAGAAATTTTTTTATAGACTTAATAAAAAAACATAGTCCAATGGATCATAATAATTCTACTTTTTGATAACTCTGTTTGATATTTTTAGGAATACTAATATGAAAACACTTATAAAGCACTAAAACATTTCCTCTGATGCCTACATATGATTTCTTAGTCCAATCTGGTAACACTTTCTTCTTCTTCTTATGTACGAAAAACATTCTTAGGAAATTATATCTGGAAATATATTATTTATATAACTCCTCCAATTTTGATCTCTCTCTTGAAATGTGAACAATAAATGTTTGAGAAATTGAAATATACATCATATTATTTATGGGAGAGAAAAGGTGGTTTGTTTCAGAGTCTGAAAATGTTTTCCCACTCAATAAAATTCCCATAAAATTGAATTTCATTTCCAATTTATATTTAATTTTTAATCTTTCAGTGCTTCTCAATGATTCTCAAAATATCTCAAAAGCTTCTCTCAATTTTAGCCAGCTTTGAACTTTATAACCATTATTCTCCCTGGTATCATTTGGTGTTCTAAGTCATTATTCATTAATAAAACATTATAGAATTGACGAATTATCATTATAATACTCTATAATGGCATCTTAATCACAAAAAACATTGAAACCATTATTCCATAATTTTTTTGAACTTATTTAGATTTCATTTTACTTTATTTTTACCATAAACATTATCCAGACATATTAAGATATTATCTCCCTTCACAACACTTCAACTCTAACATAAAAATCCATTTACAACACTTTGACAACATATTCACAACATTTCACATTTTCTTCAACTATCCACAACTTCCGCAAACTATATCCAATGAAGAGAATCTTATGAATAATTATTGGATTCTGTCTGCATCTAATTGATCTGTCTCTATCTCTATTTGATGTGTTAGTGTCATGTATTGTCTTATGAAAATTGACATAATTGAAGAAAAACCAAACAACGCTTCTTTCTCTCCTAAACCACTTGAATAATAAATCAACTTAATGAAAATTATTTACTACATTGTTGAAAATCATCTATTTATTGGTATCTAAACTCTTCTTATGAAATTGTACCAAAAATTACAGCTCCGTTAACTATTCTACCTATGATGGGTCGGTGGCACACCATTCTATTGGAATGGTGTTTTCATAAACTTATTTTCTTCCAAACATTCCAAATAATCATTGATCATAGGAGATGTTTCATTTGATGGATCAGATAGTCTAATAAATTGGTCAGTTCGATGTATCAATGTCAGGGATTTAGAAAAACTTCAATCCTAAAAGTCTTTATTCCTTCAAAAAATGATTTTGTATCATGACATGTTCATAACATTGAATACATAAGTGTAATATCCCATCTTGTTTTCATTTACATTTCTACCTGAGTATTTTATTTGAGCCTTGGTGGATGAGTTTTGTTTGGATAGGGAAATCCATTTTTGGAGAAAATTACCTAATGTTTGGGGATGTATTAATATTTGAGGTAATAGAGTCTAGGTATAAATGGGACTAATTCTTAAAATGGTTTTTTGGTAATTTAAGATGTTTTGATGGTGGTTTGGGTTGTTTAAAAGTTAAATGAGATGAAAAAACATATGAAGAAAATTGAAATATTGTTTAAAGGTATTACACATCATGTAATTTTTCATGGGTTTTATAAAAATAATTTTTAGGTGATACGTTTTTATTCAAATTCCATTTAAAACATTTACATGATGTGTAATCATGTTACACGATGTGTAGATTCACGAGATTCAATTTTAAACATGTTATGTGGATTATTTTCCTTCAAATTCACTAAAACTTATCTCCTCTCATCCCTAGGCCTTTCTATACGTGATATTAGTGTTCCAAATTCCCTTCTAGATGTCCCATTTGTGTGATAAATCCCTGGTATGTTCGTTTGGTTATATTTAGTCATTCTTCCCATTTGTTTCTCAAACAATTACAATGAAATCCTATGGAAATTTGTGTTGTTGGATTTTCTCATTATTAGTTTTTATTTAGCAATATATTTGAATTTATCTTCACTTTATTCCTCATGGTCATTGGCCATTGGAATCGTTGTTGTATTTTCAATTAAAGGTTGGGGTTTTAAATCTAAAATCTATGATTTAATAATTTCCAGGTTTATGAAATATTTTTATTACACCATCCTTGCGTGCATCTAAATCAATTAAATAATTAAATGAGGCTATTCCTTGAATTTATATGGTTTCAAATGGATTTGTAACTAGCTAATGGCTTAATGTATGTTTTTCATGAAATGTAACCTAGTGTGATTTCTTATTATTGAATCTCTAAATCGTGGCATATTAGTTATTGATATAATTTTTAATCAATAGATAATTGAATTTAAAAGTATAATATGAAAGAATAATGGTCATTAATATAATTTAACATTGAGATATATGATATGATATTGTGATGTCCATGTTTTATGATATGAATTTTGTATCATGTTGAGATGTCTATATAATAAGCTAGGCCTAAGAAATTGTGCATGTATATGTTGTAATGATGGTAGTGATTGGGATCAGCCTAGTCCCATCATGTAATGCTTATAGAGAGAGGTTTATGCCTAGTCCCATGTTTTAATGATTATAGGAATTTGACCTATATTGGTTGTTGTTTCTATACCATGGTTATATGGTTGTCATTATCATGGTCAAAAAGAATGCTAAGAGATAATCTAGCATGGTTCCAATTAAGGTTATCTTACCTTGGTTATACGGTTGTGGTTGGCATGGTCATATGACATGCTTAGAGATATTTCAGCATAGAGACAAAGCAGGTTATGGTTGTATTCTATTAATTATTGAATTAATTAAGGCACATGTTTATCACATTATTGCATACACTTCTTATCAGACTAGTCTGTCAAGAAATAGTCTTTTTGACCTACTGATTTATACTCACACCCTATTCAGGTCGTTGTTTCACACCCAAGTAGATTAAGTTGATGCAGGATTGGAAGAGGGCAGGGGACCTTGCTGTTGATTTCTTGTTTGCTGGTGGGATGGAGTTTAGAGATGGGTAAGGTGTGGGTTTTAGGAAAAAATAATTTTAGTGGTTTATTTGAGTGTGCTCGTGTTTTATTGTATTGATAAAACCTTAATTTTAGTTATATTTGATCACATCATTAAATTATTCCATATTATTTATTGGATTGTTCCATTAGATTTTATTGTTTTATTCTTCAATGTATTTACTATGATCAATTATATTTTAATATGAATTGTTCTACTGGTATGACACTTTATACCAGGGGGTATAGTCTCTCTACTATAACATTCACAACCCCGCTAATAGTTGGGAGCCTCTGGTGTACAAGGAGGCATGCTTGAGGTCTCATAACCAACCCTTTCCATCCATGTGAAAGAGTTCCAGATTAGGGGATGTTATTCAATGGAATCAGAGGAGCCTGTTTTCTTGAATTTTTTATTTTTCCTTATAGTTTGGAGAAAGGTATAAATGAGAATAGGATGTATTATATATTGGTAATGATCTTGTGCATGGGAGTATCTATCCCATTGAGGAGGAAAAATCAGAGTATAGAGGGATGGGGTTGCTATTTGTGTTGTGTGCTTATTATATTTGGTTTTATTTCACATTGGGTAATTCACATGTTATGTGAGGATATTATTTTATGATCTTATTATTTCTTGATATTTGTACTCACATCCTGGTATTGCACGAGATGATAATACTTGCATCATAATAGGCACATATAGATATAATGATATTCATTATTCCTTAAATAAACATATGTATTTTTTGTTATTGTGATATATAATTTCTTGTTGAACTATAATATGTGATATCTGTTTCACTAGAAATATGAAATAAGTTATTGTGTCATGCTAAAATTATTATACTCCATGCCTAGGGAGACCAAGATTTAGTTGTTATCTATTGAAGTCAACTATTAGGTTGACCTTATTTCAAGCCAGTTCTCAATGGTGTGCATTTTTCTCATAGAGAAAATGCCTCCTTATCATATTTGACTTGAGAACAAATAGTGTGTAAATTAGCTTGTTTATAAAGTATCTGAATCATAATTCCTTGTATTTCATAAGGAAAAATGGATGTTTAGATTTATGAACGATTTCTGAGGTTTATACAATCCCTTAAGAGGGATACATTCGACACCGTTCCTTCGATGTGTGAGACGAGAAGAGAGTTTCATTTTCATTACCCAACTATGTTTATTGAGGAAGGGGTCCCCAGGTAGCTGAGTTCTTGATTGAGTCAGTGTATCCAATCTTCAAGAATCTCAATAAACCCACAGATAAGATAGTAAATCCTTTTGTGTATATGATTCATGGACCTCCCAAGCATTGGAGGTATGTTCTAGAGGAATCCGGGTAACATAATGAGCAATATTGGATGGAATTTGAGATAATGTTAATGAGCCATTTCTATCTAGAAAACAAGAGTGATGAAAAAGATCACGAGTTCTTGAATCTAATACAGTGGGGTTTGGTAGTACTTGAAAATATTGGATGTTTTACTGACTTACAATGCTTTGCACCATCATTGGAAACTAAGGAGATCATCAAGGTGAGACATTTACAAGACAATATTTTTTTATGAGATCAGGTAATTGGTAAACTTTTTCCATTTAAGTATCTTTGAAGAAATAATAAATTGGGAACTCATCACATAAGGGAATCTGAAAGAGGCCCTGAGCAGCAGTCAGACTATTTTAGCAGGACGATCTAGATGTTCTTCATCCAGTGGTAAGAATAATTGTTTTGATAGTTTCTACTAATGTAATGGTGGGTAGACCAGTTTGGAAAGTGGACTAAAATCTCATTACAATGTTCTATTTCATTCCTATAAATGTGGAATGTTTGTCCACAAGTTCTCATAGTGTCCTTACGCTATAGTCAAGTGTTGTATCTGTGGAATATTGGTCCATATTTAGAGGTTCTATGTGAATGCTACACAGAATACCAGTGGAAGAGGATCATTAAAAAGAACAATATCCGTGAAGGGGCTCAGCTACCCCTTAATAGCCTGGTAGTTGGAGTTCCACCAGACATTTAGGCCATGGTAGGGGATGTGGTACAACAATGCAAGAGAAAAAGTACCAAGAAAGGGATGTAGCTCAGTGTAGTCAGAATCGGAGCCTTGGGTAGAGGGATAAGTAAGTTTCATGTTATGAATACTACTTTGTCTAATGTGGATACAAGATGGTCTACTGTTAGATGTATGATTCTGATATAATCTACCTTATCTTGTGTTTTGATTGATACATGAGAATCACATTATTTTCGATATACTATATTTTAAAATGGTTTAGGAATGGATGTGGAAATATTATATGGTGTTTTAACCATTGAAACACAGTTGGGAGTGTAGTCAAATAATGTAAAACATTGTAAGGAATGTTCTATAGAGTTTTTTGGTTGCAACTTCTTTTGTGAACTGTTCGTGTTGGAAATGATAGGATTCAAATTGATTTTTTGTATGGATTGGTTTGTTCTATATCATGATCGTATTTAATGTTACAGGAGGATAGTTACCTTTTTATCTCCAAAATTAAGTATCTATTATCACAAGGGTGAGTGAGATCTTCAGGCTAGTCGTGCAGCCCCAATTCAGTGAGGATTGGACTGTCTCACTGCTCAAATCATTGGTATTACCCTGGATAATGGGGTAGTGTAACATAATTTTTCCATTAGGGGTGGAAAATTTTCAAGATGTACTTCCTAATGATTTATATATCTTATTTCCCGAGTTAGTGTCGAGATTAGTCCCACATTCTATCCCTCCATTCTGAATGGAAACAACATAGTTTTGGGAGTTTAGGGTTCATTTTGAAGATCTATAATATAAATCCTTTTTACATACAAGTACATATCCTTGGGGATCTCTAGTTCTTTTCTCTAAAAAGGATGATGGTTCTTTTCACTTATGTGTGGATTATCAGAGGTCCAACTAGATGATGGTCAAGAAACACATCTTCCACCGCACATTGAAGATATTTTACATCGATTAAGGGGTGATAACATCTTCTCAAAATTTGATTTGAGATCAATATTTCATCAGTTAAGGTTGATACCATCAGATAGAACTCATAATAATTTTAGGAGGAGGTATGATATTTATGAAATTATATTGATTATATTTTGGTTAATTAATTCACCTATTGTATTCATGGACTTAATGAATATGGTCTTTCATCCTTTTTTGGATCCTTTTGTGGTGGTTTTTGTAAAAAATAACTTAGTGTACTACCGGTCTACAAATGAAAATTACTAACACATTGACATCAACTTGAGTACATTGAGAGAACATCAGATTTATTCCAATTAAACTAGATACTATTCCTATATATATAAAGTTCACTTTTTGGTCCACTTCATTTTAGAAGAAAGAGTGTTAGTGTACCCATAAAATTTCATATTTTTTGTATCTTGGGAACAACTTAAGAAATTATTCAAAATTTGGATATTTCTAGGTTTATCAGGTTATTACCAGGATTTAATACAAGATTTATGCAATTTTGCAACACCAATGTATGGGTTGACCTAGAAAGGGGTGAAGTTTGTTTGTTCTTATGGTTTTATGAGTGATTTTTAAGATTTGTAAAGAAAGATGACATTAGAACCAATCCTAAATTTACCTGTTATAGGTAAATTATATATCAGGTACTATGACATATATAGAGTTGGGATCAGAGTAGATCTAATGCAGGAGGATCCTGTGGTTGCGTATGGATCCATGTATATGAGACTGCATGAGGTGAATTACTCAACTCCTGGTATATAGTAAGAAACAATGGTGCATTCCCTGAGATTTTTTAGAAACTATCCCATGGGTGAGTGGTTTGTGGTATTCATGGATTGCAAGATCCTAAGGTACGTCTTTTCTCAGTGAAACATTAACCATCGACATAGGAGGTGGGTTGATTATTTTCTATATATTGACATTGAATTGGATTATACATCTGGAAAAGGGAAAAACTATTACTGATTCCTTGAGCAGTAATACAAAGACATAGGCGGTATGGGATTCATGTGATGATTGGTGGATAATGGTAGTTTTTTAGATATGAATATGGATGTTCAATAATTGTAGGTGTGAGTAACTTAGATTTGACATCAGTTATACCCATTATTTTAGACTTGATTAAGGCTATGAAGTTGTCTAATTTAGGGGGCTCAGTTCTGGGAGACAAATTATATGGCGGTGAGACACAATCAAGATCATCTCTCAATAATTTAAATTCTCTCATTTTTTATGGATGAGTATGGGTTCTTATGGGATTGCGTGGGGAGATGATGAATAACTTCCAAACTTCTAAATGGGTGGTGAATTCTAGTTTGACAAATATGTATCATGATATCTGTAGATATTACTTATGAATAGGAATGAAGAAGTAGGTGGAATGTTTTGGGGTTAGATGCTTCACTTGTTGGGAGGTGAATGTCTAGTGTCATAGGTCAGGTGTTATTTTATAGTCTTTACCCATTACGGAGTGGAAATGGGATGATCCCACAATGAATATTTTGATGGTATTACCCAGGATTACTCATAAGAATGATGTTGTATGGGTTTTTGTGGATCAATTGACTAAGGTATCCAATTGTTTTACCAGTTATGGAAACCTTCACAGTTGAATGTCTAGTAAATCCTTACATTCATTACATGGTTCAGTTGCTTGGTTTTTTGGGGAGAATCATTTCGGAAAGAGATCCTCGTTTCACATCTCATTTTTGGAAGGGTCTTCAGAAAGTCTTCGGATCACAAGTTCTTTTAAGAAAAACCTATTATCCATTGACATATGGTCAATATTAGTGGACTATTAAAATTCTATAGGATATGTTATGAGCCTGTTTTTTAGATTTTGGTGGTTCGTGGGAGTAACATATGACACTTATGGAGTTTGAATTTAATAATAGCTTTTAGAAATCGATCCAAATAACACATATTGAGGGTTTTTATGTAAAATAGTTCCATTCAAATTATTTTTGGTAGGAGGTAGAGATTCATCACTTCTTGGGCCTAATCTAGAGTATGTGATGTCTGAATAGGAACAGTTGATCAGACAGTTGTTCGCGACTATGTAGAGCAGGAAGAAATCATATGTTGACCGTCAAAGATGACCTTTAGAATTAGAGGTTGGTCATCATGTCTTTATTTGGGGTTCAACTACATTAGGTTAACGTTGTATAAAAAATAGTGAAATCTAGTGCCTAAGTTTTTGAGGCCATTTGAAATAGTGGAAAAGGTATATCTAGTGGCATACCATTTATACCTACCAAAACGCAATAGTTCCTTGCACTATGTGTTCCATGTTTCTCAAATATTATGATATGATCCAGACCATTCCCATGTGATAGGAGAAGAAGACATCGAGCTTTGTGATGATGCACCATTTGAGGAAAATCTGATACATGTTTTAGATTATAGTGAGAAATATCTTCAGGGGTGGAATATACCATTGGTTCGAGTATAGTGGAAACATGGAAAAGTTCAAGAGGATACTAGGGAGAGGTATTATATTATGTCAACACAATGGAAATAATTGTTCTATGAGACCTCATAGTGAATCTTAGATAAAATTAGGACTGCAATGGTATAATTAAGAGAGGTTATAAGATCTTATCTTTTTATAGATATGTTTCTCTCTCAATTTTTTGTTTAAGACATTGGTGGCTAAGCTTTTTTCAGCGACAGAGAATAATTTTTTTTTGAGAAAATGACATAAAGTTTATGGATAATTTTTTTTTGAGTTAAAGGTGTCTTGGAATAAATGAGACTAAGTGTTAAAATGGGTTCCTGGTATGTTGAGAATATTTAAATTGGTTGCAGGTTTTTTAAAAGGAAAATGGGATGAGAACCCAATTAATATAAATTTATACATCCAATAAATGGATTACACATCATGTGATTTATTGTGGTTTTTAATAAAAAATGAGATGTTTTACTTTTCTTTGAATTCCATTAAAAACATTTACATGGTGTGTAATCATGTTACACGACGTGTAAATATTTGACCTGCAATTTTAAAAATGCTATGCAGATGATTTTCATTATAATCTACTGTATATTCTCCTATATCAATCCTAGGGATTTCTCCTAGCAATTATTGTGTTTCAAAATCCCTTTCAAACATCCCATTGGTGTGAGAAATCCATAGTAAGTTCTTTTGGATAAGTTTCTTCTGTATTCCCTTTGGTTATCCAAACTTTGTGATGATATTATTTGACCATTTGAATTGTTGGTTTTGATCATAATTAGTTTTGATCTGGAAACCTCTTATCAATCTTCATCACAATCTTTTTCATGGGTGTTAGTCATTGGAAGTTTTGATGGACTCTCAGTTAAAATAATGGGTTCTAAATCTTAACCCTAAGGTTTGATAATTTCCATGTTTATTCAATATTGTGGTTTCTCCATTATTCTGTGTGAATAAATTAATTAAATAGTTGAATGAAGATATTCCTTGAATTCATTTTGTTTCAAATGGACTTTTAATCGGCTAATGGGTTAAAGTATGTTTAATATAACATGTGACCTAAGGTGATTTTTTTATATAATCCCAAAATTGTGTGTTATTTATTATTGATGTAATTTATAATAAATAGTGATTTGAATTTCATAGTTTCATATGAAATAATAATGGTAATTCACATAATTAACCATTGAGATATATGATTTGATATTTTGATTTCCATATAGTATGAAAGGAATTATTTTCCATATCAACATTATTATATAATGGGATAGGTCTAGAAACTTGTACATATATATGTTTTATTGCTGATAATGAGTGGGATCAGCCCCGTCCAATGTTGAAATTCTTATAGAGAGTGGGCTATGCCTAGTCCCATGCTGTAATGATTGTAGGGATTTGACCCAAAAAAGCTATAATGATTATAGGTACTTGACCGTAATTCATTGTTGTGATTATTCCACAGTTTTATAGTTATAGTTGGTATGATTGTATGACTTTCGGAAAGGTATGTTTCCCACTTTCATTCATACCATCAGATCACTAAAACTTAAAAATATCAGTGATTTTTTCAAAATGATAATAAAATAAAATAAATCAGCCCAAATATATTTCATCATCCAAACAAATTCCATCCAACTTTGTCCCATAATATTTTATGTATGATCTAGTTTTACATAATAGTTCATAGTTTATAAGATTTCCAATTCGTGATGATTTTCCTCTCATAAACCAAAACTACGAGAAAACCATCATATATCAATAACTAAGAAGTGGATTGAAACCTATTATTTTAAGATATGTAGTTATATCTCTATAATCTCTTTAATACTCATCTATGAATTTAATCCCTATCAAAACTACAACTTTATCCTAATTTTTGAGACTTCATCATTCACATCATGTTATTTCCATATTCTGAAACTAATAAAAAACAATTTCATTTTCAAAATGAGCCATATCTGTAAAAATAACTCTTAACGTAGGTCCTCATCATATAAACCTTAACAATTTGAAAACTTATTCCTTGTTACATATCATTAAATTGAATTATATATATTCCTCCCAAATGACTATTAAACTTCACGGAGTGCTCCATTATTTGACCCAATTTACTTACATGATATTCAAATACATGTAAGATTCCTTGGAATATACATTCTTATTCATAAACCAATGATATGATCAAATAGTCACATTTCAATGAATTATTTTATGTTGTATAATAATCCTTAATTCACACCAATATTTCATTTTCATAGCTCAACACTGATACTAGAACCTTATATCATTATCTTTAACATAATCTAGATATGTATAGATATTTTTATAACAACTACCTAGGTCCTGAATGCTATTATATATGATACATAAGGATTTCCATATTACTCATACTAGGGCAAACCCGAAGACATCATATAGACCTTATCTTATGTGCTGAAACTTTTAAAATTCTACATAAGGTTTCATTGTTCCGTCACACACATTAGAATTCCTTCATTCCTTGTATACCTTGCATATGAGCCAGATCAACATATGGATCTTTTTAATGAACTATGTTTGATTTTATTATTATTACATCAGGATATGTTGTTATATTTAGGTCACATATCTCATACCCTATCAAAAATTTAACTTTTATCCACACTCCCTTAGTTTATGGTCATCCAATTCATGATAGGATTGCTACACCATCCCTACACTAAAAAACTATATATAGAGAATCCATATGTCATGAAAAAATATTGAATCATTTAATTTTATCTTGGTTCTAAGACCTCATTCATGTTAAGTTCAAAAAATTATCACACTTGGATAACCATACATTATAATACACCTACCCAATTCATATGAGTTTTACATGTACAGAGACATCTTAAAAACATTGTGTGTCTTGATTCTGATTTGTTTAGGATACATAGTGACACCCATGCCTCACAAATCTAACCCCCACTATAATATTAATTTCTATCCCATTTTTACTACTAAACAAACCCAATAATCCCATTATTCACATAATTCTTTACATCACTAGCCATATGTTAGGGTGATAAATTATAATATTACGATACTGAACTACATATATCTTAATTCTTATTTTTCAGGAAATGTAGTGACACATAGAGGTATCGATCTGTATCTACTCATAGATATCATAAATATCATTCCCCTCCTATTAAAAAGTTTTTGGACCCTCTCATTCATTCTAGGTTCTCTGATGGCCCTGTATTAGGATTAAGAAATTATCATTTCCCAAGTGTATGAACTTGATCTCTGTAGATAATATTTATTTCTAGAACTATATGTGTCTTGATTATAACTATTTAAGGATATGTAGTGATGTCTAGGTCAACTATATTAGACCCAACTATAAATTTAATCATCATTAAACCCCTCTAAACATATGGTCTCCCCATTCAGGTAATTTAATGATATATTTGAATCTATACTAGGATGATGCATTTTTTTCCAATAACGATATATGGTTTGATTCTAGTTATTAAAGGGAACATAGATTTGTATAAACCATCTATATCAGACCCATATATGGATATTTATCCACTTCAAATACCCCTTTATTTTCAATAATAGCTCATCTTGACTAATTTTGGTTTGAAGTGTTCCAAGAACCTCATAAATATACTCATCCTATATGTCTCCTTTATTCATTGATTTTTTGAATAACTACAAAACGTACATGGATATTGGTAATGAGTGTATCTAATTTATAATTTCCTTGACCCTATTATAATATAGATAGTGAATAATTTATTTTAATTTCTCTAGATACAAGTGAGGACATCTTGAATGAACGAATAGTTTAGTAGTCCTTATAAACTAGATACGTACATGAACGTCATGTTACATTTGATATCACAATATATAATATAATATTTTATTTGATAACATAATTATTCACTTGAATATAATTTCTTATAAATAATAGTACACTTTATGTAATCCTAGGGAAAGGAAACATAATAAAGGGTTGACCTTAGATACTCAGAAAAGGAATGTGTACAATAGAAGCTATCATATAATAAATAAGACATGATTAATATTGATTGAATAAATGGTAAGAAAATTAATTCCATATATATAATCGCATGATCTTGAAACATATCCACACATTACATGACTATTTTAATAATGACAAGCACATCAATAAATGATTTCATAATGATGTTATTCATAATGTTGGACATCTAAAACTTACTATCAAGGACTCATGCCAAGGAATCTTACATCAATGGTTAAGGCCTTGGATACATAACCAAATTATTATGTCTCATTAGAACTATCAATACAACATGGTATGGTGTAATTTTTCCCCATACATCACTTAATAATTGAAAATAATTCTATCACATGAATAAATAATACAAATTAATCAACATGTCTTAAAAAACAATAATGATTTGTATTGGAAGAACTAGAATACTAAATTTCAACACATTCCACTTTAAAAATGATCATAAACCATACAAATAAAAATAATAGATGGTATCCTTAGATTATATCCTCAGTAAAGCATACGATTCATCAAATTATGTTTACATAGATAAAAATACTTCTAATATGTCAGTGGAGGATTTTATTATGGGAAATACCCTTCTAATTTTGAATCAAAATATTTAAAATCTAAAAATTTATAAATTATTAATTAAAAACATTTCATTGGAATGAAACATGAAAAATTTTAAATGAATCATCAAATAAAACATTAGATATAATGGTGGAAATATCCATTTAGGTGGTACAATTTAAAATAATTATTTCATTCAAACATTCATAAAAAAGTGCTTCATTTTGAAAACTAAAAGAAAATTACTTTAAATAATTGGTAAAAATGTCATTAAAAATCATTTAATAATAGTAAAAGAACCTTAAAAGTAATTTAAATGTATATATGGATATTGAAGAAAATAATTCCCAAATGAATATGAAAAAATTTGATTTTACGTTAAGAAATATTTAAGTATCCTAAGTACATTAAAGGAGAAAAATTAAAGGAAAATTTGTAATTTCAAGAAAAAATGGGATAATAACATATAATAGGTATAATATAGAAATATCATATAATTACCTCAATGTATACTTAAACATAAACAATGTCGAATAAGGTTGAGATTGTGAAATAAACTATTACCTCAGGTATAATTTTCTTCATACATGTCAAAACCTCTTACATAATAAATATAGATTTATTATATATCTATTTAAGAACCAAATTCATATATATTATAATATATATGATTTAATTAAATCATTAATCAACTATTTATTAACAACTCTTTATTAAAGACATTATTTAGCATGATAACTGCTTCATTTTTCATGTATGTTTTGATTCAGTGGTTTAAATCCTTGTATCTTCTACAGGGTTCCATATTTTAGATAAATTTAATAATTATATATATATATATATATATTATTTATATTAAAATATTTAATAATCCATTCATGGTTTACATGGATGACAAATCACATCACTTCGTGAAAGTGGTAGTCCACACATACGTGCGAGCGACATTATCAATTTATTAAAATGGGAGGGTAAGAAGGTAAATGATATATTATAATACTAGATCCATAATTATTTTATAAATATTACATATATTCTTTATTTATATCATTTTAGCCGTCCATATAAAATGGTGATGAAAAATGAATTACACCGTTGTGTTGCGACGATAAGTCGTATAAACCCATGAGCGATGATTTTTCTTTTATTAAGTTTGAAAAGAGATGAAATATAATTTAGCACAATCTTATTAACATGTAATTATGTTTAAAATAAATTATTTATCACATTAGTATTGGTATAATATATTTGAAAAAAAGTATAAGAAGTAATAAGCTAGAATGAGTCAGTAAAAATGATTACCTCTTCTTTGGTTGAATTCTTTTATATCCATTCTTAGGGACCCTTAGAATGGTATTTTAATAATATAATAAATTATATATATATATATATAATATCATAAGATAATGGGGAATGTTTTCGTTGATCTTGGTTTCTCAAAGTTGTGTAAATAAGAGAAATGAGGGGTGTCCATTTATAATGGAGGGAAAAAGCACTCCTATAATTTTAAAGACACTAAAATATAATAACATCACATTCATGGAAAAGTTTTTATAAATTATATAAATATAAATAATCAAAATAAAATAATAAAATTTTATTTATACAAGTGTTTATAAAATTTTGACACTTATATCTTTAGTTTAGCATTCTGTTATACCTTTGTATCCATAACCTCAGTAACACATTTTTGAATCATTAAGGGTTACAAATTTACATTTAAGGTAACAATTAGATACCAAAGGGTCACATAAAAAATTTACAACCATATTACATCCCCTGGTAATATTTCAATAGTTTAGGATTTTTAAATCATTTAATAATATATTTTATTACACAAAATAGAATAAAATATTTTTTAATAACTACACAATTATTTTGAAATTAAAGATACACAAACTAAAATATAATACGAATGTAAACCTTTAACACGTAACTAAAATATTATATTTATCCATAAAATTCATTTAACTCAATAATTCATCCCAATAATATTACGTTTAATATTTTTAGAATCATTTATTTTATTTTTAAATTACTTGAAAAACTATTATACCAATGTTGCGCAAGCATTTACAGTACCTATTTCATCACTAAAAATTAAAAATAAATTACCATTATTAAAAATTAATAAATCTTCCATGTTAGCACATAGAACTAAATTTAACCTTTTCTTATTCATATAAGAAAATATTAGAGATATTATATTCAAGAGAGAGAGAGACATTTTTTTATTAGTCCATTTCTTAAAATAATATTAAGGTCAAAATAAAAAAATGGATCCAAGTTTCCATATTTTAGAGATGAGGATGAGAATGGATGAACTAAAATCATAAAATAGGATAAATTAAATAGTTATAGAAATTTTAAATCTATATCCCAATGTTTTAACATTGATTTAACCATTTTACCCATACTGAGGTGATAAAGATTTACCATGTTTACTATTCATAAGGATGAAAAATAAAAGGGAATACATTACTAAATTTAAACCTACTTATTGAAAATTTGGTATCTATTTTTTAATATTAAATCTATATAAGGGGAAGAAATTTAATGTAATATAAATTCATAAAATAAAAAAATTGTATTTATAGAAATAATTTTTTAGCATAAAAATTAACCAATATTAAAATTATGATTATCAGTAATTAAAAGGGAATTAACTATATTATCATAAACAAAATGGATCATACGAAACTTTAATAATAAATTAAAAATAGACAAGTTATTTTAAATTACAGTATTTAATGATAAGAAATGATATTATTTGAAAATCTGCATTTTTTCACCATTCAATAAAATGTCAATCATTTCAGAAAAATCCCAAAATTTCATAACCTTCTTAAATATCAGTGTTTCATGTTATCCAAGATATAAATGTTATTATTATTTTATATTAAATATTTATGGTGTTACATTTCCCTCGTTAAATATATTACGACCTTGCAAATAAATCTTTTTCATCAAAGGATTAATATTTTTAAATATCTTTGTGGAAAATCCACATTGTACTGAGGGATAATAGAACTTCCTTTGAAAATTGGAAGTGTAAATCATTGTGGTTAAATGAAAAAACACATAATAGGGGTTCTAAATAAGGATACTATAGGTGGGAAGTTAATATATAGACACAGATGAGAAAACTAACGTCCAAAGACAAATAGAGAGTGATAGAGAATGTGACCATGGGAATATTAATCACCTAAATACCATATATACATGGTAGGTTAAAAGAATATAAATGAATTATAAATGAAGGTAAGAGGATAAATTTTTTATTTCACGATCCTTTTCCTATATAATTTTATACATCACTAACTAATTATTAAATCCAAAAAACCCAAAAATTAGGATAATTTCAAATAAAAACATAAGTATAAGAACATTATTTACAACTAGGGAATAAATATTTATCTTAACTAAAAAATATTGATATATTATAACTATATTCCTAACAGTTTTCTCGATTGATAATTCCTTCCTTAGAGTATCAATGGATGATTTGATCTCTATGAAGAATATAAAAGAGTTTATAGATCTGGAATCAAATAAATCATGAGATTAAGATCAAAGTAACTTTTATCAAAATGTAATTTATTTTAAAATAACTTGTAGTAATATCATATACGTTGCCTTTATCCCATGTACTTTTCTAAGGTGAATAAACTTGACACATGGATAATTTATTTGTGTAATTTGAGATCTACTTATAGTGGAAACACCATACATTGGAGGCCTCTTTCTAACACTTGAATCCATATGCATGGTGGAATTTCTCTCTACAATTACATAACACTCTTATTACCTTTAAGAAACAACATAGGAAAATTCTTTCCATAATTATCACATGTGATAAGTTCCATCCTTACATTCTTTTCTTTATCATCATTTATTGTTTCTTAGTTCTACATTATCATCTTATTCTCTATATTTCCATAGAAAATATGTGACTTGGAAAATTATTTTTCCATCCTAATTGATCTCGATTCTATATCATCATATGATGAAATTGTTTCAGAAACTAGTTCCCTTAATATGCCTTTATTAAGCACACAAAAAATATTGAATGTTAATTTTCAGATTATTTAAAAATTCCATAACATGCCATTCTAGCCTTGTAAAGTTTACCTCATAATCAAAAACAATTTACTCTTTCTCTTATATTAGATGGATGAATTTCCTTTCCATATCAGGTCATTTATCGTGAGAGAATTATTTTACAAAGAATTTTTCATTAAACAACCATTCCATTCAATCAATATTCTCATACTCCTTTGTATTTTAATCAATGACCACCATTTATCATCATAAATCTTGAAATAATACACTTCCAAGATAAACATATCTATATCACTACTTCTCAATGATAAAAATATACTTTTTAGACACTTGATCCACTATTCAACTATTAATAGATTTTTATTTCCAATAATGTATGTTGGTTTTACCACATTATGTTTCCCAACATCAATGAGTAATGATTTAATGAAATATGTTTTTATATATAGTAATTTTTATCGAGCATAACATGTGTCAACTATCATAATAAAATCAGAATATACTCAACTCCAACACTATTCATATTAACATTCCTATGAGTTAAATCCATACAATGCTTATGGGTTTGACAAGTTTTTCATTCCTTCATATTGGAATTTTTTCTAAATAATTTCATAAACTAGATTCGATCATAACATTATTAATCATATTAAATAATTTAAAATTTAGTGAAACAATTAATATAAATTGAAATTCATTCATAGATTATCGTAGAATCATAAGCTTAGTTTCCATGGGAATATCATAAAAACAAAAAAATTAATTAAATTTTCCATAATTGTTTGTTAATAATATGTGAATTAACCTAAGCATATATTTTTTGAGTGTTAAACTAGGTTCATAGTCAGGGATCATTCATCATGCACCAGAATGACAACCGAGATATATATGGCCAACTCTTTTTGGTATTATTACCCTTAGATCAATTTGATCGCAAACCATGTCTACTTATAGTATTTTTAAAAGAAATTATTTATCATAAAACCACATAATATCTACCACACTAAAAAGAAGGATATTATACAAAAATTAATTATAACCTTAAAGTCTATAAATGGGTTTTGTTCTCGAATCATAATTTTCATAAATCTAGTTCCGAAGGATTATATTAAAAATTCCATAATACCAAATATATATAACCTTAACCTATAAACCCATATATATTAGTTGATATATTAAATTCACACAACAAACATGATATCACATCCAAACGTACATAATATTTTAGTAGTCTTGCTTAACTAAACACATAGTTGAATTTAAAATTATAATTTCAAATATAAAATAAAATATTGTATTGTTTTACAACGCCATTATTCTCTATAGAATATATATTCTTATCAATAAAATGATAAATCTCGACATCTCTTGGAATGGGAATATTAGAAAATATTGAGCTCATATTCCCAGTAAGTGAATTTATACATCAAAATATATCTTAAAATAAATATATAATGAATAATATGGAAGGAATATATGATGATCAAATAATTCCATATAAATAATCACATGAGTTTGATACATATCTATGGATTACATAAGTACTCTAATAATCACATGTAAAATATTAAATGATTTTATAATTATGGATTGTATAATAAGGGACATCTTAATCTTACTATAGAGGCATCTAAAAAAGGAATATTTCATAAATGGGTAAGGTTTGGGGAAAATTCCCTATCTATTTTCTCTCATGAGACCTATCGATGCATTGAGGTGCTATATAATTTCATGACCACCCCTCACAAAATAATTCCATTGAATCTATTATATGAATAAATAATACAACATAATAAACATGCCTTAAAAATCAATAAGTTTCTATATTTGAAGAACTATAATATAGAATGTAAATAATTTACCCTCTCATACTAATAATAAACTATATAGAGAAACTTTTTTTATTTTACCATAATATTTTATACTTATTAACAAATAATTTTCATCAAATTATTTTGATGTAGATGAAAATACTATTAAAATATCACTAAAATATTTCTTGAGTAAAATACCCTTTAAATTTAGAAATAAATCATTTAAAATAAAAATAATTATAAAATATTAAGAAAAAAAATCCATTGTAAATAACCATGAAAATTTTAGAAAAAACCTCCAATGAAAATGTTAGTCATTAATGTTGGAAAATATGTTCATACGGTGTACATTTAAATAGAGATTCCATTTATACCTATATTAAAATTTTTCTTTTTAGGAAAAGAACAATAAAATTCCATTTAAGATTTTTATATAAATTAAAGCATGGTTAAAAATTTATATAACTAATAATCATAGAACACAACAAACATCCATAATAAAATTTAAAAGTAAACATGGACATGGAAGAAAATGATTCCGTACTGAATATAAAGAAAAGTTTGTTTTCTTTAACAAAATTATTTTAGTCTCTTGAGTACTTAAAAACATGGAAATTAAATAAAATATTTCAATTTACAGAAATAACCATAGGAGTGTAAAATATATTTTATTAAATAAATAAATATCATATAATTCTTTTGTTAAAAACATAAATGTAAACAGTCCCAAATAAGGAAAAGATTGTGAAATAAACTCTTACCTCACATCTTATTTGATTTGTCTGTATTTAGACCACAAATTCAATAAATAAAGATTTAATATAACTATATTATATAACTATAATAATATATATTATAAAATATATGATTTACTTGTTACATTTTATCAAATTTTTATTTATAATTCTTTATTAAAGTGAATGTTAGAGGTGATAACTACTTCTTTTTTCATGTATGTTTTGTCTTGGTTGTTTTGGTCCTTGTATATTTATCACGGTTGCATTATCTATAAATTTTAATAATGATTAAAATTTAACATATATTAATTTTATACATATTTATAATAATCCTTGAAAGGATGATAAAAAAATGAATCACATCGCTTCATTAAGGTGGTAATCCACGGGTACGTGTGAGTGACATTATAATTGTTTAACGAGTGGGAGGGTATGATGGTAAATGAAAATTTATATTCACATATAAATAATAATGTCATAAATTTCATTTTAATTTATCAGTTTCATCTTGAAAACCATTCATGTTATACAGTGAAGAAAAATTAATTACACCGTTGCGTAGTGATGGTATGTCGTACATATTCACAAGAGATGTTTTGGATTTATGTAGGATAGAAAAATTATGTAAAATGGTTGTAAAAATATCCTAATAACATATTATAATATTTATTATACCAGATTAATTATTTTATTATCGGTAAATTATTTTTATAGGTAGAAGAATAATAGATAAATCTTAAAGAGTCGATTAAAATGATTACCACTTATTCAATAGAATTCTTTTAGATCCCATATTAAGGAAACTTGGAATGGAATTTTATGAAAAACACAAATATAAATCTTGTATATAGAACTTTAAAATTTAATTCTGTAGTTTTGGTCGATCTAGGTTTATCAAAGTGGGGTAAAGAAGATAAATGCTGGGTGTCATTTTATAAGGAAGTAGAGGGGAACTCTCCTAATTTTCCAAACTATAAAATATTATAAAGTAATTATAATGTAAATGTGGTTAAAAAGTTTCTTAATTTAGAATTAAATATTATATATGATTTAAATAAACTTATATAATAATATCTAGACATGTTTCATAGCGTTTCAAACACTTATCTCATTAGTTTAATCCCCCATTTTACCCATTTTATCCTTAAACTTAGAAACAAAGGTTTCCATAATTAAGGGTTAAAAATTTACTTATAAGGTATAAATTATCTCCAAAATTGTAAAAGCATGATATTATAGACCAAATCATTTCACCTTGTCCTATTTCATTATTTTAGTATTTTTAAATCATTTAATAAAATATTATATAATTTAAAATACCATTAAAGTCATTGTAATAACTATTCACATATTTTGACTTTAATGAAATCAGTATTGAAATGGAATTAAAGTAGAAAACATTAAAATAAACCTATTATGTTTTATTTAATTATAGTATTCCTTTAAAAAATAATTCATCCAAATTCTATTACATTTAATATTTTAAAAACTATTTATTTTATTTTTCTATTACTTGAACAAATATTGTGTTAGCATTGTGTATGAATTTAAGGTAATTATTATATAACTACAAATTTAAAATAAATTAACGTGATTGAAAATAAAAAATATTTCAAATAAAAACATATAATTAATTGTAAAACCTTCTAATCCTTTTGATAAAATATTATAGATTTAAATGTCGATAGCGTGATAGTTTGAATTTTTCCTCTTTTTAAAATAATTTAAATGTCATAATGATAGAAATGTGGATCCAAGTTAACATACTTTTGGAACATGGAAGATCATGTATGACTTATTCTCATAAAATAGGAAAAATTCAATTACTAAGAAATTTTAAGGCCTTGTCCCAATGTTCTAACCTAGACTTACCCATTTTACGCTCATCGAGGTGATAAATATTTAACAATGTTACTCACAATAATACCAAAAAATAAAAGGGAACTATTAAAATATTTGAACCAAAAAATTTAAAATATGGTATCTATTTTTAATAGTTCAATCTATTAATTTTTTAGAAATAAATTTTAATAAAAATTCCTAAAATGAAACAAAATATTGTTTATTGAAAAATATTTTTTAACAATTTACTTATATCAAAATATTGAGTATTAATAATTTAAATGGAATTAGTTAGATTATTATTTTAAACCTAGATCATATTTCAAATTATTACCGTATCTAAATGATATTTTTTCCTTTAAATTACATTATTTAATAAAAATGGTAGTATTTCAAAATTTTATATTTTTATTGTTCATGAAAAAATAAATAATTTCAAAAAACTCAAAAAAATTAACCATAATATATTTTTCAATGTTTATATTTCAAAAATCATGTTCATTTTAATAAATTAATTTTCTCAATATTTTTGAAATTAATTATAATTTAGACTCATAAAATAAACTTTAAATCAGACGTGTTTTCTTGGTTCGACATGTGAAAAGGGAGGCCAACTTCGAGGTAGATGCACTCTCTTGAGAAAGTAGTCTGGAGGATCCATTGATTGTGTTTTCTAGTTTGGGATCTTTTCCTCATGAGTGTAATAATTTTTTGCAAGGGGATGCTCTCAGGATGCATCATTTTAGACCCCCGTGACAACATCTTGCATAATGGGATGTTGCTCATTTCATTAATAATAAAAAAGGCAATTATCGAGCGACCGAATTTTCAAGCATAAAATGACTTCATTAGAAATTGAGTGCTTATTTCCTAAGAATTAATCAATAAATTGGAATTTATTAATACCATTATAAATATATTTAATAATTTGGTAACTCATATTAATACCATCCAATTCAACTCTATATTATAATGATCAAATTTCAATAATAATTTTTCCAAATATATTTAGTTCCCATAATGTTCAGTGTTGCCTATTCAAAAAGATATCAATCATATTATTACTTTAAAATAAATAATAGTTATGTTACAGGATTTAAAAAAGGAAATCACTACTTGGTATCAACATTAATATTTTTTATTTTACCTTAGAACAAGGGGTTTGTTTTTTCTTCTAGGAGAACCTCACGATCCCTCAATAGTATACAGGTGGAACCCTTAAATTGAGTTTATATAGTGGTAATCCCTTGTATGATTTTATTTATTTTATCATTATTTAGATAAAATAACTCAATGTGTGATTTACATCATTCTCATTACTTTTTCAAATGTGTTGGATCATTCTGAGATATCTATCCCTATTTGGGTTATCACAGTCCACCTTACCATTGGTCTTGGTACCATAAACATAAACTACATGATCTATTTTCTACCTTTGGTTTCCCATATTGGTGTTGAGTATTTCATTTATATGTGGTCAATTATTACCCTATTTTTAGACATGAAATATAATTATTAGTCTAATATAAATGCATTTAAACACTGGCCACTATTATTTTAAGCACAATGACCTTAAAATATGTGAATCTCTCCTTGAAGTAATCTATATCGATATGTTCCATCAATAATTCATGTTGGTTGAGATTTTTTCTCTATACCAAACATTAACCCTCACCCCTATGTACATAAATGATATATAATCATAAAACTCAATAATTATCACTCCAAACAATACAAACTTAAACTATAATGATCATTATGTGAGGTTGTATATAGTAGCATTAAGTATATCATTCATATTAGAAAATAATTTCTTTTATTTAAAAATATATCATCTCCTAAAATGGATAAATATGTATGAAATTAATATATATAATCATTTTTTCAAAGATATCTGACCATAAGCATCACGGTTATTGGTCCATATAGTATGATATTTAACTGCAAAATAAGAGAGAGGTGGTAATCTACATATTTCAACATCAAAAAATGGAATCCTAATATAGAATTGAGTCTCACCTCTATAGTCCCACACATCTCATAAACTTGGAAAAATTTAATAGTATAAAAGAAATGGAATGGAAGAAATATTTTTTCCCTAAAAAATCACAAAGGGAGGCCTAAGTAAAAGATGATTACCTTTAAAATAGGTCTCTCTGGTTCCCTAATGATAGGGATAAAAAATAAAATAGATAAATATTTTATGAACCACCATTTTACCCTATAATAACTCAATAAATGATTTATCAATGATCTAACCTAGGACAAAATTAGAGCTCCTTTCTATTCCATATATATATTGGTTCAGGAATATTGTTCATAATCTATGAAGATGTAATTATTGGGGACTTGAGACCTTTTTATAATTCTAAACTTCATGAATTATCCCTTTATTATTTTAGTTATACTGAGTCATTGACCTATTCATATCTGAATATATTAACCTTGGCTTATAGTATTAGTAATCAAACTAAAAATATGGATTGCCTATATCCATCAAAGAGTAAAAGTTTACAAGGATGTCAAACTTCATTTCTAAATAGGCTAACATTGTATTATGAATATAGTAATCAAACCGTGTATCAATTATATAATTTTTTTAAGGATACCACATTGGTACTAATTTATTAGTGCTCAGTCACCATCATATCAAGATGAGGTATCCCTTATAGTATAATGGATCAATGTTCTTTGGGATGAAATATAACATTGACCTTGTATGATCTATTCAACATTTCTTTTATTGTTCCCTGTAATCAAAATTTTATTTACATTGTAATGAATATCACTGTAGTCAAAACCACCATAAAAACAGTGATACACAAATACTGAATATTGGTTAATTGAGGAAAATTTTCTCACACAGGAGTCACATGGATCAATATTAAGTTTTATTTCCACACCAACCTCCTCATAGACATCTAGAATGTGAGATACCAAATTATTGAACAAGATCTCACCGGAGAGATTAGAATTTAATACGGAACAAAGTCATTTAATGTTAACAGGATCTATACATTTTCAGTGATCTTTAATTCCTCTGATTATTTCAATACCTAGGTAGCCAGTAGTTTATCTCACACTCTGTGACTATTTGTGGTGTTACTATGGATGATCACATAAAAATACACATTATTTAATAGATATAATAATTAATTATATGTAGTGTCAGTTTTTACCTCTATTTTTAGGAGTGATAATCCCTTCCATTAATATCGTTGATCCACCAGAAGTCTCAACATGAATAAAATCCATCATTACAACCTCATAGGATTTCTTGAGTGAAGTAATAATCACCATATTTACCAAATCATCAGAATAATTTGTTAACATGTCACCTCATAATATAATTCCTCCAGTACCCTAAGTTATTTCCCCTAAAGAGTCTGACAAGCCCACCCAAATCTGTGAATCACAAATTATTGGGAGATCAACTAACAAGTATGAATGATATTAGTCCTCTCAAACATGAAGGGATCTATAATGATCTAATATATTCTTCTCCATGAAAAACCGCACATATTCTTAATTATCTATGATCCACTTAATTCTACAAGGACATATTATTGGACAAATTTTAGAACCACTATAATATATTTATTCCTCTAAATGAAATATTGAAAAGATCTACTTTTGCATCAATAGAGATACCCATTAAATTCCATTTTGATTTGATCTATACAGCAGTCATAATATTTTAACAGGTCCCAAGAACATAAATCACCAAGATATCCTTCTTTATTACATGGAATTTTTCTTGGTAATCCGTGACTTCATTAGTGGTAACATGAAATTTATCCTATGGCACTAGTATTTTAATACATTAATTTATTATCATCACCCAAAAATCATGAGATTTCTGGATATCATGATTCTATTCCTCTTCCACTTCATCCCAAAAAATATAGGGTAATGATGTTATAGTATAATAACATTAATATCTTGATGATAAATAAAATTAAGGATCTTATTATGCTTGGGGATTTAGTTTACCAAAGAATGGTCATTACACAATAGAACTTGTTCCTTTGTTTCATCTTCCAATATTGCTACATAAGAAACCCTCTTTGAGAAATGATATTATGAAGTTAAAATTAATTAAATATTACCATTTTAATGAAAAATAAAAGTCAGAGTATAAAGGTAAATCTCTTTCACTAGGGTAAATATGTGTTTCCAATATTTAAAGGCTTTATCATTTCTTGATTGGAGATGGTGGACATTACGAATAAATTTCAGGGTAGATGGTCCAATAACTGGGAATTTTTTTAGATGTTCTCGTATATTTTACTCTAAGATAACTCTATGTATCATGTAGGCACCAAAATTGGGAAAGAAAAAGACCAAGCAAGAATCCTCAAGGGCTTCCTCGCGAGGACCATTATTGGAGCCCCCATGGCCCTATGGCCACTACAAAGTAAGGAGGCAGGATGCCCCACAAACCCCTTTGAGGATAGCAAGCCCGCCATAGAGAAAGGAGGCGGAGGACCCATGAACCCCTTTGAGGTTTGTGAGCCCACCACAGAGCAAGGAGGCGGGATGTCCCACGAACCCCTTTGACCTTCGTGAGCCTGCCATGGAGGAAGGATGTGGGACACCCAGCAAACCCCTTTGATGTTCATGATCCCGCGATGGAGAAAGGTGGAAGGATCCTCCATGATCCAATTTGATGTTCACGAACCCACCACGAAGCAAGCTCCGTCTTCATGCCGAGAGAGCTATGTTTCACTGCGCCTATTGCCTATAAATATAGGGCTACCCTCAAGCCCAATGGACTAATAATCCGACCATTCTCCTTCTTAGCTCCTGAAGCGCAAATTACTTTATGCTATGCGATCCATGATCATCTCAAGGTACTTTTTCATTGCAAAGTGCCTCCCCCTTTGCTTTAAATACACCCCTTTTCTGAGAGGGTTGCCTTTCGCGAAGCCCCCGATCCTCCGCGATGGAAGTGGATCCCCAAGGGGACTCGGGTCCTTGTGAATCACTTATGTTAAATGAAGAACCCTCCATACACATGTGACCCGCATGCTAATGAAGGGTCACTTTACAATGCAAAGCACCTTACTTCCTAGTCCTACACTTCGCGAGGCCCTCTTGCTTCATGAGGAATCGCTTCGTAAATGCCCTTCCACTTTGGGAAGCACCTACCATATGCGCCTATGACCTATGCCTAGGCTAGACCACTTCACTTCGCGAATTATACACCTTCACGAGGCCCCTCCACTTCATGGAGAACCAGATCTTCACAAGGATTCTACCTATGAACCCATTTGCTCTGAAATCCCTTTTCTTTTGTGACCCGCCAGGTTTGCACGAAGTGATTTCAATGTCCCATGGAAATTACTTATCGTTGTGTTGCTTCGCTTAATGATTCTTTGCATAGGAATTATAACGGCTATTGATTCTTTCACATATCCATTCTAACGTGGACCCCTCAGTGGATCACTCCATAACACTCCCTCACCATGGTGTTTCCGGTCCCCTCCCTTCACCAAGGTGTAGGGGTTGCCGGTTATGTAAGTCCTAGGGGTGTGGAGTGAACCCACCTCATCCGAGCTGCTGGACGTTAAACTGCCAAGCACCATCGTCCCCAATACATGTCGTTAAACTATGACCTCGCCCCAGCATCTGTTCGTGGGGAAAGGGAAACCACCTTGGTGTAAGCCCATAAATTTTCTTGAAGTAGGCAGTAACCCTACTCGTCCTTTCTTCTTCCGTGCCAAAGGAAAAGAGGAGAGATGGGGACATGGATTTTGTTATCCCTTTCCTCTCCCTTTGGGATTTATCACTATCTGGGCCTCCGCCCTGGAGTAAGTCCCATTCTCCATCTCCCCGGGGCCGCTCCACGCATAAGACCATGTTACCTCTTTGGGCCGCTAACCATGTGTAATCCCCATTCCACATTCCACAGACATACCTTTTTGCGATGTGATCGTCAGGTATTTTTTTCCACTTATGTATCACACTGATCATGACTCACATGGGCTTAGAGTAAGAACCTACCATGACATCCTTTCCGGGTAGCCCAGATTGTAAGCCCCACATACAGTATCCGGAACTACATGGACTCTGATCCATTACAAGGCAAGGTACATAGGAAGCCTCCCTGAGATTCAATCCCAACACTTGTTGGATCCGACCCCCTTCATGTCAGTCCCCACCAAACAGCCCAAACTATGTGGACTTTGATCCTTGCCAAGGAAAGGTATTTTTGAAGCCTCCAGGAGGTTCAAGCACACTATCCATCCGGACCCCATGTCCTCATTCACGTCGGTTCATATACCCCCTTCACATCGTTTCACCCACACCATCCAAAACTACGCAGACTTTGATCATTTACAAGGCAAGGTACATAGGAAGCCTCCCAGAGGTTCAAGCCCAACACCTGGTCATTCCGACCTCCTTCATGCCAGTTCATCAAATAACCATCCCAAACTATGGGTACTTTGATCCTTGCCAAGGGAAGGTACATAGAAATCCTCTCTGAGGTTCAAGACCAACATCCACTGGTCCCAACCACTCCACGTTGGTCCACCCCAATCCTACATGACATTAAACTGTATGACCCTTTAGTACCCATCCATTCGTAAGCCCTTGTGATCTCTACTCAGTGGTAAGTCATTGTCTACTTCAATTAGTGGTAAGCCATTGTCAACCTCATTCGAAGGTAGTCCACTAAAGTCCCCAATCGATGGTAATCCGTTATCAGATGAACTATGTTGACTTTTATTCCCTCACATGGGGATACGTAGGAAGCCTCCTTGAGGTTCAACCCCATCACTCATGTCTCATCCTGATTTCTCCATCGATCCTATGTGTTTTGGGAAGGTCATGCCCCAACCCGTAGGTTCCATTTCCTCCGGGTCCCATCCATGCGTCCATTATCAAGGGCCGCCTCCTCAGGTGTCTCAACTTCCCACTAAACTACATGGGCTTTGATCCCTATCTTCTAGATAGGGTACATAGGAAGCCTCTCTGAGGTTCATCTCCTTTCAGCAGTAAGCCGTTGTCAGCCTCATCCATAGTAAGCTGTTGGAACTGTAATCAACAACAATCTGTTGTCAAGCCCAATATCACTGTCATCCTCATGATGGCTGCATCTCATTCCCCCTCCATTTCACTTAACCATCCATCATCCATCTTGATTCTTAACCGGACCACCACATTCCAGTGATATCATTCCAATACACCTCTTCGCTACTCCTTGCAGTAGTCGGGTAACTAACCACGTGTTAGCCCCAAAATCAGTCTTCCCACAAGTGGTTACACCTATCTGATCCACTTTAGCCAATGTTCCGATCAGTTTGATCCATCTCCTATAGACGTTAATCTCATGGAATACCATATGTTAAACAAGGGGTGCTGAGGAAAACCTTAGAGACATTCCCATGGAATATGATTCTTCGCATTTGACATGGGATGGCTTGGGATTCCTTGTCTTCGAGAGGCCCTATAATAAGGGGAAGAAACACAGACATGCTATTGTTACTACATCCAGAGACACTAGTGTTGTCCAAAGCGACTACTCCCCCGAACGAAGGTTGCTTCCATGGATGGAACCCTTGGAATGTCCCTACAAAAGTAGTGTAATTAACCAAAGTCCATGAAGATATGGCACTGGGAAGAGTTTCACGAACAAAGTATTAAATCTATAAGGGAGACCCAGACTAGGTGACGAGTTCTGAGAAGGAATCCATAGAAGGTAGAACCGACATCCCATCACCCCATTTAGATCAGGGAGAAAACATCCCTGAACAAGGAATGGATGAGACCCGCCTTTAGAAAGTTGGAATGTGGGGAAACAAATAGCGTCGTTATCCCCGAATCAGACAGACGCGCGCGCGCCCAGATGAAAGCATCAGAAACAAAAATGGTAAAACTGACATGAATGTCTTCTCCTCAATGTGGAGATTAGTTGCATTTGAGACATCATTGGACTAGCATGTCACCAAATCCAGTTATCTGGTGTCGGGTGCCACCATGAAAATAGTGGTCCTGGCGTGAAACTCACCAGTTGTTGGGGAAGTCAAAATGTTGCGAATCTCAGTATTTGACGTTGTCAGCATGGATCCCTCTTACCAAATATGGAAGAAAGAATGGTACTGGGGCACTGGATGTTGATATCTTTGTTTCAGCACTAACGGTTCAATCTCCATGCTTTTCAAGGAACCATGTTGCTGCACCCGGAGACCAATCTCTACCTGCCCACCAACACAGGGGTAGGGGAAACACCAATACAGAAACCCCACGTGGCTTTACCACTTCTGCAACGACCTCTATAATCACAGATATTGGGGGCCAATGCCCTATCTATACTTCTGAATTCATCCAACGAAGGGTGATCAATGACCTCGTATGCCGATACGAGGAGGAGGGAATTATCCCGATTCGGGATATGCCATGCCAGGATTTAGAGGCGTCTGTGCCTCGTCACCACTACCATCCCCAAGGGCCACACAGGGAGATGCTGCTCCCCAAACCTAAGTATAAACATTTAGGGAGACTCTCCTCGGAACACCTCGAAGACTCTCTCCCCTATACCGATGAGGTAGGGGATGTCTGGACCAACCCAGAAGAGATCCCATTCTAGGGGCCCACAAGGAGGACCCCCACTAGGCCATGCCAGTGCTGCCACCTAGTCCCCTGAGCTGAAGAGCAGGTAAGCCACATACCTGCACCACCGGCCCTGGTCCGGCTGACTCGACACCAAAGTCGGCCATATGCCAAGGAGGACGCCCGCCAAGAGGAGTCGACAACAGTGACTCATCAACCCATTGTGTATGCTGAGCAGAGGCACTTACATGCCTGACCTAGATCAAGGCCCCAACCACCCCATGGGAAGGCTGGGTCTACTTTCTTAGCCGCCGGCTTAGGTAGTGGCTGTCGCCACTACGGTGGTCCTCCCCATACCGCCACCATGGAGGATACAAGCCCTCCCCAATTCCTAGATTAGAATGGAGATCTTCCCCATGCTACCTTTGATCTGAATGAGGGTCCTTACAGTAGTGACACTCAGTATGGGAGTCGATCCCACACTCATTACACCGGTTATGGAGTCATTCATCCTGCCACATACCATGGGGGTGTGGATATTGCACATCCAATCACTCTCCAACGTGGGGGTCCTCCCCATGTCCTCACAAAAAATGGAAAAATTACTCCTCTCCCTAGCAATCAGAGGAGTGCATGTCATATTCACTTCACCAGCACCCAACATGAAGGTCCTAACCATGTTTGGATCGACCAATATGGGGACCTTCCTCACACTGATGTCACCAAATGAAATAAGCGTGGAGGTCCTACCTGTACTCCTGTCAGCTCCAGCGGAGGTCCTACCCACTCCAGCATTTCCCACGTAGGACCTCCCTATCTCTGTTTTGATATCTGTCCAAGTGCTCCTCACACCAGGGCTTACTCTGGCTGGAGTCCTACCCACCCCCGCACAAGTACGGCCGAAGGTCCTCCTCATGCCAGGAATCTACAATGTCCTGAAGAACCATCCTGGGGCAGGAGGGTGGGACGTCTCTGCCATAAAAAGATCCCTCAAAATATTCATACAGAGATAAAACCAGTCCACTTCTCCGATTCTGATGAAAAGTACGACTCAGCGACAGAACCTTCCCCTTGGTCTTTTGTGTCAAGGGCCAGGGCAGGAACGAGGTGATTCAACCTCATATTCCTTGAATACAAATTCCACTGGATTCCTGCCTCCCTCTGTAGGAATATCCAAGAGGATGAAAATTTGGCAATCCTGATGGTTACGATCATGAAATCACCACCATCATTACCAGAAGCACTCTATACCTCGACTAGAGACCACAAAGAGCTATTATCATGACCTATGGTGGATGAGAAATAGTGTGATCCATCACTATTATCCCTTGTCCTTGCACCAAGAACTACGACCATCATACCATCCTACCACGATGTGGCAGCCAGGTCACTAAACTCTTCAGAGGACAACCCGAGATGCGACAGATTGTCAGCCCGCACACCATATTCTCCACTAGCCAGCCTACTGGTCCAGCAGTCTTCCTCAGTACTATTACCAATCAGTCATCCTCCTTTAGTTGATGTGTGGGTAAATGAAGGGATTGACCCAAAATCTAAGCCCAGGAGATTATGGGATATCCATGCAATGGACCACTTCCATGAGAAGTTTTGGCTGGTTGTGGTGCCAAATTTTTGTTTTCCAGAATCCCTCACCCCATAGGAATTCGAGTGTTTCCATCAAAACCTCTGGGAGATGCACTTCCTTCTTCTTCATTAGTGAGTGTATTACCCTTAGAGCCATGTGAATTTCGAGGATATCAGTGAATAGTGTCGTATGGTTGATCTGGATGCACTCCCCATGGCCCAACGCCCTGAGTCACCAGGTCACCAAAAGGCCCTCTGAAAAATTAGCATCCAAAATTTTAAGGTACACCACTAGATTATAAAGGAGGATTCCCCCAACATACAGATCTGTGGCTAGGGTAAATATACTACCCTCTTATTCAGTCATATCCGGCAGTAGCCTGAACTTCTAGGTGATATTAAGGAAATTCGCCCCGGTAGACTCGCGGTCAACATAGCCAGCCTATCAGAAGAGGATAATGATATAGAGCTCCTTGATGGGGACCTCCCCCCGTGAGGGAGTGCCATTGATATTGGATCCATCAGGAAGGGTTACTCTCCAAAAAAGAAACCTACTAGGTCTCCCTATGCCCACTGAGGCATTAGTTCGTAGTTGGAATCACGGTAAGGGTAAATAGAATCCCAAAGATGCCAAACCCTCTAACCCGTCTAGATCAGTGCAGAAGAAAAAAGAAGACCCGGAAAATGTCGTGTTGCGTTAATAACTTGCTGAATAGAAAATGTAGGTCGATGACCTCCTGGCTGAATGCACTGCAAAGTGATAGCTAGACTATGGTGATCCTCAACGAGGACAATAGGGGCATGCACGACTTCCCCTCGATGAGCTACCCCCAGGTGACCCTGACCATTCTTCCAATTTAGACAGTTTTGAAGCTGGAGATTAGGGGAAATGGGCATGGTATGAATTTCAAAATCCTCTCGAACAGCGTGACAATCCTTAGGACCCAGCTCGGGCTCCCCCAGCTACCCCACAGGTCGATCCACCAACTACTCCATGAGCCGCTGGGCCGACTTATCATATTGAAGAACCTAACAACACATTGGTAGATAGGGATCCCCATTCATATAGGAACCTCAATCAATATGATCCTATGGTGGCCCTCATTGTTCACCTCAAGGTGTTGCAAACACGACAGGTGGCACTCCCAACTGATGGAAATCCATATCCAGCATGGGTGGATGATATACCAGCACCCCCGGGTTTTGGGAATCCCACCTTTTCCACCTTCAACGGGACAGGGGACCCATCATAGCATTTGGCCCACTTCATCTCAAGGCGTGGACCCATGTTGGGGACCCCAGCACAACAGAAAGCCTCCAAACTCTGATGTTTTGTGCAGACATTGGATGGATCAACATTTGTTTTGTACAACCAACTCCCCATCAAATCAGTAGCTGACTCAGAAGACCTCCATAGGAAATTCCTCTACAATTTCAATTCCACCACCCAGAAGATGAGTATCACAGACCTCTTCAAGTGAAATCAGAGGCCTAATGAGCACACTGTAGATATTGTCGCCCAGTGGAAAGGGATCACGTACTCCATTGACATGCCGCTGAATCGGGATCAATTGCTGATGATGTGCGTAGGGAATGTCCAGACGGAACTTGTTCCCTTTTTGATCAACCATAAATACCCTATGGGATTCTGAGACTTCTCTGATAAAGCCCAACGCCTAGAAGAATCACTACAACAGGCTAGCTTGGCATGTCCGCTGCCTCCCATAATATTTGTGAGAAGGCCTGCCAGAGCTGAGCCCACCATAGTGACCCAAATAGAGGACCCCTGGAAACTATAGTTGTTACTGGTGTAGCCAACTCAGTATCTTTGTAGAGGCCCTCCACCTTAGGCGCATCCTCTGGCCCAGTAGTGCCCACCACAGAATTGGCAGGTTCCCACGCGTAATTCTCTGCCACCACCTAGGCGAGATAACCAAGATCCACCACCTCGAAAGGTTCCTCCAGCTCCTCGTCAGGGTCAAGCTCCAAAGTCCCCATTTCTGGATAGGAGAAACTAGACCTACTCATTCAACAAGTCTTAGGTTCTGGGTGACTTCCCCAGTGCCTTGGAGTAGGGGATTGTATGTTTGCCCAAGTGTAGAAGGCCAGAAGAGGTGATCATCCATGACCTCTCTACTTACTGTCATTATCACTGGATCCAGGGGCACACTCTCAAACATTGATTTGTGTTCAAAGACCAGATCGAAGACCAGGTGGATAACAACACAGTCCAGTTAGGCCCAACACCAGCATAGGTGGGGTGAATCTTTGTGAGGTCGGATAGATGTAGTGACAACAAGGGTGAGTGGCATCATGTTTCCAACTGCAACTCCCAGAAGAATGATGACTGGATGGCTCGTTAAATAGTCACTCATGCCTAGGGTTTCATCCGGGCATGCCTGAATCAGTCACATCCTTCTGAAGTCAGAGATACTACCTCTACATCGTCGTCTCAGCCATCCTCTTCCTAGAAGAGAAAACATCAGCGACACAAGGGAAAACAAAGTCCCCTGCCGATGCAATCGTCATCCCGTACTCTCGATGACTTTATGCCCCTAGAGATCGATATTCCTCCCAGAATCCATCCAGTAGTGGATGAATCATCAAGTGATAGTCATGGGTACACCTAGGTTAATACTGTTGAGCTGGTAAACACCTATAAGACTCCCGATGATGAGGAGTGCCAGGAAGATCCTCCCAATGTCCCTAATTGTTGTCAGCCTCAACAGATTCATGACTATATGGGCCATCAGAGTGCCTCATTTAGAACTTCTAGCTAGGCTATACATGCTTCTGAAACCAGATAGTAGGATCATCACAGAGCTCAGAAAGTGCACCCTTCTCATCTGGTGACATCATGTCTATCTTCACTACCTTTCATGCTACTAGATCTGGAAGAGATGCCTGGACCTCATCGTGACCAGCCACACCCTGCTACAGGCTGGTTGCATCCATTTTTTCCTCCTTCGGTAGTCACTCCAAAGGTTTCGACAAGTGTGCAGTGGGATATTCCTTACACCAGCCCACTGCCGGTCCAGTCGACAGGGCCCACCGTACCTCCTATCATAGAGCGATCTATGGTATCCAGAAGTTCATGCCTGGCATGGAATTATGATGTTCTCAAACACTTGGATGGTGTTCCATCAAGGATTTCCATCCTTGAGGCTCTTGTAATGTCTTCAGACATGTGTGAGGCCCTTTCCTAGTCATTAAGAATCCCCCTCCAGTTTGAAACAGAAGTGGCAGCTGTAGAAACCTTCTACACTGAGGCAGTCAAGAATGCAGAATGCCAAGACATTATCTCATTCTCTAGCTAAGATGAAGGTTCTCCCATACATGGGCACATTCTACCCCTGTACATCACTGGCCAGTTCAATGGCGTGGATGTTTATCACTGTCTCATTGACACAGGCTCGAGGATCAAACTAATCCCGACTCAAACATTGGGAAAACTGAGATTGTATGAAGACGATATGGTCCCCTCAGACCTAATAATACAAGGTTATGATTGGAAGGAACATACACTAGTTGACTAGATCTTCTTGTAGACCCAGTTGGGTGGCCTAATCGGCAGCGCCAAATTTATGGTTGTCTCCTAGGGCACGACCTACAATGCATTTATAGGCAGACCGTAGCTCCACTTACATGCGGCGGTTCCCTCATCATATCACCATTGCCCCAAATACTCCCTCAATGGTTGAGTGCGTTTGATTGAAGGTAACACATCTCCCTTTGTCTCCTGTGAATCCCGCTATATGGATGCCAACTACTACCAGATCATGGACAAGCAGATTCAGGCTAACAAGGTTGATCATGCCACGACTGCGACAAACCTGTGGACATATCTGGATGATGCCTATGTATTTCCAATCCACCGATTGGAGTCTACAACCCCAGACATGGGAAAATGTTTCTTTTTGTCTGGGACAAGGGGGGAACACATTACCAAGTCTAAGAAACACTATAAAATCATCTCATACTCTTATACAGATCAGGATTAGGTGATACCGAAGCCTCATACTCCCATAAGATATCAGGATGTTCGCCCCATGTCAACGACAATACCTCATATTTTCTTGTTTCACCATGCATAGATTACCTGGCTCAAGCCAATGCACCACTACTACATTGAAATCATCAAACGTGACCCCTTGGACTGAAGAACTGATGGGATCAGATCAACATCCTTCATTTCCATGGTTGCGAAAACACATGAGTCCCCCGATACAACGTCCACTGCCGCTCAGGCTAGTACCAGCCTCCCATCAGGATTTTCCGACTTAGAAGCATCTCCCCCCATAGATGATCCCTCCTCTATAAGTGGATAAGAGGATTTGGTGGATGCTCCTCCTTCCCTTGAAGAGGGCGTCTCCGCCACAGTCAACAAATTGGTACAGGTGAACCTTGGTAGTGAGGAAAACTCGAGACCCACATTGATCAGTGTCTCCATTCCCCCCAAGGAGAAACAACGGTATGTAGACTTCTTTAAACAGCACATCGATGTGTTTTCCTGGAGTTATGATGAGATGCTAGGACTAGATCCTCAGGTATCCATACACCACCTCGGTCTCCCAAAAAATCATCATGGGTTCAAGCAGCCTCCCAGAAAGATACACCCTTCTCACGGTTCCATGGTCGAGGCCGAAGTTGACAAGCTCATTAGAGCCAATTTTGTTAAGGAGGTCCACTACCCCAAATATCTAGCCAACATTGTTCCAGTCAGGAAGAATAATTGACAAATCAATGTCTGCATCAACTTCCGGGATCTCAATCATCATAGTCCGAAAGATGATTTCCCCCTTCCTATGATGAAACTCTTGATCAATTCCATGACTGGGTTCCAAGACCCCTCCTTCATGGATGGGTACTTTGGGTACAAGCATATTTGAATGGCCCCAAGAATGAGGATTCTACAACATTAAGGACACCACAAGGTACTTTCTGTTACCATGTAATTCCCTTCAGCTTAAAGAATGCAGGTGCCACCTATCAATAGTCCATGCATCGCATATTTAGTCCAATCGTTGGGACATTGGTGGAATGTTATGTGGACGATCTGGTTGTCAAATACCTCCAATGCCAGGACCATCTCAAAGACCATGGGAAAGTCTTTAGCTTCCTCTGTTCCCTTCAGAAAAAGATAAACCCATTGAAGTGCGTCTTTGGGTTCACCTATAGAAATTTTCTCGGCTTTGTTGTTAGATACCGGGGCATCGAGATTGACCTGAAGAAGATCCAGGTCATCATCCAAATGTCTCCCCCGAGAAATATCTGAGAACTTTGATGTTTCCAAGGACACTTATCCTACATTCTTAGATTCAATGCGAATCTGGCCTGCAAGTGTAACCCCTTTTTTCAGCTCAGGAATAAAGGAACACTCTATGAGTGGGATGAAGAATGTCAAAGTGCATTCAAGGAAATCGAGTAATTTCTACTCCAGCCTCTGGTCTTAATCCAACCGGTCTCCAAAAAACTACTGGTCCTTTATGTGACTACCCTGGAATGATCTCTCAGTGCCCTTCTCACCCATAAGAACAATGAGGGGATGGAGAACAACCTTTACTACCTCAGCTGCATGCTCCTATATACAGAGACTAGATACTCCCCTATCTAGAAGAGCTACCTTGCGCTTGTATTCATAGTAAAGAAGTTGTGACTTTACCTATAACACCACGAGGTACAACTGGTGTCTTGAGTAGATCCACTAAAGTACATCTTAAACCGCCCCATGTTGACAGGCCATCTATCTTGGTGGGTGATAATACTCCAGCAGTTCGACATCAAGTTCATTCCTCAGAAGGATATCAAGGGGCAAGCATTGGTAGACTTCCTTGCTGCCCATCAGGCTTCCGCTGACCAGCCCCTGGACCTCGACTTCCCCGATGGGGTGATCCTCTTAGTAGATCAAGACATGATGTCCTGGAAGATGCACATCGATAGTTCTTACCGAAACCCCACTGGTAGGAGGGTCAATGATCCCAGACTTAACAGAGTAGAGCTGAGTATCATCTTTATTACCACGACACTATCCATTCTTCCATACACATTCCTATTGTCATAAGGCTACACCAACAATGAGGTGGAGTATCAGGATTTCATAACTGGCCTCAAGATGTCCCTCGAGATTGATGTTCCCTATTTTCATGTGAAAGGGGATTTCAAACTAGTCATCAAGTAGATTAATGGTGACTATGTCGTCAAAAATCTAGAGCTCATACCATTGTTGGAGCACACTCTCAAGAAAATGGACTGCTTCCTGTCTTAGCCAATAGTTACTCATGTCTCTAAAACTCAGAATAGTTGGGATGACACCCTGTCCAACTAGGTTTCATCACTTGAAGAGCTCAAACAGGACGATCTAATTATCCATCTGGCACACCAAAGATTCATTTCTCCCATCACCCCAGATGACGATGATAGCCTACAGGTAAGCCACGTTACTGCCAATGCCTCCACATTAGGACCCTCAGGTACCTAGGATGCAATGACTATAGTGAATCCTAATTGGAGAACCTCCTTTGTAGAGTATCGACAAAAAGGTTATCTCCTGGTAGATCGGGCCGAGGGAGAGAGAATCCGACGCCGTGCAATACAATTCACCCCTAGGATGGTCCTGGTCATGAGAAGATCATCTAAAAGTGCGGGTTTGATGGGGTTCTCCTTCACTGCCTTCATGGAGTCAAAATTTCTCTGGTCACGCAAGAGGTTCATGCCGGTTCCTACGGGGCTCATGATATCAGGCCAAAGCTATCTCACTAGATCTAGAGACTGGGGTACTTCTAGCCCTCCATGATCCATGACTATATTGAGTTCTCCAAGAGGTTCCTTGATTTAAAAATTCATGCTAACTTCATGCATCACCTACCAGAGCCTCTCCACTCTACCAAGTACTCTTAGAAATTTGAGGTATGAGGACCCGATGTCATGGGAGTTTAACCACCAGTGACATTTCGCCAGTGTAGGTTCATCATAACTGCTACAGATTTATTCTCTAAATCGACAGAGGATGTTCTTCTCAAGGAGGTCAAGGCCCGTTCCATATTTTAATTCGTGATCTCCAACATCATCTACCGATTTGGAGACCATCACATTGTCCTTACCAATAACAGCACAAAATTCCGAGTGGTTGAGCTAAATAAACTGTATGCTAAGTACAAAATCCATTCTAACCATACCTCCCAATATCATGCTCAAGAAAATGGAAAGATTGAGGTGTTCAACAAAACCCACTCTAACACTTTGTAGAAAATGTTTGGTCAGATTATGAAGAGTTGGCCAGACAAGCTCCCCAATGCCCTCTCGGCTTATCGGACGATGACTCGTAATTCCACCCAGGTGACCCCATATTCCCTGGTGTATGGAACAGAGTCATCTTGCCCATCGAGATTTAGTTTCCCTCATTACAAACATCTGTTTATGATGAGAAAGAACCAAATAAAGTAGCTGAGATCCATCTTGCTGACCTAGAAGCACTTGATGAGAACAGGCTTCGTGCCCTGCACAATCTGGAATGGTACTGAAACAAGATGGCTAGAGCTTCCAGGAAGAAAGTTTTCCTCTACTCCTTCTTACAAGGAGACTTGGTACTAGCCCTCAGGACACCAATGATAACTAGTAGGAAACCACCAAAATTGGATCCCAGATGGTAAGGACCTTACATTGTTCACAAGGATAACTCAAATGAAGCATACTCCCTAGTTACCGTGGATGGTGAGTGTATAACTCCTCCCACAAATGCCAAGTTCCTCAAGAAATACTTTACGTGAGAAATCCATGGTCCTACATGGCCATAAACTTCTGGTCCCACAGGACCTTAAAATGTCATGTCCCACATGACACTAAATTTTATATCATCCCTCAAGATGCTAAGATGCACCCTTATAGCTATGTGTGTCTTGATTACCTTCCGTATGGGATACGTAGGAACACTCAGACGCTACATCTTGAGTCTAGCCTACAAACTCTTTTCTTAGACTATCACCCATGGGTGTAGTTCTCTCGGAGGACCCTACATGATATAGTGCGGGCTTCTATGGCTCTACTCATATTGTGAGTGTGATAGTCACACCATGTGATCCCTCCTCGTTCTTATATTTTCCCCATCCTCACCGCACAATGTTAAACTACCTGGCCTTAAAGAACTACATACGGCTTGATTCCCATCCTCATGGGATATGTAGGAATGCCCAAAAAATTTTTCTATTGGCCCAACCCAAACTCCATAGTCTCCCCTTGGGCAAGAACACATGGTGTGGCGTCATTATCCTCTCTAATTCACATTGAGTTCATCATGACCCCACCATATATCCCACCCTATTGAGACACTAACATCTCTCACTGCCCTACTTGACATTAAACTGCACAGGCACATCTATTCTTCACTCACTCATTTTCATGGAACTCCATTATCTTTTACATCCCTAAAGGACCCCCAATTAGTATGGATACTTAGACCAAGGAAACTCTTACCATTTCGGTCCAACATCCTTGAAGGTTCAAACAAAAAATTGATACAAGTCCCATATGGTGAATATGGTCAATGGTCGATGCTCATTTGTTGTTCCCCATTTCAGATCCTCATGATATAGATGCTGCATTTCGAATATGGTCAAAAACTATCCTTTTTCATTGTCACTATCCCCATATGTCCCAAAAATTGAGTGTTGTAGTTAATCCTGCCCCGTTGGCTCTTTAAGTTTTGGTTTGCCTCGGGAAGGAGTGTGATTCCAGCTGGTGGTCCCTTATGTGGTGGCGAGAGACAAGTCCTACTCCTTGTTTCCCACACTGAGCATTGCTCCCATGGGATTAGGATCTATGATGAGGGGACATATGGCTAAATTTTTCTGAGATGCTTAACATTAGGTCCCTAGAACCTTCTGACCGCTTGGATCTAGTCCTCATTCGGGAGTGTGTGGTGTGGTGTGGACTCACATCCTTATTTACATCGGGCTATTTTTCGATTCCCCACACATCCCCATGAGACATTCCTCCCTCCATTTATCTTCCCTTCCACGAACATAGTCCCCGACATGCGTTGCGAGCCCCATCATTTGGGTTTCCATTATATTTCATATCCAAAAGGACCCCAGAATGGAAAGGATACTTAACCTAAGGGTTATCTTACCATTTTAGGCCAATGTCCTCAAGGATTTTGAGGGAATAATTGGTACAAGTCCCGTGTTGCAAATACATTCAACAGTCGATTCCCAGTTGTTTTCCTCAGTAATGCAAGGGGGGATTCTATGTTGCGAACATGGACAACAGTTGTCCTCTATCATCGTTACCACCCCTGCGGTCTTGCACATGCATGATTATTCGACCTTCTCATTCACCTATACCATGAATATTACATTAAACTAGGCATTTATAGTCTGAGATCTATGACCTTAAACTAAGATCACTATCGTCCTCCCTACATGACATTAAACTACATGATGGTTGTGACCTTATGTCTGCGGCCCAGCCTCAGGTCCCTCGACCTTTTCAGGCCTCTAGCCCAAGATCCTACATAGGACTGTACGGTGTGAAATTGGATTATGTCCTCATTCATGTCGTGTTATTCACCGTGTCGTACACATACCTCAATGGGGTATCTTTCCCTTACTCCACTCCCTTGCTGCAAGAAATTAAACCGCATGACATCTTCTAGAACTACATGTGTCTTGATTCCCATTCTTATGGGACACATAGGACTGCCCAAACATCTTGTCTTTGAGTCTAGCTGCACTCCTTGGAAATCTCCCCATCATTTTGTCCCCTTGTCCCACGTTCTTCTAGGAGAGGGATATACTATGTGGTATGGGCTGGTTTCCCCATTCATGATGGGTTTACAACAACCACACCACATACCTCTCTCTCCTGCGTGGCTTTCTCTCCCTTTCCCTATACTCATCATTTTGAGTCGATTTCCTCTCATATGGGTCCCTTAGAACCTCTTTGGGGATTCTCCAATGTTCCCAACAGTACTCTGGTCCAGCACCTAGAGTGTCAAATTCTATCCAGACACATTCTTACCCACCTTCCAGGATTTGTTTTTCCCTTCATTAGGGCTTCCATCATCTTTCACATCTGACGGGACCCCCAAATGGCATGGATTCTCGGCTCAAGGTCCCCCTACCACTATGGGCCAACGTCCTCAAGGATTTAGAACAACAAGTTGATACAAGTCCTTCATTGAGAATACAATCAGTGGTTAACACTCATTTTGTGTTCCCATTTCAGGTCACACGATATGGATACTATGTTTTGAACATGGTCAATAGTCATCCTCCATCATCACAGTAGCCCAAAATTTCAGTCACATGATTTGCATCATTTTACACACCATCATGTCCAAGTTGAATCTCGACACTTCTGTTGCTATCCCTCAGTGTTCATTCACACTTTTGGAGGATAAATCTGCGGTGCGACATTCTTCAGGGCACTACATTGACTTTTCCTTTAAGAAAATTACATGTACTGCAATGTCATCTTCCTCCCTTTTTTCCTACACTGAGTTCAACTCACGTTGGCTTAGGGATTGGGCCATGGACTGTGCCAATTTTGAAGAGTTCAACTTTTTCATGGTTTGAGCTCTAAGAACATAAACTAAGATCACCTTATGGTCCCTCTCGTCTGTTCTCCCTTTTTGACTTTGACCCTTATAAGACCGCGTGGTGCTTCTCATGTGGGATTATCCACTCATTCACATCGGGTTTGCAATAGTCGCACCACACACATCCCTTTCTAGGAGTTAGTCCCTCCTACTTCTTATCCCACATGACATTAAACCGTATGTTGTCCTGAATGAATTTTAAAGGAACCTTCATGAACTACGTGTGTCTTGATTCCCATCTTCATGGGATAAAAAGGAATGCCCGTGAACCTTGTCTTGGGCCCATCCTAGTTTTCGGTCCCTCGATCGAAGACCTCCCACAAGAAACGTACGGTGATCTGAACTCCTGGTCCTCATTCACGTCGGGTTTTATAATTACATCACCATGTGTCCCATACATTTCCTACCATCCACGGTCTAAGCTCTATGACCATAAACTAAGATCGCTCCACATCCTTGCCGCAAGACGTTAAACTACACAAAATCTTCTCGAACTATGTTTGGCTTGATTCCCATCCTCATGGGATAAGTAGAAATTCCCAGGCATCTTTCCTCTGGGTTCAGCCCCATGAATCTACAATTCATCCCCCCTCTTTTTCGGCCTCTTGGACTAAACCCTTATAGTAACATGTGGTGTGGACAGTACCTATCAGATTCACATTCACTTTGGGTTTTTAAAAAGCCGCACCATGTGCCTCCCATGTCTCGGTCCGAGTTCCAGGACCCTAAACTAAGATCTCCCTATGAGAACTGCGCATCACGTTTGGCTATTTTTCCATCCTGTGCATAGTCCATTAAATCACGTACCCCCTAAATGGCCCACCTTAGGACCTTAAGTTGGAATCGTTAGACCCCATGACCCTTTTCCTTGGGAAGGGACTCGACTGCCTCTATCTGATACATATTTTTTTCGTACTCAGTTTCATTTTGACAAAGAGCCCGAAGTGTGGAGTTTTTTGGGGACGTTCCCCTCATTCCATATCCAAGAATCGTGAGCCTGTTATTTGAATCCTCATCCTATTGCACATCCGAAGGGACACCCTTTATGACCTGGTCTCATACTATCTCATCTCACCTACCGTCTTGGGCCAACGTCCCTAAATACCCTGGACGACATTGGTGATAGGTCCCCTGTTTCAAACATGGTCAAAAGTCGACCCTCATCTGTCTGTCCCTATATCAAGCTAATGTGATATGGATGTTGTGTTTGGAACATGGTCAACAGCCACCCGATATCGTCACTCCGCCATCATTGTGGTCTAGATCTCGAGCATCCTGATTCACATATTTCTATTTCCTTATGTTCAAGGGGAATTCTGACATACTTGGGTTTAATTCTTCATGCATATAGGCGTGTTACATGGATGGGTTATCATCGTTGGGATGATGTTCAACGAGAATCCCCTCTCCCCTAACATGTTCCTTCCTATTTCAGGAAAGCCAAACCACTAATCCTTGTTTCCCACATTGAGCACGACTCACAGAGGCTTAGTAGTTTTGGTAGGATATGTACTGGTGAAGCAATTCCATACATTTCCTTCATCATCCCGCATGATGTTAAACTACACTCTAAGAACTACATATTTCTTGATTCCCATCGTAATGGGGGTATGTAGGAAGGCATGACTACTTTTCATTGGGCCATCCTATTTTTTACTTTTGGTCCCTTGAGAAAAAGAACTTCCTTTGGGGATACATGGTGTGATCCAGACTCCAAGTCCTCATTCACGTCGGGTTTATAGCTACAACACCACATACTACTTTCTTGCGATATTCCCCTTCACTCTCCACCCTATCGTATGATGTTAAACTACACGAGTCCATATTTCCTTAACTCATGAATCTAAACTGCGGTTCTATCCTGAACAGGTTCAGGATGACCTATGTTTATCATGGGATGCGTCTGTTTCCTCTCTAGAGAGGATTTCCCTTATCCATGTTGGCCTCCAACCATGCTATGCTTCAAGAACTATTTTTGGATTGATTCTCATCCTTATGGGATACATAGAGAATCCCAAGAATTTCACCTTGGGCCCAACCTTGGATTCATTAACCCTCCTAGCCCCTTGGGCCCAATTTTGGTCCAGGCAGTATAACCTTTAAACTATGTGCACCATCTTTAACATATGATGTAAAACTACAGGTCCTTCTAGGATATTAAAAAAATCATTTTCGGAAGCATGTTTGATCCCTAATCGGCCATATATGCCCGCCTAATGTGTTTCCACCATGGTGGCATAATTTCAAGAGAGTTGGACTCCATTCAAACAACCCATCACTCCACCCTCCACGCTTTGCATTCCCTTTACTCAGTCACTCATCCCCTATCATGTCTAAAAAATCCCCCAAATAGTATGGATGCTTGGCCTATAGCTTTCCTACTATCTTGGTCCAACGTTCTGGAAGACTAATGGGTAACATTTCGAGCCAAGCCCCATGTTTCAAACATGGTCATCTATCAGCCCTCATTTGTTATCCCCATTTCAGGCTAACATAATAAGGATACTTTGTTTCAAATGAGGTCAAAAATTATCATTCATTTCCACTCCACCCCCATAGTGGCAAAAAATATTGGGTATCACGATTCACACGCTCCACTCCACTATGTTCGGATTAATTTCAACACCCCTGGAATTACCCCGCTCATGCACTAGAGCACATTGGTAGGGTGACACTTCGATTGTTTTGAGGTCCTCTTCCTTCAATTGGGCCTCTCCCATTTCTCCCCAAGAATCTGGATTTGGTTGTTCAACCTCGGATGCCCAAAACATGGTTAGAACTCTTATGTTTTGATTGAATTGCATGGCAATCATCCCTTGTTTCTCACATTGGGCTCAAACCGCATGAGCTTAGGGATTGATCACTGGGAATTTCACGAATGTAATGGATGCGTGTAAAACCAATACAAATTAAAAAATTCATGCATGCATCTAGTCTACAACAATGAAATCATGAAAATACGTTAGAGGGTTTGTAATCATTACATCAGTCATGGCTCGATGCCTCCCCTGGACGGGTTGAACTCGTCCAAAGAAACTTGCAGCTCCGCCACCCTCTGGATTATGGCGTATAGGATTTGATTCCACTTGTTCATCTCCCTCTCCTCCCCAGTAGTGATGGGGCGCAATTCATCAGCCGCAATTTTGGCCCACTCTACGTCAGTTCGGATGACGGTCATCTCCTTGGAGGCATGCTTCATGCACTCTTCGGCCTCTGCCAGCTAGGCCTTCAATAACAATATTAGCTCCGATTGTGCATGGAGGGAGGCTAAGGGATCATCCGTCCAGACCCAAAGCTGATGAACTTCGTTTTCAGCCTCTAAGATCCTCGTGATGTTCTCCGATTTCCTCTTCTTCCACACCACACCGAGGTCACATTCATACTCTCTAATATTCTTCTCCATAAGATCTCAGGCGAGCATGTGAGGACGCTGGGCATCCACTCCCCCAGCACACAGTTCACACAGTTGCAAGCAATGTCTATCCATATCATCCATCCATAGATCTTGAGGGTGTAATTGATGAAGTTATTTATCAGATTCCATGATCGGCGATAGACTATTTTTATTTTCCTCTTCATCAGAGGTCGTCTCTTCCCAGTCAGTGTGGTTGGTAGGATCATATTTAGGGAACACCCCAAGGAACTTGTCAGTAGGGTCCGTGTCTGGTATCTGATTGGGCATGGTAGGACACAGGCTGTCTGATCGATCCTCATCATCAGATCCCAACTCAATAATCTTAGGCTCAACCACACAGATGGTCCCACTTGTGATCGAGAGCACCGCAGCTCGGTCAGTTTGGATATCCGCCTCCATGATCACCGACATTCACCTTGGAAAGGTGCCTCCGGATGTCCCGACCAACCTGGCCAAGGAAACCCACTCCATTTGGAGAACTGTGCATACCAAAAAGGGGGAATAGACATTAGTTAACATGGTCAATTGGTGAAATTCATGAATTTGGTAAGAAACATGCAGAGATCGAATTCCCGGTCTCATTCTTGGGTTGATACCACCAGGACCCGGAGGCGTGGCCCTCCTTATATTTTCAGAAGGTCTGACAATTCTGGAGGAGCCACCTCAGGTGTCCTAGACCAGATAGACATGTTAATCGATGTGGCCATAGGTGTGGATCCCAATGGACCTGCATCTGCATCCACTAATGGATGAGACCGGGTTCTGTGTATGAGGTCCTCGTGCATAGTTCAGATGTTAGTAAGGAGACTAGAATGACCTGGAGGTATATCCTGAGGAAAAGTCTTGGGATTTTACCTCGAGGGCCTCTGTGAAATCATCAAGATCTTGGTATTTATCGCCAACTTATCCCTCCTCTAACGGGCTCCCTCTACTGGCCTAGTCTCCCCAGGTTCGTCTGATTCTTCTGAAAAAGGGAATTATTCCCTCAAATCAGCATCCAACAACTGAGGGAGGACCATACGATCCAGAAACACCTTGACACGATCTGTCATTGAACGAGGAGTACCACAGGATTGCACAAAGTCCTCCATCTCGGCCAGGTATTGTTCCCCCTCATCTTGGGACACCATAAAGCCATCCTTGATGGGGCATATCCCTGGAAAATCCATCCCGAGATGGTTTAGGTGTTGCCACATCTCAGAAGGGATGATGAATTACCTGTTGACATCATAATTATCACAAGCCTCTAGGAATATGTTATTCTACAGCATGTCTATGTGGTGGAATCGATTCCCCAGAGCATGAGTAGATATTCTACAGAATCCTCTCGGCATCCTCCCCTCTGGATGACTTTGTTCTTCTAGAACTGCAGGGTCCGGTACTACTATTGGATCTACCGCTGATGCCTAACACTCAACTGGTGCGAGTCTCGCTGCCATGGTATCCCTGCTACAATGGGATGTCCTTTCTGTCTTCCGGACCCGACCTCGAGGTTGGGGAGGCACACCGTCACTGGCCCGGATAGTTGGTTGCTTCAGCATCTCCCTCGGGAAGGTGGCCTCCCAGCTATTGGCATACTCCGTCACAAACCCGAAGACAGTGGTGGGAGAAGAAAGCTCATTCTGCTTCTTCTAGTCTTCCCATGTGAACATGATCCACATCTGCCTCATTATACACAGATGTTCCGCATAATGCACCCCTAAATAAACCGGTGGGGTCAGTTGTTGCATACACTGAAACTGTCTGTAAAATTGGTGTGGGGTGTACGCCTCGTAGAGGGGCTCACGATGCACTCTCACTACTAATAATTCACCTCAAAAGCTAGGAGATAGGACCGATGCTCTTCCATTCCTTGTCCATCATCGGTAAAAGAACTCTTCGGTAGTGAAAATGGGTGAAAATTGAACTCCTCTACCTTCCAAACCCAGTTCAGTACTTCTTTCATAGTCATCTTGGTTGGAAAGCTCCTCATGGCGTTATGAATGGATGGGTGGAAGTTCGACCCCGGAGGCGAGATGGGGTTCAGGTATTCATAAAACACCCTGACATGTGCCACTATCTACCCATATATGAGGAGGAATGACCTGCATATCCTCGGTGGCCTCTTCCCCTCACTGATGTGCCACAACATCTTGTACGGTTTTGTGAGCATCGGGATCCCGAGGTTGACTCGACCTCCTATTGCCAACATGGAAACCATGATGAATGTGCTGGATCACATGCCCATTTTTGTATCCCTCACCGGCAGGACCCAACCTCAAATGAGAGCCATGATGAATGCCGCCAGCCTGACTACTGGCAGCTGCTCGATTCTGATCCTGAATCCCTAGGTTTTCCACTAGCTATCCTCCAAGATCCACTAGTATGAGTGCTGTTTTACAAATTGAGCCCCCTTCAGGCAAGTCCGAGGCCTCACCAAAAAACCGTCTCTCTTCCAGAAAATTCATAAACTGTTTGAACCGCCACCTAAAATGGACATCCCTCACTACTTCCTTGTCCTCTCAAGGCACCAGCTTTATCAACGCCATCACCAGTAGCAAAATTTGTTCCGAAACCTCCCACACGCCCATGATGAGGAGGAATTCATCTTACATCGCCCCCAATATTTGGACCCCTGAGATATTTTGCACATCCCAAAAACTAATGCAAAAATTCCCGTGGTGTAGGTGGAATGTATTGGTCCTCGAGGACCACTTGCTAAACAACTCTAGAATTAGTTTCATCATGTGATAGATGTGAAATTGGGAGGCCCAATCTAACTCATATAGGATCACTCTTCTCATCTCCGCCATAAAATCCTCACATGAGGCACCTTAAAAGTTGGCCTAAGCCCAATCATCTATGATGTTGCTGCCCTGGCGTAGGGCCCATTCTTTAGACTATCCATTCTCTGGGTTCCTTAGGGATGCCTTCAAGATTATCTGATACAAAGGGGAGGAGGTCTCCGGATGCAATGACTTCCCATCCACATTGTTCAATTGGTTGTACAGGTAGTCAACATTGACGTGCGTGATGTCTTCTCGGGTGTGGCCTTCAGCCGCTCTAAACCACTAGCGCTGGCACAAGGTGATCCTAAGCCAGTAAGCTAGCTCATCCCTACTCTCTTCTGGGATGAAGACGTCATCCCTCAGCCCGAAGCCATATATAGGCAGCCTCATACACAGTGGATAGTTCCTCTAGCTCTCTGATAGCTGCAACACCACCGAACCATGGTTATAGTGGTTTCGTATTAACTCCCCTAGGACCAAGCTATTCATCATCTCCTTCCTTCGGGCAGCGTCCACGGGGACCCCCTAGAAGCCTCCTGGTGATCCATTCAGTTTTATGTTTGGGTGTTTCTTGGGTTCATTTCACAAAGCTCTTTCGTGGAGAAAAGTCGTAATTCCCGTTTGCAAAAGATGTTCATAGAGCCCTTTCCAAGCCTTCAAACGAAAGTCACTAAGGATTGTCGTGGAGTCAAAGACTCGCTATGCACTGTGAAGCAGAAGGCCCGATTCACGAAGAGCAAGCACAGAGTACACGAAGCTTCGAAAATCAAGAGTAATACAAGCCAAAATTGTGGAGCAGAGAAAGGAAAAAATAGAGGTCAGGTCCCTTATTTATAGGCGACGACCTATGGAGCTTCACAACACATCTAAAATGTGGTAATCCTCATGGTGCGATCAGCCGACCCGTCACTTCCCCACTTTGTGAAGCCTCCTTCTTGAGACATATTCATGAGTGACTAAGGAATTTTGGTGATTGGGCCTCAGAATTTGACCCATGATTTCTCATCAGCTCCAAATCTGGGGGGGGCATTTTTTGACCCCAAAATTGGGAACGAAGAAGACCAAGCATAAATCCTTAGGGGTTACCTTGCGAAGACCATTTGAAAAGCCCCCATGGCCCCATGACCACCATGGAGGAAGGAGATGGAATGCCCCATGAACCCCTTTGAGGTTCGCGAGCCCACCGTAGAGCAAGGAGGCGCGATGCCCCACAAACCCATTTGAGGTTCACGAGCCCACCGCAATGCAAGAAGGTGAGACACCCCTTGAACCCCTTTGACGTTCGTGAGCCTGCCATAGATCAAGGAGGAGGGACACCCCACGAACCCCTTTGATGTTTGCGGACCCTCCGTGGAGCAAGGAGGTGGGATCCTCCGCCATCTGATTTGACATTCGCGAACCCGCCGTGGAGGAAGATTCGTCTTCCCACTGAGCGAGCTCTGCTTTTTAGAACCTCTTGCCTATAAATACAGGCCTCTCCTCGATCCCAATATATAAATCATCCGACCTTTCACCTTCTTAGATCGCGAATCACAAAGCACTTTCTACTTTGAAATCCATGATATTCTCAAGGTACTTTTTCATTGTGAAGTGCCTCCCCCTTTGCTTTAAATCAACCCCTATTCCGAGAGGGATTCCATTCGCGAAGCCCCCAGGCCTCCGCGAAGGAAGGGGATCCCCTAGGGGACTCGAGTCCTCACTAAGAACTTATGATTCATAAAGAACCCTCCATACACATGTGACCCACATGATAAGGTAGGGTCACAGTACCTCATGAATCACCATGCTTCCCAATCCTACACTTCGTGAGGCACCCTTTCTTTTCGAGGCATCACTCCACAAATCCGCTTACACTTCACGAAGCCCCTCCTATATCCTCCTATTCCCTACAACTAGGCTAGGACACTTCACTTCATGATGAATACCCCTTCACGAAGCCCCTCCACTTCATGGAGCACCAGAGCTTCATAAAGATTCTACCTATGAACCCCTTTTCTCTACAATTCCTTTTCCCATGTGACCCTCTAGGTTGGACGAAGTGATTCCAAAGTCCCTGGGACATTACTTCTCATTGCATTGCTTCACCTAATGCCTTTTCTAATAGGAACACTAACAACTATTAATTCTTCAGATAGCCATGCTTACATGGACCCCTTAGTGGATCACTCCATAACACCCCTCCCAATGGAGTTTCTGGTCCCTTCCCTTCACTATGGTGTAGGGGAACCAGTTATCTAAGTCCTAGGGGTGTGGAGTGAACCCACCTCATCTGAGCTACAGGACATTAAACTTCCAAGCACTATCGCCCTTGGCATATGATGTTAAACTGTGACCTCACCCCAGCGTCTGTCCATGGGGAAAGGGAAACCATCGTGGTGTAAACCCCTAGTTTTTCTTGCAGGAGATAGTACCCCTACTCATCCTTTCTTCGTCCATTCCAAAGACCAAGATGAGAGATGGCGACAAGGATTTTGGTATCCCTTCCCTCTCCCTCTGGGCTTTGTCCCCATCTGGGCCTCCAACCTGGAGTAAGTCCCAATATTTATATTCTTAGGGCCGCTCCACGCATAAGCCTCTGTTTCCTCTTTGGGACTCTAACCACGTGTAATCCCCATTCCACTTCCCACTGACGCACCTTTCACAATTTGATTGTCAGGTCTTTGCTGCCTCTTATTTCTCACACTGAGAATAACTCATGTAGGCTTATAAGAAGCACCAACCATGACATACTTTCCTAGAAGCCTAGAGTGTGAGCCCCAAACCCACTATCCAGAACTACGCAAACCTTGATCCTTGCCACGGAAAGGTACGTGGGAAGCCTCCCCGATGTTCAAGCCCAATACTCGTTGGTTCCGACCCCCTTCACGTAGGTCCCCATCAAACATCCCAAACTACATGGAATTTGATCCTTGACAAGGTAAGGTATGTAGGAAGCCTCCATGAGGTTCAAGCACACTATCCATCTGGACCCTAGGTCCTCATTCACATCGGTTCAATGACCCCTTCATGTGGGTTCTTCCACACCATCCAGAACTACACAGACATTGATCCTTGCCAAGGCAAGGTATGTAGGAAGCCTCTCTGAGGATCAAGCCCACACCCGGTCATTCCGACACCCTTCATGTCGGCACACCAAATCAACATCCTAAACTATGAGGACTTTGATCCTTGCCAAAGCAAGATACGTAGGAAGCCTCCCTAAGGTTCAATCCCAACATACACTGGTCCCAACCACTCTACGTTCATCTACCCCCATCCATCATTACATAAAATTGTATTCCCCTTTTGTGCCCATCCAGTTGTAAGCTGTTGGGATCCCTACTCAGTGGTAAGCCATTTGTAACTTCAGTCAGCGGTAAGTCATTGCCAAACTCATTGTACGGTAAGAAGTTGAAGTCCCCAATTGATGGTAAGCCGTCATCATATGATCTACATTGAATTTGATTCCTTACCAAGGGGATATGTAGGAAGCCTCTCTAAGGTTTAAGACCATCACTCATGTATCATCCTGATTTCACCGTCGAGCCAATGTGTTTCGGGAAGGTCATGCCCCAACCCGTAGGTTCCACTTCCTCCGGTTCCCATCCATGGACCATTCTCACGGGCCGCCTCTTTAGGTGTCCCATCATCCCACTGAACTACGTGGGCTTTGATCACTGTCTCATAGATGAGGTACGTAGGAATCCTCCCTGAGGTTCATCCCATGTCAGCGGTAAGCCATTGTCAGCCCCATCAACAGTAATCCATTAGAACCCCAATCAATAGAATGCCATTGTCAAGCCCAATATCATCATCATCCTCATGGAGGATCCATCTCATTATCACTCCATTTAACATAACCATCCATCATCCATCATGATTCTTACCCAGTCCGCCACATTCCGGTGAGATCATGCTAATTCACCTCTTCACTGCTCATAGTAGTTTGTAGGTAACTAACCATATGGTAAGCCCAAAATCAGTGTTCCCTCAAGGGATTACACCTATCTGATCAACTCTAGTCAGTGTTCCGATTAGTCTGATCCGTCTCCTCTAGACGTTAAACTTGTACCATACCCTAGGTTACACATGGTAAGCTGTGGAAAACCTCAGAGACATGCCCATGGAATATAATTCCCCTCGTTTGACGTGGGATTCCTTGGTATTCCATGCCCTCAAGAATCCCTATAATAAGGGGAAGAAACCCAGACGTGCTAGAGTTCCAGCGTCCAGACACGCCAGTGGTGTCCAACGTGACTACTCCCCCGAACGAAGGTTGCTGCCCTAGCTGGTCCCCATAGAATGTCCCGATAAAAGCTATGCAATTAACTGATGTCCATGAAGATATAGAACTTGGAAGAGTTTTACAAACAACTTATTAAATCTAAAAGGTAGACCCGAACTAGGTGATGAGTTCCGAGGAGGAATCCACCGAAGTAAGAACCTACATCCCATCATACAGTTTCGATCAAGGAGCAAACGTCCCTGAACAAGGAATGAATGCTGCTCACCTTTAGAAAGTGGGAATGTGGGTAAACAAACAGCGCCATATTCCCCAAATCAGATAGACGTGCATGGGCCCTAGAAAAAGCGTTAGAAACATATCAGAAAGTGATTCTCTTCCATTAGGATGTCCAACATTTCAGCACCTTCTATCATATTTATACCATCAGTTTTCTTGGAAGTCTTTATTGGGGTATATATTGATTTAATCTTCTAAAATAAGAGAATATTTCATCATAAAAGATAAATTTTTAAATTTGAACATGTTTTTTATATAAAATAATTACTATACATCATCATGGTCAAGGGGATCATTACAATCTTAATCAATAGATTGGTTTAATTCCCTGTTGACACTCATGCTATCTATAATCTCCTATATAAATATGGTTTTTTGGACACGATAATCAATATATTTCTCCAACATATCCAACTCATTGAACTACATATTGAATTTTGTTGGATTATTTTCACAGGTAATGCTAATAAGTGATTTAACATTATCAATTTTGAGATTCATGGGACAATATAGATAATTACAAAAAATTACTTAACATTTTCAATGAATGGATAGATACTCGAATACTGAAATATATCTATATAAAAATAAGTCTAGGAGACAATTTTAATCATATTGGAGGTTTTATTACCATTATATTTGGATGTTTTCCAAGATTATTGACCTTTTTATGGGAACCATCATTTAAATTTCATCTTATCACCTAATTATTGACATAAAGTTATTTTTATTCCACAATCATATATTATTTTATGGTAAACCACATTGATCCCCGAAATTATCATATTCCTAAGGTTTTTTCATCCCTTTTCGAGGCATCTTAGTGACACATTCTACCATTTCGATAGCTAAGTACTCTATCACTATAGGGGATTGCTAATATATCATTCCACCATGATATAAAGAAATCCATTGATGTTTATACCATGATTTTAACTTGATAAAGGTATTTGGATAGGTCAATACAATTTTAGCATCAGTGGTATCATGTTTCACCATTACCCACATCTATCATGACAACACAGTGTGATTCTCCACTCTTACCTATATGGAAGGGGCTATCACTTTTCACTATAGTTGTAAAGATCATAACTTATCATTCTTAGATATTAAATTCATCAATAGAAAAATTTATTTTATTACACAAAGACATGCCTAAGGATTGTAATGGTATAGTCCCTCTATAAACTTGGTTTAATAAAGAGTTAGTCTATATGTTAGTTAAATCATCTTCTACTATGTTCTTCAAAACTATCACCGTTCTTAGAAAAATCTTACATAACACATTTCTTAATATCATGACGAATGGAAACATAAGAAATGGGTATATAAGATACTCAATAAGGTAAAACAGGGGATAAATCATTATAACATGTGTTTATATGTATTATAACATGATAATAACATATGGGAACAATACCCTTAGTGTCATAGATCATAAACATGATTCATGGAATAAATCATGGAATTTCATAAGGCATTAATCACAATGGAATCAATGAACATGATCCATGAGAGCATAATATTTTCATAATACATAGATTTTTTGAATATATATAATCATTGAAATTATTATGTCAATGCTACCCAAAAATACATTCATAAGTTGCTAAGTAGGGTATAAGAACTCATGTACCTTCTTTGGGCTTGGGAGAACCTATTATGTATAATAATTTGGGATTTGGATGACCTATTATATACCCTCTTCAGTATTGGGATAACCTCCATTAAACCCTTTGAGATCATATTACCTTAATCATTAATCAATGAATTGGAGGGAGATATATGTCCCACCCGTCACATAATAAAAATATTATACATGTCTGCTACATGTTCAAAAATAGTCATCATATCAAAACTCATGAAAATAAATAGGTTTTATAAAAATTTCATTATAGAATATATTGTGGAAAAGAAATTGGTTTCTAAGAATTTTGTAATTTTATAATAGCATAACCAATGGTAAAATAATTAGGTTTCATAAGAATTATATCATTGTATAACCCATGAAAAAATAATAGTATTTTATAATAATTCTATCACAATATAACCCATGAAAGAATAATTGAGTTTCATAACAATTATATAATGGTATAACTCATAAAAAAAAATAAGTGTGTTTCATAATATTTATATAATGGTATTGCACATACAAAATAATATTGATTTTACATGAATTATATCATGGAATAGTATATAATTTTTTTTTCATAAGAATTATATCAGGGTATAACCCAAGGAAAATGAATTAGGTTTCATAAGAATTATATTGTGGTATGAACCATAGAAAAATAAGTGGCTTTACATAACCTTACATCACTATATAAATAATACATTCTGAGAAATAATAAGAATGATATCCTATAATGATATCCCTATAAAATAATAATTAACCTTAAATTATCTTATCTTAAATGTATAATTATTTTGAAAGAAAAATAACTTTGTAAATTTCTTGAGGAAAAATAACATTTAATTGAAAATCAATTTTTAAAAATAAACATTATAAAATATTTTGGAAATCCTATTATTTTAATATAAACTTTAAAACATATAATTTAATGTTAAAATAAAATAATATTCATGATTAAAAACAATTTCTATTCACACCATACATTTTAAAACACTAATTCAATTCACATTTTTGATAAAAGGAAAATGGGCATTGTTTGGAAAAAAACATGAAGATTCCTTTAGAAGGTATCCTGGAATTTTAAAACAGGGGTAAAAGATTCTTTAAATAATAATTTAGAGAATATTAAGTTTTTTGAAAATATATTTAGAAAACATTTTTTGGGATGAAAAACAGTTTTTGACCAAGGAGATAAATAAAGATGATCATTCTAAAAATTGTAATTTGGACATCTTAAAGAAACAAAGAACGAAAAATGAATGTAAATAATGTATTCTAAATAAATAAACATAGGATAAGAATCTTTATGAGTTTATATGTGATATATATCATAATAGTTTTTTATTTGATTCATAATCATAAAAATCCCAATAAACAATGAGATTGTGACATAAAACTCCTTCCACTTTGGTGTATTTGAATCGTAATCCCCTGGAAATGAAAATATTAAATTAAATTTATAAAATCACTAAAATAATCATATTCATGAAATTACACATAAAAGTTTAGTATATACACTTCATTTAAGAAGAAAAGTGCATAACATAACATAGTTCTCCAAGAAGGCAATTTGAGAAAAAAATTGCTTTCCTATTTAGTAAATTTTTGAGCCGTAAACCCCATTAAAGAGAGATCCTAAAATGATATTTAAATAATAATAATGATAAGGATAATAATAATTAAATAAATTCATGGGATTTATACACACAAAATAAAATAAATTCCTTATGAATATGTCTTGTGACTCAAATAAAATAAAAGTGATAAGGACATACGTTACCATAACTATTTACTTCCTTTGTATACATTCAAACATCATGATTGATAAATACAAGTTTATTATAAATATATTATAAATATAAATAAATAAATATATATATATATATATCATATGATATATTATTTACTAACGACTTTTTATTACCCATTTATTAATAATTACATGTTAAATTCACATTTCGGCCAAAAACTGCTTTTTTTTTCTATATGTTTTGCCAGAATGGCTTGAAGGCCTTCCTTTTTATTGATTTTTGATAACCCCCCTTTCAAGGGATGAGGTGGAACCCTTACAAGGCCCGTAGGCTTAGATATTACATGGCCCATAGGCTTTAGGAGATTACATGACCCGAAAGTCTTTAGGGAATTCAATGAGACTATCTATAAGGAACTGCCCCTCCCCAACATCTACATCCTAATAGTAGCTCTTCACATTTTCATGACCGTTTGGCTAGGCTTCTCGTGCAAGAAAAGGCTGGTACCGATGGCATGGCTATACCCTCTCATTCTGAAAATCCATTTGGCTCTGCTCTGGTGAGTGCACCTGCTCTGAATCCTATTTTAGGGATAATACTTTTTTTGTAGTGTGTCTGGGGCCTTCATTCATGTGGCTCGAAGGCCTTGGGGTGGCCCTAAGGCCTTAAGGTGTCCCAAAGGCCTTGATAATCAATTGGCTCGAAGGCCTTGGGTGGCCCGAAAGCCTTGTAGGACCTGAGGGCCAAACCGGTGGCCCAAAGGAATATGTCACAACATCATTATAAAATAATAATAATATGATATATATCATATATAAACAATAAATACATCATTATATAAATATATGAGGGGTGTCAATGAAAAATGAAATGACAGCGGTTCGCTAGGCGGTAGTCCACCGTACACACAAATGATAATTCTGCAACCCATTTGATGAAATATGAGAAAGAATTTTATTATTACATTAACATAATAACATATAAGTATATATATGATAATTATTTTATTATATCATCATGTTTTAATAATAATTTAATGAGGCGTAAGATGGAATAAAATAAAATGCTCAGTTAGGGACGTTACCTCTTCTTCGGGCAACCTATTTTTGTTTGCACCAAAATCCATCAAAGGATAGAATTATTAAAAATATTTCGTTTCTAGGATGGGAGGATGGATTTTTTAAATTATTTGGTTAATATTTTTCTGAACCAATGGGTTTTGAATGTTTGAAGAGGACACGAGCAGTGATGACCTTTTATAAGCGAGGTGGGAGGCACACTTGTGTGTTTTGAAAAGAAAACGTTTCACCATAATTTTTCACATGAATAAAGGTTCTAAAATAATTGATTACAAAAAATAAAAGATATAAGGTCAAAATAAGAACATAAAATGGGTTTTTGAATTGTTTTTAGTCATTTTATCTCTTATTTTTTTAATTTAACCCCCCTGTAAACCAATTTTTACCTTAACCATGAAATATTTTTAAAGATTTTTCTTATACATTATGGTAAAAAAACTAATTTAGACTTATTATATAATTTAAAATTGATAATTCAAATTAAGTAAACATTTTTTCCAAATTCCACTCACATAAGAGGGAAAATTTAATTTAAAATCAATCATATAGATACGACGATAAAACAGGTTTGGAAAGATAAAATGTTCAAAATCTTAAAAAGTTTATATATGATTATAAAAATTAAAATGATTAAAATTAATTAAAATGGATAAAAATATATGAAAATTAACTTTATTTATTTATTTTAAAACCATATTTAATTTTTTTAGGTTTTTAAAGTAATTAAATGAAATTTAAATTCTTAATAAATACTAGTATTTTTGTTTATTCATCGAAAAAATTACCTTCTTAGAAAATTATAAAAAATTTACCCTAAAAAATTTTCATATGATGATATAAAAAATTACCTTGATTTGTTAAAAAAATATGGGAACAAAATTTTTCAAAACTGGTTTTTAGAATAAAACAATTTTTAAGAATAAAATTGGTTTTATTATTATATATTATATTGAAAACAAGTAAGATGAATGATAAAATTTTGACTGAATATATAAAATATAAATTCCACCAAAATAATTACCCAAAATATATTTATTTAATTTATTGAAATAAAATATTTTCGTGCGCATAAAAATAGTTTTTAAGAAAATGATTCCCTTTATTATAAAATGGGTTTTATTTTACATTATAATTAATTAGTCACCAAGTAATTCATTATACATACAGGTTTAACATATATTATTTCATAATTTATTTAATCTTACTCATAATCACCATTCCAATGGAAAGGTGATAACTATAATAATAAATAATTATTTCTTAATAGTTAGTCACACTTCATTTAAACTCGATGTTACGTGTAATGCAAGGTAAACTCTGTGATGAATGTAATGAAACCTAAAATCATTGTTTCAAGTAATTCAAGATAAAAATGATATTTAATGTAACATAAAATATAAAAATATTAATTTATTTGATATAAAATATTTCACAAAATCTTAGGGTGTTACATTTTACCCTCCTTAAAATTAAATTCACACTTGAAATTTGTCACTTTTGTAACAAATGAGTATTCTTATTCCTCATTACATATCATGATCTAAAATAGGTCACTGAATATACTGGTTTTACCAAAAAAAAAAATTTACTTTTTGAGTGGAGTTGTTTCTTATAATATTCTCTGTATGATCCAATATCTCAACGGATTATTCCTTATAAGAAAGATCATGCTCTTGCTATACGACCTATGAGTTTGGTATATGTGAAGGATCAGTTATGTACTTCTTCATGAGAGGTAGATGGAACAAATTTGAACCTAATATAGGTTTAGTGGAAACAAAAAATGATAATTTGTTATCTTGAAATGATCAATTCTTTAAATGGGACCAATATACCAAGGTCATAGTTTTCCATTATTTCTTCCTCATAAAAATTCATTGAAGGGCCTTCTCACCAACATAAAATTATAGATCGCATCAATGATTATAATTGTAACTTTTCTAATAATGTTTTTATTCCCTTACACGTTTCTGAATGTATTGGCCTTATCTTCCATCTCATCAACATGCTCAGGTCGCAATATGATTCATTCTAAAACTTCATTCTAGTACATTGAAGTTCTATACTTTTTCCAATAAACTACTCAATATAGATCCCTCCTAATGCTCTAGTGAAAAATATTTTTTCAAGAAAAATAAACTTGTGGAAGGTGTTTATCCCACCCACCATTTAAATTCATATAAAAATATTTTATCCTATCTAGTATGGTTTGATTTTTTTTCATAGGGTAACCATCTATTGGATGATGATACACAATGTTGAAATATAACTATGTATCAAGATCCTGCTAAACAAATTCACCAAAACATCAAGTTAAACATTATATCTAGAGTAAATACAATTTAGATTGGTACACTATGAAACACTACTACTTCTTTAATTTATTTTATTGATATAGGGTACATAGAGAACTATTATCTAATAATAATGAAGTGTAATGACTTCGTAAGGTGATCAACTATAGCCCATAGTTACCCCAATTTCAATGATAATATAAACAGTTATGGTGACCAGTACCTATAATCATATTTAAAAAATATGTAAAGTCATTCATCATCCAATAAAATTTTCACTAAAAATTAAACAAAACAATGTATTGGTATTACAATAAATTTATCTTAAAAAACACTTAATCTTGATAAAATCACATCACAAAAACCATCAAAAGTGGTTTCAATGGTTTTGAAAAATATGATCAAACAAAAACTCATAATCCCATTATGGTATCCATAAATTTTAATTTAATATTACATGGAGAAATATATACATCCAAAATATAATTCACCCTTTATTGGTTAAATAATCTCATATCTTACAACAAAACATTTCCATTAGAATATTCGAATCAACCATGTGCTCATATAATATCAAATGTGATACCATTATTCTATAATCCATGTAGAGGTGGATAAATTTCATGGAATTTAACTAAAGGTTGAACAAAATGAACTTAACAGGGTTAATTCATAAAAAAATGAAACATGAAATTCAAAACTAAGTATGGGGGGATAATTTTTCCCTAATTATCATGATTAACTTCATCCGTTCTGATTCAATAAGATTTCTTTTTATCCTTTTCCTTTATATGTTATTATGTATTATCATACACATTAGCCCTTATATTGGGGAATTAATTTAAATAGTTCCCAAAATCCTTATAGTTGAAATAATGTAGTGTGGATGGTGCATTCTATGGAAATTTCTCTCTGTTTTCGTCATTTACTATCTTCTTACAATCACTTCAGGGTTTTAATTCTTGATGACCATTCTTTCCACACTTAAAGCATTTAGTAAGCTCTTTAAGATAATTTAAACCATTTTTATTTCCAAATTTAAAGCATAAATAAATGATATTATTATTTTGTCCATATTATTTTGTAGTTTCCATTGAATTACTTATTTATTTTTCTAACAGAAACATGAAATTGATGGGTAAATCCAATTTAAATTAACGTGTTGATATAACAACCCATAATTTAGTCATGTCTATTGAAGTAAGTTATGGATAATTCCTATCATATAATTGGTTTATTCAATTTAATAATAGATCAACCTTACTTTCAGGTTGGATTAAAATACCTGAAGTGTATCCAGTGAGCACTATAAAAATTTTCTCATAGGTACCAATAGATTCATAATCCTTTTGTTTTTGCTCAAGTAATTCAATTTCCATTTTCATATTAATAATATGAGGGAATTGCTTATTTTAAAACATTATCTGAACCACATCCCACTCTATGGAGTCAATTTCAAATTTTTGAATCGTATTCTTGATAATAATCCTCCATTGATCCTCTTTGGATTCTAAACGATGGATACAAAAAATTAATTTTTCGTGCTTTGAACACTACAGAATGGAAAACATATTTTCAATCATACTGATCAATTTCTAAGAAATAATTGGATTTTTTAGAAACTATAAAAAATGAATATATTTCCTCATAAAGGACTCTACATAACATTTTCCCCTCTTTTTCTCATTTTGAATTTCAACATGATTCATATATTTAAAAGGTTATGTGAGAATAGTGACATGATTTACCATTCAACATCCCATATTATTTTTTTATAAATAAGAAAATCAATGTATTTTCTATTTCATCCAGCATTAATCTGTTTCCTTCAGGATCATGCCATCAACTAAAACCAAAAATAATAGTGTAACCAACAGTAATCATAGTTGGGAACCCCATAATGATAAAAAATCACTTATAGGATGCTTAAATATTTATACATTGTTTTTCTTCTATGACTCCTTAGTCTTAAACTCTATAATCATGGTCATTATTGAAGTCCATCATGTTGGTTAATGAAGAGTTTGTGAATTTCAAAGGCTTATCCCTCAGGAGTGTCAAACCAGGTGTCCATAAAGTTTGATTTTCATGCACTAGGTGACTACTAAGTCCATATCAATATGAAATTTTCGTAGTTATTTAACCTAGGTACCTCTATTAAAATTCCACATACACTTGTATTATAAAAAAAAGATGTAATTTCCTGTAAACCACTCACTATATCCATTACCAAAATTCCAATTCATTTGAATATTCTTTGACTCATAATTAGACATATCCTTAGATATATCCTTAGGAATCACAACAATGTTTTCTGACAATACTATCAAAATCATTACTAAACATATCCTCTAATACCAAATAAAAAATTCTATCACTATTCAGACATATGTAATACATCTTTTATGATAAAAATTAATTACATTACACAAAAAACACCTGAGGATTGTAAAGGTATAGTGACTTGGGGAAAAAATAAAAATAAATATCTTGTCCATAAGTGAGCTACGTCATCTCTCACTATGTTCTTCAGAACTATAACCTTTTTTGTACCTATCATACATAATAAATTTCTTCATATCTTGGGGATTGGAAACTTGAGAAATGGGAAGATCATATGCTCAGTAATGGTAAAACAGGGAGATATCAATATAACATGACCATATGGGTGTGAGAACATGATAATAACATTTTAAAACCATACCATATATCTCATAGATCATAAAAATGAGTCATGGAATAAATATTGGCAGTTTATAAGACATGAATTATAATAGAATCAAATAATAAAATCCAAGAGAGCAAAAACTTGGCATAAGACATATATTTATGGAATATATATAATTATAGAAAATATTGTTTCAAAAATATTGAGAAAGACATTCATAACATGTTAGGATTTTTCTAAACACATGTTTACCTACATCAATATTAGGATGACCTTCTGGGTACCATCTTTCTTCCATGGTATAACTTTCCCTGTACCCTTTTTCAGGCATGGGATAACCTCCTCTGCACCCTTTGATCTCATATAACATTAATCATTATCCAATGAATTAGAAGTAGATATATATCCCACCCATAAAATATTTAAAATATTACACATGTCTTCCACAAGATAAAAAAATTCATTATATCAGAACCCATGAAATGAAATGGGTTTCACAAACATTTTATCATAGCCTAACCTATAGAAAAGAAATCAGTTCATAATAAATTCATAATTTCACCATAGCATAACCCATTTAAAATGAAGTAGGTTTCATAAGAATTAAATCATGGTATAACTAATCGAAATAGAAGAGGGTTTTAAAATAATTATATCATGGTATCACCCATAGAAAAAGAAGTAGGTTTTATATGAATTCTATCATGGTATAAAATATGAAAAAAGATAAGGGTTTCATAATAATTATATCATGTTATAACTCATAGAAAATGAAGCAAGTTTCATAATAATTTTATCATGGTATAACCCAAGGAAAAGAATAGTGTTTCATAATAATTCTATCATGATATAACTTGTGAGAAAACAATAGGTTTCATATTAATTATAACACGGTATAACGCATGTAAAATGAATAGGGTTTCATAAAAATCATGTAAACATGAACAAAAACCACTTAGTAAAAGAATAATATTGTTATAATTGTGTTATATAACAATTATAGCATAAGTATCCTTAAATTATTTCATATTATATAGAGAATTCTTTTGAAAGAGAAAACACTAATAACACTTCTTGATGAAAATAACCATTCTTTGAAAATTTCTTTTTTAAAATAAACATTATAAAATATTTTAGAATTAATTTTCATTGAAATTAAACATAAAAATATAAATTAATATTTATAAAAACAATGCACATTATGGTGCGAAATTTCCATTCATTCCATACACATTAAAACAAATATTCTATTCACATTTTTGGTAAAATCCAAACTCTGGTTATTTGGAAAATGAAATGAAGGTTCCATTTAAAAAATTCTATAAAAATTAAAATGAAAGTAAAATTTATATAATAAATCATTTTGATAATTTTAAAAACATTTTTTATACAAGTTGGAAAACATGGTTTTGGAGGAAAATGGGGTTCCACCCAAAGAGAGAATTAATGATGATTTTTTAACAACATCATTTTCAACTATTGAGTCCATAAAGTGAGACAAATGAAGTTGAAACATGTATTATTTATAAATATCAAGTGTATAATAAAACTAATGACTTTATTTTATAAATATCATTCCTGATAAATAATGTGATCGTAACATTGAATCATAATCCCTAAGAAATGATATCATTAAATGAAACATATAATATCATTTTAAAAAATATTTTAATGATATAACATGTCATATGAGAATTATATTCACCTCTTATAATAATATAGGTTGATAATATAATTTAGTTCTTTAGGATGTTAGTTTGAGACAAAAGTGTATTATTACTTTTGTATCTTTTGAACTGTAAACCCCCTAAAAGAGAGATACATAAGTGAATATGTAATTACCCATAATTTTGACAATAAAAATCAAAACATACATTCATGATATGTATGTATACCACTAAAAAGAAACACATGGTGAATATGGAATGTCTCTCATAGAAAATAAAAGTTAGATGAAAACCTCTTACCTTAAGTCTCAACTTATTTTTTGCACATTAAAGAAACCTGTATAGTTAATATAAATATATTAAAAATCTATTAAAGAACCAAAAAAATACATATCATACTATATGTGATTTACTTAATCCCTTTTATTACCTGTTTGTTAACAATTTCATGTTAAAGGGACGTTTCAGGTAATAAATCCTTTGTTTTTTTATGTAAGTTCTGATTTTTTATTTTTTTTCCACTTATGTTGATCATGGTTCCATCAACAAAATATGTTCAGCCCTAATATATATACCATATATATTCTTTATTCAATTTTTTATATTATTACTAAAACCTAAAGTATTAAAATGTAATACATCATTAATGGAGATGGTAGGTTGTACGTACACATGAACATTATATTGGTTTTCAAGATGGAATGAATGAAAGGAATTTATATAATACATTAAAATTATAGATTAATTATTATGTACCATATATCACATATTATCATTAAACCCATACTTATTAACTTCCATTTAAAGCGTGAAAAATCACATTGCTTGATGAGGCGGTAGTTCTTCATACACACGACCAACATTATCATATTCCAACAGAATATAAATTAGGAAGTAATATGTGATATAATGAATAAATAAGAATTATAATATCTCATAAATTATTTATAAACAATAAATATTTCATTATATCCATAGTTTAGAAAAGTTAATGGAATAAGTAATGACATCGTTTCATGAGGCAGTGGTCCATCGTACAAATGAATGACGATTTCGTAAAACAATTGATGGAAGCGAAAAATAATTTAGGTTATTATATTATGATAATAAAATATAATTATATTTAAGATAATTTGGTTATTTTATCATAATTGTTTAATAAAAATTTATGTAAATTTTAGAAGAAATAAAATAAAACACACTGTTAGGGATGCTACCCCTTCCCTGGAAAACTTCTTTCATCTTTCAATATAATATTTATGATGGTAAATTTATAAAACATAATGCATATTGGATTAGTATAGGTAATTAATTATGTAATTTGGTAAGGTGTTTTCCATAATAATGGGTTCTGATAGTTTTATGAGGATTGGAGAGGGGTGGCCTTTTATAATTGAGGTGAGTGTCACACTTGTAATTTTTGAAAAGAAAAATGTGCACCCACGTTTTAAACATGAAACAAGGATCCCATCCATTATAGAAACCATAAGATATATGGTATAAATATTGAAATCAAAGGGTTTTTTGGATAATTTTGGGGTCATTTGTAACAGTTATATATTTTAGTGTAACCACCATGGTAACCTGGTTTTCACATTAATTGTGGAAAATAATAAAATATATTTATAATATTCATTATTTTAAAAAACTAATTTGAAATTATTAGATAATATAAATTATTTTTTATTCCAAATATTTAAACCAATTTTCCCAATTCCATTCACGTAATTAGAAACATTAAAAATAAAATTAATCTCGCAGACCCAAGGTTAAAGTGGGGTTTCAAAGATAAAATGATCAAATGTTTAAAAAGATTTTATATAAAAATTCCATATAAAAATGATTAAAATGAAATAAATTTGTTTAATATATATTCATATATAATTGAACTAATTATTATTTTAAAACCATATTAAAAAATCTAGATGTCTTTAAAAGCTTTCAAATAAATGACAATTCTTAAAAAAATCAGTATTTTTCATAATTCATTAAAACATTTATATTCTTAGAAAATTTTCAAAAATTTAAACTAAGATAATTCTTAAATTTTTATTTAAAAAATTAAATTTATATTTGAAAAAAATTCAAAAGTTTCAACAATTTATTTTAAAATTAATTCAAAAAATTTAAAAAAACTTTCTTCAGAAAAATACTAGTTATAAATGTAAAATTATATTTATTATTTCTTATTATCTATAAAAAATAACATAAATGTATAAAATTTTATTTAATATATACAGATATATATTTAATTAAAATCATTCACCAAATTTTATTTATTGAATTTATTTATCGAGAAATGTTTGGGCGTATAAGAATAATTTTTCAGAAAAAGAATACCTTTATTATCAAATTGTTTTTATTTTCATTTTAAATTAATTATACCCCATGAAATTCATTATATAAACTTGAGTAAACCATATAATTTCATAATTTATTTAATCCTATTCATACTTTTCATTCCAATGTCTTGGTGATAATTATCATATTAAATAATAATTTCTTAATAGAGAGTCGCGATTTATATAAACTCAGCATTGTGGGTAATGTAAGATAAACTTAGTGTTGTGTGTAACTTATGAAAAACTCATCATTTCATGTAACCCACGATAAACTGTGTTTTTCATGTATAAAAAAATATCAAAAATTTTAAATTTATTGAAAAACTATATCTCCCAAATTCTTGGGGAGTTATGATAGGGATCAAAATTGTCCTGCAAAACTATATAATTAAAAGGAATCATGAACAATGTCGTAGTAAACATTTTTTTAAATGAAATAATTCCTTAAATCCATTATGTATTATCTTTTCTACAATCCATTACATATATAATCTAAAATGGTCCCAATTATAACATCCCCATAAGGAAAAATATTGAATTCAGAATGCATCTTCAGTGACTTGAGAACATTAAAATTATTCAAAGAGTGAAGAAAAATGATTAAAAATTTATGGAAGAATGGAATTATTTAGATCCTCAATATCCCAACCATATATATTTTTTTATTTGTCTATAATTTCATAGTTAACCAAGACCAAAATTTGTTAAACAACCCGGATATATGGAATGGAGACTTTTCATTGTAAATATGAAGTAAACATTAGTGAATGTTTTCTAGCATTATAATTTCCAATCAAATATCCCTTCCTTAAATAGTTTGGTTACCATAAAAAATTTAATTGGTCTCACTTTGATGTGTAAGTCATGAAATTAAAATATTTTCCCACTAACACATTACAATGAATCTTGTAAGGTGGATTTTAGGATTTATTCAAATTATTTCTTATGTGAGGCTCCTTATTCAAAACCATGGTTATCTTCTTTAAGAATAAATTAGTCATTGGGTTTATCCATCGAGAATCTCTCAAGAAAGCCTTTTGGTAAATGATGTCGTCATTCACAGCCTCAATGATAAACTCATTATAGAAATCATATATTCCCCTAGGATATTCCAAATTCTCCATAGGACATATATAGGGTTCATTTCAATGAAATCCAATGGCATAACATCTTGGGAATTATGTTTGATTTTTTGTACATGTATCTTTGTGATATCCAAATAGATTATATATTTCAATTTTTTTTTCAACAGATCTTTGAATTTAGTTCAATTGTGTCTTATCCAATATAGCCACATCCCCTCAGGATTGAACACACTATTTGAATATAGACCCCATTCTACATTCTATATTTGGAGTTGGTTATAAATTTCATGGTCATAGATGGATACATATCTATATGCTAATTACTTTATCATACACTAAGGATTATATGGTGTTTCTTACAAATATGACATGATATGTTTTAGATTATAAGTACCTTCCAAAATATATTTCCCCCATTAGAATATTTTTTTGGTACCTATAGGTTCATATAGAGGGTAAACCATGATTTAGATCATTTATTATATAGATTTCAGTTATCAATATTAGTTAGATGCCCATAATTGTATGGGGGAGGAAGTTTGCGACTAGGGACCTTTGATAATGCACACATATGGCCTATGTGAGATATAATTAATGTGGTAAATATCTTATGGGTTTTATTTGTTTAATTACATGGTCTAGTTGATCTATTCAGGCTATACCTTCAATGACATGAATATTTTTTGAGTATTTAACTATTCAATGTAATACAATTAAACATAGTTTGATCCTTTGGTAAATGGGATGTAACAACAAGGGAATTCAGGAATATTATAATAATATAATTAATTATAATAACATGGTAAATTTTTTACCAAGTATGAAATATCACCGAGCTCATCAGTTCTAGGTCACGTTGCCCATATCATAGTGCTTGATTCCTCATTCCTAGAAATAGAAAAGTATGACATGGTTCTTATCCTTATTTTACCAAATAACTCACATAGGAAGAATACACCCATAAACTCATGCACTATCTCTTCCAACCTGATTCTATTCTCTGTCATGCATACCCAATTCTGAAAATAAAATTGACCCCAAGTCTTACTGAGAGCCCAAAATATGACTTAGGAAAAAAGGGGGAAGTTTATCTACACAATTCACATCATTATTTGTTTTTTTATGACATGATCACCAATAATTTATAATAAATCACTTTTACCAACATAAGTTATATCATAAACCATGCCTCCATTTGTGATAAAGACAACTCACTCAATCTGACCATATACACTAATCCCAATTCACACAAATGTCATATTAACCTTATAATTATATATTATTCATGTCGTTCATATATATATATATTTGGTATTTTTGGTTTCCCATGTTATTGAAAATGATGAATTATGCCAATAATTCATGTCTATCAATGAATTTTTAAATGGGGATAATACAATTATATTCTTAATTACTCTGCACCCAGTTCCATAAAGGACGCACACACCTTATTCTTCATAGATCATTGTTATATATCTTTCAATGTTCCACATTATGCTACATGACCCACCTAATCAACCCCATGTTATATTTCATTTTAAAAGGATATGGAAATCTAGATGGGTTACTAGTAGTTTTTTGGGTGTCTAGATCCAAATACAAATATAATAATCCATTAACCCTCAATTTTGACACTTATAAAAGAGGAGAAATGTTAAAAATATTTTATCATAAGAAAACAATTTCTATAACATCCAAATCTCATATATATATATATATATATATATATTATTTATGAATCCAGAATAATGAAAAATGGTTGGAAATTAAGTCTATTTCTATCATAAAATGATTATAATCATTGTAATACCACTTATCCTATATTATAATCAAGGATAGAGTGAATATTCCTTTAAACATAGATTCTCCTTAGAAACCATTTTATGACATAAAGGCACTCTACATTTTCTAAAGGGGATGTACCAAGTGTTTAATTAATGGTTAGTACCCGGTTTGAGTGGTTACCCACCTAAGTGTCCATCCACTATGGCCAACCAATCAGAAGGGTGTTCAACGTTCAATGTAACCTCCACATAACACTAAGGTATTTACTATTTTAGTTGTTCCCAATTTCCCTAAATAGACACTAACCATGTCCATATTAGCAAACTAGGAACCCAAAAACTCATTCTTCTAAATTGAGTACCTATTCATACCCATTTCACTAAACTAGGAAGCCCTTTTCAAAATTCCTCTAACTGGGGCCATTCCCAATTCCCAATACCTATCCATCATGAAACCCACATGGAAATCTTAGTCACTTATATCATATAGTTTTTCTAGGAAAATTTCTCTAAAAACCTTTCTAATATCTATAGCCCACACAAAATTTATACTAAATCCCACAAATACCTAGGACTCTTACAATGTATAATCCTCAGTCATGATATTATTTTTGATCCCATCCATATACCCCCCAAAAAGAGTCACAAATACAATTGTCCACATATTATGTGTAAGCCCCTTACAATAACAATCCCTAATTTTTACCAATAAACATGAAAAACTAGAAAGTGACACTCATGTGTAAGTCTCACACCAACAATTTCTTGGTACCTCTACCCAGTAGTCTAGTACATATAAAATTAGAATACTTGAAAAAAAATTCATATGAACATAAACTATAAGATTCCATAGTCATGGATTGATGAACATAAAATAAAAAACATCAATAAAGGCATCATAACATTAAAAGACACCACAATAGTAATGATCATATGATAGTAAAAGTCATGATGTGTCCTATTAATAAGTAAAAAAATGTGTTGGTTTTGGTTCCCTTCACATGGATACATAAGAATCCCCTCTCATGGTCCTAATTGTGACTCCAAAACACATACTATGTGAGGTCTGAGAGGATATTGGGTACCCTGAGAGGTGGGTGAATCAGGATATAGATAATTTTAAATATCTTCCACATAATATTGTGGAATAATATTATATAATTATCATCTATATTTTATCATGTTCATCTGATAAGAGTTTACTTTAGAAAACTTCTATGTATTAATTTTCTACTGGAATATTTTAATCAATTTTTACTGATTATGTTTCACAAGAAGTAAAAATAATAATAAGGATACATGGTTTCATACTTTGTTTTCCTAAAATTTCTATATTAAGGATAATGATACCAACATTGTGTTGGTTCAAAAAAAATCATTAAGCTCACTACTTGTTCCTTTTGGCATGGTGACTCGTGATGAGGCTCGAAACCTATTTTTTAGGCAAAGTCACTACAACCAAGGAAAACTACATGTTTATTTATGATAGGTAACTCCTACTGAGGATCATTTAATTTGAATAGTTGGGGTTATATTAACCATATCCCTAGAATCACATCCCTCACAACTTCAATTTTCCCTCACTTTATCAAAGGGAAAACAATATTGGCTCACTAAAGAAGAACTATGTCACCTTAATGATGTGTGTAAACCAATTTCTATATGGGTAACTTGGAATATCCATTTTATACTCCATAAGTCTATTTTAAATATGACCTAAATCATAATTGTTTCCATGATAGTTCATGTAATATAATTTCTTAATTTCTATAAGAATTCTGGAATACCCTTCTTCACTAGAAAATAGTGAACTCTGCTTTTTATTTTTATTTGGGAGATATTTCATTAGATTCCAATGATTCATCTTTCTATAATAATGTTTAAACCCCCTTTTATAATATTAAATGAATGTTTTTAATTTGATGTATATAATATCTCCTCCCTTCTAATTCACTTTATTGTGGGGAAACAAACCCTCTTCTTTAATAATTTATATATTTCAATGGAATACTCTCTATCTCTTCTTATTCTTTTGTATATATTTCAGATGGTGTAAAGACTATTTTTTTGGTTTTCTGAAATATATCAATGAAATCTATTCCCATATTTGTATTCTAATGATTTATGTCTCTTGTGGTACAAATATTCTTCTCTTATGCTTTTAATATCACTTGTGTTGTAATATCCTCTTTATGAGTAAAAAATTACTCTTAAATACTCTACATATCTTAGGATATAACTATAGAAATATTTTCATGTAATTATTGATATAACTATGTGATAAATTTTCTTCTATCATTAATTATTTCCATAATTGTAAATATGGAAAAATTAATTTTCACCAATGACGATCATGGTCTTCAATTTTTAACTCTTCATTTTCAAAACTCATAAATCCTTCATCAAATGAGGTTGGCCCTCTATTTAAGAATAATTTAATATGTTCATTAAATTTTTGGATATATAAGGGTCTACAAAATTATACTCATATATTCATACATTGCTACTATGATGTAGCAATTACCTTTCTGTTGTAGATAACAATTCCTTATGACATAATACATATTCCATAGCGAAACACTTACCAATTCATCATAACCACCAATTGAAATGGGGTGGCTTATTTTCCATGGAGTAGACATCTATCAAAGGGTACAACATTGAAAAAAAGTTTCATATACCATTTTAGTAATTCTGTTAGCTCTATGGTTTAATTATCATTCCTCATATAATTTTTCTATTTCCTTATGGTTTAGAAATCACCATAAAATCATTTCAAAAATATTCTATAGTGAAATACTTGAATCTTTGATGTATAAAATATCTCATAATCTCAAATTCAAATAGATTTTGATGTGGTAAGATCTACTACGACCTATCGAGGATACATTAGTCCATGGTGTGAGAGAGTTATTTTCTATGTGGTATTTTCTAATTCACAATTACCCAACTCCATGAAAGTAACATTACATTGAGATTGGGAATATTCATTTACCATTATGTGTATTTATTTAATTACATTTATTAGGGACCCTATATATAACCACTTAATATTATAGAGATCACCTGGATTCCCTTACATAGCTTTTAAACCTATCATATTTACATTTATTTCATTCCCAATTACCCTTATTTAAAGATCAAATTTTTCTTCAGTCACCTTTAGGAATTGGGAATGATGCACTTGTGGAAGTCATTATGGGATTTAACCTTACAAAAGATTCCATATGTTCATTATACCTATTCACATCCTTGAGGACTCTTCCTATACCCTTATTTGGTAGAATATATACCTTCAAATAGAATCATTTCTTTTAGTATATTTATAAAGTATACATAATTCTAGATTTACATCTATAAAATTGAACAGATATGTTGGCTACCCTTACATGAGAAAAAAACTACCATTATGTGGAATTTAGATCTCCTGATGTACCATTGTAATAATATCATATTAACCTTAAATGAGTATTGGTAATCTCAACTTAAATTTACACAACACACAAGGAATCATTCCATTACATGGAATTTTGAACTCACAAGTTACGATTACACAACTAACATATTAACCTTAAATAGGTATTGTAAATTTCATCTTCCCATGTTGTGAGACTCATACGACTGAATATCATGCTAACCAAAAATATTTCCACACAAATTTATTTTACTTGATTTGTGATTCTTCTTTGATGTTATGACTTCTTCCATGAAACACCAAAATATAGGGTGATGTTGAAACATTAACATTTAAAAAATATGAAGAAAATCATTTGAAATAAATAAAATAAATTAATTTACCCTATGATACCAATTATTGTGTCTGATAGGGGATTAGGTGCAGTGATATGGGGGCTGAATTGGGGTATGGATACTTTTCATTATCTTCCAACCACTTTGGATCTTTACCTCTTAATTATAAGGGTCACCTTTATGTTATCTTATTGATTTTATTACCTTTTAGATAACCACACTTTATATATTAATTTTCCTATTAATTATATTTATCAATTTTATTTGATGGTGATAGAAAAGATGTAATTTAAACTAGTATAATTACATTGTGGTTTTTAATTAGTTAACCACAAAGTCCTAGTCCATAGAGCATGCCACCAACATTGAGTTGGTGTACGCAAATCACTTAGCATACTACATGTTTCTTTTTTCTAGGTCAATCATGTCAAGTCTTAGTACATGTTTATTTAGTGTAGGATAATCCCACCAAGTATCTTTTCATGTTTCTTCAAGATGGGTCACTCCAACCTAGGATCACTTTTTTTAAAGGTTGGGGTCGAAGCCTCATTTTATTATTTAAGCAAATAAAAGACATCTTTTAACTAGGTAGAGGGAGACCCATTACATAGCTCGAAGTCCTAATGTTCTTGTATCCCATTACATAGCTTGTAGGCCCATTTTTGGCCCAATTTCCATTTTGTGAATAGTAACTCGGCTGCTACAGTACCGCACAGTACCGCCGCTGCTACAGTGCCCTGCCGCCGCTAGAGTACCCGCCGATCTACAGTACCCACATAGTACCACGGATCACTTCCTTACAATGGTTTTGGGTAAATAAACAATCTTATAAGGTCCAATTCTATAAAACTACCCTTTTCACTCACTTATTCAAAGGGAAAACAACATTGGATCACATAATAAGAACAATATCACCTTGTTGGTGTAGATGCACCAATTTTAATATGGGAGCCTTTGAATCTCAAGTATCACTTTCACATGTCTGTTATATAATCACCTCTAGTATCTTCATTCCATGAGGGGTGATGAAATTTACATTATTTATTTCCATAAAATTTATATAATTCCCTTATACATTGTAAAACATTGAATTCCTCTTAATCTTGTTTTGAAATTCATTAACTAGATTCCAAGGATTCTTCTTTCTATAATAATTGTAGAACTCCCTTACAGAATAATACTATAATGGGTTCACTTTGCTGGATATAATAACTCCTCATTCATACCTCACATTATTATAGTGAAATAAATATTCTTCTTATTTAATTTGAATATTTCATTATAATACTCAATCTATTATTCTTATATATACATATATGATGGTGTGGAGTATCTCACTCTGGTTTCACAGATAACTCAATAAAATATTCTCCACTATTTTTTTTCTACCAAGAGATACCTCATGTGATACAAATATTCTTCTCTTATACTCTCAATAACACATGTGATGTAATAGACACATTAAGATTCAAAAAATGTATATTAAATACTCTAGGTATCTCAGCTAATAAAAACATGCAAATTTTTATATCATGAAAGATATAACTTCAAAATAATATCATATTATGCCAAAATTTATTTTCAAATATGTGAATATGGAAGACTAAATGGGAACCCACGATGATCAAGTTCTTTAGTTTTTAACTGATCATGTAACATGGTCATAAATCCATCAAAAAATGCATTTTACTATATTTTGGATATTAACTACACAAATTCGCTAAATTTGTTTATAGTTAAAGATATTACGAAGTCTGCTTCCATATTCATGCATAGATAATATGTCATATCTTTTACCTCAATGGTGTATAAAAAAACTGTTTGTCATAGTGAATCATCAACGGTGAAACCCTCTCCAAATCATTATAACCACCCATTATAATGACATTGTTTATTCTCTATGGTGTAGGCATTTATCAAAGGGAAAACTCCAAAAACGTATCCACTTACCATTGCAGAATAACCATTATCTCCAAATTTAAATTCTTCTTTCTCCTATGATGTGGATATTTATTTATATTTCATCTATCATTATTAACTTATTTGAAAAATATTATATAGTTAAATTCATTACTCTATGATGATTGAAACATCTCAGTATCTCAAATGCATATGAATTTTTATGTGGTGTGTTTTAATACAACATTGGAAGCATCCAGTTGTCCATGGTGTAAGCTAGTTCTTTGTAGTGAAGTATTTTTGAATTAACCTTTATGCGAATTATTTCAAGTAAATTTACATGGAGATGATGACTCTTTATTTAACCTCATATGTATATATTTAAGTACAATTATTTATTGAGAGGTTCTATCCTTTCATCTAAAATGTTGTATGGATTCTTTATATCTCTTCAATATTCATGATCATTTTGGTCTTCCCTCTCACAATATTGAATCATTTCCCATTCCATTTGAGAAAATTCACATGATTTCCCCCATATTTTAGATATTTTTTGGGTTATATCATTATTCCACTAGTTTCATTTTATCCACTATCTTTAAATTATATACTTTTATTCTTATATCATTTTACATTTAGACCATTCTCTAAAACCCACCTCTACTTTGAGATCACATGAAACTAATTATTCGTAACTCCCAATGTAATGGAGAACCATATAAATTCAAAAGTTAGTTTTAACATCTAAATTATAACTCCCAGAACCCACACTCCCATATTCTATACTGAAATGGTAAACTCTACATATCCATCATTGATACCAATAGAGGTGACCCATCTTTCTCCATCTCAAAACATTCAATATCAAAAGGATATATTAGATCACATACATTATCTAAAACCATTTATGTTTAGAGTTTTAGATAATTTGGATAAACTCCTACATAAATAATACACAATTCATTAAATGATTATTTCTACCACTTAATCCAATATTTATTATTTCACATTAATTTATTGAATTCATAAATAAGAAATAACATCTGTAAATAAGTCATTCAAAACCATTATTTATAGAATGGGGTAAAAGGAAACCTAAGAAGGGTGAGTTTAAATTCCTACTATGGGTAAAAATTAACATTTGAAATTTAATGTTATCAATTAGAATAATAAGTTAATAAGTGTATAGATATATAATTATAGATAAATAGTGAATCATAAAATAAATCATACCAATAAATACATGGATCATAAAATATAAAAACACAAAAAATGAAAGATTTATTTGAATAAAAAATACTGAACCCTTTTATATCTTTCTTGATCATAAGAAAAATCATAAACCTATAGTAGGAATAAAGAAATTTTTTAGTATCATGGAAATTTTTTATTCATAACTAATGTTAATTTTTTTTATAAAATAATTATTGTCTATTTAATTCCATAGGAGAAAACCTCAGGTAATTCCCTCATTCTTTCCTCTAAAGACAAGGTACATCACACAATATATTGGAGTGTTATCTCAATGCATCCATCATTTAAGCTTTAACAGGATCACATGGAACTATCTAGCCTATGAAATCATAAAAGATGTAATGGGATCATCTAACACTATATAGTCTGTGCCATCGTATAGGCTATAACGGGCTCACACAGTGCTATCTAGACCACCCAATCATATATGTAATGTCTAAGAACCATAAAATCAGTAAGTAAAAATAACATTCCTTTCATAATGAAACTTATTAAAACAGTCATTATTCTTTCATAACATAATTAAACCAAAGAAAATAAATGGAATTAATTAAAATATATTTGAAAAATTATTGACATTTAGAAAAGAAATGGGTTTCATAATACTCTCTTTGAAATGTTATTTACCTGTGGAAGAGAAATGAGTTTCATAAAAATCTCCTAGAAAAAATATTATTCGATGTAGAGAAAGAATGAGGATGGTATAAAAAGTATATATCTTAATTGGAGGATAAGTAACAATAAGTGTTGTTGATGTTGATGAATGTACATACCATTAAAATATCATTAAATTCACTCTTGAAGAAATTTTATTTTAATTTATTAAAATACATTTCATAAAACATAAAATATTTTGAATATACTAATATTTGTAAATACTTTTCTTAAAAAAATTACTCCATAAATATTATTAATAAATTATTTATAAATATAACATTTTAAATATTCAAAAAAATATTTAAACAAATTATCTTCCTATTTGTGGGTATTTGTTTTACTTGCTGTAATGAAAATTTCTTTTTACCTGGTAAAAAGGATAGAGAAGTACATTATTCAAAATGAGACAAGATGATTCTATTGAAACACAATGTAAAAATGAATTTTTTTAATGATTTAATTAATAATTAATTTTGACAAGGGTAAAAAGTTATTGAAGACATATTTTGAAAATAGTGTTCTTAAAGAAAACATATTTCTGATCGAAGAGAGAAATAATGTCACATTTTCTTAAACAAAATTGTAAAACAATTTAGAAAAATGGTACTATTACTTGTAAATATCATAAATTATCAGGTTAAAAAAAATTCATGAGTTTCATAAGATATTTAACATAATATATCAACATTGTAACCATAATCGTAAAAAATCCTAATAAAAAATTAAATTATACAACAAATATTCTTACTATATTGTTAACTTTTAATCTAAACCCCCATAAAATAACAACCTTATATTAAAATTATAATATCTTAAAAAATAGACCCCTGTTATTACATTTAAAATAAAAAGTATATACACCTCACAAAAGAAGATAGGTGTGAAACATAATATATGTTTCAAAGAAGGAAAATTGAGACAAAAATCCCTTACTCCATTGGTAACATTTATGTTGCAAACCTAAGAATGATAGATAAAAAATTTCATATTAAAATGACTATAAATTTAAGTATAATAATCATTAAATAATTTCATTTTTATTATATACAAGAAAAAACAAAAATAAGTAATGAATATGGCATATATCTCACAAAAATAAAAGTGAGATGAGAAAAACCCTACCAAGATTCAGATTTGTCACGCTTGTTATTTATCTTCCTAAATAATAAATTGATGTTAATTATTTAATTTCATTTGAAAAAATTTTAATTTTATTATTACTTTATTTCACTTACTAGAATGTTTTATACAATTAATTAATCAATTGAGTCAACATCGAATATTTTACAATATTTGGCTTATGTGTCAAAATCAATTTTGGTAGGTTGAAGATGATTAAATAGGGAATTATTTAAATATACAAATAATAATAGTAATTATATAATTATCATATTTATAAACCAATTATACTTTTAAATCTAATAATAAAATATGGTAATGAAAAATGAATTATCATTACAATCATGTAGATAGTAGGTTGAATGTTGGCATGAGTGACGTTTCCATTTTTCAATGATCATTATGGAAGGAAGATAAGCAATATTTAATCTTTATAGAATGAAAATAATTTAATAAATAAAATATTATTTAATTTTTTAATCTTATATATATCATTCTTGTTATGTGGTGGTGAAAAAGGAATCACATAACTTTAAGAAGGTGGTAGTCCAGACATCCACGAATGACATTATCATTTTTTCAGTGAGTGAAATGGTAAAAATAAAATGATATATTATATTTAAATAATTATAAATATATAAATAATATCTAATATGTTTCATTTATATAACATATATATAGTATCGTTACCCTTATTACCTTCCATGAAACACATTAGTGAAAAATGAATCGCTTTGTGAGGCGGTAGTCCACTGTACACATGATCGACTTTATCATATCCCTTAAAGGATGGATCATAAAATTGTAAATATGGTATAATTACCTTTAATGTTTATTTACTTCATAAATATAATATATAAACTTTATATATAACGTTATAACCAACCATGGTAGGTGTTAATGGAAAAATTAATGACATCAATTCGTGAGGCGGTAGTCCGCAATACACCCGAATAATGATTTTGTAAACCTTTTGATTGGAATGTGTGTGGTATTAGTTTTTGACATTAAAATAACATAATTTAATTATATTTAATATAATTATATTACTATATTATCAGAATATAGAAATAATTTAATGGGTGGAGAAATAAATAAAACGAAACTGCTTGTTGACGAATGTTACCACTGCTCCGTGTAACTCTTTTTTTTGCACTGAAGGCCTTCCTTGGTAAGATTTATTCCAAAATTAAAGATTAAAGATTAAAATTAGGAAATTATAGAATTTATATTGTCAGTTATGGGATTAACCAAAGAGTTATGAATGTTTTAATAGGGGAATAGAGGTGGTGTCCTTTTATAACTGAGTTGAGTGACAAAATTGTAATGTTTTTGAAAGATTGAATTCTAACCACATTTTGTTCATAAACATAGGCCCCAATAATGGTAAATTTCCTATAATAGAAGTTATAATTTCTAAATAGGGTTATATAATGGGTGTTGGAGATGTTTCTAGGTCATAGATTCCTTAATTTTAATGTGTAATCCCTGAGAACACTTGTTTTTACCATAATTAATGTGATTAGTGTGATTTTGTTTAACTAATCATTGTGGAAAAATTATGTTAGAACTATTATAAATTATAAATTATTATGATTCCAAATATTTTATCCATTTTTTAAAAAAAAATTCCCAGAAGTTGTACATTTTAATTTAATATTAATCCCACAAATACGGTGTGAAAGCAGGGTTTTAAGAAGAGTATTTTTTTAGAATAAGATAGTTTTATATTAAATCATTGACTAATAATAATCATTGAATGAAACACACTTAATAATTATTTTTATATATTCTGTATGTATCATAAAGAATATTTTTCCTTAGGGATCTTTTGAATTAGTTAAATGGAAAACATTATACATTTTAAAACATTTTTTAGAAAAACATGTTTTTAAACCCAAAAATAAACATATAATAAAAAATATATAAATTTGAGTCAATTTAGTTAACTAGATTAAATATAAACAAATAATACATATTTTAAATGCGAAATTATTCAAAATAATTTTCTTTTTTTAAATTACTTAATTTATTGAAATGAAAAGAGTATTTATAAAAATCGGTATTTTTCATTATTCACTATAAAATCAATAATTTTTGAAAAAGTACCAAAATTTTACCCATAGTTACTATTGATATTATTATTTAAAAAAATTCAATGTTTTCAAAAATAATTTTTAAAATATCCAAAAAAATTATAATAGTTTTTATCAGAAAAATCAATAAAAACATTTTTGAAGAAAACATATTTTTAAAGAAGAAAATATCATTACTAAAAATTGATTGATTATTTACTAAAATTTTATCAATAAATTATATTGGGTAAGACATATATATATATAATTATTAAAATCTATTTATATAATAAAATTTAATGTATTTGTTATAATGGATATATATATCATAAGTCATTTATGATTAGAGTTTTGTGTTGAGTATACTACCGAACATAAAAAATATCAGGATAGTATATAATGAAATCTAAACTATGTCTTTCTTGTATTTCTAGATAAAATTAGTAATTAATTTACTTTACTCTATCGAATATAATTTTCTTCATTTAAAATTTTATTGTGTTATAGCCTCCCCTATTTAATAAATTTATTTCTCACAATTTGAATTTTATATCGTAAGTAAATTGATAGACATTTTAAAATAAATTTGTTTTCAAAACTCATCATAAGAACGGTTAATAACATATCATATTAATAAGAGTGAAAGGGAGTCACGAATTTCACAAGGATTAAAACATAAGTAGGTATACAAATATGATAACATAGGTGAGAATGGATGAAAGGAATAAATATTTAAAGAGAGTGATTAAGGTCATTGATCATACGATAGTGAATGATAAATGGAAATTAAGAACTTAAAAACCATAAATATAAGAAGACCTAAAATTCTATCATTTCACCAGAAATGTAGTTACTAGGATAATGTTTTTGTTTCAAGATCCTTTTCCTATATTTTTAGAATTCTCAAACAATCTAGACTAAGTGAAAATGGAAAAAGTACTTACTTTATGAGTATAAAATCTTCCTTTAATCAATTTCCACCATTCTATCATCTTAATATCCAAAATATGTTTATCCAGGTTGAAGTTTTTATTCATAAATCAATAAAATAAACTTTTAAATACCACAAAACTATTTATGTAATAAAAATGTATTATTCCAATCTTTATACAAAAAATAAAACCAAAATAATTAGTACATGCTATGATAAATTCAAAAATCAATAAAAATTCATACATTAATCTTTAAATTTTCAATATTAATACCCAAAGTCTATTCCAAATAATTACATAACTAGTTATCCTTAAAATTCATCAGATATTTCTTGAATAATATTGAAACCCATATATTAGAATGATTTGATCATATATTATTCTAATATAAATCAAATGTTATTCCTAAAAAATACAATATGGTTCTAAAATAAACTTATTTTTTACCTATAAAAATGTCATAATAATAGATACATTGTGTACTCCAATGGAAGGTGGTACACCATTGTCTCCCTTTGGACATGTGTTCAAGCCCCATGTCCTTACTGAATTCATTTGAGTTGTCTATGTTAATAAATCGTGGAAAAATAATTCCTCCATAAATAACACATCATGTGGATAGAATTGGTTAAAAATACAAAAACCCAATAAACATTATCCCAAAATTTCATTAATAACCTCAAAAGTTTTACAACATAAAACCCTCAAATGGTGTTTCTAAGAATTTTTACATATGATCACCCTTAATGTTATATACCAATAATGGTATCCATTATGATATCCTCATATGAAAACATCATATTCTCTAATTTTATCTAAATGTTTTATCTAATATCAAATTTGAAAACCCAAAACCCATTTCCCTTCACTATCCCGGGTTCACTCCCTATTTTCCCTGGTATCGAGCTAGCCCCAAAAGTCCCCAGCTTAGCCTTTGGAGCCCCTTATCTTCCAATTTCTCTCACAGAGTTTTCATAGGCTTCTTCCCTTCACAACTTTACTTTGGATGCTCGATTTGGCCGTTGGAGGCCTTTAGTGGGTACAGTCGACAGATTCGTCAACACCCGGTGGGGTCTTCGTCATCACGCAGTTGTCGGTCTACTCAACTCTCTGCAAATGATGGTTTGTTTTTCCTCTGATGAATATCTTGCTCTTGGGTGGTCCAGCAGTGCGAATTCTATCAACAATCATCGGTTCTTCCGACTTTGTTTGTCTTTCTATTTGAAGTTGAAGCATGACCCGGAGACAACGGTGATTTGGGCTCGTCTTCCAGGATTGCCACAATATTTCCAAAACCCTTCCATATTGCAGATGATTGGTAATCTGCTAGGTCGCTTCTTGGTCACAGACTCTAGGACCCAAGTGGTTTGTCATCCCATTGATCCTAGAATATGCGTAGAGGTCAGTATCTACGAAATCCTACTGGATTTCTTCTGGATTGAGATTGAAGGTGAATACAGTGTTAAGCAGCAAGTTGTTTATGATTTGTGGACTCATTACTGTGCCTCCTGTTTCTTCCAAGGCCACTCAGCCAGAGCTGCCATAGAGGCAATATCTTTCCTTCTTTGATTTCGGTAAATGTGGCTAATCCGATCCACAAGGAGCCTGTCAATGAGAAATATGAAAAGTCTCTGGAGATTCCATCCTCTATAAAAGCTGTTGTGCCCATTGATGAAGGGTGTAAAGTAGTTGTGGCGGATCCCCAGGGCTCTGGGGTGATGGGAGGCTTCCTTACTAGAAGGAGGTTAGTATGGTAACCAGAGATGCTGGATTACCGCCAACAAAGAAGAAAGATCTGCATTTGAGGCCCTCATAACCCCAGGTGTCAGCAGAATTTGAAAGATTAAGAAAGGATTTGGGCATCAAGAAAAAGGTTTAGGGAGATGGGAAAGGGGATGGCCCAAGTTCCTAGGCCCCCTCTTCCTTTGCAGAGTGGTGAAATATGGGAGTAGAGGTTCTCAAGTACAAGGTTCTGATATTTTTGGAGAGGCCAGAGAGGATGCTCTATCTATTGCTGTTGAAAAAGTGCGTCTTTTAGGTAGCAAAAACAGTTTTGCAGTGCGGGGGGAAGATGAGTTTCAGGCTCTTGGGGAAGGCGATGATGCTGTGGCCCCTGAAGAGAACCCCCCCTACTGAGAGGATTCTCAAGAGGAGGACTCTACTTCAGATCCCACTGTCAATCCCAAGGAAACGGGAATTACGGAGGAATATCTTAGATCCTCTTCATGGAAAGGGAAGAAAACTATTATATATTCTGATGGTTTCATTACACACTCCCAGAGGCCGTGAAGAAGAAATGATTATTCAAGTCTACCTAGTCCCCCCGTTACAAGATCTTCAAGTAAAGGAAGGCCATCTCCAAAGGTTTCGAAAATCGTGGACAACAACACATCTTACAAGCATAAAGACTTCACCAAACATATGGAGGGTGAGACCCATAAGGAGCATGAATAACAAGCAGGTGAATCTCTTGTCATGGATCTGGTGAATGATGAAACTACTATTGTAGAATCTTTTATACCCTCGAGTGGTATGGAAATGATGGATTGTGATGTATGGGATTAAATCATCAATTTCACTTAAGAATTATTAGAGAAGGAACTTGTGGTCGATGATACTCAAGAGAAGTTTGACAGATTGGTTAGGAGAGGCATTCCGTCAAATCTGAACGAGGAGCAGGGCAGTTGGGTTCAAAAACAACTCATCATATTGACACGTGGTTTGAACAGAAAGATGATTACTGTGGAAGAACTCATCCAAACATGGGACAAGTTGGCTAATAGATTTGAAGACCTCCTCAAAGATGTTCCGGATGGACTTGCCAACACTCTTAAATGTAGTCTCCATAGAGGTAAGTTTTCAAAAAGGCTTAAACTGCAATTCGAAGATATGATTATTACCTATGGTGTTGGTTGATTATCTGGTTGTTTCTGGACCAGTTTACCTCTTTTTCCTCAAAAGTGGTTTCATTATAAAATAAAAAAAATAAGTTGGAGGATAAATTTTCACCAACTAAAACATTCAATATCAAAATGAAATATTGGCTCACATACATTCTCTAGGAAATTTTAGGATTATAGTTTTAGATAATTAGGACAATCTTTTAAATAAGCAATACATATATCATTAAATGATCATTTATACCACTAAATACATCTTTTCTTTTCTCATATCAACTCAATGTCATCATCCATATTAAATTCATTCTAGAAATAATTAATTCAACTTCATTATTTATATAATTGTGGAAAAGGAAACAAAATATGGGTGAGATCAAATTATTAGTAAGGGTAAAAATAAGAATTAGCAGTTTAATATTGACAATGACCATTAAAACTGTACAGGGGTATAACAACATAATCAAAGTGTATAAGAAAATCATATACGAAATCATACCCAACAATACCGAGATCATAAAATATTAAATAATGGGAAAGGAAATATTTATCAAAATAAATAATCATGATCCATGTGATATCCCTCATGACCATAAGAAACATCATAAACCCATAAAAAGGAAAAAAAAATCTATTTTTATATTGGAATACTTTTCTTCATAACTCATGTTAAAAACCTATTAGGAGTAACTGAAGCCCAATTAAATCTGTAGGAGAAACGCTTAAGTAACACCCTCTTACATTCCTCCCAGGGTAAGGTACATTACCCGATGCATTGGAAGGCTATATGGGCACACCCATTGTCTAAGCTATAATGGGCTCACCTAGTGCTATCTGGGACACCCCATCATATAATTTATAACGGGATCACCCAATGCTATCTGGGTCACCCCGTAATTTAATCTATAATGGGATAAACTAATACTATATTAACCTCCCCATCATATATGTAATGTCTATGAACTCCAGCATGACTAAAGTTTAATGAACATTCATTTCATCATAATACTCATAGAAAAAATCATTACACTTTCATGATAATATTAACACATAGAAAAAATAGGTTTAATGTTAATATCTTTGAAACATTATTGAACCATGTAAAATAATTGGGTTCCATAAAAATCTTTTTGAAACATGATTAACCGAAAGAAGAGAATCATATTTAAAAACAATCTATTTGAAACAATTTTATTCCATACAGATAAAGAATACAGATGAAATCAATACCAAATATCCCAAGTGTAAGATAAGTATTAATAAGGTTTTTTGGCATTGATAAATGGAAATAATAGTAAAATATCATTAAAAACATTCTCAAAAAATTATCCTTTTCATTTTGATAATAATTTTTTAAAACATAAAACATTTTCAAAATCCATTTAATTAAAAATAATTTTTTTTAAAAAATAATTTCATGAAAATTAATAAAAATATTTCATCAAAAATAAACTTGTAAACATTAAAAGAAAGCATCAATGAATTGGTATTCATGTATTCTTGTAATTCTATAAATGTTGTAAAGAGCATTCAAATTTTACTATAAAAAGGATAAAAACTTCCTTTTTTGAAAAGTGATAAGATGATTCTTTTCAAAAAAATTTATAAAAAAATAAAATAAAATAAAAAAATTATTTAATATAAAATTTTCAAAATATTAAAAAATTATTGAAAACATTTTTAGAAAACCTATTTTGGGAAGGAAATATATTTTTGATTGAAGAGGAAAATTAATTTTGAATTTATTAAAAAAAAATTGTCAACATGTTTTGGTACAAAAGAGTTCAAAAAATGGAACTATTACATGTAAATATCATGAATAATAGTGGATAATAAAATTAATGTGTTTCTGGAGATATGGATCATAATATCTCATCATTGGAAGAATAAACTTAAACAATCTCGATAAACAATGAGATTGTAACAAAATATTGTTTCCATTTTTGTAACATTTAATCATAATACCCTTGAAATCAAAACATTATATGAAACAATGAATATCATTAAAATAAGGAAATTCCTAATATAACTTTTCAAATAGTCCTTAAATAATCGTCATAAAAAAATATAGCTGTATAATATAACATACCTCTCAAAAATTAAAATTGACACACAAATCACTTACTACATTGGTATCATTGAAATCATAAACCCATAAAAGAGATATCCTAAATGGATATATAAATACCCATAAATGTAAGGATAATAATCATAAAATACATTTATGGGTAGTATATACACTAAACTATTGGATGTGGTTCCATAAAACCAACTCTTGTGTACTTTATGATAACTTGTATTCATAGTTATATATATTAATAAACTACTAATCACATCATTATTTTCCTTCTATGTAACATAGTACGTGATAATGTTCCTAGAGTAGCTACTGCACTAAAAGGTCATAATAGTTTCCCTCAATGATAAGAATCTAGAAGTGCTATGACACTATTCTTAAATATCTGTTATTTACCCAGATGATATCATTTAATAAACAAAAATGATACAGGTTATCATGGGTGGAGACTCATAGGAATTTCACACACATTCTCATCGTGTGTGCCCTTGGTAATATCTAGTGGGATATTATGAGAACAAGACCCTCCATTTGGAAATCCATATTTATACATGTCATTCGATGTTCTTATTTGTGGGCATGTTCATTGTTCCATAGACAGTAAATATTATTAATAAGTATTATCAGTTATATAATTTGATGTATTAATGAAAACTATGATGATAGATGTTCATGGAGAGGTATGATACATTGGCTGTATCATGAGTAATATTGTATTAATGAATAATATGAGAAATTATTTATCCCTTATGTTCTCAAATATAAGTTAATAACTATTCCCCTTTGATGTAAATTATATATCCTTAATATATCCCTATCCATGGTGTTCTAAACACAAGTTCTACTTTCAGAAAGTCAAACAAAGAGACATCGAGCACACAGGTGGATGGAACCGACATGCAACCTGCTTATTTTTATATATTGATATAAATTTATTGTATTACATAGTAAGTGTTCATATAATTTATAATTCCATTGAGACATTAAATGATTTTCCTTTGGGTTCCTTGGTATGTTTCTAGATGTTAACCGTGTACTTTAGGCTACTTCACATAATTCCACTGAGAAAGACGCCTTGAGGGTCACACACTAAGTGTATCCAAAATCTTATTTAAATAATATATTATTTTTTATTAATTAAGAAGTTCAATAAATATTATTCCTATATGTGGTTTAATAATTATTCTTGTTTTCTTGATCACATTTATTCTATCACCAGTTATTCGAGGGAATATAATGTGGGCGAAATATTTAATAAATATTTAATTTCTTTTTAGTAAATATAATAATTATTTATTTTTAGGAAAATAATATAGTGATATCTATTTAATAAATATATAGTCATTATTCATGGTTTAATAAATATAACATATGACTGACAAACTGGGATTTCAGGTTTAGTGAGGAAATAATAAATATTGATTATTATTTGATTAATTAATATTTAATTTTTAATTCACAAGTTTAGATAATGTTGAGAAATAATAATAATAATATTATTATTATTAGACATGGGGTTTTTACTATGAATAAATAAATAACTAAGGGAACTTGTTAAACTATTTTATTTCAACCATAAAAATATATATACTATGTTATGTTATTTTCTCAAAACGAAAATTCATTTTTTGGGTTGTGCACAACGGAATTGGATAAGTCTCTCAAGCCCTTGAGATATCTCTTATCCAAGATCACTCTAACAATGGAGAGAAATATTCCTCCACCATATCAAGGATATTGATTTGGAATTTATTCTATTTGTGATCAATGGAAGACGACTCATGCGCAAGGATCTGTTGTGGTAGCACTCGGAGATTTCGACAGCGATATCTGGAGACGCATGGAACTTGTGTGAATCACCGCTAGAGGGAATCTTCACTTCATTCCTAAAATACAATAATAGTTCATCACATATATTTTACCAATTCCATCAACGAAGAAAGAATACCATCTAGGTAATTCTTATTTAATTAAATTAATTATAAATAATATTTGATGATATTCTATCTCTTTTTCTGGAATGATTCATTTTGTATCTCTTCTTTGATTCAATTACATTAAAAATGTCATTTATCATTATTAAGATATTGGATTGATATTGGAACATGACAAACAGAAATATTCTGCATCAGCCATTGCACGCTTCCAATGTGCCCAATACCTACAAGTGGTATGAGAGAGGTCACATAATTATTTATAACTATTTAAATATCATTGGTGATTGTATAATTTTAATTTATATTTTCAATTAGTGTTTAATCGTTATTTTAATATGAATTGTGAGATAATATTATTCCTCCTTCATTTACAATATATGTAATTGAAACGATTAATTTTATGAGTAAAATTAAATTGAGGAACTCATATAGAGGTGCCAAGGATTCTATCCGAAAAACACCAAACTACACATTGTGAAATCAAAGTTACACATTGTGTAATCAGAGTTACACATCATGTAATCGAAGTTAAAATTCATGTAGTTGTGTTGAATGACCCAATAGTTAATTTGGAAATTAATCAAACCGTGTGAATTGATTACATGTGGTATAGTTAATTCTTTCATTGTGTGTTAACCAGGACATACTGGTGTATGGTGAGCCAGAGTACAAGCCACGTAGCCCCCCGTAAATGGCGTATATTCCCATTGAATCAAATATGGATTGTGTCTTTCAATACACAGACTACCTAACTGGTGACCATAAAATTATAAGATCAAGCGGTGTGTATCTTATAGGACATGTCATGTACTCTAGTTTTCGAGTCATGATTTACATGCAGAGTCCCTAGACATGTTCCTCAGATATATAGTGAGGTCTATACATGCCATGTACTTAAACCAAATCACAATGATTTAAAATTTAATTATTATATTATATAAAAAGTGATACATGTGTTTGTGTGTGGTTATTAAGTTGATAGGACAAGCCGTGTGATGGGTTTAATATATATATATATATATAAATGTTTAATTAATAGATATATAATGTTTAGATTTTCATATCGTGTATGTGTTGTATTACAGTTGATATTATACATGTATTTAAGCATAAAAACGTGACTAAGAAATCATTTAATTTGTGTAACTGTACACGTCATTAATGTACATGATAAGTCATTCATTCCATATGTCAGAAAAGGCAATACTATATAAGAGTATAATACTTGTTCGGTAGATTTAGACGGGTATTCACCATGTTACATCCAAGGTACATTTATATACATAGTTAATTTTAAATGAATTTACTTATTTATTTTTAAATTATAATGGATGAAAATCTCAAGAAAATTTGGATAATAATTAAGATAAAATAATTGATTAATTATATATTAATTTTTCTTATTCGAGTGTGATTAATCATAAATAAAAATGATTAATAATTGAATGATAGTTTTATTAAATGTGAAATTCATTTCATTCATGCAGGTGATTAGGAGTTAGACGAGACCTTTGTATCTAATTGTTTTTTATTAATTTATTTTTAAATTAATTTCTTTTAATGATTTCCTTCAATCCTATTATTATGTAGGGCTTTCTTTTCCATAGTTTCATTTATGTAAACCCCTTTCTCCTCACCCATGTTTGAGTAAAATGAATATGTAAAGAATGGAGATACCAAGCTAGTGGAGGCAGTTCATGTTTGAAGCTGAGGCAGAAATAATCTAAGGAGATACATAGATGGATATGTGGAAATCTATAACACAACATTTAATCGTTTTACGTTGATTTTCCCCTAGGTCGAAAGTTAGTTTATTAATCTCCAGATAAACTAACAATTATTATAAACTCTTGATCACACTACTTTATTATTTTATTCCTAACAAGTTTCATGGTTATTTCGTTATGGTTGTTTTTTGACGATCACATAGTTAAATTAAAATAAAAATCTTACAAGATGGAACTAATATAACTTTTATTTTGCATAAGTATTATCTAAGACACTGTCAATTGCCGAAGTAAATCTAATTAATATTAACAAACATGTGATAAAGAAAGTAATTATAAATTTACGCTTAAAAGGATAATATCCATATGTTATATATATTATGTTGGGGATTCTAGTAGTTTAGTTAAAATCAAACCATAGTTCAATGTGATTGACCATCCAAATTTGGGGTGCTTTCAATTGTTAAGGAATTGTAACTTGATGTTTTGGGTTGACATAACTTAGTTAACCCAGAGGGATGACGTCCAAATCAGTACATGGTGTAACTGAGAGGCATAGTTTGAGGAAATCAAAATTAATGATTTCTTGATTGGGGAGTCCACTCAAAAGATCAAGTAACTATGACTTAATGTAGTGGTCATTTAGAATTCCTAACTAAAACCATTCAGGTTTCTTGACCAAAACAATTTGGGGTAATGAGAAGGGGAATATGGATCCTTTCCATTAGAATTTACAAGAAACATGACATTTTAAAGCCAATGGAAAGGGCTAGTGGGGTTTGATAAAATAGTAGGAGACTAATAAATATAATATTTATTTATATGACTTAATTTTATCAAATAAAAAACAAAAATTATACTCATATTATTTTGTAGAAACAAAATTAAAATGTATTTAAACATATCACTATGAACTATACTTGAGAAGAATAACCTTCTCACCAGAACAAATTTCTAATAGGGGAAAAGGTGATTATGAATTTTACTTCTCTATATTGTATATGTTGTAACAACATTATCCAGTTGCACCTGGTAACAATGCTAGTGATGAAGAGATACCTCTCTATGAAAAACATCTGAATGATTCTATAGATGTTCAATGTTTTATGACATCATCCATGTCCAATGATCTTTTGATACAACATGAGGACATGGATTCTAATAGAATGATGTCTCACCTTCGAGATCTCTATCACGAAAAGAAGAGAAAAGAGAGGTACGAGATCTCCAGTTCTGTGTTTACAACTAATTTGGAGAGTCTACACTAGTTGGGCCTCATGTAGTCAATATTATTAGATACATTAAACACTTATACATCTTAGGGATTAAATTCATAGATGATTTTCATACATATTTTATACTTTCATCACAACCTAATACCTTCTCTAGTTTTATTGTTAATTACATTGTGAGAAATAACGAGAAGAGTATTTTAGAACACATTACTTTTATTATCCAAGTGGATAAGGACATGAGGTGTGATAAAACTACAGTACTTATGGTGAAAAACAATAATAAGAAGAAAAATATCCTTATCACCATCCTTCTAAGAATAACAAGATCTAGATTAAGGTAAAGGAAATGGAAGCTATATGCTTTTCATGTGGAATAATAAGACACTAGAAGAGGAACTGTGCCTATATGCATAGAGAAGCTAACTGTTCATTCATTATCGAGTGAAATATTTCCATATCAACACATTGGGTATTAGATATAGATTCTGGTGGACACATTAGTATGCATATGCATGAACCAAGTAGATTCTGAAATATTTATAGAGGATAGGTGGATTTAAGGGTTTCCAATGGAGCGGGATAGTTTCCTTAGACATTGATGATTACTACCTTTCATTTACAATGAGAATGATCTTATTTTTAAATGATTTTATTATGTACCTATGGTTACCAAGAACATAATTTCTGTATCATTCATATATAAAGATGGATTTATTTTCATATTTTGAAAAAAATTTGATTCTTTTATAAGGAAAACATATTTTATGGTATGTCACATTTATATAATGGTAATTATGTATTAAATAATGAAAAACATATGTTGGAAACTGATAGAGAATCATGTTCATATGACTCATAAAACACCCAACTATAGAACCAATATCTTGGTCATGTAATTAAGAAGCATTTGAAAAATATCTATCAAGATGCTTATTTAGACTTTTCTGAGATAAAACCACTTGAAATATGTCAAGCTTGTATAAGAAGAAAAATTACCAAACCACCATTTAGTGGATAGGGTGAAAGGGTCACAAATATTCTAGGATTGTTACACACTAATGTGTTTGGAATATTTCCAATAGAAGCTAGATGTGGATATTATTACATCAAAACTTTCACTAGAAAATTGATTAGATATGCCTATATCTACATGATGAGATATAAGTTTGATTCCTTTGAGAAATTCAACTATTTCAAGAATGAATTATAAAATAAACATGGAAGGAAGATAAAGAAACCTTGATCAAATCAAGGTGGTGAATATCGTAACCAAGAGTTCATTAAATTTTTACTGGAATTTGGGATTCTATTTCAACTCACTCTACCTTACACACCATAGTGGAATGGTGTTGGTGAATGGAGGAACTATACCTTGTTAGACATGGTAAGGTAAATGATGAGTCATGCAGATATTTCATTATCCTTTTGGGGATACACATTACAATATATGGAATACACATTAAACTGAGTACCAACTAAATCATAAAATGGAATTCCCTGTGAGATATAGAGTGTAAAGAAGCCGATTTTTTTGCATACTTGTGTATGGGGTTGTGAAGTGTTTTTAAGGCCTTATTAGGCAAAAAAACTGGATCCCCGAGGAACAAAGTGCCTCTTTATAGGGTATCCCAAGGAAATAAATGGATACTACATATACAACCCCTCAGAAAATAATGTGACTATCATAAGACATGTTGTCTTTCTTGAGATGGAACACATCCTAAAAAGTATAGTGGGAGGAAGATTTAATTTGATGAAGTTGATGCCCAACATAAAATTTTTTTGGTATTAGAACAAATTACATAGGACCTCATGGAAGAATTAGTTCCTGAAACACAAGTACTGTGTAGGATCGTAACAGAGGTAAGATAACATTATATTTATGGTTTTCTAGTAATAGAGGATGATGAATCATTATTGGTTGACAATGATGTGCCTTTATCCTACTAGGAGGAAGTTGAAAATTTAGAATCTATAAGATAGAAAGAATCCATGAATTCAGAAATGGATTCCATGTATCAGAACCAAGTATGGGTTATGGTTGATGTGCTTGTTGATGTAAATTATATAAGATGAAAATGGGTATTAAAGAGGAAACTGGACAAAGAAGGTAATGTCAATACCTATAAATCTAAAAAAGTGGCTAAGGGTTTGAAACAATTCCATGTAATTGACAATGATGAGACCTTTTCACAATTTTCCATGTTTAAATCCATTAGAATTATACTTTCTATTACAGCTTACCATGACTATAGGATTGGGTATATGGTTGTAAAAACTGAATTCCCTAATTATAATATTCAATAAGATGCCCATATAACACAAACAGAAGGTATTTTGGCTTTAGGTGATGCCTAAATGATTTTAAAGTCACAAATATCCATTTATAGACTGAATAAAGCATCCATGTTATGGAAAATTTGATTAGAAGAATCCATAAAAAAATTTCGTTTCATTAAAAATGAATGTGAGCTATGTGTTTATAAAATGTTTAGTGGGAATATGACTATTATTATAGTAATCTATTTTGATGAAATATTACTTATTTTAAATGATATACAAGTATTAAAATCACTTAAGGACTAGTTAAACAAGTGTTTCTCCATGAAAGACATAGGTGAAGCATCATGCATTATAGGGATAAAGATCATTCATGAGAGATACAAGAGTCTTATTAGACTAATCCAAAGTATATATATTGAATAGCTACTAATGATATTTAATTTGAAAAATAAATCCCAGAGGGGATTGGTTCTAGTGTCATATGGTTTACATCTTTCTAAGAAACTGTGTCCTCAAACAGAACATGAGAATGATAGAATGAGTAAGATCCCATAAAATTTAGATATAGGATAAATCGTTCTGGCCATTTTATGTACAAGAACTAAATTTTCATTACATTGATCATGGTATGAGGCTATAAAGATGATCCAGGAGGAAAACATTGGACTGTTGTTAAGGAAATCCTTATGTATCTAAGAAAAACTATGGATATGTTTCTAGTGTATAAAGGAGACGAAGAGATGGTCAACAAGGGTTATACTGATTCTAGTTTTCAGATATTTTATAATGATTTGAAGTCAAACACATGAAATTTTTTCTGTCTAAATGGAGGATTTGTGATCTGGAAGAGTTTAAAGAAGAATTTTTCACTAATTCAATAGCGGAGTCCGAGTATATAGCAGATTCTGATGTATCTAAGGAAGGAATTTGGATTTGTATCTTTTTCCATGATCTTGATGTTATACCTATCAATAAAAACCCTATCACAATTTATTGTGATAATACTACTATGATGTCTCTGGAAAAAGAGACCAGGTCACACCAACAAACAAAGCACATACTCCAGAAGTATCACCTCTTGAGGGATTTTTAGCAAAGGGGTGAAATTATAGCAAGAAGTGTACCAAAAAAGAGAGTGCAGAGGACCCCTTGACTAAAGTACTATCTTGTTAGAAGCATGAGTATCATGTGAGATCCAACAAACATAAGGTTATTAGTAGCTGGCTCTAGTGAAAGTTGGATTCTGCCAGAGTTGGTGTCCTAGAAACCAAATCAGTGTACTTTATAATAAATATTTTTCATAGATAGGAATATTAATAAACTACATATGGCACCATGATTTTTTTCTACATAAAATAGTATGTGATAATTTCCATATATTATTTGTTACATTAAAAGGTCATAGGAGTTCCCCGCTATGATAAGAACATGGAAGTGCTATGACACTATTCTTAAATACATGTTCGATATATGGAAAATATAATTTGAGGGACACAAATGATACAAGATATCATTGGTGGATACTCATAGGACTTTGAGGAACCTTATCATGGTGTAATACCTTGGTAATATCTAGTGGGATATTATGAGAATGGGACCCATTAGTAAGAAATCCTCATTTATAAATTTCATTGGATGTTCCTATATATGGATGTGTGTATTGGTCCTTATAATTTAATATTATTATTAATGAGTTTTATGAGTAACATACATTGATGTATTGATGAAATCCATGATGATAGATGTTCGGGGTGGGGTAGGATTTTTTTGCTGCGTCATGAGTAATATTAAATTAATGAATAACTTGAGAAAGTATTTATCCATTATTTTCTTTAACTAAATTTAATATATTAGTCCCATTTATGGAAATGATATATCCTAAAAAAATCCATGGGAATGTTGTTCTATAAGAAATTTCTATTTTCTGAAAGTCAAAGAAAGTTACATCGAGCACATCGGTTGATGGAACCATCATGCAACCTTCTTGATTTGAGATATTGTGATAATGAGGTTATATTACATAGTAAGATTTTCTATGAGGTATTATGTCATTGAGACATTAACTTCTTTCTCTATAGGTTCCTTTATTTGATGTTAGACGTCAACCATGAACTTTAGGTTGCATCTCCTAATGCCACTGAGAAAGAGGCCTAGAGGGTCTCGCAGTAAATGTATCCAAAATCTCAGTTAAATAATATATTGTTATTTGTTATTTAATATATTAAGTAAATATTATTCCCGCATGTTTTTTAATAATTATTCATGTTTTCTTTATCTCATTTATCCGGTCACCATCTATTTAGGAGAACATAATGTGATAAAAATATTTAGTAAATATTTATTTTCTATTTAGTGAATATAATATTTATTTATTTATTGGTGAATAATGCAGTGATATTTATTTGATAAATAAATAGAAGTTAATCAAGGATTAATAAATATAATGCAGTAATAACTGACCTGTATTTAGGTCTAATGAAAAAATAATAAATATTGAATATTATTTGATTAAATAATATTCAATTTTAATTCTCAAGTTAAGAGCATGTCGAGAAATAATAATAATAATAATAATATTTGACATGGGGGGTTTTTACTAGGATTAAATAAATAATTAATGGCAGTTTTGAAATTAATTTATTTTAATCCTAGTGATATATATATCCAGTTATGTTATTTTCTCAAAACGAAAATTCATTTGATTGGGTTGTGCACAACGGAATTGGAGAAATCTCTCAAGCCATTAAGATCTCTCTTCTCCAAGATCACTCCTAGGAAAGGTGGGAAATATTCCTCCAATAGATCAAGGAGAACTATTTGGAAGAAATTATCAAATCAATAAATTGTTGATTACACAATACAAAGGATATATCATGTTATCACACAAATATTCCTTCGACGAAAACTCAATATTTGTGGAAACTATGTAGATCACTACTAGAGGGAATCTGCACTTTATTTATATAACACAAGGACAATGCATCACCTATATATTACCAAATCCCCCAATGAATAAAGGATTACATCATGGTAATTTTTACTGAATTAAATTAACTTTATATAATATGTGATGATCTTGTCTCTCTGGTTCTAGTGTGATTCATGTTGTATATCTTCTTTGATTCAATTCTACAAAACACGATGTTTTTCGTCATGTAGATCATGGATTTATCATTGAACACAACAAAAATAAATGTTGATAATCAACTATTTCATGCTTCCACTACACTTGGAACTTATATAAACATAAAAAATAATTGGTGAATATTAACTATATCCCATAGAAATAAAAGTTAGACCAGAAAACCCTTACATCTATTCTGATTCATCCCAATTGTTATTTATCTTAATAAATAAAAAAATTATTTTAATTGCTAAAATAAAAGGGAAACTTTTATGTTTTATTATTAATTTTCCCCCTAATTATAATTTTTTTCAACTATATAACCAATTATGTTTAGGTCGGTTGTTTGGAAAATAATTGGATTATGTGTCAAAATTAAATTTAGTAGGTTGACTATGGTCAAAGATTAAATTATTTAAATAACTATATAATAATAATCATTAAATAATTGTCATATTTAGACATAAATTATACTTTTATATCCATTCATGAATTATGGTTATGAAAAATGAATGTTGTGATCATGGAGAAGGTAGGTTATACGTATGCATGAGTAACATTTCCATTTTTCAATGATAATTATGGAATGAAGGTAAGTCTTATTTTTTCTTTCCATAATTATTATAAGAACATAAATAACATATTATATAATTACATATACTTATATAATTCATTCATGGGATGTGGTAATGAAAAAAGGAATCACATTGCTCTGAGGATGTGGTAGTCCATACATCCAAGAACAACATTATCATTTTTTAGTGGGTGAAAAGGACAAAAGAAATGGATAATTCACATTATTGTAATGATATATATTTTATTAACATCATATATATTTCATTTAGATAACATATATTTATTATATTTACCCTTATTACCTTCTATGTAATGTGATAGGGAAAAATGAGTCACATTGCTTTGTAAGAGGGTAGTTCGCAGTACAGATAACTGAAGTTATTGTATCACATTTAAAATAGAAATTAAAATTGTATATATGACAAAATTAATAAAAGGTTATAATTATTTTGTAAATATAATATTTAATATTCATATCCATCATCATAACTAATTGTGATATGTGGAGATGAAAAAATGAATGACATCGTTTCGTGAGGTGGTAGTCTGCTGTACATAGAAACGATGATATCATGAACCTTTTGATGGTACTATGTATGGTTTTAAGTAGTAAATGTAGGATAAAAACATATAAATATATATAAAATAAATATTTTATCATATAATCATTTTATAATAAGAATTTAAGGGTTTTGATAAATAAATAAAACAAAAATGGTCATTGATTAATGTTACCTTTTCTTTGGGTGACTCCCTTTGTTTCCCACCAAAGGGATTAGTTGGATGGATTTATAAACAAATTAAGGATTGTAGGATGATAATAGAGAATTTTAGAATTTATTTTAGAATGTATTTTTTAAACCAAATATGTTTTAAATTGTGAAGCGGGGAGGAGAGTTGGTGTTCTTTTGTAAGTGTGGTGAGTAGCACGCCAATAAATTTTCTAAAAGAGAGAATTCCACCAAATATTTTTCATTAAACCCAACCACAATAATTTTACATTATATATCATATTATTTATAATGTCTAAATATTTATATAAAATGGATTTTTATATGTTTCATGGTTATTTTCCCCTTAAGCGTAAAGTTTAATCCCTTACTAAAATTGTTTTTACCTTAATAACTATGAATAATTTTAACTATTTTCACTTATCATTATGGTAAAATATAATGTTAGTCTTATTATAAATAATAAAATATTTATATTCAAAATATGGAATATATTTATTAAAATTCTGTTTATAGAAGTAGAAAATTTAATTTCATATTAATCTCGCATACGCGGTGAGACATCTGGTCATAAGAATAATACTTTATAGAAAGAGAATATTATATATAAAATCTATGGATAATAATAATAATTTAAATAAACTAAATTAATATTTAATAATATATATTCTGAAAGTATAATTTAAAATATTCCCCATGAGGTATTATTTTAATTAATTAAAATGGAAAACATTATCTATTTCAAAACATTTGTTTTAAAAACCTTGTCTTTAAACCTAAAAAAAAACATATACCAAAAAAATATAAAGATTACTAAAGAAAATAAGTGGATTAAATATAACTAAAAATTATTAGATTAATTTAAAAATAATAAAAAATATATATTTATTTTTAAATTAAATAATTTATTGAGAAGAAAAGATTGTTTTACAAAAATCTGTATTTTTCACTATTTATTAAAAAATAAATATTTTCTCAAAATTCTAAAAAATTTACACAAAGTAAATTGTGATATTTTAATTCAACGAATAATTTAATTTTATCAAATAATTTTTTTAAACATTCAAAAAATGTATCATAAATTATTTTCATGAAATGAAATAAAAAATCCTTTCGGAAGGAAACATATTTTTTAAGAATAAAATTTAATTACTAAAAATTGATCAATTATTCAATAGAATACTATTAACAATTTATATTGGATAATATATACATATATATATTATAATATATATATAACTTTTCATATCTACTAATTTAATGGAAATGTTATAACAATAATATATAATATGGGTCGTCTAAGTTCATTGTTCCATGTTGAATATTCTATCAAACATAAAACTCATGGGGATGCATGTTACAAAAGATAAACTGAGTCTTTCATGTAACTGAAGATAAATTCAGTGTTTTATTTCCATTATGCTATTGAATATAACTTTTTATTTTCAAATATTTGAGTGTTACTTAATGAATATATATATATATATTTATATCATCGTTGATACTAAATCTTGAGATTTATCATGTATTACTTAGGAAAGTTTCCTCACATGTCATGAAAAATTCACCCTCCATTTTCTTAATCTCTAAGAGTTATCTCTCCATCATTGTTCAAATTGTTTGATGGAAATAGTTGTTACGAAATATCTTCTGAAAATCATACCACTTTATTTATTAATTTTCATAATTCGGTATTGTATTATTTATCAATACCCACTATTGATAATAATTTCCATCAAATTGATAGACAACCAAGGTGACATTCTCCATCTCAAAATAGTGGAGCATAGAAAATATATTCTCCATTGAGTTAACCTGTGGTTTTTTGACATGTGAATCAAAAGTTCCTCTAATCATTAGTTGTTGTTCCAACATAATGAATCAATAAATAATTTATCATTATGGGTGAATGTGAACATTCCACATGATCCTTGTTATGTTTCATATCCTAAGATATATGGGTAAGAATCCTAATGATTTTATAAATTCTACCTCCCATGGAATTGGAAATTTCATTCATACAATCATTTAATTTTCCCTCGTGTGGGTTATTGTTCTAGTTTATTCTATTTACCACTATTTTCCAAAATAAAAAATGATTGAATAAATTTTTTTCAATGGAGAATAAAATAATAATTTATTATTATATAAAAATTAATTATAATGTAATATGCTTTGGGATTTTTATGTTAATCCATTTTCTCAAATGATTCTTCTAGTATCTTTCATATTAATCAGTTTCTATTATTTAAGAGGTATAATTACATATACAATATATATCCTTCATAATGGTTTATATAGGACATGTGACTAACCAAATCATATCCCTTAAGAGTTTCAAAAAAAAGTGTGTAGTAATACCACTTTTTCAATCAAATGAAAAGATAGAGTTAATACCCAATCCACACTTTTGAGGATATCACCCCAATGTAAATCTATGACAGAGTCGCATTAAGTTAGATTATAAAGAAATGGATTTCATTTCTCAAGAATAATACATTGTTATAATTTAATAAATATTAGGATGTTCACTTATACTTTAACTAATCCTTATGGTTTTCAAATACATTTTATAATCATAATTCCCAAAATAAATAAATGATGTAATTATACCAAATATAGTGAACCACTTTTTCTTACATGACTGTTAAAAAAATTTTAATATAAACAACATAATTTTGATAAAATCCCCATTCTAAAGGTTTGGTATCCTGGGAAAATTCATCCCATACATCATTGGTACTTCATAAAACATAAAATATATTTAAATATGTATTCTTTATCCTCATAAAATATATCAATTTTCCCTCATTACATGTAATCACGTAGGGATATACACCAAAAATGGTGATTTGAAAGTGAATTAAAGGAACAGATGTCATGGGAGGAATATGTGACATAAATCAATAGTATATTGGTGAGAATAATAAACATCATCATATAATAATCATAGGATAATCATCAAAATCGGGAAGTAAACATTTGATAATATCATGGAAAGTGGTATATTCATAATAATGAAATATCATATCATTATGTTCAAATAGAACACTTAGTTGTGAATAAAGCTAACATAATGCTCACAGAAAACATATGTGCATAAATAATAACATCATAATTTCAAAAAAAAATATAACACCATGTCCTCACACAATACACATAATATTATTATATATATCACAATACCCAATGAAGTTTAGGGATATATAATTATTATCCCGCCCATCACATCATAAAATGATCCTAATAATACATGCTACATTAAATGGGAATATATATCAATCATAGTTAGGAAATAAACCCATGGAAAGAAATGGGTTTCGCTCAGGTTTAGTAAAGAATAAATTCATGAATAGACTTCAATGTTCCCAAATTAAAAATTGAAAACACAATTTTTTGATAAAATATCATCATTTCTTAGTGGATAAGAAACCATTAAAGAGGAGTCAATACTATGTTTTGGAAAATAAATCAAGTATAAAAAATCGGACTTTCTCTTAGAAATCATTTTTACAAGGTTGAAACATGTCTATCACAATAATGAGATGGGAAAAATACTTATTGGTTGATATTAGTTGAATATACACATATAAACCATTCTGAAGTAGGATATAAACCTAAATAAAGAGTTGGGTTCGAGAATCAACAAACCTTAAATCCCACTATTTTAATTCTATTTTATGCATCCAGAATAATAAACACAGGTTTATTAAAACCTAGAAAAGAAGTATATTATGTTACATTTTCAATATTTATAAATTTTAATCATTTTTATTCATTATTACCCTTTATTAAAGGTGACACAATTTGATGTGATATGTTACTAAAAAATATCCCATCATACTTCAATTTAATGGTATTTCTTAATTGCTATTTATAAATTATTAAGTTTAAATATAGATGAATATAAATAATTATATTTATAAATTTATTAATTATAAATATTTTATTATGGTTATTCAAAATGTATATGATAATCGTAGAGCTGGAAATGACCTCGTTTTCTGTTAACTGGCTATTTATAGGGCATTGTCAAAAGAGAAGGAAATGATGTATGAAATATAAATATATCGTCAAAATATTTATTAAAGTAGGTTAAAAATTTTATTATAATTTTAACATACTATTATATTAATTTTCATAAGATTTTTGTTTGTATAGAATAAATAAAAAGGGCATGATAAAATAATAATATAAGAAAAGTTGTTGAAACCATGCACTCTTCCTAATGATGCTTCTTTACTATGACACTAGAATCCTTGAAATCATGGAATTCGTTACTCCAAAACATCCCTAAGTATTATAAGGGTTTTGATAGAATGGATTTTGGTAGAGATATTGATTTTTTATGTGAGGGAGATGTTTTTTTCCTAGTGGATGGTGATGGGGTATTTATTATTGAGGGGACAGATATTTTAAGGATAAAATATTGAATAAAATATTATATCTCATGTAAACATTCCAATAATGAGATTATAAATCATATATAAAAAATATAAAATGTATTAATGACTTTTAACTCAATTATAAACTAAATTCATTGTATTTTTTAAAATTGGAGTTGTAAAAGAAAAAATTTATTACATTAACCGATTAGTTTTGACTATAGAATTTGGAAAATACCATTTAGGATTAGAAATTTATCTTATTGTTTTTAAATTAACTATTAGTCATATGAAATTTATATTCAATTAAATAACCAATATGAAATTTATTAATTCATTATTAAATCATTAAATTTTCATAAAACATATAGTATATGAAATAGTATTATCATAAATTAACCTAAAAAATGAAATTTCTTATAAAATTATAGAAAATTCACCCTTAGAAAATTTAACCGTGCTGATTCAAAAATTGAAATCAATTTTATAATAAAACGTTTATATCATTGTTAATTTTAATTATTAAATTTTATATTATGATTTCTTTGAAATAAATTAATATATAGTTTACTAAAAATATTCTTACAAATTCTATGAGTGTTTAATCTTGATATTTAGTTTATGGAATTATAATATTTATATTTTCAAAAACTTTTCCTGATTAATAAGAGTTATATTACATTTTATTATTTTAGGGTCAAATTAATATTCCTAAAGGCCTGGTTACTATTATTAATAGACATCATACTATTCCAATGGTCATGTTAATATTCCAACAATCGCATTACTTTTTGAAGAGTCTAATTATTATTCTAAGAGAATATGTTATATAAAAACTTATGCATTATTTCATTCGTAATTCTATTACGGAAATATCGTGTTCTTAGTTTAATAATATCATCCATGGGTATAATGCTCTATTATTGAACATTTGTTTATTTAGAAAAAAAAATATCATTTAAAAGTTTTGGTGATTACATTGAGGAAAATTTATACTTAATATTTTTTATTTCTCTTGGATTATCCTTTATTCAATTATTATTTTCATTGATTTTATGATTTATTTTTTTAATTACTTGTTTTTATTTTTGATATGAATATTATGTTTACATTTTTTGGGGGTTTTGATTCAGCAGAGTAAGTGACATGTCAAAGTGTCTGGCGGGACATTAATGAGTGAGCCAATATAGTTTATATTATAATCATTTGAGATTAAATACAATGATATGAGAGTGATTGTGGATTATAACTCATTGGGTCATGTATTTATAATAGTAATTAATTATGTGATGGTGGGTCCATCCGGAGTTCAGTAGTATTAGTTGACAATATAAGTTTCATGTGTATTTTTTCCATGATGGAACATAAGTTTGACTTATATATATGCATAAATGGATTATATTTCCTGTTGGGTGAGTTACACAAACCATCAAATTTCAGTCTTTTAATTTAATAAATAAAATAGATTTGACAACTATTACTCTGTGTGTTGACATACAATTGTGAATCCTGCTGAGTAATTGGATTCTCCCCCTACTTGCGTACATTTCATTGGCTTTGATTTATGTAGGTTTAACTTCATGTTAAATGTTTAGAAAATTTTAATAATAAATATTTTTTTATTTATGGGTATGTGTAATGGTAGGTCAAGGATTCAACTTGGGATTTATTATGAGTTAGGTTAAAGGTATTTACCTATTTTATTTTTAGTTATACTACACTTGTCTTGATAAATGTTCCAATCATTTTTTTAATGATATCTATTATGAATATTTTTTGAAAGTTTTTTATATTTTAATACATAATGTTGAATATTGTAAATTGAACTATGTGACTCCATCTTGGATATTTGTTTATATATATAGGTTTTGGGTATGTTCATTTTATGGAAGGGTCATTCAATATCTATATTAGATCATGGAATGACTTTTATACATTTTATTTTATAACATAGTTTCCCCATGACTATATTAGGACATCACCAAGTTACAATCCTCTATAATATGATGAGGTTCACCTAAGGCCTTATGGAACACCTAACTTGAGTACTGTTTGGGAGCTCTAGTATTGGGAATTATAACAAAGACACCTAACCTATGGTGTTATTTATATATACTTAATTTTTGTCAGAATTTTTCTTTATCAATATATAGGTAAAAATTAGTTTTTTATCATTTCATATTATAATAAGATGTAATATGTTCTATTTTCAAGATCATAATTTTTTGATGTATGTTTCTATTCCGTTATCTATGATCATAATATAATTACTTAAGATAACTTCTTATGATTCTAGGGTCTTATTACATTAACCATGACATTTATTACATGTTCATATCATCTAAAAACATTATGATTAAATGATAAGTCCTATTTAAGTCATTATGTTCACCCTTACTAAGAAGTTGATTGCACCCTTATCATAATTTTAGATTTTCCTATGGTAATGAAAAATAATATCAGATACTATATGTCTATAATGGAATCACGTATGAAATATTCTTTCAATGAAATAAACATTTTATCACGATAAAATATAGATATACAACTATTCTCTAGAGACACTAATCCTTTCTGTTTATGGAGAGTATTTTTATGATAAATAATATATAATTATAATAAATGATAAAAATAATTCATAATGTATATCTGTTTTATATTTACAGGTATTAGAGGGGGGTTTTCAATTATTTATATTATGTTAAGAATTATAGGAGAAAAGAAACCAATCTTCCCTTATTGAAAAATAAGTTACATTGGTTAAAATTAAGGTATCAAAAGATAAATCATCATCAAATTGATTTTTTTATATTCATATAATATTTTATTTTTATTTTAAATGTATTTTATTGTTTGTTATTTACACTATTCTTCTTTTATTCGAAAAGTATTTGAAACAAAATCATAAAAATGTGGTGGTGAAATATATACCAACTATCCATTAATGATTAGAAAAATTATTATTTTATTTCTTATTTATTAATTTCTATATATCAATAAAATTATATAATATAATTGATTCATAACCTCAAGACTGTATATTGTGTTATCAATTAAGAAACCCAATGGTGAGATTATTTAATGTCAAGTATATAAATCTACTCTCAATGAGTTTTCTTGGAATATATTTCCTAAACAATATTGATTAGACCTTTAATGGAAATTTATATTATATTTTTAATGAATTGGATCTCATTATGTATATATTATATCATTTTATGGGATTGGTAAACCTTATTTAATTTTAAAAATCCTCCCATGATTATATAGAATTGTACTGATGATTTTGAAATCCTTTTGAAAATAAATCATTAATATATGTCTTGATACAAAATAATTATTGATATATTGATTAAATTGTTAGGGAGATCACACAATTTATTATATATTATTTATATGGGAATAGGTAAATATATTTTTCAAATTTGTTTCATTTTATCCCAAAGTTCATTTGGTTGATTGTTCAATTTAACTCACATATCGTGTTATGAAAATATAAAATAGTCCCTATAAAATGCCCCATATTAAATTGGAGTAAATTTAAAATACCATTAGATATAATTTGGAAAAAGTTTTTACATTTCAATGTTCTTATATATAGGGTGATCTAGTACTCTTTGTTTGGAAGAGGTATGCGATAATGTGTCTTATCATTGATTATCATGTGCTTAATAAGATAAATATCTAGAATAAGTACTCTCTACCATGTACTAATTAATTTTTTGATCAACATATAGGGTTACAATAATTCTCTAAGGATGTTATTCAATCTAGATATTATCAATTATGTGAAAATATTGAGAAATTTTCCTATGATGAGATTCTATAAAACATATATACAAAATGAATTTCCAGTGATACCTTCAGAGTAACAAATATCCCAATCATATTCTTTAATTCAATAAATATGGTATATATTTATTTCTAAGATAATTTTGAGTTTTTATTTATTGATTTTATTCTCATATATTCTTAGAGAATGTGAGAATGTGAACATAAATTTTTGATTTTTTTGAATAAATTAAGTAAGTAAATATTATTTTTAAAATTCAATAAGTTTAAATTGTGGATGAAAATGTATTCTTCATGGGTTATGAAATCACAATAAAGTTTATAATTATGGATTACTCCAAGAATAAAGTGATTTAATAATGTTTTAAATAAATATTCATAATCATGATTATCAAATACACTAACCAAGTTAACATAGATGGGAGGAATGTTTTTGTACATAGAATAATTTTAAGATAGACTTAATGATATTTAAAAGCTATTGGTACCTAGTATAGTAATCATAATAAATCATAGTGGAGATGGTTAGTGAAAAAAAGGATTATTTAATTAAGGCCTTGTTTTTTTATATGAAATGACAAGGTGATAGCTCAATCACCACATTAATTAAAGGTTCCTAAGAAAAAAATACCCAATTCATGATTTTGTGATAGAAGCAATAATATTTATATTAATTATTAGGAGGTATTGTTTTTATGGAGAGAATTTTTATTTATATTTTAATTAAAAAATGTTATAGTATATATTAAACCAAAATGACATGTACATGAACTAAAGGATATGGATAAAGTTGACCAAGAATTATTATTTCTAAAAACATTATAATCCTATGATGGAAAACAAGGTGGATAATGATATGAGTAGAAAGTATCATGTTACCATATTTGTGATGATGATTTAAAGAAAACCAATATTTAGTGATATTTAAAGGGTGCCCATGGAAATCACAATGCATGTGATGGAATCCTACCTTTCATGAAGGATAGCTCAACCATCCATCTATGTAAACATCAGAGAGGTGTGAAGGAATGATATGGAGCTAAATGATATGGGGTAAATATTATGGAGTTCGACCTTGATGAAGATGATAATAGAAGACTTTTAACAAGGATGCGTATACCATCCCGAAAAAACTGAAGATGGATAATTTGAATGATACACATAGCTCATCATTATATATTCCACTAGAAATTAAAAATATGTACAAATGTACTTTGGAGAACATGTGATGGGATAATATAAATGGAGATTTTATAATGTATACATTATGATTCTTGGTATGGTGGTAACTTAACAATGGATGCTAAAATTATAAAAATATGAAGACACCATTATCTAAACCCTTATGTTAATGTTAAAACATAACATAGGTTTTATCATAGTCTTTCTTATATTTTTTAAAGGAAAAAATTCCATTTGTATTATGTTTTCTCGGTTTACGAAGTGAACGATCTTCAATACTATTCAAGAGGATTTATCACTAGATCAGCTTGATATTATATATATATATATAAGAATAGATAAGGAAACATAGAGTATTTCATTCAATTTTATTTATCAATATCAATGTATAAATTTATTTTTTAGAAGGGAGTTAAAAATTCATTTGATATAGAATTCAATATAAATATTGGATATCATGCTGAATGTGATTGTCATTATAACATTTGATAAAATTTTATAAACATTATTGAGGTTTTTCGAAGGATATTGGGGTCAACATCTTCAAGTATATTAGTTTTCATATAATAATATATTTAAGCCAAAAATTTACATGGTGACATACAAGGATATATATAGGAAGATATTCCTAATGATGTAATAAAGGAAATATTATTGTGATTAAATCTTGTTCAATAAATTATTGAGGATATCCTAACTATTTGGAAATATATTAATGTAGGACAAAGTTAATATAATAGATAGGTAGATACAATTTTAAGATAAATGGAGTTAAATGTTGGAGAAAATTTATTCTTTGAAATATCAATATGGAATAGGATATTAATATTCTGGAAGAAGAGAAATATTTTCCCAAGATACATTATTCTTTTTATGATTATAGATTTCATAGGGACAAAAGAATATAAATCACTTCCTCAATTAAGAATATCACAAGTGTACAAATAGTTCTATGTATAATTTTTTAGTATGTACATACTAGATCTATCATATTTAATATTCTTTGAGGTTGTAAAATTGGAAAATGTTTTCTTTATTATATGTAATATCCATCATTGATCTTAGAACATAGAGATAATTTTATAAGAATCAACATAAACCCATCTGGTTAATGAGTTGTGGTAAAATTAAAAAATCTACAATGTTATGCGGGAACCCAAATATGTAATTAGACAAAAATACTGTCATCCATTTTATCGGAATAAATTGTTTTTGAATAACCTATCTTTTTATTATTAATTATTGTTTTCTAAGTTTAGAAACATTTTCTATAAGAAATACCAAACTAAATGAACAATGTAATTTTATTAAGATAGAATAATATAATAGAAAAAATACATTTTACAAGAATTATAAATGAAATATAATTAATAAAATTAAAACTAGAATAAGAACATAATTCAATAAGAATAATACAATATTAGTGTGTCCATCCTCATGGTTTCCCATGAAGATCATACTACCAAGTGTAGCTCAAGAATGATTGAAAAAAATAGAGATATGATCAATAACAAGATAAATAAATGTGGGAAAATATGGTTTATTTTTAAATAAGTATGTGAGATTATATATATAAATATAATAGGGTAATATATATATTTTATGTTTATTGGATATAAGATCATAAGATACTTGGTCATTTTGTATACATGTATCAAATAGGTATGTTAAATATTTTGTAATTATAATATAAATGTGACTAATGTGTTTTAAATAATATATTTATAAGGTTAACACAAAATGAATACTTTTGAAATAAAATAGAAATATAATAATTCATTGGTAAAAATATATTATATTCTAATTTATTTTTTATATGTTGTTTATTTTATTAAATATAACACATTTAAAAGTTTATTTTAGTGATATATATATATATATATGTCTTTGAGTGTGTGTGCAAATTATTTAAAATTAAAGGGATGACTTGTAATTGGATAGAAAAATGAATAAAATCATTGAATGGTTCAAAAAAATTTATATTTTTTTTAATTTTTTTTTATATTTTTAAATTTTTATTTATAAAATTTAAAAATGAAAATTGATAAAATTTATTTCATATTTTGAATCATAATGTTGAAATTATGTAGTAGTCATAATTTCATTTCTCTGGAAAAAAAGTCAATGAGGTAAAATCTGTGTTATAAGGGTAAATGGGAAAATATGGTAAAAAGATAAAATTAATTTAAAATTTGTAATATATATAAATATATAATTTATCAAAAAAATATTTTTAAAAGGGAAATAATAAATTATTATTTTATTTTTAATTTTCGATTTACTTTCCTTGTAAAATAACATTCTTTATACATAAAAAATGTAAATTTCAAAATATTCCATTGAAAATAATCAAAAAAAACCCTTCTCCACCCATTACAAACCATGAATACTATTAAACTTATTTGAAAATATCTTCTTAAATTAAATCCTTAATAACCCCCACCCACCATGTTTCTTCCCTTGGTATTAATAATGATACCTGAATCCTTCTAACTAATGAAGGGTTTTAAAGGAGATCATTTTTCAACTTAATAAATTGCAATGTATTCTTGTTTTTTTAGTTAATATTATCATATTAACTTTTTAAATATCATTTAAAGCTTCTATATGATATAAATAATATCATTATGATAATTTTATAATTATGTTATAATGAAATTAGTTCATACACATCCATTAAATTATACTGTGTATTTTTATGGTTGATTAAACCACCGAAATCAGTGATGCTATAGTATATTCATTACCGTAAATTATGAAAGATTATTATTTTTTAAATATATGATATTAATTATTAATTTAAAATATTTTTTTATTTTCAGAATGGTAATAGGTGTATATATACAATGAATTATTTTGATTCAATAAATATTAAAAAAAGGATAACCTAGGACCATTTTTAATGAGAAATTATCATAACAACCAAAAAATAATAATGGGACTCCAAAACACAGTCAAACAAATATATATATAACATCCCCTTCTATTCTTGTGGTGATAAACACAATATAATGGTTCAAATATCAAAACCACCATATCAAAGAAATATTAGATCAAATGGAAGGATTATCTCTGAAAATTAATTTTATCCATTAATGATTAGTAAATATGAGTAATGAAATTTAAATGAATTATATTATGTGAAGTAAATATAAATAATTTTATGATATAAATGAATAATATACATATGTTTTTTATACATATATTTATAGTGTTTTTTAATAATAAAGAATCAATGGTAAGGGTTTTCTTAACTCTTTCTCATTCCATTCAGTCATAAATTTCTTTATTGATTATTATCATATATGTTCAATGTATTATTACCCATAATTATATTATATTATATTTTTTATTTATTTATATTTTAATCGAATTCCCTTATAAAAGTTAATTTTTTTATTGATTCTTACTTTACATATTATGATATTGTAAATGAATATTTCCACCCTATTTTTGGTAATTCTCTTCTAAATCCGTGTTATTTATTAAAAAAATATTTTCCCTCTTATTATGAATGAAAAATATGTATTATCTTCTATAACTCACATATCTATCTTCATTTAGTTTAAAATTTTTATTGTTTATCGTTTTACAGTGATGCGAGTTACTTTAAACTGCTATAAATTCATAGAATAATATTTTATTCCAATTTTGTGCCATTTTATATCTTTCACTCCATAATTATTCAATTTTAAATGTATTTTATTTGATTTTCCGATTTTTGAAACGTTTAATACCTAAATAATGTTTTAAAATTATTTTTATCTTTTAAAATGATTTTGAAAGTGTCTTATAAAATATTTATGAAACATTTACAACCAAATTATGAAATATAATTTCATAAATTATATTACATTTTAATTTATTCCAAAATAGGTTCTACCAACAAGGAATATTCTATATCACCCTGGTATTAGCCCAAATAATCTATTATGGTAATATTAATTTTTTATTGAATTATGGGTTTGAGTTGATCGAATATTTAATTAAATGTTTTATGATAAATTTAGAAAATGTTATGTAAAATATTAAATTTTCATGGCGTAATAAAGCTATGATGATCAATTGATTTTTAGTGGAAAACATTTTTATAGTTTATCATTATGTTATGGGTGGGATTGGAATTATATATCTTTTTATCAAATTGTGTAATGTTTTATATATCTTGAAAACATTATATTGAATGTAAACATGTGGTAGTTGGATATGTTCAAAAAAATTATATATACATTATATAGTTAGCTTTGTTGATAATATTATTCATGTACATGATGCAATTAGAATTTTCTATTATGTTATTATGGTCTTGGAAGATATCCTCAAAATATGTTATGATTTTTTATACTTTTTCTTGTTTCTCATTCCCCATCTATTTCTTTGTATCTAATGAATATATTCTTAGGTATTTGAATTATTATTCCATGGTATATGATATGTTTTCATGATTATACTTTTTGGGTTTTATGTTCTTATTCTATAATTTATTATTATAAAATCATACCATATGATCACTTCTTATGGTTTCATGATCTTATTCCCCTAATCATTAAATTTCTTTATTTTTTGTTCCTTATCACGTTTTTGGATCAATTAATGATTCATCATTGAAACATTATATTTTTACCCAAATAATTAATTTAATCTTACAATATTCCAAATCACCCTTTTCCACGTGCAATGAAGAAGAAAATAATTATGATATGCTGATATGGGATGATGTATGAAGAATGTTTGTTGAAGAAATATAGACTCTAACTTGAAATAATTTTGGTATAAAAATGTTATCAAGAGTCACTAAACCATTGGGTTATAAGAGTGTTTTTTATATAGTGAACTAATTTATAACTAAATTAAATTACACCAACTATATTTATGTTATTTTTTAGTCATGTCAATTAAATCCGATTATATATTGTGAATATTTTTTTTAGGAAGGATGTGTTGGGTCACTAAATTATATTTAGGAATCAGAAATAGTAGTAGATGGCCTAGGGAGACATGAAATCAAGATAATTCAATAAAATAATGTAATGAATTAATTTCTACTAAAACTCCTTGATTTTTAGAAATGGGTTGTATATAAAAATAGTTAAAGAAATGGTATATGGTTCATTGGGTGAACCATGTTTGAACTAGTTATTATTAATATATGTTTATTTATAATATTTATTAAATATATCAAAATCATTTATTATCCAATTTCATAAATTTTATGGATATAAATAAATTAATCCATAGATAATATAGGTATATAAGTAGAGAAATGTTTTAAGAGAAAATATCTATTATGAATGTTAATTATTAGTAATCCAAATAATTTTATTTTTTTAAAAATTTAAAATAATTATAAAACAAAAAATCCAAACAAATGAATGAATTATCCATTAGGTGAGTGGTACTAAAAATGCATTTTCCTCCTCCATATAAGTATGTTCCATTTTAGATCTTCTCAAACATCATTTTTTTTATTTATCAAATAATCATAGAACTAGTTTATCGAGTTTGGATATTTATTTTTAATTTTTATCAAGCTCTAAAATGCATCAAATTTTATCTAAATTTTCATTGAACAACAACATAGTTCACTAATTATTTTATCAGACTGAATATTTAATCATGTTTTTATATTCATTAATAAAACCCTTTTAATAGGAAATATCTCAATTTCGAGGGATCATGGTTATTTATTTATGATGGAGAACGAAATAATATATATGAGTTTAGGTTATTCTATTTTTTGAGATTTCATATTGATTATATCTATATTCAATATAAAATCCTAACCCAATCGACCAGTAAACTAGTAGCTGTACTAGTCACCAGATGGCCTCAAGCACGCCACCCTCTATGCTAGAGGCTTCGGACTAGTAGTGAGGGTCAAAGGAGGTAATAGTGGGGGAGACTATCCCCTCATGACTAGAGTAGAAGAGTTGTATATTAGAAAGTAAATAATATAAAATAGAGGGAGTAGTAATTAATGAAATAGATAGTAGTTTAAGAATAATATCAAGAAAATATAGATGGGAAACACTAATATACAATAATTTATTCATGTCCAGATGATGGTTCATAAACAAAAACATTATACACATATCAAGAAACATGATACATTATAATAAATGAATAAATAATGGAAACAAAAGCACCTAATGAATTCCCCACAACCATCCTAAGTTCCAAATCAGCCCTATGCTCTTAACTCATTGGTACAAGCATAAGATCACAAGAATCAATTCGTGGTCCTATAAACATGAGATATTATCGTGTACCCAAATACACTAGAGGCCCATGTAGGGTGTGCAAGAAAATCCCTATAAGAAATCATAAAAAAATTCTAGATCTAAATCCAGTCCCTAAATATAAGGTACAATAATGGGCATGTATAAAGAATAATAGACAAAGCTGAAAGGATAACAACCAGCCTACTCAGGTTCTTAAAGGACACTTGGTGGCTCTACCTACTTCAGATCATGGTTGGAATTAGTTTATATTACATAAGTATATATATAGTATTGTTATGTACTTCATCCACATGTATAGACCAAGTACCTATATAAGTAAGTGTCCATATACTTGGAATACTTGGTTCTGGCTAGACCAAGGTGTAACTCAATCATCCATAACTTGTCTAAATGAGCCTATATGCTCATGAAAAACGTTACATTCCCTACATCTCATAATATGTTTGAGTTTCCATGCTCAAAAATCGAGATTGTGGTTATGTCATCATGATAGCACCCAAAACAAGGGATGTAGTGCATCATGTACACCATAAAAATATTATCAATGGTGTGAGACGTCATGCTGAACACCCGATGTAAGAGAGAATAAATATTCATGCCCAAAAGAACCCTTAAAAGCATTACAAAACCTATATCAAAGGTGTAATAATACTTATAATAAGGCATTACCTCCTCGGATAATCCATAAGCACAATACAACTAAGGGAATTACAATTAAATTATAGCATGTAATAAATATTTTAACGATTGATGTGTCATTTCCAACATAATTAATTATTTAAATAAATCCATTTAATTCATTTAGAAAATTAACCCATCATGGGAAAATCTGTTCCATACAATATATCCATTTCATTTACCAACACATTCACATTTATAATCAAGGATTTCTAAACCACATAGAAGGTGGTTGAGATATCATAAAATCAGTCATAGGGAAGGCCATTCCATTTAATTAAATAGATTTTATATTATAATTTGAGGATGTGTACTAATAATTCCATATTGTAACAGCCCAAGATTTTATGAAAAATATTATTTTTAATTTCACTAATGTCTTGTGTTGTATGCTACACCAAAAGGAGCTTTCTCAGCACGCATCCTTGACTTGCCTTGTATTACACGCAATCGCGACTTTCCTCGATAGCGTGTGTAGTACGCAATACCGATTTTCAATAAACAGCGATATGCTATTAAAATATTATTAAAACTAACCATTATGAATAGTAATAACCACCTTTTAAAATTTTAGAAATTTTATCTCTTAAAATGGACTTCATTTTTGGATTCCGAGTATCGAATTTAGCCTAAGGTGAAATTTTGGTGATTTTCGGATAACTTTCATATTTTGATGAATAGTGAAAATTACAGAATTTTAATTAAAAACAACTTTTTCAATCGAAATAATTAATAGTGATAAATTATTAATTTTAGTGGTTTTAAAGTATGTTTAGAATATATTTTTACAATTCAATACAATGTTGGTCATTGGGTGTAATTTTACATTTACACCAGACATAAACAAGTGTTAATCTTTTGATAGTTATTATCTCTTAAAAACACGCTATTTGTTGTGACAGCGGAAATTAATTATAAAATTAATTAATGCAACTTATATGTTGGGAATTTTGTAAAATAGAAATCAATTTTGAATTCGGAATATCAATTATAGCTTAGGGTGAAATTTTGGCAGTTTTCAAAAAACATCAATTTTTGATTAATAGTGAAACTACTAAGTGGTTGTTAAAAAAATTAATTTTTTTATAAATCTTAATTTTACCGCTTCTGTTAATGGAATTTCAAAAATCTGAGAGACACGGTTGATGTCAATAAGTAAAATGTTGTTCAATGAGGTGAAAATAATTTTTGGTGATTAGTAACTTTTTACTTTTATTTACTAGGGTTAAAAGTAAATAGGGTAATTAAGGGTAAAAATGATAATAATATTACCCTAACACATGTCCTAATCCTATTGGACAAGTTTATCTCGACCAAAAACAACCTTAAGTGTAAAATATTATCATTTAGGCCCACTTGGATTAGATTAGGACATTTATTATTATTTAATTCAAAGAAGAGTTAAAAGAGTTAAAATCAAAGTTTATTTACTAAAACATATTTAATATAGGGTTATACATAATATAAATTCAACTATAAATATTCCCTAGAAATCTAAAAATATTTCCTACATAATGGTATTTTATTTGTAATTTTTAGACATTAAATAATTTAATTTATTTATGACACAACGATGATGCAGTAATTATCTTATTAATGAAATATTGACATAATTGATGCTATAAATACCCAAATAAATATAATATGAGACGTTTTATGAATTACACTAATTTTATAGGTTAATATGACATGTTAGTATTGATTTAATTAACTTTTTTCTAACTTAGCATTCTGTTATGATTTTCACAAAAATCAATTACTAAATAGTGTCAAAATTGACAAAAAATAATTGTTAAAACAAATATTATATTATTAATTGTTATTTTTTTCCTAAAAATATATGTTTCAGCCAAATGACTTAGATAAGGATAGATATATTAATAATAACCAACTTGGGGTTCGTTTGTCTTGATATAGTAAGTTTATTAACCATATAATGTAAGAAAACAAAAAGACACAGTAGAAGTTAAATTATTTTACTTAGAGTCAAATCTAATTGATAAGGTTAAAATAATAACCTAAACTTGTCTAAATCCTATTTTTTGATAGGTTTTCGACCCATCCCCACTTTAGCTTCGAAATAAGACCCTTTGGAACCATTATAAACCGATTTTGACTTTAATATAAAATAATAATTTGAGATATTCCTAAGGTGCCCCTCTCCTCCCTTATAAAAGGGCACCTCCTCCCTCTCTTCCTCACACAACTTTGAGCCTTCCAGCTCAGAAAACCCCTGCCAAAATCTCTTCTCCACTTCCCTAGTATCATTCTAGAGGTCCTGGGCTTCTTCAAAGGCCATCCTTAGTTCTTTAAGTGGATGCTAAGAAAAGGTGCGTCAAAAAGAGGTAATATCCATTACCGATCTTTTTCAATTTCTTTCTTCTTCAACTTCTTGTTCTTTAGTTGTTTCATGATAAAGTAATAATATCAGTATTTATTATATACTGATATGTTATTATAAATATGAAACAACTCTAATTAACCTTCTAACCATCCTACGGAAAAAGGAATCCACCGCGCGTGCGTACGTACGGAATACCCTCTCCACGCCGTGGTGTAATCTATTTTCCACCACAACCCTATTTGGATGGGTATAATGGTGTAAATAATGACTATATATGACTATTATAAAGTGATATTGATTCTGAAATAGTATACATATACTCCAATACAATTCCATGATCATAGGAACGATATCATCACTCGTGTGTACGTACGGAATACCGTCTCCACGATGTGATGCGACTCGTTCTACATGATCTTCATTTCATAATGATTATATAAATGAATTGAATGAATTAATATGATATATATTACACTAATACCATTCTGGAAATTAGGTATCTATAACTTAAAGAGAAGAATACGAATTTATTCGACAAAACACGCATAAGAACAAAAAGTTATAAACACCCGAATAACAAGTAGAAATGAAATATTACTACTAAGAAGCTAAGAATATGACCATATATGATATCATAATAAAAAGTATGATTCTGGAATAAGTCGATAACATTATTTAGATCATTATACAGGAGGTTCGAACACTTACGAAGCAAGTCGGACCTAAGGTAAGGGAAAATATCACAATCTCATTTTTATCCGACATTGTTTATACTTTGGCATTTACTGGGGTGTATTTTATCATCCAAATCCATGTTTCCTCAATATGTAATATTATTTCCATCCACCTACAATTGTTTAAATCCAATTTTACCCTTCAGTGAATTTTTAGTAAAAGATAAGAAAGGAATCGTTTGTCGTTTTTTCGTACGAGGTACTTTTTGACTTTTCCGACAAAAGTACGAAGAATGTTTTTTTTAACTTATACGGCATGAATGGATTTTTAAAAAATTATTTCCAAGAAGATTCCTTTATAAGTTTTCAAGTTTATTTTTAATCAACTTCTTTTATTTTAATGTCGTATGACATGTTATGAAAGGAAAAATGTTTTTGAAGTAGAAAGAATATTTTCCTCAAGAATGGATTTCAAGTGTTTTATCAAAATTATTTTCCATCTAAGATAATATAGGGTACTGTTTATATCCCTATTATTACATGGATTTGATTATGTTGTGATGGAAATATTTTTATGAATTCCTTGATCTTATATATGAATTGATTTATGATGTCATGATGTTTAAGATTCCCATTTGTATTACATGGGTTATGAAATGATGTATGATTTATGATTTTGTGGCACACATAAGAATGGTATCATTATGAGATGGGTGGGACCTATATCTCCCTCCAATGCATTAAGTAAAGATTTTATATCTCATGAGATAGACATGGCTGGAATGGTAGGTTATACCGGTTCAGTGAAACAGGACTGAAATGAGGGTGACTCGGTTCAGAAAGGGACTTTTTCCACTAAGATAGTCTTGGCAATGAGTCTTGACTAATAAGAAATGATTCTCTATGATTATATGTGTATGCCACAAAGTTTAATGTTTTAAGTTATGATTATTGTGATTACATTTCACTGGCATGATTTATCCCATGTTATGAAATTATGCTCTCTTTTGCAGGTTAAGATTTCCAAAAGTTATGTTCTTATGAATATGATGTGATTGATTTTTCTTTTGTTTACCCTTACTGAGTATTTGATCTCACCCTTTTATTTTTTTTCCCCAGGATATAAAGAAAGGTTTTAGGTAAAAAAAAGGGAAGATCTTTATGGGAGATATTGAAGATCTTTCACCACGATTAGAAGATTACGTTCCGAGTTTCCAAAGACACTAAACTATTACGATACTTGTGTGTGTCTTTTTTGTTATGTACTAATTATTCCGCAAAAGTAATGTAATTTCAATGTAAGTCAAGATTATGGTCTTTACAGTTGGTATCAGAGGAAAGGTTTAGTCAACCTTTGGAAACTAGGATACGAGAACTTTAGTGAGATCCCTAGAGATATTTCTAACGTATGTCTAGGGATATCCCTAAGGATAAGTATACGTATAGGTTATAGTACTAGAATTACGCTAATGATCATAGAATTGAACCTAAGATGTTAGATATTGAAGGTACGCCCCCTTTATTATGTTGTTTTCCCTAGCATGATTTTTGCCTCTCACACTATTTTTTTTGGGTTTTAGACGATGGCTGGAAATCAAAAGAACCGTGTTGATCAATGCAATGGACAATGCAATGATTGTCCTCCTGAACAAATAAATGTTATGGGAGATGGAGTGAAAAATCTTATTGCTATACTTACTCAAGCTATGAATCATTCTGGCCTTCCAAATGAGCAGACAAGGGAACAATATTCTATTGAGTCCTTCATGAGGCAACGCCCACCTTCTTTCAGTGGGTCTTCTGATCCACTTGTTTCTGAACAATGGATCAGTACCACTGAAAAGATATTTTCAGTTCTTCAATGTTCTAAACATGATAAAGTCATCTTAGCAGTGTATCATTTGGAATGTGAAGTTGATCAATGGTGGAATCTAATCAAGAATACGAGGCCAAGAGATGAAATTGAGTCCATGGAATGGGACAAGTTCAAGAACTTGTTTTTCAGTTAGTACCTCCCTCGTATTCTTAGAAAAAAGATGGAAAAGGAGTTTCTTGAGCTGAAGTAGAACGATGATGAATCTGTTGGTATATACGAAGCAAATTTTACAAGACTTGCAAGGTATGCATCTGGCATTATCATCCAACCTGAAAGTAAAGTTGATCGATTTTTCAGTGGCTTAAAACCAAGTCTTCGAAGGGCATTAGCTATAAGAGACTTCCGTATCTATGAAGAAATTGTGCGTTGTGCTATCAATCTAGAAATGGAAGTTGGTGTTACATATCCATCTCATGGTTTTGACAAGAAGAGAAAGATGGAGTTCAAGGAGAAATCTCAGAATAATGGTGAAAAGAAGATGAATGTTTCTTTATGCACAAAGTGTGGAAAGAAGCATGGTGGAGATTGTCCTAAAGGGACTAGAAAATGTTTTAAGTGTGGAAAAGAAGTTCATAGAGCAGTTGAGTGTCGAAGTAATGGAAAAAGGGTTTCTAATGATGTGAATAAAGCAAACACTACAGAGAACGCACCAACAACACTTCAATGCTTCAAGTGCAGGGAAATGGGGCATTATGCTAATAAATGCCCTAATCCAAGGGTTAGTGATGATCAACATGAGAAACCACTTAACGCAAAGGACAAAGGGAAGTCACATTCGATCACTATTGGGGATGTTGAATATGACAACGATGTGGAGGAATGATTAAGTGTTTATGTAATGGGATTCCAAAATAGTGTTGTATATAGTATCGTGGAATATTGGAATACTTATATATTGGTCTATTGTGGTTTTCAATAATTTTATGGTACCAGTAACCATGTAAAGTGATTGAGATATTTTTGGAAAAAAGATGATTTGCGCATAATGAAGGGAAAACGAGGAAATGAACTGTTTGACCATATTCATGAGCTCATGATTGATATAAGAACTAAGTGATATCATGGTATGAGTATATAGAATTTTTGGATTTTGGTATGTGGAAAGAGTTAACTTTTAACTGTATTCATGTTTTCACTAAGGTTCAATGGGTATTCAAGAGAATACGTCATTAAGGCCTTTGAATGTTTGGAATGTGACCAACAAGACATATCTTATGATATATGGGGATCAACGACAGTATTAAATCTCTGGTAATTGTTTTCACTATATTATGAGAGTGGACTGCAGTATTAGGGATAAGCCTAAAGATTAGAAAGGATTATGTTGGGCATAAGTTAGTATTGTTTAAGGATATAAGATTTTCGATATTATTGATGGGATGTTATAGTAATGTAGTTTTAGAAAGAGGACAACCTGCAGGACGGGCGACAACCCATTGCGTCGGACAAGGATGTGGGAATCGAACCCACAACCGAAGTGCGACTGACCTTTATCGCCTACCACTGGCCTATAGGAAGTCCCTGTTTAGTAGAAACTAGTTTTATTATATTAAGTAGTATGATATATGAAGTATAAGTCCATTTTAGGAACCATATATGATTAATCTCACTATAGATCAACTTATGTGTATAATTTTTGCTAACCATTTGTTTGAGACAGATGGAATGACCCGTCATTCTATCACATGATCTGTTAACACTTCACGAATAACAAATTCAACTTCATTTATTTAAGAGATGAAGTGGAGTAAGTATTTATTCTAATTCAAATTCTTCAACTTTAGGGAAACGATCTTGAAAACAAAAAATGTTGTCCTAGTGCTCTTATATCTGATTAATCAGATGGTACCTTAGATCGTCACAAATTTATGAATTTGTGATTATTGGATTTTCCATAGCCATGTTCTCTACCACTCTCCATCAGAACATTATGGTTAGATTTTTCTTCCATATCCATATTTTCACCTATGTGGAAACCCAGTGATTAGTTTATTTGGGTAACCGTTACGTTTCATACTTTTTTTTAAAGATTGGTTTTGGTATTCCTTTTTACGATGTGGGTTTCTATTAAAGAAACTTTCAAGTAGTAAACCATTTATAACCCCAACGAATTTCGAGGGCGAAATTCATTTTAAGGTGGGTAGAATGTAACAGCCCAAGATTTTATGAAAAATATTCTTTTTAATTTCACTAATGTCTTGTGTTGTACGCTACACCAAAAGGAGCTTGCTCAACACGCATCCTTGACTTGCCTTATATTACACGCAATCGCAACTTTCCTCGATAGCGTGTGTAGTTTGCAATACCGAGTTTCACTAAACAAGGACATGCTATTAAAATACAATTAAAACTAGCCATTATGAATAGTAATAACCACCTTTTAAAATTTTAGAAATTTTATCTCTTAAAATGGACTTCATTTTTGGATTCAGAGTATCAAATTTAGCCTAAGGTGAAATTTTGGTGATTTTCGGATAACTTTCATATTTTGATGAATAGTGAAAATTACAGAATTTTAATTAAAAACAACTTTTTCAATCGAAATAATTAATAGTGATAAATTATTAATTTTAGTGCTTTTAAAGTATATTTAGAATATATTTCTACAATTCAATACAATGTTGGTCATTGGATGTAATTTCACATTTATACCAGACATAAACAAGTGTTAATCTTTTGATAGTTATTATCTCTTAAAAACACGCTATTTGTTGTGACAGCGGAAATTAATTATAAAATTAATTAATGCAACTTATATGTTGGGAGTTTTGTAAAATAGAAATAATTTTTGAATTCGGAATATCAATTATAGCTTAGGGTGAATTTTTGGCAGTTTTCTAAAAAACTTCAATTTTTGATGAATAGTGAAACTACTAAGTGGTAGTTAAAATAATTAATTTTTTCATAAATCTTAATTTTACCACTTCTGTGAATCAAATTTCAAAAATCCGAAAGACACGGTTAATTTCATTATGTAAAATGTGGTTCAATGAGGTGAAAATAATTTTTGGTGAATAGTAACTTTTTACTTTTATTTACCACGGTTAAAAGTAAATAGGGTAATTAAGGGTAAAAATGATATTAATATTACCCTAACACATGTACTAATACTATTGGACAAGTGTATCGCGACCAAAAACAACCTTAAGTGTAAAATATTATCATTTAGGCCCACTTGGATTAGATTAGGACATTTATTATTATTTAATTCAAAGAAGAGTTAAAAGAGTTAAAATCAAAGTTTATTTACTAAAACATCTTTAATATAGGGTTATACATAATATCAATTCGACTATAAATATTCATTAGAAAGATAAAACGATTTCCTACATAATGGTATTTTATTTGTAATTTTTAGACATTAAATACTTTAATTTATTTATGACACAAAAATGATGCAGTAATTATCTTATTAATGAAATATTGACATAATTGATGTTATAAATACCCAAATAAATATAATTTGAGACTTTTTATGAATTCCACTAATTTTCTAATTTAATATGACATGTTAGTATTGATTTATTTAACTTTTTTCGAACTTATCATTATTTTATGAGTTTCACAAAAATCAATTACTAAATAGTGTCAAAATTGACATAAAATAGTTTTTAAAACAAATATTATATTATTAATTGTTATTGTATTCCTAAAAATCAAAGGTTCGGCTAAATGACTTAGATAAGGCTATATATATTAATTATAAACAACTTGGGGTTTCTTTGGCTTGATATAGTAAGTTTATTAACCATATAGTGTAAGAAAACAAAAAGACATGGTAAAAGTTAAATTATTTAACTTAGAGTTAAATCTAATTGATAAGGTTAAAATAATAACCTAAACTTGTCTAAATCCTATTGGTTGATAGGATTTAGACCCATACCCACTTTATCTTCGAAATAAGACCCTTTGGAACCATTATAAACCGATTTTGGCTTTAATATAAAATAATATTTTGAGATATTCCTAAGGTGCCCCTCTACTCCCTTATAAAAGGGAACCTCCTCCCTCTCTTCCTCACACAACTTTGAGCCTTCAAGCTCGGCCCACCCCTGCCAATATCTCTTCTCCACTTCCCTAGTGTCATCATAGAGGTCCTGGTATTCTTCAAAGACCATCCTTAGTTCTTTAAGTGGAGGTTATGAAAAGGAGCGTCAAAAAGAGGTAATATCCATTACCGATCTTTTTCAATTTCTTTCTTCTTCAACTTCTTGTTATTTAGTTGTTTCATGATAAAGTAATAATATCAGTATTTATTATATACTGATATGTTATTATAAAAATGAAACCACTCTAATTAACCTTATATCCATCCTACGGAAAAAGAAAATCACCGCGCGTGCGTACGTACGGAATACCGTCTCCACGCCGTAGTGTAATCTATTTTCCACAACAACCTTACTTGGATGGGTATAATGGTGTACATAATGACCATATATGACTATTATAAAGTGATATTGATTCTGAAATACTATAAATATACTCTAATAGAATTCCACGATCATAGGAACGATATCATCACTCGTGCGTACGTACGGAATACTGTCTCCACGATGTGATGTGACTCGTTCTACATGATCTTCATTTCATAATGATTATATAAATGAATTGAATGAATGAATATGATATATATTACACTAATACCATTCTGGAAATGAGGTATCTATAACCTAAAGAGAAGAATAAGAATTTATTCGACAAAACACGCATAAGAACAAAAAGTTATAAACACCAAAATAACAAGTAGAAATGAAATATTACCACTAAGAAGCTAAGAATATGACAATATATGATATGATAATAGTAAGTATGATTATGGAATAAGTAAATAACATTATTTAAATCATTATACAGGAGGTTTAGACACTTACAAAGCAAGTCGGACCTAAGGTAAGGGAAAATATCACAATCTCATTTTTATCCGAGATTGTTTATACTTTGGAATTTACTGGGGTGTATTTTATCATCCAAATCCATGTTTCCTCAATATGTAATATTATTTCCATCCACCTACAATTTTTTAAATCCAATTTTACCCTTCGGTGAATTTTTAGTAAAAGATAAGAAAGGAATCTTTAGTCGTTTTTTTGTACGAGGTACTTTTTGACTTTTCCGAAAAAAGTACGAAGAATGTTTTTTTTAACTTATACAGCATGAATGGATTTTTAAAACATTATTTCCAAGAAGCTTCCTTTACAAGTTTTCAAGTTTATTTTTAATCAACTTATTTTATTTTAAAGTCGTATGACATGTTATGAAAGGAAAAATGTTTTTTATGTAGAAAGGATATTTTCCTCAAGAATGGATTTCAAGTGTTTTATCAAAATTATTTTCCATCTAAGATAATATAGGGTTCTGTTTCTATCCCTATTATTACATGGATTTGATTATGTTGTGATGGAAATATTTTTATGAATTCCTTTATCTTATATATGAATTGATTTATGATGTCATGATGTTTAAGATTCTCATTTGAATTACATGGGTTCTGCAATGATGTATGATTTATGATTTTGTGGCACACATAAGAATGGTATCATTATGAGATGGGTGGGAACTATATCTCCCTCCAATGCATTGGGTAATGATTTTATATCTCATGAGATAGACATGGCTGGAATGGTAGGTTATACCGGTTCAGTGAAACAGGACTGAAACGAGGGTGACTCGTTTCAGAAAGGGACTTTGTCCACTAAGATAGTCTTGGCAATGAGTCTTGACTAATAAGAAATGATTCTCTATGATTATGTGTGTATGCCACAAAGTTTAATGTCTTAAGTTATGATTATTGTGATTACATTTCACTGCCATGATTTATCCCATGTTATGAAATTATGCTCTCTTTTGCAGGTTAAGATTTCCAAAAGTTATGTTCTTATGAATATGATGTGATTGATTTTTCTTTTGTATACCCTTACTGAGCATTTGAGCTCACCCTTTTATGTATTTTTCCCCAGGATATAAAGAAAGGTTTTAGGTAAAAAAGGGAAGATCTTTATGGGAGATATTGAAGATCTTTCACCACGATTAGAAGATTACGTTCTGAGTTTCCAAAGACACTAAACTATTACGATCCTTGTGTGTGTGTTTTTTGTTTTGTACTAAGTATTCCGCAAAAGTAATGTAATGTCAATGTACGTCAAGCTTAGGGTCTTTACAGTTGGTATCAGAGTAAAGGTTTAGTCAAACTTTGGAAACTAGGATGTGAGAACTTTAGTGCGATCCCTAGAGATATTTCTAAGGTATGTCTAGGGATGTCCCTAAGGTTAAGTATACGTATAGGTTATAGTACTAAAATTACGCTAACGATCATAGAATTAAACCTAAGATGTTAGATATTGAAGGTACTCCCCCTTTGTTATATTGTTTTCCCTAGCATGATTTTTCCCTCTCACACTATTCTTTTTGGGTTTTAGACGATGGATGGAACCCGAAGGAACCATGTTGATCAATGCAATGGACAATGCAATGATTTTCCTCCTGAACAAACAAATGTTATGGGAGATGGAGTGAAAAATCTTATTGCTATACTTACTCAAGCTATGAATCATTCTGGCCTTCCAAATGAGCAGAGAAGGGAACAATATTCTATTGAGTCCTTCATGAGGCAACGTCCACCTTCTTTCAGTGGGTCTTCTGATCCTCTTGTTGCTGAAAAATGGATCAGTACCACTGAAAAGATATTTTCAATTCTTCAATGTTATGAACATGATAAAGTCATCTTAGCACTGTATCTTTTGGAAGGTGAAGCTGATCAATGGTTGAATCTTATCAAGAATACGAGGCCGAGAGATGAAATTGAGTCCATGGAATGGGACGAGTTCAAGAACTTGTTTTTCCGTATGTACTTCCCTCGTATTCTTGGAACAAATATGGAAAATGAGTTTCTTGAGCTGAAGCATAAGGATGATGAATCTGTTGGTATATACGAAGTAAATTTTACAAGACTTGCAAGGTATGCATCTGGCATTATCATCCAACCTGAAAGTAAAGTTGATCGATTTTTCAGTGGCTTAAAACCAAGTCTTCGAAGGGCATTAGCTATAAGAGACTTCAGTAGCTATGAAGAAATTGTGCGTTGTGCTATCAAGGTAGAAATGGAAGTTGGTGTTACAAATCCATCTCATGGTTTTGACAAGAAACGAAAGATGGAGTTCAAGGAGAAATCTCAAAATAATGGTGAAAAGAAGATGAATGTTTCCTTATGCACAAAGTGTGGAAAGAAGCACGATGGAGATTGTCTTAAAGGGACTAGAAAATGTTTTAAGTGTGGAAAATAAGGTCATCGAGGAGCTTAGTGTCGAAGTAATGGAAAAAGGGTTTCTAATGATGTGAATAAATCAAACACTGCAGAGAACGCACCAACAACACTTCAATGCTTCAAGTTCAAGGAAATGGGGAATTATGCTAATAAATGACCTAATCCAAGGGTTAGTGATGATCAACATGAGCAACCACTTAAGGCAAAGGACAAAGGAAAGTCACATGCGATCAGTATTGGCGATGTTGAATATGACAACAATGTGGAGGAATGATTAAGTGTTTATGTAATGGGATTCCAAAATATTGTTGTATATAGTATCGTGGAATATTGGAATACTTATGTATTGGTCTATTGTGGTTTTCAATAATTTTATGGTACCTGTAACCATGGAAAGTGATTGAGATATTTTTGGAAAAAAGATGATTTGCGCATAATGAAGGGAAAACGAGGAAATGAAATGTTTGACAGTATTCATGAGGTCATGATTGATATAAGAACTATGTGATATCATGGTATGAGTATATAGAATTTTTGGATTTTGGTATGTGGAAAGAGTTAACTTTTAACTGCATTCATGTTTTCACTAAGGTTCAATGGGTATTCAAGAGAATACGTGATTAAGGCCTTTGAATGTTTGGAATGTGACCAAGAAAACATATCTTATCATATATGGGGATCAGCGACAGTATTAAATCTCTGGTAATCGTTTTCACTATATTATGAGAGTGGACTGCAGTATTAGGGATAAGCCTAAAGATTAGAATGGATTATTTTGGACATAAGTTAGTATTGTTTAAGGATAGAAGATTTTCGATATTATTGATGGGATGTTATAGTAATGTAGTTTTAGAAAAAGGACAACCTGCAGGACGGGCGACATCCCATCACGTCGGACAAGGATGTGGGAATCGAACCCACAACCGAAGTGCGACCGGCATTTATCCCCTACCACTGGCCTACAGGAAGTCCATGTTTTGTAGAAACTAGTTTTATTAGATTAAGCAGTATGATATATGAATTATAAGTCCATTTTAGGAACCATATATGATTAATCTCACTATAGATTGACTTATGTATATAATTTTTGCAAACCTTTTGTTTGAGACAGATGGAATGACCCATCATTCTATCACATGATCTGCTAACACTTCACGAATAACAAATTCAACTTCATTTATTTAAGAGATGAAGTGGAGTAAGTATTTATTCTAATTAAAATTCTCCAACTTTAGGGAAACGATCTTAAAAACCAAAAATGTTGTCCTAGTGCTCTTATATCTGATTAATCAGATGGTAACTTAGATCGTCACAAATTTATGGATTTGTGATTTTTGGCTTCTCTATAGCCATGTTCTCTACCACTCTCCATTAGAACATGATTGTTAGATTTTTCTTCCATATCCATATTTTCACCTATGTGGAAACCCAGTGATTAGTTTATTTGGGTAACCGTTACGTTTCATACTTTTGTTTTTAAAGATTGGTTTTGGTATTCCTTTTCACGATGTGGGTTTCTATTAAAGAAACTTTCAAGTAGTAAACCATTTATAACCCCAACGAATTTTGAGGGCGAAATTCATTTTAAGGGGGGTAGAATGTAACAGCCCAAGATTTTATGAAAAATATTCTCTTTAATTTCACTAATGTCTTGTGTTGTACGCTACACCAAAAGGAGCTTGCTCAACACGCATCCTTGACTTGCCTTGTATTACACGCAATCGCGACTTTCCTCGATAGCGTGTGTAGTACGCAAAACAGAGTTTCACTAAACAATGATATGCTATTAAAATATTATTAAAACTAGCCGTTATGAATAGTAATAACCACATTTTAAAATTTTAGAAATTTTATCTCTTAAAATGGACTTCATTTTTGGATTCGGAGTATCCAATTTAGCCTAAGGTGAAATTTTGGTGATTTTCGGATAACTTTCATATTTTGATGAATAGTGAAAATTACAGAATTTTAATTAAAAATAACTTTTTCAATCTAAATAATTAATAGTGATAAATTATTAATTTTAGTGGTTTTAAAGTATATTTATAATATATTTTTACAATTCAATACAATGTTGGTCATTGGATGTAATTTCACATTTACACCAGACATAAACAAATGTTAATCTTTTGATAATTATTATCTCTTAAAAACACGCTATTTGTTGTGACAACGAAAATTAATTATAAAATTAATTAAATCAAATTATATGTTGTGAATTTTGTAAAATAGAAATCATTTTTGAATTCGGAATATCAATTATAGCTTATGGTGAAATTTTGGCAGTTTTCTAAAAAACTTCAATTTTTGATGAATAGTGAAACTACTAAGTGGTAGTTAAAAAAATTAATTTTTTCATAAATCTTAATTTTACCACTTCTGTGAATGGAATTTCAAAAATCCGAGAGACACGGTTGATGTCAGTAAGTAAAATATGGTTCAATGAGGTGAAAATAATTTTTGGTGAATAGTAACTTTTTACTTTTATTTACCACGGTTAAAAGTAAATAGGGTAATTAAGGGTAAAAATGATATTAATATTACCCTAAAACATGTCCTAATCCTATTGGACAAGTGTATCTCGACCATAAACAACCTCAAGTGTAAAATATTATCATTTAGGCCCACTTGAATTAGATTAGGACATTTATTATTATTTAATTCAAAGAAGAGTTAAAAGAGTTAAAATCAATGTTTATTTACTAAAACATCTTTAATATAGGGTTATACATAATATAAATTCGACTATAAATTTTCATTAGAAAGATACAAAGATTTCCTACATAATGGTATTTTATTTGTAAGTTTTAGACATTAAATAAGTTAATTTATTTATGACACAACGATGATGCAGTAATTATCTTATTAATGAAATATTGACATAATTGATGTTATAAATACCCAAATAAATATAATTTGAGTCTTTTTATGAATTCCACTAATTTTCTAGGTTAATATGACATGTTAGTATTGATTTAATTAACTTTTGTAGAGCTTATTATTCTGTTATGATTTTCACAAAAATCAATTACTAAATAGTGTCAAAATTGACAAAAAATAGTTTTTAAAACAAATATTATATTATTAATTGTTATTTTATTACTAAAAATATAAGGTTCTACCAAATGACTTAGATAAGGATAGATATATTAATAATAAACAACTTGGGGTTCGTTTGTCTTGATATAGTAAGTTTATTAACCCTATACTGTAAGAAAACAAAAAGACACGGTAAAAGTTAAATTATATAACTTAGAGTTAAATCTAATTGATAAGGTTAAACTAATAACCTAAACTTGTGTAAATCCTATTGGTTGATAGGATTTCGACCCACCCCCACTTTATCTTCTAAATAAGACCCTTTGGAACCAATATAAACCGATTTTGACTTTAATATAAAATAATATTTTGAGATATTCCTATGGTGCCCCTCTCCTCCCTTATAAAGGGCACCTCCTCCCTCTCTTCCTCACACATCTTTGAGCCTTCAAGCTCGGCCAACCCCTGAAAAAATTTCTTCTCCACTTCCCTAGTATCATCCTAGAGGTCCTGGTCTTCTTCAAAGACCATCCTTAGTTCTTTAAGTGGAGGTTAAGAAAAGGCGCGTCAAAAAGAGGTAATATCCATTACCGATCTTTTTCAATTTCTTTCTTCTTCAACTTCTTCTTCTGTAGTTGTTTCATGATAAAGTAATAATATCAGTATTTATTATATACTGATATGTTATTATAAATATGAAACAAATCTAATTAACCTTCTATCCATCCTACGGAAAAAGGAAATCACCGCGTGTGCGTACGTACGGAATACCGTCTCCACGCCGTGGTGTAATCTATTTTCCACCACAACCTTACTTGGATGGGTATAATGGTGTAAATAATGACCATATATGACTATTATAAAGTGATATTGATTCTGAAATAGTATACATATACTCCAATACAATTCCACGATCATAGGAATGATATCATCACTCGTGCGTACGTACGGAATACCATCTCCACGATGTGATGCGACTCGTTCTACATGGTCTTCATTTCATAATGATTATATAAATGAATTGATTGAATGAATATGATATATATTACACTAATACCATTCTGTAAATTAGGTATCTATAACCTAAAGAGAAGAATAATAATTTATTCGACAAAACACGCATAAGAACAAAAAGTTATAAACACCCGAATAACAAGTAGAAATGAAATATTACTACTAAGAAGCTAAGAATATGACCATATATGATATCATAATAATAAGTATGATTCTGGAATAATTCAATAACATTATTTAAATCATTATACAGGATGTTCGGACACTTACAAAGCAAGTCGGACCTAAGGTAATGGAAAATATCACAATCTCATTTTTATCCGAGATTGTTTATACTTTGGCATTTACTGGGGTGTATTTTATCATCCAAATCCATGTTTCCTCAATATGTAATATTATTTCCATCCACCTGCAACTGTTTAAATCCAATTATACCCTTCGGTGAATTTTTAGTAAAAGATAATAAAGGAATCTTTTGTCGTTTTTTCGTACGAGGTACTTTTTGTCTTTTCCGACAAAAGTACAAAGAATGTTTTTTTAACTTATACGACATGAATGGATTTTTAAAACATTATTTCCAAGAAGAATCCTTTACAAGTTTTCAAGTTTATTTTTAACCAACTTCTTTTATTTTAATGTCGTATGACACGTTATGAAAGGAAAAATGTTTTTGAAGTAGAAAGGATATTTTCCTCAAGAATGGATTTCAAGTGTTTTATCAAAATTATTTTCCATCTAAGATAATATAGGGTTCTGTTTCTATACCTATTATTACATGGATTTGATTATTTTGTGATGGAAATATTTTTATGAATTCCTTTATCTTATATATGAATTGATTTATGGTGTCATGATGTTTAAGATTCCCATTTGTATTACATGGGTTATGCAATGATGTATGATTTATGATTTTGTGGCACACCTAAGAACGGTATCATTATGAGATGGGTGGGACCTATATCTCCCTCCAATGCATTGGGTAAAGATTTAATATCTCATGAGATAGACATGGCTGGATTGGTAGGTTATACCGGTTCAGTGAAACAGGACTGAAACGAGGGTGACTCGGTTCAGAAAGGGACTTTGTCCACTAAGATAGTCTTGGCAATGAGTCTTGACTAATAAGAAATGATTCTCTATGATTATGTGTGTATGCCACAATGTTTAATGTTTTACGTTAGGATTATTGTGATTACATATCACTGCCATGATTTATCCCGTGTTATGAAATTATGCTCTCTTTTGCAGGTTAAGATTTCCAAAAGTTATGTTCTTATGAATATGATGTGATTGATTTTTCTTTTGTTTACCCTTACTGAGCATTTGAGCTCACCCTTTTATGTTTTTTCCCCAGGATATAAAGAAAGGTTTTAGGTAAAAAAGGGAAGATCTTTATTGGGAGATATTGAAGATCTTTCACGACGATTAGAAGATTACATTCCGAGTTTCCAAAGACACTAAACTATTACGATCCTTGTGTGTGTGTTTTTTGTTATGTACTAAGTATTCCGTAAAAGTAATGTAATGTCAATGTACGTCAAGCTTAGGGTCTTTACAGTTGGTATCAGAGGAAAGGTTTAGTCAACCTTTGGAAACTAGGATGTGAGAACTTTAGTGAGATCCCTAGAGATATTTCTAAGGTATGTCTAGGGATGTCCCTAAGGTTAAGTATACGTATAGGTTATAGTACTAGAATTACTCTAACGATCATAGAATTAAACATAACATGTTAGATATTGAAGGTACTCCCCCTTTATTATGTTGTTTTCCCTAGCATGATTTTTGCCTCTCACACTATTTTTTTGGGTTTTAGACGATGGCTGGAACCCGAAGGAACTGTGTTGATGAATGCAATGGACAATGCAATGATTGTCCTCCTGAACAAACAAATTTTATGGGAGATGGAGTGCAAAATCTTATTGCTATACTTACTCAAGCGATAACTCATTCTGGCCTTCCAAATGAGCAGAGAAGGGAACAATATTCTATTGAGTCCTTCATGAGGCAACATCCACCTTCTTTCAGTGGGTCTTCTGATCCACTTGTTGCTGAACAATGGATCAGTACCACTGAAAAGATATTTTCAGTTCTTCAATGTTCTGAACATGATAAAGTCATCATATTAGTGTATTGTTTGGAAGGTGAAGCTGATAAATGGTGGAACCTTATCAAGAATACGAGGCCAAGAGATGAAATTGAGTCCATGGAATGGGACGAGTTCAAGAACTTGTTTTCCAGTAATTACTTCCCTCGTATTCTTCGAACAAAGATGGAAAAGGAGTTTCTTGAGCTGAAGCAGAAGGATGATGAATCTGTTGGTATATACGAAGCAAATTTTACAAGACTTGCAAGGTATGCATCTGGCATTATCATCCAACCTGAAAGTAAAGTTGATCGATTTTTTAGTGGCTTAAAACCAAGTCTTTGAAGGGAATTGGCTATAAGAGACTTCAGTAGCTATGAAGAAATTGTGGGTTGTGCTATCAAGGTAGAAATGGAAGTTAGTGTTACATATCCATCTCATGGTTTTGACAAGAAATGAAAGATGGAGTTCAAGGAGAAATCTCAGAATAATAGTGAATAGAAGATGAATGTTTCCTTATGCACAAAGTGTGGAAAGAAGCATGGTGGAAATTGTCTTAAAGGGACTAGAAAATGTTTTAAGTGTGAAAAAGAAGGTAATCGAGCAGCTGAGTGTCGTAGTAATGGAAAAAGGGTATCTAATGATGTGAATAAAGCAAAACACTACAGAGAACGCACCACCAACACTTCAATGTTTCAAGTGCAAGTAAATGGGGCATTATGCTAATAAATGCCCTAATCCAAGGGTTAGTGATGATCAACATGAGCAACCACTCAAGGCAAAGGACAAAGGGAAGTCACATGAGATCACTATTAGCGATGTTGAATATGACAACGATGTGGAGGAATGATTTAGTGTTTATGTAATGGGATTCCAAAATAGTGTTGTATATAGTATCATGGAATATTGGAATACTTATGTATTGGTATATAGTGGTTTTCAATAATTTTATGGTACGAGTAACCATGTAAAGTGATTGAGATATTTTTTGAAAAAAGATGATTTGCGCATAATGAAGGGAAAACGAGGAAATGAAATGTTTGACCGTATTCATGAGCTCATGATTGATATAAGAACTAAGTGATATCATGGTATGAGTATATAGAATTTTTGGATTTTGGTATGTGGAAAGAGTTAACTTTTAACTGCATTCATGTTTTCACTAAGGTTCAATGGGTATTCAAGAGAATACGTGATTAAGGCCTTTGAATGTTTGGAATGTGACCAACAAGACATATCTTATGATATATGGGGATCACCGACAGTATTAAATCGCTGTTAATCATTTTCACTATATTATGAGAGTGGACTGCAGTATTAGGGATAAGCCTAAAGATTAGAATGGATTATGTTGGACATAAGTTAGTATTGTTTAAGGATAGAAGATTTTCAATATTATTGATGGGATGTTATAGTAATGTAGTTTTAGAAAAAGGAAAACCTGTAGGACGGGCGACAGCCCATCGCATCGGACAAGGATGTGGGAATCGAACCCACAACCGAAGTGCGACTGGCCTTTATTGCCTACCACTGGCCTACAGGAAGTCCCTGTTTAGTAGAAACTAGTTTTATTATATTAAGCAGTAAGATATATGAAGTATAAGTCCATTTTAGGAACCATATATGATTAATCTCACTATAGATTGACTTATGTATATAATTTTTTCTAACCTTTTGTTTGATACAAATGGAATGACCCGTCATTCTATCACATGATCTGCTAACACTTCACGAATAAAAAATTCAACCTCATTTATTTAAGAGATGAAGTAGAGTGAGTTTTTATTCTAATTCAAATTCTTCAACTTTAGGGAAACGATCTTGAAAACCAAAAATGTTGTCCTAGTACTCTTATATCTGATTAATCAGATGGTACCTTAGATTGTCACAAATTTATGGATTTGTGATTGTTTTATTTTCCATAGCCATGTTCTCTACCACTCTCCATCAGAACATGATGGTTAGATTTTTCTTTCATAACCATAATATCACCTATGTGGAAACCCAGTGATTAGTTTATTTGGGTATCCATTACGTTTCATACTTTTGTTTTTAAAGATTGGTTTTGGTATTCCTTTTTATGATGTGGGTTTCTATTAAAGAAACTTTCAAGTAGTAAACCATTTATAACCCCAATGAATTTTGAGGGCGAAATTCATTTTAAGGGGGGTAGAATGTAATAGCCCAAGATTTTATGAAAAATATTCTTTTTAATTTCACTAATGTCTTGTGTTGTATGCTACACCAAAAGGAGCTTGCTCAACACGCATCCTTGACTTGCCTTGTATTACATGCAATCACGACTTTCCTCGATAGCGTGTGTAGTACGCAATACTGAGTTTCACTAAATAATGATATGCTATTAAAATATTATTAAAACTAGCCGTTATGAATAGTAATAACCACCTTTTAAAATTTTAGAAATTTTATCTCTTAAAATGGACTTCATTTTTGGATTCGGAGTATTGAATTTAGCCTAAGGTGAAATTTTGGTGATTTTCGGATAACTTTTATATTTTGATGAATAATGAAAATTACAGAATTTTAATTAAAAACAACTTTTTCAATTGAAATAATTAATAGTGATAAATTATTAATTTTAGTGGTTTTAAAGTATATTTAGAATATATTTTTACAATTCAATACAATGTTGGTCATTGGATGTAATTTCACATTTACACCAGACATAAAAAAGTGTTAATCTTTTGATAGTTATTATCTCTTCAAAGCACGCTATTTGTTGTGACAGCAGAAATTAATTATAAAATTAATTAATGCAACTTATATGTTGAGAAGTTTGTAAAATAGAAATCATTTTTGAATTCGGAATATCAATTATAGCTTAGGGTGAAATTTTGGCAGTTTTCTAAAAAACTTCAATTTTTGATGAATAGTGAAACAACTAAGTGGTTGTTAAGAAAAATAATTTTTTCATAAATCTTAATTTTACCGCTTCTGTGAATGGAATTTCAAAAATCCGAGAGACACGGTTGATGTCAGTAAGTAAAATGTGGTTCAATGAGGTGAAAATAATTTTTGGTGAATAGTAACTTTTTACTTTTATTTACCACGGTTAAAAGTAAATAGGGTAATTAAGGGTAAAAATGATATTAATTTTACCCTAACACATGTCCTAATCCTATTGGAAAAGTTTATCTCGACCATAAAAAACCTTAAGTGTAAAATATTATCATTTAGGCCCACTTGGATTAGATTAGGACATTTATTATTATTTAATTCAAAGAAGAGTTAAAAGAGTTAAAATCAAAGTTTATTTACTAAAACATCTTTAATATAGGGGTATAAATAATATAAATTCCACTATAAATTTTAATTAGAAAGCTAAAAAGATTTCCTACATAATGCTGTTTTATTTGTAATTTTTACACATTAAATAATTTAATTTATTTATGACACAACAATGATGTAGTAATTATCTTATTAATGAAATATTGACATAATTGATGTTAAAAATACCCAAATAAATATAATTTGAGACTTTTTATGAATTAAAATAATTTTCCATGTTCATATGACATGTTATTATTTATTTATTTAAATATTTTCGAACTTATCATTCTGTTATGAGTTTCACAAAAATCAATTACTAAATAGTGTCAAAATTGACATAAAATAGTTTTTAAAACAAATATTATATTATTAATTGTTCTTTTATTCCTAAAAATCTAAGGTTCGACAAAATGACTTCGATAATGATATATAAATTAATAAATAACAACTTGGGGTTCTTTTGGCTTGATATAGTAAGTTTATTAACCATATAGTGTAAGAAAACAAAAAGACACGGTAAAAGTTAAATTATTTAACTTAGAGTTAAATCTAATTGATAACGTTAAAATAACAACCTGAACTTGTCTAAATCCTATTGGTTGATATTATTTCGACCCATCCCCACTTTATCTATGAAATAATACCCTTTGGAACCATTCTAAACCGATTTTGACTTTAATATAAAATAATATTTTGAGATATTCCTAAGGTGCCCCTCTCCTCCCTTATAAAAGGGCACCTCCTCCCTCTCTTCCTCACACAACTTTGAGCCTTCAAGCTCGGCCAACCCCTGCCCAAATATCTTCTCCACTTCCCTAGTATCATCCTAGAGGTCCTAGTATTCTTCAAAGACCATCCTTAGTTCTTTAACTGGAGGTTAAGAAAAGGCGCGTCAAAAAGAGGTAATATCCATTACCGATCTTTTTCAATTTCTTTCTTCTTAAACATCTTCTTCTTTAGTTGTTTCATGATAAAGTAATAATATCAGTATTTATTATATACTGATATGTTATTATAAATATGAAACAACACTAATTAACCTTCTATCCATCCTATGGAAAAAGGAAATCACCGCGCGTGCGTACGTATGGAATACCGTCTCCACGCCGTGGTGTAATCTATTTTCCACCACAACCTTACTTGGATGGGTATAATGGTGTAAATAATGACCATATATGACTATTATAAAGTGATATTGATTCTGAAATAGTATACATATACTCCAATACAATCCCACGATCATAGGAATGATATCATCACTCGTGCGTACGTATGGAATACAGTCTCCACGATGTGATGTGACTCGTTCTACATGATCTTCATTTCATAATGATTATATAAATGAATTGAATGAATTAATATGATATATATTACACTAATACCATTCTGGAAATGAGGTATCTATAACCTAAAGAGAAGAATAAGAATTTATTCGACAAAACACGCATAAGAACAAAAAGTTATAAACACCCGAATAACAAGTAGAAATGAAATATTACTACTAAGAAGCTAAGAATATGACCATATATGATATCATAATAATAAGTATGATTCTGGAATAAGTCAATAACATTATTTAAATCATTATACAGGAGGTTCAGATACTTACAAAGCAAGTCGGACCTAAGGTAAGGGAAAATATCACAATCTAATTTTTATCCGAGATTGTTTATACTTTGGCATTTACTGGGGTGTATTTTATCATCCAAATCCATGTTTCCTCAATATGTAATATTATTTAAATCCTCCTACAATTTTTTAAGTCCAATTTTACCCTTTGGTGAATTTTTAGTAAAAGATGAGAAAGGAATCTTTTGTCGTTTTTTCATACGAGGTACTTTTTGACTTTTCCAACAAAAGTACGAAGAATGTTTTTTTTAACTTATACGGCATGAATGTATTTTTAAAAAATTATTTCCAAGAAGCTTACTTTACATGTTTTCAAGTTTATTTATAATCAACTTCTTTTATTTTAAAGTCGTATGACACGTTATGAAAGGAAAATTTTTTTTGAAGTAGAAAGGATATTTTCCTCAAGAATGGATTTCAAGTGTTTTATCAAAATTATTTTCCATCTAAGATAATATAGGGTTCTGTTTCTATCCCTATTATTACATGGATTTGATTATGTTGTGATGGAAATATTTTTATGAATTCCTTTATCTTATATATGAATTGATTTATGATGTCATGATGTTTAAGATTCCCATTTGTACTACATGGGTTATTCAATGATGTAAGATTTATGATTTTGTGGCACACATAAGAATGGTATCATTATGAGATGGGTGAGACCTATATCTCCTTCCAATGCATTGAGTAAAGATTTTATATCTCATGAGATAGACCTGGCTGGAATGGTAGGTTATACCCGTTCAGTGAAACAGGACTGAAACGAGGGTGACTCGGTTCAGAAAGGGACTTTGTCCACTAAGATAGTCTTGGCAATGAGTCTTGACTAATAAGAAATGATTCTCTATGATTATGTGTGTATGCCACAAAGTTTAATGTTTTAAGTTATGATTATTGTGATTACATTTCACTGCCATGATTTAACCCATGTTATGAAATTATGCTCTCTTTTGTAGGTTAAGATTTCCAAAGGTTATGTTCTTATGAATATGATGTGATTGATTTTTCTTTTGTTTACCCTTACTGAGCATTTGAGCTCACCCTTTTATGTTTTTTTTCCCAGGATATAAAGAATGGGTTTAGGTAAAAAAAGGGAAGATCTTTATGGGAGATATTGAAGATCTTTCACCACGATTAGAAGATTACGTTCCGAGTTTCCAAATACGCTAAAATATTTCGATCCTTGTGTGTGTGTTTTTTGTTATGTACTAAGTATTCCGAAAAAGTAATGTAATGTCCATATACATTAAGCTTAGGGTCTCTACACATATATCTAGAAATAACACAAAGGTATAATAATAAAACAAATTCCATAAGTCCAAGAAAGTTTTAAATCACTTCTCACAAATTTTTAGTTTAGAAGATTGTTCACCTCATTCAAGGGGTTTTATTATAAAACATGATATTTTAAAAAAAACACTTAATTTAGCTCAAAAAAGCATCACACTCCCGGGGCATAACTAATTTAACTAAAAATGTGTGTTTTAGAAAGCTACTAAACATGGAAAATAAATTTTATGGATCAATGAAACACTTATAAGGTGCCATTAGAAATTAGGTAACTACCTACCTGGGAAATCCCAAATATAATTCAAGATGAGAACCTAGGAGGTGTTCTCATTCAATTGGTCATATACCTATAAGGTAAAATACTTTAAGAAACTATGTAAAATTCTTAATATACTTTCGGGTATTCAATAAATTAAATATGAAAGACATTTAATGACATCACACCCCAAGGGGTGTCTATTATTGAGGTTGACATCCCCAAATCACATATCATGTCTCAACATGGTTAACAAATCATGTGTATATCAATTATAAACAAAGAACACTTTTTTAGGAAAAGAACACCAATCGATGGCACACAACATAATGGAAATATTTAAAATCAACAAAAACATAGAGAAAGAGATACAAACTGACCACTACATGATTACAAAAGTCTATTGGTGTAATATCAATTCTTTAATCGGTCTAATTTGGCTTAAATCAAAGAAAAAGATATGTCCCTTGAAAATAGAGATAAAAAGCTTGCACCAAAATAGAATAACACATTGAAAGGGAAAATGATAAAGGAATTAAGAGGAGGATAAATATTACCTCTAGCTACCAAATGATTCTAGTAGTGTTCAAATCAGAATATGGATCCATGAGATATAAAGATCCCTTAGGGGAGAAGTTTGAGAGATCCATGGGAGAAGAAACCCATGTTTTTCCTTTTCAGGAGAAGAAGAAAAGAAGAGAAGGGAATTAAATTATCATTAATTAAGAATTGGAAGTTCAACCTAAAGTCTGGGTCACATAGTTTATGCGCATGTTTTGGGAAATCATGTGCAAACTTTGGGATTTACCTCTAAAAAAACTTGCATCAATCAGATGGTTGTTTGACCCATCCCACATGGTTTAACGAAACCATTCTGGATTATTGGATCCATTGGTTTAGTCACAAAGTTTTTACTAGAGGGTCATACAGTTTCAAAAAAACCATGAACCCCTATCATTCCTCTCTGGTATTGAGTATCAGGGATCTGATGCTTCTGAAACCCAACGAAACACCGAAGAGACTACTCAGGCCTTTATCAAATTATAAAAACATCACTTTTGAAAATTCTAAATCATTAAATAGATTTATGAATCTAGGGATAAATAAAGGACCTTCCTAATACTTCCAAAAATAAAATTCCCGTTTAATTAAACATTGTCTCAAAGTTGGGGTCTTTACAACATCCACACATTTTAACATCACATCCTTGAGAAGCCTTAGAGAATCAATGAAAGAATCACCCAACCTTTGAGAGTTGTGAAGTATTATTAAAATGATTGTGTTGTGTTCCAATATTCTGAACACACCTCCAAGAATTACTCATGAATAAAACCCTTAATCCGTTAAAACCTGAGCCAATTCTCGTTTTCTGACTAAAATATTGAAATGGTTCTTTCTTGAGTCCATTTAGCTAGAGAAATGATCATCTCATCATCTATGTTAATGGTGCTCCCCACCAATGGTTTTTACATAAAAAATGATAAATCCCAAGTCATGAAACCTCTAATGTTGGAATTTCCTACAAAACATGCCCTAAGTATTCTAGCAATGATCCTGGCATGATTTGGAGTTGATCAAATAGATGATTCGTCACTATCCTCATCAATATAAGTTGAGATAACTTTTCAAGAAAAGAATTATCTGAAATATACTACACTCATCTTTACCTGATTTTGGGCCTAAAATCGTTCTTTAAATAATGTATTCCTTGTGTCAAAAGAAAACTAGTTGATCCACCTTCAGCTGACCATTCTCAAAATGATCATGCTAGATGAGTAGTGTAATAAAAATTTAACCCTAAAACATTATTCAAAGTAATATCACTTTTTTGAAGAGATAATTCACCGATTAAAATAAAATTCTTCTAGTTACATTCCATGATAAAAACATCATATTTCCATTTAATATTTCTTGCCTCAACATGAACAAGGTTGTAACCTATATCCCACCCACTAGAATCACCACCCCTTAAACATCACCTTCGAGTCTTAAAACAAGCCATAGATAAATTTATATTCATTAAAATGGATTACAATGAACTAACCCATGTTTTTTCATACAAAATGTTTACATATGAGATGTAGTTACAAGTCCAAAATGTGCATATCAAATCATTAACTAATCCTAGAGTGTCCTCCTCCAAGAAGTCAAGTCAAAGGAATGTGGTTGGTGTTTAAGAATCTATCTAAGGCATTATTACATAGGAACCCATATATCACTCGGGAATAACCATAACTCATTGAAAAACATGCATCCAATGCGCCACATCGATAAAGCCTATTTATTAAAATAGAAGTATATTTTAATCATTCAGTTCGGTGTATAACTGATGCTCTGCAAGTGCATCAGGGATGACTTCAAGATAGGGGACATGATCATCACTAATAAATATTGCACTAAAAGGATATAAATAATTACGAAAGTCTATATAAACATACATTATATCTAAGATCAATTTCTCTATATGGTTTTCAACCAAAAATACCAAAATTCTAATATGAAGATCAGTCAAAAAAATACTCGTCCACTTCTCCCAAAAAAACTCGGCTTCACCTACGGATGAATCATTACTAACTGATAACAATTCCTTCCCTGATTGAGGAATCTCGTGATTTCTAGTGCTTAACAACTGATGTCCATCCATGACAAACAATGTTTCTCAACGATTTAGTACATATCCAACCACATCAACATCATGTGGCTGAGGAAGCACAAACATGTTACAAGACTCACCAGGATCATAGGCATTTGAAAACAACATTGATAATTTTCAAATGGTATTCCCAAATTGTTTTCCATATACCCAGAAAGAAAAATATTCAATATAACTGATGTTTTTATTTCCTCCATAGGAGTTTCCTCATCATTAAATAGAGATTTATACTAGAGGCTCATAATTTTAATAAGTCAGATTCAACTTAAACACTTCTATGATACTTCTCCACGTCCTGATCCCCAACATCAGTACATTTCTCCTGAAATCCAAATCCATCCAGATCGGAATGTCAAAAAACATAAAACTCTAGGAATTCCATCCTGAGCATTGGAAAATATCTAATTCTCTTAACACCTTGGCCAATCTACTCTGGAGATGACCCATGAACATACTAAACATCTCAAGGCTAAACAATTCCACTGAACTCAACCAGTTTGATATGTCATTAGCAATTTGATGGGTACAATGTATTTGAATGTGCACTGGCCCTGAGGTTACAAAATCAAGATGGAACATCATCGATACTATCTATAGGATGTCTACCCTATGCTTCCAAGCATCAGGTGGCCCATAAAATATATTTATCATATAATTTTATTTCCCATATCACTATTAACCTAGTTGATGATATACCAAGTGTTCTATCATAGAGTAAGAAGAGAGAGTCAAACAACATACTAAGTGACCGACCTTTCCCTAGGCATTTCTAACTCTTGAAACTGAGCAATAAGTAAAGCTTATTCCCATAAAAAATCACAACTATACCATGAATACCCGTCCAAATAAGGGTTTTATTTAGAATCGAAGAATAATAATAGGGACAACAACACATTAACAGTAACATACATCAGAAATATAATAACATTTATCAAGGAACATAAGTTATAAGGGTGAAACCTACCTTACAATATCCCATTACAAAATCATAAGCATCAAACCTATCACTATTCCATTCTCGATAGATTTCACTTGGCCCTATGCCTATCATTTAATACCTTTCTAAAAATGACAAGGCCTATATAAAAGACTCATAATTTTGCTCCATTGAAACTCAAGGAGATGCTTAAAATGGTCTTGAATGTGGGTTTAAACCAAGGATACTACCTAAGATTCCATTTTAAGTCAGTACGATGTATAGGATTCAAACTCTAAAAATTTTAAAGAGTCACTTTAAAACATAAAGTACCAACTGTAAGAGGAAATTATTAGGTTCTTGACTTATCTAACACCTCAAGGAAAACTTGGAAAGTCTTATAAAAAATCCATTTTAAACATTAATCATTCATTTTCATCCTGTCATAATTTGTCCATCTATCATATAAATTCTTTTTAATTATTTTTTTATCCATAAATATCTTGAGAATATGTTATATTTAAACACTATGCTATAATAGATAAGGTGGCCTAAAAGGGTCCTATTAAGCCAACCTGGGCTCACCAGAATGAAACACAATATTAGTTTCTTAATTATCAATGTTTCAAAACACCCCTAGTGGGTTTTCTCATAAGAAATATTCCATAACTAACCTACCATGTTCCAATTGTGGTTTTAGGAATATTTAAAAATATGGAACATCATCCCTGTGTGATAAAGTCACAATCATATATAATGAAACCCATCAAATTTTAAAATTTTCAAATTACTATTATACGTTTTTATCATTTAAGATTATATACCACCTAAGATCTACTAGGGTCGAGTCATTTTAGAGGTCCATAAGTAACCAATTCCTTACATATCAAAATTAAATATCTTATACTTTTATAACCATTTTAAAATATATCTTTCTATTACATAATGGTTTGACTATACGGGTTTCTATCTCCATATCTATTAAGTGACCTTGCACTTTATTGACCTTGCACTTGCCCATATGTAATCAAGACCAATTCATTATAAATTTATAACTTTAATATCTTTTATAGTTTAATAATGGTCTCTAGATATATATAAAAATATAAAAATATGGTTTGCATTCTTGAGTTACCTTTCACCAATTTATAATGATCCCATACAACTTATAACTAAAAACTGTCTCTCGTTTAATCACTACCATTATGTTCAGACCATGAAACCATTCCTATATATCAAAAAAATTTCTAGGAATGTTGTTAAAATCATTAAACAAATAAGAACATGATTATAAGAAAAATATCTTGATACATTGGGAATACATGATAAATAATTATACAACACAGAATATAGTTACCTAATAATTCCATCATATTAACATGATAAATAATACACTGAATCATGTTATATAAGAAGACATGATAAATAAATACCTAAATAGGTAAAAAATAATCATTTTTCTGAAATTCATAACATGTTATATAACATCCTAGAGAATAATCACACAAGGAACATCATCGCAATCAGCATGCAACCTACTAATGAAACTAAATGTCAAGGAATATGAATGGTATATGAATATATATATATATATATAATTATGCATGTAGAATTTCTTCACTACCATTATGGGCCAATGGTAAAATACAATAAATTTATTAAATAAATAAGATGTGAAAAGTGACCCAATCACTTAAGGTGAAATAATAATCAATTATAATAGAGAATGAAATGAAAAATAATCTCATATTGGGCCACTTTTAATTTTACACATGGGTGGGTTAACAACTCTCAAGAATGACTATTTACCATGTTATAACACATTCCTAGTATCCTATCTACCAGCCTCAAATAGTATGAAAAATGAAAAAGAATGCTATGATGTACTGTGTAACAACCCAACCAGACTGAACACTAAACTGGTAGATGGACTGGTCACCACATGGCATTAAGAGTTCCTCCCCATATGCCAGAAGATGCTGAATGGTAGCAAAGTTCTAAGGAGGTGAATGTGGGGAGACTATACCATCATGATTAGAGTAGATAATGTTTATATTAGAAAACAAATAATAGATAAAAATGGGAGCTATAATAACTGAAATAAATATTAAAATAAGAATAATATCAACATAATATATATTGATAATTCCAATATAAAACAATGAAAGTGTTTCTAAAAGTTTATTCATATACTAAAACATTAGACAAACATATATAAACATGATATAGTGAAATAAATAAATAAATAAAACAAATAAAACTATTGAGGTCATTATCGATGATTATCCTAATATCTAGCTCAGTCATGTGCTCATAATACCCTGGTAAAATCATAACAAAACAAGAAAGAATCCACAGTCCTTCGAACATGAGATCTACTCAGGTATCCCAGTACAATGACATCCCATGTAGGTTGTGAGATAAAATCACTGTAGGCCACCATAAGAATTGTCTATAGTTATATCCAGTCTCTGAATAAAAGGTACATCATTGTGTAGGTACAAATAATAATTAACAAACCTGAAAAGATAACAATAATTCTTCTTATGATCTAGAAGGACACCTGGCAGCTCTATGTACATCATATCATGGTTGGAATGAGTGTCTCGTCAGTAAATATATATATATAGTAATAATATATATATGTTGTAATAATATATATATATATTATATTTATATACTGTATCCACCTATATGGACTCAGAAAATATGGACGTAAGTGGCCATATACCTAGAATACTAGGTGTTGGAAGGACCGAGGAGTAACACGATCACCCATAACCAGTCTAAACGAGCTTTAAAGCTCATGAAAAATGGTATATAACCTACTTATCATAATGAGTGAGATACATCATGCTCAAAACTCTATATGGTGGGTGTGTTATCATGGAAAGTCCCACAAAAAAAGATGTGGTGTGTCAAGGCTACCATCAAAATATTGTCAATGGTGTGAGATGTCATGCTCCACAACCGATATAAGGGAGCCAAAATCATCATTTCCACCAAAAAACATAAAATAAATCCACATCCTATATATAATTCATAATCATATTTATAATAATTCATTACCTCCAAAGATAATCCATAATCCCAATATAACAAAGGGCCTCACAATTCAATTAAATAATCTAAAAAATAATGAAATAAACCATGTGGAATCTTCACTCTTCATAATTTATTTCAATTAATAAATATAATTAATTTAGGAATGAAACAAATTATAGAGAAATAAATTCTATATAATCAATTAATTTTACTTATCAATGCATGACAATTTATAATCAAGGATTTCCAACCGACAAAAAAGGTGGTATGTCTTTTAAAAAATTGTTCACAAGGGAGACAATTCCCTTTAATTTAATCCATTTAAAATTATTATTTGAGGAAGTTTACTAATAATTTCCAATATCTATAAATAACATAAAGGAATGAGAATAATACCAATTCTATAAGTTCAAGTATTATTCATATCATTTATCGCCAGTTTTTAGTTTAGAATATAATGCACCTCATCTAAGGGGTTTTATTATAAAAAATGACATTGTTAAGAAAAAAATTAATTTCTATTATCAAATAATCACATTCAAGAGGTATATCATAATTCAATAAAAAGAGTGTTTTAGAAAGCTACCAAAAATGGAAAATAAATTTCATGGATCAATGAATCACTTAAAAGGTTCAAATATCAATTGGCAACTACCAACATGGGAAATTTAAAATATAAGTCATTCTAAGAACATAGAAGGTTCTTTGGTTCAATTGGTCATGAACCCATATAGGAAAATCCATTCAAAAACAATGCCAAACGCTCAGGACACATCAAGACACTTAATTAACTAAATAAAGAAGATATTTCATGCTAGGACACCCAAATGGGTGGCAAGAATTGATTTCGACATCCCAAAATCACATAGCAAGGATCAACAGGGTAATTCATCTTGTGTATAATAATTTGAATAATGAACTTAGTTTTAGTGTGACATGTGGAAAAAGTCTAAGTGTAGCACAATGATAATATTTATAACTAAAATGAAACATGTAAAAAGAGATATATACCACCTAACTTGTGAATAGGATGCTCTAAAAATACAATATCTAGGAATGATTAATTTTAGTCTATAATAAATTAGAGAAATGAATATCCACCCTAATGAAAGGGTGAATGATCTGCCACAAAAATTGTAATGTAGATCAAAATAGAAACTGAGATATGATGTATGAGGATTCAATAGATTACCTCTATATAAAAAATGTTTCGGATGGTGTATGAATCAATGTATGGATCCATAGTATATCAAGATTTATTGTTGGACAAGATTGAGAGCTCCACAAGAGGAGAAACATCAGTGATGCCCCCTGGGGAGAAATGGAAAAGATGAGAAGGGGTTAAAATATCATTAAGGAAAAAATGTTTAATTCACCCTCAGAAAACGGGTCACCCTATTTAGGTGTTTTGTTTTAGAAACCATGAACAAAACATTTAATTTCCTTATTCTAAAACATGGATAAATTTCACATCTATGCGACCCCTCTCACATGGGTAAAACAAACCTTTTTATACCTCTATGTCCACTAGTTTATTCCCATATTTTCTACTAAAGGGTCTCATGGTTTCATACAAACCATAAACCCCTATCACCCAACTTTTGTTTTGAGTTTCCATATACCAATGCTTCTGAAACTCAACAGAACACCTGAGGGGCCTCTTAGGCCTTTAACCATGTCTAAAACACTATTAAGGGTTTCAACACTAGAAATTTTGTTCTAAATCATGGTTCAAAAAATTCTGCATCCACCAAATTCCAAAAATTCTAATTCTCTTGGAATTATAAGTTGGATCAAAGCATGGTTCGTTTCATTCATCCCAAGTTTATTCTATATAGGGGCCCCCATAATATATATTTTCATGGGTGGTTTATCAGTGTAGATTCACGTCATTATTGTTTCTTTGTTATATTAAAAGTCTTTCAAACTATTTAGAGAAGAGTTAAAATAGATTTGAATACCCCTCTATTTCCATTTTCATATAATATATGGAATTATCTCGAAAATTTTCAATCATTGAAAGATTAAAATATGAAGTCTTCATTATGACAGATTTAATGGTAGAATATAAGGCCCATATTGATTGTTATCATTGAAATTTTTCTTTCACCACCTTTATTTTACACATTTTATTTTGGAAAAGGTAGACAAATAAAAGTAATGAGAAACTAATTTCTTGAGTCACTGGTTATATATATATTTATAGTTATTAGCATTGATACTCAGTGTAATATATGTAGATGTATAACCTAGTTTTTTTTATAAAAGTGTACAGGTAAAAAAAGTATTTCCAAAATCCCTTTTAGAATTACTCCATAAAAAAGAGGTTTTGTTTTCCATTGACACATTTTGATCTACTTTATATCTTATTAAGTTATAACCATAGTACATTGGGAACATAAACTAAATCTAAATGATTTATAAAAAAATTACTTTTTAGAGAGTATCATTATTTGTAACATAATTTCAATTCACTATGAAATATAGTGATTATTTAATCCAATCTATTGATTATATAATTTTATCCAAGTCCATGGTTATGGAAAAATTACTTTTACCTCATATTATCAATTTATTCAGTAAAATGAAGGTGGAAAACATGATTTTAAATTATTTTTCCTTTAATTGATATACCACCAATTGATGATGAGGGATAAGTATAACATGTATATTTCATTTTTAATTAAATAGAGAAATTGGAATTATCTACTAATTCCATTGAGACAGATAAATTCTTTAATTTTATTTATGAAAATTATGGAATATGTTTTCATAGGTATATAAATCCTTTTTTCATGGTATATATGGAATATATTTTACTTTATTCTTATTCAAAGTAAGATCATGAAATGAATTTATTAAATAACATAAATTATAATCATCAATATTTGAAATCTGAATATCTACATTTATAATTAAGATTTGACGTTAATGGTTCACTTTACTATGGAGAAGTATATTTTCATTGATCTAACAATAGTTAAGGTTATATTGTCTATGGAAATTGAAAAAACAATATTTTCAATAATTCCATTTTATTTGTCCTACCTTACTATTATATGTATTTTATTATACAGTTTTCAATAATGAGCTCACCAATGGAATTATTGATGGTTTTTTATAAATTTTAGAAACTCGGAATTCAATGACATAGGAATATAGTTTCTTATTATATATATGGCCCAATATTGGTTGTTATTAATAATAATAATGAAATTGATATTCGATATCACTATATTTCTTATTAATGGGTTGTGTCTTCGAAATTATATCATTATATTTCCACCACATTATTATAATATCATAGTGTATGTTATAGTGAACATTCCATTTTTTAATGATATCATTGAGAGATATTTAAGGACACCATTAACCATTATTGAAACATGTTCAATGATATGTGATGATTATGATACAATAATAATGATTGTGTATATTGAAATATGTATTTTAAGTTATCATTTTATATTATTTATAATGGATATATGATATATTTTAACAACATATATGTATAATAAACAACAATATAAGGCATACAACTACTTGTGATGCTACAACTGGTCATCTATATCATAGAAACAAATAAGTGTTATATTACTAGCTATGATATATAATAAAACAATTCATTAACAACCATCACTAGCATGGTCCTTTAGGGCCCGTGTCAAATCCAAGGTGGTTTTAGGTCGTATTAAAAAAATTGGAGGTATATAAAATCGAGGTTTAAAATTATTTTGCATGGTTTCGTAATTAAAATATTCTATTTTAAATAATACAAATTATTTATATTATAATATACGAAGTGTTCATATATAATAATAGATAAAAAAATCTATTTGTCACGAACCAGCCCGGGTCGACCCTGAACCGGTCACCCGAGCTGGTCCGCGGCAAGTCCCGAGGAGTGTTCCCGATCCCCCCGGGATGGCAACAAGTGCCGGACATTGAAACTTTAATCGTTGGGAACGATTTTAGCCCAAACAAAAAAAAAGCAGGATCAAAAGAACGAATATAAACTAAACAAATAGACAACCACTAAAGACACAAACAAAACTATACCACGACATACCTCCATGTGACCTCGCGGGTCACCACCCAACTACAATCAACGTCGCTCCCACACTGAGCGACTCAAGAAGGAGAACCTGAACAAAAGGAACCTGCAACTGAAAAGGTAAAAGATAGGCGTGAGCACAAAAGTACTCAGTAGGTGAGCCCCACAACAAATCCCAATGCACCGCCAGTAAATAAAGAATCTACATAATCCAGGTTTGAACTATAATGTATAAAAGTAAGTTTTCACAATGCTTTACTTGAAAATCAAACACGAGACATTTCCCTTATTCCTTTTCTAATGTTAGTTCCATTCCATTAGTTTTAAACTCATTCTGATAATAAAAGTGTTACATTTTCAAATCTAACCCAAAGAGAATAAAGCATTTTCATTTGAAAACCATTTTTCCCAAAGTCTAACAGTATAGGCTGTGAAATATGACTGAAGGCAAACAAGCAGGGAAAACAAGTGCAAGTAAAGGTAAACAGGCAAGGAAAAACCAAGTGCAAGCAAAAGTAAACCAGAAGTTATCAGCAATAACCATGGGCGATCCTGAACATCCCTAGAAAACCCCTGGACGTACTCGGGTTCAGACTACCTGCCGGCATGGTACTCCACAGTCAATAACCAACTGGCCGCCCTAATAGCCAACCAGTGGCACATCCCACCTGGCCTGTCCACAACTCCAGAGGGTACCAACCCGTCTAATCAGGGTTAGCAAGCAACCGTCACTCGATAATCTACAAGACGCCCAGGAACCCATAGTGGTTTTTGTAACACTGTGTAAGTGGGAGACCCGCGCACGCGTGACTCATCTCACCGCACTTGCCAACCCCTTACACGGACATCACTACACGACAACCCTTGAAGGGAGGTCCCCTTGTAGAAATGCCCTCACAAGTACGTATATATATATATATATATAAGTATAATCACTTCACATTTATTAAAGTGCCAACCGGGCCGCCATATCATTTTCATTTTGATCATTTCATATTACAGCATTTCTAAAGGGACATTACACATGCCATTTCATTGAAAACCAAAACACCCTTAGAACTTTGTTTAAGAAACTCCAATCAGCATATCACCCTGGAACACAATTGTTTCACAAGTAGAGTTATTTTCTAATATCAAAACGCACCCCACTTTTATCAAGAGCCAAACGGACCTTTAATCACCCTTTTAAGGAATACTATTTCTCAAATGAAATCCAAACTTTTGTTCACACAACAAAGGAAAACATCTTTCATCAACCAAGAACCACACATGAAGTTTCAAAAAAAAACAAATTTCAAAGGGTCACACGACGTTTTCTCTAATCAAGGTTCTCAGAAAACACCATTTTCCATAAACAATACATCTACTAATTTACACACGCCAAAAACATTTCAAAACCCAATTCAACATGTCTTTCATTATTCAGGAAGAACCATCTAGCAACACTACCATAGAAGCACACAATTAAATCCAAGAAAACACTTTTAATGAAACGCTAGAGTTAAAACAACTTTTATCATCAGCAGATCACCAAACTATAGATAACAAATTAATAATACTTTTGAATTTGCTGAAACTTAATAAAAAGTCAAGGAATAAATAAATTCTAAATTTAAAGGCGAGTGCAAAGGGAGACCTACCTCAAGATCCAAGCGCGGCGGTAAAACGACCTCGGAACCAAGGTGCGATGACACGACGTGTGTCCAAAGCCACGTGATAAAGTCCAACACTCTCGAAACTGAGGCGCGGAGACGGCAGAACCTCGGAAACAAGGCGCAACGATGGCTCTTTCTCGGAAACGCCCTGCGCGGGTCCTAAAATCTTAAACCTACCAAAAACAAATATAAGTTGAAGAAGAAAGCCCCTAACAAAGCACAAGTGAATGCCAGAGTAATAATAATGTGAAAATAACAATAACAATCATAATATGACATAGTTAAAAAATAATGATACAATAATAACAATATTAATATAAAAAAATAATAATAATAGAATGATATTAACATCATAATAATAGAACAATGATAAAATCACAATAATAATAACATAATGATAATACTAAAGATAATAATAATAATAATGTAGTAATAATAACATCATAATAATAATAATAATAGCATAACCATAATATAATAATAAATATAACAATATAATAAGCATAATTATAATATTAACATTATCATAATAACAATAATAATATAATAATGATATTAAAATTAATAACAAAATCATAATGATAATAGTATATTAATAATAATAATAAGAATAATGTAATATTATTAACATAATAATAACAATAATTAACATAATATAATAATAATAATAACAATAAAATAATAACACAATATAATAATACCAATAATAATAATAATAGAAAAATATTATCCTAATAATAATAATAATAATACATTAATAGTAATGACATAACAATAATAAAATAATTATAATATTACCAATATGATAAAAATAATTAATGTTATATAAAAATAAGATTAATATAAAAATAAAAATAAAAATAAAAATGTAATAGATGTTAAAACTCACCAGAGGGGGAAGGGGTGCGTGCGGGAGGCGGCGGAGCCGGGAGGCCGGGACGGCTGTGGGAGGGGCGCGGCGGTCGTGGTCGGCGCAAGGCGGGGGAGCAGGGGGGGGGGACGGAGTGGCCGGTTGGACGGGGAGGTCGGGACACCGGTGGTGAGGGGAGGCCGGCTCGAGGGAAGCGGGGGAGGTGCCGGAAGGGAGGTCGTCGGGCAGAGGGTGACGGCCGGAGGGGACGGTAACCGCTGGCCGGCGATGGGGCGATGTAGGGGCGGCCGCCGGACGCCGGAGCGAGTAGGAGGGGCCGGTCAGGAGCAGGGACGGACCAGAGGAGGAGGGCCGGAGGCCGGGCGGCGGCTGGGTGCGGCTGAGAGGAAGGAGGAGGCGCGGCGCGGGGAAGCCGGGACGACGGCGCAGGGTCGGCGCAAGGCGGAGGAGCAGGGCGGAGCGCGCCGGAGCGGGGTGAGCCGGGAGGTGCGCAGGACGGGAAGCAGGGGGGTTCGCGGGTGAAGCGGGGCGAGTCGAGGCGAGCAGGGGGTCCGGGCTGGCCAAGGGCGAGCAGGGGGTCGCGGGCTGGCCGAGGCGGTGCGGTGCTGGGGTGAGCGGGATGGAAGGAGGGTGCAGGGGAGAGGGCGCGCAGCCGGGGTGCTGAGGCGAAGCGAGGTCGGAGGGGAGGGGAGATCCGCCGGACGGGAGGGGAGGCTGGCAGCTGGGCGTGGCGACGGAGCAGGAGCCGGACGGAGGTGGGTGTGCCGGCAAATGGGAGGGGAAGGGGAAGAGAAACCGTCGGGCTGTGCGGAGAGGAGAGGACGACGCGGGTGGGGGAAAAATAGGGAAGAGAGAGGAGCGGGGTGACGGGAGAGTGGCGGCTGGGTAGGCTTAGGGTTAGCGGGGTTAAACAAAAAACTATATATATATATATACATAATCAATAATAATAATAATAATAATAATAATAATAATAATAATAATAATTGTAATAACCTTATAATAATTGTAATAATAACCATAATAATAATAATAGAAGACTAAATAAAAGAATAAAATCTAATCTTCATAATAATAAAAATTTATAATAATAATATTAATAAAACTTTATAATAATAATAATAAATAAACTTTATAATAATAATAATAATAAAATAATAATAATAATAAAATGACAACATAAAATTCTCAAATTTAAACGTCGGGCGAACACGTAGTCACCCGGGCCAACAGCACGGTCATCGCTAATGATGCGATGACCACGCACTGGCGCGAAACCCTTCAACACAAATAAACGTTAAAAATTAAGACCGAGACCAAGAAAAGAGTAAGATAAAAGTCTCTGCGGTCGGGGTGTGACAATTCTCCCGACCACAGACACTTTCTGCCCCCAGAAAGTCACCAAGCCACAAGTCAGTCAAGATTCAGGTCCTTGCCCCAAACGGAACTAAAGGAACCAGAGAGAACTGAGAACCTTGGGGATGACCTTACTCAATACAGGTCACACCCGACCGATTCAAGAGAAAACTGGGGTCCGAGATTGAGGGGAGAACGCGATGGGGTTCTCCCCACCACAAGAGCTCAACTTGTGCAGGAAAGTTGACCATCTAAATAGACAACCCTAGGAAAAGGGAGGGGGGTCGACGCGGGAACTCCCAACCGATTCAAACCAACTCTTATAGCACGATTAAAACAACACCTTCGTCGAGACATTGAATCCTTGACTGGAGTCATCGTCCTTCAACACCAGGGAAAATCCATAGAAAAACATTTAACCATTATCAAATTGGAGACATGATCCACCGAAGTCCACAAAGCATAACCACGTCGACAACATAACTAAAACGAGGTCAACCCACACGAGAGTCAAACACACTTTTAAGAAGGACCCATGATTTAGAATATTACATTCACACGACAAGTCCTCCTAGATTTATCATAGAACAAGTCCATTGTCACTTTTTAGAAAAACAACACATTTACATAAACCAGACTACTTGGATTATAATAGAACAAGTCCATGAAAACCCCATGGTAAAACAATGAACATACAATAACGTCAAAACTTAACAGCAGAAAAACAAATACTAAAAGATCTTGATTGTTCCACTGCTAACATGGAACACCAAACCTGGACCAAGGCTTCACACCCCTGGGGACTCCTGACTGTGCGCGAGCTTCACCCCGAGACTTGTGGCTGGGGCTCTGATGGCTGATGCATCTTCTGCCTCACAGTCAGGTACTGACATTCTCCCATCACAGCTTCCTCTTCAAGCGACGCTTCTTGCAAAACTTCTCCAGATGACCCAGACAACCACAGCGATGACACTTCTTCGAAGGGTTGCGACAAGATGACTTTAAATGCCCGAAACGACCACACTGAAAGCATACCATCGAACGATCTGATGAACTGGAAGTTGGGACCAAAGGGGATAGCTCATTAGGAACAGGTATCTCTGGCGCCTTTTCCTCACCAGAGGGGGAACTCTTACGAACAACCGGGGATGCTGAAGTATTAACCACCCGCACACTAGAAACTAACTCAGCCAAGAAAGCTTCCTCCACCAGCTTCTTGAAACAAAGGTCTTTATAAGGGTGGACTCGCTCCTTGATCTCTGGATGAAGACCCCCAGTGAAAAGAGAGATCTTCATGAGCTCATGCGACGCTACCTCTGGAGAAAAGGGAATCAGTTCCTTGAAATGGTCAACATATGTCTTCACCGTCCGTTGACCTTGTTGAATATGCACAAGCTCCCTCTTTTTCTCCATCTTCACTTCCTCAGGTACAAACCATTGGATGAAAACTATTTTAAAGACATCCCACGTTATTTCTCCTTGCGTCGATGGTGGGGCAACCACCTTCCACTGATCCAGAGCTGTACCCCCGAACAGCTTCATAATTACACGAACCTTAACATTATCGGGAGTTCCCAACGTTCTAAAGACACGCTCCACTTCCTCGAGCCATTTCATTGCCTCTAATGGACCCTGATCACCATGGAGAATAGGCAAGGTCTGGGAAGGACCAAAAACTGGGCATGACTTATCTGAATCCTTAGAGACCTTTCTGGGCGGCATTTCCTGAGCGACATATAAAACACAAAGCCAAAACCAATCATCAAATCGAAGCGACATCAATAAAAGCGCCTTCATCAAAATAGTCAGCATAAGGACCAAACAAATACAACACAACCCAAAACAAAATCTCCTCTTTAAAATTTCCTTTTCATTTTTGATTTCAAAACCACACTTTTTCAAGATCACTTTCCAAAAACCAACCCACTTTCAAACCAAAACTTTCCAAAACTGTTTCCCATTTAAAACCAATTTAGAAAACAAAGTCAAGCCTTTAACTTCAAATACACACCCAGGTAATCTCATGAACCGTTGCACATGTCTTCATCCACATTCCATTCATACGTGCATCAACACACACTTTCCATGCATTCTCACACCTGTGCAAACGTTCATAAAGAGGAACCGAGGTTTCACCCCAAACCATTCTGAACCAACTCCAAGTAAACAACAGATTTTCAAATCAGAGGTTTCAGTTTTAAAACCCATTTTATACATTTAAATTCCTTTAAAAGAAACCAGTCCAATTTTCAAAAACCCCTTTTCATTTCCAACTACGCACTCACACAGACCAAAACGAAAACACCATCCAAATTTGCATCAATCACTGAAATGAGGGACTAGTAGTCACGCTCAACCTGGCGACATGGTAGTGGGCCATGTCCCAAGTCAGCATCGACCACTAGGAGGAATTCAAACCATGTACTCGGACTCCACATGGGTCACTACTCCATGTGAAATCGCGATGTAACGTCGGCTTGCCTACATTATCATCTCTCAATCCAAGACAAACCAGGAAAGACTGGTACACAATTCCCGAACTACTCCTGGTAACTCGAAGATCAGTGCGAGCAAGAGTTCGCGACGCTCTTCCCGTACCTACCCTTCGAGTTCCGACAGTCCTAATCTCCTTCTACAGGACAACCCAAATAACAAGAACCTCCCTCTGATACCAAATGTGACAACCGGGTCCCGATGAAAGCACAGCCACCCCGCCTTAACATGGCCGTCGGGTCCTGGCCCACCAGGTACCACCAGTTGCCCCGCAGACACGGGAGGCCCACCCCAGGGTCCACCCACGTGCCTGAACAGGTCATCTGACTAATGACAGTCCCCACAGGCCAACACATGTCCTTTCCAGTGTGCTTTGTCCTCACTCACACACACCCTGGGAAACTTCCCAGAAGGTCACCCATCCTGATCACTACTCCAGGCCAAGCACGCTTAACTGTGAAGTTCTAACCAGGTAGGCTACCGAAAAGGAAGATGCACCTTGTTGACATGAGTCATATCATTTAGTCATTTAACCCTTTATCATTTGGGGATGTTACAATCACCCCCCTTTAGAGCACAACGCCCTCGTTGTGGGCCCTACATATCAACCCAGGCAGTGCACCGCGCACTTAAGGCTGGGTTCCTCCTCTGATACCATTTTGTCACGAACCAGCTCGGGTCGACCCTGAACCGGTCACCCGAGCCGGTCCGCGGCAAGTCCCGAGGAGCGTTCCCAATCCCCCCGGGATGGCAACAAGTGCCGGGCATTGAAACTTTAATCGTTGGGAACGATTTTAGCCCAAACAAAAAAAAGCAGGATCGAAAGAACGAATATAAACTAAACAAACAGACAACCACTAAAGACACAAACAAAACTATACCACGACATACCTCCATGTGACCTCGCGGGTCACCACCCAACTACAACCAACGTCGCTCCCACACTGAGCGACTCAAGTAGGAGAACCTGCACAAAAGGAACCTGCAACTGAAAAGGTAAAAGATAGGCGTGAGCACAAAAGTACTCAGTAGGTGAGCCCCACAACAATTCCCAATGCACCGCCAGTAAATAAAGAATCTACATAATCCAGGTTTGAACTATAATGTATAAAAGTAAGTTTTCACAATGCTTTACTTGAAAATCAAACACGAGACATTTCCCTTATTCCTTTTCGAAAGTTAGTTCCATTCCATTAGTTTTAAACTCATTCTGATAAGCAAAGTGTTACATTTTCAAATCTAACCCAAAGAGAATAAAGCATTTTCATTTGAAAACCATTTTTCCCAAAGTCTAACAGTATAGGCTGTGAAATATGACTGAAGGCAAACAAGCAGGGAAAACAAGTGCAAGTAAAGGTAAACAGGAAAGGAAAAACCAAGTGCAAGCAAAAGTAAACCAGAAGTTATCACCAATAACCATGGGCGATCCTGAACATCCCTAGAAAACCCCTGGACGTACTCGGGTTCAGACTACCTGCCGGCATGGTACTCCACAGTCAATAACCAACTGGCCACCCTAATAGCCAACCAGTGGCACATCCCACCTGGCCTGTCCACAACTCCAGAGGGTACCAACCCGTCTAATCAGGGTTAGCAAGCAACCGTCACTCGATAATCTACAAGACGCCCAGGAACCCATAGTGGTTTTTGTAACACTGTGTAAGTGGGAGACCCGCGCACGCGTGACTCATCTCACCGCACTTGCCAACCCCTTACACGGACATCGCTACACAACAACCCTCGAAGGGAGGTCCCCCTGTAGAAATGCCCTCACAAGTACGTATATATATATATAAGTATAATCACTTCACATTTATTAAAGTGCCAACCGGGCCGCCATATCATTTTCATTTTGACCATTTCATATTACAGCATTTCTAAAGGGACATTACACAAGCCATTTCATTGAAAACCAAAACATGCTTAGAACTTTGTTTAAGAAACTCCAATCAGCATATCACCCTGGAACACAATTGTTTCACAAGTAGAGTTATTTTCTAATATGAAAACGCACCCCACTTTTATCAAGATCCAAACGGACCTTTAATCACCTTTTTAAGGAATACTATTTCTCAAATGAAATCCAAACTTTTGTTCACACAACAAAGGAAAACATCTTTCATCAACCAAGAACCACACATGAAGTTTCAAAAAAAAAAACAAATTTCAAAGGGTCACACGACGTTTTCTCTAATCAAGGTTCTCAGAAAACACCATTTTCCATAAACAATACATCTACTAATTTACACACGCCAAAAACATTTCAAAACCCAATTCAACATGTCTTTCATTATTCAGGAAGAACCATCTAGCAACACTACCATAGAAGCACACAATTAAATCCAAGAAAACGATTTTAATGAAACGCTAGAGTTAAAACAACTTTTATCATCAGCAGATCACCAAACTATAGATAACAAATTAATAATACTTTTAAATTTGCTGAAACTTAATAAAAAGTCAAGGAATAAATAAATTCTAAATTTAAAGGCGAGTGCAAAGGGAGACCTACCTCAAGATCCAAGAGCGGTGGTAAAATGACCTCGGAACCAAGGTGCGATGACACGACGTGTGTCTGAAGCCACGTGATAAAGTCCAACACTCTCGAAACTGAGGCGCGGAGACGGTAGAACCTCGGAAACAAGGCGCAGCGATGGCGCTTTCTCGGAAACGCCCTGCGCGGGTCCTAAAATCTTAAACCTACCAAAAACAAATATAAGTTGAAGAAGAAAGCCCCTAACAAAGCACAAGTGAATGCCAGAGAAATAATAATGTGAAAATAATAATAACAATCATAATATGACATAGTTAAAAAATAATGATACAATAATAACTATATTAATATAATAAAAATAATAATAATAGAATGATATTAACATCATAATAATATAACAATGATAAAATCACAATAATAATAACATAATGATAATAATAATGATAATAATAATAATGTAGTAATAATAACATCATAATAATAATAATAATAGCATAACCATAATATAATAATAAAAATAACAATATAATAAGCATAATTATAATATTAACATTATCATAATAACAATAATAATATAATAATGATATTAATATTAATAACATAATCATAATGATAATAGTATATTAATAATAATAATAAGAATAATGTAATATTATTAACATAATAATAATAATAATTAACATAATATAATAATAATAATAATAACAATAAAATAATAACACAATATAATAATACCAATAATAATAATAATAGAAAAATATTATCCTAATAATAATAATAATAATACATTAATAGTAATGACATAACAATAATAAAATAATTATAATATTACCAATATGATAAAAATAATTAATGTTATATAAAAATAAGATTAATATAAAAATAAAAATAAAAATAAAAATGTAATAGATCTTAAAACTCACCAGAGGGGGAAGGGGTGCGTGCGGGAGGCGGCGGAGCCGGGAGGCCGGGACGGCTGCGGGAGGGGTGCGGCGGTCAGGGTCGGCGCAAGGCGGGGGAGCAAGGGGGGGGACGGCGTGGCCGATTGGACGGGGAGGCCGGGACGCCGGTGGTGAGGGGAGGCCGGCTCGAGGGAAGCGGGGGAGGCGCCGGAAGGGAGGTCGCCGGGCAGAGGGCGACGGCCGGAGGGGACGGGAACCGCTGGCCGGCGACAGGGCGATGTAGGGGCGGCCACCGGACGCCGGAGCGAGCAGGAGGGGCCGGTCGGGAGCAGGGACGGACCAGAGGAGGAGGGCCGGAGGCCGGGCGACGGCTGGGTGCAGCTGAGAGGAAGGAGGAGGCATGGCGCGGGGAAGCCGGGACGGCGGCGCGGGGTCGGCGCAAGGCGGAGGAGCAGGGCGGAGCGCGCCGGAGCGGGGTGAGCCGGGAGGTGCGCAGGACGGGAAGCAGGGGGGTTCGCGGGTGAAGCGGGGCGAGTCGAGGCGAGCAGGGGGTCTGGGCTGGCCGAGGGCGAGCAGGGGGTCGCGGGCTGGCCGAGGCGGCGCGGTGCTGGGGTGAGCGGGACGGAAGGAGGGTGCAGGGGAGAGGGCGCGCAACCGGGGTGTTGAGGCGGAGCGAGGTCGGAGGGGCGGGGAGATCCGCCGGACGGGAGGGGAGGCTGGCGGCTGGGCGTGGCGACGGAGCAGGAGCCGGACGGAGGTGGCTGTGCCGGCAAAGGGGAGGGGAAGGGGAAGAGAAACCGTCGGGCTGTGCGGAGAGGAGAGGACGACACGGGTGGGGGAAAAACAGGGAAGAGAGAGGAGCGGGGTGAGGGGAGAGTGGCGGCTGGGTAGGCTTAGGGTTAGGGGGGTTAAACAAAAAACTATATATATATATATACATAATCAATAATAATAATAATAATAATAATAATAATAATAATAATAATAATAATTGTAATAACCTTATAATAATTGTAATAATAACCATAATAACAATAATAGAAGACTAAATAAAAGAATAAAATCTAATCTTCATAATAATAAAAAATTATAATAATAATATTAATAAAACTTTATAATAATAATAATAAATAAACTTTATAATAATAATAATAATAATAATAAAAATAATAATAAAATGACAACATAAAATTCTCAAATTTAAACGTCGGGCGAACACGTAGTCACCCGGGCCAACCGCACGGTTACCGCTAACGATGCGATGACCGCGCACTGGCGCGAAACCCTTCAACACAAATAAACGTTAAAAATTCAGACCGAGACCAAGAAAAGAGTAAGATAAGGGTATCTGCGGTCGGGGTGTGACACTATTTTTCTTAAATTATATATATTTTAATAATATATGAGAGTTCATATGAACCATGCAATTACTAAATAGAACTGCTCATGTTTTAAATATAAATGTGAAGTGTTTATACATATATTCAATTTATATAGAACATGTTTAAAAATTATAAAATACAAATTATTTATTTTCATTCCATGCAAATTTATCATATATTTTTTACTTAATATATAGTATATATATATTAATTAAAATGATTAATTTTTAATAATTTATCATTTATTTATTTATTCACTATTAGAAGTTATTTTTAATATGTGAATTATTCATATGTGAATGTCTCAATGATAAGTATAAATTATTTAATTGATTATATATATCATATATCACACATTTAATGAATTATATTCTTGGTATAATGTAAAATATAATTTAATTCAAAAATGTTTGGTGATTTATTTTTATAGTTCCAATTTATGGTATTTTATAATTATTTATATACATTTACAGTTGAATTTTTTTAAACTTAAAATTTCTAGTAAATATATATATATATATATATAGTAGAACTTTTATTTATACTTTCTACATGCATGTTCTTAGAGAATATTCAAGTAGTGGTTGACTACATGGAACACCATACTTCTCATGAGAAATATTTTTTTTCATATTATGTTAATTCTATATGAGTAGGAGTATCATTATCCACTCAAAAGTGATGCTTATGGGTTTTTATTTCATATAATAATAAAATAGTTTTTAGGATGTATATATATAAAAAATAATTGCATAGAAAATTATACTATAATATTAATGTGATATGTTAAATTAGATAATTAAATTAATGTCTATAATTTAAATCAATTAATATAATCTATAAATATATGTAAATCCAAATATGAAATGTATTTGATGTTTATATTGAATTCATTGGTGTGATAATTTAAAAAAATACTCATAATACCAATTTGTTAGATTATTTATAAAATAATCACACATCAAGAAGTTGATAAATTATTATTGATAATCCAAAGTGATATGTTACCATAGGTTATGCTATTTCTGGTGTATAAGATATAGATAACCCTATAATTTAAATAATTATACTTTAATGTAAACTAAGGATATCACTTTTATAGAATATTATACATTTTATGTTAATGAAGGAATAATGTGGAAATAAATCACATTATATACAAGGGAAAATTATTTAAAACTCAAATATAATTTATTTGGATGCTATATAATTGGATGACAGTCAAACTTTTCAGAACCTAACCCAAGATGGGTTTCTAAATGCAACTACCCCAAGCCCGCCTGTATAGACCATGGGTGGAAACAAGAACCAAAAGTAATACCCTAAATGTGATGTCATTTCCTAAGTTCCAATACACACACACTCGACCATATTAATGTAGAAGTGTAGAAGAATAAAAATAAAAATAAGAAATAGTGAGAATGAAAATCGAGCATGAAAAACCTCTAGGGTGTATAAGAGTACAACAGTGTACACTAAAAAGTAAAGAGGAAAAATATACACCCTATCATAATTATGTCCGAACCTAAAAAATTTAAAAATTAACCTTCTAATAGATCATAGCTCATTATCTCCATGCTACGTCCATTTTATGCGGTCTATAGCACCTTAGAATCCCCAAGCTCCTCTGTTGTCACCATCAACCTGTCTGTTGTCTTTATAAGAAACGACACATGTGGGAAAATCCCATGTTGAGATGAGTATATACATACCCAATAGGATGCCTTGAAAGATGAAGGGGGGGGGGGGGTAGTAAGGGATACAATGAGAAATACATATAATAGATTGTAAATAGGATAAAAGACACATTGATAGAAAAAACTCAACCCAAACCAAGAGATAATATCCATTTCCATACACAATGGGTTCAATTTGGTGGGAATATCAACTAAACATAGAGTCTTTGAAAACTATAGCAGGAGAGTAGACTCATCCATCCATAAGAAGCTAAACACGGAAAGATGTGGCATAGCATGCACATCTTCTTTGCCTACAGATGAAGAGTAACCAAATACCAAGGAATATGTATAGAAGAATGAATAAATACCCAGTCAAAAGAATCCAAAATGAGAGAGTAAGGGGATCTATATATCATTACTCTTCCCAGGATGAATACTTTCAGAGATTTCTAAAATCCCATCCATGATACCCATCATCTCACGCGTCTGCCTAGAAGTAACTATGCCAGTATATCCATATGTCATCAATGTGCCTCATAGTGGAAGATCCATAATCTCTTACTAGAGGACCTTCCTTTTCATGCGTCAGGGGGTTACACTCTATATGAATCCATAGGGGACCCACTCCAATAATGATGGGGGGGAGTGCACTCTAGTGTCACGAGGACCCATTCCATATTAGACATGGAGTTCCACTCTTTTGGTAAAGGACCTACAAATAAAGATGATGGGGGGGGGTACGATATATAGATTGAGGACCTACACCTTGGTGTGAAGAGGGGTAACTACTATAGTCACTGAGTACCCACTCCTTTTCAGATATGGGGGTTCCACTTAGAAGATGAGAACCCACACCTTGGTACAATTAAGAGTTTCCACTCTAGTAATCATTGACTCGCGACTTACCCAATAGGGGGCTCCACTCATAATTTAAGGAATGAAACCATAAAACAAAAGGGGTGTTCCACTATGGTCATCATGGATCCATGACAAATCTGATAGTGGGTTCTACTCTAAAGGTAGGTGTATGGGACCTTCTCCCATGATAATGGTGGGTTCCACTATTTAAAAAGCCACTAGTGATTCTATGTAATCACTTCCATCATCAAACACCAGCTAAATAGGCACCATGACAAATACAATTCCACATCATATCCTCAAATCCAAAACTTTGTAATGAATCATGTTCTATACGGAAAAACACTTCAGATAGTGTACTCGCAGGCCAAAATAGAAGTTCTGATGAAGGAGATATGTAACCTTTATGTTTTTTTAAATGGAACCAAGGGGTACATGACATGTGATAGGTTCCACACATTGTTTTGTACAAATACACCAACTTGACACGTTTGTGTAAAACACACATCTTCCTAATCATGTAGGGGTACATTCTGTGTAGTTGGACTCCACAACATGTCAAAGAAGCACGATACCGATCTGTGTCCTTTTGGCCATTTTTTTGTGCACTTGACCACGTGTCCATGTACTGTTGTACATGACCATGTGCTTTGAAATGTACTCCCTCCTGAATTCCAACCCATTTAGTCCATCATATGGCTCTACCACCTGGGGATGATGTACACAATGTGTAGTATGGCTACACATCGTTCCATAATTAAGATTTTGGGAAACCTTTGCTACTGTATCCAAGGGGATACATATCGTGTGTTCATCCATGCACATAGTGTGTAGTCTAGTTTTCCATATATTCTGGAATACACTCCCCACATGATGAATCTAATATTTTCCTTTTATTTCATCCTTAATTATATGTGTGATAATCAGATCTAGTCAAGATATAGGGTTTTCGGTACAATGTTGGATGGAAAACAATATTTGATGGTACATTTTAGTCTATTTCTTGACCTATAGGTCATAAAATCCTTCCTCCTCTGTTTAATATGAAACCAATCATCCAAATGATCATCCTAAACACACAAAAATCCCATATATAACTGTATCCCATTGATCTCTACAATGTTCTTCAAACCATCATAATTTCGAGGGTTTCATCGGGATCAGTACCACCTGATAATGTGGAATAGGGACCATGGGGTCCTAATGGGCATGAATGTCAATAAATTAGGGATAAATAAAAAAAATGTTTAAGAATTACTGGACAAGAATTCTTGGCCAATGATCACGAATAGAGATTTTCAGGTTACAAAACAATTGAAATATCCAATTTAATATGGTACATAGGAGAATGTCAAGGCTGCAATTGGTGAAGAAAAAGGGAGAAGATTGATATTCCCAATTAATTTAATCAAAAATGGTGTAAACAAAAAATTTATGAGGCCTAAATTTAGTTTTGATCTTTCATCATCAAATAACATGTTTTACAATGATTGAAGGAAGTCATTGAATTCGATCCATCCTGATCAGCTCTGATTAATAGTTTCTTCATTATTTAATTTGATCTGCCAAAAGTAAGAGAAGAAGACTATAATTTGTGATTTCATGATTATGAGGCTAACCATATGAAATTATACATGATGATGTTTTTTATGAAAAAATTTCAGGTAAAATGAATTAATTGATTAATTTAAAAAATTAATTTATTCACTAAACATACCACCAAAGAGGGAGGTATATGAATGCCCCATGCTGACCTATATTAGTTTCTGGCTAGGGTGAAAAACGAATTATGGACTCATCCATGGTCTTATATTTATTATCAGAGTGTATTTTTAAGAGTTATTCCATTATATTTACAAATTGTTTTCCTATGAATATAAAATAAATTTGATATTTTTCAAAGTCAATTTCAGGCACACCAGGCCTCAGAATCCCATGTTGTCTCATCATCTATCATTGAAAATATATAAATAAATATATCAATTCCTTAAAAGGAAAAACGGAGTCTCTACACCATTCCCTCCTTGAATATTTTTCTATGAAAATCAAAACTAAACAAAAAACTCGGGATAGTGAACCCATACTTGGATATCCCAATCCCAAAAACTCTTCTGCACATTCCTATGCTACCACAAAACTTGAACCAAGGGGATGGTTCATCTATGTAGGGTCCTCTACTATCGATCCTCGATCCTCACCAGGTTCTCTACAATGGTGGATCCATCATCGATGTATAGACTTCCTCAGTCAATGAAATGTATGGGGTCATGCATGTATATCGCTATGCGCGCAGGGTGGGGTGGTAAGAAAAGTCAAAAACCCTCTTTATGATCACGAATGACCTAATTAACCTCGATGATAACATTAATCCCATGCCAAAACTATAAAATCCTCACCATGGAGAGTCTCTCGGAAGCACATGGAATCTCCACTCGAACTCCAAGGTCGTACGATGATGATTTGACTAATATTTGTTTCTACACTGGGTCATGCCCATCCTTTCATGAATTACCTAGACCTTCTCTATAATCAACTACACCATCTCCAGCCTTACAAGAGATGCCTCACTGATCTCTATCCAATATAAGGGTGACCTGCAGGGTCTCCTGTACATGTCCTCAAAAGGTGACATGCCGATGGTTGAGTGGTAGATGTTGTTGTATGAAAATTATTCAAAGGTAAAGTGATCCTTATAGGTCAAGACAAATTATAAAACACAATCCCTCAAAATATCCTCGAAAACCATGATAATTCACTTGGTCTTCCCATCAGTCTGGGGGTGAATGGTTATACTCATCCTAATTTGGGCCTTGAATGCCTATGAAAAGCCTCTCCATAATCATGATGTAAACCATGTATCATGGACAGAGACAATTGACAAGGGAAAGCCATTAATGATAATGATATCTCATGCATACAACTTCCAAAAACTCTCCACTGAACACATATTCTTCATAAAAAGGAAGTGTGTTGACTTCTTGAGTTGGTCAACTATTACCTATATAGTTTCATGTCCCCTCATTGTCCATAGAATCCCTATGAAAATATACATGGATATATCATCCAACATCCATTCTGAGATCTCAAGTGGATGTTACCAACCTACCGAGACATGGTTCTTAGCCTTCACCTATTTATAGGCGAGGCACCAAGAGATGATCTCATATACACTCTATCTCATGATAGACCACCAAAAAATACAATGAAAGTCTCTATAAATTTTCCCAATGTTGATATGTACAGCTAGGGGAGAAGTGGGGGTCTCTCACATCACCTCCTCTCGCATTGTTAATGGAACCATCATTTGTCACTGGTAAGAGATGATTTGATTACCTCATTCTGAATATCCACATGCTAAATCACCCACGAATATCTAATCACATAAGAGATCATAGTTTATGTCACTTATATGGGACTATATCATATAATCGAGAAGCGGAGGAGTCAATGCCATCAATTATAGAAACATTGTGCCCTTCTGCTCCACCAAGGTCAGCTATAAGGAGGCCAACTACTCGAAATCCTTGGTCACTAAGAGAATATGGGACTTACTTCTAAATTAATATTATACTATGTTTTACTTCCATATAGTATTGGATATCTTGAATTCATATTCCTATAAGAACATTAACTAGTGTCTCTATCTTAGGATTAAGTCTCTCTGTGTGAAGAACTACATAAGAATCTGATGGTTTCAGTAAACCCCAATGCACTCCCCCTAAGGTAGTTCCTTCACATACTCAAGAAGGATTATATCATTTCAAGCTCTAGGTCATGATTCATGTAGTTTTTATCATGGGGTATAGACTACCTTGACCTGTATGTGATGATGTACTGCCACTACATCAACATGTAGTCGAGCCAAACACATGAGGCATTATAGTATACCAATTACTTGATTACCTCCTTTAGTAGTCTCAACACAGGTGCACTCATCATCCTCAGTACCAAATCCTACAAGGACCATTGTAACATCATTGAATACTTAAACAAATACCCCTTGAACATTAGGGTGTTAAAAGGAGTTTAAATTATGTAGAATTCTTCCAAAAACCAAATGTATTACCATGACAATCCAATAAAGCTCAAGATGTTTGACATGCTCTTGGCTGGTTTCCAATCACGCACTATAAAAATCTTCATTGTATCCATGGATAAACCATGATTAGAACTGTCATCCCCCATAAATTGAACCTCATGAATCATGAACTACAACTTTGATAGTTTCCCATAAATCGAGTGCTCTCAAAAAAATCTAGAACCAAAATCAAGTTCCCTTCATTCGACTCCTTTTATATAGAGTATATGAGTGTATATTCAATGGAGATGACCAAAAACTTGTCCAATTATGAATTTAAACTTGGGTTCACCAATTCCATAAATACAGTTACAAAATTTATCACACTAAATTGAATAAATAGGAACTCATAGTGTCTGTAGATACATTGGAATGCCATATTTGGAATATCATCCCCATAGACCCTTAAATAGTTTTAACTAGTCTTGAGTTGTATCCATGAGAACAATATTTTTCCCAAAAAATTGTAAAAGTGGTCATGAATCCTCTATAATGGGTACTTTTTGTTTACCATGTCCTAGTTTAGGTGATGATAATCCATGAAAAGACTCAATATCTCATCCACCTTTTTTACAAACAATATCAGATCTTCCCAGGGAGACACATTGGGTCTGATGAAACCCTTATCTTTAAGGTCCTCTAACTAGAACTGAATCTCCCAGAGCTCAATAGGGTCTATATGATATTACAAAGAAGACGTCGAAGTGGTTTTGAGCTACATGTTGATGCCAAAATCCATCTCCCACCTCAAAGGAAATCCTAATACTTCCTTAGGGTTGATGTTTACATAATTTTCCACAACTAAAATAATCCAGACACCTAAAGAGAATTATGAACCACGGGATATAATCTCTAACTAATGGGTGATGGTATGCAAACTTATACTTATAAAACCCACTCATCCTTCCATGATATCTTTTTTAGTAGGAAAAGATAATCTTGTCCTATCAGTGCATAGGCATATGACTAGTTTGAGTTGATAGTCAATCTGGTCTTAGAAAATAGAAAAACAATCCATACCCAAGATGAAATCACAGGTTTATAGGTGATGAGAAAAATATCTCATGTGAACCTCTCTCTACAAAGATATAAATTTCACTACCGGACAATAAAATATTCAAAAGATGTTTTCCTAGTAGAAAATTGAAGTTGAAGTAGTGGGCTAGTGCCTCAACTAAGATCTCCACCTCTCACACTAGGAGTATTGATATGAAATATTTTTTTATCCTATCTCTAAAAATACTAAATTAAGAGTATAATAAAAACATATAATAGCTCTAATCATCTCGGGAACTATAGGGTCATAAGCCTATAGAGCCTATTATTGTCTGAAGTCCTGACTGCGAGCTCATTCAGCCAGACACGGGCCTCCTGGTGGTGGTTATAGGATATCATAGTGTATTCTACCACATATAGATCCTCCTACTCATATGATAGATATTCCTCCATGTGGGCCTCCCTACCATTTCATGGGAGATCCCTAGTCATGGTGATGCCTCTTCCTTAATAGTTCGTCAGCTATCTACCTATGTTTCTCTATAGTTGTGGTTGAGAAGTCTCACACTATATGGAAATTACCATCAAAATAAAGGAACTATCTTATAGATACTACCCTGGCCCTATGTGCTTCCCCTAACCACATGCCTGAGTTTGATCATGGGGATGTCTCTTGGGCTGGGATCCTAGCACCAAGCAATTTCCAGCTATTGCGGATGACTCTGCTATGTGGCGCCCACATCCAGCTCTAGCTGTATGGAATCCATTTTAAAAAAATATCTCTATCACTATTACCCACTCCAATGCCCTAGAATAGGTGGGGATGCCCAAGGATACCACAAGAGAATGGAACTCTCTATGGAGTCCCTATTCTAACTTCTATACACAGAACTATCCAACCTGAATCATGTCAAGGGGGAACTGTGTAAGGTTTGTGAACCTCACTGCATATTCATCCACCATTATATCTACCTTCATCAGGTCCATAATCTATGTAACTAGAATTGATTCCAAAAATTAGGGGTACTACTCCTCAAAAGATAGCTTCTAGAAGTCAGTCAATGGGAGTTTCAACTCATCATGCATCAAGGTAACAAGACTCTATAAGCACCCAACTACCATGTCGAAATGGGTAGTTGTCAGTGAAACCACTTGATTTTTCAGTTCCAGAATATTCATGAAGGAATATACCATAGAATCTAAAAAATCATCTACTACCTATGCATCTAGCTCTTTGTGGAACCTCATTAGCCTCTGGTGATAGAACTCACAGAGTGTATCTTTATCCTAATCTGATGGGATGATATGCTTTTTGAAAGGTGGAGGTTATACTACCAGTACACCTGGAGGGGGAAGCTCATGAGATGGACCCCGAATTGAGGCCCCATCTCTAATTGAATAATCATCATGATTTAGAACATGTTTCATATTTGACTTTCATCATAGAGGAATAATAATATTTATCAAGATATACTAGATCCAAATGAGCATATATATATAAAAATTGGGAAATGAATCAATAAGGAAAGTCAAAGAAACAAAACTATATGATGCATGTTCCATTTATCCATGCAACCAATGTTTTGGAATATCAATTTTTCAAGAAGGTAGTCAAGGTCCTCTTGAATGGATTTTTTAACTGCTTGGACCATCACTAGATTCCCTATCCTAAGAGCCTCACTCGAGATACTCTAAATTTTTTTCTTTGAACCCAAAGAAATTCTCGTGAGTGGACTATTACTAACAACATACCAAATTATTAACTACTATGATACCAATATGTCATGAACCTACCCAAGCTAAGGATCATACCACTAATACCCCAAACCCGCCTCCATAGGCTAGGGGCAGTGAGAAGCACCGAATGATATATCCTAAGTGAGGGGCCTTTGCCTAAGTAACACTACTCACACACCCAACCATCTGAATGAAAAATCTCTAGGGTGTACAAAACTAGGATAGTGTTGACTGAATATTAATGCGAAAAATACATGTCTAACCTGAAATAGGATCCAACCTAATATAATTAGAAATGTAAACTTCTAATTGAGACTATCTTCTATCCTCTAAGATATATCTTTCGTACACGGTCCTTAGCACCTAGGTATCCCTAAACTCCCCTGAATTCACCACTGACCTATCCCTCATCTTCATAATAAATGACTCATATGGGTAAAGACCATGCATGGTTGAGTATATAAATTCTCACTAGGATGCCTGGAAATCTGAAGGGGGGGGGAATAAGAGATACAATAGGAATAAAGGATATTAGATAGAACACAGGATGTAAAATACAGTGAAATGGAATAGATCAATCTAAAGAAAGAGAGTGTAACCTCATCCAGACACACATGGATCAATATGTTGAGTAGATGAACTACAAATTTAACCCTTTCCACCTATAGGAAGAGAGTAGACTCCTCCAAACATGAAAAGATAAACAAGGAAACCAGATGGAATGCCCCAATTGTCTAAAAACCATATGGGAGTAGAGTAACCAAATCCAAAGTTATGGATATAGAAGATTATATATATTATTAATCATAAGAAACCCAAACGAGAGATTAAGGTGATCTCCATATCATAGCTCAACCCAGAAAGAAGATTACTCAATAGTTTCAAAAGTCGATCCATGATGTCTGACATCTCACGTGTCTTCCTAGAAGTAACCATGAAATTCAATCCATGAATCACCACTATAATGCATAGCCGATGGGCACCATTCTCTATGTAGAGGATCCATTACCTAGTAATTTAGAGGGGTTCTACAATGTAAGTATCCATTGAGGACCCATGCCAATTTTGAGAAGTGTGGGGCTGTTCAATTATAGTGTCACAATGACTCGTGACCTATCCGATAGGGGGCTCCACTCAGTGGGTAGAGGACCTGCTCCCAAGATTATTGGGTTTCTACAATCTTGGTCGAGGACCCACTCCCTTGTGCGATAGGTGGGTTCATTCTAATCAAAAATGATCCACAACCTATCTGATAGGGGGTTCCACTTTGATGTTGAGGACCCACACTCTGGTACAATATAGAGTTCAACTATAGTCATCAAGGACCTTCACCCTATTTGATAGGGGGTTCCACTCGGTAGTCAAGTGCCCAATCCCTAGTACAATATGCATTTCTAGTCAAGTCATCAATGAATTACACACTATCTGATATATGGGTTCCACTAGAAAGGTAGTTCTACAAGACCCATGACCATGATGATGGGGTTCCAATCTATAAGAAGCCTTTGGTAATTCTTCCTAATCACAACCATCAGCGAGCATCTCCTAAATAAGCCCCAAGCCTGGAACATTCCATATCATATATCAAAATCCAAAACTAGTGGAACTATTATGTTCTACATGGAATCACACTTAGGAAAGTCTACATACGAGACAATTTCTGAGTTTCTATAAAGGAGTTACAGAATCTTGAAGTTTCTTAAAAAGGAACCATAGGGTACATGATGAATGAGGGAACCCACATTGTGTGTAGTTTCACTCCACTACCTAGTGATCCCCCTGTACAGCACATGACTCCAAATACATGTAAGAATACATGCTATGAATGTGGCCTACACAGGATGCCCAAGCTATCGAGCACTGAGCCATATCCTTTTCGATGTGTCTCTGTACATGAAATTTTATCCATGTACTTCGGTAGTAAGCAAACTGACTGGTAGTGTACATTGAAATAGATTCCTTAATGTGTGGTTCGTCACACATCTCTTCCACCATGGGATGATGTATAAAACGTCTAGGAAAACTAAAATCCATTCCATCCTTACAATTTTATCTAACCCTAGCTACCATAGTCAAGGGGATACACACTCTGTTTTCATCCCTATGCATGATGTGTAGTTGGTTTTTTCATAGATCCGCTGATCCACTCCCCACATAATGAATCTCATATTTTCCTGTGATTTCTTCATCAATTCTACCCATAAGCATTATATCTAGTTCATATCTATCATTTCGGGCACTTTAATGGCCAAAAAGAAAAAATAAATGATCATTGTAGGTTTTTCAATTGACCTATACATTGTAAAATCCTTCCACCATAATTTATTAAGAAACCGATCATCCAAATGATCATCTAAAACCCGAAAAAACTAGAGATCAATCCTTATTATGTTGATCCTTCCCTATTTTGTAAAACTATCATGATCTTTGGTGTCTGATCTGGCTTGGTACAACCCATAAATGTCAAACTAAGATTGCATGATCCCACCAATGATGAAATCAATGAAATTAGAGAGAAAATAACTAAAAAAAAGGGTTTAAGCACTGTTGTTGAAGTGTTTATAGACAATGATCAAGAATGGGGATTTTTGGGTTTGAAACAAAATGATGTAACCATTTTAATCTGGTATATAGTAGCACATGAATGTTTCAATTGGTGTAGATCAATATAATAAACTAATATACTATATAAATTTTATAAAATTTCTTGTAAAAAAAATTAAAAGTCTTACAAGGAGTTTGGATCATTCATCATTGAAGATTGTGTTTTATAACTATCAAAGGATGTTTCTCTGTTCATTGGATCCTGATCTACTCTAATCCATATTTTTATCATCATTTTATTTGGTCTCATAATGGATGTATAAGAAGTTCATTTTTGGTGATTCTTGGATTATGAGGCAAGATTTTGTAAATTATCCGTGATGATGTATTTTTTGGATAGAAGTTAAGTCAAATGAATGAATTAATTGATTTTATAAATTGATTAATCCACTAAACATATTACCAATGAGAGAGATGTATGAACACCCCATTCCAACCTATTTTAGGTCACCCCACGGGTAAGAAAATGTTTCTCACTCAGTCGTGGTCTCAGATTTTGGATCCAAGATTTCTTTTAATATTTATCCCATTTTACTTAATAAACCATGTGTGTTCAATATAAAATATATTTAATATTTTTATAAAATTATTTCCATGAACAATGTGCCTTGTAATGACACAACATCTTAGCACATATATTTGTAAATATATAAAAAAAATACTGCAAAGACTTATAAGGAAAAATTGAGCCTTTACAAAACTAAATAGATATGAATATACATGGACACTAAAATGGATGAAACTTTTAGTGGAATAAGGATATAGGACCAATTTTGAATATGACATAAGTGTATAACATTTTAATGGGAGTATATTCATGTTCTTATTTAATACATGTATAAAAGATACTTATATAAATATTTATTCTATTTTAAAATATGATAAAAATAAACTCAATGATGAATTTATATTTTCGACTGAATCCGGAATGAGAAATAATAAATGGTTATAATTTTCTCAACTAGAACTGAAGCATGATAGTTATTCAAAATAATGATGAATGTTTTAGATATAAGAGAAACTTATTCCTTAAAAGGATTCCTCTAGTTAGAGGAAAAAATGGTAGAAATATACTTATTGTAAACATTCAAAGGACTAGCGTTACATAGACCACATGAGAATATTAATTCCTATAAAATAAAAAATATCATGAAGAGAATCTATAAATAACAAGTGAGGCAAGATAAGTGTGATGTGTCAATTTTTTTTTCTTTGGAATAATATGAGAGGTAGGATATTAGTTCTAATAATTTTATCAATATGATTGTTAATGTAAATATTCTAGTAATGTTGAGTCATATTTCAATATAGATCTAGTTACAAATTTTGTACTGTAATCATTCTTAAAAAAAATTCCAATAATTTTTAATTATAACATGAATGAATATAAAAATACTTTACCTAATCCACTATACATGTTTAGGGTTGCTGAGACAGACATGTATGTTTCCATATCAAGCTATATTATTATTGTGTAGAAGGCTAAGGGTAAGTGTTATAACTAGAGTAAGAAAGTTGAATAACCCATATGTGTCTAAAGATTTTCCAGTTAGATTAAAACTAAGAATATGTGATATAAATGGGGTAAATTTTTTCACCGTGAAAAGAAACTATAATAAAAATGTAATTACTTTGAATACTAAAAAGTGATTAGAATGAATTATAGATCTTCAACTTTATATATTTTTTCAAAAACAATCCTTTACTCTATATCTGATTCATGGGTATATGATAACTGACTATATTATACTTTTATGCTTATGTATAGAGACTCAAAATTAAATTGAAATAAAGGGATGAACGTAATGTCAATATTTGAGTATTAGAAATAGTTAATTAATTGATGAAAGAAATGTATGAACAACTTCAACTAGATGGATTTTGATATTTTGTATCATTCTGTTATACTATTTTATTTCATTATCTCCTTTATGAAAAAATCAAAAAAAATATTAAAAGGGTAAAAAATCATGAAAAAATATTTTTTTTGAAACACATGGTTTATGTAATGACTCTGGTTGAGTTGGATTAGTATTTTTCATATTTATATATATATTTGGATTTATCCTCAGAGTCTTTGTACTGTTAGGGAGTTTGGGGACCCCAAAATTAATATATTAAAAATATTAACATATTTTAATCCATGTGTATGCATCTTTTTGTTTTAAACTTTTATCACATTTTTGGGAACTTGGATGATAAATCCAAGACCACATTTGAATCAGTAATGTGGGGTTTACTATAAGAACTTCATAATGTTGTTCAGCATCGGGTGTTCCATGGGAATTGAATATTATCATGTGTGTTTAATAACATAATTTATTTATTTATTTATTTTAATTAAAATACCTAACCTAATTCTATCTCTATAAATACCCCGATATGGGAATCTATAAGGGTAGAAACATAATCCTAGGAGATTATAGACGAGGAATGAATTATTATTAATTGGTATATTAACATCAGAGTACAGTGAAAAGTAGATTCAGTTGGATTGAGTGGCATGCATCAACCACAATGAACCTTCTTCAAAATTAGATAACACACTCTTCACCCATAATCAATCTAAATCATGGTAGGGAACTTTATTTATGGACATCCAACCTATTTTGTTTTCCCATCATGGATTTAAGTATATAAATAATTGATATGATATTTATTGATCTTCACATGACCCCCAACTCAATTTCATTTTATTAATATGAAAAAACTCCTTTATTTCACTTTTTATGACCCTTGGATACACCGTTTACAATTTAGTTGGATGAAAATTCTTGGACAATAATGGATTTATTTTTTTATGTGAACTTCTCCCCAACATTATTTACATCCTTAATTTTTATCATATGGGGTCACAGTTCAACATTACTAAGGTGTTTTTGAGTGTGATCGAACCCTCAAATTCATGGTGGCTACACAAATGATGTGAGGGATTCTAATTTGTTGGAGGATTGGGATGGATTTACAGGTAATGGTTTATGGCGGCATTGATTAGAGTTCAGAATAAATTTTTTTTTCATGAGAGTAACATGATGTGAAAAGCGGAGACGTATGTGGTTCAAGTGGCTAAATTCTGGCCACTAGTGATGAATAGTGTGTGGTCGACACTAGGTCTGAGACCCCCGATATGATCAAAGCGGTAGGTGGTGTGGAAAGACATGAAATTAAGTCCATAGTTTTCTATAAAAAACATGACTAAAAAATGTGTCATCTAGGAACACACTTACTGTAGTCTACTAGCTGTATCTATAAGGATTTCAAGTGGAGATAAAGATCACACTTCAAGTATTACGACATACACTCCATGTGATCTTATGCTAGTGGATCTTCATGTTCACTTGGATTACATGAGAATGATTGTTTCCAAGCACATGAGAATAACCAAGAGTACACTCTGATGACTAGGTATACGGGCATGGCCTGAAGTACATGAGCATTACCTAATGTACAAGGCACACCCATATGTACATGAGGATTCCCAGTAACACACGTGTAGGCTCTGAGTGACCAAGACACACCATGTTTTTCCCATTAATTCAATGTATTACAATATTCCCATCCAATCTGTGTGAAGGAGAGAAAACAACCATGTTCCCAAATGAGGTCACATGCCATGTAACCCCAAGTGCATGCTGTGTACTTTTATGAGGGAATTCCACCTTTCATATATCATTTTTCAAGACATGGATTTATCTCATAAGTATCATATCCTATGTAGTTTTCTATGAAAAAATTCATGGTATCCTTCATTAGTATTTCTATATATGCTATGTGGTATTGAGAACATGATTCTTCTTCATGCAGTGCTTGTCTCATAGTGTTGATCATGTTGGATCATCAAAGAGATGTCGAGGTTGGTAACCCCATGTTTCACCAAGATGCGAGTTCCTAATATTCATTCATCAATTGATTAGTACCCCCTGATGCACTAGGTTATTGGTCCTCTATCTACTGAGTGGAATGCCTGTCCAACTAGGGAATGAGTCATCTATCTTCTGAGTGGAATCCCCATCAAACTATGGAATAAATAATATGCATACTAAATGGAACCCCCTATCACAGTAGGGTTCCAATTAACTATTTTGGGGTTATTTCCCCTTAGATATGTAACAAATTTCAGAGGTATGGGTATTTTAGATAGTTTATTTTATGAAAGCATAAGATTTTATTCATCAGAGATGGACATTTCTAGTTTTAAGGACACTCATCATCCTTGGATGAGTTTTCAAGATGTATTCCCCTTTATAACTCAAATGGGTTTCCTTACTAGCATATTTCATATTTTTTGTTTTCCCTATTGCTATGAGTTGAGAAAAATGATGTTTTATCTCTCTATTTCTCCCTTTATGGTTTTCAGGGTTTCATAATTGTTATGCATATATTCCCCCCTACATGGGATCTACCTTCACATGTTGTGTCTTGTGTAGACAAAAAACATATCAATAAGGAAATTGATTGATCATAGTGATATGTCATTGAAGTGAACATCTATTGTAGTCTAACATAGATATTAGGATTTTACCTCTCTATAGTTTTACATTTTATCAGTTTTTATAAGGATGGGACTTCAATTCTGGTTGGGTTTGTATTTTTCCCCTTTATGATTTGGATTTATATTATCATAATTTGGAAAATTTCCTAGAATTTATTGCATTATTATTTATCCAATAGATGTTACAGTCCTTTTTATTATTCCTCTAGATATTTTTGTGGATACATTTGTGTGTTTTCATATAGGTACAATAGGAAAAGGCCTCCAATTTTGGTATATACCATCCTGGTTCATGTCTCTAGACCCTGGCCTATTAGAGGTGGTCTAAGGGTGGTTAGACATGGATTTTCAGTAGCTAGACAGGCCCCGATAGGTCTAGTCATGAATGAGTGGTACCATAGGTTACTCGTCCTTGGGTCAGAGTAAGATATAAACCATTGGGGATATTTTTTTTAAATATTTAGGAAAACGTGTTGAAGTGTATTGAGTGAAGATTTCATGGAAGAGAATCCAGTTTTGGTGTAGATACCATTATAACCATTCACCATGGATCTAACTACATTCATATCAACTAAATATTCTATGTCATAATTTTTAGGGAAAAACTGGTTCATGAATCATATAGGATTGAGTTCCTTTGACTTTAATTCTTTAGTCATAACCACATATATATACATATCCAACAACGGTACTTCTGGATCACTTTCTGGATTCCTCTACAAAGATATCAAACCCATTATCCTATATTGGATTTTGATGATAATCCATTAATTGATGTGGCCTCATTTTAGGGGCCATCACATGAGGTGTTTTCTCTTGGTGGGATAGGAACAATACCCCTACATGTTTAGAAACATATAGTACAAGTGGGGCTGGCTGATGATGCATGTAGGCTTAGTGTTGTATGTGAGTTCCAGTATCAGTGACCACTGATGTTATATGAAAATCCAGAGATATAGGAAGCATAAAATTGTATAGAGTTAGTGATCTGAGTCATTAGGATAGTTTAGATCCCAATTGATCATATGGTTCCATTTGCATCCAATCATTCTAAAAGTGTAACAAGGCTCTAGTGGATTGCAATGATGCAAACCCATGATCATATGGTACTCTCATGGTTAGACTTCTAGATAATGCTTTGTGATAAAAAAAACTTTATGCCTATGATCCATGGGAATTATTTAGGTTCTTGAGATTTCATAGGACCTTATGATAGTTTCTTAGTACACATCGAGGTTCACAGACCTCTTTTATTACTCCATAAACATAGTGTGAGATAAATTCTTTCATACATGAAAGTTAAATAGGGGTATCCATAAGGAAATATATTCCAAAATAATATCCATATGAATACCTACTTATGATGGAGTAATATGGCCATATTTTTTTAAAAATATTTTATTGGTAGAGGGATTTTTAGTGGCTAGATTCAACGATGGTCATCATGTGGATTAGATGTCTATAGTATCTAGTATGAGTATATTGTTAGGGTATTATCATAGGAGACCATACTGTGGAAAGACCATGGTACATTGTTCTTTGGTGCAAGGTCCACACAGAGGATTTAGTTAGCTAGGAGAAAGTGAGTGATATGCTTGTGATGGTGTGATCACTTGGAACATGATTTCCTTAAAAAAAGAGATGGAGGGAGAATATTCAAATTATAGCATTCCATGAGAGAATAAGTGATGTGATCATATATCTCCTCGAAACATTCAAGGAGTAGTAATAGGATATAGTTTTGATAGAGGAGTAGGTGGAGATCTGATGGTAGGAGCTTCTAGTGGGGTTCAATGCTATTAATTGATTCCACCACCACAACTAATTCCCCAACACCAGGCTCAGGGAGGATGGTTGTTTGGGACATTTGAAACTACATGCCATGGGGGGATATGACCAAGTTGTGCATGAGATATTTTTTGGTATGATCTGTGTGTTTTATCATCCATCCCATATACTATTAGATATAATCATGTGTCATTTTGTCATTTCCTTATCCCCTATGGTTGATATGGAGCTTCTAGGTGAGTAAAATCCATAACTAGAGGTTACTAGTGGGATAAATTCTTAGATAACTCATTTAAGATTGATGTGTGATTTGGAACTTGGTGGAGTGATGTTTCTGGAGACCTCTTGGTCTTCATGATGAAAATTCAGGAATTCATATTGGGTATGGATTGGTTTTCCACAATTAAGGACTATATTGACTTCTATTACAGATGAGCTAGATACCTTTAAAGAATTGGGTTAAGATTTCCTTTGTGAGAATGATAGCTTTCATGGTTGAGCAAGTGGGTCTTGATTGAAGAAATATAAAACCCATATCCCATATGTTGGAATGTTTAACCCATGTTATAAGAAGATCTTCATGTATTTTGATCCCTTAGGTAGTAACGTATTAAATGGAATTCATCCAAGAGGACGTTCTAAGACTACCTCCATGCTAGTAGGTGTACTTTTGTATCAAATTGAATCCCAGGAGTGAACCGAAATATATACACCATAACTATATCAAATAGCTAAGGGTGTATTTGGAGGACCATTTAGAGAAAGGTTTCATAAGACCCAATGTTCCCCTAGAAGATCTACATTTTTTCATGTAAAGGAAATACATTAAAATAGATGGAGTAGTGTCAGATATCCTTTGAGGATTTTAGGATAAGGTTTACTGGGGATCACTTTATTGAGACTTCTATATGAGGGTGTGGAGTACATAGTTTTTTGGGATGCCACTAGAGTTAAGCAAAGTTGCATGTTTATTTAATGGAAGGTAATGATAACATATTAGTTGAGGCAGTTGAGACCCCATGAGTAGAACTATGTGACTCATGATCAAGAGTTGTAAGTGGTAGTATTTTCTATAAATATGTGAAGGACCTATCATTTGTTAGAGAATTTCATTATTTACTTGGGACAATAGGGTATCAGCTACATCTATAATTAGAGAGATATTAACATGATATTAGGGTTATTATTTAGTTGTTACAAGACCATGAATTTTAGATAATCTACACTATGATAAAGTAAGACCTGGTTGTGGATAACCTTACCAGGATGTATAATTCTCTCATAGTGATAGAGTCATCAAAGCAGCTATCTTCATTACAACATGCCATGATGTAGGATAGGGGTGCATTTTATCTTTATTAATTTGTGGTGAATCCTCACCTCCTTCAACATGTGAGGGATTTTTAGTTGTGCTACATTGAATGTTAGGTGTATCATGACTGTATATCATCAAGATATGCACAAGATAGATTTTATGAGGGAGGTGAGAATGTATTTCCCTTTCAAGGTATAAATATTGGTTTCAGTCACATTTTTTGAGGAGGTTATGTCAGAGATTCACACATACCATTTTTTTATATCCTGGTGTGAAAGATATTTTGAAGGACTATTTGGGGCTGTTTGGTGCGTTGAGTTGCCCAAATTTATTATTGATGTCTTATATGTCAATATGTAACTGGTAAAAAATGTTTTTGAATGTTTGATATAATCTTTTGAAATCCCATATTGAAAATAGAATAGAATATCCATGTACTTTTTTTTGGGGATAACATGTATAGTGAGAGGATATTATGTTATCCATGTTCTAATTTCAGAGGAATATCCATGGACTTTGTTTTGGGATTGTCGACTAACATACCATTGTAGTTAAATTCCATTCCATATGAAATTAGTGCTTAGTTGAGAGTATAGGGAAGTTGTATGTGTGTGAGATCATCTTTCTTAATGGGGAACCGTCAATTATTATCTCCAACTGTGATTATCTTTTCACACCATGGTTACAGATAGGAATGTAGGAGTATTTTGGGACTTAGTTCTAGATGAGAACAATATTTCACTTCTAAATAGATGGTTAGAATGAGGAAAGAATATAGGTATTGGAGGAAATTTTGTAGAAATATGTGATGTACATGTGATAGATCTAGGTGGATCAATTTCCCTTGTTATAGTTTTCTTATAATAATAGTTATCACCCTACTATCGGCAAAAAATATTTTGAGGCCCTATATGGGAGACCTTGCAGGTCACCCCTATTCAGTAAAGGGATTATTGAGGAATATTTTTTTTTCTGAGATAGTGTAGGTGATGATGGATAATGATTAGGTTATGAAAAAGTGTATAAGGATAGCCATAACAGACCTAAATCTTATGCAAATCGATGTTATAGTCCATTTGTATTCTATTAATTGATGTTGTTTTTTTGACAGTCTCCCCAAAATAAGGATTGTGGAGGTTTGGTCATGGGGCAAGAAATCACTTAGTTTTTTAGGTCGTTCAAGATCCTAGGGAGGGTTGGTGAGGTTTCTTACCTCTTAGCCTCTCCCCTGAAATTAGAACAAGTACATGGAATGTTCTATGTGTCATAGCTGAGAAGATACATGCATGACCCTATGAACATTTTTCACTAGGGTGAGTTAGACATCAAGGATGGAGCTACCATTTTTGAGAACCTAATGGTGATAAAGGATTGGTAATAGAGGATCATTCATAAATGGACCCGCCCTTTGGTTCCTGTGCTTTGGTAGCATGGGATCATGTAAAATAAATCATGGGAGTATGAGGGTCAGATGAAGTCTTATTACCCCCACCTTTTTGTATAGCTTGTGATTTTTAGTAAAAAAATACATAATGGTTGGGGTGATATAACTACTCAAGTTTTGTGGTATTAGTTCTTTATATATTTCTATTTATATATCTAGATTCATCCTTAAAATAGGTTTGGTGTTTAGGTTTCTCAGGACCCTGGAATTAATATATTTAAACTATTAATATATTTTAATACACATTCATTCATCATTTGGATTTAAATGGATTTCATATTGTTATGAACCTCAAATGAGAAATATGATACCGTGGTTGAATCTGGAACATGATGTTTACCTGAGGTGTGAAATAAGGCTGGTTAGTATCACTAGTTCCATGAAAGGTAATCATTGGATGGAGAATTTAATAAAATAAAAATATAATTTATCTATTTTAATTAAATTTACTAACCTAATTAAGTCTATACAAATAAACCATTATGTAAATCTCTAGGTTTAGTTTGATAAAATTGGGAGATTATAGAGGAGGAGGGAATTGTTCTTCAATGGAATATCAGGATCAGAAAATGATGATGATTAGATTGAGGTGGTTCGAGAGGTAGGCAAAAAATGTAGTAGAACTTCATCATCATCAGTGAATGAGATCTTCACCAATGATAAATTGTTAATTGACATATGAAACATTATTTATGGATTTATTACCTATATTATTTATATTCATGGATTTAATGATCTACTAATATGATTTGTTATTTCATTGTCTTCACATGATACCTAGCACATTTTGGATTTATTAACCTGAAAAGACTCTCCCGTTGCGCTTAATATCACCATTGGATACCCTATTATAGATATAATTGGTTGATAATTCTTGTAAAATTATGGATTTACTTTGTTTATGTGCATTATACCCACTGTTCATTTTGTTCTTTATTGTTTTTCCAAGGGGTCACAATCGACATTGTCAAGGAGGGTTCATGTGTGATCGAACACCCAAATTTATGTGGGTTGCATGAAAAAAGTGTAGGATGCAATATTTTGGGAGTTTTAGGATGAGATTTTAGTTTATGATTGATATAGATACAAATTATAGGTTAGATTCATCATCCCTTGGCCATTGGAGTGTTACAATATGACTGGATGAGCAGTGTGTGGTTTGGGTGCCCAGAATACAACCACCAATGATATATTAGGTGAGGTTGGCCCTAGATCCAAGACCTTACAATGTGGTGAAATATAGAAGTAGGGATAGTAATGAAACTATGATATGGGTAAAGGATTTCATAGGATGATGAAAAAAACCCCAACTTCATGGTGTGTAGTCTAGGAACACATTCCTTGTAGTCACCTAGCTGCGCCGACTAGGGTTACATGAGGAGAGAAATATCACACATAGTGTATGGCACCACACACAACATGTGACCCTATTTTTATGGCTCTGTGTATACTCTGTGAGTACATGGGCATGTGAATGAATAGTCACATGGCGTGACCCATAGTATATAATCATGATCAAGTAAATAAAAATGACCCAAAGTACACATGCGTGACCAGATGTACATGGGCATGGCCAGAGGTACAATATAACGACAAGGATCAAATGGGTATGCCATTGGTGGCCAATAAACACCATTTATTACACTTACACACCATGTAGTACTACATGTAAAACCAATCCGTCTGTAGGTGATAAAATGGATAGGTGTCAAGGCGAGGTCTCACACTGTTTAACCCTTGGTGCATGCTATGTACTTTAATTATGGAATTATATCTTTCATATCATATTCTTATGAACTTGGATTTTATCCCACAAGTTGGATATTCTACTAATTTTTCCATTTAGTACACGATGGTAGCCTTTATAGGTTATTTTGATATATGACATGAGGTGTTGTGAACATGACGCTTCTTCAAGAAGCACATCATTGATAGAATTGTTCGAGAATGATTATTAGAGATATATAGGGGTTAGAAACTCCTATGTCACACTAGGGAATATCCCCCCATTTTCCTAAATCTATTTATTGGAACCCCTTGATGCACTACACTTTAGGTCCTCAATCAATAGAGTAGAACCACCCAATCAGACTAGGGCGTGTGTCCTTTATATACCGAGTGGCACCCCCTGTCACACCAGGGAACAAATACTCTATCTTCTAATTAGAACCCCTATCATAATATGGTGTGGGTCCTCTAATGGATATTATCCCCTATTGTCATCATAGAATAGTGGTGAGGTGTGGGTCCTATATAGGGTTTCTTTTTTAGATACTGTAATGACCCAAAGTTTTATTAAGGAAAATTATTCTTGATATAATTAAATTTCTTTTTACAGATACATAAAACATATGAAATTCCGTGGTTTTATGTTTTTGGATTTCAAAAATACTGTTAAGAATTGTGATCAGTGGTAATATATCCATTGAATTGTGATCACAAGATTAGTATAAATACAGGGCTTTAAAAAATCCAATTTACTCAGACAAAGGAAGTGATGGCCTCATCCAGTAGACTTTCCCCATACGAAGCCCATTTTTCAGAGCTCTAAAAGGAGAACGCGTCATTCGGCTTCACTATTGACCATGCCCAAGCTAAGCTTCTACATGTTAATCTCGAACAGAACCGCCTATGAGAGAAGTTTAAGTTGATAGAGATTATATAGCGACCCATACTTTACATACATGGTTAATACTTCAAAATTGAAGCATACTTATTACAAAATATAACAAAATCATGAAGGGACCGTATAGGTATAGTGTCTTTAGAAACTGGGAAACATAAACAACTGGTTCATAAAGCATCTATATTGTCTCCCATTTATTTCATCATATCTATAGTCCCTTTTTGGAATATCTTACTTAATACCCTTCTTCCTTACCTGGGGAAAGAAAACATTCAAAAGGGTGAGCTCAAATTCTCAGTAAGGGTAAACAAAAGAAATATCAATCACATAAAATTCATAAGAACATAACATTTTGGAAATTTTACCCTGCAAAAGAGATCATAATTTCATAACATGGGATAAATCATGGTAGTGAAATTTAATCACAATAATCATAACTTAAAACATGAGGCTTTGTGGAATACACACATAATCATAGAGAATCATTTCTTATTAGTCAAGACTCATTGCCAAGACAATCTTAGTGGACAAAGTCCATTTCTGAACCGAGTACATTCCTCGTTTTAGTCCTGTTTCACTGAACCGGTTTAACCTGTAGTTCCAGCCATGTATTTCTCATGAGATTTAAAAATATTAACCCAATGCATTGGAGGGAGATATAGGTCCCACCCATCTCATAATGATACCATTATTATGTGAGCCGCAAAATCATAAACCATACATCATAGCATAACCCATGTAATAAAAATGGGATTCTTAAACATCATGACATCATAAAACAATTCATATAAGATAAAGGAATTCATAAAAATAATTTCATCACAACGTAATCAAATCAATGTAATAATAGGGATAGAAACAAAACTTTTTACTATCTTAGATGGAAAATAATTTTGATAAAACACTTGAACTCCATTCTTGAGGAAAATATTCTTTCTACTTCAAAAAAAACTTTTCCTATCTTAACATGTCATACAATTATAAACTAAAAGAATTTGATTAAAGATAAACTTGAAAAATTGTAAAGGAAGCTTCTTGTAAATAATGTTTTAAAAATCCATCGATTCCGTATAAGTAAAAAAACCATTCTTCTCGTACTTTTGTCAGAAAAGTCAAAAAGTACCTCGTATGAAAAATGACAAAAGATTCCTTTCAAATATTTTTCTAAAAACTCACCGAAGGGTAAAATTGGATATAAAAAATTGTATAAGGATATAAATATTACATATTGAGGAAACATGGAGGTGGATGTTAAAATACACCCCAGTAAAAACCAAAGTATAAACAATCTCAGATAAAAATGAGATTGTGATATTTTCCCTCACCTTAGGTCCAATTTCCTTTGTAAGTGTCCGAAACTCCTGTATAATGATTTAAATAATGTTATTGACTTATTCCTGAATTATAATTATTTTTATGATATCATATATTATCATATTATTAGCTTCTTATTAGTAATATTTCATTACTACTTGTTATTCGGGTGTTTATTGCTTTTTGTTCTTATGCGTGTTTTGTCGAATAAATTCTTATTCTTATTTTTGGGTTATATATACCTCATTTAAAGAATGGTATTAGTGTAATATATATCATATTTATTCATTCAATTCATTTATATAATCATTATTAAATGAATATCATGTAGAACGAGTCGTATCACATCGTGGAGATGGTATTTCGTACGTACGCACGAGTGATGATATCGTTCCCATGATCGTGAAATTGTAATGGAGTTTATGTATACTATTTCAGAATCAATATCACTTTACAATAATAATTTATAGTTATTATTTAGACCATTATAACCATCCAAGTAAGGTGGTGGTGGAAAATAGATTACACCACGGTGTGGAGACGGTATTCCGTACGTACGCACGCGTGGTGATTTCGTTTTTCATAGGATGGATATATGGTGAAATATGGTTGTTTCATACTTATAATAACATATACATATATTAGTGATACTGATGTTATTAATACATAATGAAGCAACTAAATAAGAAGAAGTGGAAGAAGAAATAAAGTTGAAAGAATCGGTAACGGACATTACCTCTTCTTTGAAGCGCTTCTTTGAGACCTCCTTTTAGGGCACTAAAATTGGTCTTTGAATAAGACCAGGACCTCTAGGATATTTCTAGGGAAGTGGGGAAGTGAAATGGGCAGGAATTGGCCAATCATTAAGGCTCAAATTGGTGTGAGGAGGAGAGGGAGGAGGTGCCCTTTTATAAGGGAGGAGAGGGGCACCTTTAGAAATATAAGAAATATTAGTTTATATTAAATCCCAACCACACTTAATAACTTCCAAAAATGTGTCATATCCTAAGATTATATGAGATATGGTTTTAATCTCATCAACCAATAAAATTTAGACATGTTAGGAATTTATTTTAAACATTATCAACTTGATTTATCCTTATTTATCAAGGTAATTTTATTTGTGGTAATAATATTCTAAATTTTTAAATTATTAAAATAATTATATATGTGTTGTTAATTTTCCATAATTTGAAACTTTATGACATTTTTGACCATATAAATTTTAATTTATAATTTTTAAATATTTTTGTTATTTTTAAACAATTTTATAATATGTTTTGTTTATAAAATAACAATAGTGTCAATTTTGACACTATTCATTTATTTGAATTTAAATAAAATATATACAAAAGATATGTTCTAAATAAAAGCATTAATAAATTCATAAAATGTCATATGTTTCTAGAAAATTAGTGCAGCACATTAAATAGTTAATATAATATTTATTTTAATATTTTTGAAACCATTTATTTGATATTTTAATTAATAAAATAATTTCAACATCACTATTGTGTCATAATTAATGATACTTATTTAATCCCTAAAAATACTAAATAAATTCCTATGATGTAGATAATTGTATTAGATTTACTGGAGACTATTAATTTTTGATGTTTCATCAAGTTTATCACTAAATTAAAATTATTATACTTATAAGATTTAAGAAAGTGACATGTTGTCACATTCTTTGGTTTTAATAATAATTAAATTATTTCCATAGAAAAAAGTTCATTAAATGAATCTAATCCGACCCTTAGGTGATATGGGTCGACTTTTAGTCATCAAATAGGATTTTGGCAGGTGTTATGTAATTTTATAATCTTATATTTACCCTTAATTACCCGATTTACCTTTAACTATGATAAATAAAATTTAACGTAGTTACTCTTCATAATGCCAAAAAATAATAAGTAGCGTATTAAAATAATTTGGACCCACTTATTCCAAATATGGAATCCATTTTTCAAAATTCGAAACATATAAGTTGTAGTAATTAATTTAAAATAATTCTCGTTGTTAAGAAAATGGGTTTTAGAAGTTAAAACATTACCAAAGATTGAAATGTTTTTACCTATGAATTCAATGTGAAATTAATGCTAATGACATACATTGTATTAAATGGTAAAAATATATTCTATTTATACTTTAAAGCCATTCAATATTATAATTTATCCATATAAAGTATCTCAATGAAAAAAGTTGTTTTTAATTAAAAATTAGCGTATTTTTACTATTCATCAAAATATGAATGTTATCAGAAAAATATCAAAAATTTATCCAAAGTAAATTTTTATACCCTGATTCAAAATAAAAATTTTATTTTGTCAAATTGAAATTATAAACATGACAAAATCTATATTTAATGTGTGTGCGCCATCAAAAGGCGGCAAAACTGAATTTTTTGAAAAACACTTATTTTACCCGAACAATTTATTTTGTTCTCTAACAATGTTTTAGAAAACGTGTAAGATGAATAAGAAAATTCAAAATGTAGTTAATACTATTCATAACGGCATGTTCATAATAATATATCATTATTTAGTGAAACCCGGTATTGCGTACTACACACCCTATCGAGGAAGGTCGCGATTGCGTGTAATGCAAGCCAAGTCCGCATTGTGTGCTGTGAAAGATTCCTTTTGTGTTGCATATAACATAAGACAACAAAATAGTTTTCTCGTAAAATCTCAGGGTGTTACATTCTACCCCCCCTTAAAATGAATTTCGCCCTCAAAATTCGTCACTTCATTATAAACAAATGAGGATACCTCTCCGTCATCATATCATCAAGTTCTCATGTAGCTTCTTCTAATTGGTGGTTCCTCCATAAAACATTTACCAAGTGAGTGGTTTTGTTCGGTAGGACTTTTTGACTACGATCGAGAATCTCTATTGGCTGTTCTTCATAAGAGAGATCCTGTTCTAGCGATACAACTTCTGAGCTGAGTACATGTGAAGGGTCATGTATGTACTTTCTTAGGAGAGATACATGGAATACATCGTGAGCATGAGGGAGATTTGGTGGAAGTGCCAATCAGTAAGATACCTTCCCAACACGATGCGGAATTTCAAAAGGAACGATATATCTAGGGCTCAACTTTCCCTTCTTTCCAAATCTCATGACCCTCTTCGAGGGAGATATTTGTAAGAACACTTTATCACCCACTTCAAACTCTAGGCCTTTTCTTCAGTTGTTGGCATAACTTTTATGTTGACTCTGAGCTACTCTTATGTGTTGTTGAATAGATCTGACCATTTCTGCCATTTCAACAACAAGATCAGGTCTTAATAGCTTTCATTCCCCAACTTCATCCCAGCAAGTTGGAGTCCTGCATTTCTTTCCCTAGAGAGCTTCATAAGGAGCCATCTGAATACTAGAGTGAAAGCTATTATTATAAGAAAATTCCACCAAAGGTAGGTGTTGATCCCAACCACCTTTGAAATCAATAGAGCAAGCTCTCAACATATCTTCCAGAGTTTGAATTGTCCTCTCAGACTGACCGTCTGTCTGAGGATGATAAGCAGTGCTGAAACTCAACTTTGTATCCAGAGTATGCTGAAGACAGAACTTTGAGGTAAATCTCAGATCCCGATCAGATATAATAGAAAGTGTTACTCCAAGCAATCTTACCACTTCTTTTACATATATCATGGCAAGATGATCTAGATAGAAATCCTCTCTAATAGAAATGAAGTGTGCAGATTTTGTAAGACGATCAACTATGACCCATATAACATTATTGCCTTTGGATGTTTTAGGATGTCCAATGACAAAGTCCATAGTGATGTTTTCCCATTTCCATTATGGCATGGGTAATGGTTGTACCATCCCCTTAGACTTCTGTCTCTCAGCTTTAACTTGCTGACAAACCAAGAATCGAGAGACATATTCAGCAACATCTCTTTTCATGAGATCCCACAAGAAGTACTCTTTCAGGTTCCTATACATCTTCGTTCTTCCAGGATGAATAGAGAATGAATAACTATGAGCCTCATCCAGCAGCTCCTTGTTTAATTCGGGGATGGGAGGAACACAAACCCGATTCCTGAACTTTATTATCCCATCACAATCAAGGTTGAATTCAGGAACATTTCTCACCTTCTTTTGTAACTCGACATCTTCCTTCTGTACCTCTTGAATCTTCACATGTATAGATGGTTGAACATTCATTTGAGAAAGATAAGATTTCTCCCCTTCCATTAAAATTCCATGATCCATCCTTTGAAAATCCATAAATATTGGATCTTTTGTGATCCTCATCATGGATAAGCTAGCATAGTCTTGTCGAATTAATGAGTCTGCTACCTTGTTTGCTTTCCCAGGGTGGTAATGAATTGAGCAGTCATAATCCTTAATTAGCTCCAACCATCTTCTTTGACGCATATTCAGCTCCTTTTGTGTGAAAATATACTTTAAACATTTATGATCAGTATAAATATGACACCTTTCACCATAAAGGTAATGCCTCCAAATCTTTAATGCAAAGATTACCGCAGCTAACTCCAAATCATGAGTTGGGTAATTTGGCTCATGGATTTTCAACTGTCGTGAGGCATAAGCTATCACCATATCATTTTGCATGAGAACACATCCCAGTCCCTTCTTGGATGCATCACTGTAGATCACAAACCTTTCTCCACTGCAAGGTAGTGTGAGCACAGGTGCACTGTCTAACCTTCTTTTTAGCTCTTTGAAATTTTCTTCACATTCCTCCGTCCAAACAAACTTAACTCTTTTTCGAGTCAACTTGGTGAGGGGGTTAGATAACCTTGAATAATATTTTACAAAACATCGGTAATATATAGCCAAACCAAGAAAACTTTGGATCCCCATTACTATTCTTGGTCTCGACCATCTTTAAATAACCTCTGTTTTTGCTGGATCCACAGATATCCCCTCTTTTCAGATTATGTGACCCAAAAATGTAACTTTTTGAAGCCAAAATTCACACTTGGTAAATTTGGCATAAAGATTCTCCTTTCTCAGGGTCTTCAATATAATTCTAAAGTGATCTTCATGTTCATCCTTTCTCTTTGAATAGACAAGAATATCTTCTCCAAAGACTAGCACAAACTGATCAAGATAGTCTCTAAATACTCTATTCATCAGATCCATGAAGATAGCAGGGGCATTAGTTAGACCAAATGGCATCACTATAAATTCATAGTGTCCATACCTTGTACAGAAAGCTGTCTATGGTATATCCTCCATTTTGACCCTTAATTGATGATACCCTGAACAAAGATCAATCTTGGAAAAGTATTGAGCTCCTATTAGTTGTTCAAATAGTTCATCAATGCATGGGGGGATATTTCTTCTTGATAGTGATCTTGTTAAGTTCTCGATAATCAATGAAGAGTCTCATTGATCCATCTTTCTTCTTAACAAACAAATTAGGTGCTCCCAAAGGTGACGCACTAGGGCGTATGAATCCTTTATCTGGATTCTCTTGGAGTTGCTTCTTCAATTCCTGCAACTCAATTGGGTCCATTCTATAAGGTGTCTTTGAAATACGCAAAGCACCCGGTACGAGTTCTATTGAAAACTCAACTTCACGATTTGGTGGAAGACCTGGAAATTCCTCTGGAAAGGAATCATAAAATTCACTTACAATGGGAATATTATTAATAGTGAGTTTATCTCCAACCATTTGAGATAAATAACCTTCATTTAGTGGAATCAAGACCCATAAGATGGATGAAATTTCCACTATAATGTTATGTTCATCATTGCATCGATAATGATCATAGATTGATCTGGAATATGAAATGTGACTTCCCTTCTTTGGAAATTTATATGAGCTCCATATAACGAAAGCCAATCCATGCCAAGAATCACATCAAATTCCACTATAGGAAGGATCACAAGATTTGCAGGAAGCACTTTCCCACAAACTTCAATCAGAGAAGAATTTTAAACTTTTGATGCGACTGTTGTGCCATTAGGGGTTGTCACAGCTAACTCAACATCTAACTGCTGAGGTAATACGGAAATACCCTTAGAAAATTCTTCAGAATTAAAGAGTGGGTGGATCTAGAATCAAATAAAACATTTGCTAATTTAGAGTGGATGGTAAGTGTACCTCTCACCACTTCGTTGTCGTACTCCACATCGCAGATAGTAATTGCATGTGACTTTCCTTTGCCTTTGGCCTTAAGAGTTTGTTGACGTCGATCATCATCATCAACCCTTGGATTTGGGCATTGATTGGAATAATTTTCCATCTCCTTGCACTTGAAACATTGAAGTGTAGTAGGTTCATTCTGTGTATCCCTTCCTTTGTTTGCATCATTAGACATCTTCTTCGCATCATTGCAGCATTCAAATTCCCGATGACCTTCCTTTCCACATTTGAAACATTTACTTGTCCCTTTAAGACAACTCCCTCTATGTTTATTTCCACACTTTGAGCATAAGGGAAAACTCATATTCTTTTCAATGTGCTCTTTATATTTTCCTTTGAATTCCATTTTCCTCTTCTTATCAAACCCATATGACTAATGGGTTACTCCAATCTCTATCTCAACATTGAGATAACATCGAACTATTTCCTTGTATCTATTGAAGTCCCTTATGGATAACACCCTTCGAAGACTTGGTTTTAAGCCACTAAATAAACGATCAATCTTACTCTCATGTTGGATAATAATACCAGAAGTGTACCTTGCAAGTCTTGTAAAATTTGCTTCATAGGTACCAACAGATTAATCATCCTTTTTCTTTAGTTCAAGAAACTCCTTCTCTGTCTTTGTTCGGAGAATACAAGGAATGTACTTATTGAAAAATATGTTCTTGAACTCGTCCCATTCCATGGACTCAATTTCATCTCTTGGACTCGTATTCTTGATAAGATTCCACTATTGATCAGCATCACCTTCCAAATGATACACTGCTAAGATGACTTTATCATGTTCAGAACATTGAAGAACTGGAAATATCTTTTCAGTAGTACTAATCCATTGTCCAGCAACTAATGGATCAGTAGACCCGCTGAATGAAGGTGGATGCTGTCACATGAAGGATTCAACAGAATGTTGATCCTTCCTTTGCTCGTTTGGAAGTACTGCATGATTCATAGCTTGAGAAAGTTGTGTGACCATGGCTAAAAGATTTTTCATTCCAGCTCCCATAAATTTTGGTTGCTCAGGGGGACAATCATTGCATTTCCCGTCGCATTCCGCATTAACAAGGTTTCTTTGGGTTCTAGCCATTGACTAAAACCAAGAAGAATAGTGTGAGAAACACTAATTATAATAGGAAAACCACATAATCAAGAATAAAATTTCACACTTAAGGTATTATCATAGGTTGTTCATGGCCATTTCTAAAACACTAAGATTGTGTTCTATGCTTAGACATATCCTTAGGTTTCTTACTAAGGCTTTAACATCCTAGTTTCCAAAGGTTGACTACACCTTTCCTCTGATACCAACTATAACGACCCATACATTACATACATGGTTAATACTTAAAAATTGAAGCATACTTATTACAACATATAACAAAACCATGAAAGGAACATATAAGTATAGTGTCTTTAGAAACTGGGAAACATAAACAATTGGTTCATAAAGCATCTACACATTCTCCCATTTATTTCATCATATCTATAGTTCCTTTTTGGAATATCTTACTTAATACCCTTCTTCCTGATCTGGGGAATGAAAACATACAAAAGGGTGAGCTCAAATGCTCAGTAAGGGTAAACAAAAGAAATATCAATCACATCAAATTCATATGAACATAACATTTTGTAAATCTTACCCTGCAAAAGAGATCATAATTTCATAACATGGGAGAAATCATGGTAGTGAAATGTAATCACAATAATCATAACATAAAACATGAATATTTGTGTCATACACACATAATCATAGAGAATAATTTCTTATTAGTCAAGACTCATTGCCAAGACTATCTTAGTGGACAAAGTTGATTTCTGAACCGAGTTCATTCCTCGTTTCAGTCCTATTTAACTGAACCGGTTTAACCTGCCGTTCCAGCCATGTCTATCTCATGAGATAGAAAAATATTTACCCAATGAATTGCAGGGATATATAGGTCTCACCCATCTCATAATGATACCATTCTTATGTGTGCCACAAAATCATAAACCATACATCATAGCATAACCCATGTAATAAAAATGGGATTCTTAAACATCGTGACATCATAAAACAATTCATATAAGATAAAGGAATTCATAAAAATAATTTTATCACAGAATAATCAAATCAATGTATTAATAGGGATAGAAACTGAACCCTTTTATTATCTTAGATGGAAAATAATTTTGATAAAAAACTTGAACTCCATTCTTGATGAAAATATCCTTTCTACTTCAAAAACACTTTTCCTTTTTTAACATGTCAAACAATTATAAACTAAAAGAAGTTGATTAAAGATAAACTTGAAAACATATAAAGGAAGATTCTTGGAAATAATGTTTTAAAAATCCATTCATTCTGTATAAGTTAAAAAACATTCTTCTCATACTTTTGTCGGAAAAGTCAAAAAGTACCTCGTACGAAAAATGACAAAAGATTCCTTTCATATCATTTACTAGAAGCTCACCAAAGGGTAAAATTGGATATAAACAATTGTAGAAGGATATAAATATTACATATTGAGGAAAAATAGATGTGGATGATAAAATACACCCCAGTAAATACCAAAGTATAAACAATCTCGGATAAAAAGGAGATTGTGATATTTTCCCTTACCTTAGGTCCAATTTGCTACGTAAGTGTCAGAACCTCCTGTATAATGATTTAAATATTGTTATTGACTTATTACAGAATCATAATTATTTTTATGATATCATATATGGTCATATTCCTAGCTTCTTATTAGTAATATTTCATTACTACTTGTTATTCGGGTGTTTATTACTTTTTGTTCTTATGCGTGTTTTGTCGAATAAATTTTTATTCTTCTTTTTGGGTTATGGATACCTCATTTACAGAATAGTATTAGTGTAATATATATCATATTCATTCATTCAATTCATTTATATAATCATTATGCAATGATGATCATGTAGAACGAGTCGCATCACATCGTGGAGACGGTATTCCGTACGTATGCACGAGCGATGATATCATTCCCATGATCGTGAAATTGTAATGGAGTGTATGTATACTATTCCAGAATCAATATCACTTTAAAATAATAATTTATAGTTAGTATTTACACCATTATACCCATCCAAGTAAGGTGGTGGTGGAAAATAGATTACACCACGGCGTGGAGACGGTATTCCGTACGTACGCACGCGCGGTGATTTAGTTTTCTGTAGGATGGATATATGGTGAAATAGGGTTGTTTCATACGTATAATAAAATATCAGTATATGAGTGATACTTATGTTATTACTTAATAATGAAATAACTAAAGAAGAATAAGTGGAAGAAGAAATAAAGTTGAAAGAATCGGTAATGGACATTACCTCTTCTTTGAAGCGCTTCTTTGAGACCTCCTTTTAGGGCACTAAAATTGGTCTTTGAAGAAGATCAGGACCTCTAGGATATTTCTAGGGAAGTGGGGAAGTTAAATGGGCTCGTATTGGCTGATCTTGAAGGCTAAAATTGGTGTGAGGAGGAGAGGGAGGAGGTTCCCTTTTATAAGGGAGGAGAGGGGAACCTTTGGAAATATAAGAAATATTAGTTTATATTAAATCCCAACCCCATATAAAAACTTACAAAATGACTAATATCCGAATATTAGATGAGATAGGGTCGTAATATCATAAACCAATAAAATTTATACATGTTAGGAATGTATTTTAAACATTATCAACTCGATTTATCCTTATTTATCAATGTAATTTTATTTGTGGTAATAATATTCTAAATTCTATATTATTATAAATAATTACATATGTGTTATGAATATTCCATAATTTGAAACTTTATGACATTGATGACCATATAAATTTTAATTTATAATTTTTAAATATTTTTGTGATTTTTAAACAATTTTATAATATGTTATTTTTATAAAATAACAATAGTGTCAATTTTGACACTATTCATTTATTTGAATTTAAATAAAATATATACAGAAGATATGTTCAAAATAAAAGCTTCAATAGATTCATAAAATGTCATATGTATCTAGAAAATTAGTGGAGCACATTAAATAGTTCATATAATATTTATTTTAATATTTGTAAACCCATTTATTTGATATTGTAATTAATATAATAATTTCAACATCACTATTGTGTCATAATTAATGATACTTATTTAATCCCTAAAAATTCTAAATAAATTCCTATGATGTAGATAATTGTATTATAGTTCTGGAGACTGTTCATTTTTTAAGTTTCATTAAGGTTATCACTAAATTAAAATTATTATACTTATAAGATTTAAGAAAGTGACATGTTGTCACATTCTTTGTTTTTAATAATAATAAAATTATTTCCATGGACCAAAGTCCATTAAATTAATCTAATCAGACCCTTAGGTGATATGGGTCGACTTGTAGTCACCCAATAGGATTTTGGCAGGTGTTAGGGTAATTTTATAATCTTATATTTACCCTTAATTACCCAATTTACCTTTAACTGTGGTAAATAAAATTCACCGTAGTTACTCTTCATAATGCCCAAAAAAAAAAGTAGCCTATTAACATAATTTCGACCCACTGATTCCAAATATGGAATCCATTTTTCAAAATTCAAAACATATAAGTTTCAGTAATTAATTTAAAATAAATCCCTTTGTTAAGAAAACGGGTTTTAGAAATTAAAACATTGCCAAAGATTGAAATGTTTTTACCTATGAATTCAATGTGAAATTAATGCTAATGACATAAATTATATTAAATGGTAAAAATATATTCTATTTATACTTTAAAACCATTCAATATTATAATTTAACCATATAAATTATTTCAATGAAAAAAGTTTTTTTTAATTAAAAATTAGCGTAGTTTTACTATTCATCAAAATATGAAAGTTATCAGAAAAATATCAAAAATTTATCCAAAGTCAATTTTTATACCCTTATTCAAAATAAAAAATTTATTTTGTCAAATTGAACTTATAAACATGTCAAAAACTAGATTCAATTTGGGTGCTCCATCAAAAGGCGGCAAAACTGCAGTTTTTGAAAAATACTTATTTTACCCGAAATATTTATTTTGTTCTCTTACCATGTTCTAGAAAATGTGTAAGATGAATAATAAAATTAAAAATATAGTTAATACTATTCATAACGGCTAGTTCATAATAATATATCGTTGTTTAGTGAAACCTGGTATTGCGTACTACAGACGCTATCGAGGAAGGTCATGATTGCGTGTAATGCAAGCCAAGTCTGTATTGTGTGCTGTGAAAGATTCCTTTGGTGTTGCGTATAACATAAGACAATAAAAAAATTCTCATAAAATCTCAGGGTGCTACAGATTACCATCCGAGCGATGTTATTTGAGCCACCCCAAGAGTTTGTCCCCAACACACCCCTTAAAATTCATTCTTATGCGTGTGTTATAAGAAGTTATGTAACGAGACCCTAGTACTATGATTTTGTACTATATTTTTATATAGATAATATACTTTCATTTTATTATTGTTACATTGTAAATAGTTTTTCAATGAAAAAATATCATTTTAGTAAATTATGAAATCTATTTTGATGAAATAGTGGATTTCTGTATTAAATAATATTTTAATTAAATATTATTACTGAATTTATTTTTATTAAATATAAATGATTATATAATTTTTATTAATTCAATTGAAATTTATATTAAGGTTTGAAAGATGTTTTTATCAAAACCCAAGAGTTTTCTATAAATAAAAGTTTTTATTTTAAAAGTAAAAATTCACATATTTAGAAAATTATTTTGATTAAATGAATATTATTTTTGGAATCAGGATGTCGAATTTATCCATCGATAAGTTTTTTATGTTTTTTTTGAGACAAACTAATTTTTTGGTAAAAATTAAATATCGTTTAAATATATAATGTGTTTTATGACATCATAATGATCCAATAGTGCTGTAATAAAATACTCTAAACATTATTTTCGGCCAAAATATTTTTTACCTTTAGAATAATGTGATTTTAGGTTCTTTTTATTTATTTTACAAAGCTTTAGTGGACCCTCCATGACTTATAAAACATTTTAACATTTTAACTTGATTTTCTTGAGAGCGTGACTCATCTCGACATAAGAAATCCCAATATTTTAATATGTTCGTCCATTGGCCTTATAAAATATTGTTTTCCCCTCACATTTTGCAAAATCCTTGGGATGGGTTTTGGTTTTGATTAGTTTAATGTGTATGGTCCAAAACCTAAATAATGAAGAATTCCATTTCTTTTCCTATATAAATCCCACAAGCTCCCACTTCCTCTTCACTAAAAGCCCTTGGATCTTAAAAAACCTCTGCCCTACTTTCTCAATAATCCTCTCAAGGTGGCCCAAACTCCCAAAAAGCCTCTCTCAATCCCTTCCAAGCCTTTGGGATCACACTTCTATGTAAGGGATTCCTTCCTTTCTTATTTTTATCGAAGTTTATTAATGTTGTAATACCCTTTTACTTTCGATTAAAAATGTTGTGGTATGATTTCTCAACTTTCCCATACTGTCCTATTTAAGTTGCAATTATGAGTGACCCCTTTTATCTCTCATTAATGCCTCCCATGTACACCAGTTACCAAGTTGAAATTATTTAAAGAATTTCTCTCCCCTCATTTACATTCAATCAATTATTTTCTAATATGAATCCAAATGACTTTACTTATGTTGGTACATGTATTTATATGACCCCCTTACTATCCATTTAATTTACATATTATGATACCCGCCTTTATCTCTCATCATGTATTTTTATGTATTATTATGTCACGTCGTTATGCTGCCGAAATGGCACTATGATTTTCCAAGAAAAAGTCATTGTATAGTGAATACCATTCCCATTTCTCTGTCAAGGTTATTCACATTTATACATATTTTCTTATTGATTATATAGCTTCATGTATGAATTCAACATTTCTTTATCTTTTAATAAATGGTGATGTTTAATTAACCATATTTAATGATCCATGTGACACACTTTTGAATTAAATGAAATGATTATGAAAGGTGCCCCCTGAAAAATCTCCAATACATTGGGTAAAGATTAGTATCATGATACATCAAGTGAAATAAGAGTTTAGTCATTATAATTCATGTTCAGTGAGGTTTTACTCATGCTCCATGTTCAATTAGCCTTGGATCATGCTAATACCATGATAAGTGTTGTTTCCACAATTCCATGTTATGATAATCATGCTATATCATTCCTTTATGTTCATTTATATTTTATGCTCTGTTGATATGCCTATTGACTAAAATGTATTGTATTATTCATTTTATTCTTGGTTTACTCCTTTATTGGGCTTTATAGATCACCCTTTTCTTATTCATGTCCTCTGGTTATCTAATGCAATGCCAAGTACAAGGGAATGTAGTGGTCATGTAAAAGATGTTTTCAATAAAGATGTTGTGTTTCATGTTTTAAGTCATTATGTAATGTTCCTAAGACCCAAATACACTAGACCTCTTGATCTTCCATGTTGTATCAAGTTAATTATTTATGTAATAAATCATGATTAAGTGTGTAATAAAGAGTAGGGTTTTCATAGTTGGTAACATAGTATAGGTTTAGTTATTTTTGGGATTAAGATTAGAAAACCCTAGTGAAATCCTTAGGTATAATACTAAGTATAATAAAAACATCCCAAAGTTTTAGTGAGTATTGAGTAAGTGGATTCTCAAAAATATACATCACTGTCTGGATACGAGCAGGTAGAGGCGGCTCTGGCACAAATGTACCCAGGAGTGAGAAATCCGAAAAGGATTTTTTGTGCTTGACTTGGGGAATCCTTGTAACACGCTAAGCTTCCACGATATGCTTTTCTTTGAATAATACAATAGCATGTGTTGTACGCAACTTCAAGTTCTAACACACCACAACCAATCAAACTAGCCATTATGAATAGTAATACACACTTTTTAAAATTTTATAAATTTTCATTCAAAATGGACTTCATTTTTGGATTTGGAATATTGAAATTAGCTTCAGGTAAATTTTTGGTATTTTTCAGAAAACATTCAATTTTTTATGAATAGTGAAAAACACTGAGTTATAGTTTAAAAACCGAATTTTTATTTAAATAAATATTTATTTTATCTTAATTTATTTTAGGTCAAAATAGATACATAGTACCTATATAAGTTCAATTTAATTCATTGGAGTCAGTTAATGATAATCTTAGATGTATAAAAATTTTATTGAACTTTTTACCGTCTTTTACCAACCTCCTAGGAGAATTTGCAAATTCGCATAAAACATAATTTTACCGCTACTGTGAGTTGAATTTCAAAAATCTGAGAGACATGGTTGATATCAGTAAGTAAAATTTGGTTCAATAAGATGAAAATAATTTTTTCTAAATAGTAACCTTTTACTTTTATTTACCACAGTTAAAAGTAAATAGGGTTATTAAGGGTAAAAATGATATTATTATTACACTAACACATGTCCTAATACTATTGGATATGTATAGTTTGACCAAAAACCACATTAGGATTAAAATATGAACCTATTTGGTCCACTTGGATTAGATTATGATATTTATTGTTATTTAATTCAAAGAAGTGTTAAAAGTGTTAAATTCAATGTTTAATAACTAAACCATTTTTAATATAGTGTTACACATAAGATAAATTCTACTATAAATATTCATTAGAACTCAAAAATTATTTCCTACATAATTGTATTTTATTTATAATTATTTAAAATTAAATAATGTAATATATTTATGACATAATGATGATGCAGTAATTACCAAATTAATGAAATATTAAAATAATTGATATTATAAATATACAAATAAATATAATTTGAGACTTTTTATAAAGTAAAATAATTTTATAGGTTAATATGACATGTTAGGGTCGGTTAGAGGAATTGGTTTTGATGTAATAATGCTGTTATAAATTTAGAAAAAACAAAATACCAAATAGTGTCAAAATGGACACAAAATAGTTTTTTAAAACAATATTATATTATTAATTGATATTCTTTGACTAAAAATCTATGTTTTATCCAGAGGACTTATATAATGATAGGTGTATAATTAATGAACCACTTGGGGTTCTATTGGAAGTATATAGTATGTTTATTAACCATATAATATAAAAATACAAAGAGACATGGTAAATGTAAAACTATTTAACTAAGAGTTAAATCTAAAACATTAAGTTAATATAGTGACTAAAACCTATCTAAAACCTATTGGTTGAGTGTTTTGTGTCCCATCCCCACATTAGAATTTAAATAATTATATTTTGAGCCATTAGAAACCTGAAATGTGTTTATTATAAAATAATATTTCTAGCTTTTCCTTAGGTTCCCCTCACCCCTCTTATAAAAGGGAACTCCCCCTTCTCTCTAATTCCCACCTTCAAAGCCATTTGGCTCGGCCAAAACCCTACCCAAATATCCTATAAACTATTCTCCATTCATCCTAGAGGCATTCCTCTAGTAAGAAAGCCATCATATGGAGCCCTTTTGATCAAATCAAAATGAAGAACCTGAAGAAGAGATAAATATTTCATCACCTCTTTCAAGTTCCTTTCTTCTTCCACTTCATCTTTCTTTGTTGTTTCCATTATACTATAATAAATCCAGTATCTTCTATATATTGTGATGTAATTATGAATATGGAACAACCATATTCATTATTCTATCCAACCTTTGAATGACATGTCACCATACGTGCGTCCGTACGAATTACCATCTCCACACTGTGGGATAATTGTTATTCAATACATTATTATTTGGATGGGTATAATAATGATGTGTAATTGATGTAAATAATAAATATAACATGATTATGATTCTTTATATATGATATAACATCCAATTATATATTATTTAAATGTCAAAATAATTATATTGTCACTCGTGCGTACGTACGGATTACCCTCTCAACGAACGCGATGAGATTCATTCCCCATCATATCCATTCAAGAATAATATTCCTTTGATGAATAAAAAAAATATTTAAAGACATGATATATTTCTGGATTTCAATAAGATACATCCCATCCATAACAAATATGACTCACATAGCAAAGAATATAAAGGAAAATGAATCTGTTAACACCCGAAACAACGATAATACTAAGATATTATTAACAAAACAATGTGAAAAGATCATATATGATATCATATTAATGTATATGATTATTTTATAATTTAATGACATTTATTTAACCATTATAATAGAGGTTAATGTACCCTTTACCAAGGAAAAGTACAAGGTAAGGTTTAATTTTACAATCTCTTTATTATCCGAGGTTGTTTTTACATAAGTATCTACTAGGACCTCTTTATCATCCACATCCATTTTTCATAAAAATGTTTTTCAAAACATTATTAATATTTTATAGACTATTGTTGAATGTAATTTATACCATTTTTTTACTTTTTATAAGAATTTTATAATGGAATCTTTCCATAATTTTCCAAACACAGTCCTTTATAACCTTTTCGACAGAATTATGGTATGAATCTCTTTTTTTAACTTATACGATGGTTGCGGCTATTTTCTTCCATTATAACATCATCAAATCTTACCTTACAAGATTATAATAATATTTTCAAATGTAATTGTTTTATTTTATAATTACGTGACCTTTAATGATTTCAAAATAAAAAGAGATATTTCTCTAAAAAGTTTTGATTTCATCTATGTCAACATCCTTTGATGGATTTTATGTTTGTTTGAAGTTGAGTTATTATAATACAAAACATCCATATTGTATTAAAGGTTTTGTGATATGTTTGACTATGGATGTGTTATTTCATACCATTCATGGTTTATGGATAAAGTAATGACATTTTGTATGCCAGTTTTAATACGAATGATTATGTTATGTTTAAACCTTTTTATATGAGGAATGCATTGGACTTAGTAAGTGGCAAGTGAAGCCCACTATAGCTCCTCAATGCATCAGTAGGTCTCATGAGACAAAATAGTGTCTTGGAACAAGGCCTTGACAAATTATTATTTTTAGTCTTGACACAAGGCCTTGACTATGTGGTTATGAAAGTCAGGCATTATGCATTCCATCATTTTGAAAGTGGCTATTGATATTACATGTGACTATTCAGCTAGTAGAATTTCCATGTGAGTATGTATATGAAATTATTTTATTTTATCTTTTCCATATTATTCTTAAGGTCATGTTTAAAAGGTTTTTGTTTTAGTCTTATAAATTTTCTTAAATGTTTATACTTATTTTTAAATGTTTCTGCTATATTGTTATCCTTACTGAGCATCTGAGCTCACCCCTTTCTATGTTTTATTTTTACCAGGATGCGAAGAAGTATTTTATGACTAACCTTCTGGGATAGTCTGAGAGGATATGAGTGTTGTCTATGGAAACAATGTTGTTGTAGTTTTTCATTTTATGATGTAATGTAAACCATATGAATGTATCTAGTACTTCCAAGGCCACTAAAATAATCTGTCTTTCGAGACATGATCTTTTTTGATCATGCCAATGTTATGTAATAATTCACTGACTCTAGGTAACTAGGGTTGAGGAATTAGAGTTGGTATCAAAGGACGTCCAGTACAAACCTTGGAATCTATATTTAGATAAACTTTGATTAGAGAACATTACCCTAAGATAGACTTTAAGAATTAGTATAGAAGAACTTCCTAGAATTTTGGTATTTTAGAGATTTTGTGAGTTTTCCATGAAATAAATCCATTTCTGGATATGAGAAGGTAGAGGATGCTCTGACACAAATATACCTAGGGGTAAACCCCTAAAACACTATATTGAGCTAGACTCGAACGAGAACTGGTGTGCGACAACGGGCCTTGCTACACTCTTGGTTACAACACTCCCAAGGGATATTCTTAGGATAATTCTCATTTTCATTACAAACCATTATGGAGGGTTTATGAGTATATAATTCCTGAAATATTTTTTTATGATTATGGATTATATCTATAAACTGTGTAATTTATGTTAAGTGTTTTACATGTTTGGATCTATGTATTGCGATTCATAAACTAATCGAGTTTATGACATTTTTTAGAAATGGAACCTAGTTGATGGAATGGAAACCGTATCAATGCTTGAACTCCATGTAGAGACTACCCTCCAACTCATGATAATTATAGTGGAAGTGGTGATGAAACTGTTGCTGATCAGCTAATCACCATACAGGTACAACCCACTCAGGTTATGAATAATAAACTTACTCGCATGAAGCACCCTGATCCACAGCGTGGAGGATCAATGTTAGATCGCTTCATGAGGAAACAACCAAAAAAATTCAATGGGGGTAAAAATCCACTAGTATATGAGGAATCAATAAATTCCTTAGAGACAATATTCCAGGATTTGGGGAGTAGTGAAAGGGAAAAGGTTTTCATGACAGTTTACCGCCAGACTGGAGATGCTGATCAATGGTGGTCATTGATTACAAAAAAGGAAGATGATGAAGTACCAAATATGAAATTGAGGAAGTTTAAAGAACTTTTCTTAGAAAAATACATTCTTCATGACCATCGAGTGGATATGGAAAGACAATTTCTGATTCTGAGGAAAAATGAGGATGAGAATGTCGCAAAGTATGAAGCTAACTTTACAAGGTTGGAAAGGCATGATGCAGATTATATATGTAACCCAAGAAGTAAGATTGATCATTTATTTTATGGGTTAAAACCATTTCTCCATTGAGCATTAGTCTCAAAAAACTTCTTGTCATACGAAGATATTTTCTCATGTGCTATCAAGACAGAAAAAGAATTCTCTAAGTCTTATGACTTTAAAGAAAAACAAGAGAAGAAGAGAGATGCTGCAGACTCTGGAAATGGAAATAAGGGTAAGAAGGGAAAATTTGAATATCCATACTATTGTAAATGTGAGAAGAAACACCCTGGTAATTTCTTGAAGGTAATTGGAGTCTGTTATATGTGTTGTGAAAAAGGACACCAAGCTCGTGATTGCAAGGGGAGGAAAGAAGCCGTCAATGCTGAATGCTGAAATTGTAGAGAAAGGGGAATTATATGAATGAATCTTCTAAGCACCAGGATAATTTACCTTAGAAAAGGCCAAGGGTTCAAGGCCAAGCTTATGCTATCACTATTGCTGAGGTTGAAGCTCTAAAATATATTGTGGTGGGTAATTTAATGGTTCCCTCAAGTTTAAAAAATGCCTTATTTGATTCTATATCATCACATTGTTTCATATCTTCCCAGTTTGCTATGAAAATTAGATAATTCAAATTTGATTTAACAAGGGAGTTTTCAGTCAAAACTCCTAAGGGAAGTATCATTACCTCAAAGTTTTGTGAATCAGTCCCCATTATGGCATATAAATGTTCTTTATCTACTGATCGTATCGTCATACCCATGATTGAATTTGATATAATCCATGGTATGGATTGGGTTTCAGACCATGATGCAAACATTTATTGTAATAATAAGGAGGTTACTATTTTTGATGACAAAGAAAAAGAACACCTCATCTTTTGAGAATAATCATCACCAGCTAATTATTATCTATATCCACCCCCAGTAGCTCAACTAAATTCAATTATTAGGGAGGAAGAGAATGAAATAACTGTGGGTGAGTAAAAGAATGTTCAAATAGAAAATGTACCTATTGTGAAAGAATGTGTAGATGTTTTTCCAAAATATTTACCTGAACATCCTCCATAATGAGAAATTGAGTTTTCCATTGATTTAATTCCTGGATCAAGGCCCATATCAAAGACCCCTTATAGAATGGACACTGCGAAATTAGTGGAACTAAAGAAACAACTAGAGGAGTTGAGTAATAAGGGATTTATTCACCCTAGTGTTTCTCCATGGGGATCCCCTGTCCTTTTGGTTATGAAGAAAGATAGATCTTTTAGGTTGTGCATTGACTACAGAGAGATCAATGCTATACCAGTAAAGAAAAAGTATCCCTTACCTCACATTGATTATTTATTCGACCAACTTCATGGAGCTTAATACATTTCAAAGATAAACATTCGACATAGATAACATCAGTTGTTTGTGAAGAAGGAAGGCATTCCAAAAATAGCATTTCGAACCAGGTACGGGCATTATGAGTTTACAGTAATGCCTTTTGGATTGACTAATGCACCCTCTGTCATCATGGATCTAATGAATAGATTTTTCAAGGAATATCTTGATGACTTTTTAGTGTTATTTATTGATGATATCTTGGTATACTCCAAAAGCTACGAAGATCATGGAAATAACTTTCACATTATCTTGGAGACTCATAGAAGATATGAGTTGTATGAGATGTTTAGCAATTGTGAAATCAAGATTCAGGAGATTTCATTTCTTGGCTATATTTTCTCAAAGGATGGAATATCTATTGATCCTTCTAAGACCAAGACAATCCAAGAATGGCCAACACCAATGAGTATAACTGAGGCATGCACTTTTATTGGTTTAGCAGGTTATTATCGACATTTCATCTAGAATTATTTCCATCTGGCTAACCCATTAACAAAGCTAACACGAAAAGGGGTTAAATTTGTTTTGACAAAAGAGTGTGAATAATGTTTTGAAGAACTGAAGAGAATATTAGTCAACGCTCCTATGATGACTCTACCATCTGGAAATGATGGGTTTTTTATTTATATCGATCTTTTAAAGAAAGGACTTGGTTGTGTCCTTATGCCGAAGGATAGGGTTTATTGCCTATGAATCACGACAACTAAAAATTCACGAGAAAAACTATTCTACTCATGATATTGAGTTAGCAGCATTAATCCTTGATTTGAATATTTGGAGACACTATCTCTATGGTGAAAAATGTGAGATATATACCGATCACAAGAGTTTGAAGTATATTGTCTCATAGAAATAACTCAACATGAGGAAAAGGATATGGCTTGAACTACTCAATGATTTTGATTACACTATAAACTACCACCCTGGGAAGGAAAATAATGTGGCTGGTGCTTTGAGTAGAAAGGATCAGGGAGTTTTGAACAAAATGGGAGTTGAAAAGGATCCTATTTTCATGGATCTAGTAAAGATGGATATGGAAATTACCATGGAAGGTGAAACATAAATACTTATTCAAATAGTTTCTAAACCATCCTTACCAGAAAGGATGAAGAGTTTTCATACTGATGATAAAGAGTTTCAAAAGAAGATTAATGCTATGAATGATGGGAGATTGAGTGACTTGGTGTATGAAGATGGAATTTTGAAATTTGGTAAGAGACTTTTTGTTATTGATATACCTGATCTAAGAAGGGAATTGTTGGATGATGCTCATAGTTCCAATTTCACTATACACCCTGTTAGCACTAAGATGTATAGATATTTGAGGGAAAATTTTTGGTGGGACAACATGAAGAGGGAGATTGATGATTTTGTGTCATGATGTATGGTTTGTCAACAAGTGAAAGCTAGAAGGAAACCGTCTGGAGGAGCCATGCAACCTCTTCTCATACTTTAGTAGAAATGGGATAATATTACAATGGAATTTGTCATGGGACTACCAAAGACTCCTATAAGGAACGATGCAATATGGGTCATTGTTTATCATCTTACCAAGTAACCACATTTTCATGCTATAAGAAAAGATTTACCACTTCAAAGTTTAGCATGACTGTATATTAATGAAGTTGTAAGACTTCATGGAGTACCCCTGTTGATTGTTTCTACTCGTGATCCCTGTTGTACATCAAGATTATGGAAAAGTCTTTAGAAAGCCCTGGATACAAATACTGGTTTGAGTACTACCAACCACCCCCAAAATTATGGACAAATCAGAATAGACTATTCCAATCATAAAAGACATGTTGAGATCATGCTCACTTGACTTTCTAGGTATGTGGGATCAATATTTACCTCTGGTAGAATTTTCCTATAACAATAGCTTCAATTCGAGTATTCAGATGGCACCACATTAAGCATTATACAGAAAGAGATGTCGCATAGCAACCTATTGTGATTATGTTGGTGAAATAAAACTCAGAGGCCTAGAACTTGTGGAAGAAATGATGAAAAAGGTAAAGGTAATCCAAAACCACATCAAGGAATCACAAAGTAGGCAGAAGAGCTATGTTGATAACTGGAGGAAGGATTTGGAATTTCATGTAGGATATCATGTTTTCTTGAAGGTATCTCCATTGAAGGGTGTTATACGTTTCATTAAAAATGGTAAATTGAGTCCCAGGTAAATTTGACCATTCAAAATTCTAGAACTAATTGGGACTGTAGCTTATTGTTTGGCAATGCTGCCAAGTCTCTCCATAGTTCACGATGTGTTCCATGTATCACTATTGAGAAAATACATGTCCGACTCAATGCATGTACTCACCTATGAGAAATTAGAACTGGCACCTGATATGTCTTATTGTGAATATCCTGTCAAGATTCTTGATACAATATAACAAGTGTTGAGAAACCGGAAGACTCTTCTGGTAAAAGTTCTATGGAGAAACCATAAGATGTATGAGGCCACATGGGAACCTGAGGAACAAATGATGAAGAACAACCGAAGTCATTTTACATAGTAATACTCTAGAAATATTGAGGAAGAATTTATTTGAAGGAGGGGAGAATGTAACACCCCAAGCTTCCACGATATTCTTCTCTTTGAATAATACAATAACGTGGTTTGTACGCAAATTCGAGTTCTAACACACCATAACCAATCAAACTAGCCGTTATGAATAGTAATACCCAATTTTTGAAATTTTATAAATTTCATCATTCAAAATGGACTTCATTTTGGGATTTGGAATATCGAAATTAGCTTTGGGTGAATTTTTGGTATTTTTCTAAAAACATTCATTTTTTTATAAATAGTGAAAAACACTGAGTTATAGTTTAAAAACCGAATTTTTATTTAAATAATTATTTATTTTATTTAAATTTATTTTTGGTCAAAATAGATAAATAATACCTATATAAGTTCAATTTAATTCATTGGAGTCAGTTTAGGATAATTTTAGATATATAAAAATATTATTGAACTTTTCACAGTCTTTTACCAACCTCCTATGAGAATTTAAAAATTCACATAAAAACTAATTTTACTACTTCTATAAGTTGAATTTCAGAAATCTTAGAGACATGGTTGTTATCTATATGTAAACTTTTATTCAGTTATATGAAAATAATTTTGTGTGAATAGTAACTTTTTACTTTTATTTACCACAGTTAAAAGTAAATAGGGAAATTAAGGGTAAAAATGATATTATTATTACCCTAACAGATGTACTAATTCTATTTGATAAGTATAATTAGAAATATATAAACCTTAGGTATAAAATACGAACCTCTTTGGTCCACTTGAATTAGATTAGGATATTTATCATTAATTAATTCAAAGATGAGTTAAAAGTGTTAAATTCAAAGATTAATAGCTAAACAATTTTTAATGTAGGGTTACCCATAAGGTAAATTCGACTATAAATATTCATTAGAAATATAAAAATATTTCCTAAAAATGGTATTTTATTTATAATTTTTAGACATTATATACGTTACTTTATTTATGACACAATGATGATGCAGTAATTACCTAATAAATGAAATATTAAAATAATTGATTTTATAAATATCCAAATAAATGTAATTTGAGACTTTTTATGAATTACACTAATTTTTATCACCTCTTTCAAGTTCCATTCTTATTCCACTTCCTCTTTCTTTGTTGTTTCCATTATAAAATAGTCGCTCTAGTATCGTCTATATATTGTGATGTTATTATGAATATAATACAATCATATTAATTATTATATCCATCATTTGAATGACAAGTCACCATAAGTGCGTATGTATGGATTACCGTCTCCACGTCATGGTGTAATTGCTATTCAATTCATTATTAATTGGATGGGTATAATAATGATGTGTAATTGATGTCAATAATAAATATAACATGATTGTGACTCAGTATTTATGATATAACATCCAATTATATGTTATTTTAATATCAAAATAATGATATTTTCGCTCGTCCATACGTACGGATTACCGTCTCCACGAACGTGATGAGATTCATTCCTCATCGTATCCATTCATGACTAATTTTCATTTTATGATTAAAAATAATATTTCAAGACATGATATCATTCTGGATATGAATAAGAGACATCCCATCCATAAAACATATGACACACATAACAAATAATATAAAGGAAAACGAATTCGTTAACACCCGAAACAATGATAACGCTAAGATATTGTTAACAAAGAAATGTTAAAATATTATATATGATATTGTATTAATGTATATGCTTCTTGTATAACTTAATAAAAATTATTTCACAATTATACAGGAGGTTAACCTACCCTCGACCAAGAAAACGTATAAGGTAAGGGTTAATTTCACAATCTCTTTTTTATCCGAGGTTGTTTTTACATAAGTATCTACTGGGACCTCTTTATCATCCACATCCATGTTTCTTAAAAATTTATTTCAAAAACATTCTTTCTATTTTATAGACTATGGGTGAAATTTATTTATACCCTTGTTTGAATTTTTAAAAGATTTTTATAATGGAATCCTTCCCCTGTTTTCCAAACAAGGTCCTTTATAACCTTTTAGACATAATTAAGATAAGAATGTCTTTTTTTTAACTTATACGACGGGTGCTGCTATTTTCCACCATTATAACATCATCAAAGATTCCCTTAGATTATAAGAATATTTTAAAATATAAATGTTTTCATTTATAATTATGCGACTTTTAATGATTTTAAAATAGAAAGAGATATTTCTCTAAAAGGGTTTTGATTTCATCTATGTCAACATCCTTTAATGGATTGTAAGTTTGTTTGAAGTTGAATTATTATGATAAAAAACATCCATATTGTATTGAAGGTTTTGTGATATTTTTGACTATGGATGTCTTATTTCATACCATTCATGGTTTATGGATAAAGTATTGACATTTCATATTCCGGTTTTAATAAGAATTTTTATGTTATGTTTAAACCTTTTCATATGAGGAATTCATTGGAATTAGTAAGTGATGAGTGGATCCCGCTATAGCTCCTCGATTCATTAGTAGATCTCATGAGACAAACTAGTGTTTTGGCATAAGGCCTTGACAAAATATTATTTGTAGTCTTGGTACAAGGCCTTGACTATGTGGCTATGAAAGTCTGGCATTATGAATTCCATCATTATGAAAGTAGCTATTAATATTTCATGTGATTATTTGACTAGTAGAATATCTATGTGAGTATATAAATGGAATTATATGATTTAACTATTCCATATTATGCTGAAGTTTAAGTTTAAAAGGCTTTTGTTTTAGTATTATACATTTTCTTAAATGTTTATGCTTATTTTTGAAAGTTTCCTCTATATTTTTATACTTTCTGAGCATCTGAGCTCACCCCTTTCTTTGTTTTATTTTTCCCTAGATAAGAAGAAGTATTTTATGACTGACCTGCAGGGATAGTTTGAGGGGATTTGAGTGTGGTCTATGTAAACAATGTTGTTGTAGTTTTTCATTTTATGATATAATGTAAACCTTATGTATGTATCTAGTACTTCCAATGCTACTAAACTAATTGGTTTTCAAGACTTGATATTTTGTGATCATGACAATGTTATGTAATAATGCGCCGACTCTGGGTAACCAGGGTTGGGGTTTTACAATCCTTGTAAAACATAATGGGCCTTGCTACATTCTTGGTTAAAAAAACTCCAGGGGGATATTCTTTGGAAAATTCACAAGTTTATTATTAACCATTGTTAAGATAAAAATGCCCCTATGAATAAATGCTGGGAAGTTGATCATGGATAACATTTATTGAAGCCTATAGATTCATAAGTTAAGGAACAAAATGTATTTATAAGTCATCAGTTTTTTTCCATGGATTACCATTTATGATTTACCCCTAAATTTAATATTATTCAAGAGAATGGCCAGTAATAGGGGGACTCACGCTAACAACCGATGTGAATATCAATGTGATGACTACTCTAAAGAGATTCCCAATCCAATGCGAGCGGGAATCTTGAACTTTTTCACGATAATCTATTAGTAAAATCAAGAATTGAATAGAAACATTAGTCAAGAGGAACATTCAACCACCCTTAGAAAGAACAAGTCACAATCGAGAGCTTCATGAGAAAAATCCCTCTTACTTTTAATTGATAATCTGATCCCTCAATTTTCTAACAATGGATCAACTCCATTGAAAAGATATTCTCCATACTCTAATGTTCTGAACAAGAGAAGGTTCTTCTGGCTTCTTATCGTATGGAATGTGAAGCAGATCAATAGTGGAAATTGATCAAAAATACGAAGCCTGAGGGGGATATCAGGGCTTTGGAATGAAAGGATTCTGGAAAATGTTTTTTGACAAATATTTTCCTCCCACCCTCCGACTTAAAATTGAAAGGGACTTCCTTGAACTAAGGAAAAAAGAAGACGAATCCGTCAGAGCATATGAAGAAATATTCACAAGGCTTTCACGATACGCCTCTGACTTTTTCGTTACCCCAAAATGCAAGGTTGGATACTTATTTGGTGGGATAAAACCTACCCTACAGAAATCCCTAGTGATCTGTGACATCGATAACTATGAGGAAATTGTCCAATGTTCTCGTAAGGTAGAAATAGAGATCAAATAATCTCAGGGGTATCATTTGGAAGATAAAGTGTAAGGTGGACTTCAATTTTGGTGGTCTGAGGGATAAATCCAATAGTTCTAAGAAAACATATCACCCCACATGCCAAAGGTGCGGAAAGAAACACCCAGGGAATTTCCTGAAGGGGATGAGGAAATTATTTAGGTGTGGAAGAGAAGGGTACCAAGCCATTAACTACCAATAAGAAAAATCCACGGCTATGACAGAGGAGAGTAATTCTTTGTTCGACCCTCAATGCATGGTTCAATGCTTCAACTAAAACAAACCAGGGAACCTTTAAAACCAGGGACCCTAGACAAGGGTTATCAGAGGCAACCAAAAACCTCCAAGGCATAATGGGTGATATTTTTCCATCACTACAACAGAAGTGTGCCCCAACAACGAATTTGTGATAGGTACACTAGTTCATTGTCCAAGAATATAAAATGTACCTTTTTATTCTAGTTCAACAAATTATTTTATATCTTGAATGTTTTGTAGAACAATACTAACACCACCACAATTCATGAAGGTAAAGATGTTGGCGTGTATGGAAAATAGGGCAATCATTGCAACCCATGAATATAATTCCTCGCCTATCACAATTTTTGGTATGAACTTACCATCGAAACTCGTCATAATTCCTCTAGTGGAATTTTATGCAATTCTCAACATGGATTGGATTTCCTTATATAGAGCCAGAAAAAATTTTCATGAGAGGTAAATCACTCTCCATATGGAGAATTGACCCCCGATTCTATACAAGTGAAAAGAGGAAGATGCATCTTATTTAGCACCATCATCTCAAGCAAGGATATTACTGCCCTATGTGCACGCGTATATGGCTCATATGACTGCGTCTAAGGAAAAAACCATCCTTGAAGACATGCCTATTGTGAGGGAATTTTCATAAGTGTTTCTCGATGAATTTCCTGCTCTTCCACCTAGAAGAGATGTCAAATTATCAGTTGATCTTATACCTGGCGGGTTTCCAATATATGAGACTCCATATAGAATGGCTATTGTGGAGCTTTTGGAGTTGAAGAATAAACTACATGAGAATCTGGATAAAGGGTTTTTATTCCCATGTTCCTCACCATGGGTTACACATGTCCTCTTCCTCAATAAGAAGGATATGTCAATGCACCTTTTCATTAATTATCGTGAGCTCAGCAAAATCTCGATAAAGATCAAGTATCCACTAACCCGAATTCATGACTTGCTAGATCAGATACATGGAGCACGATACTTGTACAAGGTAGATTTTTGGTCAGGATATTACCAAGTATGGGTGAAGAAGGAGGATATCCCCAATACTAATTTTGTACATTGTATAGGCACTATGAATTCATAGTGATGCCTTTCAGAATCACTAATGCTCTAATAATCCTCATGGACTTGACAAATATAGTCTTAGTGATTACCACAAAAAATTTGTGGTAGTCATTATAGAAGATATTCTAATATAATCCAAAACTATGGAGGGGCATGAAAATCATCTACGTACTATACTAGAGACCTTGCGAAAGGATAAGCTCGATGAAAAGTACAATAAGTGTGAGTTCTGGTTGAAGGAGGGAACATTATTGGGCCATATCATCACACGAAATGGGATATCTGTTGATCCAACTAAGACAGATACAATTGAGGGATAGATGAGTCCAACATCAGTAACAGATATCTGTAGCTTCCTAGGGTTATTTGGATATTATCTCCGATTTGTGAGAAATTTCTCATGATTTTCCTACACTCTTACCAAGCTAACTCGGAAGGGTGTAAAGGTTTTTTGGAGTGATGAATGAAAAGATAGATTCAAGGAGTTGAAAATGAGGCTCATCACTATGCTCGTTCTCACTTTACCTATAAGTGGAGAAATATTTTTGTTATTCAGTGATGCTTCAAAGAAGGGCGTGGGATGTGTATAGATGCAAAATGACAAAGTCAATGCTCATGCTTCAAGGCAATTGAATGTTCATGAGCCAAAATATCCAACACATGATATGTAGTTTGCTACAGTGATCTTATCTTCGAAAATTTGGAGGCATTACCTCTTCAGGGAGATGTGTGAAATATATACAGACCACAAAATGCACAAGTATATATTCAAATAGAAAGAGTCGAACATGAACCAATGAGGAATGATTAAAGCTGATCAAAGACAATGACTGCTCAATCCAATATCACCCTAGGAAAACAATCAAGGTGGGAAATTATATAAGTATAAATGAACCACCAATTCTATCATTGATGAGAATTAAACAGGATCCAATCTTCTTAGATTTGATGAAGATGGACATGGGAATTATAAAGAAGGGAACATAATCAATCCTTTCACAAATGATTTATAAACCATCTCTTTTGGAAAGGTTAAAAATTATCAAAAGGATGATGTGGGTATTTAGAAGAATGTAGAAACTATCAGAAAAGGTAAATCCTCAGAGTTCAATATCAATGAAGAGGAATTGTGAGATTTGGGTCAAGGCTATGTGTTTAATAGAATCTAGAGTTAAAGAAAGAAATTTTAGATGATGCAAATAGTTCAAATTTTACCATTAACCTAGGAATCAAAAATATGTATCAAGATATTTTAGAGAATTATTGGTGGGATAACAAGAAGAAGGAGATTTCTAAGTTTACATCAAAGTTCCTGGTATGTCAGCAAGTGAAGGATGATAGGAAGAAGTCTAAGGGGATGATGCATTCATTACCCATACCTGTATGGAAATGGGAGAACATCACCATGGAATTTGTCACCAGACTTCTAAATACATCCAAAGGAAACAATTCTATTTGGGTTATTGTGGATCGTTTAACAATGAGTTTATACATCATTTGCATTCGGGAGGATTTATCACGGGATCAACTAGCACAAATATAAATCAGAGATGTGGTAAGGCTACATGGAGTACTATTATCGATTGTATCTGATCAAGATACAAGATTCACTTCTATGTTTTGGAAGATTCTTTAACAAGCTCTAAATACTGATCTAAACTTCAGTGCGGCCTATCATCCTCAAACTGATATCCAATCTGAGAAGACTATCCAAAAACTTGAGGACATGTTGAGAGCATGCTCAATAGACTTCAAAGGAGGATGGGATCAAGATGTACTTATAGTTGAGTTCTCTTAAAAAAATAGTTTCCACTCATGCATCCAAATGGATCATTTTAATGACCTATATGGGAAGATGTTCAGAACACCGAAAAGTTGGGATGATGTTTGGGAGACAAAACTCATAGGTATAGAGATTTTCAAAGAAATGGCAGAGAAGTTTAAGACCTTCCAACAGCACACTAAAGCCGCTCAGAGTCGACAAATGAGATATGATGATAATTTCCGACAAGACCTAGTGTTTGATGACAGAGACATGGTATTCCTCCATATATCACTGTAGAAGAGAGTTATGATATTTGGGAATAAGGGAAAGATTAGTCTAAGGTACATTTTCCCTTTTGAGATCCTTGATCACATTGGAACGGTGGCCTATCGACTATCCCTCCCACAAAACCTATCTCAAGTGCATGATTTAGTACATGTATCACTCTTGGGAATGCACATACCTTAACCATCACATGTACTCAATCTAGAGGTGGTACCATTAGAGAATGACCTCTTCTATGAAGATAAGTCTTTGAAGATATTAGATCGTAGGAAATAGTTCTATGAAATAATAAAATTCCCCTCGTCAAGGTGTTGTGGCGAAACCACAAGTTTGAGGAAGAAAAGTGTGAATTGGAAAAAGTGATGGGGTAGAGTTACCCGCATCTATTTTAGTGTGGGAAAAGGAAATTTCATTGGTGAAATTTCTTCTGGGGGGAAGATTGTAATGACACAAACTTTTATTAATGAAAATTCCTCTTGATATAATTAAATTTCTTATTATGGATATATAAAACTTATGCACTTACTTTGTTTTATGTTTTTTGATTTCAAAATTCTATTATTTAATTGCGACCGTTGAAAATATAGCTGTTGAACAGTGATGACATGATTAATATAAATATAGGGCTTTGACAATCCAATTTACTCAGACAAAGGAAGTTATGGACTTATCTAGTATACTTTCCCCTCACGAAGCCCATTTTTCAGAGCTCTAAAAGGAGGTGGCATCATTGGGCTTCACTCTTAACCAATTCCAATCTGAGCTTCAACATGTTAAGATTGAATGGAACCACTTATGGGAGAAGTGGAAGATGATAGAGATTACCACCCGAGTGATGTTATCCGAGCCACCCCAATAGTATGTCACCATCGCACACCTTACCCTTCAGTATTACGCAGGTGTTATAAGGGTTTAGGAAACAATACCCTAGTACTATGATTATCTACATTATTTATTTATGCAGAATATACTTTCATTCTATTATTGTTACTTTGTAAAGAGTTTTTATAGAAAAAATTGCATTTTAAGTTAATTAAGAAAACTATTTTGATTTATTAATGGATTTTTGAATGAAATAATATTTTAATTAAATATTATTATGAAATTAATTTTTATTAAATATAAATGATCGCATAATATTTATGAATACCATTGAAATTTGTATTAAGGTTTGAAAGCTGTTTTTGTCAAAACCCATGAATTTTAGATAAAAGTCAGATTTTATTTTAAATTTCAAGATTCACATATTTAGAAAATTATTTAGATTAGATGAATATTATATTGGGAATCAGGATGTCGAAATTATCCAACAATGAATTTTTCATGATTTTCTGAGATAGTCAAATGTTTGGGTAAAAATAAAATATCCTTTAAATATATAATGTTTTTAATAACATCACAATGACCCAATACATAGGTAATAAAATACTATAACCATTATTTTTGACCAATATATGTTTTACCATTAAAATAATTTCATTTTAGGTTTGTTTGATTTACTTTACAAAGAATTAGTGAACACTCCAAGACTTATAAATCATTTTAACTTTTTAAATTTATTTCATTGAGAGTGTGACTCACCTCCATATAAGAAAGCCTATAAGTTTAAGAAATTTGGCCATTGTCCAAATAATATTTTTATTTCCACTCCCCTTTGTAAAACAATATGGGTAGAAACCATGGGATGGTTTGGGGTTTTGATTTGTTTAATGTGTGCGTTCCAAAACCTAAATAATAATGAATTCACTCTCATTTCCTATATAAACCAACCCAAGCTCCCACTTCCTATTTAGTAAACGCACTTTGAGCTTGACCAAACTCTTTCTCTACTCTATATAATCCTCCCAAGTAACCCCAATATCTTTTGTATCCTCTATCAATCCCTCCCAATCCTTTGGGATCACACCTCTATGTAAGGGATTCCTTCCTTTCTTATTTTTATCCATGTTTATTTATGTTGTAATACCATTTTAATTTCAATTAAAAATGTTGGGGTATGATTTTTAACCTCCCCCATAATTTTCTATTTATGTTCGAATAATGAGATACCCCTTTTCTCTCTCATTAATGCCTCCCATGTACAACCATTACCATGTCAAAATTCCGTTTGGAATTTCTCTCTATTCATTTACATTCAAGAAATGATTTTATATTATGAATACAATTTCCATTAATTATGTTGGTACATAAATATATATGACCCACTTTCTATCCATTTCATTTACATATGATGAGACACCCATTTCTATCTCATCAACCAATTTTATGAATTCTTATTTCATGTCGTTTTGCTGCCTAAATTGCACTATGATTTTCCAAGACAAAGACATTTTGCAGTGAATACCATGATAATATCTCTATCAAGGGTATTTACCATTATGAACATTTACATATTGATTATAGGGTTTCATGTATGAATTCCACATTACTTTATCATGGAATAAATGACGATGTTTAATGAATCAATGTTTTTTGATTTATGTGGCACACTTATATATGAAATGAAATGATTGAGAAGGGTGAGCCCTGATAGCACTCCAATGCATTGGGTAAATATTATTATCATGATAAGTCAAGTGAAATGAGGTTTTAATCAGGAAAATTCATGTTTAATTAGTTTTTACTCATGATCCATTTGCAATGAGCCTTGTCTCATGCTAATACCATGTTAAGTGTTGGTGCCACAATTACATGTTATAATAATCATGTTATATCATGCCTTTATGTTCATGTATCTTATGTACTCTGTTTATATGAATATGTCATAATATGTATTTTATTATTCATGTTATGCCTTGTTTAGTACTTTACTGGTCTTTATAGATCAACCTTTTCTTATGAATGTCCCCAAGTTATCCCATGCAATGCTAAGTACGAGGGAATGTAGTGGTCATGTAAAGAAATTTTTCAATAAAGATGTTGTGTTTTATGTTTTAAGTCATTATGTAAGGTTACTAATCCCCAAATAAACCAGTACTATCAATATTCCGTGTTGTATCAAGTGAAGAGTTTATGTAATAAATAATTTTTAAGTGTGTGATAAAGAGTAGAGTTGTTATAGACACACTATATTCTGGGCATCAGAGATGGACTTTTGGAGTTGCAGGATGACTCTTCATCCTTTGTTGAGCTGTATAGATGGAGATACCCTTTCCATATCAAATGTTATTATTTATGAACATATATTTGGTTTCCCCCAATTTATATGGATTTATCTAATCACTATTTTATATCTCTATTTCTCTCTTCTTGGATTTCTAAGCATCCAAAAGTGTATGTATATACTGACCCCTACATGGAAATTTCCTATATATTTTGTGTATTGGGAATATGATATGCATATTAGTAGATGAATCAATGGATCTTAGCTCTAATTGAGTTTATTATCTATGTATTGTGGTTGGACATGGAAATCACAAGTTTTTCTCTATACAATATTCTTTTTTCTAGTAGTTTTCAATTCAGAAATTCATTTCTTGTTGGGCATATATTTTCCCATTTATTATTTGGATTGATATTATTATACTTTTATGTATTTATTATTGGTTATTTCATGCATGGGTATGCTATATATGTTGTAGTCCATTTCATTAATCCTCTGCACTTTTCAGGGAGATGGTTGTGTGTCTATAGATTCAATAGGAAAATACCTCCCATTTTTGGAAAGTTTTTTCCTAGAGTTTATCACCTACCCCTAGACTATTAAATTTGGTATTGGGGTGGTCACACTCAGCCATATGTTATCCAGGAGGTCCATTAAGGGTTGTTTCATGGTATTTTATGATGTAATAGTCTAGTCTATTATGAAATATTTAATATATGATTAGGATAAAAATATTATTATTTTGATAATATTTAAATACAAATAATTTATCTAGGAATTTATAGAAATATGAAAATATTTCATATTAAATAAATATAATTTTAATTTAATAATTAGGTTATTTTTTTAATAATGTTTTTATAATATGTTATAGAAGATATTATCTTGGGTTTATTTGTTAAAAATTCAAAGGATAATAGATAATTAATTTTCATTATTTAATAATAAAATAATTTCTTAGGATAATTTATTTGAGATATATATTTTATAAGAGGAAAGTTTTGTAGAATAGAACATAATTAACTTCACAATAAATTTAGTTATTGTAAAATAAATTTTATTACATAAGATACCAGTTTGATCCAAGTAAAAGTCACTACATATTTTCTTAGTTTATTCAATTTACTTGAGAATAAATTTGAATATTTTAGTAAAATAAATCACTTTATAAAAATTATATTTATGCTCAATATAAAAATTTATAATATCAAGGGATTTTTTTTTTCAAGTATATATTAAAAAACATATAACATTGTTACATTATTATTATTTTAGACAACCAAATTTATGTAAAAATATAGAAAAAAATTGATACAAAAAATTGTATGGATTTTAAGATAAAAAATTAAATATAAGGGTTAAAAATAATTACGTAACCATTATCTAGAATCATTTTTTAAAAGGTACCACCTAATTAAAAATTTTAATTGGATAATTCATTTATAGATTTGTTAGAATGTTTTATGATGATATAGTTTAAGTTTCATGTAGATACAACATGTTTTGTAACTATTTCTAAAATAATATTGGGTAATTTAAGATCCATATTTATTAATATGAGGTAGGATTAATTTTTATGTATTTTCTTATCTATATTTCAATATGGTATTTATATAATGAATGAATTGGGATATACAGATGTGTCATGTTATTTCATTTATGGAAATTTTCAATTCATTATTTATTCACGTACGTTTAATTAAAAACACAAGTGTTAAATAATAATTTATCTATTAGAGATTGATTTTTTTATTATCCCAAATCTATGAATTTTAGAGAAAGGAATGTATTTCAATGTTATGTTAATATTTACATGAATATAGGCTCATATAGAGATGTGGAACTCCTAACATTATCACTAGTAGCGAGAATGAAGGTTTGGAATCCATTTCTGAAGAGATCGAGATCAGGGAGGCAATGTGGTCACTTAACCCAAGGAATTCCCTGGGACCTGATGGATTCCCAAGGTCCATCTATAGGGACTCTTGGGATTTGATTAAGACATAGATAGAGCATTCTATCCATGATTTCTTGAAATGGTACCATCTCCCATGTGTTGCATGTGCCACTAAAATGGTGATGCTGCCCAAGATTAAAAATCACCACTACCTTCAACACTATAGGCTAATTCGCACGTGAAACTTCCCTTACAATATTTTGGATTTCACTATCAATAGAAAATTAGCCATTTACCTACCCAATAGGATTTCAGAAGAGTAGAATGGGTTTATCAATGGTAGGTCTATCCAGGGTTCTATTGGGCTAGCTCAAGTGGTTATTGGGGATATCAACGTAAAATTATTTGGCTCAAATATTTCTATAAATGTTTACATGAACAAAGATTATGATAGGTTGGAGTAATATTTTATCATCAAGGTTCTCTCTAAGATGGGATTTTCTACTTGGGTTACTAATCTCTTGTTCCAATGCTTCATCTCCACTAGGATTTTGATATCTTTAATGGGAAAACAATATGAATTTTTCAAGATGGTTTGAGGGTTAAGTCAAGGTGATCCACTCTCTCCTACTATTTCTATCATGGCACGGGATTATATTAGTAGATATATCAACAGAGGAATTATGGCGGGCTTCATTCTTCCATGTCGATCTATATTTCAATCCAACAGGATCTCTCACTTAATGTTTGTTGATGATACAATATGGTTCATAAATGAAAGTAAACGTTCCATCAATGGCATTAATACCATCCTGGAAGAGTACTTTAAATGAAGTGGGAAAGTGGTTTGCAAGGAGAAAAAAAAATTCATTTCTAAAAGATGCTCAGAAAGAAGGGTGGGGATTATGGAATATAATATGGGTATAAAGAGAGGATCATTCCCCATGGAGTATTTGGGTGCACCGATCTCTTATAGGAAGCCACATGTCCATAATTTTCAAAAGGGGATGGAGAAAATTAAAGGCCGAATTCTTAACTGGAATTTTTTTTTTATCATTTGGAAGACAAGTTACCCTAATCAAAAGTGTGATGTCCTGTATTCCAATGGATGTTATCTCCGCACTCAAAATTCCAAAGGGTGTTACGTCACAAATGGAAATGTTATTGGACACTTTTTTGTGGGATGTACATATGGATGAAAGAAATCATTGGGCAGTATGGGGAAATCTTGAAAGCCCTTTTGCGGAGGGTGGTATTAATGTCAAAAGTTTTTCAAGCACTATTAGGGACCTCCATGATAAGCTTGATTGGGAGGTGGTTGAAGGGAAGACACTCTAGGGGAAAACTATGCAGATTAGATACGGGGGTGAGAGGAAGAATCAAAGAGATAAATCATCCGTAACCTAGATCATGGTTCAAATGAATCTACTGAAGCTCTAACAAAACACATGGTGGATTTTTGGGAGAGGTGAAATCATCATGTGGCAGTTCAATTGGGTTGGTTTGGAGTTGGGGTTCCCTAGATGCCATGTTCTGGACATCACGTTCAGACAAGTGTGGGCCCACCGCAGCTTCATGAATGCCATCATGGACAGAGATTAGCATCTATGTTCAATGATATTGTCATGAACCCCGATCCAGATCGATGTGTCTTCACAAGGTCACCATGAGGTCTCTTCTCAACCAATGCGTATCATGATCTGAAGATGACAGAATAGAACCGGATGGAGTGGAGTGATGTGTTGTGGATTAATGAACTACCATTAATGGTCAACTTCCTTGTCTGGAGAGTGCGACATAATCCACTACCAACTGAAGTGAACATTATGTTCTTGGGTGTGAATCTTGCATTGAATTGTACATGTTGCAGGGAACCGATAACTAAAGACACTAAGAATATTTTTTATAGGGATTGGGTTAAAATGGTGTGGTGGGATTTTGGTAGTTTCATGGGATGGGATTTATAGGGAGATTCAGGTGTTGACTTGTTCAGTTGATGGATTTACGGTTCCAAAAATAATGGTCCAGAGAGAATTTCACATGCCATTATATTTGAAGCAAGATGTTGGTGTATATGGGGATAGATGAATGGGGCTCGTCACCACGACTATACTGGTACTGGAAAGGGCCTTGTGATCAAGACCAGAATCACCCTTATTTATCTTACCTGACTATGTTGAAATTGTGTGACATCCCTATCCATTTGTCACCTTATCCCAAGAACTTATTCACCTGATGTCTCCAACAGCAGGCCATGAAGGTGGGATCAGTGGCATCCCCATTCTGAGGGGCTTTAAATGAACACTGATGGATCACGCATTTCGGGTCAGATGAAGGGTGGAGGGGTGATCCGGGATGTGAGAGGTTATGTGGTTATGGAATATTTCGATCACTTTGGATATGGAAATTCCATTCAGGAGGCGGTGAATGCCCTTCTTTCTGGGCTTAATCTGTGTAATCAAAAGAATATCCAACTTGTGGTGGTTCAAACTGATTTGATGGCTATATTTAACGCGCTTTGTGGCCATGGGTCTACACCATGGTCTATTGAATACACCATTAAAAGATGTAAAAAGTTTCTGAACAACCACATGGATCTCTCTCATACATGTAGTGAAGGAAACATCATGGCGGACCACCTGGCTTCTTATAAAACTCTATATGAACAACTTTCATGCTTCTTAAGAACTAGGTCGCTCCCCACAGATGTAGTGAATCTGGTACGTGTGGAAGCTCTTGGTCTTCACTATTTCAGAGCCCCGTTATTCCCGGTCTTTTGTCGCTTTCTCCCCTGTACCTTGTAAAAATCAATAAAAAATATTTTTCAGTCAGTTTACAACATTCATTTCAAAGGTTGTAACATATTGAGCTTTATTAGAGAGTGTTTATAAAATCTAAACTGTTGATCAATATGAATGTAATATTTTATGTGATATAAGAATTATATAAAAATTATACAGGTTTTGAGAGGTTATAAAAAATGTATGATACTCTTTATATAAAGCAATTTATCTTTCATTATTATTTAAAATTGCGTTACTAAAATACCATGGGTCCACAAAATTAATGTATCCTTAAAATATGGCTGAATTAAAGATTTATAGATTACAAATATATATAATCTACAAAAAATGTATAAAAAATGTTTAAATTATAGATGGTTTGAAGTCATATTTATAGTATAAATAAATTAACGTAAGGGTTTATGAAGATTTATGGTTAGTTAGAAAATAAATAAATAAATTTTAAATGTATAAATTAAGGATCACAGTATTTTAATAATGAATTTTGGGATAATACATCATTAATATCCTATAATTATTTATATATATGATATGAAGTACAAAAACTTTTATCATTTTCTCTTATCCTAATGTGGAAGGTGGATATTATTCCCACATATTGTAGGTAACATCATTTAGTGTAATCAGTGCCCTTTTTTATAGAAATTGATCATTAAAGTTTTAGAAAATTGCTAATTTTTCTAGATAAAATGGGGTTTTGTGAGGTAAGGTTATAAAATAGGGTTGTTATATCTTTTGGATGTTTGGTATAACACTTGTTAGGAATTGTATAAAAGATAAAATTATGTAGATGTTATGTACAAAATTCAAAGTGATTAATTTTTTATTTGGTAAAAACATTATGATCATAAGATATTCGTAAATATTTTTGACTATCATTTTTAATTAATTAATATTTATAGGGAATATCTGAATTTAGTTCTTTTTATATGAATTTGGGTAAAAATGTTTATAGATGTAACCATTCAAAAATTATACAAGAATTCACAAGAAAGTATTAAATGTTCCACAAACATGTGTAGAGTTGAATATGATTTCCATTAAACTATAAACATGTCTTGGGATTGTGAATAAAATTTTCTAGGATAATTTTAGTCATCCATGGGTCAAGATTCATTATCCAACTCTGGTATAATAAATTTTAAATTTCAATTTTGTTCAATATATATGAAGTTTAGATAGATTCAACATGTCCTTTAAAATAAATTAAAAATCATTTTTTGTGTTATATGGTAGGCCTTGTTCCATTAGTTGAGTTCTTCTAATATGAGATATTGAAAATGTTGTTTCTTATGTTTATATGATTTATCTCTAATTGATTTTATACATAAATAAATAAACCAATATAAAACCATTGGTATAGAATATAAGAGTATTGTGGTTATCTAAAAAATGAATCAGTATGTGTCATAAAATAAATAACAAAAAATATAACGTTACTATTAAGTAAAAAATATTATAATATTAAATATACCCCATTTAGTTATCTAAAATAAAATAAGTGTTTGGTAGTTTTGAAATATATTTAGTTATGTTGATATTGGTATGCACTATAAAGGATAGATGATTGTTAACTAATAATGATTAACGAAACATTTATGGATAGTTAAAATATCTATATTATGGATAGAAATGTGAAAAAAATATAAATATAAAAAAGTTAGAGAGTAGAAATAAATATTATATTTCATTAAAAATATAGATAAAAATTTATAGAGAATAAAATATCAATCACTTTTCCCTGCTAAAAACTCCATATTGTATGCACTCACTGAACATTTCCTGACCACAACCTTGTCTTTTCTCCATGAATCTTGGAATTATATGATAATATTGAATAGTGTTTTGAAAAAATTATTAGTACTCTTGATTAAAAAAATTAATTGATTGACTTTTATCTTCCTTTAACACGTCTACCGATGTCTTCATTTGATCCAAAAGTCATACTTGATATTCAATGTCCCTATAAATAATGTAAAATACCTAATTAAAATCTATTTTATCGAAAAAAATTATTAGCATAAAGTATATTGAGAATTATAGTAGGAGGGTAATTTATGGAAATTTTTTTCCAATATTAATCTTCAATAAAAACTTATTTTGGAAGAAAATTATTTTTTTCAAGAGGAGTAGAGAATTGTTTCTCAATTTAAGGTTTATTTTTATACTTAATTAAAGATGGAGTAAATGTGAATTGTTTTGAAGTCAAGGGTTGGTTTATATAATAATATACAACACGAGTAATGTTTAATAGGGATTTAATGTTTTTTTTCACCATATAAGGATTATTATTATTCAAAGGATATGGGGGACTTATCAAAGGAGGGGAGTGCATATGTCTTATATTCCAAATATTTTAATTATTCATTAATAAATACTCTCTTTATGGATTTTTATTCAAGGTTTTATTGCACATATGAATAAGTAAAAGTAAATATTTTTATATATTGTTTAGATACAGTGGATTCGGATGATTGGTTAAAAAATAGTTTGGTACTACCAAGTAAGTTATTTATAGGAATGGATAGATATGTTAGTGTTGTAGGTGGAGGTAGTGTACGAATATGGCCATCAAGATGAGTAGAATTTAGAGAGGTGAACCTTGAGATTGATAAAGGTACCATTGTTCCATTATGTATTTATCTACTAGAGTATATTAAACTCCTTTATCAATTTTTTTTGTTTTTAAATTTAATTATTTTTCTAGAGATATTATTTTTAATCTTTATCAACTAAAAAAAATATTTTTTAGAGGAGGAATGCATTATAGGGGGTATGTTGCAACTACTGGTTTGGAAAAGTTAGAGATAACTAAATATTCAATATCCTTATTCACCATATTTTTTAAATAGTAACCCTCTACGAATTCACCTTTTTTTATTTTCATATGATTTAATAATCCTTTATTTATCCTTTATTTTTCTTTATTGTTTCTCATGTTTCAAAATTGATATAGATTGGATACACTAGAATAATCATATATAATGAATTATTCAAAATTAACTTCAATTGATAGAAAAATTACCCTTCTAGCATAATGTTATTAAACAATGGATTTTGTGATGGAATGAGGAATATACGTTATTTCAATTTCCTTACATGGACCAATGTAACTCCTCTTTTTGACATCAAAATAGAGATCCATTTTCCCGATAGTTTCTCTACTAATTTGTACATAAATTTATGTATTTAGTTTTATCAATGGTATTAATGATGTGGAATATGAATTCTAGATATTGTTGATTTTAAAATTTAAGAAAATTCAACCATAAGGTAGAATCCTATCATTTAACATATGATATTTTATCATTTTTCTATACCCCAAATGAATACTATAACATCAAACACCCACAAATATGCTAAAAATAATGAATAAAAATATATTATACCTCTACTCTGTCAACATATCCCTTTAGTTGGATAGAATATTTCTACACCCAATTATAGATGGTCTATAATTTATGATCAATATTTATTATCAATTGTACTAGTTTAATATAGTTGAGTAATATATGTAAGGTGTTAGATTTGAAAAAATCCATATGTAATTATGATAGATTGTTAGAAATAGTCAATTTATTTCAATAAGATCATTGATGGACTTATTTAAGGAGTTGAGATAGAATTTTAACTTCATCCCCTGGATGGTGAAGGTGAAATACCGGGTAGACCCTTCCATTATATAGTTGAGTATGAGAAAAAATTACAACATCACCTCTAAGTGGTATAGAGTTTGGTATCCCCAAAGATTCATAATATTTTCCTATGACCAGTATTTAGTAAATAAATTAAAATATTAGGATATATATTTTAACCATTATCTATTGATATATATTTTAAATCCATCATTTTGGTTAACATCACTTAATTAAAGTCAAGAATCACCCCCACATGAACTCCTCCTAGGCTAGAAGTGAGAATGTGACTAAACTCTAAATCCCACCTTTAATAATAAATGGATTTGTGACTAGTTATAAGGGTTCAAAACAAACATAATATGTTTGATTATCTACATTAATCCCATGTATATAAGAGAAAATCACCAATAAACTCAATAGTATATATAATAAAACCCAATAACATAATAAAGGCATTGATATACATAAAAATGGGCCCCAAAAAACTGTAATTATATAAAATTAATGGACACGATCCACAAACACCGTTAGGCAATAATGTATATCTTAATCACAAATTATGTCTTATAGATCAATAATATATATATATATATATATATATTGGGGTGAGCATAAAATTACACACAGTAGGATCCTCCCCAAACCCTCTCATATCATTATGGAAAAAATATATTAATCCCTTAGTGAAAAAACATTATAATCAACTATTTACCTAACCATGTCACTTATTCCCATCTTCACCAGGGCCTAATCATCGAACATCACATAGAATTATTACAATGTAATATTAGAATAATAAGTGAAAAGTTTACACCCTAATAAATTTACCAATACACTAGTTACCCTGATTCCTCTACAACTAACATCCTAGTTCTCTCATCCCTTACACCATCACATAATAAGATAATTTCAGATCCTCATCATTACCATAACCATATACAAACATATCTAAATCTCTATCATAAGAACATATCAACATGTCATGTCCTCATCACAACACATCCACATATAAGTAACCCCATCATGGTAAGTTATGTAATCATGAAGGACAACCATATAAGGCCCCCATTCCTTATTTACAAACCCCTATCATGCAACCACATAATAACCACATAATAAAATCCCTTAACCGGTTTCCATTATAACATATACAATATATAAAAGAGAAACTGGTGAAGGTGATGTAGTCTTTTATCGATGTCACCTATATATTAGATGCTAGGTAAAATACATGGTTTCAAATAACTCATATAGTCACCAATGAGGTTTCATAACTCAATAAATGTTATATATAGAATAATATAAAATACTATAATTATTAGATCATGCTAGCCCATAGTTAGGGCTTAAGTCACAGATACAATAAATTCATTAATATGACCTACATATTCCACATCAACCCAATCACCTCACATTAGTAACTATTTATATATCAACCCATAACACAACCAACAACACATAATCATGTTTAAATAACTAATGGTTTCTATTTTATCACATCATTAAAAATTATGAAATTTATTATTTTCTAAAAATATTGTATATTTAAATGAACATTTATACTATTCATAAATTATTTATTAAACACTATTTATTATATCAATTAATATTTTATCCCATCCATAAGTATTTAAAATTTCATTATCAAAATCCCTATAATTATGAAAATCAATATAAAAATTATGTTTATTGCAGAATTACATTATCATATTATATACACATTAATAACTTTATTTTTTTTCAAAACCATTATTGTTTTTTAGGAAACTACAAGAGAAACCAAAAAAATATCTCTCAATATGGCATCAAAAATCACACCACTCTATGCTGACAATAACAACACCACTCCCACAATATTCACAACCTCGTCTAATTCCTTTCAACCTCAACAATTTTAATCCATTTTCACAGTAATATCATTCTATCATCCCAATTATAATTATAATGATCAACCACACCAAGATTAATCAAATGCTAGAAATGAAAAAAATAATAGAAGAAACACTAAATACTACAATAAAAAATTTCAAAATATCACTTTTTATTCAGACATAAATATTAATTCAACACTACAAGAGTAAAAAATATAATTGAATATTCAATTTTATCTTGAATATATTTTTCTTGCCCTATGTTTTTGACATTAATAATAATAAATTTTATAAAGAATATAAATAAGGACAAAATTCAATACGATTCCCAATAATATGTTTATAAAATAAAACAAATATGCAAACAATATCACATGTGGTTCCAAAACAATTAAAAATATCTTTCCCATTTCATTTAATTTGAACTATATTTTTTTATTCCTTGTTATAATTATGATTCTTTACCCATTAAAAACATTAACATGAGTATAAAATTTTCATATATAATAAATATAGAGATATCTCAAATAAATTACATCAGATGACTAGAAATCATGGAAATACTAAGAGAAACTCCCAACAACCTAAATATATAATCCAAACCTCAATATTTTGACTAAAACATTTCAAAATAATAAAAAAACAATGAAAAATCAATACCAAATGGATGAATAAAAGGAATGGTAAGATAATAAATAGAAGAAATAAATAAGGATCCTTAGATTGACTACCAATTGATCCCATAAACAAGGGAATATAAAACCTCATGGAGATTAAAAAATAGAAAAAAACGAGAGATAAAAGTATTTTAGGTTATGAGAAAGAAAAAATGAATCAAAAATAGATAATTGGGTGAAAAATATTTATAATAAAATTTTATATGACCCTTTTATATATTGATAAAGACCTCACCATGAAACGGTAGCGGTCAACCAATAGATATCCCAAACTCTAGGAATATAAAATGAAATGTTCTGCTGATTATCATGGTTGTTTCACGTAATTTAAAAATGTGTTTAAACAACTCCATGATAAATTACAACTCATCCATCCACGACTGTATTTTTTATTTTTAAAAAAATATCTCTTTTGGTTGACTATGAACCTTATAGTTTACCAGGACTAAAATAAAAATACCACAAAATAATCAATCATTAAAAAAATTAGGCATTGACCCCATGTGCCACAATTCATATACCAGTAAATTAAAATTTCAAAAAAATATATAATCATTTCCTTAGTAATTGGACCACCTCAATCCATACACTGAAATACAATGCCATACCACCTTATTCCTTTTTATTTTATAAAATTTTCATTACATTGTACAAAATATAGGATTATTAAAAGATTAGTTTTTTGGAAATAGGGAAAATAATACAGGAAAACATAAAAAAATTATTATAAATGGTATAAAAGGATTAATAATAGTTAATCATAAGTAATATTACTTCATCTCATAACTTGGGTACATACATAAAGTAAAGGGTGAGCATAAAGCCCAATAATGGGGAACAAGAGAAATAGTTTACATGTGATCTTGAGAGATATTGATAAGAACATGAGGAATAAAATAATGGAATGATAAAAGGAAAAATATTTATATAATAATAAAGAATAACTTGAAAAATAAGATGTAAATGTTTCTACAACATTTAATTGAGTCATTCATAAACATGTCACCACGGTTAGTCACCAAGGTGTTGTAAAAGCTACCGAGGCTAGTCATCAAGATATCGTAAAATACGTCAACTATAGAGATTAAATTCTTTACCCAAAGAATTGGACTGCCATCAAGGAAACCCATTAGTATTTATTAATTAGTGTGATCCATGTATATAATAGTAAAAACTTTAAAAAATAACCTGTGGAGAATAAGAGAAATGTGTTTCATATCAAAATCATGACTTTTTTAAGAAGTTCCTAGATATAAGATCATTATGTATTTCTAAATCCATGCAATGGGAAAGTGGGTATCGTGTATGTTGAAATATATCATTTTTACATCTATTTTAATACTTATAGAATCGAAATAGGTTTTGGTATTCAAAAAAACTAAACAAAAATATAATTTTCCTAAGAATTAGAGATAAATTTTAAGAAGCAAATTCCGAAGCATAACAACATGGAACATGGTGTAAAGAAATGATAAAAAGAGAGGGGAAATGGTCAAAAATTCATAAAAGTATTTTATTTAAGTAAATTCATAGAATAAAATTTATAGAAGAACATATTTTCGAAACATTAAAAAAATACCTCATAAAAAGGGAACATGAAAGGAAAAGAAAAGTTGAGATTTCCCATACCTTGAAGATTGACTACTAAATCTCAATAATTGGGACCTTGGGGGATTGAGGACACATTAAGAGGACACTTGGGAAGTTAAAAATTATATATATTCATGGAGGATGAATTGGGAACTAACTAAAATATAGAAATGGGTGGGTATATATACTAAAATAGGGGGATTTGTTTAGTAATTTCTAACTAAAGGAATCAGACACCTTGGTAGTGATAATTACAAAACCATGAGCTTTAACATGGTATCTTACTATGTTATTAGAAATATGGATGTTATTTTATATAATTGTATCCCAAAATAGTCTACCATAAATTTTTAAATACTTATTTTGGTAATGAAAATTAATGTTTCCAAAAAATATAATTTTTTAAGTTAAAGATTCCATCTTAAAATTTTGAAAGTAAATTATATATTTGGAAATTAATTGAAGTATATTAAAATAATTGATATTAATAAAATAAAATAATTTGAGTCTTGTATTATCTTTAGCTATTTATTAAATCAATATTACATAATTATGATGTCATTACACATACTGAAAAACTCAAACTATATTTTTATTATTCACCAAAACAAATATTTTAAAAAATTCTTATAAATTCAACCTATCCAAACTTAGATGTTATAATTTGAAAATATTTTCTTATTTAATCCTAATAATTCTGTAATTATTAAAATTTTAACTTTTAAAAATAAAAATAAAAATAAAAATAATTTTAGATAGAAAAATCATTGTAGAATTTCTGAAGCATTAAATAAAATAAAATTATTTTATGATTTCTATTTAAAGAATAGTTTTTTATAATAGTATTTATTTAAAATAAAATTTATTCAAAATACATTTATTTATTATAATTATTATAAAATTTCTAAAAAATAAAATTTATTTTCAAAAAATCAATTTATCACATTCATCATATTTTGAAGAAAAACTAATCTCAAAATGGAATTGGTGGAACCAAAATTTTATTTATATAAAGTTATTATAAATTAAGTAACAAAGGAGATGACAAATAACCCCTTATAAAACATTTATATTATCTATGGGTGTGGTTTGTGATGGTGATATATCCTTGGGGAGACTTGGATAACATCACTCGAGTGGTAATTTACAACAACTTGAACTTCTCCCATAAGTTATTTAGTTCAAGCCTCACTTGTCAATGTTCATCTTTGTATTAGTGAAGAGAGATGAATAGTGAAGCTACCTCCATACTATGCTCCAACAAATGGGCTTTATATTTAATGACTCTATTGTTTGAGACCATTGTTTCTCCTTTCTAAATTAATTGTCCTTCATCATTTCCACTTATAAAAATTAATTATAACGTTAAAATTATTATCAATATTATATTTTCCAATTGTCATAATTTTCCAACAGTCATAATTGACCAATAGTCATATAATGTTCAGAACCTAAATGTCACATTTCAATTTACACTCACTTCATTATTAGAGAGATATATATTTGACTTGAATAAAATAAAATAACATAAATTTTATAGAAAACATTATCATTCATAAAGTGCAGTTCGTTACATGAACAATATCCATATCAAGAACATCTAACATGATCAATGGAACAAGACTTCCCTGAATACAAAAACAAATTGGCATATGTAATCCTTGTGAATCTAATGAATAAATAAAAGTATTCCATTAGAGAGCAAGAAAAAAATATATAATCGAAACAAACTTGGAACAAAAAAAATTCTAAAGAAAACCAAAGGACCAACATATAGAAAAACTAAATATCAAAATATTTAATGAAGAACCATCACCCCAAATCCATGAATAAGACCATATTATCTTAATCTAGGGTAGGAAAATATATTAAAACTACTTTTCACCTAAAATAATGGGAGTTGGTTTCAATGCCAATTGGTGCTGGAAGTATCACCTCTAAGACCAAGAGTGACCCCATGAAAATGGTATCTAAACTATTAAATGTAGACAACAATGACTTAATTATTACACTCTAAATGGAAATTGAATCTGAATAAACTCTAGAATTGTAGTTTGGTGTTTGAAAATCATATCTATGAGGAAAGGTAGAGTGTGGCGATGATAATTGGGGTGTGATACAATAGGATGTAGATACCACTCTAAAACCCAAAACATTGTTGATAAAACCATGATTGTAAATGAATTATAAATTCCAAAAAGGAGGATTTAAAATGATAATATCATAAATCCTAAAGTATGCGAGTGAGATCAAGAATTGAGAAACCAAAATAATATGTTACTTGAAGCCAACAATTGTTTCAACCACTAAACCCCACTCAATAATAAAACCACAATAGAATAGGCCCTATTCAGTTTCCATTTCTATCCTTCCTCTTTTAGTTATTTTGGAATATATAACCTCTCACCACAATATAATGTGTGAGGATTTCAATAATGGGTGTTTTGGTCATCCCCTTTTTCTACATGGCTCCCATAAACATACAACACTCTCTACAATCGAATTTACTTTGTTTCAAAATAATACCACAACATAAGCCACTAGTAAATGTGAATATTATCCATTAAATTCAACTAACTCATAAAAATGGATAAACTACCATGTACATAGTAATAACACAACAATCATAATATAATAAAATCCTTTAGAAAGGCTATCTTAGAAACTTGAAAAACAAAAATCAACTTTTATCATATGGACTCCTTCCAAAAAATCACTCAAATGACACTAACAACTCTAAACCACCTTGTTTAGGACCAAATAACCTCAGGAATATCTATTTTATTATAATTAAGGAATAAATTATATTTCATATGAAGGGAATAAATATTAATGAGTTATTCTTTATAAAATATATGAATGAAGAGAAAGAGCATGGTATCAAGAGACATATGGAGGGGAGCCATTTATATAGGTTTTATAGAAAATAATAACCTATATTTTATAAAATAAACTCTTATTGGTTGTAATTTTAGATATAAATATCTTTTTTTAGATATAAAACACTATTATTATTATTTATTGAAACACGCAAAACATCATCTGATTTGACAAACTTGGCCATTAACGGTAATACCTAAAAAATATAAATTACATGATATACCCTCAACTATAAAAAAATTAATAATTTAAATTAGATTACATATATAGGAAATATATAAAAATGTTCCTTTATATTTTATTAAATAGATAGTAGGTAATCATTTATGCGATCATTGATAGTTCCCAAAAAAATGTTTGTTCTTCACAATGTGAACCCCATAGTTATGTAGCTATTTAAAGTTTCTCACTACCATGTAATGGAAGGTTTACTTTTGTATTTTTTTATTATTTAATCACATATAATAAAATAATATATATGTTTTTTTGGTTTAATAAATATTTAAAATCGTTTCTATCAATTATAATAAGTCAAATGTGGTATACCTTTTTTATGTAGTCAATAAGGAAATTATTTTTTATATCAATGTTTTCCCCATGTGTGATGTGCCATATTTCTCAAAACATAAATGGAATATGTGTTTTTACAAATAATTAGAACTTGATAATATGCTATCCCATAGTCTATGAGAGTTTTTTTTCTATAATAATTGTTCACACTAACTTCCACATACTACATATTCATCTTTAGTAGTGGAAAATTTTATTTATTGTTAATTATTAACAATGAAACTAATGAATGTCTTAAAAAATTTGTTTTTTAGAAATAATTTATTTCGAGTATAAAGAGTAAAATTTTGACATTTTAATATATTATTAAATTAAAATAATATCAATAATAAAAAAATATTAACAAATATTTTATGATTCTTTAAAATTTCAAAAAAATAATTTTAGGAATTTTAAATGAGTTTCTTCAAGACTTCATGAAAAAGAGCCAAACAAATACACTAATAACATGATATCCATTTTAAATATATATATATTAACATTAATTAGTGGTAATGTTTTTATAGATCTCATGATTGATTACTTTTATGAATTTATTTGTATTTATCTTAGATAAAGTACTTATCAGAGTGGTAATACTTGAAGCATTGTCAATAAATAAAATTTCATAAGATCCTTGCTATATTTTCTCATGATTATAATATTATGTTTTATTTTTTTTATAAATTATAAATCTAGAAAGATACTATTTTCTCCCATTATGGTTATTTTGAAATAACTTTGGATAAATTTTCATAAACTTTCAAAAAGTGATTTCTTTTTAGATTCAAAGTAGATATCATAAAAATAGATACAAAAGATCAATGTGTCCTTATAATCTATATTTATGTAATGTTCTAAATGTTTTATTCCATAAGTAATTATTTTTCGTAAATGATGTTTAATATATGATTATTTAAAAATATCTTAGCTTGTTTCAATCTATATAAAGACTTATGAGTTTTAAAAATGAGATCCAAAAGATTAATATTTTTAAACCTAGTTGTTATTCAATACAAACATCCTATTCAAAAAAAATATTAAAAATATCTTTTAATATATATTTGAATAATAGAGAATATAATATATTCCAAAAAATATATTAGGACCTAGATAGACTCAAGTAAAGTGGTATAATCAATTTTTTTAATACAATACTTATTCATGATTTTAATATTTTTTTACAATTCAATATTGGTTTAAGATAATTAATCAACAACTATAATATGTATTTTGGATGAACCATTTCATAATAATAATAGGAAATTATGTGAGACATCTTATTAACACTGAAATAATATTCTTCTGAAATATATTTTTCTTTTCCAACGTTTCCATCATGAAAAAATCATCTCATATAGCATCATCTTCCATTATTTGTTCAAATTAGGATAAAAAAGAACTATTCATACACTAAATCTATAAGGAACATTTAGTTATGATCATTTGATCCACATATCCAATAACATTTTTAATATTTTAAATTTTGAATTATCTCTAAATACTTGATAAAAAGATTATTATTCATATTATTATATAAAATACCATTCTAGTTTATTAATTTCTTAATTTAGAGGTTTAAACAATGTATTGTTTTAATTATATTTGAAATATAGTATATATTAATTTAATTATATAGATTTTTAAAAAATGGTTTTGAAAATGTTTTGGTTTCATTAAACATAAAATGTATTATTTCTTATACACTTCTTGATCTATTTTTGAAGAACCTAGAGCCATTACACATGGTGGAGAAACTAGAGAATATATTTTTATTATATTGTTATAAATTTTAAAATTTTAAAAATTATATTTATATTAAATTCTTGGTGTCCAAAACATTATGAGGTACAAAAATTTTTAATTCCCATCATAAAAAACTCATAAGAATATTTATTTTAAAAACACTAAGTGAAATAAAAATTATAGTTTAACTAATCATATTCATAACATTAATCCAGAATTATTTAAAAACTTTGTATTGATGAAATATTTCATAATATGTTTTTAATGGGTACTCAATCCATTCAACTACCTTATTTGTTTCTAGTTTCTTGGATCCAAGAAATATTGACTAATGTATTATAATGAATTATTTAATAAAATATTTAATAAAATATTTAATAAAATATTTCAATATTACAATTCATGGTTAATCTAGAGAATGATAATCATTGTGTGTTTTTTATTTCAAATTAAAGTTGATTTTTTAAAAATAAACCAAAAAAATATTATTCTTTAAAAATTAATAAAGACTCATTTGTAACTAGTAATGTCATTAACATTTAGATGAATATATATATATATATTTTGTTTCATCCAAAATATTTGTTTGAGTAAGTTTAAAAAATCTATTTTCATCAACTATACGGGCCCATATAATAGATATTAAAATATCAAACACAAAATATTACAATATTTGTCTCAGAATATCTATAAAAACACAATAACAAATACTTAACTATTGTTCCTTTTTAAATTATATACAACAAAAAACATTATTAAATGAACTATGTACTCTTTAATTTCCTTTTTATAATTTTCTCATAGATATCAGTGTACTTTTACCACTACTAGGGAAATTATATATATATATAATAACATAAAGTGGTAATATAGAATTCTATTACATGGAAAAACAAAAGTGTTAATAACCAGAACATGGAATCATAAAATAAAAGGATAATAAACTATCTCAAGGTAATATTTCCTAATATACAAAATTTTATAAGATTATATTCATCTAAAAAATTAGGAATTTTTTAAAAAAAATTATATATTCTATCATAAACATAATTAAAGTCTCATCACTAATACATCATAACATAATGGAAAAATATAATAGTGTCATGTCCATGTATAACATTTTGGTAAAAGAAAACTACCTCATGGACATGCATAAAGATATCAAGAGATAATAACCACCACATAATCAATTGAGGTATATATTTCTATTCCCACCCATCACATTATAATGCATTATATATATGTGTTACATATAAAAACATAGATCATAAATCAAGAATAATCAAGTAAGGATTATGTATGAATAATAAGTGTTACGAAATAATTAAATAATGAATAATCAAATCAATAAACGTGTGGAGATACAAATAATAAACATATCATATTGGCTGTTAAAATGTTAGGATCCTCAAATAATGGAAAATTATTTTCCAGGAAAAAAATATCAGTGGTAAAGGAGGCCACTTAAAAATAATTGAGGGGTCAAGAAAATAGAAAAACTCCCTTAAAAGAATATATATATTTAATTAAATTTTTAATAATAAATCATAATCACATTAATATCCCTGATAAATAGAAAAAATAATAATGAATAAAAAATATGTATACTACAAATATATATTTTTTAAGAGGTAACGTTAGAGAGTTATAGAGATCACGGACACTAAATTGAAAAAGTGAAAGATAACAATTACCCCTAGTCATAAGATTCATTGGGTTCTCCTCTAAACTTCTAAATAGTATAGTTACATTTATTAAGAACCTTTTTCCATATTCAATTCATATATTATAGTGTATCTATCAAGATATTTCATTTATTTATTGAACTATTATTATTTATATTTATCTTTTTGAGGTGGTCAGGTCCTTGATTCCAAATATGCTTTGATATAATGGTAATATTCAAATAATTTGTCCAATGGTTCTATAATCTCCCTAATATCCATCCAATAAGTTTTTAGTCATTATATAAAGTTACAATGGGTGACATATGGTTTTTTAAAAATAATTTAAAAGAGTTAAAAAACAATTTTAAATCTTTTTTTATGAAAAATATATATATTAATTATATAATTATTTTAAATTTACTTTTAAATATTACCTCTACTATAGAATATTGTAAGAGAATAATTAAAATAAAATGATATTGTTTTTTAAACACATACCTCACAATTTCAATTGGCACCTTTAGGCTGAGTCTAAATCCTTTGGTGTGGGGTATATAGGTTACAGTAAGTGATTAGGTTATGTTTCAGAGAGTTTAAAAATAGATTTGGGTTGAAGTGTTAGAAATAAAAGTTGTTTTTTATGTGATTAGAATGTTTGGGAGGGGGGGTGTATATATATTCACGAGGGAGGGATATGTTTGAATAAAAAATTTAATATGTTTAGTATTTATGATAAAGACTTTGAATAGTATTGATTCATATGCGTTTTGATAAATTTTTATTCATAAATAGTAATTTATTTTATATTTAAACACACCCAAAAATATAATAGAATTTTCAACGTATTTTATTCAGTGTAAAGAATCAAATATATTTATTTATTGGAATAAAATATAACCTAGTATTTAAAAATTAATTTATAGGTTTAAAAAGTTACTTTATTAAATTTAAATTCATTATTTTACATATAAAACACACTTATATTCCTTAAGTATTATCTATAAATTATTGATTAATATCTAAATTATAATGGTGATATAAAACTATATTTTCACAATTTAACTAAAAATCTAATTTTCTAGAAAAAATATCATGTCACCCTCAGGTAATTTTAATATGTTGATTAAAAAATGGAATCCACTTTATCTTAATAATTTTTTATATTAGTTCATTATAATATTTAAGTTAACATATAAAAATAAACATTTTACTAAATTAAGTGGCACATACATTAATTAAAATTACACTTATTCAAGATTATTTTAGAAAATTTTGGGAAATAATTTATCTATTATTTTCAAATTTATATTTAATTATTTTATTATTAGAAATATTTATTTTTAATCATTTTATAACTCTCAATTTTTAAGTTATTATTCCAATTCTAATTTACTATTAAAATGTGAAAATAATTATTCCAAAAGTCATATAGTTATTATAGTTTCTAAATATACCTATTATTATATTTACTAATTATTTATAAAAGTTCATTACATTTAATTTAAAAATAAAATAAAATATGTTTTTAATATTTTTTGTTCTATTTATAGTATTTTTCATGGACTTGATATTTCATGGATCCCACAATCTTATGTATTTCTAAATTCCTCTAATGTTATTTTTTTGTTTTCATTATCTCATTGTAATTTATTTTTTGTAATGTGTATTTTTAATTTATGTATAATTTTTATATCGGATACTTAAAATGAAGTGTGATTTAATTATTCGTTATATGGCACTTATAATATACAACTTACCAAAATGTGATTAAAATATATTTTAAAATAGAAAATATTGAAGGAATTTGGTTGATACATTATTTATCATTTATAAATTTCATTCTTCTAATTTCAAATCAAACACTAAGATAAAGATATTTGACGGTACATTTTTTATATATAAACTTGATTTATACATTTTTCCTCTTCTTATATATTATTTTTTAAATAAATATTTAACAAATTTTATTATTTCACAACAATTCATATAAATAATAAATGATCTCAAATGGATTGTCCTCATAAAAGAGATCATTCTCCAATATACCAGCTTGGGATTCAATACATGTGAGAGATCTAGTAAGTATGTATTCAACTATAAAATATGGAACATTTTATATACATTATATAGTTTTAGTAGAAGGGCGGTCGATAAGATGAAAACCAAATGATATCTATAATCTTATAGGCCAATGTACCTAATATTTTGTTACCTTATTCAAAAACTTTATAACTCTCATTCTTGTAGATATCTAAAGGAGTGAATTATTCTCAACCTCAACTTATAGGAATCATCAATGATTGTTACTATAATTCTCCAATAGAGTTAATGTTTCTTTGAATTATTTTTTGAATGTATTGCACCTTCTCTATTATATCTTCCACCAGTTCTAGTCCCAATATATTATATTCTCCATAGTTATACTTGTATGTTATAGTTATATATTTTTTATATAGGGATTGATATATATATAACTTTATACTTGTGTTGAATCTATGGTTTTACAATAACTCATCCAATGATGATGTTGATCCCGACCCCATTTACAGTTCATATAGAAATATTTGAGCATATCTTCTAGAGTTTGAAGGATTATTTTATATTGATCTTCAATCTAGGGATTTTAAGTTGTATAAAATTTTATCTTTATTTTCAATACCTTTTGAATATTCATCATGAAATTTGAAGAGAACCATGGATCTCTATTAGTTACAATATATAATGGTCTTCTATATCTCCTCACAACTTATTTTACATAAATAATAACAAGTTAATCATGTGATATGTATTCAATAAAAAAGATAATTTGAGAAATATTTTTTATGTTGATCCGTTATATCCCATGAAAATTTATATCCTTCATAGGCCTTTAGTTTACCTGTAGAAAGGTCCATTGTGATTTTATCCTATTACAATATTGATATTCGGAATGGTTTCATCATCCCATGTGGCTTCTTCAATTATGTATTATCTTATTCACATACTAAGTACTTTATTGTTTATTCAAAAATATATTTCATCATAGTATCCCACTAGAATTACTCTTAGAAATAATTTTATGAAACTATTTTCCCTATGGGTGGACATAAAATGTTGATCTATCTAAAATCACCATTGTTATCCAATTTTTAAATTATATACCTAATCATGTCACAAATATTACAACTCTATATTTAATAATATTGAAATTTCATGTTTTTCACTTCTCTATTGCTTCAAAACTATTCTGTTTTTTAGATTATCCCTAATTGTGTCCCAATTACTATAAATATCTATTTATCTATATGGAAATATGAGATCCATTCCTTCCTTATTACTTCCATCTACATTCATATTTCCACTTCATCCCTTAATGCCACCTTATTTATCAAAACAATTGATGAATGGGTGACCATTAGAGTAGGTTAGGATGTCTTAACATTCTAGATTATTACCACATATATCCTTTACATGTATAAGAATAATGGATACATTTAAATCCTAATTATCAATTAGGATACATAATCTATTCTACATATAGTGCTTTATTCTTCATTATATTTTCTATAATGGTTTTAGATTGATCCCTCATAGTCTGTGATCACCTATAACAATATTCATTGGATAATGTTGATATCCTTCCATGTGAATGTATACTCTATAATTTAATGATAAATATATATGACATATTTTTCAATGAACAGATAATTCCTCCTAATAAAAAAGGACATACTACTACTACCAACTATAGATCATGCATTGTGTTATTTGGCACTTATATCTTCAACGGTCTAGAGGCACAGGCTATAACATGATCATTTTTCATATTGTTATAAAAACAATTTATTTAAAGCATCATTATATATATCCAAAAACCTTGACCACATGATATTTTTGTATGTATAGGTGTCATGAAAATCCATTTATGTGATTCCCTAGACCTACACTCCCAGATCTGATGTAAAAAACACATAAATTACCTTATATTCTAAATACTAGTTTATAATATCTCTATTTTTCCATGAATTAGTTTTAAATATTATAAAGATTATTTTTGAGATCATACACTGAGACAATGAATGATTCTGAGATCCTATGTTCCTAGAATAAATTGTTGATATATATACAAATATTAAATAGCACGTGGATGTGGTTTTCATAAAAAATTAGAATCAATCATAAATGGGAGCCTAGATAAGAAATATGAGAGTACTGTTGAACTCATAATTATGGTTTTATGCTAGTCGCGACTTAACATTTTTCATTGTGTGTCTTTGGTGAAAAAGTGGTAATGGGCATGAAATTAATAAAAAAAGTTAATAAAAATTATTTTAATTATTTGGGTTGATGAAATGACGTTTTTTTCTTTATATTTATCTTCATATCACAATTCTATTGTTATCTACATAACCTTGGAACATCTGGTGGATCATCAGAGAGATAGCTCTATGAATCCTTTCTGACGAACGACGACAGATCGAGGATTGACGATTGACACACCTCGATTCTGAAGGATCACACCAAAAAATGAAATGAAGATTTATTATTCATCAGTGACCGATCCAAATTGAGGTACCACCTATGATTTGGATTTTATTTTATCTGATATTAATTTCTATGATGAACTTGAATCAATCAAATAACATATTGATTCATCGATCGTGTAAATTATAGGATGGAATTTACTTTGCGGGGTTTTATTGGGATAAGTCATTTGGTTTTATTTTTGGGTGGACTCATTTACCATTCTAATGAAAATTAACCAAGTCCAATGCAAATATCAATTGAGGTTCCTTCCTATGGATTTATGGTGCTTTTCTCCCATAATTCCTCTTTTCACTGTGGGCATTCATCGTTGGACCATGGTTTGACTATTCTCAATCAATCAAATAAATTTCACCCATTTCATGGCACATCGATTTGATATTACAGATTTGGGATAATAATGATGTGATAGATGTGTGATGGTGGTTTTCCAAGTCAATGAAATAAATAATGATTCCCAAAATTTCTTTCTTCAGTGGAAAAAAAGAACAACGTTTTGATACTTTTTGTGAGTGGATCCAGTGAAGAAATATGTTGTTTGGTAATTGAACAGTTTAGACGACATCAAATCTCTAGTTTCTAGTAAGGTAAGGCCAAAAACCAAAGGTCAAAGCAAGGAAGTAGGTGTGCGACTGTGGATATAGGACTCTAGAAAATCCTTTACCACATGCTATGTAATATGGTATTACACAGTGTGTGGGGCCCCAATTACAGTCTAGGGTTTCAAGATGAAGATGATGATCACCTGACTTTTGGCACATGCCACACGATGTGTGACTCTCTATAGTTGACTTGGCATTTAAATAGGATGTACACTGACATGGGTTGGAGTACACGAGCACAAACACACCGTGTACTCGTACACAGACACAACTTGGCATACAAAGACCAGTACACTGACACAACTTCAGTACAAGGACATAGCCAAAGTACATAGGTAGTATACCATGTGTCTCTACAGGCCATGTAATCATTATAAATACTGTGTATATGGATACTAAATATCATGTGAGTATCTTCCACACGGATATGATCTGTGATAGCTAAACAAGTCATGTACCCCTTGGGACAAGTACTGTACTCCCATCAAGTGTTCTTGAGGCTCTTTGGTTTTTTATTTTGGGCCAATATAGGTGTAGTTAATTCCATTGGTCATTTTCCTTGATTGTAAATTGTGTAATTACATCCAAATCACTAGATTTATACTCCCTCTAGAGGTTGAGTCTCGGATTTAGTAGTGGTTTCCCTCCATGAGATTGGGTTGTGATACTCTATAATCCCAAGTTAATGAATGTTTAATCAGAGGGACCTCCCTAATTAGGGTGTTGATCCTCAATCTAGTAAGTCGTATCAGTAGGCTTTATGGAATCTTTGGAATATGATCCCCTATGTGGAAGGTTTATCCATATTGGGTTTTGGTTTTCCCCATCATTTTTGGGCATGACCCCCTATCTGTATATCGTGGCCCCCTTTGAGCTTCAATGGGTAGGTCATAATGAACCAAAACACTTTATCATGTGTATATATTCTAGCATTTCTTGTGTAGCGGGTTCTCCAAAAATGATCATTGCATTAAACAAAATCTTGTGGCTAACATTTGGTTATGAATTCCTGGTGGCATGGTATCTTTTCTAATTATATCTTGGTTTTATTGTATTATACATTGATTGTTATATATAATTTTGAGCTGAATATACTTGGTGCTTCGTGTTTAGTGTTTTATGTGTTTTCTACTGAGTATTGTTATACTCTATCTAACATAGGCTTTCCCCACCTATTTCATATCTTGGGCAGATGATGACCCTATTTGACATTGTCTTGTGGGGACAGGGAGTGGGTGGAGTATAGTTAGATCTTGATAGATTGATTTGTTTACTTGGAGAAAACTATTGACTTATTCATTTCCCTTAGAGTAGGTTGGACTATTTACAATTATTTGTAGGGCTTGTTTTTTCCACTTTTTAGTTTTCAGTACTTTACTATCGTACTCTGTTTTGGGATCTTATGTATTTAGGAATTAATTCATTTGTTTTAAATTCCAGAATTGTGTGGACTTAGATATATATTTGCGTGTGTGTACATGTACATTAGGAAAATGCCTCCCATTTGTTGGATATGCCTAATAGGTGTTGGTCGCTAGCCCCAAACCTATTGGAGGTGAGCTTGTGGTTGTCACTGATCAAAACTCAATGGGTCATGTAATGATAGAGTGGTATCAGAGGATGTCAGTTATGACATAGGACTTGATTCAGTGATATTGGTTTGTGAAATAGTGTTAGCTGTTTCGAGTTTGGATTTCAGTTCTGGGAATCTAGTGTTGGTGCGATGGCCGAACTCTCTATACACCAAGGCTATGATCACCTACTTTTATACTCAGCACATGAGAACCCCGGTTGTAAGAAAAAAATTAAAAAATGCATCATATAGTAATGGTAGCATTTTCCATGTTCATCATGAGTCAGCTCCCTATATATGTTATGTTGGTCACATTACATCTTGATTTCCTGATTCCTCCAAGTATACACCCTTCCAAGATTCCACTATGTGATCACGAGGATGATCCACCTAGTGATGAAGCATCAATACAAGGGCTTGTAACAGATATATCACCTCTAAGTGGTTTACCAGCTATACCACCACCCATTGAGAAGCATCTAGAACCAGTATTACCTGTTGGGGATTCATGTAGAATGAGTGAATTTCAGGAGTTTCATAGGTAGAAACCTCCTAGGTTTTTGGGTGACTTAGATCCCCAGGTGACTGAGGACTAGATAGAGGTAGTCACTCATATATTTCACCTTATGAGGATGCATACATACCGGATTGTAGTCCTCACAGTGAGTCTTCTTTAGGGCTATGCTACTATATGTTGGAGCTTGGTGACATAGTCACTTGATGAGACATATATCTCCAAGATAGAAATTTAGAGTCTCTTTATAGAGGAGTTCTAAATGGACACATTGTGATTGGTACACATTTAAGAGCTTCTACATCTATAGTAGGATATAATGAAAATGGAGGAGTATATAGTGGAGTTTACTAATCTCTCACGCTAATCATTGTATATATTATCAGAGTAGTTCTTCCAGGATAAAACCTTTGAACATAGATTACCCAAGGACATAAAGAAGTGAGTGGTATCTATTATAATTTCCACCAATTCTAGGCTACTTGAGCGATCCCTGTTAGTATAATGTTTTCAAACAGAGTAGACACCCGTAGTGGGAGATATCAATGGGAACCTAGTAGCTGAGACCTCATCTACAAGTAGCCAATGATAGTCAGAGGGATCCAATCATGTTAGAAATTTTATGATGTGACCCTAGGACTTAGAATCAGTAGTTCAGGCTCTCAAGGATACTCAAATAATCCAAGGGATATGCTTCATTTATCTTGTGGTGATCTTGGAAATCTATCATGAGATTAACCTACCTGTCATACAGTTGATCGGGAGACAGTTGAGGGAATGTAGAGAAAGAGAATGGGGCAGAAGTAGTGTGGTCCATGGGGTGTAAAATGTAGAAGATGAGCCGAAGGAGTAACAGGAGGTGGTCAAAGGTTTGACCTATTATCTTCACCACCCCTAGGTGGTCTATGCTAGGCTCAGGGAGCTGGTGGGTAGGGATGATGCCAGTTGTTTGCTGTGGAGGACTAAGACGCCGAGGATCCCGGGATGATATGAGGTACAATCTATGTCTTTTATACCTTTGTTTTATTAGTGATGGACACATGAGGTTTTCATTATTTTCATTCCCTGAATTCTGTTCAATAATCAGAGATTCCTATTGGAAATTTTCATCATCCCTTATGGTTGGAGAATCCTTTTAGTGGAGACTCAATGACCACAAACTGGTGCCAATAGTGTGACCCTATTATAAGATGCGAGAGTTTCGGTTGGGATCTCTTAGTAGTGGCATTGAGGCCTTATGATATCATTCATAGTATAGAATAATTATCCACAATTCTTGCTCAGATTGAGTATTTTAGGATAAGGGTATGGTGTGTCCACAGTGATGGAATTAAGTTTTCCTTTGATGATGAAATATAAACCCATGAAGCATAATATGGACTCATGCATAGGAGGGTGAATCTTATTACTCACTGGTTGTCTAGCTGAACCCTAGGTGTAGTCGATGTTATCAGTCCTTAGTTTTTTGCAGTGGTGGTAGAGTATGAAGAAATCTTTCCTAATGATGTTTTATGTTTACCTAAAAACTAGGAGAAATATATCTATATTGATCTACATAATGTTATGGCACTGATATATACACCTACATATCGGATGGCTCCTACAGGGAATCATGAGTTAAAGGTGTAGTTGGAGGATTTTCAGAGGAAGGTCTTTGTGGGGACCAGTGTTTCATCCTGGGTAGCCCTAGTTCTGTTTTCCAATATGGTAGACATAATCTTGAGGTTATATTTGGATTAGCAGTGCTTAAACCAAGTGACCGTGGAGAACAAGTATCTACGACCAATGATCGAGGACCACTTTTCATTAGTTAAGAGGGGAAAATAGTTCTCAAAGATTGACCTCAGATCAGGATATCACCAGCTGCTAGTATGAGATGAAGATATAGAAAAGATGGCATTTAGATGTCCTTATGGTCACTATGAGTACTTGATGATACTTTTTTTCATGAAAAACACCCCAGTAATGATCATGGGGCTCCTGAACTAGATCTTTCAAGCATTCTTATTTTGGTTTTTAGTAGTCCTCGCTAACTATATCCTCGTGTACTCATCATTCGAAAAAGAGCATGTGAGACAATTATTGAAAGTACTAAACATACTCTTAGTGCACCTGATATATGAAAAGCTCTCAAAGTGTTAGTTTTGGATTATTGAGGTCTATTTTCAAGGACACATCATCTCATAGGATGGTGTTTGAGTGGATCTAGCAATGGTTGATGTAATCCCTGCTTGGGGGAAACCCAAGAATGTTACCAAGGTATGCAATGTCTTTTGGACTGGTGGGTTACTATCATAGGTTTATACCAAACTTCTCTAGAGTGGTATCACCCTTGAAATCCTTGATTGGAAAAGGGAAGCCTTTTGCATGGATGAAATAGTGAAAGTAGTTCTTTTAGGGGATAATAAAGAGATGACGAGTGCTTCCATCTTGAGGTTACTAGAGGAAGGTGTCGAGTACGTAGAGTTATGCGATGCATCATGGGCCAGACTTGGTTTTGTTATGATGCATAGACATGTAGTTATTGCCTATGTTTTACACCAGTTGAGACCAAATTAGTATAGCTATACAAACCATGACATTGAGTTAGTTGTTGTAGTTTTTTCATTGAAGATGTGGATATAATACCTGATGGGAGAGAAATTTATCATGTACTATGACCAGAAGAGTCTAAAGTATATCTTATCTAAAAAGGATCATGACTTGAGATAGATTCAATGGATATAGTTCCTCTATAACTATGAATTTGAGATTTTCTATACTCCTGGGAAGGGAATCATGGTGGAAGATACCATCAGCAGGAGATCTCGGTCATAGTTTCTGGAAAAGGCGTCAGAGCAGTTGGCCTCATTGCAGTTATCCTTTGTGGATGGAGATGGATCATCTTATCTATATTCGATGGGTTTCAACCCTCCACTATTATAATGAGTCAAGGAGGTACGTATTGGGGATACTGACTGTTATACACTACATGTTCAGATATATACATGGTAGGCTCCTAAAAGATTTTCTAAAGCTCAAGAGGACGTTGTTCTTTTCAAAAGACGCATGATGGTACCAGTGACGCTGCATGAAGAATTTTTTATGATAGTTTCATAATACTCCCTTGGAAGTAAATATATTAGTGAAAAACATGCACTAAGGCCTTAAAAATTAGGTTTGGTAGCCAGAAATGAAGAAATGAGTTGCCGTGTTTGCTTTTCGATGTCTTACTTGTCAGTAAGTGAAGGGTGAGAACCAAGTTCTAATGGGTATAGATCAAAACATTGAGGTACCTAAATGGATATGGGATGGGATATCAATGGAATTCATGATGGGACTATAACATATGTCTTGAGAACACGATGGCATCTGGGTGATGATTGACAGACTCACTAAGTCGGCCCACTTCCAAGCTATATGAGAAAAATTATTAGTTGAGAGATTGGGGTAGACTTTACATTTAATAGATAATAAAACTCCATGAAATTCCCTAAAATATGGTTTATGATCATGATGCTCACTTTACATCTTAGCAGTGGAAAGGATAACATGAGGCGTTTGGCAATTAATTACGATTGATCATAGAGTTTCACTAACAAACTTACGACGAAACTAACTGTAAAATTCATGTTCTTGAGGATTGGATGCAATATTTCATGTTAGACATTTCTCTTTATTGAGAGGATCACCTACCACTGGTGGGGTTTTTATACAGCAACAACTTTCATTCCACTATTGAAATGGAACCATTTGGTGCTTTCTATGAGAAACCTTGCAGGTGACCACTTTGTTGGAATGATCCCGGATTGTTAGAACTAATGGGGTCAGAGTTGGTGTGAGATACAATAATATAGGTGTAGATAATTCAGGAGTAGATGAAGACTGAACAGAGTCGTCAGAAGTCATATATTGACAGGAAACAAAGGCCTTTCATGTTTGAAGATGGAGAATGCGTGTTCCTATAGTTTTCACCTCAATTAGGATTATAGTGATTTGGCTGAGGAGAGAGGCTATATATAAGTTTCATTGGACCCTTCTAGATATTTCATAGAGGTGAAGAGGTGGCATACTACTTATCTTTACCTACATAGTTAGACCGGGTATCTGACGTCTACCACATGTCATAGCTGAGGAGGTACGTGCATGACCCATAACACATTATTGATAGGGTAGATATGGACATCGATGATGGAGAAACGTTTATTGAGTACTCATTGGATATCAAGGATTAATAGTAGATTGTACTTCATTACTGATAGATTCCTATGGTGTGTGTTTGGTAGAAGCACAAGGATCTTTAAGAAAGAACATGGGAACAATATGCTCAGATTCATGATTAGTACCCAAATCAATTTGAATATCCTTTTTTTTTTCTTTTTAGAGAGATAAAACCACAAGGTGGGGAGTAATTAACATCTTGGATTTCATGCTCCTTATTTTCAATTGTTATATGGATTATTTTTTAGATCAACTGTTGAAAAGACATGTTATTATGAAGCCCAGTGTGACCAAAATAAATGATTGAAATATATTAAAATATTAAATAGCATGAATGCATCATTTTCTTGAAAATGTGGAATATATAATATATGTGTTCTTAGATCATAAATACAAGGTAACATTTGAGATCAAGATAATAGTTTTACCATAGGCATGACTTATCATTGGTCAGAGGGGGTTGTTTGTGAAAATGTTTTCATAGTCACAAAAAAATAATTTAATAAAAAATATTTTAATTTGTTTTGTTGATGCAACAACTTTTTTTTCATAAGAAATATATTTATGTCATAATTAAATGGTTATATAGATAACCCTATAACTTTTGTAGGATCATTGAGGAGAGATCTCTTAGAATTATTTCTAACGAATGACAACAGATCAAGGATCGACAATCGATTCACATCAATTTTGAAGGATCTTTCCAACAAACACAAACCATCATTGTTCTTCATTAGAAATTGATGAAAATTAAGGTAGGTTATGTGATTTTGATTATCTTTTCCCCGTTGTTAATTTCCATGAAAAACATGAATCAATCGATGAATGAATAGATTCATGGACCATGCGTATTGTAGTATGAGATTTATTTATTGGGGTTTCTCTTAGGAGACATTGTTTTGTTTTGTTTTTTGATGTCTTCATTTACCGTTGTAATAGAAATAAACTACGATCAACATGAATATCAGTCAAGGTTCATTCCTCTTGATTGATGGTCCTTTTCTACCCCAATTTCATGTTTCACCATGGGCATTCTTCATTGGTTTGGGGTTCGACTATTCCCCATCAATTGATCATTGAAAACTTGTTTCTTGGATCAATGATCAAATATCTTATATTTTGGATCGCAATAATGTGAGTGATGTGTGATAGTTATTATGTTATTGAATTGAATGATGAAAGATTTCCAAAATCATTTTCTTTGGCATGAAACAAAGATTGGTGTTCTGATATAATTTTTGAGTGGAACTATTAATGAAACGTGTTGTTCAGTGACAATATGAAATGGAAGACCTAAGACCTCCATTTTTCTGAAGAGGTGAAGCTGAAAACCAAATGCCGAAGTTGCAGAGGAGGTGTACGACTATGGATCTGGGATTCTGGAAAACCACAAAACACATGGCCTGTAATACGGTATTACATGACTTGTGGGGCCCCATCATAAGCAGCTAAAGTTTTTAGATGAAGATGATGATCACATAGCGTGTGACACCTTTCAAATGGAATGTGACCCTCCTCGATTGACTCATAGGGTATATCAGATGTATACAGACATGGGTTGGAGTACACAGGCACAAACACACTATGTAATCCCACCCATACATGGCTTGGCATACACATATTAGTAGAAGAACACAAAATTGGTACATGTACATGACCATGATACATGGATAGGATACCGGGTTTCTCAACACGTCATGTACTCATTCTAAAAGAAGTTTATATAAAGAATACATACCATGTGAGGCTCTTTTACATGGGAAACACATGGGATAGTTGGACATACCATGTTCCCCTTTCAGCACAACGTGTACTCCCTTAAAGAGTGCTTGAAGATATTCATTTTCCTAGTTTGGACCAGCATAAGTTGAGTGTGTTCCCTTGGTTACTTTCCTCAAGGGTAAAGTGCATAATTACATCCACATCCATGGATTGTGATCCCATATAGAGTCCAAGTCTCAGATAGAGTGGTGGTGTCTTTCTATGAGAGTGATGTGTGATCCTCTATCATCCCTAGTTGGAGTTTGTGAAAGCAATGTGACCTCTATGATATGGGTGTTTATCCTCCAACTCAATGTTCATATTGGTAGGGTTTCTGGAATCATTGGAGTATTATCCCATATATAGAGGGCGGATCAAGACTGGGTTCTTGGTGTCCCCCAGTGGTTCTAGACATTCTTCCATGTCTATCTATCATGGTCCCCTTAGAACATTGACATTCATTTTGTAGGGCCCAATGAATCAGACCTCTGAGTTGAGTGTCTATAATGGTGGTATGGCTCATGGAGTGGGTTCTCAAAGAATGAGTGTTTCTTTGAATTGAATCTTGTGGCTGACAGTTGATTATAACCTCCTGGTGGCGTTGTGTCTTTCTTGAGCATACCTGGGTTTTGTTTCTATTATACATTGATTGATATATCTTTCATTGAGCTGACTATACTTGGTGCTTTGTTCTTAGTGTTTTTGGGTGTCCTAATAAGTATTCCTATACTATGCTCTACGTGTTCTTTGTATACACGTATAAGGACCCAGCCTTAAACATAACATAATGTTGTGTTATGTCAAGAATTCTCATTGAGGATTTTTTCAGGTTTAGAGTTCTAGATAACTAGGCCATAACTATTAAATTAAATTTCAAAAATTACTAAGTAGACAGTTCTACTCAGTTTCTATTTGTTTCATAAAATAAAAACTCTTAAAAAAGAAAAATGTCTAGTTCCATGTTTTAGACTACATTAATTTTCCTTGATCCCATCCTTGAACCTATTCATATTTAAGTCATGTGAAAAACATTTCAAAACATTGTTTGAGCATAAAAAGATTCATAAGGGTTATAAAATAATGATGGAAAACATTAGTATATCATCACATACAAAACATAAGCTCTTTAACATACATCATGAAATCATAAGATTTATGAATTACACATAGCAATCACAAATCATAAAGGTAACTTGTGGAATCAATAACATACTTACCTAGTAGCATTCACAACAATGTATGGAGTAACGTTTTGAATACCCATCACAGTATATTCCCTAAATCTCTTAGGAGAATCATTAACATTTACCTCTATTATGTTACTCAATTCATTGGAGAGCTATCTCATGCTCTTCCACCCTAAGTTTATCATGGAACCACCTGTACATGTAAAAAATTACCAATAACCATAACATATTCATAACACATAAAACAAGCATAAAGAAAAATACATTTTCCACACTGCAATAACAATACTTCATTTCATGATATTGACATAATCAATTCTTTATCTAACAATATTAAAAAACATTTAAAACCCTTAATAAAGTGAGTTTTTAATCAAAGTGTCCCACACCACTTTGATGCTTTTGGAAGATATATTAATTTCAAAACATTCATGTCCATATAAATAATTAATTAAAACCATTTTTAATACATGGAAATTAATGAGAATAATTTATAAGAATAAATCATTAAAACATTAAAAATGATATTTTAGTCAAAGAGTTCGTAACCAAATGAGAGATGGTTGAATAAAAATAATTAAAGAATATCATTGATAAAAGATTATAATATAATGATAATAAGGATATTAATGATATAATATTTTAAAGGGAAGTATATACACCATATTAAAGTGAATTGTTTCATAACAATAGATAAGACTCAATGAAATGTAAATTGAGACAATGTCCATTGCAAAGATCAAATCATTAGATTAAGGAAAAATCAATGAAAAAATTTTGTGTGAAAAATAATAACCCACCAAATATAAGTGAATATTATGTTTCAAACAATAAAGGTTAATTAAAGAATATTCATAGCTCAACATAATCTCAAAGTAGATGTTTAACCCAAAGAATTGAAGCTGGGTTACGAAGTTATCTTACAGAAATTCGATAGCCTAACGACGTCACTTTATAATTTAGAAAATGCATTTATGAGAGGGAAAAGAGTATATAATCACATGGAAATAAAATGTACAGAAATAAGGATATACAAGAACATATCCCAAAATTAGAAAATGGAAATTTAAAAGACATAACATTAAAGAAGTATTTGATTAGAAGTAGAGAGTGAAAGGTTCCCCTACTGATTTAGTAACTTATGAAACATACACCAAATGAAAGAATAATCATACTATTAAGATTTAAATACCCATAAATTAAATTATATTAAAAAATGAACACAATCATGGGAAGTCTATTGACCGTACCACGATTTACTGTTTCGTTTTCACCCTTACACCACTATGCTAAACTTGTTTTGTATTGAAAATTATAAAAATAATAACATATGGAACTTCTTGTTTGATTCAATTATTTTTTGTTTATTAATATTAATATGGAAAATGTTACTTGAATTATTGTAGGAAGATATGATTTGGAGTTCCCATGATGAAGTGGAAGACAAATGGGCCAAAATTGCATGGATCCATGAAGACCTGTCCCGTGTTATCCATGTTTAGAAACATTAGCTCATAAAAATGGGATCCTATTTTGTTGTGATAATCCATATTTTAATAGGCTAAATATTATAAGAAGGAACCCAATCCAAATTATGCCATCATGGGGCCCAAACAACCTGATCTATCCAGAACACCAAATTTGTGAGAAGTCCAAAGTGGTGTTTTGTAATTAGTCCATATCTCCAGATCCACTTGTCTAACTGATGAAAAAAATTAAGTTGTAATATTCAAGATTTAGGGATACAACTGTACAGTTTTATCAAAAGCTATATTTGATTGTCTAATGGAATAAACACGTTGTACCAGTGGTTTGAAGAAATCTGTGTTCCCAAAACTACCTTCCTATTTTCTTATAGAATGGAACCTTGGGTTCCCCATTTGGGAGTTCAACTAGGAGGCTAGGTGATGCCATTTTGGAGTCCCAATGTTGTCTCCCCATAATCCTTAGCATTTATGGTGGCTATACGAAGTTCTAATTCAACATCTTTTTCTTCCTCACCACCTATGGATTTCTAAACCCCTTGTGATCACCCGAGAAGGAACATGATGTAATCCTGAGCTTCATGTTTGTATTATGTTGAATGATCTTTTTAATTCAACATTTTATATTTTTTTATTAATATTTTATTCTTATATAATTGTGTTATATACTGGTATGTTATACCCAAACTCAAATGATAATGTTTGGGGTGCCCATTCATGTGATGTTTCACACACCGTTCATACCTTTTTCTTACTTTATTCAACCGTGGTGTTTTTGTAATTAATATTGGTCAATTGGAGTCACATAAGCACTGTCAAGGTCATTTACATTTATTTCATGGTATCACAAATAAATAACATACCAACCTGGACAACACATCGAGTTATTCTTGTGTTTACATGGTGAGTTTCTGTTATGATGTCGATCACAAATCACCTAATCATCGGTAGTGTTCGGTGAATCACTGTGTGTTTTCGACTAAAGCCTAATAGGTATCCAAGCATAAAATCTATAATATTATGGTAATAGGTGTTACAAAATAGTTATTAAAATATCTTTTCCCTTTCTCTTGAAGTGATGAAGGATGATAATCACAAGACTTCTCTGGGTTGATCACACGTAATTAATCTTGTTTATTTCTACTTTGTTTTATCACTTTCATTTTATATTGTCATATTTAATAATAAAACCCAAATATTATAAATCCCAATTTCCCTTTCTTACTTTCATAAGCAGAACTACATTTTTTTAATTAATTATCTAAGGCTCTGTCGATAGATGACCTAGGGTTGCTGCTATACTACATAAATTCTATTCAAAATTAAATAACTAATTTGATGCGCTCGACAACACGATCAAATTTAGGCACCATTCCTATTGATCCAAGATCATTTTATTTATTTATTTCATTTTATTTATTTATTTTAATTCTGAATTATTACTCTTTTCAATACCCCACCCCCATTTAATTGATTTTGTTTTTGGTTTTGTGTGTTTTCTCTCTTTATATCTCTCTTTTTTCTCTCTCTCTCTCTTATCCATTTATATATCTATAATTCTGTATAATATCATTATATTCTCCCTTCAACCTCCTATATTTATTTTATCCATATTCAATCATTAAGAAAAAAATCCTCAAAACTTATTTTCATGACTTGATCAGAAAAATAAAAACTACTTGAATTTGACCCTAAAATTGAAAAGACATTTCACTATCAAATCAAAGAATCCAGAGTAAGTCAATAAAGTACACTAAGAAACCTATTTTAGAACCAAATGTGGTCATAAAACACTAAAAAATTGAACCCAATCAAACTCTTGGAATTATGGCTAGAAATAACTGAAATTTAAGAGAACTGACCACCCCAGATGTGGAGTACCAACCTGCACTCATCCAATATCCCGAGGAAGTAGGAAACATTGAGTTTAGATCAGTCCATATCCGCCTTATTCCTAAATTCCATGGTCTTCCTGGTGAAGACCCTCATAAACACATTAAAGAGTTTCACATAGTTTTCTCCACCATGAAACCCAAAAATGTGTCTGAGGACCTAATTATGTTTAGGGCCTTCCCTTTATCTATTGATGGTGTAGCCAAATATTGTATATATTATTTTCCTACCAAAATTGGGGTGATTCAATGACCTGAAAATACTATTTTTTAGATGTTCTTACATGCATCCTGAACTACATCAATTAGGAGAGAAATTTGTGGCATTAGGGAATCACAAGGAGAGACCCTTCATGAATATTGGGAGAGATTCAAACAACTCTTCTCAAGATGTCCCCACTAACAGATTATTACAATACTTTTAATCCAACAATTATATGATGGAATTATCCCCATGGATCATGGATTGATTTATGTAGTAGCTGGTGGTTCCTTGGTTGGTAAAACTCCTTTTTCATCTCACAACTTAATGACCAATATGGCTCAAAATGTACAAAAATTTGGTACATGAGATATTGAACCAACCCAAGGAGTTCATGAGGTAAGTAATGCATCCCAAGACCAAAAGGCAGATAACAATCTTGATGAGATGCATACCCTTCTAAGGTAATCATCTCAATCACAAGGTATCTCACAATCTCCTCCAATTCCATTACATTGTGGTATTTGTTCTGACAATACACATTTTTCTAACCATTGCCCACAACTTCAAGATTCACCTAAGTGTTGTGTAGACATGTTCCTAGGACGTCCATTCCAACAAGAACCTACCATTCAAGCACAAAACATTCAGGCCAAATCCAAACAATGGGTGGCATGCACAACCCCAGTACCGACAAGGAGGAAACTCATGATACCCCAAGAAGAATTGGTATCCACAAGGTCAAGGTATGAAACCTTATTTCCTTAAACTTCACAAAACAAAATCATCCTCCTCCCCCGAAATCAAAACCAAGACTTGAGGATATAGTGAAATAAAAGGCAACCAAAAACCTCTAATTCCAACAAACCACACAATCGATAATTCAAGAGCTATGAACTAATGTGGGACAATTAGAGAACACCATTTGTGAGATTAAGATGCAAGGATCTAGAATACTACCATCCCAACCAATTTCCAATCCGAAGGGAAAAGGAAATGTATGTGAAATTACATATCATAGTGGTAAAGAAGTCACTCCTTCTACTAATTCTAAGAAATAGGTACATCCCACTCTTGAAAACACACTCTCTCTACCCATAAAAGATTCTAATGACGAAAACAATAAATAGGGAAATCAAATTATCATTGATGATTAAAATGAACAATCTATTCCTCTTCCATTCCCCCAAATACCCTGTAAATCTTAGAAAAATTATGATATTGAGATTTATAATGAAATAATGGATACATTTATATATTTCCAAGTTAATATTCTTTTATCGAATGTAGTCAAGAAAATTCCTTGTTATGAAATATTTCTTAATGAACATTGTACCCATAGAAGATAGATGAAGGGGAATGAGAGAGTCATATTGGGAAAGAATATCTCAGCCTTGATTCAACTAGTAATGCCAACAAAATGAAAAGATCTGGGCTCATTCACGACATAGTGTACTATAGGGGGGACCTTATTCTCTGATGCTATTCCAGATTGAGGTGCTTCCATTAATGTAATGCCTCACTCCATGTATACATCTTAATAGGTTTGAGGACTTCAACCAACAAGATTTATCTTGAAACCCTCCAACCAGAGTACTACACATCCAACAAGAGTGATTGAGGATCTCCTTGTAAGACTGAAGAATCTTATCTTCTCCACTGATTTCTACATTCTTGAGATGGAATATACCCGAACCAAAGGACATGCCCCTCTCATACTTGGGAGGCTATTCCTCAAAATAGTAAATAAAATCATCAATGTTTACAATGGTATGCTATCTATGGAGTTCGAATGAGAAAAGGTAAGTTTTAACATCCTTGAGGCTGTGAAACACCTAGTTGAAGACCACTCCACTATTCTTGTCTATTCGATGAAAGTTCACTCAAAAGATGCACACGCACAATTCTCTCCTCAACCCATAATCTGATTCAATTTCCTCTTCTTCACTCATGGATTATTTGAGTTTTTATTAATGTTTTGAGTGTTGTTTGGGTTCTAAAAAGTGTAATTTTTGTGCTTTAATTGATGATTGTCTTCATTCTAAGGAACCCATGAACATTGATGATTATGAAAGTATAATTTCAATATATTATCTGCATTTAGATAATAAACATCAGAAGATATATAGTTTAATGAAACATAGTTTCCCTAAATCCCCTCCCTTAGTCTAAAAACCCCAGGCGTTGAAATTTAAACACCTCCCTTATAATTTAAAATATGCTTATCTTAAGGGTATTGACCAACTTCCTGTCATTATTGCCAATAAAATTTCTCCAATGCAAGAATCAAAACATCCTACCCTTTTGAGAGAGTGAAAAACAGAAATAGGATAAACATTATCTGATATTCTTGGGATTATCCCATCTATTTGTATACACCATATACTTTTGGATGATGAGGCTAAACCCGCAAGACAATGTCAACACCGGTTCAATCCCACTCTTTTTATAGTGTTATAATTGGAAGTCAGTAAATTACTTACTGAGGGGATCATATATACTATATCTCATAGTAAAGGGGTTAGCCCAGGGAAAATTGTGCCTAAAAAACAAGAATAAAAGTTTTGTCAAATGAAAGGAATTAATTGGTTCCAACTCGAGTGAAACAAAGCTAGGGAGTATGTATTGACTACCATCAACTGAATCAAGACACGCAGAAGGACCAATTTCCTCTAAATTTCTTTAATGAAAATCTATAATGATTTGCTGTTAAGTCCCATTATTGTTTCCTAGGGGGATATTTGGGTTATTTTCAAAAACATATTGCCCCTGAGGATTAATAAAAGAAAGCATTTACCTATCCATTTGGTACATTTTATTACAAAAGGATTCCTTTTGGTCTATTTAATGCTTCTGGTACTTTTTAGTGATGTATTTTGAGTATTTTTTCTTAGTATCTAGAGAATTGAATGGATGTTTTTATAGATAATTTCACGATTTATGGAACTTACTTTGATGACTGTTTTGCTCAGCTAGGTTCTATTCTCATCCATTACATAGAAAAAGATCTTGAATTAAATTATGAGAAATGCCATTTCATGGTTGGATGGGGGAATAGTTCTTGGGAATGTTATTTAAAAAGATGGAATTCATGTGGATAAATCAAAAATTGAATTATTTTCAACCCTTCCATATCATAAATTTCTTCATGAGGTGTGATATTTCTTGGGTCATGCTGGTTTTTACCACCGATTCATTAAAGACTTTAGTGGGATCACACTTCCCTTATCCTGGTTATTACAAAAGGATTCTGAGTTTGTGTTTGATAAAAATTGTGAGTATTATTTAAATTCACAAAAAAGGAGTCTTACATCACCTCATTTTATATAACCACCAAGGTGGTATCTTCCCTTTGAGATTATGTGTGATTCCTCTAACTTTGTAGTTGGGGTAGTTTTATCACAAAGGGTTGAGAAGGCTCCTAATGTCATTGTGTATGCCTCACGTACCCTTGAACCTACCCAGAAAAACTACACCACCTCTAAAAAATAACATCTTTCTATTATGTTTTCCTTGGAAAAAATTTGTTCATATCTTATTGGGTTAAAAAACATTATCTTTTCTGATCATGTTGCCCTTTGTTTCCTCCTAAATAAACCTAAAGTTAAACCCCATCTCATTCGGTGGATGATCCGCCTCCAACAGTTTTACATTGAGATTAGAGATAAGAGAGGAGTGGAAAATGTGGTAGCTAAACACATTAGTATGATTTCTCCACCATTGTTCCATCATGTTGACTCACCCCTCCCATTGGAGAATTCTTCCCTCATGATAACCTTTGTGATGTTGTGGACCCTACCCCATGGTATGTAGACATAATAAATTTTCTAACAATATCTTGGGTCCCCACTAATTTCATCATTTCACAACCCCAGAGACTTAAGCATGATTCTCATTGGTACATTTGGGATGACCCGTATTGGTGGAGATTTTGTGGTGACCAAGTAGTTCGTCGGTGTGTCCCAGACCATGAGATCATCTCTGTTTTGACCTTCTGCCACACCATGGTATGTGGGGGCCACTTTGACACTCAATATAAAGCTCAAAATGTCCTTTAATCAAGAATTTATTTTTTAATATTTTATAGGTATTCCCATATATTTTTCAAGTCATGTAGTCATTGTCAATTCACAGGGAATATATCTAATAGGAATAAAATTCCTCAACAACCCATGGTTATTCTGTGAAATTTTTGATGCTTGGGGAATTGACTTCAGGTGACCTTTTCCAAATTCATTTGTGTTTTTTTACATCTTATTGGATGTTGACAATGAATCTAAATGGATGGATTAAAAGGAAACCAGGACCAATGAATATAGATTGGTTGTTGATTTTGTGAGGTCCTAAATTTTTAGTAGGTTTGGTTTACCGAGATTCATCATTAGTGATAAGGGTTCACATTTTTTCAATCGCAACATGAATAATTTTCTTCGTATGTATGGGGTTGATCATAAAGTATCCACTAAATATCACCCCCAAACTAACAGACTAGTAGAAATCTCAAATCAAGAAGTTAAATGAATCTTGAAAAATGGTACAAACCAATAGGAAAGATTGGACTTTTTGCTTAGATGATGCACTTTGGGTGAACCGTATAACTTTTAAAACCCCAATCAGAATGTCACCATATAGAATTGTATTTGTAATGGCTTTTCACCTACCGATAAAGGTAGAGAAATGTTCATATTGGGATATTAAACAATGTAATATGAATTATTCAGATGCAGGTGAGCATAGGAAGCTGAAAATTCAAGAGTTGGAAGAAATTAGACGTGATTAATATGAGAAATTTTAGATCTATAAAGATAATAAAAAGGCTATAAATCATAGCATGATTCACTAGTGGAAGTTATATATTGGTGATAAGGACCTCATGTACAATTCCAGGATAAATCTTCACCTAGGTAAGCTGTGTTCCTGATGGCTCGGTTCTTATACTATTACTTATGTTTACCCTTTTGGTGATATTCATGATTTGCATGAGAAGAGTGGATATCAGATTAATGTAAATGGGAATAGGATAAAACACTTCAATGAGGATTTTACAAAGAATCTTGTGGAATAAAACCAACTGATAGATGCCACATATGAAGCCACATGGAAAGTTGTCCCTTCTCCCTAAATTTATTTATGGTCAATTTATTTTAAAAACTTTCATTGAAGGAAATGTAACTTTTAGGTGTGGGGGAGGGTGACATTTCATAGTTAGGATTAAAAAAAGCAAAACTAAACAAAAACGTGTTCTCATTTTTTATTTCTTTTTCCCTTATTTTATTTTTTTAAATAAAAACTGATCTTTAAAAGAATTTCCAAATTCATTTTTCATGCTTGAGTCGATTGTGCGGACAATTCCATTATTTTTCGAAAAATGTTTTTCAAATTAATGTTGACATGGAATCTTTTTCTATATTTTTTATTCAAATAATTCTTATGTGTATAATGGATTTTTATATCCCTTGCCTCATTAGCACTGACCAATATTTTAATCCCTTACCTGAGAGACATTCTAAGCCCTTTATTGCATATTCTTTCCTTTTAATCACATTTTTGAGAGTCTCGGGTCATGTAGAGAAACTAGATATTGCCTTGATTCTCTTTGAAACCATAATATTCAATTGTGCTACATTCATGATAGAGGAAATCATTCATTTAAAATACCTTTGTACAATTATCCTCTATTTTCAACCACCTTTACATTTTATCCTTCACAATCCTTAAGGACCATGATATTCTTGTTAGGTAGCCACATTATAATCTAATTTGTCACTAACTACCCATATCTTATTTATATATATTTTTATTTTCATCAAGTGTGGAAGAGTGGGTGTTTTCATGGGAATTCTGGGATGAGAATCATTGTTATCGGTTGATATAAACGGTGCCAACATTTTCCTTGGTAAATAAGATCACAAGCCATATTACATCACTGATTTACACATATTTCCCTCTTTATCTCCAAAAAACTATAAATTAAAAAAAATAGTTCTGTACGTTGAAAAAAATTGAACAAAAGAACAAAAATGGATAAAAGAGTATGTTTACTCATTATTATTCACTTAATGGTTGTGACCCACAAAAATGGAAAATAGGGATAGTGAGTTGGAAGTTATACAATTTGTGAGGTGTTGAGTGTGTACATACATTGTGAACACTTTATGAATTTTGACATGTTCTATAAATGAGAGATTAAACACTCCTCTTCTACCTTAGATATTTAAGCATTAAATCCTACTAACCCTTGAACCTCATAATAACCTGTTGGAACACCTCTTGAGTAGCACACTAGTTTCTGCTATTAGAGAAATGAGAATCTTGGAAAGCATATTGTAATATCAAATGAACTCTATTAAAAGAAAATAAATCCACTTTTATATATTCCATGAGTCAATATGGAATTTTTTAGGCACAGTATGATGTGGCATGTTTCATGGGTGAACAAATAATGTTGAAAAAGTTTGAATGTGAGAAGAAAAATGATAAGAAAATTGATTCCATAAACGAGACATAATGAATTTCATTTAAAAAGAATATCAGATGTTTTAAAACCTTTTATTTTGGAATGATACATGATTAGGATATTATACTTTTCCTAGGAGTACAAATGTTTAGGTGTGGGGGTGTGATCGTACCAAGATTCACTTTTCATTTCCACACTTACACCCCTTTACTAAAATTATTTTGTATTGAAAATTATAAAAATAATAAAAAGGTCAACTTCTTATTTGATTCCATTATTTTGTGTTTATCACTACTAAAATGGGATATTTTACTTGTTTTGATGTAGGAGGAGTTGATTTAGAAGCCCATGATGAAGTGGAAGAAAAATGGGAAACAATTGCAAGGATCTATGAAGACCTGTCCACTGTTGTGACTGTTTAGAAACTTTTGTGTATACAAATGGGTTCATATTTTGTGTTCTTGTCTAAATTTTAATTGGATACATCCCGTCCAAAGGAACTGAAGCCCAATTTTTCCATAAAGGGGCCCAACTGACCTGATCTGTCCAGAACACCAAATTTCTGAGAAGTCAAAAGTTTAATTCGGTAATCTATCCATATCTCCGGATCTACTTGTGCAATTGATTCAAACAATTGGATGGAGATAACAATGAAGTGGGGATACAACTTCTCTGTTTTATAAAAAGGGAGATTCAGTTATATAATGGCCAGAACACATGGTAAAAGTGGTTTGAAAAAATCAATGTGCCCAAAACCACCTCCCAATTTTCCTATAAAATGGAACCTTGGGCTCCCCATTTGGGAGTTCGACAAGGAGGAAAGTTGATGACCTTTTGGGGTCCCAAAGTTGTCCCTCCATCATCTTTAGATGTTCTAGAGGCTATGGGAAGTTCTACATCAACATCTTCTTCTTCCTCTTCTCCCATGGATTTCCAAAACCCTTCTGATCCCCTGGGGAGGAACGTGATGTAATCCCAAGCTTCCTGTTTTTATAATGTTGAATGATATTTGTAATTCCATGTTATATTTTTTTTATTATTTATCTTCTCTTTTTATTTAATTTACTTATATACTGGTCTTTTATACTAAAACTCAAATGATCATGTTTGGGGGTACCCTTTCATGTGATGTTTCACACACCGTTCATTCCTTTTTCTTCCCTCATTCAATTGTTGTGTTTGTGTGATTCATATAGGTCAATTGAACACACATAAGCACTATCAAGGTCATATAAATTTAGTTCATTCTATCAAAAATAAATAACATAAAAACCTGGACAATACATTATGTTCATCATGTTTTTTCTTGGTGAGTTTCAGTTATGATGTCGAACACAAATCACCAAATCATCGGTGGTGTCCGGTGAATCATTATGTGTTTTCAACTGAACCCTAGGAGGTATCCTAGAATAAACTCAGTAATATTATGGTAATAGGTGTTACAAACTAGGGATTAAAATATCTATACCCTTTATCTTAAAGTGAAGAAGGATAAGAATCACGAGACCTTCCTAGGTTGATCACGTTTAATTAATATTGTTTATATATACTTTGTTTTATTGCTTTCATTTTCTATTTTCTTCTTTAATCACCAAACCCATGTATTATAAAACCCCATTTACCTTTTTTACTTTCATAAAATGAACTACATTTTTTATCTAATGATCTAAGGCTCCGTCGAGAGACGACCTAGGGTTTTTGCCATACTGCAGAAATTCTAGTCAAAATTAAACAATGAATTTGACGCGTTCGATAATGTGATGATACATACGTCACACAAAAGTAAATAGTAGAAAATGTAGCATGAATCTCATGGGAATAAAATGTGAGTTGAAAACCCCTTACCTCATGTCCGACTTGACTCATTCATTCTTTAGTCTCCTGAATAATAAACTAAAGTTAATTTCTACTTGTTTAAGATCCTTTTTTAAGTTTATTATTCCTATCATATCACTTATAACCATGCTATAGACATTATAAAATCATTTATGTTAATAATGGTCATTTGGTCGATATTTGTTACTTGAGTCAAAAATGAACTTCTTATAATTACAAGTTATCTATGTGTTCAAAAGTAAATTATCGACATAATGATATTAATGATTTAGATATCAGATATATCATATATATCCAGTATATATATGTATTTATAGCCGTACATAACATATGGAGATAAGAAATGAAATGCACCGTTCATGGAGATGGTAATCCGTACGTACACATGACCGATAATTTAATTTCTATTTCGTATTTAACAGAATGAAAAAAATGATAAATTGGTATATTACAATTCCAGTATAATATCATAAAAAATTTTATTAACTCTATCCTTTATACGTTCCACGTATGGCATGAACAAGTCATATAACTTTGACAGGGCGGTAGTCCACACTTCCTCAAATGAAATTATCATATTTAACCATTATGGGAACCATAAAAGAATTAAATAAATGAAAAATAAAGAAGCATAGAGACAATATAAATATATTATATATCACATATAAATACAGTTCCATCATAATGGAAACCATGAGAGGCAGTAAAAGGTAATCGAACAATCATCGTTTCGTGAGGAAGTAGTTCCTCATCTAGAGAAACAGTATGTTCGTATCCATTAGATGGTGGTGTGTGGAAGTTAAGTTATAATTAATATAAAAAAAATCATAGTATACTTGTGATACTATCGTTTTTATAATATAATGTAATAAGGAGAGTTTATGGGGTCGGAGAAGGAAAATGAAAGAAAAGAACTTGAGAGAAGACGTTACCTTTAAATTGGATAACTCCTTTTGGTTTCAACCAAAAAGAATTATTTAATTTCCTTATTCCAAGGGTAAGGATTCTATGATGAATAGAGGGATTTTGGGAGATTCCTGGAGATGATTTTGGATGATCCTTGGGGCTTCAGAGGTGTTAGTAATGGGTTTGAGGTGGAAGCCTTTTATAAGAGGGGGGAGGGGCTCTTTAGGAAAGTTTGAAATTATTATTTTATTTTAAAATGGTATTATATTTAAAAATGTCCAAAACTTATTTAATTCTATGATAATATGTATATAAGTTGAAATAAAATCATCCAATAAGAGTTTGACAGGTTTTGGATATTTTTTAATCCTTATCTTTTTTATTTAATGCTTTGTTAACTTATTTAACTTTTTGCATGACCTCTTATATATTCATACTATATGGTTAATATATTTACTATAAAATTTCAAAAGACCAAAAATGGATCATTTTTTATATTATTTATGTCATTTGGATGAATCATAGATTTTTAGTATTATTTTATCAATTATTAAAATATTAATTGTTTTCAAAACACAGTTATGCCAATGTATAAATTCGTCATATAAAGACTTTAAAAAAAATATAAGAACTTTCTTATTTCAAAAACCCATTTTTAATTAAATTATAAGAAGTCATTATTATCTCAAAAATTCGGGAATGGCATAAAAAGTTTGAAAATAAATTTATTTTAATATTTATAATATCATTTATTTGAATCTTTTATTAATGAAGCAATTAGTGCATCACCATTATATCATAATTAAATTTCTTTATTTGATGTCTAAAAAATATAAAAAAACTACCGTGATGTAGAAATTTTTTTTAGCTAATCAATTAATATTTATAGTCGAAGAGATCACTTATATAACCCCATATAAAAATTTATTTACAAAAAGATATATGTTTATGTTACTTTTTTCTTTACTTTAAATTAATTAATAAAAAGTGTCATTAAGAGTCCCAAGTGGCTCCATGGGTTCTCAAAGTCGACCCAAGGATTCCCTTGGTCGTCAATATTTCATAAAATAGGTTTAGAACAATTGTATGTGTAATTAAATATTTTTATAATATTAATTTTTACCCTTATTTATGAGATTTACCCTTTAACTGTTGTAAATAAAATATTTACTGAAGTAAATATTCATAATGTATAAAAATAAAAGTTATATATTTACATTATTTGGCCATCCTGATTCCAAATATGGAATCCATTTTCCAAATTCGAAACACATATGCGGAAGAAATTAATTTAAAATTAATTCATGTTTTCAAAATAAAAAGTGTGTTTTTAAGAAATAATAACTATCAAATAATTTACCTTTGATTATGTCCAATTTAAGAATGAAATTACTTCCAATGACCAAACATGGATGACATGATAAAAATATAATCCAATTAAATTTTAAAACTAATTAAAAGAAAAACGTAACTATATAAAATGATTAGATTAAAAGGTAGTTTTGAATTAAAATGCAGTATTTTTCTCTATTCATTAAAAAATGAACATTATCAGAAAAATACAAAAATTTCATCCAATGTAAATTTTGATGTCCCGATTATAAATAATAATATTATTTTGTCAAATATATCTTATAAAAGTGATAAAAACTAGATTTTAAAAGAGTTATCCTTTAAAAGGTGTTAAATAGCCCTTCTAAAGAATATTAGAGTTTTTATGCTTAAAATTGGATTCATTAGCATTTTTTGCCTCTAAATTTTACAGGATAAATATAAAAACATTTAACAAACATGTGTAATAATATTTTAGTTAGCTCTGTTCGTTCTCTCCAACATAATAAATAGGTGTTAACATCCATTTAAAATAATATTATATTATTATATTTTTCATTATGACTCAACCTTGTGTGCAACATGAGATTTTGGAGAAACCCATTGTTGCATGTCAGGTATTCCATTCAAAACACCATACCATATAATCTAAAATTAATATTAGATTCAAAGATATTAATAAATATGAAAATTTTATATTCATTATTTACCTGGGATTTTATATCTTTCCCCCCTTTTTGGGAATTATGTCCTCACAATTTTAAAATTGGTCTTTGAAACATCATTAAGAGTCCCAAATTAGAAAAAGAGTCAATAAAACTATCACTTTAAAAGAAAGAATGAGAAGTAAAAATTTCACCCTATATAACACATATTAGGATTCCAAGTATGAAAACAAGTATTTAGAGGAGAAACTAAGTGTCAGGTTCTGATGGAGAGTGATTGAAATCATGACTAGGAAAAAGTAAATAGCAAGAAAACCACAAACTTGTGATATGTTAAATGGTCTTGATTCCCCAGTAGGAAAAGTAAATAGACAACGTTTTTTCTATTCTATATTCCCTTTCTTAATGTTTTAGAATTTATTTTTGATTTTGAGAATGAACATAAAGAAATATACTTAATTTTCAAGTAGAGTTTCATCCTTTAATATGTTTCTACCAAAAATCTCTTATTTTCTCAAAACGATGAGTATTAAAGATGACTTGGTCACACCTAAAGCACTAGAATCAACTTATAGAGAATCACATAGTCCACAAAAGATGAAATTTATATTTTCCCTATCTTTAGACATTGACCAAAACCAAAATGGTTAGTACAAGATATGAAAATACCTTAATGGATAATCTTTTATAAAAATAAATACTTCTCTTAATCTCTAAAATTGAACAAACAATACCCAATGTTCAACAAAGACCATTCAATAAACAACTGTCCTTTAAATCCTTCAATATAATCCAAATTAATATTGAAACCCAAACTCAAGAGAAATTAACCACATATTACTAAAAAAATCATAACATTTATATACAAATAACATCAGTTACTCTTAAAGTCTCATACTGAAAAATAATTAACCTAATTGCATATTCTCTATGATATGTTAATCATTTTCATAAATAAACCAAATTTCCAAATGTTCATAATAAAAGAATAGATTATTCCAAAATAAAATTTCAACCATTACCCCAAAAATGAAATCCCATAGTATTATATTTACCTTAAGAATATAATGTTCCCTAGAAAAGAGAACGTCTTCCAAAATAACCTTTATCACTTAATCACTAAATCATTTTCCTATATTATAGAAATCCATTTGATGAAATAGAAGTTCCCAAAATAAACTTATTCTTGATCCATGAAATAATTTAACTAAAAAGAATAAGTCAAACTAACTAGGGACTTCATGTAGGCCGGTGGTAGGTGATGCGCCCTTGTCGCCCTTCGGTTGTGTGTTCGATTCTTATAGCCTTTTTGGACGTGACAGGTTATCACCCATCTTATGGGTTGTCCTTTTTATATAACTAAAAAAATAATCCTAAAATGTTTTAACCTCAAAGGTTTTCTTAAACCATTAATTTTAATAACAATACATTAAGACCTCAACATCTTATATATTATCATTTTTAACCTCCATATGATGAAATTAAACTATTCCCAAAAGAAATAACATCATAACTTGATTATATTTTCTATATAGTTTTATCATCATCTTGTTCACATAGTTATAAGGTCCAAGCATTGCAACAATTATTTATAGATCCTTAAAAATCATTTCTTTCCTTCATCCGAATACACATTGTATAACCTGGGTCATATGGGTGTTCGTAAAAAAATAGTTTCGGAAAATAATAATGCATGACATTTAATTTGAAAACATCTGATAAAACAAGGTTTTTATAAAATAGTCAGACTGAGTATTTATTGAAACATTCAATAAATGGTTCTTTTAAAATACCATAAGTATGTGTTGAGATACTATATTTTAAAAGAAAATATAAATAGGTTGTTCAAGGGTCTCCTTCTTGAGCACATTTTTCAAAATCATAATATTCTTCAAAATCTTGTGATAAGGTAAAATATTTGAAATTCCTTGATAATATTAACCTTTCTTTAAAATATTAGAATATTTAGAAAACATGATTTTTTTAAATACAACCCTTGATCCACAATTTTATTGAGGCACATCGGAGGTGTTTGATATCTCAAACAATTTCTTTCATGTGAGTTGTATACTAGAAAACGTTTCACAATCATCAGAACAAGACTTTGCAACAATTATTGCCATAAAGTCATCAGGAAGATATATGAATGTAATTTTAGATACTCATCCTTCCATTTGTAACAGACATTACTTGACCTAAAAAATATACAAAATAAGGATTTAACTTAAGGAGTAGACATAGAGACTGACCATGTGTTTAACGAAAACTCATAATCCCTAAAATTGTCTAAAATGACCTCTAATACCCACAATAAAGACCGACCTTAAACATTACATAATATTGAGTTAATTCAAGAATTCACATTGAGGATATTTTCATGTTTAGAGTTTTAGAGAATTATGTCATAACCATTATATTAAATTTCAAAAATTATAAAGTGGACACTTCTACTCAGTTTCTATTTTTTTCATAAAATAAAAACTATTAATAAAATAAACAAGTCTAGTTCCATGTTTTGGACAGCATGCCGTTCCTTGATCCCATCATTGAACCTATTCATCTTTAAGTCCTGTGAAAAACATTTGAAAACTTTGGATGAGCATAAAAAGCTCTGTAAGGGTTATAAAGTAAACAATGAAAACATTAGTATATCATTACATACAAAACACAAGATCTTTTACATACCTCATGAAATCATAGGGTTTATGAATAACACATAGTAATCACAAATCATAAAGGTAACTTGTGGAATCCATAACATCCCTTATTTTGAAATAAAAAATATTTGTCATCATAAAGATGTTGACATTATCAATGCTTTATCAAACCATATTAAAAACCATTTAAAACATTTAATAATGTCAATTTTGAATCAAAGGGTCTCATACCACTTTAAAGCTTTTAAAAGAAATTTTAAATTAAAACAATTCATGTACATATAAATAAATCTCTTAAACCATTTTTAAAACATGGACATTAGTGAGAATAATTTAGAAGAATAAATCATTAAAATATTTTAAAATGTTATTTTAGTTAAAGATTCCTTAACCAAACTAGAGATAGTTGAATACAAATAATTGGTGAATAACATTAATCAAATCTTATAATGTCATTAGTATAAAGAGATTAATGATATAATATGTCAAATGGAAGTATATAAACCATATAAAAATGAATTGGTGTATAACAAAAAATAATTCTCAATGGAATGTAAATTGAGAAAAGTCCCTTGAAAATATCAAATCCTTAGATTAAGGACAAATCAATGAAAAATTATGTGTGACAAATAAGAATACCCTCAATATAAGTGGATATTATGTTTAAAAAAAATATAGTTCATTCAAACATATTCATATAACTAAATAAACAAGAAGTATAAGTTTAACCCAAATAATTGAAATAGGGTTAAAAAGTTCTCTTACAGAAATTCGACAGCCTAACAGCGTCAATTTAATATTTAGAAAATGATTTAATGAGAGAGAAAATGGTATCTAATCATAGGGAAATAAATGTACATAAATAAGGATATATAAGAATATATCCCAACATGAGAAAATGGAATTTTAAAAGACATAACATAAAATAATTCTATGATTAGAAGTGGAGAGTGAAAGGTTCCCTTACCAATTTGGTAACTTATGAAACAAATGACACATAAAAGAAGGATCCTAAAATTAAGATGTAAATAACCATAAATTGAATTATATTACACAATTAATACAATCATGGGAAGTACATACCCCAAACAAAAGGAAATATTGGGAAATATATCATGAATCTCAGGAGAATAAAAATTGAGATGAAAACCCCTTAAATCGTGTCCGACTTGAGTCATTCATTATTTAATATTCCGAATAAAAAACTAAAGTAAATTTATACTTTATTAAAAACCTTTTTCAAGTATATTATTACTTTTATATCACTTATTACCACGTTATAAACATTTTGAAGATCATTTATGTTAATAACAGTAGTTTTGTCGATATTTGGTACTTGAGTCAAAAATAAACTTCTTATAATTACAAGATGTCTATGCGGTAAAACGTATATTCTCTCCAGAATGATATTAATGATATAGATATCATATATATCATATATATATTTATAATAGTACATAACATTTGGAGATAAGAAATGAAATGCACCATTCATGGATACGTTAAGCCATACATACGCAGGAAGGCTAATTTCATTTCTATTTCATAATTAATGGAATGAAAACATAATTATACAAAGGTATATTATAATTCTAGTGTAATATCATATATAATTTCATTAAATCATTTGGTATACGTTCCACGAATGGTAAGAACATGTCATATGACTTTGAGGGGTCGGTCGTCTGCACTTCCCCAAATGAAATTATCATATTTAAACACGATGGAAACCATAATGGAATGATATAAATGAAAAATACAGAATCATAGAGAAAATATAAATATATTATATATCACATATAAATATTGTTCCATCATAATGGAAACCATGAGAGGTTGTAGGAGGTAACTGAACAATCATCGTTTCGTGAGGCAGTAGTTCTCTGTCCACCGAAATAGTATCTTCGTATCCATTAAATGAAGGTTTTTGGAATTATAGTTAGCATTATTCTCATAAAAACATCCTAGTATATCAAGGATACTGGTGTGGTTATAAAATAATGTAATAAAGTGATTTTAGGGGGTTGGATAATGATAATAAATGAAAAAAAACATGAGAGAAGACGTTAGCTTTAAATCGGGTATCTCCCTTTGGTTTGAACCAAAAGGTTTTATTTAATTGCCTTATTCTTAAGGGAAGGCTTATATGAGGAATAAATAGATGTTGGGAGATTTTTAGAGTAGATCTTGGATGATCCTAGGGGCTTGAAATGTGTGAGTAATGGGTTAGAGGTGGTGGCTTTTTATAAGAGGGAAGTGTGGCTCTTTAGGACAATTTGAAAGTATAATTTTATTATAAAATAATTCTCAGTTTAAAATGGTCCAAGACATATTTTATTATAATATAAGGTATATATTAGTTGAAATAAAATCATCCAGTAATAATTTGACAGGTTTTGTATATTTTTTAATCCCTATCTTTTTTGTTTAACCCTTTCATAACTTATTTTACTTTTACCATGTCCTCTCATATATTCTTACTATATGGATACTATATTCACTATAGAATTTATACATACCCAAAATGGATCCTTTTTTACATTATTTAAGTTATTTGGGTGAATCTTATATTTTTTGCATTATTTTATGACTTAATAAAATATCAATTTTTTTAAAAACTCATTTATGTCAATTGTTATATTATTCATACCAAGACATTCTAAATAAATCAATATAACCTTTATTATTTTGAAAAATCTTCATTAATTGAAATATAGCAAGTAATTATTGTCCCAAAAATTCTTTTATGGCATAAAATATTCCTAATAAATTTATTGAAATATTTATAATATCATTTATTTGAATCTTTTATTACTGAAGCAATTATTGCATCACCATTATGTCATAATTAATATTAATTATTTAATGTCTAAAATTTATAAATAAATATCATCATATAGGAAATATTTTTATATTTAAAATTAATATTTATAGTCAAATAGATCACTAATATAACCATGTATAAAAATTGTTTTACTAAATGATATATGTTTATTTTACTTTTGTCTTTACTAAAAATTAATTAATATAACGTATCATTATCACTCCCAAGTGGCACCATGTGGTCCCAAAATCGATCCAAGGATGCCCTTGGTCGTCAATATCTCATAAAATTGGTTTAAGACAAGTGTAAGGGTAATTTAGAATTATTATAATATTAATTTTCACCCTTATTTACTAGATTTACCCTTTAACCATGGTAAATAAAATATTTACTGGAGTAAATATTCATAATGTCTAAAAATAAAAGTTAATTATTTACAGATTTTAGACCTCGGATTCCAAATACGGAATCCATTTTTCCAAGTTCGAAACATAGAAGTGGTAGAAATTAATTCCCGTTTTCAAAACAAAAAGCGTGTTTTTAAGAAATAATAACTATCAAAAGTTTTACCTTTATTTATGTAAAATTTAAGAGTTAAATTACTTCCAATTACCAATATTGGATTAAATGGTAAAAATATAATCCAATTACACTTTCAAACCAATTAAAATAACAATTCAACTATATAAATATATTAGATTAATAGGCAGTTTTGAATTAAAATGCAGTATTTTTCACTATTCATTAAAATCTGAAAATTATAAGAAAAATACAAAAATTTCATCTGAAGTAAATTTTGATGTCCCAATTCTCAATAATTATTTTATTTTTTTTCAAATAGAATATATAAAAGTAAAATAACTAGATTTAAAAAGGGTTCACCATCAAAAGGCACTAAATCACCATTTTATAGAATATTAGAGTGTTTATTCTTAAAATTGGATTCATTCTCATTTTAAGTCACAAAAATTTATTGGTTAAATATAAAAACATTTAAAAAACATGTGTAATAATATTTTAGTTATTTATTTTTATTCCTTATTATATAACAACTCGGTGTTAACTACCATTTAATGTAATATTATATTAATATTTTTGGGTATGACTCAACCTTGTGCGCAAAAAGAGATTTCGGAGAAACCCATTGTTGCGTGTCAGGTATTCCATCTAACATATAATGCCATTTAATGTAAAATTAATATTTAATTCACAAATATTAATATATATGAAAATTTCATATTCTTTATTTACCTCAGATGTTATAACATGTGTTGTGTCTTATGAAAAATATAAATCATTTTGACGTTTTCCTAGTAGGATAAGGAGTGGGTGGAGCATAGATATAGCTTGATAGACTGAGGTGTTTATTGGGAGAAAACAGAGGCCTTATTTCTCAACCTTAGATTAGGTTGGACTCTTTATATATTTTGGAAGGGCTTGTTTTATTTTCTTTTTCTATTTTCATAACTTTATTGTCATACACTATTGTGTGATCTTAGATGTATATGTGCATTGTTTCAATTTTAAAATTTAGAATTGCGTTGTCTTGTAGATTTGTTTGTGTGTGTTTATTTACTTTATGAAAATTTCTCCCATTTTGTGGGATATTCTTACTCAGAACTGGTCTCTAGCCCCGGTCCTATTGGAGAAGGGTTTGGGATAGACACAAGTCGAACCTCGGTGGGTCGGGTCATGAAACAATTGTAAAAATCAGGGATAAAAATGATTAATTAAAAATAAAAAATGTTTTTTCTGAAACCTCATAATATTTATAATATATTTCTCCGTAAATAAATTGTATTTATTTAATATCTTAGTGTATACACAAAACTATGTTTAACTAAACTGTAATATAAATATTGTTGTTTCAATGTGACTATTATAACTCAGCACTTAATATTATATGTACGAATATGAATAATAAAATTATGATTCATAAGTATATTTTTTTATTAAATTCAAATGCATTGAAAAATAATTCATCAATTTAAAATAAAATAAGTGCACGATTCAAAAACATTCTCTTAAAATGTTTTTTATTTATTTTAATGAAAAAATAATACAATTAATTTCTTAGAAATATAAACACATATTTTAATAAAAGTTATTTCTTTTTAGAAGAAATAACATCAAAATCATATTATGGATTTTTTTGAGATTCTTCTAGAAATATTGATTTTATAGTGAATTGAGAAAAATACAGCTTTTTATTAAAAAAATACTTCTAGTTTCAATGATTTAGAAAGTTGTATTTAATTTTATAACAGTTTAAAAGAATTATTAGTTAGTTATATTATTATTAATCTTTTTAAGTTCATTGGAATTAATTTTAGGCCTCATTTTGAAAAACAATCTTTTTATACTAAAGAAGAAATTTTGTTTTCTAGAAAATTGATTATCATCGTATTTTTCTTATTATGATTTAAATTATATTCTTCTAATATTTTAATTTAATTTAATAAAATTTATTTACTACTTATAATAATAATTAATTAATACAATTTGATATGCTAAATTTATTTTTTTCATAATGATTAGTAACCATGAGAAATATTTTTCAAAATAGTAAAACAGGAAAAATTGGTTTAATGAAATTGGGTAATGATTTAAAAACACTATAACACATTCTATTATCATATGGGATTGTTTTTTTGTACCGAAGATAATTATAAGGATTTAAATAAATTATCATCAAAATTATATTGATTTTAGAACCACAACTTGACATTTTTTTAGATAAGTGATATTTTATTCAAGTTAAAAAATTATTTTGGATCTTTACATTTAGTAGAATGGATGGAAGATTACATTATGTTCTTGATTGCTAAATAAATATAAAAACCTTCATTATTTTATTATTTAACCTATTTTTTGGAAATCAATTAGTCACTTTATTTCAATGCTAAATAGTTCTTACTCTTAAATTTGGTATTTTCCTAAAATAGTGTTTTCATGAGTTTTATCGTCTTATATTAAAAGTAATTTATACCACCTGTTGAAACTAAATATTATAAAACATATTCAAAATTTTTAATAAATATTTACCATCAAATTATAATTTGACTTTTATTTTTTGTCATATAATTATGTTGTCACGGTACAAATGTTGAGTTATGACAGTTAAGGTTAAAAGAAGATTAAAGTTGTTTAACTTGAATATAAGGGTTAAAATGTCTCCAAAACATAGAAAAGTGTGATTGATTGAGTTTATTTAGAACATACCACATATTATATTCCCAATTTTGGTTCCTTGGTTCCACATTACATTATTAGGATACTTATCTTATTTAATCTTTTATATAATTTAATATTTTTCCTCTCCCTTTGTTTTAAAATTATAACACCATTACTCACTTCTCCACATATCATTAGAATTATATCTCATAAAGGACATACCGTACTTCCATTCAAAAATCCTTCCCAATAAATTATATATTTTTTATTTCCAAAATTCCATCCTTTTGTGACATAATGAGTAATACAAAATAGGTTTCACAATAAAGAGGTATAAGTATCAACAATGTACATTCAATTTTATTTCTTCTTTTACATAATCCAAATCTAATAAATTTAACAGAAAATAATAAAATCAGTCTACCAAATACATTGAAATTTTAATATGATTTTGTAATAACAATTATCCATCCACTTTTAATTCAAATGGTAAATTAATGTATCACTCATGCGTATGCGTAGAGTACCGCCTCCACTTAGTGATATTATTATTTTTCCATAACAAGTATTAATCGGTTATTAGAATCAGGGATTTAATTTTTATAGATTAAATTTATTATATTATTATTGTTCTTTTACTATGAAATATTAGTTTTCCTTCTGTCTATATTTTTATTAGAAAATGAAACAATGTTTATGCGTACGTATGACTTACCATCTCTATGAATGTTGTAAATCATTTTCCTATCATTACCTTTTATGTATAATTCCAAATATGAATGTATTAAATATAGATGATATTTATATCATTATTGAAAATATTGATATTATTTAGCCATGATCAAAGTAAAATGATTGATACTTACGAATAAAAAATGGTATGAAAACGATGTAGTTATCACCCAAAATATTGATTTTGAGAAATATCTATTAATAAATGTTTGATAAAATGTTTTAATTAAATCATCTATCTTACAATATAAAATATTTTATTATTTAAAAATATTTATAATTAATCAACATTTACGGTACTAGTGGATAAAACACGTATATAAAATGGAAATAATTGAGGTAATGGATTTATATTTCAATACCATTTTATTTCTGATTTTTTATGATTGAATTTCTTTTGAGAACAAAATCAGGTATTTAAAAAACCTTTAATTTATCATATCCTATGTGTATTCATGTAATTTTTTAGTAATAAAACCATTTTCATCTCTTTGTTTCTTAAAATTATATAGAAAATATTTTTTATAAAAATAACTTTATTGCCTCTTTGGTCAGAAATCATTTTCTTCCATTTAAATATTTCATTTAAAATGATTTGAAAAATTATTTAATATTACCATATGATTACAGTGTTTCATTTTTTTCTTCATTTAATTTTTTTAAAATAATTCAATGTAATATTTTTGAAATTTTCTGAATGATTTACCTTTGACATTTTATCGAAAATGTGGATGGAATTTTTATTGTAGTGTATTTGGAATGAATAGACTTTTACGCCATCAGGAACACTCGATTTTATGATTCATTTTCAGGTTTCTGTGGTTAATTTCATTTAAAATATTTTCATAATATTTTAAAAATATTTTCATAATATTTTAAAAATATTTTCATAATATTTTAAAAATATTTCTATTTTAAAATATTGATTTCAAAATGAATAGTGTATTTCCCTCGAGAAATATTTCAGTGATCTTTTAAAGCAATTTATCATCCATGATAACATCTGTTGATGTTAAATATGATTTACAATCATATGATCCAATGATACCACCCTTATTAATTATTAGGATTTTTTATGACTATAATCGGGAAAATCTTATGAACCCCCTTTACTTTTTGTGGGTTATGATATGATGAAGTGATGATGTTTTTGTGATCTTGTGGAACACATATGAATGTTTATCATTATGTGATTGGTGGGTATGAAATTTTATAATCCTAAAATGAATTGGTTAATGATGGATATCTAATGATATAATTAGAACGAGATTGGGGAGTGAAAAAAATTTAGTAAGGGACTATGTCAATAGTCATAGCCGTGATCCCTGAATAAAGTTATGATGAAATTGGGAGTGAATTAAATCAAAATTAATAGTCTTGGAAATTAGCCTTGACTAATGAAATTATTTTCTATTCTTATGTCTATTCCAAAAGATTTTGTATTATGTGTATGAAGTTTTCTCATGGACTATGATCTATTATTGATAATTTCCCACCCTTATGAGTTTTCTCTTTTTTATAAAACAATATCATGCCATGATTTATTATTAATGATATTGGACTGATTTTGTATGATCATTATTTATTATGATCATGTTCTAAAACCATAATTATTATCTTATACATTCATATTATCATTGATTGATATCTCCTATTTTTACCCTTATAGAGAATCTGAGCTCACCCGATCTTATATTTTCTTCCCCCATGTTATAATGGAAGGATTTATATAGGGTATGTCTAATAAGTGTTCTATGTGGGAAGATATTTATGGAACAAGTTGAATATATTTTATGAAATTAAAAGGTTTGGTATCTAATATCCAAAGACACAAATTATTTTAATTTCTAGCATATATCTTACTGTTATTTATTGAATATCCACCATATGATATATAATATTAATGAGAAAAAGTATGAGTTTCTATAGTTGTAATTAGAGAAGTGTTTAGTTAATTTTTAAAGATTAATATTAAGGAACTTTTTTGAAAAAACATGGGGATATGTCTAGGTATAAGATAATATCTTAATGTTATTGAATGGTATAGATTTTGAGGTTTTCTTAAAAATACATACCTATCTGAATACTAAAGATTGGAATAGTTTTTCCATAGATTATTTTTGTTAAATAAACCTAGAAAGGGTTGCATGATTATACATTTACCATTATTCTAGTCTATAGTGAATTTTCCCTTACCATACACCAAATTTAACACTATGTGGGGGTATTAATGGGTAAAATCAAATTTCATTTATGACAAATTATGAAGGATTTTAATATATTTTGACAATTAATGACCTAGGAAAAACATAAGGTTGCATTAATTTAAAAGAAGTTATCAAGATTTAGAAATAATTAAAATTATTTTCATTATTAAGTGATTGCTCAATATGATATTTGATGCTTATGATAACCATTTTGGTTTCATTAATGGAATGAATATTGAATGGTGAAGTTGAGATGGTGACAATAACACTTAAATATTGAAGTATCTTAATTGATCTTATTCATATAAATTACTTTATATAATTAAAATTCTCTAAGAATTTTAATTTATATCATCAAAAATTAGATGTTGAGTTAGTAATAAAAACTTCTAATGGTATGATGTTCATTTATAATGTTTGTATCTACTCAAAAAATAGGGAATTTTCTTATTAAAAACCTACTCATTCTTTATATATTTAAATTTAATATGATTTGGGGAATGTATTGGATATCATTGTATAGATCCCATATCAACTACCAATAAAGGGATGTCACATTTGAAATTTCGAACCAACACATTATTTTGTTTCGATTTGAGGATAAATATCAACTTCTAATGGATGTTACTTATGTAGTGTGGATTTCACTACCTATTCATAATGTATTTTATCTCAAAACATTGGGGAGAAACAGAAAATTGAATATATGAATTTTTTTTAGTATTATGATGATGTATTTCCTAAACAATTTCATGTCCTACCAAAAATTATGAAGTTTTGTTTTTAATATAACTCATACCAAATGAAAAACCAATACAATGGATCCATATATAATGGTCCCAACTAATTTATAAGAATTAAATAAGTAAATTTATGAGATTATTGATAAATTATTCACACATTCCAGTGTGTCACCATGGGATGCACCTATTCTTTTTTTAATAAGATTGATTGTTCAATGTATCATTTCATTGATTATTGTGAACTTAACAATATCACAATCCAGAAAAGGTATCATATACCCTGTATTAAGGATTTTTTTTATTAATCAAGATGAGATAAATAAATTTACAAGATTGTAATTCATTATAGATATCATAAATTTTGATTCAATATGGAGGATATATATATACTGAAACATTCCAATATGGTCTATGTTCATTATGAATTTATATTACTTCCATTTAGAATTACAAATATTGTTCATATATTCGTATATTTATTTAACATAGATATTATAGATTATCTTCATCGTTTTTTGGTATAAATTATAGATTATATTCTTATATATTTGAAAATTAAGGAAGAGATTGAAGAATATTTTTTTATTGTGCTAAAGACCATGGGGAAGGAGTTATTGTATGAGAAATCTATTAAGCGATAATTTTGGCTACATAAATTCAAATTAATTGGTCATATATTCTCAACTAATGGTATATCAGTGGATCCTTCAAAGATATAAGTTATTAAATAATGGACAATACCAACCGTGGTAACCAAGATCTAAATTTTTCTTGGATTAAAAGGATACTAGAATCATATTTTGAGAGATTTATCATAGATATATAATCAAAAAACAACTTTTAATCAAAAGAGATACATGTTCCTTTAGAGAGTTGAATGTGAATAAAATCAACGATCTAAAAAGAAATCTATTTAGTGAACTTGTACATACACTGCCCTATACTGAATAAGGGTATATAATCTTTAGCGATGAATAGAAGAAAGTAATATGAAGGATCCCCATGAAAACATAAATGGTGATAGAATATGCTACATGAAAATTTATTGTTAAAGAGAACAATTCCATGACTAATAATTTCGAGTTGGAAATAATAATTTTTTCATTTAAAATGTGGAGGAGCTAAATTTATAGCGAACCTTGCGATATATACAATTATATTTATCATAAAATCATGAAGTATATATTTATGTATAAAGAGTTAAATATTAAATAAAGGATACAGTTGGAATTGATTAAATATTATGACTGCACAATATATTATAACCTCGAGAATCCAAATAATTAAGATGATGCTCTAAGTTGTAAATTCCATGCTAGTTCTTTCGTGATGAGGATTGAAAGAGATCTAATATTTATAGATTTTTAGAATATATTTCTTGATATCATGATGAAATGGGATGTGTCCAAACTTTCCCATATAAATATTCATCCTTTCACCCATGTGATAATAAACGAGGCAAAAAAGAAGGATGTGAAACTGTAGAAAAAGGTGATAAATGTTTCTGAATTAATACATAATTTTGATTGAATGATATGGTTTGTGAACTAAGAATATGACCCAATACTACCGTATCTGGAGGATTTGTGGGATGAAACTCATATTTCATTATTATCAATTCATCCATGAATTAAAAATATGTATTGATACCTAAAAGAGTTTTTCTGCTGGAACAACATGAATATATATATTATAGATTATATATCTCAATACTTTTTATATCAACAAGCAAAGGAAAATAGACAGAATTATAAGGGTATATTTCAAATATTACCCATACGTGAATATAAACGGGAAAACAACACCATGGATTTCATTTCTAAACTCTCCAAAATATCTAAATTCAATAATTTTATTGGGGAAGTAGTTGATTTCCTTATGTAGTCAATATATTGTATTTTAAATAGAGAATATTTATCTCTGGGCCATCTTTCAAGTATATACATTAAGGAAGTGGAAAGGTTTCAGGGAGTACCACAATCTATTATATCTACTCATAGTCAAATATTTACTTCAATTATCTGGATAAGTATTAAAAAATATTTAGATACACAGGGGAGTTTTCATAATTCATATCATCCTTGGATAAATGTTTAGTCTAAGAGGAAAATTCAATCCATTATGGGAACTTTATCAACATTGAGATTCTAGCTTATCATTTGGGGCCTCCCCCCAAATCTCTCCTAAGTTCAAGATGTGTTCCAAGTATCTATGCTAAGGAATTTCACACCTAATCCCTCATAGGTACATAACTCAAAATTTATTCTGATGGAATAAGATCTATCTTATGAGGAACCATAGGTAGAAATTTCAGATCATAGATATAAGGGTATATAAAACAATAACACTCACTTGGTTAATTTTTTGTACTGACACAAAAAATTAAAGGAAGATACATGGGAACAAAAGGATGTGTTGAGGAAGAAGTATCACCAGTAGTTTGCATAAGTGCAAGAGAACTTTATGTGAGAATTATTTAAAGGGGTATAATTTAATACCCTTATAATTTTTGAAATATTTCTATTTAAATAAATTTTATTTCATTGATTGTTTTGTTTACATGAAACACTCAGTTTAAATAAACCATGATATAAATATTATTATTTAATAATGTAAATTATAATGTAAATAATAATTTTTTCTTATAAATAGCGATAACAATGTTATGAGAAATTATTATAACAATTTTATATAATTTAAATGCATTGATAAATAAAAACATAGTTTTCAGTAAAATCATTTTATTCTTCAAAAATAAATTTTTTAAAAAATGGTTTTCATTTATTTTTATGATACAATATTAAAATTAGTTTCTAGTACATTTAGAAATTTCATTTTATAAATTGGGAAAGAAATCTAAATCTTCATACCATAATTATATTAGGGATAAATTTCGGGATTTTCATTGAAAAGATTGATTTTATGGTGCAGCGAAAAATACTATTTTTTATTCAAATTTTTCTTTCCATTTAAATAATTTACAAACTTAAATTTTATTTTATAATTTTTTAAAAGTAATATTAGTTAATTTATATTATTATTAATCCAAATAAGATCATTTGAATCAATTTTATGCTTGATTTTGGTATAAAAATGTTTTATACTTAAGAAGTGTTTTTTAGAGACTCATTTCCCATAAATTTTGTTTGGTTTAATATTTAATAAAATTATATTAATTTAAGTAATTAAATTTGATAAAATTTATTACATATTTTGAATCATTATAATTAGTATTATTTTATTTTTTTTAATTTAATATTTTTCTCACTACATATTGTATCCATAGTATATATTTTTAAACACGTTAAAATCGGTAAAATTGTATTAAAATACTAGGGTAACAATTTAAAATCTCAATAAAACTAGATTTTATCCTTTTTATTGTATTATTTTTCAAAAAAAATGTTTTAGGTGTTAAATAATTTATGTTAAATCAATATTTTGAATTTTGGAACCCAATATTGACTTTTTTGATGATATGTTATATTTTATTCAAACATAAAACTATATTTAGTAATTTACTGTCGTGGAATAGTTGGAATATTCCATTCGGTTATAAATTTATAAAAATTATAAAAACCTTACAATGTTTATTATTTAAAAAAATTTATTACTTTATTTAATGGTAAAATACTTTTTTATTTAAATCAGATACTTCCCTAAAAACTTTTTTCAAGAATTTAATGTCCTTATATTAAATGTAATTTATACCACCGTTAGAAATTAAATCTAATAAAAATTGATTACTAATTTTATTTTTTAATTTCAAATTTTTTATAATTCCCATTTTAATTGTGTTCATGTAAATATGTTGTCATTGTATTTAAGTTGGGATATCACGGTTGAGGTTACAATGAGTTTAAATTGGTTTAACTAGAAAATAAGGCATACAATGTATCCAAAAATTATCCAAATGTGATTATTTGAGTTTATTTCAACATTATTACATATTATATTTGAATTTGTGGTTCCTTGGTTCCAATTTACTTGATTAGGATATATATATATTAAATATTTTATGTAATTTGAAGTTTATTTTTTCTGTATATTATAACATAATATCACCGCAATTATCTTCTCCATGATTCACAAACCCTCTAGTTTGTCCAATACCTACCATAATACCTTTATATATTACTTTATTTCTTCTATATATTCTTGTATTTAAAAATTTTCATCCTTTAATGTCATAAGGCATAATCATAAGAGGTTTCTCCATGAAGAGGTATAACTCTTAACCAACTAGTTTTAATTTTATTTATTCATCAAAATCCTCAAAATATGTGGTATATATTTTTAAATAATTAAATAATTATTCTAAATAAATTATTTATTATTATTAATATGTAACATAAATATCAACCCTCTTTTTCATCAACTGGAAAATGAAATTATCACTCATGCATACGTGGGGACTATAGCCTTCACCTAGTGATATAATTAATTTTCCATCACCATCCTTCATTTTATATTAGAAATATAACCCCTTGATATTTTATAAAAGAAAACAATGTTCGACAGTATATTTGACACAGAACACTGTCCTTAAATGGTCCAGACAATATATAACCAATATAACATAACCCTTATATTCATTGGAATAAATAGTATTAAAAACATTAAGATATATATATATATATGTCCTACGAAATATAAATGTAGAGACACGAAGCTTGATATACATGAAAATTACATTACTTTTGGGGAATACTTAATACATAACAAAAACAGACACACAAGGACCGTAATAGTTTAGTGTCTTTGGAAACATAGAACACAATCTTCTAATCGTGGTGAAAGATCTTCAACATCTACCATAAAGATCTTCCCCTTTATTTCTTTCCTAAAACCTTTCTTTATATCCTGGGGAAAAGATATCATAAAAAGGGTGAGCTCAAATTCCCAGTATGGGTAAGCATGGATAAAATAAAACATACCATATACATTTGAACTTAAAAACATGAACATAATGTTTAAACATCAAAAGCTTGAGCAATGACATGAAACATGGAAGTACGTAAGGCGTAGATCAAAAAGAAACATTAAGAATGATAAAATAGCATGGGAATAAAACATTTAATTGTGGAAACCATTAATCACATGATATGATTTCCATATTAGCCAAGGCATTGAGGCCAAAACCATCTTAGTGGAAAAAGTCCATTTCTGAATCGAGTTCACTCCTCGTTCCAGTCCTATATTACTGAACTGGTTTAAATTGCCGTTCCAGCCATGTCTATCTCATGAGATATAAATCTTTACCCAATGAACTGAAGGGAGATATAGGTCCCACCCATCTCATAATGATACCAATCTTATGTGTGCCACAAAATCATAAACCATACATCATAGCCTTGCCCATGTAATAAAAATGGGAATCTTAAACATCGCGACATCATAAAACAATTAATATAAGATAAAGGAATTCATCAAAATAATTCCATCACAACATAGTCAAATCAATTTAATAATAGGGATAGAAACATAACCCTTTATTATCTTATATGGAAAATAATTTTGATAAAACACTTGAACTGCATTCTTGAGGAAAATATCCTTTCTTCTTAAAAATCATTTTATTTTCACAAAATGTCCTGAAATTTTAAAAGAAAAGGATTTTGTTGAAAATAGTCATGAAATATTTTGGAGTAATCTTCATGAAAATAAGGCTTTATAATACTGTAAAAATCAGTTCGTGCCGTATATGTTAAAGAAAACATTTATCTCATACTTTTGCCTGAAAAGTCAAAAAGTACCTCGTATGGTAACAAAAAGAAAGATTACTTCCATAGGATGTGGTAAAAGTAAGAAAAGGGTAAAAATTTCTTAAGCATTCATGGAAGGAAAGTAAAAATTTTATGAAAACATTTTGAGGGCATATGGACATGGATAATAAACATAACCCCCATTAACTAGTTACGAGTAAACAATCTCGGATAAGAATGAGTTTGGAATAATTATCTCTTACCTTATGTCCGATATGATTCGTATGTATCCAAACCTCCTGTATAATGATTCAAATAATGTCATTGAATTAGTACAGAATCATATTCTTTGTTATGATATCATATATGGTTCACTTATGACTTTATATTACCCGTTCTTTTGTAAATTCCATGTTAAAGAACATTTTGGGTAAAATCGTTTCATTTGTCGTTCGTGTTTTGACTTTTAATTATTTATATGATTAATTAGATCATGATTACTGAATTACAGAATATAAAAATGATTTATATATAATATACATTCAGAATATACTAATATATAATAGATCGATAAATGGAAAGAAATTCACCGTTCATGGAGACGGTAGGCCGTACGTACGCATGAACACTGTTTTCGTTTCCTTATTGAGTTGAATGGAATTAAGTAGATAAAATACACACTCACAAACACACACACATATATATATATATAAATACAATATCTTTATAATGTCATATATTTCATTATTATTGCTTATATATACTTTATAATCATTCTTAAATGGTTAACATAGAGAATGAATCTCATCGCGTCGTGGAGACGGTAGTCCGTATGTACGCACGAGCGATGATATCGTTCCGATAATTATTTAATTGAATTGGATAGGATGATGCAATATATAATAATTAGTATGATGTTATAATAACTATGTATAATTATTCTTTACACCACTATACCCATCCAAGTAAGGTGGTGTTGGAAAAACAGATTACACCACGGCGTGGAGACGGTATTCCGTACGTATGCACGCGCGGTGATTTCATTTTCCGTAGGATGGATAGATGGTGAAATAGGGTTGTTTCATAATTATAATAACATATTAGTATATGAGTGATACTTATTTTATTACTTCATAAAGAATCAACTAAATAATAAGAAGTAGAAGAAGAAATAAAGTTGAAAGAATCGGTAACGGACATTACCTCTTCTTTGAAGCGCCTCTTTGAGACCTCCTCTTAGGGCACTAAAATTGGTCTTTGAAGAAGACCAGGACCTCTAGGATGTTTCTAGGGAAGTGTAGAATAGAATTTGGCAGGGGTTTGACGATCGTGAAGGCTCAAATTTATGTGAGGAAGAGAGGGAGGAGGTGCCCTTTTATAAGGGAGGAGAGGGGCACCTTTGGAAATCTTAAAAATATTAATTTATAATAAATCTAACACCACTTAAAACCCTCCAAAAATGACTCATATTAGAATATTAGATGAGATAGGGTTTTAATATCATCAACCAATCAAATTTAGACATGTTTTGATATTATTTTAAACCTTATCATTTTGATTTATCCTTATTTAATCTATTTAATTTTATTTGTGGTAATAAAATTCTAAATTTTAAATTATAACAAATAATTACTTATTTGTTGTGAATTGTCCATAATTGGATACTTTATAACCGTTTTGACCATATAAATTTAAATTTATAAATTTTCAATAATTTTTTGATTTTTAAACAATTTTATAATATGTTATTTTTATAACATAATAATAGTGTCAATTTTGACACTATTCAATTATTTGAATTTAAATAAAATATATACAGAAGATATGTTCATAAAAAAAGCTTTCATAGATTCATAAAAGGTCATATATATCTATAAAATTATTGGAGCACATTAAATAGTTTATATAATATTTATTTTATTATTTTTAAAACCATTTATTTGGTTTATCTCTTAATAAAATAATTACTACGATAGTTTTCTATAATTATTTAATATACTTATTTGTTCCATAAAAATTAAAACTAAACTCTTATGATTAAGATAAATCTATTAACTTTCACAATAATACTTTTAATCGAATTTATCATCTTAAAATCACAATATTTAAATTGTTATATTTATTAAATTATGAAGGTGACAACTTTGGCATCATTTAAAATAAAATATTATAAGTGTCATAATTGCTTTTATAAGGCTCCAAATGGTCCAATATTCGACCATTGGATGATTATGTTCTAAATTTACATGACCAATAAGTTGTGGTCAGGGTTTTCTGCCTTTTATGGTCACTATTAGTTTAATAAAAACTATATTCTTGATTTTTCACTAGATAAACAATTTTCTGCATCACTATTGTGTAACAATTAATGATAATTATTTAATCCCTAAAAATTATAAAAAAATTCATATGATGTAGATAATTGCATTATATTTCTGGAGACTATTAATGTTTTAAGTTTCATTATGTTTATAACTAAAGTAAAATTAATATACTTATAATATTTAAGAGAGTGACATGTTGTCGCTTTCTTTGGTTTTGATAATAATTAAGTTATTTTCATGGAAAAAAGTCCCTTAAATGATTCTAATCCGACCCTTAGGTGATATGGGTATACCTTTAGTCATCCAATAGGATTTTGACAGGTATTAGGGGAATTTTATAATCTTATATTTACCATTAATTACCCAATTTACCTTTAACTATGGTAAATAAAATTTACTGTAGTTACTATTCATAATGCCCAAAAATAAAAAGTAGCTTATTAACATAATTCGGACCCAATGATTCCAAATATGGAATCCATTTTTAAAAATTAAAAACACATAATTTGCAGTAATTAATTTAAAATTAATCCCATTGTCGAAAGAAAATGGGTTTTTGTTTAAAACATTGCAAAAGATTAAATTGATTTAACCTATGAATTCAAGGTAAAATAAATGCTAATGACATACATTGTATTAAATGGTAAAAATATATTCTATTTATATTTTAAAACCATTCAATATTATAATTTAACCACATAACTTATTATGATGAAAAAAGTTGTTTTTAATTAAAATATAGCATGTTTTTACAATTCATTAAAATATGAAAGTTATCAGAAAAATATCAAAACTTTATCCAATGTAAAGTATTATATCCTGATTCAAAAGATGAATTTCATTTTGTAAAATTGAACTTATAAACATGTCAAAAACTAGATTTAACGTGCGTGCTCCATCAAAAGGCGGCAAAACTGTATTTTTTGAAAAATACTTATTTTACCCGAAAAATTTATTTTATTCTTATACCATGTTCTAGAAAATTTTTAAGATGAATAATAATGTTATAAAATTCAAAATTTAGTTAATACTATTCATAACGGCTGGTTCATAATAATATTATAATAATATATCATTGTTTAGTAAAACCCGGTATTGCGTACAACACACGCTATCGAGGAAGGTCGTGATTGCGTGTAATGCAAGACAAGTCAGGGTTGCGTGTTGTGTAAGACTCCTTTATTATTTCTTATAACAGAATCCAACCATATTCCATTTATTCATTTAATATATATATACCCTCAATGTTGTGTAGAATGACTATTATAAAAAGAACTTGAAATTATGTGTAACAGAATCTAAGAATAGTGTTGTGTATATTTCAAGCTAATACAATGTGGCGTATAGCACAAGATAATCTTGTTTTAGCATAAAACACATGACATCAAATAAATTAAAGAGAATACTTATCATAAAATATTGGGTTGTTACATTCTACCCCCTTTAAAATGAATTTCTCCCTCGAAATTCGTCGGGGTTATAAATCATTTACTATTCATAGAAACCCACATCGAAAAAAGGAATACTGAAACTTAATTTTAAAAACTAAAGTATGGAATGTAATGATTACCCAAAGTAACTCATCACTGGGTTTCCATATAGGAGAACATAGGTGAAAATATGGATATGGAAGAAAAAAATCTAACCATCAAGTTCTGATGGAGAGTGGTAGAGAACATGGCTATGAAAAAGCCATCAATCACAAAGCCATAAATTTGTGATGATCTATGGTACCATCTGATTCATCAGATATAAGAGTACTAGGACAACATTTTTGGTTTTCAATATCATTTCCCAAAAGATGAAAATTTTTAATTAGAATAAATACTTTCTTGATTTTGGTACAATCTCACTGTTGTTCATCCTTTGAACAATTTCCACTTCATCTCTTAAAGAAATAAAGATGAATTTGTTATTCATGAAGTACTAACAGATCATGTGATAGAATGATGGGTCATTCCATCTATTTCAAACAAAAGGTTAGAAAAAGTTATCAAATATACATAAGTCCATCTATGGTGAGATTAATCATATATGGTACCTAAAATGGACTTATACTTCATATATCATACCGCTTAATATAATAAAACTAGTTTCTACTAAACTGGGAATTTTTGTAGGCCAGTGGTAGGCGATAAAGGCTAGTTGCACTTTGGTTGTGGGTTCGATTACCTCATCCTTGTCTGACGTGAAGGGCTCTCGCCCGTCCTACAGGTTTTCCTTTTTCTAAAACTACATTACTATAACATACCATCAATAATATCAAAAAAAAACTTCTACCCTTAAACAATACTATCTTATGTCCAACATAATCCATTCCAATATTTATATAAATTACTTCTGTCCAAGCTCATAGTATAAAGAAAAAGATTACTTGAAATGTCACATAATAATCACGTGAATTACATCATTTATCCCTCATATATCTTGTTGGTCACATTCCAGTCATGTGAATACCTTAATCATGTATTCTCTTGAAAAATGAATTCCCATTGAATCTGAGTGAAACCATGAGTGCTGTCAAAAGTTAACTCTTTCCACATACCAAAATCCTCAAAATTCTATATACTCAAACCATGATATCACTTAATCATTATATCAATCATGAGCTCATGAATAATATCAAACATTTCATTTTCTCCTTATCCCTTCATTATGTGCATATCATCTGCTTTTCAAAATATTTGAATCACTTTTCATGGTTACTGGTACAATAAAGTTATTGAAAAACACAATAGACTAATACAAAAATCTTCTAATACACCATAAATGTACCTCAGCAAAATTATTCTTGAATACCAATACATAAACACTTCAATCCATCCTCTTCAATGATTGTCCGGGAATAAGTCCTTCCTTGATTTTATAACATACTTTTTAGGTCAGGGCATTGAGTTGGGTAATTCCCATGGTCCCTACAAATAAGACATTGAACACCATAACAGTCTGTCACTCTATGACCCTTTTATCCACACAGATAACATATGTCCCTCCATTTGATGTATTCCTCATGGTTCTTCTTCCCTTCTTTAGAAATCTCAATCTTCCTTTCTTTATGCTCCTCAACATGCGAACATTCATAAAATTCTATCTTCCTCTTTTTTGATGAATTTGGCATACCACTAAATTTCACCTTGTTAATCATATATCGCAAAGAATGATTTAGAATAATCACAATATCTTTATGTCTAGGCATTACACAATTTTGTTGCTCATAGTCACCAATTTTTCCATTGGATTCAATGTTAACCAAATTCATTCTCATTCCCTCCATTGACTAAAACAAAAAAAGAATTCTGTGAGAGGCCAAAATCATACAAGGAAAATAACATAATCAAGGGGGATTACCTTAAATATCTAACATCTTAGGTTAAATTATATGATTTTTACCATATTTCTAGGACTATATCCTATACGTATACTTATCCTTAGGGACATCCCTAGAAATACCTTAGAAATATCTCTAGGGATCTCACTAACGTTTTCGCATCTTAGTTTCCAAAGGTTGACTAAACCTTTCCTCTGATACCAACTGTAGAGACCCGAAGCTTGATGTACATAAACATTACATTACTTTTGATTAATACTTAATACATAACAAAAACATACACACAAGGAAAGTAATAGTTTAGTGTCTTTGGAAACTTGGAATGTAATCTTTTAATCGTGGTGAAAGATCTTCAACATCTCCCATAAAGATCTTCCCCCTTTTTTTTCTTACCTAAAAAATTTCTTTATATCCTGGGGAAAAGAAAACATAAAAAGGGTGTGCTTAAATGCTCAGTAAGGGTAAGCATGGAAAAAATAAAACATACCATATACATTTTAACTTAAAAACATGAACATAATGTTTAAACATCAAAATCGTGAGCAATGACATAAAACATGGAAGTACGTAAGGCATAGATCATAAAGAAACATTATGAATGATAAAATAGCATGGGCATAAAACATTTAATTATGGAAACCATTAATCACATGATATAATTTCCATATTATTCAAGGCATTGCTGCCAAGACCATCTTAGTGGACAAAGTCCCTTTCAGAATCAAATTCACTCCTCGTTCCAGTCCTATATTACTGAACCAGTTTAACTTGCCGTTCTAGCCATGTCTATCTCATGAGATATAAATATTTACCCAATGCATTGGAGGGAGATATAGGTCCCACACATCTCATAATGATACCATTCTTATGTGTGCCACAAAATCAAAAACCATACATCATAGCATAACCCATGTAATAAAAATGGGAATGCTAATCATCGTGAAATCATAAAAAAATTCATATAAGATAAAAGAATTCATAAAAATAATTCCATCAAAACATAGTAAAATCAATGTAATAATAAGGATAGAAACATAACCCTTTATTATCTTATATGGAAAATAATTTTGATAAAACCCTTGAACTCCATTCATGAGGAAAATATCCTTTCTTCTTCAAAATCATCTTCTTTTCACAAAATGTCATGCAATTTTAAAAGAAAAGTATTTTTCTGAAAATAGTCATGAAATATTTTGGAGTAATCTTCATGAAAATAAGGCTTTATAAAACTGTAAAAATCAGTTCGTGCCGTATATGTTAAAGAAAACATTTATCTCGTACTTTTGCCTGAAAAGTCAAAAAGTACCTCGTATGGTAAAAAAAAGAAAGATTCCTTCCATAGGATGTGGTAAAAGTAAGAAAAGGGTAAAAATTTCTTAAGCATTCATGGAAGGAAAGTAAAAATTTTATGAAAACATTTTGAGGGCATATGGACATGGATAATAAACATAACCCCCATTAACTAGTTACGAGTAAACAATCTCGGATAAGAATGAGTTTGGAATAATTATCCCTTACCTTATGTCTGATATGCTTCGTATGTATCCAAACCTCCTGTATAATGATTCAAATAATGTCATTGAATTATTACAGAATCATATTCTTTGTTATGATATCATATATGGTTCACTTATGACTTTATATTACCCGTTCTTTTGTAAATTCCATGTCAAAGAACATTTTGGGTAAAATCGTTTCATTTGTCGTTCGTGTTTTGACTTTTAATTATTCATATGATTAATTAGATCATGATTACTTAATTTCAGAATATAAAAAATGATTTATATATAATATATATTCAGAATATACATATATATAATAGATCGATAAATGGAAAGAAATACACCATTCATGGGGACGGTAGGTCGTACGTACGCATAAACGCTGTTTTCATTTCCTCATTGAGTTGAATGGAATTAAGTAGATGAAATACATATACATATATATATAAATCTAGTAGATTTATAATGTCATATATTTCATAATTATTTCTTATATATACTTTATAATCATTCTTAAATGGTTAACATAGAGAATGAATCTCATCGCGTCGTGGAGACTGTAGTCCGTACGTACGCACGAGCGATGATATCGTTCCCATAATTATTGAATTGAATTGGATAGGATGATACAATATATCATAATCAGTATGTTGTTATAATAACTATGTATAGTTATTCTTTACACCACTATACCCATCCATGTAAGGTGGTGTTGGAAAAATAGATTACACCACGGCGTGGAGACGGTATTCTGTACGTACGCACGCGCGGTGATTTCATTTTCTGTAGGATGGATAGATGGTAAAATAGGGTTTTTTCGTACTTATAATAACATATCAGTATAAGAGTGATACTGATGTTATTATATCATAATGAAACAACTAAAGAAGAAGAAGTAGAAGAAGAAATAAAGTTGAAAAAATCGGTAACGGACATTACCTCTTCTTTGAAGCGCCTCTTTAAGACCTCCTCTTAGGGCACTAACATTGGTCTTTGAAGAAGACCAGGACCTCTAGGATGTTTCTAGGGAAGTGGAGAAGATAATGTTTTAGGGTTTGGCCAAGCTTGAAGGCTCAAATTGGAGTGAGGAAGAGAGGGAGAAGGTGCCCTTTTATAAGGGAGGAGAGGGCACCTTTGGAATTCTTAAAAATATTAATTTATAATAAATCTAACCCCTCTTAAATCCCTCCAAAAATGACTCATATTCAAATATTAGATGATATAGGGTTTTAATACCATCAACCAATCAAATTTAGACATGTTTTTATTTTATTTTAAAAATTATCATTTTGATTTATCCTTATTTAATCTATTTAATTTTATTTGTGGTAATAAAATTATAAATTTTAAATTATAACAATTAATTACTTATTTGTTGTTAATTGTCCATAATTGGATACTTTATAACCTTTTTGACCATATAAATTTAAATTTATAATTTTTAAATAAATTTTTAATTTTTAAACAATTTTATAATATGTTATTTTTATAACATAACAATAGTGTCAATTTTGACACTATTCATTTATTTGAATTTAAATAAAATATATACAGAAGATATGTTCAAAATAAAAGCTTTAATAGATTCATAAAAGTTCTTATGTATCTAGAAAATTATTGAATCACATTAAATAGTTCATATAATATTTATTTTATTATTTTTAAAACCATTTATTTGGTTTATCTCTTAATAAAATAATTACTACAATAGTTTTATATAATTATTTAATATACTTATTTGTTGAATAAAAATAAAAATTAAAATCCTATGATGAATATAAATCTATTAAAGTTCACAATAATACTTTTAATCGAATTTATCATCTTAAAAGCACAATATTTAAATTGTTATATTTATTAAATTATGAAGGTGACAACTTTGGAATCATTTAAAATAAAATAATATAAGTGTCATAATTGCATTTATATGGCTCAAAATGGTCAAATATTCGACCATTGGATGATTATGTTTTACATTTACATGACCAATAAGTTTTGGTCAGGGTTTTGTGCTTTTATGGTCACTATTAGTTTAATAAAAACTATATTCTTGATTTTTCACTAGATAAAGAATATTCTGCATCACTATTGTGTCACAATTAATGATAATTATTGAATCCCTAATAATTATACATAAATTAATATGATGTATATAATTTCATTAGATTTCTGGATACTATTCATGTTTGATGTTTCATGAAGTTTATCACTAAATTAAAATTAATATACTTATAAGATTTAAGAGAGTGACATGTTGTCACTTTCTTTGGTTTTAATAATAATTAAGTTATTTTCCTGGAAAAAGTCCATTAAATGATTCTAATCCGACTGTTAGGTGATATAGGTCACCTTTTAGTCATCCAATAGGATTTTGAAAGGTGTTAGGATAATTTTATAATCTTATATTTACCCTTAATTACCCGATTTACCTTTAACTATGGTATATAAAATTTACCGTAATAACTATTCATAATGTCCAAAAATAAAAAGTAGCTTATTAACATAATTTGGACCCAATTATTCCAAATATGGAATCCATTTTTCAAAATTAAAAATACATAAGTTGCAGTAATTAATTTGAAATTAATCCCGTTGTCGAAAGAAAACAGGTTTTTGTTTAAAACATTGCAAAAGATTGAATTGATTTAACCTACGAATTCAAGGTAAAATCAATGCTAATGACATACATTGTATTAAATGGTAAAAATATATTCTATTTATACTTTAAAACCATTCAATATTATAATTTAACCACATAAATTATTATGATGAAAAAAGTTGTTTTATATTAAAATATAGCGTGTTTTTACTATTCATTAAAATATGAAAGTTATCAGAAAAATATCAAAACTTTATCCAATGTAAATTTTCATATCCTGATTCCAAAAAAGAAGTTTATTTTATAAAATTGAACTTATAAAAATTTCAAAAACTAGATTTAACATGGGTGCGCCATCAAAAGGAGGCAAAACTGCATTTTTTGAAAAATACTTATTTTACCCAAAAAATTTATTTGGTTCTTATACCATGTTCTAGAAAATGTTTAAGATGAATAATAATCTTATAAAATTCAAAATTTAGTTAATACTATTCATTACATCTGGTTCATAATAATATTATAATAATATATCGTTGTTTAGTAAAACCCGGTATTGCGTACAACACACTCTATCAAGGAAGGTCGCGATTGCGTGTAATACAAGAAAAGTCAGGGTTGCGTGTTGTGCAAGACTCCTTTATTATTTCGTATAACAGAATCCAAACATATTTCATTTATACATTGAATATATATATACCCTCAATGTTGCGTATAATGACTATTATAAAACGAATTTGAAATTATGTGTAACAGAATCTAAGAATAGTGTTGTGTATACTTCAAGCTAATACAGTGTGGAGTAGAGCACAAGATAATCTTTTTGTAGCATAAAACACATGAAATCAAATAAATTAAAGAGAATACTTATCATAAAATATCGGGTTGTAACAATAAATTACTGATACATTAAATAATGAATCTATGTTTAGTAAAGTATTTGTACTCTTTACAAATTGGTTTTCTTCCTAAATGATTTTTATTAATTTTTTTTGAAAAGAATATTATAATTAATTTTTTTAATACATAGGAATTTTATTCTATAAAATTAATTTTTTTAAACCATAATATATAATTTTAATTCGAATGAAAATTTGTTATTTTTTTTTGAAAATATTAATTTTTCTAAGAATAGGGAAAAATTGATTTTTCTAAAAATGTATTATTTTTAATAAATTAAACTATTTAAAAGTACCAATATGTTTTTAATATGAATTAAAATAATATAATAGTTAGTTTTTGCAACTTAGTCTACTTAAAATCTTCTAAATCAATTTGAAATTGGATTTTAGTATAAGTTTGTCTCTAGGTTTAAAAACGATATTTTGGTTAAAAAATAAAGTACATAATATTTATCATTTTTAATTAATTAAAATAACCCATAATGAGGAAATATTTAGATTAAATTTATATATTATATATAAATAACATTTATTTTAGATTCATTCAATGATTATCATTATTCATAGAGTTATTATGTAATCATATGTTTCTTCCAAAATACACTTCTTGATAACCAACTTTTCCAATGCGTCTATGAGTTTAATATTAAATTAAAACGTTAAACCTATGAGAACATAATTTGGTAAAATAAATTTAATATTTATAACAAATATTTATATTATCTAATAATTCCAACTTAATTTTTTACCATAATTAATAGTGATACAGTAAAATTTAATTATCGTGGTTATGGTGAAAACAAGTTTACTAGATGTTGAACAAAAAAGATTAGGGAAAATGACCTAATGTTTTTATAAAAAATATTTTCTTAAAATATTTAAACATTTTAATTCCCAATTCTAAATAATTATAAACTTTGGGGAATCTTTTCATTTGAAAAATTTTGGTACACCATCTTCATTTCAAAATTTAGAAGTTTTCCACTCACCTCATTAATAAAAGAAAACCCTTTCTCCTTTATTATTCATAGATTAAAACCATTTTGTTCACCCAATACCTACCCAAATAACTTCCCAACATCCACACACTCGTACTAGAGGTTGTTTCTTTATCAATAATTCATTATATGTATACTGTTTTCAAAATTCAAAATAGGTGGTCTGAGAACAAGTAAAATTCAGAACTATATGTTTTAATATTAATTCTAATTCCACCTCATTCAAATATTCTTCACATGTTATCATATTATTAAAAATATATACCATAAAATTATACGATATTATATAAATTTCATAAGAAAAATCCATCTTCTCATATATCAAATGGGATACAAGACCATCATTTGTGTGTACGACGGACTACCGCCTTGTTTATCGATGTCATTCATTTTATATCTTCACCTCTCACATCTTGCTATAATGATGTATTTAAAGTATATATATGATATATATATATATATATATATAATATTTATACGTATGGAGTTATTATATCACATATACCTTTTACTTTCCAATCTTTGGGGGATACGATAACATCACTCCTCAGTATGGTGGAGTACCGACTTGCGAAGTTATGTGATTCATTTTTGATTAATGATTTTCATGGAATGTAATAACGACAGATTTATTAAACAAATGCAATATAAAAGACATATTATTTAAAATCACAACATATTTATCATTATGAAAAAAATTTATATCATTTTATTTCTTACACTGAAAAATGATAATATCATTAGTGTATGTGAGGACTACTACCTCCACAAAGAGATGTGATTCTTCATTCATCACCACATTACAAGAATTATATAAATAATTATTTTTAAAGAAAATATATTTTATTAGTGATATTATTATAATTATGGAAATATAAAATAATACATTCCATCTTTCTATAATGATCATTGAAAAATTGAAATGTTACTCATACGTTTGTATGGACTACCATCTCCATGATCATAACATAGTTCAATTATCAAAACAATATTAATGATTGTTTTTAAATGCCTAATTGATGAATAAATATGATAATTATTTCCTGATTTATATTCTATAGATGTAGATATAATTACCACTTTAACCACAATCAACACATCAAAGTCATTTTAAGACAATAAATGAAACGCCGTCAAATCATCTGAGTAGACTTAAAAAATTAAGTAATCAAATATGTCATTATAAAGAGATTAAATAAATTATTTAAGTATACGGTTATAAACTAAAAAACATTCTTTGTAAATAAAATTTTTGATTTAATATTATTATACCGTGTTAAAGGATATACAAGGCAAGTCTAGGCTCAAGGTAAGGGTTTACTCATATCACTTCTACATATCTGAACCATATTCCATATTGACCAATTATTAATATTATGTGGTTTATATAGTACCCATTTTACCCAGGATATTATGATTCCATAAAACAACATCGTATTGTATATTTTAATTTTAATTATTTCATCCAATGGGAATCAAGAATAATGTTCCGAAGTTGTAAATATTTTTTATAACTCAAATTCTTCTCATTAGGCAACATTACTTCTTTATTATAGTTGATATTATAATATTATGTGTGTAATGATGTTTTGTTGTATTATATTTTATTTTTTGTCATTTTATGTGGATTTACATCTTATAAATATAATAAATTAACTGGATAATTCTAAAATTCAATGGTCGAAATTTTTATGGTTTATTCTTCTTAAATTATCTTCTTTTGTGGATTTTTTACAATATGCACCTATATTTATTTGTGATATCCATACAATAACCTTTAAAAAATTATATTTTGAAACTCATTTTTTTCATTATATTTAAATTACCATTTTATTTTATTCTTTCAGGGGTCTCACGATTTAAGAGTTACCAAAGTGGAATAGAATTTAAGTTACCACCTCCTTTTTGGGAATGTTTATATTCAAGGTTCATTTAGAGGAAATAATGTTATATTACGTTCTAAAAACACAATAATTATCTTCACCTATGGTTATTAATGTGGTTCACATAATTAATTTCCATTTCATATATTATTTATTAACCAAACATCAATAATGTTGTTTGTAAGTGATTGTTGTCATGTATTTTATTTTAGATTGGAAATATTTATCTTCCATATATATGTTTTCTAAAACTTTTTTCAAAACCTTTTCAAAACATTTCTATTCTGAAAATAAAATATATCCGAAATACATTTTATATGATATTTTAGCATCTTTAAAAAGGGTTTAAAAGGAAATTTCATAATATTTTTGAAATATGTCACTTATTAATCCCCTTTAAAAATATTTTTATAGGAAAATATAATTTTAAAATTTAAAGAAAACATATTTTCCTACCATAATAACCATTATATTATATTATCATTCCTTTAAGTAGTTACACTTTTAATTTTTTTTCAAAATATGTTGTGAATTTTTATTTTTAAAAATGTTATTTTAAAACGAAAAGGTTATTGTTCTAAAAATTGTTTTAATAATATTTTAATGGTATTTTTTTTATCAAAGTCAAAACTCTAGATTTTACTTACACTACAATGGGGTTAGTTTTTTAACGATATCATCCTCATTATTTTTTAATATGGATTAATATTTCTTTTGAGATACTATTTTGGACTATGTTTCTTTTCCATGGGATAGTCACGTTTTAATGGGGTTTTTATGGAACCCATTTATTTTCTACTGGTTAATCATGTTATGAAAAGAATAAATTTATTATCATTTTTTATGATTATATGGATGATCTATATACTTTATTTAGGATATTGTCATTTGAAATTGTTTATAATGATGGGTGGGTATGTTCTAAACCAAGGATGAGTGGATCCATTACAACCCAATGATACGTAATTATGTTATTCACAATGAATGGGTAGTTACAAGATAAACCAAGGATGGGTGGATCTATTATATCCCTCAAATTAATTAGGTACTCTAGAAAAGGACGTTGACTATACTGGTTATTCCATTTTTATGTTATGTTAAGATACTGTTCCGAGATACCAATATGTTTTATCGATGATTGTTATAGATTTATCATTATTAATTTGACTGATATTGATAATATATGGCTCATGATTATTGGTTTGGATTAATCTTTAATTTTTTTAAAATCATTATTCCATTTTTTCATATTTTATAATCTCGAAATTGATGGGTATGGATATTCTTATGTTATACTCATGAACATGGATTATTTCATCAAACACTTATAAAATTCTTATGTTGACTGATGACATTTAATTGTTAATGGTTATGTTTACCCATAATTTTCATTTGATCTCACCCATATTATGTTTCATTTTCCCCAGGTTATAAATATTTAGGTTGAATAAATTATTTCAAGATGGTTTTTTATGGATTATGTTGATGGCCTAATGTGGAATATGATATGTTCAGTCCCAGAAGTAAAAATTTTTATATATTAAAATATCCACCAATTTTAAAACCATATTTTCCAATTCCAAAATAAACCACAAAAAGGAAACAAGATTTTTTATTTGAATAAAACATGACTCTTGTAAAGTCATCCAAGCCAAAAATAATGGTTACAATGGTTGAAAAGTCAACAATGCAGTATTTGTTAAAATAGAAAATTTATTATATAACTTTTAAATGAAGTCATACATTCCAAACCGAGATTTAGTTATTTTGAAAAAAATTAAAATAAAGATAAAACCCATTTAAAATAATCACATTTCCATAATAAGATAATTTGAAAAACAAAAAAATGTATGAAAATATAGCTCTAAAGAAAACTATAAAAGACAGGTTTTTTTAAAAGAATATGCTATCACAACTATGGAAATATATAAATCATAAACCCCATTAAATAATACAATTATGTAAAACATCAAATATATATATAATTGATAAATTAATTAAATATAATGTAAAGTAGTATATATATATAACTTATAAAATAATATAGTTTCATAACATAAAAATATGCCTCAATAAAAAGAAATTGGAATGAATTCCCTTTCCTCAAGTCTGATTCTCTACCTTCATTTTTTTATTATCATGAATAATAAAACAATTTTAATTATTAAATTTCTTCATAAACATTTCATGTTTATTATTACTTTTATTTAACCTATAACCATGTCATATATAATTACTTAATTAATTTAATTTACTTTTTACTTTTCGATCATATTCATCTTATTAATAAAAAATGACTACTATAGGATGAATATTAGTCAACGAGTTCATTATTAAACATATATATTAAAATTATCATCAAATAATTATCATTTTTATAAATAAATTAAAAATTTATTATGAATAATGAATGAGTGTTATGAAAAACAAACTATGTTACAATCATGGAGATGGTAGGATGTACATACACATGAGTAACATTTCTATATTTCAATGCTAGTTATGGAAATGAGGTATGTGATATTGTTTCATAAAAAATGATAATAATATATTATATAACATATTATTTCTGTATATATACTTATATATATATATCATAAATATGGATTGATGATGAAAATAGATTCACATCATTTCCTGAAGGTAGTAGTCAACATATACATGAACGACATTATCATTTTTCAGTGAGTGAAACGACAAGAAATAAAAAGAAAAATTATATTTTCATAATCATAAATATGTCATTAATATCATAATTATATCATTTTTATCATATATATTATTAAATTTATACTTATTACCTTCCATATAAAGTGTTAGTGTGAAATGAATCACATCGCTTCACAAGATAGTAGCTCACCGTACACTAGAGAAATATTATCATATCCCTTATAGAATTGAATATAAACAAAATATATATGATATGATTATATAATAGGTATAACTATTTAGTTATAATATTATCAATAATTTAGATCTTTCATAATGTCCAACTTTGAGAGGTTTTGATGGAAAATGTGTCACATCAGTTCGTGAATTGGTAGTCTTCCTTAAACATGAGTGATGTTATTGTTTCCCATTTAAGGAAAGAGGATATGGATATATGTTATGAAAATAAATTAATAATACCTAATTATATTTTAGATAGTTTTTTTAATATATAATATCAATTAATAAATATTTTAAGGAGGTATAAGAATAAATAAACCCAAAACTCATAGTTCAGAATTTTACCTCTTCTTTGACCCCCTCTCCAGGATTATAACTATAGTATTCGTAGAATGGATTTATGACCAAAATAGGGTTATAGAATTTGGTAATGGTAGTGGAGAAGTTATTTGTTCAAGTTAGTGGATGAACTACCAGTATTTTAAGGTTTAAAAAATGGAGTTTAAGGAGTGGCCTTCCATAAGTGAGGTGAGTGGCACATATGTAATTTTTTAAAAACTGTAACCACATATTTCAGATGATAAAACGAACCAAAATAGACCATTATCAATAATAAGACCTTATAAGGTCTAAATAATTCTATAAAATTGTTTCTAGAAATTAGTTTTGGCCATTGTGTCCCTTATCTTTTTAGTTTAACCCCCAATAAACATGTTTTCACCTTAATGACAATGATAAATTTTTACCATTTTTGCTACTCATTATGGTAAAATTTAAGTTGAACCTTTTATAAATTATTAATTATGACAATTATAAATATATAATATATTTCAAAAATCTATATACTCATAATCATGAAATTTTAAATTATAATTAGACCCTCGTACATTATGAAAAGGACGATTTTGAAAAAGTTTACTTTAAAAGAACAAAAAAATATTTTATATTAATACTATGAATAATAATATTCACTATATAAAAATAAATTAATATTTATTGATATATAATTTATAACTTTCATTTAAATAATTATACATTGTGGGATTTCTTTATTAATTAAAAATAATAAACATTATGTACTTTAAAACATATTTCTGAAAAATATCGTTTGGAAACCTAAGGAAAAACATATACTAAATTCAAATATGATGTTAATTAAAATGAAACTAATTGTATTAAATATTAGTAAATAATAATTTTGTTACTTTAAATCATATTCAAAATATAATGTCACTTCCAATTTTCTTAATATATTGATAATAGAAAACATTTTTAGAAAAATCATGATTTTCACTTTTCACCAAAAATTCAATATTTTCAGAAAAATATAAAAACTCCAACAAAAGTAAATTTTGATATTATGATTTCAAAAATGAAGTTAATTTTATCAAATTATTTTTCTTAAGTTTCCCGATTTTTATTATTATATTTTTTTCATAAAAAAATATAAAAACATTTATGATTAAAACATTTTTTGAAAAATAAAAATACTTTAGAAAGATTGATTGAATATTTTAAAAACATTTATCAAGGATTTATATTTAGTAGGAAATACATATATATATATATATATATCTCAAATAATTTAACACTTTTCATTCATAATAATTTAATAGATTCATTATACTGATTATATATATCATGTTTCATCTAATCTCAATGTTTCTTGTTGAATACACCATGGAAAAGAAATGGGTTTCATAAAAATATGTTTAAAATATAATTAACCCATGTAAAATAACTAGTTCCATCACAATTTCATTGAATCTTTATTCACATTCAGAAAAAATAGGCTCCATAATAATCTCATTGAAACATTATTAACCCATGGAAAATAAATGGATTCTATAAAAATATTTTTGAAACATTATTAAATTTAAGAGAAACATGTTCCTTAAAAATCACATTGAATAATAATTAACCCATGGAAAATAAATGGATTTTAAAAAAATATATTTAAAATATGAGAATCCCCTAGAAAAGAAATGGGATCCATAATAATCTCTTACCGGGATGATTAGCCCATGGGAAAAATGGGTTCCAAAATAATCTATTTGAGAGAAGATTATACAATTTAAAAGAAATGGGTTCTATAAAAATACTTTTGAAAAATTAGTAACCCATGGGAAAGAAACATGATCCATAAAAATCTCTTTAAATCAATATTAATCCATCTAGATAAAGAATTATTATGGTATCATTGCAGAATATACCCATTGGATCATAATTAAAAAAATTGTTTTTGAAGTTTCTGAATAGAAAGACCATTAAAATATCATTAAAATCATTTTTGACTAAAATAAATTTTTAACGTTCAAAATTACTCTTCAAAACTAAAAATTCAATAGAAATTATTGAAGAAACATTTTATTTAAAATAGTATTTGAAAAATAAAAATTAATGTTCAAAAAAATTAATAGTCATGATGATGGAAAAATCCTCTCAATTTTTAAATATAAAAAATAAGTCCTCTCATAAATTTTTTTAAAATTGTTAAAAAGTGACTCATTTGAAAAAAGTAAAAAAACGTTCTGTAGGAAACCTTTTAAAATAATGTCAAATATCTTTTAAAATTTATTTTGGCAATAATTTATTTTTATAAAGAATATTTTTGAAAACATGCATATGGAAGATAAAAGATACCCAATCTAAAAGAAAATACATGATTCGTATCACTTAAAAATGAAATTTTTATGTTTCATTAAACAATAATGAAATTCAAATCATACATGTTAACCAAATTCAAAACTAATTGAGAAGAAACGCGTTTATGAGAATGTGGTCACTTGATTTCCTTAACATGATCCTTCAAGATAAACAATCCAAGAAAATAGATTATAACATAAATCCTTTACCACTTTTGTAACTCTTTTATTTTAATCCCCATGAAAGAATAAATTAAAATGATACTTTAAATATCATAAAAATATGTAGATTCATGAAATAACATTCCAATTGATCAGTATATACACCTCGTAAAGAATAGAGATAAATATCATAAACATATGTCCCAATGAAAGGAATCTGGGATGTTTACCACCTATAAAGATAACATCACCGAATTGAGAGTTAATCAATGGATATATTTTGTTTAGAAAATTTAATTCCATACCCAAAGAAGTTATAATACAAAATAAAACAATTTAGAGATAAATTAATAAATATTCATTTCATAACATAGTCAATGAAGATGGTTTATAACATAGTGAATGCAAATTGAGTTAAGAAACCCTTTAACCCTTTTTTATTTTCATGTCAATCCTATATGACAAATTAATTCCAATTGAAACATAAAGTACCATTATGTATGAAGTATTCATGATATTACATGAAACATTGATATTATATACACTAAACAATAAAAATATTGGTGAATATAGCATATGTCCTATAGAAGGAAAAGTGAGATGAGAAACCCTTACCTCAAGTCCATAATTTAATCGTATGTCATTTAACTCATGTATAATATGATTATATCAGTTATATGAATTTTTAGGAACCTTTTACTAGTTTAAAACCTTATAATTTAAAAAACAATTCTTTATAATGTCATATTTAAATACTTAATCAGTTAAGTACACATCCACTATAACTATCCCAAACCTACAATCCCAAATCTAATTATGAAATAATAAACATTACAATTATGATTTTGATATTTATGAAGGTCAGCAAAATATAACCATCCAAAACACACAATATTAAAAGGAAATATTGTGTCACTTATTTTCTCATGGACAATTTTTATAATTATAGAGAAATATGAAAAAAATTATTATATAAATTTTACCCCATAATTCAGGGGAGTATCTTTCCCACGAAACCCAACATTTCATATTCCATATTAGGTCATAAACCTCATACATATAAAACCCTTCTTAAAAAAATTATTTCAACATCATATTTGATAACATGGGGAAAAATAAGAATGGTGATCTCAAATGCTTGGTATGGGTAAATATAATCATTCAAAATTAAATGTCATCAGTGAGAATAATAAGAGCATAAAGGTATGATGAAATAATAAAAGTTAATGAGTATAACATAATATTATTCACACCCATCAATACTTGGATCATCAAATATAAAAACATGGAATAATTATTTAATAATGGAACTATTTTTTAGAACCAATAATCATAAGACATGTGATATCATTCTCAATATTAGGAAACATTCCAAACCCATAAAAATAGTAGATAAATCTTATTGGTATCTTGGAAATGATGAGTCAATAAGGTTTCCTTTTAACATTTCCATTCCTTCATGTTTGGGGAGATTGTTGAGTCAATAAGGTTTCCTTATGACTTTTCCAATCCTTATGTTTTGAAAATCATAAACACCTTATCTAAAGGAAAATTTCATTTTACCCTCTGTTTTATTTTCATAAGGAAAATTTTCCTTCCACATGGAAATTTAACATTACCATGTAATCCATTGTTCATTATCTTGTCTAAGTGTAAAATAAAGTTTCATATATAAATCCTCGGAATCATATAATAATTAGATAAAGAGCATTATTTTTTCAGACTCTGAACTCTTATGAATTCTGACGCCTATTTCTCTGAATTCAGACTCCGAACTATTCTGAGTTATGACTCTAAATTCTAATGAATTCAGACTCCGAACTGTGTAAGTTTAGACTCCAAATTATAATGAATTTAGACTCTTACCTTTTTAAGTTCAGACTCCAAATTATCAAGAATTATGAATTCGAACTTTGTAAGTTCTGACTCCGAAATCTCATGAACTCTAAATATAATCTTTATAAGTTCAGGTTCTGAATTCTTGTAAATCCAGATTCCGAATATCCTTGAAATTCTGACTCTGAAATTATATAGAGTTCAGGTTTTGAATTCCATAGAAAACAGAATCCGAATATCCTTGTTTTATAGACACCGAATGTGTTTTTAGTTAGACTCCAAACATTTATGTGCTTACACTCCAAATATTTGATTTTGGTTATGTAACAATATTTTTTCTTACCCTTGTTTTTTTATAAAATGATGTCATGTATTCTGTTACTAACTAACCATTGTTTGAGTTACACGTGTACAGGTCCCTCAGAAATTCAAGAAAAAATATTACCATTGGAGGAGGGATCTGACAGTTGAGAATGTGCCTATAAATAGGAGCTCATTTGAAAGAGCTCAAAACTTTGAAACTGTTCTATGAATCTAGAGATTACATGCTGTTGAAGTGATTTCTGTAGAGAGACTCTCATGCTTAGTGCATACTGAACATCTTGTTCAGATTTTCTTCATGCAACTCTGAATGTTGCGGATTAAAATCGAGGGCTTCTAGGGATATGAAGACAGAGGTGCCGACTACCTGGAAGTTAAGGTCTTTCTTGATGAGGAAGACATAGGTGTCGACTACCTTGAAGTTGAGGGATTATGGGGATAGCAAGACAGAGTCCAAAATTTGTATCAAGGGATTACCCTGTTGTGGGTAAGACAGACATTCTTGAAAGTATAAATCAATGGACCTTTATCCAAGGTTGTTAGATACCCTTCTCTTTGGGTTAAAAGATTTAATACTTGTTACTTGTTTTGTTTCATGTTTTCTGCTGCATTTTTTGATTATAGAGGAAAGTATAACTATATTATACTTCCTTATACTTGTAATCTGATTTATTAAGATTCTATATGCTTTAATGTTGAATATTTATCTTTGTAACCTTTTTTTAAGTTTCCTTTCCGGAACTATCTTTCCGGAGTTGATTTCTCGGAATCAATTTTCTGGATTCAAGAATGTTTATAGAACTAGAGGTTTTGTAAATTTTTCCCTATTTAACCCTGTTAAACATTACCATCTTTAAAAGTACCAAAGAAATTTTTAAAAGTGTACAATTCACCCCCCCTCTTGTATATTGAGCATCATAAGATACTATAATCAGCATCTTCATTCATTATTTCGATCCAACAGGAAAATTATCATAACATTACTTCTTAAAAATAAAATTACCACTATGGATGAGTTCCACCTTCAGAGCCCCCATTGCATTGGGGGGATATAAATTACCCACCCATCCTTGGATTATTGTTTAACTACATGTCCTTGGTTAATAACATAACCACACAACCTTGGTTTATAAGGGAACCACCCATCATTTGTATATAATGGAAACCACCCATAATTATAAAAAAATGTCCAAGAACAATACCATGAATAAATTACACAGTGGCTTTATTTTATCATAAATTCATTTAAATAACATTTATTCATTTTGAAATGTTATAAACATTTGGAGAATAAGGTAGTACCATAAACATCTCTTTGAAACATGAAAAACCTATGAATAAGAAATTGCCTCCATAAAATATCATTTGAAAAAATATTAATATTTCCTGATAAATAATGAGGATCTTATCATTATAAAATGTTGCAGTTTGATCTTAATTAAAAACATGGGTTGTTAAATTTTATGAATTAAAAATACTTTAAAAGATTAATAAAAAAATTTAGAGGAAAATAATAGTCTCATTTTTAAGAACACATTTCAAAACAGAAAATTAAACAGAAAAGTGTGAAACTTATTTTATTAAAAAAACATTGAATCACATAATGATGGTTCATGGAAAATAATTATCATTAAACTGAGAAAATCCATTCATTTTGTAAATTTTAAAAATAAATATTATTTTTAAAACATTTTTAAAATAGTAGTAAAAAGTGACCCATTTGAAAAATGGATGTAAATTTCCTTTTAAATACTTAAAGTTAAGGTAAATGATATTTTATAATGGATTTATGAATTAATTTATTTTTAAAAAATAACTTTTTTGAATATATTTCAGAAAATATTTTATGAAACATGGATATAGAAGATATAAATTCTCTGTTCAAAATAAAATACAACATCAGTATCACATACAAATTACTTTCAATAGGTTTCATCAATCAATAATATGGGAAATTGAATTTAATCATTTGAACCAAATTCAATACCAGAGGATAATAAAATTTATATAGTTCAGGAAAATAATATAAAATTATTTCTTCTAGAAAACATTGAACACAAAAAATTAGAAAAGAAATGAGATTGTAACATAAATCCCTTGCCACATTGGTACCCCTTGAGTCATAATACCCCTGAAAGAGTCACATAAAATGATACATTAAATATAATGAAAATAGATTTTCAATATATGATCATTTAAAGTGTCGTGTATACACCTCACAAATTAATACAGATGACAATCATAAACATACGTCTAAAATTTATATAATTTGAGATAACTAACCCTTTAAAATACCATATCATTATTTTTTTTGAGAATTAATAAATGAATAAATTATGTGTATAAAGTTTAAATCATCATAAAACATGTCTAAATACATAATAATATTCTAAAAATTCATTAAACACATAATCATGACATAATAATGCTGATGAATAAGTATTATAACCCAATCATAAGAAATTGAGTTTAGAAATTATTTATCACTTAGTAACTTTCATGTCAAAACTTCTTGGATGAAATGGATCAATTTTTAAAATAAATTACCATGAGTTAAAATTTATTCCTAATATATCATGTAAAAAGAGAATTATATAATCCACAAAATTTAAAAAAGTAGTGAATATAGAATATGTATCATAGAAGTACAAGCGTTGCGGGAAAACACAATACCTCGATTCCAAACTTTACTTTTATGTAATATAACTATTTTAAAATAAGATTTAAAAAATACATTATTTCTTAATAACCATTTATATGTATAAAAAATTATAATTAAAAAATTTATTTTATTTCATTAGGATGATATATTTTAATTCCAAATCATTTAAGTCCATATCAGTTATTTTGAGGACATTTTTTCATTATTTCAAAACGGAATCCATGTGATAATTATGTCCAATGAGGTAATTTTATGAAGAGATATAGAATAATAATAAAGAAATAATAATTATATTTATACATTAATTATACTTCTAAAACCAATCATGATGTGTTTTTTAAAAAATTAATCATGTGCTCATGGATATGGTTGGTCGTATGTATGCATGAGTAAAATTTCTATTTTTAAAATATAATTATGGAAATAAGGTATATATTATTTAATATTTAAATAATGATTATAATATAATTTGTAAAATTTTATTTCTTTAAATATAATTATGAATATTTTTCTTTTGATGTGATGATAAAAAAATCACACTACTTCATAGAGGCGGTAGTTCGCATGTACACGAACAACATTATGATTTTTCTGTGTCAGAAAGAAAATGATATATTTTATTATAATAAAAAAATAAATCCTTATTATCATTTTTATTTCATTTATATCACATATATTATTTTAAATTATCATTAATCCATTTTATAAAAACCGTTACTGAAAAATGAATCAAATAGCTTAGCGAGGTGATAATTCTCCATACTAAAAAGAAACGGTATCGTATCCCCAAGGAATGGAAAGTAAAACATTCATGTGATATAAAATATAAAGAAATATAAATATTTTATATATATCATATATATTATTTAAATACAATATTCCAATAATTTGTGAGAGGAAAATATATAAAATAAATGACATCGATTCGTGAGGGGGTAGTCTTCCAAACAAATTAATGTAGATTTACTATCCCATTTGATGGAAGAGAGGAAATATTTAGGAAATAATATTAATAAAATAAAATATCATTAAATAAGATATAATGTTTTTATCATATTATAACAGTTTAATATGTTTTTAATGGGTTGGAAGAAGAAATAAAACAAAAAAGTAATGTTTGGATTTTTACCTCTTCTTGGACCACCTCTTTATGATAATTCTTAATGTCTTACTATAATGGATTCATGATAAAACCATTTATTATATTATGGTATTGTGGAATTTTTATGTGATTTGGTGTTCCATTTCCTAAACAATTTTGGTAACATAAGAGATAAGAGGGGGTGGCCTTTTATAAGGTAGGTGAGTGGCACACTTGTAAATTTGGAAAAGAAAAAGGTATACCCACATTTCCAACATGCCACAAGGATGTAAAATGGACCATTATAGATCCGTATACATTAAAATGTTGAAAAAGTTCCATAAAATTGATTTTAGACAGGTTTTTATTTATTTTAACCTTATCTTATAACTTTAAACCATTGATAAAACCATTTTCAATTTAACAGAGGTAATTAATTTTTAATGTTTTTTCTTTTAATTATGATCCAAAATTAATTTAAAATTATTAAATAATAAATATTATTATTATTAAAAACATTTAATATATTTTAAAAAATAAAAATAACATAAGTTTAAAATTTTATTATAAAATTAAACCCATAGATGCGATGAAAAAGATGGTTTTTAATAAGTGTATTTTGCAAGAAAAAATTATTTTATATTTAATCTATAAATAATAATAATCATTATATAAATATAAATTAACAGTTAATAAATTATAATCTATAAATTTCCATTAAATAATTATTACAATTTCTTTAATTAAAATGGATAAAAATTATGCACTTCGAAACAATTTTGAGAAAAAACATGTTTTAAAAAAAAGACTAACTTATACTAAAATCCAATATGAATTTGATTAAAAAAATTAATTTTATTAAATATTACTAAATTATAATTTTTTTCTTTAAATCATATTCAAATATAAAGGATCTTTTAAATGGTTTTATTTATTTAAAATAAAAGTCATTTTCTTGAAAATTGGAATTTTTCACTATTCAGTATAAAATCAATATTTTCCTAAAAATTGCAAAATTTCCCCCAATTTTAAATTATGATATTAAAATTTAAAATATTAATTTCATTTCTTTGAATAAAGTTTATAAAATTTACAAAGAAATTATTTATAATCTTTTTCTAAAAAAAGTCTTTTTTGAAAAATTCTATTTTTGTAGAAAAAATTTCCAAACAAAAAATTAATTGATTATTTACTAAAAAATTATTAATAAATAATATTTAATATAAAATTCATAAAAAAATTAATTTTTTTCATAAATTATTCAATAATATTCCCAAATGCAAATTTAATGGAATAGTTAATAATTATATATTTCATAGGTCATTTAAGATCAATGTTTTATATTCAATACTCTATCAAATGTGGATTCACTTTCTAAAATATTAGGATGATACATCCTCTCCCATTAAGAAATTTCATCCTCAAAATTTTAACATTATATTAGTATTCAAATGTTGTATTTTTTAAAATTCTTTTGTTGTGAACCCAAATCGTAAAATTGTTTGATAAAACAACCACTTGATAAAAGAGCAAGGGAAATATGAAGGTCATCTAGAATAACACATACTAGGATTCATAATAAGAGAACATATGTTTGAATTGAATATTTGGGCATGGAATAATATCATAATTCCAAATAATTGATATAAAGTGAATAGATCATTAATCACAAGAAAGTGAATGATCAAGAGAATGTTAACACCCATTAAACCATAAACCAAAGATGTGTAAAAAAGTCATTGATGTCATAAAATGTGATGGTGATAGGAAAATATTTGTTTCAATAACCTTTTATTAAGTTTCTTAAATCCATTTACATCCTTATCATGATAATAATTAAATTCACTTACATGATGAGTAAAATTTCATCATTTTTAAATTTCCACCATAATTTCATCTTTTGTTCAAAACGATAAGTATTCATGATGAATATATTTACATTTTGCACTAAAATAAAATTTTAAAGGAATAAATAACCACAAAAGGGACAACTAATAAATTCCATATATCCTTATACTATAATAAAACAAATGGTTAGCACATGTTAAAATGTTTACAAAAATGAAAAAACCATCACATAATAAAATAATACATTAATATATGAAATTCAATAGTAACAACCAAAGATCAAAAAAATAATTCCAAAGTAACATCAATATTAAAAAAAGTTTTAAACGCAAATTTTATGTCATAAATTTTATATTTCAATCCAAAAAATATGGCAATATTTTTTGAAATATTATCATACACTTAATCACTAAATCACTTTTCAATACCATGGTTAGCTATATGATAAAAATCATGAGCTTATAATTACTTCAATATAAATGATCATATAAACCCACAAAGTTATCAGAAATTTAAATATTATTTCCAAAACATATGAATTCATACATCACATCAAACCTAATTTTTATATATGCTCTAACCTACTATAATTCTATTAAAATTTCATTAATTAATATAAGATCTCATCTATAAAAACCTAAATGGGGTTTCCAAGTCCTTGAAGATATGATCATACTTAATCTTGTAGAGCTATAAAGGTATCCATAAATATTAATATAACCTCACATAAAAACATCCTAATCTCTAAATATATCTAACCCTTTCCTCTAATACCAAATATAACATCCCTATACTTCCATTCCAAGGTCCGATGCTCAAATCATAAACATTACATTTCCAAATATGATATAGAAGATGATGACCCAATTTTCTCTATAAAAACCTTAAAATATAAATTTTAAATACTGGATTGATTAATTTATCAAGGAACTTTTTGGTTTCATGTTATATATAATTTTTAAAAACTCTTACATAAAAAATTCCCCAGATTTGAAGAGAGTATCTTTCCCATGATACATATCTTTTCATATTCCATATTAGGTATTTTAAATCATCTATATGAAACTCTTTTAGACATCACTCATTCAACATCTTACTTGATAACCTTGGGAAATGGAAACATAAGAAAGGTGATCTCAGATGATCAGTAAGGTTAAATATAATAATTAATAACTAAATGTCACAAGGTAGCATAAGAAGACAAAAAGTATAAGATGGCATATCAATGTGAATTAATATAACATAATAATATTAATACCCATCAATACCTAAATCATCAAAAAATAAAACATGGTATAAGGCTTTAACAACATGAATATTCATCAAAACCAATAATAATGAGTAAAGTTATATCAATCTCAATTAAAGGGAGCATTCTAAACCCATATAAACAACATATAAAATTTATTGGTATTTTGGAACATTATCACCACATCAATTATTAGAAATAGAATTACCAATATGTTCAATTTAAGTCACTAGAGTACCCAACACATTAGAGGGATATCATGTATCCATCCATCCTTGGTTTATCATGGAACCACTCATGCCTAGTTAAAAGAGTAACCAACCATCCTTATAATATAACAGAAAAACCCATCCTTAGTTTATAATTGATCTACCAGTTATTATAAACAATTTCCATGAATTTTATCATTATTAATGTACATAGATATTGAATTTCGTTAAAAACACATTGAAACACTGGTTAATATTTTTACAACATAATTTCCCTGTGGAAAATAATTAAGTTCCATAAAACTCTATATAAAACATGATTAACTCTTAAAAAAGAAAAGAATTCCATTACAAACTCAATGAATTAATTTTAATCCATCTAAAAATTATTTATAATGGTATCATTGAAAAAATAACCCCATTGAATCGTAATTAATAATAATAGTATGTTGATGTTGATGAAATTAATTACTATTAAATTCTCATCAAATTTTCATTGAGAAAAATAAGTTTTCATTTTTTAAAATCACTTTAAAAATAAAAAATTTACAAAATATTGTGAAAATAATTTAATTATAAAAACTATATTGAAAAATAAAATGTATGGTCCAAAGAAAATAATGGTCATTATGGTGGGAAAATCCATTCATGTTTTAATTTTTTAAAATAACAATTCTTTCCAAAATATGTTGAAAAAGGGAGTCAAAAGTGACCCATATAGAAAATGATACGAAATTTCCATTTCAAAACATTTAAAAGAAGGTATAGAATCATGTAAAATAGATTCATGATATCATTTATTTTCTGAATAATATTTTTTGAAAAACTGTCATAAAATATTTGATAAATTATGGATATGGAAGAGAAATATACCCGATACAAAATAAAAGTCAAGATTAGTATCACATAAAATTTAATTTATTTCAATTTCTTAAATCAATATGGGAGGAAATGGAAGTTAAAAATATAGACCAAATACATAACCATAAGAGAATAAGTTTTATATGTTTTAATAAAATAATATAAATTTATTTAATCTAAAGGTTCTATGAACATTAACTATCTCAAAAGAAAGCTAATTGTAACCTAAATAAATTTCCACTTTGGTAACTCTTCAATCATAATCCCCATGAATTAATAACATCAAATTATACTCTTAATATCTTTTAAAAAGTCATTTAATGATATAATATATGAAATGGTGGTGTATACATGTCAAAAATTAATATAGGTACATATTTTAGGTTCTGGGCATATCAGAAGCACATTGGTGGGTGTACCCAACTTGATTTCAGCAATAACAACGATCAATCTGAGATCCATCATGATAATAAAACACCAGATCTTCAGAATAGAATGAAAAACTAAAAAGAAATATGGGAGTCCTGGAACCATAAATTGGATCATCATATGTTGGTTATAATTAATTTAATTAATTAACAAGATTTACCTTGAAGGAATTCTCTCACTGTTGATGTTTCTGGTCATGATCCGATGTGATCCATTATGGCATCGTAGAATCCAAGTGTGGGAATCCTCTATCGGTGATCCACATATGCACCACCTATCTCTGGACGTCATTGAAGGGATCTGTCAGTGCTAGCATGTAAGATCCTTCACTTGAAATGTCCGCCTTTGATCACCTTGATCTGGTGGAGGTGGATCTCTCTGTCATAGCTTCAGAGCGTTCTTGGTGGAAAAGGAATTCTCTCTAAGCTTGAGATAATTTCCAAATACATTTTGAACACCACCAAAAAATGGATAGGCTAATGAAAAATATACCATTGGGATTTTTAATTACATAGAATAATAAAATGAATTAATTACCTGAAAACATTTATTCATTTCATTTAATTCTTAGTAATACGCCATATCTAATAAAAATAGTTGACTATTATTATTACATGACATGTGCCTAGCGATTTATACATAATATTATTTAATTAAATAAATAATATAATTTCTCATAAATTCTCATAAAAACTATAGAGTGTGTATATATTAATATACATTCCATGTACTTTTGTTTTTCAAATATTCTTTATTTCCTCAACCACATTTATTGTACCATTAATAATGACTATTTATTTATCAAATAAATATCCCTATATTACTCGCTAATAAATCTATTATTCTTCCCACAATATATTCTCTCTAATAACTAGTGTCGAAATAAATGCGATCAAGAATCCTTGAATAATTATTAAACCATAGTTGGGAATAATATTTATTCAACTTGATAAATTAATATTTAATTGAGATACTTGGACACACGTAGTGTGTGACCCTCTAGGCCTCTTTCTCAGTGGCATTAGGCTGAGCCTGTATAAAGTCCAAAGATAGCATCTATAAACCTTCCAAGGAACACATAGAGATATACATTAACTCTTCAATGATGTGTCACCTCCTACGAATGATTACAATGTAATGTAATCCCTTTTTCATGATATCCTAAATAAAGCGGTTTGCATGCTAGTGCCATCAACCCATGTGCTCGATTATTATTTATTCGACTTTCAGTTATTGAACTTTCCCATTCCTCACCAAAAAAATGTATTTATTTAGGCTATATAAATTCCATCAAAGGGACTAAGATATCTACTTCCGTTTTGAAATAGAAGGGAAAAATCCTTTCTTGCATTATCTATTAATGCAGTTTCACTCGTGACGCACCCAATGTATCCTACCTCGCTTCGAACAGTGTGTCATCCCTATTTTCATCAATACATCTACGTGTGTGAGTTTTAATACCCATTAATAATAATCTTAAATTCTAAGGACAAATACACACATCCGCAGATAGGAACATCTAGTGACACATTGAAATATAGATTTCCTACTGACGGGTCTCATTCTCATAATATCCTCCTGGTTATTACAAAGGCTACACACCATGAGAATGGGACTCAATGTTTTATAAGTCCTCACCCCTGATGGTGTGTATTATTTGTGTCCCTAAAATAAAATCATCCAACCATAGAACATATATTTAAGAAGAATGTTATGTCATTTTCAGGTTATCATCATAGCAGGGATCTGCTATGACCCCTTAATGCAATAACAATCATTAGGACATTATCACAAACATTTTCACTCATAAGAACAATCATGATGTGATATGGTATTTATTAATGAATAAAGTACAAAGTAGTTGGTTCTAGGCCCCCAAATCCAACAAACTCCCACTTGGACTGGAGCCAAATGCTAACAACGTTTAACCCACTAGATCTCACATGATATTCATGCTTCTACTGAGAATGACCTTTAGTCATGGGGTCCTCCACGTTGTCTTCCTTGGACACTCTGCTCATGGAAACTTCACCCCTTTGATATAAATCCCTCAAGAGGTGATACTTTCAGAGTATGTTCATTGTCTGATGATGTGACCTTGGTTATTTGGAAAGAGCCACCACTGCTGTATTATCACTATAAAACATGATAGGATATTTACTACTAAGAACCACATCAAGCTCCTGGACAAAGTTCCTAATCTAGACAACTTCCTTGGCTACATCATAAGCCATTATATTTTCGGACTCCACTGTACAATTAGAGAAAACTGGGTTCTTTGAACGAAATCTAGCTCACAGCTCCTCCATTGAGACATAAATCATATCTAGATTGCAACTTCATATCGTTATGATCTATCTAAAAACCAGAATCATCATACCGTATAATGAGAAGATCATCGTCTCCTCCATACACCAGGAATGTATCCATTGTTCTTCTCAGATACATAAGGATAGTCTTAATATTAGTCTAATGTTGTTCTCCTAGATCTTCTTGACATCTGCATAACATGCTCAGTGCATAGGCAACATAATGTCTGGTACACAATATGGAATACATGATGGATCCTATAGATGAATCCTATGGGATCATACTCATTCAATCATTATCTTGTTGTGTCTGAGGGAAATTTTTCTTATAAATATGTAGGCTATGTGACACTGGAACAAATCCCCTCTTGTATTTTTTCCATACTAAATCTCCTTAGTATCTGGTCAATGTATATACCCCGATATAGTCCAAGTAGCCTCTTGGATCTATCACGAATGATCTTGATTCTTAGAATGTAGGCTACTTCACCCATGTCCTTCATGGATAAACTATTGTTCAACTAGTCTTTAACTAACTGTATGACTGTTACATCATTTATAACATGCAATATGTCGTCAAAATATTCTACTAGGATATCAATCGCATTCCCATTAAACCTCTTATAAACACATGGATCACATTCGTTATTAATGAAACTAAATTCCTTTATGGATTCACTAAATCAAATGTTCCATGACCTGGATTACTGCTTTAATCCATAAATGGATTTATGCTACTTGAAAAAACCATTTGGCTTTACCTGGGGTCACAAAACCTTTTGGTTGTGTCATATAGACATCTTCCTAAAGGTTGTAGTTAAATAATTCCATTTTGACATCCATATGAAAAATATTGTATTCATGGTAAGATGTTATGGAAGGTATGATTTTTATATATCTAAACATGGAAACTATCGAGAAGGTTTCATCATTGTCTATTCCTTGATGCTGTCTGAAACCTTTAGCCAATATCCTTGCTTTATAGGTGATAAATTGGCCTTCCATGTCCAACATTATCTGGAATACTCATTTTCATCCAACAAGCTTTACATCAATTAGCTCATCGACCAGAACCCAGACTTCGTTCTGATACATGGAATCCATCTTAGAATTCATAGCTTCTATCCATCTTACAGCTTCTGAGCTTTATAGTGCTTCCATGTAGGAGAGAGGTTCATCACTTTCCAACAATAATTATTCACCATCCTCAGTGACTAGGAAACCAAATCTCTCTGGTTCCCTTACCTCTCTTGAGCTCCTACGTAGTACTTGTATTTATGGAACCTATATCATGGGGACATGTGGAAATTTTTCCTATACCAACCCCTATATATCTTGATCATCAACTTTATCAAATCCAATCTTCCTCCCACTATCCTTTTTGAGTATGTGCTCCCTCTCAAGAAAGACGGCTTGTCTGGCGAAATTCAATTTCTTATCTAAGGGTTATATAGGTAATATCCTTTCATTTCCTTAGGATATCCTATAAAGATAAACTTCGTTCCCCGGGGTGCTAGTTTTTTCCCTGATAATGCCATACAAAATTCATCTCATACACATAAACCGGTGTGCGAAAAATTGGGTCTCTTTCCATTGCATAACTCAGAGGGAATTTCATTTTCCGCCTTGGTTGGTAATCAGTTTAATGTGTACGATGCAATCTATAACACATATCCCAAAAAGGATAATGGAAAATCGGCATGACCCATCATCAACTTTAGTATGTCCAAAAAGGTGAGAATCCTTATTTCACTAACACCATTCCACTGTGGTGTATAAGGAGGAGTGAGATGAGATAGAATCCCAGACTCCCAAAAAATATTGATGAACTCTTGGTTCAGATATTCTCCGCCTCAATTAGATCGAATCTTCTTTATCTTCTTTCAAAGCTGATTATATAATTCATTCTTGAAATCCTTCAATATATCTAAGGACTCTAACGTATTCCCCATTAAGTAAAGATAGACATATCTACTAAAATCATCAGTAAAGGTAATGAATTATCAAAATCCACCTATATATTCTACTAGAAATAGTCCCCACACATTTGTGTGCACCAATCCTAGAAGCTATATGGACCTTTCACCCTGTCCACCAAAAGGTGGCTTGGCCATTTTTCCTTGTAAACAAGTGGGAAATCTATCATGTGGTTTTAGATTAGTAGAGTCTAAATAACTATATTGGCAGAGCATTGTCAAGCACTTATCATTTACATGACCGATATGGTGATTCCACAACTGGGTTATGTATGATTCATGTAAATTTGTTTCGTTATCAATTGTCAACAATTGGTTTTCATAATTTAATACTTACTAAACATTATTTAAATGCACCATACCATAACATATTTTTTCCTTGTAAAAGAAGAAAACCTTTTTTCCAAACATGAAAATAAATCCATCCATATCCAAACATGATATATAAATTATGTTTTTGGTAACACTTGGCACATAATAACATTTATGTAATACCAAAATCATCCCAGTTGGTAATGAGTGGTGGTAATCTCCAAGGGGTAACGCAGCCAACCACATGTTATTGGCAGATTGAAGATCCACCTTTCCTATGGTAATATTTCTAAATATACATGGTTCCTGTATTTGAATATAGATGTGATCCCAACAAGCACTATCAAATACCCAATGTGTTGAAATGGAATGATTACACTCGATAACGAACACACCTTTAGTGTCCCCACGATTCTGGGTGTAGTTCCTCTTCTAGTGGCCTTTCCTACCACATGAAAAACATACCTCCTCCCATTCCTTTCCCTGCCTCTAGATCGTCCCCTTCATGGAGGGACGACGCTCGGGGGCTTTAGACCATTTATAAGTCTTTGGACCTTTTCCTTGTCCTTCATATTCTTATTCAACATAAGGAATATAGGTTTTTCACGCTCTATGTACTTATTTACCTGGAAAATTTAGGTCAGAAGTTCTGATAGACTCTTCTCATTGTTTCTTAGGTTATAATTGACAATAAAGCTAGAGAAGGTCTTGGGAGGTGATGATAGGATGAGATCTATACGCAAATCATCTGGTAATTGAATCCCTATGATGTCCAGGCGTTCAATGTAGATAATAAGCTTGACTACATGACGCCCATCTGGTGAAAAATCTCCAAGCTTAGCTGTATAAAATCATTGTAGATCTCATATCTCTCCTGTCTTTCCTTCTCATGGTAGAGATACTTAAGGTGAGACATCATGCTATACGCGTCCATGTTTTCATGTCCCTTCAAGAGATCATTAGACATATACGATAGCATGAAACATTAGACATATGTGGCATCATCTATATGTTTCATGTTGAGAGATAGTGTCTCATCACTGGCCACTTTTCTAGGTGCAATTGGAATAGGCTTTTCCAGCACATACAATTTCTTCTCGAGGTGAAGGATAATGCGCAAACGCATCTGCTAGTCATGGAAATTAGAGCTAGTGAGAAGGCTTTCGTTCTCGAGTATGGTTTTAAATGATATGTTTGAAGTAATTTTTCTTTTCATTTCTAAAAATTAATAGGAGAAAAGGTTTAGTACTTTATCGTGATAAAACTGAGGTAAATAAATTGTTTAATACTTATTAGTCTCCCACTTTTTTATCGAAATTCAATAGCCCTCACTATTGACTTCAAAATATTTTATTTCCAAAATATTATAGTGGAACGGATCCATATTTCCCTTCGCATTACCCCAACTAGGGCTGGTCAAGAAAATTTAAGGGATTTAGGTTGGAATTACAAATTACAACTGCATTAACTCTGAAGTGCACTGTGTTGCATTTGTTGTCAATGAGGCATGAAGTTGTCTTGGAATGAATGGAAGTCAAGGAATGTCAAGATGTGAATGACAAAGGTTGTGATGGTGTTGGTGGTAAAGGAGAATGGCCATGGTACTAAGATGCATGTCACTTAGGAGATTCACTAAGTGGTATTGGAAATTGTGGTTGAAACATTCTCCATGAATATCTGACGATTGTTGAACTGGTCTTTAAGTTCAAAGAACTTGTATCCTGATGATACAATGTCACACCAATTTTTGAAGACCATGCATTGTATTGACAATGCATGAGGAGTTGAATGGGATCCATCCACAACTTCTAAGTGGATGAAGTGGATTAATGAAGTCCATGCACTAACACTTAGTGCATGTGAATTAGAGGAAGATCCAATTGATCTCTGATTAGATCAATAAAGCACATTGAAGAATTTAAGTGATTCAGGAGTTCGGTTGAAGAAGAAGAACCTTCGGGAATTCCATTCCTAAGTAATGATTAAATGTTGAGGACATTTGTGGAATTCCTAAGAAGAAGAGAAGAGAAGAAATGAAGAAGGGAGAAGTGGCATTTGGCATGTTACACTTGGTACTTTGTTTCTATACAAAGTTACTTAGTGTATATTCACGCAAAAAAATTAGCCACCAAGGGCCAGCCTTAAAGGTTCAACCCAAGGAACATGTGGGACTAGGTCACCACGCCCAAGGGGATCCCATGGGACCAGCCCGAGAGAGGCTGGGGCCGTGTATAAGCCCCGAAGCCACGCAGGGGATCAGGTCCTGCGCAGCATGGGCGCTAGAGCGCGCGCCCGAAGGAGCATAGTGGGCGCCAGTGGCGCGCCCGCAGGGAGCAGAGTGGGCACAAGAGCGTGCCCGTAGAGAGAACCCAGTGCGGGGCGACACCGGGAGGGGAGAAGTGCAACTGAAGGGAAGCCGGCAGCGCGAGGGTGATAAACCGCGGCAAAACCGCTTGCCGTTTCGATGTGGAACGCGGAAAAATTCCCGGGAGCGCATCCTGGCCGCACGATTGATCGCGCGCCAGATCTCCACCGCTCATCGCATCTCGCCGCTCCCGTTCAGATCCAGGCCGTCCGATGTCTTTCATTCGCCAGATCCGATGGCTCCGAGGCGTCTCCTTCCTCGAGCTCAGCCGAAGGCTCCCCGCGAGCTCCGTTCGAACCAGAGGCCTCCCCGACGACCTATTTCGAGTTCCCGGCCACCATTTCCGAAACCGAGACCTCCATTGAGCTCATCTAGACCTACCGAACACGATCATGCATTAAAATGACTCTGCATGCATCAAAGGAGAGATTTCGGAGTTTGGCCGAAGGCAAGCGAAGATGCCGAGGCCATGTGGTGTTCGTGCTATGCATGGACCAGTTTTAAATGAAGCCATGCATGCGTTTTAAAAATGCATGCACGTAGAGAAGGCTGAAGATAAAAGAGCCACGTGAAACAGAGGAGAAACAAGATTTTGAAAATCTTGAAAACCCGAGATATTCGGGAGTTTGAATTTAGAACCACGCGGATGTTTTGAGGCATTCCTTTGCCTATAAAAAGAGAGCCCGAGCCCTCTTAGAAGCTTGCTGATCCTTTGTTGAAAATCTGAAGTCCCGTGAGTGCCTTTGTGCCTCGCGAAGTAGAAGCCTCGCGCACACTTGCGCGGCTGAAGTTCCAGAGCCATCCGAGGCTCTGAAGGAGGTCCCTGCCCGCGTACTCGCGCGGCAGAAGCAGCCCTCACTGCCCGCAAACTTGCGCGGCAGGAGGAGCGTGCGTGGCTGAGGTGCTTGACACCCTGCGCGCCCGCGGTGTTGCACCTTGCACACCCGAGGACCTTGTGCGCTGCCTTGTGCACCCAAGTATACCTTGCGCGGCATTTGAAGACAAGAGTGGCTACACCCCTTGCGCGCCTTCACTAAGGCAGGGGCTCGTGTTGAGAAGACCACACCCTACGGGTTGTGGGTGCTTGGCAAGGAGGAAGGCTGAGGCTTAATGCCTTGTGCATGCACCATGTGAATACCACACCTCATTTGTGTGTGTGTGCCAAAAGGAGGAAAAGGCCGTGGGTATTTGTGTGTGCTAAGTAAAGAGGAAGAGCACACTTGGCCGTGTGTGTTCAAGGAGAGGAGGAAGGCCACTATACCCTACGGGTTATGTGCTTGCAAGACAAGTTGGCCGAACCTAGGTGTGTGCACTAAGAAGTGTGTATTCATTTAGAAGAAGAAAAGGAAGGACACTCACACAAAGAATAACACACATTTATGTGTGTAATCAAAAGGAACTAAAACGTGTGAAGGAGTGAGAAGGTGTGTACTTAAAGAGAATATACCCTTTGAGGGTTTATTGCACCAAGAGGAAGAAAGGGGAGTGCATGCATGCATGCATGCACGTGAACACGTAAACAAGTCAAATCTGCTTGTGTGCATTTGAGTTGACCAAGACCAGAGGATCTTGAAGAATTTGAGAGACCATGCAGTCAGTGCATGAGGATGCAGAGTTTCCATGCACTCGGTGCATGAAGTTGAAGTGATGTGAGACTGGACCAGACTGAAGTTAAAGATATCAGTTGTCTGAGTATTCAGTAGTTGAAGAGAGAAGCCAGGTCATCCTTAGAAGAAGGAGATAAATCCTGAGCAAGACGAGAAGACCTGATCATCACAAGTGATCAGAGGTACAGAGCAAGGCCAGCAGTCTTTATCCCAGACTGCTGAAGATACTTGAAGAACTTAAAGAAGAGAAGAGCTACTCGTGCGACTCGAGGAGCCAAGAGAAGACCCTGTGGGACTCAGGGAGAAAGAAGTCTTCAGTGGGATTCTGGAGCAGGCCAGTGGGACTCTAGTAACACTGTGGGACGCAGTATAAAGACCCTCCTGTGGGACTCAGGAGAGATACAGTGGGACTCTGTATCGACCATTGTAATACTAACCGATTATAATGGAGAAACCATGTTGGGGTGTATAACCAACATGGCAAGGACGTAGGCCTTTGGTACCGAACCTTGTAAATCCTTGTGTCCAGTGCCTTTACATTTACTACATCATTCGTGGAAAGGTGAGAGATACAAGAAGAGTGGATCGAGGCTTTAACCAGCCATAGAGGTTTAATTGTTTAAGAATCAATTAGTAAAAAGTTTTAAAGGATCACTGATTCACCCCCACCCCCTCTCAGTGATTCACACTGATCTGGGCACTTCAATTGGTATCAGAGGGAGGTTACCTCTAAAAGATCCAAGGGAGTCTTTATGAAGTGCAGATTTGAGGAAACGAGCGACCAGCCTCAAATGGAGATATCTGCCAAGACTCAGAAAAATAGAAAGAAGAAACAGGCCAAGAAGATGAAGAAAGCCTGTCCTAGCTATGATGAAGTTGAAACAATGAATGATCTTCAGAGTGCACTCAAATATCTTCAGAAGATAGTTCCCATGGAAGTGGCAAAGTGTATAGTTACAGGCATCCATGATCTTCAAGAAGAAAAATTACAGCTAGAAGAAGAAGCCAATACAATGGAAGATCAGTTGGCAAAAAGGGTTGGCATGACCAACACTCTCAGAATGCTGGTGAAGGCTAAAGATGAAACCGTTTCCCTTTGCAATGAAAGATATGAAGACACTACTGAAGAATTGCAAAGAAGCCTTTCTGAGAATGAATTCTTTATGATATTGGTCAAAGATGTTTTCCATGCACTGGAAAAGAGGCATAAAGTGTCAATGAATGTCAGAGATGCTCAAATTGAAGACAAAGTCAAAATGGTGAAGGAGCTTGACAACCCATTGCATGAAATAAAGAAGGTGCATGATGACCAAATGGAACAGCTGAAACAGAATTGGGAAGGTAGGCTACGATTGGTTGAGTATGAGAAGAACTCCCTCAACATGAAATGCTTTGAACTGGAGGTGATATTGAAAAATCAGCAATCACCTGAAGCTGAATCCTCCCAGTCAGCTGAAAGAAGAAATGTTGCTACTCAAGTGAGCTTTGAGAAGGATGATTCCAAAAGGAGGACATCCTCTAATAAAAGGGCAACATCTTCTAAAAGGAAGGTACCATCCATACCATCTTGTACTGATGCTTCTAATTGTGTTTCCACAAAAAGTGCAGGATGGAAAAATAATTCCAAACAAGTATGGATGAAGAAAATGAAGAAGCATAGCTCTCCTGAAACAACACAGCAAGTCAAGAAAAGTACCCAACAATCAGAAGGACTGAAGAGGTCTAGATTTTTGGGTCAGTGTTGGTGTTGTAATAAGTATGGGCACTGTGCAAAGGATTGTTGGTACAATCCAATGAATGTCAAAGCACAAAGGAAGCCCATGCCAAGGGGGAGCAAGCCAGAAGAAAAGAAGCAACATCCACAGGTCCAGAGACATCTGTTTACTACTAACAGATTCGGATTTCTTGATAACATCTGGGATGAATGCAAAAGTGATCAAAAAGATACATGTCAATCTCCAACTATATCCAGAGCTAAAAAGAAGAGAAGATCACTGAACCTGGTTAAAATGGAATCCTTGGGAAGCAAGCATAAAAAAGTGGAAGATGCTCCCAAGAAGATTATGAAAAAGGAAAAGAAGACCATGGAGTCTAAATCCAAGAAGGGTGATGCATCCAGAAGGACCACCAAGAAAACATGCTTCTACTGTTGAAAGAAAGGACACACCATGGATCTTTGTAAAGAAGCCATGAAACTCAATAGAGGCAGACTAGACTCAAACAGACAATCAATCCAGAAGAAGTAGAAGGGATTGATTGAAAACAAGTTGCCTAAGAAAGGTAGCTTGACAGCATCAAAAGAACCATGTGAAACTTCCAGAACTGAGGCCACACTTCCAAATGACTCGTTAGTCATATGGCCTAATCAGTTGCAACTTGCCAGAGAACTGCAAAGAGCTGAAGATGAAGCACTGGCAATTGCTAAGGCAAAAAGGAAACAAAAGATTTCACATGAAGATGTATTGAGATCCACACCAGCACAAACATCATTGAAGATCAAATGTGCAAGTGTGAAGAATGGTGAAAATGGGACATCTCGGTTGATAGAATCTTCTCAACCTTGTTGTTCACATTGATGAACCAAGGAGGTTCCATCTTATTCCCTTATACTATTAGTATTTACATGTGCTGACATTGCAGGGAATTGAAGATGATGATCATTCTCAACTGGAGGATGGTTTGGACAGAATGGAGTGCACCCCTTGAGGGGGAGCCAATCTGGAGAAGATGATGTTCTGAAATTAATATCATCATGAGAAAGTAGATGAAAGGAGGAGCTTTATCTTTGCACCTGAACATTCTAATGTGTTTTGTGAAGTATGTTCAGGATTCAGCAATTCATTGAATATCTGAAAAAAATTCAACCCCTTAGCATGATCTCACATGTATTGTGAATGTTGGACAACATTGAGTTCCTTGGTTATATCACTCTTGTTTTCTACACCGGGTTAGCCCAAGTAGACTTAGAGTTGATTTACTAAAGGTTCTCTGCTAAAGAAGAACATGTGGCATCATCCCTCTCTTAGTGATTTTCAAGAAGATGCTATTCAAAGGGAGGAAGATATTTTTGAAAGTGAACCACACCACACCTTTGCATTTGATTTCCAATAAGGGGGAGAAAATATTGGCACACATATTGACCCATTCATATGTGCTGAAGTGGTGTATTGACAACAAATACAAAGGGGGAGATTGAAGTGCACTGTGTTGCATTTGTTGTCAATGAGGCATGAAGTTGTCTTGGAATGAATGGAAGTCAAGGAATGTCAAGATGTGAATGACAAAGGTTGTGATGGTGTTGGTGGTAAAGGAGAATGGCCATGGTACTAAGATGCATGTCACTTAGGAGATTCACTAAGTGGTATTGGAAATTATGGTTGAAACATTCTCCATGAATATCTGACGATTGTTGAACTGGTCTTTAAGTTCAAAGAACTTGTATCCTGATGATACAATGTCACACCAATGTTTGAAGACCATGCATTGTATTGACAATGCATGAGGAGTTGAATGGGATCCATCCACAACTTCTAAGTGGATGAAGTGGATTAATGAAGTCCATGCACTAACACTTAGTGCATGTGAATTAGAAGAAGATCCAATTGATCTCTGATAAGATCAATAAAGCACATTGAAGAATTTAAGTGATTCAGGAGTTCGGTTGAAGAAGAAGAACCTTCGGGAATTCCATTCCTAAGTAATGATTAAATGTTGAGGACATTTGTGGAATTCTTAAGAAGAAGAGAAGAGAAGAAATGAAGAAGGGAGAAGTGGCATTTGGCATATTACACTTGGTACTTTGTTTCTATACAAAGTTACTTAGTGTATATTCAAGCAAAAAAATTAGCCACCAAGGGCCAGCCTTAAGGGTTCAACCCAAGGCACATGTGGGACTAGGTCAGCACGCCCAAGGGGATCCCATGGGGCCAGCCCGAGAGAGGCTGGGGCCGTGTATAATCCCCGAAGCCATGCAGGGGATGAGGTCCTGCGCAGCATGGGCGCCAGAGCGCGCGCCCGAAGGAGCATAGTGGTCGACAGTGGCGCGCCCGCAGGAACAGAGTGCGCGCAAGAGCGCGCCCGCAGAGAGAACCCGGTGCGGGCGGCACCGGGAGGGGAGAAGTGCAACTGAAGGGAAGCCGGCAGCGCGAGGGTGATAAACCGCAGCAAAACCGCTCTCCGTTTCGATGTGGGACGCGGAAAAATTCCCGGGAGCGCATCCTGGCCGCACGATTGATCGCGCGCCAGATCTCCGCCGATCATCGCATCTCACCGCTCCCATTCAGATCCAGGCCGTCTGATGTCTTTCATTCGCCAGATCCGACGGCTCCGAGGCGTCTCCTTCCTCGAGCTCAGCCGAAGGCTCCCCGCGAGCTCCGTTCGAACCAAAGGCCTCCCCGATGACCTATTTCGAGTTCCCGGCCACCATTGCCGAAACCGAGACCTCCATTGAGCTCGTCTAGACCTACCGAACACGATCATGCATTAAAATGACTCTGCATGCATCAAAGGAGAGATTTCGGAGTTTGGCCGAAGGCAAACGAAGATGCCGAGGCCATGTGGTGTTCGTGCTATGCATGGAACAGTTTTAAATGAAGCCATGCATGCGTTTTAAAAATGCATGCACTTAGAGAAGGCTGAAGATAAAAGAGCCGCGTGAAACAGAGGAGAAACAAGATTTTGAAAATCTTGAAAACCCGAGATATTCGGGAGTTTGAATTTAGAACCACACGGATGTTTTGAGGCATTCCTTTGCCTATAAAAAGAGAGCCCGAGCCCTCTTAGAAGCTTGCTGATCCTTTGTTGAAAATCCGAAGTCCCGTGAGTGCCTTTGTGCCTCGCGAAGTAGAACCCTCGCGCACACTTGCGCGGCTGAAGTTCCAGAGCCATCTCAGGCTCTGAAGGAGGTCCCTGCCCGCGTACTCGCGCGGCAGAAGGAGCCCTCACTGCCCGCAAACTTGCGCGGCAGGAGGAGTGTGCGTGGCTGAGGTGCTTGACACCCTGCGCGCCCGAGGTGTTGCACCTTGCACACCCGAGGACCTTGCGCGCTGCCTTGTGCACCCAAGTATACCTTGCGCGGCATTTGAAGACAAGAGTGGCTGCACCCCTTGCGCGCCTTCACTAAGGCAGGGGCTCGTGTTGAGAAGACCACACCCTACGGGTTGTGGGTTCTTGGAAAGGAGGAAGGCTGAGGCTTAATGCCTTGTGCATGCACCATGTGAATACCACACCTCATTTGTGTGTGTGTGCCAAAAGGAGGAAAAGGCCGTGGGTATTTGTGTGTGCTAAGTAAAGAGGAAGAGCACACTTGGCCGTGTGTGTGCAAGGAGAGGAGGAAGGCCACTATACCCTACGGGTTAAGTGCTTGCAAGACAAGTTGGCCGAACCTAGGTGTGTGCACTAAGAAGTGTGTATTCATTTAGAAGAAGAAAAGGAAGGACACTCACACAAAGTATAACACACATTTATGTGTGTAATCAAAAGGAACTAAAACGTGTGAAGGAGTGAGAAGGTGTGTGCTTAAAGAGAATATACCCTTTGAGGGTTTATTGCACCAAGAGGAAGAAAGGGGAGTGCATGCATGCATGCATGCACGTGCACACGTAAACAAGTCAAATCTGCTTGTGTGCATTTGAGTTGACCAAGACCAGAGGATCTTGAAGAATTTGAGAGACCATGCAGTCAGTACATGAGGATGCAGAGTTGACATGCACTCGGTGCATGAAGTTGAAGTGATGTGAGACTGGACCAGACTGAAGTTAAAGATATCAGTTGTCTGAGTATTCAGTAGTTGAAGAGAGAAGCCAGGTCATCCTTAGAAGAAGGAGATAAATCCTGAGCAAGACGAGAAGACCTGATCATCACAAGTGATCAGAGGTACAGAGCAAGGCCAGCAGTCTTTATCCCAGACTGCTGAAGATACTTGCAGAACTTAAAGAAGAGAAGAGCTACTCGTGCGACTCGAGGAGCCATGAGAAGACCCTGTGGGACTCAGGGAGAAGAAGTCTTCAGTGGGATTCTGGAGCAGGCCAGTGGGACTCTGGTAACACTGTGGGACGTAGTATAAAGACCCTCCTGTGGGACTCAGGAGAGATACAGTGGGACTCTGTATCGACCATTGTAATACTAACCGATTATAATGGAGAAACCATGTTGGGGTGTATAACCAACATGGCAAGGACGTAGGCCTTTGGTGCCGAACCTTGTAAATCCTTGTGTCTAGTGCTTTTACATTTACTGCATCATTCGTGGAAAGGTGAGAGATACAAGAAGAGTGGATCGAGGCTTTAACCAGCCATAGAGGTTTAATTGATTAAGAATCAATTAGTAAAAAGTTTTAAAGGATCACTGATTCACCCCCTCCCCCTCTCAGTGATTCACACTGATCTGGGCACTTCAAACTCAAAGCTCCTTGATCCACTAAGTAGACTCCCCAATCCTGAAATCGTTTTATTTTGGATATCCTCAACCATTGCCTCTTGGTCACACCAAGTCCTACTGTGGCAGTCAAACCTTAATTGAAACCAGGTAAAGCCAACCCAAAACCATGAATTAGAATTATCATATAATTTAAAGCTCCCCAACTGTGGTTGGTCAAGCACATTGAACTATTGTTCAATTCTAGCCAAGATTATGGAAGGCTATACCAACTTGATATTTTCTTTGAGGGATTTTATCCAAATATGTACATTTCAATTTTATTATCTTTGATTAAATGATTTTTAATATTAAGTAGGATATACTTAAGAGATTAACCTTTTCTATGATAATATTTATGCATAAGCCGGTTTTATTTTAGTTCCATATTGCATGCCTGTTTGATTTATTAATTATGTGATCGTGAAAACACACCCAAAATAAATAATCCATGAAACTGACAGAAATAAAATAAATGTTATGATAATGAAATTGTTATATTGTTTTGTATATCTAGTGGTTGATAAACTAACCCATGACCTAGTGGAGAAACACCTTGAACATTTCATGTTTCTGTTTACAGCTTTCCACCTACCCACCTTTGTATATCCTTAGATTGGTTTCACCATGGATCTTGACTTGAGCCACCTCTACTTGCTTGGGAGATCCATCCATTACATATACATTTATCTCACATGATGGTGAGGGGTAAAAAGGGGTTTTTATATAAAATAAACCTTGGGTGTGCATTCCCTACAAATTAATAAGGAGAAGGCTCACATGCCTAACAATTTAAATTAAATAACTAAATTAAAGGAAACCATTCACATACAAAGGTCTTGGTCTAGCTCATGATCATCCAGACATGAAACGATATTTTCGCATAAATAAAACTAGCATTAAATTCTTTAATCATTATTGTTTAAGATAAATCATGCTCAAATCAATTAGTTATCTTTAATTAATCAATCCTTTTATCTTAAACCATTTTATGAATTTCCTTGAGATTATCATCCATCATAATTTTAAACAAATAAATTCATTTAAAATTATATTTTTACATAACTTATACCTTGGAGGCAACCTGGTGAATTACCATTTGTAACTACTGAAGGAGAAGAAATGAACATTACAAAGATTTTAATTTAAACAATTACTTATAAAACACCAATCACTTGTGCCATGGGTTTACACATGCACTATGGTACATGTCTCAAGGGTTTGTATAATATAATAACAATTTTTAATAAATCGGTGTAATTTGGATGAGTACACGGTGTGTAGTTCTGACTACATGGTGTGTACTTTTGTCACTGTCCATCTGAATTACACGTCCGATGACATGGCGTGTAGATATTATTCGGAAATATTTGGAGTACTCAGCATGTTCAGTGGGACACGCACTATGTAGTATACGCGTTACATGATTTCTAGCCAGGAAAACCGTGTACGGGGTACACGGTCCAACCCCAATCGGAAGGGACTACAAATCGTGTTCAGTGGACCTCATTATGTGTAATATAGAAAATTTGTGCCACCTATTTTTTGTCAACACATGGTGTCATTTATAGATTAGGAAAACCCCATCACATGACTTGATTTGGCTGACCAGTCCGATGCATTGAACCTAGACCACACGACGTGTACTTCTGAAGAAATGATGTGTATTATGGTGTTATACATCCAGGAATTTTTGGTATATCTGGATGAGATCCTATATTTTATTTTAATCAAAATTAAAAGAAAAATTCATTTATGTAAGTTGAACGAGAAATGAGAGAGTAGGAACAGATCTTGAGATTATGATTTTAAAGAATGATTAACTTGAATTGAAACAAATAAATTATTAAATTCGTAAATCACCAAAGGAAAAATAAATAATTATAATCAATGATATGGCCCCTCTGATACCACTTGTAGGTTGCAGGCATAGGAGAAGCACATTGGTGGGTGTATCCAACTTTATTTTAGTGTTAACAATGATCAATCTGAGATCCGTCAATATAATAAAATGCCAGATCATTGGAATAGAATGAAGAAAAGAAAATAAATATTGGAGTCCCAAAACCATAAATAGGATCATCATATGTTGGTTTTAATTAATTTAATTAATTGATAAGAATTAACTTGAATGAATTCTCACTCTATTGATGTTTCTAGTCCCGATTCGATGTGATCCGTCATCGCGTCGTAGAATCCAAGTGTAGGATTCCTCTAGAGGTGATCCAAACGTGAACCACATATCTCTGGAAGTCACAGAAGGGATCTCCAGGTGCTAGCATGGAAGAGCCTTTACTTGTGATGTCCTCCTTCAATCGCCTTGATCCGGTGGAGGTGGATCTTCCTCTCATAGCTTGAGAGTGTTCTTGGTGGAAAAGGAAGTCTCTCTTGACTTGAGAGTTTTTCAAAATCCTTTTTTCATACCACAAAAAATATTTCTATGCTAATCAGAAATATATAATTGGGATTTTTAATTACATAGAATAATAAAATGAATTAATTACTCAAAATCATTTATTCATTTCATTTAATTCTTAGTAATACCCCATACCTAATAATAACAGTTGACTATTATTATTACTTGACCTGTGCCCAGAAAATTACACCTGATATTATTTACTTAAATAAATAATATTATTTCTCATAAATTCCAAGAAAAACAACATGGCGTGTATATATTAATATAAATGATGTGTAATTTTATTTTTCTATTTTTCTTTATTTTCTCCACCACATTTATTATACCTTGAATAATGAATATTTATTTCTGAAATAAATATCACTACAATACTCACTTATAAATATATTATTATTCCCACTATATATTCTATCGAATAACTAATGTTGAAATAAGTGTAATCAGGAATCCATGAATAATTATTAAACAACAGTTGGGAACAATCTTTATTCAACTTGATAAATTAATATTTAATTGAGATACTTGGACACACATATTGTGTGACCCTCTAGGCCTCATTTTTAGTGGCATTAGGAGGATCCTATGAAAAGTCCAAGGTTAGCATCTAGAAACACACCAAGGCACCCATAAAGAAAGAAGTTAACACCACAACGATGTGCCACCTCCTACGAACACTTAACATGTAATGTAATCTCTTTGTCCAGATATCTCTAATCAAGCATGTTGCATGCCAGTACCATCAATCCATGTGCTCAATTATTCTTTCTTTGAAATTATAGAATTTAACTTGCCCATTCCCCACCATGTCCATGGATTTATCATGGAAATATCAATTCCATCAAAGGGACTGAGATGCCTACTTCCTTAATGAAACCGAGGGGAAAAATCCTTTCTTGCATTATCTATTAATACAGTATCACTCATGACACTCCCAACACATCCTACCTTACTGCGAATAGTGTGTCATCATAGTTTTTGTCAATATATCTAGGTGCGTGTTTTTTAATACCCATTAATAATAATCTTAAAGTCCTTGGACCAATACACACGTCCGCAGATAGGAACATCCAATGACACTATGAAATGTAGATTTCATAATGGTGGGACTTGTTCTCATAATATCCTCTATGATATTACCATGGGTGCATTCCAAGAGAATGTGCCTCAGTGTTTTAGGAGTCCGAGTCCCTAATGGAATGTATTGTTTGTGTCTCTCAAATAAAATCATGCGGACATAGGACATATATTTAAGAACAGTGTTATGGCATTTTTGAGTTCTCATCATAGCTGGGATCCACTATAACCCTTTAATGCAATTGCTATCATTAGGAAATTATCACATACATAGTCATGCATAAGAAAAATTAATATGTGATAAGGTATCTATTAATGAATAAATTACAATGTAGTTGGTTCTAGTCCACAAAATCCAACACATATCATAAACGTATGTCTCAAAGAAAGAGAATTTAATATGAATACCCCTAACAAACATCATACCACCGAATTCGAGAGTTAATCAATGAATATATTATGTGTATCAAATAAAAATAACAATAAAACTAGTGGAAATAAAAACATTTGATACTAAAAATTCATTACAAAAATAATCAATGTATATGAATGCCAATAAAACATTAATATAACCCAATGAAAATAAATTGAGGTAAGAAATTATTTACCACTATGTAACATTCAAGTAAAATCCCGTTGGATGAAATTATTAAAATGGATATATAAAATACCATAAATAATAAATAATTTATTTTATTAAATGTTAAATTTTTATTATATATACCACACAACATAAATAAGTGGTGAATATCGAATATGTATCATGGAAGTAAAAGCGAGACGAGAAAAACTCTTAACTAGAGTCCAAAATTTCCTTTTATTTCCATAAACTTTTGTATAATAAGATTAAATAAATTATTTGATTTCCTAAGAAAATTTTATAGGTTTATCACCTTATATATAAATCATTTATTTTATTTCTATATAATTTCATATTTTAATGTGTAATGGGTTAATTTCACATTGGGTGTTTTGAGGATGTTTAGTTCATTGTTTCCAAATATATTCGGTTTGACGACCATGTCAATGAGGTCATTATTTCAACATCTACAAAATAATAATCATGTAATAATTATGATATTTATTAATCGATTGTGCTTTTAAAACCAATCATGAGTTTTTATGAAAATTGAACTATGTTATGATCATAGAGACGGTAAGTCGTATGTACGGATGAGTAACGTCTCCATTTTTCAGTGATGACTATAGAAAGAAGGTATGTATTATTTTACATTTTCATAATAATAATAACATGATTAACAAAATATTAATTCTTTAAATATACTTATGTATAACAATGTTTTTATTTTCATATGAAAAAAATAATCTCATCTCTTCGTATAGGTGGTAATCCACACATACACGAACAACATTATAATTTTTCAGTGTATGAATGAAAATGATACATTATATTTTTAGAATAATGTATATGAAATTTTTATCATTATTATTTAAAAAGTATAAATTTTTTTAACGTTATTGTAAGTACATTCCATGTAAATCAACAGTGAAAAATGAATCATATCACGTTGTGAGGTGGTAGTTTTTCATACACACGAGCAACTTTATTATATCAACTTGGAATGGAATGTAACATTTATAGGATATATAAATAGTAAATAAGTATAAATATGTTAAAACTATCATAAATATGATTTAAATCCATCATTACATCGATCTGTGATAGGTGAAGATGTAAATTGAATAGCATAAGTTCGCGAGGAGATAGTCCTTCATACACATGATTAATGATTCTGGATCACATTTGAAGGGAAAGGATATGGTTTTGGGTAATAAAATTAATATAATAAAATATTAGTATATAGGATATAATTTTTCTATAATACGAGTATAGTTAGAGAATATTTTAAATAGTTTTTAGAAAAATAAAAAAAAATTCATAGATAGTAATTTTAACTCTTCTCAAACAACCTACAATGGATTATACCTAATGGATTGCTAGAATGGATTTATTACTAAAAAAGGATTATAGAATGAGGGAATGGATTTTGGGAAGTTATTTTGGTATAATTGGGGCAAACAAAATGGGTTTTAAGGTTTTAAGAAGAGAGGATAGTTATTGGAATTTTGTAAGTGGGGTGAGTGTAACACCTGTAAATTTGGAAAAGAAAAAGGAGTAACCACATTTTCACCCGTCACAAGCCAAAAAAATAGACCTTCATTGAGACGTATAAATTATAAGTTACAAATATTCCCATATAAGTTTTTTTATAAAAACATCATGTTATTTATACACTTATCATTTTGGCTTATCCCCCACCACCATAAATTCATATTCTCTTTAACCATAGTAACTAAATTTTACTTTTTTCACTAATAAATTTAGTAACAAGTAAATTTTCCCATAATAGACAATATAAAATATTATTATTCCAAATATTTAATAAATCTAAAAAAATCAAATTCATAAAAGTGGAAAAACTAAATTTAAAATTAAACTCGTTAATGTGGTTAAAAAAGTGGGTTTCAAAGAAGTGTATTTTTAAGGAAAAAATGATTTCATATTAACTCTATGAGAAATAATATTAATTATAAGAATATAAATTAATTTTTATTTATATATAATATATATATATTTATATTAATCAATTCTTTAACATATCTTATATTAATTAATTAAAATGAAGACACAATATTCAATTTAAAGTAGTCTTTAGAAAATTTTGTTTAAAAAAAAACAATCTTATAATAAATTCCTATATAAAGTTGATAGAAAAGTAGTTACATTGTTTAAATATAAAAAATATGATAATCATGTTACTTGAAATAATTTTTAATTTTTATTTATTTATTTTAAATTACTAATTTATTGAAAATAAAAGACATTTTTTTCACAAAATCGGTATACATACTCCTATAGGCAATGAATTCCCCTAAGGTCTACAGGCCTTGTAATGGTTCCACGTCACCAATTTAAAGGTGTGTTATAAAAATCAATAAATAAAATCATGTCCTTTTGGACATTGGAGGAATTTTCACTACTCACAAAAATCTAAATTTTCTGAAAAATCCTAGAATAACACCCAAAGCAAATTGTTATATTCAGATTTAACTAAACTCTTTTCTTATAAGGTTTTATTTAAAACTTTAATTTATAAATTTGAAATTTTATTTCTAAAAAATGAATATTATTTTTGAAATTAAAATATAAAATGTTACATTGCATGAATTTTTTGTATTTTTTAGAGAATATTGATTTTTCAATTGATAGAGTAAAATACCAATTTTTATCAAAAAATATTTTTCATTTTTATAAATTAAGTAATTTAAATTCCAAAATAGGTTCTAAATATTATTTCATGTAACATAAATATTATTTACTTATATTCAATCCACATCATTACTTCTTACTCCAATTTATATTTAAAAACGTAATTTCCTAAACACGGGTTTAAAATATATAACATTTCACTATTTTTTATATTAGAATAATACCTGAGGATGAATATTTAAAATGAAATGTAAAAATTATACATACACACATATATATATATATTAATTAATATTAATATAATTATTTTTATTCATCAAAGAGTTAATATATAACCATTTTTTTCTTGAAAATTAAACTTCTTGAAAACCCATTTTTTCATCATGTCTACAAGTATTGTTTTTAATTTAATTTTCCACTTATTTGAATTGAATTCTATAAAATGGATTCCATATTTTGAATAATTTGATGTATTTTTCAATGAGATCAACTCATGTTTTTAAAATAATTAATATTGAAAGCTGAAAAAATAAATTTCCATAGGTAAGGTAATAGTGGATTTTCTGGAGGGTTAAACTTAAAAGATATGGGTTAAAATGACCTAAACGATTTTATAAAACCTATTTAATAGTCATATTTAAACCTTATAATGTATATGGATTTAAAATAATTAATTTTGTACTCTTTTGTCTTGTGAAAGACATGGGTACACCTCTTTTCTGTATTTAAAATTTACAATTGTACCACTCGATACACTTATTAAAGGTCACCCACTCTCTTTCATTGTCCTCACATTCAAAATCTTTGGGATTAGAAAATACCAAACCAAATAAATTCCCAAAACCTATAAAATCATCCATGGATCCTTTTTTGGTCATAAATACATTCTAGGAATAGTTTAGGTGTTATTCTAAAGTGGTGGTCGGAGATTACATAAAATTTCAAACAACATGTTTTTTTATTTCATCATCCACATCCTTCAAGTATTATTCATTTAGTATTATATAATAACATGATTATATTTAATATACTGATGTGTTATTATGTTATTTTAAAGATTGATATCCATAACCTCTTCCCTTAATTAGAAATGGAAATGTCGTTCGTGTGTACGGTAAACTACGACCTCACAAACTGATGTGACACATTTTCTTCATCACCGATTATAGTTAGGTATGATGATATATATAAACAACATAAATGATATTCATAACATAAATTTGCCACTAGAATTATAGTATCATTACAATTTTTTTACATTCCATTCTGTATGGGATTCAAAAACTTCACATGCGTGTACGACAGACTACTGCCTCGCAAAGCGATATGATTTGCTTTCACAAATTATTCACACGGTAGGTAATAAGAATGAATTTAGTGAATATATGTGATATAAATGACATAATTTTGATATTAATGAAATATTTATCATTTATAAAATATGATTTATCATTTTATTTATTATATTTTCACTCAATAAATAATGATAACGTCATTTGTGAATGTATTGACTACCGCCTTCATGAAGTGATGCAATCCTATTTCCTTCACCAAAATACATGGATCATATATATAGGAATAATTAAAAATATAATATGGAATATTTGATTATATCATCATTTTAGAAAGATGTAATATTACAGAACTTTTTTATGATATTTTCATTGAAAAATGGAAAAGTTACTCATGCATACGTATGACTTATCATCTCAATGACCATAACATACTTCATTTATCAAAACAAATATTCATGATTGGTCTTAAAAGTATAGATCCATAGGTTATATTGAACACTAAAATGGGAGTAGTGAATTGAGGTTTTATTTTTATGAATTAATTTTCATTCCAATTCAACCTCTCGAACTTGTTAAGGTTCTCAATCCACTCAAAAATATATCTCAATCTTGCTTTGTGTGAAATAGTAGTAATAGAGAGATAATGAAACGATATTTACCAGATTCAGAAGAAATAACTACTCTTTTACATGTTTTCCCCCTACTTGGTTTCATCAAAATCACAAAAGTTATTACAATACTCCATCTCCAACTAAGAGACTCTATTTTCTCACAACTCAAACTGAGATACTTTTCCTTGGTCTCTAATAAAGAGACTCCTTATACTCCTGCCTCCAACTAGAAGATTTCAATTTCTCCTAACACTTATCAGAAAACTTCACCTCTAATGAAATGATAGATCCACAACAAGATGATTATTTTACATTTAACTACATTTTTTGGGCCTCACTTGACCATGTGCCTATTTAAGTACCTTCAACAACCATCGATCGGCTCTGTTGGTCTTGCTAAATAATTTTTATCATCTGCGATGGATGAGTTTCTAGAGTGCAATAATTCTTGGTTTAATTATTTTTTATTCCTGATCCCTTGGAAGCACTTTGATGTGTGAAAGGTGTACACACAAATTATTATTCAATATTTTATACACAGAGAATATTTTCACAGTATCAATTAAAATACACATCATGCAATAGTTTAATGGAATCTAAAATTTGTGGTTCAGGTTTCCCAAGTATAGAAAATATATCGAATATTGTTCTTTATAGTTCATATTTTTTTTATCAATAATGGATTGGTTTATCTCAAATATAGTCACATATGCATGTGAAAATATATGTAGCATGGTCAAATTCTCCTTTCAACCTTCAAACACCTCACTTAATTTTCATGCATGCATGCTATTACATTCATGTGCATTCCATATGTCATAAAATTCCTTCACACAAGATATTTGTACACTTTCCACCTTGTGTTTCTTCATGCACACACAGTCCACACACACACACACACACTTATTCATGTATGAAATGAAATTCATTGTATATGTTTCAATATTAAGCACATGTGAATATATTAAGTGCATGCGTTATCTTTCATTTATCCATCATAAAATATTTTGTAAGTATAAATTGTCTCATAGATCTATAATGAGCCCCATGAACCAATAAGGCTTCACAGAGACTAGATACTCATGAAATCCAGGGAGACAGATTATTAAGTTGTCCCAACTTCAGCATGGGAGTATTTTCTTTATAAATCTTTTTTGAGTTTGATTTTCACTTTTTGAAGGCTTGTGGTATTCACTAATACAAAACAAGGTTTATCTAGTAATGGGTAATTAATAGTGCTCGCTAAAAATGTTATTAAATACCCCCTTTGTCGGTGTTAAAAAAAAGAGCAGTTAAAAGGGGGTTTAGATAGTACTTTTTTAGCGTAGTTAAATGGGGTCTTTAATAATGAAAAAAAGTGTTATTAAAGGGGGACCTCTATCAGCACGTTTATACTAGCATTGATAAATGTGGTATTTTATCCTCGCTTGTAAAAAAGTGATGATAGAGAGGTTATCAGCACTTTTTTAGAAGTGTTGATAAAGACCCCCTATATTAGTGCTTTTTTACAAGCACCGATAAACGTTTACTTCAAAACAATACTATAAATAATTAAAAATAATAATAATATATATATATATATATTTATTTAAATATAATATATATATTTTTAAATATGTTTTAGATAATCTAAATCGGCATTTGAACTTAAAATATAAGATATTTAGTTAAAATGCCTTATAAAATAACTAAAAAATATTTTTAATTAATAATTTGATTATTATTACTAATTAATAGTGATTTAATATCAATTTGAAGAAAAAAATTAAAATATCTAAAATAAGCTGAAAACATAACCCAATCATCAAACGACAATAACTTTTGATTTAGGTGTCTGTTTGGACTCTACTATATATCAAATAAAATCCTGCAATTATATTTACATTTTTATAACTACAGGAGAACCTGATCACTATTTTTTTAAGGCAAAACATTCCCATAAAGCCTCCAAAACTGTGTTTTTAGTTGGGGTACCCCAATTTTTTATCTTTTGATGGATTTTAAACCTCATTTATAGGGGTCATTTTGCCATTTTTTAGTGGGGACTGAATTAATTTCCAGGGATTACATTCATATAAATATTATGTCTTTTAAATTTTATCATTTCTCATAACATAATTTTTTTATAATCAGATATATAAGAATATATACATATTTTTACATATTCCTAAATAGAAAGTTAGTTTTATAAATAAATAAATTAAAACTTTTTGCATATAAAATATATTTATTAACATGCAAAAACATATCAAATTGAATCTTATAATGATCCCTATGCCATAATATTCGGGGAGACACTATTCATTATTTTTGCGATGCCAAAAAATGGCCCATAAGGCCTCCAAAACTATGTTTTTAGTCGGGGTATCCCAATGTTTTAACTTTCAATGGATTTTATGTCGCCTTTATAGGGGTATATTCTTCATTTTATTGTGGGGACTGAATTTATTCACATAGATTACATTTATATTGAAATTATGGCTTTTAAATATTATCATTTCTCATGACTTATTTAATTTAAAATAAAATATATAAAAATATAAGAATATTTTTTATATATTGTCACATAAAAATTAAATTTTATAAAAAAATAAATAAATAAATAATATTTTCATAAAAAATATATTTATTAATAGGTAAACAAATATATACAAATATATATATATATATTGATTAAAAATGTAATGGAAGAAATATAAATATAGAGATATATCATAAAATGTGAAACAAAATAGTATAGAGGAGTGGGAAAAGCTTTTATGTACATGTTGTAGGTTTAGGGATCGAAACTCACCGAAGGCAGGGGCATGTTCATGGGAGGATGGGATTATCTAATGTGTTGATAAAGGGGTTGGAGGGTGGGAAGAAATAATAATTAGGTGGGTGGGTGGGTCGTGGGAAAGTTTTTTATTATACCTTTATCTGTAGATACTTTATCAGTGATTTTTAACACTGTTCAAGACCACAATTAAAAGTGAAAAAATGATCTGATATAGGGGGCCTTTAATAGCACTAAAATTGATTTTAATGTACCATTTTAATAGAGGTTTTTAACAATGTTAAAGGGGGACTTTAACAACATATTTTTATCATTGATAAAATTTTTAGGCTTTTAACTGCGCTTCGATTATCTGTGCTTTTTTTTGCACTGATAAAGGCCTTTTCTAGAGCAGTTGAAGGATGATTTTTTAGTTGTGATTCTTCTTCTATCATGAATTTATCTTATCATGGGAAAGGATTATTTCCTCTTGAAACATAATGTTTTCACATTGATTTGTTTTTCTCAATAAAAATAAGATTCTTTCTCAATGTTTTAGCAAAACTCCTTGGATACCTACTATTGTATTTATAGGAATAATGTAGCATCCTTTCACAGCCTCATCCCCATTTAGTCACCAAATAAAATACTAGACTTTTTTCATTCTAAAGACTGATATGAAGAGGTGAACTTTTCAACATTGAAACCTTAAAACATAAAATTAAGATATGTCAATATAAATCTCATTTATTACTTGTGAATGAGATTATCCTTTATAATGATTTCCTCATGTTCATGAATTCATAAATGCCTACAACAAATTTTCATGAAATCTAGATCATATCCATGGATATTGGTCATTCGTGTAGCCTCTTGTAATGACATATTCAGTTTGGATGATTATTATTTATTAATGTTATCAAATGCATCCAAATCATAGTTGCATGCATGATGATTTGATGACATATCATGTCGGATTGATATTCAAAAAAAGGTTGTAATTGATTGATTAGTGGCTCGGATGATTATCCTATAGAATTAGAAAACCTTGGGTGGAAAAATGTTGGAGAAAACTTCCATAGTAAATTGAACACCTCATATGAACGTGATCAGATGGACATCGTTATATACATCTTTTTTAAACATGGGAATAGTACTGAGACATCCCATTATCCTACATCTATTCATTCATAGTACTGAGATGTGATATATCAATAAAGGGATTCCATGGACTAAGAATAAATACCTCCCCCACCATTACTTCTCTATACCATCCTATCAAAATTCTGCCTCACATGCTAGTGCTACCGTTACTACCCTACTTTGTCGGCCATATACATGGGCTTATGTGGGTGTGCTCTGGTGCCCACCCATGCCACATTCTAGCTTGGCTTAGGAAATATCCTATTTTGTGTGTTTTACATCTATGTCCCACATATTCTCAAGATTTAAGCTCGCCTTGACTTCTATGTGGGTTGGATCTAGTTTTTGTATGATTCCAATAATATTTTTAAATAATTATCAATGTATAAAGATTAAATTCTCATACTTAAATAAAATAATATGCTAATACAAATTTCTTTTAGTTGCTTATTTATCCTTATTTATTATTCATACAATATGAATATGAACTTATATTATTTATTTTCCAATATCAGTTCAATACCCTCATGAATTTATAATTTTTTTGTTGGAATCTTCCAAACAATTTCTTCAAGAATAAATTTTTTTAATAGACTTAACATTATGAAACCAATGTGAAAACTACACAGAACATGTTTTTAATTATAGAATATTAGTTTAAAATTGCTAGAGTTCATTTATAAGTTGAATTTTCCAAGAGTGACGTCCTATTCCATTAGATGAATCCATAATAATTTTATAGCATCACCACTTTATCCAAACATAGAAAATTCATAAAGAAACATCATTGAAAAAAAATGATACACTCATCCGAAAAATCTCTCTCTATATATTTGTTTTCAATACCTCTATAGTAAACATTTTTTGAGTGAGTATGTGTTATCAAAAACATTTACAACTTATTTTTAATCAAATGAAATGGAGAATTGTGTATTTTATACAAAAACAAGTTCTCCATTTGATGAATATTTCTTGAATGCTTCTAACAGAGGTATGATATCCCATTATTAAATTAGAAAATAGACATTAGTTAATCAAGATGTATTTTGGTTGGTGTAACCTAGGGTAGAAAATAAGAGATATATTTCCATGGTTTTCAATATTATCTATAAAAACTGTACATGTGAAATCTTTCTTAGAATGTCTCAATTATAATCAAAGGTATTTAAATTATCAAAATTTGAAACGAAATGATAAATTCAACATAAACCTGAAAAAACTCATCATAATGTTCAGGTGAAAAGGATAAATCTCCCATTTGTTCATCAACTAAACACCCACTTAATTTATAAGATAATAGAATTAATAATTGGGGTTTAATTTGTTATCACCATACCTTGAAGTTTAGTAAATAATTTCTTTGAATGTTTTCATTTCATTCTTATGGTTACTCGCCATTTCTGTATGCACACTTTTCTTCTATTTCATGGATGTCAGTAAACTCCAGGAAGTAAAATCTCATCATGTTTTCTAGAAGTGTTTTCATCAAACACCTCATTCAATTCACTAAATTTTTTGTTCAGAAAATGTAAACATAGTGAATATGGAGTGAACTCTTGGTTTCTCAAAAGTAACATTTAGAAAATGAGGTTTCTCTCAATCTAGGCCATTATTTTTAACCCATGAAATCATGGGGAGATTTATTTATAATCTGTATTTTCATTTGATTATCTTATGTCTGAAAACATATTTCTGAACTTGAATATCATCTTTATGTTCAATAATTGTTTCAACCTCAGTTTAGAGGATTTTCATGGTTCCACCTATAGATAAAATATCATCAAATATCACTTAATTTAATGAGAATACTTACATTCCTTTATATTTAGTATGTTTCTCATCTTCCTCTAAATGTATATGCAGTTTTAACTAATGTGTCCTAAAAACTAAATAATCGTTATTGATATTTCCATTTATCATAAATTATGTATATGAATTATCCTTGGGTTTCTTTTGAAACTTTCATCCTTTCCCAGACTAGAGAACTCCTTCTTCCACCCTTTTCATGCATACCACATCTATGTATCCTTAAAAACTAAATATACCACAAAAGTTTTCTAAAATATGATTTTATTTTTTATATCGTTGTGGTGAATATATGTTACATGTTGTTTTATTTGATATTTTTTCCTATGATTCTCAATAAAACCTCCACCCTTAATTATTTCTGCATTCATAGTAAATAAATATTGAACCAATAAGAGAAAGATTTATGAAAATTCATACCAAGACACCAAAAAGACCTCTAAAATGTATTCTCTCATATTTGTTCCAGATAAATCTAGATATTTGTTTTTTTAATTTTTTAGGGGGTCGTTGCCATATTGGAAGAAATTTATCTTCCCTAGATATAAATGATTTCCCCTCATTCTTATTATCTTTCATATTATTATCTTTATCTTTCCTATATGTACTATTATAAAAAACATATCCATTAAAATGATTAAGTTTACTTTTATATTTCTTCTTCAAAACATTATAAGATTCTTCCTTGATCTAAATATATTTATTAAATTATTATATTACCACATTAAACTAATGATAAACTATAAAACACAAGGCTTGTGTGTCAAAAAACACTTCTTCTCCAAGAGTCAATTTTTTTCAAGATCATATATCATTTTATCTTTTCTATCATTTTTTTAATTTTTTATCTTGATGTCATTGAAAAAGATACTTTATTCTTGATCAGCTCCTTTTCTTCACCAATAGGTATTGTCACTTACATATTATTTTATGTAGTTAAATTATTTCTTTCAATCTCAATATTCTTAATTTTTTTTCTTAAGGTGTTTTATTTTCTCTGTGTAGAATTAAAAATTTTTCATTCAACTTCAACCCATGTTCTATTCTTTCATCTTCATCGTCACTACTACTTGATAAATCGGTTCATCTATTTTATTGGTATAAGATTCCAACTTCACTATATAAAGAAAAACATTATGATGAATATTTCTTAATCTTCCTCATAATATTTCTATTCTCGATAATTTTGTGTTTTTTATTCTTCCTATCACATTTATGTTTATAAAATCTTTCATAATCAAATTCTTATTCTTATTCTTCAACCTTATTCTTTCAAAAAAATCTCTAAAAAAGACATGTGGTGCTAAGATTTAAGTATTTAGGTGGTTTTTATTTATTCACTTCCATTTTTCTATCTTGAAGCCTTTTTTAAGGGAATTAATATATAGGAATTGATCATCATCCTCTTCACTGTATAAATCTTTAGATTCTTCATCCTATTCTTCTGTTAAATTTAACATTCTCATAGATTAAAAGGCTATTTCAATTTTATATTTCTTCTTGAAAGCAATAATTTTCCTCATCTCATAAGCTATGAGAATTTTCTTTTGTTCAACAAGTGATGAGTCATCTCTTTCTTATAGGGCTGAATCATTTGAATCAAAATGATCTAGAAAATCACTCATCAATTTTTTGACAATGATTAAGTCATCAAAATTTCACCAAATCCTCGAATGTTTCTAACTATCTCACCCACTCTAGTGAAATATTCATCAAAGAATTATTCTTCATTAATTTTAATGCCCCCTAAATCACTCCTCCCAACATGTTGTTTGGATTCCTTAACACTGGAATTCCCTTCATATATTCTTTTGAGTTTATCCAAGATCTTTAAAGCAGTCTAGAGACCCATTTCCTTTGTGTTCAAATTTTCCTTTAGAGACAATAATATTTCATTTTTATCATTTCCATACAACTATGTATTTCTTATATCAACTAGTTTTATAGACGTATCATTAAATATGGGTGGAAAACCCGCTGTTGTAGCATATCTAACTTATATTCCAAGTGATAGGAGATACTGTAGTATCATATTCTTACAACTAAGATAATTCTTCCCATAAAATGTTAGAACATATCATATATTGATAGAATTAATATTATCCATCTATTAAAATGCTTCTTGGATCTTTAGAGGGAACCTAGTGCTATGATAAATCTTGTAGAGACCAAATCTAGATTTACCAATAATAAGGGAGGGGTGAATCTGTGGTTTATTTTTATGAATTCCATTTCTTTCAAAATCATCCCCCTTAACTTATTAAGGTTCTTGATCAACAAAAATTTATATGTCAAACTAACATCATGAGTAGAAGTAGTAATAGAGAGGGAATCACACAATATTTACATAGTTCGGTGCAAAGATCCTATCTTTTCCATGTTGGTCCCCCCCAAAATGGATTCTTTAGAAATTGATTAAAATGATCTGGCTCCAATCAATAGACTCTATTTTCTTACAGCTCCAACTAAATGACATTTTCTCCACCTCCAACCAAGAGACTTCTTCTGCTGCTAGCTCCACCCAAAAGACTTCAACTACTCCCATAATAATATGAAAGACTTCACCTATGATGAAAGGATTGATCCACTATATTATTATTCTATTATATTACTCTATGATTTTTTATCATTTAAATTTATCATGTACCTTTTAAGGTACAATCACAAGCATCTAGCTGGTGCTTTTAGTCTTGATTAATAATTTTCATCACCTAGGATTGACCAGTTTCCTCAGTGAAATAATTATTGGGATGAATCTATATTATTCCTGAAGTTGTGGGCACATTTTGAAGTGTAAAAGGGTGCAGAAAAATTATTATTCACATTATTATTCAGCAAAAATACTTTTTCAATCTCTATTAAATTCCACTTCATCCATGAGTTTCATGGAAACTGATATTCTTAGTTTGTGTATCTCATGTATAGAATATATATTTAATGTTGTTCTATATATATTAGGCGTTTCATTCAATCAGGTTATGATTTTTCTCAAATTATTTCACATGTTAATGTGAGATTACATGTATTTTGTTCATATTCTCAATTTAAGCCTCATAAACCTCACCCACTTCTCATGCATTCATGTTATTACATGAATGTGTATTCCATATGTCGGGAGATTCTTTTACACAAGGGTTGTGTACATTTTCTATCATGGTTTTCTTTGGATACACACTTTCCACACACACACCACTTCATGTATAGAACGAAATGACTCATGACTTGTATATGTGTAAATATTAAAACAATTTCTCATCTAGGATGAAATTATTACATATGTGAATGTTTCCAGTATCATGTCTCTATGATTTACATGGTTTCACTTTTCTTATTATGAAATGATATCCATTTCATTTATATGGACTATGTGATGATGGGATGATGTTTATGAAACCCATTTTTTCGTTGGGTTATTATGAATGATGTTTGTTTATTTTGTGGCACAAGTAAGAATGATTTCATTATGAGATGGGTGGGACCTATATCTCCCTACAATGCATTGGTTAAAGATTTATATCTCATGAGATAGACATGGATGGAACAGTAAGTTAATCTGGTTCAGTGTTGCAAGACTGAAATGAGGAGTGAACTCGATTCAGATAGGGACTTTGTCCACCAAGATGGTCTTGGAAGAAATGCCTTGGCTACTATGGAAATCATGAAATGTGATGAATGGTTTCTATAATTACATGTTTTATTCCCATTTTATTGTATCATGTTTGATGTTCCATTATGATATATGCCTTATATACTTCCACGATTTATGTCTTTTCTCAAGATTTTGAAGTTTAAATTTCATGTTCATGTTTTTGCTTTCAAATGTTTATGGATTGTTTTATGTTCTATATGTTTTCCCTTACTGAGCATTTAAGCTCACCCTTTTTATGTTTTATTTTCCCCAGGATATAAAGAATGGTTTTAGGTAAGGAAAAAAGAGAAGATCTTTATGGGAGATGTTGAGGATCTTTCACCATGATTAGAAGATTATGTTCCAAGTTTCCAAAGGCACTAAACTATTACGGTCTTTTGGTGTTTTTTTTATGTATTAAGTATTCTGAAAAATAGTGTAATGTCCATGTACGTCAATCTACGGGTCTCTACAGTTGGTATCAGAGGAGAGGTTTAGTCATCCTTTGGAAACTATGATGCGAAAACTTTAGTGAGATCCCTAGAGATATTTCTAAGGTATGTCTAGGGATATCCCTAAGGTTTAGTATAACTATATGTTATAGTGCTAGAATTATGTTGACGATCATGAATAACCTAGGGTGAACCTAAGGTGTCACAGATTAAAGAATGGGTGATAATTTAGACATCCCATAAGTGACTTTTAATGATTATGTGGTTCCTCGTTATTTTAACTATTTCTTACACTATTGTTTCTAGTTTTAGTCAATGGAGGGAACGAGAAGGAATTCAGTTAACATTGATTCCAATGGAAAAATTGGTGACTGTGATCAGCAAAATTTTGTATTACCTAGAGAGAGAGATATTATGATTATGCTGAATCAGTCATCACGATATATGATTAACAAGGTGAACTTTTCTGGTATTCCTAAGTCATCAAATAAGAGGAAGATGGAATTTTATGCATGTTCACATGGTGAAGAGAATAGAGAAAGGGTGATTGAGATTTATAAAGAATGGAAGAAGAACCTTGAGGAATATCTCAAATAGAGGGGAAGATATTATCTGTGTAGAGAAAAGGGTCATAGAGTGATAGACTGTTATGAAGTTCAATGTCTTATTTGTGGAGAACAGGGGCATTACCCAACTCAATGCCCTGACCTAAGAGGTTACTTCTAAATCAAGGAAGGGCTTATTCCATGAAAATCAATGAAAGGGATGGATTGAAGTGTATATGTATTGGTATTCATGAATAATGTTGTTGAGGTACTTTTATGGTGTCTTAGAATATTTTTGAATTAGTCTATTGTGGTTTTCAATAATTTTATGGTACTGGTAACGATGAAAAGTGATTCAAATATTTTGGAAAGCAGATGATATACGCATAATGAAGGGATAAGGAGAAAATGAAATTTTTGACAGTATTAATGAGCTAATGATTGTTATAAGGACCAAGTGATATCATGGTTTGAGTATATAGAATTTTGAAGATTTTGGTATGTGGAAAGTGTTAACTTTTAACTGCATTCATGTTTTCACTAAGGTTCAATGGGTTATCATTTTTTTCAAGAGAATACATTATTAAGGCCTTTGAATGTTTGGAATGTGACCAACAAGACATATCTTATGATATATGGGGATCAATGATGGTATTAACATTCTTTTTATATGAACTCTTTGGTAATCGTTTCCACTATAATATGATATTGGACAACAATATTTTGGATAAGCCTAAAGATTGGAATGGATTATGTTGGACATAAGTTAGTATTGTTTAAGGCTAGAACTATTTCGATATTATTGATGGAAAGTTATAATAATGTATTTTTTTGAAAAAAAAGGACAACCTGCAGGACGGGCGCCAACCCATCGTGTCGGACAAGGCTGTGGGAATCGAACGCACAACCGAAGTGCGACCGGCCTTTATCACCTACCACTGGCCTACATGAAGTCCCTGGTTAGTAGAAACTAGTTTTATTTTATTATGTGGTATGATACATGATGTATAAGTCTATTTTTTTGGAATCGTATACGATTAACCTCACCATAGATGGACTTATGTATATTTGATAAATTTTACTAACCTTTCATTTGAAACAAATGGAATGACCCATCATTCTATCACATGATCTGTTAACACTTCACGAATAAAAGATTCAACTTCATTTCATTAAGAGATGAAGTGGAAATTGTTCAAATCAAAAACAACAGTGAGATTGTACCAAAACCAAATAAAAATTTCATCTAATTCAAAATTTTCAACATTAGGGAAATGATATTGAAAACCAAAAATTTTGTCCTATGCTCTTATATCTGATGAATCAGATGGTTCCTTAAATCATCACAAATTTATGGCTTTGTGATTGATGGCTTTTTCATAGCCATGTTCTCTACCACTCTCCATCCGAAATTGATGGTTAGATTTTTCTTCCATATCTATATTTCAACCTATGTTCTTATATATAGAAACCCAGTGATGAGTTACTTTGGGTAATCATTACATTTCATACTTTAGTTTTTAAAATTAACTTTTAGTATTCCTTTTTACGATGTGGGTTTCTATGAATAGTAAACGATTTATAACCACGACTAATTTCAAGGGTGAAATTCATTTTAAGGGGGGTAGAATGTAACAACCTGAGATTTTATAAGATATATTCTTTTTAATCTCTTTAATATCTTCTACTGTACGCTACACCAAGATTATCTTGTGTTATACGCGACACCGTATTAGCTTGCAGTATATGCAACACTAATCTTGGATCGTGTTACACACAATTTCAAGTTTGTTTGATAGTAGTTATTCTACGCAACATTGAGTATATATATATATATATATTAAATGTATTAATGAGGTATTATATGATTTTTTTATACGCAACAACAAAGGAGTCGTGCACTAAACGCAACCCTGACATGGCATGCATTACACACAATCGTGACCTTCCTCGATAGCGTGTGTTGTACGCAATACCGGGGTTTACTAAACAACGATATATTATTATAATATTATTATTAACTAGCCATTATGAATAGTATTAACTAAATTTTTAATTTTATAACATTATTATTCATCTAACAAATATTCTAGAACATGGTATATGAAAAAAATAAATGTTTCGGGTAAAATAGGTATTTTTCAAAAAATGCAGTTTTGCCGCCTTTTGATGGCGCACCCACTTTAAACCTAGTTTTTGACATGTTTATAAGTTCAATTTTAAAAAATAAAATTATTCTTTGGAATCAGGATATAAAATTTTACCTTGGATAGATTTTTCATAATATTCTAATAACTTTTATATTTTAATGAATAGTAAAAACATGCTATATTTTAATTAAAAACAAATTTTTTCATCATAATAAATTATGTGGTTAAATTATAATACTGAATGGTTTTAAAGTATAAATAGAATATATTTTTACCATTTAATATAATGTATGTCATTAGCATTGATTTTACATTGAATTCGTAGGTTAAATAAATTCAATCTTTTACAATGTTTTAAACAAAAACCCATTTTCTTTTGTCAACGGGATTAATTTTAATTTAATTTCTGCAACTTCTGTGTATTGAATTTGGAAATATGGATTCCATATTTGGAATCAGTGGGTCAAAATTATATTAATATACTACTTTTTATTTTTGGACTTTACGAATAGTAACAACGGTAAATTTTATTTGCCATAGTAAAAGGTAAATTGGGTAATTAAGGGTAAATATAATATTATAAAATTATAATAACACTTGTCTTAATACAATTGGATGATTATAATTCGTCCTAAGTCATATTTGGGTCGAAATGGAATCCACTAGAACCCACTTGGAGGGGATTAAGACCTTTAGTTTATTTTATTTAAAGGAAAGTGAAATATGTCTCACTCAACATTAATAATTAAAGTATTTTTTATATATGTTTATACAGAATATAAATTTGGTTATAAATACTCATTTGAAAGATAAAATTTTTTTATGGTAATTTATTTGTAATTTTTAAGAGTTATTTAATTACCTTATTATCTTATACATTAATGATGCAGAAATTATTTATTTAGTGAAAAAATCAATAATATAGTTTTTATTGAAATCTTAATACATATCAAAAGGCCCAAAAATATGCAAAAAACTTATTAGTAGTATATATATAAACCCTAATAATCCACTTCCCAAATTGTGGACCATTGGGATCCTTATTATGGCGATTATGACACTTATAATATTTTATTTTAAATGATTCCAAAGTTGTCACCTTCATAATTTAATGAAGATAACAATTTACATGTTATTATTTTAAGATGATAAATTCAAGTAAAATTATTATTATAAAATATTTGATATTTATCTCCATCAAAGGATTTTAGTTTTAATTTTAATTCAAAAAATAAGTATATTAAATAATTGTACAAAAATGATGTATTAATTATTTTATTAAGAGATATACCAAATTAATGGTTTCAAAAATATTAAAATAAATATTATATGAACTATTTAATGTGATACATGAATTTTATAGACAAATTTGACATTTTAGGAATCTATTAAATATTTTAGTTCTAATATATCCTCTGTGTAGAGTTTATTTAAATTCAAATAAATGAATAGTGTCAAAATTGACACTATTTTTATTTAATAAACATAACATATTATTAAATTGTTTAAAATTCACAAAATATTTAAAAACTGTTAATTGAAATTTATATAGTCTGAAATGTCATATAGTATCCAATTATGGAAAATTAGCGACACAGAAGAGATTATTTATAACCATTTAAAATTGAGAATTCTATTACCACAAATAAACATAAATAGATTAAATAAGGATAAATCAATATGATAAGGATTAAAATAAGATCAAAACATGTCTAAATTTAATTGGTTGATGATATTACTACCCTATCTCATCTAAACTTCATATTGAGTCATTTTTGGAGGTTTTTATGCGGGGTTTGAATTCATATTAATCTAATATTTTTGAGGATTCCAAAGGTGCCCCTCTCCTCTCTTATAAAAGGGCACTTCCTACCCCTATTCCTCACACCATTTTGATCCTTGAAGGTCGGCCAACCTCTGCCCATTTTACTTCCCCACTTCCCTAGAATCTTTATAGAGGTATTGGTCTTCTCAAAAGTCCACCCCTAGTTCCCTAATAAGAAGATTAAAGGAGGTGCGTCGAAGAAGAGGTAATCTCTTCTACCGATTCTTTCAAGCTTATTTATTCTTCCAATTCTTCTTATTTAGTTGTTTAATTATAAAGTAATAACATAAGTATCACTAATATACTGATATTTTATTATAAATATGAAAAAACCCCATTTCACCTTCTATCCATCCTACGGAAAACGAAATCACCGCGCGTGTGTGCGTACAGAATACCGTCTCCACGCCGTGGTGTAATCTGTTTTTCAAACACCACCTTACTTGGATGGGTATAATGGTGTAAATAATAACTATACATGGTTATTATAACATCATACTGATTTTGATATATTGTATCATCCACTCCAATTCAGTTCAATAATTATGGGAACGATATCATCGCTCGTGCGTACGTACGGACTACCATCTCCACGACGCGATGAGATTCATTCTCAATGATTAACCATTCATGAATTATTATAAAGTATATATAATAAGTAATCATGAAATATATGACATAATAATGATACTGCATTTATGTATATATATATGTATTTCGTCTATTTAATTCCATTCAATTCAACAAGTAAACGAAAACAGCGTTCATGCGTACGTACGGCCTACTGTCTCCATGAATGGTGTATTTCATTCCATTTATTGATCTATTATATATATGTATATTCTAAATATATATTATATATAAATCATTTTTTACATTCTGGATGTAATTAATCATGATCTAAGTAATCATATGAATGATTACAAGTTAAAACACGAACGACAAATGAAACGATTTTACCCAAAACGCTACTTTAAGATTAATTTACAATAGAATGGGTAATATATAGTCATAAGTGAACCATATATGATATCATAACAATGAATATAATTCTGTAATAATTCAATGATATTATTTAAATCATTATACAGGAGGTTCAGATACAAACGAAGCATATCTGACAAAAGGTAAAGGATAACTTTTCCAATGTCGTTCTTATCCGAGATTGTTTATTCATAAGTATTTACTAGGGTTATTGTTCTCATCCACGTCCATGTTTCCTAAAAATGGTTTCATCTATGTTTAAAGTCCTTTTTACCCATTTTTTACTTTTACAACATGGTATGAATGGAATCATTCTTTTACGAGGTACTTTTTGACTTTTCTAGAAAAAGTACGAGAAGAATGTTTTTTACCTTATACGAAATGAACGGATTTTTATGGTTTTATAAAGCCTTATTTTCATTAAGCTTCCTTCAAAAGATTTCATGAATTATTTAAAAAAAATACTTTTCTTTTAAAATTTCATGACCTTTTGTGAAAAGAAAATGATTTTGAAGAAGAAAGGATATTTTCCTCAAGAATTCATTTCAAGTGTTTTATCAAAACCATTTTTCTTCTAGGATGTCATTATTTCATCAGTTTATATTTCAAGTATCATGTCTCTATGATTTACATGGTTTCACTTTTCATATTATGAAATTATATCCATTTCTTCTATATGGATTATGTGATGATGGGATGATGTTTATGAAACCCATTTTATTCGTTTGGTTATTATGAATGATGCATGTTTATTTTTTGGCACAAGTAATAATGATTTCATTATGAGATGGGTGGGACCTATATATCCCTCCAATGCATTCGGTAAAGATTTATATCTCATGAGATATAAATGGCTGGAATGGTAAGTTAATCTGGTTCAGTGATACAGGACTGAAATGAGGAGTGAACACGATTCAGAAAGGGACTTTGTCCACTAAGATGGTCTTGTCAGCAATTTCTTGGCTACTATGGAAATTATGGCATGTGCTGAATGGTTTCCAAAATTACATGTTTTGTTCCCACTTTATTTTATCATGGTTGATGTTCCATTATGATATATGCCTTACGTACTTCCATGATTTATGTCTCTTCTCAAGATTTTGATGTTTAAATTTCATGTTCAAGTTTTTTATTTCAAATGTTTATGGATTGTTTTATGTTCTTTATGTTTGCCCTTATTGAGCATTTGAGCTCACCCTTTTTATGTTTTATTTTCCCCAGGATATAAAGAAAGGTTTTAGGTAAGAAAAAAAAGGGAAGATCTTTATGAGAGATGTTGAGGATCTTTCACCAAGATTAGAAGATTATGTTCCATGTTTCCAAAGGCACTAAACTATTACGGTCCTTTGGGGTCTGTTTCTGTTATTTATTAAGTATTACGAAAAAGTAATGTAATGTCCATGTACGTCAAGCTACAGGTCTCTACACTGAGGGCCCAGTTCACAACCTATAGAAAGGTAAATTTTTCTACCCAATCAAAAAATAACTAATTTTATGAATCAAAAACTCTACACACATATCGTGTAGATAAAAAAACATGTTTACTTGATCATTCATGTGTTAGGTCAGATATTCAATTTTCCAATTACTTCTAATGAAGATGAGTTATAGGTAAATCTAAAGGCTGTGAGAAATTATTGAGAAGGTCACCGAAACACCATAATTCTTGAATAATCATATTATTGGATGTATGCCTTCATTGAGTATCTCCAATACAAGAATCTCTATCTTAACCATGTAAATTGTGATATAATTCTTCATCTTGTGGTGCAATATACCCTCTTAGATGGCTCCAACCTTGAAACAAACCTATATAGGAAGGGTTTTGATGGAATATTTCTCTATAGAATCCATGGGGATGAGATAACTCATGTATAAATGAATTATGTGATGGGACATGTGGGTCCTATAATTCTGGATTGATGCTCTCCCACTAAATCAAAATATTGGGGTATTTCTATCACACCATGTTTCATGAATACATTATATAAAACCCCAATATTTTTATAATAAATTTAATATTGAATTCATGAAACAAAAAGTCTCTACAAAACCCCACATTATTATAAGCTAGTGAGTAAAAATAATTTTACCACCCTATGTTTTGAATTTTAAAAAATATAACATACATAGTTGTGATCAGTGTGTTATTTAGAGTATGATTCGACCAACTTAATTTTTGGTGAATAGTAACATACCCTTATGAATAGTAATGTTACCCTTATGAATAGTGACATACCCTTATGAATAGTAACCACAAAATGGTGTTATATATATAGAATTTAAGTGAAAATATGATGTACCTATGTTTTAGAATAAGTAAATAAATGTTTTAAAAACTGTATTTTTCAAATAAATTATGGTTTTAATTTAAAATTTAATTAATCAAATATTGGAATTTATTTTTTTAAAATGAAATTAATTTTTTGGACTCTACATATCGAAAAATGGTTAAGGTGAATGTTTTGTATTTTTCTGTAATACTAGAATTTTTGGTGCATAGTAAAATACGATAATTTACAATAAATGATAAACAATTGATTTATTGAGTCATTGATGATGTTATTCTGATGTAAACACCAATGGATTTAAATCACATGAAAATATTACTATTATTGGTCATGGAATCATCACTATTTCTTATCTTAAGGAAAAATAATAACTAATGATTAAAATATTAAGAAAAAACCTCCTCCACTCCACTATAAATACCAACTATTCCACCGTCTTCTCTTCACTCATCTCAGGCCATATTTTTTATCTATATTCTTCACAAATATACTCCCACGATCCTCCCCCATGACTATAAGCTCTTGGTATCATCAAAAGACCAAATCTGCTTCCCATAAGAGGCTCTCAAGGAAGGTTAATTCAAGAGGTAAAATTCCTCTTTTCTTTTTTTCATTTCGATGTTCCTTTGTTCTCTTTTTTTTTACTAATATATACTCATGAAAATTTTATGAAAAATCAAATACCATACAACTAATATAACTTTATAATCTAATGGGATATTTCATCTTCATATCTCCCTTCCTCTTTATTTATGTTGAAAATTAAACATCATCTGAGATGTGTTGATTTATCACATTCAAGGACAATGATGCTTTCAATTTGATTGGCCTTCATAACTTTTTTTTTTCATGAAACCTTTTTTATTGTTGAACCATAAATTTATATATTTATTTTTTCTTATGTAATGTTTTTTAATCTTTATGCACTCATGGTGTAAAAAAATAATACAAAACAAGGTAATTGTGCGCAAACCAAATTGATCAAAGCATTTATCATTACTGTTTTTATAATGATTCACCTTCAATGAAAATAAACAAATTAATTTTATAACACTTTAATATTCTTAATTTTCATCAATAAAATATAAAATCAATTTAAGACTTCAACTCCCATCTTACATGAACTACCATAATCTTTTATAAGTGAGCTGATCATGAATATTATGAAAATGAGCACTCACGAACAACGAAATTGAATCCCTTAACCAATATAAAAGGTTGAAAATGAAATTAATAATTTAATAATAAATAAAATAAATATATAAAATTTTACTTAATTTTTAATTAATGCACCTATTTTGGTTATTCATGTCATTAATATCAAGCGAAGAACACCCTCGGATGTAAGGTAAGGGATCCTTTCTCTAACTTTTATTCAAGAATCCCCTTATGTTTTGTCCTTTTATTTTAAATTCATTATTATGGGGTATGTTTTGTCACATCCCCTATACTTCTATTAGGATAGATAAATGAAGGTATTCCCATTTACCACTCATTAATCACCCACAAGAACACATGTTACCATGCTGAAATGTTTGTAAGGGTTTCTTCATTTCACTTTCATTTTTGTGAGATATTCTGTATTCCCTAATATTACTTGTGTATGCATACTTACCATTGATATTTAATTTAGTTAATCAATTTATTTTCATTATATTAAATGTATCATTATATGATTATTAATTTTGGGGCATACGATTCAATTGATTTCAAAGATGTATGTATTTTCTACCTGAACCTCCATTTTCATTCGGGTTTCTCTTATTCTCTACTCACCGCAATGAAATTATTATTTATTATTATAAAATCCACAGAAATTATGTGTGAATGTTCTATATATGTTTAATAATCATAATACTAATTTATTTTACAGGGAGTTATAATTTTTAAAAGAATCCTTCAAAAAATGATTCTGAAATGCAAGCTTGATTCCAGGAACTTCTCGAATTATTACCTATTTTGAAGTTCACTCTATAATATTTTTTAATCAAAATTTATCTTCATAAAATATGAAAACTTAACATTAATAGCTATTTGGGTTCATTTTTGGTCTCATGATAGAAAACATGCCTCTGTGCTTTAGAATATCCTTAATTAATTTCTTAAACAACACTAAAGTGTTTTAATTATAAAGCTTCTTTAAAAACACTTTTTACATGATTTCACTTCAATGGGACATAAATTATGCCTAAAATGTAATCCCAAAGTACTAAAATTTTCCATCTGATATATACATTTTTTAAACCATATTTATGACAAATACAAATGATTTTCCAAAAAAACCTCTTCTTTCAAAAGTAAAATAGTTTTTTCTCACCTCACATTAACTTTTATGAGATATATGCCTTTTTCACCAATTATTCCTTATATGGGGTGTATGTAATACCCATTGGAATATCATATCACTAGTATCTGTATTATCATGGTATTATATGGGATTATTATTGGAATTTTTGAATGTGGTATGGGACACTTTGGAATGCTTATGGATTATTTTTTCAAGAATTTCTAAATGTTCACCTTTGAAAGTATATTTATTTACATCAACATACTTTGATGATTATTTTATTTCGTATATTTTTATATCTTATGATATCATATAAAATATTTTTTGATGGTTTTCTGATTCGTTTTAATGTGTATGTTCTATTTTGATACCATTCACCATTTTACTTTGAATGGTTAGTGTTTATATTTAATATATGGGGAAGATTATTTACATTTCATATGTTAGATTCAATATGAATATATATGTTGTTTATGTTTATTCCCATTCAAAAGAATAATGAATTGGACATATTATGTGTTAGGTGGGGCCCTCTATATCCCCTCAGTGCATTGGTATGTCTCATGGGACAAACTATGGTCATGACAGGAGGCCTTAACAAAATGGGTATTTATGGTCCTGCCATGAGGCCTTGACGGTATGGGTATGATGTCCTGCATTATCCACTTCCTCTTTATGAAAATATTAATTGAATGTTCATGTTGTTATTTGACTAGTTTAATACACATGATAATGTTTTGTTATGGAAATATTTAATCATCTCTTATTCCTTCTATATTATGTTCAAGTTTATTTTTAATGGCATGTGTTTTAGCTATTCACTATGCCTAATGTTTATGATTATGAAATCATCCGTTGTATTTCTTACCCTTACTGATCATATGATCTCACCCATTTCGTATGTTTCATTTTATCATGACATGAAAAATTTTATTATTAATGGCATGTAGGGATAATCTTAGAGTTGTTGACATTCCCAAAAAAACATATATGTTGTATTAAATTTTAAAATTTAATGTTGAACCAATGTTTGTATATTTTTTTCCAAAACTATTAAACTACTCGTTCTTTCTGTATTTAATTCCTTTTAATCATTCCAATGTAATTTTATAAGGCATTGATGCCGAGCAACTGGGGTCATGGAATTATAGTTCGTATTGGATAAAGTTTAGTTGAAATATTAAAAACATGAAATAGAAAAAGTACATTCGTGAAAATAACCCTAAGAAATAATTTGGGTATAAGAACCCACAGACATAATATAATTTTGGTAAGGAATATATTATTTCATTTATCAAGAAAATACAGCCATGTTTGGATATGAACATGTAGAGGCGGATCTGGAAAGTTGTATCTAGGGGTGAAACCCTAAAACACTACTTTGAGCAAAAGTTGAATGGGAACTAGTGCCTGACAACAGTTCTTGCTGAAATCTTGGTTTTAAACTATTTGAGGATATGATTTGGTAAATTCATAAGCTTATTAAAAACCATTATGAAGGATTTATGCCCCCAAAGTAACCAAAATATATAGTTCTTGGATTAACGATGCATAAATTTATGTTATGCCTTATATCATATTTATAGATATAGAGAGTTTATAATTTTTTGAGCTAATATATTATATTTAATTGATTATAAATGGTGTCTAGAATAAGGAATTATAACCTCACCAATTATCATGATGAAATGAGTAAGAAGGATCATATTCATTGTGGTTTTAATCCATCATTTCAAAGGAATATTGTCTCCCATTTTTCCTCATCGTATGAGGAAATAATATCATGTGTTAACAAGGTATGTAAATAAATCCATTTATTCCTATTAATTTTAAGGGAAGAAAAATATGAAGAGAATGGTAAAGAAAATATGGATAAAGGGAAGAAGGGAAAGAAGGGTTTTCCCACATGTGATAATAATGGAAATAATCATCCTGGTACTTCTTAACGGGAATGAGAGTTTGTTATAAGTGTAGAGAAAAAGGACACCAATTTTGTGGTTGAAAGGGTAAGAAAAAAGTTTCTTATGTACAATGATTCAACTACAAGGAGATTGAGAAACTTTGAGAATCAGTGTCCCAAGCATCAAAGGAATATTCCATAAATGATGTTACTGGATAATGATCATGTTATGATACTACAGAAGATGAAGTGTAAGTATTAATATGCCTCATTAAGAATCATGTTATTTAAATATTTTATGAGCAATGTAATAGTTATAAGAATTTTTGAATATATGAGGACTGTACTACAATACTATTTCATTATGTATTTGAGACAGTGTGATGAATTATTCCATAGATAAGTGACTAATTAGAATGTTAATATCTTTGGAAATAATATGGTTGACGAAAAGTCAACCCTAAACATATTCTTGATGATTATGATAATTATTAAGAAATTATTAGTTTGGATAAGTACTGACTAACTCAAAAATAATTATTGACATATCAACAAGTGGTTATGCTATCACTGATGGATTTTACAAATTTTTTGGATATAATAAATATAAATAATATCTTGTCTAAGGATGAATTAATTTTTAGAATATAGATTTATTGTAATTTTAGTTATTATAATATTTCTAGGTGACATATGATAAATATATACACATGTTTGGAATGAGAAAATGTAGGGCCTCTTCATGTCAATTAAAGGAAAATAAGGTAGTATATTCCTGGAGTAGTATTGATCATGGAGTAATAAAACAATGAGGATTTCCAAGGCTCCTATGTACATGGATCTAGCAAGGATGGATATGGGAATGATTCTTAAGTGTTGGATCATGATCTTTTGGAAATTTAAACCATTTATAAAATGGTTAAAGTTGATAACTATATGAGGATTTAGAGTTTAATGTCACCACATGATGCAACATATACTAAGAGATGAATTATAGGAATTTCATGCAAAAATAAATGGATAAGATTGTGTTTATTAAATATAAATGTATATTTATACACTTATAGAGTGGAATAATCCCTCAACTCTACTAAAGGAGTCTGAAATGTTGTTTAGTTATCATAATCTTTAATAACATTAATGAAATTTTTCGTAACTATTGTTTATGGGTTTTTGGTAATCTACATTAATCTAAACCTGTTTTCTATCACTTGAAATTCATAGTTTTGTTTTCCTTCCAAGCACAGGTTTTTAATTACAATCAATGTCACTCCATTAGAAAGGATAAATTTTTTGTTTATTTATTTATATATTTATTATTATTATTATTACTATTACAACCTATTTTACCATAACCTTTTAAAGAAGGATGTTCTATTAACACTATTTTTATGGTGTTTTTTCACAAGAAAACTTTCAAGTAACAACCAATAACATTCAAAGAGAAATTTCAATTTTCGTGGTTGAATGTTTTCATAGAAGGGGATAATGTGACCACCCATGATTTTTCAAATAAATTTAATATTTAATGTGTGAAAAATTGATTCTATAAAAAACACCACTTTTTTATAACCTAGACATTAAACAAAATTTTATCACCCCCTGTGCATTGAATTTCAAAAATCTGACATACAGAGTTGCGATCAGTAAGTTATTTAGAGTCTGATATGACCAACGTAATTTTTGATGAATAGTAACATACCATTATGAATAGTAACATACAATTATGAATAGTAACCTCACATATGATTATATACATATATGATTTAAGTGAAAATAAGATGTACGTATGTTTTGGAATAAGTAAATAAATGTTTCAAAAAGTATATTTTCTAAATAAATTTTGATTTAAATTAAAAATTAAATTATTAATATTTATAAAATTAATTTTGAAAAATGAACATTCTTTTTTGGATTCTACATGTCAAAAAATGGTCAGGGTGAATTTTTTGTATTTTGCTAAAATACTTGAATTTTTGTGAATAGTAAAATTTGATAATTTTAAAAAAATGATAAATAATTGATTTATTGAGTAATTGATGATGTTCTAATGATGTAACCACCACTAATTCTAAATCAAATGATCATAATAATATTTCTGGTCATATAATCATGATTATTTCTTGTCTTAAGGAAAAATGATAAACTAATTATTAGAATATTAAGAAAACCCACCTCCCCTCCACTATAAAAACCTCCTCTTCCACACTCATCTATTCAATCCTATCAACCCTTATTACTTATCCAAATATTGCCCAAATATCCTCCCAATCTCCTCCATGACATCCATAAGCCCTTTGTATCATTAAAATTCCAAATCCTCTTCCCATAAGAGGCTCTCAAGGAAGGTTAATTCAAGAGGTAAAATTCATCTTTTATTTTCTTTCATTTTCATGTTCCTTTGTTATCTTTTATTTTATATCCTATCCTCATACAAATGGTATGAAAATAATATTCCATACATGTACTATAATCTTTTATTCTAATGTGATAATTCATCTTCATCTCTCCTTTCCTCTTCATCAATGCTAAAAATGAAACATCATCTGAGACGGGTTGATTTATCACATTCAAGGAAGGCGGTCCTTTCAATTTGATTATCCTTATTAATCTCTTGTCATGAAACCAATTTTATAGTTGAAACAAACTATTATAATTTTATTTTATATTATTTAATGTTATTGAATCCTTATGCACTCATGATGTAAAATAATAATAGAAAAAATGTAATTGTGAGAAAAATCGCCAAATTAGTCCAAGTATATATCATTAATGTTTTATATAATGTTTCACCTTCACTCCAAATAACCAAATTAATTTAATAACCATGTAATATGTTAATTTTTATCAATAATATAAAAATAATTTCTAGACATCAATTTCCTACTTACATGAACAACCATACACTTTTATAAGTGAGCCGACCATGAATATTATAAAAATGATCACTCACGAACAATGAAATGGAATTCCTTAACCCATTTTAAAAGACATGAATGAACATAATAAAGTCATAATAAACCAAATAAACATATTATGTTTTGTGTAATTTTTAATTAATGAACCAAATTTGGTTATTTAGGACATTAAGGTCAAGCAAAGAACACCCTCAGATATAAGGTAAGGGATCCTCTCTCAAATTTTATTCAAGAATCCCCTATGTTGTGTCATTTAATTTTTAATTCATAATGATGGGGTATTATTTCCAACCTCCCCCATAATACCCTCAGGATATGTAAATTTTAGGATACCTATTTACCTCTTATTAATCCCTCATAAGAACACTCATCACAATGCCAAAATGATTGTAAGGGTTTCTTCATCTCACTTCCATTTTTGTCAGAAATTACATATTAACTTCTATTACTTCTGTATGGTATGCATACATCCCATTGAAATTACATATTGTGAATCTATTTATTTAAATGATACTAAAATAATCATTTAATGATTATTAATTTTGGTTCATATGATTCAATTGATTAAAAAGTTGTAAGTATTTTCAATTGGAACCTCCATTTTCATTCAAGTTTCTATTATTCTCTACTCACCTAAATGAAATTATCATTTATTCTTATACAATACTTAAAAATTATGTGTGAATTTTATTTATATTTTTACCAATTATAATCCTTTTTTATTTTTATGGGGATTTATGTTTTACAAAAATAATCACTCAAAAAATTCTTCTGAAATGCATGCCTGATTCAAGAACTTCTCGACGTTTTACCTATTTTTATGTTCACTCTATAATCTGTTTTACACCATATTTATCTTTCTAAAATCAAACAGTTTAACATGAAAAGCAATTTTGGTTTGTTTCTGGTTTTATGAAATAAAACATTCCTTTTTTCTTGAAAATCTCTTTAATGAACTCCTTAGACCACACGAAAATGTTTTAATTCTAAAGCATCTTTAAAAACACGTTTTACATGATTTCACTTTAGTGGGACATAATTTATACCTCAAATGTAATCTCAATGTAGATAACTTTTCTTTTCTGGTATATACATGTTTAAAACCATATTTCTGACAAATACAAATAATTTTCCAAAAGAACACTTCTTTCCAAAGTAAAATAGAATTTCCTCTCCTCACATTATCTTTTATGAGATATATTCCTTGTTGAAAACTTATTCCTTGAATGTGGTGTATGTAATTCTCCTTGTGATATCATATAAAGAGTCTATAAATTCCAATAACCTTTTAATGGATTATGATTTGAATGATTCAAGGTAGCATGAGACACTTCAAAAGGTTTAAGGATTATTTCCTTAAGAATTTCTCAATGGTGTCATTTAGAAGTATATTTATTTACATCAACATCCTTTGAGTAATATTGTATTTCATAGATGTTTATATCTTGTGATATCATATAAAATATGTTTTTAACTAATTTCTGATTAGTTTTAATGTGGATGTTCTATGTTGATACCATCCCCCAATTTCCATCGAACGGACAGTGTTTATGTTTGATGTATGGGGAATGTTATTTAAATTTCATATGTTAGTTTCAATATGAATTTATATGTTGTTTTTGTTTATCCCCATTCATAAGAGGAATTCCTTGGTCATAGTATGTGTCAGTTAGGGCTTTCTATAGCCTCTTGGTGCCTCAGAATCTCACATGAGTCAAACTGTGGTCCTGAAATGAGGCCTTCACAAAATAGTTATTTATGGTATTTGCATGGGGCCTTGATGGTATGATTATGTTGCCCTGCATTATAAATTCCATCTTTATGAAACTATTAATTGAATGTTCATGTGGTTATTCGACATGTATAATATCCATGATTATATTTTGTTATGGAAATGTTTACTCATCTCAAATTCCTACCATATTATGTTCTAGTTTATTTTTAAAGGCATGTGTCTTTATCTATTTAGCATGCCTAATGTTTATAATTATGAAATATTCTTCTATATTTCTTACCCTTAATGAGCATTTTGAGCTCACACCTTTCTTATGTTTCATTTTCTTTGGACATTATGATGTTTATTATGAATGAACTGTAGGGATAAAATAAGAGTTGTGTATGTTCCCAATAAAACATATATGATGTACTTCATTTGAAGTTGTAATGTTGAACCAATATATATATCTGGTTTTTTCCAAAACTACTATACTACTCATTCCTTCAGGATTTAATTCCTTTTAATCATGCCAATGTATTTTTATAAGGCACCAAATCTGGGAAACTGGGGTCGGGGCGTTAAACATTGAGTTCCCCAAGAAGTTTCATGGATGCCATTTTTGGGAAATATTCATCCATCATCCACTAGAATTGACATTGTAGGCCCATACCTGCTAGTAAAAACTCGATAGTGAAGGTTCATTTGGTCAACTATAGTCTTTTTATCAAGGTGCGAAAAATCCACCCCTCTCAATTAATTCAAGACTAGTATTTTTATTGATTATGTTAGGTCCCCCATCATCCATCTATTGAGGATACCTAACACCATTCTCATAGACAATGTTACCAACTTTGATGTTCTTGAGATGAAGAAATTTCCCACCATGTACAACATTTAGTCCAAAGGCTCATCCTTCTATCATGTGTAGGTGAATGGATAGATCGAATACTTCAACATAACCCTCTCTAATATCCTATAGAATATTTTGGTCTGGAATAGGAATAAGTTAACCAATAATCTCTCCAATGACCGTTATTCCTATCATATATTGAATTGAAATTCAATCCATGTGATTCCATTCTATTTGATGTATTGTATAGAAGTAGTTTAACTATAGTAATTCATCATCCATCAATTAAAACACCAGTTTATGGTTTGAAGATGCCAAATGGGAGAGCTAAATTCCATCTAGACATGTTATAATACTTCAAATAAATAGGTATCAAATGATAACTTACTTGGAAAGGCATTAAAATTGGGTGAAACATATATTAACTAAAAATAATCACCGTTGAACCATCCTACATGGCGAGATAGTATTGACAGTAAGGATGTCGATGTTTCATTGGAAGGGTCTACTAAAGCTTTAACCTAAATGGGAAGGACCTTACATCATTAAAAAGGTATAATCTGATAATTTATTTTCATTGATCACTATATATGGGGAGAAAATCGCACCTCCCACCAATATCATTTTCTTTAAGAGGCACATCACGTGAATCGAATGTTCTAATCCATGTTTCTTGATTTTAAACTAATGTAAAACATTCTTGTCCCATGATGTTAAACTATACGACAGTATGGAGAAAACTATATAACCTTAAGCTATAGAAACCCTTAATCCTCTCTATATGAAATTAAAATTCTTGTCCAACATATATTCTACAAGATATTAAATTTCATGGTCTACGTCTCCATCACAAGATGTGAAACTATGTGATAATTTGAGCCCTCGCTTGAAGGAATACCCCCCCCCCCCCACCCCGTTTTGGTGTTAGTCATCTACCACACCATTATGGATTCATTCCTTCTTCTAATAGGTTTTTGAGGGATATCTAAGTATCATAACATAGACCCAGTCTAATCACAAACCTATTTCAGGGTGTTAAACCAAGGATTTTGAGTTCCACTTTATCATTCCCCAAATTCAAATCCCCAATTTGATCCCTCATCAATTTGGATCCCCATCATCTTTTAGATACAAATAGACCCCTTAATGGAAATGGTTCCTAGAAAACTAGCTCACCTCCCATCTTGGGCACATTACTTGATGGAATTATTGAAACAAGTGACATATAACATGTTTTGAACAATGTTAATGGTCGAACATGCATTTTCTCACCCCATCCCTAACTAATGTTGTTGGGGAAATCATTTTTAAAACATGGTCAATAGCCTTTACCTACTCTTTGGTTACCCTCCATTCATGGTAAACATTTATGATTTCATGGTTTACATCCAGTTCATTGTTATTTTTTGGTGGAATTCTAACTCTCTTGGTGTTACCAATCTATGCAATTATGCCTGTTTATTAGGAAAGTTAGTTTTATTTTTAACCTCTAAACCTAGACTATATTTACCTTATTTTCATGATCCCTTATTATAGGATTGGTCCCTAATCATTCCTTGTTTCTCGCATTGAGTGTATCTCACATTAGCTTAAGATTCAAGGTTGGGTTTTTACATGGATGGTTGATGTGCACTAATCCACCAATTGGGTTCATGTTGTGTAACTATTAATTGGTACCAACCAACTTAATCCAAGAAATAAGACATTAAACTATAATGATAACTTATATTCCAAACATGATTACCTTAATATATGTGTGACTAGTCTCAGAGGTGTTTATTTTTCTAGAGTGCACCTTTTCCCTTCTTTCACATCGGGTTAATACTTTGTCTCATTCTACATGGAATTATCTAAGATAACCCTTATTTTGTTCAAACTCCATGTCCTTAAACTAGTGTAACACCTTTTTTCCCAAAACCATGACCTTAAACTAGTTACAATTTTCCCTCTATGTCCCTTGACCTGTATTTGGTTCACATCACCTTGACGTTATGAGGAATAATTATCCCCTTGTGTAGCATACTCACTCGAGAATATGACCTATTTTGTTGTCAGTCTCCCACCAGACCAGTCTCCAGAACTACATTTGTCTTGACTCCCCATTTATTATGATACATATAAATAAATAGATCTTCTATATTTGGCCAATCCATAAACTCCCCCATCAATCAATCCTTATTTTGGGCATTTTTCAACCCATATATATCTATAATTCCACCTCACGCACCAATGAACTCTGATTCTTTAATAGAAATGGTCCAAGAATTGTTAAAGTAAACTATGTCAATAATATTATGGTAATGGGAATCCGTGAACCTATATTAATTTTATTTTTATAATAACTTCTATTCCACATAGTATTATATCGATGGTCCAAGATCTATGACGTAAAAATACAAGCTTTGGTCCAAGCATCATGACCTTAAACTATTTTCAAATGGTGTTGGAGATTATTGTTTGGTGTGATCCCATTTTTATCCTTTGTTCACATTGGTTTTATAATATATCACTCTAAATGAAACTCTATGTAATACCTCATATCTATTCATGAATCATATTCTTAAACTTTTGGTAATAATCTAAACATATGATGATGAATGTGAACCTATTTGGTCCAAGTGGAATTACCCTAAACAACCCAACAAAATTGAAAACATTCCATGTTAGTTTCAAAAAATCATAAAAGGAATTCACCAAAATAGTCATTTCCTAACAATAAGACATTACAACTAGGTAAAAAAAACGGTATCAATGGAAAAGGTACAGATCCCCTTATAGTCACTAGCGTGACCTTGTAAAAACATGATTTTTCTCATTGAACCCATCAGTTCTGAAAAAAGAGATACCAAAAACTTCTTACCTTTTTTCTCACATCAATAGTCGATCCATGAGTGGCCACCCTCAATGTTATTATTTATTAAATACCACTGCATCTATAGGATGGATGTTACTCAGACTGCTTTACATATCCTAGTCACAATACGTGAAATTATATAACATATTATCCTTACAATACAACATTAAATTTCACATTAAATTTCCATTGTTCAAGATGTCATCATACATTCTTCTTATACTTATTGAATGAAATAATACATAAAAAATTTGGGAACCTAGTTTAGAGTACCTTTTGACCATTCTGGTACCAGTCACTTAATGTACCATTTGAGTTCCTTGACATTTGCTTTATAACAAAGACGATGATCCCATTGGGAGGTGGGTATGGATTTTTATCATGCTGATACACCAAATAAATATTCTCCTACACATGGGGAATAATTTATAAACAGTTAAAATCCATTTTAAAATTTACTCTTTTTTACCCCATGCTTCACATCTTCCCTTGGTTTGGACCACCATCTTCATTCTTTTCTGAACAGATCCTTAACATTGATGGTGCCTAGAAAAATAGTCTCACATCCTATCCAGGGGACATGTATTGAAGTAATTTCAATCCCAATTTTATAGGTACCATGTTTATAACATGGTAAATGGTATAACCTCATTTTAATGTCCCCACTCTTAATAGTTAATTATGGAACATGAATTTCAAAAAATGTGAGAAATCATTCTCACTTATATTTTTAAATCTCTCTATGTTCTAATTCCAGGTTGTCTTGATTCAGATCCTCCAAATTCTAATCTTTTTAGGTGGAATTCAAATTCACAAAAATTATCCTACTCATTTTTTGTCTCACACTAGGAATTTAAAGTGGATGTACAATGTCCCGCTTTGAATCCAATGTCTCCTTATATGGGACACCCCCAACAGTTGATAGACCATTCCGACCCCAAATATTCATTACATGTCTAGCTCTATCATAAACATAAGAAAACTTCTATTCATATCTTAATTCTCACACAGAGTATAAATCATTTGGGTTTAGAGGTTTACGGTTGGTTTCTTTGATAATATGATGGATATGTGATGAAATAAAAGTATACAATATTTTAGAAAAAGAATAATTTTATTTTAAAAAAACAAGAAATAAATATGTTCATCGATAGGATAGTTCCACTCCTTTATTATTGGTAAAAAAATAAAAAACATATTCCACTGAAGACCAGATTGGGAAAGGGACCACCCTATCTCATCCAACCTTCAGCAAGTTCTTTGATAACTTTTTTACAACTAGCTATACCTACCATCTCCTCTTTATATAAAGGTAAAACTAAATTTTCCAAATTATATACTTGACCTAGTTCATCCCTAAAATCATACACTGCGGATGAGGCCCCTACCACCTCATCCTTTATTGCCACTAATTGTTCCCTCATCTAGAAAATGATATCACCCATGGGAGTGATTACGACCTTATGATACTATGCTTACCCATCCAGAAGATAAATTTCTAATCTATCCATCTTAGCATCTTCGTGACATTAAAAGTATCCTCATATTGGGTAGAAATTTAACTCTCACCATTCTGTGTACAACCACTTAGAGACAAAGCCTCTGTTCAATTCATAAAGGTAAAGGGGATCTATATTGCTGATCCTAAGGTTCATTAGCCAGTGGCTGAGGGATCTTATTTTTTCCACTAGGTTTACCAATGAGGCATAGATTATGATGTTATACATGATCCTCCATGACCTATACTAAATTTTGTGGTTATATTCAATGACATAGAACCCTGAATCATATGAGTTTATAGGTCATGCATGCAAGTACAAAAGGAATACCTGCAGAATATGAACAGTGGGATCGTCCTTGAGAATCCTCTCTAATAGGCTGGGTTCTATGTTGAGAGGGAGATCAGCCTCATGTAACCACTCATAAGTAGAAACATCATCATCGGCCTAAGGCACTACCGACCATTCATATGTAACCATGAATTCAACGAGTTAATCTCCCTAGACTAGGATTGAATCCTCAAATATTAATTGATCCATAAGAACCAATTACACAATCGTATAAAGCATTAAAGTATGCATATGTTCCCTCAACATCTAAGAGGTTATTCCCCACACACTATTTCTGAGAAAAAGAACAACTATTTTGGATTATAGGGATACATATAATCCATGTGAGAGGAAACATATATGATTTTAGGGAATAGATAATGTATACATCCATCACCCCATCAAAAACCATCACATGAGTGGATGATTCCCGAATCATAAATTCTATAACAAAGGTCACATAAGTGAGGTCTACCACTAGAGTCCCCTCCACGTTGGTGGTAGTGTCTAAAAACACTATGAAAACTCCAATACCACATGTCTTGGGGTTGTACCAAATAATATAGAAAGGTGAGTACGGAAAATTTTCAAATCAATAAAAAGTTTCAAATTAATGAGGTAAATATAAGTAGAGATTTATCTTGAGGATTTTGTGAGATTCCTATGGGAAATCATCCCATCCAAACCACCCAGATGTCAGATAGGAATTATATTGGAATACTATGATGGGATCCCTCGTAGATGACTAGCAGAGTGGGGGAAACTAGATCCTCAACTCCAGTGTCATCTATAGAAACCCATTACACTGAGGATACCATGTGTTCTCGGGATGATCCATATATGAATGGAAATCATATTATAAAATTATTGAAAAGAAGAATATGATCAATTGTTACATACATCTAGTAAGATGGATCATACCTCAAAAAAATGGATCTCATTCAAATCATCATCCTTTGGGTAACTTCCCAACTATCTTGAGAACTTTACTACTCATTGTTAAAGCCCAAGTACTCGACATCAAGAGGGTCATTGGAGCTAACATCAAGACCCGTCACCTTCTAGGATGGTTTTTTCATCTTTGAATACCTCCTTAGGCTCCTCAATAAGAATAACACATACCTGGGTGGTGATGTGATCTCCCTCCTCATGAAAAAATGATAGAACATCCTTTTCTTATAAATATGTATACCTATGTTGGAATTACACTTGATTGGTAATCATGTAAACCTTAATGTCTATATGCTTTATTCACTTCCTGGTGAGCCTCCTCTATAGTTTCTATAGCATCTGGGATGATCAAAATTTCCCTTATACCTCACAGATCCTGGATTAGATGGAATTCCTAGAATCATGTCGTAGAAATTGTATCCTCTTCCCTAATGTATCCTAGGATTTTCTCACCTAATCCTAGGATCTATATTCCTACTCTCATGACCGTTTCTGCGGGGGTCCACATCATCACAATGTGGATGTATAATGAGCCACTGAACTCTATCTATCATTGCCACTTCATCATATAAATTTATCTATTCATAGAATGTTACATAGAGTTTAGTAGTACATCCAATATATTGATCTTGGGGGTCATAATTGTCATTCACCTTTTACCCCATTATCACAAGACTCCACCTAGGTACGCCGCAACCTGGTTGTTGGCGTGACTATAGGTGAGGTTAGCATTGGGTTTAGCTGATGGAAGCATCATCAAATCCCCAAATAATTAGGAAAATAATATCCACCATAGTTAATATAGGATATAGGGGTGTATTTATCAATTAACCCATTAATGAACACACCTCACCTACATAAGGATACAGTCAAACTACCAAACAAAGAGATGGGGTGTACGGTTCCCAATATGTGTTTTTATCAACCCATAAAACCAAAACAACACCATATAAGGTTTGAAAATACTCCATATTCTCTATTTAACCCTTTATATAATTGGTTATCTCAGCATATAGATATGGGAAGAAGCAAATGTTGAAATTTCAAGCATTTCTGACACTATCCACCACCCTTGTCTCACTAAGAATCACTAATTGAACCCCAATGGTGTTGAAAAGAGACTAAAGACTAAAGTTCGAGGTGGGGGTAATAAAATATGAAACTTTATAACAATAAAAATGTAAATATAACCTTACATTAAGTAATTGAGACGTTCTGCATATACATTGGGTAATATCCCAACTTGTGAAATTCCATTGCTCTTTGTGCAATCGAGACGGGATGGGGATGCTCAGGTACACCTGGTTCCCATATTCCATTATCACTACCCTCACTAGGGTCCCAAACCATAGATACATGTGAGAGTCACTAAACCAATGTATCCAATCCGTCATAAAATTGTCAAAGGACACCACATACCAAACCTATGAGTGCCAATGCACCGTGTTATATTCGTATTATGGATACCACCCCTCTTACACAATCAACTAGTCTGATCCTTTCCTCCTTCGGTTTCAAGCCTTAGGTAATTACTTCAGGATCCCAAGAATATTCTCTAATGAAGCATTCAAAAACATCCCAATTCACATATTTATGTAGATGTACCCATTTAATTGTGGGTGATGCTTCAAGACCAATGTTATCAGGTCCAACATGATCTTTTTAACTATCACAATCTGGTTTGTATCACCATAAGAATTGAGACCTAGGAGTAATTCATCAAAATGGAAGACAATAAAGGGAATCATTTGGATATGATTAAACTATTATAGCTTAATACTTACATCCCCATTGTGAAGATGGAATGTATTAGTTTCTGGTGACCATCTGGTGAGAAGTTATCACATTAGCTCCAGTTAGTGGTAAAAATGAAATTGGGATGTCTGAAATTCCTCGTATAGATCAATAAAATACAAATTGGTACCATAATAATTATAGGTGTGAAACACATAATATATCCACACACACTAATTAGTGATTCCCCCTAGATTAAAGGTCTCAGTATTCATATAAACCCATCATGTTGTTTGAAATGTTCTCCCAAATGATAATTACATAGTGAACAGGGAAATACTCATCTTCTTGTTTCTCCCCATTAGTGACCCTTGTCCTATAATTAAGGATATAGAAGAATATGGTTTCATTATTCTTATATAATTGTCCAGTGGTGGAAATATTATGGTTCTAAATATCATCCTAACAGGAAAACCAAAATCTTGCTGTGTTGGATCCATTAACCGAAAATGCCACATCATCGAGAATCCCAAAGTTATATATGGGTACCCTATTGATGAGAATATATCCTGACTACACTTTGATATAAAAATTAAATAATGTACCATTAATTGAGATAAATATACTGAACTATGTGATTTCTGGGCTTCCATTCATTTCATCCTTATAAAATATAGTGGGAGAATTCTAATTAATTTCGCCGGCTATTTCTGAGTGTTTCTAAGAAATTTCAAATGATGTATCATGCATGTCACTCTATGTTGTATAACTATACACATTTTTTGGAAAATTAATTTTGCCTCATGCAAATTCAAATGGGGAGATACTTTAATTCATGAAAGTTATATTTCATAAGTGAGAGGTTTCATCAATTTCACAAAAAAGGATTGTTAGTTCACAAAAATATTTTGAGATCCACACACGATCTTAGATGTGTCACACATGAATGGTGGGTAACTATATAATCCCCCCACTATTTTTTAGGAATGGTACCCTAGAATTTTGTGTGCACAATTTAGTTGCATGACATAGACCAAGATTTGTGCGACATAGTAAAAAACCAATGTTCTTTGATATACATGGTATTCAAATCCCCACTTCCACGTCAACTCCAATTCTGAGTGGGAGATTTTGGGGCAGAAAAAATTATTATCAAACTAAAAATGGATTTTTTTTCAAAATCTATGGTGAAACTCAACCCATATGACTATTTTAGATCAAAGGCGGTGGTTTCATAAAACTATGTACATTTTTTATCAGATTCTCAATTTGCTGCATAGATTAATTTTGTGAAAAGGGAAATATTAAATGACCCCCAAGTTTCACAAATAATGGAAAATATATCAAAACCCAAAGGAAAAGGCCATGTAAAACATTACCCACTTACACATGAATGCCCTTTTTTTGTGCAAGTAACTTTTTTGAGAAAGAATATGTCATATTCCTTATGTTACATAGATACTAGAATGTCCCTAAAAAAGAAAGGACATGGTTGCACACCACATTTTCCACTAGAACAAAACTACCTAAATTTTTTTATGGAATTCACTTCTACAAAAATTGTGATGTTAAAACATAAAATTACATGATCATATTATAATCATAATGGAATTAGAGTTATGGAAATCCAATTTTCTTGAGGAAACTGTTAGATTCATAAAATGGATAAATTTGCATGACCTATCTAATGTAATGTAATTTTCTCTAGAAATAGATAATCAACACAACCCTCTGACTCATTTTTTACGATGGACATCTAGAAGTTGAAGTTCCAAGCTCTCACTTGTGAAACTCATATTTTCATAGACATACACAACTCTAACCTCCCATTGATTCTTATAGGTAGGAAAATTGGGATAAATCCCCGAGAAAATCCCCAAAACATATTATCTTGTGTGAGATATATCCTCATGAAACTTCCTTGTATAGATAGTCCAATTCAAGAAAGATTAATTTCTTTCACACAACCACAAGTTTCATGAAACCCCAAAATTTGTGGAAAAATATTCCCATAGAATACTTTATTTGTACCTGTGACAGAGATCATGTATCATGTAAATTTAAATTATTTCACAGCTACAATGATTCGTGACACAAAATTGGACTATCGGACCAAGTAAATCCTTCTATCAAACATAGTTGTATTCAGATTGAGTGTTCAGGTGCCCTGCTCCCATTCAAAGTGAGTTCATCTTTTTCCCGTTATACCCACATTACTAGTATAATCAAACCTTTTTTTATACTTGTTTTTAAACCCATTAAATGGGCAAAGAAATTTTCATTTACTTCTACGAATTGGAACCCTAATCTCAAGACCCCAAGCTACTGCTTGAAATGGGAAATGTATGCACCTCTTGTAATCCAAAATCACCTACAAAATTGAAAATTAAGCCCCATTGGTTCCATAAAAAATGGAAAAAGGTTTTTTTACCTATAATAATAATACAAAGATCCCTTTTTTTTCCTCCCCTCTTACCCAAATTGGGAATGAGTTTCCCAATGCATAAGTCCTGATAATGTTCATGGTGAAATGTTTAAAATTATAGAACACTTACACCCCAATGACCATTTATTAAAAAAATTAAAAAGTAATATTTTTTTGACATTAAAATGCATGAAAAATTCCTCAGTGGATGATTTTAATCTTTAAAATTACCCTATTAGAGAAAATAGGATGCCTCATGCGATATGAATGAGATGATTCTCCCATATTCAAGGAAGATTCTACACTTCATCCCCACAATAGACCTTGTTGTTTGTAATTTCAGGACACAATAATACTGAGCACACAATGTTAAACTACATGGATTTTTCTTGCTATATGAATTTAAACCATGTACTCAATCTATGTTTTATTTGATCCCTATCATATAATATGGAACATAGAAAAACACCCTGAGGTTCAATCCTGAAACCATCACAAATTTGTATATATTCCTCCAAAGGAAGTAAAAACCCAAAAGCATGATCATCCCCCAATAAACGAAGCACTTATCTCAGCATCATCTAAGCATGTGTCCCCCTCTGGACATCGATGCCTCCATACGATGCTAACCCACATTCAACCCAGTAAGTGAAAATTGTATATGGGAAGAATCCCCCTAAGACATTAAAACTGTGAACATAACCCCACAAGTCATTAAACCTATAACCACATCCTCAAAATACTATAAACATGTGACCAAATACCCACATGAATTTAATCCTATGATAATTTACAAATAGTAACATAAAACCTATGGCCCTTCATGATGCATTAGAATATCTACCACATGTGACAAGCCTGGTATGCCTTGGGTGATGAACCTATAAAGTATTGTGTTATATTAATAAGCTTCATGGAATAATTAATGTTCTATTACTCACATAGTACACAATAAAAATGATTCACCTTGTTTGAATGTTATAGAAGTCATTAGGCCATAGGCCCTAGATGCATTACACCCTTGGTATAAGTTTCTCCGATAAGAACATAGAATTCCTTGGATCCTACCCTCCTATGCTTCATTCATTATATTCAATTAAATAAGAAAGTGTAATTATTTTACATATTACCAACACACCAAACATCTATAGATTTCCAGACATGACCATCATCACCATTAGATCCAACTATAGGTTTTTCCCCCTCCCAACAACAAGAAACATAATTAACTGGTGAAAACTTTAAGATTACATCAGGAAACGTATAATTTAATATGTATTTAATCTACGAGGGTGACATGGAATATGAAATAAACATGAAGGATAAATCACTGGAAGGGAGAACCAACATCCTAGAAACCCGTTCTGATCATGGATCTGATATCATTTAACCATTGTGGTAGCGACTTCCTTCCTACAGAAAGTAATAATGGTAGTAAACCATAATATAGGGTCTATGAATATCCCAATGATATATAACACTCTAAGATAGGTATAAAAACACACACTGATGCTCACCCAATCAAAGAATCCTAAAATCGTCATCACTGAAATATCTATCAGTCTATTGATAATGTAGAAAATTAATTTAGTAAACATTTGGGGTCTCCAATATTTTATGTAAGGAACAACCATAATTGGAAGAACATAATATGAACCTACCTAGTATCCCATGGTGTAGAATTAATTGATGAAATAACTGTGGGATTTCCACCCTATGATGTGAATGATCCTATTTCTTTTATATATAATAGGAATCATTAAATGGATCAAAAATATGATAATTCTATCTGGATGTCTCTATCTTCAAAGGTATACAATAATGTCATGATACTCCGACTAATGTAAAGGTTTAGAAAAAAAGACAAATTATTAGGGAAAATGATAAGGATACTAAACTATGATTTTGGAGAAAATGATTTGAATAAATCAAAATGAATATTGATAAGGGTATAAAATACTAACTCACTAGTGTAAATGTGATTATTATTATGATCATAGGCTTTTACAGGAATATAGACAAATAAACCGTTGTAAAGAAGTTGATGAGAAGCTTTCTAGATAGTTTTGATCTATGTTTTTCTTCATTGTAATACCAACAAGATATAACATGGGATGAAAATCAAAATATTCTCATAGAAAATAAAATTAGAAAACCATTAGTCATTAATAAGAAAGAAAAATATGAGATTTATTTTTAAGACATGATAAAGTGTAATGTTAAACATATTAATTAATAACATTCCAGTGATTCTAAAAATGAATAAGATTAAAATTATTTCATTCAAATAATAGATTTTTTTACAATGACAAATAACAATGGTGGAAGGGAAAATTGAAAGAAGGAACTAAATTTCTTCAACTATAATGGAGATAGATTTTTTAATATTACTATCCAAATAAGAAATATAATTTCACCAAGATTCATGAGGAATAAGACAAACTCAGGTGAAAAAAATAATAATTATATAAAATCAGACTAGGGGAATAAAAAATAAGAAAATTTCAATTGAAAATAGATTAATTATAATGATTAGTAGAGTTTATGAATATTCATCATCAAGTAGTGGGATTGATGAAAATTGATCTTCCATAAATCATGTTTGTTTAATGAAAAAATAAAAAACATATAAATAAATATCCAATGGTGTATTAGGTTAAGACATAACTAAAATGGGATGGTTGTTAAATTATAATATATAATCTACTCTAGTAAAAAACATGTTACTCAAGAAGGATAATTGAAAATGATAAAGCAAAATAAAGAGTGTGTCAAGAAAGAATATACACATCTTAATGAGATAAGGGGATATAAAGGAATTATTTGAGCTAAAAATTAAATTAATATATTTTGATGAAAAATCACATTGAATACAATAGCTTACCATGAATAAAATTTCAATCTTTGAGGAAAACAAGAACAAATAGTTAAAGATAGCCAAACATGAAAAGGTAGTGAAGGATCATAAAGAATGAATTTCTCATTAAGTGTGACAATTATCTTATACCAAATATATGTTTCTTTTCTCTCAAATTAATATGAATAATATAAAATAATACTTCACTAAATTAGTTAATTTAAATGGTTAATTTGAACAAGGTTCTATGAAGATTGGTCTATCAAAAAAGGATTGATTTTATACTTATTGAATCTCAACCCATATTTTGTATATTTTATTATTTGGGGTTGAGAGGAAATGATAAAAAATTAATTAATAAAAAAATAAATGAAAAAAATAATCCATAAAATAAGAGTGGAATAATTCTTCAAGAAGGTTTCCTCTTAAATATAAAGACCCACAATATATAAAATTACAATAATAAAAATCATTAGAGAAAACTACTATAAGTTCAGAATATCCAGGTTCCAATTTAATTACTGGTGTGGTGGAATGTTTTCTCATAAATATTATCCATACTAGTATAAAATTTCACTTTATAGAAATATCCATGAAGAAAGGGTGATCTTTGATAAGTATATGTGACAAGATTGTCATAAAGAGGTGCTTGGGACCAAGACATCATCAAAATAGTCAACGTAAAAAATATGAGTGATTAAAATAAGTTTATTGATGATGTGGTCATGAAGGTTAGAAATATTGGAATTTTAGAGTAATCTTACCAAGTGATATTCATCAAAATTTAATTGATAAGAAAAATTTCAAATTAATGAATGATACAATCACCAAAAAATTATTTGAGAATCTCATGAAAACTGAGAATATTAAGAAAGAATGTTGAATTATCTAGAATCACTAACTAGACAAGGATAAATAAATAATCTTATGGATTTTTTCTAGTAAAAATGAAATCTAGTAGTGATATTTTAAAATGTTAAATTTAATGAGAAGTTACCTACAAATTATTACTTCCAAATTATGATTTGTTAAAGTTGTAAAAAACTGGAAATGGAATAATATATTTCATGAAAATAGTACCAAATCAAGAAGAGAACATGAGGAAGATGTTAAAGAAAAATGAAATTATACTAGTAATAAAGTGGAAAACAAACCTGTATTATAATTTGCAACTGATGATGAAAAAAGAATCAAACATTAGACTAGAAATAAGAAATATGGCTCATCGAGAGACGAGCCTAAGAATACGATGATGAAAAAATTTTGTGAGGATAATCTCGATATAAATATTCTCTATAAAAAGGATTAGATCCCACTGTATTCCCTTATACATTATATATGAACTCACATGTAGAGAATTGGGGGATAAGAGTAATTCATCATGGAGAACATCAATTTCTATAGTGATTTATGCAGTGAAATCCTTTAGGGGGAGAAACACTAAACATATGGTATGAGCATCACACTTGACCATATTCCTTCATTTTGTCAAAATAATTCTCAATGAAGGAGTGGTATATTATTATAAGAATGAGATATATGTGGAGTAATATTTATTCACTTGAACAATTTTGATGTGTTTGTTTGATTTGAATGCATCTTATATCTTAATTAAATTTTTTCACAACCCCTAAAATGAATATGTTGAATAAAATTTAGGATGGTACCACATACCATTTTTTAGGGACATATTTGATGATTTGATAACATAAATCATGTGTTTTACATTGGGTTATCTTGTAGAGACTTAGATTTTAACTACTAAAATATCGTTGCTTTCAGAAAGGATGTGGTTTCATTCTTTTAGTTGACATGATAACCCTTAAATAAATTATTGTATTTATTATAAATAATTTGAGAATAAGGGAAAGATAATTCACATATTTAATTGGTTAGGGATATTTAAAATAAATCAAAATGGGGAGGTTGTTGAACCCAATTTTGATGAATTGTATTTATCATTAATATATGGTAAATATTTAATTAATATTATAAGAAGAGGTCTAGTGAATAATAAGGAGAATGATTATTCTCTATATCATTTTTTTGACTCTTGACCCCATCACAATTGTCAAATACCTATTTCAATGGTGTTGAATAACGTATATATTTCTTTCAACAATGAAGGAGAGTAAAAAATAAGAAGTGAAAAACATGAAAATATTTATTTTTGTGATAAATTTGAAGAATTGTTTTCATGATTATTTGATAAAGAATTTCATAATGGATATTTTTTGTTTTCGAGTTACTTTTTTGTGGGCCTTATTTAAAAAACATTGGCCATATGTAATTCACCAAAGGAACCACCTCAACTAATAGGGGGACCCTATTGTCAACCATGTGGGAGGAATGCCAATAGAGTGATGACACATTTGAAGGAGGTTATATAGCACCCACATAAAGTGCATAGATGAATGATTATTCATGCAAGCATGAAAGGTGATCACATAGCTCTTACAAGAGTTTTCATGGGTGGTACACCAAGGGGAAAGTGGTTTAGAATTCCCCATATGTGTGTGTAGTGTATCCAAGTTTCGACCCCTCTTATGGTTTGGGAATTCTGAGGCATGAAATGTATTATAAAGGATCACCCGACCGAGGAATAAATTGAGGCGAGGTAATAAAATCATGGGTATTGTTCAACATTATTAAATATTTATAAGTATAACATAGTTTTTCAATCTGAAGTGATCTGGAAACCATATTGCCTTCATATTTTCATCTTCCTCATTTTAATATTAAGGGTTTCAACATGGGATTTATTCATCTATTGACATTCACTGATCAAACCATGGAAAACGTTAATCATCCCAATCCATGATGAATTATTTCTAGAGATGAAGAAAATTTTATATAATATATGTAATCTACAAAATTCTTTCATGTGCATATTAGAATAATATGATACTACTAAATGAAAAAATAGTAGTTCATTTGTGTATCTTTCGTCATAAATGAGTTCACTATTATAAATTATCAAAGATCATGTGATCATTTTCATATGCATTTGAATCTTTTTTTACAAAATAAGAGACACAACCTTTTCATCATCACTGTAGTCATATAAGGAAACCTCCATTCAATGAAATCATAAATCTTGATATCTTCATGATTTTTAAAATCTTCAATGAATGCTTGATTTTATTGGTTTTTTAAGTAGCATGATGATTAGAGATAATGTATTGAAACTCACTTATAAAAGATGAGCATCTAACCTAAAAGAGTTATTTGACATTGGTCTTTGAGAGATGTCTCATTTTATAGAGTAAAATAGAGCATCTAATATATCCAAAACGTGAAGGGAATAAAATTTCATGAAGTTCCCTACTTTCCTGAAGAAAAAGAAGAAGAATGATTTCCACATCCTCTTTCTTGTGACTCTTTGACACAAGCGTTTTGTGAAGAAACTAATGTATTGTAAGCCTTCACATGTATTACAAACATTTGAAGATATTTATGATGAAATGGTAACATGAAGCCTTCCCAATTGTAATAAAGTCATTATGATACTGTGGAATATTTTATTCAATGTGGAAGGAGAAAGGCAGATAAACTGAGAAGAGTGTGTGATTTAATATCCATTCAATTTTTGTGAGGAACATAGTATATTCCTTTAATCATTTATACAAGCATGCATATTGAAATACCATATAATTTTCAAAGGTTTTTTAGGATTAGACACAATTAAATCCAAGAAGAAAGAGAACCCATGAAAAGAAAAAAAAATAATAATATAAAAAATGATGTGTGATTGGGTTTACAATATGAACCATGAATTACATCAAACATTCATAAAGGGAATTTAAATGAATTATGTTGATAATTTTAAGAAGAATTATTCAGAGGTTTTTTAGTACTATATTGTATAAAATATTATAGATTATTGTTCATCTATTGTACACATCCAAGTGAGGTCAGGACTTTATTATAAATAAGGAATAATTTCATCCTGAACATTTTTTCACAAAGGTAATTGATCATTAAGATGTGATAAAAAATATTTCATCATGACCAAAAATATAGAAAGGTTATTGAAGTTATATGTAACACCCCAAGCATCCACGGTACGTTTCCCTTTGAATAATACAATAGCTTGCATTGTACGCAACTAAAAGATTCTAACACACTATGACCAATCAAACTATTTGTTATGAATAGTAATACCCACTTTTGAAATTTTATAATATTTATCTTTAAAAAGTTACTTCATTTTTGGATGTTATATATCGAAATTAGATGAGGGTGAATTTTTGGTATTTTTCTGAAATCATTCAATTTTTGATGAATTGTGAAAAAACACAGCATTATTGGTTAAAACTGACTTTTTATTTAAATAATTAATTATTTTATTTAAATTTATTTTAGGTAAAAATTGATACACAATACTTATTTATGTTCAACTTAATTCATTGGAGTCATTTTATAATAATATTAGATATATAAAATTTTATCGAACAATTTACCATCTTTTACACACCTCCAAGGAGCATTTGCAAATTCACATAAAACATAATTTTACCATTTATCTAAGTGAAATTTAAAAATTCCAAGATACATGTTTGATATCAGTAAGAAAAATGTGGTTCAATAAGATAAAAATAATTTTGGGTGAATAGTAACATTTTACTTTTATTTACCACAGTTAAAAGTAAATAAGGTAATTAAGGGTACAAATGATATCATTATTACCCTAACACATGTCCTAATTTTATTTGATAAGTATAATTTGACCAAAAACTACCTTAGAAATAAAATATTATTCCCTTTGGTCCACTTGTATTAGATTAAGACATTTATTATAATTTTATTTAAAGAAGAGTTAAAAGAGTTAAATTCAAAGTCTAATAACTAAAACATTTTCAATATAGGGTTATACATAATATAAATTCTACTATAAATACTCATTAGAAAGATAAAAAAATTTAGTACATAATAATATTTTATTTATAATTTTTAGCTATCAAATAAGTAAATTTATTTATGACATAATGATGACATAATAATTACCTTAACAATGAAATATTAAAATAATTGATTTTATAAATATCTAAATAAATTTAATTTGAAACTTTTGATGACTTAGACTAATTTTATAGGCTAATATGACATGCTAGGAGAGAACATATGAATTTATTTCTTAGTAATAATTCTTTAATGACTTAAAAAAATCATTTATTAAATAATGTCAAATTTTACATAATTGAGTGTTAAAAAAAATACTATATTATTGGTTGATATAATATTCCTAAAAATCTAAGGTTTTGGCCAAAGCTTCATAATAATATTATATATGTCATTAATGAACCTATTGGGGTTATCTTGGAAGTTTATATTATGTTGATTAACTATTTAACATAAAAATAGAAAAATACTTGGTAAATGTCAAACTATTTCTCTAAGAGTTAAATCTAAGAGATAATGTTAATATGGTATCCCAAACATGTCTAGAAACCTATTTTTTGAAATTATTTCGACTCATCTACACCTTAGGAATTAAATAATTCATTTTGGATCCATTATGAACCGAAAACGATTTTATTATAAAATAATATTTCAAATGTTTCCTAAAGTGACCCTCACCTCTCTTATAAAAGGGCACCTCCCATTCTATAAAATTCACACCTTCAAAGCCATTTGGCTCAGCAAAACCCTGCCAAAGTATCCTATTAATTATCATACATTTATCATAGAGGCATAGCTTTAGTCAGAAAGCCAACCTAAATAGCCCTTTTGATCAAATCAAATAGAAGAACCTGAAGAAGAGTTAAATATTTCATCACGTCTTTAAAGTTCTTTTCTTCTTCCACTTCCTCTTTATTTGTTGTTACCATTCTATAATAATAAATATAGTATCTTCTTTGTACTGTGATGTTATTATAAAAATTTTAAAACAATATTCATTATTCTATCGATCCTATAAATGGCAAAGTCACCATACATGCGTACGTACAGATTACCGTCTCCACATCGTGGTGTAATTTGTTATTCAAACACATCATCATTTGGATTGGTATAATAAAGAGTATAAATGAATTTAATAATAAATATAACATGATAATGTTTCTGTATATATGATATACCATCCAATTATATATGATTTTAATATCAAAATAACGATATTGCCGCTCATGCGTATGTACGGATTATCGTCTCCACAAACGCGATGAGATTCATTCCCCATCGTAATCAGTCAATAATAATTTTCTTTTTATGATTAAAAATAATGTTTATAAACATAATATCATGCTTTATATGAATTAAATACATCCTATCCATAACAAACAAGGCTTACTTAACCAATCATATAAAGAAAAACGATTCAGTTAACACCCAAAATGATGTAACTATTGAAATATCATTAACAAATAAATATTAGAAGATAATATATGATATCATATTACTGTATATGGCGATTTTATAATTTAATAACAATTATTTCAGCATTATAAATGTGTTTAACCTACCCTCAACCAAGGAAAAGTACAATTTAAGGGTTAATTTCAGAATCTTTTTATTATCTCAGGTTGTTTTTACATAAGTATCTATGAGGACCTCTTTATCATCAACATCCTTGTTTCTTAAAAATGTATTAAAAAACAATTTTACTATTTACTATAAAATTTTTTAAAGTCATTTATACCCTTTTTTGACTTTTTATAAAATCTCTTTAAAGGAATCTTTCTGTTCTTTTACAAACAAGGTACCTATGACCTTTTTGACAACATTAAGGTAAGAATGGTTTTTTAAACTAATATAGCGGGTGCGACTATTTTCCGCGATTATAACATCATCAAAGATTCCCATACAAGCTTATATAAATATTTTCAAAATAAATGTTTCTTATAAAATTATATTACTTTTAAATTATTTCAAAATATAATGATATATTTCTCTAAAAAAGATTTGATTTCATCTATGTCAACATCCATTGATGGATTTTAAGCTTGTTTGAGGTTGATTTATTATGATACAAAACTTATATATTGTATTTAAGGTTTTGTGATATATTTCACTGTGGATATGTTATTTTAATACCATTCATTGTTTATGGATAAATTACTGACATTTCGTATGATAGTTTTAATACAAATGTTTATGTTATCTTTAAACCTTTTCATTTGAGGAATGCATTGAACTTAGTAAGTAATGGGTGGAGCCGGTTATACCTCATTGATGAATTGGTAGGTCTCATGGGACTAACTAGTTTCTTGGAACAAGGCCTTGACAAAATCTTATTTGTAGTCTTGGCACAAGGCCTTGACTATGTGGTTATGAAGTCTGGCATTATGCATTACATCATTATGAAAGTGGCTATTGATATTGCATGTGATTATTCAACTAGTAGAATTTCTCTTTGAATAAGTAAATGGAATTATTTGATTTAATATTTTCCATATTATTTTGAAGTTCAAGTTTAAAAGTATTTTGTTTTATTCTTACATTAATTTAAAAGTTTGTTCTTATTTATGAAAGTTTCTGCTATATTTTTATCCTTACTGAGCATCTGAGCTCACCCCTTTCTATGTTTTATTTTTCCCCGAATGCAATGAAGTATATTATAACTGACATGTTGGGATTCTATAAGGGATATGAGTGTGACCTATGGAGACTATGTTATTTTATTTTTTCATTTTATAATGTAATGCAGAACTTATGAATGTATCTATTCTTTCCATGGATACTAAATTAATCTGTCTTTTGAGACATGATATTTTGTGATCATTCCAATGTTATGTAATAATGCACCGACTCTGGGTAACTAGGTTCAGAGTATTACAGTTGGTATCAAAGGAATTTTAGTACAAATTGATTTGAGCTATGCTCGAACGGAAACTGGTGCACGACAACGGGCCTTGCTGTACTCCTGGATACGACACTCCCGAGAGATAATCTTAGGATAATTATCATTATCTTTACAAAACATTATGAAGGGTTTATGAGTATATACTTCCTCAAAAAAACATTTTTATGATTATGGATTATATCCATAAACATTTCAATTTATGTTAAGTTTTTTACATGTTTTGAATTATGTATTGTGATTCATAAACTAATCAAGTGTATTCTATTATTTATAAATGGATCCTAGTGAAAGGAATTGAAACCATATCAACGAACATATTCTATATAGGGATTTTCCTACTATTCAAAATAATTAGAGTGGAGCTGGTGAAGCAACTGGTACTGATCATCATATCACCATACTAGGACAACTCACATAGGTTATGAATAATAACATTACCCGTATGGATCACCCTAATCCATAACGTGGAGGATCAATGTTAGACCACTTCATGAGGTAACAACCACCAACATTCAATTGGAGTACAAATCCATTAGTAGCTGAGCAATGGCTAACTTCCTTAGAGAAAATATTTCATTCTTTGGGGAGTAGCGAAAGGGAAAGAGTTTTCATGGTAGTTTATCGCCTCATGGGAGATACAGATCAATGGTGGTCATTGATTCAAAACACAAAGGAAGATTATGAAGTATCAAAAATGGAATGAAGGGGTTTTAAAGAGTTTTTCATAGAAAAATACATTCCTCGTGACCATCAAGCAGATATGTAAAGACAATTTCTGAGTCTGAGGGAAAAAGAGGATGATAATGTCGCAAAGTATGTGGCTAACTTTATATGGTTAGCAAGGCATAATACATATTATATATGTAACCCAAGAAGTAATATTGATTGATTATATGGTGTGGTAAAACCATTTCTTCATTGAGCATTAGTCTCAAAATTCTGTTTATCATACGAATATATATTCTCATGTGCTATCAAGATTGAAAAAGAATTCTCTAAGTCTTACGACTTTAATGAAAAGAAATAGAATAAGACATCTTCTGAACACTCTAGAAATTGAAATAATGGGAAGAAGGGAAAAGTTGAATATCCATCCTGTAGTAAATTTGTAAAGAAACACACCAGTACATGCCCAAAGGGAATGGAAGTCTGTTACATGTGTGGTGAAAAATGTCACCAAGCTTGTGTATGTAAGGGGAAGAAAGTGACGATCAATGATGAATGCTACAATTGTAGAGAAATGGGGAATTATGCAAATGAGTTCCCTAAGTTCCAAGGAAACTTACCTCGGAAATGGCCAATGGATCATGGCCAAGCTTATGCTATCACTACTATTGAGGTTGAACCATTGAAATATGATGTGGCACATAATTTAATGGTTTCTTCAAGTTTAGAAAATTCTTTATTTGATTATGGATCATCTCATTGTTTTATATTTTTCCAGTTTTCTCAGAAAATTAGATATTTTCAATTTTTCTTAACAAGGGAGTTTTCAGTCAAAACACCTAATGGAAGTATCTTTGCATCAAAATTTTGGGAATCAATTCCCATTAGGGCATTAAAATGTTCTTTATCTATTGATCGCATCATCATACCCATGATTGAATTTGATATAATCCTCATTATGGATTGTATTTTGGACCATGATGTGAATATTTATTGTAAGAAGAAGGATGTAACATCTTTTGATAATGATAATGAGTACCTTATCTATAGAGCAGAAACGTCACCACCTGATTCTCATCTAGATACACCCGCAATAGCTCTACTAAATTCAATTATTAAGGAGGATGAGAATGAAATAATTATGGGAGAGGAAAAGAATGTTCAAAGAGAGGACATACCTATTGTTCAAGAATATTTTTATGTGTTTCTAGAGGATTTACCTGGACATTCTCTAGAATGAGAAATAGAGTTTTCCATTGATTTAATTCCTGGTTCAAGACCCATATCGAAGACCCATTATAGAATGGCCACTTTGGATTTAGTGTAACTAAAGAAACAACTATATGAATTGAGTAATAATGGATTTATTCACCCTAGTGTTTCCCCATGGGGAGCCCCTATCCTTTTTGATAATAAGAAAGACAGATCTATGAGGTTGTGCATTGACTACAGGGAGATCAATGCTATAACAATAAATAAATGGTATTCTTTACCTTGAATTGATGATTTATTCAACCAACTTCATGGAGCTCAAAATTTTTTCAAAGTTTGACCTTCGATCTGGATATCATCAGTTGTGTGTGATGAAGGAAGAAATTCTGAAAATAGTATTTCGAACCAGGTATGGGCATTAAGAGTTTACAGTACTTCCTTTTGGGCAGACTAATGCACCTTATGTTTTCATGGATCTAATGAATAGTGTTTTCAAGGAATATCTTGATGACTTTGTAGTGGTATTTATTGATTATATATTAGTTTTCTAAAAAATCTATGAATATCATGAGAATCACTTGTACACCATTCTGAAAACCCTCAGAAGAAATGAATTATACGGGAAGTTTAGCAAGTGTGAATTCTAAATTTAAGAGATTTATTTCCATTTCCATATTTTCCCTAAAGATGGAATATTTGTTGATACTTTAAAGACCAAGGAAATCCAAGAATGGCCATCACCGATGGGTATAACTGAGGTATGCAAATATATTGGTTTAGAAGGTTATTATCGACGTTTCATCCAAAATTTTTCTCGGTTCCCTAACCCATTAACCATGATCACTCTTAAAGGGGTTAAATTTTTTTGGCTGAAAGAGTTTGAATAATGTTTTAAAGAATTGAAGAGAATATTATTCAATCCTCTTATCTTGACTCTAAGATCAGGGAACGATGGGGTTGTTATTTATAGTGATGCTTCAATGAATGGACTTGGTTGTGTCCTTATGCAGAATGATAGAGTTATTTCTTATGCATCAAAAAAGCTAAAAATTAATGTGAAAAACTATCCTACTCATGATCTTGAGTTACCAGTTGTAATCTTTGCTCTAAAAATATGGAGACACTACCTCTATGGTGAAAAATGTGAGATTTATACTTATCACAAGGGATTGATGTATATTTTCTTACAAAATGAACTCAACATGACGAAAATGCGGTAGCTTGATCAACTCAAGGATTATGATTGCACAATACACTACCAATTGGGGAAGGAGAGTAAGGTGTAAGATGATTTTAGCAGAAAGGATCATGGAGTTCTGAACAAGATGAGAGTTAAAAGGGATCCTATTTTCATGGATCTAGTGAAAATGGATATGGGAATAATCATGGAAGGTGAAACAACAATACTTTTTCAAATGGTTTCCAAACCATCTTTACTAGAAAAGAAAAAAAGTTCTCAAGCTGATGACGTGGAGTTTCAAAAGAAAATTAATTCTATGAATGATGTGAGATTTAGTGACTTCATATATAAAGATGGAATTTTGAAATTTGGGAAGTGACTTTATGTTCCCGATATACATGATCTAAAAAGTAAATTATTGGATGATGCTCATAGATCTAATTTCTCTATACAACCTCATAGCACTATGATGTATAGTGATTTAAAGGAACATTTTGGTGGGACAACATGAAGAGGGATATTGCTGATTTTTTGTCAAGATGTAGGGTTTGTCATCAAGTGAAAGCTGGAAGGCAACAGCCAGGAGAAGTTATGAAATCTCTTCTCATACCAGAGTAGAAATGGGATAATATTACTTAGGAATTTGTTGTGGTGCTACCAAAGACGCCTAGAAGGAATAATGAAATATGGGTTATTGTTGATCATATTACCAAGTTAGCACATTTTCTTGCTATAAGAGAATAATTACCACTTGATCTTCTAGGAACACTATATATTAATGAAGTCGAATGACTTCATTGAGTACCCTTATTGATTGTTTCTGATTGTGATCCCTATTTCACATCAAGATTCTTGAAATGTCTTTAGAAAGCCATGGATACTAAACATTGTTTGAGCACTTCCTACTACCCTCAAATAGATAGACAATCAGAACGAACTATTCAAACCTTAGAAGACATTTTGAGATTTTTCTCACAAGAATTTCAAGGTATGTGGGATCAATATTTACCTCTCGTAGATTTTTCTTATAACAATAGCTTCCATTCAAGTATTCAGATGGCACCATATGAAGCGTTATATGGAAAGAGATTTCACACACAAACTTGTTGGGATGATGTAAGTGAAAGAAAACTCGTAGGCCCAGAACATGTTGAGGAAACAATGGAAGAGGTGAAGGTTATCCAAACCCACATAAAATCAGCCCAAAGTAGGGAAAAGCGCTATACTGATAACCAAAGGAAGGATTTGTAATTTCATGTAGGAGACCATGTATTTTTTAAGGTATCTCCATGGAAGGGTGTTTTACCTTTTGGTAATATGGGTACATTGAGTCCCAGGTATATCAGACCTTTCAAAATTCTAGAAAAAATTGAGTTATAATGTATCATTTGGCAATGTCTCCAAGTCTCTCTATTGTTCATGATGTGTTACATGTACCACTGTTGAGAAAATACATGCCTCAACCAACGCATGTACTCACCTTTGAGGAAATTGAACTGGAACCTAATTTTTCTTATTGTGACAATCCTATCAAAATTATTTATACCAGAGAACAAGTGGTGAGAAACCGGATTGCTCATCTGGTAAATGTTCAATGGAGAAACCATAAGATAGGAGAGGCAATGTGGGAACCATAGGAACTTATGATGAATAACCACCCAAATCTTTTTGTGTGGTAGTATTCTATAAAATTTCAAGGATGAAATTATTTAAAGGAGGGTAGAATGTAACACCTCAATATTCCATGTTATGTTTCCCTTTGAATAATGCATTAACTTGCATTGTATGCAACTTTGAGATTCAAACACACCGCGACCAATCAAATTGGACGTTATGAATAGTAATACCAACTTTTTGAAATTTTATAAAATTTATCATTCATAATCGACTTCATTTTTGGATTTGGAATATCAAAATTATCTTAGGGTGAATTTTTGGTATTTTTCTAAAAACTTTCATTTTTTAATGAATAGTGAAAAAACATTATGTTATTGGTTAAAAACAACATTTTTTAAATAATTAATTATTTTATTTAAATTTATTTTCTGTCAAAATAGATACATAACACCTATTTATGTTCAATTTAATTCATTAGAGTCATTTTGTAAAAATATTAGATATATAAAATTTTATCGAACTATTTTCCTTCCTTTACCCACCTCATAGAAGCATTTAAAAATTCACATAAAACATAAATTTACCTCTTCTGTGAGTGTAATTTCAAAACTCCAAGAGACATAATTGATGGGAGTAATAACAATTTGGTTCAATAAGATGGAAATAATTTTAGGTGAATAGTTACTTTTTACTATTATTTACAACAGTTAAAAGTAAATAGGGTTATTAAGGGTTAAATGATATCATTATTACCCTAACACAAGTCCTAATTCTATTGGATAATTAAATTAGACAAAAAACATCCTTAAGAATATAATATAATTTTCTTTGGTCCACTTGCATTAGATTAAGATATTTATTATAATTTTATTTAAAGAAGAGTTAAAAGAGTTAAATTCAATGTTTAACAACTAAACCATTTTTAATAGAGGTTTATTAATAATATAAATTAGACTATAAATATTCATTATAAATATTAAAATATTTACTAATTAATTATATTTTATTTATATTTTTTATATATTAAATAATTTAATTTATTTATGACACAATGATGATGCAGCAATTACATTAATAATGAAATATTAAAATAATTGATATTATAAATATCCAAATAAATGTAATTTGAGGCTGTTGATGAATTAATATAATTTTATAGGTTAATATGAAATTTTAGTATTGAACATATGAATATATTCCTAATTAATAATATTTTTAGGACTTTATAAAAATTCACTTATTAAATAATGTCAAAATTGACATATTTGAGTTTTAAAAAAAATACTATATTATTGGTTGATATAACATTCTTAAAAATCTAAGGTTAGGCCAAAGGTCCTTAATAATATTATATATGTCATTAATGAACCTATTGGGGTTCTCTTGGCAGTTTATAGTAATTTTATTAACTATATAATATAAAAATACAAAGAGACATGGTACATGTCAACCTATTTAACTAAGAGTAAAATCTAAACAATAAGGTCAATATGACGACTCAACCCTATCTAAAACCTATTTTTTGAGAGGTTTTCGACCCATCACCACCTTAAAATTTAAATAATTCATTTTTGAGCCATTAGAAACCGAAAATAAATTTATTATAAAATAATCTTCCCAGCTTTTCCTAAAGTGACCCTCACCTCTCATATAAATGGGCTCCCCACCTTCTCTCAAATTCACTCCGTCAAAGCCATTTTGCTCAGCCAACCCCTGTCCAAATATCCTCTCAACTATCCTCCCTTCATCCTAGAGGCCTTCCTTTAGTCATAAATCCTACCTTAATAGCCCTTTTGATCAAATGAAAAAGAAAAACCCAAAGAAGAGGTAAATATTTCATCACCTCTTTCAAGTTCTTTTCTTCTTCCACTTCCACTTTCATTGTTGTTTTCATTATAAAATAATAAATACAGTATCTTCTATATATTGGTATGTTATTATACAAATGTTACAACCATATTCAATATCTATCCATCTTATAAATGAATAAGTCACCATACGTGCGTACGTACGGATTACTGTCTCCAGGTCGTGGTGTAGTTTGTTATTCAAACCCTTCATCATTTGGATGGGTATAATAATGAGTATAAATTATATAAATAATAAATATAAATGATAATTATTATTTATATATGATATACCATCCAATTATATTTGATTTTAATTTTAAAATAATGATATTGTTGCTCGTGCATACGTACAGATTACCGTCTCCATGAATGCGATGAGATTCATTCCCCATCATAATCATTCAAGAATAATTTTCATTTTATGATTAAAAATAATTATTATGAACATAATATCATTCTGTATATGAATCAAATACATAATATCCATAACAAACATGGCTTAGATAACCAAGCATATTATGGAAAACGAATCAAATAACACCTGAAACGATGATACTACTAAAATTTCATTAACAAAGCAATATTAGAAGATCATATATGATATCATATTAAAGTTTATGGTTCTTGTATAATTTAATAACAATTATTTAACCATTATATAGGAGTTTAACCTACACTCGACCAAGGAGATGTATAGGTTAAGGGTTAATTTCACAATCTCTTTATTATCTGAGGTTCTTTTTAATGTAAGTATCTACTAGGACCTCTGTATCATCCACATCCATGTTTCATAAAAATGTATTCCAAATTTTTTTTAATATTTACAATAATAATGGTTAATTTTATTTATAACCTTGATTTAATTTTTATAAAATTGTTTGAAAGGAATCTTTCCATCGTTTTCTGAACGAGGTACCTTATGAAATTTTTGACAAAATTAAGGTAAGAATGTTTTTTAACTTATACGAAGGGTGCAACTATTTTATGCTGTTATAACATCATCGAAGAATCCCTTACAAGATTATAAGAATATTTTCAAAATTAATTTTTTTTATAATTATATGACTTTTAAATTATTTCAAAATATAATGATATATTTCTCTAAAAAGGTTTTGATTTCATCCGTGTCAATATCCTTTGATGGATTTCAAGCTTTTCTAAAGTTTATTTATTATGAAACAAAACTTCCATATTGTATTGATGATTTTTTTATATGTTTGAATATGGATGTGTTATTTTTATATCATTCATGGTTTATGGATAATGTATTTACATTTCATATGCAAGTTTTAATATGAATGTTTATGAAATGTTTTACCCTTTTTATATGAGGAATGCTATAGAATTAGTAAATGATGGGTGTATCCCACTATATATCCTTTATGCACTGGTAGGTATCATGAGACAAACTAGTGTCTTGGCACAAGGCCTTGAAAAAACATTATTTTTAGTCTTGGTACAAGGCCCTGACTATGTGGTTATGAAGTCTGGCATGCTGCATTCAATCATTATGAAAGTGGTTATTGATATTGCATGTGATTATTCGACTAGAATAATATCCATGTGATTAAGTAAATGGAATTATTTGATTTTATCTTTTCCATGTTATTCGTAATTTCATGTTTCAAAGGCTTTTGTTTTAGTCTTACATTGCCTTAAATTTTTATGCTTATGTATGAAAGGTTATGCTATATTGTTATCCTTACTCAGCATCTGAGCTTGCCCCTTTCTATGTTTTATTTTTCCAAGGATGCGAAGAAGTATATTATGACTGACCTATATGGATAGTATAAGGGACATGAGTGTGGCCTATGGAGACTATGTTTTTGTAGTTTTTCATTTAATAATATATTATAAAACTTAAGAATGTATCTAGTATTTCCCAGGCTAATAAACTAATCAGTGTTTAGAGATTTGATCTTTTGTGATCATGCCAATTTCATGTAATAATGCACTAACTCTGGGTAACTAGGGTCTGGGCGTTACATTATACATTATTGGATTAGATCCAATACACTTGTAGAGGAAGATAAATCCAAATATGGAAGTTTAATTTCTACTTTATGATCATTATTTAAAAAGTAGATGAGTGTGTAAAGTAGTTTAAATATCCCCTTGTGTCAATCAAGTGTTTGAGGGATAGTGTGAACTGTGGTAACACTGTATGAAGCTGTATTAAGATCCACCTATGTGGACAGATGAGTTTGAATATAGATTGTATTTTTATTATTAATTTTAATTGATTCATATAGTGTAGAATCTGTGTGGGGGGGATTAACCATCATAACAAGGAATATGATCACATTGGGAAAGACCCTAGTAAATCACTATGTTCAGAGATTCCATTTACTGCATAATTCAAGGTTAGGTTGGGATAAACTATAAGAGTGGATCAAGGATTTAACTAGACACAATGGTTGAAATGAAAAAATAATAATTTGTTAAATGAAAGGGGCTCATTGATTCACCCCACTCTCAGTTAGTGAGTTGACACTCATGTAGGCACTATAATTACACATGGAGATCAATTTTATCCATCAATGTCATTATTTTGATATGAAAATGAACATGGAAATAAATGGAAAGGATAATAATGATAACCATGGAGGGAACAATATGTGTAACACCCCATATTTTTATGATTTGTTTTTGACTTTAATTTAATCTTTTTGATATATTTCATTTCATGCTACACTGAACATAACTTGGGTTATATAAAATAACAAAGTTATTATTACTTTGTACCCAACACCATGTTGATCTTTCACTACATGCAATACTTAGATTTTATTTTGGTACATGAAACACTATGTTTGGCATGCGTTAGACATTATATTGAGTTCCTTTTCTAACTTTCATGACACGCAAGTCCTTGTTTTACCAAACTACAATATACTATTAATATTATCATTAAAATATTATTATTGCTTTCACCTTTCCATTGGATGGTAGGTTATGAATAAAATTAGTAAAATTATAGAAATATGGTTTACACATTTATATAAGACTAATTACTTGGTTACCAATTAACTATAAATGAAAATAAAACCCAGTAAAAAATATAGAAAACTTTTTCTCAATTTTTTTGTGTGCAATAAAACACATTTTACATGAATAAATTAATTAAATTTTTTTTTGATAAATGATTTTATTTATATATATATATATTAAAAAACTATTTAATATTCAACATGTGTGTTTTATAGAAAAGTAATTAGAATAAAACTAATTTTACACATAAATATTTGTATTATTGTTAACGGATATTTTACATCTTTTTAATAGAGTGCCTATTTTAGATCTGTATTTCTAAAATTCAATAAATTATATTTTATAAAATAAAATTCATTTTTTTATTTCATATTGTCAAAATTTTATTTTTTGTCTATTTCATTTATTTAGTTAAATTTTATTTTAAATTGTTTTTAAGTCATACTTTTATAAATTATATATATATTAAACAAAATTTGGTAATTTAACAATTTTCACACTAAAACTGAATAGAAAAACATTTCAATCATCTCATCATTTTTACATTAAAATCCTTTTGTCTCAACCCATATGTGTGATTAATTTTAAATTAATTTCCACCAATCATGTGTCTAGAATTTGTAAAAAAAGATTCCATTTGTGGAATCATCTTAATATATAACGTCTACTAAGGTCAACATATTTTATAATCATAAATATTAGTAAAAGTAATTAAAATTAATTACAATGATTAATGTAAAAATGAGTTTAATTAGTGGTTAAACTTTAACTTAACGAGCCAAATACCCTAGAAACTTTTCCAAAATCCATTAGATGGATATATTTTATCATATCCTCTATTATATTGAAAATGAAAAATTATTGGAGGCACATGATGTAATGGATACCTCTTGGTAGGTTAAGCTTTTTATAATTTCAGGATTGAAACTCCTCCTTTATAAAATGGAACTCATCCCACCCATCAATTTTTGACACCTCTTAAACCTTTTCTATCATCTAACCCATTCTAAAATATACTTCCAAATTCAGTCCCTTAATCTTATAATCCTCCCTTTGGACATAAATCCAACTAAGGAATCTCCTTCGTGTAAACCAAATTGAGTTACCCAAAGTAGAGTAGATTAGAACGTGTTGAAAGAAATTCATCAAATTTGGTTATATAGAAGGATTTTAATTAGGAGTATTAATGGGGAGTATCTTTAAGGGTGTTTTTTGTAGATCTTTCACCAAGATTTAAGATTATGTATTTCAATTTCCAAGGACACTAAACTATTACGGTCTACAATATTTTACTTTTTAATGTAATGAATATTCATAAAAATGATGTAATATCCATGTATGTTAATCCTAGTTATATATAATATGATTCCTCATTATGAATATAGTGTGGAAATAATCATAGATCAATTTGATTTAATCATACTAGAAAATTCATTAAATGTGGAATTACATATCATCGAGCAATCAATATTCAGAGTGATGGAAAGAAGAAATATAATGATGTGAATGGATATAAATCTCTTAGAATGCACTGCCCACACTCGAGTAATTCAAATAAAAGTGTTATTGGTATTATTCAAACCAATGATTAAATATTATTTTTTATGATGATGATGATAAATTCCAAAAACCTATTAATCCATGTAACAAATGGAAATCTATTTTGATTACTATTATCGATGTGGGGTACGATAACAAATTAGTGAAAGGTAAACTAACAAACCACTCTATAACTCTAGATGTATTACTTGGTTCTCGATCAATAATCTCTTTAAATATTTATTATATGATAAGTGCATCAAAATATTAACTTAATGATTATGTGTTAAACTAGTTTTGAAAACTCTTAATGGTATGATGATGCATCTCACGTCTATGATTCTTCTCTGATTAATGTTTGTGGGAATATGCTTCCTATAAATATTTTTATTCTTCTCTAGTTGAATTTGAGGTAATTTTGGGAAGGTAATTTCTTTCATTAAATAAATTATAAATTAATTTCCATGTAATGGAAGTCACATTTGATATTGAAAACCAACCTTTGATTTTATACTAGTGTGAATATAAATATGAACTTCCAGTGAAATTAAATACAATTCATAGGGGGGATTATCTCATGTGGTTGGGGAGAAACTGAACATCAAATATATTCTGATGATATGAATGTTTTTTATGAATTTTTTGAATATTTTCATAGTCTTCCTATGAATCATGTAGTTGAATTGTCCAAATAACTGATGATAGGTGTTATATCTATTTAAAAGACTCCATTAAAAATAGCCCTAATCATATTTTAGGAATTGAAGAAAAATATTAAGGAGAATCTATATAAGGGATTCATTCAGCAATGTGTATCACCATGGGGGAATCTTTCGTTTTATTTATGAATAAAGATGGATCAATCTGAATCTTCTTTGATTATCAAAAACTCACCATGATCAAAATCAATAATATGTAAGGAGTTCCCCAAATTGATAGTTTTTTGATCAATTATGTGGAGATCAATATTTTTAATAGATTGATATATTATTTGGATACTATCAATTGAGGGTCAAAAGTGAATATATTCCCAAAACAACCTTTTGAATATGGTATAAACACTATGAATTTATAGTTATTCCAGTTGCTCATACTAAAAATCCTTATATATTTATTGATTTAAATAATATATTATTTATAGATTACCTTGATCAGTTTAGTTTTTGTATTTATATAAAATATTCTTAAATATTCATTGAGAAATGAATACCGTGAAGGCCACTAGGGAATTGTATGGAAGACACCAAGGAAGGAGAATCTGTATGAAAAGTTTACCAACTGTGAATTTTGGAAAAAAAATGTTTCAGTTTTTTGGCCCTATAATCTCAAGAGATGGTATATACGTGGATCCATACAGGATGGAAGTCAAAGATCATTGGAGCATACCAACCACAGGGAATGAGATACATAGTTTTGTTGGATTATTTGGATATTATCATAACATTGTGAATAATTTCTCAAGTTTATCAAGTCCACTCACCATGTTACCTCAAAAGGGATTAAAGTTCCTTTAGAGTGATGAATTTGATGAAACATTCATGAAATAAATAGAAGGTTGGTCAGTAAACCTATACTCACACTACTCTATAGTCGAGAATGGGTTTTGACTTATAATGGTTCATCAAATAAGGGTTTAGGATTTGTTATTATAGATTAGCTTATGCCTCATATTAATTAAAGGTTCATGAGAAAAATAGATTGACCCAGGACCTGGATTTAGCAACACAAATATTTTCATTACATATATGGATGCATTATATTTTTAAAGAAAGGTGCAACATATATCCTAATAATAAAATTTTAAAGTATATATTTACATATAAATATTATAATATGTGATATATAATATGATTTGATTTGATTAAATATTATGGTTTATCAATACATTACCACCCTAGGAAAGAGAACAGGGTGGAAAATTCTTTCCATCAAATGAATCATGCTACCTTATCTATGATGAGGATAAAAAATATCCAATATTTTTAGATTTAAAATGGATGGATCCCAAAATATTTAAGTAAGGTAAAAATGTTATCATAAAGAAATTATTTTTCAACCATGTATCCATGTGAAGATTAAAGAGGCACATAAGGAGTATATAGAGATACAAAAGAATCTCTAAACTTTTCCAAAGTCCAGTCTTGATTAATATGGAGCGGTAATGTTCAATAACTGGGTATGTAACTCATAAATAACATGATTTAATAATTTTTTATTGTAAGAACCTCATAGATCATAAATCTATATTAATATCAGTAGTACAAAGATGTATAGGGATCTTAAAGAGTGTTTCTAGTGGGAAAACATAAAGAATGATATTGTAAAGTTTGTATCTAAATGATTGGTATGCACCAAGTAAATTTTTAGAGGCATATTTTTAAGGGGATGTTTTGGAAATTCACCATACCATAAATTAAATGTGAAACATCATCAAGAATTTCATTGTTGTAGTCCCTCAAAAATCTAATGGGCACAGTGATATTTTTCTTATATTCAATCTTTTTAGGAAATCAATGTATTTTAGAACTATTTGAGAATTATTCCCTCTTGATAATATTTATAGGATATATATTAAGTATTTTTTAAGGATTCTTGGTGTACCATGTTCAATTTTATTCGATCATGATATGAGGTTTAACTCAATGTTTTGACAATGTTGTTTGTAAGCTTTAGTTATGAAGTTTTGTTATATGGTCCATCATTTTCATATGTATGGTCATTCTAAGAGAACCATTGAAATCCCAGATTATATATTGAGATTAAATTCTATAGATTGAAATTGTGTTTGGGATCAACACCTTTCTCTTGTCAAATTCTCTAATAATAATATCTTTTACACGAGTATTCAGAAGGCTCCTTACGAATCCCTTTGTGGAAGGAAGTTCAAAAATACAATCTGTTGGATAAATATTGATAAATAATGTTATTGATAAAATATATACCTGATTAAATGGTATATAAGGTTAAATATATTCAATATAACATCAAGGAACCTCAGATTTGAAATAATTTTTATGCTAAAAATCATCAGTGAAATCTGGAATTAGATGATGGGGAGAAGGTATTCATAAGAATTCATCCAAATAAGAAGGTTATGAGATTTCAAAAAATAAAAAAAAACATCTTCCATAGGAATAATGGACCATTTGATATTATTTATTGGATTTGGAAGGTTTTTTATCCCTTTTCACTCCCACAAAACCACTTTTAAATTGACGATGTTTTACATGTATCTCTCCAAAGGAAACACATACATGATCCTCCACATTTAATAAAATTATAGGTCATAATACTAGATGATGATATTTCCTATGAACAAAAACTCAGTGAAATCTTGGATAGAAGAGAGAAAATGCCATAGAGTAAGACTACCCAGCTTGGTAAATTTATATGGAGGACTAAATTTTTTAAAGAAACTACATGGGAACCCATGTAAGTGATAATGTATATATATTGACATTGTTTTATTGGAGGGATAAAATTTCAAGGGTAAAATTCATTTTAATGGGGGAATAATATAACACCCCATGAATTTATATGTATTTCCTTTTAATTTATACATGAATTATTTGATATATTGGTTTACACGTGACCTCAAGTCTAAATTAACTATGATATAGTTTATCTTTTTAACCTAGTTCTTAGATAAGATTAACCACATTATGAAATATATTTTTAATTTATTCAGATCATTAAAATGAATTGATAAGAAAACAGTTTTAATAAAATCATTTAATTATTAAAATATATATTTTTTAATGAAATTTATTTTTCTACAACATAAGTATGTTCTATATAAACAAAGTATATCGATCATTATTGAAAATTGATTATAATTGAATATATTGATAAATTATAAAAATAAATGAATAATTATCAATAAATGTTTCATCTTCTATTTAGGAATGAAGATAATATTATTTCATAGAAAAAAGTCTTATTTTCCTAAAATTATTTTTATATGCGTAAAATGTTTTTATTTTTAAAAAATAAATAAATATTTATTGATTAATGGTTTTACATAAATGTATAGAATATAAATTCAATCACATATTTTATTGGCTTTTTTATAGGGAATGGAAGGAATGCAAATCCAATTATATTCTTAGAAATTATTTTTTCTAGAAATGGTTTTAAATTGTGTTTCACAAACTTATTTGAATATTAACTGAATCCAATTATAGAAATTTAATTTTATAAAATGTATTTACTTTTTTTATTTATAATTTCTAAATTGTGTAATGATTCCACTTTCTTCTTTGATTATAATAAATACTACTAGATAGTATAAAAATTTATAAATACTTTATTATAGCCATTTTTGGAAACTATCTCATGTCCAATTGAAATGTGATTCATTGAAGAACCATTTTTATTAAATACAATAATAACTATATTTTAATCTTATAAAAAATCAATGTTTTTCATCTCCCTCACCTATAAAAGGACATACCCACTCATCTATTATTTACATTTAAAGATCCTTTTATATCACACAAACCCTACCCTAAAACCTCAATATATTCATTTCATTTATCAAAAATCTTCTATTCATAACCTAAAACAAATCGCTCAATGATTAAGGTGCAATCCAAATGCAGTATCTCAAAAAATATGAATTAATCATATCTAATCTATTTTAATTTGATCTCTTCTTATACATTCTCTAAACCAATTATATAAATCATAAAATGATAACTTAATAATAATAAATATACTTATATGTTATTATTATTATGGAACAACCATTTTCCATCTCTTTTCCATCAAATGGGAAGAGATTGTACCACTCGTGCATAACTGTATGATACCACGTCCACATAGTGATATGATTCATTTTCCATCACTACCATAAATGGTGGTTTGAAATGATTGATTTAATGTTTATATATGATACTTTGGAAATAATGATAATTTTATAACTATAAAACAATATATACTTTCTTATTATCCTATCCATTGAAAAGGATAATGGAGCTCGTGCATATATGTGATCTACCACCTCTATGAGGTGATGTGATTCAATTTTCCTTGCCACTCATCATGGTTGGTAATATATAAATATTTAATGAATATATATGATATTTATAATATAATAATGATTATGTAAATTTGAATTATTATTTATCTTTCTTACATTCCATCCATCAAAAAGTAGAAACATCACTCATCTATATGTATGGACTACCGTCACCATGTAGTTATGTAATTAATTTATCAACACTAATTTATATGAATGGTAATAAAATTTTAAATAATGAAAAAATTTATAAATTTGATATGATTAATATTCTGGAGATGAAGGTACAATGATCTACGAGAAATTACCCCAACTACTAACCAAAACATTCATGAAAAATATAAAATTTGACACCTATAACTGATGATTTTAATGAAGTTAGGTCCATAAGATCAAATACCCTGATTAGGGGGGGGTGAATTGGGGTATTATGGATAAAAAAACAACCCATTTTATTCTTGTTTTTTGTTAAACAAAACTCTTTTCTCTCTGTTTCCAATAGAAAAATATGAAAAGAAATTAAAGCATAACCGGGATAAAATAATTTTTACATGGTTCTCCCTCACTGGGATACAACCAAGGAGAATAAAATTACAATGTTTCAATGTACCAAATCCACTAAAAGTGCACTGCTGTTTACAATGTTCGGAGTGGAATCACTATCCCTTCAGGTTTACAACCAAATATTACATGAAACCACACTGCTCCCCACAATACTAGAGATGTACTAAGTAACATAATATATTTTGTGCAACCCTTATTACACCTTGTGCATTAGTTTTATTTGTATTACGCAAAACCTCTTCTTATTCACAACTTCATTATTACATGAAACTATTATATTTTGGGAAACTCCAATCTTACGTGGAACTTCCTTAGCATGTTCGCAACTCCAATTCTTTCACACAACTCCCTCAACATGAAATTCTTACGCACTCTGGAGCTCGAATTCTCTCTAACTGTTGAGCTACATAGAATGAGGGGTCACCTATAATTTATAGGCATATCTACCCCTTGAATAACAGATTTAACATTTCTTTAAATATCCTCTTTGAGCGTGTAAATCCCTATTTGACGTCGCATTGGGTGCACAAGTTTGTTTCATGCAACCACATCTTTCGCACACATTTCCAAACCTTTTGCTCACTTCATGCCTTTTCCATATTTCTATGATATGATCCTAAAACATTATTTGCATGAATTTTTCCATATCTTCTTCAATATTGTGAGAAACTTCCATTTATAAAAACACATATATCTATTTTACCGATTTTGAGGCCCAAAAATTTGGCAAACACTAGGTAAATGGTGCCACATTGTATATGTTATTTTTGTACCACCTCCAGATATTCCATCCCTTTATTTTGGTTCTTTATCAATATAGGTTGTCAAGGATATCTATGTAACACCAAAATAGACCACAAAATCTCTCTATCAATAAGCACAATCTGCCCAGAAATTATTCAATGTTACCATGAGGGATTTTTTCTTAATAAAATTATTAATAAATGAGTGTTAAAATGTTATAAGTGGGTCATATATGACATTTTAAGTTTGAATATAGTTAATTTATAAAATTTATATATATTCAAATTTATTTTTTAGGAGGATAGTGTTATTTTGAATCAATTTGAACTTGAGGTGAGGGTTATACATTAACAACTCTCTTTTTATCGGAATTGTTTTATCAAATTTACAATGATTAAATTATATTATCTAAATCACCAAAATACTTTGAATTTTACTATCATTTTCTTATTTTTGAATATTATAGGTTTTATTTTCACATTTCTTAATTAAAATAATAAATATTTTGACAAAATTATTTTAATGAAATCAGATTTTATTTATCTCTTCGATCAGGTTTACATATCCATATTTTATGTATAATGTTATAAATAATTTTTTTAACATTAACCGATGATTAAAAAATGTAATTTTAACCAATGTACTAATTTATATAAAAATATAAGTAATATTCTTATATTTTTTCCAATGAGGTACTTTTGAATCTTTTATTAAAATGTGAAAGGAACCTTTGTTTTAACATTAATCACATGAACGATTTTTTCCACCATCATGAAAAATATCTGATTTGAAGCATCCTTTACAATTTCACTTGGTAATTTTCACTAACAGTGTTTTATAATATATTTTTTTATTTTTAAATATTTGAAATAAGTGATATAAAAAAAAAAGGTTATTTTTCTCAAGAATTATTCAAGTGAACGTTTAGTGGAATTTTTCATATATGATAACATCCCTTCATGTAAAATATTCTTAAATGGGGATACAATTCAATAATAACATCTTTATTTATTATAGGTATGGTTTATGATTTTAAAAAAATTTATAAACCCCATTTTCCTTTACATGGGTTATGTTATAAGGAAAAGATAAAAATTTCAAGTTCTTATGGAATACAAATGAAAGGATTGAGATTTTGTAATGGGTGGGTCCATTATATCCCTGAAATTCATTCGTTGAAGATTAATATTTTCCAAGTATAAAGGATACAAAGGATATTATTCCATGAACAAAAGTGGGTACATGGGAGGATATCCCAAGATCGAATTAGGTACAGAGTTGGTTATCCCTGGGCTAACATTTTATGATTGTCTTAGTGGGTAGCCTTGACATTATATTTCTATGATTCTTATTATGCCACAATTTATTCTACTATTTTATGATATGATATTATGATAATATTATGTTTTTATGGATCCTGTTCTTTAATTACCATATGATTCTTGTCTTAATGAAATCCAAGCGATCTTCATTTACTAAGGACTACGATTCATGAATTGTAGGTTATGGTTTTCAAATATTATGATCATCTCCCAATACCCTTATGCTCATGTAATGCATAAATTATTATTGATATATCCCTTGTTTACCCTTAATGAGCATTTTATTTCTCCCCTTATTATGTTCTTATATCCCCATGATAGGGATAGAGGTTTTAAGAATGATATGTCTTAGAAAGGTTCTTGTAGAAAATAACTTGGTAAGAGAAAATGTTGATATTTTAATTACGAGTTGTTTATGTATGAAATTTTATGAATTCACTAAATATTTATGGCAATGGTATGAATTTTCATAATATATAATTATTTTTTATCTAAAAATATGTAATATTTATTTATGAGATTCTTGGGTCACCTCATATCCTTTCATGGATGGATGGTTGAACATTATTCTATGAAAAATATTATTTATCATCTTTCATTATAATTTCGTGATTTATCTTCTCCAAATTAATATGTATTGGATCTCTTTCAATCTTCATCTGGAAAAAACTAGCATGGTCCTTCCAATTCATGGAATCAACCAACTTATTCACCTTTCCATGGTGGTAATGTGTTGAGCAGTAATTATATTTTATGAACTCCAACCATCTAATTTAAATAGTAGTTACCCTTTGAATGTGAATATATAATTCATCATTTTATTATCAGTATATATATATATATATCATATTTCATAATAAAGATAACTCCTATATATTTTAAATGTAATAAATTCCATATTTAACTCCAAATTAGGAGTTAGGTAATTTTTCTCATGAATTTCCAATTGTTTGAAGAATAAGATTCTACCATATCATTATTTGTAAGGATGCATCCCAATTTTCATTTATCATACATCAATGTAGATCGCAAACCCTTATCCATTATTGTGTAGTGTGATCATAGATTCACATACTAATATTCTTTTCATCACCATGAAATCTTCTTCACATTCATCTATCCAAAGTAACTTAGGTCCATTCTATGTAAACATAGTTATTGGAGAAGATATCAATGAGAAATATCTCAAAATTCATTGACAGTGTCTATCCATTAAAAGAAAGAAATGTATCTTGGTCACTATAGTTGTTTTGGGCCATCACATAATAACTTACATCTTTAAAGGATCCACTTATTTACCCTTGTGATTATATGACACAATAATGAATACAATTTTATCAAAATCGACACTTTATAAATTTTAAAAATGGTTTCTCCTTATTTAGAGTCCAAAACACAATCTGGAAAAGATATTTATGTTCTTATTTATTCCTTAAATACATAGGAATATCATCAACAAGGACTAAAAAAATGGGTGAGGTACCATATAAATAAATATTCATTAAATCCAAGAAGATAAAAGTGGAATTGGTGATTATAAATTTCATGAGTATAAATTCAAAATTACCATGTCTTATAAGGAATGTTGTCTTAGGTATATCCTTATTCTTGATCTTTAATTTATGATATCTACAACTAAGATCAGCCTTAGAGAAGTATTGGGATCTACATAGTTGATCAAACAAGACATCAATATAGGTAAATAATACATTTTTTTAGTAGTGACCTTTTTAAGTTCATGACAATCAATGAAAAAAATGATTTCACCAATATTTATTCTTAAAAAAGGAATAGGTGTGCACCATGGCGACACACCCAATAATATAAATCAATTTTATAGACTATTTTTTCAGTTACTTGTTCAATTCAAAAAACTCAATCAGGACGATTCTAAATCAATTCTTAAAAATTGGTGTAACATCAGGTATGATTTATATTGAAAACACAACTTCATGATTCAAGGGAAGACTAAGACTCTCTTCAGAAAAAACATCATCCTATTCCTACACAATTATGAATCCCATGCGGCGGTGTCATTACTTTCTCTGATGTGTACAAAAATTAAAATTTATAATTGGTCCCAAACTTTAGTTAACTATAGAGATGTAGGGTTGCAGAAGTACATGGTTGAATCCACAGGAAGACTGCCATTTGATTTTGGGGGAAATCGGATTTCAAAACTTGTAACGGGCCCTTTCAAGAATTCAATTTTTGGGAGTTTGACCTATGTTCTATTTTGTGATGACTTTAAATGATAAATGATGGTTTTGGGATCAAGTTGTGTATCTAAGTGAAGCATGTATTTTATTTCTATCCTTGGATAGATGCTATATCATAATCTATGAAGAAAATAGGGATAACCAATTAACTTTGGTCTTAGCCTCCTTGTACTATCTTGGCAATAGATATTCTATGGTTAGGAGAAAGCGACAACCTATATGCCTTACGTTTTAATTCCTAATGCATAATGTTTCCTAAGCTAGTGGTCATATCTTAGTCTAATATAATTAGGATATGATCATTTCTTTGACCATACCATGGTTGGGTAAATTCAAAAAAATGGTATAGACAGTTATTTCATATCCTAGATACAAATTAAATTGGGATTTCTAGGTTTAGACTTAATGGAAAATTTAGTTATGCTGATACATTTCTTGATCCCTACTCGAAAGAAATTTAGCTTCTCATGGTGGGTTACAACGTATTTAAAAAAGTGCAAGATAGCATGATTGATTGATTTATTGACATTAATGGAATTGGGATTATGAAAAGGGTTGGGAATGGTAACTGAAATAAACATTTACCATGTAAATCACAATTATAAATAATGGACATAATTGAGAAATATAAATGGAAATTGAATCAAAATGCGATGGAGGGAATTGATTACATTGATGAACCGAAGCTCCATAGCTCTTAGATTAATAATATTTCACAAATACTATTAACATAAGAGTTTGAGAGGAGAAAGGGTGAAAAAATTCACAAATGAGAGGAAAGGGATAAGAGAATCATGTCTGGAATATATGTGAAATGCTTTAACGCTCCACTCCTTATAATGACATATTTTGTCATGACGTGTACTATAGGTACATTTTGTGTAGCCTTGATCCACATTATTTTCTCATGAATATCTAGCATGGAACATGGGTTTCACAGATTTAAGAGGTTTGACTAGGTATATGTTCTTTACTAGTTGTCCATGCCATGTAGAAGTTTCCTAGCATGCTTTTGCGTGAAATACTCATAGATTTCTCACAAACTAGTTTGACCAGCATCACGGTGTTATCGGCCAGGACATAACGTGTTGCATATTTTCCCTTCCTGATTTGTGAAATTTTCAAATATTGGCTTCACAACATGAGGCGGGATGTGATCTGTAGGTTCACAACATGTACTAAAGCATCCCGACATGTATTGGTACATTTTTTTAATTTCATGCCTATCTTCCTTGGAAACCTATGAAGCTTTTATTCCTACAAAATTAGACACATAAGTCCTAAATTATCAAGTTATTTAATGAAAAAATACATAAAATTGATAGACAAATGTATATATAAATTTGTCTTATAAAATCACCCCACAATTAAATAATTGCTTTTCATCAAGAATGAATGTCTCAACAATGATTTCAGAAGTGGTAATAAATTTTTCATGTAAGAAATATTTATTATGTTCATGCAATTAAAATTTGGTGTAAGGAGAGAAAAGTAAATATCCAAAATTAAACCTGCATAGATATTTTATCATGCCTCACAGCATAGTTTTTCAAAAAAAATTCTTGTATTCTAATAAAACCTCTTAATTGTTTCTTAAGTTATATTACCCATTGGAATATACCTCACAATTATTTTATCTCATCACTTAGGGTAGAAAATGTAAATAGAGGTATTCTTTTAACCAGAGTAAATGTTCCTAACCATCGGCTTGAACCGATTCTATCATATGAACTGTTTAAAGAAAAGTATAATATTAATCTTGAGGGCTTCAACAATCAGGTTTTGATGAATCTTTGGTTGTGGTTAGGTAGGAAAAATGTGAAAAATAATGCTCAATTTGGATAGTAATCTCTATAGTACAATGAAAGACGTTAAAGAAGATGTGCGATGATATTCCTCTTTATAGCCACTAAAATATGTACTCCATCAGCTCAGATTAGATCCCTATGTGTATCATGTATGTATACAAAAATGATTTTGTTCCTTTCCTTTTTCTGTTCCTTTTTTTCAAAATTCAAGCCTTGGATAGATTTCACATCCATCACCTAACCACATTTGATAATTCGAGGGATTTATTGACCTAGAAAATGGTGATTTTGGACCCTCCTAGTGTACAACCCAAATAAATTTTTATTTATATCTGTTTATTTTTTAAAAGAATGAAATATGAATGAAGTGCAATAAATAGTATATGGATCAAAACCCTATAGTCAAGTGATCACACCGTACATACCTAATAGTGGAAGTATCCCATAATGTATGAATTTCTCCCCAACACGTGTTCAATGATATAAATAAGCATTGGACAAGAAGAATGGTAGGAAGAGAAATAAGGTTGAAATAAATTCCTTATAACAGGTCATTTGTGGAATGTATGGGCTAAACAAAGGAAATATTCCATGTGTTTCTACAATAAAGTGCCTACAAAATAATTCCTCAATAATTTTAAATCCATACTTTTTCAGTCATCATTTTAATAAGATCATCAGGTAAGTTCTAGTCAGTTTACATACCCCAGGTGTATCTGAAGAAATATAATTAGATAAGAGTATGCAATTAAAGTAATAGATTCCTCTCAGGTAGTGATAATCAAATACAAACTTGAAATAAAAATGGAAAAAATCCAATGTAATAGGTCAATTAATTTTTATTTATAATATTTGTAATTTTAATTAATTAAATAAAATCAGAAATAATTCAAAATAATTATAAGGATTGAAACATGGTCCTTAACACTTTTCAACTTAACGTTTCTTTAATTACAATGGAATTATGATTTTTATGTTTAAAAAATGCCTATTATTTTGAAAAATGTATCCTATAACAGTGAAAAAAATAAAAAATGAACAGTATCACTGGTGAAACTATGAGAAGACCCCCCCCCCCCACACACACACTTAGTAAGGGACAATGTCCCCAATGTCAATATAATGATTTTTGGAGCATCAGGGAAGTGAATTTTAAATAATTTTAAATGTAACATTGGTAAAAATTAAAATAATAGGGAATCAAGAGCTCCTTGGTACAAGTGGTTTTATATGGGGGTGTTTGGGTTGTTGTAAGATGAAAGTAAAAAAGTACACTGAAAAGTGTTAGAAAAGAAAATCCTACACTAGATAAAAATCAATAGTCCATATGCATAAAGATTTGGAATAATAAATAAAAGATATAGGCACAGAGAGTGAGAATGTGGGAATTTCATTTTATACAAATTGTGATAGTTTTACAATGTAGCTTCATGGAAGACACAAAATGAAGAATAAAAAAGAAAATAAGAAGACGTGGAAATAATGACTAGAAAAAACAAGAGATAAAATTTGGGTTGTCTCCCCTAAATTGATAACTAAACATCTTTAATCAGACAGGTGGATGAATATTATTGTTATACGGTCCACCGGTTCAGTTTCTCCTTTGCCTCATACATCTACTAGAGGTTGTTTCCTCAAGATCACAAGGTAGCTTCTATGGGTTAATCAATTTTCTCATAGATGCGTGAGAATGAAAGAGTTATGGTAAGAATTGAATCATTTATTGTGGCTGCTATTATTGGTGGTGGATTATGATTTATAGCTTGTGAACCTTCCAGGAAATGTTCATAAAGTGATCGATTACTCGTTGTTCATAGACTGCAGGTGGGACTAGACCCTCACGGATTGCAGATAGTTCTGAGGATCTTGTCATGCTAAAGATACAAATAAAATAGACAGAATTGAAAACACAACAAAATGTAAAAATTAAAACTCATGAATATATATAGCCTATGTTTGTATATAGGTGGCCTAAAAAATGGATAAAACAAAAACCCAACGATGTACATTAAAAGGGTCCAAAAATTCTAAAACGATGGATGAAAATCAGATCATCGATCGACCCCAAAACTATCCATGACAGTTTTCCCAATGCCTGGGGTCTTGATCAATCGGATGAGAATGTCTGTGTCAGTTG